>JAIXND010000800.1:11471359-13951755 GCA_023646645.1 Varanus salvator macromaculatus | reverse complement strand
GGCTGGGCTGAATTTTACAAGCTTTTTAAGACATGGATAGGTCCTGCCATGACTAAGTCTTTAATTTTTTGTTGCAGCAACCAAAACTCTCTCGCTCCTTTTATCAGAGTACTCTAATTTTTTTTCGCAAAACAAGGCGATCTCACTTTGGTCAAGAACTGGAGGCCGATCGCCTTGACCAATGTGGACTATCGCATTTTAGCAAAAATCTTGAATGGAAGGCTCTCGTCTCGCTCCGAAAATTGTGGTACCCGGTCAAACCATGCGTACCGGGTCGTAGTATGTTAGATTCCTTATGTTTGTTCAGAGAGCTGTTTGAGCTGGCCAGGGAGGAAAAGTGGAAAGGGAAAATCATGCAGCTGGACCAGACCAAGGCCTTTGATTGTGTCCATCATGAATTTTTGTGGGCTACTCTGGAGTGGAAAGGGCTGCCCCACAGATTCGTACGGTATGTCAAGCTGCTGTATAAGGAGGCCTCGGTGACCCCGCAAGTCAATGGCCACAGAGGGAAAGAATTGTGTTAGAATCGGGGGTCAGGCAGGTTGCCCCCTCAGCCCGCTTCTGTATGTCTTGTTATAGATATGGTCTTATACAAATTGCTATTAGAAGAGGGACTCTCGGGACTGGGTCGAGGGATTCCCCAGTCCACACGAGCCGTGGTCAAGTTTGTAGTGCATGCCGATGACGTTTCCCTCTTGGTGAACGATGAAGAGAAATGAAGCGGGCCAGACTCATATTTGAACATTATGGGAGAGCATCTGGAGCACAGATGAATTATCAGAAAAGCTGTGTTATCGACCTGGGTGGGAAAGATTCTCTCATTGTATCAAAGGTAGAGTCCTCCGAAGGGACCGGAGGGCAGGCCCAGAAAGGTACAGCGAGTTAAGCTATTAGGCCTCTGGTTTACTAAAGAGAGTGGGCATGGAAAACTAACTGGACCCAATGGATGGAAAAACTGAAGGAGAAAATTACTTTATGGCAAAGATGGCACCTAAACGTGTACCAAAAGGCAATTTATATTAAGACGTATGTCGTCCCGGTGGCCGCCAATATCTCTGTGGTTTATCCGCCACCGATCTCTGTGATGAAAGAAGCAGAGACTCTCTTGTTTAAATTCCTATGGGGGGCGGCCACTTTCCCTCTCGCCAGAGCTGTGGCTCACAGACCTGTCGAGAAGGGGGACTGGATTTCCCATCTGTTACACTCAAATTCCTCACAGGGTTTCTCAGTTTTAACTTTGGGGCCTTCCGGCAAGCGGAAGTGAAAATGATGGGCGTGGGCTGCCCGGCGTGGACCCTGATTTTTGCCCGTCGTTGGGATAGGCATGACTGGTTCCACCAGTGGTGGAGGGAGGGTTCGACCCCACGCGCCGTCTCGGCGGTGACGAAGCTGACGGGACCAGATTTCTGCTGGGACTTGTACGCCCAGATTAAACGGTACAAAGTGCAAGCCGAATGGCTGCAGGACATCACTGGGCCTATTAGATGTTTAAAGAGAAATGTGTATAGGCAGCTTTTGGACATCAATTGCTATAGACCGCAGATGGAAAAAAACCTGGCAAAGGTAGCCCTCTCGGACTACCTGAAAAAGCAGGAGTTTCCCATAACGTATTTCACGGACAGGAGGGTTCCCTATAGCCTGTGGGACATCCGTTGGCGGTTTTACCATCAAATTTACAAGTTGAAGGTATCGATGCCTTGGCTACCCGTAGAAAAGACAGCTGTGTCCAAGGGCACGCTGTGCAAAGCGATGCTGACAGGAGACGCCCCTCAAAGAGAGACTTATGAACATTTTCTCAAGTTGTGTCCGGGAGCCAGAGACACTTGGGCTGAACTGGCGAGAAAAATGGACTGGCCTGAGCTGAAGGAGCAGCAGTGGGAAAGCATCGTTTCGGGCATTGAACCAGAAGGAGGAATCAGAGGACCGGGGAAACCGGTGCGAAGGAAAAGGAATAGAGATGGGACTTTTGTTGAAGAAACGCAACGTTGGTTGACGCCCTGGAGTACCATCAGACTGATAAATTTGACTGTAATCCTGTCCCTGATCATTCAGAGGCAGGAGGAAATCAAACTGCAAACACCTTACAACTTGCACAAGGCAATCAAGTTCATCCTGGGCAGGATAAAGACTTTGAGTGAGGTGGAAAAAGGAAGACTTCCGACAGCAAAGTGGAAGAAATTCTGGCCGTGGATGGCTGATGGCACCCCAGCCATTACGTAATTTTGTTGGTGGTGCAAAGATGTTACAAGTTGCAAATGCAAGGACTGTGAAAATTGTACATAAGGAAGGATATTGAACTTTAGTTATAGGTGTATATATGTATTAGATGTAAGTTAGTTAGGAAACAAATTGTATTAGCAAGATAAGAGTTTGTGTTTGACGTTTGTTACGGACTTTTGCGTTCGGTTGTAGTAATTTTGAAGTAGAAAGATTTTAATAAAAAATACATAAAACCTAAAAAAAAAAAAAAAAAAAAAACCTAACCCTAACCCTAACCTACCCTAACCCTAACCCTAACCCTAACCCTAACCCTAACCCTACCCCCCCACCGACTGGAGAAGCTGCTTTGTTTTGAGCTCCCACTTTCTCCTCAGAAAAACGTCGGATTTTGCTGGAAATGTAGAGCATGCTGAACCCCCTCTTGCAGGGGGGACAGAGAGAAGCTTGGGGATCCTTTTGGTGCTTTCATGGATCCTGAGACCCCAAGTTTGACTGAGAAATTCGAGGGAGAAGAAGAGGCCCCCCCTTCTCTTCACACAGAAGCCTCAAGGACAATGGCTGCACACAGTGAGTGTTTACATGAAAGATCTGAGGGTTTCTCCAGGCACAGCAAAACATTGGGGATCCTGCAAGTGGTGGGGTTTGTAGAGTGGACTCCAGGGAATCCCTCAGTGTAACAAACATTGCAGGGAGCCAGAAGGATTTAGAGAAAAGCTTTGAGAAAGTGGCTGCCCCCATCCCCCTTTCACAGAATGACTCAGCATTTTTGCCTTTGCCAGAGCAAACAATGCAGCAGAAACAAGAGCTTTTTTCTCCAAGCCACCAAGATAAAGGGGAGGCTTTTCATTCACAGTCTGGTGGGGATGACTTTGAAGGCTCAAACAACAAGGAAAATATTTCAGGCAGCCCAATTTTTACCAAGATACATGCTGAAAAATTAGCCCCCTCCAGCCAGGCTTTTCAACAGCAGATCTCAGTGCAGCCGGGAGGGGCTGCTTTCACAGTTTGTTTACAAGAGCAGAAGCTTTCCTCTTTGGAAAAAAGCATGCAGCAAAGTGATTTAAAACATCAGGGGGATTGCATACCACAGCCATTCTGTCTACAGGAACCCCCAAATAGTATCCAGGGATTTTTAACTCAGGAAATGGGGGATTCAGAAAGGGAGAAGCAGGAACAAAACAGTGAGGCAGTGACTGCTGTACATACAGATGCAGGCTCCGTTGTGCGTCTACAGCAGGCTGAGCGGCAACTAGGCGCACAGATACGGGCTCTAGAGGATAATTGGCAGAGAATTACACAAGAGGAAGCAGAGCTTGAGATAGAGGTGAGACGTACAGGAACTGGAGAAGGCGTGGACGTGATGAGGAGACGATTGAAGATTCTCAGAGCTTCTAGAAGGCAGCTTGAGAAAGACTATAGAAATTTAAGGACGCGATTGCCTTTGGAAGCACGGGGCTCGCGATTCCCGGAAAGTGACCCGCACGTCATCTTGATCTCAGAATTTGGAGAAAATGTTCGCGATAGATCCCCTTTAAAGCCTAGAAAAGAGGATTTATCCACATCTAAGGATGACTTGTCATTGCAAACCGGACCTGTTCTTGCTATTTCCAAATCTGCGGTTTCTGTTTCTCAAAAGTTAGAGACTGAAGGAATGGATGAAGAGAGAGGGAGCCGAGAAGGTTGCTGACAAAGGAGTTGGATTCGGATTTGCTCTCGGACGATGAGGATTCCGAAGACAGTGATTTGGAGACCGGGGTGAAGGGGGATTTAGGACAGACTGAGGTTCCTGAATCTGGAGAAGACGACATCAATCCTGATTTTTTGCTAAGCACTTTTGACACGGATTTTCAAGTGAGGGGGAGAAGTCGGCACGGGATGATTCGGAAGCCTCCGATTCCACGAGACAAGACAGGGCTGATCTCGGAAGCGCGCTTTCTACTGCGACTCTGCGTCTCGGTGTAGAGAAGGAGAAGGAGGGGGAAATCTCAGGGTCTGGGAAAGCTGTGCACGTGCCTTGGAGAATGACCAGGGAATACCAGATCCTGAGGGAATGGGACGAGATGCAGCAAATGCCACTCACTAAGATCAAAGATATAATCTCTGCCGCCTACTTTAGATCGACGTGACATGCTCAAGCTCTGGGGATATGTGGTGGCTCGTATCGCTCTGCCACGGGTCGCCACCTATAATTTGACCAAATACGGCCAAGAAAAGATCTGGAATTTCTTGAACAAGTCTACAGAACCCCTCAAAAATATACTGATGGGACTGCCATGGCCTCCCGGCTCAAAGAATCCGGAAAAGAAAAAGCCTTCACCAGATCTCTCGCTCTGGACGCCATCTACCGGATACTGGTTTCCAGGAAGCCGGCTGCATCCGTCACTTATCCTGACTGGCTGGAGGAGTCCAAGCTCATGAGAATGTTTCAGGAAGTTAAGAGACAATGGGATGCAAGCCCGCCAGACAAACAGCCACCGGTCTGGATACAGATAGACGATACGAGCTCCATGATGCCAAACGTGCTCTTCACCGAATGGCTGGTGATGGTCATCGTTAATTTACATCATCGTGCTAAACTCCTGAAACAGAACCGGGAGGTGAGCGAGAAGATTCCTCCTGTGCCTGTGAGGTCCCAAGAGAAATTTAAACGCCCTGCAAATAAAAGAGTTTAAGACGCTCCCCCGGCGGGGAAGAGCCCTTTGTCAAGAGGAGACATGTGCCTCTGAGGACCACTAGAACCGACTTACGCACACCTTCCGCCAAGGAAAGTAAGGCGACGGCGGAGCGCCGTTTGGGGGGTTCTAGAGGCAGCAGTACAGAGAGAGAGGAGAGCGATGCCATCAAAAAAGACCTACAGGGAAAGATGTGATAGAACCTGTGAACTCCAAGAGAAAGCTGTGGAGTGAGCGTTTCCTTTCCGATGTGGATACAGAGAGTGAGGTATTGGCCGAACCGCTGAGAGATGAGCCGGTGGAAGTGAATGTGGAGACCCAGTCCTCTCTTTCGGATTGGCCGCTGCGGCCTGAAGTGACTCCGAGTCATGAGGTCAGGCCACGTCGAGAGCTCGAGCTTGGCGCACGCCCTAAGGAAAGGGCAGTCGATCGGGGACCGCGACGGAGCAGACCGGGCCGAAAAAACAGCACGGGCAAGAAGTTGGGAACCCACCGACTTTGTCGCCGGAGCGAACCCCTGACTCTGAGGCAGGTCTCACGGGACAACACAGAGAGAGGGTGACCGAGACTGGAACGATGGAGTCACGTGTTTCAGAAGAACGCGAGGATGAGAGAAGAGCATCTCAGGCTACGGCTGCTAAACCCCCCACCTATGCGAATGCTGTCAGGGAAAACGGAGGAGTGAGGCGTCCACTGAGGCGAGCGGGAGGGCTGATGGTAACTCCCGATTTTGAAGAGGAGGAGGAAGAGCACCTGGGCATGTTTATAGACGATGCGTCGACGAACGCGATCCCAGAAAGCGCTACGTGGTGCGTTTTCGATACAGAGGGGAAGATCCTGAGAGTGAGGCTCATCTCTATCTACAGAGAGTTTTGATCAAGCGCACGCTGCTTGAAGGTGGTTTCGATTTCAGCATCAATGATATCGTCGCTGTGATCCAATTAACTGGGTCCAGAGAGACGGACGTCTGCCTAGCCTCGGAAAAGCATACAGGATGTTCTGGTCTTTCTGTAAGACTGCACAAAGGATCGACCCTTCTTTGTTGGAAAAATTTGAAATGATCCCCCTCTTTCGGGGAGATATGAAAGTGCTGACGGTGGCTTTCAGAACCACCACGATACCGGCGCAGGACGTGGAGTACTGGGTGTCAAAGCATGCCAGGGTGCTGAAGGGTCCTGACAAAAAGTATACTGAAGAGGGTTTTTGGAACGGAGAATACCGTTGCGTCGTGTCTTTCAAGAACGCTAATGCTGAAGGAGCAGGGAAGGGAAAATCCCTAAATATTTTTTCCTAGGAGCGGACAGAGGCGTCACACGCTACAGCGGCCAGCCGCAGGCGTGTTTTCGGTGTGGATCGTATACTCACCACAGGAGGACCTGCACTACACCCCTCTGTTCCCGGTGCGGGGAGAGGGGCCACCCGACTGGGACGTGTCACAAGAGCATCTGTTGCAACTTGTGTGGAGAACAAGGACACACCTATTTCTGGTGCCCCAAAGCATTTTATAACAGACAAGATGCCAAACGCTTTGAGCAAGTGAGCAGGAAAGCTGAGATGGGGAAACAAAGGGCAGAAGGTGGGACTTCCAAGCGGAGACCTGAGATGACGGCGGACGACGGGGAACGAGAGAGGAGTGAAGTGAGGAGAAAAGAAGTGTCGATGCCTGAAGGTGAGAGACGAGAGGTGCAAAGTGACTGGCAGGTGATAGACAGACAGAGGGGGAGGGGGAGGAGCGGTCAGAGTCCGAAACGACCGGACCAAGCACCCTCCACGGCAGAAGTGATTGGGCAAAATAAGTTCTCGGTTTTACAAGAGGAGGCGGAGAGGGAGACGGTATCGGCAGAAATAATAGAACAGGAATCCAGTGAGTTGATGGAGACGATGCAGGGGCAGGGGACACCAGAGCAGGAAATAAGGAGCAAAGAACAGAGGCAAAAACGGGACAAGTACAAGGACAGAGGGAAGGGTGTGAGAACGGGGCAGCGAGAGACGGAATACAGCAGAAGGAGTTGGTAGATGACGGCAAAGAAGACCTGCGAGAAAATGGGGAAGCTAGACCAGTGGCATCATTAGATGACCTGAGCGACCCGACGCAATTTCAGAGGACATGCGAGACGAGCCTACCGGGCTCTTTGACGGACGCATCGCTTCCTGTTGCGGGAACAAACCCGTCTCTCCTTTCACCAACTTCTGTTCCCACTTCTTCCGTTCCCACACCTGACTTTCTGATCACCCCTGTGCCAGATCTTGAATTACTTCCCCCTCCCCCCTCCTCCCCCTCCCCCTCTCCCTTCAGATTCCCAGTCTGAAGAGTCTACACCTCAGGGTACATCTGAGGGGGTAGAAAAAGAACCGTACATTGTACTGGACAGTCCAGAGAGAGAGAGCGATGACATTATGCCATAATGACAGTGATAGAAAATGATGTATGTTGCTTATGCCTTTGGTTCAGTTTGTTAAATTTATTTAAGGTGGTTTACGCAGGGCCTATCCATGATAAAAAGCTTGCAACAAAAAAATAACAATAATAGATAGACCTTTTGTTTTTCTTCAATTTCGTTTTTTTCTATTTTTCAAGTTTTCAATTTTTCAATTTTCAAATTTTAATATGGCCACTTTAAAAATCTTAACTTGGAACGTGAACGGCATGAGGCACGTCACACGCCGTGAAGAAATATTGACTAGCCTGAAAGGATTGGATAGGGATATATATGTTCTACAGGAGACCCATTTTTGCACTGAAAAAGATCGCAGCTCAGCACAAAGGTTATGGACACAAGGCCCTTCCGTGTGGTCATACGGTGAAGAATATCAAGCCGGCGTCGGGATATTATTTAGGGCTACCAAAAGTTTAACGGTGGACTTTGTGCTAGAAGCGATCCCTGGGAGGCTGGTCGTGGTGGACTTTACCATTCATGCTTTGAGAGAGGATGGTGGCGAAAACAAACTCCTTTTCCGGTTGTGTGGACTGTATGCTCCGATTAAAGCCAATGAACGGAGAGACTTCTGGGACCACTTGAAAGCCTATTGCAATACTCGTAGGCACGTCATCGTTGCCGGAGACTTTAACAACAGAGCGGTCGTGTCGGACAGGATGACCTACGTCGATGAAGATCGAACGACGGAACGATCTGCGGCGCGACCTTTAACGGTGGAGGAGAGAGAGCTGGAGCGCTTCTTCCTCGAGAACGGATTATCTGATAAAGCGACAGAGGCCATCAACGTTTTGGATTTCTTTCCGGTTACTTGTAGGCGTGCCTTCACTTACAGGTATTCTCCCGTGGATGGTGCCAGATACACCTTTTACCACGTGAGGGGAGCCAGCAGGCTGGATAGAATACGGGCCTCAAAAGAGCTCAAGACAGACCGCTGCAGGTTGATCGTGACACCTTGGTCAGACCATCTTATGTTGAGCTGTGATTTCAGCACGGGACAAGTTTATCCAAGGGGAAAACCGTTGTGGAGGCTCACGGCGAGACAACTGAATAATATCTCTTACAAGGAGATGTTGGCCTCCACCTTGGCTAACATGCTCACCCTCTGCGACTTGTACGAAGATGATCTGGCGGCCTGGTGGGAGAGATGCAAACGGATCGTCAGGAAGAGGTGCTGGAATCTAGAAGTCCGGATCAACAGTAAAGAGGTGAAAACTTACCAGGAGGCGGTTTACCAGTTCATCCAGTGTCACGGCAGGGTTAATCGTGGGCTCCCGTATGACAGACATCTCCTACAGCGTGCCAGGGAGGTGATCGCGGCCTTCCAGATGAAGCAGAGGCAAAAGAAGAGAAATACCAAACTTTATAGGACTAAAGGGGCCCTGCTGGACAAGGACGAGTGGGTGAGAGCCAGAACCCAAGCACCCTTTGAAAGCATGAAGGGCCTGAGGCTCTCTGAGGATGACGCCGTTTCCCTCCGTCCCAATGAGATGTTGGACATCGTGGAACGTTACTTTACTAAGATCTACCGGCAGAAACCCATCCGGGGGAGGAGATACAGAATTTTTTCGCCGGCCTTCCCCAAAAAGACTTAAATGTGATACACCAAGGACTGGCAGACGAAGACTTGAGAGAATTAGAGAAACCCATCACCGAGGAAGAGGTTCAGATGGCCATCACGCAAGGAAAGAGCGGATCGGCGCCTGGTCCGGACGGCCTGGGCTGGAATTTTTACAAGCTTTTTAAGACATGGATAGGTCCTGCCATGACTAAAGTCTTTAATTTTTTGTTGCAGCAACCAAAACTCTCTCGCTCCTTTTATCAGAGTACTCTAATTTTTTTCGCAAAACAAGGCGATCTCACTTTGGTCAAGAACTGGAGGCCGATCGCCTTGACCAATGTGGACTATCGCATTTTAGCAAAAATCTTGAATGGAAGGCTAGCTCGTCTCGCTCCGAAAATTGTGGTACCCGGTCAAACCAGTGCGGTGCCGGGTCGTAGTATGTTAGATTCCTTATGTTTGTTCAGAGAGCTGTTTGAGCTGGCCAGGGAGGAAAAGTGGAAAGGAAAATCATGCAGCTGGACCAGACCAAGGCCTTTGATTGTGTCCATCATGAATTTCTGTGGGCTACTCTGGAGTGGAAAGGGCTGCCCCACAGATTCGTACGGTATGTCAAGCTGCTGTATAAGGAGGCCTCGGTGACCCCGCAAGTCAATGGCCACAGAGGGAACAGAATTGTGTTAGAATCGGGGGTCAGGCAGGGTTGCCCCCTCAGCCCGCTTCTGTATGTCTTGGTTATAGATATGGTCTTATACAAATTGCTATTAGAAGAGGGACTCTCGGGACTGGGTCGAGGGATTCCCCAGTCCACACGAGCCGTGGTCAAGTTTGTAGTGCATGCCGATGACGTTTCCCTCTTGGTGAACGATGAAGAGGAAATGAAGCGGGCCAGACTCATATTTGAACATTATGGGAGAGCATCTGGAGCACAGATGAATTATCAGAAAAGCTGTGTTATCGACCTGGGTGGGAAAGATTCTCTCATTGTATCAAAGGTAGAGTCCTCCGAAGGGACCGGAGGGGCAGGCCCAGAAAGGGTACAGCGAGTTAAGCTATTAGGCCTCTGGTTTACTAAAGAGAGTGGGGCATGGAAAACTAACTGGACCCAATGGATGGAAAAACTGAAGGAGAAAATTACTTTATGGCAAAGATGGCACCTCAACGTGTACCAAAAGGCAATTTATATTAAGACGTATGTCGTCCCGGTGGCCGCCAATATCTCTGTGGTTTATCCGCCACCGATCTCTGTGATGAAAGAAGCAGAGACTCTCTTGTTTAAATTCCTATGGGGGGCGGCCACTTTCCCTCTCGCCAGAGCTGTGGCTCACAGACCTGTCGAGGAAGGGGGACTGGATTTCCCATCTGTTACACTCAAATTCCTCACAGGGTTTCTCAGTTTAACTTTGGGGCCTTCCGGCAAGCGGAAGTGAAAATGATGGGCGTGGGCTGCCCGGCGTGGACCCTGATTTTTGCCCGTCGTTGGGATAGGCATGACTGGTTCCACCAGTGGTGGAGGGAGGGTTCGACCCCACGCGCCGTCTCGGCGGTGACGAAGCTGACGGGACCAGATTTCTGCTGGGACTTGTACGCCCAGATTAAACGGTACAAAGTGCAAGCCGAATGGCTGCAGGACATCACTGGGCCTATTAGATGTTTAAAGAGAAATGTGTATAGGCAGCTTTTGGACATCAATTGCTATAGACCGCAGATGGAAAAAAACCTGGCAAAGGTAGCCCTCTCGGACTACCTGAAAAAGCAGGAGTTTCCCATAACGTATTTCACGGACAGGAGGGTTCCCTATAGCCTGTGGGACATCCGTTGGCGGTTTTACCATCAAATTTACAAGTTGAAGGTATCGATGCCTTGGCTACCCGTAGAAAGACAGCTGTGTCCAAGGGCACGCTGTGCAAAGCCGATGCTGACAGGAGACGCCCCTCAAAGAGAGACTTATGAACATTTTCTCAAGTTGTGTCCGGGAGCCAGAGACACTTGGGCTGAACTGGCGAGAAAAATGGACTGGCCTGAGCTGAAGGAGCAGCAGTGGGAAAGCATCGTTTCGGGCATTGAACCAGAAGGAGGAATCAGAGGACTGGGGAAACCGGTGCGAAGGAAAAGGAATAGAGATGGGACTTTTGTTGAAGAAACGCAACGTTGGTTGACGCCCTGGAGTACCATCAGACTGATAAATTTGACTGTAATCCTGTCCCTGATCATTCAGAGGCAGGAGGAAATCAAACTGCAAACACCTTACAACTTGCACAAGGCAATCAAGTTCATCCTGGGCAGGATAAAGACTTTGAGTGAGGTGGAAAAAGGAAGACTTCCGACAGCAAAGTGGAAGAAATTCTGGCCGTGGATGGCTGATGGCACCCCAGCCATTACGTAATTTTGTTGGTGGTGCAAAGATGTTACAAGTTGCAAATGCA
This sequence comes from Varanus salvator macromaculatus, assembly GCA_023646645.1. Lineage (NCBI taxonomy): Eukaryota > Metazoa > Chordata > Lepidosauria > Squamata > Varanidae > Varanus > Varanus salvator. The sequence continues at coordinate 13,940,441 of JAIXND010000800.1, read as the reverse complement.
AGGACTGTGAAAATTGTACATAAGGAAGGATATTGAACTTTAGTTATAGGTGTATATATGTATTAGATGTAAGTTAGTTAGGAAACAAATTGTATTAGCAAGATAAGAGTTTGTGTTTGACGTTTGTTACGGACTTTTGCGTTCGGTTGTAGTAATTTTGAAGTAGAAAGATTTTAATAAAAAATACATAAAACCTAAAAAAAAACAAAAAAAAACCTAACCCTAACCCCAACCCTAACCCTAACCCTAACCCCAACCCCAACCCCAACCCTAACCCCAACCCCAACCCTAACCCTAACCCCAACCCCACTCCCAACCCCACCCCCACCCCCACCCTCACCCGAACCCCGAACCCCTAAACCCGAACCCGAACCCGAACCCGAACCCCGCCCACTGACTGGAGAAGCTGCTTTGTTTGGAGCTCCCACTTTCTCCTCAGAAAAACGTCGGATTTTGCTGGAAATGTAGAGCATGCTGAACCCCCTCTTGCTGGGGGGGACAGACAGAAGCTTGGGGATCCTTTTGGTGCTTTCATGGATCCTGAGACCCCAAGTTTGACTGAGAAATTCGAGGGAGAAGAAGAGGCCCTCCCTTCTCTTCACACAGAAGCCTCAAGGACAATGGCTGCACACAGTGAGTGTTTACATGAAAACTCTGAGGGGTTTCTCCAGGCACAGCAAAAGATTGGGGATCCTGCAAGCGGTGGGGTTTGTAGAGTGGACTCCAGGGAATCCCTCAGTGTAACAAACATTGCTGGGAGCCAGCAGGATTTAGAGAAAAGCTTTGAGAAAGTGGCTGCCCCCATCCCCCTTTCACAGAATGACTCAGCGATTTTGCCTTTGCCAGAGCAAACAATGCAGCAGAAACAGCAGCCTTTTTCTCCAAACCACAAAGAAAAAGGGGAGGCTTTTCTTTCACAGTCTGGTGGGGATGACTTTGAAGGCTCAGACAACAAGGAAAATATTTCAGGCAGCCCAATATTTACCAAGATACAGGCTGCAAAACTAGCCCCCTCCAGCCAGGCTTTTCAACAGCAGAACTCAGTGCAGCCGGGAGGGGCTGCTTTCACGCTTTGTTTACAAGAGCAGAAGCATTCCTCTTTGGAAAACAGCATGCAGCAAAGTGATTTAAAACATCAGGGGGATTGCATACCACAGCCATTCTGTCTACAGGAACCCCCAAATAGTATCCAGGGATTTTTAACTCAGGAAATGGGGGATACAGAAAGGGAGAAGCAGGAACAAAACAGTGAGGCAGTGCCTGCTGTACATACAGATGCAGGCTCCGTTGTGCGTCTACAGCAGGCTGAGCGGCAACTAGGCGCACAGATACTGGCTCTAGAGGATAATTGGCAGAGAATTACACAAGAGGAAGCTGAGCTTGAGATAGAGGTGAGATGTAAAGGAACTGGAGAAGGCGTGGACGTGATGAGGAGACAATTGAAGATTCTCAGAGCTTCTAGAAGGCAGCTTGAGAAAGACTATAGAAATTTAAGGACGCGATTGCCTTTGGAAGCACGGGGCTCGCGATTCCCGGAAAGTGACCCGCACGTCATCTTGATCTCAGAATTTGGAGAAAATGTTCGCGATAGATCCCCTTTAAAGCCTAGAAAAGAGGATTTATCCACATCTAAGGATGACTTGTCATTGCAAACCGGACCTGTTCTTGCTATTTCCAAATCTGCGGTTTCTGTTTCTCAAAAGTTAGAGACTGAAGGAATGGATGAAGAGAGAGGGAGCCGAGAAGGGTTGCTGACAAAGGAGTTGGATTCGGATTTGCTCTCGGACGATGAGGATTCCGAAGACAGTGATTTGGAGACCGGGGTGAAGGGGGATTTAGGACAGACTGAGGTTCCTGAATCTGGAGAAGACGACATCAATCCTGATTTTTTGCTAAGCACTTTTGACACGGATTTTCAAAGTGAGGGGGAGAAGTCGGCACGGGATGATTCGGAAGCTTCCGATTCCACGAGAAAAGACAGGGCTGATCTCGGAAGCGCGCTTTCTACTGCGACTCTGCGTCTCGGTGTAGAGAAGGAGAAGGAGGGGGAAATCTCAGGGTCTGGGAAAGCTGTGCACGTGCCTTGGAGAATGACCAGGGAATACCAGATCCTGAGGGAATGGGACGAGATGCAGCAAATGCCACTCACTAAGATCAAAGATATAATTCTGCCACATACTTTAGATCGACGTGACATGCTCAAGCTCTGGGGATATGTGGTGGCTCGTATCGCTCTGCCACGGGTCGCCACCTATAATTTGACCAAATACGGCCAAGAAAAGATCTGGAATTTCTTGAACAAGTCTACAGAACCCCTCAAAAATATACTGATGGGACTGCCATGGCCTCCCAGCTCAAAGAATCCGGAAAAAGAAAAAGCCTTCACCAGATCTCTCGCTCTGGACGCCATCTACCGGATACTGGTTTCCAGGAAGCCGGCTGCATCCGTCACTTATCCTGATTGGCTGGAGGAGTCCAAGCTCATTAGAATGTTTCAGAAAGTTATGAGACAATGGAATGTAAGCCCGCCAGCCAAACAGCCGCCGGTCTGGATACAGATAGATGATACGAGCTCCATGATGCCGACCGTGCTCTTCACCGAGTGGCTGGTGACGGTCGTCGTTAATTTACATCATCGTGCTAAACTCCTGAAACAGAACCGGGAGGTGAGCGAGAAGATTCCTCCTGTGCCTGTGAGGTCCCAAGAAAAATTTAAACGACCTGCAAACAAAAAGACTTTAAGACGCTCTCCCGGCGGGGAAGAGCCCTTTGTCAAGAGGAGACGTGTCCCTCTGAGAACCACCAGAACTGACTTACGCACACCTTCCGCCAAAGAAAGTAAGACGACGGAGGAGCACCGTTTGGGGGGTTCTAGGGGCAGCAGTACAGAGAGAGAGGAGAGCGATGCCATCAAAAAAAGACCTAAAGGGCAAGATCTGATAGAACCTGTGAACTTCAAGAGAAAGCTGTGGAGTGAGCGTTTCCTTTCCGATGTGGATAAAGACAGTGAGGTATTGGCCGAACTGTTGAGAGATGAGGCCCTGGAAGTGAATGTGGAGACCCAGTCTTCTCTTTCGGATTGGCCCCTGCTGTCTGAAGTGACTCCGAGTCATGAGGTCAGGCCACGGCGAGAGCTCGAGCTTGGCGCGCGGCCTAAGGAAAGGGCAGCCAATCAGGGGACCGCGAAGGAGCAGACCGGGCCGAAAAAACAGGACGGGCAAAAAGTTGGAAACCAGCCGACTTTGTTGCAGGAGCGAACCCCTGACTCCGAGGCAGGTCTCACGGGACAACAGAGAGAGAGGGTGACAGAGACTGCAACGATGGAGTCACGTATTTCAGAAGAGCGCGTGGATGAGAGAAGAGGATCTCAGGCTACGGCTGCTAAACCCCCCACCTATGCAAATGCTGTCAGGGAAAACAGGGGAGTGAAGCGTCCACTGAGGCGAGCGGGAGGGCTGATGGTAACTCCCGATTTTGAAGAGGATGAGGAAGAACACCTGGGGACATTTATAGACGATGCGTCGGACGAACGTGACCCCAGAAAGCGCTACGTGGTGCGTTTTCGATACAGAGGGGAAGATCCTGAGAGTGAGGCTCATCTCTATCTACAGAGAGTTTTGATCAAGCGCACACTGCTTGAAGGTGGTTTCGATTTCAACATCAATGATATCGTCGCTGTGATCCAATTAACTGGGTCCAGAGAGACGGACGTCTGCCTAGCCTCGGAAAAAGCATACAGGATGTTCTGGTCTTTCTGTAAGACTGCCCAAAGGATCGACCCTTCTTTGTTGGAAAAATTTGAAATGATCCCCCTCTTTCGGGGAGATATGAAAGTGCTGACGGTGGCTTTCAGAACCACCACGATACCGGCGCAGGATGTGGCCTACTGGGTGTCAAAGCATGCCAGGGTGCTGAAGGGTCCTGACAAAAAGTATACTGAAGAGGGTTTTTGGAACGGAGAATACCGGTGCGTCGTGTCCTTCAAGAATGCTAATGCTGAAGGGAGCAGGGAAGGGAAAATCCCTAAATATTTTTTCCTAGGAGCGGACAGAGGCGTCACACGCTACAGCGGCCAGCCGCAGGCGTGTTTTCAGTGTGGATCGTATACTCACCACAGGAGGACCTGCACTACACCCCTCTGTTCCCGGTGCGGGGAGAGGGGTCACCCGACTGCGACGTGTCACAAGAGCATCTGTTGCAGCTTGTGTGGAGAACAAGGGCACACCTATTTCTGGTGCCCCAAAGCATTTTATAACAGACAAGATGCCAAACGCTTTGAGCAAGTGAGCAGGAAAGCTGAGATGGGGAAACAAAGGGCAGAAGGTGGGACTTCCAAGCGGAGACCTGAGATGACGGCTGACGACAGGGAACGAGAGAGGAGTGAAGTGAGGAGAAAAGAAGTGTCGATGCCTGAAGGTGAGAGACGAGAGGTGCAAAGTGACTGGCAGGTGATAGACAGGCAGAGGGGGAGGGGGAGGAGCGGTCAGAGTCCGAAACGACCGGACCAAGCACCCTCCACAGCAGAAGTGATTGGGCAAAATAAGTTCTCGGTTTTACAAGAGGAGGCGGAGAGGGAGACGGTATCGACAGAAATAATAGAACAGGAATCCAGTGAGTTGATGGAGACGATGCAGGGACAGGGGACACGAGAGCAGGAAATAAGGAGCAAAGAACAGAGGCAAAAACGGGACAAGTACAAGGACAGAGGGAAGGGTGTGAGAACGGGGCAGCGAGAGACGGAAATACAGCAGAAGGAGTTGGTAGATGACGGCAAAGAAGACCTGCGAGAAAATGGGGAAGCTAGACAAGTGGCATCATTAGATGACCTGAGCCACCCGACACAAGTTCAGAGGACATGCTTGACGACATTGCTTCCTGTTGCGGGAACAAACCCGCCTCTCCTTTCACCAACTTCTGTTCCCACTTCTTCCGTTCCCACACCTGACTTTCTGATCACCCCTGTGCCAGATCTTGAATTACTTCCCCCTCCCCCTCCTCCCCCTCCCCCTCTCCCTTCAGATTCCCAGTCTGAAGAGTCTACACTTCAGGGTACATCTGAGGGGGTAGAAAAAGAACCGTACATTGTACTGGACAGTCCAGAGAGAGAGAGCGATGACATTATGCCATAATGACAGTGATAGAAAATGATGTATGTTGCTTATGCCTTTGGTTCAGTTTGTTAAATTTATTTAAGGTGGTTTACGCAGGGCCTATCCATGATAAAAAGCTTGCAACAAAAAATAACAATAATAGATAGACCTTTTGTTTTTCCTCAATTTCGTTTTTTTTTTCTAATTTTCAAGTTTTCAATTTTTCAATTTTCAAATTTTACTATGGCCACTTTACAAATCTTAACTTGGAACGTGAACGGCATGAGGCACGTCACACGCCGTGAAGAAATATTGACTAGCCTGAAAGGATTGGATAGGGATATGTATGTTCTACAGGAGACGCATTTTTGCACTGAAAAAGATCGCAGCTCAGCACAAAGGTTATGGACACAAGGCCCTTCCGTGTGGTCATACGGTGAAGAATATCAAGCCGGCGTCGGGATATTATTTAGGGCTACCAAAAGTTTAACGGTGGACTTTGTGCTAGAAGCGATCCCTGGGAGGCTGGTCGTGGTGGACTTTACCATTCATGCTTTGAGAGAGGATGGTGGCGAAAACAAACTCCTTTTCCGGTTGTGTGGACTGTATGCTCCGATTAAAGCCAATGAACGGAGAGACTTCTGGGACCACTTGAAAGCCTATTGCAATACTCGTAGGCACGTCATCGTTGCCGGAGACTTTAACAACAGAGTGGTCGTGTCGGACAGGATAACCTACGTCGATGAAGATCGAACGACGGAACGATCTGCGGCGCGACCTTTAACGGTGGAGGAGAGAGAGCTGGAGCGCTTCTTCATCGAGAACGGATTATCTGATAAAGCGACAGAGGCCATCAACGTTTTGGATTTCTTTCCGGTTACTTGTAGGCATGCCTTCACTTACAGGTATTCTCCCATGGATGGTGCCAGATACACCTTTTACCACGTGAGGGGAGCCAGCAGGCTGGATAGAATACAGGCCTCAAAAGAGCTCAAGACAGACCGCTGCAGGTTGATCGTGACACCTTGGTCTGACCATCTTATGTTGAGCTGTGATTTCAGCACGGGACAAGTTTATCCAAGGGGAAAACCGTTGTGGAGGCTCACGGCGAAACAACTGAATAATATCTCTTACAAGGAGATGTTGGCCTCCCCCTTGGCTAACATGCTCACCCTCTGCGACTTGTACGAAGATGATCTGGCGGCCTGGTGGGAGAGATGTAAACGGATCGTCAGGAAGAGGTGCTGGAATCTAGAAGTCCGGATCAACAGTAAAGAGGTGAAAACTTACCAGGAGGCAGTTTACCAGTTCATCAAGTGTCACGGCAGGGTTAATCGTGGGCTCCCGTATGACAGACATCTCCTACAGTGTGCCAGGGAGGTCATTGCGGCCTTCCAGATGAAGCAGAGGCAAAAGAAGAGAAATACCAAACTTTATAGGACTAAAGGGGCCCTGCTGGACAAGGACGAGTGGGTGAGAGCCAGAACCCAAGCACCCTTTGAAAGCATGAAGGGCCTGAGGCTCTCTGAGGATGACGCCGTTTCCCTCCGTCCCAATGAGATGTTGGACATCATGGAACGTTACTTTACTAAGATCTACCGACAGAAACCCATCCGGGGGGAAGAGATATAACTTCTTTGCCGGCCTTCCCCAAAAGGACTTAAAGGTGATACACCAAGGACTGGAAGATGAAGACTTGAGAGAATTAGAGAAACCCATCACCGAGGAAGAGGTTGAGATGGCCATCACGCAAGGAAAGAGCGGATCGGCTCCTTGTCCGGACGGACTGGGCTGGAATTTTTACAAGCTTTTTAAGACATGGATAGGTCCTGCCATAACTAAAGTCTTTAATTTTTTGTTGCAGCAACCCAAACTCTCTCACTCCTTTTATCAGAGTACTCTCATTTTTTTCGCAAAACAAGGGGATCTCACTTTGGTCAAGAACCGGAGACCGATTGCCTTGACCAATGTGGACTATCGCATTTTAGCAAAAATCTTGAATGGAAGGCTAGCTCGCCTAGCTCCGAAAATTGTGGTACCCGGTCAAACCAGTGCGGTGCCGGGTCGTAGTATGTTAGATTCCTTATGTTTGTTCAGAGAGCTGCTTGAGCTGGCCAGGGAGGAAAAGTGGAAAGGGAAACTCACAATCACTTTGATTGTGTCCATCATGAATTTCTGTGGGCTACTCTGGAGTGGAAAGGGCTGCCCCACAGATTCGTACAGTATGTCAAGCTGCTGTATAAGGAGGCCTCGGTGACCCCGCAAGTCAATGGCCACAGAGGGAAAAGAATTGTGTTAGAATCGGGGGTCAGGCAGGGTTGCCCCCTCAGCCCGCTTTTGTACGTCTTGGTTATAGATATGGTCTTATACAAATTGCTATTAGAAGAGGGACTCTCGGGACTGGGTCGAGGGATTCCCCAGTCCACACGAGCCGTGGTCAAGTTTGTAGTGCATGCCGATGACGTTTCCCTCTTGGTGAACGATGAAGAGGAAATGAAGCGGGCCAGACTCATATTTGAACATTATGGGAGAGCATCTGGAGCACAGATAAATTATCAGAAAAGCTGTGTTATCGACCTGGGTGGGAAAGATTCTCTCATTGTATCAAAGGTAGAGTCCTCCGAAGGGACCGGAGGGGCAGGCCCAGAAAGGGTACAGCGAGTTAAGCTATTAGGCCTCTGGTTTACTAAAGAGAGTGGGGCATGGAAAACTAACTGGTCCCAATGGATGGAAAAACTGAAGGAGAAAATTACTTTATGGCAAAGATGGCACCTAAACGCGTACCAAAAGGCAATTTATATTAAGACGTATGTCGTCCCGGTGGCCGCCAATATCTCTGTGGTTTATCCGCCACCGATCGCTGTGATGAAAGAAGCAGAGACTCTCTTGTTTAAATTCCTATGGGGGGCGGCCACTTTCCCTCTCGCCAGAGCTGTGGCTCACAGACCTGTCGAGGAAGGGGGACTGGATTTCCCATCTGTTACACTCAAATTCCTCACAGGGTTTCTCAGTTTTAACTTTGGGGCATTCCGGCAAGCAGAAGTGAAAATGATGGGCGTGGGCTGCCCGGCGTGGACCCTGATTTTTGCCCGTCGTTGGGATAGGCATGACTGGTTCCACCAGTGGTGGAGGGAGGGTTCGACCCCACGCGCCGTCTCGGCGGTGACGAAGCTGACGGGACCAGATTTCTGCTGGGACTTGTACGCCCAGATTAAACAGTACAAAGTGCAAGCCGAATGGCTGTAGGACATCACTGGGCCTGTTAGATGTTTAAAGAGAAATGTGTATAGGCAGCTTTTGGACATCAATTGCTATAGACCGCAGATGGAAAAAAACCTGACAAAGGTAGTCCTCTCGGACTACCTGAAAAAGCAGGAGTTTCCCATAACGTATTTCACAGACAGGAGGGTTCCCTATAGCCTGTGGGACATCCGTTGGCGGTTTTACCATCAAATTTACAAGTTGAAGGTATCGATGCCTTGGCTACCCGTAGAAAGACAGCTGTGTCCAAGGGCACGCTGTGCAAAGCAGATGCTGACAGGAGAGGCCCCTCAAAGAGAGACTTATGAACATTTTCTCAAGTTGTGTCCGGGAGCCAGAGACACTTGGGCTGAACTGGCGAGAAAAATGGACTGGCCCGAGCTGAAGGAGCAGCAGTGGGAAAGCATCGTTTCGGGCATTGAACCAGAAGGAGGAATCAGAGGACCGGGGAAACCGGTGCGAAGGAAAAGGAATAGAGATGGGACTTTTGTTGATGAAAGGCAACGTTGGTTGACACCCTGGAGTACCATCAGACTGATAAATTTGACTGTAATCCTGTCCCTGATCATTCAGAGGCAGGAGGAAATCAAACTGCAAACACCTTACAACTTGCACAAGGCAATCAAGTTCATCCTGGGCAGGATAAAGACTTTGAGTGAGGTGGAAAAAGGAAGGCTTCCAACAGCAAAGTGGAAGAAATTCTGGCCGTGGATGGCTGATGGCACCCCAGCCATTACGTAATTGTATTGGTGGTACAAAGATGTTACAAGTTACGAATGCAAGGACTGTTAAAATTGCACATAAGGAAGGATATTGAACTTTAGCTATAGGTGTATATATGTATTAGATGTAAGTTAGTTAGGAAACAAATTGTATTAGCAAGATAAGAGATGGTTTTTGACGTTTGTTACGGCCTTTTGTGTTCGGTTGTAGTAATTTTGAAGTAGAAAGATTTTAATAAAAAAATACATAAAACCTAAAATAAAAAAAACCTAACCCTAACCCTAACCCCTGAACCCTGACCCTGACCCTGATCCTGACGGTAACTCCCAATTTTGAAGAGGATGAGGAAGAGCACCTGGGGACGTTCATAGACGATGCGTCGCACGAACGCGATCCCAGAAAGCGCTACGTGGTACGTTTTCGATACAGAGGGGAAGATCCTTAGAATGAGGCTCATCTCTATCTCCAGAGAGTTTTGATCAAGCGCACACTGCTTAAAGGTGGTTTCGATTTCAACATCAATGATATCGTCGCTGTGATCCAATTAACTGGGTCCAGAGAGGCGGACGTCTGCCTAGCCTCGGAAAAAGCATATAGGATATTCTGGTCTTTCTGTAAGACTGCCCAAAGGATCGACCCTTCTTTGTTGGACAAATTTGAAATGATCCCCCTCTTTCGGGAAGATATGAAAGTGCTGACGGTGGCTTTCAGAACCACCACAATACCGGCACAGGACGTGGCCTACTGGGTGTCTAAGTATGCCAGGGTGCTGAAGGGTCCTGACAAAAAGTATACTGAAGAGGGGTTTTGGAATGGAGATTTTATTCTCTGGAATTTATTCTCTGGATTTTATTACCAGTTTTTAATGTTTAAAAACTTTGTTCACTGTGTTCATAGGCGAGCAGAGAAATGAGACTACCAATGAGACTACCATGAAAACACCAACCCGCAGTCATGGGCAGCACAGCGGAATGTTTCCTAGGCATAATTTTCAGGCAAATGGTCCAGTGCAATCCTCATTGAAATTAATTGGAGCCAAGCATGAAAAATAGTGTTACACTCTTAACTTAAACGTTACTGGCATTTTAATTCTGCTCTGGAAGTATTTACAATAAGCAGAAATGTTAGTTGCAACTTTTAAAAGACAGCGATAGAAAGGTATTGCTTCAAAGGATGAACAGGTTTAAATAAGGAAGGAAATAAGGAAGGACAGTCGGCTTTTAAGGAAAATAGACTATACTGAAAGGTTGTGGGGACTGGGAATCTCTTACCAGTGCTCTCGATTATAGCCAACTACAATTCCCAGAATCCTCTACAACAGCAGTTGCACTGTTATGAAGGCAGTGTAAATAGGTGATGCAGGGAAGGGCCTGAACCCGCTGCCAGGGGGTGTGTGAAAGATGTGGGGGGGGACAGAGGAGAAGCGCCCTGCTCACTGCCACCCCACCTTGGGGCCCACCCCGGCTCCGTCCCTCCTGCCCCCAGTTCTCCCTGCTGCGCCTGGCCAGCTGGCCTGCACAGGAATGCACCCCCCCGACATCCTCACCCCCCCCCCATTCCTGATCCAGAGGAGCAGCCCAGCGGGCACACCACCTTCCCGCATCGCTCTGGGGCGCCATCCCCACGGATCGGGCCCTTGGCTGCCATAGTCGCCTCTGTCTGCACAAGCCTCTGTCTGCACGAATTCTGCACCTCTCCTAATGGTGATCTATAATAAAATAGTAGCCTTTTTAGAGACTTCAAGGTCCAATAGCTATCGAGAAGACACGCCTTCCACTCAGCATCCTCCGCTGTCTGCAGCAGCGCTGCAGATGCATTTACACACGCAGCAGAGGGCTTGCCTTGTTGGTTCCTGACCTGCCTCTAATGTTTTATTCTATTTTTCTCCCACCATTTTAATGTATCATTGCTTTTAAGTGTGATTTTATTGTGAATTGCTGCATGCTTTGCCATTTCATCAGTCCTTGTTGTAAAGCGCTAGTAACGGGGCAGGGTATTAAAGCTGACTTGTGACACCGGGCCTGTTTTGCGTATTCCACAGGGTGGGCTGCGGCGGGCAACAAAAGGGAAGGGCAGGAAGGCCCCTTTCTCCGGCTAATGCCCTGTCTTGCCATGCTGCAGTTAGAACAGGTCACAGAGCTAAAATGGCAAGGTCAACACAATAGGAGCCCGGCATGTGAGAGCAGGAAACTGAGGAAGGGTTCAGGATCAGCAAAGCGTACCACACAGGTAATCCGCACTTTACAGCAGGGGGATAAACCACGAGGTGACAGTACACTTCTGAATCCGGTGCAAAATAAAGCGAGGGAAGTCTGCATAGGTGTGATGCTGAATTGACTTCTTTTTATACTTGCACTTGATGAACAAGTGGTTAACGTAAAATCATTAACTGACAAGGGACCATCCAGCCCCCCAAGATATATTGCAAGTTCAATGAATAAAAGCTTATTTGAAAGGCAAATGTTCAGCAAAAATGAATTTTCAACTTCCTTATGAGGGGTCACCCCTGCCCCATGTCTGCCAAAGGCCACTCAAGCTCACAGTGTGAATGTATACAACTCTGCAGGCTCAGTGACAGTTTGTGCAGTGGCTTTCAGACATAGGGGCACAGGCATGACATCCCTGAGAATGACAGGACCGGACGCCAAGGGCACGGCACTCTCATCTCATGAATCTCGGCCGTTCCAGTGAAGCTCTAGTTACACCAGCTCAGACCACATCCTTATGTCCTACTTGGTCCTTTGTTTTTCTGGGTGGCTCCAAGGTTAGCGAGTTCATAGCTAACTTTAGGACTCGCCAGAAAACCTAACACCATCATTTAATACTAGAGTTTCTAGAGATACAGTGGCACACATCGGATGGACCGACAGAGCAGCTCCCATTCAAATTTTAGATACGGTCCTGTTTTTCAGTGGAACAAGTTTTGTTTCAGCGATAGCTGAAGATTTCCACCCCAGACAGAATGACATGAGAAGCTGCACAAATAACTGCCAAGGAAAAATCAGCTCCAAAGCTGGCTCGACACCGTGATGTTCACTCGCTCACTTTCAAGGAGTCGCCCAGCAGCCTGCAAAAAAAGTCCCCGTGTTCATTCAGGAGGGCGGTGGGTCCTGAAGCGGGCTCCGTTCGTGTGCGATTCGACCCGTGGGAACCTCGTGTAGACTCTGGGTTCCTCCTCCTCGGCGCGGCTAGCGCCCCGCTTACGGTCCCACGCAGCTCCTTCCTGGCGTCGGCCTCACGAATGACAGGACTGCCAGCGTCTCCCTGAAAGGTCGAAACATAAGAGGGGTGATTAGTATTGTCCAGTAGTCATCAGCACAGGTTGCTCAAAATCGCAGGCTGGACAGTGGTGGAGCAGGATCACGAAAGGCGAGGAAAATGAATCACGGTGGAAGCCTACGCATGTTGAGCCACACGTGATTCCCCAGCCCACTGCGGAACCGTGGGAGTTGCAGGCCTTCTTCCTGCCTGCACATGCGTGGGGCTGCGCCCAAGCAATCTAGAGGGTTCTGGCACTGCTGTTTCTGTATTTGGAGGGGTGACCTCCTTCTACCACCCAGGACATGGTGCACGGAAGGAGTGACAGGGAACCTATCCCCATCCAAGTCACTCATAAAAGGATGCTACATCGGAAATGTCAATGGGAAAGGTTTAAGGGAAGTGTCAGGGGGTATCCTGCTCACACGGGCTGCGTCTGCAGAAACAATTCTGCTGCCAAGGTCTTTGGCAGTCTGCTGCTCCCCATCTCCAGCAGAGATCACGTCGTTGATCACTGTCTGACGCTCGTCGTTTCTCTGACGATCGCTCTGGGATATCGAGTGCGTGGTCGTTGTCTTCGGGGTCCTGGAGCAGTCAACCCCAGCTGCAAACAAGAGACGTGGCCTTTGCATGAGACTCTCCTCGGGGCCCTCTGATGCGGACCGTCTACTGCATGGGGGAAAACAAAGGAAGAATGTCAGCCTCTATCCCACCAAGTGACTTCGTGCTCAACGTTGCGCTCCCAAATTTAACTCAGATGGATTGCCCCCATCAAAAGACAAACCATGTCAACAAGATTGGTAAAACTGCATACAGATTGAGAACCGAAGGGAAGGGTTTTCTCAGGCGGGTCCTGCCTGAGGCAGGCTTCACGAGAACTACACTGACACAGGCCATCAAGCCGCCCTTCGCATGAAGAGAGAGATGGAAAATGAATGTACTTACTCCTGAGTTCTCTTCCATAGCCAGAACCTTCGCACTGGAAATTATCTCTGAGCGACGGTCCTTGAGATGGCAAATGGAGGATTTTGACAGCGTCGGTCTCTCAGGCACGCTGGCCAAAGGAAGATCCGGTCCATATGAAGGCAAAAAATGCCATAAAGAGGGCATGTTAAGTAAGCTTTCCAACGTGGACTCTGATCAAAACAAGAGCAACTGTTCAGAACCGGCCATTCTAACTCTTTTTCAAGATAATGACATGTATGTGCATGTTTGCTCTCCTCTGTCCATTTTGCCCCTTCCCAGGGTTCCTCCCAAAAATAATTTTGACCTCCACAAAAGTGCAAGCCACAAGGATTGCTCAGCTTAGTCTCTCTCCAATACAGAAAATATTCATCTTACTAGAACTGTGTTACATAAAAGTTCATAATACTAAAAAAAAGGATCAATGTCAAGCATTACTGGGGAGAAAATGGCTTGCCACATACAACCTCCTCTCCCCACTGGAGCCACCTTGGAAGCGGGTCAAAGGCATTTCCAAGGAGGAAAGGGGATGGGAGACCTCCGCCCCCGGGGGGTGGGGGGGAGTTGCTTTTCCTATACCTGAGTCCCTTCATGTATTTCAGAAGAGACACCGGAAGCTTTAAATGAGAGCCTCTGCAGCCCTTCTCCACGCGAACAAGAGCAGAAAATGGAATGCTGCATGTGCCAACGGGGAAGCTGGCATTCTGGCCTTGAAACGGGGCACGCTCCCACATACATTCCTCTGGGATCGGCCCCGCACTGCCTCGACGGGCATCCCACCTGCGCCCATGGAAGACGAGCCCAGCGTCTGATTCCAGGTGCGGGGGGGGGGTGACCAGGAAGGGAGGACACCCACCCCCTTCTAAGGAAAGCCCACAAGCCACAGAGCTTTGCACATGCACGTGGGAGTGGGGCTTCTCCGGCAAGGCCCGCCCAGCCTCCCGGGGCCTCTCCGCTGGAGAAGGCTTCTCTGCCCAGACTTCCAGGGATGGGACGGGGCGAGAGACGCAGGGGGACAGTAGAACCCCCCCACCCCATCTTTGCAGACAGGGGAGGGAGCAGCCCTACCCACCCCACCGCCCCCCTCCCACCACTTCGGGCGGCCATAGCAGGAGAGAAGAAGGGCAGCAGGAAGCCTCATGTCGCCTTCTGGCAGCCATGCTGGGCGTGACATCAAAACTGAGGTGCCCGCGGCGCGGAGAAGTAACGCGCTTCCGCCCTCGTCATGTTGGTAGTGGCCGACCCAGAGAGGGGCCTTGCCCTTCGGCCATGTTGGAAGTGGCCTTTCTCCGCACAGTCGCGTGTCAAGAGCCACGAAAGTGAAGAGCCGGATTGGATTGCGGCATCCGCAAAGAGCTGCGGCCAACCCAGGGCCAGCCCTAGCCCCAGCCCGTGTCCCAGGAGGAGCGAAGGGGCTCCATCACCGACATTCCAAAAAGGGAATAAAAACCAATCCAGTAAAGGACACATTACCTTTAATCCCTCTGGAAATATTCTCCCTCTTCGAACACCCCCCCCCCCAGGCCACCTCACAGGCCAAGCCCCAAGACTAATCAATTTGTGTCAAAAAGACACGACAAGCAGATGAAGGAGAAATGGATTCTCGCCAAGGCACGACAAGCCAATCACCAATTAATGGATTCTCACCAAGGCACGATGAGCCAATCACCAATTAATGGATTCCTGCCAAGGCACGATGAGCCGATGGCAGATTAACCAAATTGGGCCTAGGCACGGCTATGCGCAGATTTGAATATGTCTATGGGCTGCTATAAAAAAAAAAAATGGGGGGGGGGCTGACCCAGTAGTTCTGATGACTCTGATGATTGATGTTTTTATTTTTTATATATTTTTTTTTTAGCCTGTAAAGGTAAAGGTAAAGTTTCCCCTTGACGTTACGTCCAGTCATGCCTGACTCTAGGGGGCGGTGCTCATCTCCGTTTCCTAGCCGAGGGAGCCAGCGTTTGTCCGCAGACAGTCTCCGTGGTCATGTGGCCGGCATGACTAAACACCGAAGTGCACGGAACGCTGTTACCTGCCCACCGAAGTGGTACCTTTTCATCTACTTGCATTTGCATGCTTTCGAACTGCAAGGTTGGCAGGAGCTGGGACGGAGCACGGGAGCTCACCCCGTGTGCAGATTTGAACCGGTGACCTTTCGATCAACCAGCCCAGCAGCTCAGCGGTTTAAACTACTGCGCCACCTGCAGTCCCTTTTTTAGCCTGTAGAAAACAATAATAATAAAAAAACTCATTTTTTAAAAAAAGGAAAGGCTTTCACCAGCCTTTTCTCTCATGAGACCTCCTGTCTTCTGAGCCATTTGTCATGGTAGAGGAGAAGGAAATGAGGAAAGAAGAATGAGAGCTGAGGGGGGAGAAGGCAGGCACCCATGGGCATCAGGGCTAGCCCTTCCCACAAAATACTTTCAGCTCTTCTGTCCCTTGAGGAGAGCATATCTGAAAATGATCTTGCCGATAATCTGAACCCCAAGGCAGTGCCCACGATTCCCATTCTCCCCGTTCTATCGTCACAACAGCCCTGCAAGGTAGGGCAGCTGCGACTCCAAGCCTGGAGAATCTAATCCCTACTTCCAGTAGACGCCAAGCAGGAGAAGGAGAGGGGCAGATGCACGGGGCAGGAGCGGCACCTCTTCCCCTGGGGGCAGATGCACGGGGCAGGAGCGGCACCTCTTCCCCTTCGTACGTCTGTGGAACGCCTCAGCAAGGCCGGCCACTACTAAAATGGCGGAGGGCTACATCCTTGTAATAAGCCACAAACACGATGGCGCCTGGGTCGTCACGTCCCTCCCTCCCCACCTGAGCGTGAGGCACTTCCTTGCCTCTCCTAAGATAGCCACCAGAAGGGGGAGGCGCGGTTCTTTCCTGCCCTTCTTCCCCGGAAGGTCCGTCCGCTTGGCAGTGCCAACGTGCCCGCGGAACGTTTCTCCCGCGCTACCTGACCCGGCCCGTTGCGATACGGGAGGGGGGGTGCACAGCAGGCTTGGCAGCACTCCACTTACTGCTTCCCTACCTCGGGGCCCACCCCGGCTCCGTCCCTCCTGCCCCCAGTTCTCCCTGCTTGGCCAGGCCCGCTGGCCTGCCCAGGAATGCCCCCCCACCATCCTCACCCTCCCTCATTCCTGATCCAAAGGAGCAGCCCAGCGGGCGCACCCCCTTCCCGCATTGCATCAAATTGGGCCAAGCATTGTGCAAGCCGCTTTGAGTTCCTTACAAGAGAAAAAAGCATGATACACATATACACAAGCCTCTGTCTGCACGAATTCTGCACCTCTCCTAATGGTGATTGATAATAAAATTGTAGCCTTTTTAGAGACTTCACGGTCCAATAGCTATCGAGAAGACACGCCTTCCACTCAGCATCCTCCGCTTTCTGCAACAGCGCTGCAGATGCATTTGCACACACAGCGCAGGGCTTGTCTTGTTGGTCCCCGACCTGCCTCTAGTGTTTTATTCTATTTTTCTCCCACCATTTTAATGTATCATTGCTTTTAAGTGTGATTTTAGTGTGAATTGCTGCATGCTTTGCCATTTCATCAGTCCTTGTTGTAAAGCGCTAGTAACAGGGCAGGGTATTAAAGCTGACTTGTGACACCGGGCCTGTGTTGCGTATTCCACAGGATGGGCTGCAGCGGGCAACAAAAGGGAAGGGCAGGAAGGCCCCTTCCTCCGGCTAATGCCCTGTCTTGCCATGCTGCAGTTAGAACAGGCCACAGAGCTAAAATGGCAAAATCAACACAATAGGAGCCCTGCACGTGAGAGCAGGAAAATGAGGAGGGGTTCAGGATCAGCAAAGCATACCACACAGGGAATCTGCACTTGACAGCAGGGGGATAAACCACGAGGTGACAGTAAACTCCTGAATCCGGTGCAAAATAAAGCGAGGGAAGTCTGCATAGGTGTGATACTGAATTGACTTCTTTTTATACTTGCACTTCATGAACAAGTGGTTCATGAACAACAAGTGGTTTATACTTGCACTTCATGAACAAGTGGTTCATGAACAAGAGGACTGTTGAAGGACTAGATCAAGGGCAAGGGGACCAGCAGACGTTGCTGGACTCCAACTCCCATTACGCACAGCCGGCAGCCGTGGGAGGAAACAAACACCTGGCCTGGGGAAGAAACGCCCCTCTGCTTCTCTGCCTGAAGGGCGAGATGCACTGTACGCCTATGTCAACGATTACGCGCCTTTCTCCGCACACACACATAACACGAGGGCATGCAAAGCTCGTGCAAACACTCCTCTCTGGCCGCGTGTGCGGGAAGCCTCTTCAGGTGGGGCATTAGCAGGCTGTTCGGTCGTTGAAGTCGCGCCCGCGCAGCGGATTGGGCCGGCCGGCTGTCAATCACCTCGACCAGGGCCAGGAGGCTGCATTGCACACGTGCTGCGGCTCGCAGACGCCGTCCGCAGGCCCGGTGAGGTGCCCGTGATGGCTTGACCCGAGCAGCGAAAGCTCCGCCTGCTGCTTTCCGCACCAGCAGTTCACTCCGAACGGCCACCCGGGGCGGCTCCAGTACCCCGCGGCCGCTGCTCTCCGAGGCCCGGCGCAGCTCGGCATCCTCCCCTGCCGCCACGTGGGCCTCCCTCATCCGGGCGCAGGGAGAGCAGGACTCCGGGCGCCAGGGCCGCGCCTTCGGCCGGGAAGCGCAACGTGCGCCCGCTCCTCAGCCTGTGCTTGGAGCGGCCGGAGGCGCCGGCCAGGCGGTCACGAAGAGCGCTGCCCTCTGGCGCCGCGACTCTACCTTTTCGTAGGTCTACGCAGCGCCTCGCGCGCGCCACTCCCACCATGGCCGCGGAGCGAAGACGGCCGCCCCCCCCCGTCTCCTTGGCAATGCCCTTCCTCCCATCAGCTGAGGGCGCAAGATGGCGGCGGCCGTGGTGGCGCTGGCGCTGGCGGGGCCTTTCGGGCGCTGCGGCGGCCACTCGCTGCTGCGCCCGCTGCAGGTGAGCGAGGCCGGGAGCGGCGAGTGGGGACCCGGCGGCAGGAGGGTCCTGGGCGCGGCTCGGGCTCGTCCTCCGCCGCGCCCGTGCGCCCGCCGAGTCGGCCGGACAGCTGCGCGGGGACGCGGGCGGCTCACGGGATGCGCCCGAGGGCGGCACGGTCCGCCCCGCAGCGCTGCCCGCCCGCCCGCGGGGAAGCTTGACGCCCGGCGTGTCGGCTTTTTGCGGGGAAGAGATGCAGAAGCCGGGAAGCCGCCGCGGCATCGAGGGCTGCGAAGCAGGAGCCTGGCCGGCTGGCCGCGGAAGCCGGGTTGGAAGCGTCCTAGCGGCGGAAGGGCCCCGCGAGGCCTCCGTGCCCAGCCCTGCTCCGCTCCCTAGCGTGGGCACCGATCCGGCTGCAGGCCCTCGACTTCCTGGTGCAGGCAGGCAGCCTGACGCGCTAGCGGGCCGCGTAGCTCCGCAGGCCTGTTTGGGGGACTCGCCGCCCCCCGTTCTTCCTTGGAAGCGGGAGAAACAGAAGGAACTTAAAGGCACCCCTGCAATGCTGAAGTTCCTGCCTGCAGGACATGGGCAGAAAGAGCTCTCCCCGCCTCCCTGTAGTGGGAAATGGAGCAGGGACCAACACCCGCCTCTCCCGTGAGCCACAGAAGTGGGGCAGCCAGGAAACTAGCCAGGCTTGTGCCTAATTGCTTAGCTTCCCACACGTTGGTCTCTGGCTCAGGTTCTCTCCTACAAAAGGTGGTCAAGATGGAGGGGATGGTCAAGTATCCACAATTGTTGCAGGGGTACCTAGCTGTAATATTACATACCTGTAATGAAATGAAAATGCATATCCCAAAGACTGCAGCACTGAAGAATGAGGTCTCTTCTAAGAGAATAAAGGCCAATAAATTAGACTCACTTGCAAGGAAGTTGCAGGAGGAGGAGGTCATGTGTCTTTGACCTACAGGTCTGCCATAGAGCTTATGCAGCGGCAGCAGTGGCACCTGCCACACAAGGTTCCACAAGGGTGAAGAAGTTTGCAGTGTATCGGTGGAACCCGGACAACCCGGGAGAGAAACCTCGGATGCAGACGTATGAAATAGACCTGAACAAGTGAGTGACAGCAGCTTCCTTGAGGAAGGGGTTCGGGGAGATGGTGAGGGATCTTGCAGAAATGTGAATCGATCGTCCAGCTCTGTGTGTCATGGTAGACTACTAAGTAAACTTGAGGGCATTTCTACCAGACTGTAGAATTAATCCAGTTTTAAAATTTGTAGTGCGTACATATAAAGTGTTGATTTGCCTTGAGGACTGGCTTTTGGACAGCCTGAAAATGGAAGTTTTGATTCTCAGATCTGCATAGTTCTGTGCTTTGTATTATATATTCCTATAAAAGCTCATCACAAGTCCTTGTTCCTGTTGAGGAAACAATGTGTGTCAAAACAGAGATGAACGCATGTTCATTGTTCAGAAGAAATCTATCTGCAAATTTAATGGTCAGCTTAGCTTGGAATTGTTTTGCCCATAGCCAAGTAACAAACATCTGAAGCGAGATCAGGTGTGATTTAAGGAAATGATCAGAGACTTGGTTTGTCTCCAGCAGAGCATGAACATTTTTCTCAAAGGGATTGTGGGTTTTTTTTGCATAATACTAGCTAAATATTCTAATATGTTCAGCCTTGAGAAGAGAAGACTGAGGGGGGACATGAGATCCCTCTAGAAGTATCTTAAAGGCTATCACAAAAATGAAGGTCGGGATCTCTTCTTGCTGATTCCAGAGTGTAGGATGGAGAATAATCAATTCAAGCTGCAACAACCGAGATTCAGGCTGGACATCAGGAAGAGCTTCCTCACTGTCAGAGCAACACAACAGTGCCAACCAGCTGCCTCTCACACTTCTTAGAGGGATGGTTGCAGCCAAGTAGGCACAAGTGGGAGAGGAATGGTTATGCCCAGCATTGCAATGGCCCATAGTGGGACCGGAGGGCTGGCCTTAATGGGCTCCCTTGTGCCTGTCCCAGCTTTGAGCTTTTCTGATCTTCACCTGTCTTCACTAAAGCACCATGCTGCTATCTTCAGAGGACAGTCAAAAGGATGGATGATTACTCTTCGCAATGAGTCTCCTCCTCCTCCTCCTCGATGTTATGAAGAATGTGTGCTTGAATGCACGCAGCACTGAATTCATGCAGCCCCAGAAGACAGCCATAAGCTGAGTGAGGGCAACATTCACTGGGCCATTTGGTATTTCTCTTTCTAGATGTGGGCCGATGGTTCTTGATGCCCTGATCAAGATTAAAAATGAAATGGACTCCACTCTGACTTTCCGCAGGTCCTGCAGGGAAGGTAAGTGTGGCTTCCTCTGTTCCCTTTCTTGTTTTGAGGAGCCGCAAGGGCAGGAGAACAGCAGACAGGACAGGAGCACCAGCCATTCCCCTTCTGAGCTGCGTCTTAGTGCTCCAGTTTCCTTCTTGCAGGCGAACAGCTTGGTTCCAATTGATGTAAAGGACGGGCAAAGGCCCCTGCCATCTTCCGGGCATCCTTCACCTCCCCTGCACCCCAGTTAGGAATGAAACAGCACAATTCTGAGAGCAGGTTTTGCAGATTTTGGGCACGGAGCTGATTTGAAGGAAATAAATGGTGGGACTCACGAGAAGCAGGGACCACAAGTGGCATCGTTTTGGCCATCTCTGCTTTGGAGGAGGTTTTTCTCCCATTTGGCTATAAATAGTTCTGTTTGACAAACAAAACTATAAATAGCTATGCTTCATAAACAGTCTACTCGACGACTGTTGAAAGAACTGGCAGCCTCCCTCTGGATATCCGGGAGCGAAGGTCCCCTCTAAGGGGCCTCCTCAGAGCCAGTGGGCCTGGGCGGCCCGTTTTCTGCCCCCTGCAGGCATCTGCGGCTCCTGCGCTATGAACATTGGAGGAGGCAACACTTTGGCTTGCACCAAGAGGATCGACACGGACCTTGACAAGGTCACCAAAATCTACCCCCTCCCCCACATGTATGTGGTGAAGGACCTGGTCCCTGTAAGTCTGAACCAAGGGGAATGGGGCATGTCAGAACACTCGAGAACCAGGCTGTGAAACTCATTGGATATAGTGAGGACAGAGCTGCGACTATTGTGGCAAACTCTTCTCTGCAGGACCTTGTCTGGAAGCAAAGCAGCAGCAGGCGAGGGAAAGGCAGCTGGCTCATTAAGGCAGTCCCGAAGGCATGTTTGCCTGATTGGATGCCCCAGTTACACGCCTTGTAGGAGTTTGGTGCCTAGGCTTCCTCATTTTTCCCAGAATCAATTTCACAGTGCTCCACACCCCTTCTGAAAGCTCCCTATCTGAGACTTTATAGCAGACATAGTTGCCTGCAAGGAGAGATCCCGGGAGTGGGGCACAGACGTGGGGTGGGGGGGAATTGCATGTCTTCAGGCAGTGCTTGATCTGGCCTGCCTCTCTTCCTCTTTCAGGACTTAAGCAACTTCTATGCCCAATACAAGGCCATTCAGCCTTATCTGAGGAAGAAGGATGAGACCAACCAAGGCAAAGAGCAATACCTGCAGTCCATAGAAGACCGGGAGAAGCTGGTATTTCTCTTGCACTTTGACACTTGGCCACTTCTTGGCAGGCAGCTACCCTTGGGGCATCTTCCTCCTTACTGTGCCTACCCCATGGCAGTGAAGTGGCCCCTGTGGCGGCCAGGGACACGCTGCCCTGAGCCACTGCTCAGATGACTCCAAAGGGTCATCAGGACCAGTGAGGCTGAGTGCGGTGGCCTTGTGCCTTCCAGCTGCAGCTGGCTGGTCCTAGTGGGGCCCAGGACCAGGCTGCCAGCCCGTCGGCCTCCAGTGCAGCACGGAAGCAGCAGCTGCCTCCTCCTGTTGCCTGTGGCCGACTGCAGGGTGCCTGGAATGGCCCCTGGGAAATGGCCCCTCGGGATCCTGGCACAGGCGCCCTTGGTGGTTCTTCCAAGGTTTGCATCAGCCTTTCTTGGAAGGGAGCTGGAGAGCAAGGCTGGGGCTGTCGGGAGCTGTGCTGATGCCCCACTTCGCACCGAGGCTGGGATGGGATGGGCAGAGGGGCAGAGCAGGGGCTGCTTCCCACCATGCCTGATGCAGGAGCCCTGCTGCTGAGGCTGCCCTCCAGGAGGGGCGACTGCAGCTAGCCATGGCCGGGTCCTTTGTCTTGTTCCTGCGCTCGCCCGGTTGCATTTTGCCCTGCTCGGCATGGTGTGACAGCCCGAAGCCCCAGCTCCCGATACCCTTTTATTTTTATTTTATTTATTTACATATTTATATGCTGCCCCCTTGCAAACAAGCCTTGGGGCGGCTCAACAACAAATACATAAATAAATACAAATTCAATATTTAAACTACTTCAAAACTGGCCCATCTCGAGATAAAAAATAAAATACAATTAATACAATTAATATAATAAATATAAATGAACAATTAGCAATTAAAATAACTTTTAAATAAAAAGGTCTTTGCCTGGCACCGAAAAGCAAATAATGACGGCGCCAGGCGAGCCTCTCTGGGGAGCGCATTCCATAAGTGGGGCGCAACCACAGAGAAAGCCCTCCTCCGGGTACTCACTCTCCTTATATACCCTTGCAGGAATTGCTGGAGGACTGGGAACTTGCTTGTTTACCTGTAATAATAATGGGGTGCTGTGCTTTCCGGGGTGGGTCCTATAGACACGCACAGTGTCGGGGCCATCGCCTGCAGACAAAACAAGGCCAGTTCTGCGGGGTGCCCTGCAGCGGCGCCCCTCATCATGGAGGCTCGTGAGGGGGGAGGTGTTCTCTAGGACTGGAACCGGTGCTACTGCCCGGGGCAGGAGGCATGGGGGCTCTCCTAGCGCTGGCCAGAGGTACCACTGGCCGCCCGCTTCCTGACAGTGGCCTTCTCTTCGCAGGACGGGCTCTACGAGTGCATCCTCTGTGCCTGCTGCAGCACCAGCTGTCCCAGCTACTGGTGGAACGGAGACAAGTACCTGGGGCCGGCCGTGCTCATGCAGGTGTGGAGAGCGGAGGGCCCCCAGGCTGCCCCGTGGGCTCCCATTCAGCTGCACGCGGAGCGCCTCGAGCTGGGTGCTCCAGCTGGGTCTTGCCGTGGCTGAAGGGATGAGACTGGGGCTGGACTGGGGAGAACTGGGCAGCTGCAGCAAAGGCGGGGGGGGGGGATTGCCAGAGCCAGGCTGGGGCATCCCCTGGGCTGTTGGCTGAGGGGAGGGAGCGGAGCCGCCTAGTGAATGAAGAAAGGCTGGCTGGGGGTCCGGGCAGGAGGAGTGTGAAGGCAGCACCCAGACGCACCCCCCTCCCCCCCCCCGGTCTTGCAGGCCTACCGCTGGATGATTGACTCCCGGGATGATTATACAGAAGAGCGGCTGGCCCAGCTCCAGGACCCTTTCTCACTCTACCGCTGTCACACAATCATGAACTGCACCAAGACCTGCCCCAAGGTGGGTTCCCCCCTTGCCCAGGGGCAGTGAGGCTGTGGCCTTGCCTGCTGCCCAGAACGGATCCCACAGGCTGGGAGCAAACATGGAGCCCAGCACTGCTCCATGAGAGAGCACTGTCGGGCAGCTCAACAGGCAACGAGACACGCTGGGTGCTGCTGGCTTCCCAGACGTCCAGGGCATCTGCTTCTGCTGGTGTGCTGGGCATGATCCAGATGAGGCTCCTGCTCGGTCAGACACAGGCTTGCAAGGGGTCTCCTGTTCCACAGCAGCGACGGGGGCTTTTAAGAGCAAGCCCAGGACCAAATGGGTGGGACAGTCCCCTACCACTTGCCGGCCCCCTCCCAAGAAGGGGTGCAGCTTTTCTTCCTCTGTCCTCCAGCCAAGGAAGGACTGGCATTGCCAGGGCTGTCCTTCTGCATGTGTCGCTCGTGTCTGCTTCTGTGGATGAGGCCATGATGGCTCCACCCTCAATGGCTGCTTTTGTCTCTCTCCCTTGTAGGGACTGAACCCTGGGAAAGCCATCGCTGAGATCAAGAAAATGATGGCCACATACAAAGAGGCAGCTGCCACAGCGTGACCGCTTGAAGCTGGTTAACGTCTGTCTAGGTAGTCTGTTGGGTGCCAGACCTTGGCACAGTTTGGAGAATGTTCTCTGTAGGTAGGACGAATAAAATGCTCCTTCATTAACAAACTTGGCCCAGGATTTCTCTTCCTCCTCCTCTGCTGCCTGAGGTTCCGGCTTCTCCACTGCATTTTTATTTATTTATTATTTAGAATTTTTGTATACCGTCCCATCGCTTATAGCCTCAGGATGGCTCACATAAATAAATAAACATAATACAAATACAATTAAACTCCAAAAACATCAATTTTGCTTGTAGGCAGGCTGTTGCTGAAGGTCATCGGGGATCAGGCACTGTTGCTGAAGGTTTGGCTTTTACAGAACGCAGCTTTTACAGAACACATGCATCAAGTAACTTGCATGAAGAGCTGTGCAGGGTCCGGGGAAACACTCCTTGAGTTAGGCAGTTGACAGAATTGACAGTAGCATAACAGAGACCGGCACTCAAAGATGTGGGGCTCACCTGGCCCAGGATCTGCCTTGTGCAGCATTGCTGAGGTCAGCAGTCTCCCTGCCCAAAGAGGAACTGCCAGTTTGCATGAGTTTCTGGTTCCACCGGGGTTTCTGCCCCGTCTCCTCAGCTGTTCTTTCACCAGAGTATTTTGCTGTCCACGTGAAATTGTCCTTGGTGAGCAGAGGGTTTGTCCTGACGATGTGACTTCAGCCAGATACTAGGAGAAGAGCACAGTGAAGCACAGGGCTGGGGGTGCATTGCAGCCACCCACCCGCTTGGATCAGAGGCCGACAGGCCACCTGGGACTACGTCTCATTCAGAAGCTTGTGAAAACTGCAGTGTGGGGCAGGCTGGCCTTTCCATCGGGGGCTGCAGGGAGGGCTGGAAAGCTGAGCCACCCTGTTCCTGCCAGCTGAGCCCTGGCTAGGTGGGATGTAGGGGGGCCTTCCTTCCACTAACAGGGCACTGCTTGTTCAAGGCAGGGAGAGCTGAGCAGCCTGTGGCCTTGCGAGAGCGTCAGCCTAGCCAGCATCGCCAAGGCTAAGGGAGGATGGGAAGAGGGCCCCCATCCCCTTCTCTCCCTCTCCAAGTTTGGCTGGTGGAGGCACTGGATCAAGAGCCTGTTGCTGTTGTGGCTCCCTTCCGCCTCAGCACCCGCAGGCAGATCCCTCCATGCTGGGCTTGGCCAGTACCTGAAGATGCCTCCAAACCATCACGGGGTGTAAGGACAGGAGGTGGGGGGGGGGGCATTTCCAGGTTGTCCGTCCCATCCACATCTGGAGCATCTACTCCCAATCCAGCACCCTCCAGCTGAAGCCTCACCCATTCCCGGGGGGGGGGGGCGGACTGGGCAGGCTCCTGTGGTGGCAGTGGGGTGCTGGCGGGGGCACTTGGGGTGTGGACCTTGAGCATGCACTGCTGGCTGGTGCAGCACCGATCCCGCAACTTCATGGCCACGCGGACCCAAACACTGGGATTGTGCCATACGCGACAGCGCGCAGCACTCCGCCCCCGAAGACGCAAGGCCGGTGGGGCGGGCGGCCTCCCTCGAAGTCCCACGGCTCGCGCAGGCGCCGAAGCGTCGCCGCTCCTCCCTCGCCGGGCCGGCGCTAGGCAGCGGGGAACTACGGCTCCCATCAGCCCCCGCGCTTGGCCAGCTTCCCCACCAGCTGGCCGGTCGGCGGCGGCCTCGGCTGCCGGTCTCGAGGCGTGTCGCCGGTGCGCGCAGGCAGACGGGCGGGAGTGTCTGCCCGGGAGTCCGGCCCGCGCCCGCCGGGCCATGAGTTCAGGTGAGCGCGCCCGGGCGTCCCGCGCCGCCCTCTGGCTGGCAGGATCGCTCGCTCGCGGCGGGCGCCCCCTCTGCCTCTGGCCGGCCTGCGGAGCAGGGGCGCCCGTTGGGGCGAGGCGGGGAGGGGGCGGCAGCCCGATCTCCTGCGAAGTGCGCGGCGCAGTTGCGGACCTGCCGCGCTCGCTCACCCGGAAGATCGGCTCTCTCCACTGCACTTCCCTAAGAGACGAGTTCCCTCGCCAAACGCTTGGACGGGGTCGGCGAACAGCCGCTCAGCATCTCTGCTCCCGGCCTGCGCTTAGAAATTGGATACCGTGCCTAGGGGGTAAGACCCCGTTTGCTTGCTGCTCCCAGGTGGTGCCAGTCTCTTGGGACGTGCGTGCCCTGGCTACAGGACCCTCCAGGAGAGCACCACCCAGGATCCCCGCGTGGTGAGCAAAGAAAGGGCTTGCAGGGTTCGGGATCCTTGGGCCAAGAGAGGGAGGCGGGCAAGCCTCAGTTGCCTCTGATGTTCCGCAACTACAGGAAGATTCTTGTGAATGGGCAGTGACCGCTGAGAGCCCTTTCAAGCCGTCGCAGGATGCTTTGCAGGAGATACCCGCCTGGGAAGCCCACCTGTGCCAAAGGGCTTTCAAGCGCAGCCCCGTTCCATTCATGTTTTATGCAATGGCTCCGGAACTTAGTATCACACTGCCTTCGCATATGTTAATACAGTTTGTGGCAGGACAGCATTTTTCAGATTAGGGTAGTATTATTATTATTAATGTATTATTGTATTATTATTTTAACAATCATATTCTGTTTGTTATTTGGGTAAACTTGACCCAAAGTGGCAGCTTGTGTTTACATAGATATATGAAGGGGGCCAGAATGCTGCCTGGTGCCAGTTTTCCAGAGGGCCACGCTGAGCAAGGGAGGCATCAGCTTGTATCCCCTTTGCAGGCTTCTACTTGGCCGACTTGGTGCCACGTTGAAGGTCTCCTTATGAGCCACGCTCACCTCTCACAATGCAATCCGAGAGCCACCAGGAGGCATCCTGTAGCTTTGGGGGGCAGCACTTGGTTACTGCTAACCCGCCTCAGTTTGTTCCTTGCCTAGGAAGTCATTGGCTACCAAAGGAAAAGATGGAAGACTATCCTGTGCCACATTTTCACTGTGCTGTTTGTGGGGCTTCCCCTGGTCATCTTTTACTGGAAGCCACACGTCAGAGTCCAAGCCAGATGCAGCCGCTGCCCACTCCGCCAGGCTGACTGGGTGGTCATTCAAGTAAGTGGGGTTGGGGAGCAAAGGGAGAAGTGGCACCCAGACCCTGGACCCAAAATGGCAGTTTTTCCACAAGGGTTAAGAGTCAGGTTGGCACCCTGGGAGAGGTTCTCAGTTAGTTCTACCAGAGCCACCTCCGCCAGTTCTTCCCGTTTCAAGGCTGGGATGCCTGTTTCTGGAGGGATGCATTTTAAAAACTAAGAGGACATTGTGTGGATTGATGTCTGAGCCAGGCCTGCCAGCAAGACCCCGGAGAGGCTCAGGCAACCCACTGTTTATCACGTTGGTTACCCGTGAGGGTCTGCTCTTCAGTCGAATGTCTATGGCAGCATAAAATAGTCAAAGGACCAATAAAAGAGATACAGCACAACCATGGGAAAATACACCAAACACAACACAGTGAAATCCCCGTATGGGTTTGCATTTTTCTGTCTGTATGGAAGTGGGAGCATCACAGGCGGGGTGTCCCTCAGGCCCCCAACGGGATGTCCAGTAACTTGCATTCAGCTCCATGGGTCAGAAATTGACGCCTTTCATGTTCCGTGAAGGTTCGGGGTGTCCTTTGAAGAAACAACTGGCTTGGAGAGGGTGGGAGAATAGATATTTCATGCCCCTTCTTTGATTCTGTGAGCCAAACGCTCACCCTTTCTATGCTCTTCTCCAGGACCAGTTGGGCCAGAATTTCACAGCCAAGGTGGAAAGAGAACTGGTAGGGGAAGGCAGGTGAGTGAGGCTGGGAAGGGGCCCTTCTGCTCCCTGACTGCAAAGGAAGGCACGTGTAAGGAATGGAATCCAAGCAATGACGATACGGGAGGCAAAATACCAAGCAGCAACAGTTTAATATGTTCTGGCCAGACTGGGCACCTATCCCGAAGGTAGTGCACTGGAGGAGCAGTCTGCACAGCCTTTTATTCCCTACTTCACATGCAAAGTCCCTGCCTCCTTTCTCCCATTGGCTGGGATACTGGGAATTCATACTCTTCCTGTCCGCCTTCATCATACTACTCCTTGGTATGTTATCCCCACCTGCTCATACGTCCCATGTTCATGTTAATAACCCTCTGAGTCATAGTAGGAGGCACCACTAATATGCATTAACTTATTACGCAGCCATACTTTGGATTCTAAGTTCAAAAGTTTAATGCCATGTCTACCAATTACATCTTGTAGTCTGTTAGTTTGTGTTAATCACAATAACTTTATTAATCATTAAGTGATCCATAGCTTTACCTGCTCTAGTTTGTTAGTCACAGTAATCTACTTCTGACACGCATCAGGAGAGGGCTGTGAGAAGAGGAACAACCACAGACAGGCAGACACCCCATAACCCATATCCAGACTAGACCTTATCCAAATAGACTAGACATATCCAAATAGACCTTAAACTAAAGGCATCTGTTTACAGCCCACCTAAACAGAGGGCTTAATCCTCAGAGCTCCCCCCCACCCCCACCCCCCAAGAGAAGCAGGGAATTATAGCCCGCCACCTCCTGCCCCTGCTGCCTCCTTAGCTGGAGCCGCAAGACTTCTGCTTCTGGCTTGTCACGGCCAGCACAACCCCCCATCCTGTGCAGCCCCACACAAGGGCCAACCTTCCCTTTCACCTGGTGCTTCCAGGTGGGCCTGTGGGACAGGGCATCTGGCCACCCGTCCTCACGGGCACCCTCCTATTAACACACTGTGGGGCAGGCTCAGTCCTCAAGGCACAGAGGGGTCGCTGCTCCAGAGCAGAACAAGTCATGCTCACGTGTTCCTCATTTGCCCTTCCACCTTCTTTCTGCGAAGCCTGGAGCAAGGAGAGGACGATGGGAGAGCCAGTATCGCTGTGGGAGCAGTGGAGGACGAGGATGGAAACTGCGACACAATCAGGCTCCACCGGAAGGAGCAGGTGGGCCTGCTCTACTGGCCAGACCATGTCTGGGGAACCCACAAAGGCCACCGGGGTGAGAGGCTGCTCGCCTGACCTCTGGCCTTGCCCTGCCCTGCCAGTGCCTGGCACCCCAGGTGCCCCACACAGTCCGAAGACCTGAGCCGGGGGTTGCAACGCTAGGCACACTCTGTGCAAGAAGAAAGCGCCATCAGACAGAACCAGAAAGACAAGCCAAGGGAAGCAGGTACCTTGAGGGCTGGAGCGCGATCACAGACCAGCCAGGAGTCCAGCCACAGGAGCAAAGTGCCAACATCCACGACCCAGGAGCTCTTCCACGAGTCCAGAAGCCCTTCCTGTCCAGGCCAGTTCTTCTACAGCTCTGCCTCCAGGCGGCGCTCATGAGAGTCCTGACAGCTGCGTTGGACTGGGACAGTGATCCTGCAGCTACCAGTGCTGCTGTGCCAGCCCTCGACCAGCAGAGGGAGCCCTGCAGCTGCCTCTAGTCTCGACACCAGGGGCATGTCCACAGCACTTTCCCCAACATGGTCACGCAGTCCCTCGGCCCACTGGCCTCTTCCTGTCCCCATCAGACCATCTTTGGCTCTCCATCCACGTTTCCTTGCAGGAAAGGGCAGCGTTTTCCTGCGCAAGGCCACGCTCCCTCCTGGGACACCTCCCGTGAGCCAGCAATGCGACTCCACTGGCGGGAGCCCTCCGAGATCAGGCCGGGGCCTGCCCTGAGGGGGTCTCGTGCAGTGGGCAGGTCTCCTTAGCTCACTTGTCTCTTCCCCTCAGGCAAACATCGTCCAGTACTTTGTCTTTGAGGGTCTGCGCTACATCTGGATGGAGAAATTGCACGCATACTGCAGGGCAAGGTAGGCCCGCAGCTTCGAAGGGGCGGCTGGTCCTCAGGCTCAACAGAGCTGCGGGTGTGCTTTGCACAGATCGGCACGTGCTCCCAGCTGCAGAAACCGCTGCGCTGCTGGAGCGTCCAGAATGTTTCTGAACGTGGTGCTTCCTGCCTATTTCATGTCTATTTCCACTTGGCTGCTCAGTAGTCACCAATGTCCTGCCACACCAAAGCAGCTCGGCCGGGGATGGGACAGGTTCTTCAAAAGCCACCTTTCAGCAGGTGGCTAATGCGGCCTCCCGCCATCCATCCATGTTTTGCAGCAAGCTGGATGAAAGCTGGACATGTTTGGATATCCATCTCTGCCGCCACGGACTGAGCACTGAAGAACAGGCTGCCAGGTGCGGGTGTATGTTGCTCATCCAAAACAGGGTGCAGTGTGCTTAGAGCAGGAGGCACCAAAGCCCTTTGGCAGTGTGACTGGCGCTGGCCTGCAATTGACTGGGATCTGTTCTCTCCCGCTTCTTCCACAGGAGGAAGATCTATGGACCAAACCTCATCGATGTCCCAGTACATTCTCCCCTTCAGCTGTTGAGGGATGAGGTGGGCCCTCGTGAAACGAATTCTGCCGCTTGAGGAAGTCTTATTCCTTGCCTAGAAAAATCGTCCCTTGGAAGAGGCGAGAGGCCCATTGTGGCCTGAGCCATGTGTTGTGCAGAGATCTCTCTCTCCTCCTCCTGGCCTAGCATGGGATGAGAACGTAAGAGAAGCCTTGCTAGATCAGAGTAAAGCCCACCTAGTCCAGCACTCTGCCCACATGGGGCTGCCCGGCTGCCCCTGGACTGCTTAAGCAGGATGAGGGCAAGGCCTCCCCGGCCCAAGTCCCTCAGCAGCTGGTGTGTGCAGGCAGGCCACCCCCGGTCAAGCCCTCGGCCAGCAAGGCTGGTAGCCGCTCCTTCCTGGATCTGCCCAATCCCCTTTTAAGGCCATTCAGATTGGCAGCCGCCAGCCCTTCCCGTGGCTGCAAATCCCACAGTTTAACTGCTCACTGTGAAGAGCTTTTTCCTTTTATCCCAGTTCTGTTATTCCAGTTGTCACTGTGGGAGCAGCTTTGGTGTTGGGCAGCCGGGGCCACTCTGCGCTCCCCAAAAAGTCTGAAGGGGCTACAGATTTGCAGGTCTCTTTGCCTGGTGCTCTCCAGCTCTGCATGGAAATGTAAAGGCAGCCCCCAAGCTGTTGGTCTGTACAAGCCCGTATTGACTGGACTGACTGGCTCAGGGCTGGAGGAAAGATGGGGGGAGGGGGCTTCCCAGCCCATCTGCTGAACCAGAGACTGAGCCTGGTGCCCTCTGCAGAGTGGCAGGTCCTTCCTGTGCCCAGCAGAGAGGGCAGAGATGGGCACTCCAGTGCCGCCCCGAACCTGCACGGCTGCAGCTTCCTCCATCCTCCCCTCCCGCCCACTGCAGGTCTTGAACCCATTCTACATCTTTCAAATCTTCAGCATCATACTGTGGTTCTGTGAGGATTACTACTGGTATGCCATCTGCATCCTGCTCATCTCCGCCATCTCCATTGGGATTTCTCTCTATGAGACAAAGAAGGTGGGTGCTCTCTCCTGCTGGAGCACTTGGAGAGCCGTCAGGGGACGCTGGCCCTGTGAGAGGAGCCCGGGGGCCCCTCAGGCCTGCCAGAGCTGGAAGCTCTCAAGGGAGCAGCCGGAAGGCAGTACGGCTGAGCTCCCCCTCGGGTTGCACCCTCTTTGCGGGGCCTTTCTGAGGCTGTCATTTGACCTCTGCAGCAGCGCATGACCCTGCAGAAGATGGTGAAGGTGTCCGTCAGTGTGAAGCTCCGCAGAGCCCTTGGAGGTCCGTGAGTAGCCCAAGCCATTGCCCTTCCAGTCCCAGGAGCAGCCCTCGGAGAGGCTCCCTGGGAAGCACTGTGGCAACACCAGAGGCTTCCACCCTAAGCCACCTCTCCTCAGCCCGTTGTCTGTGGAAAAGCTCACTGTTTTACCATGTTCAGCTTTCCCATTTTTCTGGCAGCTGCCCGTTTCGATGTGGTGGCCAGATTATTCTTGCAAGTTATCCTGCAGAAGCGGCCCTGTCAGTTCTTGCTGTCATGTTTTACTTCTCTCAAGTGGCGCAGAGTCGCTTCCTGTGGCTGCTCTGATCTGTTTTCCTTGTTGGGGGGAATTGCAGATGAGGTGCTGGTGAGCTCCGTGGACCTTGTGCCTGGGGACTGCATCCTGGTCCCCGCGGAAGGGATGCTCGTGCCTTGTGATGCGGCCTTGCTGACTGGCGAATGCATGGTCAACGAAAGCATGCTGACTGGTGAGCCCTGGCAGAGGCTGGTGGGGGGGGGGGAACCTTCCCAGTTTGAGCAGCCATTCCAGACTGGCCTCTGAACTGCCACGAAGGAGCCCGTCTGTGCTGGGTCTTGTCTTGTGCCAGTGTTGCCCGATTTTACCCTGCTTCCCGGACTGGCAAGAGAGCAACCTCCGAGGATGCGAAGGACCCTGATTCAGCCGGCTTCTGTCTGTCCCCCCTAGGGGAGAGCACCCCGGTGATGAAGACCCCTTTGCCCCGGGACCCTCAGGCTGCGGGCACAGCCTACTCCCCTGAGCAGCACAAGCGGCACACGCTCTTCTGCGGGACGCGGGTCCTTCAGGCCAGGTGCTACACCGGCACCGAAGTTCTCGCAGTGGTGACTCGCACAGGTGAGCATCACGGAGCAGGAGGCCTGTCCACCCAGGGCTGCAGCTCAGCAGGAGGTGCTGCATCCTCCCTTCTGGAGGCACAGGAGTCCTGGAAGGAACCCCGTCTTCCGGGGCCTCTAGAGCAGCATGCGGGTCACACGCTCCCTCCCCTTGGCTCCGAGGCCCCTTCGCTTCCTGCCCTGGGCCTCTTGGACTTGCGTCCTCCTTGCCTCGAACCTTGCTCCAAGTTTTGTTCCTCTTCCATTCCCACCCTGCCAGGCTTCTGCACAGCCAAAGGCGATCTTGTGAGTTCCATACTTTACCCCAAACCGGTAAACTTCAGGTTTTACAAGGATGCTGCAAAGTTTGTTATAGTCCTTGCAGGCCTGGGTGAGTCCATTTTGCAATTTGGAAAGAGACAAAAGCACAGAAACTGCTCCTGCCCTTGGAGAGCAGAGGCAGGTGGAAGGTCTCCGGGAGGCACGCCACGTTCTCTGCTGGCGACGGGGAGGGACAAGGCACAGCCATGTCCCCTCCATCCCAGGCAGATGCCTCCATTTTCCCCCTTTTGAGCAGGGCCAACTCTGAGGAGGAGTTACTCCACCTGGGCATTGCCCTGCCTTCGTCCTGCCCTCCAGCCCACATACCTGGGACAAAGGAGTGGGGCGCCCCGATCTTAGGCTGCCTCAGGCCTCCCTGTGCCATGGGTCTCCCCGTACAGGTCTCCCATGGCGGGGTCAGCACATGCCCCCTTCTTTCCCTCTCCCACAGCTGCTCTCGGGACCGCTTACAGCATCTACATCCTGCACAGAAAACAGGTGAGGAGTGCTGCCCACCACCAGGACCAGAGCCAAGAAGGCCCTTAAGGCAGTGGCAGAACTTCCGCTGCAGTGAAGCAGGGGAATGTCCGCACAGCACAGGGGAGCCAAGGGGCAGGGCACCCCCTCAAAACACCTCAGCTCATCAACACGCAGTGGCGGCGGGTGGGGGAACGGGACGCAACGGGACTTACCTAGCCTGGGAGAAGAGGGCAGGGCTACCCGGCCTGGCACCTGGGCGGTAGGCATGCGGGTGCCCGCAAGGTCTCCTTCCCGGCGGCTCACATCTCCCTCTCCTGGCATGAGCAGGTGGCTGTGAGCCAGATCATCATCCGGGCCCTGGATGTCGTGACGGTGGTCGTGCCCCCAGCCTTGCCGGCGGCAATGACCGCCGGCACCATCTACGCCCAGAGCCGCCTGAAGCGGCAGGGCATCTTCTGCATCAGTCCGCCCCGGATCAACCTCTGCGGCAAGGTTCGCCTGGTCTGCTTCGACAAGGTGAGGCCTGTGGGGACCTGGGGGCCGCGGTTTGCCTCGGCCTGCTCTGACACTTCTCATCCCTCAGACAGGGACCCTCACGGAGGACGGGTTCGATGTTTGGGGCGTGGCTCCCCGAGAGAACTGCGGCTTCTTGCCCCTGATCCATGAGTTATGCCGCCTGCCCGGAGGGCCCCTGCTGTCCTGCCTGGCCACCTGCCACACTGTCTCCATCCTCAAGGGCCAGCCGGTCGGAGACCCAGCTGACCTCAAGATGCTGGAATCCACGGGATGGGTGAGAGCAAGAGAGCAGCTCACCTGAGTTTGCTGTGTGAAAAACAGAGCAGCTCCATGTTTGAGCCAGAATCACTGGGGAGAAAGACCTGCCATCCATGCAGGGGACACCGCTGGCAGCGACTCTGCTTTTGGCTGCAGTGGATGCAGCTCCCTCGGGTGTGGTGGCGACTTTGATGCTGATCCAGGATGGGGACAGCCTTTCCCCGAAGCAAGACCCGGTCCCAGGGAACGGGAGACACAGATAGACGCTTCCACAGGACTCTTCCGGGTCAGAGAGGTTGCTATTGGAGGCGCTTCCTCCTGAGCAGGAAGCTGCTGCACCTTCTAAGAGCCACGCTCTTCCCTTCCTTCCAGACCCAGGAGGAGGTCGAAGGGGCCGAGGCGGAGGCCCGGGTGGCCCACACTTTTGGGACCAGAGCCTTGGTTGTGATGAGTCCTCCAGAGCAGCCTCCGGGCACGGTAAGCCCCCGAGCACCTGGCGCAAGTCCCCCTGCGGAGGCCATCTGGGCTGCCGCACCCCTGAGACAAGGTGTGGGCCCTCCTCATCCTCATGCTGCCGGACGGGAGCTTTAGGAAGCCGTGGCCAGAGACAGCCCCACGGCCACCGGACCCACTCCCGAGGCGCGCCTGGGCTGAGCCACGTCCTTCCCCAACAGAGGCAGGCACTGCCGCTGGCTGTCCTCCGCCGCTTCCCCTTCGCCTCGTCCCTGCAGAGAATGAGCGTGCTGGTGAAGCCCCCGGGAGACGCCCCGCCAGAGGTCTACATGAAGGGCGCACCAGAGATCGTGGCTGGTCTCTGCACAAGCGGATCAGGTCGGGCCCTCTGCCCCGCAAGCACACGCAGGGGCTGTCGCGCCCCCCTTGCCTGGAGCCGGTGGGTGGGAGGGGAATGTCCAGGATCCTCCGCTCCCGGGGACGTCACAGCTGCAGGGACAGCTGGAACTGGCCCTGATTGGCGGGGAGGATCCAGAACCTCCTCGGAAGCCCCTCCCGTCAGGGCAGCTTCCTCCCCGCATCATCATCGTCCTCCTCCTTGGTGAACAGCATCTGCCATGGCTCCTCCTGATTGGCTCCCTCTGTCTTGGCCCTCAGTCCCCACGGACCTCTCCCAGGCGCTGTGCCGTTTCACAAGGGATGGCTTCCGGGTGCTGGGCCTGGCTTACAAGCCAGTGGTTGCTGTTGGAACCTTCGAGGAAGTCCAAGACGTGAGCAGGTGCCTGGCAGGGAGGCAGCCCCCTTCCTTGTCCTTGTGGCCGCGGCTGTGCCCGGGCCCGTCTCTGCCTCTGCCAGGAGGCTGACTGAGCTGTTCTGTGCTCGAGCCAACAGGGACTCCATGGAGAGCCAGATGTGCTTCCTGGGACTCTTGGTGCTGAAGAACGTCCTCAAGGCTGAGACCACCCCCGTGATCCACTTGCTGCGCGGCGCCGAGATTCGGACTGTCATGGCCACAGGTAGCCAGCAGAGCAGGGGAGCGGGTGGCATCTCTGCGGGCCGCGTCTGCTGGCGATGGAGCTGCCCGCCCTGCCAGTCGTGCATGTTCACCTTCAGAGCAGCGCTGAAGCCTTCGTGCCTCCCCTTCTTTCTCAGGGGACAATATGCTCACGGCCATCAGCGTGGCCAGGAACTGCCACATGGTGGAGGTCAAGGAGCCAGTGGTCTTTGTGAACGCCGCGCCGCCCGACCATGGCAGTCCAGCCGCACTCAGGTTCACCCCTGCAGAGCAGGCCACGGAGCCCGCCGAGGCGAGTGCTCTTCCCCGTGACAGCACTGGACCACTTTGCCCTTGGGCAGCTACCCTCAAGGGACGGTGGCTGAGGGAGGGTCTCCCTGGGAGGTGCCCACCCCCTGGGCCTGGCCTCTGGGCCTCCTGCGTCGAAAGATGGCTGCCCGTCCCTCTTGGGCCACTGCCCCCTTAGGAGACATCTCACTCTGCCCCAAGGTCGCCCATCCGGAGGGGGAGGCAGCAGGGTGCCTGGGAGGGGCACTAGGGCTCTGCCAGGCGTCTGCTGGTGGCCATTGGCCAGCCCGGGGCAGAAGGAATGAGCTGCTTCCCGCTGGGCTTTCCCAGGGTTCCTACCAGCTGGAGAGCTACTTCCCGGAGCAGCATGCCTGCCACTTGGCCATGGATGGGAAGTCCTTCACTGTGGTCTGTGAGCACTTCCCCGACGTCCTGCCGAAGGTAACTTCAAGGCCGCTGGCTGGTCCGAGGGGCCACTGCAGAGCCTGCCCTCCTCCCTCTTCAGCGCAGCCCTGCCCCCTTTCAGTGACAGCAGCAGATGGGGGCCACACCCCACACCCTGCTCTAAAGATGCACTCCCCTTTTGTGCACGAGCCACGCTGGCTGTTTCCAGCTGTCGGGACAGCCACGCCATGCTGGTATTTCTTGTCTGCAGATTCTGGTCCGGACGACAATTTTGGCCCGGATGCTACCTGAGCAGAAAGCTATCCTAGTTCAGAAACTACAAGAGCTTAAGTAAGTCTGTGGGGTTCCTGCAATCGGCTGGGTGGTCCCGAAAGACAGCCGGGGAGGAGGCAGTGAGAGGTGAGAAATGGGTTCCAGGCCCTGGGGAGGAAGGGGCCTCCCTCTTGCATGCAGGCAAAGCCGTGGAAAGCTCCCTCGGGTGAGAGCAGAGCCTCCAACTGCCTCTGTGGGACTGGGCGGCCCTCTAGTCTGTCCTCTGCAGGCCGCTGGATTCTGCTCCATCCTCGTACCCATCCCACTTTGACCAGGACATGAGCAGGAAGCCTCTGGCTTGGCAGTTTGGTGGCGGGTGGGCAAAGGTCCCGTGTGGCACACCAGCCATGCTGGGGACAGCTTTGGGGACCAGCCCTCCTCCTGGAGGGACAGCCCGGGAGCCCTTCACTCTTGTGCAGAGCAACACGCTTGTGTCGCCTACAGCTACTGCGTCCTGATGTGTGGTGACGGAGCCAACGACTGCGGGGCCCTGAAGGCCGCTGATGTGGGGATCTCGCTTTCCGAAGCAGAGGCATCTGTGGCATCACCGTTCACGTCCCGCACTGCCAACGTCGAATGCGTCCCGGCCGTCATACGGTGCGTCCATAGCAGGGCCCGGCTTGGGGGGAGGTCCCCTTCGGAAGGCCCGCTGGCGATGGGCTGGGGGCTACCCGCGGCTCCCTTTCGGAGTGCCGCAAGCACAGCAGCTGATCTTGTCTGCTCTGTGGTCAGCGAGAGTGGCTGGAGGGGCCCGGGAGAGGGCTTGTGGAGGGCCGGCTACAGGAGCATGGCGCATGTCTGTCCACCCCAGCCATGGTGAAAGCATGTCTGGAGGGTGAGAGCTGTGTGAGCGGGACCAAAGCAGCCTCTGCTGCATTGTTTCTTCCTGGGGCCTGCTGATGCTCTTGTCCCTCCATGCCGCCTTCGGGAAGGGGAAGCTTCTTCCAGAGGAGTCTGGCCCTTTGGAGGTTCTGCACCCCAGCAGGGGGCAGGGGGAAGTAGAAGGTCCCCAGCTGCCCTCGGGCAGTAGCCTGTGCAGTCCCACTCGAGCACAGCTGTGCAAGATGTGCCCAGCCTGGCCTCCCTCACACGGCTGCTTCACTGTTGCTTTCCGGCGGCCCTTCTGTTTAGGGAAGGGAGATGCTCCCTGGTCACCTCCTTTGGGATCTTCAAGTACATGGCGCTCTACAGCCTGGTGCAGTTTGTCTCTGTGCTCCTCCTCTACACAGTAAGTCTCACAGTGTTCTCAGCCCGGAGGGAGGGGGTCTTCCTTTCCCTGCTCATCAGCACAGCCAGTGAGGACTAGAACCTTGCAGGGAAGACATGGCTTTCTTTTGCCTCTTGGGAAGCTGGCACGATTATCGTAGCTTTACCTGAGCACTCGCCTCCAGTGGCTTCAGGTCCTCCTCCTCCATCACTGCAGCATTCCTTGGCACGGTGCTGCACAGGTGAGCGAAGCATCACCTGAAGTGACCCAGAGCAAGCAGCCACCATTCAG
Organism: Varanus salvator macromaculatus; assembly: GCA_023646645.1. Classification (NCBI taxonomy): domain Eukaryota; kingdom Metazoa; phylum Chordata; class Lepidosauria; order Squamata; family Varanidae; genus Varanus; species Varanus salvator. The sequence goes on along the minus strand of JAIXND010000800.1, from coordinate 13,902,154 downwards.
GTCTCCCCCTGGATTCAAAACAGAAGCAGGAGAGGCAGCACCTCCTTCCTCCATGCCACAGGGACCTTGCGGAGGCCCCTGGCCTGCCTGTTGCTCTCCCCCAGGGACTTTGGCAGGTTTCTTCTGAACCCGAGACCTCGTTTTGAGGTAGCCACGGGAGCGTCCAGGCAGAGACGGCGCCAAGCATTCTGGCGCCGTTCCACATCCTTTTCTTCATGGAAAGGAAAATGGTGGAGGCGGCATCCAGAAACTGAGGAGGGTTGTGAGCGGAAGATGCTAGCAGCATCCGGGCCAGCCAGCAGGCCCTGAGCAAGGAAGGGCCATGGAATGACGGCAGGCTGCTCTGGGAAGCCTCACCTCGCCTCCACTCCCTTCTGTTCCCGGCATCCCCTGCAGATCAACACGAACTTGAGCGATTCACAGTTCCTCTTCTTCGACCTGGCCATCACTTCCACGGTGGCTGCTCTGATGGGCAGAACGGCCCCTGCCATGGGCCTGGGCCCGGCCCGCCCGCGAGGCGCCCTCATCAGCGTCCCTGTGTTGGGCAGCCTTCTGCTGCAGACGGGGCTCCTCATCGCTGTCCAGGTTGGCAGCTACCTCATCACCACCTCTCAGCAGTGGTGAGTGCCACAGGGAGCAGCCACGCTCGAGGGCAACACGCCCGGTGGCTTGGGGCCCGGCCTCAGCCTCCGCCTGCCTCTTCCCAGGTTCGTCCCGCTGAACAGCACCGTCACGGCACCAGAGAACATCCCGAATTACGAGAACACTGTCATGTTCTGCATCACCGGATTCCAGTACCTCACGCTGGCCGTGGCCATGTCAAAGGGTGACCCCTTCCGAAAGCCCCTGTACACCAACGGTAAGCAAGCCCCTGCCTTCTCCCATACCTGGCCCTGCCTCGGCAGGCCTCTGCTGGGGGGTGCCAGCCACAGAGCCCTTTCCCACTGTTAAAGCGGCAAGGAAAGTGAAAGTAGCTCCTCTGCGTTCAGCCGGGGGCTCCTTCCCTCGTCCCCAGCAGCGTCCCCTCGTGCATCAGGTATGTTCTCCGGCTGGCACGTTCAGGCCAGAAAGCCAGAATTTCCACAAAGCATTTGGGACTTGGCGGTGGCGTGGCTGCTTTTGCACCATCGCGGCTGCCGTTTTCCTGATGCTTCTGAGCACTTTTGGCTACCTCTCTCCCATTCCTTGCCCTCCACTCCTCTAGTCGTCTTCCTGATCGCCCTGATTGTCCTGTTCGGCCTCATGATCTGGCTAACACTTTACCCACTGAACTTCATGAAGAAACTGCTGAAGCTGAAGGGCATCGATGACCTGGAGTTCAAGGCTGGCCTGCTCGGGATGGCCACCATCCACTTCTTTGTGGCGTTTGTGCTGGAGGTACGGGGCGGGGGGGGGGATGGGGGAGCGAGCCCACCCAGAGCCGCTGAAGGCACTTCCAGAGGCCTCTCACTGCCTCTCTCCGCCCCAGATTCTCCTGGAGCACGGCCTGCTCGGCCGCCTGCAGAAGTGGCGGCGGAGGACCTCGTCCAAGAAGCGCTACAAGATGCTGGACAGAGAGCTGCGGGAGCAGCAGCCCACCTGGCCTTTGATGCACGAGCCCCTCTTCGCCCCCAGCAAAACCTCCATCGCCACCAGATGACACCGGCCCCCCAACTCCTGCTGCCGCTGCCCCTCTGCGTGCCCTGCAGGGGCTGCCACACCACCATTTCTGCCCCCGGCAGCCCTCTCGGCTCCCGCTTGGTCCAACTGGCAGTATGAAAGTGATCCGGTCTTGGCTCTCCTCATCCCCATTCCTGACTAAGGCCTTGGCCCCTCCTGAAAAGGCTGAGGAGGGGGCCGCTCAGCTGCCCCAGAGGTGCTTGCCAGGGCTGCCCACTGCGGGCACCAAGGTCCACTGCAGCCACTGGCAAAACCCATGCAGGCCCTCGCATCCCTACACAGGGTTTCCCAGTCCCTAGACACAATGCCCGGGCGGTGAAACTGCTCCTTGCCCTGAACGAAGCTTCCTTTCCTGCTGGCTTGTGTCCCGCCTGGATCCCGTCCTCCACTGATCGGCTGGGCCGTCATTTGGGTCTGTGCTTCTGCAGGGAGAGCGCTGGCTCCAGGCTTGGCTGTGGCAAGCATGTGATGTGGGTCAGCCCTCCGGATGATTCAGACGTCGGTCTGTGGAGCACCCTGCCCGGTTCAGTGCAGGACTGAGCCCCCTGCGCCTCTCCGGCACTCGCAGCTCCTCCTGCAGCATGACCTCACCTGTTCTCGGGGAGCATTCCAGGCCACGCCATCTCCCTCAAGCAAGTGGCACACCTCTGGCTCCTGTGACAGCTGTTTTTCCAAATTGTGCTGATTTAATCTTGAATGGACCCTCCAAAGATACGGCTCAGCACAGTTCCCAGAGAGAAGGCTGCTTTTCAAACTGGAACACATACTTAAAAGTTCCTTGCTGTCTGTTCACCTCCATTTCTGCTGGCTGCAATGATCGCTACCGAGAGCCCTCTTAGGCTGCGAGGGTCTTACAGGACTGAAGAGCGCTTGCTTGCTTGCTTGCTTGCTTGCTTGCCATGATTCTTCCCTGCAGCCTCCCGCCAAAACTTCTGCAAAAGGATGGCAAGATCCAGGAAGAGCTGATGGTCCACGCCATTGGTATGTGAATTATGAATGTGCATCGTAATAAACAGATGGTATTTTCCTAACAATCTCTTTTAATGTTGAACAGACATTTCTAACCTGTGTTTGTAGCTCACAGCATTCTCTGAACAGCTCACACTTGGAGCCATGCATTAAGTAACTGTGTGCATGAACATCCATGATATTTAAAAGCAGTGACTGCCGGTCAAAAGCTGCATGTGGGGGGCAAACCTAACTCAACTCAAACCCCAAAAGATGAGTCTAGGACATTCAAGAAGTGTTTGGCTCGTGCAGAAAGACAGAGAGTCAGAAACCTTCTGGGACATGTGTGGCGACCCTGTGAATGAATGCTCTCCGCAAGGTCCTGCCTTTGACAGCCCGACTCCGCTCTGTAAACGCAAGGCGGAGACAGCGCATCTCATGGCACGTGGCCAGAGGAAAGCCTGCTTGGGAAGGCTGAAGAACAGCAGAGGTTCTTTGGAGTCATCTTGCCACTTCCTGCAGGAAAAAGCAATGCTTTAGGTACTCCCGTTGCACTGCGCTGTGCAGGTAAGAAACAGCATGCTGGGCTGCGCTGAACGAACCGCTCCATTCCAGGGTCTTCACAGCCTTTTTGGCTGGTGGCTTTCCAGGGCATAACAGGAGTCCACAGAGTGGATTACTGTGAGAAACTGATCCTGAGGCTGATCAGGCAGGACAGGCAGAGGATCCTGCTGCAGCAGAGCCAAAGGGGTTCAAGCCGGTCCACCACTTTGTGGAGGCTCCGGGACCACCTTTTCTGCCTCTGGCAGCTGCTGGATGTAGACTACCCAGTAGCTGTGGCTAATAGACCCTTTATGTTCCTCTTGGCCGCTGTTCCAGGCAATCCCAGCTGGTAATCACGTGCTGCTCGCGCAGGGAAATGCATGTCTCTGACAACTCTTAAGCCATGTTCAGAAAAGCTACTTTTCAAGAGAGTCTGCTGATACGTGGGGATGGAAGGGGGAGAGGCCTGTTCCAACTTTCCATGCATCCTTTCACACCCCTGACATCTGCCCACAAGCCCCTTGGCTCTCTCCCGAGGAGAGTGCTGGCAGCTTCTCTGTGTGCTCCACGGCCCCGGCTGCCCTCCCAGGGGGCCTCTGCCTGCATCTGCGGCACTCCACCAGAGTGCGTTGGGCTCACCGCACCTTCCGGTCCTGCCAAGGAAAGAAGAGTGCCGGGCTCCCCAGAGTGTCCCCGCCAGCCTCCCATGGCCAAGAGGCCCACTCATGCAAGTGGCCGGCACGTGCCTGTCTGGGGAGGCAGGCATGTAAGTTCCCAGTGCTGAGGAGGGGCTTGGGCACTGCTGCCTTGGAGGGAGGGGCACTAGGACCCGGTGGAGCAGCCGCACCAGAGGCCAGTCCTCTTTTCCACTCTTTGGAGGCAGACGGAGGAGCTCCAGGCACCCAGACAGGCGCAGGAGGCAGGACGGGACCCCCGAGCTGGTGAGGGGGGGGTGTGCTGGCGGGCAGGGGGCTCCTCTGTGCAGCGCAAGGTTGCACCCGCAGGCAAGGTGCGGCATCCGCTGGGCTCTGCACATTCAGGGTCATGGCGCCCCAAAACTGAGCCCAAAACAGCGGGAAGCACAAGGGTGGTGAGGAAGGGGCTTTTCGGGAGCCAGGTGCCTCCCCCACCATTGCACTCTTTCGAATCCCCGCAATGGCGGCCAGAGTGGTCCGTGGAGAACTTTACAAAGCGCTGACAGGCAAGCCACACATCGCTGCTCTGGATGCTGATTGCACTGGAACAAATTTTTCCAGAAACCAAAAGTGATTTAATTTCAGCCTTGCGCCTGCACGTCCTCTTCATCGCCGGCTCGGCTGCTGGCAGAGTGGGGGCTGCAGCTGCTGTGCGCCCTGGATGTTGGCCGGTGGGGGAAGTGGAGGACTTGCCTCTTTCCTGGAAAGCGACCCTCTGAGCGCCTGGTGGGCTGGAGGAGGAGACAGTCTGTCCGTGGTTCTGGGCTTCACCTTTGGATGGAGGCCTGAATCCTCGCAGCTTCTGGCTGAGGGTTTTTGCTTTTTGGGAGGGGACCTTTTGTTCTCGGTTCTTTCTTGGCTTTGGGTGAGCTGGAGGAGGGGGCTTATGCGAGGGGTGGGGTTTCAGGAGGCTGCCGGAGAGGAGCATTCTCGCCCGTGCAAGAGCAGACTGATTGTTCCCAGATGTGTCTTTCAAACACATCTGGTTTCTTTAAAGCATTAACCTCCCACGTTTTGGGCACCCGGGCCTCTCCTCCCTGGTCTCTCATTAAGACCATCACAGTGAGAGAGAGCGAGTGAGCGAGCGAGCACACAAAAGCTCAAGCACAAGCCCCGCACCTATACTTGGCACTTCTGCCAATGGACAGAGGGCCCTGTGCCACAGGGAAAGCAGAGCCAGTATATAGGAACATCAAGCAGAGCGAGTCAGGAGGGGCCTCCTGGGCCATCTAGTCTGGACACAGAAGCCAGCCTGAGGTCTGATTTTTTTTAAGCCTAATGGCTCCTTAAAAACGGATCGGTTCCTTCAAGCACACAGTTTTGGGGACTTAAGAGCAACTTCATCAGACTCGATCGCGGCACGCTCAGTCCAGTCGCCCGCGCATTGCCGAGCCCCTTGCGATTTCCGTGGGAACAGTGGACAGGCTTATGTCGGCACGGCAGCCTCTTCAGCAGCCTGGGAGCTGGCTGGAGGTGCTCTGCAGCAGTGGAGAAAGCACTCTGCATGGGGGCAGGGGACCCGCTGGGGGTGCTCTGCTCGTTCTGCATCATGTGTGCTTGAAAATGGAGCCAGCAGCTCCCTCGAGCCCTTCCACATTTCAGAAGCTCCTCGAAGCAGCCACCTCATGGCGATGCCTCCGGACACGTGCGAGGTGCCTTTGTCTGGGGCCGGAGCGCCTCTGAGCATGCGCAGTGTGGCTGTCACTTGACCTATGCATCCATTGTGGGGCGGATCCTGCTGGCTCACCAGGGCACTCGGTGCAAGCCGTAAATGACTTCTGCAGAGGAGGGAGACGCGTTCCAGGAAACTTTCTCCAAGTACACGGTGGGAGCTCCTCCAGACTGCTCCGCCACGAGCACCCGGGCATCAGACTCGGCCGTTGCGAGGAGGGGCTGGGGGGCCAGCTGGGGTACTCTGGCGCAGGCGGGCTGCACGGCCCACGCGAGGGTGGAGGAGCGCCCTCTTCCCTCCTCGCTCCGCAGTCCTCAGCCTCCAAGCAGGTGGTGTGGAACAATGAGGCCCATTCGTGCAGGCAGAAATTAAAGCAGGGAGGAAATGGGGGTGGCTTCAGGGATGTGCAGAAGACCTACAGGTGGGGCTCCCGGGAACTGATCTCTCAAGAGGGATGCAGGCGGCCCCCGCATTGTGTTGGGAGGGACAGCCCCTCCACCCCTTGTCCCTGCTGCCTCAGGAATAGGGTTGTGGCAAGGAAAGGCCCGTTCTGTGGGCAGCAGCAATGCCAGAAGAGCATCCCACCCGGGGCTGCCCCTCGGCCTGCCCGTGCGCTTCCATGGGGTGAGCCGAATGCTCCTGCTCCACACCGGGCTCCAGGCCTCCAGCTGTGTTGCCGGTGATGAGCACATGCTCAACCTGGAAGAAACCAGCATTCTGAGCGTGCTCAGACGCACTGCTGTCCAGGGCTACATCCTGCCATTGGCAGCCACAGCCTTGGCTGGTACTCGGTGCGCCTGACCGGGAGCGCAGCAGAGAGGGGCGCAATTTCCTCAGTGACTGGACAGAGCCGGTGGAAATCAGCATTGCAGGAGCGACGCTCTTCAGGGGGGTTCGCGCCGGCTTCGTGTTCTGGGCGACACTGGCAACGAGCACAGGCAGCATTTCGCCGATTCCCTTTTGCTGCCCCCAATGCCACAAGCCACACATCCCGCTCCTTCCTGCCGAACTCCGTCTGGGGCCCTTGAAAAGCGCTGGAGGGGATCCCAGGCTGTCCAGACGGCTGTGTTGGTTCAGCAGGCGCAGGCAGAGTCAACAGGAGCTTTGCGACGTCTGCCGGGGGAGAAGCGCTGGTCTCGGCAGGGAGGGACTGGCGCGCTGGCCTGATCCAGGGAGGTGCTGTGCAGGTGGGGAAGCGGATGGCATGGGCCAAAGGGGGCCACGCAAGGCTCTTCCCGGGGAATTGGCCCCTTCCTTCATGCAACCTAAACCCTCAGGCCTCCTCGTCAGCCAGGGGCTCTTCCGAACAGGCCAGCTGTTGTCATTTGTCCACTTCTTTGAGGCCTCTTGATAAGGGGCAAAGGGCCCCATCTCTGCCACAGCTAAGCAAATTCTGTGGGCAGAAGAGTCTTCCTGCCCTCCCAGCCCCGGGAGCGTCGACAGAGGAGTGGCTGGATGTGCTCCTGACCTCCTCCTCCAGAGCGACCACATTTGCACACAAATTGCCTGGGAGTAATAAAATACATGCAGAGACAGAGTGGGCTGGTATAGAACAATTAAGAACCAATGGGAAATGTCAGTCTGCCTTGAGCATACGCTAAATTTTGCTTTAGCGGGTCTCGCCTGGTGCCGGCCAACAGCTTCTCTCCTCCTGCGTTTTGTTTCCAGCCCAACTCCGGTTCACACGCTACCTCCAGCAGCAGCAGCATCGCAGCAGAGAATGAGGGCGCTGTGTCTCTTCGTCTGCCTGCCAGGTGAGTGGGACGCCCCACAAGCCACTCCTGCGGGAGACGCCCCAAGCTTGCAGCCTCCCCACAGCAGCAACCACCAAGGGTCCCCGCAGGGGAACTGGCTTACGGCGCACCACCAGAATTGTGCGTCACATCCAACTCCGAGTGCAGTGCTCAGCCCCGCAACCGCCATGAGGGTCAGGGTTCTGCCTTGACGTGAGCAGTCTCGATCGAGGAGCAGGGCCGAGCACCTGCCACGGGCCGGCAGAAGCACGAGAGGGAGCACAGAGGGGGCAAGCTGGGATCCCGGGTCGCTTGGCCATTTTGCCAGCAACTCGCTTGTCCGGGGCTGCTGCCAGGCTGCAACCGGAACGGAGTCACCACAGCCCCAGGCGTTCTCAGGGACGGGGCATCGCCCACGGGCAAGAGGCCCTCAGCTAGTGCCCTCCCCGAGTCATGAGCTGGCGAACTCCATTGCACGCTGCTGCTTCGCCAGCCTTTCAGGGCCCCTTCACAGTCTGGAGCCCAGAAAAGATTTCTCTGCTCCCTCTGAGCACTTCGAGGAAGCTGAGAAGCAGCCTGTTGAGCTGCAGACGTGGGGCTGTGCCTTCACTCCACATGACCCACAGCCGACAATTGCCCCCAAGGGTTTTGCACCAAAGAAAGGTGCTTTTTTTTTTTTAAGACACTGATTTCTAGATACCATTCGGTCATTTTTCTGTAATATTTCTGCCTGAACGGGTGAGGGAAGCAAGTGGAAATGCAGCAATTCCTACAAAACCTAAGAGCAGATTCCAGCACTGAGTGGATCTCCAAAGCACAAATAAGGAATCTTATACTGGGGGCCAAAGCCAGGGCCTGTGGCTCTCTGAAGGAGCAGACTCCATCATGTGGAAGGCAACCCGCCCCCCCCCCCAGGGCTTGGGGCACAAGCCACGCATGGCACCATGAAGCAGGGTATGAGCGGAGGGGCTTCCCGAGAGTCGCGTGGTGCCTGGCCTTGGGCACGTTGTCCAGGGGCAGCCCTTGGCCCACACAGCTGCTGCATGAGGGGGGCATTGGGGCACACGGAGCGGGCCGCTCGCGGACTCCCACAGGGTGAGGCCTCTGCCTGAGACGCCTCTCTCCAACCAACAGTGCTCCTGGCCCAGGGACAGTATGACCTCGAGGACCCGGCCTATCACGACACGCCGTACATCCCCTATGAGATCGGTGAGTCCCAAGGGGCCGCTTCTGCGGCCTTTCGTCAAAGTGACTGACCGGGTGTCCGTGAGAGATGGCAGTGATGCGGCGCTTCCCCGCCCCATCTGTCCCTCACAGCACTGAGCACCACCCTCTTCCTCTTGTTTTCCAGAAAGCCAGGATTACTACGACTACGCTGGAAATGGTGAGTCCGTGCCCAAGCCTTCGTGCCTCGGGGAAGTCGGGGGGCGCCCAAGGTGGGCAGGGCCCGGGGCTCCAGTCGGGGCTGGCTGAGCTCAGCGTGTCCTTCCGTGCTACAGATATCTCCCCGCAGACTCCGGAGGAGCAGTACCAGTACCAGTCCCAGCAGCAGAACCAGCAGGAAGTCATCCCAGCCCCAACCCCAGGTGAGCCTGCCTGCCCGGCCTCTCCTCCAGCTGGGGGCCTGTGTGTGTGCAGCAGGGCCCCTGGGGCAGGAGGCAGGCAGGGCGGGTGGCAGCGGCCCCAAGGGCCCTCTTGCACCGGCACAGCCTCGGCCCAGGCTGGTGAGTGAGCAGCAGCCAGCCAGGCCTCTGCCCTCTGGCCCCGCGGACAGCAGAGGGGCGAGAAAGCGGTGTAGGCCCTGGACTGAGGTGCCGCTCGCAGGAGGGCCGCCAGTGGTCCCCTGCCTTGCTCCTTGGAGCTGAGCAGCGGTGGGAGCCAAACTCGCCGGGAAGGGCCAGGCAGCCCCTCGCATCAGGAATGCCAAATGGGAACAAGGAAGAGTAGCCGGATTCCTCGCGCAGCCATCATCCGCATGTCACTCATTCTCACTCCCCGCTCCCTAGATATCCCCGAGACGGAGCCCACCGAGCCGGGGCCGCTGGGTAAGAGGCGCATGTGAAGCAGCTGCTCGGGAGACGGAGGTGGGGGCTGCAAGGCGGGAGGCGCTTCCACAGCCCGACAGGCCGAAGGCCCAGAGGCTGCCAAGGGCAACCCAGAGCTGCATGCTCTGGCCATCCACTCTTGCTTTGGACGTGTCTTTGGTTTTGCTGAAAACTGTTTTATGGGATTCTTCTTAATAGCCTGCCTGCTCCCTGGTTTCAGTTCATACTTACAATACTTTCTCATGTGCTGGTTTTTTAAAATTAATTGTGCAATTTCTTAGAGGATTTTCAGGGTCCGAACAGGGAGCATGGCCCTTAGGAATGGCTAGAATACTTGGCCAGTGGTCAAGACCATGGGAACTGTAGTCCCAACAACTGAGAGGAAGGGACAGAACCTCCCCGCCCCTGGGCAGGACAGATGGCTGCCCCAGTAAGAGAATGGCATGTAGAAACATGTGACGCTTTTATCGCCGGGTCATGGACACCCGCTTACCTGGGTCTCACTAGCACAACCTGCCATCTCAGAAGCAGAGTACCTCAGTCAGGCCTGGAACCCGCAGGGCCAGGACTTCGCGCAAGAAAGCGAGGGGATCGAGGCCCTGGCCCGAGCTGGTTTGGAGCCGCAATCAACTGGGTCCCATTCCCTCTGCAGACTGCCAGGAGGAGCAGTATCCCTGCACGAGGCTGTACTCGGTCCACAAGCCATGCAAACAGTGCCTGAACGAGATCTGCTTCTACAGGTAGGTAAGCGGCCGCGGGGCCCGGTCTGTTTCTTGTGAGACAGTGTGGGGGGTGTCTTAGTAGAAGCTCGGCAGAGCACCCCAAATGTTCCAGGTGAAGCAGAGGGCACCGGTTGGGCTGCCCCCCATGGCTGAAGAAGAGATGCAACATCAGAAGAGAAGTGCGCATGTGCACGATCCCTCCCCTTCCTGCTGGGTGCCAGGAAAACGCTTCTGACCGGAGAAATCCAGGCTAAAACCCAGCCCAGGTCCTCCTTAGCAGACTAGCCGAAACAACAGGAGCACAAGTCCTGCCCAACTGAGATCCCCCAAAGGAGCTACTCCAGGTAGGACTTGCACCAGATCTGACCACAATGGAGGGAGTCGACCAGCTGTCTCAACATTAATTCTAAGTACCAGAGTCACAATTCACCTCTGGGGGAAGCTGCCGGGCACCTTTCGCCAGGGGAGCAGGCCCAGAGAGGCTGCCTGAGCCTGCCTATCGGGATGTGATTCAGCCTCCCTCACATCACTTTTGTTCCCAGCCTCCGCCGGGTTTACGTGATCAATAAGGAGATCTGTGTCCGCACAGTCTGTGCCCATGAAGAGCTCCTCAGAGGTAAGCGGAGTCAGGCAGCCCCTGCCCCACTGCCCACCCCAGTCATGGAAGGCCAGTCCCCACAGGGTACCAAGTGTGCTGCAAAGGAGCTGGGCGGGCAGCTCGGACTGACTCTGTCCCCACGCCTCCCCCTTGGATGGGGACTTCCAAGAGACAGGGCACCGGCCACTGTGGGAGCGGGCTGCGGCCTCCCCTCCAGCCCCGCAACTCACGAGTGCCCTCTGGCTCTCCCCACAGCGGACCTGTGTCGCGACAAGTTCTCCAAGTGCGGCGTCATGGCGAGCAGCGGCCTCTGCCAGGCCATGGCTGGCGCGTGCCTCCGAAGCTGTGGCGGCTGCTGAGCCAGGACAGCCGATGCTGCCGAGTGGGGGCCACGGCCGGCAGCCACTGCGGCAGCGCCCAGCGGAGGGGCCCGGCCGGCCACGGCACCAGCCCGACGGTCCCGCGGTGCCCCCGCCACACCTGCAGCCGTGCGCTGAGGGGCTCGAGTGTCCCCACCGTGCACATTAACACTTGTCACGCGCGCGTTTGTGTGCGTGTCATAACTTGCATCACTTGGCCCTTCTTTTGTGGGGGGGCGGAAGCAGTCACAGCCTCTCTTTACCCTCTTACGTGAGCTGTTTTTATGAGATGTGTCTGGGCTGCAGCCGCATGACCCGCCAAGCTGAGGGCTGCCCCGAGGCCTCCCCACCTGCCCCCGGACCCCTTCCCAACACCCAGGCTGCTTTTGGCTTGCCGGATCACAGCCTAGGCAGGGCGGGTGGCCAAGGGACTGGCAGCTTCTCAACTCACACGCTTTACTCCACCAGCAAACAAGCTGTCGTCCTGCGGCTGTTGGGTTTACCTCTCAGTAGTTGCAGCTCTCCTTCTCGTATGAATAACTCCTTTTCTCTTTTCTACCAAACATTAAAAATAAACCAAAGGTGTTACAATGGGCTCCACAAGACCCTGTTTGTGATGGAATCGCGAGTTCTGCATGGGGAGTAGAGGGCTTATCTGACCAATGCTCCTTCCCCCCTGAATAAGGAACAGGCCGGTGCAAACTGGAAGCACAGCAAGGGAATCAGGCATCTACTGGAAAAGGTTTTATTTGGAGTCACCCGCTGCTTGTGGGGCAAGCGTGGAGTAAATCCAAATCTATCCATCACTACAGTACCATCGATATAAAAATAGTGGTCTATTCTTGTTACATGAGGAACCAAAAGGGTAGCAACACGTACAGAGTTAGTGGCTGTATCTGGTTTTCTAGAAAGGGCCCCATTTACCCAAAGCGTGGAGCAGGGGCCACATGGTCCCGGGCAAGGCCAGCCGCCTCCTCAGCTGGCCCCAAGTGCAAGGGTTTTGCCCCAGCAGGCAGTGGGGGCCATGGGGGGCAGGGGCAGGAGGCATCCCTGAATACCAGTGCTGGGTCCACTGAGCACCCGTGAGGGCCTCACCTCTCCTCACAACCCTAGATGAGGGTGGGCAGGGAACAGCATCGGCCACAAGGGAGCCGCTCTCAGAAACAGCAGCCCTCCTGGGGGCTGCCCAAAGGGATGGGGGTCTCCAGCGGCTGGCTTGCGTTCCCATTCGCATGTTTATCATTCCCGGTCCCAAAGAGGAGGTGCCACGTGATCAACGGTCATTAAGCAGAAAAGTCCAGGTGGTTCCCCCACGGCGCTCCAGGTCTCTCCTCTCCCGCCACCACGGCTCCCAGGCTGTGGGGGCAGGCCCAGAGCTAAGCTGGCCAGGCCACGGTGAGCCTCTCGGAGGAGCCCCGCATCAGCGTCTGTGTGCCACTCCCCATCCTGTGCCTGGTGTCCCAGCCGGAGGCTGTGGCTGTGGGCCGGGTCTAGTTTCCTGAGAGGAAGGAGGCGGCGGGGCACAGGGGGAGGCCCGCCGGGGCTTCCGGCTGCAGCTGCTCCGTCAGCACGGACATCTGCAGAGAGAGGGAGCACCTTGGTGCTGGGATGCAAATGGGGGGGGTGTGCGTGTGTGTCGAGGGCAGGGGGTCTGGGGCTCACCTGCTCCTCCAGGCCTTTGATCCGGTGCTGGTGGGCCCACTCCCGGGTGTCCAGGGCCTGGAGCCGGGAGCCACGCAGCCGCTCCGCCTCCAAAGGCAGCTCCTCTCGGTGCTTGGTGGGCGCCTCGGCCAGGTGGTGCACCTGGGCCTGGACAAGGCAGACGGGCGAAAGGGCGGGTGGCAGGAGAAGGTAGCCGGCCGGCTGGCCAGGATGCCCCCCTCCCCACCCATCAGCTCTGCAGGCCGACGCGACCCACCCGCTCGACCCGAGTGCCAGAGCCGGCAATTTGCCTTGTGCTTGGCTACCATGCCGGGCAAGTCCCCAGCCTGTCAGACTGCAAGCTAATCAGACAGGCTCCATCTCCAGAGCCCCCGTCCTTGCCTGCCCCAGGACTGGCCACACCAAGCGGGCGGTTGTGGGACCCCAGAGGCAGGGCGGCCCGCTACATGGCCACGGACTCCCACTCTCCACCAGCAAGCTGTCCGGGCGCTTCCCGGCCTGATCCCCGGTGCCTTCCTTGCAGCTGGCACGAGCACAGAGTCATGACACGCCCGGTGGCTCCTTTCCCATCTGGCCCCCGAACGCCGGCTCCTGCAAGGACGGCTCATCCCGAGCCCTGGTTGCGGCCCCCCGGCAACATCCATCCGTCCATGGCCCTCATGCCAGCGTGCAAAAGGGAATCTGCCTCCACGAGGAGGAGAGAGGGACACATGCCCCCACCGTGCCCAGCTCTGTGGGGAAGGAGGTCCAGTCAAGGGAGCAAGACCAACTGCAGCAAGCGAGAGCTGCTGCGAGGGGGCCTGGGAGCAGAGGCCACCCTAGTGGGGCCGGGGCAATGGGAATTTCAGCACCACCACCTGCCAGGGGTCCTGAGGAGGTCAGCAGCGGGGCCGGGCATACAGTTTTCCCTTTGAACATCCTTGCCCTGCCTGCTCCGCACTTGGTTTGGGGCCCCTGTGACTCTCAACACACTTGATACGATTTTAAAAATCATCACAGAAACGCCCTCCAGCATAGCGGTTTTCATCCTTTCCATGTCTGGGACCAGCACTGCCCCAGAGCCACCAAGGCAGGCACAAAGCGCACCGTACACATAATACTGTATTCTGTGCATTCGCTCCAAACACAATTCCCAAAACCCGAAAATTCTCCAAAACAACCAGAGACCGAGCAACAAAAAATGCCAGCAAAAGACAAAAATACTGACATGAGTGCAGTGTGGCTCCCGCCCCTCCCCGCGAACACGATGCCAACCGAGGAAGAGGTGCTGCAGCACAGCCAGCCCCCACACCAGTCTCCAGTGAGCAGAATGCAGCCCGGCACGGGGGCCAGTGGCTGAAACCCCCACTCTAGCATGGGTGCTACCCACCCTGGATGTATCACAGCTGCCGCTGCGGCATGGGGGCCGCCCTCCCCAGCCGAGACAGGCAGGGCTCAGCAGAGCTTTCACCCGAGCAGGCAATCCTCGGACGCTGCTCCAAGCGTCAACAGACGGCACAGGACCCAACGATGGGAGGATGCAACAGCCTCTGGAAGTGGCTGCAGCTGCACCACAATCAGTTGGAGTCCCGGATGCTTTCCCTTTTTCAAAAAAGGGAGGGGAGTCGCTGGCTGGCCCGTGTGCTGGTGACAAGAACCTGAGCAGGGAAGGGCCAGGCCGGGTCTGGCAAATCCCAAACCAGAAGAGGACCGGTGAAGTCTGGGTGCCCACCTTCCCGGGAGGCTCCAGGGTGGCCAACAGGCGTCCCTATGAGAACTCCAAAAGAGCGCCAAGGGGCGTTTCCAGCGCTCCGTGCTGGTTCACGGGCAACGCCCGGCCCAGGCAGAGGTCTGCCGGGCACTGGCCGGACCACGGAAGTGGCTCTAGAGTGGGAGCCCGGCAGGAAGCCTCCCCAGCAGCTGTTACCTCAAGGAGCCGGATCTGCTGCTGGGCCTCCACCAGCTCCTGCTCCACGCCAGTGAGGGACCGGTCCAGGCGGCCCTTTTCTACCGACAGCCGCACTGAGTCCTCGTGGGTCTTCAGCTTCTCGCGCTCCACCTGCTGAGCCACAAAAGGCGCCATCAGGACCGGGAGGGAGCCGCCCCCAAGAAAGCTGTGGGGCTCGCAACCCCTGAAACCCAGTCGAGTCAGGGAGAGGCACTCTGCGCCTGCTCTGGTGCTCCTTGATCCTTTCAGAAGAAATGACTACTGCACTAACAAGGGTTCACACGCATGGCCGTGAGCCTATATATGCTCCGCCAAATTTTCCGGCTCTTAGTCTATCTTCTCTTTACAAACTCTCTTGCTTATTTTGAGGGCAACTTTGGAACATGATGGAAAAACACCTGACTGCTCTGAAAGTGTTCTCTGCCACTGCACTGCTGCAGCCACCTCAGGACAGATACAGTATGAAACTCTGTATGGAACAAAGACACGACTAGCAGCAGAACGTCCATTAGAAACAGGGAACTTCGGCCAAGAGAGCTGGTGCATGAAGAGGGCTTTTTGGGTGCCCGAAGCCACTCCGGGCACACCTCTCCGGGGAGCCCCTGCAAAGCCAGGGTGTCGCCACCCTGAAGGCTGCCAAGGTCATGCCCCAGGCCTGGGGCAGGACCCCATGGGAGGAGGGTGTCTCCTGGGAGGCCTGACTCCCTCGCCCCCCGTCGGGCCCAGATGGGTGTGCGCCCACTCGCCTTGTCGAGCGTCTTCTTCAGGGCGTCCTTGTCCTTCTCCAGGCGCATGGAGCAGCGCTCGGCCTCCCGCTTCTCCAGCTCCAGCTGGGCCAGGGCCTGCTGCAGGCGGCCCAGGCGCTCCTGCAAGAGGCGCCGCTCCTCCCGTGCCGTCTGCAGGCCACTCAGGGCGAGCGCCTCGCCTTCCTGGCGCTGGTGCAGCAGCTGCAGGGCGTGGGGCAAGAGCACCCGGAGGGCGTGAGGGGCGTGGGGGGCGCTCCACTCTCCGGCCGGCACCTGGGGCGGTTGGCCAGCCCCACCTGGAGCGCAGGCCGGGCGCCCCCGCAGACTTGTGTCCAGTGGACCTGCCGAGATCTCGGGGCAGAGAGAGGGCAGCGGAAGACAGCCCCCCTCCCGGCAGCCTCGGGGCAGCCACTCACCTCCTCCTGCTGCCTCACAAGCCCCTCCAGCTCATCCTTCCGGAGCTGCAGCTCCGCCTGCTCCCCCCGCAGGGCCTGCAGCCGGTCCGAGAGCGCCCCGTTCTGCTTCTTGGCCTCCGAGACCGCTTGGCGGGCTGCATCCAGGCGCTCCTGCAATGGCATGGGGCAGGCGCGGTCAGCGGGCGGCCCAGTGGTGTGGAGGCGGCGGGGAGCCCCGGGCCTGTGCACACCTGCAGGACCCTCCTCTCGTGCTCGCTGGCGGACAGCGCCTTCTGCAGCTCCAGCACCTTCTCCTGGGCTGCGACGGCGCCGCTGTGGCTCTCTGACAGGGAGGCGGTCAGGCCTCGCACCTTCTCCTTCAGGGAAGCCTCGGCCTCGGCCGCTTTGGCCAGCGAGAGGCTGAGGCGGTCCAGGGACAGCTGCAGGCCGCCGGCCTTGGCCTCGCTCTCCAGCACCTGGCAGGGCAGAAGTGGGAGCGGGAGTGGGAGCAGAAGGGGCAGGGGGCTGGAGGGCCAGGCCAGACCCATCCCTGCTCCCCACAGCCTCCCCGCTACAGTAGCTGCCCCGGCACACATCTACTCCACTCTGTGGACACTGCCCAAGGGCCCCACCTGTGTCCAGATCATGTCTGGCATTTATATCCCCCGCCTTTTCCCTTTGCAGAATCTCAGGATGGCTCCCATCCTTCTCCCCTCGGTTTTGTCTTCATAACTGCACCTCACAAGGCAGGGCGGGCTGCTCAGGGAGCTCCATGGCTTGCTGGGGACCCCACCTGGCCCTTCCGCATCCCCATCCGCCCTGAGCCCCCACGCCCAGGACACGAGCCCTCCGCTGCAACACCAGAGGGGCCAGCCCTACCTGCCTCTGCAGCAGGTCAACCTGGTCGCGCAGCGCTTGCACCTCGGCCTCGCGCTCGCTCAGCACCAGCCTGGCCCGCTGCAGCTCCCCCTCCAGTGAGCGCCGGAGCAGCTCCAGCTTGGTGCCGCGGCTTTCGGAGGCATCCAGGACATCCTTGAGACGCCGCTTGTCCATCTCCAGCTTACTCTCATGGGCCTTCATCGTGCTGAACCTCTCCTGGGGAAGCCAGGAAAGGAGAGGGGCAGGTGTGCGGGCCGGAGGCCACAGGGTTGGGGAGGAGAGCGCAACTGCCCCTTTCTCTTGCCACAAAGCCGGCTGCCCTGCCTCGTCTCAGGCAGGTGAGAAGCACTCCATTTTGGAAACGCTCCGAAGTGCTCCTGAGTTTCACATGTGCAGCTGGAGTGGAAAAGGGGCCCTCGCCCCCCCTCCAAGCGCCTCTGCATGGCTTGTGCTCATGCCCCACCCGGGCTCCCACACACCTGCAGGGCAGTCCGCTCGCTGTCGGCCGCCTGGATGCTCCGCTCCATCGCCGTCACCCTGTCTGCCAGGGCCCAGCGCTCCCGCTCGCCCTGGCGCAGGCTCTCCTCCCGCAGTGCCAGGGCCGCCTGGGCGCTGCTCAGCTTCTCGTCCAGGCCGCGCCTGCCTGCAGAGGGAGCGCAGGACGGGCGAGCTGCACCGAGGCAAAGGAAGAGCTGGCCAAGGGAGTTTCCCTCCCCAGCACAGGCCGCCCTCCCCAGCGGATGGGCCCGCGGGCTGCTTCGCCTCCTCCCAGCACGGACAGCCCCACCGCGCCCCAAAAGGTCCGTCTGTGAGGATCACTGTGGGGTGGGGTGGGGTGGGGTCTGCCTCCAGGAAGCACCCCCGAGTCGACCAACCCTCGTCGCATTCAGCCGCCTGCTTCTGCAGCTGCTGCACTCGGGCATGGGCCTCGTCCCGCTCAGTCTCCGCCTCCGCCAGCTGCCGCTGCAGGGCCCCCCTCTGGGCACGGGCTTCATCCTGGAACCGGAGAAGGCCCAGGGAGAAGGGCAGTTGTGCTCAGGGGCTTGGGCCAGGCCGGGCCGGGCTGAGCAGATGCCCCCACTGCCCCCCTGCATACTTACCCGCTCCCGCTGTGCCTCCCGCGACTCATGCAGCAAGTCCCAGAGGGCGGCTCGGACGAACTCAGGGTCGAGGTCAAGGGCCGGCTGCTCGCTCCGGCCAGGAGATGAGGTGCGTTCTGGCGAGGGGGGGCGGGAGCCTGGGCTGGCCCCGGCCTGCGCTGTGGGACTGGCCTGCCCACCAGGAGCCGGGCCACCTGCAGGGCGCACGGGAGGAAGGGGCTCAGAGCTCATGGGAAGGCTGAGGCCTCCCCAGCCCCCGGTCGCCAGCCTCCCACCCCGCACGCACCTTTGGGGGGAGAGAAGAGCCTCTGGGGGGAGGCACCGCGGGGGCCCCAAGGGCCAGGCCCGGGCCCCGGAGGCCGATGCCCAGGGTGCGCCGCAGGGCAGAGTGGAGGCCGCCCAGCCGGAGCGCTGCGTCCCGCCTCAGGCCCTCCACGCGGGCCAGCTCAGCCTCCAGTCCCAGGACGCGCCCCTCGGCTGCGCTCAGTCGCAGGCCCAGCTCGGCTGCCTCGGCCTGTGCCCGGCTCAGCTTCGTCTCAAGGTTGCGGGCATCGTCGGCCAGCTTCTTCTCACTGCTGTGGGCCTCCTCCAGGCTGCGCAGCAGCTCCGTCTCCCGCAGGCGGAACTCCCCCTCCAGGTCCGAGAGCCTCCGGTGCAGGCTGTGCAGCTGCGGGCAGAAGGCAGGCACGTCCAGGGCCACCTCCGTGGAGAACACAGGGCCGCACTGCCCAGCCGCCCCGGCCCAGCAGGCCCACAGGGAGGCCTTCCTGGAGCGAAAGCGGAGGAGCGGGAGCCTCGCCCACCCCACCTTGTGGGCAAAGCGGGCTGTCCCGAAGAGGCAGCCCGGCTGCTCCAATGCCAGCAGCCCGTGGGCAGAGGGAGAGCGGGAGTCCCCAGCAAGTGACGGACAGGGGTGGGGAGGGGGGGAAGGCAGGACCAGCAGCCTCCGGGATGAGTGGCCAGGCCACGATGGCAGCCTGCGGCATCTACCGCCTGCTCCCAATTTGGGAATCCGGCTTGGCTCTCACCTCCTTCCTGGCGGAATCTCGGCTGGCCTCACTCTCCACAATCCTCTGCTTGAGCCCAAAGGACTCGCGCCGGCTCTCCTCCTCACGCTGCTCCTCCAGGGCCACCCGGGCCTGCAGCTCAGCCACCTCCTTGCCCCTCTTGGCGTTCTCACTGTCCAGGACCTTGATCTGAAGGCAGGAAGCAAAGTCAGAGGCCTGGCAGGGTGGAAGGAGAGAAAGCAAGCCCCAGTGGAAGATTGTCACCTGGAGAGCAACAGGCACCCTTCCAGAGGGAGGCAGGAGGGACTGCCCAGCACACGGCGTGTCTGCAGGTTTCCAAAAGCCTGCCAAACCTGTTTAGCCAGAGTGGACAGCAGGACAAGCTTCCAAAGCAGCACTGCCTCTTCGATCAAGGTGAGAGTGGCAAACCCCGAAGAAGTAAATGGGAACAAGGCAGTGACCCACAGAAGTGCAGAGCATGAGAACAAAGGGGGGCAGTGGGTCAGTGTGGGAAGGGAAGGCATGTCTGCCGGATGGTGCAGGAATGCAGAAGACCCCCAGAAAACGACAAGGGGCCCCCAAGCCAGGCAGGGTTGCAGAGAGAGGTCAGGCCCCAGGAGGCCACATGGCCAGGCACACAGCTCTCCGCGATGCCTCCCCTGGCCCCCCTTCTTCCCCCTGTACAAGGCCCCTTCCCGCCTGGGATAGCAAGAGCGGAAAGGGGCTCAGTCAGGCCTCCCCGCCCCCCCCAGACCTGCCGGCGCAGCTCCTGCAGCTCCCGGCGGGCCTCCAGCCGCGACCGCTCCACCTCCTGCAGGCTGCTGCGCACGTCGGCCGCCTCCTTGCCCGTGACCGCCCAGGCCTCCTCCAGGATGGAGATCCGCTGGTCCTTCTCCTCGCCAGCACGTTTCAAGCTGCAGAGGAGAGGGTGTCAGCCCGAGCCCCATGCCGCGGTCCAGTCACAGCGGCTGCCAGGCACAGAGAAGGGGGCAGGGAAAGAGCCCCCACGGCAGTCAGAGGAGGGAGCCCAGGAGCCCCACCTGATGCGGTCCCCCTCGGCACGCTTCACGGCGGCTCGCAGCTCCGCGTTGGACCGCTGTAGCGCCTCCTTCTCCTTGCCCTCCTCGCTCAGCCCCCGGCGCAAGTCAACAGCCTCCTTATGCCGGGTGTCGTGGGCCTCCTGCGCCTCCCGCAGCTTGCGGTGGGCCTCCAGCAAGTCCCGGCGGATCGCATCCCGGGTGTCTTCCACCAGGCGCAGCTGCGTCTTCAGCTCTTCCACCTGGGAGGGAAGGCGCTGCGATCAGCAGCCAAGTCGGGGGGCTGCCGGCCCAAGCTTCCCCGGGGTGGCCCAGTCACCTCACGGAGGGCGGATTCCCGCTGCTTCGCCAGATCTCTGGCCTGCTCGTGGGCGGCCTTCAGCTCCCGTTCGTGGCCTGTGATGGATTCTTCAAACTGGGCCCGCAGGCTTCGCAGTTCCGAGTTCAAGGCATTGATGGTGCCCTGCAGCAAGGCAGACCGTGGGCCGCGCTCTCCACGCCACGGGCCGCTCCGTGGGGAGGCAGGGGAGAGCGCAGATAGCGGGGGAAAGACACAGTGGGGCAGAGGCGTGGGTGGTGCCCTTCCTTGAACTGAGCCCCACATGCACCAAGTGGGGCCAGGGAATGGCAGGTGGGGCATCCTCTCACCCCGGCCAAGGGAAGAGCAGCAGCCCGGCCAGGGCAGCCTCATCCAGCAGCCCATGAGACCCCCAGTAAGTCTTTGTACAAGGAAGGGGGGAGGAAAGCGCTGCCCCCGCCGCTCCCGCCAGCTCGCTCTGCCCTCCCCACTCCCCGAACAGCGCAGCGAGCCGCCCCCTACCCGCTCTTGCTCCTGGCGACTCTGGGCCTCACGCCGCTGCCGCTCCGCCTCCCGGGTGAGCCTCACCAGGCTCTGCTGGGTGCTGGAGAGCTTCTCCAGGAGAGCGGCCTTCTCCGACTCCTTGCGGGAGAGTGCCTGTGCGGGCAGGGTGGCCGAGGGTCACCTCGAGAGGGCTCCGGCCGGACTCCGCAGGGCACGGGTGCAAACAGCCCAGCCACGCAGAGAGAGCCGCATCTCCCAGGCACAGGCCAGGCTACGCCCTGTGGCAGCCAGGATGCGACGTGATCGCCCCTCATTCGGCCCCTGGCTCTGTACCAGGAGGAACGAGAGAAGCCTCCACATGGATGGGGCCCAGTACAGGCAGGGGCACCCTGGGAGCAATGCCTTCGCGCT
Organism: Varanus salvator macromaculatus; assembly: GCA_023646645.1. Lineage (NCBI taxonomy): Eukaryota > Metazoa > Chordata > Lepidosauria > Squamata > Varanidae > Varanus > Varanus salvator. The sequence goes on along the minus strand of JAIXND010000800.1, from coordinate 13,881,214 downwards.
GCGGCACTCTGAAAACTCATGCGCAGACACCCCGTCTTGGGCTTGGCCTTGGTGGAGTGAAGAGATGGACTGGGTTGCCCCCTTTTCTCAGGCGCTCGGGGACCCACTCCGGCCCGGCAAGATGCAACCGAGTCATGGGGTGAGGGCGCTCTGGGGGGCCCGGGCCCCGGTCTGCCTCCCTCCCTCTTCCCACAGCCCCCCGGCGGCCTGTGGCCCACCTGCTGCTTCTCGCTCTCAGCCAGCAGGAGCCCCTCATCCCGCTCCTGCTGCAGCGCTGCCAGCTCCTCACTCAGCTCCTCGCGCTCAGCCTCACTGCGGGCCGCCAGCTCCTCGCGCTCCCGGGCCAGCCGCCGCCGCAGCTCCTCGAGCTCCGCATCCAGCTCCAGGCGCAGCACCTCCTGTGGGGATGGCCACGCTCAGCCTGGGCCTGTGGTGGGAGCAGCCCCCCAGGAGCACGGCATGAGGCCCGGAGCGCACCTTCTCCTGGCGCAGGCGGGCTGCATCCTCCTCGCGGGCCGCCTGGGTGCTCCGCAGGGCCGCCTGGGCTTCCTGCTCCGCCTGGGAGAGCCTCTGGGCCAGCAGCTCCTTGTCCCGCTCCAGCCGCCTCACCTCAGCCTCCATCTGCTGGCGGACGCCCATGAGCTCCACTGTTGCGGCAGGGCGGACAGACATTGGGACACAAGTGGGTGGGGGTAGAGGCTGGGGGGGCAGAGTCAGCCACCCCTCCCGGTTCCCCGCCCAAGGAGCCAACCCCACCCCAAACTTTGCGCCTCCCCTCTGGCCTCCGCCTGGTGAACACCCCACCTCGGTGAGCAGCACTGCCCTTCCTGGGCAAGACAAAGGGGGCTGGACAGAGGAGACGCGGCTCAACCCCAAGAACTCCCCGGTGAGGAGGGGGGCCAGGGCCGCAAGGGACATGCATGTGCATGTGCAGGCACTCCACCGGCCTGAAACGAGTGCAAGGAGCACAGTGGGCCACGAGCCAGAGGGGTCCCACAGTCGCGGCGAGAGCCGCCTCCACGAGGGAGGGAGCACCGGACCTTGCAGGGTTTCCTTGGCCAGCAGCCAGCCCTGGCTCTCGGTCTCCAGTTGCTCCTTCCGTGATTCCAGCTGGGCCAGGCGCTGCTGGACCTCAAAGAGGGTGGCCTCCAAGGCGTCCTTCTCGGATCTGGGCAGAGAGAGGTGGGCCACAGGCATTTGGCTGCAGGCTCCCCCAACACCGCATCATCCAATCGCGTGTGCTGTTTGTCTGCCTTGCGTCGGCATGGCAACCTTCTTTCACTGTGGCAGACATCGGTCCCGAGGACGGGCGTGAGGCCTGCCAGGGAGGCGCTGAGCATCCCATGCGGGTGCAGCCTGGTGAAGGACCTCGGGTGCAGCACGCCTGGCAACAGCTCCTTCGTCTCAACGGCAGGCATTCCTAGCGCTTCCCTGGGTAACTGCCAGAGAATCCTCAGGGCTGGAAAGGCTGGAATCTGCTTTGCTGCGCCTTGAATCGGTGACCTGACAGGAGCACTCTGGCGAGCCTCAGACTCACCTGAGGCCGGCGGCCTCCTCGGCCAGCCCCCGATTCTCCCGCTCCGTGGCCGCCACCTGCACCAGCAGGCCGGCCTTCTCCTTCATCAATGCCTCCTTCTCCTTGGCTCCCTGCAGCAGGGCCTCGCCTTGCCGCTCCAGCTCCCGTCGCACCTGCCCCAGCTCCTCACTGCTGGTGCTCCGCTGCCTGGAGAGCTGCGGGGAGAGGGACACACCTCATGCCTCCCTGCCGGCCAGTGGCCCCCCGCCCCCCATGGAAGCCGGCCCGGTGGCCTGACTCCCTGCCCCTTCCCGGCCGCCGCTCACCCAGCCCAGCTGCTCCTGGAGCTGCCCCTTCTCCTTCTGCAGCGCCCGCAGCACCTGCTCCTGCGCCTCCTGGCCCTGCTCCGTGGCCTGCAGGGCGCTGCTCAGCCGGCGGCACTCGGTGTCCAGCTCCAGCCTCTCATGCTCCAGCCGGACCAGCTCGTCCCGGATCGTGGCCTTCTCCTGCTCCACTTCCTGCTTCTTCTCCAGGAGCACGCTCTTCTCCCCTTCCAGCTGTGTAGGGGAGAAGGGGAAAAGATGGAGAGGCTGCCGGTGAGTGGGGGAGGGCAGGGGCCAGTCCCACCTTGGCTTCCCGCCCCACCGCCCCTCAGGGGCCTTCCACGGAGCATGCTCATGACGCTGAGCTTCGGCAGGAACGGCACAGTCTCTGCCTCGAGAGAAGGCCCGTCCCCTCACGCAGCTGCCTCCCTCTGCCCCGGGCAAGTTCTATGCCAGGCCACGCTGGGCCTGCTGCCCTGTCCCATCATCCTGGCCAGCAGCAGGGCGGGAATTGAGTCCTTTGCCTGCATCTGCTCATCGGACGCTATCTCGCCCCAGCCTTGGGAAGCCTCCCCGGCCTTCCGGCATGTTGCCTTCGCCGTCCGGAAGGACACGGACTCACTTCCTGGGAAGGGGATCCAGGGACGCTCCATCCCGCGCCCCCTGGCCCACCCTGACCCCCCCACCTCACCTGGATGATGGTCCTACTCAGCTCTGCCTTGTCTCGTGCCAGCCCCTCGCTGAGGGCGCTCATTCTGGCGAGTGAGTCGCGCAGGGTGGCCTCCTCTGCCCTCAGGCGGGCCAGGGCCAGCTCCAGCTCCGCCCGGCTTCCCTCGGCCTGGAGAAGGGGAGGGGAGGGGATGTAGCAGTGAGGCCCACCACCAGACCTGGCATGCCCCTCGCTCTCTGCCAGAGCGCCGCTGTGGGACAAAGCCAGCGGCTGTGCAACCAGATTCAGCGAGACCCTTTTCTGCCGGGTGGATTGGGGCTGCCGCAGACGAGGCTGTCGGGAAATTACTCTCCTCCTTTAATGCTGGCTGTACGCCATTTTGGGGGCAGCACAGAACAAAACATACAGAGTAAGTGGCAGCAGAGAGAGACAGGTAGGCAGATAACAAGGAGATCCAGCACCGTCCCTCCAGCTGGCTCGCTCATCCTTTTTGAGGAGCAAATCTCCCAGGACACGCACGCCCAGGAACAAGGGACACGGCTGCGCGAGGATTGCCCCGCAGAGCGTGGGGGTTAGCGGGTGGGGACCACCCACAGACCTGGGATCCTGGCAAAGAATGCGGGGATGTTGGGTCCACAAGGCCATGGCCACAAAGGGGCCCTGAACCCAGATGGGCTCCTGCCTGACAGACAGGCAACCAGCGGCCGTCCAGGTGCTTCAGCCCCAGCCAGCAAGGGCAGCACTGGGACGTGATGGCAACTGCAGGAAGACATCTGGGGGCTGTGAGCCACTCGGACAGGCACTGGGAGGGCCCGCAGAGCCAGCAGGGGCCTCCTTGCCTTGGTGAGGGCTTCCGCCAGTGTCGCCTTCTCCTCCTCCAGCACTTCCTTCTCCAGCATCGTTCTGCTCAAGGCCTCCCTCACCAGCACCAGCTCCTTCTTGAGGTCAGACTTCTTCGCTTCGAGCTGCTCCAGCTGCTTGTGCCTGAAAGACGGAAGAAAAATGGGATGGAGGGGGAGCGAGCAGCGCTGTCAACGAGGACCGTCCCTGGGAGCCACCTGCTAATGAAGGGAAGGGGGACATGGTCGGGAGAGGGGCCTCCTCTGCACCTGCAGCCCCCCTGAGGGATGCCCCTCAGGAACCACACTCGGCACTGCCGCTGCTTGCTTTTCAGTGCCAGCTAAGGGCTTTTCTATTCCAGATGTGCTTTCGGCGGCCAATCTGGTTTTCCTGCTGGTAATTTACTCGTTGTGACCTTCTGCCATGATATTAAAGCTTATGCTCTTGATGGAATTTATTGTTGCATTGCTGATTTTACAGTTTTTACGGTTATCTGCTCATGCTCTTGTTGTCAGTAGCCCAGAGAGCCCTCTGGGAAACAGGGTAGCATATAAATATAGTAAATGAATAACTTTCTCAGGCTACGTGCCTGGGATCCATCAGCCAGGACCCAAACCAGGGACGGCCCATGAGGCAGCCCCTTGCGGCGAGAGGGACCCCGCCTGCGCTCACCCACCCGCGCTCCGTCTCCTTCCGCACGCGCTCCTGGTCCTTCAAGGCGTCCTCCTTCTCCTCCTCAAGGCCATCCCGCTGGCGCTGGAGGCGGCTCTTGGCCAGCTGCAGCTTCTCATTCTCCTGCTGCAGCCCCTCCAGCTTCTGCTGCGCAGTGTGCAGGGCCTTCTCCAGGGCAGCTTTCTCACTGATGCGGCGGAGAAGAAACAGGCAGGCACTCGTCCAGCAGAGTGGCAGCAAGCGGAGGCCACGTGCACTCCGCTGCCACCCTCCAAGCCTCCCAGGCAGCCTCGGGAAAGGTCAGTGGCGCAGGCCCCTGGCGGGGGGCGAGGGGAGCTCCTCTTGGGCAGAGCAGGCCCAGGGACTGAGGCCTCCCATACCAGAGTCCTGCCTTCCCCAAAGATGGGGCAGGCCTGGGTTCGCAGGAGGCCTCCCCACAGCGAAACAGATTTCTGCACACTTCTCCCCTTCCCCGAGCAGCTCCAGAGGCCCTGGTGGGTTTCTCCCATGGTAAGCCCCACGCTCTGGCCCACGTCTCCCGAGGGACCCTGAAGAGGTGCCCAAGATCCAAGGGGAGCCAGATCGACACTGCCCCTTGCGCCTGTGGGGAGCAAAGAGCGCAGCAGCCTACTGGGGGGGACGCATCGCCACCTCCACGCGGAGGACAGTGCCTCCCTGCACCTAGTTTGAAAAGCCATTTCAGTTCGTGACCCCTTGGTCACCTTTCCTTTGGATACCTTTGCTTTTCTTTCCATTTATTCTTATTTTCCAAAAATAGTTTAAACATAGGAGAAGGAACTCGTGGTTCCACCAGCGGCAGCACATGGTCTGGAGAAGAGCCCCTGGAAGCACGTCCAGGGAAGTCCCCTTGCCGCTGGGGGTGGCTGAGGGCCCGGCCTGCTCACCTGCCCAGCAGCTCCACAGAGGCCCGGAAGCGGCCAGCGTCCTGCTCAGCGTTCCCCTTGGCCTGCACCAGCCCGTCTGCGTCATCCTTCAGCTGCAGGACTGTCCGCTCCAGGGAGTGCCGCTGGCTGTCGCTCTCTGCCAGCTGCCTCTTCAGGGACGTCACACGCTCCTGAGCAGCCTCGTATTTCCCCCGGAGGTCCTGCTTGCAAGAAATCATCGAGGCGTGGGCAGGGGCAGGTCGGCGGAAAGCACCCTGGGCTAGAGGCGCATGGTCCTCATCCAGCTGGTGAGAGCAAAGTAGCTTGGAGGGAGCAGCTTGGAGAATGGCCAGTGGGGGCATGTGGGCGGCAGATGCAGCCCTAGCGGGAGTCATGATGGGGGCTCCTGCCCTGTGGAGCTCGAGGTGGGGCGGAGGGAGGCACCGGCCCCTGGGGCCTTCTAAGGGGAGGCCAGACCCCTGCACTGCCCGCAGGCCAGCCCGGTTCGTGATCTGGGGCGGCCTAAGGGGGCCTCGCAACAGCCTCCCCTACAGGGAGCCCCCTCACCTGCAGCTGCAGCTGCCGCTTCTGCAGGGCCGCCTGCACCACCGCCAGCATGGAGTCCGAGGAGGCAGGCGAGAGGCTGCGCCGGGGGGAGGAGCTGCGCCGGGGGGAAGCGCGCCGCAGTGGGGAGGGCGTTCGGAAGCCGGAGGACAAGCCGCGCAGGCTGAGCCCGCCGGCCGTCTCACTGTCCGAGCCATCGGCAGCTGGCAGGTGGATGGCGCTGTCCGCGTCAGAGAGCACCGCCTACGGGATGAGGCCGGATGGTGCCCCTGAGACACGTCATGGGGCAGCCAGCCCCGCAACGCCCCCTCAGCAGGCCCACTTTGGGGCAGGCCGGGAGAGCCGCTCCCTCCACCGGCCGCACTGCACCTGAGTGATGTCCCGCAGTGTCTGCTGCAGCACCTCCGACTCAGACCGCAGGGCCTCCGCCTCCTCCGCCTCGGCCTGCTCCTGGGCGCAGGACGCCTCCTGCAACCACACGCAGGGTCAGGCTAGCGTGGGCCGCTCCGAGTCCCTCAGGATGATCTGGGGGGGTGGCACCCACTCCCCCTGCCAGCTCCTCGGCGTGGCACTGCCGCCTCACCAGGCTCTGCAGTTTCTGCGTCAGTGTCTCGATGGTCTTGCCCTTCTCGGCGCTCTGGCCCTTCACGCGCTCCAGGCTGGAGGACAGCTCACCAACCCTGGCGCAGAGGAAGCGGGCAGCTGAGCTGAGCGGGCCGGGGGCCTTGCCTCAGGGTGCCCCCCACGCTACGCGAGGGCCAGGCCTCCCCGCCAGCGCTCCCCGACCCTCCACTGCCCAAGGCCCACCACACCTGCTGCTCAGCTCCGCCTTCTCCACGTCGCAGCGGACCTGCAGCTGGATCATGGCACGGACCTTGTCCTTCAGCTGCTCCTCCAGCTGGCTGGTCAGCAGCGCCTGCTTCTCCAGGGCTGCACTGGCGCTGCTCTCCGACAGCAGCAGGTTGCTGCCCAGCTTCAAGCAGGCAGCGTGCACTGCACGGCCCGACTGGCCTAGCTCGTGGTTCAGCTCGGAGAGGTCCCTGCGAGGTGAAGGGTGCCAGTGGGCTGGGGATGAGGGCACCCCAGCCCTCCAGCCGGGGGGAGGAGGGCATTCTGCAAGACCTGCGGCCCTCAAAATTCTTCTGTTACCTCTTATGGGGGGATACAAACACAGAAGTTCAAGCCTCAAGGGCAGCGGAAGGCGGGGGGAACTACAAAGCATGCCTGGTTTGAGGGCTTGATGTGATGATATGAGTACCCAGCAGGCAGGCATGATGCGTGAATTGGCACATACATCTGAACTCCTCTCCTCATCTGCCCGAAAGGCAGAACTCAAGTATTTCTCGGGGACACCCCTGCCAACACATGGCACACATTTCTCCACACCAGCCAAAGGGGAGCGGTGGCTGCACAGGGGGTCTTGCCCTGCTGGCCAGGACAGGCTGAGCGCTGGCCGCGCACTGACCTCTCCGTCAGGGTCCTGATCTCGCCAAAGTGCCTCCGGAAGCCGACAACCTGCCGCCAGAGCGTGAGCAGCCGGCTGTGCTCATTGCTGAAGTAGGTGTTGAAGGACTGGGGAGAATGAGAGAGCACGGCACCAATGGACCCCGGCCCACACCAAGGGGCAACTTCTGCAGCGTGGCAAAAACCACATGGCTCACTGGAGATCACAGGCTTCTCTGTAAGCCAAATGTATCTGAGCGGGAGGTGGCAGCCTCGGTGGGCAGGCCTGGCACACGCTCCCCCGATCCGCCAGCAGCAGCTCCTGGCATTATTTCAAGTGCCTGCCAAACCCACTTTCTCAGAAGGAATGGGGGACCCGAAAGGAAAGTGCCCCCTCTCCTTCCTCCCACTCTCAAACCACCCCTCGAGCCGCGCACTGGACCAGCCAGACCCTGACCTCCTCCTCGCGCCTCCACGCCACCTCCCGCTGCTCCAGCTCCTCCCGGGCCTTTGCCCAGTCCGTGGTGAGCTTCCGGATGTCCTCGCTGAGCGCCTGGTTGGCCGTGTTCGCCTGGTCCAGCTGCTCCCTCAGCATGGCGTTGACCTGCGCGAGGCTGGTGCTCCTGTGGGTGAGGGTGGCTGCGTCAGGCCGGCAGGCAGCAGTGGCCCCGGGGAGTGAGGGCTGGGCCATGTGGGCATAAACCAGCTGAGCGGCCCTAAGAAGCAGGATCCAAGCCGTCCCTGGAAGGAGGGCTCCGCGGGAGGCAGAACAGAGATGCTGGGGCTTTGGGGTCCTGCCCAGGACCCACCACTGGCAGAGGGACCTATGCTCCACTGCCTTTCCCAACCTGCTGCTCCCCAGGACTTTTGGACTACAATTCCCAGCATTTCCAACCCAGTGCATGTGATGGGAATTGAAACGCTACATGCCTGGAAAGCACCAGTGTGGGAAAGGCCAGTTCAGGCCGAGGGACTTTCGGAGTGGGGCTCAGCAAGGCCTGTCCTGTTCTTCAGAGAAGGCCAGCGCTGCCTTGCCTACACGGAAAAGGGGAGTTGCACACACCACGGCCCCCAGGTGCTGAGCAACCTGCTTGTACCATGGCCCCAGGGGACCCCCCGCTCGAGGCATGGCCAGAGGGGCCAGTGAGCACCAGGCTGCGGAGGAGCCTGGCTCCACTTGCCACTTGCCCAAGAGGCTCCTCAGAGGGGTCTGGGGATGGCGTGATTGGGGGAACATGGCGGCTGCTGAGCACCCCAGGTCCACCCTCGGGGACCCTGGCCTTTTTCCTAGGCACCTTTTCTACAGGGAAAGGAATCACATGGAGGGGAGGGGGCTGAGGGAAGCCGAGGGGCCCTACCCCCCCCCCGCCTTGGGCTGCACCCTGGCCCCAGCCTGCCTCCCGGCACATGCCTTTGCTGCTCCTCCTCCAAGCGGATCAAGGCATTTTCCAGGTCATTGCTGTGCTCCTTGTCATGACGCAGGCAGGACTCCGTCATGTCCATGTGGCTCTAGGGAAGGGCAGAGAGGAGAGCGCCGCTCGGCTCACCAAAGGCTGACCTTGGGCGCAGCATGGCACTGTGCCTCACCCGGCTGCGGATCGGGGCTGCTCCGGCCCCAAGGGTGCCACACCAGCCTCGCGGCTCTTCACCGATTTGCTCTTCCGTTCTGTCTTTCTTGGGCGGAGGAGGTTATTGGACCTGTCCTGGGATGGATGAGCACTGGGAAAAGGGCAACCCCCACAACTGGGCAGAATGGGAAAGCCGGGCTCGGAGCAACAGGAGCTGGGAACTACCGGGGCAGCCCTCGCTGGAGCAGGAGAAGGGTCGGAGCAGCCTTTGGGAGGGGAGGGGCCCCCGCACAGGTGAGAGGCTCACCACTAGCCGCTGCTGCTCCAGCTCAGTGGACCTCTCCAGCAGCTGCTGCTCCTGCTCACCACACTTCTTCTTATACTGAAGAACCTGCAAGAGCCGGAGGAGCCTGGTCTGAAGGAGGGCTGCTTCCACCTCTTCTCACCCAGAGGCTCCGAGCTGGCGCTTGGGAGGACCCCAGGTCTTCTGTCTGCCGAGCCGGGACACCTCCTGCCCAGGTTCCCTGCCCTGTTCCCAGGCAAAGCACGTGGGAACCACTCGCCCTGCCCTGCTTTTACCTCCCCCAAATCCACACTGATTTTGTAAACAGGAAACCCCCGAGCTGATGCAAGAGCCAGGTTGGCTGAGGGCTAGCAAGCCAGCCCGTGAAGAGACGGCCGACCCAGAGCGGCTTCTCCGGCCCACCCGAGCTCCGGCGGGAGGGTGCCGAGCTCTCCTCCCGCACGTCCCAGCCGTGCCGAATGCAGGCTCACCTTGGCTTGCAGCTTCTGCACGAGCTGGGCCTGCCGCTGCTGCCCCTCCTGGTAGGCCTGCAGCTTGCGCTTGTAGGCTGCGTGCTCCTCGTCCAGTCGTCGGCGCAGCTCGATGTTCTGCTGGGCCAAGCCCTCGCCCTCTGGAGCCGGCACCGGCTCCCCCTCTCCCGTCTCCAGGCGCAGGGCCTGCTCCAGCTGTGGACAGGGAGAGCCCGGGAGGGCCAAAGGAGTCAGGCAGCTGCCACGGCCAGGGACGCACTGTCCCAGCCTCCAGAACTGATCTACCGCCTGCTTGTGCCCATTGCCTGGCCAGGCAAACACTTTCTTTATGCACAAAGGGACTTGACGCTACACGCAGAGCCACAGGGGGCCAAAGCCCCCACCCAGAGGGCCGCCCGCTCCCCAGCCCAGCAATGCGGATGCCAATGCTTCGCTAGCAATGAGTTTGACTGATTTTCTGTACCACCCAATAACTGAGGCTACAATATGAATACAACAAAATAAATAATAATAATAAAAGCACTCCGAAAACCCCTCATAAATTGCACTGAAGGTGCCCCCAAAGTGAGCCTGCTGCCGGGCCTGCCCAGACCAGCCGGCGACTCTTCCGCTCCGGCCGCTACTTGGACTTGGCAAGAAGCTCCACAAAGAGGCCGGGTGGGAGGGAGTGCCAGCATCTTGGTGAGCATCCCTGCAGCTCAAGGCCTTCCTCAAGCCGCATGGAGACCAGCCCATCCCCTCCCAGCGCAGGGCTGCTGTTCATGCTGTGTGTGCATTCAAGCATCTGCCAAAAGGACTGGCGCGATGCTAGAGCCCCACACGGAGGCCAGCACTGGGCCCGAGATGCAGACTGCATGAGCAAAGTTTACCCTCTCCTAAGCAACAGCTGCCATGGCAACCCGCAGCCCATTCAGCTTCCCTGGTGGGTCCCCATGGCCACCGGAGCACATCAGCCAGCCCCAGAGCAGCTCTGCAAGCCAGCATCCTCCCCCCCCCGCCCCCTGCAGGTCAACCAGGGCATGCAAGAACATAACAAAAGCCCTCCTGGCCGGAGCCAGGGCCGCCCAGCCCCACACTCTGTGCACACGGTGGCAAACAAGCTGGGGGTAAGACCCAGCACCCCACAGGGGCACCCCACGGCCAGCAAGGCCAGCAGCCCCCGATGGCCTCCTCCTTCGTGAACCTTAAAAATACACCTGTGGTTAACTGGACAGCAGAGTTTCGAATTGCTTTAAAAATATTGGCATTTGCAAACCCTATGGCTTAAAGCCCTTTTCTTCTCCCACTGAATCTGTCCCAAGACAGGCATGGTCTTCCCAGCCAGAAGGCGCGTCCCAACAAGCCCCGGCCCTATCTAGCCAGCTGGTTGTCCAGGCAAGCCTAAGCCCTTGGATTCGGCGGAGGGGTGGGAAATGTCATGGCAAAGGAGCCTATTCAGGTCTCCCAGCAGGCCCAGCACACGGAGAGTCTAGACACCAGCAGCACAGAACTGTCCATCTCACGAGCTCCTCATCTTCAGATGGCGGGGACAGATACCCCGAGGCACTTGCAGGGCCCCAGGAGGGTGCAGATGAGAGGGGAGCTAGCCTGCCCTACAGAGTCTAGTCTGGCAGAGGGGGCAAGCACAGCGCCCCACACAGCCTGCCGTTGGGGGAAGGGCCAGCACCTCCCATCCCCGGCCAGGAAACAGGCTGGCTGCAGGGATCCCTCGGGCGAGCATCTCTTCTGCTTCCTGAGCAATTCTGTAAGCCATTGTGGCACACCAGTATTTCATCGCTGGTTTTGGGAAACACAGACACACCTAAACCAGAGATGGTGAACCTTTGAGAGACTGAGTGCCCAAACTGCAGCCCAAAACCCACTTATTTATCACAAAGTGCCAACATTACCATAAAACCTGAAAATGAGGTTTTAGTTTAGAAAAAGCAACTCTCAGTCAGTCCAAGCAAATATATCTATATCCTTAGCAGCCGCTGACTGGCCGTGCGAAAGCTTGGACAGATCATGGCTAATGAAATGCAACTCATGATGTCATCACCTGGCGCTGCTACTCCTTTCTGAGCATGTGCATGGCCCCTATGTGCGCTGTTATCCGATGCTTGGCTGCTGGGTGATACTGGTGTGACATGGCTCACATGCCGACAGAGAGGGCTCTGCGTGCCAACTGTGGCACACATGCCATAGGTTTGCCACCACTGCCCTAAGCCCTTCGCCGAGCAGAGCCTCCCTCTCCGGATGCCGCCCGCACTGCAGGCGCCTCCACACGGGGCTCCTCGGCACGGCCCCCATGGTGCCGGATGCGCCTCTCCCACTCTGCAGACACGAGCGGGCTGACCCAGGCAGCGCATTCCCGGCACCTACCCGCTCGCTGATGGCGTTGTACTTGATTGCCAGCTCATCGCGCTCCGCACGGCTCTGAGCCAGCAAGTCCTCCACCCGGGAGAGCTCCTGCTGCAGGATGTGGTTCTCCTCCTGGAGGGAAAGCAAGGACGACATCTCACCGTGGATGGCAGCTGCAGGGAGAGAAGGGCGATGCAAAGGCTCAGGCAGGCTGGGGGACCCCGTGTCACCCCCAAACCCAGCTTTGCCGCAGGCCATGCTGAGGAGCACAAGCACAGTCCAAAGGTCCAGGGGCCTGGCATGCACTGCACCCAGGGAAGTGGAGCATGCTGAGGCACACACAGGCTGCTCTGGCCGGCGCAAATGGCAGCAGGACCCCCGTGTCCGCTGGGTTGATGGCCACTGGATCGTGGCCAACCTCAACCCAAGAGAAGCCATGAAATGCTTCCTTCAAGCAATGATTCTTGATTTAATAGGGAAAGAAAGTATATGCCGAGATTGCTAGGATGTATGGTAAGACGACACGTTCTTGTGTCTGAAATTGTGCAAAAAGCAATGTATGTGTACATTGCTATCCACAGCATCAGGCATCCCCTCAGGGTCTTGGAACCTCTCTCTGCGGATACAGGGGACCTGCTGTACAGCACCAGAAACATATTATAAGATCTAATAATGATATCTATACCGATATAATTATTAACCACCATCATGTCAATAATACTAATAATAGTAACGATGTTCCCTGCAGAGTCAGGGTCGCTCTGGAACGGTCACCATTTACGCAGACAAACCCATGAACAGCCTTTTGGGCCCAGTGTTAATGTCGGCAAGAGAACATCCCCTGCCAGGCCAAAGGGCTCCAGGCGTTAGCAGACACCGATGTCTTACCAAAGAAAATGAAGGAAGGCACGACACTGAAATAAAGCAACAGAGTATTTGCAAACATTTTCTAACTTGGCCTTCCCAACTTAGCCATGCTGGCTGGGAGTGATGGGAGTTGTAATCCAAAGCAAAGAGGTCCTGCACTTGCTGCCTCTCATCCCTGCAGGGATGCAAGTCCTTGGAGCAACCCTGAAATGTCATCTTCTAGCTCAACTGAGCTTGGGCCCCTCTCCACAGCATGCAAACTGGCATCCAGAATGCTCTTCCAAGGCCAAGGGTAGAGACAGCTCTAAGGGGACACCGGATAAATCCATGGAAGGGCAGAGATCTCCCAATAGCTCCCCAGTGTGGCTGTGCATCCCGCCAAATACTGGGGCAGTGGCCAGAAAGAGCTAGCGCCTTCATGGGGATGCATGCAAGACACTCGCATATGCTTGGACCCAGCAGCCCACCTCTTCTAAAGAACTTTGGGGTCTGCAAATTGCATTTGAAATCCACTGCACCCAAAAAACCACAGCATGGCTCAGAGGGAAACTCCAAGGCTGCTTCCTCCCCTCTGCCTTCTCCTTCCTCCTCCTCCTGCTTCTGTGTTCTCATCCACCTGTCCCAGCAGCATCACAGCAGGCCAGATGTGCTAGGAGGACTAGCCACAGAGACACAGGGAGCCTGCAAGCTGATGCCACTCAAGGCCTGGAAATGTGCTGCGTGGGACTCAGTGGAGGAATCTCAGCAATGCTCCAGAGTGCCACAAGTCCCTTCGGTATCCTCTGCCTGCCTCTTCCCAGGACTGCTGCCTTGAGGGCAAGGACCCTGGCAGGATGCAGCCCTCACAAGGGACACATGGGAAACACACCCTCTTCCAAACCTGCAGTTCAAAAAGAAGCCAGGAGAGTCAGCACTTCCCCAGACTCACCTTGCTGATGAGTTTCTGAAAGGTTCCTGGTGATGATCTCTCGGATCTGGGCAGGCAAGCAGACGGGAGGTGAGTCTTCACAGGCCCCCCTGACAGAGAGGCCTTTCCCTTCAGCTGAGATCAGAACACTGCTCTCCAGTTTCTGCCAGACACAAATGGGGCAGTTTGAAGGGCAAAGCTAGGCCTGGGTATGCTTAGGAACGTGACTTCTCCTCAGAATGGGCAGTGAGCTTCGAAACGAACCCCAGCTAGAATTACCCTCTGCAACAGGATGGTACGCACTAACCCCTCCCAACCTCTGGCCTTCTGGCCTGGGAAAGGAGACCGTCCTCTGCCTCCACCCAGCACTTTGGGCACACATTGTTCTGCCTCTGTGTCCCAGTCTCTAAAATGGGAATAAAAGCGAAGTTCCTCAGAGAGCGGAAATAAGCCCACATGGATATACTAAAATACTAAGGAAAATGCAAACGAGCCACACAGTTGTACTTGCCTACATAAAAAAGCAAATCGCCCCATGCTCCCATCCATTTAACAAAATCGGGAGATACCTGAAGGCAAACCAGCCTTCCCCAATGCTGTGCTTTCCAGATATTTGGATTCCAACTTTCCCAAGTATCGGCCATTCTAGTTGGGGCTGACAGGAACTGGAGTTCACAACATCTGGTGGCTGCCAGGATGGGGAGGGCTGGTGTGGAGCAAGCCACACACCAGGTCCTCCCACAGCTGTCCGTGCAACTAGGGCTGCCCGGGGAGAAGGGCTGAAAGCAAGCCAAGCAGCTGCCCGCAGGACCCCTCCAACAGGCTGGGGCAAGATGCCCCTCGCCCAAGCCCCTGGGCAGCTGGGGTGCGCAGGCAGGCCACTCCAGGCCAGCCAGGCTAGTAGCCCCCGAAAGCCTCTCCCTCGAGGGTCTGCCCGGCCCCTTGCAAAAGCCATCCCAGCGGGCGGGCAGCCCCTTTCCCACGGCCGCGAACGCCAGTTCCCTCCTTCCGTCCGCCCAGCCCGCCCCACCCGGCAGCCAAGGGGGCTGGAGCAACTCCCTGCCCCGCTGCCTTGCTCTGCGGGCCGCGGTCGAGCGGGGGCTCGCGGGGAGGCGAAAGACCGCGACCGGGAACAAAGGAAGCAGCCCTGCGCGGCGCGCCCACCGCTCGGGCCCCTCGCTCCCCGCGGAGGCAGCACCGACCGGCTCGGGGAAGAGCCGCCCGGGCAGCAGCGCAGGTGCTGGGGCTCCATCGCGCGCTTGCACCGCGGGCTCTGCGAGTCCTGCAGATTAGCGCGTCCTTAGCCTGGCTCGGGGCAAAGGAGGCGGCCAGGCTGCGGCGGACAGGGATTAAGGCTGCAATCCTGCCCGGCTTCGCTCCCTCCGCGCGGGGCGGGCGGGCCGGGACCGGCCGCAGGGAAAGCGGAGCGGGGCGCGTCCGTCCCGCCGCGGACCGGCTTCCCCCGCGCCGCAGCCGCTCGGCCGACAGTCCCGCGCACACCGACTGCAGCGCACATCCCGCGGCGGCAGCGCGCACCCCTTAAGGGGACGGGGCGCAGGAGGGCCCGGAGGCTCCCGACACGACGGCGGCTTCCCGCGGCGCTGCCCGACCCGCGCGGGGGGAGAGGGGAGATGCGCCCGCAGCCTTCCAGGCGGGCTCGGGTCGGGGCGCTCGGGGGAAAGGCGGCGCCCCCGCTCGGCCAGGCAGGGGTCCCCGCGGGTCCCCGCCGCGCGGAGCCCCCGGCGCCTCGGCCTGACGGCGGGCCGGGGGCGTTTCGCGAAGCACCGCGCGCCGCGCCGACCTGGATCACGGCCTCCAACTTGAGCAGGGCAGGCTCCGCGGCGCTCATGGGGGGCGCGCCCGCCCGAGCGCTCCGCCGCGCTGCCTCGCCTGCCGCGGGCGCCCGCGGCGAGGGTCGCTCCGTGGCTGCCGTCCCGGGCGGGCGGCCTGAGGGGACCGGCGGGCGGCGGAGGCGGCCTCCCCTCAGGGGCGGTTCCGGGCGCGCCGAGCGGACGCTGCTGGGCGGCGCCCGGGTCCTAGAGCCGCCCTCCCGGCCCGGCTCGGCTCCACCCGCTGAGGGGAAGGCGAGCGCCGAGCCCGGGCGGAGAAGGCGCGGCGGCGGCGGCGGGTCGCAGCGGAAGCCCTGCGAGGCGGGGGAGTCACCGCGGCCCCGCCGGCCAGGCTCGCGCCAGGAGCGCTCGAGGCCCGCGGGGCGCGCGCGAGGCTGAGGCCCCTCCTCCGCGCGCCAGAGGCCCAGCCGCGGCCACGCCCCCCGGGCGCCCGCCCAGGCCGGGAGGCGCGCGCCGAAGCGCCGGCCTCGCGCGCCTGAAGCCGACCTGGCCGGCCGCCCGCCGGGGCGCGCGAGCAGCCTGGCGCGGGCGGGGGCGCGCTGGCGTGCAGGAGCGGCGCCGGGGCGCCCCCGCGGAGCTCGCCCCCCGCGCCCGCCCGGCGTCTCCGCTGCCCGGAGGCGATGCCCCCGCGGGCCTGGGGCGCCCCCTGCAGCGGCCCCTCCGCGCCGGCTGCCCGCTTCTGCTGGATGGCACAGCCTCCCGCTGAGCGGGCCGCCGGAGGCGCGCAGCTTTCTCTAATCCCCCGCGAGAAACGAGGATGGGACACGGAGGACGCGTGAACACAGGCCGTCGGGCGATCTGGAGGGAGCGAGGGAAGTGGCACGCAGGCCGCTTGCGCCACGCCTGGGCTCTCGCCTCCCTGCCTCTGGCGGGCTTCCCGGGCGTCTCGCTCCTCTTCACAGGGGGTCTCGAGGCCGAACTGTGGGGTCTGCTAGGAGATCTGGCATCTAAGTATGCAGCTCCCTTACGAGGAAAACCATCGCCCACTGCCTTAGCCTGCAGGGTCAGGTACTTCAAGGCACTGCGGTTGTCGATCTAGCGATTGTGACGCAAAAAATCATAAAGGGAACCCAGACTTACTGCCATTGCCAAGACCAGCTATGGAACATGTGGAATAATGCAGGGACAGGCCAAGCTCCTGTCTGTAGCCCAGGGCTTCCCAGAGACGTCCAGAATAATTTCAGTCCCATGCTTCCTTTTTAGCCTCACAGGAGCTCTGAAGCAAACATTGTCCTTTTATCAGGAATGTAGGATTTGGACACAGAAAAAGACACCCTCCAGCATCCACACTTGGGCCATTCTGCATCCCTCATTTTACAATCGCTGACCCCCTACGGTCTCGTGCTGGTGCATTTTTCCACACTTGACAAGTTAAGAGATGGGTAAAATAGATATAACTATTTTAATTATGAGCCACTTCAAAAATACAAAAGGCAGACAAAACAGTACAAAGTTGCTTAATAGGAAAACCTATCATCCGAGGCCTCCGCCTCAGCAGGAACAGAGTGCATGTCAAGGGTCTGCTGCTTGCAAGCTGCAGTTCAACACAGTTCAAAGTCCAGTTCCTTAACATGGCCCAGAAGACACCTAACGCTTCACAGGTCAAATTCCTGCACAATGAAGAGAAAGCCTGGATTCTCTTCAAAAATAAGGCTTTTTAAAGTCACAGAAACAAGGAATGGGAAGAGCTTCACACAAGAGAAGGCTACCTGAGAGCACAAACTGCCCCTGCTCACGCCCTTTTCCCCTTTGGAGAGAAGGCCGGTGGGCAAGAGGTGGGGAGAAAGACACTTCAGAACACAACGCAGCGCAGGGAAGCTATCGGGGGGAAGCCACCCTCACTCCCTGCCAGGCACTGCTGCTGCTGCTCAGCTCAGCTCACCGGAGCGACCACCCCATGGTAATCCCTCAAGCTGGGAAGTGGAAAGCAGCCAGGGCTCGCCTGTCACTCCGTCCCAGGGCTACCCAGTGCCTGTCCTAAAGGCAAGGGCATTCCAGATCTCTCTCTCTCTCTCTCTCCTCTCTCCTCTCTCACACACGCACACGCACACCCACACCCACTCCCTCTCCAGGAATTCTGTCCTCTTGTTCAGTGAAAAGTTGCAAGAGGGTAGGAAGCAAAAAGAAGAGGGGAATCCTCTGTTGAGATGCAAGAGTTTCTTCTCCAGGAATGCCTGGGCTACTCCCGAACCCACTTCCAGGTTTCTGGTCAATCAGTTGATTTGAGTGCAGGAAAAAAGCTCCCTCTTGGAGTTTCTGGGGAACAAGAAAGGATCCTCCCCAAGTGTGCAGAGTGACCTCATTTGGAGGGGGGTTTCTGCGGTCCCACCCCCCTCACCCCTAATGCCCAAAGTAAAGTGTCCAAAACAGATTTCTCGAAGTACCCTGAGCGAAAGCCGTTCTTCCAGGTCTCTTTGGTCCGCGAGGAAAGCACTGGTGGATCGCTCCTTGGCCACCAGGCGAGAGCAGCACAAGGCACCCTGGCTGCTTAGAACTGAACCCAGCCAGAACCCTGATGACTCTGGCCACTGACAGACCTAGAGGAGGAGAAGGCAGACGCCGCAGTGAGTGACAGGACGAGCAAGCACACCAGGTGTCACTCAGACGAACGATGGCGGCCTGCCCAGTCCCCCAAATTGGAATGCTCTATTTGCCTCAGGTTCCTTGGACACGGGACTCAAAGAGGGCTTTGGGGCATGTGAGAAAGCCAAGCCAGGATCTCCTGCTCTGTCCTCCATCCCCTCCGCCAGGAGAGGGGCTCCACCCCGGGAACCGCAAGGCCCGCCTATGTGGGGAACTGCTGAGACTCAGGTGTTATGCTCGATAAACCAGCCAATGCACTTCAATGAGGCCACAAGAAAGGGGGAAGGGGATCTCCTCACCCAGATGCCTTGGTGAAGTCTCCCCAGATGTCAGCAGCACCTTCGGCAGTGGAGCTTGTGGGATGGGGTGGCCATGACACAGACACGTCTGCTAACACACGGGCAGGAGGGGGAGAGGGACAGGTCAGCTTCGGCCACTTCCACTCGCTTTGCAGCGCTGCCCATCTCCCCAGCCAGCCTCTGGGGACCAGTGGCAGGCGAAACCACTGCTCCCAGGGCACAGGGGACCCTCCAGCTCCAACGGGAGATTTGCCAGGCAGCACAACCAACCAGACAGTCCTGAGCACCAAACTAGAATGGCTCCCCCCACCCCCACTGCCTCTTTGCAAGCCCAAGCCAGACCAGCAATAACCACAGACCTGCTCGGGCAGCATTTCCCAGGGATTCTGGGTGGTGAATCAGCAGCTGCTCCGCAGGCCGGGGCACCAGGGGCGTCTTGCCTCCTGGAGGTGGGGGAAGGAGGCTGGGGCTCCCCAGTCCTGCTGTTCGTGTCCTGCTGCCTTGAGAGCTGTCCTTCTTCTTCATGTTCTGAAGGAAGATGGGAAAGCAACTGATCATAAGGAAAAGCACTCTGAAGTCCGACTATTGGTATTCCCCAATGTGGAAATTTTGTGGTAGCCCCATGTGGAAATTTTGGCTGCTTCACCGCCCAAGGGGGAAAGCCAGCCCGGGGGAAGGGCGCACTCTTCCAGCAGTGAGGCCATCGTGGCCGTTCGTGTGGAATCCCTGTGGGACTGCTTCACCCTGACCCACAGACATTAAAAAACAGCCACAAAGTTCAGTGTTTCCAGGGATTTTCTGGGCTGACAGAAACTGGCCTCAGCACTTCTCCTCACGGACGCGTCTGGTGACCGGACCCACGGCAAGGCGTGATTTTGCTCATGATCGGAGCAACTGCTGTCATCTAGTCGGGAGGAACAGCTCCTCCAGGGACGGTGGCCCTGCAGGTTTTCCCATTCCCCCTTTCCGCATCTTCTGCCCCAGTCCCAGACGCAGCATGAATCCAGAGACACTCCTCACCGCAATATTGAGCTTGATGGTCTGCCCCTCCTTGAAGCCCAAATCTAGCTTGGGCCCCTGGTCTGTGTTCTGGGCTTGCTTGGCCAGCTCACTCTGCTGCTTGACCCACCTGTGTGGAAACAAGACACGACCCCGGGGAGCATTTGTGCTGCTGGCTCAGAGCGCGGCGCACATGGTGATCCTGCCAAGGCACCACCAGGTAGGGGAAGGGTCCCTACCACAACGCGCACCCAGGAGGCTCGCAGCTGCCAAGCTCTGTCTCAAGCCCAACTGGACCCGGCAAGGGCCAGATTCCAAAACCCGTGACTAGCCCCCAGGCAGAATGATGGGCAGAGGGCAGCCACTGGGGCTGGTACGCCTTCTCCTGGGCCTTCGCCACAGCTGTTGGCCCCAGCCTGACCCTGAAGCTGGAGCAGGGAGGGTGGGGAACTGCAAGAGAGTACCCCCACCCCAGCACCGATGCCTGCTGCTTCCTTGGGAAACAAGTTCCTTCCCACTCAGCACATGGGAGGCTGAAGGGCAGAACCCTGGAACTGCCACCAGCGGTCTCTTCCAGCCCGTGAGGGGGGCCCGTTGGCTTGCTTTGCCTGTGTGGTTCCAGCCTGCTGTGTTTCCCCAGAGCTCACTATTTCGGCAAGGGAAGAAGCTCCAAAGCCACAGAGACATGCCCAGGGCTCGACTCGCTACTGCTGAGTCTGCTACTGCCAACCCAGGTACCCACTTTAGGCTCTTCATACGGGATGGGATTTCCTTTTCTCGAGAACTAGTACGTTAAAGCAGCAAGCCAAGAAACAGTGCCTCCCATTCTCCTGGGCCCTGAGCTGGAAAGGGTGATCCCTTTGCCCTTCTGCCTGCCCCCGTTTCCACTCGCCTGGGGAGGAGGAACGGAGACCCCAGGGAGGAACCGCGCATGCCTCAAAAGGACCACAGATGAGAAGCACTCACTTGAAGTGATCTTGCAGCGCCACATTAAAGTCGAAGGCATCACCTCGGTCCACGAAGCCCAGTCCGATGAACGCCCGGCGCCCTGCAAGAGAAGCCAGGCCCAGCCAGGCAGCCGGGGCCTGCGTCACCGCCTACTCAGAACAGCCCTGAGAGCTGGCAAGCATCTTGGGCTGGAAGCAACAGGGCAGCTGGAGAAGGGAGAGCCTGAGGGCAGCTGAAACAAGGGAACTGGAGAGGGGGTCACAAAAGACCCTGTTTTCCATGTGGCTGTGGGGGCCAGGATTTGGAAGGGCCACTGCCATGGTCCAGAGGGGCTCGGGGGTGCAAACTGTAGCCAGGGGGCTGCTGCAGGCCCTGGCAGTCATTCCCACTCAGCCAAACAGAGTGGTGCCTGGCACCAGCCCCCTCCAGGCCTGGCTAGCAGACTCCCGGCTCGGCACAGACTGTCAGTCGCAGCATCCGCAAGCCTGTGGGCTGGTGCGAACGTGGAATTTTGAAGGCAATGTGGTGGCTGTTGGCACAACACAGCTGCTGGAGCGGGATGGGGGCACACAAATGGCTGTGACAGTCATAAAGTACATCAAGTACTGAGACAAAACAGTGAGACCACAAGACATTTGGCCAGGAACCTCAAAGCAGAGATACAGTCTTGGTCAAGCGGCAGCAGCACAAATTAGCGGGTACAGCTGGAGCTGGGAAAGCCGGGGGGTTGCCGAGGAAGAAGACCCTGTGGAAGGCCATGGGCTGACGCAAGAAGCCCTTCCTCCCACCTAGGCAGGAAGGAGCTAACCACACCCACTGGCCTCGTCAGACCTCCTTCCAGGCCCTCTTTCGGTGACCTCAAACTTGGCTTAGAAAGGGGACCAGTCAGGACTGTTCCACCGTGAGGCTGAAGAAAGCCCTTGGCCACTGCCCGAGAACAAGTTCCAACACCCCGCACACGTACCATTCCCATCCTCAATCCGAATGACAAAGTATCGGCTGGAGTCTGTCACACCCTCTACAGCAATACTAGGAAACTGGTCCACGGGTGCCTGGGCAAAAAGTTCTCCTAGAAGGGCAAAAATGAAGGGTGAGAAACGGACTTGTACTCCCAAGCACAGTTTCCTGCCTCTTTTCATACTCCAAGGGAGACAAATGTGCCATTTCTCCCAACATGAGCACAAGCATGTACGTATTTTGGTTTAATCTGTGAAATGTGCAAAAGAGATTTAGACACAGCTAATGCATTTTCTTAGCTACACAATTACCGTGTTGTATCAATGCTGAGCTTCTGCATTGGCCATTCTATGTCCAGCACATTATGCATGCAAACAATAAGCTACAGAGGGGAGAGAGGGTCCGTGTCTCTAGAGACCATGGGGGTTCCCTCTGCAGGGCAGCGTCCTGCCTCCAGGAAAAGATGCACGGGAAGCCTTTCATACTGCCAAGCACCCTGATGAACTCCGGGCCAGCAGCAAGGCTCCGTTCAAGGAGGCACCCCTCTTGCTTGGTCTCAGGGCTACCTCTTCAGAACCCAGAGACCGCTTAAGATTAATGCCCCAAATGCTCACCAGGCTGCAGTCACACCTAGCGGGGAAAGATGGGCATAGGAACATGCTCCGAGAGCCCTACCACACATCCTGAACAAAGCTTCTGGTCCTGAACTGGAGCCCAACATCCGGCCCCCTTTCACAGGGGAAGTCAAGGGGCCCGGTCTGCACACTGGGCCTTCGGCAAGGGGCTTCCTTCGCACAGCCACCATAGCTGCGTTTTACCTGAGTTCTTGTCCTCCAGCTTGATGTAGGCCACATTTCCTTTGGCTGAGATGCGCATCCGGCCACTCCACACTGGCTGGTCCAGCTGCCACTCTGCAGCTCTAGCAGAGAGAAGAGAAAACAAGGCCAGTGAAGGCTCAAAAGCCCCCAGTCTCTGCAGCTTTCCATTCCATGCAGCACCCGCTATGTGATCCCCTTCCTCTCTAGTCACAGTTTATCATCCACAACGATTTGCCTCTCTTTCTCACAGTTCTTGTCAGAGGTGGGAGCTCTTCCTTGTCTCCTCACCTCCCTCATCTTCTGGTCACCTTAGCTCACATTCACCCAGGACTGGCTGGTCTGTCACTGTCGCTGCATTCCTGCCTCTCCCTTCCTCCAACCCGACTTGCTTCTAAAAAGTGGCTTCATGCTACACCATCACCTTCTGGCCACTCCATGCCATGCCTTCACGCACACTTAGCCACCAGTCATTCTGACCAACAGGCTGCAGGACAGCACAAGGGGGAAATGGGCAGGTTGCAGGGCTGAGGCCTGCTTGAGATCATGGTTGGCCTCCCTCCCTACAGCCAGACGAAGTGGCACAAAGAGCTGCATTAATGCAGGCGTTCCAGTTTACCCTATAATTCCACACCCAGTGAGGGCTGGTGGAAGCTGTGGACCATGTTAAGTGTGAGGCTTCATGGCCAAGGCCACTAAAACTGCTGAAGAGAAGCTGCGCAAAATGACCAGCTCATCATTTTCATTTTTGAGACAAGCATTTCCACTATTCCAGGGAACAGCTTTTTGCAAGGTCAGCCCTTTCAGAGGGCTTGTTCTCCATCTGCCATATTGCACCTTTTGTATCTAGCCAGAAAGACGTGGCTGCCATTCTTTCCCTGGAAGTTTTGCAGAGCAAATACATTTCGTGCAGAGCCCGGAGTGAAGTGCGAGGAGGCGGCCTGCCCCGGGCGATTCCGCTCTGCGCTCACGCAAAGCAAGGGGGCGAAACCGGGCGCAGGTCCGAGAGCCGGGCCAGGGCGGCCACCTCTCTGGGGCGAGGCCCTGCTGGAGCCTCCCAGCGCCTTCCCTGGAAGGCGCGCCCGCCACGTCCAGCTTCGCCGCTCTGGCTCTCGCCACCGGCTGCAGCGCTGGACAAGGCGGGGACTCACGGAAGGGGGCGCGGCGGCAGCGCCCGATGCGCCGATGAAAGCTACACTCCCTCCTCTCTCGCGGTCTCTTAGGGTACTCTTCTTCTTCTTCTTCATCTTCATCATCGCCCCCGCCTCCGCCTTGGAGCGGCGCTCGTGCCCGCGCAAGTGGGGCCTGCAGGAGCGTGCGCGCCACTGAGTGGAGAGGAGAACCGCGGACGTGGAGCGCGCTCTGCACATGCCCGAAGGCGCCGCCCTGGCCCCGGGCGAGGAACGCGTGGCGTGGCCGGGCTGGCGCCTCACCTGTAGCCGCGGTTGGAGGCGCGGGGCGGCACGCGGTAGACGTGGACCTCCGGCTTCACGCACAGCACCGACTCGTACGCCTCCCCTTCCGCCATCTTGGCCACCGCGGAGAACCCGGACATACGGGTCCTCGGCTTCTCCCTCAGCCGCGCACGCGCAGAGTCACGTGCCCACGGAACGCCGGCGGCTCGCCACCAGCACTTCCGGAAACATTTCCAGTTAAAAAAATTAACCCAGGTCGCCCGTTCACAAGAGCTGGGCAGGGATGCCGGGAGCGGGCATTCTGCGTCCATCCACGGGGCCGCCGTTGCAGCTCGACGACCCATGGCCACCCGCAGAGCCGGGCAAGGAGAAAAGTGGCCCTCTAGCCATGGGCAGAGAGCATCCGAGTTGCCAAGGATCAAAATCCCTCCCTCTGGTGGAAGTACGAGGCGCCCTGAAGACAAGGGAGACAGCCCCTGCCTGGCCAATACTGAAAGAACAGCCATAAAAACGCCTTCGGGTAAACCCTCTTCCAAGCCTCAGTTTCTAAACGGATAATGTCTCCCACAACAAACAGCAGTGATAATTGGGAGTGTTTCTCAAAAAAAACGGGGGGGGGGTCAATCTATCATTAATCATCCGCTCCATAATTTTGCACACATAGGAAATTAGCACGATAGATCTATGCTAATAAGTGAATAAATAAACAAACGATAAATACATGAAGTAGGCAAGATAAACCCTTTCTTTGGCTTTCCAGGAAATAGCTTGTTTCCAATTTCCAAAACAGGCAAGCGGTATTAAGAAGCAATCTCTGGGTAGTGCCAAAGCATTTCGTAATCTAACTCATCTTTGCCCGGAGAAGTACTTTTAGCGAATACATTCTCCGATACCCACAAAGAAAAATCTATATTCAAAACATCTTCCTCATTTGAGGACCAATTACGCAAAACATCAGCACCTGACCAGGAAGACCTGCTGCCGTTTGCAGCGTCCACCCCATTTAAGAAACGCCAAGCAGTTCTGCTGAAATAATGCCCAATTAGCTTTCTTGCAATTCCGAGAAGGAATCAGATTTATTGCATCCATTTCCGCTGTAATGACCAGAAAGAGACGGCCGCTGCCGAGGCGAGGGCCGCCTCCCCGTCCTTCGCTCCGTTTCATCCGGCGGCTGGAAAGGCCCCCGGGAGCGGCGGGCAGAGAGGGAAGGGCCAGCGTGGTGTCTGCCCGCCCTTGGTGCCGAAACGGCCCCCCCTGGCGGCGGGAGGAGCAGCAGCAGCTGGCCCGGGAAGGCCGGGAGAGGCGGATCGCGGCGCCTCGGAGCGCCCCGAGCCCGGAGTGCGCAGAAAAGGGCTCAGCAGCCAAGCCACGAAGAGGAAATCGACACCCAGGCAAGAACGCCTCTGCACATGCACAAAGTGCCTTTAATCCGCAGCCATTGCATAGCCACAGCCATGCACTCCAGAGAATTTCAAGCCACCAGGACTGTCAGGATGGGGTTGAAAGGGTGCAGATGAGGCCAGCTGATATCTTACTGATGGGGCACAGTAAATCCCCAGAGCTTTTACTCCTGCCTTCCCGTTAGTTCCAGAACCAGCAGAACCAACCAGTACGGTGTGATTACAGTAGCATCAAAGAAGTTGTTTGTCGTGTCCCGCAGTGGTGTGGAGCTTTGGTTTCTCTGGGTACGTGCAAAGGTCTGGCAGCCCCAGCCAGCGTGGTCCCAGGCCCAGGGTGTGGGGGCAGCCCTGCCCTTGGAGAGCCACACATCTTGCCCCCCCGGCTGCTCCCCCTTTCGCAGCCAGCCCCATAGCTCTAGGAAGCACACCCTGGTGCCATGCCCATCGCTTGGCGGCTGTGTCTCCACAAGAGGCCACGTCAAGCTGTCCCGGCTCGCAAGCACCAGCCCTGCCGGCCCATCCCACTGCTCAGCATCCTGCCGCCCCAGGCCTCACCCAGCCCTTTGCCCACCTGCAGTGCCACCAAACACTTTGGCCTACAAAGCTCGCCAGCCACAGCCAGCAGATCCACCAAGAGGGATGGAGGAGTTGCAGACGTTTGTCGTAACCTGAAAGTGCCACCAAAGGATGGGCTGTTGCTGCGACAGCGACACATGCTGGCCCATGTGTGTTACTTGCCAACCCACTCCACACGTAGCTGGCTGTACACTTGCATAACTGTAAAACCCCAGAGGGGAATAATGATGAGCAGAGATCCTTAAAAGTTAACATATTTATTCAAAATACATTGTATAAAATGTTTATCTGCATTATGTCAGTTGTTTGTGGGCTGGGGAAGCCTCAAGGCTTGCCTTGCCAAAATGCGTCCCCAACCACACCTGCATACACAGGGAGGTACCTCAGTAGACTTGGAAGCCTCTTGCTTCTCTCCGCATGGACTTCGGCACACGAGGAGCCCGCTGCTTGGCAGAGGCCCCTCGCTGGCAGACTGTGGCAGGGGCTCCATCGCCTCCTGCCCGCAGCCGGCCGCGTGCCCCTGGTGGTTAGGCAAGCCAAGGCGGGAGGTACCGCAGCAACCCCCTAACCGATCCCCCGGAAGCTGAGTGGGGGCAGGCTTAGCTCTTCCCACGGAGCAACAAGCCGGGAGTGACGATTAGCTCGGGTGAAGCGGCATGTAGGGTTCTGAGCAGGGGAGAGATGCTCCTAGTCTGATCGGTGGCAGGAGGCGTTTCCGGCCACCCAATCTAAAGCAAAATTAAAGAAAGGCAGGCAGTGACTTGTTGTTATTGCTCACTCTCCCCACCCAACTCCCTTCCCACGGAGGACCCAAGGCCCCTGACTGCTCGCCACCTCCTGAACGAGCCAGAGGCATGTTGCAAAAGCAGCCCCACGAAAGATCCCGCGGGTGAAGAGGCCAGCTCCTCAAAGGACCGGCAATTACAAAGCCCACACAGCCGACTGGAGGGCACAGTGTTGGTGGAAGAGATCCGGCCATCGTGCGTTGGAGAGAGGGAGGGAAGAGCCGTGAGGCAAAGCTGTCTGCGAACCAAGAGGGCTTCACTTCAAGAAGCAGAGAGGAGAGATACAAGGGCAGACGAGGGAGCAAACGCACACAGTCAGGGTCCATCACGACTTGCTTTTTGTACGCAGGTAGTTTTATTATTATTACTCTTTCGACCAGTTATTTTGCAATAGTTTGCACACATCTTAGGTGGATGTACAAAGAGACTCCCCTCCTGGCCAGTAGGCAAAGGTTCCACTTCCGCGCAAGAAGAGACACTGTGGTGCCCCGGCCCTTGGTGCAGCGTCCTGCGGCACCCCTCCTGCACCCTCCAAACCAGACAGCAGGACAAGAAGGCAGACTCTGGGAACACAGTGAAGCAAGCTAGCCCAGTCACTGGGGAGGGCGGGCACAGCCCCTTCCCCACAAATATGGCTGCAAGAGAGGGCGGGAGGCCCGGCTGGCTTCACGCCCAGGAGCAGAGCTGGCACGGCAGGCCTCTTCAGCATGCGAGGGCCCTCCGCCTCGGGCGGATTCTACCCCACTGCCTGGGAAGGGCCCAGCTGCTGCTCCTTCTTCTCATGGCTTGGAGACGCTCTGGCTACTTCTGTCTGGAACAGGCAGGCAGAGCACAGGCTGGCAGCTGCTCCGCTGAGGCCCCACAGAGACTCGCATTTCCCAGACCGACTGCAAACTGTGAGGGGGAACCGGGCTCCCTCGCTCGACCGCCTGCCTGGACACAGCTTGCAGCCCACGCCTTTGCCTGCTGGTGGCCATTTGCCAGAAGCAGAAGCCGTCGCACACGCGGAGCATAAGGCAAGAGCCTGGCTGCCACTCACTGTCTGCCTGGGCCAGCACAAGCACTGCCGGGCCTCTGGCGCCACCTCGGACCCGGCGTGGCGCAGGACAAAGCTGCCCTCAGGGCACAGGCCTCGCGGAGAGAGGCAGCGCAGGCAAGCCAGGGTGGCGCTGGCCGCCTCCCCTCCCATCGCAAGGCAGCCCTCTCCCCCCACGCCTGAGAACTGCCCGAAGCCCTGGACTCGGAGGCAGAAGTGGCGGGACAGGGACCGGCTCGCGCCTTCAAGGCAAGGCAAAAGCCTGGAGGGGGAGCAGGCCTGGGGGGCCCCTCTGCCACCCCACCAGCGTGGAAGCAGCAGCAAGCAGGAGGCGCGGCCTCGGCGGCCCCGTCCGCACAAGCTCATTCAAAGCCATCCTCAGCTCCCCCCAAACTACCCACCACTTCTCAGAGAAACACGTTAAAGCCGCCCCCCTCCCACCTCCTTCCCATGCACGTGGCTGCGGCGCCGTCCGACTCTCCCCAAACGCAAACAGGCAAACGAGTGCACAGCCCCCGCCCCCCAGCTCCCGAAGCCGCACGGACAAGCGCGCGCGTGTCTGGGGGGCCCGCCTGGTGCTTCCAAGGCCGGGGAGCCCACAGGGGAAGCGATTATTGCTGCTGGTGCTGGATCCGGGCAGGCAGGCTCAGTGCCGGCTCCCTGGGGAGGTGCCTGCCCGGCTCCCCTCCCTTCACGGTGGCTCTGGGCGGCCCCCCTCGGCAGGCCCGCCCCAGGGGGAAGAGCGGGGGCCGTCACAGTGCATGGGGCCCGCGAGGACGGGAGGCGGCGGAGCAGAGAGGATCACAGTGCGTGTCACCCCGGCCTGCCCCCCGCGTGGGTCCGCCGGTCCGTGCCAGCTGCCAGGCCTATCTGCGCTGCCTGAAGCCCTGCGAGCCATCCGGGCCGAGTGGCTGCCGGATCACATTGCTGGGCGGCCGGGCCTCCTCTGGCTGGGAGATCCTCGTGGGCCTGTGGGCGGGGAGAGAGAGGCGTCACAGGCTGCTCCTGCTGGCCGGGGAGTTCGGAGGGGCAAGCATCCCCCCGAGTTTCTGCGACAGCTGGGCCCTGGACAGCTGCGCTCCCAGAGAAAGGCAGGCCCTGCCACAGGGGACTCAGCCAGTGCCCCCGCCCAGCCCCATGAGCAGGAGGGCTGCAGCCCAGTGTGGAGCCACTCTGGGCACGCAGGGGGCCTCGAGCAGGCAGGGACCTCTCCTGGGAGGACTGAGGAGAGCGCTGCCCCGAATCCCTGGAGAGCTGGTCGCGGTCTGCAAGCAGGGGCTCACGAAGCCCAGAAGACGGCAGCCTCAGAGGGTCCACACACTCAGCTTAGGAGCCCCGGCAGGGGCTGCCTTGGCCTGAGCCACCGCCCAGTGCAGCGCGCGAAGGGCTCTGGGCTCTCACCTGTCGAGGATGGGCTTGTCGGGCTCCTCCTCTGGGCTGGCGCTGCCCAGGATGCGCTTCCTGGCCTCCGCGTATTCTGCCTCCCGCTGGGCCAGCGACTTCACGGGGAAGGCCGGCCGGCTGGCTGCGTTGGGGTTGCTGAGCACCCCGTTGCTCGTAGGCCGCTTTAAGATCCGGATCTGTGGAGGGGGCCCTGAGGGAAGGCTGTCGTCTTGAATCACGATCGG
Organism: Varanus salvator macromaculatus; assembly: GCA_023646645.1. Classification (NCBI taxonomy): domain Eukaryota; kingdom Metazoa; phylum Chordata; class Lepidosauria; order Squamata; family Varanidae; genus Varanus; species Varanus salvator. The sequence goes on along the minus strand of JAIXND010000800.1, from coordinate 13,852,555 downwards.
CACTTTGGGGGGGGACTTGGATTTCCTGCTGTCAGGGGAGGGGAGAGGAGAAGATGGCTCCCTGCTCCTTGCTGCAGGGCACGCCAGGCCCCACAACTGCCAGGGCACTCAGGCCCCCGTGGTGCCGGGAACGAGCCCCACGAGGGATGGGGCGCAGCCGCCAGGAGGCCTGAGCCCTGCTGCAAGGCCCTCGGCGCCAGCAGGCTGGCAGCTGGGTCAGGGCAGGTGCTCTTCGTGTCTGCCGGCATCCTTCTCCCGGACCGAAGAACTTTTAGGCAAAAGAAATAGACGGATTTTTAAAAAATCTTCACCTAACAGAAGATTAGCGGCCCCTGATGAGGGAAAACAAAACATCGTGGGCAACCGTAAAAGGCCTTCCGAACCTACCAGAGACACCAGGTCCCCCCTCTTGCTGACTCTTCTTTGGCACACACGCCTCCCCTCGTGTTTCGGGCTGACCATTCCTCTCTCTGCATGACAGCCAGGCTGGCTGGCGCACTGTGCTGCTTTCCCACAGACCAGGGGGGAGACCCCCACCCCGTGGCTCACCGGGAACTTCCTCCGGTCTTAGCGCACATGGGTTGAAGCAGCTGCCGGAAGGCCTGCCCCAGCACAGGCGACAGGCGGGCAGCGTGTACTGGCAGCAGCCCGCGTGGCCACCCTGGCCGCTCAACTGCGCCTGGCTCTTGCCGGGAAAAGTCAATCCGGGAGGGGCTGCCAGAGGAAAAGTACACTTACCTTTCCTTCTGGGAGATTTTCAGTTTCTTTTCCAACCGCCTATCGATTTCCTGAAAAGCAACAAAATGTCTTCTGGTTCTGGTCAGAGCCGTTTTCCCACCTTCCACAGATGAGAGCTCACCAGAGCAAACCCCAGCCAGGATGCATGGAGGAGAGAGACCTGGGGGAAGAGCCACGAGCAGCCCATTGTGGCAAGGGAGCCAAGCCCAGCCCCAGCCCGCCTAGCCAAGCCCAGCTCGAGGTGCTCCCTGACATCAGAGCCGCTGGCGAGTCGTTCTGCAGATGCTTCCGCCTGCAGGAGGGGCCGGCCTTCCGGACAGGGCATCCCCGGCACTGGGAACAAGCCGGGTAAGCCCTGCACACTGCAGCCCTCCCACCACGTGCTCCGTGTTCCCACTCCGCCACTGCAGACTTGCACATGCGTCCCCCAAGGAAGCAGTGCGCCTCTGGGGCAGCGGGCAGCCCAGTGAGCTCTCCCGGCTGAACGATTAACTCTGCCTCCAGACTTTGGACTTCAAGGGCAGTCGGAGAAGCCTCTGTGCAGGAACCGTTACCAGAGCACTTCTCCTATTGCAACAGAAGCAACTGCAGCATGTGTGCCAAAGAACAGGAACCCAGCCAGGCATCGGGCCTTTGGCCGCTCCCTCCCCAAGGACACTCGACTCCATGCTCCTACCAAAGACAGGGCAGGCAGGCCCCATGGCCAACCAAGCCCAAGCTCTCTCTGAAGCCCCCGAAGCAGCACGGCCACCGGGCACTGAGTCTGGGGCTGAGCAGGCACATGCTGCCAGGCTGCCTCTGCCAGGCGAGGGGGGCTGAAGGTGTGAGGCAGTCAGAAACCCGGGCAAGTCAAGAAGCTGCTGCAGCCCACCCTGCCCGGTGAACCAGCCACCTGGTGGGGCTTCCCTCAGAGCCTCATGCCTGCAGCAGTGCAGGAAAGCCCTTGCAGGGGTCAAAAGAGCATGGCACAAAGACCCCTTGGGAGGTGAAGAGGAAACGTCACTTCCTGGGAGCTCCGCAGCCCACACAGGAAATACTGCAGCCATGGGGGAAGCAGTCTGCTCTCACTCCTCAACTGCTCTCCACCAGATACATGGGGAAACACAGCAAGCTAGAATTCTGCTCTGTGCCAGAAAGCGTTAGCAGCCTTTGTATACTTAGTGGTCTGTTGCTGGGCTCCAAGAAGGGGGCTTAAGCTCAGGCCCTCCATTCAGATGCAGCAGTGCCTTGAAAATGCACGATGGCCACCAGCACCCCATGGTTTAAGTGGGCCATGCTGGGCTGGTCAATTGTGTGAGCTGATCCAGTGGCTTCCTAAAGCTTGGACAGGCAAAATACAACTCCCCGCCTTGGAAGGCACACCAGCAGCCCCCAAAGCACCACCTAGCCCCGTAAAAACATGGGTGAGTCCAGCAGACAGCAGGCCAAGGGGAAATACAGCAAATATAGTGGCGGGGGGGAGCTCCAAGCAGCATTAACGCCTCCTATCACCCTGCCTGGAAGCCGAGCTGAGGTTGTTTCTCCTTGAAAAGGAAACAGGGAAGAGCTGTGGCCAGACTCCCCAGCCACCTTGGGAGGTCTATGGGAAGCAAGCACACCCCTGCAGCAGCTCGGAGAGCGAGACACGGTGAGACCCCCAGAAGCAGAGCAGCCTCTGCCATGGCAGGGGGCACAACGACTTCCCCTGCCTCTCGTTCCAAGCTGCTGAGCAGATTGTGTGTGGAGAGCCCTGAATCCAAAGCCAGGACTGGGAGTCCTGACACATGGGCCAGTCCGCCACTCTGTCACTCCACTCCCAAGGTCTGGATGACAAAAGTTGCCCACTGTTGCTGTTTACGCGGGAAGCCTGAGGTGGGGCTGTCCTGCTTCTGCAGCCAAGAAAGGCCCCCTGCAGCACTCCAGAGTGGCCTCACGCCTGCTGCTTCCCTTCTGGGACCAGAGGAACTGCCAGGCCCAGCAGCAGGTGCTGGGGCATGTGGGCAGGGCCGGTGGCTGCCTCTCAGGCCCAGCGAGTTGCCCAAGAGCGCTTGGCACTGCACTGAACCCGCAGTGAAAGGGGTCTCGGCATCTGTGGCCATCTTGGGGCATGTTCTAGGACCAGCCACAGCAGAGTACTGCCCACCAGCACATCACTGGCCAACTCCTGCCTTGGGTCCTGCGAGGCGACTGGGTTCGTGATGCAAACAAGCAGCCCTGGAATGGGGACCCACTAGGCCTCTTCAGCCACTAGAGTTCCTCATCCTCACATGCAGCCTCTGCCACTCAGGCTTCCATAGCTGCTGCCTTCTCCCTCAGCCGGCCTCTGCCAAGCCAGAGTGCTGGACCTTGCTGCACCCAATTCCCCCAGCCGGAAGGCCCAGGGATGATGGGAACAGGTGGCTGACATCTTCAGGACTGCCAGTCTCTGCTCAGCAGCGAGGATGAGAAAGGCCAGCAGAGCTGCTCTCCAGGGTTCCTACCCTGCCCCACCCCGTTCCAAAAGCCTCCAGAAAGGGGTACATAGCTGGAGGCAGCAACGCCCAAAATTCCAAGCAAGTAGCGATGCCAGCTGGGGCTGACAGGACTTGTAGTCCAAGCCACTTGGAGGTCACCAGACTGTGGGGGAAATCTGACCCGGAAGAGGGAGCCCTTTACGCGTGAGGAAGCTTGACTGCTGCGGCCGACGCGCGCAGTCGGCGGCCGGACCCGCTAAGTTATAACTCCCATCATCCTCAACCAGGCCAAGAGCAGAAAAGGCCCTTCCCTCCCGCATAACTCCCACTCTCCGGGGCCAAAGGCAGGGCAAGGTTCTGCTCGCTGAGCATACTGGGAGTTGTAGTCCGACCTATTTGGAGAATGCTAGGCGTCGGGGGAGCAGGGGCGTTTACTCGTACCCACCGCGAGGCCTTGTCTAGCAGGCGGGGCGGTTTGCTCAGGGCAGCCGACCAGGGCAGCGACGGAAGAGCCCTCGCAGAGGCCCGGGCGCAGTGCCGTGTCCCGCGGCCCGAGGGACATTCCGTACCTCATGGATCGGGCCCGCGGAAGGAACACGTGGTCGGGGGGTCGGAAATGGGTCGGCGGCCCCTTTAAGAGGCCTTCCAGCCCCCGCGAAGCCTGCTGCCTCCCACCGCCGGCTACGAGGGGCCCGGTGTGGCCGCCCCGCCGCGGCCCCGGCGACTCGGCCGCCCCTGCGCGTTCCCAGGCTTACCCCGCTGTCGGCCGCCTCCTCCCAGCTCTCGGCGACCTCCTCCTCTTCCATTGTAATGCCCCTCCGCGGCCAGCCCGCTCACCGCGCATGCGCGCGGCGCTCCCAACGCTGCTGGCGGCGGCTGTGCCTGGACCAGCACTCCTTCGGCTCGCTTCAAGGCGCGCATGCGCAGCCGAACTTGAGCGCCTTCCCGGGCTTCTCTCAGTTGATGCGCGTTCCTGCTGCCTCCAGCTCCATCGCCCAAAGTCAAGGCTTCCGGCTGCGCATGCTCGCGCGCCGCAAATGTTTCCCAGGCGGAACGAGCGGCCCGCTGAGCCGCACGCGCGTTCTTCGCCTTGGTACGGGCAAAGCGCATGCGTACTGTCAATTCTCTTCCTTCCCCCGGTATGGTGTACACACATGCGCATTCTCCGCTTTCGTTCCTAGCCCTAGCTTTTAACGCAAGCGCGCTTCCATGTTCTCTTTTGGAGAAAAAACGTGATACAAAATATTGCTGGTGCTGGGTAATTGGGCAATTGAGTAAGAAGTGGAGGCGAACACTTGAAAGGCTTAGGCGAGAGAAATACTCCCTATATTCTGTCAAGAGAAAGCTATTTATAGGTTATTCCCATTGCCGGACGGGAAACTGAAGAATAAACCGCAATAGCGCCTTCCCCGACTAGCATCCGTTCTTGGAGACGGAACACTGGGCCTGAGCCTCCGGCGCTTTCCTGCGGTTTGTAGCCACAGCTGGCGGCTCCGCGAAGCGCGGCCTGGCAGCAGCAGAACGAGCAGGACAAACCGGCCTTTCCCGCGCCTTAAGATGGCGTCATAATCCCTTCTACAGATGGTATGCGGCTCGCGCAGGCCGCCCGGGTGCCCTCACCAGCATGGCGGGCGCGCCGGGGCCATGACGTTCTCCCGCGTGCTCCCGCCTCTGCCCCCCTCCTCCCAGCCGGCTTCTCGCTGCAGTCACACGCCTACGCGCTCGCGACGCTCCTTTCTCCCCTCGCGCCCCCCCTTCGCTCCTCCCCGGCTGGGACGGCACCGACGGCAAGATGGCTGCGGCGACGGTGGCCGGGAGGGCTCAGGGTCCGCGCACAGGCGGCTCGGGCTCCTCTGGGCGCCTGCCCGGGGTCCAGAAGCAGCTCTGAGGAGGGGCCGGCGGAGGAGGCGGCGGCGGCAGCGGGGAGAGCCCAGGTGAGGCGCGGGGAGGAGCCCCTTCTCGCGGCGGGCAGGGCAGGGTGGCTCCCGGGCAAGGAGCGCGAAGCGAGGGCTGAGCCCACCTGCGCGCCCGCACCGGAGGCTCCGCCGCACGGCCTCGTCGCCGCAGCCGCTCGCTCCGCTGGCCGTCGTCGCAAGCCTACCTGCGCGCCGAGGACGCGGGAGCGCAATCGGCTCATCTCGTGGCGGTGGCCCCGGTGCCGTTACCCGCAGGCCCGGCGGGGAGGGGAGGAGGGTCCCCCAGGGAAGGGCCCCCGGGCGGGTGGGAGAAGAGGGCGGGTCAGCTCGGCTCGTGTTGTTCTCCCCAAATTTGCCTTGCCTGCCCTTTGCCCGGAGCGGGAGTGGCCGTTGTTTTGCGGAAGCAGCTTTACCTAAATGCTGGGGGGCTCCCGCCCTCTCCGAGGGTGGGCACGTTCTTTTTCTGGACAACGTGGGAGGGATGGCAGGAGGGCTGGGCAGGGCTGATTTGGGGAAGGGGCGCCTGGTGTTGGGAGTGAGCTGTGCCGGGGGGCTCGCCTTACGAGCGCTGGGCCGGCCCGAGAGGGGAGCCCGACTTTCTTGAGGCAGCGTTTCTGCTCCGCAGAGAGAAGTGAGTGTCTTGGCAGGAGCCAGACCGGCTGAGCCCCGGAGGGGGGTGTGTGGGGGGGATCGGGAAAGGACGGGATCCTTCCTTTGCTCTGTCATTGCAAGGAGAGTTCTGCCGGCCTTGGAGGGGGAGGGCATCCCGACTTGCTTCTGGGGCGTTGAGGGGCTTTTCAGGAGCTGCCCGTGAGATAGGGGAAGGGGCGTGCCCTGCCTGGCTTGGATAAATGCCCCAGCACTGCCCTGGGAGCTTTACCGTGAGGGAAGGGAGATGGGGACTGGGCTCCGGAGGAGAAAATACTTCAGTTTCTTTATGTAAAGAGTGGGGGGGAGGGGATCCCCCATCCCCATAGGCAGTTCCCTTTTTCTGGGCTTGTTTGCAGCCTGCTCTGGTGCCTCCTAAGAGTGCAGCTCTTGATCCACTGGCCCCGAGTCTCCCTCAGTAAGATGATACACATTGTGTTCTGCTGCCAGCACCCCTGTCAAATCGGCTGGCTGGCTGGCTAACCTTGGCACGAGGAGCTTTTGCTTTGTCTCCTGCGCGTATCTGTGCACTGATCTGATGTGGCAGAAATGCCCCTGCCTGATGCACCTCTTGCCAGTGGCTGTGTCCGGCTTCCTGCGTTCTGGTGGAGGCTCTCTGGCCAGATGCAAATGCTGCGCCTTTTCAGGAATGGCATTTCTGGGGTGGTGTTTAAGTAGAGCCTTTTTGGCTTCTAGTGCTTTGCTTGAAGAAGCTTCTCAGTGTGTTTTCTTAGGCAAAAGAACAACTAACTCCCATAGCTTAAAAGCAGAAGTTGCTCATTTTGGACTGGCAATCCCGAAGTGGCCTGGCATTGTCAGATTGAGATGCAACACCGATTCCACCCTTGCCCACAAAGGACTCTATGTGAGCTGCTGAAAACCCAGATGCTTGCTGTGCACTTGTGCGGTCAAAGGGGCCATGCTGGGCCAGGGTCTAAGAGGTCCCAGCATCCTGCTTGCAAAAGGACTCCAGGAAGTCCATAACACAGAGAAGGTTCCTCTGCTGTGGTCCTTCTCTTCCTGCCTCAAAAGCTGTTGTTCAGGGGTTGACTTTTCCTGAATACAAAGCTATATTCAGCTGTTCTGGGATTACTGGCCTTCTCTGTGAATGTAAAACCCCTCACTTTAAACAAATTGAAAGAAGCAGTCGCCGTGCTGAAGGGAAGAAATGAACTGGATGATCAAAGGATCACCTTCTGGCTTTGCACGATCCTGGGATCAACTGCATCCTAAGCCATTTCAGTCACAGATGCTCTTGTGAAAATTAGCAGAATCTAGAGAAGTTCATTCCCACACAATTCAAGAGGGTTTTTTGTTTGCTTTTGTGGTGGAAGGAGATTATCTTGAAAGGAAATCATCTGTTGCACTGTGCAATTTTGGCCTTGGAAAATGTCACTTAATTGTCCTTGGTGAGTAAAAACAAAACAAAGTTGAAGGAAAAAAGGTGCTTTTAGGAGGCAGTAACATGCCATAAAAGCAGAACATGGTATGTGTGAAGGAGCATTGCTCTGCCTGTGACTGTCAAACAATGCTACTCCATTTCTCTGAGTATTGGTTGTTGTGTAGGGCAACAAGTGGCAGAGCCAAAGAGCACCCAACTTGGTCTAACCCAGTAGGATGTCCCTGAGTGTGGGCTGGCAACTTTGGGTGTCTTGGCATGGGTACTCTGCAGTGTAAAGCAGCCAGAACAACTTTCTGCTCACAAAGGGAGTCATTGCAGTTTCAGTGTTGTTGAATGTGTTTGTTGTTTCAGTGTGCCTTTAAGGGTTCGGGGTCTGTCAAGCTTGAATGTGAGGAGCTTCCCCGTTGCTCCTAGAGCGGCTCTCTGGACAAAGATGCTGTGCACATCCTCTTAGAGGCAGGAGAGGGAAGCAGTGGGCGTAACTCAGCTTTCCTGTTCTGAGTCTGGATCTTTGTTTTGTGGCTTGGATGCATTTGCTTATGTCTTTTGAGGAGGTAGCTTCTGCAGTGGCTTCTGCAGGCAGTAGAGGTGACGTTTAGCTCTGGCTCATTCATGTTGGAAGCCTTTGCAAGCCACCAGAAGAGGTCTGCCTGCTGGCTGGCCCATGAGGAGGTGAAAATGTTGTGGCAAGCCCATGGCAGTAGCCGCTCCCTTAAGTGTGCAGCCTTGGAACAGACAGCATCCCCTAACCATCCTGGTGATGGGGCCAAGTCATCCCCAGAGCTGCGTGGGCACGTTGCCCATACAGTGGGCATCTCTTACTCTAACTTCAGCGAGACGCTGGGAGACAGGCACTTCTTGGCCAGCTTGATTGCATGCCTCATCGTCTGCCGGACGACGACATCCCTTTCTCTTCTCCTTTTTGCGTGAGGAGGGGCTGTTAGGCTTGTTGTTGTTGTTCATTACATTTCTATACCACCCATAACCAAAGCTTTCTGGGCAGCTCACAGCATTTAAGGCTCCTATCCAGGTTTCAAGCAGGCCCAACCCTGCTTAGCTTCCAAGGTCAGGTAGAGCCAGGCACTTCAAGAATTGGGTTTTCTGTGGTTTTTGATTCTTGCCCAGTGGTCTCTCTTCCACAGTGCTTCAGCTCTATTTTGATTACTTGCCTCTGCAGTAATCAAAGTAGGATCCTTTCTTTATTTTTCCTGGCAGCAGGGGATGAAGCCATTTGCACTGCAGGACTTCTTCTGGCCATGGTTTTAATGTCACAAAGCCCTCCTCTGCTTTTAGCTTGCTGCCTCCGAGAGGGCCTGCGGGGCATGAGGCTGGGGCAAAACCAGTTGGTGGAGGGGGCTCTTAATGGGGTGCTGCCAGTTCAACCTGATAGTGCCCTCCAGGGCAGCAGAAGCTCTGGAGCATTGCCTGTTCCTTGGAGTGTGACAAAGCATTTCCCATTTTTGTTCTTCAGCACAAGCAAGGAACAATAGGAGCGTCTCTTCTCTGCCCGGGCATAGTCCATTTCTCTCTTGAAAATGGCTCATCTTACTTCAGTGCCTGTCTTGATGGCTCTCTACACCCTGCGCTGGCTGTAGCCAGTGTCATATAGGGCAGGACGTCAGCTTCCTGAGACTATGAACTCCTGGCATTCCTGACCTTTGACCCCATGCTTGCAGGGGTTCTTGGGGGCTAGAAGTCCAAAACATGCAGTGAGGGACCTTTTGCCTGTCCCTGCACTCTTGCTGTCCTCAATCAAGAAGAAAGAGCAGGCCAAGCACAGATATTTTGCTGCCCGAGGAAGGGCAAAGCCTGGCACACCCCAGCCGCTTGTTGACATCTTGTGACACCTGGCCACCTTCTGGGGGAAAGCCTCTCAGGAGGTAAATCAGCTCAGTGCCTTCTGGAGAACTTTCCTTTGTTCCTGACGCCCCACTCAGCCTATCCATGGTCTCTGACTGTATGCTCTCCTCCAACAAAGAAATGCAACATCAGGTTCTTCCTACTGCTGCTGATTTCTTAAGGGTTTGGTAGGGTGGGGAAGCTCTCCATCCTACTCGCCCTGTTTATCTGTTTCTTCCTGCCCACAAAATGCCACTCAGGAACAGCTGCCTTGCTGCTGCAACAAGAAGAGCCGATTACATTGTGGGGCGCATTGAGGATCTTCCTCAGGCAGCTGGGGGTAGCCTCGTAGGAAAGGCCCTTCCCCATCATTGGCTTTCAACTTGAACTGTCTTTTACACTGGGGAATGGATGTGTGAGTGTGGTGGTTTGGTATGGCCTCCCCTGACAGATCATGATAACTTGGTAAGTGAAAGGTTTCTAGATCATCTAACATCAAGGGCCCCTTTTGATTTGAGGGGATTCCAGCTGGTGGCCTTGGGTGCCCACCTGATGCATGCAAGGCCTTGGCTAAGCCGGCAGAGCCCCTGGTTGTCCTGTGTGGAGGAAAGAGGGGGTTCTGGGCTTGCCAAATCTCTCCCTTCCACAGGTGTGGCATGCTTTTCCTCTGAACTTGTTGGAGCTGCCTCTTTGAAGGTCTGGAGAAAGAAGGCAGTCGCTGATCCTGAAGCAAAACCTACCCTACCTACCCCAGCACTATTCACAGTACTTTCTTGCAATCACGTTTGTGAATGGAAATAATTTTTATACTTAAACCTCTCTATTGATATTCAAGGCAGCTAATACCAAGTATGATAAAATGTAACACACAGGCAGGCAAGGTTATTAAACCTGCAGAATATTCCTGTCAGTGCTGCATTTCACTGTGAGATGACAGGCCTTATTAGTTCTGTCCTGAGAACAACTTGTCTTCTAGCTTGGCACTGGAAGAAAACAAAAATCTCCCACTGCCTTTCCCACCAAAGTGGCTTAGGGAGGATGGTACTGGGGTACTGGTCCCTACAGGAGCTCCCCATCTCTGCTTATAGTCTCGCCTGCCCCCACATCATAGGGCAACTATGATTCAATTAGCCTGATCAAGGTTTTGGTTCCTGTCGGAGCATCTCTCTGACTGGGAAAGGTTGTAACTTGGTCCCTTTAATTATTTTTTGTGAACGCTTCTCCTTTCATGCCAATGCCATGCCTCTATCGCTGCCAGACTTCTCTGAGGCATTATTGTCAGGGGGTGCATTGTGTTTTCCACGTGAGAAGCCAAGGGCCTGTGCTCGCTCGCTCAAGGGAGCCCGATTTGCCTTCTGGGTACCTCCCTGCTCCGTGCCTTGAACTGATGTGACGGCCGCAGCAGCGGCAGGTGAATGCAGCACTGCTCGGACTGGTTGCTTCCCTGCTTCAATTTCTTTCCTTTGGCAGTTAGCACAGGACTCCTCCCCGTCTTTTCAGGGTGAAACCCACTACCTTATTCTTCTGCATCTTCTCTTCCTTCCCTCTGGTCCCCCTTTCCTCTTCATAGCTCAGGATGAGGTATGTGGCATTGCCCCTCTTTGAAGACTGCAGCCCCTTTGCAGGGTAGATCTGGCTGAGAGACAGCCGACTGACTTGCCCAGAAGCACCACTCACTCATAGGGCTGATCCGAGATTTTAGCCCTGTTCTTCTGGTGCTCAGTTCCCTGTCCCACAAACATAGACGGTCCTCAGAGACCAGAGGCTGCAGGAAGGACCTGTGCGGTGCGGCTTGCCTTGAAGCCCGTCTGTCATCCGCGCAGACAGTCCCCCTCTCCAGGCCTTTTCAACTGTCTTTCGTTTTGAGGAGAGCTGTCCAAGTCCTTCTCCAGTCCAGGTCCCATGTTAAAGTTGTCCTAGAGGAGTATGGGCATATAGGCAGTCATGCGCCTTTTGTGGGTAGAGGAATTTCTGGACAGATGCTGCATGGTTTCTAAGGATATGGTGTTGGGAGGAAGCAGGGGGATAGCAACATGGAAAGGAGTCCTTGCGCGGTGTGAGCAGACATCAGCGGCTCCACCGTGTCTCCTCCTCGGGATTGCTGGAATCCGGGGCTTGCATTTTTAATGCCTGACCACATTTGCTGTCTCCACAAAAGCTGCCATAGCACGGGCATTAATAATTCAGTACACCTACCTGAAGCCCCATCATAAAACTTAAATGGCTGCCCATCTCCTACTTGAAGATGATTCTTTCTCTAGGAAAACTGCACGTATATTGTAACATCTGAAGCTAATTCGTGCAGCTGGTACTGAACCTCATATGAAGCTCAGAGGTGAAGTATCTTAGCTGAGAAAACCTAAGTTCCTAGTCCTTATGGCTGAGAAAATAAGTAAAAACAACCCCACGCATCTAAAAGTTACCTGACTGCCACAAGGTCTCCACACCATCTTTGTCTTCAGATAATTTTCTGCAATACCTTTTTTCTATACACCCTGCTGTTTTGTTCATTTTGCAGGAACGTGTTATAGCTCAGGTGATGAGAACTGAGCATTTTGTATGTTCTCCTGTACCCTGGTTCTGTGCTCTATTTCCATTTTTCCTTAGGTTTCTCAGGCGCTCATCCCATTCCATCTAAAAATGTTCCCCGAATCTCTCCAAGAGGTTCATCGAGCAGCTGGCCAAACCTGGTTTCACAAAATACCGCCCCCCACCCCATCGGTTTCCATGAGTGTGGTCATTGTTTTGAAAATGGGCAGACAACTTCCCAGTACAAACCAGAAACGCCCCTTCTAAGTTGCTGTGTTGCCTTGTGTTGTCTGCCGCTTCAGCTGGAGCAGGTCATGGGGCAGACAATGTTTGCAGCCATTGACTCCCTCAGCGTGTCAGAAGTGTTGCCCCCACGTGATTCCTTTTCTGAAGCAGCACATGTTAAAGGCAGCTGCAGGGACAGAGGGTGTAATTCGGAGGCCACGGCTGCGGGCAGGGACCACCCCAGGCAGCCGGGTGCTGAGCAGTCATCCCTGCCCACAGACTGGCAGCCCTTGGCTCATTTGCCCAGGGGAAATGCCTGCAGCTGTGCTAATCCAGCTGCCTGCACTGCCTCATCCAAATCGTTAATAACAATGTTGAATAGCACTGGGCTCAGGACTGCGCCCTGCAGGACCCCACTTGTTAAGGCACCATTGATGAGCGTGCTGTAAGTCCGATTCTATAGCCAGCTGTGGATCCACCTGATTGTTCTTCTATCCAGACCACTTTTCGCTAATTTGCTAATCAGGATATTATGGGATACTCTGTCAAAAGTTTTGCTGAGTTCAAGATATATTGTGTCCACAGCATTCCCATAGTTCCAACAGGGAGGTTACCAAATCAAAAAATGAATTCAGATTAGTCTGGCAGGATTTGTTTTTGAGAAAGCCATGTTGGCTTCTAGTAATCATTGCATTGTTTTCAAGGACTTTGCAGACAGACTGCTTTATAAGCTGCTCCAGAATTTTTCCAGGGATTGATGTCAAACTGACTGGTCTACAGTTCCCAGCATCTTCCTTTTTTCCTTTCCTGAAGGCAGGGACATGAGCCCTTCTCCAGTCATCTGCCACTTCTGTCCTCCATGATTTCTCAAAGAGAATAGGCAGTGGTTCTGGGAGTTCTTCCACCAGCTCAGCCAGCTCTGGAGAGTTGAACTCATCCCAATTGGATGATCCTGGACCATTTGCCTCTCAATCATGAGCTTTCATCCTGCAGTCAGGAAGGTCATCGATCTTCTTTTGGGAGAAGACTGAGCCAAAGTAGGAATTGAACACTTCTCCCCTTTCTTTGTCATCTGTTACCTTTTTGCCATCCAGGTGGATCCTGAGTAGTTGAACCCCCATTTCTTTCCTCTGACATTTTCTTTGGACATGTCTGAAGAAGGCCGTTTTGTTTCGTGCTACCTGCCTGTATTCTTCCTTTGTAGCCTGGCCTTCCTTCCAATTATTAAAATTGGATTTCCTAAAATCCAGGGTTTGGCTACATTTGGCTTGTGCTTCCTTCAAAATCAAGAATGGCACGGTCACTTCTTCCCAGAGTTCCCAGAGCAGGCACTTTGTCCACTAGGTCTTCCCTATTGGTTAGTATTAAGTCAAGGATAGCTGTTCCTCTTGCCCCTTCCTCCACTTTCTGCTGAAGGAAGTTACCAGCAACACATGTTAAGAAATCACCTGAAGGGGCCATGTTTGGCAGAATTTGTCCCCCAACAGATAGCGAGGAAATTGAAGTTCCCCATAATGATAACTTCCTGCTTCCTAGGAACACTGGCAATTTGCTTTTTAATACTTTCATCCTTGCCTTCTCCTTGACTGGGTGGTTGGTAATAGACTCCAACCACTGCCTTCCTTTAAAAAGGCACAGTTCTTCTGGGGCTTCCTGTCAGTCCTCGCACTGGAGCATAGCTGCCCCAGGAGACACTGGAAAGATGAGGTGGGGTCAGCTGTCCTGTGTAACCAAGACATCCCTTCCTCCAGCCTGCCATCCCAAGTGCAGCTGTTGGGCACCTGGTCTCAAAGACTCCAGTATAAACATACCAAGGGAGGACTTTACCCACTCTTGGAAAGGCCTTACTCTTCTGTGCAAGTTCATGAGGATCGGGAGAGAAGGGGGAACTGGTTCCCTGGTGTCCGTCCCCCCACTGGGGAGGGCTCAGGCATAGCCATCTCCTTGTAGAGTGATGGGGCTGCTATGAGCACTGCACTGGCTCAGTCAGCAAAGTGTCCTGTGAGTCTTCTCTGGGGTAGGGATGGATGCTTTCAGGCTGGAGCCTCTATGTTGGCCTGGGGCAGGTCAGGAGCGCTTCAGGGTCATCAGCCCAGGGTCCAGGCCAAAGACAAGGTGATTTTAGGCAGAGCTTCCATTCCACCCTCTGCTGCCCCCAGAAAGGATGAGTTCATATCAGTGTGTAAGCTGTGGTGGGGGTATCAACGGAGCCACTGCCATGCTCCCTCCAAAGTTTCTCCAAAGCAGCTGGGGTGTGGTGGCCCTTTAGAGCAAAGTACAAGGGTGTCTGTCAGTGGGGCAGGGTGGGCTGGTGTGTCTCCTTCCCTTCCCACCCACCCTCTTCTGGGAAGCCAAAAGGCAGTGGTGGGGAGGCCAGAATGGCTGTGCCTTGGCCCCATCGCCTGCCCAGAACTTGGCCTCTGGTGCTCCTTTGGAGAGTGTGTGATCTGTGATTGCCCAGCGCTTCCTCCCACTTCCTTCTGCAGCAGTGAAGTGGCATGCCATGGCTAACTCCTCCGACAGTGACGATGACAGCTTCATGGCTGTGGACTCCGAGGATGTGGCAGCAGAAGGGGGCAACATGGAGCAGGATGAGGAGCCTCGTGCGAGACCTCGAGCGGAGGAGGAGCGGACACAGCACCACCGGTCCATGCAGGAGCTGCCAGAAGAGGTGCTGGAGTATATCTTGTCCTTCCTCTCACCATATCAGGAGCACAAAACTGCCGCCCTCGTTTGCAAACAATGGTATCGACTCATCAAAGGTGCGCATGGGAGTTTTTTGCCTCCTGTATGCTAAGCCCAACCATGGGAACCTGGGGGTGTTCAGCAGGAAGGAGTGGAGGCTTTGTGTATTCCCAACTGTGTATTGGGAAAACTTGTTAATATTGCATAGATCATGGTTCAGCAAATCTCAGATTTCTTAAGTTCCTAGTGCTTAAGGCAAAGATATTTGCTTTTCTTTGGAGAATATCAGAAGCAGAATCCTGGTTAGTTGGTGGGTGGAAAAAGGGAGGTGTTCTGCCGGCCTGCATACCCTTCCCCCTGTGAACCTGGGCCAGTGGGAAGGGTTCAGCAAGCATGCTCCTTCCAGGCAGGCCTCTGGGGCACGAGGTAGTGTTATCTCAGTTCAAGTATTTTATGTATTGTATTTATATCGCACCTTTTGCCCACTGTGGAACTCAAGGTGCCCCACCAGCCTCAGGCCTGCATAGAGTCAGCATCCTGGATGCCTTGTGTGCCTTCAGAGCATACTCTGGGCATGGTCCTGGGAAAGTAGTCTCCTCTCCTTCGCTGTGGCACAACTTGTATTACTCAAATTGTTAACTGTGCTTCTGTAATACATTCCTTTTAGCTTTTAAGAAGGGGAGAGAGCGCAATGTTGTGGCTGAAGGAAGGGATGTGCCTCGAAAGAGGTGTGTGTGTGTGAGAGAGAGAGAGAGAGAATGAGAGAGCGAGTTCATACAAGTGTGGAGGAACAGATTTACCCCAGAGAAACTAAAACTGCAGGCACACAAGAAGCTTGCTTATCTTGTTTTTGAACCATCAAGTTCTCAAAATGGTTTAGAATATTCTTAAATTTGTTTTACTATCAGTTCCACCACTCTGCTTCTGTTCCCTTAGTGTTCAGTGTAGGACATGGTTCTGCTAAAGCCGCTTGCTGCTCAGAGCCAAAACCCAACCCCAAAGTGGCAGAGGAGGCCAGATGGAAGCCGAGCCCCCCATCCTGAGGCCGACACAGGGTTTTGCCATGTGGCTTCTGCAGCTGTGGCTGCCAGGACACCCCAGGGGCTTCCTGCCTACTTGGGCCCTCCAGTGACATTTCCCAGGTGCAGCAGAGGCTCTGCAGAGGGCAGGTCCCTCCATCTGTGAGGCTGTCAGCTGTTAACAGCTGGTCTGCACTTCTAGAAACATGTCCTATGTTGGGCTTGCTAAGCTGTGCCACCTCCTTTCAAAAGGAATGGACAAAGGGGTGTAGCTTCCTGGACAATGCCAAACTGGGGTTTTCCCCCACCTCAACTGGTATAACTGGCTGCTTCCTCCCATAAAGCCTCAGTCATCTCCTCCTTTTCCAGGTGTGGCTCACCAGTGCTATCATGGCTTCATCAAGGCAGTCCAAGAAGGGAACATTCAGTGGGAGAGCCGCACGTATCCCTACCCAGGGACCCCCATCACCCAACGGTTCTCGCACAGTAAGAACCTGGCAGGGAAAGTGCTCTGTGTTTGAGGGGAGGTCTAAACATTACACTTCCTAAAAGGCTGGAGGTGGAGCCACCCTCGGGGCTTCAGCATCCCCTGCTTTGCTTTTAAAAAGAGCCCGAAGAGAGTGGTGGTGGGAAGCGCGAGGTGTCCCATCCCCTGGGGTGAGCAGCTGCTGCGTCATCAAGGGAGCAGAGAGGCGTGGGTGGCTTCAGAATTGCGACTGGCAGCTGAAGAGGGATCGCTTCTGATGCCAGCCCACCCAGGTGCTACTGCTCAGGGCACCGGGATGCCCAGTAGGAGGCTGCAGTCATGGCTCCTGCAGCACCAGCTTTGCAAGATGCAAGAAGAGGTTTTGCAGTGGATCCAAGCCCAGAATTTGAGGTTCTTCCCTCCCTGGGGAGCGCTCCATTTAATTGTGGACAGTGGGAGGGTTGCATCCTGGAAAGGGTGTTGTCCAGTTGTAGGGTCCCTTGGTCTCCCTTTCGGTGGATGGCAAGGCTGCTGTGAGGCAAGGAGTCTTCTCACTCACTGCATGTCTTCCAAAGCTACCAATAGCTTTCTGGAGTCAAACAGGCTCTGCTGACTTCCTGCAGCTGCTGTGAACGGGTACAGAGGAGCAGTCTGTGGATGGCTAATCGCCCTGGTGGCTGTGCAGAGCCTCCCTCTCAGGAGGCAGTCTGAGGTGGAAAAAAACAGCAAGCGGGCGAGTCCTTGTTGGGAGCGTTGATGCTGGGGCACCCAGCTGGCCATGGCTGGAACGGGAGTGCTGGGCCCACCTTGGCCCTCGTCCAGTGGTACCCTTCTGCTGTTTCTGGGGGCTTCACGAGGCAGGGTTGGGCGCAGCTCCCTTTTCTTTCAGGATGGCTTTTGGCCCAGCTGGCTGTGGTGCCGGCCCTTACTCAAGACTGGGCTACCGTCACCACAACACCGAGGCTCCGTGTGTCATTTGTCTGCCCCTCTCCAGGTGCGTGTTACTATGATGCCAACCAGTCCATGTACGTCTTCGGAGGCTGCACACAGAGCAGTTGCAACGCTGCTTTCAATGACCTCTGGAGGCTTGACCTGAACAGCAAGGAGTGGATCCGGCCGTTGGCATCAGGTGAGGGGCAGCGGCCAGCAGGGAGCGTCAGAGCTGGGGCAGGAGCAGTGAGAGGATCACTGCCTGCTGGGGGTGGGGGATGATCCTGTCGACTGCCAGGCCATGCGGTGCAGCAGTGCTCAGCCTGGACCAGCCTCAAAGGCGCTTCCCAGGCTCGTCTGCAAGGAACAGGCCGCACTGCAAGATCACAAATCGAGGCACTTCTCTGGACCCCAGAGCGTCTTGCTCCTTTCCCTGCTTTGGAATCAGCTGTCCAGCACATTGTTCTCGAAAGCCCCTTTTAAATCTTGTAGTTTATTGATTCTGTTTTACCTTCTTGCGACTAACAGTGAGTCATCTCAATGTGCTACCTGTTTTATTCAAACACTCCATGTGTCCATTGCACCCTTTCCCATTATCTTCTCAGGGTAATGTGCATCTCGTCTCCCTCTCCCCTCCTCCTTGTAACTTAAACCTCTCTTCAAAAACCATAAATCTTCCTGTTTGTCTCTCCTCTACACCTAGTTTTTAGTTTGTTTTGTAATCATGAGTCTAGGCCATTGGCCCCCCTCCCTCCAGCTTTGTGTTACATTTTGTGATTTCAAGCACAATCCTATGCATGTTTCAACAGAAAAGTTCTTCTTGCATAGCTAGTTGGGGCACACTAGAAATTACTTTTTTTAGTCTAAATGTGCATAGGATTCTGCCCATAACTGCTGTTGGCGAGCTATTAAGGGCCCGGGAAATGTTTCACTCTCTTGGCAGCCCTCCTTCACTCTGAACTTCTCCCCTGACAAAGAAAAGGAGGGCGAGAGAAGCCTGTTTCTCCAGTGCTCTCAGAATGCAGACATGGAGGAGGCGGCCCCCACGGGCGTTGTTGCAGCAGTCTCTCTCAGTGGCTGCTCAGGCACATCTTGCCCTCTCCACAGCTCTTGTGGCCGGAGCAGCTGCCAGGCTGCCCCCTTTGGCTGCCCTGTGTGAGGTCAGCGGGCCCGCTGGCTAATTCTTGCCACAGAGTGAGCCTCTTCCCAGGGCTGTGCACTCTTGATCATTTTGGATGTTCCTGGTTTGGGTATTTGGAAGAGCTGACATAATGCACCTCTGCAGGTCCCCCGCAAGCAGTCAGGGAGAAAACTGCAGTGTTCTTGCAACCATCAAGCCCACTTCTGGAACGGAGGCGAGGCCAGGAGTTGATTCCCTCAACAAGAACAATTCTCCTGGGTGGTGGTGGGGAATGAATGGCTTTTGTCATTTGAATCCCAGCTCATTTCTTTTTAATGTTGCAAAAAAATAATTGCTGGAAATTAGGAGGAGCCTTTTAAATACAAGGCCAAGCTTTGGGGTGATGAAGTGGTTCTCCCATCAGCACAAAAGAGTCTCATCCCGGCCTTCCCTTTGCCCTGCATCTTCCTGCTGGCACACGCAGCCACCTCCTCCTCCTCATGTCTGATATGGAAATTCCACGAATGTGTTTTACGGTATGGTCCAACTCCCACAGTAACATCCATCTTTAGAGATCTTACAATGATGCATATGGGCTGATGTTTTTCTTCCATATGCTGCCTGATGTTAAGATGGCAGGATGGAGCTTCTGATGGAGCTGAGCCCTGCTGGGCACTTTCTCTGGGGACGTGGTTCTGCCAGCTGTAGGAAGCATGTGCTCCAGGTCCAGCTGCAGCCGCAACCTCTGGGCAGGGAGTGCAATCCAGCAAGGGCCACCACTGCATACATTCACCAAGTTCCCTTATGGACTGGTTCAGCAGCTGGAGTAACCATTGCTGGAAACGTGCCCAGAAAATACAGCAGAACGTATGTTGCAGTAACCTCATTCCTGAGAGAGTTCGGCATAATCGCAAAGCAGCCATGGCTGCTGAGTGGTGTCCTGAGACCTGTGAAGACCAAGCGGAGACGTACTTGTACTAGAACCGGTCCTGTACAGTAGCCTTCTCCAACCTGGTGAACTCCACATGGCTTGGGCTACACTCCGAACAGCACCCACAACCTGTTGCAGGAGGCTTGCGCACAGTATGTCCAAGAAGCTTGTTGCATTAAGCATAGAAACAGCAAGTCGGAAGGGACTCCTGGCCCATCTGGTCTGACCCCCAGCACAAGCAGGCTCTGCTCATATCCTCACTAGCCAGTACCACAGGTGCCCTGGGAAGACCCCCACAGGCTGGAGCACAGGTGGGGATAAAGGTGGAAGCAGGTGACAGTCCTTTCCCTGCAGTGGCTGCCACCTCATTCCTGCAGGCTCCCCTGCATGGGTGTGGAGTGCACAGCTGCGCTCGGGCTCTTGGCTACATAGTTGAGCGTGGCTACTCGCGGAGCACCACATTTTCCGTGGCCGCCGGTGTCCTTTCCTGTTTGGCAAAAGGCAAAAGAGGCAGCTTTGTATGGGGTAGGGGAAATCACCCTCACTCTGTGCCACCAACAGTGCCAGGAATCTGCAGTTGCATCACAGGATTAGCAAAATACCTGTCTGTCAGCCTGGCAGGAAATTGCGGGATTTCTACTGTTTCTGCTCCAAACGGTTTCATTGCTGCTGCACAAAAGGAATAATTATCTTATATGGGCAGCTGCAAACAGAAGCGAAGCATAGATTTTTTTTTTTTTAACAAGGAGATAAGCCCATTCCACACATGAAAAGGAGGTTGATAAGACATATTGGTCTCTCTGCAGAGAGACCATCAGAAAATGGAGTGATGCTCACAGGGTACAGGCTGCCATAATAGACTCCAGCAGCACTGGCAATGTTGCAGAAGAGTTGCATTTTCAAAAAATGGGGATAAATGTATACCTGCAAAGTCCGGTGGAACTGTAGTGGGCTGCATCAGCCTTGGCCCACCACGCACAGTTCTTAGTCCTTTTGCATTCTTTTCTGCGTACACAGGAAGACAGATGCTCCCTGGTTGAAGAGAAGATGTTCCTTATGGAGTCTTGTGCTCCACATTCCAACCCCCCTCCCTACATACACACATCCCAAGCACTGGACAGAAAAGTTTCTGCCAGGGCTGGCTATTTCTGTCCAAGGCCTGCTCTGCCTTGCTTCCTATGGAATTCCATGACCCTCTCTTGGGACTGTCTCGAGCAGCTTACGCAGGGGCCCCATGGAGCTAGCTTCAGGGGTCTAACTTTAGGTACCTATTTTTGCAAAGTCTGGGCCCAGGAGTGTTGCAGGCTAAAGCTGCTGATTGCCCTATGGCCAATTTTGGTATTGGAGGCTCCTGGTGGTTTTAGCCTGGCCCTGGTGGAGTCATGTTCCCAAGCAGCCTCACCAGCCCCCGGATGCAGCTACCTTTGCTGCCCTCCTGGTGCTGAAGAGGGGAGTGAAATAGTTCTCCCTCTTCCACTTTGCTTTCACAGCGAGAGAACCTGTATGTGACTTCTTGTGAAAGAGAGTTTAGTTTGTATATATTTCCTATAATTTGTGTGTGCTGCTTTGAAATCTGGATGAGAGCAGTTTATAAATACTTGTGCATAAGTAATAGTCCTTCTTAGACTCGACACCTGAGCCTAGCATGCTCTGTCTGGCCATGATTCTGGGTCCTTCCTAGCCACTCAGTGGGAAATGTTACTTTGGCAAGGTGCCAGGTGCTCCGTCCCCTCCCTGAGGCTGGCCTCCTTGCCCTCTGCTCTTAAGATCTGGTTCTGGCCAGCTCTCAACAGTGCAGCCCAGAGCAACAGCCTTGCTTCTGTGGATGCCCAGTCCCCACTGCTGGGGTCTCCAGAAGACTGTCACAGCCAGGCGCCCCTCCCAGGGTTATGGGGGAAGAATATGGGGTGGCCGTGCTGGCAGCCCTGCCTGGAGGCACATCAGAGGGTCCCCTGCTCCTTTTTGGAGTCCAGCCATCCTCACAAGGCAGGGTTTCCAGAGCTGTCTTCCCAAGTAGGAAGCAGAGGGCAGGCTGCTGCCAAAAGCCTCCTCTGAGAATCCCTTTGGAGTTCAGTAGCCGTTCCCCTAGTTCTGGTATCCCAATTCATAATAGACCCTCAGGTTTCCTTCCTTGTGTTCCCCACAAAGGCAGGATCCCAAGGTGATCACTCGCCTCTTGATGATGGCAGGGTTGGAAAAGCCAGGGACATGCCTGCTGGGGACACAGGAAGCCCCCTCCCTGCTCCACCCTAGAGCCTCAGTTTGGGCAATTAGTCTCCAGGAGGTGGAAGCTCAGCTGTCGGAGGGCAGCCTCAAGACTCTTCCAATCCCCTGTGGCTCTTTCAATACTCCAAGGACCAGCTGCAGTCCCTGTCCCTTTGAGAAATGTGCGGCTGCACCAGACTCCTGTTTGTAGCCTCCATCGGTGGCCAGATCCAGGCACTATGACAAATGCAGGTGACTGCAAGTCAGGAAAAGGGGGCAGCCTGGGGGTCCCAAGGCAACCAGTCACGTGTTAGAAGGCAAGGCAGTAACTCCTGGTTCTCTTCCCCATGCAGGCTCTTATCCTTCACCAAAGGCAGGAGCCACTCTGGTTGTCTACAAGGACTTGCTGGTACTCTTTGGTGGCTGGACACGGCCCAGTCCATATCCCCTGCACCAGCCAGAAAGGTTCTTTGACGAAATACACACCTACTCACCCTCCAAGAATTGGTAAAGTGCTCCTCCTTTTTCTGCTGAGGAAATGGAAAACACGTGTTGGGCTTAACCCATCCTTTCTTCTTCTTCCTCCCGCCAGGTGGAACTGTGTGGTGACAACCCATGGCCCTCCTCCAATGGCAGGCCATTCCTCCTGTGTGATCCAGGACAAAATGATTGTCTTTGGGGGCTCCCTTGGTTCGCGGCAAATGTGAGTCCATTGTCCGTGTGTATGTGCTCAGCTTTCTCACATCTTCAGGCCCCAGAAGGCCTGACTGAGGCTCCTTGTGTGCTGCTCTTTCCTTTCAGGAGCAATGATGTCTGGGTGCTAGATCTCGAGCACTGGGCCTGGAGCAAGCCAAGCATCTCTGGACCAAGCCCTCATCCACGTGGAGGCCAGTCACAGGTACAGTCTTCCTCCTCCTCCTTCCACCTTGCCAGTGGGGGGGACTTGAAGCAATGTTACCTTCTGTTTGCACCATGAGAGTTCCCTCCAGGTCTCCAGAGAGTGTCAGCTGGTCTTGCAGAAAGCCCAAGCAAGGTCCAGTCACTGGGCTAAGGATCAGAAATGGCCAGAGATGGAGTCACAGCCCTGTCGGGTCTCCTCTGACTATGGCAAAAGCTCTGGCAGCTCAGGCAGGGCTTTTACCTGGAAACTTCAGCAAAAGGCTATGTGTGGAGCTCCCAAGGTTAAGGGAGACCTTGGAGACCCACTGCTGGCACAGGCTGAAGGGCCTGAGAATGGAGCAGGTTGCTGGAGGTGTTTCGAAACAGGTTGCTGTTTCGAAAAGTCCTTGAAGGTTTGGCTTTTGGAAGTGGCTGATTGATGGTTTGCAGTTCAACAATGCCACCTTTCACAGGCTGTGGCACTTAATTTTGCCTGCTGAGCAGTGTCCAGACCTATTCTCTTTGAAGATGTCAGAAACTGAACCTGGATCTTTCACATGCCAGGCAGGGCTTCCTCCAGTGCCCCTGCAGCAACAGAGGAGGTGGCGCTGGAGACCCCTGTGAGACTGCAGGAACTAGCTGGCATGCTGTGTGCTCCCACTACCTCAGCTGTTTCTCTCCCTGTCCTTCAGATTGTCATAGACAATGAAACCATTCTGGTCCTTGGGGGCTGCGGGGGCCCAAATGCGGTGAGTAGGCAGAGCGGGGACTGCTGTGAACATCTCCCTTCTCTCCCCCTTTTAAGCCCCTGCACTGGCACCCTTTGCTTCCACTGTGGATGGACCCCTATGAAAGTGCTAACGACTGCGCCGTTTTTCCCTGGGCGCAGTTTCCTTGAGCAGGGACATCTTCCTCCTCCTGCTCGAAGAAGGGCTCCTCCAGCCTTCGCCTTCCATGGTTTCTCACAGAAACAAACCCACGAGGGCCAGTGGGTTGTGTGACCAAAGATGCTCTACCCTCTTTCATGCTCCATGGCCTCCTAAGGGTCTTCTGCTTGAGAAAGCACAGAGCTGGGCACGCTAACGCTTCTCCCTCCTCATTTCCCACTGAAGAAGGGGAGGTTTAGCACGTGGCTCTCCCTGCCCCCTCCAAGAGCCAGATGAAGATTTCCTTCCTACCACACACGCAAACATCCCTTTAAGGTTCCTAAGAAGCCTCAGCAGTGTGGCTTGTCCCCAGTCCTCTTTACTGGTGATATCCCAGGGGGCCGAACAGGCAGCAAAAACCTGCAGGTGCAAAGCATTGTTCTCTTCAGGCGCCCCAGCAAACACATTTGGAGATTCTGCTTGGGAAAGGGCACTTGCCCTCTACAGCCCCCTCCTGGTTGGGTCCTCATCGTGGGCCTCCCATCTCAATATCCTCCCTTGCAGCTCTTCAAGGATGCCTGGCTACTGCACATGAATCCCAGTTCTCCTTGGACGTGGCAGCCCCTGAAGGTGGAGAATGAAGACCAGGGTGCCCCAGAGCTCTGGTGCCACCCGGCTTGCAGGGTGAGGAGATGGGGGCAGGATGCTGCAGTTCTCTGGGACCCTGCTCTGCCAAACACATGTTCCCTCTTGTCTTCCTGTGGCAAAGCCTGACTTATCCTTAAGCAAAGCTGGGAAAGGGGAGTTTCCACGTAAGGGAGGCAAGAGCAGGGTCGGTGCTGGTCTACTGGTAGGCTTGTTCCGCGGCTGAGCAGGCATGGGTTGATGTTGCATCAGACGGTGCCACGCCCACCCTCTCGTGGGCAGTTTGGGATGCCTCCTTCCGTGCGCCCCAGCGATGCGCAGATGAAATGGGTTCAAGTCAGCCTGCCTCCTGAAACACACCTGGCGCCGTGCTTCTCCTAGGCTTGGCTGGCAGAGACCGCAGAGTTGTGACAGAGGATTGTGTCTTCTCTTGCAGGTGGGCCAGTGTGTGGTGGTCTTCAGCCAAGCCCCCAGTGGGCGAGCACCTCTCAGCCCCAGCTTGAACTCTCGCCCATCGCCCATCAGTGCCACACCACCTGCCCTTGTTCCTGAGACACGGGAATACCGCTCCCAGTCCCCCGTTCGGACTGCAGATGAGGCCCCCTGTGTGAATGGCCGCTGGGGCACCCTCAGGCCTCGGGCACAGAGGCAGACACCCTCGGGGTCCCGAGAAGGGAGCCTTTCCCCAGCCCGAGAGGACACTTCTCCGGTGCTGAGCAGTGGCAGCGGGGGCTTATCACCAGGTGCCACGGCTCTTGGCGGGGCCTCTCTGGACAGTCCACTCCAGGCCCTCTCTCCTGGCACGCCGACCACTGCTGAAGGCTACGACCTGAAGGTGGGCATCTCCCTGGCCCCGCGGCGGGGCTCGCTCCCGGATCAGAAGGACCTGCGGCTGGCAGCCGTGGACCTGGCCTGGGAGCCCAAGCCCCCACCCTTGCCCCTCCCTTGCCAGCCGGACGGGGTAGAAGGCAGGACCCTCAGCCTCAGGAACCCTGCTGAGCAGATGAACGGCGTCCATACTCCCCCCCGCATGGCCGGCTCCCTGGTGGGTGCCGTCTCCCCCAGTGCCCTGCGGCGCAGCCTGGAGGCCGTGAAAGCCCTCTCTTCCAAAGCACCCCACGCTCTGGCTGTGCTCAGCCCTCCCGCGGGGTCCTTGCCAGGGTCCCCGGGCAGCCAGAGCAGCAGCAGCGCCAGCAACCCTCCCGAGCCTGTCACGGCACCCACCACGCCCCCTCGGCCCAGCTCTGCCCAAGGGGACGGACACACCTTGCCCCCCATCGCCCGGCGGCTGGGCCATCCCCCACCACAATCACTGAACGTGGGCAAGCCCTTGTATCAGAGCATGAACTGCAAGCCCATGCAGATGTATGTGCTGGACGTGAAAGGCCTCAAGGAGCATGGGCGGGTCCAGTGGAAGGTCTTTCGCAGCAGCTCCGTGGTGGGGCCACCCGAGACCAGCCTGCACACCGTGGTGCAAGGCCGGGGCGAGGTGATCATTTTCGGTGGCCTGATGGACAAGAAGCAGAATGTCAAATACTATCCCAAAACAAATGCCTTGTACTTCGTGCGAGCCAAGAGATAATGTGGGCGCATTGGCGGCCCCTCCTCTGTCCCCCGTCTCATCTGGCCTCTTGGCTTCCATCGTACCTACCAGGCCTTTCCGTAGATCTGTTAAGCCGGCTGTGAATCTGGGGTTGCACCCATCAATAAAAAGATCTAAGCAAACGCCGCCAATGCGTCCCTCCCTCCCATTCCCAGCATGGTCTTGGCCCCAGTGCTCAAACTGCCTGCACAGAGAGGGTGGGGCGGCATAGCTGACCCATTGAAGGCTTGGCTGCTTAACAGCCTCCTGAGGACCCTGGTGGCGCTTCTCACGTGGGGGCGGGTTGCCTGTGGCCGAGGCCCCCCTGAGCAGAGGACGGGGCCAGCTCTGCTGTGGGACACCTGGCCCTGCTCTTGCCACTGCTCAAGAGGCAAGGACTGCCGTGGCCCAGCCCCTGCTAGTTGGGTAAGGCAATCTGACTACAGCAACAGACTCTGACCATGCCTTGGGGCATCCTGGGCAAATCTGTTGTGCACCAGACCAGCCCTGGTAAAGTGGACCCTGCACATGGTGTGCCCTGCCACAGGCAATGTCTGCCTTTCGGAGCCCCTGCGGTCCTCTGGGGGTGCCAGTACCAAAGGCAGGGCTGCTCCTCCAAGCTGGGACTTGGGTGCCACTCAAGTGGGCAGAGTTCCTTCACAAGCAAGTCTTGAGTGACTGTCTTATCGATGGGAGGGGTCAGCACTCTTGTTCTTCTCCTGTGCCCGTCCTATCCTGAAAAGGCCGATGCTTCAGAGCAAGTTTCCAGTGGCTCCTTGATAACTCCACCACCTATAAGCAAAAGGCTCAGTGCTGCAGCGTGAGGTGGTTCTGTTGCCCCGATTCCTTGCCTGGCAATAGTGACTTCCCTCAGTAGTTCCTACCTCTCCTATCGTCTTGCTGGTGTCTGTTGGCTGGAGGGGGGGGCACGTTTCTGTTTTGTCAGTCTGCCCCCCACACAGCCATCTGCTGCTGAGGGGGAAGCAGCTGCAGCCTGCGTCAATTGCATGTTTAGCAGTCAGTTGGGGACTGGAGGGCCCCTGCTGCTCAGCTTGTGGGCAAGAGGCATGGGCCAGCCTGTTAGTCTCCAGCCTTCGCAACCCCCTGCAGGAGGGATGCGGTGGAAGGGCAGCTTGCTCGCAGTCACCTCAGGCAACCCCCAACATGAGGAATACATGTGCAGGTCCCAGAAGAAGAGGACAAACATTTGTGGGTGTCTGGTTTTGCAGCAGGCTTTCTTGGGAGTCAAGCTGGGTTGCTGTTGGGAAGGAGAACCCTTTGCAGCTGTGACCACCTCCCTCTTTCAATTAGCCCTGTTCAAACTACACGCAAGTGGCTTAAACTGGCTTGTCCTGCTCTGAGTGCTAACCTGTGTCTTATACATGTGAATGGATTCTGGGCATCCTTTTCCCCCATTGGCTCACTCTCTGCTTTGGTTGTTCGCAATGCTGGAGGGTGGCTTCTCTTACAATTTTACACTAATTCTTCACAACAAACATCCCGTGAGCCCCCAAGCTTAGTGGTGGAGCCCCCACTTTGCACACTGGAGACCCCAAGCCTGATTTCCTGGCAGCATTTCCAGGTAAGGATGGAAAAACAACTGCCTCGATCTTGGAGCAGCAGTGCTGGTATGAGTGGACAGTATTGTAAGTGAACCCAGGGTCTCATGAAGTGGGAGGACGTTTCTGCAGTCTTATTTACTTTAGCTCCCTATTCAGAACTACGAACACTAAAAACTTAAGGAAGATCCGTGCCAGAGCTGCTGCTTTGCATCCATGTAGAAGGTCTCTTATTCAGTCATGGGTACGTGCCTGTTTCCAACCCTGGGAGGGGCTGCCGCCACTCAGTGTTGGCTGTAAGGCATCTTTCTAAGCATATCCGAACTCTTCACCTCTGACCACTTAGTCATCTTGGACCCTGAACCTGTTTTCCTTTCCTCCATTTCCCTCATAGGACCAAAAGCTTGTTTAACAGAAAAATTGAAATTCCACCCTGCCATCTCTCCACTGCCAGCCCTTCTTTGCTTAGCAATGTGGGGCCACCTATCTTTGCTAATGGGCAGCCATGAAAGCAATGTGGGCCTTCGATGGGTGGCTTCTCCTTTTTGGGGTAGGCCTCTCCTCAGTAGGCATTTGGCCTTGGAGCTGCAGAGGCTGCAAAAGGACAGCAGAATCTCTCCTGTCCAAAGAACAAGAAAACTGGCTTGGCTGACATGAGTGGGGAGGGGGCTTCGGTCCGTCTCCACGTTATGCGAGCAACCTGTTTGCTGCCATTTTGCACTGCGAACATTCTCTCTTAAAGCCTTACTGTCTTTTAACAAAAGTGGGGTGTGCCCCCTTCCTTTCTCCCCCACTCTCAACCCAAACTAAACTTAAGGAGCTCTTGCCAAATTATTCCACAGTGTTGTAGATGCAAGAAGCTTCACTGAACTTTCTGGACTGACGCTTGTGATTCCTGCAGGTTCCAGGAGCATTTTGAGGGTTCCTACCACTGCAATAATCCAGCAATGCCTTCTAAGCAACATTTTAAGTTCATGGGCTCTTGTCCCCCAAGCAACCCCAGGCGAGACTGGCAAGATTTCCCACTAATCAAGTTTGGGGTCCCTTCCTTGCCCTCCCTCAAAACTTCTTGCCCTTCCATGGGAAAATGTGCCAGTGCGATGTGCTGGGGGGAAGGCGTGGGACCGCCATTTCTAGTGAGTGTGGCATTGCCGGGCCTGCATCAACGGGTTCCATCCACACCTGCACCTGAGATGTGCTCTGCAGAAGACCAGACCCAGCCCAAGAGCGCCCGCTGCATGTCACGTTCCTAAGGCCACCGGTTCAAGGAATGTGTCGCAAAGTGAATTCCTTTCTGTTCAGTGTGTGTGACTTCTGGACATATCAGTTGTTCTTTGTGCTGCTGCCACTTAATTTGTTGTCTCCCTGTAGGGAGGTGGGAGAAGGATGTCCACAGCCCGCTGCACCCTCCACCTCATTCACTCGAGGCTACAAAAGGCATAGTCCATGTTGGTTGCACATATTTTCCCCCACCCCAATTCTTAAGCCTTGCAGGACCATTTTCCTTTTCTAGCAGAAATGTGGATCTCCACAGCCTCAGCAGTTCCTCGTCCCTTCACGTGCCAAGCAGGATCCATATGCATCATGCTGAGCAGGCCTCCCACAAGCTGGGGCTAAGTGCAAGGTGTCTTCCCTCATCAAGAAACATGAGTCAGGTGTGTGACCTGAATTCCACCCACCCACCTGTCAAATTAGATTCATTCAAGTTAGGAATGGAAAAGTTGATGTCCTTGATATAAAAAAATTAAAAAGACCTGTGTCAAGTTCTTTACCCTTTTTCCATTCTTATTGTTATCCCACTATCTGATGGATTTTTAGCAATTTAACAAATAAAAAGAAAATGCAAAATGGATTTGCTTGCTGTGCTGGTGTGTGCTTAAAATGGTGGCCTGAGCACCCTACCCCACCCCCCACCCCATAGGCCTCTATTAGCCAAAAGCCACAACAGGAACCTGTCTTTGGGGTGGAGGCCAGAATGCCAGTTCTCTCCCAGCTAACTTTCTACGGGTACAGCTGAGTTTTGTTTTGCCACATGGCAGACCATGCTTCCGAAATGGCAGCCTCTTCTGTTACTTTAATCCTGTAGGCCTCAAATGCCTCAAGGTACTACCTTTGTAAACTGCTACCCTTTCAAAGCAGGGCAACAGTTCCATGATATGTTACCTTATGCGTTACTAGATCACCTCTGTACATGGCATTTTACAAAGTGCAACAGGAACAGCCCCTGCGCTCCAAGCCTTACACACTAACACACTCTGCACATGCTCAAAAGAATTGTAAATTTCAAGGCAATGTACAAAGTGACACAGAAAGCAACAAAATGATTCCAGATGAAAGTGAAAGTCCAAATGCAGGGCTGCAGCTAAACACGAGAAAGCAAAAAATTATGACTACAGAACAATTATACAACTTAACTGCAAGTAATTTGAAATGGTGAAAGATTTTGCATACGTTGGCTCAGTCAATTCCAAGCAAGACTGCAGCCAAGGAAATGGAAGAAGGCTGGGACTTGGAAGAACAGCAATGGAGGAACTAGCAGAGATGATCAAGAGTAAGGATGCTTTGGTGGAGATCAAGGCCAAGAGCAGCCACACTTCTGTATTCCCAGTCACTGTGTATGGGTGTGGATGCTGGGCAGTGCATTCACTGTCCACCTATGCAACTAATTCTTGGGTGACCCTTCAACTTCAAGAAATCTCTTGCACATAAGCAGCTGGCAGCAGACAAGATGACAAAATGGAATTGATAACAGTCTCCCTTTCTGGACATAACACTTCTAGCTCATAGTGGGAGAAACTTTCATCCCCATCCCGTGGGGTAGAACTCAGGAGCTGCTGCCTCACCTCGCCTGGACAACAGAGGTCCCCCGTCCAAAAGAAAGATAGAAAGGAAGGGACAAGCAAACAGCAGACCCCTGGCACTTTCTAAGTAATATCTTGTGTATTGCAAAATATTTAACTTGGCTGAGTTCTGAAATAGTTAAAAGTCGCCCTGCTAATACAAGTCCCAGAGCAAATATTTCCATCATTCTCATACTGTTGGTTGGAGGAGGAGACTGTCTCCGGGGAAGATTCAGGACAGCCCAGAAATACGGTTCACTCTGAATATTGCAGGTTGTAGGTCAGGTTTGTATCTGCCCCTTGCAACAGCCCTGCAGGGTAGTCCAGGCAAATTATGCAGGGCTGTACAGGAGGAAATGAAAGGGGGAGGCCAGCCAATTTCACCAGGTCTGCCAAAGAAACTTTAACCTCTTCTGCTTCCCTTTTTCGTGTCGTGAGTCGTGTCTTTTGTGATTGTAGATTTGCAACAGGAATTGTCTTGTTTCAGTGACTGTATTGAAGCAGCTCCATCACCTTTATTGGCTGAGGGGCAGAATAAAGAGAGTACAAATAAATATATTTCTACATCCACTTACTGAGAGATACTTGGGAGGAGACCGGAAGGGCAGCAACAAAAGCCCTTCAGCATTATTTGTTCTCTTCTCCGTTTTGCAGGCTTCAGGCTGCACCAAGAAAGGAGCGCACGACAACTCAGCAGCAGAGGTCGTTGGAGTTCCTGCGCAGCTGTAACTCACTTTGCAGTCGCAGCCTATTTTCCCCAGCACGTGAACTGCCTTCCAGGCCTGCAGCCTCCCTCTGAAACAAGGGGGCGCTCGCCTCTTTCTCTCCGCGTAAGGAGAGCGGAAAGGGAGGGGCGGCTTTCCAGGCTCGCTGATGTGCGAAGGGAGCCCTTCGGCTCAGGCTCCGGCGCGGCTCTGCGACACTTCCCGGCTGCCCCACCGCCTTCAGGCGCGGTCGCGGCGCTCCGCGCTCCGTCCCGCAGGCGAGGCTGCACGCGGAAACGCGGCGGGGGAAGCGCTGAGCAGACGCGTGCAGGGCGGAAACGCCTCCCTGGTGCGGCCGGCAGGACCGGCCGTGTGGAAGCGGGGCTGCTCGCCCGAGGCCAGGCGTGTTCCTGGAGGCCGCGGCGGCGTCACAAGGCTTTACGGTGCCGCGAGTGCGGAGGGCCCGCATGCTGCTCCCCGGCGGGAGGGCTCCCAGGCGAACGCGTGCTGGGGGGCTACGGAGAGCGCCCCGCGCTTCCCCGCCTTCCAGCTGCTGGAGGGGAGATCCAGCCCGCCTCGCCCGCCTCCCCAGCGGCAGGTGCCCGTCCTCGAAGAAAGCGTTGCAGGCAAGGGGGCCGCTGAGTGTGCGCAGGATGCGTTCCCACAACTTGCAGCCTCCGTGGCGTCAGGCAGGATCGGGAGCTTATCGGGCGCTTGGGCCCTTGTTCTACAGACACGAGCTGGAAGCGAAGCCCCCTCTCAGTCGTTTTATCCGTGAATGAGCGTCTTAATTCCGGGACTTTGTATGCCGTCTCCTTGCACAGCTCTCCTCTGGGCATTATGTGGCGTGTCCCTAATTTCCCTGTTTCTTCTTCTTTTCTTGCCCTGGGGGCTCCTTCCCTCCCTTGATCTCTCCTCCTCTGGCACACCTCACCTGTTGTTTCTCTTTGCATCAGCATCAAGACGGCAGGCCATGATCGTCCCTGCGGGATCCGTGGTTGTCC
The DNA here is from genome assembly GCA_023646645.1 of Varanus salvator macromaculatus. NCBI lineage: Eukaryota > Metazoa > Chordata > Lepidosauria > Squamata > Varanidae > Varanus > Varanus salvator. Next base: position 13,821,391 of record JAIXND010000800.1, on the reverse strand, counting down.
CTGACTGGCATAAGACCCAGGAAGGCAAGGGCTACTTCAGCACCCTCCTGCAGCGGAACCGGCGCAAATCCCTCGGTGAGAGGAAGGAGCCCCTCCCCCCTTATTTTGGGATGTGGGGCGCCCAAAGGGACTCCTGCTGCACTAACAGCTTGGCTGTTTCAAATGGGGGCTGGGGGAACCATTGGGTGGGGATATTAATGTATTTATTTATCTATCTGCTTGAGGGGTACCCTGCTTTTCTGGGAAGGGGTTCTCAAGGTGTCTAACCATCATAGAAACCAAACATTTAAAACAAAAGCTAAATGGAGGAGCAAAGAATTTGGAACGGTGGATATCAGACCACTGCTTTTAATTTCTAAAAGGTCAGGCTCTTCAGTCATGAACTTTCTGAGATGCACTGAGCTGGTGCTCTTCACTCTGTAATGAGGGTTAGGGTTAGGCCTTCCATGCGTGCTCAGAGGCCCTGCAACTTGCATTGCATCTTTCCTCTACTTGACGTATTTTGTGAGCTGAGCCCTGACATGGAGATTGACTTTGCTAGCAACATTTTCACATCAAGCCATGGCAAAGCAGGCCACTGTGAGCTAACGTGTGGGTCCTTGGCAGGGTTGATTGAGAGGCCAGTGCTACCCCCTCAAGTGGCTACCGATATTGCAAGCTACAAGATCTTCGTGTCGGGGAAGAGCGGTGTGGGGAAGACAGCCCTGGTGGCCAGGCTGGCTGGCCTGGAGGTGCCCTGGGTGCATCATGAGACCACAGGTAATTGCCAAGGGGGAGAGGCGGTTTCCATTGCCTCCGAAGATATCTGCATCGTCTCACAAAATTGGTGCTGGAGGGGAAGAAAGAGCAGGTGGTGTCTCTTAACCTCCGCAATCCAAGTTGTAAAATGAGACCATGACCCTTGCGGGGCTTTCGTAAGGAGGAACCAAGTAAAACTGGTAAAGTGCTTTGATGTGTGTATCTCCTCTCTTTCTTGTGTCTGTTGAGACCAATATGGCAACTGCCGTCAGGTAAACTGCATCGCTGCAGGTCTGTCTCTGGGTTTGTGAGGCCCGTGGTTCTTTTCTAGCAGAAGCTCTTGTGTTCCAGGAATTCAGACAACCGTTGTGTATTGGCCAGCTAAGCTCAGAGAGAGCGGCAGGGCCCTCTTCTTCAAGTTTTCTTTCTGGGACTGTGGAGAAGCCGTCCTCAAGAAGTTTGATCACATCCTGCCGGTGAGTGCTGAGAGCGCCAGGAGGGTCGGGCTTACCAGCTTTCTGACGTTCACAGCTGGTGGGGAGTTTATTTCCTGTTTGAGAGTGAGGCTGCATTCCACTCAGGAGCTATTTTCCCTCTTGTCTCTTGCAGGCTTGCACTGAGAGAGTGGATGGCTTCCTATTCTTGTTCTCATTCACAGACCGTGCATCCTTTGAAGACCTGCCCAATCAAATCTGCCGTATTGCAGATGGAGCCGAGAATGCTGTCAAGATAGTGATAGGCACCAAATATCCTTGACAATTTGTCACATGTGAACACTCTCATTACAAGGACTCAAAAATAGTTTTAAAAGGGTGTTTCACGTCAGGAAGAAATCCATGCACATCCATGCAAGTGCCTTAAACTTAGGACATTAATTTAATTTTTAAGAAAATATCTTCCCTGTGCTGAGATGGGTGTCACTCTACATATCCTCAGAGGCCCTTGTCGCTACTTAGCTCACTGTTTCTGCCCTTGCCTTTTTGAGATCAAATCAAACTCAAGGGAGCTTCCTGATAAAAATAGAACTTGCAGCAAACTTAAAAACCAAACAAAGCAAACAGCAGTCCAATAATAACAGTATCCTAATAACCAAAGCAGCCACAGAAGCATGTTTATCAGAGGCTATAAGTAAACAAAAGTCCACCAGAAAGGAAGTCTTAAGCACCCATTTGAAAATGGGCAGAACACATGTTAGGCACAGTTTACGCATTTGGAAGTGGAGGTAAAAATGAGGACACCTTCTTAAATTTGCTTTTTTAAAATCTCCTACTCCCTCTTACTATTAATGGCAAACTGCTTTGGTTATTGTGGTATTAGAAAAGTGAGATAGGAATAATAGATACTGAATATCCTGGATATCCTTTTATGAGAATGGATCAGAGACAAATTATGCATCACAGTCAAACACACTTTCTAAAAGGTGTGTTTAAGCTGGTCATTTTGATTTTTATGAAGAAGGATCCGAAAAGTGGGGTGGTGGCAGCTTTCAACAGGAAACCGGGCGAGAGCCTTTTTCTGCATCATGAGCAAGTGCTGGATTGGGATCCACTGGCTACTTCAAACTAGAAATAGCCAGTTTAAACAAACGTTGACAATATATGTATTTGTTGTCATGTATATAATGGCCCTAATGGAGGGTCAAAGAAGGATTTTGTTTTCATGTATTATTCCCCTGACACATTTCTATTACAATAGTAAACAAACTCACTCGTTTTGTGGCACTTTGGAGAAGAACTGGGCATGAAACCTGCTGCCAGCACACAATTGCTCGGCACTCAGGTGCCAGACTCCATGCTAACTCCGCTGCAACAAGAGTGGCACTGCTCCTCTCTGGAAATAATGGCCACAGTGATACTTGGCCTTCAGGGCAGGGTTGAAAGTGGCCAGTGGCCATGGTGCCTTCCTGGGGACCTGCAGGGAGAAGAAATGGCTGGGCCTGCTTTAGTGCTGAGGGTGGTGTTCTCTGAATGGTGCCCTGACTCCTTGACCAGTCTCCTCCAGGTTTGACCAGTTTGCCCACACGGATGTGACAGAGCACAATGTGGCAACTTTCTGCCATGCCTGGCGCTTGCCTGTTCTGCGAGCAAAAAGCATCAACACACCACGAATGGGTGATGGACAAAGCCTGGATGGCTATGCCAGACTGTCTGATGTGGCCCATCTTCTGAATGGCCTGGCAGAGCATCTCTGGCGGCAGGACCAGGTGGTGGCAGGACTCATCCCTCCGCCAGAAACTCCTGAAGTTTTGGAAGAGCCATCCCATTGCTGAAAGCATGAACTGGCATCCAAGCCTGGCAGTGACCCATTCTTGCAAGAGCCACTGAATGGCATTCCAGACCTTGAAACCGAGGTTTCCACTATGATGCCCAGGCACAGGGAGCTGCTGGCCCAGCGCCAGCATGACCTGGGTGAATCTTCAAGCCAGAGCACAGCTAGGGCAAACTGGGCTGAGGCAGAGAGGCCACCTGGCTGGAAGGCAGCCCTCCAAGGCCCAGCAGTCCTTGCTCAATGCCCACGACACCAGCCCTGCTCTCCAAAGTAGCCATGGCCAATATGGTTGCTGCCACATGCTTCAGAGTCAAAGCTCAGTTTGAAAAGGGGTGCAAGGAAGCCACCCTCTGGCTACAAGCCAAGGGTGTGCCAAAGCAAGGATTGCTCCCCACCAGCATGAGGAGTGAGCAGGGGAGGGGGGTTGTGCCCCCCACTGAGCGGGAAGGTTACATTCATCCACCACCACCTCTGTATGGATTCATTGCCCTGTACATATCATGGCAGCCACTTTAATAAAGGCTTATCACTCACAGCTGAGAGGCCGTGTATGTTTAGCTATATTGGCACCCTACACAGTGATGCTTTGGAACTGATAAGGCAACTCCGGAGTGCCAGGGGCCAGGTTCTGCAGGGATCAAGCGGCCTCAGGATGGGAATGTAGAGGAACCCCCAGAGACTGGAAAGGCTTGTCTACCTTGAAGCAGGTGTTTCTGCTGCTGCAGCACCTCCAGAATGCAGGTGACAGACGGCCCCAAGCAGACACGTATCAGAGGCCACAGCAGCATCTGCTGGCCCTGCCACTTGGGGGACAGGTGTTGCTTGTCACAGACCATGTCCCCAGCTCACTTCCATGCAGCCTGATCTGTCCTCCCAGTATGAATTTAGATTCATCCTTGAAGGCTCCGAGTGGATGGAAAAAATTAGAACAGGGTGTTACAAAAGCCCATTCACATGAATGCCTCCCCTCCATGGCCTGCCTGCTGAATTTGTAAGGAAGATCTAAACAGCTTGGTCTTTAAGGCCCCCACTGTCCCTGCCTCTGCTGCTCGCTGATCATGCTCTGATCCCAGGAAGTGGTGCTTCCAGCCCACTTCTTCTCATTCCCTCCTCCTGGAGCCTGCAATGGGCTGCTGCTGCTGCTCTTCCTCCTCCTCCCGCCAGTCTCCATGGCTACGCAGCCAGCCAGTGCAGAGACCTGCAGAGGGGGGTGCCTGCCAGCTCCAGATCCCACAGCCGCGCCTTTTCCCAGGCGCTCTGGCAGGTCTCCTCTTGGCTGCTCCCTCACAGTTTACTTCTCCTCTTTTTCTAATATGGAGCCAGAGATGCTGCCCAGTCAAGGGGATGGAGGATTCCAGGAGCAGGGATGAGCTGGAGAAAGGAGGCAGTGGCAGGAGGGGGTCTCTCTGTCCTGGCGTCCTCCCCACCCTTTCCCTGAGGACTTCTTCTGGAGCGCAGCACCTGGCGCCCAACACGATCATGAAGGGAGCCTGGTCCTGAGATCTGCCGCAAAGCACTATGATCCGCAAGAAGGGAACTGGGCATTTCGCTCCGGACAACGGATTGCTCCTTCACACAGAGAAAAGTCCCTCGGGTCTCCTTGGTGACATCAGTACCCTTCCAAATGGAGGGGGCATGGACAGCTTTGTAAGTATAGAAGGGGCAGGAGAACGGGCATTAAATTTTGGGGAGGAGAACTGCTGGGGCCCAAGCCTCTTGGGGCCTCCTGCTGGGAAGGCTCTTCCTTGGGTGTATCTGAGGCTGAATGGTCACTGAGCAGCAAGGAAGCGGTGCATCTGCATCTGCGTCCATTCGGAGGGACACCTGTCATGCAGCCTTTCCTCACCTGGGGCCCTCCAAATATGTTAGACTACGATTCCCATGATTACATTGCTCACCGGGGAACTGTGGAAGCTGCTCTCCAGCACATCTGGGGGGCACCTGCTTGGGGAAGGCTTTTCCAACACGCCCTCTACAGCAAAGGCCTGGAATTGCAACTCTCTGGAAGCATCTGAAGAAACAGCAGTAACGTGCCCTTCAAAGCACCCCCAGTGCCCTCCAAGGGGCAGAAGCCACTAACCACCCTCTTGGGGCACCCTGCCAGCAGGGGGCTTGTGGCGTTGTGCCAAACACAGAGGAAAGCAGGAGGAGGTTTCAGCTTGCAACAAATCACTCCTCGGGAATAGTGCAGCTGGGCATAACTCAGCCCTGGGTGGGGAGACAGAGGGCAGGCAAATCTTTTCCATATCCACTATTCTAGGGGCAGCAGCCTACTCCTTGTGGCAGGCAGCCTGGTCACCACAAAGCAGGAGTCTTAGCTCAGCAATGGGAACCCACCAGCCCACACTGCACTGGCTGGCTGGCACCTCGTCCTAGGGCCTGTCTGCTCGTGAGGAGCAAAATGCAGGGTGGAGGAAAGGAGCCAGTTGGGGTACTTGCAACTCTATAGCCACAGGGGCATTTATGTTGGAGGTAGGAAATTTTCCGTTGTCTTCTGGACAGACAGTGAGCTACTTCATTGAGGTACCCCTCGGTGATGCCCCCTCCTGGCCTGTTTCTCAGAAACAGGTTGGGCCACACAGTGTGGTCCCCCCACACCATTCCATTTCTGTTTACAGGATACAGATGATGATGGTGATGACAACCCCATTTGTGTTTATGGCAATGATGGCTTTGACGACACAAGTGCTGCCAGTGGTAACTACTTCAGAGATGGGAGAAACAAGATTGGTGAGTATTTCATCTCTGCTTCCTTTTCTTGCTCTGTTATTCTGCCAGAGTGACTTAATTTCTTTGCAGATGATAACTTTGCAGGCACTGAGCTCCACAAAATAAGAGTTTGCTTTCCAAACAGCACTTCATTAAGGTGGCCAGGTAAATCTTTACAGCCACAGCAGGAGAAAACTCTTTTTTCTGATTAATGGTGACCCAGTGAATTAACGTACTCCAAAATCTCCTGTCCTTCATAGTCCTGCTCAGCTCTTGTAAACTCAAGGCTGTGACATCCATTATGAAACTGATCCATCTCAGAGCCAGTCTTCCCATTCTTCTTCTGCCTTTGACTTTCCTAGCATTATTGTTTCTCTTGCCTTCTCATGATGTACCCAAAGTATCACAGTTTCAATTTTGCCATCTTTGCTTCCAGGGAAAGTTCCAATTTGATTGGATCCAGGACCCCCTTGTGCCCCTTTCGCAAAGCTCTCCTGCAGCACCATGTCCCAAACACATCCATCTTCTTCCTGTCAGCTTTCTTCACTTTCCAACTTTCAAACCCTTACATAGTGATTGGGAATACAATAGTGTGGAAGATCCTGGCTTTGGTCTCGAGTAAAAAATTCTTACATTTGACAATCTTTACTTGCTCTTTCATTGTTGCCCTTCCAATTTCTTAGCCATAGTCTCCCTTTGAATTTTATTGTATTTATTTTTATTTATTTAAAACATTTCTATCCCATCTTTATCCAAGTGGGTCTCAAGATGGCTTACTAGAACTGATGCTTGAACCAAAGTATGCAAAATATTTCATAATTTCTATTTCTCCATTGCTAATATGAAAACTGTGTAATGCTCCTGTAGTCGTGATTTTTGCTTCCTTAATGTTCAGCTGCAGTCCTACTTTTGCATTTCTTCTTTCACTTCATCAGTCATCATTTCAATTGATTGCTGTTTTCTACCAGTAAGATGGTATCATCTGCATATCTTAAATTATTGATCTATCTTCCACCAATGTTCACTCCTCCTTCCTCTGATCCCAATTACAATTTTCCTTACTGTATGTACTGTGTACTAATAGAGCAGATAAGGAAATAAAATACACCCTTCTCTGATGCCTTTGCCTGTGAGAAGGCATTCCATTTCTCCATGTACTCTCCCAACAGTAGTTTCTTGTCCATGAACAGGTTTACGCAACAGGACAACCAAGTGTTGAGATTTATCCCTTTCTTTTTGAATCACCTGTACCTTCTCATGATCCACACAGTCAAATGCTTTGCTATACCTTTTAAAGCACAGAGTGACTTTCTTCTGAAATCCTTGGGTATGCTCTATTAGCCAGTATATATCTCTGATATGATCATGAGTACTCTTCCTTTTCTCTTCTGCTGATGCTACCGTTCTTCCTTAATGGTGTGGATGCAACTTAGCATGGCATCGCAGTTTTGGCCCTTCCCTTTGGATGAACTAGCTAGGAGACCAGCCTAGCTCCTCTGACCCTCTCAAACCCTGCTGCCATGTGAACGTGTGCATCCCAGAGGGGATAACAGCACAGTAATCCACTACTTCAGAAACGATGTAGATCTGGTAGTGCTGCTGCTACAGAGGTTCTGATGTCGCATATGCTTTGACTTTGGGCCATTTGCCTTCTTGCCCATTTCTGCTTTGGTTGCAGACTTTGTGCTTGTTTGGGAAGAGAAGTTACACCCCTCAAAAAAGAGGAGGAGCAAGCAGCCACACCATGACAGAGACAGGGCGGCAAGCCGGGCAGGTGGCTGGGAACAGGTCCAAAGGCAACGTGAGAGATGGAAGAGGAAGTTCCTCAAGAACCTACAGAATGCAGGACTCTTGATGGAGAAAGTGAGTACTGGGGGCTTTGCTTGGAGAGGCCAGTGGTGAGGGGAGACCTTGTCCTCCAATGAGCTGGTTGTGGACTTGGTCTGGTTGCAGGGTGACCTATCATACAAGCCGTGAACCAGTGACTGTGTTCTCACTATCCATGTGGGGAAGAGGGTTGACTGGGTTGTTGCCGGAGCCCCTCAGTGCCATGCCATCCTTGGCTCACACACTTTCTCTTTCCAGGAGGAGACCCTGAGTGAGCACAAGAGCATTCACTACTTGAAGCTGAGTGCTCCCTGGGAAGTGCTGGTGTATTATGCAGAAGAGCTCTGCATGCGGGCACCTCTCCAGGTGAGCACCTGGCTGGCTTCCACCTGTACTGGGAAGGGACACTTGGGGATGAATGCTGGTCTTTGGCCTCCTGGCTTTCTTCTCTTGACCAGTTCCTGCTGGCATCTTCCTGTGCTCCCTGCTTAGGCCCATCCCAATCCAGACAGGAACAGCTCAGCAGACTTGCTCCGCAAGCTACACATCCCCAACGTTATGGACCAGAGGGTGCCCAAGAAACCTGTGGACTACTACACCTGTGCCTTCCGCAAGTCAAAGCTTGACAGGTGAGTGAGGACAAACGGGAGGCGGGATCCCTGCCCATCCAGAGTGCACTCTCCTTCAGGTGGAGGGAGCTGTGTCCCTTCTGCTTGTCATACAGATACAGCTGTGAATCCTTTAGTCCAGGAGCATCTTTTCTGGCCCAAGAGCCAATTGCCACTTTAGTGGTGCTGTTAGGATTGCATTCCAGGTATAGGGGGAGGGCAGGGCTAGAGGCAACAGGCGGGGCCAGAATGACAAAGACCAGCAGCCACTGCAGCCAAAGCTCTTGCTGCCAGGAGGTATGCCTTCAGGGAGGAGTTCCAACCTTTTAGCAGTGAAACTGCTCAGAAGCCATGAGATCACTGAATGATCAATAGAAGGAGCAGAGCAGGGTCAGAGATGCCTTTTTTGTTGTGCTTTGGGACGTTCCAAGTGTTTCACTTACGTTCTTTGGTTGTGATCTTCACTGCAGCACTGCTGTGCAGGCCAGTATTATTTTGCTAGGCTGTTGACAGAAGAGTTGGCACAAAGAGTTCATGGCTGCTCTAGGGCTAGCAGGAAACATCCCCCACCTCTGAAGAAGATTTAAGGCTGGAAGTGGATGGGTGCTCCAGGGCAGGGTCTGTCCTGTTCATGTCTTCTCATCTCACTCCAACCTATGCTCATACAGTTTTGGCAGTGTTCTAATTATTTCCGAAACCTGTTTGGCCAGAGATGACAATAGGGTAAAACCAAAGCCCAGCAATATACTTCCATAACTCAAAAACCTTTCCTAGGTCACAATCAGCTCTCTTAAAAGTGTACGTCCATCTTTCATTTGAAATGCTTGCCTTTCTTTCGTTCTCAGGTTCCTGGGTAGTGATTCACGAGACTCTTACTTCACCAACACACAAAGGCATCGCATTGTGAGTGCTCCGGGGGGGCAGGGGGAAGGCCCAACCTCAACCCCAACCGTCACCACCCCTGCTGGCTCCCTGTTTGCTTCCCAAGTGCAGCTGCCACCTTCCTCAGCCATCCCTCCTTTCTGACAGGTGTACGAGATCTTGGCTCGGACCATCTACGGGAAGCGGAAGCATGCTGAAATTGGGATTGACCGACTGCTGAATGAGGGCGTGTATTCTGCAGCCTTCCCACTGCATGAGGTCAGGGGTCAGAGGGGCTCTGATGGAGAGGGCAGAGGAGAGGTGTCAAGAAGCCCGTCATTCACGCATGTGTCAGTGCTGCTTCTGGCACTGAGGAGGGACTGTGGCTCAGGGACAAAGCCCCTGCTTTGTAAGCAGAAGGCTGCAGGTTCAACATCCCCCAACATCTTCAGTGGGAAATGCCCATGCCAGAAACCTTGGAAAGATGCCACTGTCAGTCAGCCTCAACAGAGCTGGGCACAATGGACCAAGCAGGACCTGTCGGTGTCAGGCAGATGCCTCAGTTTTGATGTGAAAAGGGGGCGCTCTCTACATGCTCCTAGGCTCTCTTCTGCTTCTAATCATCATAATTTCATGTTCCACCAGGTGAAATGCCAAACAGCATTTGGTGGATGTTCAGAATATATTGCACCAGACCTCGATTGATTTGATCTGTTTGTAATATCCTCCCAAACTGTGGTGTAGAAGGTATTTTTCTTTGGAGAGTAAACAAGATAGGCAGCCAACAACTCCATTGTCCTGCTTGGGGTGCGCCTCTCAGTCACTTGGGGTCATCTGCCAGGGAGAGTTCAGCTCCAATCTGACCTTGTGTCCCTACCGTGGGTGACAAGGGTGCTGCTCTGCTTATCCATTGCCTGTCCTCCTCTTCCTGCAGGGTCCCTTTGAGCTGCCCAACTATGAGGTGCTGGATGACGTGCTGAACCCCCGGCAGATCCTGTTCCGCTTCTGGGCCCAGTGGCAGTGCTGGTACAAATATCAGCCCCTGGACCACATCCGGGAGTATTTTGGAGAGAAAGTGGCCATCTACTTTGCCTGGCTGGGTAAGCTGCCCCCTACTGGGCATACTACTTCCCCAGTTCCCGTGGGCACGGGCCCTCCTGTCGTAGCTGCGGTGGTAGTTTTGTTGTTGTGTTGAGCAAACCTGGCACTGAGCAACTTCAGCCTCTCTAAGGTCTAGTCTCAGGCAAACTGTTTTAGACTGCTGTTCCCATCAGCCCCAGCCAGCATGGCGAGAACATCTGGAGGACATGAGGTGGTGTGAGGGGCACATGCACCTCAGAGTGACTAGTGGCAGACTATCATGCCGGTACATACTCAGAGTCTCCCTCCTCATGTTTTGAAGGCCTGGCTTGAACGAAGCCCTGCTTTCTGCATGTGCTCCTCTGAAATGGCTTCTCATCATCTGAGCTGCTGACCCTGGTGGTCAAGAGAGATTCTGTCTACACCTGGGTCAGAGCAGGACAGAGAATGATGGAAGTGGATCCTGGGAGAAAGGAGGGAGGGAAAAGATGCAGGGCAGCATATTGCTTACAGGCCCTGCCTTCCTTGTGTCTTCCCTCACAGGCTTCTACACAGCTTGGCTGCTCCCGGCTGCAGCTGTTGGCACATTTGTCTTCCTGGCCGGCCTCTTCACTATGGGGACAAACATGCCCGCGTGAGTGTAGCTGACAGGCAGGGGGCAGGCAGCCAGGGGGCAGGCCAGTGCCTGGGGAGAGGGAGTTCTAGGACATCCCTGGACTTCCCTTCAAGCCCCCTTCTGTTCCTGCTCTCTTGCATAACGCCAAGGTGTGCAGGGCAGGGGCTGGAGGGGCCTTCCTTGCCTTGTGTCCTCCTCTTACATCCAATACAGCAGCATCAAATTCAAGCAGTGGGTAGAGACAGAAGCTGTTTAAGGGGTGCCAACATGGACTGAAGCCGATGCGGCAGGGCTTTTAGATGCTCCCAGTAGGGTGGCCTATCCATTGACATCTACTCCTTCCCTCTTCTCTGACCAGGCAAGAAATCTGCAATAGTGGGGTGCAGTACCTCATGTGCCCCCTCTGCGACACCTGTGGCAACTGGAACCTCTCTGAGATCTGCTCCATGGTGAAGGTGAAAAGCATTTTTAGGATAAGGGAGAAGAGGGGTGCAGTGATGCCACAGAGCCTAGAGCATGCTGGATATTGTAGTCCAGCAGATTGGGAAGGCTATTGTAGAGAGTAAAGGAAGGGAGGCTGATACAGCAAAAGCTGTTGTAGGTTCGGGTCCCGGCCTTGCTGCAGTCACAGTCAGTGCAGGGTGTTTACAAATGTTTCATTCATCATTTTTTTGTTCAGGATTTGTAAATGAATGAATGAATGAATGATTTTGAACATTCCTGAAACCAAAATTTGGGTGGATTTAAATTAACTGGAGCAATATTGGGAGAAATTTGTGCAATTTCATTAATACTGTTGACTTTATGCATTTCTAGACTCTTCTTTAAATGAAAGCATCTCTAAATCTGTGTTTAACTTGTACACCCGGCTCTGCTTGGTAGATTTGAGGATTCTAGTAAAAATTAACTCAGACTTTGAAGCATAAGGTCAGCTGACTCATAAGGAGCGTGGGTTCCTTCATGAGTGCTAATACCTTTTCTTATGCCTGTTGGCCTCGCCAGAGCTGTGAGGGCAAGAGGCATGTTGCTCAAGCAGCCGGCCTCTTTCCCACTTCTGTTCCTGTCACCCCACCCCACAGGTGGGATACCTCTTTGACCATCCAGGGACTGTCTTCTTCAGCATCTTTATGTCCTTCTGGGCCGTGAGCTTCCTGGAGTACTGGAAGCGGAAAAATGCCACGCTGGCCCACCACTGGGACTGCATGGATTTCCAAGAGGAGGAGGCAAGTGGAGGTTGAATCAAGACTTCTGGCATCCCCGGCCTCACTTAACCCTTTTGGAGGCGTTAGGAGGGCCAGCCAGCAAGACAGCCCGGCCAGCCACTGCAACTCTGTGGGACTGAACACGTGGGCACTGGGCACTCCCAGCAGTCATGTGTTGGGGGAAGTGAGCAGAGCTTCCACAGCTGTTCCTGAGGCCCTGGTGGTTTCTTTTCCCTCTCCCTTGGTTAGGCCACTGCTTCCAGGTTCTGCCGATAGAAAAAGCCAGTGAAAGCTGAGTCACGCAACCAAAACAAAGACACCCTTTAGTAGACGATCAGCATTCCCAGGGTGACTCAAATATTTACTAACTGAAGAAAGCAATACAAGAGCACAACACAAGCTACATTAGCCTAAAAATCCTAAAGCAGCAGTGCAGCGATGCAAGATGGGTGTTACGATCCTGAATATGTTTATTTAGAGGCCAATTCTCCTTAATCTAGCGGGGTGGCTCTCTGTTTGGAATCACAGCAACGTGCCTCAAGGAGTCATTGCCTCCCCTCTCTCTTGCCATCTTCCAGGAGCGGCCCCGGCCCGAGTTTGCTGCCCGGGCTCCTTGCATGGAGCAGAACCCTGTCACTGGGTTGAAAGAGCCCCATTTCCCTGAGCGTGACCGGCTCTCACGCATCCTGACTGGATCCATGGCCATCATCATCATGGTGAGATGGCTCCACACACTTGCCCAGACAAAGGCTCCAAGGGTGGAGCTGTCCCTGTATAATGCACCCAAGCCCCTCCATCTCTTTTATCCTTAAATGGTGCCCAAGCCGGAGGTTTTGCCTGCATGGAGTCTATTAATTGCATCTGTGTTCACGTCATGCAGGGAGTGTGTTTTCTGTATCCCTCCTGGAAAGAATGCCTCCAAGAACATGAAAATTAAGAAACTGGTGCTTGGGTGTTCTTGTTTTTGCCCCCTCCTCCCTCCCCATTGTGTGTCCTTTTGTGTTGTATTCTCTTGGCTTTAACCCTGGGGCACAACCTTTCTTACTCATCTTTGCAAAGCACTCTGGGATTTTTTCTTGGGTGGGGGAGGGGTAAAGATACAAATAAGCAAACCAGCACTGCCACCCCCACAATGTTTTGGGTATCTCCCTGCTCAGCTCTGTGTGGTGATGATCTTCCTGGTGTCGGTGATCATGTACCGTGGGATTGTCAGCACCATGATGTACCACACGGGGAATACCGTCCTGATGACCCAGGTGAGAGGGCGGCAACCTCGGTGCAGCAACCTGAGGAAAGCGTGCCACTGCCATGGCCCCCGCATGTTCCATGGGCAGAGACTGTCCTCTTGCAGTCTGTGAGATGAGGGAGCCCTAAAAAACATTGCTAGACACTGCAGGCTTCTTTTTCCTTCCTTCTCACACCATGGCCGATGGTCATTAAGAGAACACAATATCGAGCAATTGCGACTTTAGTGACAAAAGCAGAGAACTGGTTGAAACTGTGTAATGAATTTTACACATCTGGTTTCTATTAGTGAGGAACCCTCGCCAGTCTGTTGCAGCAAAAACAATAAAGATTCCCGAAGCATATTATACTGGCAGACAGTTTCATGGACCTGCATCTGATAAAATAGACCATGGTCCATGAAAACCACTGGACCTGCTGGCTTTGAACGATGACATTGCAGCAGGATGTGTCTGGGGCTCTGGGGGTGGGTTGGGGCTGGGCTGGGGCAAAGAGGCTTCTGCCAGAATAATTAAGTTAGTCTTCACAGCGCCACAAAACTCTTGGTGGATTTGACTTCTTGTGTTTTATGGACTTGCTTGTTTTGCATTCAGGTACAATGCCAGCCCTCAAATACCATCTTCAGGGGGACAAATGCATCCAGACTCCCAGACTTTCTGGCTGGGGGCCTGCTGGGGTCTCCATTGGGGGAGTTTAAACAACTCCAATGAAAAATGAACCCCTCCCTTTTAGGTTCTGTGGAGGGAGGTGGCTTTGGACAGGTCAGGGGGCGACTACAGCCATATCTTTCCTTCTGTGTCCTACAGGCAGGAAACATCGCCAACATCAGCAGCTCCATGGTCAACCTGGCACTCATTCTCCTCATGAGCCAAGTCTACACCTCTCTGGCTGAGAAGCTCACCAAGTGGGGTGAGTCTGAGATCCTCCCCTTTCCCTCCTGGCTGCCAGTGGTTACCTCCCCTTCCTGTGCTGAACGCTTGGGCCTGAGTCACTGGCCTCCTTGGTGATGGACAGGATGGTTAAAGCTGTCCTCTGGGAACAACTCCAAGCTTTGGGACTGCAGGTGGGCTTTTACCCGCACCATCGCAAAAATGGCCCTCTTGTGCCTCGAAGCTTCAGCAACTGGCACGTTCCTCACTGCTTGCACACACACACAGACCAAGCCACCCCACTTGTGCTACCTTTGCAGAGATGCACCGGACTCAGACACAGCATGAAGATGCCTTCACCTTCAAAGTCTTCATCTTCCAGTTCGTTAATTTCTACTCCTCCCCTTTCTATGTGGCTTTCTTCAAAGGCAGGTATGAGACACAGCAGTGATGAGGAAGGAAAAATTTGGGAGACAGAGATGGAAAGGGTACATTACTGAAGAAGTAGCCCATCCCGCAGGTGCTCAGGCTGGGCCCCAGCCAGCAGAACAGATTCCCACCTGGAAAAACTTCATGGCAAGAGGAGACTGGCCTGGCCCAACTGGTTCCAGACATTTGCTTTTTTATTTCCTTTTAATCCTCCTGTCTCATGTCTTGAGCTGCAAGGCTGAGGGAAGGACAGTATTATTCCAAATCTTTGTATGTCACTGTGGGAGGCTGTTACAACTGAACAACAGGGTAAGGATGCCATAAATATAGAAACATAGAAACATAGAAACAGAGCGAGTCAGAAGGGGCCTCCTGGGCCATCTAGTCTGACCTCCGGCACCAGCCGGCTCCGCTCATGACATGCCCACCATGTACATGTCCAGCCTATATGTAATGAAAGAGATACCACTTGCTTCTGGGTGCTCCATAGCTGCTGAAGAGGCAAAGCACAAACCTGGGGGATGTCTCTCCTCCCTCATGGCTTTCTGAAAGTTGTTTCCTTGACCTTATGCTGGCCAGAATTCTACCACTCCTTCACTACAACTATGCAGAGGTGCAAGCAACCAGTGCCGAACACAGCCCAGTCCCTGCGTCAGCAGAGGCTTTGGCTGTTCATGTTCCATTGTTCAGCCCATCCTCTTAGAATTAGTGTTCCAAATTCTTCCTCTATAGTTCCCTTCTATAGTTCCCTTCTGAGTCCCTCCACAGCTTCCTGACCTCCCAGCCTCCTCTGGGGGTTGCTGGCTCCTCAGACTGGGCTTGAACCTCTGGTGGCAGAGCCCAGGTCATCACCGCAGAAACCCCACTCTCGAGGTTCGCTTTGCACGTCTCGATGCAGGTGGCCATGCCAGATGCCTCTCTTTGTCTCAGCAGGTTTGTGGGCTATCCTGGTCAATATGGAAAACTCCTGGGCATGAGGAACGAAGATGTAAGTACTGGGGCACATGAGAGCCATTGTCCCTGGGCCCTGCCTTCCAGGAGTGGGGTGCCAGCTTCATTTGTCTCTTTCTGGGCATTGCCAGCTTAGATGCTTAAAGCTGGAACAAGATGAGAATTTCCCAGAGTCTGGGAGAGACATGACTTCCCATGGTGCACATATGCATTTTGTCTTTATCCCACTGTCAATGCCAGTCAAGCAGGTTATACAGGTTTTTCAAACATTGCTGAAGAAAGCCTGTCATGCCTGTTTAACCAAGGACAAAAGAGGGACAAATGGGCCTGCCATGAGCAGCAGTTCCTTCTTCCAAACACCTTTGAAGGCATGCAAATGAGTTTTCTTTGCCCGCGTGAAATTCTCCGCCGAGGCCCTGATTCCGAGGCAGGGCAGGGGCACCTCTTGGCCTTCAGAAGCGCAGCCCCAGCATCACAGAAAGCTCTCCGTGGCTGTGCAGGTGCCCACTGGTCCTCTTCTTCTCACCCCGTAGTGTGGTCCTGGTGGATGCCTCATTGAACTGGCCCAGCAACTTTTCATCATCATGGTTGGCAAGCAGATTGTCAGCAATATCCAAGAGTTCCTTGTGCCGTGAGTGGAGAGGGTGATGGGAGGGGGCCCTCCACACATGCCCTTCCTTTTAATTTTAACCACTGGACAGATGGGCAGTTGCCTATGTTAAAAGGGCTCCGGAGTGTCTCACAATGCATTTCTCCACCCAAAGTCTGTAAGATCCTTTGCTTTTCACCTGTTTCTTCCCCTGCAGCAAGCTCAAGGCCTGGCACCAAAAAAGGAAACTGGCCCAGGTGCGAGGTGCCCAAATCTGTCAGGAGCCCAAGCGCTGGGAGGAGGACTATGAGCTGATTGAGTGTGAAGGCCTCTTTGAGGAATACCTGGAGATGGGTAAGCAGGCCAAGGGAAGGCAGCTGTTAGAGGAGACAATGTCCAAACATCTGCGGACAAGTAGAGCTGCCTGACACCAAGCCAAATTTGTATCTGGCCAGCTCAGTACAGGATGCGCCATCCCTTTTGGTGGGGGCATTCAGAATTTTGAGAGTCATGGACACTCACAAAATGCCTGTCAAGAGCAGCTGGTTGGCCCATTCATGAAATAGGCAGAACTGGTCACAAAACATGCAATTTTAAATAAATAAAACATGACAACAAAGTTATACAGCCTAGTAACTTATAAATACAATTCATAGAAACTTACGTGTTGAAAGGGACCTTAGACCTCATGAAGTACAACCTTCTATTCCATCCAGGCCCAAGTACAGTGTTCCTGACAGGTGGCTGTCCAGTTTTGCTCCAAACACTTTATATACAGAAGCAAGAGCAGAACAAGCAACAAAGCAGCAATTTGCAAAACCAGAAGCCTGCTCTTCAGGGGTGCTGTGAGGATTACAAATGTGAAAAGAAGACTGCTAACTTTCTTTCTTTCTGTCTGTCTTCCTTCCTTTCTTAGTGCTGCAGTTTGGTTTCATAACTATTTTTGTGGCTGCCTTCCCACTAGCTCCACTATTTGCACTACTCAACAACTGGGTGGAGATCCGCCTGGATGCCCAGAAATTTGTCTGTGAATACCGCCGTCCAGTGGCAGAGCGAGCTCAGGACATTGGTGTCTGGTTCTTCATCCTGGATGTCCTAGCACAACTCTCTGTCATTGTGAATGTGAGTCCAGGAGATGTATTGATCCTTAAGGCTAGAGGGGAAACTTCCACTATCCAGGGCTAGCATCAAGAATTGGCATGGTTAGGCCCCCGTCCTGCCAGCCCACTGAACAGAACAAGCCCCGGACCACCCCACCTCCTCCCTGCTGCACCTGGCATGTTCACTGCCTGTTGCGCTGGCCAGTCAGTGGTGCTGAGGGAGGAACAGGCTTTCCGCCTATTCAGCAAGCAAGTGGTAGTGGTCAAGGCCAGCACTGATAGCTTCAGCAGGAGTCCACCACCAAAAGTCCCATGGAGGCTGAGTGGGGACCAGAATCCAGAGCACTTGGGTCTCGGTCCAACACGCCAGCCACTGCACCAGACAGATCTCTGAATGCCTGAATCGTCACAGAATGGCAGTTCACAGAAATCTTTGGTCAGAAACGCAGTGGGAACCTACCAGATGGGGTTGAAACCAATTTGCAGCACAGCTAGAGATGCTCGCAATGGCTCCACTTACAGCTTTTGCTCTACCCACAGGCCTTCCTCATTGCCTTCACCTCTGAATTCCTGCCACGCCTCCTCTACCAATATGAGTGTGACAGCCACCTCCATGGCTATGTGAACTTCACCCTGGCCTATTCCCCACCGAGCTATGTGGACAGCAACCACACCATGTGCCGGTGAGCAGGACAAGGCAGCCTCTTCCTCCCTGCTACCACTGGCTGTGGCTCAGCAAATGCTCTGACTGGCCTGACTGCATCTTCCTGCCCAGGTACAAGGCTTTCCGCGATGCCCACGGGAGTTACACCCTCTTCTACTGGAAGCTGCTGGCCATTCGCTTAGGCTTCATCATTGCCTTTGAGGTGAGAAGGACAGAGGCAGCACATCACATCTGTCTCAAAAGGGTGGGACTTAGGTGACAATGAGAAATAGAATAAGTATTCTGATTTTCTCCTCTTTATGTTCATGACACGGGAGTAACTTTCACATGCAGAGCAGTTAATAAATTTTGCAAATGGATAAAATAGAATGTATGGAGCAGACAACCATGTCACTGAGCCAGAGGCAAGGGAAGCCTTGTTGATGTTCAAGTGAATCATTTCAATCACAAATGTAAAGTCTGCATCCATTTTCAGATTTAATCCAACCTAGTTTTTGTTGGTGTATCTTTTGGCCCAAATTCACTTCCCAGGTGAAACTAAAAAAAAGGGGATTAAAAAAAATAAAACCAGTGTTTTTGGCTCTTTTGGTTGAACTTGTGCCCTTCATCATCAACATAAATATATTGTTTAATTGAATATAACTGTTGTATTTAACCGAATTCTAGTTCATTCCATTTTAATACAATGGTTTGTTTAGTTGAATAATTTCCTACTTGAACAACCTTCATGTTTGATATAAATTCAAAAGAAGTGCACAACATTTGCTGAACTGTGGCATGCTACAATACCTCAGGTGGAAAACTAAGCTCACTTCTGTAGCATTTCCTATTTATTGCCTTTCATGAGTGTTTTGGGGCAGAAACCCTAAGAATAATGTCATTCCTATGACACATGTGTGTGTCTGCTTCAGCCCTGAGATATGACTCAAGACATCCTCGGTTTAAATGGGCTCAAGGAAGCCACTGTCTTCCCATTTGTAATAAGAGGAGACTACTGCCAGTCTATCTCATGGGCTCTCCCACACCAGAGACATTCAGAAAGAAACTGGACAGCCCTCTGAGTGAGATAGTGTAAATTGGTACCAGTGGCCTTCATGGCTCCTTCCACCTCTACTCTTCTATGATTCTACCTTAGAGGGCTCTTACAAGACTAAATCAGGATAATGTACACAAATCTCTTGGCACATACAAGTGCTCGATCTTCTCCCTGCCTTCTTCCCAGCATGTGGTTTTCTTCTGCCTGCGCCTCATTGACTGGCTGGTTCCTGATGTCCCTGCATCCCTAGAGGTGAAGATCAAGCGTGAGCGCTACCTGGCCAAGCAGGCATTGGCTGACAACCAGGACGTGCTGCTGACGGTGAGTTGCGACTCTTCTCCCTCACCAGGTCAGTGCCAGCAATGCACTTGCGTGTCTGTGTGTTTGTGTTTTTGTTGGTACCAAATACCCAGCAGCAAGGCAGGGGGGTGATTCTTCCTCACTATTTTGGGCACCTACTATCATGCCAGGTGAGTAGGTTGCCTTGAGAACCTTTGAACACGATGGCGTAAAAATCTGCTTTTAGGTTTGTCTGAGCATCTTTTATGGAGGGTGGAGTGTTGGACCCTGGAACATGAACCCAGTACTTAAAGTCAGGAATACTTCTGGGCACATACAGAGTAGATTTCCTCCTTCACAGCTGACTCTTGGCACAGCCAAGACAATGGTTTCTAGATCAGAAAAGTGGGGCTGAACTGCTCTCTTTTTATAGAAACAGAGCCTCTGTGGTTTTGCTGTGCTCCTGTTCTATAACCACTTGAGATTACTCAAGTCAGAAAAAAAGCAGATTCATCACACAGATCTGCCCTCGGCCATCATGCCCCTAGTTTTCAGTCCACCCATTCTTCCTCTGCTGCTCCTGTGCCCTCCTGCGGAATAATCCCTGTAGACCCCTCCCCCCACTACACACACATCCTGCTGGGCATCTAGCAAGAAAGAGCAAGAAGCAAGGTGAGCACAATCATCCCAGTGGACCTGCAAGGACCTGCTACACAGTGAAAGCCCCAGCCCTTGAGCATGTGCAGGCAGGCAGGCAGGCAGAGAGATGCCCCAGCTCCCCTTTCAGTCTTCTTTTCAAAATTTAAGCTTTGCATTTTGAGGTACCCTCTTCTCCCCTCTGCACACCCCCTGCCCCTGCTCCTGGGTAGCTGTGACCTGAGGCTGAACAGCTGCAATATAATCTTGGTGTGTTGTTTGGTGAGGCAGCATGGCTGACGCTCTGCTCCTGGCCCCCTCTCATTCTGCGCTTCCTCTGTGCAGCAGCAGGACACAGCAGCAGCCTCAGGCGTGCAGACCTTGCTCTTCCTAGCCATGATCACAGAGTCCTTGTGCTGGACAATGGCATTTCAGGCTCTCCCATGCCAGGGGTTTCCTGGCTCTTGTGCAGTTTCTTCCCATTCCCAAAGGATGAAGGCCTCTCTTGAGGCTCTATTACTAGCAAAAAGAGCTTTAAGCTACCACAGGCTGGCATTTTCATTCCACCCCACCCATGACTGGAACATGGTTCCTGAGATGGACTATAAAATTGAATCGCCCCTTGGGCTGAGATGGGTTCTGCAGGCCTGGTTAAGGCTCAGGTTGAGCCCTCAAGTCCTCTGGAAGCAGTGAGGAGAGAGAGCAGAACTCAGGTTTGTGGGCTCAACCTACCCTCTGCCTTTACCCACTGTGCCTCCAAGCTCTCTGTAAAGCCCTGCGCCTCCTGCTTTATATCCCCAGCAACTGAGAGCTGCCCGTTTCCCTCTTTTCTTTGCAAAGAAGAGTTGGGCTGCCTTCTGGTTGAGTGCCTCCCCAGCACTCACCAGCCAATTAATTTGGTAGCCCACTGCACAAAATCTATAGATGGGTTGACCCTTGTGGCTATGGGCTCCACAGATTTGTAGCCCTTGGGGCCATGGTCACGCCACTGTTTTCAGGATAGTTACACAACTTGCGCTTCTATTAGTGACTTAATCTTTAAAGCGGACTCTTTAACTCATGTGTCTTTCTGGCAAGAACCAAAAAAATCTCCTCCTTTGCTTCTCTTGCCCCACTCACCCCTGCAAAATTCGAACCCACTTTTTCGCCCTTCCTGTTGGTTTCTTTACAAGTGCTCTTTTGATCACCCATTTCAAGCCTGGGGTTTCCTGCTACCATTTTGTCCAGTGCTGAGCCTGCCTGACTCTATTCCATGGATTTTAACTAATTTGTTGCTAGGATTTACTAAGGTGTTCTAACCCTGGTTTATTTTACAATTTTCTCCTTGCACAGCAAGCTGCTTTTTACCCAGCAGCATGATCTAGCAAGGCTGGAAACAGACACCACCAGATTTCTTCCCACTGTGGACTGCACAGACCTGGGCTCTGCACCATGGTGAGGCAAACCCCAGAAGGCTACAGAGATGCGGAGGAACTCCCAGCCCTGCATTAGGCCTTTAAGGAAGTAAAGGCACATTATGGACACCCTGTTTGCAGATCCCTGTCAGCCATTTGACACTCCCCCCCCCCCACACACACACACATGTAGAGCAAGGGCTGCATTGCTCCCTGGCTGTTTTACGACCCTGACTCATTTTCTTCCCCTTCCTCTCTTTCTTCAGCCACCTGGAAGAAACAGCACAGGGCCCTGGGAAGGCATTTGTGAACCACTCCCTAATTTTAAAAAAACCCTCGTGAATTCTCTCCTGTTTCCCTCACTATCCTTCTCTGTAGTCTGGGACAAAGAGATAAGAAGGGTTGGTGCTTCCAAGGTCACATAAGCCAATTTTACTTCCATGCTAGTCTCCCAAGTGTTACCTAGAATGGCTGGCTCAGCTCACAGAAGCCTTGATATGGGGCAACAGTGAATAGTTGAGCAGCAGTGGCTTGTGGTCCAGGTTTGCCACTGAGGCCCTCCGGATAGCGTTTAACCACGACCAGTTTCTCTGAGTTCCTCTGAGGACATTGCACTGGGCGCACTGGTGTTCACACCATCATATGCTTGGTTTGTAATACAAATTTTTAAAATGTCCAGAACATGCTTTTAGTCCATCTGGCAGAGCAGAAAATGCCCTTTGCACATGCAACTTAAAGCCAGCGTATTTCTGCTGCCTCCCCTTGTTTGGCCTCTGAAAGTCTTCCAGTCTTCTCTTAAAATGTGTGTAAGAGATGGAGTGTCCTTTGCCAAACTTGAAACTGGCAGAACAGTATTCTGTGATAAGTGTTTGAACATGTGCACATACAATGCAATCGTGGAGCTGGCTGGTGCTGCTGGAAACCCAAAGGGAGCAACTTACAAAGATTAACAAGACAGTCCCGGCCTCTTTGGGTTGCCATTTAAAAGGCATAACGCAAAAGGAAAAGGGATTGGGACAAGGGAGGAAAGCAAAAACAAAAATTGGGCACCACTTCTTAGCTTCAAAGTTCCTCTCGGTTTTCTTTCTGGCATGACATGTGCTGCTTTGAAGGGTTGTAGAAAAATCCGAATGGGGAATGGCTTTTCAAAGAATGTCTTTATGCTGTTCCTGCCTTGCAAATGAGCAGGGTTTAACTTCCAGGGGTCCAGCCCATTTGCGCAAAATCCACCCATCTCTGAGACCTGAGTCCAAGTCACAACTGAGCCTGTTCAAACTGTTCTAGCTGGGAACGGAGGGACTCTGGAGATTATAGAAGAGATGGGGTACCTTCTCCCCATCTTTCATTGCTGCTTCTGCAAGAATAGGTAGAGTCCAGCATGCTGCCCTTCCCTGGATGCTGATCTTCCTGGCATGTTCTTTGCTGAAAGCTGGCTTTTGATGTAGCCATGATCAACTGTGTGGGGCAGTGAATAAAAATGTGCAATGGCCATGGCATGTTGTTGCTGTTGTGGGTGCCCAGCGGGCCCTTATTCCATGCAGGGCTGCCCCAAACCCTGCCTTCCACACACAGCCAGTTAACATGGGGGTGCCATAAACATCCTCTTGCAAATGTCCCATTGCAGTAGAAATTTCTCTTCCACTAGAGCTGCTGTCTGGAGGTCATCCACAGCCCTAGACTGAGCAATTTCCTGAATGCTCAAGAATTTGCTGGTGCAAACTAAGAAAGCAAGCTGGGGGAAGCTTTGATTTTACTCATCTCTGAAGAAACTGGTCCCCAAGAAAAGGACTGGGATTATAAATAAGTTATCTTCAACACCGGGGAGAGGGAGAAACTTTTCTCCTGGTGAGCACTGGGCAGCATAGAGGAGTTGACAAAGAGGCTTGGAACAGGAGAATTGCCTGGAGAGGAGTTGAGGGGCTCCTGAACTGGCAGGAAACACCACCCCTTGGGGGAAGTACCTTCTCTCTTCTTTCTATTAAGAACCACTCCTCATTGCACAAATCTTGAACAGGGCTGCAAATTCATGCATCAACAATTCAGAGCTCTGGAACGCGGTACCTGCAGCACAGCAAGTTAAAAAAATTGTTGTGAGCCGCCCCGAGGCTTGTGGCAAGGGGCGGCCTATAAATTTCCAAATAAATAAATAAATAAACAAATAAATAAAATGAGTGGGAAAGGACATAGCAGGGGTGGGAAGCTGAACAGGGGACAAAGATGAAGGGGCCTTGGCTTCTCTGACACTATTAAACTCCCTCACCACATTAGACTGTGCATCCAAGAAGGGGTCTTCATACTTAGTCCAACATAAAACTGCAGAGCATATGTAGGTTTCACAGAACACTGGACTATGTGTAGTACTGTGAAATGTCAAGGTTTCATAATGTCCCTGGGTACAGGCACTGCCCACAAGGCAAAGAATGTTCAGCAGCAGCTACAAACTTGAATGGGTCACACTCCAAGAGGTTGTTTTCTAAGTAACTTCAGAATCAGTTTGCCACAATACATCTGCCCTCCCTCTTCTGGCCACTGAGGGGCAGCAGCATCTAAAGGTAAAGATTTCTAAAGGTTTCCTGATAGAAAATGTCCTAGAATTATCTCATTTTAAGTTGGCCTCTTGATCCACAAGAATCTGGCAGTCAACTTGGAGAAGACTTTCAAAATTTCTTCAATGTGCTGTCCTTGGAGAATAGAGATGGCACTCAAAGTGCATCTAGAGAGTCCTGGGCAGATGCAAGAAATGCCCCCTTAAGAACAACTCTTATTCAGCAAGATTATATACCTACCATGTGTGGTATTCCATCCATTCCCTCTCCACCACCCTTACGTAACACCTGCATTTCCCCATACCTGTATTTACAGCTTTCCTCTAATTATATTTAATTACCAATCTTTTAAAAAAAAATTAACAAGAGCAGCAATAAAAGTGGGCCTGGCTGGTTCCCTGCTTGCCTTTCTTCTACACCCACCTCTGGCCCAGCCAGGAGCACCAAGCCTTGCATAGCTGCAGGATGAGGAGCCCGCCCTGCACAGCCAAACCATCTCAGCAGCAACTTGGTATCATGAACCACAAAACTGGTTGGTGCAAACAGCTCAGTTCTCCCACAAGTATGGAAGGCAGTAGGATTCTTCCTAATCGGATGAAGCGTTTAATTGGGGCATTCAAAATGCTTTGCTCATTGACCTTCACAACAGTCCTGCCTTGTAGGCCAGGATTAATAGTGTGAGAGTGGTGCTCATTGATTACAGCTGGCCTACTGGTTTTGGCAGATTTGAACTGGGGACTCTGTCGCTCATAGCTCTGTCTCTATTGTGGGGCAGAGAGGGGGAGGAGAATGAACTCCTGGATTTCTAGATTGCAGTTCCGCTCAGGTGGGATGTCTGCCTAACAAGCCTCTACGAGGAACCTCCCTCAGTGGGGGTGCTACCACATACATGGCCCTCTTGGTCAGAGCCTAGTGACCGTGCCCCATCTAGGAGAGGGGATGCACGCCTGAAGGACTCCACCATGCTGGGAACTGCACTGAGTGCAACCTATTTGTGGGAAATGGTTTGTGCAGACACCCCACACAGAACACCAGCAGTTCGGGGGGTTTAAAATGCTATTTCTGTATGCTCCTGTACGAGGGTGGTGGATTCACCTGTAGCTGTTCCTTCGTGGCTTCAGCCTCTGACTAAGAGGAAGGAGGGAAGGGTTGCATGCCCTGGTCTCCTCTTCCTGCTGCTGCACTTAGCAGCTTGCTCAACTTGCTTGTGCACTGTCACCCCGTCACTGAGGCCGAGACGCATCCTCACAGGGCTCCCTGCACCTGGAGAGCTGGCTCCCTCACCCCCCACCTTCTCATTGCGTGCTCGGTAGGCTGGCCAAACTGTTGCTGCAACCAATCCAGTTAGAGAGCCTTTTATAAAAAGCAAGAAAGGCTATGGCTGAACTTCTGGTTTCAGTGAAGGGGAATATAGGATAATAATTACTAATTTAATATTTATTATATTTAATCGTGGGCTTCCTTCAGGTGAAGGTGTGGGTTTTAGCTTGTGGGGTGGCCAGAATCTGTTCACGGCACCAAGTCTGAATGTTCCTGTGGCTTGTTGCTGTATGCATTTTTACAGCTGAGCGATCATTCCTGCCTCCTGGCCACACTGGGAATGAAGTGTCTGTTGGATGAACAGCTTTCTTAAGACTTCCATCCATCTTGCTCACATTTCTCTGCAAGTTAATTGTAACAGTTGTTCTGGCTGACAAGCAGAAGGAATGTAGCAGGCAACAGCAGAGGGGAAGCGGGTGATGGATGTGCTTTTGATTTTCATGGGGGAGGCAGAGTCCTGACTTTGATCTTGAAGGAATGACTGGCAACAGACCGAGTTTGTCAGAGTGACCCTGTGAGAAAAGCCCCCTACCCATCAGATCCATTTCTGTTTCAGTCCAGGCCACAAGAATGTTGCCATCACCAGAGAATAGAAGTTAAAAAAGAGCTGTTTGTAGGGCACATGATTTTTAGATGGCTCAAGCTAGCAAGCCAAGCTGCGTAAGAATCCTTACTGACCATTCTGGCCTGTAATACACAAATAAGATTATGTATTACTATTATTCATTTGTTAAATATATGTGTTGCTTCAACTTATACATACACAAAGAATTAATATAATAGAAAAAACACAAAATTAATATTAACCATAATCAGGACAATAAAACAAATGATACCAAAACATCATCAAAAAACTACAAGCTAAAAACTACAAGCAATTAAGATGCTAAACAGAAAAAAGGATCTCAAGGTCAAGGTCTTTTCTCACTAATACCTGAGTGCAGGACATAGAATACTCAACTCAAGTTGCAATAACCCAGATTCAGGCTGGGCATCAGGAAGAGCTTCCTCACTGTCAGAGCAATACGGCAGTGGAACCAGCTGCCTGGAGAGGTGCTGGGCTCTCCCACACCAGAGACATTCAAAAAGAAACTGGGCAGCCACCTGAGTGGGATGGTGTGAATTGGAGTCCTGCAACAGCAGGGGATTCTTGGTCTCTTCCAACTCTCCTATTCTATGATTCTATCTTAATGCCAAAAGAGTGGGAACCAATTGCAGTTCTTCGGGGAACAGCTTCCCTAGTTCAGCAGCAATACAGCCTGTTCATACAGCCTCTGCAGGTCATGGCACCCTCAAAAGAGCCTCCCCTACAGAACATCAGTAATATAATGGAAATAAAATACAAAACTGTCCATCCACAATACAAGAACTGGGGCATCACTAATGTCCAAACACTTGGGAAAGTAAGTTGATCTTTACCTGGTTTCAAATTTATTACAGTGTCAGAGCAAGATGAAATTCCTTGGGACAAGCATTAGACAAATGCAGGGCAGAGAAATGCAAAGCCCCTTCCAGACCTGCCCCTCCACAGGCTTCTCTGAAAGGAAATACAAAGAAATGGGGCTGCGCAGCCAATCACCACTGGGGCAAATAGGCTTCACACAGGGCAACCAATCAGAGCAGCAGCAGCTTCCTAAAAACACAGGAGTGATCCTGGTTCGAGACATGCTTCATTCTGCATCCTGTCTCCTGCAGCTGAGCATGACAGGCAAAATACCCAGTTACGTGGCCACCCTGACACACTCAGAGTCGGCCTCTGGATGTGCAGACGCCATGTTTAATTAGGTCATGACTGAGAAAACAAAGTAGGCTGTTCTCAGACATAAGCAAAACTGCAAAATCCACTGTCAGCAACTATATTGGGAAACTAAACATGCAGAAAATACTGGGCAAAATCTCTCTATCAGGCTAGATGTTACAAAAAGTAGGATGGGGGAATGGCTGACTTGACGTCGACATCATGAGGTTGCCCTAGATAAAACAGAGGAAGGAGAGAAGATGTTGTGCAGTGACACCCAGGCCATGTGCACACATTAACTCCCCTATTTTTAGAATCTTTTTTTGTAAAATCAAGTTTCTCTCCATCTATTAGGGGAAACACACAAATGTCCTGGAAGGCAGAAGCAAAAGTGAGAGCCACTGTGGTGTAGTGCTTACAAGTGCAGGTCTGGAACTTTTATTATAACTAAATTTGAAGGGAAGTCTTTCAGTGAGAAACAGCTCCATCCTTCTCCTAAATATACCCAATTCCATCCTATATTGTGTCTTATCAAAGCCAGAAGAACCTGGAAAACTCCTTTGGAGGCAGAGAGGAGGCAATACAATCCTTACTGTGGTATGTTTCCTGCAGTGGCAGCAAGAGGACATTATATGTATTCATTGTGGCATTTCTATGTGAGAGCCAAATTCAGCCCCCATCCCAAACAATTCTTATCTGCCTTCTGCCAAGAGTTGGCCTAATCTGGTCTATCTCACTCTCCTAAACACACCTGAGAAGGCCAGAAAAAGACTGGGTGGGATGTGATAAGATTTTGACTTCCTTGGGACTGAACAAACCATGTTTGGAAGATTTTCTTCCATGTTATGCTAGGAAACTGAGACCATCCACCCCATTCTTCCCATCTGAGCAGATAACTCATGCTAAGATACATAAACAGACTGAGTTCTTCTCTTGACAAGTGAATTGTAAAAGTTTTTGAACTGTTCTCTTTACAGGAGTGTGTGTGTGCTAGGGGAGGGAGTGATCCTAAATACTTCAGTCTCACCTTCTAAGACCTGGCAATCCCCTCTGCAAATCCAGCCATTGGCCATGATAATTAGGAATTGTGGTTGGGCATGTCTCGGGTGTGAGAAAGCAGCTTGGGGAAAGCTGAGTTACCATCTCCCTTTCCTACTGGTGCATCTTTCTTCCTTTTGGGAAGTTCTTTCATGCATGTTATTTTACTGTTGCTCAATATCCAACAGATCAGGTATTTGGCAGTCAGGAACAAATTCCTGTCACAGTGACACACACACACATTCTGCGCATTAGTACATCAGTGTACCAAAGTTTGGTATATATGTTACACTGTAAGCCTTCCTAAAGAGCACTTGTTGCAGACTGAATGAACTCGTTTGTGCTGAGGCTACAGGGAATGAAGGTAAGGGGAGAGCTGGGCCTTGATTCAGTTTGGTCTGCTCCTGTGCCTTTAAAAACACCGTTTTGATGGGTTGAAAGTAGAAGGAGATGCATGCGGTGCTATGAAAAATAGAGGTATGGGGGCCAGTTAGGAGGCTAGCAACCCTGTCTGGGGCCTGGCTATAATTAGACACACTGGGTGGACATGATCCCTGTACCCAACACACCATTAACTCTGAGCCCAGATCTGCAAGCCCAGAGGGGGCTGTCTGCTTCCCACATAGAGGAATAAGACATGAGCAATGCTGTTCCCCCCACCCCCCAGGAGAATCATCCTGCTCCTCCAGGCTTAATTGCCAGATATTATTTTTTACAGCAAGGTACAGTGCTGATCTAAGAGAGTTCTTTTGCGAAACATGGTGCCTTCTTCTGCCACGCTAAAAGACATGTTTCTTAATCCTTGGCATGTGGCACAGGCTGTTCTCCCAGGCAGCAGGTACTGTGCCACCTTCCTTTCTGTGTGGCTTCAAGGATGAGTAAAGCGGCAGGCTTAACCAACAGAAAGCAGAGTCCCTCAGAGGGAAATGCAAAAGCAACGAGAGTGCTTGGCTGTGAAGGCCTCATCCAGGCTAGTCTTTTGAGTGAAGGAGACGCCTC
Organism: Varanus salvator macromaculatus; assembly: GCA_023646645.1. Taxonomy (NCBI): domain Eukaryota; kingdom Metazoa; phylum Chordata; class Lepidosauria; order Squamata; family Varanidae; genus Varanus; species Varanus salvator. The sequence goes on along the minus strand of JAIXND010000800.1, from coordinate 13,792,649 downwards.
TCCTTTGAGAGTCCGTGCACAAGCTGGTAAGAAGTGAACTGTGCAGAAGAGGCTGCCTTCCCAAAGCTGCCCTGTGAAAAGTGTCAGATGCACATGCACCACCTGAAGGCGCCTATTGCTTCACAACTGTATGTTTCTTTGTGAAATGCAGATCTGGCAACCCGAGACACCAGGAACCATCACAAATGCCTTGGCAGCTACCCAGCTCATCCTCCCTTTTAATCCCTTGCCAGCAGGCCCAGCTGGGGATGGGCCAGGGAAGCCAGATTTCAACCTCAAGCATGCAAGTTGCAGCCTCTTCCTACTGCTAGCCCAGCTACCCCCATTCTCTGTTCCATGAATATGAAGTGCTTGGATAGTTCAGTACCTAAGCAGGTTAGCTGCCTGGGGCTGATCTGCATCAGCAGGATTTTCACAATCAGTGACCCGTGATGGAGTTAAAGAGGTACCTCTGAGTATGCGCAGAGTGCATCTTTTCTTCCTCAGTGACCACAGCTGCGTATCAACCTCTGTCCTCCATATTTAACCTACCTCACCAGGTTGCTGTGAATTAAAATGTGGTGGAAGCAAATTATCTAAGCTGGTTTGAATTCCTTTCAGGAGGAAAAACAGCAGGAAATATATATTGTGAGGCAAGGTTTTCTGACAGAGCTTGCTTCCAAAAGAAACATCCAGTCTCAGAAGACAAATAGAAATGAATCTGGCCCAGGGGTTGTGGGGAACACTCTTCCAGGAAGCTCTCTTTAAATAAGACCTTCCTTTCTGAGAGTGCAGGGCTTCTTCATGTTCCTATTTAGACTGCTGATACTACAGGGACACATTAGTATTGCTGATGTTGTATTATGGCCATGACATATTATCTGGGGGTGCAGAAACGCAGGCCCTGGGGCCAAACCTGACACTCCTGGGATCTCAGTCTGGCCCTCCAGGCTACCCACATGGCCATGCCCCTCCCCAGCCCCCCTCCAACTGCCAATGATTTGATGGTCTCCTGGCTTCTGTGCAGTTTCCTTCACCCTCCATTCTAAAATGTTTGAAATGCTTTATTGCTGGCAGGAAGGTATTTAAGATACAATACACTGGGAATGCAGACTCCACACATTTTGTTTCCAGCTCCAACCAACACAGGAAGGAGGCCCTTGAAAACTTATCTGAAATGGAATTTTGCTCTTGGTTTAACTGGTTGATTAACCGATCAAAGATGAATTCCTGTGTGTGCACATACTTGGGAGCAGTCTCTGGTGAATGCTGATGGCCTTAAATTTCAAAAGACGTAAATCAATCAGGTGACCAGCTGACTGGGGCAAACGTTTGAATCCATAGGTCTGCAAGTGTTGGGCATAGCTGTGTTGATTTTTAAGCTGTACTTCGGTGCTGCTGTGTTACAATAATATTGCTTACAGAATAACAGTAATTATAAAAAAGAAAAAGAAGAAAAGCGAGAGTGATATGTTTTGCTTACTCAGTTTTAAATTGATCTCTCTCTTCTGTAAGTCAAAATGGTACCTACACTGACGTGATGTTAAACTGTAGACTTTAATCAAAGCACTGATCAGTTAATCCCTTAAAAGGCAGATGGGTAACCAAATACAAACTTTACGAGTGGTTGACAGCTCTGGTTTTTAATTATTTGTATATGAGTGATGAATCTTAATGTCTTGTTTTGTGGTGTTTGGCTGCCATGTGGAAGAGGGAGGCAGTATTGTGTGCTGCTAAGTTGGCGAAACATGTTAAAAAAGAGACAGGAAGACTTCTCCAAAGGGCAAGGGCTGTGGGTTCACAAGGCACAAGGCTCAGCACCTGCTTTTTAGTCCCACTTGGAAAGAGGTTCCTTTGCCAGCAGCTGCTGTAATCCTGGTTTTTCCGGGGTTCAGCACTGTGAGACCTAGTTCCTGGCACCTGCTTGGAGCAGGAATCCCCCAGGCTCTTTTGCAGAAGAAACAACACATCTGGGAGATGCATGTTTCCCCTGCCTCATCTAGGGCACTTCATCCATATCAAAAGTCTCCCACATCTGGCAGGAAGTCAAGAATATGAGCCCAAGAGGCCCTTTCTGCATGCATACTTCAGGTATCTAACGCGGATGTGCCTGCTCATGCCGATTCCTGGATTAGCCTGGGTGTGTTACACCAGTGAAAATGCTAATTGCATCATAGATGCTCAGAATCCTAGGGTTGGAAGGGGCCAAGGAGGCCACTGGGCCCAACTCCCTGCTGGTGCAGGACACCAGGTCATAGCATCCCACTCAGATGACTGTCCAGTTTTGCCTTTAATGTCTCTGGTGTGAGAGAGCCCATGACCTTTCTTGGCAAGTGGTTCCACTGTTGTATTGCTCTGACAGTGAGGAAGTTTTTCCTGGTGTCTATCATGAATCTAGTATGCTGTAGTTTAAATTAATCGTTCCACATCCTACACTCAAGGATGAATGAGAAGAGGTTCTTTCCTTCCTCTTTGTGACAGCCTTTGACATACTTGTAGAGTGCTATCATATCTCCCCGAAGTCTTCTCTTCTTGAGGCTGAACATGCCCAGATCTCTCAGCCTCTCGTCATAGGGCTTAGTTTGCAGACCCTGGATCATCTTTGTTGCCCTCCTCTGAACCCTCTCTAATTTTTCTGCATCTTTTAAAAACCTGGATGCCCATAACTGAACACAGTATTGCAGGTGAGGTCTGACTAGTGCAGAGTAAAGGGGAACAAGTACCTCTCTTGTTCTGGAAGTTCTGCTTCTACTATTTATGCATTCCAAAATAGTGTTTGCCCTTTTTTGAAGCTGCATTGCTGGCTCATATTTAGTGCCATTGTTTCTAGAGAGCAGGTTTAAGCAAGAAGTTGAGCATAGAGAACCTTGTATGCATGGTTATTGCCATGCCTGCTGTAGATAAAGTAAGCCTGTTTGTTACAAGATGAATTCTGATCTGCATGCACCTAGTAAGGTAAAAGCCACAGACCCCAGTGCACAAGTATGTAGATCCATAATCACATAACACAAGTACCATATTCAGATTCTGGTTTCCTGAGTGCTAAGGCTTAGTTGCAAAGCATGCTTCCAGTACTCAAGGCTGCAGAGATGAGCAAAAAAAACATGAAGAGCCGGGGCTGCCTGCCACAAGGAAGGAGAAGTCAGGGGCTCCAGGGCACTAGCTGCCTGCCTTTGTGACCCTCTTGCTTGAGCCTGAAGATGGAGCCAAGTTTTCAACATGTTGAAATAGCTGCTCATTTTTAACTGCAACTTTGTTTTTACTAGTTATGTTACTTTAGAGCTCTTGCTTTTACTGTTAGATCAACTTTGGTATTTCTTCTGGGAAAGGGTTGACAAGCTTTGCAAACAATAATAAACAATGCATGAAGAGAGCACCTCTGAACGCCATCAACATGCTCAAGGCTTTACAAAGCAGCAGCCAACAAAGAGGATCTTGTCTGGGGCAGCGCTGGAGCTTCTCCCCAGCACGGTGTAGCCACAGAGCGCCCCGTGGCCCAAGCTTTGGCTTTTAGGGCTCAACACTTTGCTTGTTCTCTTTTGACTCAGTTACTGGAGGGATCACGCTCCATGAGACAACCCTTTGCTTGGGTTCTTCTTCAGCACATTCTGCTGTGGAATGTGGTATTCCTGGGCTTGGCATTTGTCCTGCTCCAGTATGATGCACCGTCTCCTCTTCAGGAGCTGGCTATGCATTTTTCTTTGCTAATTAGTATCTCTGCAGTGCTGCTGTATCCTTCTGGCCATCTTGGCCACCGCCTTCTGGGGAATTGACTCTGGCAATCCCTCTTAATGGCAAGTTTGCCAAAGCCAGTATGTAGCTTTTTGCTGCCTGAGGCAGAAGCCTTGGCAGATCACCCCTCCGCATTGCTGCTCCTTTCCGGCAGGAAATACAAGACATGATCCATGGGCAGTCTCTTGCATACCAGCCAAGTTAAGGATTAACACACCACCTCCAAGCATTCTGACCACAGTCCTGCAGGATGGGCCACTAGGATTATCCTCATTTTAAGGATGTGGGTGTCAGACTGAATTTAACAAAACTGCTTGTTCAGGATCATTTGCAGGTCTTCCTGCAGAGCCTAATGCATGGGTGGAGAATCTCTTTCAGGCTGAAGGCCAAATTTGATTTTGGAAAAGCTTGTGAGGAACTGCATTCCAGTGGTGGGTGGGGCTAAAAGCCAAATGGGTGGGGCAAAACATGCAAGTATATTGTTGCTTAAATGCTTTACTGCCAGTAACGAAGTCTTAGGAGTGACATCTGGCCTGTGAATTAAGAAACCTACCAAGTGGTCAGTAGCTGGGGAAAAAAGAGCAGGGCCAGGAAAACGAGGCGTGTCTATTTGGTAAATGTAGGAGACCCAACTAGGACCAAACTTCTCCTATATGAATGCACCTGACTGCCAAAGTCATCATTGGGAGGGCCTGCTTTGCATCCCCCCCACCTCATGGTGGTATTGGGAAGTGCACAAGTGGTGAGAAGGCTTTTTCTCTTGTGCCACCAAGATTGTGGGTCTCTATGCTGAAGGGTGTCTGCATGGCTCCCTTCTGACTTGCCTTGTTCCAGGCTGGAAGGAACATCTTGATTCCAGTTTTGATGTCTCACTTGAAAGGATTGTGTTATGTTTGAATGGGATTTCTGTGAGGAGTCCTGTAACTTTTTAAAATTATTACGGCTCTGCTGATGTTGGCTATTGTGCTTGCATTGTTGCTATTTCTGTGGGATGCTCCGAGCCTCCTCAAATGGAAAAGCAAAATAAAAAGGTCTGCCTTGAGATCTGGTCTTCCAGTCCCCTAAATGTGGCCAGAGGATTGGCTCCAGAGGTGGCTGAATCTCAAGCCGTCAGGACTGTCTGCCCACATCCTTCCCCTGACAGCTTAATCCAGAGGCTGATGGGGCAGTGAGTGTTTTGGGCCCTCAACCCCTGAACTTCCTGCTTGTGTTGCTAAGGCCAGTCTCCAGGGCTGTGCTGAAAAGGAAGTGCCGAGATCATCAGGTCCAAACGATAATGCAGACTGTCCACTCACTGCCGGCCTTGGCTCAGTGCCATGGTGGGAACGAGTTCTCCCATTCAGACCTAAAGCCCCTTCAGCTTTGACTGCTTTGTCAGCTCGACAAAAACAGGAGGCTGGCTTAATGCAGGATCCCTCAGCCTTCCCCGTCCGTTCTCTGCAATTCTCCCGCAGTGTTTTCCTCCAGACCACCACCACCACGTGGGCAGGGGTCATTGCCCCTGTCTGGGTAGCCTCCTCTCACTGCTACTACCTTCTGAAGAATGCCTAGTCCTACAGTGGTGAACATATGCACATGTCCCACAGAACACAGCCCTCTGCACATTCAACTAGGGTCGCTCCCCACTGAAGCGGTAGCAGACACCTGGGATCACGCTCTTAGGGAGCTCTTCACTGTCCATCACTTTCCTGTATGTTAGGGAGGACTTGAAGTTTCTCCCCTGATTTTATGCAAACTATTGCATGTTTGCTGACATGGAAGGGCATAAAGAAATTACACTTGTGCCTATAATAATAGGACAGGGGACTATGCACCACATTTCTTTTTAGGTGGCTAAAAGAATAACTAAATGCTGTTGAGTTGTGTGTGTCAGGCCACCTCAGGCTACTGGATCTCTCTTCTGGAACTGCAGTGTTTGCTTTCAACTGCTGACACCAAAGCAAGGGAAAATGCCGGGAGACGCTGGCGTGCCACTTCCCTCGGTTCCCTTCCCAACAATCTCTGCCCTGCCCAGCACCTGCAGGGCCTCTCTGAGATCCTCGCCATGCGACACTGAGCTCTTCCTGTTGACTCATGCCAAGCTTGTCTGGCTGTCTCCTCCTCTGTTCCACTCTACCCCACTGCTGCTGCTGCCTCACTGGGCTCCTCTGGCAAAGAGAAGGACGGCAGAAGCGGAGTCCACCTCATTTAGCCCTTGGAACTTGACACACCTCAGTAAGGAATGTGGACAGCATTCTTGGCCTGTGTGCACACAGGGAGGGGGGCTGTGCAGAGGGGGATGCAGAGCTTCACAGCATGGGATAAAAATGACATCGCCTTCATCCTCCCACTTGTGTGGTGTTTTCCCCCAACTGAGGTTTTCTCAGCGTCGGACACTGGTATAATTTTACATGGCTATGCAATCATTACCTAAAGCAGGCAGCTTTCTTTATCCTTCAGGCCAAGGCAAGATAGATTTTAAAAAACAAAAATAAAAAACCCTGAAATGTGGAGGAGAGGCAGAGGAAATCTGAAGGTACGTTTTTCCATTTTGCTTTAACTTCCAAAAAAAGAACACTGGCACCTTGCAGAAAAGACACAGGTATGGTGGCAGAGTCAAGCACTCGCAGTTTTTTACCAACTCACTGTGCCTGTTGGATTTCTCATGTTAATGACACTGGAGCTCTACTAATTAAAAAAAGCGAAAGCCATTTATCCATGTGGCCACCACTCTTTCTGCAGAAGAGCCAACCTCTCTGCTCCTTCTCATGCCGTAGGAATCCTTTCTGTGGCTGGCAACTATGAGACAATCTGCAGGTTTCCCACTTGCTCAACAAGCCTCACCCCACAAAGGAAGCATTCTTAGCCCTTGAGAATTTTTCAGTGACTTCTGATGAGTTTGTGGAATGGTTTGCCAATCCAAAAAAGAAAATAAGCCCCGGTAATTAACATGTAATTGGAAATGTTAATAAGAAATAAAATGAATGCTTCAGGGTCTTATGGTTTTAAATTATATAGTGCTGGCTTACTGGCCTTTTAGCAACTAAGGCATTATATAAATGCTAATCATAAAGTAATGATTAGTACACGTGCTAATGATCAGCACATTAGTAATGATTCTACACTCACACACACACACACACTTTAATGTTTCCTGATATACACCCCTAACCCTAATATAGGGCTAAAGTTCCACTGAAAAGAGGGGGAATTTGAAAAAGCCTTCCTTGAGTAGCGTTTTCTGCACAGCTCATCATTTCTGCCCCTTCTGAACACCTTCCAACCATCAAAATCATGCCAGGATACTTCGTTTTCTGAACCCTAACCCTAATATAGGGTTAAAGTTCCACTGAAAAGAGGGGGAATTTGAAAAAGCCTTCCTTGAGGAGCCTTTTCTGCACAGCTCATCATTTCTGCTCCTTCTGAACACCTTCCAACCATCAAAATCATACTAGGACACCTTATTTTCCTTGTCCAAAATAAGCCTTGCAGGAAGAGAAAATTACTATAACCTTCTGAGCTGAGGATCCAAATCCCATTTGCAAGAATCCAGACCGGGATTTGGGGGTCTTTGCCCACAGCCCTAGCACTCACACCAGGGAATCCAGCCAAGTGGATGGAGTCCAGTGCCTCCTGTCATCTGGGATTAAGACTACGGGGCCAAGATGAAGGCAGACCAAGGCCTCAACACCTGCTGAGCCCAGCCAGGAAACCAGCTGTTCGCTTCCCTGGCTTGTTTGGGCCACTCTGATGGTTCATACCAAACCATTTTAAAGCCAGTCTGAAAGCAGCAGAGCAGCAATCTGGGTTGACCAACCCCCGCTCCCATCCCCCATCAAGGCATCACTCCCATTTTTCTATTCTGGAGATCAGGAAGGAAGCATTGAGTTCCGCCACTGCTAGAGCAGGAAGTACTGGCGGGAGCAAGCAGCACATTCCAGCCAGGTCACAGTCCACATCAACCTTTGCAATGCTGCAGCCCAAATGCTCCGTTTTTTTAAAGACCCTTCCCATCCTGCTTTCTTTGGCCCATATTAAGTTTCCTAAAAGCAGCTCCCAATAATAATAATATGTTGAGCCATAAAAGCAGAACAATTAAAACTAGACACTGAAGCAGGAAACAAAGTGCAATTTACCCAGAGGGATGTTGGATGTTAGTTGCTGTATCCTGGTACGGAGCAAGGGAAGCTTCCTAGGGTGGGTGTGAATTCCACCATCATGGGGCCAGCATTGAAAAGACCCTGTCTACAGCTTCCATATCTCTGGGGGCACCTTCATTGAACATTTAATTGCACCAGTAAGCATTCCCCCACCCTGGGAATTGCCCAGGAATTGGAGGGCAGAATGGAAGCACTCCCTGCCTTCTGTGGTAGCCCAGAAAAAGAGCCATTGCAGGGAGCTTGCTTTCTCCTACTTGCCAACTCCAACTGACAAATGCCATGCTAGGAATTCAGAAAGAAGGGGAAATGATGCTTGAGCCTTCTCCATCAGTCAAAAAGTTACCAATTGCTATTCAGGTAGGAACACCTGCACAAGACAACCAGCTTGGCCCAAACTGGATAGAAACTTTGTTATTGCCTTGCTGATCTGATCTCCCTCCTCCACCCTTTTCTTCTGCTTCCCTGCTCTTTTGGGGCTTGTCTTTTTCATTTGTAAGCCTCATGATCTAGCTTAGCCAAGTCACTATTTCTTAGCCTACCTTGCAAGTTTCAGCCCCAGCAAGTCTGATTTTCAATACTGGACCTTACCCCTGGATCTTGCACAAGAGCAGTAGCAGCGGAATGTGCTTCTGAGCCCATGCAACATTCCTTTCTCACTCTTACAACACAGCCAAGAATAGGGAAGCCCTTGTATTCACCTGATCCAGAATCGGTGCAAAATTTTAAAAAAAAAAACATACTTGAGACCCTATTCAGGAAGTTAGAGGGATAAAAATCCACTGTGATCATGGGAGTCCAACAAGAACAGCACCATTTTGCTGACATTAGCCCCTGGTTAGCCGTTTGTGGTGGGCTGACATCCATCTACGTTTCCTGAAACGCAAAAGCCATAAATCTCTGGAAAGAACACATTTGCCCCAGCTCTGATTCTGTAAGCTCAACACAGGAAAATTTGCATTGTAGTTAATACTCAGCACTGCCTTTAATGTCTGTGTGAGCCCATGAGACATTTCTTTGATGGGGAGGGGCAGGTGGGAGGGTATGATGTGCATGTGAAAAGGTGGGAGGGGCAGGGCCTCTGCACCAGCCTCGTCCATCTTCTCAGCAACTTCTTTGGCCCTCCAGTTGGGCTGCTGCTTTGTGGAAAGTTAATGACCAAGGAAACAGCCCTTGCCAGTAATCCTCCAGCCCCCCCCCCACCCAGCAATTCAAGCCTGTTTGCTCCCCCCAGCTATTAATAAAGCCACTTCCTGGCCTCTGTCTTTTAAAGGGGATCCTTAATGATTTTACAAGTGGATGGGGTGTTTTATTCTTCTTTTGAAGAGACCCAGGCTTGTAAAATGTTTACCTCCTGGTCCCCGTTGCCAGAGAATTTCAAAGTTGGGCTTGTTATTGTAGAAGTGAAAAGATCTGCCCCCCCCCACCGCCCCCCAGTAAGGCTGGTCTACACTGGGGACAGCCAGAGCACTGAATGGGAAGGTCCCAGTTTAATAGAAGCTGTCCTCCCCCATGATGAGGTCACCCAGACATGTTGGACCGAAAGTCCAACAACCCAGCCAGCATGTCCAACAGAGGCTGAGGTTGCAGTCATTCTCATCTGGATGGCCCCAGGCTGCAGAAGGCTCAGGGACATTCCACAGCCACCAGAAACCTGCATGCATTCTGGGATCAGAGAGGAATGAGAGCACTGAAAGGGCTTCTGAAAATGGATTGTGATCTGGCCCTTGTACTATGGGGTGATAGATTTAAATCAAAGTTATATCAGAGGGATTTCCAGCCATCCTGTGTAGATATACTTCATGATCCAAAGGAGGAGCCACAGCATTCTTTGTACAATCACACAGGGAATGCTGGGGTGCCATTACCAGTGCTGGTCAACAGGGCTCGGAAAAATCGCTCTGCAGTAAGAAATGTGGCAACAGTTTTCTTTGGCGAATATCCTACCAGCAAGCCTGCCAGGCCAGAAGGCCACCTTTCACGGGTCCGTGAAAGAAGCCACACTGTACCACGTGCTGGCCCACCCCAGCATGCACTGTTTCATTTGGCTTGGCCTGAACTGCTCCAGTGCGTGCTGCAAGCAGCTAGTTAGACATTTTCTCTGTCATGATCCGTCTGTCCAGGGATGAATCAACAGCCTTAGGAGACTCTCAGTGGGCCTCATTTGAGGTGCTCCTTTTCGCACCCCAAGAAGTTGCAAAAAGTGGCAAGGGCCAAATATATTAGCAGACAAACAAGATTGTGCAGGCTACACTCAGCTGAAGAACTGAAACGGTGAGGAAAAGCAGAAATGAATGGAGGTATCTATACCAGTCTTAAGGACTACTGAACTGATTTGAAAATAGCTCACTGTTGTGACTGCACAGAGTTGTGTGCACAATCACTATGGCCCACCCAGAGGGCACATCACCTCCCTCTAGCCAGCACCCTAATTATTCAAGCAGAGGGAGAGAGGGGAAGGAGCAGGTTTAAAAGTTAACAAGCCACTTAATTGTTAATTGCTGTGAAAAGGCCAAGCGCTCTCTCTACTCCAATCTGCCACCTGTAGCCACTGGTATCCAAGAGTGTCATCTGGCCACCTTTGCTCTCTACATGTACTGGAAGGTTACAAGAAAGCTTCATATTACCGGGAGACCCTGGTGCATTCCAGGCACATTGCCTGCCTTTGAGGGGCCATGTCATCTCTTGTCCACTCACTGATTTATTCCTGCTTTCCCAACAGCTCCAGATGAGTAGAGGGAAGAAGGGACGTCCTTAGTTACACCATGTTTTTGAAGCTGTCTCTTATAAAATGGTCACAAGGGTTAGGCATCATGAGGAAGCAAGATACACTGAAAAGACAATAATGCTAGAGAAAGTCAAAGGCAGAAGAAAGGGAAGATCAAATCTGAGATGGATCCACACAGCCTTGAGTTTATAAGAGCTGAACAGGACATTTTCAAGGGCCCAGAACTCAGAGGTGACTTTACAGCATGTAAACCACAACAATACGCCATAACATATGCAATCATATACTGCCTAAAAATCCCAAACTTGTTGTAAGAATAAAGCTTTCCATAAGTTTGAGACTATGTGGGGAGGTGATTCTTTGTGCGCGTTCAGATCCAGCAACTCCCTTGCTTTACACTTGGAAATATTCTTGCTCTGCATTTCCAGCACTGAACAGGGAGTTGACCAAGGGTCCTCCAAGGGTGCCCCCATTCTGGAGGGGAGGAGAATGAGCCAGGATTTGGGGGGCACCACCACTGCCTTAGGATGCTGCAAGAGGCTATAAAGGGTTCTATAGCCGTCATTCTTCCATTTTTTCTGCCTTGTTGTGGCGAAGGGGCTTGCGTAGCTCAATGAAGCTATGAGCTATGCCGTGCAGGGTCACCCAAGACGGACAGGTCATAGCAGAGAGCTCTGACAAAACGTGATCCACTGGAGAAGGAAATGGCAACCCACTCCAGTATCTTTGCCATGAAAACCCCATGGACAGTACCAAAAGGCAAAACGATATGACACCGGAAGATGAGCCCCTCAGGTCGGAAGGTGTCCAATATGCTACTGGGGAAGAGCGGAGGGCTAGTACTAGTAGCGCCAGAAAGAATGAAGCGACTGGGTCAAAGCTGAAAGGACACTCAGTTGCCGATGTATCTGGAGGTGAAAGGAAAGTCCGATGCTGCAAAGATCTATTCTCCATAGGAACTTGGAATGTAAGATCCATGAATCAAGGCAAGCTGGATGTGGTCAAACAAGAGGTGACAAGACTGAACATCAACATCTTAGGAATCAGTGAACTCAAATGGACAGGCATGGGTGAATTTAGTTCAGATGACCATCAGGTATACTACTGCGGGCAAGAATCCCACAGAAGAAATGGAGTAGCCTTCATAGTCAATAAAAGAGTAGGAAAAGCAGTACTGGGATACAATCTCCAAAATGACAGAATGATCTCAGTTCGAATCCAAGGCAAACCATTCAACATCACAATAGTCCAAGTCTATGCCCCAACCACTGGTGCTGAAGAGGCTGAGGTTGACCAGTTCTATGAAGGCCTACAACACCTTCTAGAATTAACTCCAAAAAATGATGTCCTTATCATCATAGGGGATTGGAATGCTAAAGCAGGAAGCCAAAAGATAACTGGAATAACAGGCAAGTTTGGCCTTGGAGTACAAAATGAAGCAGGGCACAAGCTGGTGGAATTTTGTCAAGAGAATACAATGGTCATAGCAAACACTCTTTTCCAACAACCCAAGAGACAACTCTACACATGGACATCACCAGATGGTCAACACAGAAATCAGATTGACTATGTGCTCTGCAGCCAAAGATGGAGAAGTTCTATACAGTCAGTAAAAACTAGACCAGGAGCTGACTGTGGCTCAGATCATGAGCTTCTGGTGGCAAAATTTAGGCTTAAGTTGAAGAAAGTAGGGAAAACCACTAGGCCACTCAGGTATGACATAAATCATATCCCAGATGAATACACAGTAGAGGTGACAAATAGATTTAAGGAATTAGATCTGATAGACAGAGTGCCTGAAGAACTATGGATGGAGGTTCGCAACATTGTACAAGAGGTAGCAACTAAAACCATCCCAAAGAAAAAGAATTACAAGAAAGCAAAATGGCTGACTGAGGAAGCTTTACAAATAGCTGAGGAAAGAAGGGAAGCAAAAGGCAAGGGAGAAAGAGAAAGATACAAACAATTGAATGCAGAATTCCAGAGAACAGCTAGAAGAGATAAGAATGCCTTCCTAAATGAACAGTGCAAAGAAATAGAAGAAAACAATAGAATAGGGAGGACCAGAGATCTCTTCAAGAAAATTGGAGATATGAAGGGAACATTTCATGCAAAGATGGGCATGATAAAGGACCAAAATGGCAGGGACCTAACAGAGGCAGAAGACATTAAGAAGAGGTGGCAAGATTACACAGAAGAACTATACAAGAAAGAGCTTAACATCCCTGATAAGCACGATGGGGTGGTCACTGACCTTGAGCCAGACATCCTGGAATGTGAAGTCAAATGGGCCTTAGGAAGTCTGAGCAACAACAAAGCTAGTGGAGGTGACAGCATTCCAGCTGAGCTATTCAAAATCCTGAAAGACGATGCAGTTAAAGTGCTACACTCACTATGCCAGCAAATTTGGAAAACTCAAGAGTGGCCACAGGATTGGAAAAGGTCAGTTTACATTCCGATCCCCAAGAAGGGCAATGCCAAAGAATGTTCAAACTACCGCACCATTGCACTCATTTCACATGCTAGCAAAGTGATGCTCAAAATCCTACAAGCTAGGATCCAGCAGTATGTGGACCGAGAACTACCAGAAGTACAGGCAGGATTTCGAAGAGGGAGAGGAACTAGAGATCAAATTGCCAACATACGCTGGATCATGGAGAAAGCTAGGGAGTTCCAGAAAAACATCTACTTCTGCTTCATTGACTACGCTAAAGCCTTTGATTGTGTGGATCACAACAAATTGTGGCAAGTTCTTAAAGAGATGGGAGTACCAGACCATCTTATTTGTCTCTTGAGAAACCTATATGCAGGTCAAGAAGCAACAGTGAGAACTGGACACGGAACCACTGATTGGTTCAAAATTGAGAAAGGAGTTCAGCAAGGCTGTATACTGTCACCCTGCCTATTTAACTTATATGCAGAGCACATCATGAGAAAGGCAGGGCTAGATGAATCGCCAGTTGGAATCAAGATTGCTGGGAGAAATATCAACAACCTCAGATATGCAGATTATACCACTCTCATGGCAGAAAGTGAAGAGGAACTTAAGAGCCTCTTGATGCGGGTGAAGGAGGAGAGCGCAAAAGTTGGCTTGAAACTCAACATTAAGAAAACTAAGATCATGGCATCCGGTCCTCTCACTTCCTGGCAAATAGATGGGGAAGAAATGGAGGTAGTGAGAGATTTTATTTTCCTGGGCTCCAAGATCACCGCAGACGGGGACTGCAGCCAAGAAATTAAAAGACGCTTGCTCCTGGGGAGAAAAGCTATGGCAAATCTAGATAGCATACTGAAAAGCAGAGACATCACCCTGCCAACAAAAGTGCGTATAGTCAAGGCTATGGTTTTCCCAGTTGCAATGTATGGCTGTGAAAGCTGGACCATAAGGAAGGCCGAGCGCAAAAGGATTGAGGCCTTTGAGTTGTGGTGCTGGAGGAGACTCCTGCGAGTCCCTTGGACCGCAAGGCGATCAAATCGGTCAGTCCTAGAGGAGATCAACCCTGACTGCTCTTTAGAAGGCCAGATAGTGAAGATGAAACTCAAATACTTTGGCCACCTAATGAGAAGGAAGGACTCCCTGGAGAAGAGCCTAATGCTAGGAACAATAGATGGCAAAAGAAGAAGGGGACGGCAGAGGATGAGGTGGCTGGATGGAGTCACAGAGGCGGTTGGTGTGAGCTTGAGTGGACTCCGGGGGATGGTGGAGGACAGGAGGACCTGGAGGAATGTTGTCCATGGGGTCGCGATGGGTCGGACACGACTTCGCGACTAACAACAACAAGCCGTCATTCTTCCATTTTTTCCCCCAGAATGAATTTTCTGTGGTAAGAAAGAAAATGGAACCAGCAGTGGAAAAATACAAAAGAGCTGCAAGTGGCGAATCATGAGGTTGTCTAAGCCCCACTGCCCCGGTCCAGAAATTCCAAGCACCATTAAAGCCTTGCCTGGAAACATTTTAAGCTAAAGGCAAGTGTTTTGGGATATGCTCACATCTATAACTAGCTGGGTTGGTGTCATTTCATTTCAGCCTGCTCTGCAAAACTGCCCATGAAACGTTTTTAAAGCAGCGTTTAAGAATGCATATTTAGTAAGTTTTGCCTTTTATTTGATCAGATTGGAAACCATTTATTGTGTATGTATTTAGAGAAAACAGAGGAAGGATTCCTGTGGTTTTTCCTGAGACAATGTTATATTTTACAGTCTGTTTAAAGATCTGGAGCATTTAGGCTGAAGCTAATTGTATATATTAATGATCTAGATTTGGATGCATTTTTTGAAGTAGTATATTAAGTATTGCTTTTTAGACTTCTCTGATTTTCTGTGTATTCTGAAAAGTGCCTAGAGATTTTCCTTGAATATAGTAATGCTTTTTGAAGAATATGTTAGAAGTTGCTAATTCGTATAGCTGCCTCTTTGTTTGCTTGCTCAAATTTAAATCTACAACCTGGATGTAACTCTTTGCACTTTATCCCTTCAGTCAACAGAACCCCCTCTCTTGCAAGGGAAGTTCAAGGCAAGTGTTAATATTTTTGGAGTCTCCCATGCAGCATTTAAGCTACAACTTCCTCTCCTTTAAGCACAGTTAATGCAAGGGGTAGAAGAGGTGGAGATGAAACCCCAATGTTCTAATTAAAGGAATTAATTCTGCAGTCTTTGTTCAGCCTCCTCAGATTCTTCTCTCCTTCCTTCCCCCTCTTTTCTCCCCTCACCCTCTATCTGGCTCTTGATGAGAGACCCGTTGTCCCAGCAGAAATTGTATTCCCTGGCCCATCTCCAAGGGTAATTGATGCAGGTGGAGATTAAATGTGAAGGTTTGAGACAGATGTTCATGCAGAGGGATCCATCCCTGACAAGTTCAGGTGTGGGAAGCAGGAGGGGAACAGGATAAAAGACAGAAAGGGTTGAACAGATTTGCAATCTTAGCACATGGAGTGGAGCGTGATTGTCGCAGGCATAATGTGCAGGTCTCAAGCATGTCTGGGTCCATCAGGCCCATCCATTGTGTCTGGAAAGCTATGAGGCCAAAGCAGCAGCCAATGGCGAGTCTCTTCATATGCCTCAACTGTCGCTAACTCCTGCATGTTTCTTTTCTGATACCAGTTGCCCCTTTTTAAAACATAGTTCTTGTGTTTCCCCTAAGGGAGAAATTAGAAATGCCTTTAAAATGCTTTCAGGACACTCATGCATACATTAAAGCAACCTTCCTCAAGCCAATGGCCATTCCAGCCAACAATGATGGGAGCAGCAATCCAACACATCTAAAGGTACCAGCATGGCGAAGGCTGCATAAGCACAAGCCAGGTCCGACCTCCCCATATGCTCTTCAGGTAAATCCTCAAAAGTGAGGGGTGAGGAGAAAAGGATGCTTTTTCTCTGGGTGCACATGCCATGTCAGCACACAGCATGAATGTGGGCCACTGGGTTCCTTCGTACCCTTGCCTTCCATTGCAATGGCCTACTCTGCAAGTAAGCCATGACAATGGAAGGCTGGCTGGCATGATGGGAGATGTAGTCCAAAGCATGTGGAGGAACCTGGTAGCCTACCCCTTGTCTATGCTCCAAATGTGAGCCAGAATGAAAGAGGTTTCAGACCATCATGGTTTTCACCATAGAAGGTGTTGAGGATTCTTCCTTGGTCCTCCTATGCCAGACAGACTACCACACACAGTATCTTGGTTGAAGGATATGGGATGAAAAAGTGGAAGCCACAATACCTAAACTAAATTTGCAAGTGTACTGAAGCTGTAGCTGAAGCTTCTTAAAGCATGCCGGAGTACTTGGTGTCCTCTTGAGAATGCTACTGCAGTAGTCTCCTTGAAGCAAGCGGCGAGAGATGGGGTGGGTTTACTCAAAGAAAGAACTCCCAGTCCCAAGCTGGGGGAGTGCCATGCCATTTTCATTGCAGGGGTGACGAACACTCCCAGGAATGCTCCAGAGGCTGAAGTTCTCCTGCGCAGAGAACTTCCTAGCCTGGAGGGTGAATTCCAAAGAATGACACCACCAGCTCTAACACAAGGTGCTCTCCCTCCCTGCAGGGCTAGAAGGTAGGAGATGACAATGCAAGAATAGTCATCCCTCCTCTTCAAAAGGAGGTTGCAGGAATGGGATGGAGAGAAGCCCCCACAATAGTCCCACACTAGCCTACCCTTTGTTTCAGGCACCTGCAGCATCCCCCTATTACCCCAAGATTCTGGCACTTTCTCTGGTGACTCCTTCCATGTGACCCAGTGGGCTTGTCAAAATTGGAGCCTTGGATGAAATTGCTGGGAGGAGAGACAGAGTCAGGAGGATCCCAGGCATTGCAAACCTGTGAAAGAGGTTTCTCCATCTGCATGCCAGCATCCCTGGAGATCAAAGGCATGAAGAGAAGTAGCCTTTGTGATGGGGACTTAACTTCTACAGGACCAGCTTCCCCTTGAGGTTCACCAGAACTGGATCATTTTTCAGAAGCATTCAAATGGCCTGAGTTGGGGCAAGAATAGAATGATTTGGTGCTTGGAATTTTAGTGCACTTTTTGGAGTGTTTTTTATGCATCATTGATTGTTTCAGGATGGTGCAGGCATGATTATTTAAAATTATTATTGTGAATCATTCTTATTAATATTGCATTGTCAACATCATGGAGCCACTGAGGTTAAAAGATGTTTGAGAGTCCAATCCCACACAAGAGCCTGCAGTATACAAACAAGCAGAAACCTGCGTTGCTGCCTTCCAGGAAATAAGGTTTTATATCATCCCTGGGTAACCTGTTCTGGAGTTACCCAACACTTCTGCAGAGGAAGCACCTTGTCAGAAATTCATCTTGCTGAATTGCCCCACAACTAGGTCCCATGTTATCACAAGGAAACCCCTTGGCAGCAAATTTATTGTGCTACTACTACATCAAGCCTCTCATGAAATCTAGTATTGATGGTCTTGATATCTTGCCTGTGAATCTGAAGGTGTGGACCCGCACTCTAAGCACTGTTAACAAGTGGCTAAGCGAAAGGCAGATCTGTCCTGTGGGGCTCAGCTGAACCAAGGAAATTAGCAGGAAGAGCACAAAAGCAGGATGCTGCTCCAGGTTTTGGAAGGCTTCCCCCATGGACTCCCTCCCTCAGGGAGTGTGGCATCTCCCTACCTCTGTCGCCAGCTGCCACTGTTCATCCACCTCTTTGATTTCATCCTTGCAACCACGTGCTTCCTGGGCAGGCAAAAACCCAGGGAGCAAATTAGCAGTGGTGTCTGTCGCCCCGCACCACCACCACTGTTGCCTGGGCCAGAGTGAGTAGCAAGTCAACAGGCAGCTTGGAGTGGGGAAGAGAAGCACATCCAAGTGGCTTTTGCTGGTGAGCCCTGAGTGAGGTGTGGGCCCTTAACAGATGCTTCTTCGCAACAGCTCTGCTTCTGTACATGGGCCTTTCCCAAGCACTTCAGAGCAGGCAAATGCACTGGTAAATTGTGCTCCCTATTAACTCCTTGGCTGAGAAATTGCCAACTAGATGTTCCACCCTACACATAAAAATTACTCCTGTCAGCCTGTCTTGGGGATTATCCTTCAACCACTATGTGGTGCTTGGAACAGCTCTACCCCACTGCCTCCAAAGGCTTTTGCCGCCTGCAGCTGTTGCTCTGTGAGGCAGCTGGAAACAGGGAGCTGCACGGCTCCCCTGGCACCCACTCACACCTAGTTTTGACTGCCTCTTGCTCACCGTCTGCACTCCTCAGAACAAATTGCTGCTGCAGTTGGGGTTGAGCTTTTATGAGAGATTTGCCTGCTCTTGTCTGCCTGGGACAGCGTTTGGCTGGTGGGCCTCTCTGGAAGTTTATGGCCTGACTCCTGCTTCCTTCAAGGTTTATGGTGGCAAAACACCAGGTTGGTTAACATTTTAATAAGGGTCACCTAAAACTGATGTAGGGGGAGGGGGAGCCTGAGGGCTGAAGGCTGAAGGGAAGGGAAACAATAATTTCTCCAAAGTATTTCACGAAAGACACAAAGAGACAAGGAGGACTTGAGGTTAAATGAATATTTCTATTTGACATGGGTGATTTTTAAAGGATATATAGCAGGGGCTCAGAGGGTGGCGGGAGGCTGATAATTAAAAACAAACATAACCTGAAAGAAGACAAAAGGCAAAATGAAAGAACAAAAATATATTAGGAAGGAATTAAACATGGGAACCAAAGAGAGTTTGAATAAGAGGAAAAGTAAGGCACAAGTATTTGGGGCTTTTTAAATTTAGAAAAATGGTGATAAAGATTATAATATAGAACCAGCAAGTATGTATTAATTTCATATCTTGTCAATACATTGCTTTATTAATATGGCTAATTATATAAGTTATTAAGAGATTTAATCTTATTTGTAAGACAGGGATATAAAAACTCAGTCTGGTGGCCAATTTGGCACACCAATCTGCCCGCCTGGGATTCTCCAGATGGCCACCTCCTCTTTCCCGATCACCAATCAGATGGAGGATTCCAGGCCTTTCTGAAATTCTTCCTCATTCTAAGGCTGTGTTCCGGGCAGTCACAGCATTCAGTTAAAATATGTGGATAGTTTTGGTATTTTGGTCCCATCCCCTTTGCCTTTGGTCCTACCCACCACTGGAATGTGGCCTATGAGTACTTCTCTGAAATTGAATTTGGCCCTCAAGGATCAAGAGATTTTGCACCCCTGCTTTGAATTCTCCCATCCACAATACGAGGAACTAGGAATAGTGGTCTACATTACAGGGCTGCTGTGAATCAGGATACTGTGTGTGCAAAGGAACTCTTCAATCAGGCTGCTATCCTGAGTCTAATTAGATAACTGTAGTCACAACTGGCTTGCTCCTAGAATTCCATCAAAGCAAAGGCTTCAGGAGAGCAGACATGTCTCTTGATATTTAACTCAGTTTTTAAAAAACTCAGTAAGATTTGTACTCTGATTGCCAAACTTCAATAAAAGTTGTGAAAAATTCTTTCCATACCTCCCTTTGGTTAAATTCTTAAGGGAAAGGGTTTCGGCATTAGGTCACACAAGCGGAAGAAAAACAAAATAGGTTATTTTAGAGGTGAATAATAGATTACTGATGTCATCCTGTGCGTGCGTGCGTGTGTCTATTTGTGCCGAGCTGTTGCAAGGGCAGGTGGGAAGAAATTCCTGTGAGCATGAGCGATAAATTTCCCTCTCTTAGACTGGCCAAAAAGACCCATTTTCATTATCACCTCCAAGTGCCAACTCTAGATGCCAAGAACAATAAAGCAATGTAAACTATTCAAATGAAGTTCATTTTACAAAGTTTACCATTATTATCATCAGTATACTATTTGTAATTTAACTTGCAAGTTGTAATTTTGCTGAGTATACTTTGTAATATTATTGTAAGGATTCAGGGCACAACCCCCTTCACGATAAGACAGAAAATAAGCGCTACAACTCCTAGTCAGCAACCATGGGGTCAAGCAGCCCAATTGGGATGTTTTAATTTAAATTGGTTTGGATTTGAATATTCAGTATATACTGAATATTTCAAACTAACAACCACTCTGAGGTTTCCCACACCCTCCTGAATCTTCAGACTTTGCCTTGAAAGCAAACACACTGTCCTTCTGCCTCCTTGCAAACACGCACCAAAGGTCTTCCTGCAGGTGTTCCAGGCGGGCAGGCGCTCAACAGCCAGCCCCCTGGGAGCTGGGAATGTGACAGAGATGAAAGGGACACTAAAGATCAGAGGTGCGAGAAGGGCCTTTTCTCCAGCAACCATGTCTAACGTGTGAACTCCTGCTGCAGGGTGAGCAGCAGGGGGTGAGCAGCCGGGTCTGATTTGTGTTTCCTCTCTCTTTGGGTGGTGGAAAGTACAATGCCACTCACTAGAAGCACCGTCTTTGATCTGTGCGGAATCTGCATGTGATGCATCGGTGCCACTTTTTTGCACAAGGATGCACTGGGACAACTGGGCGACATGCAAGAGCACAGCATGAGGGAAGCCTATGGGGAGCACTGTGGTGGGACCTGCCCTCTGCGTAGAGCAGACTTCACTCAAGGGGTGCCCTTCCAATGTGCTGAACTGCACCTACCAGCATCCCCAGCCAGCATGTCAGACCCATCTAGCAGGCAGCCGTGGGGAAAGCCTGCCCTAGGCAGACCGCAGGGGGACCTTCTGATATTTAAGGGGTCCCGTCTTGTTTTCCTATACTGATTAGGATGCCCCCCTCCCCACAGTAACTGCTGGTATACCATGGAGGCGCCATTTCTCACCGTAGCTAAAAGCTGCAAAAGACTGATTATGCCCCCTCCCCGAATTCCTTTTATTCTTTACAGCACCCTTGCCTAATCTGACACCCCGCAGATGAGATGGGCTGCACCTCTACCAGGTGGGCACGGCTGCTTTACAGGAATGGGTGCAGCTGGAGGAACCCAGCAGCGCCCCTCTCGCCCACCACATGGCCTCCCACAGTGACACCAACCTGTGCCCCGCTCCGGAAAGCCCCCTCGGAGTCCGAGGGCGGCCCCGCATTCCGACCCACGAGGCGGGGGCTGGGCCGGCGCGGCGCGGCGCGGCCTCGAGGGGCGTGGCCCGGGTGACATCAGTCTGGGGCATGAATGAACAGGGCGAGAACTTTCTCACTGGCTCCCATTGAGTTTTTCGACCAGCGAGGCTGGGAGGGCTGCTGTTGGATCCCGACGACCGGAAAGTGAGCCAGCAGCCAGCCCTGCGCTCGGGGAACAGCATGGGCAGTCTCCACGGGGCCAGCGGCCGCAGCCTCCTCTCTGTCCTCTTGGTCCTCCTCCGGGCGGCGCTCCGGGGCGCTCGAGCCCACGAAGGTGAGTGAAGACCGCTTGCAAGCCGCTCCGCAAACGGGGGCTCTTTCCCGGGGCGGAATCGTTCCCATCGCTGCCAACTGCGGGCTTCCCGCTGCCGCCCTCAGGCGAGCTCACCGGGTAGGAGAGAGGCTTCCTGCGCCTCGGGCGTCCCCAGGAAGGGGGGGTCCCCTAAAGAAAGTGCTCCCCCTTCTTCCACCGCTATTCGGGCAAATTTGGCTTTCCCCAGTGGGCTTCAGTGGCGACCTAGTCTGGGTCCTGCGCAGAGAATTGCGTGGTGTTTCGGTATTTCTAAGAAAGCCTTCTCTGGACTTCTGCGCACAAAGAAAGTGGAAGGGAGAAATCCAGGGACAGAAGTAAAGAGAAGGTAGGCAAGGGGTGGTTTCGGAGAGTCGAAATCAAAGTTGCGCGGGGTGGGGGGGAAGCGAGGCAGCACGTCTTCTAGTGGATTCACACTCCCACTCTGAATTCAGTCAGCCGCGTTACCCCCCACCCACCCCCCTCCACGAGGGCCAGGGAGAGGAGGAAGCACTTGCTGAAATAGGTGGAAAGAACCGCTCCGGTTTAATCGCGGCGTGTAGATGGGGCGGGGAAGGCGGGAGGCCACTGCCGGGAGGGGGCTCTCTTTCCCGCATCGATTGTAAAGCACCTAGAGAGTCAGTCCAGCAGGAGAGGAATCCCAAAGCGTGCCAACTCGGAATAAATCACGTTAAATTCAGTAGCACTTATTCCCTGGTGTGTTTCTGGGATTGCGACCTAGTTAATTGCCAGAATTTGGGCTTGCCCAGCAAAATGGACCGGCACGAGATTGAGAGCTGAAGGGAAAAAGCGATGCAGGACTAGTTTATGACTCTCATTGTCTTCAGTGGGTTGATGGACCCTCAGGGATGAACAGGGCAGCTCCATCAGCCACTTCATCGAGCCCCCCGGCTGGGAGGCATCCTTTCCGGGAAAGCAGGAGCGCCCCTGGCTGCCTGCGCAGCCTGCTTCTGAGCTTGGTGGGGATTTCCAGCAGGCTGCAGTTGGGAATAGGAGGGAAGATTGGCTGAGAGCTGGCCCTGAACCAGAGGCTCTGAAGGGCTGGCTGCACTGCTTTCTGGGATCGTCCTGTGGCTGCGCCATTGGGCTCTGCAAGTTGGAAGTCTATACACAGAACGCGCCGCGGCCGCTCAACATCCTGTAGAGCTCTTTGAACAGGCCGAAGCCTCAGACAGTTAAAGGGCATTTTTAAAATTCCAGAGCGTGTTTAATAGAGCCAGCTTTCTGTCTGTGGTGTGTCCCTTTTTGTGTGGTTTTGGAATGTGAAGAATTGGTTACAGGCAGAGGTTCCTCCGGGCATCAAGTAAGAGATGGTGAAGGGATTGTAACTGAGGAAGTATTCTGTAGATCTCGGAAGCTTGCACCTAGAGGAGGATGGCCTAAGAAGAGAAACCCAGCTGCACAATACCCTTCTTCCAGTCCCTTTAGAGCTTACCACCTGAACTCAGATAGGAAACAGCACTGCCCATAATAGGAAGCACTTTCTTTGAGGGGCTCTGTTTGTAACATCTGGGGGAGGTGTGGTAATTCACGCACCTTGATTACACAATTGAGCCTCTGAGGTGGTGATGGTTCATACCAAGTTGGGCAACGGCAAATAAATATTCTGATTGCTAAGAAAGAAGGGTGGGTCAGGGAGGGGCACTGAATCAGCACTAGGAGACAGGTGATCAATTCAGGTGCTATCCTTTGCAGGAAGTTCCCCCTTTTTTCTTTGAGAGGGATTGAGAAATTTGGACTTAACCTGTTTGAGAGGTTATTAATTTTCCTTCACTTTGATTCAAACAGTGAATATTTGGTCTGTCTCCCTTGCTGCCGCTGCCACCACCCATGTGCCTCCTGTTCTCTTTTGGCCACCCCTGTGGAAAGTGACTGTTCTCTCCATAAGCGGAGAGGTGTTGCAATTGGCGATGGTATTCCTGGTTTCTTCAGCTCCCACCTGGGGGCCTGTTTGTGCTTGGACATAAGTGGCATAGGAGAAGGACCCTTTTGGAGCGTCGGGTTTCAAGAAAGTACAATTTCTCTGAGTCAGATGGGAGGGTTACTAGTGTATCCAAGATAAGACTCCTCAAAGCTGAACCAGCCCATCGGCCTCTTTTACCCTTGGCAGAGTCATGGCATGACAAGTTCCCCCTTGGCCCAGCATAAGCAGGAGGTGGAGACCAGCGGCACCCAGTCTCCCAGGGTAAGCCCTTCTGTTGGGCAAGTCCAGACACGTGCTTGGGTGTGTAGTCTCTTGGCCTGAAAGCCAGGATTTGCCATTTGAGCTAGGGGCTTACCTTCAAGCCTATTTTCAATAACAAGTATCTCTGGAATGTGTGAGGCAATGCTAAGAATTTAGTCACAGCAAAGAAAGAGCTCCTTGGAGCATGTACAGAAAGCCTATATCCATTTATTCACAGCAACCAGGTCCTTTTAAACAGGGACTTGCTGGCTGAGCTCCTGGCATGTGCCTGGGAAGTGCCAGCCTTGGTCTGGGATCTAAGTTGAGTTACAGCCCCCCTCCTCAGCTCATATCATTAAAGGTTGCAAACTTTCTCTTTTCTTTCCCAAATCACCCCTCTTGCTGTGTTTCTGAGGTTCCCTGTTGCAGGGTTATTTTTTAAGGGTCCAACTCAGTAACTTGCTGTCCACCCGGGCAGTGTTAAGGCAGCAGCAGCAGCGCTGAGAACACAGCAATGGGAACTGTTGCTCTGGGGACTGGAGGCCCCTCAAAATGCATACGTCCAGAATGGAGGGGGGATATTTCACCCCTAGGGCCATCTCTGATTCAAAGGTAGATATTTTGTTGCATGCAGATGTAATGCATCATTCAGTTCTGGCTTGGGTAAGAAGCATTTTGGTGCACATCCACCCACCAGCAGGTTGTGTTTTAGTGAGTAATAGGAAACCTATGAAATTGTGCCTCCAAAGTGGGATCGTGAGGTGGCATGTGTGTTCTACGTGGAAAAATCACAGTGAGGTGTCTTTAAGGCCGAATACCATGGCAGTCTGGTTGGCAACTATTGCCTGTGAACCAAATTTGGGCCATTTGGTTCCCAGGCTTCACAAAATAGCTTGAGAAGATCAGCTGTGGGATGACGGAGGCCAGAGAAGAGGCCTCTCCATCACTAGTCTGTTTTCACTCACTCTTCCTCCAGGCAAACCACTTCAGCTCACCTGAGAAGCAGAACAGAAAGGGTTCTTGTTGCGCCGTTATGTGCCCTCCCACCCCCTAAGATCTGCAATGGCGGGCCTCCTCCGGGAGCCGGGAGGGAGGTGAAATGGGTGAGCACCCGGAGGAGGGCTTTTTTGGCGGTGGTGCCCCAACTATGGAATGCGCTCCCTGGAGAGGTTCGCCTGGCGCCTTCGTTATATGCTTTTTGGCGAAGACCTTTTTATTTAAGTCCTATTTTAATTGTTAATGTTGGTTTTTGGTTGAGGTTTTCTGTTGTTTGTTTAGAAGTTATGTATGTTGTGGTTTGTGTTGGTTAGGGGTAATATTTTAGGTGGTTTTTCGTTTATATGGGTGGTATTGGATATTTAATTTATTTATATTTAGTGGCTGAGATGCACCGAGGGGGGGGATAAATTATTTTAATATTTGTATTATTTTTGTATTTTAACCTATGTTGTAAGCCGCCCCGAGGCTTTGTTGCGATGGGGCAGCCTATAAATGTTTTCATAAATAAATAAACAAACAAACAAACAAACAGTGGAGCTAAAGTTGGGCTAACCAGCCAGCTACTCTGTAGATGTGTTCTGGTTTGGGGTGCAGAGCTACCTCTGGTTTTATAAAGGCAGTAGCGATGGCAGCGTTGGGTTCTGTCTCCCTCTTTGCCCGTCTGTCATTTTTTAAAACAGCAGCTGAAGAGGAAGTACACGGGTCTGTCTGGGGGAGAGGAGTGGCAGGAGTGCTACTGCTAGACTGAGGCAGGCCTGCCCTGCAGCTCCATGGGGCTGCTTCTTCCAAACCTCAAAGCCAAAAGGCCCCATTTGGCTCACTGCAGGAGAAGACAGGAATGTTAATGAAGAGGCCAGGATTGCCGCTTGGGCTCTAATTATGCTGGGGAAAGAGACCAGAAGGGGTTTGTCCAGTAGACAGTTCCTCTCCAGATCCACTCTCTGGCCTTGGCACTGTTCATTGTGGGTTCCCCTGGAACACAGATGTTGGAGCTGAAGGACAAGGCTTCATGAGGCTCGGTTTTCCAAAGCAAGCTCCATGGGGAGCTGTCCCTCAGGTCCCCAAAACATTTGCCTCCGGGTGGAGAAGCTGTTACATGGAAGCTGCTCTTCACAACTCATCTTGTCGTAACTGCCCTTTCTCCTCTTGCCTCTCTCTCACAATGGAGATGCCACGCAGCAGTTCTGGAGATAGCACTGAGTGAGTGGCATTTTCTTTTAATCCCAAGGTGCCTAAAAGTAACTGGCCTCAAATGAAAAGTATTAATTAAACCCACTGCCAAATGTTCCACCAGGACAGAATTGGCAATGGGTCCTTTTTACCAGGGAGGGTAGATGCCAGGTTCCCCCCCACCTTACTTTCTAGTGTTGCCAGGGAAAATAACTTTGCATCCTTGTCCGGAATCTTCCTCCAAAACCTCTGAGCTGCTCTCAACATGTTTGGCTTGAGGCCTAAAGCTAAGCTTGCACCTTCTTGTGGTGCTGGAAACAGTGGCTTGACTCTCCAGTCTAGTCGGTGCTTGTAGCAAAATAAAAGGTGCTGGGGCTGATGCCCAGCTGGATTGCCTTTGGCTCCTGCACCCTTTCTTGTTAATTTGGATCTGCAGAAGCTGTTTGTAGCTACTGATAGCCAAACAAAAGCACTTTGTGTACATTTTTAGGGTTGAGTTCTGGGGCCTCCATAGCATTTGCTTTCTTGGAAAAGTAAACTTTTACTGATTCCCTGTGGTTTGTGCCTTCATGGCCTGGGTATAGAAGGTGATTTATGTAAAGCATTTTGAGCATTTATTTGTTAGATGAGAATTGCTAGGACTTGAGTCAGCTTCAAAGATGACTCTTATACAAGGAACTCCCTCCATCTGGGGTGTGCCTGGAGCTACAGCTCCTTAGAGCTGAGAGAGGTTTTTGCATGTGCTCAGAGGCACTCTGTTCTTTTGTGTCCTTCCATGATTTTGCATTAGGGTAAGATTTCAGTGGTTGTCTCTGTGTTGTTTTAAGTCCAGAACGTTGACTTTGAGCTTTGTGGTCATCCTGCTCAGCCACTCTCTGTCCTGTGGCATTACTGACTAGCTGATCCCTGTGAACCACTTTGTCATAAGCTCTCAGTCATGCATAGAAATGTGGGGCAGTTTTCTCTCTTCTCAACCTCCCCCTTTTTGGCTTGCCATGCAACTGAAAAACAGGCAGTCAGAAAATCATACTGAGAAGGGAGGAGGGTAATGTTTAAAATTAACTCTGGAAGTTGCTGGGAAAGAAAAGCTGTTCCAGATGCTGCTTGCAAATATTCTAAGTGGAGAGTTGAGGGAAACCTTGAAGAATAGGCGGGTGATGGGGTTTTTGGCTTATTCTAGGTGGGGAAAGAATAATTTGTTCCCTCCTTTAAAAATAAATATAAATAGCTACAGAAACTTTGGTGGTAGTAAGCAGCTTTCCAGTATCAAGGTGGCTAGGAATGGAGACTCAGTGTAGAATAGGAGTTGAAATGTCATGCTAGCATTGAAGGAACCTGAATACTAATTCCCATTTGGCCATGGAGCTCACTGGCTGACATTGGGCTTTTCATAATCTCCCACCACAACTTTCTTCAGTGGGTTGTTCTGAGGACAAATTGCAAGAGCAAAGAGAACCATGGATGCCTGGTTGAACTTTTTGGAGGAGAGGCAAGATATACACGTAACCAAATAAGCCAGTGGGATGGGGAGGTCCCCTAATCCTGGTCTTTCTCTCTGTGAGCTTACAGGCTAGTGGTGGATTTTAAGAATACCAAAAAGCCAGCCCACCAACAGTCCTTTTTGATCAGAGGCTGACAATCAGGGGGACAAACGGGTTAAGGCTGCTCCTTTAATGCTCTGTGAGTTCTTGCTTGGCCCTGGGATATTTGGCTAGAGAGAGTTTTTAGTCTGACCTAGCAAAGCACCATTGGAAGAGGCTGGTGCTTATGCCTGCCTGATAGCCATGCCCCCTCTGGCCAGGCTTCTGCAAGGCCCTGAACTTCAGCATCGCTTCTATACTCTGTGGATATTTCCAAGATGAAACAGTGTCTCTTATGCAGGATGGAATTCTGAGCTGAACTGGAGCTCGCTCACTCGCTCACTTCCTTCCTTCCAAAAAGCTAGCTACTTGACCCCATGCCTGAAAGGTTTAGTGTTTCTGCCCCACTCTCCTAGTCTGCTAAAATAAACCCCAAATGTACTTGAAAAGCTGCTGAGAGGATTAACAAAAAGAAAATGTATGCAAATGTGAAACTTGCATAACTTTGATCATCATTCTGGGGTAGAATGTAGCTGTCTTGGTTAGCCCTGTCTATGTATACTCCCCTCCTGGAGCAAAGAGCCACTCTGCTGTCCTCAGCGTTGCTGGGCTGGGGATCCCATTCACCCTGGATCCCGTCACATATTTCAGCCGGGGGTTTGCCCCAGATGCACATGAGCCACGGCAGTCAGTGAACACCCTCCTACAAGATGGAGCCAGCAGTACCTCCAGATCTGCCCTGCATCTGCCCATTTGCAGTGTACCATGCAGCCTCCTTCCTGCAGCAGCAGCAGGGCAAGTGGGAGATCTCTGCATCTTGAAACAATTTCAGCTCTTGGGGAGGAATGGCAGGCACGTTACAGTAAGGAACTTATTTGTATGTTGGCAAAAGACAGGGATACAGACACAAGGGTATTGCACCGTCTCTCAGTGCACTCTCACTTAGGAAAGGTGAGCTGTGAGTTGGCTGGGACTAAAAAAGGATGGCAGACCTCCCCCTGTACCTGGATTTAGCCTAAATGTGATTTCTTCATGCCCCCTCCTCCAATATTTGGTGATGCTTCACTTATTTGTCCCTTTCGCTTTCTATCTCCTTATGCCTCTCCCAGCCCTTAGGGCAGGACGCAAGAATTTAAAAATGATACACATCAAGATAAGGCTGAGACAAACCAGAATCCAGGCTGTCTCTGGCTCTTAAAAGCAGAAGCCCTGTTGCTAGGAGCTCAGGTCAAATAAAAGGGTTTTATGGCACTTCCAGAAATGTTCTGGCTTGAAAAGCTGAGGGATGGGCAGGGCATGCACATTTCTACAGGTGCAAAGGAGTCATTGTGAGTGGAATTTTATGCCTTTTTTCTCTTTGGACTCATCAATGAAAAATGCAGAAGGATTTCCTCATTTAATCTTGAGATTTAATCTTGAGCCATTGGGACCCCTTTGATACCTGCCCTCGGCCTGTATGTAAAAAGAGGAGTATCTTAAAGCATGGGAAGAAGGCACTCCACACATTAACCCAGTGCAGCACACACATCTTATACTCTAGGACAGGGCTTTGGCTGGGAACATAAAAAGAGACGTGCCATGTCACACCAAACTCTGTCTGGTCCTGCACTCTAGTCCCACAGTGGCCAACCAAATACCAGTAAGAAACCCCCTTCCCCTTTGGACAGGCTGCCTAATAGCCCCTGTCTGCCTTATCCTCTACATAATTAGCCAATCCCCTTTTAAAGCCATCCAGATTGGTGGTAGCCGGCTGCAGCAACTCCTACTGTTCAGCTTAGAAAAAAGGCAAATAAAGGGGGACATGATAGAAGTGTTTAAAATAATGCATGGCATTAAGAGAGAGGGAGACATTTTTCTCCCTGTCCCATAATATGTGAACCCAGGGTCATTCCATGAACCTGATTGGTGGAAGGTTTAGGACAGATAAAAGTAGTTCATCTCACAGCATATGGTTAAACTCTGGAATTTGCTGCCATGGGAAGTGGTGATAACCACCAATCTGGATGCCTTTAAAGGGGGATTGGACAGTTTCTTGAGGGAGGCGATCAGTGGCTACTAGCCATGTATAGCACACCGCCTTCACCAAAGTTGGCCGGCCTGCATACACCAGTTCTTGAAGGCTTAGGCAGGAATAGGTCTTGCACTGATCCTGCTTGAGGAGTCCTGTGGATAGCAGGATCTCCACCATGTGGACAGTGCTGGGCTGGATGGACTTTGCTCTGATTCAGCATGGCTGCTTTTATGTTCTTATGTTCACCACATCATCTTCATGGTAGCAAATTCCTTAGTTTAATTATGTGGTGTGTGACAAAGTATAATGACAAAACTTTCTACCCCATCTGTTTTTTCCCACAACTCCAAGGGCTCTTTCTTAATTAGTCCCTGCCAGATCAGACTGTATCAGCATATACATGAAGGTGGGGGGGGGGGGGATTGTGCTTGTTTTTCATTATTCCATGTGCATCATTTCACATTCACACTTGCTTACTTTGAACCACATTGTGGTTTTTCTCTGGAGAGGCCTGAGTTTCAACTTCTGCTCCTGTTTTGGAATTTAACTAAAGCAACCTGAGACTGCTCTGGATAGTAAGGAAGGAGACATTGTGTGGATGTGTGTGCAACAGAAAGAGAAAGAGAGAGAGCGCTTTCTGGTGGTCCAAGATTCAAACCTGGTATGAGTGAGAGCAGCAGAGTTCCTGTCTGAAAGGGCGAGAGTCTTTCTTTCTTCACCAGAGTCTGTGGTGGAAGCATGAGGGCACCAGCCCCCTCACTCTGTTCCACTCTCAGATATGTGCCTGAGTTGTTTTCTATGCTGGGATGTGACTTTAATGAGAGGTTGGTGCTGCTGGCAACCAAACATGGATGCTTTGTCCAAAGACTGTATCTGGAAGAAATTTGTGGGAGGAAAGAATCTCTCGAGAGTGGAGTAGCAGGCACAAGAAACCCCAAAGGCTGGCAGAGTATCTGCCTTGGATGAACAGGGACTAAACTAGTGCAGAAAATTCCTTCTACCAAGGCCAGGTAGAGGAAGAGGAAGGGCACAAATCCATGGATAGACCTCCTTTCTGTTTCACTTGCAAGGAGTCCAGGCTCAGTCTGGCAACATCTCTCATTAGAATTGTCTAAGATAACAGTGCTCAGAAAGGCTGTGGTGAACCTTTGCTGTGATGCACAATGCTGACTCAGATAGTTAGAGCAAGAAGAAAAGGAGTTATTTCTAGGAAATGGCAAACATCCTTAGGCAGAGCACAGGCTTTTCTTGAAGAAGGCTGTCTGCGTTGAGACCTGGTAATATCTCTACTTAAAGACACTTGGGTAGAAGTAATGTACAGAAGATGCACCAGTATTCTGATTCTGTTCAGTGCATTTTGTAGTATCTGAAAAGATCTCTGGAAATCCTAAATTACTGCATCTGCAGCTCCTCTACCATCAAATACTGAATCTTTACAGCATCTGCAAGGCCCTCCCTTCCATTGAGCATGTTTGTGAAGCCATCTGGTGACTTCCGTTCCAGTGCCGGTTTAATGCAGCTCCTGGACCATATGCAGAAGTGTCATGTCCTTGGCTAAACTAGCCTTCTGTTCCCTGGTGACCACACAACTCCCCTTCTCTTCAGAGCCCTTTGCCTTTATGGGACTCCCACCCTTTTCCCAAACAACCAGCCTCTGCTTTGTAGATTCAGCGGTAACTCACATCCTCCTCCTCAGCGACAAGCGAGAATATACCACAAACAAACAAAGCAGCTTGGCTATAAGATAAATATACGACGTATGCCCTTTACATGGCAGTTTCATTCTGTTTCTTCTAGGAACCCTACTGGGTGAATGGTGCAGCTGTTCAAGTTGGAACTCCACAACAGCTATTAGGAGATTAAAACACCCTTGCTCAACTTTACTTAGGACTCTTGAAATGACCTGGAGCCAAGTTTGCCTTACCTGACAGCAGGGAATTATGAGCATCTGGGTCTGATCTTGGTAACAAGGCACAGCAGTAACTGCTCCTAGAGCCTGACAACCACAGTACGCAACTGCGAGTGCTTGATGTCGCCCAAGCAAAAAAGGGCAGGAGCCAAACCTAGGAGCTGGCGCTAAGAAAAACACATTCTGTCATTCTGGATCAACCAAACACCTCTGGCCCCTGCCCTTAGTCACCCAAGCAGTTGAATACCCAGGATCTAAAGGGCATGGAGAAGCAGTGCAGGGAACTTGAATGGAGTGAGTGAGAGGCATGAAGGAACCTTGGGCAAGAGATAAGTCCTTTAAAACTTGTAGAGTAACACTAAAAGTAGTGTCTGCAAACAAGCAGAGCTGCTGTCTTCCACAACAAGCAGGTCAGAAAGTAGGCCTCCAATACAGGTGTGAGCATCCTAGAGGGTTAGGGGCTTCCCACCCTTTCTCTGAAACTACTCCATTTCTATACCAAGCAATAGGCAGAATTCTCTGAGCAGTTCACAAAAGAGTTATTCTATGCTTCTCCCACTTCCATCTCTTTTCCCACTCTCCAATCTTGGTTTCTTTTTAATTTAAGGTAATATTTCTTCTTAACAACTTATGGTCACACTTTCCTGTGTAAGCTACTAGTCCACAATGTGAAAGGCCACTATTTTAAACATCTGCATCCTGCTACTGGATGTGTATCGTTTTATTTTTCCCTTTCCTAGCATGGGAAAGCCCCAGATGTTTAGAAATCAAAAGCTTTTTGTTCTCTCCTTTCCACAGTATGAAATGCTTTGTGGGAACCTACTGGGTAATCATTCTGGGTAACATCTTCTTTTATTTATGTGTCCCCCCCCCCCTTTTTCTCCAGTTGTCCTGCTAGACTTTGCCAAGGCACAAGGAGATCTAGGCTGGCTTAATCATCCCTATGGCAAAGGGGTAAGTCCAGGTTCCTATATACAAATGTTGTCCTAAACCTTTTTGGTATCTGAGGTAGAAAACTCAAACCTACACCTCTGCAGTCATAACAATAGAATTGATAATATGCTTCTGTTTTAATAGTGCTTCCAAATATTAAAAGGCAAGCAAAGTGCTTCTCTTGCAACTTGGGAAATATGACTGAATTATTTCATCCCCTGCTCCAAATGAACAAGAGAGAAAATAAGTAATTGCGGGGGGGGGAATAAATATTTATTTTTGAGTAAATATGCATGTGAAAACCCACAAAACTGTACTATGCTAGATTAATCGCTGTGGCTTTTAAAAGGATTAAAGTATTAGTAGAAGAAAGTAGCCTTGATAAGCTGAGTAAAATATCAATGTGCAGCCAGTATATCTTGGAGTAACCGATGCTTAGAACAGCCAGTGGAAGAACTCACTTATTTTCGTATCTTGTTCCTTGGTTTAGCTGACTAGCTGTAATTGAAAACATGATAGTGGAAGAGATGGACACAATGATCAATATGTTTTTATCATATGCTTTAACTGACATTTTACTTTTAAGCTGTATTTTATTATTAAAATGTATGGCATTGAGAGCCATTTTTGTGGAAAGGTGAGATAAAATTAATTAATAAATGGCATTTGAACCTGTGCCCTGTTCCTAGCTATAATGGTATATGGGCACTACCGAACCTATTCTTTAAAAGCCATTTTTGCTAGTTCCTAATGTTGCTTCCAGTGAGTTCCACAAGCTGCTTGTGCTCTGTGTGAAGAAACTGATCCTTTAGTGATGTTACATTGCTTGTCCCTCTGCCAGTGGGATCTTCTCCAAAATGTTATGGATGAGTCTCTCATCTACATCTATTCAGTCTGCAATGTTATGAATGGTGATCAGGACAACTGGCTGCGCACCAACTGGATCTACCGCAGCGAAGCCCAGCGCATCTTCATTGAGCTCAAGTTCACGGTCCGTGATTGCAACAGCTTCCCTAATGGGAAGGGGACATGCAAGGAGACCTTCAACCTCTATTACGCTGAGTCAGATGTGGATTATGGCATCAGTTTCAAGAAACATCAGTTCTGCAAGATTGACACCATTGCCCCAGACGAGATCACTGTACTTGAAGACTTTGAAACCCGCAACGTTAAGATCAACGTGGAGGTTCGTTCGGTGGGGCCTCTCACCCGCAAGGGCTTCTATCTGGCCTTTCAGGACATTGGGGCTTGTATGGCTCTCCTGTCAGTCCGGATTTACTACAAGAAGTGCCCTGAAGTCTTTCGTAACATGGCAAGTTTCCCTGAGACCATTGCTGGTGCTGATTCGCAGGATTTAGCTAAGGTGCATGGGACTTGCGTGCCAGATGCAGTGGCCAGTGAGGAGCCATTCATGCACTGCAATTCAGATGGGGAATGGCTGGTGTCTATCGGTGAATGCCTTTGTCGTGCAGGGTATGAGAAGAATGGGGACAGCTGCAGAGGTAACTACTTTTATTTGTGTGTTGCTAAATCTTTGGTCTGCTTTATCCCAGAATTCAGTGGAAAAAAAGAGTCACAGCCTAGTCAATGAGCTACTCATGCATGTGAAAAGTGGAACTCATGTCCATGTTCTCTTCATCCTAGCCATTTAAAGCCACATCAAACAGAGTCTCCTGGTACATTTGGAAAGCATTATGGGCAGGTTCTGACTTTTGTTCTACACTTTTTTTAGAGTGGGTTCTTCAGCTTTGATTGTAACAGCAAGGATGGGAGATCCGTTACTGCAGGGTTAGTCTCCAGCAGGCAGGAATGAAGAGCGACATCTTCTCCATTCTTCCATTGAGCGTGAGCAGGGCATGGTCCTCACTCTTCTCTTTCAGAGTGCCCTCTCCAGTCGGCTACTCCACCACTGGCACAGCCTCCTTCAGAGCTCCTGATCCAGCCTCCCCTTACTTTCCATGGAGGCCATCTTCTCACTTCTCATTCCTTTGCTCCCTAATGAATATCAGGAAGCCCTGACTCTGCCTCTTTTGCTTGGCTAGATATGCATCAGAATATCATCATCATCTAACACCTCCCACTATTACTTGGATCATTTTATGACACTGTGTTCATAAGCAGGCCAAGAACCCAGCCCTCTTCTCCCCACCCCCATTCCAGCCAGAATACTTAGCAAGGATATCTCCACAGACACTGGTTCTCTGTCCTGTCTGAATGGTGGCATTGTGTCCGTTAAAGTGTGTGTGTGTGTGTGTGTGTGTGTGTGTGAGTGTGAGAGAGAGAGAGAGAGAGAGAGAGAGAGAGAGAGAGAGAGAGAGAGAGAGAATGCATGTGAATATACGGTCTGGGTACGGACCCTGTTGACTGATAATCACCCTCATTAAACCAGACAAGTTGTTGGGGCCATGAATGGAAAGGGCTGACATGTCCCATTGTCCCATTCAGCTTCGCTCTCCTGGCTGTCTCCTTGCTCCAACAGACTTGATTCATGGCTGCTTAAACGGTTTGCTCTGTACTCTAGAAGCATCCTTTTCTGTCCTTTGGATCCTCCTTCACTAGGCATGACACGAAGTTCCTGGAGATGAAAAACTTGACAAGGAAAATTCTGCTTCTCAAGCTAAGATCAATTAGCAGTGAAATGCTCCACCAGTTTGGGTCACCCATGTGACTCACATTTCACCTGGTAAGGAGCTCTGTGTAACTCAAGCTTACCTACCCTAAGCTTTCAAAAGCACCATTGCGCATGTGATGTTTGAAAAGGTGCCCCTCGAGTCTGCTGGGTGTATAGGTCTCCGTGAACCTAGTTAGCTTTAAAAAGAATAGTTGCCTGATCTCTTGCTGCCTTCCAGGGTATGCAGCATGTCTGCCTGCACACTGTGCCCAACTATTAGACCCTTGCTGAGCTTGTAGCTTGCATCACAGGGAAGCTGTGGGATCCTCAGTGGTGTCCAACAGGACGACTTCCATCTTTCAGGGTTGAGGCACACAAGGAAAAAATTGCTGCTAGCTGATGAACGCCTCTCACAATTGAATTGTGTGGTAAAGTCAGCTGCCTTCCTCCTTGCAGCCCCCTGGATTCCTGGAAAGTACCTCTGCTCCAGCAGAAGCCTCCTGCCATGCTAGGTGCTGTTCACAGTGCAGACTAAAGCAGTGCCAGCAATGGCATATTATTTTGTTGGGTTCAAGAGAAAGTAATATTAGAACAAGGGGAGATGCTGGAGTCCAGATATTCTCTATTATGTGTAAGGGAAAGAGGGTAAGCTTTTGTTGGCCACCCCTAACTGCACCCTGCCATGTGCTGTTAGGTTTGCTACTGCCCTCGCTCCCCAGCCACTTAAGTTAGATGCAACAGCTTCCTCCAGCAGAAGAAGGGGCGGAAAAAGGAATTTGCCCTTTTGTGTAAAGATACTCTGACCTCCCATCCCTCTGGCCTCTGAGAAAAGGGAGGCCCATGTGCAGGAAACAAAGGCAGTTTATCTCCAGGAATAAACACAGATACTCTTGGCTTCCTGTGCACAGCCCCCTCTCCTTTTAACCTCCACTGCCAGGTTTTCCACTGCCACCAGCCATCTCCTCCCTCCCTTGCTGTTTTGCCTCTCCCTGTATTGGCCTTCAGAGAGAGACACCAAAGGGAATTCTTTCCCTTGGCAACCCAGATACCAGCCTCCAGAAAACCTGCTCTTCTGTCACTCCCCCTCTCCGCATGGCACCCTTTCGCATGCATCTCATTCTGCTGTATAGTAGTGCGGAAAGCTCAAGGCCGGGGGGGGGGGGGAATGGGCACCAATTGGTAGCCATGTGGCATAATATCCAGAAGCTGGACTACTGAACATGATCAAATCCCATGAACATGCACTAACTTTCCAACTGTCAGGATGCATATTTTTGCATTTATATTTTTAGCTGGGTACAACTTTTGATTTGAGAAGCCTGCCTCTCAATTGATTGGTTGTCAGATTACTTTTAAAAACACAAACACATGCATTTATTAAAAACTGCAAATGGTACAAACCAATTTTAAGAGACATTCTCCATCCTCACAAACAACAGGGAATGCTTCCTCTAGGAGAATAGGTACCAGTATGATATGTATCTATGCATCATCTAAAAGCAGAGAGTATGTTGCATGCTTCAAAACTATCATGTTGACCCATATGGAAATTTAATAATTGATTCCTATTATTGATTACAATTTAATTAGTTTTTTTCATTCTTGACTAATTATAATTTTAAATAGTCATGGACTATTCACAGAAAGATACCTCATAAAGAGGAAGGAGGTATTTTATTTATTTATTTATTTATTTATTTAAAACATTTCTATGCCACCCCATCGCAATAAAGCCTTGGGGCGGCTTACAACAACATTAAATTTTCAGCCTATGACTGCTGCCCTGTCCCATAGATGTCCTTCTTTGATGCTGGACTACAGAGTATAAGAACTCCCTGTCCCAGCATGCTCTACTCAAGTGATCGAGGAGGAAGATTGTTCTGATTCAAGTTACTCCAGTGAAGAAACTTTGTGGGGAGAACTGAACTTGCACAGGTTTTGGATTGCCCTGGGCAGCATCCTAGTTACCTCCTCATCAGCATCACCATCAGCACCACCACTCCCTGTTAATACCAGGAAAGCAGCTGCTGGCACACCTGTCTAGAGGAGCCCAGGGGAGAGTTTCGACATGCCTGTGAATTGCATGCAGCCCTTAAGCATGAAAGCAAATCTCTGCCAGGGATAGCTTTTTTATCTTTTGGGATGGGGGCTTCTGACTTCTCAAATCAGAATGGCATTTTCAAACTTAGTTGGATGATGGGTAGGTAATGCTCCGGTGCCTTCACAACCCAGATGTGCAGGACTTTTCCTCCTTTTGGTGTTTCCCCCTTTCTCCACTGCCCAAGTGATGTGTACTAGCTGAGCACTCCCTGTAATGATGCTCATTATGGAGAGCGGGGGGGGGGAGGGGGCAGAGAAAGTACACATCTTTCTTCCACTGCTGCCTCCACCTGCACTCCTGGCTGAAAACTACAAAGGAGCGTGAGATTCTGTGTCAGGCCATCTTATTTATAGGTTGTTTTGGACCCCCATGGACTGTTTCCATGTGGTATATTGTGTATTTCCTAATTTCCCAGTTGTATTATGTTTGACAAGAAAATGACAGCCTTTACTAGATGCATAGTTTTATAAAGAGAGATCCTAGGGCCCAAGCATACCAGCAAGCCACCCCGTCTCCACTTCCATTTGGGAGGGGATTTGGGCCAAAGGTAGGGCACCTACTTCACACGTAGAAGCACCCGAGTTCACTCCTCTGTATCTCCAGGTAGAGCTAGGAAAGGCACAGGTATGTAATCCTGAAGAGCCACTGCCAGTCAGTACAATGCTGAGCAATATGGACCAATGGCCTGACTCAGTATAGCACAGCTTCCTATGCGTTTCGGATTACTTCATAGTGAAATGCTGCAAATGTTCTAAGGCACCCTACTTTAATTTATTAGACTAATACTCCATTGCCCTATTTAAATTCTTCTTTCATTGTAAACTTCTAAATTTCTGTTCGGGAGGGAGGTATAAGTCATTTTAATTCAAAGACTAAACTCAGGTGGGAAAACTGACTATTATCTCGGCAATACAAGCCTCACACAAATCTCTGGCGTTCAGCATTTTTCCTCACAAAACCTTTTTTCTGGAGCAAGTTGCATAGAGTTCCCATCATTGCCACCCATGCATCTTTTCTTTTTTCCTTTTCTTTTCTCTTTTCTTGGGAAGCCCATAGCAGGAACATCCTCTGGGCACCAGATGCTTCCTCCTCTGCCTGCTTTCAGTAACATGACAGTTCTGTATTCACTTTGTTTCTAAGAAAGTTGAAGACCACACACAAAAAATATTGATCGAAGTTTAGGGTGGGGATGCTTTCTGGAAAAGGAGCTTTCAAGAAGCAGACCCTCTTTTTGCCATTTAACAACCCAGATGTATGTTTAAAAAAACTAAACAAATTGAAACAAAAAGCTTCTGAGTGGCAGTAAAGTCCCAACTGGAGCAGGATTCTAAAACACAGAAAAGGTTCCTAATGATTAGAGCTGCTAAGTTCATGGAGTAAATTGTGCATGGCTTCTGTGCTGTGGCCTCTGGCATGACCCAGTAGAGTCAGGAAAGAGGGGACTGCTGCAGCTAGACAGGGGTGGTACAGGGCTCTGTCTCAAGTTAAACAAAAACAGCAACGAGAAGGCTATGTGTGGGGTTTTCTTTGCACATTCTGGCCCTGAAGTGCTTGGGAATCTGGCATGACCCCCCCCCCCCACATTTACTTGGCCTAATGACTTTGGATCGGCAACTCTCCTTGCAGAGTATAACTCAGCTCATTCATTTCTGCATTATTCAGAGGACTAAGATACCTCCTTACTGACAGGCCAGGGCTTTAGCTCGTGGAGCTATGGCGCTAGTGTTTTAGAGTGGAGTGCAGAGTGCTTGTAGGGTGTTGCTGACCGAAGAGAAATCCTCTTGCTGCTGGCTTAGGAAGAGAAAATTTCAGGTGGGTTATGGAATGTAGAATCAAAATGAGAACCAAGGACTTTTGAAACATCTTCCTTCCTTCGTGGATCCCTCAAGGAAATGACATGATCCATGGGGCTTTGGGTAGAAAATCCGGTTCCTATGGAAGAATTTGCTCATTCAGGAAATAAGCATGAAAAACTGACCTGGGTGTGGACGTAGGCAGAACTGTATTTTCCTCTGAAGTCCATTCTCCTCCGCCATAATGTACATTATGTAATGTGCCTATGCCTATGGCACAAGTTATGAAACTGAAGCAGCAGTGCAGCAGGCAGAGGCACTTATCTGTGCTTGTTTATCCTCAGATGGTTCTGTGTTTTTAATATTTATTTATTTATTTTATTTACATATTTATATGCCACACCCTTGCAAACAAGTAATAGAACAGTAGCAAACGCGTAAATATGGAGTGAGTGTCAAATTGCAATGCACACAGTTCACTTGACAAGAATAAAGTTGCAATTGAAAATAGTTTGATTCCTACTTTTCCTTTTCCATTTTTAAAGCTCAGAATGCAATTTTGAAGATCAGTGCCTCAAAGCATGTGCACACCTTGCTTTCTCCCTGCAAGTAATTTTTAATTTTTAAAGCACTTCATGATCTTTCTAGGTCTTGCCTTTTACTTAAGTCCTTGCAGAAGCCAAGAGATAGTTGTTTGTTTATATCATCTACGAGTTAGAAGCCATATCGTGATTTGAATCTGGGGCTTGTGTGTAAATGGTGTATTTCCTCCACTGGCCGACACTGTCTGTTGCTAATTTGAATTACGGTTATGAAGCCCAGGAGGCCTAACTAATCCATCCTCTTTGTTCTCCCCTTTGCAGCTTGTTCAGCAGGGTTCTTCAAAGAGGATATCTCCAATAATGCCTGTTTAAAATGTCCTTTGCACACACTGCCCTCTTCTGAAGGGTCTACTTCATGTCCTTGTGAGAGAGACTATTTTCGGGCCCCGAGTGATCCTGTTTCCATGCCATGCACACGTAAGTGGGAAATGTAAATGGCATTCTTGCCCATGTCTCGGGGAACATGGCTATTCATTGCTGCTTTGCATGCTCTGTTCTGCTGAGCTGATAATGCTTAACCAAACTGTTTAGCCACTTCAAGTAGCTTTAGCTTTGTGGAAACCACAAGCGTGTTTATTTCACAGCTGACAATATAAAGAGATAATACATACACACAGAGAACAGACCTGTTGATGCTTATTCGCTCTGATGTATGAATTGGAGCCTCCATGTTTAGTCTAGTTTATCAATATTTATTGGAAAGATGCTGGAAACAAGTAATGAGGGACACCTATTGCCATTTTGCTCCTTGTGTACTGATCATCAGAGGGGAAGGCAGGAACTGGTGGTGGCATCAGCCTGCCTTTGTGAGGAAAAGAAGGCCAGAAGAGATGGAGGAAAGGGACCATGAAAAGCACTGTAAGGATGTAGGCAGAGGAGCACCAGGGAGAAATTCAAAGAATGGCAACCAAGAGACAGGAGAGTAAAGTAAACCTGTGGAAACAGATACCTAGCTGAGGAATGGTCTTCCACCCCACATCAAAGAGGCCTGAGTATTTTTAAAGTTAACACTTCTTGCTTTCTGTCCTGCAGAGCCCCCTTCTGCTCCCCACGGTGTCACAGCCATCGGTTTGGGTGCCAAAGTGCAATTGCGTTGGTCCCCACCCCAGAACACAGGAGGGCGTGAGGACATAATGTACAGCGTGTCGTGTGAGCAGTGCTGGCCAGAATCAGGGGAATGCCGCCCCTGCGATGCCACTCTCCGATATTCAGATAACCCCCACAACCTGGCTGGGACCTCCTTGACCATCCATGATCTGGAGCCCCATGTTAACTACACCTTCACTGTAGAGGCCCAGAATGGAGTGTCCTCCTTCAGTAGACAGCGTTCCTATGGCATCGCCAGCATCAGTGTCAACCAAACAGGTAATGATCAGAGAAAAGTGATTCAAGAGTGCTGTTCAGTTATACAAACAATGTATGTTCATAAAATTGTTCTTCTCAAGGGCTCTTGGTTTCCTTCCTTGCTTGTGGGATATTTAGTGGGTCACTGGACTTGTCTTGGTCTAATCCAGCACAGCTGCTTGTTCATACAATACAGCAGTGAAGGTGCTATAATATGTTCTTCTGTTTTTGGTCTCTAAAAACAACAATGAACTGGTGGGACCGATGTGTAAATGTGGTCTTGGGCTTCTCTCTGGAAAATTATCCATAAGGGATGTTCATCACCTGTGGCAATCTGTTTAATGGACTACAATACCTCCTTACTGACAAGACAAGACTTTGGAGTCTGAAAATTCAATATGGATACATGGTTATTAACAAGTAATTAGAACAATTCAGGTAACCCAGCAAAGACAATTGGGTTGCTACAGAAGGTTTAACACATTGCATGTTGACCTCATAAAGCCACTTTCTTTTCCCCTACTGTGCAGAACCACCCCGAGTTACGTCAGTGACAATGGATAGCCGTACAGCCACCAGTCTGACTCTCTCCTGGACAGTTCCTCCCCGACAACAGAGCCATGTCTGGAAATACCAGGTCACTTACAAAAAGAAGGTATGTCCTCTCTCATTGTGACACTTCACTGCTCTTAACTTCATTTGCTCTGAGGGGCTCTACCTTTCCCATACCAATGGTGAAATTTCAAAAGGGAAACTCAATCGTACAGGTTTCCGCATTCTTTTTTGCAGAAGGATGAAAACAGCTACTCAGTGCTGCGCTGCGAAGGGAACTCCGTGACCCTGCCAAAGCTCACCCCTAGTACCAAATACTTGGTGAGCGTGCAAGCATTGACCCAGGAGGGCCATGGGGCCCACAGTGTGGAGCATGAGTTTGAGACACTTGCTGAACGTGAGTCCTTGGGAAGGGAAATTAACACGGCGCCAGGGACAGTAAATTTAGGGAATGGGGAATGCAGGCAGATTCACCAGAAGATAACCCAGCTGTTCTGGCAATATCTGACTTTTTGGAAAGCAGCATTTTCCATGCCAGCATTTGCCACTTTCCTCCACAGACTCTGATGGCATGAATACTGCTGCACTCCTTGGAGGTTCCATTGCTGGCTGCATCTTCATGGCTGTCTTGGTTGTGGCACTTGTCCTGTTTATTCAACGGAGGTATGCCTTTTATTTTTAAATGCTATTTGTCTGAAGCTGGAAAATAGTTGGAAGAGCTGGATGTTGTGAGAGACTTTGCTTCCCATGGCATTCGTACGAGTGGCTCTTCTGACCTCACTGTTTCCAATCTTAAAAGACTGCCAGTTTTGAAACAATACTGCACCCTGTTCTTAGAGATGCAAAAGTGGGATGAGTGTACATGCTTCCAAAGTGCTTTCAGAATGTTATCTCCACTTCCCTTTCTTGTTGGGGTTTCCTCTGCTGAAAGGTGGCAAGAAGACTGAGGGAGCAGGGGTGTTGCGACTGTTCTTCATTTATTGTATGGAAATATAACTTTCAGTTTCTAGCACCAGCTGTCCGAGGACACTGTCAAACTAGAACCAACTTTTTAGACTAAAGAAAGTTTCCCACTGGTTCAATTTCTCTTAGGTATTAAAAATGCAATGACTCAAGCAGCATGTTTCCTTTCAGCTTCTGATAGTAGTCTTTGAGTTTTGAAGCAATGAATCTGCACTTTTGCACATAGATGTGTGCAGTGCAGTGTGTCAATGCTGAGGAGTGCACGGCCTTAAGATGAAATTGTGAAGTATCTGAAGTTACATGTTCTCTTCACCCCAGAGATTGATAAAAGAAAATTTTAAGGTGTGCACACTACATTAGTTACCTTACACACACTTAGAAGGTGTGGGAGGAAGAGTGGGAGAAAGCTTACCAAGAATGCTTCTACAAACCAACTGCAGGGAAGTTTGTGTCTCTTGAAGCAAGTATTCAATGGAACAAAATAAACATTGCACCGTCTCTCAAGAGTTCTCAATACACCCTTCACTGTCATTCAGGAAGAAGAAACTGAGAACCCGGCAAACATCAGAGGATGTTTACTTCTCAAAGTCTGGTGAGTTAACAGTCATTGGCTTGTACCCTGCACAATGGAGTTTGCCAAATTCAGTATGCCGCATAGAGCAGGAAGATCCAAAAGCCAAAGTATGCTGTTTAGTTCAGTGTTAGCTACAGGAAAGCTTAAAATTGGCATCTTGTGCCATCCCTAGAGCCACAAAGATGGAATAAATAAAGTGAGGGTGAGACTTGAAAGGTAGAGCCTGGGGATGGACGTCCTTTATGAGAGTTTTCTCTTACTGTATTGACCAATGTTATCAACTTTTCACTACACAGACCAGCTCAAGCCCCTGAAGACTTATGTTGACCCCCACACTTACGAGGACCCAAACCAGGCTGTGTTGAAATTCACAACTGAGATTCATCCCTCATGCATCTCCCAGCAGAAGGTGATTGGGGCAGGTAGGATACATCTTAGTATCTCATGCTGTGGTTGACTGATGAGGACAGGGGAGAAGTGGGGAGTGGTTTCTGCTGGTACAGTTGTTTTGGATCAAAATTGAGAAAGGAAGAAGGAGAAAGATGACTTCAGTGCTTGGGCTAAAGCCACCTCCATCCATTTCTTTGGAAATACTATTTTAATTCTTCTGCTTGGATTCTACAGGAGAATTTGGAGAAGTCTACAAGGGCACCTTGAGAAATGGCAAAAAAGAGATTCCAGTAGCCATAAAGACATTAAAATCAGGCTACACAGAGAAGCAGCGCATTGACTTCCTGACTGAGGCAAGCATCATGGGCCAGTTTTGCCATCACAACATCATCCACTTGGAGGGAGTCATCTCCAAATGTAAGACTCACTAAATGGAAGAGGCTTGGCAGCCATTGCTGTGTTCCACTTCCACCTGTTTCTCTACTGGGGCTGCACATGCTCCATGAGATCAACCTCTGGGAAACTACAGCATCACTTAGATTCTGCTTGGATTTCACAGGCCAATTTTCCCTTCTGTTTCCAGATAAACCTTTCATGATCATCACAGAGTACATGGAGAATGGTGCTTTGGATAAATTCTTACGGGTAAGTGCAGTTCTTCTCTGTCAGCCCTCATGTGTATGCGAGTGAGCTAAACTCAGCTCTATTCATTCATTGGGTCAGCTGTTCCAGATTTCCAAAACACTCCTGACACATGCCTGCCTGCCTATGTTCACCCTGAAATTCCTTTGCATAGGAGTTAGGAACATATTTTGTGCTGGTTGTGACTTGCTGAAAGTGCACCTCCTAATGTTTAACCTGTAAGGTCCTCAATCTTTACCTTCTTGTCTCAACAGGAAAAGGATGGGGAGTTTTGTGTCATTCAGCTGGTAGGCATGTTGAGAGGTATTGCATCCGGTATGAAGTACTTGGCCAGCATGAATTACGTCCACCGAGATTTGGCTGCCCGCAATATCCTTGTTGACAGCCAGCTGGTCTGCAAGGTATCTGACTTTGGTCTTTCTCGTGTCCTGGAAGATGACCCTGATGCAACCTACACCACTAGTGTAAGTGAATCCCACATTGTTGTGCCACACAAGTTTTCATTGTGTCCCTGTGTTCCACGGGAAGCTACAGAGAGTGAAAAAGGGAATCCGTCTTTGCCCTCTATTTTAAAGGAACATGATGGTTATTATGGCTGAATAAATTACTACAGGAAAAAGAAATGAGTGTGCTAGGAGGGAGGGAGGGACTTTTAACTAGTTTGCAAGCACATATCCTCCAGCAAAAGGAACTCTGATTAAGAGCCCAGAATAGTAAGGAGTTGATTGTATCCAACCATCAACCCAGTCTTGAGGAACACCTCTTACAAGTCAGATGCCTTGTCTGAAACCAATTGTTCTGATGTTTGTTTGTTTTTTGTCCACTGCAGGGGGGAAAAATCCCGATACGATGGACAGCTCCTGAGGCTATTTCTCATCGCAAGTTCACCTCAGCCAGTGATGTCTGGAGCTATGGAATCGTTATGTGGGAAGTAATGTCTT
The DNA here is from genome assembly GCA_023646645.1 of Varanus salvator macromaculatus. Classification (NCBI taxonomy): domain Eukaryota; kingdom Metazoa; phylum Chordata; class Lepidosauria; order Squamata; family Varanidae; genus Varanus; species Varanus salvator. The sequence continues at coordinate 13,747,969 of JAIXND010000800.1, read as the reverse complement.
ATGGTGAACGGCCTTACTGGGAGCTGTCCAACCATGAAGTAAGCTCTTGGAAACCCTCAAGTGGGTGCTATATAGGGGGTGGATGGTGTCTATATTGGTGACCAAAATACATCTGGATTCCTTAATTTAGTATTTTCCTGGCCTATGAGGAAGAAAGGTAATTCTAAGAAATGTGACCTCAGTTCTAGAAAGCAAACAGAGTTCAAGCAGGTCCATCCAAGATCCAAATACAAATTAATTTTGTTGAAGTGAAGGTATTTTCCTCTCATCAATACGGTGAGTGGTCTTCTAATGAGGGTTGTGATCACCCATCAATCTTTCTAGAAAGTCATCTGTCCATCCATCCACTTGTCTCTGGTTGGAGCGCAGGTGCAAAGATTAGCAGAGTATGTTGACAGTCATTATTCTTCACATAAGGTTGCAGCTGGAGAGTATGACTTGAGCACTTTGATGGTACTTTTGTGCCATCATAAGAGACAGGTGCTTCTTCCAGGAGTACCCTGCTGAATTATCTGCCTGTTCCTCCATTTTCTGGTACTTTCCTTCCTGCAGGTGATGAAAGCAATTAATGAAGGCTTCCGGCTTCCTGCACCTTTGGACTGTCCTTCTGCCATCTATCAACTGATGATGCGGTGCTGGCAACAGGAACGAAGCCACCGGCCCAAGTTCACTGATATTGTTAGCATCTTGGACAAACTTATCCGTTCTCCTGAATCTCTCAAGACTTTGGCTGAATTTGACCCTCGGTAGGTGTGGTCTCATGTACTATGGGCAGAGCACTCTCCTCTCATAATCTTTCAACTACTTGCTATAGTTTGGACAGATTCCTGTGCTTTTCTTCCTGTAGAAACAGGACCAGGAACAACCTTCTAGCTGGTAGTTCTCCAAAGTTCTTTTCAACCACTTGCCATCCTCCCCCAGCTTTTAGAAAGGACCTAAGTCTGAAGAGCTGGTGGTCCCTTTTTTGTCTTTGAAGGATCTCCATTCGCCTACCTAGCACCAGTGGCTCAGAAGGGATCCCTTTCCGAACTGTGGCTGAGTGGCTGGAGTCCATCAAAATGCATCAATATACAGAGCACTTCATGGCCGCTGGGTATAATGTCATTGAGAAGGTGGCGCAGATGACCAATGAGTGAGTGAGGCTAACAGATAATATGCCGTAGGCAACTTTCACATTCTTCTTCCAACATGTGCCAGCTGAGCAAGCTTTCTCCTGTCACTATCTTGTGCTGCTTCTTTTGAAATCTTCTGAGAAATGAGGTGGCTGGAATTCATACTCCTCTTTAAAAGGATTCCAGAGTTAGTTGGCTATCAACATTAGGTTCCACTTGACCCCTTCCCTGTTTTCAGTGGAAAGAGATGTGCTCTTTGCTTTCTAGAGAACCTCCTAAGGTACCTGCCTCTGTTCTCCATCTCTATCAATGAATATGTTAATACCCTGCTTTTCTTAATAAAATAAACTCTAAGAGGCTATCAATGTGAACACCTTCTCTTAATATTGGCAGTATATGGGTGGTTCTCTCAGAAACATATGACAAAGTTTATTTGTTCCCTCTTGTTGTTCTCCCCTCTTAGGAAAGACTAATTATAGGCATGCACCCTATAATTTATGGGGCCAGGCAAACCAGGAGTAGCTTTTCAAATGCACAGAATGCATAGACTCCTTGAATCACTGCAAAAAGAGTCCACACAAGGATTATTGGGAACCTTTCTATGAAGTTCAAACTGTGGCTTTTCATATCTTGCTGGGGTGCCTTTTTATAATATTTTCTTATTTACTAAATCTGAAGACAGTAAATATAAAAGATGTGTGTGGGGAGTGAAAGGAGATGGGATGAATGTTGAGGAGAGACTTAATTTTCCTTCCTAATATCGCAATACAATATCTGCCTTTTCTTCCCATGTCTAGTGATATCAAGAGAATTGGAGTGCGTCTGCCAGGACACCAGAAACGCATTGCTTATAGCCTCCTAGGATTGAAGGAACAAGTCAGCACCATTGGCATTCCGATCTGAGACAGACAAATTTTACCACAGTCAAGTAGCTCTGTCACCCAATTGAGCTTCATGTTAGCCAAGCAAAGAACCATTTGGCAAACATACCTCCTGGTATATACTTGAAGTGGAGAATCCAAGTGACCTCTCTTGCCAAGGGTGCCACTCACAAAGAAGAGTTGAAGGCCTGCTTTTCCTCTCCTGCATTTCCTGAGCATTGCTCCATATTTATTAATTGCCCTTTGTTCTCTCATCTCCTAGAATGAGAGAACATTCTCTCTCGAGCAGCTACTACCTTGTGGTGTTGGAAGTCAGCAACATGAGGGGGCAGATGGTGCTGCACACCCTGGCTAAGCAAAACTGCCAAAAGCCACATTTCAATTCTCCTGCTGAACTCCCAGCAAAATCATAGTGCCATCCCCTTCCTGCCATGTTACTTTATACATTTGCAGCTTGGACAAAGTTGACCAAAGCAGTATACAGCTATTTGTTACATTGCCAGTGCATTCAAACTGTTTCTTAGAAAATTGCTAAACCACTGGTCTTTTTATTTTCACATTCAGAAGCCTGGGGGGGAGGGGGGATCACAATGCTGTTGCTACAGGTGTGTATTGGCTCTTTAAATGAGAGTGAAGATGGGAAACTCTATAAATACTGCTTGGCTTTAAAGCCAAAACTGACTTGGACAGGACTTTGGATATTTTGAAGATTAAGCAAGCATTGCTGGAACTATGGAATACCAGGCTCTTGGTCTGCATTTCTCAGTTTAGGCACTGAAGGCCTTTTCCTTTATCTTAAAAAAAAAAAAACAACCTCAACTTGGCTGTATCAAAAATAAGATCATAGATGGACTCTGCTCTGGCATTTGTAAGTTTCAGCTTCAAAGAGGTTTTACCAAGGAAGACTGAAAATTACTTTCCACAAAATGATCCCATTGTTTCCTAGCCCCTATTTATTCATCTTTTCCAATTCCTGCCCCTCCTCCCCATTCCTGAAATGCACTCTTGATTTAATGACAATTGTTCTTCCGTCATGTTATTACTTTCCTTTTTAAATTTGTATTTATTTTTATATTTATTGTTTTAAAAATTGAGACTTGTTGCTGTTGATAATTGTGCACAATTTAAACAAAACTGTAGGTTTTTGTGTGCATGAATATTCTCTAGCTTTAATAAAATGTTTTTATTCTTTGCTACTATGTAAAAATGAATTATAGGGAACAAGGCGAAAGCACTTCCTTTCCCTTAAGAAGTCAGGTGATTGCCACTGTTAGCAGCCTCATGCTCAGCTTCTAGGATGTTCTCAATTCAAGTCTTTCCTTGGGCTTTTTCCTTTTTCAGTGCAAAGCAAGTGAAAGCATAGGACCAGAATTCAGTCTGCTTCCTGAGTGGCAGGAGATTCAGGCTACGTGAAAAAACAGCTATTTTCATAAAATGCATAATGTAATAAGGCTTGCTATCATATAATAGGCTTATGCCTCCCCAACCCTAACCCTTAGCTGACTTTACCAAAAGGATTAGACAAATGTACAGACAACCTCCATCCAATCTAGCAGTGCTTCTCTTTTTTATTCTGGCACTCTTCTAAACTGTAATCCATGGAAACTAGCAAGCCTTAATAACACTGGTTAATTTGGACTTAAAAGCAGAATCCTCTGGGAATCTATTTTTAAAACATTCCCAGCAATGTTCCACTTTTCTTCCTCCCTCCTCCTGTTCTCTCTCACTCACAGTTTCTGCATTTGTCTATGTCATAGTTAGATCAGGCTTCCAATCTCTGGGAACATCAGAAGCCGCCTTTAGATAGAGTCAAATCCTACTCAGGCCATCAATCTAAATGTTGTTGATGCTGACTGGCAGAAGTAGGTCTCCGGGGCATCAGGTAGGGGGTCTTTCCCTACCTGGAGACATTGAAGATTCACATTGGGATAGTCTGCATGCAAAGCAGGGGCGCTAACACTGTCACATGACCCCTTTGAATGACAGGTCCTGAGCGGAATTTAAAAAGGGGGCAGGGGTGGGGGGAAGAGGGGAGAGAGAGAAAAACAAACAACAGCTGGAGATGGCCATGCTCAGAAATATGTCAGAGTGGAACCCTTCAGGGTGAAGCTGGCTCATGGGAGGAAGAAATTGTGCCTTTGAATTTCTCTCCAATATACAAGGAGTATCTGCAGACAGAAAACTAGTCAGGCTGGAACCTTCTGTCCTAACATGACCACCTTTCTACATGAGAGTGCTTTTGAGAGGAGGCTGTGCTTAAGTAATTTCTAGCACAATCACGCCACTCTGTCCACTCATCACTACATCAGACCATGCATATGTTAAACCTCTGCCACTCTCTACAGATCTACTTTACAATACTAACATTTCCCCAGTGCATGACAATATCGGTCTTCATAAGCATTAATGTTTTAATTCTGCAGTGAATGCCAACCCCAGAAGGAAAAAGATGGCAAGCCTGATGAAGCAAGGCAGTGGATACTAAGCAGCCTGGATACTAAGAAATAAATTTGTTCCAGATCGTTCTCTGGAGGAACATGGCAGTAGCACAAACCATGTCAAGCAGTTTGTCCTCCGTCTACAGTGCCAAGTGGGAACAAGCCTCTTCTTGGCTAAGTTGAGGCTGCTGAGCCGGTCTTGAGCTTGTTTGCTGGATTTTTAAGAGGTGGTTTAGCCAACTGAGTTGGTGGTGTGTGACTTTTTTGGTGATAGTAAAACCTTGGGGCATCCAGGGAATGAAAGCTTCTTTGCAAAGCGCTCAAGTCTCGGGGCCTAGCTGGGAAAAGGAAGGCAAATGTAGTATGGACAGTGTCCTGGAGTGCCCCAAGCCACAGGAAGCTGCCTTACGCTAGGTCATACTGCCCTCTTAGGAGAGTGTCATCTTTGACTGGCCATAGACCCTCAAGAGCTCATAAAAAATGGTCTTTCTCATCAACTGCCACCTAGTTCCCTTAATGAAATACCAAGGACTGAACCTGGGACTTTCTGCATGTGAAACAGACCCTATTGCTGAACTAGGATCACATCCCTGAGGGAGACAACCAAACTGTGGGAGAGGTTTATTTTTTAAAAATCAATGAGGAAACAGAAGAGAGGCAAAGGTTTGACAGGCTAATTGAATGGACCGGGGGCCTAGGAAGCTCACAGGTTGCCCGGAGAAGAGCTCCTAAATGTCTCTTTTAGGAGACATTTTCCTCCTAGAACAACTGCGTGCATAGCATTCCCATACTTCCATGCAACTCTCCCAGATAAGACTCTTCTTGCAGATTTGATGGCCCCTCTGATTACAGGGGTTAATACCTCAACTGAAACCCATCTTCTCTCTACCCACTTTCCTCTCTTAATCTTCTTTCCATCCTTGGCAGCCCAGAGACCCTTCCACCTTCCCCATTTTACAGAGCTAACAAAATAGTATTGGTAGCTTTTAATCATGCGCTAAGCATCTTCACTTGGGAAAGGTCATGACAAGCTGCTTGCGGTTCTTCCATGTTGGTACATATTCCCATATCAATACTGTCAGTTGGTGTTTCAACAAAACCTCCTGCTGGAGCCAAAACAAATATTTGGGTTAAAGAATGCACGGACGGACGCAAAGGCCTCCCTGAGGGCCTGCACCCTATCTAAAAATAATAAGCTTCAAGCTGTAGTGGGTCTGTTTTGCTTCATCCCTACTAGATTAAGCAGCAGATCTGGCAGGGGGATGTAGCTACTCACAGACAGCAGGGGCAGTGATTGTTCTCTTGTGAATTTAGAAATGCCGGTTTCTCTCTGATCTACTCAGCCTGCCAAGCTAGAAGGGATGCACAGGACTGAGAAGTTGTGGGTTCCCATTGGTAATTTAGTGGAACATGGCAGGAGTCCATTTGTTGGTGCCAAACTACAGTGTTACCCCTTTATATTCTCTGCAATTATTCTTGAAGGGTGATACTTTGGCAGCCGCTGGGGCACACTTTGGGGCCCAAAGGCTCAGGCTTCAGCATCGGTCTGTTGTCTACTTTAGGCATCCAGTATGAATGTTTGTAGGAATGGGGGTGGGGGGATAAATTATACCCGCTAGCCTCAGAACCACAGTTCCCATGGGTTCCTGATCGTGAGAAGGAGACTAAATACATTCAGCTGACTGGGCTAAGAGTCAGACTTTTGCACTGACATGGACCAAGTTCAAGAATGCAGCTAGCACATGCTAGGATGCTAAGGAGCACCTGAATATGGGTTTCAAGATCAGGTTCATGCTATTTTGTTTAGTTATGGTAAGGAATATACAAATTAATTTCATAAAATGTTGGTTTCTGAACTTTTCCAGTGCTTTCCATTTGTTACTCAGTACTAGGCTCCTGAAGAGCTCAAGATTAGTTCCCTCAATGAACAGCACCTTCTGTGCTCAAACCAGACTATTATGAGTGTTATTGTCTCTTATTTATTTATTTAACAAATTTGTATGCCGCCCCCTTGCAAACAAGCCTCGGAGCAGCTAACAACATATAAAAATACAATTTAAAAACAATACACAATTTAAAACTGGCCCATCTCATAGTCTAAAAAGTAAAAAAAATATAAATATAAACAATAAATAACCACAAATAACAATATAATAACAATATCAAATTAATAATTTTGAGTAAATCTTAACATTTACTCAGCAGCAGAAGTGTGCCAGATGCTGGGAAAAGCACAAAAGTAATATGTCCACCTCAATTATTAGCTCAATGGGCTCTGTCTTGAGTTCCATTTGGGAAAAGATAACTATTGTTATTTATAAACAGATCTTCCACCTTCCCCACCGCTTTCCTCACATTCCTTGAAAGCTGCTACACCTTTAGGAGCTTTGAATGCAGCAAGAACAACTTTGGCTTAAGTCCATGGCATCAACCAGTAAGACTTTCTCATCTGGAGCCATAATGGGCCATTGCCAGTTGACACACTGACAACACTGGGCTACATAAGCCAGTCATCTGGTTCCTAAGGCGGCTGCTTCCCCTGTTCTCTTTCTTTTTGCAGTTACAACTACTACACACATGTGTAGTTGTCCTATGTGGCTGTATGGTTCAGAAGTATGTGTATCCAAGTTTTTAAAAAAATACTTTGTTAATTTTACACTTTGCTGCTTTGTGTGAAAAAACAGTGCACACGCTTTAAAAACAAAATGATAGATTATACAGAAGGAGCATCAGACCATGCAAAGTGCAAAGAGCAGATAAAAAGACATGATACAGCAGGTGCAGCATGGGCAAGGAATAGGTCCTCAGAAAGCTATCAGGCAAACATAAACCCTTCATGGTGGGTTCCAGAACCTTATAAAAGTCTGACAGTCATAAAGAGAACCACAAGCACCTCAATATGCAAGTTCCTATACAGCCGGAAGTGCCTGATTTTTCTTGGAAACTAAGCAGGGTCAGGCCTGGCTGAAATCTGGATGGGTGACTTAGGGCAGCGCTTCAGCTACGGGTGGTATAGAAATGTAATTTAATAATATGCCTTTGAACAGTTTTGGAAATGTTGGCTTTTAAAATTTGATCATTCAGTGCCCCATGGGACCTTGAATGGGACATGAACACGAAAGGCAACCTTAATATATTCATCTCACTTTTTTAATCGTCTACCACAATTAGTTGATTTCCAATCCTTTGTTTGTTGAGTTGTCCAGGGGACACAGCAAAGCTTCCAAAACTTGCTTGGTTTCCCTTTTCACCCTCTCCAAAAAGTAAAGGGAAGAGACTCCATGACTTACATGGGTCACTTGACACAAAAAGTGGCTTGAAGGAGCAGTGACCCTTTCAAACTGGAGCTTGAGAAAAATGAGTCAGCATCGTAACGTATTTAGCTTGACTGCAAAAGAGGCCGAACTCCCCCCTCCTCCACCCAACTGCCAGTAAGTGGCACAGTGGATTCTGGGTGCTGAGCTGCTTCTGACTATGGTAGATCAAGCGGGAGAGTCCCACAGAAATTAAGAGTGGGAGTGACTATCAGCTTGAATCTAGGGTTGAGTGGTTGTGGCAACACAACAAGCAGCTAACAGGCCGGAAGCAATAAAGATGGGCGTGCTAAGGCCATTGGAATCATAAATACAATTTGCAGCAGCCGATTGAGCCCATTTCTTCTGTAATACTCTGCCAATTGCTTATGCAGCCAAACCTATGGCCTGCTCTGACTTATGAGATCTTTTTAATAAAGCATTAAAACTAGTAATTATGGCTCAGGGGTGGAAAGGATGTTCCGCATACCAGAAGTCACATATTCACAAGACCCAGCATCTCTAGGTAAAAGGCAACGGGTAGGAAATATCCAACTGCTTGAAATCCTGCAAAGGTCTTGCTATAAGAATAAATGTTTTTCTGCTATAGTAGAGATGCTTTAGGGAGGCGAAAACAGATTCCTTGTCAATAAAGGTAACTGTCTCTTTCCAGCAAATCTTGGTAGCCAGCCAGGAAATACTAGCAGCCGTCTGTACATCATGTGGCAAGGAATTTCACAAGCTAATTAAAATTTGTACACAGATATAGTTACAAGCCACGAACATTTAAGCTTTATCCAGCAGGAAGATGCTCCTTGTAAGCTACCCTTTTGTGAACCCCCTTTACTAGTTCCTAATGACTGGTCTTTTTCTCAAGAAGGGGCAGGCCAGGACAGCACACAGTATCATACTGTGGGGTTTACATCCTGCATGGCCAGCTGGGTTCCTGGGATTCTCCTGACGCAGCCCAGATGCATCCACCTTGCCGAAGTGAAGCAGTTCAGCAGCTGGTCAGCATCTGATTGAAGGCCCACCTTGGCATCCCATATCTGTGCCTGATGTACTATAATTAAATAAAGCCTTTGACCCTGAGGTAATTTTATCTGTTCTTCCCCATTAGACCCACTAAGTACGCATTGAAGCTTGCCTCCTCAGAAGAACAAGAAATATTCATGGGGAGGGGGGCGAAAAAGGAAACACAGCCACCCCCCCCCAGGAAAAGAGCCATCTGGATTGAGCAGGAATCTGCACGAAGTGACTGTGGCAAATAAACTGTTTGATTTGGGCCATTTCCCAATGAAGAAAGGTGGGGGGAGCATATATCTGCGCCACTTTGATCACTAGCAGAAAACTGTTATCTTGGGTAGAACAATCTCTCGTGAAGCTGCCAAGTCATGGCTGAGCACCTGTAAACAGGCCGTGCCAGCTGCAATTTGAAGAGCTTAGCCTTTACTCAGCACTTCGGACAATGGCTCTCTACCTGCTGCTGCAACTTCCTCTTCTTCATTCTCCTCCTAGACTTGGCATCTGTCCATGTGTCTATGACTCATCTCTGTGGCTCACACTCCTGGGAGGCTGGCGCCTACATGGTGCAATTTGTCCCTTTTTATTCTACTGGCTTTCATTCTTCTGGGGGTAGATGGAACCATGGGGATAGGGGCATCTTATTCTCTGCTGAACAGGCATGGGGTGGGTAGAGTCAAGGCACATCCTCTGAGCAAATCAGCAATAAACCTAACTTCAGTGGAATCAGAGATAGCCCTACATGATTTAGTTGAAGTTTGGGCATGTGTAGGGAACACAGATTTCTTTAGGGGTGGGAGTGAGAAAAGGATCCATTCCAAGTCACTGTGAGTCCACTGACAAGAGGAAAATATAACTGGTGTATAAAACAGAAGTCAGAATTTTGCAGCTAGTTTCCCTCCATGACACTGTTGTTGTTAGTTGCGAAGTCGAGTCCGACCCATCGCGACCCCATGGACAACATTCCTCCAGGCCCTCCGGTCCTCCACCATCCCCCGGAGTCCACTCAAGCTCACACCAACCACCTCAGTGACTCCATCCAGCCACCTCATCCTCTGCCGTCCCCTTCTTCTTTTGCCATCTATTGTTCCTAGCATTAGGCTCTTCTCCAGGGAGTCCTTCCTTCTCATTAGGTGGCCAAAGTATTTGAGTTTCATCTTCACTATCTGGCCTTCTAAAGAGCAGTCAGGGTTGATCTCCTCTAGGACTGACTGGTTTGATCGCCTTGCGGTCCAAGGGACTCGCAGGAGTCTTCTCCAGCACAACAACTCAAAGGCCTCAATCCTTTTGCGCTCAGCCTTCCTTATGGTCCAGCTTTCACAGCCATACATTGCAACTGGGAAAACCATAGCCTTGACTATACGCACTTTTGTTGGCAGGGTGATGTCTCTGCTTTTTAGTATGCTATCTAGATTTGCCATAGCTTTCCTCCCCAGAAGCAAGCGTCTTTTAATTTCTTGGCTGCAGTCCCCGTCTGCGGTGATCTTGGAGCCCAGGAAAATAAAATCTGTCACTACCTCCATTTCTTCCCCATCTATTTGCCAGGAAGTGAGAGGACCAGATGCCATGATCTTAGTTTTCTTAATGTTGAGTTTCAAGCCAACTTGAAACTCCATGACACTAAGGCTGTGTTAATTCAACAGCCCACCAGTGGGTCAGGACTAAGCTAAACAAATTCTCTCTCTTGCAATGTTTTATTTGAGCATAACATTTATACCACCTGGGCAAGGCTTGTCTCGCTAGAATATCTGCCAAGCTATATATAAAGATTCAGGCATAGCTTCTCCTCATGCCCTATTGTAAGGATCTTTGGATGATTGTGAGATATATAAATAATAAATTGCCCAAGGTAGGATGCAGTAATTCAAATTAAGAGTGGTTTTGATCATGTGCAAGTGACCACAGTAACCAGACATGGGATCTTAAAATACAAAGTTGCATCAGAGGTCTGGTTGATCTAGTTTTAATTAGTTGTAGCTGCCCAAGATTCTTCTGCAGCATGACACAGTGCTGGCATTTCTTTCGCTCTATTCCCAGCCATGGCTACCTGAGAGCCTTTTAATGGCAGAAGCCTCAGCCAGTCGGCATGCAACACATGGGGCTCTGCCACAGAATGCAGCTCTTCTGGTAAGCTGGACTAGGCCAGTACCATCTACATTGTCTGGCAAAAGCAACCTACAGCATTGATAGTTGAGCAAATTTAAACTGGAGAAGACAGGAAATGAACATAGGATCTTCTGCATGCAAATCATGCAGACCTTCTCCATAAGATTTCCTATTCTATAACTTGAAAAAAGCAGGGGGCATGGAATTTTACAAGTTTTGGACTGCTCAAGGTCAGGCATTCATTTTACAATGTTCTTGCCGCCACAAAGCTAAATCTGCATAAATAAAACACAGATGCTTCTAAGTGATCTCTGAAGAACAGTACCAAATGCAAGCAGCATGGGGAAACCTGGCTAGGAATGGAGTCCAACCTAGACCACACAGGTTCAGGTTCTTCCTTCTTCAGGCAAAGAACCTGCTACCCTTAGGACAAAGTGCCCTACTGTGTTCCCCCTGGTGCTCTGTTCCCTTGGCCCTTGTCTGACTCAGTCCTGCTCTGCTGGTCACAGGGCTTACAGTACTGGCAGTTGAGTGGATCCAGGAATGTGCAGCAGAATATTATACAAGAGAAATTTATGAGGGGGCCTCTTCCTGCCAGCAATCACAGAGGGATGCAGCTTTTGAGGAAAATGGAGACAAGGAAACTGAAAAAAACTACCTTCCCTCTTGCAATCATCCTTACAGGCAAGGCCCGTTTCCTTCTGATAACAGGATATACCATTGCCATGTGCCTCACATCAGCCTCCATTGCTTCCAACTTGGCTGTTACCCCTTCCTTCCAGAAGGGCCAGAGGAGTCATCTAACTTAATATTGTGCCCTATGAACAAATATCCTATTCACATAAACCATTTCCTGGCAAGTACCTGTGAATCCTTTCCTAAAAGGCCTCTATATAGGGAGTCTCCCAGGTTGGCTGGGCTTTAAGTGGCTCTCCAAAGATTTGGCCTAAAAATTCACCTGTTATGCTTTGAAGGGGGGAGCTGAAGACCGAAGTGTGATCTGACCCACCAGAGGTCAACAAATGGAATTACTGCACGTATGGAACTTCCAGTCACATGTGCGACTGGAAGGACTCCTGCCAGATGCCAATTTGTGAAAGCCTATCACTGCAGCCAGACTGTACATTGCACAATATATATATATATATATACACACACACACACACACACACATTGTTTGGCCTATGTGAACTTTAAAGGCAAGAAAATACTATGCCAGTATTTAAAATATTCATTCAACAGCTCCATATTTTCTTGTTTTGACTGTGACCAGATACTGAACTAACTGCTAATTTATTCCACCCTCTTGGTAAATGCTAATTTGGGCACCTCCTGTTTGGCTTACCGAAAAATGCACTTTAAAATGAAGGAGTTTGCAAGGCCTCTGGTTAGATCTGAGCTATCAAACAGCTCAGATCTAACAAAGTTATTTTCATATATCAGCAGATCAGAGGAAAGCCTGGAGGGAAGCTGAGTGTTGTTCTTTTCCGAAAGTATCCCTGCACAACTTAGGAAACTCACATAGCAGTGAGTCTGGTAAGAGCAGATCGGGGTTTGGAGGGGTAGAGTGTTTATTGCATTTGTCAGCTAAGACTGCAGAATTGGTGCCCAGCTCAGTGCTATGAACCCTGCTTCACATGCAAAAGGCACAAGTTCGATCACCAGCAGACTCATCCTGCTTGAAACCCCGGAGACCCATTGCCACCAATCACTGTAAACCAATCTTCCGCGACCTAACACACTCCAAATATTCTGGACCACTATTCTGAGTTTTTCTGCCAATAGGGCTTGCTGGATCAGGGTGATGGGGGTTGAAGTCCAAAACATCTGGAGGGCGCCAAGCCGAGAAAAGTATTAATAGTAATATATAGTATAAGATTCTTTTCAATAGAAAAGAACACTTCTCACAGCAGTGTTGAAATCACAAGGACTGTGATTGTGAGTGTGCTTGCTATTAGTATCCTTTGCTATATTTTCCAATTGTCCAGAGGAGCACTCCCCACTGACTAGGCCAGGCCCAGGATCCCTCTCCTTGGAACTGGCTATATCTTTGCACAGTTCAAATGAAATCCTGAGGTGAGGGTTCCTCCTGCAAGCCAGCTTTGGCCACTATGGACGCCATCTCTGTATCCCAGAAAGAGAGGCTCAGAAAGTGTTTTTGCCATTGGCCCTAGGAAGCAGCCACCAGCTGGTTCAGTACAAAGGAGCTTCTCATAGGAGATGCCCCCTAGCTCAAAGACAGACCCTGTGCTGACAGTCGCCAGTCCAAATGTTGAAATGTTCCCTTCACAGTGCTAAGGGCTAAACCAGGCACCAAGTATTAAATAAGCACCATGCAGCTGCTCCTCACCATTTGTTTAACTTCGAAATAAGCAGATAGGGCACAATCTAGATGAGAGTGCCCACTTTTTTCCCTCGGGGGGCTAAGAAAAGAGAAAAACATCCCATTGGCACCAGCACTTCTGCTTCCCAGGCTTGATTTGGCACACATTCAGAGGGCTTTGCATCTAGATCAGCCCTCTCTACTCAGTTCCATGAAGCACAAGAAGTTGGTTGTGGACAATTCTTGGACAAGGCTCACAGGAAATCAAGACTATCATTTATTCCACCTGCCCTGGCACAGCACAGAAAAGACACACTGCCATGGCTGAGATATAGCACATTACTTTTAATTATGAGCAAATTAAGAAAGTGCCAGCCCTGCATAATGAAAGAGGAAGACCATCACACAGGAGCAGGAGGTTCCAGCCCCGTGAGTCATCCTCTTAGCCCTACCCAGTTGGAATGTTTGCTCTGAGATAGGTGCAGCCATTTGATTACATTCCTATGCCTCCCCTCCCCGGAGAGTTATTTGATAAAGTCAAAAAGAGGAAGGAAGGAAGGAAGGAAGGAAGGAAGGAAGGAAGGAAGGAAGGAAGGACGGACGGACACTGTGGTAGCACTGCTGACTCTCAAACATATTACATCACATAAGGGATACTTCATCCTCTTTCTCTAGAGGACACATCTTTTGATTGGGAAAAATCCCAAAGAGTTCCAGATCTGATACAAAGGACGATGATGATGCCGCCGATGCAGCAACAGCTGTCATGAGACCCAACAAGCACAACAGTGATGAGTGGTGGAAAGAGCAAAGCAACCAGCATGTGTCCAACAACACAGCTATTAATTACAACCAGCATTACACAGAGGCTTTGAGTAAAAAGGTGTTTCCCATCTTGAGTTGCTGTCCCTTTTGTAAATTTGGGGGTGAGGAAGAAGAAGAGTATGACTGGCTTGTGATATTTACAAATTTTAAACTATATACAGCAGAATGCAGAAGCTCATGCTTGAAGTCCCAAGCCAACACTCTTGCTAGGGTCTTGCAGTTCACCGTATACCTTTTCCTTAGCTATGGAGTATCTGGATTCTGTGCAGGTTTCCACCATTCCCAAAGTTCAAAACATTTTTTCTAAACCTGAGTTACTGGCAAGAATACCTTTCAGCTAAATAGGCTGGTATTTTGGCCCCTTCCCTTTTGCTTTCGAGTATACCCACCAGCTGAAACAGGTTTGACACCCCAACATAGGGACACGTGTGTCTTTTAAACAGTAAGCAGATAATACTTTTTGTGGAACCATATTTTGGAGTTGAGGGATGGAAAGTTAAAGATTGGCAACTTGTATTTTAATCAATCACAGCTCTGGAGAACTAGTATCAAACCCTTCTAGTGACATTTTCACACCGTACACACCTGCAAAACACCTGCAAGTTTGATTAGTATTTACACACTACTTCCGCTTGTACAATTTTAATATGTGTATACAAATGGATATTTTGTAACACTCCAATGTTTGTTTGATCCTTTAAGAGCAAAACTCACCTGGCATCATGGGGATCATGGATGGGAGATAACTCTGCATAAATACATTAGAAAGATAAACTGAACAAGATTCTACATGTCCAGCAAGCATGCAATGGTTCTTCTGTTTACCTGGTCAAACCAGCATAGCTTGACCTGCATTTTATTGATTGATTGATTGCATTTCCATACCACCCCCATAGCCCAGAGGATGATTTACAAATATTAAAACTCCATAGACAAACAATAAAATACCCAAGCAAAACAGGAACTGCTAAAAATAATACTTACAATACAAGCAGCAATAACTCCATATAAAAATTTATCCTCCACAATACAGTAGCAACAATAAAAATATTAAAATATAAACATATACAATTTTCCAACTATTATTTTTAAAATATACGGTGAATAAAAATGAATATTGATAAAACCAGTTATGCTTCAAAACAAGCGGAGAAAATATCCATCTATTCATCCAATTACTCATGGCATCTAAATATGATCCATTGAAATATTGAAAGGCCAAATCTTTGGAAAGGCCAAACCTGAATTTTAACAAATATTACAGGTGCAAGTATTCCCATTTAGCCAGGAGAGGCAGCTCTTATTTGGTACACAAAGCGAAAAATGTCCCAAAACTCTTAATCTGTGCCCACTACTTGATCAAAGGCCAACATCTGTCCAAGTGTACCACATAAACATTTTCTTAACAATCTTTAAATCTGGATCACCTCATGTCAATTTACTGTGAGAAAATTAATCAAACTGTAATTGACAGGCTATGATATGCCACATCTTCCTGACCATTGCAGTTGTAAGAGGGACCCTATCCATTTCAGTGTGCCAACATCCTAAAATGTTATCCATCTGAAGATAGCTTTCTGACATAAGTATTCCAAAACGATAACCCAAGTGCCAGTGACCAAAATTTAGAACTTGTCAACAAATAAGCCCTTTGATTTTGTAAGCCGTCCTGAGGCTCAAGCAAAGGACGGGGTAGAACTTTTCAAATTAAATTAAATTAAATTAAATTAAATTAAATTAAATTGGGCCTAACTGGACATTGTATAGGCCAAACAGCACTACGAAGGTACCTCACCCTGCTCCCAAACTCTAGCCAAGGAAAACCAAAGTTTACATGGCCTTCTGAAAAGGTTTCAGATTAGGCTGTTAATTCACAAGACATTCCTGCAACTCTATGTATCATGTCAAGCAAAGTAAAATCTTCTATCTGGAGTGGTTCCCAGACTTCATCATTGCAGCCATGCAATACATTTAAAACACAGATCCCAGCCAGAAAAGCCACAGGTAAGGAACAAGGAAGTAAAGGGGAGTCCTGCCCAAACATGAGTTGGACCAGGCAAGGATGCCTACCTTTGCTGTCATTTTCTAAGCAATGATGATAGCGCTGAATCAGCACAAGCGCTTTCAGAGTTGGTATGGACACAAATCCTTCCCAACAATTCACTCCATAGCACTTAGGATATTTGGGAAGAAACAGAGAAAAATGTTATAGTTGCACACTAGGCAACTACCTGGAAATTAACATTCCAGGGGTGCTGATGTAAATGAGCAGCTGTCTGTGATGTTTTATGTATCCACTTCTTCCATGCATTTTAATGAAAGAAATACCATCCCCGGGAACCTGAAGTCCTGATTAACTAACCCTGAGAACAAGAGTTGTTGGTTTTGCTTACTTCAATAAACACAAACAAAAAGGAAAACAAAAAAGTATCTTGGGCAATTGAATCCTTGAACATTAAATCAGCAATTGTTATGCTGCTCAAGGTACTTAAGCTGCAATTAGACTGAAGAGGATGGTAGAGCAAAATTTTGATTTACTGAGGGCAGCAAATATCTGTGACTCATCCCTTCATTTAACAGGGCATGTGGATCAGTGGTAACTTAAAGAGGCCTGAGGGAGACCAAGGAGGCATATGCCAGGAATTAGAATGTGATCTTTCCTGCAAACTCCTATACCATTATTTTCCAGCCTTTTCAAAAACATTCCAGAAACCCAGAACTGTGAAGTACCTCTCTAATTGCTGCCATGTTATTCACCCCTTCAACTGAAATACCCCTCCCAAATTAACAAACAACCTTAATCAACCTTGAAATTCCACAGTCAGCAGCTGTAAAAATCCACACTGTAAATTTGCTGAAATCACACAAGGCTACGTCTCAAGTTTGTTCAGAAGGTTTTAAAACAACCCCTTGGTGGGACATCAGGTTTCTTTACATGGTAACACATGGTTTATATAATCAGGTTTTCAGGCTGCCCTTTAATCAGCTAGAGTCATGCGCCTTCCACCTCTCTCTCATTCGCTTTCCTGTTTTCTTTTCTGAACAGTAATTTTCAGTCTTTCCCGATTTATGTTCTTGGTTTAGCAGTGGTTGGCCTTTCCCTCTTTTTCTTCAGTGTAGCCTTTATGCAGTCATAAGACATGAAGGTGAAGTGGAACATCTATCATTAGAGGCAGTATCTATCGTTCTATTTCCATTTCAAGTCCTCCCGTGCTTGCAAAGCTGGAACTAAAACCGCCCCTCTCACATAGACAGTCCCTGGGGTGACACTGAAGTTCGCAGATACTCAGTTATTTTGGGTGGGGAAAAAGCACTAATGGGGGAAAACAAGGCAAAAACTGCTTAAGAGCATGGAATGCTGACTAAGCTATTTGACTAAGATGAAACAACATTCAACTGGATGGGAAGAATGGAAAAGTGTGGCTGGAAAGGGAAGAGAAACACACAGATATTTATTTTAAAAGGTAGAAAGAATCAGCTCATTGTCTGGCTATATCATTTACTGGTTCACACTGAGAAGCTATATTAAAATGTCCCCTAGTACAGAAGAGAAAACGGCCCATAGAAATCAATGCAGAATTTTGGCCCATAGAAATCAATGCAGAATTTTAATGTTGCTGAAACTGGATACATGCTATGACCTCCTCTGGAGTACTACATCTTCTTCTGGGCCTTGTACTTTAAGAAGGACACAGCTAGACTGGAAGGGTTTCAGCAAAGGGCGACAGTGAGCCAGTAAGTGGTAAGCCAGGGAATGGAAAACAAGTTGTATGCACAAAAGTTAAAGGAAGTGGGTGTGTAAGGCAAGAGGAGAAAAGACTGCAGGGGGACATGGTGTACTGTTCCAGTTCCTGAAAGTCTTGCACACAGAAAGGAGTACATATTTGCCAGTGGAACCAAGGGGGAGTGGGGAGCTTCCCCCTGCTGCAGATCTTCACGCAGAGCTTGGGCAGTGAATTCTTGCCAATGCTCCAGCTCTGCATATCCTACACTGAGTAAAGGAATGATCTGTATTAGCTGGATGTCCACCCGCTCCAGCTCTATGATTCTATGAGAAGACAGTGACATGTCTACAATAGCAGCTGGTATTGAATGTTTTCAACAACCCTCAAAATGATCTACGGAGGAAACGTTTTTGTCTCTCCCAGCTTCTAGAAGCCCTAGAGGTTTCAGAACATGCTGATCTTGATTCTAGTGCCCAAACTAATTTCTAATTAATGACTACAGTAACAAGGATTAAGAAGTTCTCTACAGTACAGCTTAGGACAGGAAGAAAGCTGTCCAACTGAAAACACAAGGAATGTAAACAGGACATTTTTGGCATTATGCTAGCCATGAATTATGTCCTGTTTTGCCCATATTACTGTCTCCATAGGATTTGAAAATTTCCATGGCATACAACCCTACAATATACTAATCCAGTGCTATGCTACATCTAGATCATTCTTTTGCCCAGATCCTGAGGTTTCCCCCCTCATCAGACATTCGCCTGATGTTCAACCACAGTCAGGTTGTCCATGTGTCCAGAATAGCCCTGCCTCAAAGCTGTCATGTGTTTGCATTGCTGCTGTTAGTGAATTCTGAGAAGAAAACAATGTCATGTGCATCATATTGTTAGAACAGACTGTTTGATGTCCAGTGATGAAATTATGAAACTCACCAAGTATATGCTGTTTCCTGATTCATAGATTTCATATTCTGTAAATGAAAAAACACAAGAAAGTACATAAATCAAGTGAGCTGATTATGCTCAACCGCAGTCAGAAGGTAGGACAACACTAGAGCTACTGTGGACTTTGAACGCCTAATCTAGAAGTCCACAACCTAAAGCCACCCAAGGGTGTCCTGATGCGCTGTCACCACACCAATTTCTTTACCGCCTACATTCTCTAGCAAGGAAAGTGCTATCTGCATCCAGGTGACTGAGATGTGTGCGTGTATGCATGTGTGTGTGGACGTGTAGCTCCTGGGCCAGCATCACACAATCCTTTAGGGTCAAAAAGCTTGCATTTGCCTGTTGAAGCTCATGTTTTTCCTGTCCCTTCTGTAATAGAACTTGGGCAGCAGATCCGATTTCTATACACATCAGAATGGTTCTCTGAGACTGAAGTAATTACTGTGATCTCAGTACCAAGGGGGAGTTGGAAAAATGTTTGATTGACAGGCCCTTGCAGCTCGTTTCCTCTAAATGGAGGACAAAGAAGCAACTTCCCAAAAATCCTTTTCTTCCTATAGAAACAACCCTGTTATTTTGGGGATTTCCTCCCATCCTGCACAATCCTGACCTGCTTTGAACTTTCTGGGCCAATAATGGAATTCCCACAGTAAAAACAACAACCAGAGGGTAGCTCTGGCCATTGAGACCAGATTTCCAAGATGAAAGACACTAAGCTACTTCCATATTGTACCATAAATGCCTTGGACATCAATCACGAACCTTCACATAATAGAACTGATACCCCATATTCCAGAAAGCACTGCCCCCTTGAGAGCAGCCTAGAAACTTGTACCATCAGGCTGTAGCTGCAGCCACCTAAACCTAGAATGTGCATCTCCAGCCCTTCTTTTGCCTTATACATTGTACCATCATGAGCAAGCCTGTGCGACATGGCAGGCAGGGTGTGGAAGAGGTGGAATTCGTTTATGACTGTGTGAGTTTGTGCGTAAGAGACAGACAGAGAGAGATGGGGATGGGTGGGCAGGGAGATAGAGATCTTGGAAAGCCAACCAGATATTCCCTAACTGGTTTGATAATTACAGCAGGTTCCATCTCCTTGATTTAGGGCAGGAGCATACTGTTAGCAAACTCTTTACATGAATCCTCAAACTGTCTCTAAGCACCCAACCAGCAGATCTCAAGGGTGTGATGCATGGCGGGGTGCCATTTTGGGTAATTAAGTTCATGTACATGCAACAATGCCTTAGGACCTGTAACTAAATTCTTACCCACCCTTGCTGCTCTTCCATGTAGCCCTGATCTTTATATTTTGCTGCGTGTTATCCAGAGGTAGTTGCATTTCTCTTGAAGGAAGAAAACAAGCCATCACTGTAATAGTGAAAACAAACATCTTTATTTTCCAACTGAGACAGGAGCTGTTTTCTTGCCTGTTTCCCATGCAAATCAGGAATATTCTGAGACAAGAGGCCCCTGGAATTGAACTTGTATGACATGGGTGGGGAATCAGATGACAGACCCATAATGAGGTTCATGCTGAGATGTTAGAAAACATTTTATAAGCTTAATAAAGATAATTATTGAAGAAGTGAATGATGACAGAGACAAAGGTGCTGTGGTTAAACCCAGAGTGACAGTTTGCAATGTTTGGAGGCATCCAGGAGACATGTTCAAGGGCAATTAATGCGGATTAGTTGCTCCTTAGTAATACCCTTCCATCACCCTATTGAACTATTACTGTGGCTAAAGGATGGGTTTTTCCCACAGTTTCAAAGCTTCTTTAGAAATGTCATGGAGGACAAACAAAAGGAAGGGGGGGGGGCTTTTTTCACTATGCCCTGCTTTTGGTGGCATATGACTGCCTGTTGTGAGAAAGATGGACCTTTGAATCAAAGCAATTATTTCATATAACCCTGTCTTCTTAGCATGATTCTACAGCTTCATTTATTTTACACTCTGCCTTCCTACCAAAAATAGCACTCAAGATTTGTGTTATATCTATCTATATCCATTCCTTTATTCTCACCACCTCATCTTGACAGTCTCTTGTAGTGTTTCCCTTTAGCCTGTCTGCCCACCCTCACCTGCTATCATTCCAACCCGCAGGTCTCCCATTTCTGATTATGGGCCTTGAACCTCTATTGGGGCATAGGAATAGCTGTCATAAGTACAGGTTAGGTGACAAGTGGCTGGAGAACAGCACTTGTGAAAAGGACCTCGGGGTACTGGTTGACCGCAGGCTAAACATGAATCAGCAGTGTGATGCGGTGGTCAAGAGGGCGAATGCCTCCCTTGGTTGCATAGGCAGAAGTCTGGCTTCTAGATCAAGAGAGGTATTACTACCACTCTACACGACTCTGGTGCGCCCGCGACTGGAGTATTGTGTTCAGTTTTGGGCCCCTCATTACAGAAAGGATATAGCCAGGTTGGAGTCAGTGCAGCATAGGGCCACAAGGATGGTGGCTGGTTTGCAGGGGATGCCGTATGAGGCAAGACTGAGGGAACTGGGTCTCTTCAGCTTGGAGGAGACTCAGAGGGGATATGTTGGCAACATACAGGTATGTGAGGGGGTGTCACATGGAGATGGGGAGACCTGTTCTCCCCTGCAGAGGAAGGCAGGACGCGCTCCAATGGAGCAAAGCTCAGGGAGCCAAGGTTCAATTTGGATGCCAGGAAGCACTTCCTGACGGTTAGGACCCCGAGGGCGTGGAATGGGCTTCCACGGGAGGTCATTGAGGCCCCATCGGTGAGGGTGTTCAAAGACAGGCTGGACATGCACATGGTGGGCATGTCGTGAGCGGAGCCGGCTGGTGCCGGAGGTCAGACTAGATGGCCCAGGAGGCCCCTTCTGACTCGCTCTGTTTCTATGTTTCTATTTCCAAGCCTTCTTGGGTTTTGCTACAGTAGACTCCGATGGCTACACCTGTGGGATGGTATTTCATGCCAGTCTCTCAACCATTCACCACTTTCTCTTTCAGTTTTCTTTGGGTCATCCCCATCCCTGCCTGCCTCCCTTCCCAAGAGGCCTGCATCCAGCTGCTTCGCACATTTCCCCTTCTTTCTTTAAAGACGTTCCTTTACTTTTTTCCTGGCCATTTTGCTGCCCTTCCCCAACCCTCAGGACTTCTCCATCCCTCCTTATTTGTGGCAACGTTTCCCTTGACTCCCTTCCCCAGCAGCTCAGGCATCCCCCGCGCTTCCCTTCAAGGCAGGCGGCCCTCAGCGCGGCGACCTCGGACGCGCTCAAGCGCCCGCCCGCCTGCCCCGCTGCCTCGGCCCGCACGGCCGCCCCCTGCCGGACCCGGCGGGGACTCGCCCCGCGCCTCCCTCCGCTCCGCCCTTCTGCCCCGGGCTGCCCCGGGCCCTCCCGAGACGCGGAGCGCTCGAGGCCGCCGCTGCCCGGGCCCTCGCCTCAGGTGAGTCCTCCCCGCTCGGGCGCCCCTCCACGGGGGGCTTCCGAGCGCCTGAGCCCCCGCCCGCCCGTCTCTCCCCGCCTGCCTGCCTGCCTGCCGCCCTCCGCACTCCGGCCCGGGCGCCCCGGGGCCCTCCTCTGGGCCCTCCCGTGTGTCCTTGGGGCCGAATGGGCGCAGCGCGGCAGCCGAGGCCTGCGAGCGAGGCGCACAGGGGAGCCGCGCCTGGAGGGGACACCCCTGTCAGCGCGTCCCCGACCAGCATCGGCCCCGCCGGCTCCTCCTCGCCGGTGCCCACGACCAGCCCGTACTCGTGTGTCCTCTTCGCGCACTGCCCGTCCCCTCAGCGCTGACCGCGCCATCGCCCTCAGCCGCCTTCCCGCCCACGCTGGAAAAGGCGGGAAACTTTAAAGAGGGGAGCGGGGCAGCCGCGGGAGCCCCGCCCTCCTCGCGGCCCGGCGCGCCCCCTGCAGGCTGGACGGGGCAGAGCCGCGGGGCGCCGGTCTGCCGCTCCCTCTGGCCGGTGGCGCGGGAGGCGCATCCGCACCGGTGCCCCTCGCCGTTTCCACAGGCGCCTCCAAATATTCGCATCCCGTTCCAAGAGGCAGCCGAGCCATGACGCCGTGGTGCCTCTTCTTTCTTTCCAACCGCTTCCCCGAAGCCATCTTCAGAATTCAGAACATAATACCCGAAAATCCAAGCGTTTTTAAAAATCTTTATAAGCCATAATAACCACTTGGGGAGCCAAGTCCAGAGAATGTGCACAGAAGAGGGGGACCGCTCCAGTGGGTGACCGCAGCTCTCCAGCATTGGGGGGGGCGGTGGAAAGAGCTCTGTGGCCGCTTCCGCCTCACATCCTTCCCTGGGCAGCCCATCTGCGCCTTGAAAGCAGCCCCCCAGCCCTGCGGCACCCGGCCTGAGGCTGCTGGGGAGCGCCGAGAAATCCTCATTTCCAGGTTGCTCCGGGGACTCAGCCAGCCGCTGGGCCTGGCTGGAAACTGCCAGGGCGTCTCGGCCGCCTCGCTCCCCAGGGAGATGCTCAGGAAGCCTTTGGGGAGTTGGTTTCGCATGTTCAGTCTGGGGGGAAATATGCCTGGAGGTTTATAAAATTAGGCACAGATGTGAGGAGGAAGTGCTTGGAATGCCACGGTCGCCCATCGGAATGGCCGGGAGAGGCGGGCAAGCGAGCGCAGCAGCTTCCTTTGCACGATGCACAGGGCAGGGACGGCGGCAGGACGGGGGCCACCGGCCCTCAAGCCACCACTTGGGCTGGAGAGGAGCAGGAGGAGGAGGAAGGGGGCTGTCAGTGCTGGTTGGTTCTGAAGGCACCCTGCCCAGCCTCTCCTCCTCCCCTTTGCTTGCTCAGGGACCACTGCTGCCCTCCATAAGTGCCGACCCAGACACCTGCCACGTTCAGTGAAGGATCAGGTCGGACTCCGACCTCATGGAGAACAGGGACGTAGAACCTCTGATACCTGGAGGGTCCTAGAGGCCCTTGGGGTGGGTCCTGTGCTCCCAGACCCTCATACCAGAGGTAATATGCAGCCATGATAGCCTCATCTGCGTGCAAAGGGGCCGTTTCCGCTTCCAGCAGGCAAGTGACTTAAGAGCAGTACCAAATCCTTCAGGGGACCAGTCTTGCTGAACAGCCAGATCACTGTGCGCTCCCCAGAGCCGGTGGGCCTGCTGAGCGGCCTTTCCGTTGGCCGTAGCAAAGGCATTCCCAGATGGCGTGAATAAGGGCCACCGTCTCCGGTGCTACTGCAGCTGTTAATTAACTGAGCATCACGAGGAAGACCGCGTGAGTGCCAATTACTGCAGCTGGGAATGGTAATTGGGCTTCTTCTGCATGCCTTTGAAGCCGGACTGAATTCTTGCAGCCTGGGTCTTCCATATTTTGTTGCCCCTGGACTCCTGGTTCCCCATGCCTCCTCCACTCGGTACACCACACATAACTGTTCCTGCCCGTGGAGGCTCATGCATCACACACCATCCAAAATAGCCAGCACCAGCAGAAAGTGTGTGCTGCAGTGGATGTGCCAGCCACTCCCCCGGAAGTGTTCCTCTAATGGCACTTCTGGATCCTGCTCCTCTTTGGCCGGCACAGTAGCCTCCAGCTTTGCTTGGCTCCTGCTCAGAAACACGCAAGCCAAAACCATGCTGGGGACCATTTACCACCGGTAGCTGGCCAGACACTCATCCTATCTCCTTCTTCTTCCTGAACAAGCATCCAGTGGTCGGAGGCACTGCCGCGATGGTCCTAGGCCCACAAGCAGAGGCTGCAGCCAGAAAAATCCGCCTCATTCAGCAGTATTTTAATAATGGTCCATGTAGATTCCACTGCCTTTTCGTAGCCATGTTGTCCCCTTTCCCAGGGACGGCGCCATGGTTTCACAGGAGGCCGCCTAGTGCCATGATGTGCCCTGCCTTTGTCCATCGTGCCCAGCATGTCCAGAACTGACAGGGCGCAGCAGCCCTCCAACTCCCAGGCAGGAATCTCACTGGTGGTGCTGCAGGGGGTTACACCAGGGCCCCGCAGAGCTCTGCCGTGGGACTAGGGAGCTGCCATTCGTTTTTCTTTGTGTTTTAGGGTCACGCCACTGCTGTGGACACCCCGAAGATGCCAACAACTCAGGTTGCCATGTGCAGCCTGCCACCTCGAGAACCCTGGAGAACACCAGCTCCTGGAGACTGTGCCGCTGGCCCGCCCTGGCTGGCTTGCAGATACCCGGCTGGGCTGCAGTGCCTGGCCACTTGTCCTCACCAGCTGCAGACAGAACAACTCGCGTGAGCTCGTTTGAGCTTCTCCGAAGAGCCATCCGGGATTTATCATTTGGGGAATGGATTCCCGGGGGTTGTCCTGCCCTCGTGGTAGTTGCTGCAGTTTGGAAAGCAACCCAAAAGGGGCCTAGAAAGCCAGGCCTCCCCTGGTGTGAGGGGGAGACAAGATGGGCCCCTCCAGACGGGCTGGGGAGAGCCTGACTTTTCTCATCTGGTGGAGCTGTGCAGGCCGTCCGGCTAACTCAGGCAGCTGAGCGGCCGCTTTCAGCACATCGCTCGGGGCTGCAGCCCCACGAGCCATTGCTGGCTGCCGGTCCAATGGTGCCAACATCGTGCATCACCAGGCAGTGACGATACAGCAGCGATCTTGTCACCAACCATGACAAGATGCGGACTCAGGCCCTCGGAGCGGTGGTGGCAGAGTGCGGATGCTGTCCTTGCCCACAGGATGCTTCCTGCACGGTTGCTGGGATCCTGCTCCCCGTGGGCACCCCCTGGCCAGGTACTCCAACCTGCATGCCAAGGCAGCATTTCCAGGAGCAGGCGCTAAAAGGCAGGAAGAGACCTTATTTAAAAGAAAAAACTCTGCTTGTGCAAGTCAGACACAGTGCCACTGAGGGGATTCGACGCAGCCACTTCTGCATGCAGGGCGCATCAGCTTGGGAACTGTGCGTGCCGGTATCCAAGACACGGCCACGTCTGTCTGTCTGCTCCTATCAGCAGAAACAGGTTCTCCTTGAAAGGTGCCCTCCCTTCGGACTCCCTGCTGTTCTGAGCAGAGCGAGGGCGCCCTCTGCTGGCCCTGCCACGCAGCTCTCCCAGCCTTGTGGAGTGGAGCCGAGCAGCAAATTTCCCTGTGCCACTTATGTGCAGGGCAACCTTCCAATGCTCTGTCATGAACACCCTGTGGCACTGCCTCCCCCACGTTCATGGCAGCTGGGAACCCGGGCTTGTATCAGCACCCAGGTCAGATAAATCCATCGGCGTCCAGCTGCTTCCTTCTGTTGGATCATAGCTTGACATGAGCAGACAAGTCAGCCAAGCATTGTCCTGTGTACACGAATGGAGTAAGGCAAGAATGGGCAATTCAGTAGACTCTGCAAAGCACCCGCCCCAAATATATTTGCCTCTCTTGGGGCTGCAGCTGGTAGGGGAGCCAAGCATCTATTGTTCTGGGACAGGCCGAGGAGGAAGGAAAGCATGAATGCTGCGTCCATCCCTCCCTCCCAAACTTCCTCGCCAGTCTTCCAGCTGGGCCCTCCATTGCTGCTGCTCTCATGGTGTGGCATGGACACGTGTCCATGGCACATAGTTCTCCATCCCTGACCTTCCTGCTCAGAGCTAATATACCCAGTCCAAGCAGCGGATGAGCCCCTTTTGGCTTGTGGGGTCGAGCAGAAGGTCCACAGCTCTTTTTCTTAGTGAGGGGATTTCAGCTAGGCAGCCACCTACTTCTACCTGAACTCAGCTCCACCTAACGAACCCCCACTGTTCTTGCTTGGAGCTCCATAGCCGTCTTGATCCTAAAACACCCATGAGGGCAAATGCGCTTTACACCACGTTACGGAAAGCTCCCTCAGGGAAGAGGCAGGAGAGCGAAGTGGCTGCAGAGTGTATGTGTTGGAGAGGATAGTCTCCCTGCCCACTGCTAGAACTAGGCAGCCCCTGCCCAACCCCACCTGGCTGCATAAGAGGAGGGGCACCTTGCCAGGCACCACTTGGCAGGATGGACAGCCTCCATTTCTTCGCTCCTCTTGGAAAGGCTAAAGCAAAAGAAACACAGGCGTCTCGTGAACAGAGAGTGATGGTCAGGTCAAGGGAAGGAGCTGCTATGCCATCTATTTGCAAGGCTTCAATACCTTTTGCAAGGGGAAGCAATGGGCAGCGCAGACAAGGAAAAAACAATGTGCAGGTGTGGTGCAAGGGGGAACACACAGATTTTTACAAGTGATCTTTTTTAAAAGACCAGCTTGAATGGCCATGTACAATTTGTGAATGGCAATCAGAATCAGTTACGTCTTCTGTGGTAGTACTCTGTATTGCAAGGCTATCGAAAACACGCTCTCCTCTGCCACTTGATTCTGGAGGATTAGAATCATGGGCTACATTTGTCCTTTTATAAACAATGTATTTATTTTCTTAAGCCATATTTTAAGATGAGGATTAAAGCCTCACGCGAGGAACTCGCATCACCCCCAAGCAGGACCACTCTAGACCTGCAATATCTATGGTTGCCAGGGACGTACTCTTCACCGCGCTTGCGCACTAGCCTTTCCGACCTTTTCTTCTGTGGGCCTCCATTTTGAACCTTCCAGTCCACTTCCCGGCATACCCTGGCGTGTTAGCGTCTGTTCCGCATCCCACCAATCCGGGGAGAGAAAAACGGGGCGGGCGACGAGTCGGTCAATCGTGAACGCTTAGAAACGGGAAGGCGGGCTCAAGTGGAGGCCGAGAGCGGCGTGCGGAAAGCGAGACGGACCGCCTGGAATAACAAGATGGCGGAAGAACAAGCAAGGCGCGGCAGGTAGAGTCCTAGAGCGGCGTGTCCCGCCTCGCGGAGGGGGTGGGTTTCTGGGCTTTTCCAAGGAGTGACGTCCAGTGCAGCGTCTTTCTGGCTGCCTCTGATTGGCCCGTGGCCAAGCGCGCTGCGGGGGGGGGGAGCCGGCTTTGCGAGCGGTGTTGCTCGTTTCTGCCCCCCTCCGGAGCCGCTCCCGCCGGCGGGGGGCACTGTCCGGGAGCGTCATGCAAAACCAGGGGGGAGTTGGATGCAGCGGGGGGGGGGGCCGTCCGGGGGCGATGCAAAAGTTGCGTGCGGGGCACCCTCAGTTAACAGCTACAATTAAAAGCTCAGGCTGGAACAACAAATGTGGCAGCGTGTAATTCGGGCTTTCTGTCAGGACCTGGAGTCTTGTTAACTGTTTTAGCCGCTCTAACGGTGCAATTCTGCGGTTCTTCTTGCGAGGAAGCCTCCTTTCAATGGGCCCGGCTGTCTCTTGCTCTTTTGATGGGTGGGTCCGGGTCCGGTCTCATTGCTATCTTGATGCCGCGTGGGTGGGCTGGAAATGCACCGAGCGGGAAGGCGCTGCGTGACGAGGAGGAGATGTCCGTGCAGGTGCCCCTGCTGCAGCCTCGCTCAGGTCCGGGGGACGCGGGCCGGGCAGCGCAGCTCGGCGCCCCGACTGCTTGGCCGGGGAAGAGGGGAAGCCGCTAGCCGGGACGCCGCGGAGAGCGGGGCGCGGTGGAAGCGGCGCCAGGGGGCAGCACGCGCAGGGCCCGGAGCCCCGCTGCCCGAGGTGCGCAGGCGAGGGCCGAGCGGGAAGAGCCGCGGCTGGGTCTGCAGGCGGCGCGGCCGGGGGACCGGGTCGGCCCCCTGGGCAGCGCAGCAGCAGGCCGGCGGGCCCCCAAGCCCGTGCTCTCGCTGCGGCGTCGCCTCTCCCCGCGGCTCCTGCGTGCTTGGCGGGCGGGATGCAGAGCGAGAGGCTGGGCGGCGGCCGCTCCGGCCTTCGCCTTGCCGCAGCCCCTGCCGGGGCCGGGCGCTCTCGCCAGCGCGGTCCCGCTGTGCGCGTGGATGGCGCGAGGGCTGCAGGCGGCGAGCGAGCAGGAGCATCTCCGCCGTGCTCGGCAGAGGATCCACCGCCCGATGCTCGCCGGGCTGACGGGGGCCGCGGCGCAGACGACCTGCGAGGCCGCCTCGGACGCTCCGTCTGCCGGCGGGCGGGAAGGGCGCGGGCGGGCCCCTGCGATCGGGGCAGCCTCGAGCGCCGCCGCGTCCGGAGGAAGTGCGCGCTCAGCACGCGTGTACCCCGCAGGCGTGCTGCCGCTCCGTCGGAAGGCGCGGCAAGGAGCGCAGGGCGGGTCGCCGAGGCCGCGGCGGCTCCGATCTGCGCGGAGGGGCCCCGCGGGGAGCCCAGCCGCCCCGCCCCGCCCCGCCCGCCCTGCCCCGGGCGCCCGGAAAGGAGCCGGCAGCCACGGCGGCCGCAGGGAACGCGGCGGCTCCGGCCCGCTCGATGTGCCCCGCCCGGACGGGGCCGGGCGCGCCCCCTCCGCCTCCGCCTCCGCCTCCGGGCCGCGATGGGCTCGTGCGTGGCCAAAGGTGAGCCCGCCCGCGCCCGCTCTCGAGGGCCAGGGGAGGCGTCGGGGGCCTCCGGGGCTGTCTGAACGCGCCCTCGCCTTGCGCGGCGCCGGGAGGACCGCGGCGTGCCCGGGGACGGTCGAGGTCGCTGCCCCGCCGCCGGAGGCCGGGCCCGGGGCTCTGCGGGAGCGGAGCCAGCGGCTCCGGCGATCTCACGCTCTGCGGCCGGGCGGGGGGCGCCGTTGCCTGCCCTGCGGGGCCCTCCCCGCCGCGTCCCCCGCGTCCTCCAGCGACACCGGCACGGCCTGCGCGGCTTGATGCACGCCCGGGAGCAATTCCAGGGGGCTCGCTCGGTCCGTGCTCCAGCCCTGCCCTCCCCCGGTCAGCTAACCTTCGATCAAAGCTGGGGAAGAGACCTGCTCCGTGCCCGCAGAAGTCTGGCCTCGGGGATCGCACCTGCTCAGGGCCACTGATCTGCCGGTGGCCCCGCTCGGAAGCCAGGGCTGGGGACGCAGGGCCACCGGGTGCCCGTGCAGCGGGAGGGCAGCCCCTCCGCAGGGAGCAGGCCCTGCGCAGCTGGAGCCGACAGGCCCCTGCGGGGCATGGTTTGCGTGCTTCCCATCCTCTCGCCCCGCTCTCCTTTCCTCTGCAGAATTCCTCACCTGCGCCCAGAAGGAGCAGCCCACGGTCGCCCCGCCACTGGGCCACTCATGGGCTCCCCGGGGAGGCCACAGCCCTTCCGCTGCCCGGGAAGAGGACGCTGGCCAGGTAAAGGCTGGACTCTCGCGAGGGTTGGTGGTGCTCCACTCTGTGCAGCCCTCAGCAACTTCGAGGGTCTTAGGGGTTTGTTAGCACGCTCGCCAGCACAGATGCAAAATGCTTAGGGCGCGTGACTCATCAGGAGGAGTCTGCTCTGGGGACGAGATGTTTTGTTGCGCGGAGAAGGTCTGGTCCCTGGAGCTTCCCACTGAAAGATCAGGCAGTGGAGAAAACCCTCTGGTGAGATCCTGAGGGCCTTGCTAGGTGACCTGAGAGATTGCTCTTTTCTGACAGCCAACAACTATTGGCTGGCTGACTGACTGAGTTGCCGCTTTCTTCTGCGTTCCTACGAGAGCTTGCTGTGAGAAGCCCCTCCCGGCAGGGCATTGCCCTCCGTGCCACTGGCTCGTGGCCCACCTCACTGACATCCCGTCTCTCTTCCCTCAGGAATGTGTCCAGGCCTCTGGGAGCATCCGCTCCTGCCCTAGCTCCGGCTCCTCCAGTGCCTATCACGTGGCAGCCCTGGCCACGTCCTCCCTTGTGGGTAGGTGTGGCTGCTCCCGGTGGAAGGCGCGTTCCCTGCCGGCTCGTGGCTGCTGCCCTGCTTGGGCCATGCAGAGCGGAGTGTGCCGGGCTCCCGGGCTCGGGCTGCTGTGCTTTCGCAGTGGGGTTAATCTGCCGTGGGCTGTCGGTTTCCAAGCGGTGATGGCTTCCTCAGCCCACTCTGCTCCTGCCTGGGCTCAGCCCCGACCCCTGGCTCCATCTCTGCCCCGCAGGCCTCATCCAGACCATCAGGGACCACGTCACCAAGCCCACTGCCATGGCCCAGGGCCGCGTAGCCCACCTCATCGAGTGGAAGGGCTGGAGCGCCCCACTGGCTGGCTGGGAGCACGTGGCGCCGCATGAGGAGCTCTACGAGGGCCTCCCTGATGCACTGAAGGAGGCACGCTTCGCGGCTGGTGAGGCGGCGGGGGGTCTCAGCCTGGCACGGGGAGCCCCTTGTGTGGCCCAGCCATGGAATCTGGGCCCAGGGGAGCTGCCCGCCTGCAGGGGGCAGCCTCTTGCCCAACTTTCCCGGCTCCCCATCCAGGTGTGGCCGAGCAGTTTGCCATCATGGAGGCCACGCTGGACGCCTGGCCCTCCCTGGACAGAGAGGAGCTGCAGCAGGGGGGCACTGCGTGGGACGCCATGCAGCTGCAAGGTACTGCCTGCCCCCCCGCTCCTCCCCCCTCCATCCGCAAAGGCTGCTGGGGGAGGCCCCTCATCGCCAGAGCTGCTCCTGCTTCTGGACAGGGGCTGGCCGTGCCTGAAAGTGCCGCCGAGAGCCTGGAGAGGCCCCCGTCCCAAGCCCCACAGCTTGGGGAGCTCCGAAGGGCAGGCTGGCAGGTGATCGGGGCAGCAGGAGTGAACGCTATTTCATTTTATTTTATTTTATGTATGTATGTATTTAGAAGGCTTCTATGCCTCCCCATCCACCAAAGCCTCGGGGCAGCTCACAATAATAAATTAATAAACAGTATTATTCCTGCCCCATGGGCTGCACAGGCTCCGAGGACAGGCCGGGGCCAGGGCTGGGCTGCGGACTCATGCTGCTCCTACTCTGGCACCCCAGGGAGGCCGGCAGGGGTGCCAGGTGGCAGTGGGGGCTGCGGGAGAGCAGAGAAATGCGAGTGCAGGGCTGGGCTTTGCAGCAGTCTGCCCCCCTCCCCCCCCATAACACTGTTATTCCCAAGCCTCCTGCCCCGTTGCTGCACCTGGAGGGGCCATTCCCCCCTCCGGCGATGCCCCAGTCCTGTGGCAGAAACTCCTGCCTTGGCCTCAGGCCCTGCGGCTTCTGTGCCCTGTCACCCTGATCCCTCTTCTTCTCTAGACCTGGGGAGCCTCTGCCTGCAGGAGAACGCTCTTTCCAGTGTGAGCAGCACCGTTGCAACGGACGGCCTGCACGCCAACTCCGGGACTGGTTGTGGATCCCCTGTTCCCCAGAAGGGCGAGGTGGCAAGTGACTGGCACACCCAGCAAGGTGGCTCAGGGAAGCCCTGGGCTGGGCCACAGCAGGAGGAGCCTGGGCGTGTGCTCCAGGGGGGTACCATCTCCCCGCGCGACCTGGACAGCGGCTCCCTTTCTGAGGATGACGTCTTCTACAACTGAGCGGCAGCCGGAGGGGTGACCCGGCACAGGGGCTCTGCTGGAGTGGGGGGCTGTGCTAGAGTCGGTGCCGCCTTGGCTCTGGGCCGCATCTCAAGCTTTCGGAGCAGCCACAGAGCCACTTCCAGCCTGTGTTTGGGGTGAGGCTGCAGGGCTGGGCTGGGGTGCGCCTGTCCAGGGCTCTCCTCGGACTGCCAGCAGCAGCAGCACCATCCTTGTGACCTGTCCTTGTGTGGGTCTGGAGATGCTGCCCAAAGTTATAAAGCCCGGCGGGGCGAGGGGCAAGGCCAGCCAGACCTGCCAAACAGCTCCAGACGCTTTTGTTCACTCGCACTGCCTCTCTGGCAATTGTAATAATCGGGTAATAATTATCTGATGAGTCTGATAATGTCGTGACTGCTGCCGGGGGCCTCTCGCTCTGGGGCACAATCCTGAAAACAAGGGGTGGGGTGGATAACTCCTGTGGCCCTTGCAGGGCCCGGGCAGGGGCGATGGTCCGGGCCAGCCACTTGGCTGCCAAGGGCCCCAGAGCATCCCGGGATCTGCTGCGGTTTCCCGCCGAGCACTGAGCATCCCAGCCATGTGTGCCTCTCGATTCGTCCCATATCTGGATGGCGTGTGCAAGCGTCCAGCAGCTTCACCTGGTCGCTCAAACACCCGCCAGCAACCGAGGGGGAACGCCGGCTGTTCCTCCGCAAAGGCCGGCTGCTGGCTGCCCGGCCCGCTCTGTACTGCGTTGGGCACACTTGTAAATTGCAAACTGCTGCAGCGCAGCAGAAGCGAAGGGCCATGAGGGAGCCCCTCGGGGGGCTTTCAGGCGGAGGCCGGCCTGGCCCCAGCCCAGGAGCAGCTTTGGAGTGGGCAGGCGGCAGTCTGTAAGATGGGGCAGGGTGCCCTGGCTGCCTCCCCCGCACCCCCACCCCAAATCCATCAATATCACTTCCCCCGCAGAAGGACACACTGCAAGCTTTTCAGCCAGATTCCAGAAGCAGCCATTTTTCCGTCTTTTGGTCCTGTTATTTAGCAAGGCCCTGGAGTCTCTGGGTGGGCTCAGTTTTGGAAAGGGCGAGCTACATCCGTCCCTCCCATTTCTCCACATCTCTATGCCACCTCCCCAGTACTCAGTTTGCCCACAAAGGCTTGAAGGTCTGCAGTTTTTAATTTTCAGTGAAAACCAGATAAAAAGCAAGAGCAATCCGACAGGCGCCTGCCCTGGGAGCTGCTTCTTCAGTGACGTGCGGGCTGCTTCTCGGCATCTCGCAGCAGGGCAGCCCCTCTCCCTGATTCATGGCTTGGGATTTGCCAGGTCTTCAATAGCTTTCCTCAGCTAAAGCAGGAGAGGGAGTGAGGCTGACAGCTGGCCACGCAGGAGTCCCCATGCGACCAGCGGCTTGCAACCGCTCGGCTGCCTCCGGCTGCCCAGGACGGTCCTGCCCGGAAGTCCTCCGCAGAAGCTGCTTCTCCCTCTTCCCTCCCCATTCCGGGGTGGGGTCTCACAGGAGACCAAACCAAGCCAGGAGAGCTTCCGCGGAACACCAGGCGCTGCCTGCAGGTGAGCTGGGCCCGGTCCATCCAGCCCAGCACGGACAGCAGCGGTGCCTTTCTTGGGCTCAAGGCTGGACTCCTCAGGCCAGGATCCAGCCCTCCTTGGCTCTGCCTGGGCTCACTTGGGCCTCCCGCATGCAGCCCTGTGTCTGCCCCTAGTGGTGGGCTGGACCGAGGCCTGGGTCCTGCCAGCCCTACCTGGCATGCGACCTGCCACCCTGGAGCCCCACGCCGGGTTGAGGCACTGCCGTGAATGCTGCCCAGGCAGCTTTTCTTCCCAGGTCACATGCAGCGCAACAGGCACTGAGTGATGTGCCGATGTCCCCAAGGCCCAGCCAAACAGGGGTCCTGCCCCTTCCCTGCCCACCTCCCCGGGGAGGAAC
Organism: Varanus salvator macromaculatus; assembly: GCA_023646645.1. Lineage (NCBI taxonomy): Eukaryota > Metazoa > Chordata > Lepidosauria > Squamata > Varanidae > Varanus > Varanus salvator. The sequence continues at coordinate 13,714,198 of JAIXND010000800.1, read as the reverse complement.
CGGGGTTACCTCCTTCCTGGAGACGACGCCCACCACCTTCCCCAGCTGGGTGACGAAGGCCTGCTGCAGGTTCAGTAGCTCGAAGAGGTGGTGAGCCTGCCAGGGAGATGAGAGGCATGTGGGGCCGGCCGGGGGGCTGAGCAGGCGAGGCTGCGAGGGCCACCTCTGCGCCCCACGTGCGGCTGTGCCAGACCCTCGTTCTTCACTCAGCCCTGCCATGGGTGGCCACTGGGCAGGGGCAAAGTGGGGGGGGAAACGGGCCCTCCCCAGTCACTGCACCAGGAGGGTGTGGCGGCCTGGCTGCTGGGGGACCCCTCCTCCTGCCCCCCAACATTTACCTGGTGCAGGGACATCCAGGGAGACAGCTGCAGAGTCACGGGACAGATGGGGCAGCTGTCGCCCACAGTGGGGCAAGCAGGCGGCTGCCGAGAGAGAATGACACTCCGTTCCCAGAACTGGCCGCCCAGCTGCCCTTGCCTCCCCCCACCCCGCCCTCACGGCCGTGGCGGGCCCACCTCTCCCTCCTGCTCTGCACAGGGTGGGCCGCTGGCATCATGGGTCTGGAGGAACGTGACGAGCGCCGCTCTCTGCACGGCTCCCAGCAGCGTGGCCGTCTCTGCAGCGAAGGGGAGAGGTCAGGCTGGCTCTGGGTGGGTGCCCCTGGCCACGCGCTGCCCACGAGGCTGGCGGGCCTGCATTGCCCAGCTGGGACGAGGTGGCTGCCCGGGTGGACACACCTCGTGGCCAGCACTCCCGGGCGGCCCGGCCCTGCGGGGTGAAGGGGGCTTCAGGCCCCGCTGTGGGTGCATGGGAGGATTGGGAACCCCCACCTTTGCCTCCCCGAAGCTACCATACCAGTGCTGTCCACCACGGGGTACTCCAGCTCAGCTGTCGAGGTGACCACTCGGAGCACGTCCTCAAAGGTGGCGGCCTTGGGCAGGGTGGCCACACTGGTGTTCATGAACTCCTGCGTGGTGACCTTGTAGGAGCTGTGTGAGAGGAAGCCAGCGCCGTCCTGCTTGGCCCACTGCCCAACCGAAGGGATGTGCACCGAGCACGCTCCCAGGGATGGGGTCCAAGTCAGGGCTTTCCATCCGGAAAACGCGAAAGGAAGAAGCCATAGGGAGGCGGGAGGCCAAACGGCCTGGCAGCGCAGTGGCAGGAGGGCCCTGCCCCCCCCATGGGGCACCTGCCCAGCAAGCGGAGCCTGGGCTCGAAGGCCCCCCTGCCAGCTCCTGCGCCCACGGCGCACATCCATGCGCAGCGAAACGAGCACGGGAGGCTTGGACACTTGGGCAGAGCATGTGCGGAGTGCCCTCATGGGGCGAGGGGGCAGGCTGCCATGGCGTGCCGGGCCCCCTGCGTGAGTCCCTGGCGGGCCGCGGGGGTGGGCGGCTCACCCGATGTGCCTGCTGCGGATGCGGGGCAGGTAGGGCAGCTTCTTGACGATGATGGTGCCGTCGTAGAAGGAGGGCTGGAACTTCTGTGCCACGGCGTTGGCGATCAGCACCGCCAGGGTGACGGGCAGGATGTGGCTGATCTGCCCCGTCATCTCAAAGGCCAGCAGGGCCGTGGAGAGGCTGTGGGTGACTGCGCCGGAGAAGGCCGCTGCCCCTGCAGGGAGCCCAGGGCGGGCTGTGAGGGCAGGGGAGGGGCCTCCCGGGGAACACGGCCGGGCAGGAAGCCCCTGGGCCGTCGGGGAGGGCACCACGCACTGCCGCAGAGGTGCCCCCGCCAGCCGCGGTGCAGGTGGTGGGGGAAACGCATCCTCCTGGCACTGTGGACTCACCTGCCAGCGCGTAGCCCCCGGGGGTGATGAGGCTGATGGTGCCCTCGGACGCGATGCCCTGCGGAAAGACGGTGGCAACCGCTTCTCCCACCAGGCGCCCAAGTGCCGCTCCTGCAAGGTATGGGGGAGAAGGGGGAGCCCCTGCAGCCCGCTGGGTGTTTTGGCCTGTGGCTCCCCTCAGCCACAGCCCTAAAGAGCAATTGGGGTGGGGAGAGCCTTCTCGAGGGCCGCAGACCCCCTCCCCTGCTTTAGGCCTCCTGCACATTTGAACTGTTTCCATCCCTACATCTTCTTTATGTCTGTGGAGCTAACCTTGCCTGGAGACGAAGGGTTGGGGGAGCAGATCAGGAGGGCCGTACCATAAATGAAGACGGGCATGAAATACCCGGCAGGCATCGGCATGGTGGTGGCCAGGATCAGCATCCAAAACTGAAATGGCAAGGGGACAGAGGGTCTCCTGGTATGAGTGCTGCGCCAGCAGGCAGCCCGTTGGGATATTCACACATTCCGGCTTACAGAGGGACGGTCCCATCACGAAAGACCAATGACAAACCCCTCTTAGCTCGCGTGTCAAGCCGCATCTCACCCCAAATTATCTGAGAAAGAGGGACATCCCAAAAAGGTGCACAGCCACATGTGACATATGTCCTTGGCCCGGTTTTAGCGTTGCTGTACCAAGCTGCGCTGTGTTTAATGCAAGCTTGCTGCAGTTTCTGGAGATTTTTCTGGCCAGCTCATTCTATCTGCCCCTTCTAAGCACCTTCCAGGCCCCAGAAGCATCAGAAGCGGCTTTGTTTTGCTAACCCTAACCCTACCCTGGATTTCCCCCATAACCCTGAAATCTGGCATGGTTCCCCATGCAGCACACCCGTTTCTAAAATCCCCACTTTCCGGAGATTTTTCCGGCCAGCTCATTCTATCTGCCCCTTCTAAGCACCTTCCAGGCCCCGGAAGCATCGGAAGCGCCTTCATTTTGCTAACCTTAACCCTACCCTGGATTTCCCCCCTGGGCTTGGACAGTGCAGCGCCTCCCCCTGAGCTGCAGCCCCTTGGAAGCCCTGGAGCCTTGGGGAGGGAGACCGGCCCTCATGCAGAGACTCCCCTGGTCCCCCTGAGTCCCACAGGTGGCCGGCCAGAAGCTGAGCTCCTTCATGAGGATACCAGGTGGAGACCTGCTGGTGCTCCGGCCTTCAACCCATAGGGGCCCGAGTGGGGGCAGACGGCAGCGTGTGCTCAGCATGGCCGAGGAATACCTTCATCACCAGGAAGACGGCCAGCGTGCCGAAGACAGTGACGCGTGGGTCCCACCACTCGAGCCACAGGGCCTCGGAAGTGACCTGCGGCGGCTTAGCCAGCGACGCGTTCTGGGACAGGATGCTCCAGGTGTGGTTGTCTAGCAGGGAGGTGAGCAGTTCCTTCATGCTCAGCTGGAGGGAGGAGAGGTGACCTGCTGCGACGTCTGGGCTGCAAGTCCCTGCGGGGGCTCTGCTGACAAGGGTGAGGCAATGGGGGCTTCCGGGAGCAGGACCGCCGGGGCCCTCTCGTGGCCTCAGGACACGGCCCCACGTTCAGCCACGGCAGAACCTCCCCCACAGCCTCCAGCATGCGGGGGGGGGCATTCTGTAGCCCAGCCAGCTCCCTCCAAAGGGCCAGTGCTGGCCACACATTAGTCTTGCTGGCCCACATCACACTTCAGAGGCCTTGCTTTCCCCGAGGCGGCATCCTCCTCAAAGCAACCTCTGCTGAGGAACAGCTTCCCTGGGAACCGCCAGAGGCCCTGTGAGGCAACCACGACGTGCCCCCAGTTTCTCCTGCAAAACTCCAGGAGCTTCAGCGCAGAATACACCATCCGCCAGCATCGCTGCTTCGGCTGCCCATTGCAGGAGCAAACCAGCTGTGCTCCTTTGGCAGCAGCAGAATGCAGCACTGTACATGCCCCATGGTGCTCTCTATCCAGAAGGAGGAAGGCTGAAGGTAGACACCAGTATTTACCCTGGAGGCCATGAACTGCCCCAGGCTGGGAGGGAAGGTGATGGAGGAGAGCAGGAGGGCCACCAGCGCCGAGTAAAGGGGTTTCCTGGAAAAACAGACCAAGACGTCAGGGCCATTTCTGGGCCCTCTGAAGGCAAAGTCGCCATGTTGCGAGCTGGGATCAGGCTGCTGTCATTCCCATCCGACAGAGCCAGGAGCAGTAGCAAGCGCCTCGGCGTGCCGCGCCAGGTTGGAGGCTTACTCTGTCGCCAGGAGCTGGGCCGTGAGCGGATTCCTCCGGACGTAGCCCAGGAACCAGCGCTGGCTGAAGAGGTAGGCGCAGCTCACCGCCCCACAGAGCAGCCTGCAAAAGACAGACGAGCCCGGTGGTGACCCCTCTTGCGTGCTGCAGAGCCCCTGGCCTGCCTGCCCCCTGCATGGGGCAGAACACCTCCTCACCCCAGGAGCGCGAAGAAGAAGGTCTCCGGCAGGTCAAAGGGGAAGTCCGTCGTGAAGCTGGTCTTGAAGAGGGCCATGATGGTCTCTGGGAGTGGGAAATGGAGCCACGATCTGCAAAGGTGCGCTTTTTCTGCCTCCGAGACCCTCCCAGGTTCCCATCCCTGATTCCCCTTCCTCGAGATTGGAAGGCGGAGGGGGCTTCACTGGCAGAGAGCCCTGGACCTGATCCCGGCAGCATCACCAGGTGGGGTGAGAGACACACCTGCCTGGAGCCCTGGAGAGCTGCGGCTGCCAGTCAGTGCTGGCGACACTGAGCGAGACAGACCAGCGATTCAGCTCAATGTGGAGCAGCTTCCTCTGGTCCCATGTAATTTCTCGCGCATCCCTCTCCAGGCCCCCTCCGGCACCTGAACCCCTTCCCAGTGGCACGGCTGTCCCTTGCTGGGGAATCTGGACCCAGGCTCATGGGAAGCAAATCTTGCATGGACTTGGTGTGCCCCAAGTTCAAGTTATGCAAAAGCCGGAATCAGGACTTGGACTTTTTGTGTCCAAGGTGAGGAGCTGCAGGTTGGGAAGGCAGCAGAAACATTCAGAAGCCGAGCCCACTTTGGTTTCTGGGGCACTTCTGAGGGAAGACGAGGCCCATTCGGTGCCAGACACACACCGTTGCCTGGGAGGTTCCAGGTTTTGTTCCCCGCATGGGCCACCTCTGGACTCCCCAGTGCTTCCACCTGCCCTTGTGGATGCTTCAACGATGTCCCTGCCTCAAATCTCTGGCATTGTTATCATTATCATTGAGCTTCCACAGGTTATATTCTCCTTCCTTTGTCTAACACACAAAGTCTCCCCTTTTCTGCTCACAGTACAAGGAACCTTTTTAAAGTTTTCAACAAGCTTTCCAAGATCACTTTCCTGAATTGGGGGGGGGGGGGTGGCAGCAGCCAATTCAAATGTTTTCATCCATGGGGGGAGGGCTGAAACGGCCTCCGGTGTCTCACACGCTCTTTCTAAGAGCTTTTAATTGGCTTTCTGTGCAAAGGGGGAGAGGCATTCTGCTTGGAGAAGCAAGCCCGCCCCAAGCTGCTTTCGGCTGCAGTGGGGCTGCCTCGCAACCAACCCGGCCTTTCCCAGCCCCACTGGCACTGCCTCATGTGCGCTCCCATTCGGCCTGCAATCCATCCTGGGACACTGTTCTTCTGACCTTGCTCACTGTTGAAGACGGCCAGCAGGCGGAACATGAAGGCCCCACAAGTGGCGGAGAAGAAGCCCCTCCAGTAGTCCCGGACGGCAAAGTGGGAGGACATGACCTCAATGCTGAACAGGACCCCTGCATGGAACCAGGCGCCGCGTTACGAGGAGTGGCACTCACACTCGGACCTGCAGGGCAGCCAGCAGCCGACGGGCCCCGCCTGGCCCAGGCCAGCCCAGTGGGTGGCAGCCCTGAAGAGCCCCTTATGGACGGGCTCCCCCCCTTCGTAACGAGAAGAAGAGGGGCCCTGGGCCACTTCAGGCTGCTGGGGAGACCCCGTCGCAAGGCCTGGTCCGCATGGAGGGGGCTGCCTAGAAGTCGCACAGGCCCAGGGGTATCTGTACGCCGACAAAGCGACACCAACACGGATACATGTAAATTTCACCAGAAGTAAGCCAGCAATTAATTTTGCAAGCACACCATCCCAAGGGAAACAAATTCTTCAACTGTTACAGTAAGCAGTTTGCAAGTGTTACTGATGATGATAATTAATACAAATGGGCAGAGCTTGTGCAAACGAGATGCCTTCACCCACCCACCCCTGGCCGCTCCGGGGAAGTGCCTGCTGGCTGCATCAAGCACAGCTGCCCCTTGAAGCGCCTGCCCAGCCTCCCAGCCCGGAGAGCGTGAGCCCCCAGCCCTCTCTGCCCCACACTGCGGGCATGCTCACCACTGATGGGTGCCCCGAAGACAGTCGCCACGCCGACCGCCGCTCCAGCCACCAGCATCTCGTTCTGCTTGATTTTATTCTGGGGGAGGGAAGGCGGGTGCTGGGGGGTCTCGCGTCACTGGGGGAGCGAGCTGGCCCAGCTTCGCCCGCCTGCATGTTGGACCCAAACTGCCCGGCTGCAGGGTGCTGCCGCACAGCCGCATTCAGCCCATGCCACCTGTCCCCGCTCAGCAAACGCCTCTCCTGTCCTGCGCTGAACGGCATGGTAGCTCCCGGACAGCCTCCAGGGGGCAAGGGCCCGTTCACGGCCTCGGCCCATGGGGCCCGGCCCCCTTCCCTGCGCTGCCCCTGGCTGGCTCCCTGCCCTCACCTCGTACTCTCCGGAGACGCTGGTCCGGATCTTCCCCAGGTAGGCAGCGATCATGCTGGAGAGGTGCACGAAGGGGCCCTGCCAGGAGGAGAGAGGGGGCTCTCCAGGCTCTGCCCCAGGGCTGTGCGGGGCAGGCCTCCTTCGCCAGCACCCCAGCCCCTCGTGCGGGCCGAGTGTTCCCGTTCCAGGGGGCCCAGTCGCTGCTCGAGGCCTTCTGGCCAAGCCGGGCAGGTCCTTTGCCCCCGTGGCCCACGCCTCCCGCCTGGGCCCTGGCAGGGGCACCCACCACTTTCCCGAGGAAGATGGTGCTGCCGCAGGCAAGGGTGCAGGTCAGACCAATGGCCTTGGCCCCGAAGTTCTCGATGGCCAGGTACTCGCCCATGATGATGCCCGTCAGGATGACCTTCAGCTCGGGGATGCCGGAGCCTGGCCGGAAGAAGCATGCAGAGGAGGGGCAGCCACAGGGCCTCAGTGCTGCCGAGGAGCCCTCCGGGCCCGCTGCCCTTGCCTCCAGCCATGCCCTCGGGCACCGAAGAGGCTGGCAGCCCATCTCTGCAGCATTGACGACCTCCCCCCTTGCCAGATTTCTCCTCCCTGGGCCAAGCAGGCCCATCTGCCAAGGAGAGCAAGGCAGAGCAGGACGGGCAGCCCCAGCCTGGCCCACAGCCTCACCTCCGGAGTGCGGGGTGATGCTCTGTGCAAAGCCCGTGGAGAAAGCTGACAGCGCAACGGGGTACGTGGTCCAGGAAAGGAATTTCAGCACAGGGTAATCCCCAACTTCTTGGTAAAGCCATGCATGGGCTGGAAGAGGCAGAATGTGGGAAGAAAAGGTGTGTCTTCCAGACGGCTGAAGCAGCTTCACTTGGACACATCGTGGGCAACTGACGCAAGGCTTTGGGGCATGCCTGCCCATGCAGGAGGCGTCTGCAGGACAGCCCAATATCCCATGCCGGGCACGGCTTCCCTGCCCAGAGGCAATGCACTGGGGAGCTTGACCAGGAGAGCACCCGCGCACTGGTGCCCCGTGTGGGGGCAAGCCAGTCAAGGTGGGGGCAAGAACGGCCTCCGTCCTGCTCCAGAAGGGCTCGCGCGTTCCCTGGTCAGCTGCCATCCTCTCCGGGTTGCCTCACCCCAGAGTCAGCATCCCACCATCGTTCTAAGGGTCCCTTTGTCAGCCCCCTGCCCACTGCTCCTGCCGGCAAGTTACCGTTGGCCACCTTGGAGACGGTGAAGTCCATGGCAAAGCTGACCAGGGCCATGAGGACCCCCAAGGCAAAGAGGAAGTACCAGTCGTCCCCCACGCGGAAGAGCTGTGCCTTGACCCATGACAGGCAGCCTGCAGGGGGCGGGCAGCGTGAGACTGCGGGGCCACAGCGTCAGGGCCGCCCCGCAGTGGCTCACCAGAGGCGTCTTCTCAAAGCACTGCTGCCCCCAATTCCAGGCGCAACCGTGTGTCACTGCACCTCGCACTCCACAGCCAGACACGGGGTGCAAAGGCGGCAGTGTGGGCTCTCTGGTCGGACCCTCGGGAGCGAAAGGGACCGGCAGCCCTGCCTCTGGCTCTGCGGGGCTCCCCCTTCGCCTTTGGGAGACCACGGTGTGGCTCTCGAGCTCTTCCTCAGCAGGCCCATGGCCAAGGGGAGCACCAGGCAGGCAGCCTCCGGGCATTTGGGCCTGGCCAGATTCAGCTCCTGGCAAGTCCGGCTGGGCATGCGCTCCCAGACCTGCTGCCCAGGCCGGCCAGGGCCACTTGCCTGGAGGTCCTCCACCTCCCGCCCCCTCTGTGCCCAGCGGCCCTCCTTACCTCTGATCTTCCTCCGTGTTCCCGGCCAGGGCCGCCAGCTTTCCTCCCAGGCCAGAAAGCATTCCTCCTCACCCTTGCCTCCCTCCTTCCCTCTGTGGACCACCGGCTCCCCTTCTGCAGGCATCATTTGACCCAGGCCAGCCGGCCCTGGGAAGGCGGAGTGCCGAGCTGGAGAGAGAAGGCAGGAGGCAGGCCTGGCCGTGGCCTCTTCACAGCCAGGGAAGGACAGAGGGGAGGGGAGGTCTCTCAGCTTCCCAATACCAGCATCCCGGCCACCCACACCTGGAGTCATGGTGGAATAGGAGCAGTTGGGCCTCTGGGACACCTGCCGGCTGCTTCTGGGCAGAGCCACAAATTCCCACCCTGTGGCACCCCCTGGATGCTTGGACTGCAATTCCCATCACTGCCTGTTGCCTAGCAACATCCCCGGCAGGTGCCAGTTGTGGGAGACTGAGCTGTGCAGGGGCATTGGCAGGGCCCCGGGGGGCCATTTCTGGCAGGGCAAGGCCGCTCAGCACCAGCAGGGTGAGTGCGGGGCGGCCAGACGCGTGAGAAGGGAGGCCAGGCAGGGCTGTGCAGCCCCAGGGAAGGTCGCTCCACAGGAATGCCCATTGTCCCAAAACCAGCCACATTCCTGCCTCCTCATTCCACCCAAGTCAGAACTCCGCCGCGCTTTTCCAAGTCCCCAGCAACCGGTAAGCATGCAAGTTAAATGTAAGGACCCCCCATGCAGCACACACATTTGAGTGGCAGGGACGGTGGTCTGCTGGGGAGTGGTTGTGCTGGAAGCCCCCAGTGCAGCTTCTTCCCCTTACCTGAGGCTGAAGGTGGACTCTGCAAGCTTTCACACAGGTATGCCTTGTGCCGAAGGGCGCTTGCTCCCAAGTAAGCCCTAAGGCACGGAAGCCAAGTTAACCCTCTGACCCTCGGTTTCAGCAGTCACTGCATCAAAGCAAAGCCCTTCCTTGCACCTGCATCGGTCAGGTAACACACCTGTATGGGCCAGGTAACACACCTGTCTTCACGGCTTTCTCTCCGCCCCACTCTCTCTCCCTGACCTCCAAATAGCCACCAGTGTTTGTGGGCACTGCAGAAAATGCCCTTGAGAGAGCAAGGCTGAGCCACCCTGGAAAGAACCAGAGCAGAGACGCAGGTGGGGACGCTCGCTGGAACCGGCCCAAGCTGGCCCGCGTCCGCCGCACTTCCACTCCCCGCCTGCCACCTGATCCAGGTATTAGCAGTCCCTGGACCTGTTTGCATTCACAGTGACTCACGCCACATCTCGGTTTCCAAAACCCAAGCTGCTCTTCCCAGCGATGGCGGGGGGGCTGTGTTGGGAGGAACAGAGGCTCGGGAGGGCCGGCCTTGTCCTCGCAGGGCTGTTGTTGAGAGGATCAAAGGGACAGCTGGAGGACACGGGCCCTCCTTCGCTTCCTTGCAAGAGGGAAAATGTGTGGTGTGGATCCACTGATGTAATGGCCCTGCTTTTAGCATCTTACTCTGCCGCCACCTTTCAGTTGGTTTCCTGTGCTTCTGGAAGGATCCCACTCTTTGCTGCTGGTCTCGTCCTGACTCTCCTCTGTGCCATTTGGGGTTCTGTTTTGAACCTTTGTGTTTTATGGCCGCCTGCTGCAAGGGGTGGGCTTGTCCTAACGGGTGAGGACAAGCTCAGCCCGCATCCTCTTGCGAGGTGGGGCAAAGGGCCCTTGGAATCCCGCCCTGCACTCTGGAGGTCTGGCGCCGTGTGGGAACGGCACGGAGCAAGCCCTCCCCGTGACCCCAGCCTGTTGGGCCTTGAGGGAGCCAAGCGTGACTCAGGCCTTTGCTGCAGCAATGACCCCGCAGCCGCATTTAGCGCCGGGCTGGCCCCCACCCGGCATGCGCGCCTGGAGCCGGCTGGGGGTGCCCACCCAGCTCAGCCCTGCCGGGACACTCGCCCCAAGCTGCCCTGCTCCTCCGTGGCCGCGCGCATTCCGGGCACGGGAGGACCGGCCCGCTTGGCACAGGCCCTGGAATGGCTCTGGGAGCCGTTCCAGCAAGTTGCGGAAGAGCGCCTTACATGGGCGAAGGAGCAGGCAGGCAGGCAGGGAAGCCGCGAGAGCCAGCAGGACAAGTTGCTCTGCTGGGGAAGGGCTGCTGCCCCTTCCTTTCCCTCCCGTCCCCTCCCTCCAGGCCTGTCACGGTTGTGGTCCAGGCAGCGTTTGCACTGTGAGGCTTTTCCTACAGCCCCCTTCTCAGTTGGATTGCCACCTGCTACCTGCTACCGTGACCAAGCCCCTGCCCAAAGAGCTGCGGTGACTGTCCAAGCCCAGTGCCTTCGGAGCGCTCCCCACGGCAGCCCGAGGCGCCCCGGTGGCCCCAGCCGGGGCATCGCGACCCCAGTCTCTGCCGGCCCAAGCGCACCCGTGGGGCTCCCTGGATGCTGCACGGGGCCCTTCCATGCAGGCGGGACGGGACGGCAGCCCTCTGGGGAGGCAGAGCAACAGGCCAGCCGGGCAGGCGTGGCTCCCGTTTGTTTGGAGCCCACCGAGGGACACGTTCCACGAGGCTTATCGACGTGATGCATAACGCCCTAAATTTAGCCCTTGACAGGAGTCCTGGGAGGCGGCCAGGGAACGCGGGACGCTTTATAAGCCCCGGAGCTGCCCGGGCGGCCAAGTGAGTGCGAGCCAGTGGGGGCTGATTCCGGAAGGGTCTGCCGGAGCCACTCCCAACCTGCATCTTGTCCCAGAAAGAGGCGCTTCATCAGAGGACAGACCACACACGCCTGCCTCCTTCCCAGGGACCCTCGCCTGGAGCCACCCTCCGCCCTCCTGCTCCCTCCTCGGTCTGCTCCTGGAAGCCTCTCCCACTGTCATCCCATGGAGAAAGGCCACGGAATATTTGGTGATGATTTTGGGGGCTTCAGGAGGCCACACGGTGAAGTGCTGGGCTTCTCAGGCAAGTCGGGCGGCTGTGGGGCAGCCAGGGGCCTGCTGGCTTCCTCCGCAGGCGCTGTTCTTCTCCCCACTGCTGCAGGAAGGACCGGGACCCTCTGGGGACTCCCACGGCCCCGTCTCACTCCGCTGACTGGCAGGGGCTCCCCAGGCCACGGGTGGGGAGGGGTCTCTGTCCTGCTCATGGTCACCAAGGGGCCTTCCTAACGGGGGATCTGCTGCGGGTGGGCATGGACCCTGTGGTCCCCCCCTGGGTGCAGGAGCTCCTCTGACAGGCAGCTGCCGGGCCGGTTCCCACACTTCTGGAACACCAGCAGGGCCAGCAGGAGGTGCCTCTGCGAGGGCAGCAAAGGGGCTCCCTGCCCATCCACCCCGCCCCAGGCGCCATCGCATGGCTGCATTGCTGCTCTCGGCAGAGCAGGGCTCCGTGCAGGGCGCCTCCTGGAGGGGTGCCCGGAGAAGCCCGAAGTAAGGCCCCTTCAGGCCGGCCAGGGCCCCTGGGCGGGAAGGGCATGATGCAGCCTTCTGCCAGATGCCCCGAGGAGGAGGGAGGGAAGAGGCAGCGCTGGCAGGAAAGGACCCGCAGCCGCGCCCTTTCAGACCTCTGTCTGGCCTGGCAGAGCCCCAGGGACCCAGCCCAGAGGGAGCAGGGCCGGATCAGCACTTTTCCTGCTCCTCGGACCGGGGGCCTCCTGGGGCAGTGGACATGCTGAGCGTCCAAGAGGGCTGTCCCTCTGGTTGGCTTGCAGTGCAAACAGGCACGGCACATGAGGAGGCAGGAAGGGGCCCGCAACGCCCCAGTTGCTGCAGTGCCCTTTCCCCAGCTTCCAGTCTCCGGCGAAGGATGGCCGAGCCTCCTTTTCACAGGCAGGGGCACCCATCCTTGTGGGAAGTTTGGCATTCAGCTCCTCTCCTTCCTGCAGGCTGTGCCGGCGGCATGGGAAACATCAAGACCTTCGGGGACACATACCAGTTTGTGGTGGATGTCAGCGACTTCTCCCCGGAGGACATCATCATCACCACCTCGAAGAACCAGATCGAAGTTCGCGCCGAGAAGGTGAGTGCCCCGGAGTTGCCCTCCCCCGGCTGTGGCTGGGCCCACAGAGGTCGTCTCAGGGCATGGAGGGGCTGGGGGGGGGGCTGCCAGCAGAGGGCTGCAGAACCTCCAGGCTGGGGCCAGTCCTGGCCTGCAGAAAGTGACAACCTTGCGGGACGCGGACGCGCCAGCAGCCGTGGGCACCAGCCGTCCCTCATGGGCTTCGGGGTCCTGCCTTGGCACCGCCTGTAGAGGGAAGGCCGGGAAGGGCTGGCCCCTTTTCTTGGCTGGCCAGCAGTGGGAAGCAGCACTCTGCTTCGGCTCACGGAGCAGGCGTGTCTGATGGCACTTTCTGGCCGGCAAGCCCTCGACGGGCATGGCAACGACCAGACTCGCTCTTGACCGATGGGTATGGCTTGCAGCAGGCTGCCCACCCATCGCTGCCGCTGCTTGGGCTGTGCCACTGCACCTGCCCATCTCTTGGGGCGACATCCTCACACGGCCTTGACTGCGCTCTCCTTCCCCCACAGCTGGCGGCCGACGGGACCATCATGAACACCTTCACCCACAAGTGCCAGCTCCCGGAAGACGTGGACCCCACCTCGGTCACCTCAGCCCTGGGTGCTGACGGCTCCCTGACGGTCAAAGCGAGGCGGCGCCCGGCTAAGCACCCGGAGCACGTCCAACAGACCTTTCGGACTGAGATCAAGATCTGAGGCTTTGGCGCGAGGGGTGGGCACTTGCCGGGGGCAGCAGGGTGGGCGGGGAGGGCGCCGGGGACCGGTTCTGGAGGTGAGGAGGGCCTGGCCAACTGGCAGCCCGACCGGAGCTCTCCTTTGGACTTCGCGGCTTTTCGTGGAATTGGCATAAATTATTGGTGACACTTGCTAGCTCGGCCCTCTCTGCTTGCTCCTTCGCTGCAGCTGCCGCTTGCCGCCCCGCGAAATCCCGGCCTTGCCCAGGAGGGCTAGGGCCTGGCCTGGCATGCCCCTCACAGGTGCTGGGACAGGGCAGGGGGCTGGCGCCCTCTCGCCCCACACCCCATGTCCACCACGCTCCAGCTCTCCTCATGCTGCACACGACTCCCCTTCCCCAGGGTTTTCTGACAAGAAGAAGGTTTTCGGAGGGGGGAGTGGACGGATTCTGAGAGACACAGCAGGACCGTCATTCAGTCTGGCTGTCCGAGGCGAAGCCTCTCTGGGTGGGAGAGACTCCAGCTTTGGGCCATGCTCCACATTTGCTTTGCTTGGGGCGGCGGGGGGGGGGGGTGTTGAACCAGGAGGCCGAGCCAAATCCTAGTAGTGCCCTGTGGGTGGGATTCAGGATATGGGGGCAGCAGGTCAGAAGCGGGTGAGGGCCCTCCTGGGAGGACTCCCACCTGGAGCAAGGCTGGGATTTCGCGGGGGCTCGGTGAGGGCAGAGGGGGGCAAGCCTTGGGGAAGTGCGGCGTTTTCGCCAAGCAGCCTGAGGCTGCACCTGTTCCAGCTGGAAGGTCCCAAGGGACATGGCGCGACTGACATCCAGCGGAGCCTGTGCAGGGCTCCCGCGGAGGCTCGCCGTGGGTGCCCCTCCAGCCCTCGCTGGGCTACCACACCCATCACCCCACCCTGCAGGCTGTGCTGACAGGACTAATGGGAGTTGCAGTCCAACAGCCACCGCTTGCTGAACCCTGATTTCTGCAGATCCTCTGCCAGTGCTGCTGATGCTCCAGTTTCACACCTTGCTGGCTTTGTGTGCCTCTCTTCGAAGGGGAATGTGATGAGGAAGCATTGAGCCTCAGCATATAAGCTAGGACTGCTTCTCGGAGGGAACTCTGCCATGACGCAGAGAGGGTCCGGCGGAGGGCGCGTGTGTCCTTGGGGCTCTTCCCGACAGTCTGCTGCTCTCCGGTCTCTGTGGGCCCCAGGCCAAGACTCGGGACACAGCAGAGACAGGGAAGGAAGAACTGACTCACCCTCTGGAAATAGGCGCTGACAATGGACAGAGGCCACCAGCTGGGCTGACAGGTCGGCGCTCCTTGTGGGCGGGGGCTGCAGAACGTAGGCTTTACAAGAGCAGAGCTTGGAGGGGGCTAAGGAGGCCCTTGGGCACCGAGCCACCCCTTCCCACGCAGGGGGCTGTGTGGGAGATTCCCCCCCGCCACAGGCAGCCGGTGCCACTCACATTGCTCTGACTGTGAGGAAGCTTCTCCCGATGTCCAGCCCGAATCTGGGCTGCCACAACCTGAGTTGAGTATTCCGTGTCCTGCACTCTGCCGTGGCCGCCCAGGAGCCCCAGGGCCCAGTCTCCCTGGGCAGTTCTGCCCCAAACCTCCCAGCCCCAGTTGTCAAACTTCACTAACCAAACTGGAGCACACACACGGTCTAAGTCTGCCCCCTTATGAAGGCAGCAATGCACACAAGCTCAGCAAAATCCAGCTGGCACAAGCGAGCTCCAGTTGGCCAGAGGGGATGCGTGCACCGCACTCTGTCCGGGTATGAAAAGAGGAGCCCAAAGGGACCAGTGGCTGGCCAGCCCATCCCGGGTGGAGGCAGGACTCTAGTCTGTCAGCAAACGGGCAGGCCTGCCTGGGAGCCTATGCTCTGAGTGCTGCCTCCGCTGCTTTCACGCAGAGGCAGGTGAGCGAGCTGCAGGATGCAGGCCACACTGGAGATCACACGCCAGAAGGTCTGACGCGGGAAGACATCTCTGCAGCTAGAAGGCCAGAAAGTCGCGGGGGGAGGCCAGGCTAGAGCCCTCTCGGGCTAGCTGTTCTGACACGGGACTCCTTTCATTTGTCGGATTCTGTCCGTGCGACTCGCAGGGATGCAGGCCAGACACAGGCCCAGCAGGGTGGCCGGCATTCCTGCTCCCTGGCATGGCAGTCGGGAGAGGGACAGGCCTGCAGGCAGCCTCATTTGCCGGGCTGGCTTCCTATGGGAGTCTGCGTTCGGGAGGTTCTATGGGAGTGCACCCCCCTGCCCCCTCTGCGCAGAGGAGCTCCTGGCCTAGTTCTGTCCGCCCAAGTACGTGGTGGGGACCAGGGGTGGTGAGGCTCTTGCACGAGATGGTGGCCTGTCTCCAAAGCGGTGGCCAGTGGGGAAGGGCCAAGTCTGGCCCTTGTGTTGTCTGCAAAACAGGCCAGGCGGCACCTCCTGTTTGGCTCTGGGACAAGACTGTTGTGAGTTGCCACAAGCCCTCGCCCAGCAGACCGCGGGGGCTGCACCGTTCAGACGCCAGACGCCTGCAGAGGTCACTATGTCCTCTCCCGCTTCGGCATGCAGGGGCCATCAGCTGCGCATACTGGGTCAGGGAAGGATAAGCCCAACTAGACAGGCACCAGAAAAGGAATCCGACGGGAAGCCGACCCGCTGGCACGTTGTCCTGCAGGCAGCGCCTTCCCGGCCGGCTTTGCACTCCGGAGGGGCTTTGGGAAGGCGCCCGTCCAGGCAGGCAGGAGCAAAGGAGCTCAGCCAGCCAGTCCTCCTGGGGCCAGGGTGCCTGCCCCACCCTTGGGAAGTTTTATCCCTGTTTCGAAAGGCTGGAGCAGCAAAGGCTGAGCAAGCAGGAGAGTAAAGCCATGTGGGGGCTCAGGGTGCTGCTTTGCGTTCCTGCCCCCCCCCGCTCCTCCCCCCCACCCCGGGGCTGACGTGCTGACATGAGAATCTACCCTGTTGGAAACTTGCAGGACTAGCCTGTGTGTGACTGTGCAAATATGAGAACATCCTGCATGGGGGAGCAGTGGGGCGCCCCCCAATGGATGCTCTGAAGAGGGCTGAAGCGCCCAGTAAAGCAAATGATGAAATGCTGGGAAAAGGCAGATTCCTCTACAGTTGCTTGGATCGGATGGACTGCTCGTCCAGGCAAGCTTTGCATGCCAGAATAAACATCTGTTTTCAAGGCATCACAGGGCCCTTTGTGGTTTGTCGCTTCGATGGACTAACACGGTTGCCCGCTCTGGGACCTGGGGCTGAGGTGCTTCCGCAGCGCGTTCTCCCTGGCTGATCCCGGGTTGGCACTTAGGATGGGGGGGGGGCGCGTTCGGTACATCCCGTGAAGCGCCTCGCAAAACGGCGACGCCTCCTGGCACAAGGGCCCGCCCGGTTGCAGCTGAGGCGGAGGGGCCCGTGCGGCTGCCGCGGGAAGCGCCGCTGAGCCGAGCCGAGCCGCGCCCCTCCCCGCCGCGCGCCGGGCACGTGCGGGCGGCGATCGAGGCGCGGCCGGGCCGGGCCGGGCCGGGCCGCGGGGACACGGTCCGCGCCTCCAGCGCCACGGCGGGGCGGGGCGGGGCGGGGCGGCGGGGCGGGCCAATGCCGAGCGAGACGCCGCGCAGCGCGCGCAAGCCCCGGCCGTGCGCCTGCGCACGCCGACCTCCGTGGAAGAGGGCGGTGGCCACGCCGACGCCGCTTCCGCCCGGCCCCAAGATGGCGGCGCCCTTTGTCTGTTCCGTGTCACTCTGAGCGCCGCCGCCGCCGCCAGTTGGACGGTATTATGTGACGCGCCCGGGATGGCAGGTGGGGGGGGTCGGCGGAGGGAGGGGCCTGGGAGGGGCGCGGGCGGGGGGCGCGGGCGGGGCCGCCGGGCAGGCATGGGCGGCGGGCGGCGGGGGACTCGCCGGCCGGGGCAGGGCCGGGGGCCGAGGGCGCGGGGCCCGGGCGGGGGGCGGCCCCGGGGCGGAAGCGGAGGGGCCCGAGCCGCGGCGGGGCGGCGTGAGGGGCGGCCCGGGAGGAAGGGGCAGTCCCGGGGCGACCTGTCACCGGAGGCCACGTGGGCGGCCGGAGGGGCGGCTGGCCGGGAGGCTGTGCGGGGAAGCCCGGCGGGCGGCGCTTGCGGGCTGGGCCCTGAGGGGCGCCGCCGGGGCTGCCGCCTCCTGCCCGCAGAGGGGCTCGCCCGGTGGGCTGGGCAGAGCTGATCTGTGCTACCGGGCAGTTGGCGAACCCGGTGCGCACCGAAGCGGGGTCCGCCGCCCCTGCCCCTGGGAGCGATGCAGCTTCCAGCCCCTCTCGGCCCTGGCGCCCACTGGGTGACTCCGGCCAGTCGCAAGCCCTCAGCCCGACCCACCTCGTAGGTCTGTTGCCGTTGGGAAAATAAGATTGAGAAGAAGCGGGGAGATGCACATGCTGCCCTGAGTCCCTTAAAAGGAAAAAAGGTGAGATATAAATAAGTAAATACTTGTGTTACTCTGTGGCAGGAGGTACTGAATATTTTAAATCCACTTTCCTGGAGTGTCTCAGGGCAGCTCAAACAGATGTTAGCCTGTGTGAGAATCTTTGCTGCCCCTTCCGGCAGGGGCTTCGTCCGTCTGTTGAAGTAACAGCACCTAAAGCGCCCAGTCACCCTTTAACAGTCACCCTGTTTCAGCAGGAGCTTTTGTGTGGACCTGGAATTTCTTAGGGCTCACATCATGGCAAAGCTAGGAACATTTTGGCATAAGGTGCTCAGCTGAGACCAGCCCTCGTGGAAGGCTTGGCTGGGCACACTGGGTCCCAGGTAGCGCCAGCAGGGGCTGCACAGGGCTTGCTGAGGGGCTTTCTAAGGGGCTTTCTCTCCCTCAGCCATGGACTTCCCGCAGCACAGCAAGCAGGTCCTGGAGCAGCTGAACCAGCAGCGGCAGCTTGGCCTGCTGTGTGACTGCACCTTCGTGGTGGACGGCATCGACTTCAAGGCACACAAGGCGGTGCTGGCGGCCTGCAGCGAGTACTTCCGGATGCTCTTCGTGGACCAGAAGGACGTGGTGCACCTGGACATCAGCAACGCAGCAGGTGGGCGGGCGCAGCGCAGGTGCTGGGGGCCAAGAGCAGGCTCCCCCCTCTGTCTCTCCAGCTCCCGGCAGGAATCCCATGCAGCTGTCACAGGCCGGCTGCTTCGGACCACTGCTCTGCTCTGCCCGCCTGCTGCCTGCTGGGGCACCTCTGAAGTGGCAGCCGCCTTCAGGCCAGAGGGGGCTCTGGGGCACACGGGGCTGGCGGGGGCATTGCCCAGCCAGCGGGCCATTCCTTGCCGTAACCACCTCCGTGCTTGGCACAGGTCTGGAGCAGGTGCTGGACTTCATGTACACAGCCAAGCTGAGCCTGAGCCCCGAGAACGTGGAGGACGTGCTGGCCGTGGCCGGCTTCCTCCAGATGCAGGAAGTCGTCGGCGCGTGCCGCACGCTGCAGGCACTTGCAGCCCCAGCAGAGACCAGCGCGATGAGCTCGGCAGCAGCCCCGGCGGCAGATGGTATGGTGCTGCCTTCGTCCCCAGGGCTTGTGCAGCCAGAGTGGGCTCTCTGGGCATGTGTGGCACACCAGGAGGGTTGGGCTCTCTGGGATGGGGCCAGCCGAGGGGCCTGCATGTCACGCCTCGTGTTGCCCTCTGTCTTTTCCAGGGCAGGAGAAGACAGTTGGCGGGTGTAAAGAAGAGGGGGCCGCCCTCGGGCAGCAGGAGCAGGACAAGGCGCCGCAGAGCCCCCCCGCTAGACCGCAAGAGGCAGTGAGGATGGAGGCCCCAGATGTCGTGGCACCACTGCCGCGGGAGGAGGCAGCTGAGGGCCTGGAGCCCTGCAAGAGGCCAGGTGCAGTGCTGTCCATCCAGCGGGATCCGGGCTTCCAGTCGGGGAGGGGCAGTCCCAGCTGTGTCACAGCCATGCCATCTCTGTGGTAACTGGGGAGAAGGCCCCTTGCTGGGTCCCGAGCCCAGCTTCCTCCTGCAGCACCCTCTGGCCCCTGCCTCCACCAGGCTCCCTCCCCCTCCCCAGGCCACTTCCTGTGCGTTCTCTACCCCAGCCTGGCCCACTCCGTCCTCGGCTGCTTTCCTCCTGCCTTGACCGGTGGATCTGTGGCTGCTTCTCCTCCTTTCAGGGGCTGACAAGGCTCAGGAAGAGGACGCCTCCAGCATGCCGGAGACCTTGCAGCCAGAAGCCCCCTCCCCAGCTCACAGCAGCCCTGCCCCTGCCTGCTTCCCTGCGGGGGGCGCTGAGGCAGGTGAGTCTTGCCCCCCCCCCGGCCCTCCTTCTGGCATCCTGCCCCCTTTGCTGCTGCGTCGCCTGGTCATGGCCCCAGAGCAGTGCCAGAGGCGGGCGATGCCGAGCCTCAGGCAGGTTGCCCTCGGGTCCCTTCTGAAATCCACTGGCATTAAATCCTAGCTCTCTGCGCTTCTCCTCCTTCCGGCCGGCAAGAGTCCCCGGGGCTGAAGCTCCCTGCCGAGATGGAGGTGGAGCTGGAGGGCAGAGTGGGGGAGGAGGAGGACCCCCTGTCCGAGACCGAGGCATCCGCCAAGCCCCCCGAAGCCCGGCGGGCGCGGCTGGAGAATGGTGATGCTCCCGAGGAGACCGAGTCGGGGGGCACGGACTCCGGAGCGGAGACGGCCGGTGAGGCCAGGCTGCTGCGCTCAGGGACATACAGCGACCGGACGGAGTCCAAGACCTACGGCTCGGTCACGCACAAGTGTGAGGTGAGCGGCGTTTGCGTTGTGCTTGTGCACTCGGGTACCCCTCAAACGGGGCAGGAGGAGACAGCGGGGCTGTGGTGAGCCGGGTGGGAGAGTGTGGGCAGGCTGGCCCTCCAGCTGCCCATCTGGGGAAAGTTCTTGGCTGAAGCTCTGTCCCTTCCAGTCAGCAGGCCTGAGGATGATTGGAGTCACAGTCTGGCGCTCTGGAAGGGTCCAGGGTGGGGGGCAGCCTGAGTGACGCATCTGGCTCAGCTGGGTCAGGTGGGTGAGACGGGGCCGCACGGCCCCCGCAGAAAGTCTGGCTGCCTCTGGACCGTGTCATCTGTGGCCCAAAGGGCTCTGCGGGTTCCAGCCAGTGCAGCACGTGCTGAAAGTGGCACGGAGGGCAGTGGCGGAGGGCGGGAAGCCCTTCCGGCGGCTGCAGGGGTCGCCTCCGTACCTCCTGCCCCGCAGCCTCAGCCCCAGGGAGCCTGGCTCTGGCCACACTGCTTACGGGCTGGCCAGGGCTGCAACGGCCTCAGGGGGCCCAGCAGCCCCCCAGTCGGCTCCCGGGCCATCTGCCCCTCTCTGTCTGCATGCGCAGGACTGCGGCAAGGAGTTCACACACACGGGCAACTTTAAGCGGCACATGCGCATCCACACCGGGGAGAAGCCCTTCTCCTGCCGCGAGTGCAGCAAGGCCTTCTCCGATCCGGCAGCCTGCAAGGCCCACGAGAAGACGCACAGGTGCGGGGTGGTGGGGGGCTGGCCCAGGGGGCCGGCGAGGCTGCGCGGGAGGGGAAGGGGGCTGTGCCTTTGCGAGGGTGGCCTTTGCTCCTCTGGAGCACAGTCCTCCTGCAGGTGCATCGCTTTGGCACGGTGTGTGTGAAGCGGCGCCACGTTCTCGGCCCAGATGGTCTGAGTCACGCAGCCAGCATGACTTGAGTTCTGTGGGCTGTGTGAATTAAGCAAGGTCTGGCCCGTCTGCCCGTTCAGTGGCCTCACGGTCTTCATGTGGGGGAAGCAGAGGGCCTCGTGGGCGGTCCAAACCCCACATGCAGCTGCACCGTTGCAGCTGCAGCTCCTGGGAAAATGGCGTGCAGTGAGGTAGAGCCCTGAGTTGCCTCTGTGATCTGCAAACGCACATGCAGCTCGGTCACTGAGCTCGCCCACTTAGCTTCTTCTAAACCAGTGGCCGTCGAGCAATCGGCAGGCGAGGAGTCCGGCGGGGCGTTGGCAGAGGGGGCTTGCTGGGCAGGGCCGGCTCATGAGCGGGGCTCCCAGCCTCCGGCTTTTCCTGCAGCCCCCTCAAGCCGTACAGCTGTGAGGAATGCGGGAAGAGCTACCGCCTCATCAGCCTGCTGAACCTGCACAAGAAGAGGCACACGGGGGAGGCCAAGTACCGCTGTGAGGACTGCGGCAAGCTCTTCACCACCTCGGGCAACCTGAAGCGGCACCAGCTGGTGCACAGCGGCGAGAAGCCCTACCAGTGCGAGTACT
Organism: Varanus salvator macromaculatus; assembly: GCA_023646645.1. Lineage (NCBI taxonomy): Eukaryota > Metazoa > Chordata > Lepidosauria > Squamata > Varanidae > Varanus > Varanus salvator. The sequence continues at coordinate 13,693,028 of JAIXND010000800.1, read as the reverse complement.
GCGGCCGCTCCTTCTCGGACCCGACCTCCAAGATGCGCCACCTTGAGACGCACGACACCAACAAGGAGCACAAGTGCCCTCACTGTGAGAAGAAGTTCAACCAGGTGAGGGCCCTTCTGAGCCGCCGGCCGGTGCAAGGGGGGGGGCAGCATGGGGGGTGGCCCCACGTTCACTGGTCTCTCGGCCTGCCGGCAGGTTGGGAACCTCAAGGCTCACCTGAAGATCCACATCGCGGATGGGCCGCTGAAGTGCCGGGAGTGCGGGAAGCAGTTCACCACCTCAGGTAGGGCCTTGCTGGCATGGCTCCGGCCCTCACTCGGTCCACCCCATCCCGCCCCACCCAAGAGTGGAAGCTCTCAGCCGATAAAACGAAATTACAACCACACACACCATGCTGGAAGGTTTAGACTCACTGAATAAAATCGAGGAAAAACCAGCCACAGAAACGCAGCAATGGGGCTGGAAGCAGCTGGAAGAGCAGGCTGCGAGGCTGTGCTCTGAGCCCCCTCCAGGAGCCCTTGCCACAGTCCCAGCCCCTGGCCGGCCGCCCCCCTCAAGCGGCTCTCAGGCCCCTTCCTTCTCCACAGGCAACTTAAAGAGACACCTCCGGATCCACAGCGGGGAGAAGCCGTACATCTGCGTGTACTGCCAGCGGCAGTTTGCCGACCCCGGGGCGCTGCAGCGCCACATCCGCATCCACACGGGTGAGCCTGGGGGTCCGCCGCGGAGGGTGGGGGCGTGGGGGGCCCTCCTGGCCACTGCCATCTCCGTCTGCCTTTCCCCCCAGGCGAGAAGCCGTGCCAGTGCCTGATCTGCGGGAAGGCCTTCACCCAGGCCAGCTCCCTGATCGCCCATGTGCGCCAGCACACGGGGGAGAAGCCCTATGTCTGCGAGCGCTGCGGGAAGAGGTGAGCCCCTCGGCCCCTGGCTGTGACGCGGAGGCTTGTGCTCAAGGACTTGATGGGGTATTCCGTTGCCCATGTGCCCCCCGCCCCGCCCCCCTTGCGGGGCATGCGGGCTGCAGCAGGCTTCCTTCGAGATGTGAGCGCAGCAGGCCAGGCGCAGTGCCCTCCCGGGTGTTGCTGTCCTGGCGGCTGGGGATGGGGAGGGGGCAAGCGCTGCTGTGGCTGCTCAGCAGTGGCGTGTGGCACGATTCAGTGAAGCGAGGAGGCCGTGCACCAGGGCACGGAGGGCGCGGCGAGCGTCACGTCCTGCCTCGGAGACCAAGCCCCGCCTCGCCTCGCCAAGGCACGGGCACCAGTCCCCGCCTCGGCCACGAAGCCCACTGCATTCTCGGGGCTCCTTGCTGCCCCCCGCTTCGGCTGCCTGCCTCGTGGAAGAGAATGCAGCGGGGAGAATGCAGGTACTCTGAGGGGCATGGCAGAGGGGCTGCCGTTGCGCCCGCCCCGTGGCACCACTTCCCCCCGCCTCCCTCCCCAGGTTCGTCCAGTCCAGCCAGCTGGCCAACCACATCCGCCACCACGACAACATCCGGCCGCACAAGTGCAGCGTGTGCAACAAGGCCTTTGTGAATGTCGGCGACCTCTCCAAGCACATCATCATCCACACAGGTGAGCTGCGTGCCCCTCCCCGGGCCGGGGGGGGGGGCGGTGAGCCCGCCTTGGCCCCCGGAGCTGCCGCTGGCCAGGGCTCACGCTGGCAGCCCCCTGCCCCTGCCCAGGCGAGAAGCCCTTCCTCTGCGACAAGTGTGGCCGCGGCTTCAACCGCGTGGACAACCTGCGCTCCCACGTCAAGACGGTCCACCAGGGCAAGGCTGGGATGAAGCTGTTGGAGCCCGGGGAGGCAGACGAGCTCAACATTGTGACCGTGGCCTCCGACGAGATGGTGACGCTGGCCACGGAGGCACTGGCCGCCACGGCAGTCACCCAGCTGACAGGTGGGGGTCCCCTCAGCCGGCCCAGCGGGCAAAAAGCGGGCGGCCCACACCCCTCCCCTCCCCTCCCCTCCCCTCCCATATCTGCTGGAGAACTGGAACTCCCAGTGGCGCCTCGGCCTGGTCACTCTGAGCATTCATGGGGTGCTCCATCTCCAGGCCGATTCAGGACTTCTGCTAGTGAGACAGTTGGGAGATGGAGCAGCACTGAGAAACTCCTGCAAACCAGAGTGGGACTGAATGTCATTTGCTGTGTGTTGGGGAGGTTGGGGGGGGGGGGGCGTCTGTCCCATGTTATGCCTCGCATGGCCAAGGCCCGCCCTTGGGTGCGTGTGCAGTCATGGCAAGAGGGTGGCTCCCTGCCCCCCTCCCCCCCCCAGAAGAGTGGCAGGGCTGGAGAGGCATCCGTGGGGGCGGCGCGCCCTCCAGTGACTCCTGTCTTCTCTGCCCAGTTGTTCCTGTCGCAGCTCCGGTCACAGCTGATGAGACGGAGGCCCTGAAGGCCGAGATCACAAAGGCTGTGAAGCAGGTGCAGGAGGCGGGTGAGTCCTCGCGCGGTGGCCTCAGGTGCTTCCTTCCCTCAGCCTGCTTGCCCTGGTCTGGGCTTCCCGGGTGATTTGGGGAGGCCAGATAAAGCTGGCCCCAGGGAGCGCCATTCGACTCTGCCCCAAAGAGCGGCTCTGGCTCTCCGGGTTCAAGGAATCGCATGCTTGTGCTTGATGCAAAGCGGCCGAGTTTCTGCCTCAGCCTTTTCCAACCTGCCATTCCCTCCACTGTTGGCCTGCAGCAGCTTGGAAAAGGTGTCTCTAAAGAACCCCCCTGGCAGCTCTGCACCACTCCTGGAACCCGACCCGGTTCAGGCACTGGCCACGTCACTTGAGCTGAAGTTTCCCCACAGCCAGCCTTGCTCTGCGAATGGGGGTGGAGGCGACTAACCAGCCTTTGCTAAAAAGTACAAGGAAAACTTGCCCTGAGGCGGCCTCGCAGCTTTAAAGGCTTTCTCAACGATCCGGACAGGCAGTTCTGCCAGTGCAGCCAGTCCGTTGTGGCCATGAGCCCCAGCCCAGCTGCCACAGGGCGCCTGTCCTGCCTTCTCACTGCAGCTGTCATTGCAGACCCCAACACCCAAATCCTGTACGCCTGCGACTCCTGTGGAGAGAAGTTCCTGGACGCCAACAGTCTGGCCCAGCACGTCCGCATCCACACGGCGCAAGCTCTGGTCATGTTTCAGGCCGACACGGACTTCTACCAGCAGTACGGCCCCACCGCTGCCTGGCAGGCCGAGCAGGTCATCCCGTCCGGCGAGCTGCTCTTCCGGGCCCGCGATGGGGCAGAGGCGCCACCAGCTCTGGCGGAGGCGCCACAGACTGCAGAGTGAAAGGGGCCGCCCTGGACTGTGGAGGCCACTGCCAGGCCCACTCACTGTAACAGGGAACCCACGGCCTCAGGGCTGTACGCCCCCCGTCTCCCCGAACTGCTATTTAAAGGACACGCAACACCGTGCTGCTGATGTAAAACAAATTATTTCTGTATTTGAGAGAATCTACATCTGTGTTAATATCTAGAAGAAATAAATGCGATTATTTTCTAGTATCCGTTTCAAAGCATCAGCAGCTTTGAAATCAGTGCTCTGGATATATGATGCAAGGGAGAGAAAGTGCTTTCTGAAGGTCCAGTCCAGGCTTAGAGGTCACTCAGGCGCTTCCAGTTCAGGGCAAGAAAGGTTCAGTGACCAGCTTGTCCTGCAAGCAGCTGGTCTGCTGCCGGTTTGTGAGGAGCAGCTTGCTAAAGATGCCACTCTACCTAATGGGAGTAGCTATGCAGGCCAGAGCTGCTGCAAGGATGTCCCTGCAGAAAGCAGCACGCGAGAGCTGCGCAGTTACAAATGGAAGCCGCGCTTTGCTGCACGTCCAGGCGAACGGCATGTGCCTTGCAGTTTTGCACCTTTCGTGTATATTCACAAAGCTCAGTTGTTACAGGAGGCCGCTTCAGTCCCAGTTCATTCCTGCCTAAGGCCTGGCCTCGGACACGGACTGAATAGTCCGCCCAAGAACCAAAATTCCGCTATTTATTTGCTCGTATGGAAGCCAGCAAGTATGCCACCTCGGGGGTGCCGTTACCTGAACCCCTAATCTCACCCCATGACTTTGTTTTTTCCTGCAGTGGGGACAGGGGGCTTTCTGAAGCAGGTTTAATTTGATTCTCCGGGAAGCAGGGTGGGGAGGAACACACTCCAGCCGTAGAAGCAGCTGATGAAAAGAGCCGCCACTGCCACAGAGGGACCTGCCAAACCTCCGCTAGGAGTGTTTCCCTACCTAAGTTAGGGTTTTTTTTGGGGGGGGGGTCTTTTCCCTGCCCTCCTGCCCATTCATTTAGCAAGAGTTGCTGGGGCCCCAGGACCGTTGCATACAAGGAGCACACTCACCTTCCAGCTGAGGACGTCCCTGTTCCATCCGCAGCCCTCTTGCAATTTCAACGGTGCGTCCTCTGCATCGGAGGAGAACACGATGAAGACAAGGCGCATTGTTCAGCTGCAAGGGAATCGGGACCAGGTGAATGTAGCTCTTGCGAAACACCGCTGAAGCCAACTAAGGACGAGAACCGCTCTTTCAGACCTTGGATGTATCAGAATTAAGACCAGCTCATGCCTGAAGTTACACTGAACAAGGAAAACATCGCTCAGAACCTTGGAACGCAGCGTAGCAGCGGCAGGGCAGTCTGGGCTCCGCCGCCCCTTCCTGCAAGAAACACAGGCGACGCCGAAATGTTTTGTATTTTTTAATAAAGTCTGTAATCCAATGGACACACAAACAAAACTGCGCTGAGAAAACAGTTCCATAAATTAAGTGTTAGGAGAAGGACCAGGACAACAAGGCAGGAGAGGGGGAGATAAAAGGCCTGCACAAGTGTATAACACTTCCACATGTTGAGGAGGAGGGAGCAGGAGGAAGGAGGGGTGTTCATGTCTAAATGAAGCGCACTTACAAATGAGTGACAAATACAAAGTCTGAGTATGAAAATAAGATTTTCTCTGAAAACACATTTTTTGGCACAGATTAAAAAAAAAGTATGTTGTGGGAATCAGATTTTTTTTGAAGTCAGTTATATATATATATGATATATATATATATATGATATATATATATATTTCTATATACACACACCCACGGAGTCCTGCATAACCCACCAGGAAAGAAAAGTAGCTCTCCCTTTCATGTTTTGCTTTGTTTCAGTGTAAACTGTACATCCCAGATGGAGGAGGAAGAGGCAACTGCAGCATGGAGGAAGCAGCAAGACAGGCTGGGTGGGATCCAGGAGAGTCGACTGGGGACAGCGCGAGATGCTCCTTGACCTGCAGGCCGGAGCACAGTTCCCAGGGCCTGCGAGTCACAGTTCATAGCGCAAGTTCACGTGTGTGTATCGAGACATCCATCCGGAACGCCACAACAAATCTTCAACTGTGCAAAGGTCCAAAGTCACTAATTTAGTGCAAAGGCAGTTCTGGTTCCTTCTTTTTGTTTTTTTAAGTTATTTTGTAAATTAAAAAAATAGCCTTCCTTTAATCCCACCCCCCGCCCACAGGAGGCACCAAAACCAGTCTGCCCAGTCGAGTGCCTCGGGTGGCCGTCTTCACTGAAGCCACATGTAAACAAGCGGGGCAGCAGGGCTGCTCCCCGGCGAGAGAGGCTCGGTGGGCAAGGGCGGCCTGGCACCCGCATCCACGCTCGCTCCATTTCCACTGTAGGGCCTTGGAGAAAGGAGTCCGTGTCCACTCAGCCACTCAGACAGACGCAATGACAATCATCAGGTGAGGCGAGATGTTGGAGATGCTGGCGAGGAGGTCCGGGGCGAGGCGCGAGAGGTGGCTCTCCGAGAACTCGCAGGGCGGGAAGATCTGTAGGACGTAAGCGGGCTGGGGAGGAGGGACCGAGAGGGGCCCATGAGCACACGGGCCTGAAGGGGAGGCCACGGGAAGCGAGGCCACGCCCCAGCTGTGCCCCCCGCCTCGATTTGCAGGCCACAAGGCACACTTGATCTGCTCGCGGTAAATGCTCCCACTTCCTCAGCACCATGCAGGGCAGCCTCTGCGTTTGCCCGAAGCCTCTCCTGTCGCACTTGCTGCTCGGAAGCTGCTGGCAGGAGGCCCTGGGAGACCTTCCTCCACATTAAGTGAGGCCCGTGCAAGCCAGCAACACGCCCCCAAAACGCGGCAATGCGGGACCGTTCCCCCCACCTTCTCGCAGAAAGCAAGCAGAGGGACCCAGCCCGGCAGACGCGGGGCACGCTTGGGTGCTGCTGCCCCTTTCGCAGGACGAGGACGGGCCACTGGTGCTCGAGCCCACAAGGGGCCGCAGCTCCTCACCAGGCCACAGAGCCCTCCCCGCCCGCCTCAGTCGGTACCTGATTGGAGCCGGGGTTGGGCACGTTGATGATGCCGGCAGCTTGCTTCGCCTGCAGGTAGCTGATGAACGCCGCCTTGAGGGACTCAGTCTGGCTCACCACATCCTCTTGGTCTCGGCCGCACGGCAAGGCCAGCAAGAGGCAGTAGTCGCTCTCCACCTGCAAGAGGGATCATGGGGCACCCCTGAGGCTGGGCCGCTTTCCTGCCCACAGCCTTCGGCTGCCACTGGCAATTCCCGGGGTGGGGAGTCCATCTCCGAGACCCGGGAACAGCACCACCCCACCCAAGTGGATCCCTCTGGAGACCGGCCAGAGGAGGGGCCAGCCTTCTCCCAGGGAGAGGAGCCACTGCCTCTCCCGGTGTGTGGTCCGGAGCGTGTGCAGAGCAGAGTCCTCCGGCCTGCACACACGGTTTGCCACCTTTTGCACACTGCAGTCGGTACTAGAGTGCTGCGCAGAAAATTTAATCCTCCTCGGGGGGGTCAAATGAGGAGCAGCGTCTCAGAGAATCTTTTCCAGAGATCCTTGGCAGGCAGTTAATTTAGCAACCCACCCCTCAGGATGCCTCACACACGGGGCCAGAACATGCAAGGTCACTCTTTATTGGATCGGGACGTTCTTCAGTTTTGTTTTGCACAAAACTGTCCAGCTGGCCGGCTGCGAGCCACCTGGGGGTTTTAGGGTTGCCAAGGTGAGCCATGTCCTTTGGCCCCAGTCAGGAATTCTGGGGCCGCCCTCCAAAGCCCCTTCCCCTCCACTCTGCTGCCCTCCGGCCATGTGCCAGTACCCCTTTGCCACAAGCCCTGCTCAGACCAGCCCTCTGTGCCCATCCTGGCCACGTGTCCGGCACGAACAAGACCGCGGCGCCCTCCTAGCCATTCACAAGCGGCGTCCTTTGCCAAAGGAACGCCCGGGAATGACACACCACGCAATGCTGCAGCAGAAATCTCCCCCCATGTGATTCGAGTCCATAAAGCCGATGGTGCTGCCCTCGGCGTGGCACCGGAGAGCCCTGGGGCCCCCATGGCACAAAGGCTTCCGGAAGACCCCTGCCGCCACTCACCATCATTCTGCGGGCCACCCCCTCCAGCTGCGACATTTCCAGGCGCATGCGCTGGGCGATCCGCAGCGGGGGGCCCCCCTCGGGGGCCGGCAGGGAGCGGTGGGCCAAGACATTGTTGCCTGAGACGAAGTGCAGCTGGACGGCCGCGGTGTCGTTCTTCAGCGCCAGGAGCCCCTGCCACACGATGGGGTACTTCTGCAAGCGCACGAGAGGGAAGCATCAGCAGGGAGCAGGGCCTCGGCCAGGCAGACTGGCCCCCATCGTAGAGGGCCCCTCGCTTCCTGCACCCTGGCCACGTGGCACTCGGCTCCTGGCTGCTTCGAACCCTGCTCCCCCAGGACTAGGCAGGCCCCTGAGGCCGCCGCCTGGCAAAGCAGTGGAGGAGGGAGGGGGCTGCAGGGACCCATCACCCCTGAAGGCCCCAGCCAGCAGAGCTGCTGCTGAGCAATGGCCCAGGTAGCAACCGCCCTGCCCTGCCCAGCCCAGCCCAGCTGCAAGAGGCCCCGAGGCGTGCTCACCGTCAGGAGCTGGACCATGTCCACGGGCCGCTGGGAGACGGGGTGCGTGGCGGCGTCCTGCTTGAGCACCGACTGCGGCTCGGGCCGCGAGAGGGACAGGCCCGGGGGAGCGCTGGGGCCCGAGGTGGTCGGGATGAACAGGGCCTGCTTCGGCACTTGACCTTGGTGTGGGGACGGGAGCTCCTGCTTGGCCGAGACGGCGACGGGCGACGGGTACGAGGTCTGGCCCGTGTCCGCCTGGCTGCGCTGAAGGTGCAAGTGCGAGTCGATCTGCGGAACGTGCCGGCCAACGGCCGGGTGGTGGGTCGGGTCCGGCCCTGCGGCCTGCGCCCCCTTGGGCTCCTGGGAGATTTGGGGGGTCTTGCTGTGCGCCGGCTGGTTGGGGTGCGAATGTTCCCCTTCCGGGAGACCCTGAGGAAGCAGGAGGCGGGAGGTTGGCATGAACTCAGCATCAAGCAGCTCAGAGCTGGGTGTCCCTGCCTCATCCTGCACAGCCCAGTGGAACCTGCCGCCTTCTGGAAAACCCGCTCCTGGGCCCCCCACATCCTTCGGGGCCGTAACGGGCTTCAGGATGGGGCAGCCATTATGCAGCTGTTCGGCTGCAGAGAGCAGAAAACCCTCGCCGATGCACAAGCCTCCGAGAGTGCTCCCTGGGGAGGCTGCCAAGTGCCTGCGCCCCCTTTGCTCATGCCCTCTGAATCACCCCTCTTCCTTAAAAAAAACAAGGCCTCAAGCTGGCTGACCACCTCCTCCTCCTCCTCCTCCTCCTCCTCACAACCTTATCCCACAACCAGCACCCCGAGTCAGCCTTGGGGCTGAGAGTCTGTGCCTGGCCCTGAGCCCCCAGCTGGCTCCGTGGCCGAGTGGGGGCTCCGCCCCAGGTCTCCTGGGTCCCAGCTCCACTCCTCCCCGCAAAAGGCCCATCCTGCAGTGAGAAACGCAGATCACAGGGGCACCAGCCAAGCAAGCCTGTTCGTGCTGCGGGCAGCGCTCACTGCGCCGCTTCCCCGGAGGGCCCTTCCCACTCATTTTCTCTGCAGGTGGCTTTTGGGGGCGGGAAGGCTCCTGCCCGTAACCCTGGAGGTGCTGCTGCCAACCAGGGCAGAGCGTGGGGTGCGTGACCGTGTGCAGGCTGCCCTTCTTGGGCAGCACAGGAAGCATGGCGCTGGGCTGCGGCTCACCTGAGAGGGGGTCATGCTCCGGGAAGGCAGCCCGATGGGCGAGGCGCCGGCAAACGGGGGGTGACTGAGCTGGGCAGCCGGGTGGTAGCTCCGCATGTCGCTGTAGACGGCCCGGTAGTCGTGGAAGGAGCCCCCGGCCGGATGCATGATCTGCACGCCGTGCGGGACCACAACGGGCGGCGTCAGGGGCAGCCCTGGGAGCTGGCCGCTGAGGAGCCGGGGCTCGCTGTGGGGTGAGTGCGCCATCTTGACCTCGGGGGCCTTGGCTGGCTCCTTGCCCGTGGGGAGCGCTTTGGTGGCGGGCGGCGTCTTGACGGACCGCCCTTCCGGGGTACGGGTCTGCCGGCTCTCGGGGTGGTGCTCCCCGCCCACGGCCGCCATGTGTGGGTGCATCATCACGCGGACATCCCTGGGCACGCTGTACTGGTCCAGGCGGAGGCCCGCTGGGTGCATGCGGTAGTCAGGCTGCATGACCAGCACGTCAGACTGGACCGGGGCCGAGCCGCGGCACACCGGGTGGTGGTAGTGCACCTCCTCCTCCGAGGACAGGGCCGGCATGACGATCTCCCGGACGGGGGCCGGCTGAGGCGTGCTTGACCGCTGCGGCTGCAGCGCTGCCCTCGGGGAGTGGAGCGCCTCTGGGCGGATGGCGTACGGCATGCCCGGCAGCGGCGGGGTGTTCATCCGGACCTCCCCTTGGGAGAGGTGCCCCAGCGAGACAGTCTGGGTGACGCTGTGGGGGGGCATGATCACCGACTGCTCCGGGTGCACACTGGAGATGTACTGCGGCACGGGGATCCCCGGGCAGGGCGAGCCCTGAATCCCAAGCATGGAGTTGTTCCCTGCCAGCGCTGGAGAAGAGGGGCCGCCCGGGTGGCATGCCCTTGGGAAGGGAGACGGGGAGTGCCCGCTTGTCCGTGGAGAGAGGGGCTCCTGCTTCGTGACCCCCAGGTGGGACACAGCCCGGTCTGCCGGGGCCACAGGCCCTGCACTCACGTGGTTGGCCTCCAGGTGCACTTTGCCGGACAATGAAGGGTGAGGCGGGCCCACGCTGGGGCTCAAGCTGGACGGCTGCAGGGGTTTCCCCTCCCCTTTCAGGGCTGCAGACTCCGGGAGCTTTTTGTTGGCGGAAGAGGCAATGGCCTGAGGCAGCACCAGCTGGTTGTGCACGAGGATGGATGGAGTGTTGGCGGCCTGGGAGAGCACTTTGACTGGCCCAGACTGAGATGTGGGCGCCTGGACTGGGAGGTGCACTGGGTCCGACTTCTCCAGACTGCTGCGCTCTTGCTTCAGGGAGGAAAGCCCGGGCGAGGGGCTGTACTGCTGCGCCCCCAGCACCAGCGAGGGGGCAGACACGCCCCCATACCCCACCGGCACCTGAGCGCCCTTGGGGACTGGTTGGGAGGGGCCGAGGGGCTCCTGCTTGACCTGGGACTTGGACACAGACTGCTGGAACTCGATGTCGACGGCGCTGGCCGGGGGGATCTGGCTGATCTTGGCACTGATCCGCTGAGAGCCTTCCGTCTTCTGCCCCGAATAGCTCAGGAGGACGACGCCCTCTGAGGTGTTCACGCGCAGGCCCGGGCTGGAGCCCGCTTCCACCGGCCGATCCTCAATCACCGACATGGAGCCGGGGTGGAAGCGGCTGCTGTCGTTGGTGCTGGGCCGCTGCTGCTGGTACTTGGGTGAGTGGGCGCTGGCCAGGCACGTCCGGGGCTGCGGCACCTGCTTGAGCAACGTGATCCGCGGGGCGTCATCCAGCTCAACGCTGTGCGGCATCCGGCTGATCACGGAGGTGGCCTTGGGGGCGATGACGGCGACCACCTTCTCCTTCTCGGTGAACACAGGGGCCTCTGCAACCGGCAGCTCCAGGGCATTTGTGGCGGGGACCGCGGGCTTCTCCTCAGTCCCCGGCTGCACCGCCTCGGCAGGAGGATGAGGAGGGGCCTCTTCCACCCGGGCGGCGCTCACGGGCTCCGCGATAGCTGTGGTGACGTGTGTTGAGGTCACGCTGGTCGCAGACACATACTTGGGCTCCATCAGTATCTTGCGCAAGGTGCTGGAATTGCTGTCGATGTCCGAGGCTTTCGTGTCAGGAGGAAGAGCCGGCGGGGGCGTGGAGCGGGCCCGGGCCTCCTCGTGCTTCGCCATCCACTCGGCCACCTTCGTCGTGCTGGAGTGCAGTGGGACGACGACAGTGGGAGGGAGCTTCACCGGCAGCGAGGTGGGCAGGAGGGCTGGCAGGGGGGTGCTGGGGGTGCTTGGGGGCGTTCTGGGAGCACCCTCTGTCCCTGGACGGGGCTTGAAGCCCCCGCCTGGGCCCATGTCGTCGGCAGGAAGAGACGGAGAGGGCGGGTCTGGCACGTCGGGAGCTTTGGGCACAGGGCTGCTCTCCGCAATTGTCTCGTGAGAAGTCGCACCCAGGGCTGACGTCCTGCTTGCATCGGGCACGCCTGACTGGGAGGCCGCAGGAGAAGGGAACGTCTCCTCGCTGTCTGCTTTTGAAGCTCCTTCAGGCTTTCCTTTCATCTCACTGGAGATGAGAGATTTGCTCTGTATTCTCTCGGTTTCGACAGCCTTTGGTTCTGCAACATCCCCTTTCTTGCTCACGCTCCGCTTACGCCTGAGCCGGGAGAGCTTCTGCCGGCCCCGTTCTTTCCGAGATACCTCTGCCTCCTGCGCAGTTTCTGCCTCCTGTGCTGAATTGGAAGATTCACTGAAGCTCACATCCGTCTCCTTGCTTTCTGCCTCTGGGGCAGACCCAGGAACGGGTGGTCCCGAGGACTCAGCCGAGGCCACGTCTGATTCCAGGATGTTGCTGACGGCCTGGTCGGTCTCGGGCTCCATTTCCTCTCGTGTGGATGGCAGCACCAGTGGCTCAGGGGGCAAGCCAGAGTCTGCTTCAGCGGGATACGTGGGGGCAGCCGGAAAACTTTCCGCCTCTCCGGAAATGTCATTTATGATGGATCCAATGGCGGCAGCCAGTTCCGTCTCGCTGGCCTGGTGGGCAGGCTTGTCTCCGTCCTCCTCCTGGCGAACCTCCGCCACCTCAGCCGCCTGCTCCTTGAAGGCCGCGATGGTGGGGCCCTCGGTCAGCTTCGCGATGTTCTGCACGGCCTGCTCGAGCTCGATCTGCTTGGCCAGCTGGTCCGCTTCGGGTGACTGGCTGGCATCGCATGACAGTTCGTTCTCCGTGTCCTGAAAGGGGTCTTCAGCCTCCGTCTTCATGAAATGTGGGGGCAGCTTGTCTTCCTGTGGGGGGCTTTTGCCCGTGGGTGACAACGAAGTCGGCCCAGGGTCCAGCTCCTCCTCGCTGGGCCGGAGAGCTCCTTTGACTTCATCCACACTGAGGCGGATTTCAACGCTTTTCAGGCTCCTCATCAGCGATGCTTTGTCTGCAGCCTTGACGCTCCTGGATCTTCCCCTTTTGGACTTGGCCGCTTTCTCTGGCACAGGTTTTCTTTCTATAATCTCGACTGGGCAGGGTTCAGGCATGCCTTTGTCCACCTCAGTGGCATCTTTCCTGTCTCGCTTCGGCTCACCGGGGAGCATCTCCCTGTCTGCCTTGGGCTTGCTGCTGCCTTCGCCAGCAGTCATCCCTGGGCCAGCCAGTTCTGGTGGCTCTTCAGGCTCTGCCGGTATCTCTGGCTTGGACTCATTCTTCCCCTTCTTGGCTTGCTGGCAGCCGGCAGCTGGAGCGTGGCTGGGCATTAGCTTCTGTGACCTGGGCGATCGCCATCCCTCCGCAGGTTTAGGGATGTCCATGCCCTCTTTTGCTTCCGTGTCTTCTGCTTCCTGCTGCGCTGGCTCAGCCTTCACGGGCGAGGCTTCCTCCTCAGCTTTGCGACGTGTCTTGGGAGGTCTACCTCTTCTCGGAGGAGTAGGAAGGGCTGTGATGTCTGGAGGGTCCCGTTCAACCCTTTTCCGGGTGCACCTGGTCACCTCGACTGAGTCTTTAATGGGCGACGGGCCGTCATGGTCGCCTGTGGTGGCATAAACGGACCTGACATTTCTGCGCCTCGTTCGGCCTACCAGCAAGCTCGGCTCTGGGTTTTCTGGCTCTACTGCAGCACTTGGGGATTTAGCAGCGTTTCTTGAACCCTTCTCTGTTTCCACCTTCAGCTCTAGAAGTTTCAGTGCTTCCCCGCGAGGAGAGCCCGACCGCCTAAGTTTTTCGCGGTCAATCCGTTCACTCTTCCTCGTGGCGGGTTTCTCTGCAACGTTTGCAACAGAGGGCTGAACTGGAGTCTTGGCACGCTTGCTCTTGTATGATTTCCTGTCTTTTATAACAACAGGGGGTTCAGCTTCCATCTCTGTATCAGAAACAGACGGAAGGCGCTCAACAGCAGCTTCTGCTTTCTGACCTGTACTAGGCTCCAAGTTGATGGCCAGTGAAACGTTTTCTTCTTTAAGCTCGGGCAGCTCTTCAGTCTTCGTGACCAATTTGGGAAGTGGCGGGACTATTTCGGGTTCTGGATCTGTGCTATCAGCTTGGGAAAACGAAGAGCCAGGTGTTGGTGGCTTTGTATCCAAATACAAAGGGTGCTCTAGGGATACGGAGCCTTCCTCGGGGCTTACAGTGGAGAGAGAAAGGTCCCTGCTGCCATCCACTGCTGGGGCTGTTTCAGGACGCTCGGGTGGTTCGGTTTTCATGGGAACAGGGAATTCTGGAAGAGGCTTCGGCTCCTCAGCTACAGGGGCAGATTCTGGAGGCTTTTCCTCTCTTGAGGAAGAGGCCACATCGGCTGGCAGCTTCTCATTCATGAACTTCTCCGGGATGGCGGGCACTGGCTCTTGTGTGGCCACAGCAGCTGCCGATGAGCTGACTACCAGCAACGCCTTGTGCTCGGGATCCTTACTGTCGGGCACCGTCTCTGGTGTCCTGGGCCGATTCTCCTTGTCTTCCTGTTTTTCTGCTTCTTTGGGCTTCTGGTCCTTTTCCTTCTCTTTCTGCTGCATGCGTGTGAGCTCAACGAATCTACTGTGGAAGAGAACCACGGGCTCCGACACGAAGTCTGCTATGCTGTTGGTTCCATCCAGAGACACCTGCCTGCCATACAGCCGGCCGGAAAGGAAATCGAGGTCCTCGTCTTTCCTTTCCAAGTGCTGCAAGCGTTTCGAGTCCTGCTCGAAGATCGAGCTGTGTAAAAAGCGCGAGGCAAAGAGCTCCTGCCTCTCCTGCTCCTCCTCCTTGTGGTCCTCCTTCTTGTCGTCCAGTTTTCCCTCCGAATCTGTTCGGATCTTCTTCTTTTTCATATACCACGATGGAATAGGCCTCGGAGCAGAGTCCACCTTTTCTTTGTCTTTGTTGTTTCTAAAGCTGGCAAATCGTGAGTCCCAGTCAAGGAAGGACCAGTTCTCTTCTCTGGACGAGGAGAGGGACTTGGCTCTCTCAAGCAAGGCCTTTGTGTCAGGGGTGATTGTCTTGTCCAGTGCAAAGGAATAAAATTTGTTCCTTTCTAAGGAGGTTGGCAGCCTTTCTTCTCTCTCACGTAGTTTCTCTTCTCTGTCCCTTAATAAAAAAGACAACCTGGGGCTCTCCAGAAAGGAAGATGTTTTCGGAGAATGGGGCTTATTGTCACCATCGTCATCCGAGTCTGAGGGTACCTCCCCGGGCTCCAGATCGCGCACTGACCGCTTCCGGATGCTGTCTCTCTTGACAAAGCTGCTTGGAAAGCTAATATCTGCCCGGCCTGGCTCGTGCTTTGCCTGGGATTCCCACCGGCTTGATTCCTCCTCGGAACTCAGGGCAGGCAGCTTTATCTTAGCCATTTCCACAATCTGCTCTCTCCGACTAGAGTCATAGGGGTTGAATTTCAAAGCATCTTCCCTTACGGTCATGTTGGAATAGGGTGGGCCCTTTTCGTCTGTTTTTGGGGATTCTTTGGTCTCCTTCAGAGGCATCAGCCTTGGGGAATCCAGCAGTTCGTACTCCTCATGGAAAGGGAAAGGCCTGAGGCCAGGGGAGCAGGCGGGGCGCTCGGAATCCTCACTCACTTGGCGAGAGCTCCGGTAATTTCTCTCTCTCTTGGTGCTAATTTCAAAGTCAAAAGCGTCAGAGGACTTCTTCCGCTTACTCGGAGGGGAGTCATCCGTCACATCTTGTGGAGGCTTCCCCACCTCGTGCACCAGACTACGCCTCTCATATTCATCCAGGTCTTTTTTTGGGCTGCCAAACTTCTCATGCTTTGCAATTTCCATTTCCATTTGCTGCTTCAATCTGCGACTGAGCTCCATCTGCTTGCGGTAACTTTGTGTGTGGTCAATGTCGATGGGAATTTTCTCCTCGATATCCGACGACAGGGGCTTATCCGGAGCACCTTTGTGGTCGGATGTCTCCTTGGAAAGGCTGCAGTCGGGCTTCCACATGTCCTCCCTCTCTGCTCCTGGATCCTCCAACAGCAGTGTGGGCTTGTGCTGCTGCTTCGCTGAACTGACCTTCCTGGAGGGGATCTCGGGGGCTTCCACTGACTCATCCACTGGTTCCCCCAGCCTGGCCTGCAGCTCCAGGCTGGGCCGCAAGCCAGTGCAGGCAGAGATACCGGAAGGTTCTTGTGCCTCTTTGGGGCTGGCAGCAGAACTAAGTCTCTCCGCCTTAATTTTCTTAGAGTCCCTTTTAAGCGCCTCCTTCCTCACTGGCTTTCTTTCAGAGTCCCCCATCGCATCACTCTGCTTTTTCAGGACTACACGTGCTTCCTCGTCCTCTTGACTGCTCCGTTTAATTTCTAGTTTTTGCTTGTCTGGCTTTAGGTTTGCATCAGCAAAGCGTCTTTTGCGGGCCTCTAGTTTTTCTAGATCTACCGGATTTGCCACGTCACCAGACTGCTCTGCCTTCAGGTGCTTCTTGGGTTTTGGTTTTCCATCCTTATCGACTACTTCAATATGACTGGCAAGTACCTTCTCTTTTGACACTTTAGTTCTGATGGGTTCAAGCTTTAGCTGTTCAGGCTTGGCCTGATCCATCTGAGAGGTCTGCATTTTTTGTTCGAGCAAAGGAGACTTAAGGATGGTGTCCGGATCCTGCTTTCCCCTCGATTTCTCTGCGGCAGGGGGGTCAATCACCTTCCCTTCCTTTTCCTTCACTCGCGTCAACACCACGCACGGCATGAGCTCGAGGCGGTTCTTCGCGGGCCCGTCCTTGTCCGCTCTCTCCCGACTGGGCTTCGCACTGCCTTTCGCCTTCTCAGGACTGGGGTCTCTTTCGTTTTCTTGGTCTGTTTCAGAAGACTGTGAGCTGGGAGAATGGATCTTTGCCTTGCGTTTCTGCTTCTCCACCTTATCCTTTTCAAGTTTTTCAGGCTTCTCTTTTCTCAGCAGGCGCTTCTCTTTGTCGGGCCTCTCCTGCTCAAAAGCACGCTCTTTCTCGGGTTTCTCGTTTTTTGCATATCGCTCGAGGCGGGCTTTGTCCACCTTGTCGTAACGTGGCGGAGAAATCGAGCTGCAGCTACCGCTCCGCTCAGAAGACCGGCTGTAGATCCTCCGCTCAGAATCACTCTGCAGCCTCTCTGACTGCGATGGGGATGCCCCAGGACTTGGCGGTCGCCGCGAATGAGCTGGACTCTGGCTCCTCTCAATGGGCCTCCTTTCGTGGTCGCGGTCCCGGTCGGACTCAAAGCGCTCCCGCTCCCGTTGCCTGTAGCTGTACTCCCTTATGTCTTGCTCATAAGGGTCTCCCCTGTAGTCTCTGTATTCCCGGGGATCATCGTAATATCGCGGATCGTAATAGTCTCCTTGGTAAGGATCCCAATCTGCATAAAACTCCCTGCCACGGGCTGGGTACTCTCTCCGAGGATCTTCAGGGTACGTCCCTGGGGTTCGAACTGCCTCATAGTACGTACGATCAGCAGCATAGTCGTAAGAACCTCGCCTTTCATCTCTGCCAAAGACAAGAGCACCAGAAAGTTAGTGTCTTTTCCCAGTCCGTGGATTATCTGAGTTGCCCTTGTTGGGTGCAATGACCAGCCAATTTCACTGCTGAAATAAACTTTCAGTGAGACCGCTAACCAGCTATTAATAATTGAGCACATTTCTAAACTGCCCAGTGGCTGAAGCAAAAAGTTTCCCAAGACAAGCCATACAGAAACAGGGAACTAGGACCCAGTTCATGTCTGGGAGGAAGCGGTCCTTGCCTGCCAAAAACCAAACTCTTGGCTCCGGAGGTACATTATGCAAATATGTATTTTTTTTAACTGGGAAATAAACTGCCAACAACAGAATGATCACCTGCTTTGACAAGTGGAGCAGGAAGCAATTCAGAAAGGCCAAAGGCCAAGCTGGCAATTTTTACAGGCAATCCTGGAATTAGGAAGTTATAGTTGGTAATAAGCAACCAACATTTAGCTGCCTAGGAATGGAAGGGCTGCTTAAAAGTTACTCTTCTCTTAACAACATCAAATTATATTGTATTTCATGATATGGAAATTAATTCCTGAGGGTAGCAGCTGCCGATTTGGTGCCCTTGTGCCACCTGCCCTCCAAATGTTACCGACAGAGAAATTGATATGAGCCGGAAAGTATGAAGCCACCCACTTCATGACTCCTTTAGTTACTGATATTCCTGGGGTTTTTTTTTCCTTTTCTTTTTCCTTTCAAGGAACTCAAAGTGGCTTCTATATTTCCTTCTCTGCCTCCTCCCAATCTTATCCTTCCAACTACAACCCTATTTTATTTCGTTTTATTGATTATGAAATGTACAAGCTGACTTTCTCGCTAAAATGCATCATATGCAAACGCTCTCACTAAAAATGAGCATACTAAACCTGCAGCAAAGTAGAACTTTTACACAAAAAGACAGAGGCAAAAGCAGGCGCGTGCATGACAGTTGCCTCAAACTAAAAGCAGCACTCGCCTTCTTTCTGCGAGCATCTCGTAGAAGTCTCTAATATCCTGGCCCGTTTTGTCCATAGAGTGATAGAATGCCAGCTGGCTCTCACGGTTTGCAAAATCCACCTGAGAAAGGAAGGATTTCGACACGTTACTCTTGGCACTGCCTACTTCTGAAAGCGCTTTAACATCTGCGCCTAAAGCTTGGGGAAGAAGAATCTGTGGTGCCCTAAGCATCTGCCTTCCACCAAACCGTGGCATGAGGATAGAGGCTCCCCGGGGGAGGGCTCTGAGGTGTAACGTGACGTGGGGCTCCAAGAGCTCAAGGGAGGGGCAGGAGCATCTGCCTGTCACCCCACAGACTCAGACGGGGGCTCAGTCAGTCCAGTGCTGTAGCTCCAAGGGCGTTCAGCCAGGCTCCCCTGGTCGCAGCCTCTGAACAGCAAGGCTCCCTTTCACTACTGCATCCAAATGCCATTAGTGGCAACCTACCTACTAGCGAGTTGTCCATTTATCTTTGGTCAAAAGGACAGCCGGCCTTTGCTGGAGGCACATGCATGTATAGCTACTGAAATCAGAGTCATTTTTATTTATTTATTTAGAGTTTTTGTATGCTGTCCCATTGCTTAACGCCTTGGGACGGCTTACATAAATAAACAAATATAATACAAAAAATACAGATGGTACAAATTAAAAACCCGATTCATTCCGGCTGCAAATTAAAACCTATAGTAATATTAAACGTTATTAACATATTGTTTAAATAAAAAGGTCTTAGCCTGGTGCCGAAAAACAAATAACAACGGTGCCAGGCAGACCTCTCTGGGGAGCGCATTCCACAGATGGGGTGCCACCACAGAGAAAGCCCTCCTCCAGGTACTTTGCCTCCTGATGTCTTTCACAGAGGGCTCCTGGAGGAAGGCCTCTGCTGCTGATCTCAAGGGGCAGGAGGGCAAATATGGAAGCAGGCGTTCCTTCAAGTATCCAGGTCCCAAGCCGTTAAGGGCTTTGTAGGTGATGACCAGCACCTTGAATTGAGCCCAGACTTCGATGGGAAGCCAGTGAAGCTGGTAGAGGACTGGGGTTATGTGAGAATAACGCCCAGTCCCCATCAGCAACCTGGCTGCTCTATTTTGCACCATCTGAAGTATCCGGATTGTCTTCAAGGGCAGCCCCACGTAGAGCGCATTACAGAAATCCAACTGGGAAGTAACCAATGGGTGCGTCACTGTCGCTAGGCAGATGTCCTCCAGGTAGGGACGCAGCTGATGGATTAGCCAAAGTTGAAGGAAAGCGCTCCTTGCCACTGCAGTCACTTGAGCTTCCAAGGACAGCTCCGGGTCGAGGAGCACTCCCAAGCTGCAGAACCTTTTCCCGCAGGAACCTCACTTAAAAGGACACTGTCCAGTCTCTGAGAAAACAGACTCCCCAGATTGCTAAATCCCCCTCTCAAGGCTGGGGCTAGTGGCTATTCAAGTGCCTGCTTAATATTCAGAACACAAAGGGCCCGCTATGGGGAAGGTTCAGGCAGAGCCACCAGGAAGGCAGGCTGCCACACTGACATTCAGGGCCACCCGTGGGCTTCCAAGAAGAGGGCAGGCATCAAGAGGTCAACCCAGGCAAGAGGAAGAGTATGCAGGAGGCTCCACGGCTTTCCTTGCACAGCCTTCTCCAGCCTGGTGCCCTCTGGGTGTGCTGGACGGCAGCTCCCAGGATGCCCGGGCAGGGTGGCCTCAGCCATGCAACGCCCCGCACCCCACTGGCCTTAAAAACACAAACCCAAACCCCTTGAAGATGTTACATTTTGCAGACCTTGATTTTATTCCCACCGATTTTCCTCCCCTTGGTCTCTTTTACAGCAGCTTGTGCATATTCAATTTCATTGTAAAGAACAAGGGCCATGCCCTTCAAGCGGTCAAACACCACCTGTAACATTAAAAAAGAAAGAAAACCAGAACAAATTAGGGGCTGCCTACATCACTACAGGTTTGCTTTCAAGGAAAACAGGTTCACCAAGGAAAGAGGCAGGACGGATGGACAGAGGGAGGGAGGGAGGGACAGGAAGGAAAGCTGCCTCCACTGCGACAGGCTTCCCACTTACCTTTACCACTGGACCGTAGCGGCAGAAATGTCGAGTTAAATACTGATCTGTGACATTTGTCGAAAGACCGTCCAACCACACACAGTTGGTAGGCATACTCTTCCCAAAGCCCAGCTAGGACACAAACAGTCAACACTTCCCGTCAGTCAAAGAATTCACTGTTAAGTTCATTTGAAACAAGAGTAGGCCTGACTCAGAGTTAAGAGACCTAGGGCAGATATGAGAAACTAATACGCCACAAGCTTAAACCATCATTGTGGGTCATTTCCATGGACTGTTCCCGTGGCAAGCCTAGTCCATGCAGGGCAGGCAGGGTGAGCCCAAGAGAAAACGGCTAATGGCACACGGTCCATTACTCAAACTCTATGCCAAAGCTGCCAGCAGCTTTACCAATCCAGTTTGTACTTTTCCAGAGGGCCTGGAAAAACCAGGAACAATCCAATTTGCAGTGCAAGAAAACAGAAAAACCCCAGGAAAAATGCAGGATCTCTTATTCTCTAGCTACCACGCAAATGAGTAAGAATAATTTGGCATCTCTGGAAGCAACAATTTAACCTGCACACGCCACACGTCTAGGAGAACAAATAGTTTACCTTGAGCCGATTATTTCCAAGATACTCCCCGTCCATCTTCTTGATCGCTTTACACACACTTGCGATATCACAGTACTGCAGGAATGCGTACTGAGGGACCCCGTTCACCTTCTTAATGTCGATGTCCTGTTGGGGAAGGAGAACAGCCTGGGCTGAGGGACAGGGAAGCGACCAGCACTGCAGGGGCAGCCTGGCCAAGCGGGTTTCAGGTGAGGCGCTTCAAGAAGGCCCGGCTTCCTGCAAATCAGGGGCAAGTCCTCTGGACCTCTGCAGCCTGGGAGCCGAAAGCACCCGCTGGGAGGCTGCTGCACGCCTCTGAAAGCAGCCACCACTCCTAGCTCCATCACTGGAACAGCTGTTTGCAGCTGGTGGATCTGGACATGCTTCCTGCATGAGTGATGGACTGGAGTTACCACCATCTCGTTAGTTGACAAAGGAACTAAAACGGACTCACTGTGCAAGCTCCTAATGCTGTTGACAGCCTCCAAGAGAAGGAAGGGAGAGCTGCAGAGCTGGCCCACCATGGCCATCCCCCCTTCCTGAGGCCTCCTCCTTCACCCAAGCTGCCACCCACTACCTCATACCTGCCTATGAACACCACACTCCAGCTACGGGCAACGGATCCAGGCAGCGTAAGATTCTGCACTGTAACTGCTTACGTCTTGGCAACTGAACTGTGTTTTCCAACATACGATAAGGCATCACGTCTCTCTCTGAACACACAAACACACACACTGTGCACATACCACGATCCCCCCAAAACGCTGAAAGATATTGCGAAGGTCATGATATGTGGTGGTTTTTTCCAGGTTCCCAATGAAGAGTGTTCTTGTTGCTTTGGGATGAAATTCATCTATTCGTTCATCTAAAGGCCGAAACTCATTCTCACTTTCTGTTTCTGAAGGCAGAGGATAAAAGAAGTAGTTATTTAACCTTCTGTGGCATATTCTTAGAAATATTCACTCTTGAACCCCTAAATATCTCTGACAGACTAAGCAGAAGTGGACAGGAACTGCGGAAGAGCACACAGAGCTGGTCTTGCTGGCCTCTCTCACTTCAACAGGGCTTCCTGGCACCTGGTGTCAGCCAGAAGCAACAGCCAGTAATGCCCAGGTGAGAGCCAGCTCAGACATAGCAAATCAGCAACGAGCGAGCTTTGAGCTCCCCGGGACACTTCTTCCTGCTGAACCGAGCTATTCCCAGGTGACTTGAAGGCCACGGTGTGACTTGGACATCTTCCAGCTGGGTAGCTGCCTTCGTCCAGGCTGCGTTAGCACTGGTAATACCTCCCTGATACTCACCTGGCCCTATCCAAGCGGTCACTTCAATCTGCATTCCAAAGAAGAGCTTCCCTTTGGAGGCATTCAGTGCCTTCTCCTGATCCTCCTGCTGCCGGAAGAACACCAGCCCGTATCGTTCTTCAGAAGCCCCATGGATCTGCACAGATGTCACCTTTCCATATTTCTTGAACTCGTGGAACAACCCATCTTTAAGGCTGGTGTCTAGAGGAAGGATGGCAAGCATTTGAGCGAGGTGGCACCAAGCAGCTGCTCCCCTCTGGGTCAAGTACAAGGCATTTTCTAGCATAAGGCATTTTGTTACCATGTTTTGATGTTACCACCAAAGTTTTGATTTATTCATTTTTCTTTTAAGCTCTTGTTGTTACCTGTATGCCTCTTAAAGCAATGCTGAAAAATTCCAGGCAGTTGGTCTACCCTGGGCTCAAAATATGTTCCAATGGAAAAGGCCCATAATAGGCCTGTGACTGACATAAGGCTGAGGGGTCCCTCTGCTCAAAGTGTCCTTGCCTGTGACATCCAGGACTGGCCGCTTGCGACCGGACACTTTTATGTTTGCAACAGCTTCTATGCTATGTTCCCCGGCCAGTGGCTCTTGAAGCGTGGCCTCCATTTTCCAGCCACGTGCGATAGATTCTGCTTTGCTGCTGCACAGAGAACACCTGATGCCACTGACTCCTCCTGCATCCTACCTGTGGAGCGTACTGGAAGATTCTGAACCTTAATCCCAAAACTTTTGCGGGGCTCATCTTTTTCCAGAGATGTAAGCAACTGGGAGGTGGGTGCTGGAACAGCCGTGGACTGAACCGAGCGGGCTGGAGACTCATCACTTGAACTGCTGCTGGAGTCACTGCTGTGGAAGCAAAAAGAGATGACCGTGAGAAATCCAGCAGGCAGAGGAGGAGGGGAGGGGAGTGGCCTTGAACAAGAGGCCCCATTTCTCCTGCCCGTCAACAGAGAACCAGTGACAACATCAAGATGCTTTGCTTTCTTCAAGCAACAGTCAAGGCTACAGTAGGTGCCACACAATTTGATGTACAGTTTATTTATTTCTACACTCTAACAGCTGAAGCTCTTAAGTTACAAGACTGGAAAAATCCCAGGATCATCTATAAGTTTTTGAAATCCAAAATCTCTTTTTAGCCACCCAGAGTTAACCTTTTAAATACACCCAATCACCTTCATTAATGGAAAACTGACTTTCATTGCTAGGTACTGTACATCCAAGAAGCCTCAAAGAGTCAAATAGGTTGTGGGAGGGATAATCAGGAGAAATATTTTTGTATTACCTTGGTAAAAAGAACAAACAGTTTGCCTAATTAGGAAATCTTGATCAAAGTAATATGCTATGTTTGGTTTGGGTCCTCTTTCCTGGGTGGTACACAACAAAGGGGCAATTTGCATTGAGACAATTCAACATGTACGAGGAATTCATCCTCCGCAGCACTGGCTTCCAAGAACCTCAGAAAAAAATCAGCCAAGGAGACAGACTGTGGGGAATGTGTCAAGTTACAGTAAATGCTATTACATTTGCAACAGGGAAGATTTAATTAAGTATAAAGCAGCACTCCAAGAGCTCAGGGGTGGGGTACAAAGGCTAGAAAATTACACACAGTGTTGTAGGTCTCCTGGAGCCCAGCAATCCCTTTGGGCATCGTGCACATCAAAGGAAGCATTACCTGCCATCAGCAGACATGGCTATCAGCAACCCCTATGCTGCTGAGATTACTGAAAAAAGTCTGAAATTAGCAGTACTAGCAACGATAAAAGATTATGTGTAAATGGAACCAGGAATCAAATGGACAGAACCTTTCAAAAGGAGTGAATGGCGACCTGTGTGAGCAAGGGGAGGCCTGGCATCAGTGGAGGATTTTCAGGCGGGGGACACAACTGCACAAACAGCCTGGTCAGCGAATGCGTGAAAGTGACACTGCCTGCCCTCAACCAATGTTAACAGATATGGAGTGTCGCTACCAAGGATCATCAGATTATGTGTAAATGTTAGGAGTCATTAAAGGCAACTATGTGTTACTGAAAAATCTGTGTCAGGCATAAGAATAGTTATGTAATGAAGAGACTGGGTGTATGACTAGTGGGAAGAGTCTGAAATGTCTAATTCCAAAGAGGATCTGAGACTGCATCCAGAAATGAACTATGCTGTTGTTGCCTTGTACCAAGTCTTGACTGAAAAATCAGTCAAGGCATATACATCAGATTCCTGCATGTTTGACGGACTTATCCAAATCTCAGGCAAGTTTTTCTGCACAGCTCACCTTCTGGGCCCAGCCTAAGAATGCTGTAGGCCGCAGAAAGTTCATCGGGACCATCGTTTCTCTAACCCTAACCTGGATTTTCCCCTAACCCTAATTTTAGGGAGAAAGGGCAATGGTGGTACCTGACTTTGCAGAATGCCACAAGGTGGAGATTTTTCTGCCCGACTCACCTTCTGGGCCCAGCCTGATGACGTTGCAGGCCGCAGAAAGTTCGTCGGGGCCGTCATTTCTCTAACCCTAACCCGGATATTCTCCTAACACTAATTTTAGGGAAAAAATGCCATCCCAGGGACCTGAGTTCATGAAATACTATGAGGTGAGGGTAACTAAAAGCTTCCACTGGAAATAGTGGTGGAATTACCATAGATTTTAAGGACTGTATCTTTAATGCAGTATCTGGCAATGCAGAAGACAACCTGGGTCAACCTGTGTACTTAGGTCAAAGTCGCACACGTGGCTGGGCAAAGGTCCTCCAACAGTAACAGAATTTAGACTGAGCAATATCATCCAGTCCAGAGGTCAGAAGATTGAACCACCCAGGGTGCGCTTGCCCAGGTTTGGGATCAGTGTAAACAAGACTATGAATAAGATAGAATGTGAGTTTTGTGTTTGATATATGTACTGTACTGTTTGGCTAAGAGGGTGATAAACCGTAGTAACTTGGTAATTTGCTCCAGAGCAGCTGGCCTAGCTTTGTCAGAGAAACTAGATCCTTGGCTTTCTCCTGTTTAGGAGTGGGAAAAGTTTTTGCCAACTGACCAATGATTAAACAAATTAAGCTAAATCATTAGTTGCATTTACAAGCCACAAGAGGAGCTGTCGCACATATAATTCTTTTCCAAAGGAGCACAAGAATCTAATTCCACAGGCAGCTGCCAAGGACACTTTCTGAGTTGCTTGGAAAAGACAGAACATGCAAATGTGACACAAGCCAGAAACGAGCCATATAAACATTCCCTAAGTCTGTTTTTTCCACCCGATGCCCTGCAAATATATTGCAGTACAAGGCCCACTCGGGAGAGCGCAAGGAATCTGTCTGAGGGTTGGAAATCCGAAATATTTTCCTGACTTCGCCTTCTGGATTCAGTTGCATTTCCCCCATGTTGATGCTGACTTCATATGACACATGCTGAGTTATCACATCAATTTCAGCATTTAGAATGGGCTACATTCTACATGAGAATTTCTTTTTTAAAAGCTCAAGATACCTGTGTAAACAACAGAGTCCAAAATGCCTGCAACTTTTCTGGATTTAAAAAAAAACTTGCACAAGTCCTCACTCATTTTAAAAGCAAAAGAAATCAGAAATGTACAGAAAGCTTGGGGAGGGGGATCCAAAACTTATAATACTACTTGCACAAAATAATGACTGAAAATATCAAATCACAGAACCCTAAAACATGTAATGCCAATGCCGACCTTAAACAAAACTGACCCAACATGCATTAACTATTTTGAGCGCATTTCTGGACACACCCCACCCTCTGCAGGAAGGCTGAGTCACGGTCGGCCACAAAGAAAGCAGATTTCCAGGATCAGCACCCCCCCACCCCAACCCCCCCCCACACCTAGGAGAGGAATGTAGTCTGAAGTCTGGCACCCTGCCTTTGACATAGGGAAGTGGAAGATGCAGAATGGGGTGACCTGGGCTACTCCTCACACAAGCCAATTCCCACTTCCCACAAGAGCTGTGGCTGTTTACTTAGAAGTGAGCTGGCGCCATGTGGCCTCCACCATCGTTCACCTGAGGAAGCTCACAATGGCTTACAGAGAGGCCAGCTAAGTGGACAAATGAAAGGCATGCACTACAGAATAGGGCCTCCCACCATGCTGATGTCAAGCTGGTCTCATCACCCCCATCCTCGATCCAAACCAGCTAATTCTCAAGCTCCCCGTACTCCACCACCCTGCTAATCTCACTCAGTTTTAATTTTCACTTCCACAAATATTTTACTATGCATTCTGTTTTAGCAGCAAATAATGCTACCTAGATGTATGATT
The DNA here is from genome assembly GCA_023646645.1 of Varanus salvator macromaculatus. NCBI lineage: Eukaryota > Metazoa > Chordata > Lepidosauria > Squamata > Varanidae > Varanus > Varanus salvator. The sequence goes on along the minus strand of JAIXND010000800.1, from coordinate 13,666,882 downwards.
TAAGGGGGAAACCTGAAATGAAAAGCAACAGCTCACTATTTTCATCCTGTGGCAAAACAAGAGTTGAAATGCTCCAAGCAACTTAATGTGAGAATGGGCCTGCTGATTTTTGTGAGGGGTATGTTGAATTGAATCAAGGCTTCTCACAACAAGCCCCTCTCTTTTGAATTTTAAAGGGTTTTTCCCCAGGCTAATTTCAGTACAAAGTCTGCTTCTGCTGCCACTATCAGTTGCAAAGAGGATACTGCAGGTCCATTATAGATTTTGGTAAACACAAAGATACTTTTTAATCAATTTAAAGAGTTTTTCATCCTGTGAGTTTTTCAGAGTGACAAATTAAAAACAAAATAAAAACACAATAAAATAAACCTAAGCCAAAACAACTAACATGAAGAATGGGGCTACAGTGGCAAGACAATGCAAAGCAACTCTGAATCTCCAGCACCATCCACTTGAACACAAACGCATGTTTTCAAAGTCTGATGACAGAGCTAGGCACCATCCACATATTAATGCCAAGTCCCACACCATCCACAAACGATGAGCTCTCCCAGTGGATTCATGCAGTTGTGGAAACACCAGGGGACCGACTGACCCTTTGGACTGCCTTCCAAACAGTGCCCTTTTAAAGCTCCCAGTAGCCCAAGTTCTCTTGGTGATGCACAACTTCCCACAGGGAGGCACAACTGTTTTCTAGCAGCACCTGAAGAAACTTGGTAATCAAGAAAAAAGAGGTTCTTCTGACAGAGATTACAGGATAAAGCACTGGTTATTTTTATTTATCTCTGTATGCATGGGGGAGGGGGGTTGCTCAGGTGAGTCCTGGAGAGAGCAGACATCTGGCCACAGGGATGGCACCTTTCTGAAGGTGCAGGTGCCAAGGCTTCTCATCCTGCAACTACGGCAAAGGCCATAGGTCGCTCAGGAACAAGGGCCTGCTCATGAGCAGGAAATTCATGCAGACTGCAGAGGCCACGGACCGTGCCGGCTGGGAATGGTATGGATCGCAGTTCAACACCCCAGAAGGCCACCAGGACGGAGAAGGGCGGCATCGTTTAATGAAGCCACTGCAGCCTGTGCCACAGGATCCAGTCCACAGCCAGTGCAGCACAACACGTCTGCCGCCACCGGCTCCTGGCAGCCAGTGATCGATATCAGGAGCGTGTACATGCCCAGCAAGGAGATCACAGGGGTGTTGTCATGGCCCAGCAGCAGCTCTTTGCGCAGGGCGCTGCTACGACAGAGAACCTGCATCTTCCGTTGGGGCTTAAATTGCCCCAATTACTTGCATGCTGAGTCTCAAGCAGTGTTTTCCAGTGTGGCAGAGAACAGTGTTATCCCAGAGTTACACAAGATGTGAAAAAGGAGGGGGATTCAGGAGGCAGAACCTGATTAGCATGTAATTCCTGGTTACACCCAGGTGCTATATGCTAGCGATTGCAGGGCGGGTGTTCAAGTCCCAGCAGCAGGGGGAGGGGGGCACACACGCACTCACCATGGTCATGTCCCGACTTTTCTGAGATGCTTCATTCTACCCAGCTGTGCACAGGTCTGTGTGGAGGGTCATTTCTGGTAATACTTACTGGGTTATACGCCAGTAGTGGGGAAAGGGAACATTACCAAATGTACTCTCCTGAGTGGTGGGGAGATCAGTCCCTCATGACAAGACATGGGAAGGAACACCACCGACCCCTGTGCTTGCAAAGGAAACCAAGAGCCATGCAATGGGTTTCACATGCCCAGGGAGGCCTTGGAACTGTTGCGCTGTTCGCTTGCCGGTCTCTTTTGATGGCAAACGATCCCTTTGCAAAAGCATTTATTGTGCTTTCCCCTCTCAGCTTCGCATCTGTTGCACACCCACCACTTGCTGCAGCCTGCTTTCAAACTGACAGCAGGGGCAAAAGCCATGCTCAGGCATGACATGGAGCAGGGTGCTGCAAGAGACCCAGTCCAGAATCCCCCTGGGGTATGAGTAACCCAGCCCTTCCGCAAGGCAACCTTGACACCCAAGTCAGCCTGACTCAGCCGTAGTTTGTTCCCTTTCCTTCGTCCCATCTCAGCTGCCTTTTACTTCAAATTCAACTCACCGGCTGAGTGAGACAAAAAAAAAAAAAAAAAAAACCCGAGGATTGCAGCTAAAGGGTCACCTGACATAATTTCTTGACCGAACAGTGATCTGTTCAGCCGTTATCTACAAAACTAAGGAACCGCCTTCTAAGAGTACAGGCTGATTAAACAGTAACTCTAGCAGCCTCTGACCATAATAGCTCAGTCAACATGCCAATGGCACAAGGTTCCTTAAGTGACCTGAGGTAACACTGCAGTCAAAGCACAACATGCTGAAAAGCAGAACAGACACTCTAGGAAGCTCAGGTGTAAAAATAAGCCAGAATTTTAAGAGAGACATCTGGTGAAGCGCAAGTCACCTTGAAAGCAACTGTGCTTGCCGGCCAGAGAATACCTGCAAAACTGCACATTGGCTGCAGAGGGAGAACACTCAGCAGCCCAGTTCGCCACCACCTCACTTGCCAATTAGAGGTTAATAGCTCATCTGTTGACTGAGAGGGAAGGGGGTGTGGTGGGAAGTATAGCTGGGAGCCCACTACCCCCCCCAAGTCAAGACCACCCAAGCAGAAGGCCAGGAAATCCTGTTCCAGGTAGGCCCAGGAAGGTCTGCCTCACCTAAGGACCTGGGCACAACTGTGAATTCTCCAAGACAGCATGTCAAAAATGGGGGTTTAAAACTCTCACGTCTTCTTTTCAAATAAAAGACGTGAATAGGCTTCGGGGCGGAGGTGGTGAGGCTCCAAGAGGGATGGCTTATGGATTATGTGTGTGAAGAAGAGGTCAGTTTCTCTGCTCTGTACCCTTCTCAACCTGATCCCATATTAATCTGATCCATGGGCCAAAGAGTGAAATCACAAGATATCCTGGGCGATCAGTCTATCAGCTAACCTAACCTGCAAAAGATTCACACGTTTGAATGAGAAGTTAACCAACATGCAGCACTGACCTCAAACAGCTCCTTCACAGAATTCTTTCTGTTATAGAGCACAAAGGCAGCATTACCCACAAGTACTCTCAGTGCTGATTTTTACTGGCCAAAGTTCGACAAATTCAAGCTTGTTCAACTAAAAGACCAGTTATAGGCGACTCTGCTTGATGCACCTCAAACAAGTCGAAGATTTCACATATGTCTCCAGGGAGAAAAGCCTTCATGACCTCAGAGGAATTTTATTTATGTGCCTTCCTAATGAATGCTAATCTGATTAGATCACAAACGGTAAAAGAGCCAATCTTGAGTAATCCAATAATCTGCCCCATTTTTAGACATACGGAGGCAGAAATAATTGCAACTAGTCCTAACCCTGCTCACACAATCCTCCTCCAAAAAGTCGTCCAAGAGCTATCCCAGCACAGTGAAATGGAAGCTGCTCTGAGCCCATGCCTTCTGAACCAAGACCAGAAGCCATCTGGGAATTCATTTTCTTCCTTGGCAAACTGCTGTAATGCAAGATGAGTTTCCCCATCTGTAAAATGGGAAAACTAGTGACCTACCTCGAGAGGAAAAGGATGTGCTAACCCTCATCAAGCCTCTGAAACAAGGTGAAATGTAAACTCAGGAAACAAGTGAGCTGTGGCAGTCCGAAGGTCCAACGTCTCCTTTTGCCAAGGCAAACTAACTTTGCCCTAACAATTCTGACCTACATAAACCAGGGAATCAGCTGACAGCTCTTGCGGGTCATGCCATACTAGTTAATAAAGGCATGTGACTAGGTTTGTGTCCATAAACAACTACCGTATTGCCCCCTAGCTAAAAATATGCACATAAGAAACAGCCACTACTCATGCAGAGTCCTGACATGCTTTGTCAAGCCGACAGAACACACCAATTCCTTAAGTTATACCCTAATTAGAAGACAACAGATTGCACATTAATATTCCAAAATGTGGGTGTTGCATCTAATAAGCACCTAACCCTGACCCATTACAATACAGGATGGACATTGGTCCAAAGTACACAGGGGATGAACCCGCCCCTCAAGAAAATCATTTGTATCGTGCTGAATAAACAAGCTCAACCAACAAAGCTGAATAAGCAACTACTCCAATCCCACCGGAATTTGTTCTAAATGTTTCAGCTGGAGTGCAAGAGTCCAAATTATCAGCAATGTGTCGTGCAAACTCATCACAGTGGGCTTCAAAAGCTTTCTCCTCACTACCTGGAGCCCAGAATGTGAAAGCCCATTAACCAGCAAACACAGCTCTGTTGGACAACTCTCGGCTGATGCATCAGAAAAAGAGAAGTCTTTTTGGCTACCCTTGGGGTCAGGGCACAGGCCTGAACAGGAACTGTAGCCAGTGTTTTTCTCCCTCTGTCCAGGTGCTTCCTTGCTCCTCAGAAAACCGAGCGAGTGCTTTGCATCTGAAGACAAGGCACTGAATAGCAATCACATCTACTGCCTGAGTTCATCTCCCTGTATCACCAGGGCTTCAGCAGAATTGCTAGTTCGAGTGGCTGAAAAAACAAATCCTTGGAATCTTTGTGAATTATGAAGTGGACCTTTTTAATGGGCTCTCTTGTCTTTGCAGAGGTTACATGTTCTAGCAAATCTAAACTCTCTTAGGTAGGGATCTGTCCAGCAAACAGAAGTCACACCCACACATCACTTTCCGCCTGTCTAGCAAACTGCAAGTCAAGCAAATATCCTTCCATATATGTACAGGCAGACATTATCTGAGATAGGCCAAGAAATCATGAGCTGCTGAGGAGGCTACCAGTGCCATCCACAAAACCCACCAAAATCAGCCCAGACAGAGAGAAGGCGGTGTATCAGTGGACTCCCCATCCTGCCCCATTGTCTTGTCTCAAGTGTCCTTGCGCCAGTTCTGGAGACTGCTGGACAAGGTGTCCTGAGAGAGAAGAATGTTTGTGTTTTTAATGTTTGTGAATTTTAGTATTTGGAAATTTTAATGTATTAGAATTTGTTGTATTATTGTTGTGAGCCGCCCCGAGGCTTGTGGCAAGGGGCGGCCTATAAATTTCCAAACAAACAAACAAACAAACAAATAAGAAGATCCACAGTCAATCAAAGTCAACCTACCTTCATACCCATCCAAATCTTGCCTGTTCTTGAATTGCAAAAGAGGCACAGCAGGCATAGCTGTAACCCTACATCTTCTACCTAGCCAGAGTTTAGTCACCCATTATAAACCAGAATGTCAGATGTTCAGAATGAGTGCCCAAAATAAACTTTGAGGTGAAAAAAATATATTTCAGCTGTTTTGCAGTAAAACAATTCACAGTAATATAGACTAGAAACATAAAGAGAATTCCTCATCTGGAATACTGCATCCGGTTCTGGACACCAAGATTTAAGAAAGATGCAGAACAATTAGAAAGGGTCCAGAGGAGGGAAACAAAAAGGATCCAGGGTTTGGAAACACTGCTCTGTGAGGAGACTGAGAGAACTGGGCATGTTCAGCCCTGAGAAGAGAAGATTGAGGGGGGGCATGATATCCCTCTATAAGAGCCTCAAAGGCTGTCACAAAGAGGAAGGTCAAGATCTCTTCTTGCAGAGTGCAGGACACGGAATAATCAATTCAAGTGGTGACAACCCAGATGCAGGCTGGACATTGGGAGAAGCCTCCTCACAATGAGAGTGGCACCAGCTGCCTGGGAGGTGGCGGCTCTCCCACACTAGAGACATTTAGGAAGAACTGGGCAGCCATCTGAGTGGGATGGTGTAGATTGGTGTTCTGCAACAGCAGGGGGTGGCACTTTCTCCCTGGCTTATGCTCCCTGAGCCATGGAAGAGGAATCTAGTGGCAGAACGCCAAGGTCTGCAGAGCGCCTTCCAGCCCTGGTGCATGAAACCCCTTTATATGGAAAGGGAGGAAACAGAACCTTCTATAGTAAGAATACAAACCTGGTGCCCTCCAGATGTTTTAGACTACAACTCCTGAAAGTTCTAGGGATGACAAACCCCAACATCTGGAGGACACCAGATACCTACTGCACACACACAAAACATGCATTCTGCCAGTGACTGGTCTTGGAAACAGAAGACACACAGCAGGAAATTGGTTATCTCAGCATCTTCCCTCTCACCGATGATCCGCAGACTAATTCCCTACATGGGATCAAGAGCAATCAGAAGCAATGAGCTAATACTGTTGTTCTTCTGCCTTTAGACCGAAACAGAAGTATTTGCAAGAAGTATTTGCAGAAGTATTTGCTGCTCTTGAAAACCTGGCATTATAAATACAGAACCTAGAAAGTGGAAGGAGCTTGAGGAGACTTCAAAAGGCGTTCTCAGAAGCTTCTAGGTCACTTCGCCACTCCTTAGTCATATGGGGATCCTGACAGGGGTGAGGCGGCAGGAGTTTTTTAAAACCTACCAAGCTAAACTAGTGCAGCATTGATGTTCAGGCTCCTTTCAACTAAAAAAATATATAAATACAATCAAGCAATGCCCAAGTAGAAGTCAGCAGCACTTGACTAAAGCTTTATCTCCAAAAACCTTTCTCTGGATGTTCTCCATGATGTGAAGTACATCCGTATGGACAGCTGTCTAGTATCATCATTTTAGCAAAGTGATGTCCTTGGACAAGGTTAGGAGGAAAACAACATCGTCACCCTCCTCTGCTGTTGTCAAAACAGCACCAGCACACAGCTTGAAATTAAGGTCACAGCAAGAGTCAGGCTGCAGCCCTCATTGTACAGCGCTTGCCAAAACTCCAGGAGATTGCGTGTTGCTGCCCAGAAGAGTCTGTGCCAACTCCCAGCAGGACGCCTTCACCCGCACCGGGCTGCCCAGTCTCAAGAAATCTGTGGTGGGGCCTGTATAGAGCCCCACATGAATGGCTGCTAACCCAGATGATGAAACTGCCTTAAAGCTGCAACCGCAATTTCATGACATAATCTGTAGACAGCGAGTTGTCTTACTTATACTTTTCTTAAACAGTTCATTAATGAACATCAGGAAATGGATGGAAGGGGTTCCTATTGACTGGGCTGCTACTGTGCCCACCTCTACCTGAACTGTACTCTCCTATAAAACAGTTGCCGAACAGGTGCTAGTATAGAGTTTAAAGATGCTTAATCCTCCACTCCTGCAAACTGCTGACCCTAACCAAAATTTTCGTCCTGACCTATGGTCAGCACAGTACAGATAAGAACAGATACAAAACATTCTTGGTTTATTTTCAGTTGACAGCTTTGTATTTATCCACGTTGCTTATTAAAAGACTAATTCGGAAAAAGCCCTCGCATTCAGCTAGAGATTTCCATCCTATCACTCTAAATTATGATGCTCTCAGACACGCTCTAATTCATGCATTAGAACTGAATGGTGGAAAAAGGGACTCTACTTCCTGTGCCTGGAAAGGAAGTAGCATCTATTTTGTCGTTTATAACCCCCTTTCTTTCCACAGCAAGCCCAGGGTGGTTAACACACATAAAAATAATGTGAATTCAAAAGCAAAAGGGTTTAACAGAGCTGCCATAAAACGCTAAAACGGAGACAAGAATTAAACAACCATAATGCATCCAACAGCACTCTTCAGGAAGAGGGGAACCACTGATGATCCAACAGGCTTCCTAAACAGGAAGATGCTGACCTTCCTCTAAAGGGCACACGGGAGGGCAGTGAGATGAGCCCCCTTGCAAAGGAACTTTGGCTCATGGGGCAAGCCACTGAGGGAGCCTCACTGCTGCTCCCAAACCGTCCATTCCAGGGAAGGCTGGGACATGCAGGAGGGCCCTGACAACGTTCCCAGTAGAGGGGCCACTTCACAGCGTGCAAAGCTGGGAACATTCTTGGCAAGGAAGACCACGGTACCTGTGCCAACCCAGTACTCGCCCTTTATCAGGCTCCCTGGACTATACCAAGCAGATGGACAAACCTCCCTGGGAGAAGCCAGCATGCGAAGGAGCGGGGCACACCGTCTGCATGAGCTGCCAAGCTTGACACATGCCGGCAGTCGCTGCCTCCAACTAATGAGATGCCAGGTGACCCACTAAGGAAGTAGAACTGTTTCTTCTGCATATTTTAGCACACGCCCCTAAAATGGGGTTTGCAGACTGAATTTTAAATCCTTTCGACTGAAGTGGGGTGAGTCAAACTCATATACCAAATCCAGTGAAAAGAGCCAATTATATTCCAAATGCTATCAATCTTTGTTTCACTCTGGTAGGCTTAAGAATAGGGCCCTGAAGGCCCAGCCATCCCAAAACTGAACAATCCTCTGGGCCTGCTTTGTGCCAGACAACTGCAAGCCCACCAAGGTGACCCAAACCTGGCCATGTAGCATCATCCGTTTCACTCCTCAGCCAGTGCCTGGGAGAGAGCAGATCATTTGAAGCTTGCTCACACAACAGATGAGTGGAACTGGCTCCCTTGCTTTAAGTGGCTTAGGAAAAGTCGGTAGCCAAAAATTCCAGAACCTCAGCTAAGAAAATAACGCTCCCACTCTTTCAAATTGCTTTTATGCCTTATCTTCTATTTAAATTATTTTATGCTTAGTGTAAGCTACCCAGAGAACTTGCTACAGAGTGGCATATACAAGTTGTAAATAAAATAAAAAGCACACATATCCTTTAGTCACACCCTGATGAGGGAAGGTTGTCTGCAAGTGGAAATCGAGCGCACTCTTTTTCTGCAGGTCTCCCTTGATCTGATTTCTGCCTGTCAGACGTGCCAAAGGGTTGCTCCTCCCAAACTGCTGTTCTTTCCACAGGTTATGCCTTTGTTATCACTTGAAAAATCTGTCCGCTCAGATGCAAACTAAGTCTGCCTTTACAGAAACAGGAAAGAAAAAGCAGCCGTGGCAATTTCTTTCCCCCACCACTAGGCATGCTGGCCATGCACCACCATAGTCCCATAATTATCTGCACTGTATACAGGTTGCCATGTGATCTGAAGCAGCTGGGGGGGAGGGTTTCAAAACAACCCCGGAAATGCAGAACAAGTTGTGGGTTGCCAGGTGGCTTGAAACCGCACCTCACTGAGTTCAGACCTCATGGCAACCCATGCAAGGTTTCGGTGATTATGAAAGTGAGGATTCATATAATGTGCGGGGATTGGGCAACTATGGCAGCTTCTTTCCTTCCCCGATTGCGATTGCGTGAATACCGCTTATCTCTCTATGCCTCAAGAGATTTCTGGAATGCTTTCCTACCTTCCACTGCCCCGTCATCTAAAGGAAACTGCCTCCCTGGGAGGAAAAGGATAAAAACACTTGCTTGTTTGTTTAAACCTCACACTTATTACAAAGGCAGTTAAATTTTCTAGACTTTATTCACTAACGACTTTAGACTTTAGAGACAAGACCTTGGAACAGGTTTAGTTAGCGATTTGAATGCACTCAATCAGGCAAGCCAACAGGGGGAGGGGAGGGGAGGCTCAACCAGGCCTGAAGGGTCACATCCAGACATCAGAGAAAGCCAGTCTTTGTTCAGTCACTCCCTCTTTGCTCTTCCAGGCAGCAGGAATGGCTGAAAAGGCCAAGGCCTTTCCATCCTCAGCTTGGTTACTGCGACATCCAAACGGGAGATTCTGGCTTTTCTCTCGCCTGACAAGCCAAAAATGTAAGCCAAGAATAAACCCTGGTTTGCAAATGTGGCACAGTCTTACAATCGAAAGCTAAAAATAAACCATATAATTTAAAACCAAACAGAAATCAGAACAGACACCAGCACAGAGCAATACAAAATCAATAGAAAAACAGTGCAAAAACTTAGCGGGAGAAAGTAGCTTTAAGACCTAAATGCACTAAAAAGGAATTTAAAGTGGATGGAAAAAAAGAGATCTTTGCCCGGCATTAAATTTAAATTCCAATCATAAGGTGAACAAAAGGAACAAAGATTCCAGCTCCTTTTGCTATGTACAAAGAATTTCTGGGTTATTGAAGTGAGGCTGGTAAACAAGGACCATTCTGTCTTTCTAAATAGGATGCCACCAGTAGGACCACTACACCCACCCCCCAGAATATTTAGACAAAACACAGCACTGCAACCCTCACTTTCTTGCAGGTAATTCAGGAAAAATAATGACACTGCATTAAAAGCATGAACACCAGGCAAACAGAAGCAAAGACATTGAGGAGGGGTGTGTGTGTGGGGGGGGGATTCTGATAATATTACCAGGTCAATGTGCACATTCAATCTCTCAAACAATGCTGAGTTGTGCATACATGCGCAAACGCATTCTCCACCGAAGTACATTCCGTATTTCTGGTTGTGAGCTGGGAAGGAGAAGAGCGCCCAGCTTTGTCCAGGTGGGCCGAATTCAGCATTTCAGGAAGTGAAGCAAGGGGAAAAACACACATCAGCCCCTTTGTTGCAGAAAAGCCACTAGGGGCTCCCAGAATGACTGAAGAGTAAAGCTGAACCCAGCGGCAGAATGCAAATGAAGCCACCCTTCAGGAGGCGGGGGCCGGATAAAAGAAAAATTAGGCTAGGCGGAGCTTGGAAGGCTTTCGGTACTGCAGCTGGTCCAGAAAAAGGCACCCGGCCCCTGAACCCGTTCCTTCAAATCTGCAGGCACACAGCCCCTGCGTTCTCGGCACCTCTCGCACACAGACCACGGGCTGCTCCTTCCCTCACACAGCCCCCTCCCCCTCTCCCCCCTCGCTTTGTAAAGCAAACAAACAAACCAGCAAACAAACAAAACCAGGCAAGCAGGGAGGGGGGACACATCTCACATGGAGCCTCCTGGGAGGTGGCGAGGAGCCAAATCCGACTGGATGATTCCAGTTCAGACTGGTTCTGGAGACACAAACAGGGAGCGCCTTGCCTTGCCTACCCCGTTTGGTCACAGCAGCAGCTCTCCAAGAACAGAGCCGTGCACCTCTTGTGGGGCAGCTGCGGGAGCCTCCCGGCCGGTCCTTGTCCATCACACCTGAAAGCAAGCGGGCAGAATGGCGACCCACGCAAGCCGATTTCATGCTGGGGTGTTTGGCCGTCTTGGTTTTCATTTGCTTTGCTGTAATTCTAACTATGTGCAAAAATGACAAAGGATCCTTTGCACTGAAAGACAGACAAATTTACTAAGGCATAAGGCTTGTGAATCTTTCAGGTTCCACAAGATTTTTAGTTTTGTTGTAAGAGATAAACTTTTCATTGCTGGGACCTGTCCTCCTACAACATTTGCTATTAATGCAGTGAAGACAATAATAAAATAAAATAAAATAAAATAAAATAAAATAAAATAAAATAAAAGCTTCCTGCTAATAAGCAGCTTTGGGAAAAAAATTAAGATGCCTTAAGCTCTTTTCTCACTCACACACCACTGAGGGCAACATTCCATATTGCTGAGCAGTAGGGGACAGCTTAAGACCAGGAATGCTGACTCCTCTGGAAGAGGCTGAGCAACTGAAAGATGACTGACTTACGGCACAGAGACAGATTAAGATGGGGCAGCTTTGTAACACACAACTCTAGAGAGGAGTCAACACAATATACAGCTTCACTGCTTTAGCAAGGACAACCCGACTCTGAAATTTGAGGCAAGAACAAAGCAATTTTATCACCAGGCTTCTGACCTGAGAACACTTTCTCCTGAGAGAAACTTAAAAAGTGAGCAGGGCTCTCTTCTGCTAAAGAACTGCAGCTCTGTGTGATTGTTTCTGTGTGTGCGATCTGTGTTCAATTAAGAAAGAAACTAGGCATGTTCCAGAGGGAAATGCTTAAGGGGCTGCCTTGATGGGTTATCCTGCATGCAGCCATGCGTCTGAGTGCAACAGGAGAAATATCGGGAAGACGGGCAACTGACTGGTGGATTTTGGATTTTGTGCAAGCTGCCCATGGTTTGGCAGAGTGGGAGGCTCTTCTTCATACAAGGCCGTTCCTCAAGGCAGCCTTTCGTCTCTCTTGCAAACACCTTGTGTCGTGAGCCACACTGTCCATTACAATTCTCCACTCCAGCGGCCTCAGCCAGAGCAAGAGTGCACGAAACTGTCTTTGTCAAGATTAAACTCTGAAGCGGCTTCTCCAACTGCCCCCACAAACAGGAAGCTGCTAACCCACTCACATTCACCTAAATACCATTTTCAGCCAATGATTCATTCCTAGCTGGCACATTTTTAAGCGTGGGGTGGAGGGACTCAATTGTGGGGAAAGGCCAGTACTATGCAGTGAAAATTAAGTTTGCCAGTATCTACTTTCACTCGAGATGAGGCGGACAAGTAGAACACAGCAACCAAACACAATCTCTTTTGCAAACCACATTTCAGAAAGTCTTTGTCTCTAGTCATGCTGTTTTTTCCTAGAAACTTCTGTAACAGTTCACTTTTATCTTTATGTTTCAAGATCGTCCCAAGCAATTAATAAAAAGAGTTTCCTGTACAATCCACCTGTTGTATTAAAAGAGTTAATTTAACCACTTATTTAATTTAATTTAAATAAACCAGAGAAGAATTTATTTCTAAAGTGCTTCCTATAAAACTATATATAGTCCATTAATCATAGCAAGTATAAAAATACCTTAGAATTAATTCAAGTAAAATTCCATGCTTGATTTTCTTGATTAAAAAAAAAAACTGTTCTGGATTTAAAATGGAGGCATGATGTTATTCCCTGAAAACAAGGCATTTTGCAAGTTGGGCTTCACCGTAAGTATCTGTCAGTTTCAGAAGACCAATATGGCAGAAAAGTCTCAAAGACACCCATTACAGGTTTTACCAAGTATGGCAGACGAGTTCATTCAGATCTTGTCAAAAGGTTCAGATTTACCATTCCTATAGCCAAGATCAAGCTTTAAGTAGAAGTAGGGAGTCTGAATTTTAACGAAATATTGAGATGGATGAGTTTTAATAGCTATCCCAAACAGGACTGGAATTTAGGAGCCCTTTTTGCGAAGTCTTCTGATTGTAAATTCCAAAATTAATTTTCTTCAATTATTCACATGCATTTTTAAGACTTCTGGGGAAGTGCTAAAACACCATGAACATATAAAGGCACCTGAAGGAAGGGCACTGCAAGCTGATATGCAGCACAAGCATCCTCGGTGCGAAAGCTCCTTTTGCCCACATGCCCCAGCCAGCCTCTAAAGCATCATCGGCCACAGACTCCTCATGAGGGCTTTCATAACCAGCCCACTGCTTACTTAAAACATAATGGAAATCAGCTATTTATTGCTGGTTAATTTGAGCTGTCTGACAGTTTTATACGACCCCCTTTGATATTAACAGTTAAATCCCATTATTTAAAAAAGTGGTTTTTCCCAGCAAAAGTACTCTTTCAGGACTTTGGTACTCTTTCCTTTGCCTGAAAGTTGCGATTTCTCAACAGTGATCTGTGTAACTGGAACTACAATTTATACTAGCAGGCCTAGAGGTGGTTCTGACCAAAGTTTAAGAGTAGTTTGGATGATCCTTTAGTAAACAAAAGCTGCTGCAAGAAAATGTGGAGGGGTGACAAGTAACTAGCACTAAACCGAAATGGGGAAGGCCATTTAAACCCAAGTACATGGCCCTCGCTCAGGAGGGTGCCGTTCAAGATGGCTTGGCTTGAAAGGCCATAGAGAGAAAGGAAAACAGCTCGCCGGCTCTCGCAGGGCATCTGTGTTGCCGTTCCAGGGGCCATCCTTCTCAGGGGAAGTGCAGAGAGATGGGAGAGGAAGACACTGCGGATTATGGGGCTTATCTTCAGCAACTCCTGGGTCCTAGGAAGGAAGGATGCCGGGAGTGTCACAAGGGCATGCGCATACCTGTCGCTGCTGGTACTGCTGCTGCTGCTGATGGAATCACTGCTTGAGGATCTGCTCCTGGAGCCACTGCCGCTCGGCGACCTGGTGGGCCTCGATGCCTGGCTCGCCAGCCTCTGAGGAGACTGGGTCCTGGACTGCGATGAATGCGGCGACCGGCTCCTGCTGTGCTGGTAATTCCGCTCTGGCCTTCTGCCTCGTACCTCCCGTGTGAGATCATCCCTGTAGATATCCCTGTGTACCACACTGGGCAATGTAAACTGCTCCCGGGCCCGAGGTTCGTAACGGGGGTCGTGAGCATCAAAGCGGCTCGGGCTGCGACTCCGAGAACTGTAATAAAGTCCATGCTGTAAAGTCCGCTCCCGAGGATCTCTGTAGTAATCCTGATCGTAATGTCTTGTCCGATCAAATCCTGTCCCCCGTTCATGGTGTCCATAGGCACTATGTTCATAAGCACGCTCCCTGTTATCTGAAGCCCTGCATTTAGGAGGGGGAAAACATGTGTGTCAATCAGAGAGGGGAGACCATCCCAGTATCAAGCACATACGAATGCGGCATTCATATTTATTGCTTTGCGAGTAGTAACAACTCTAAATGACAACGACCTATTAAGCAAAACAAATGTGTGGCCCGTTCACGTGACTTCTCAGTTACACCAATATGGAAAACAGCTTAGCACGGATTACAGTTTCACCGATTAAAGTGGGCTTTCATGACCAGAGCTACACACAGAACCAATTATTCATTGCAACCTCAAATTCAGCAGTTTAAAAGCAACATTTGGCATCGGCCATGAAAGCCACCGTGAAACAAAGCCTGGAAATGGCAGGTTATTTTTTAAAGAAAGACACAGTTGTTATGCATTTTTGCTTCTAAAATACAATGCAAGAGCTCCTTCATTCCTCAGTATATTACTCCTAGTAATTACCAAGGTATAGGCAACTGTTAAGTGCCTTAGATAATGAGGAGACAGAAGCATGACCTCCACCCAGGGCTGAAGATATAGAAATCTAGCAATTCACTGATTAGATGTATTGGACATTTCATAAGCTTGGGGTCAAGGAAGTTTGACGCATTCACAATTTAAGAACAAACAGAACAAGCTGCAGCAGTTTCTGTACAGAGACACCACTTTGCTCTAGGGTGGGCCGTGTGCTCCAGAGTTACAGAGTACACCAGGGTAGTATTCTGTGGCCCAGAATACTTAAATATGATGTCTGAAAACTCAAAGGAAATCCCTTGGGAGGCTTTCAGTAGTTTAATATTCTAATTTACAAGGTGAACTGGATGACCCGTCTTCAGGGGCATTGCCAGGGGAAAAGGTGAAATAACTCAGAACAAATGCTTGCAGACTTAGTAATAAGAGCCAGCGCCCGGGTTAGTTAAAAGAGTAACAGTCCATTTTAGGAAGAAGGCATTTAAACCATCCCCTTTAAACTTTCAACACTCTTCCTTGAAACCCAATTGTTGTGAGCCGCCCCGAGGCTTGTGGCAAGGGGCGGCTTATAAATTTCCAAATAAATAAATAAAAATAAAATAAACCCTTTAGCAATTACTTTGATTTTCTGCATTCAATGCAAGCATACTTGGTGCATACAAATACACATACACATACAAGTTACTCCTTTTCTGTTGGGTCTCAGGTTAGATCATCTACCAAAACTGATGAAAACTGTTTCACTTTTGGGGGCGGGGGGGGGGGGTGTTTCAGCCTTAAGAGTGAATTAGAATACTCCTTTATTATACATGTCTCTCTCTACAAATGCATCTCAGGCACAGGGCAGTAAACCCTGAGATATAGGTACTTGATGCATCTTAAGGCTTTTGCCCCCAGTTCCTACCTCTTGAACAATTCAGAGTTGTTTACCAAAAATGTGAAACAAAATCCCAATGCAGGCATTTAAAATGCATAACATACATTTCCTATTATTTGCAGCTGCATGCAATAAGATAGTGTATATTTATTTAATTTCAAGCGCTCTCTTTTTTCCCTTTTGAAAGAACAAAATCAACAAGCACTCTGCACCCTATGAAATGTTAAATCAGTGAGAGCTGATATGATAAAGTAACAAAAGGAACAATACTCCTAGAAGGGTTACTGCTATAGTAAAAGAGCTCCTTATCCATTAGAAGGACACAGAAGACAGACAAAAGAACTAGCAGAGCTGAAAATCTAACGACTACAGCAGTGCCGATTATCTATTAGTACTAATTACTACTGGAGTTAGTGGAAAAAGGGATTGACTTGGGTTAGGAGAGGGGCTAATATACACAGGGCAGGACATACCAACCTTTTCCAAGTGAGGAAACACGACCTATATTCCCAATTAAATCTAGGGAGAGAATTGTGAACATAACTTCCCCAATTTGGGCCCCTCTTATAGGGGTAATCCACCTTCTTAGTGGCCAAGGGTGTCAAAATGATATTCTAGATGAGCGAGCAAGAAAAAAAAAAATCTTAGTGAGAAGAGGAGGAAAAATCCACTGGAAGCCAGATGTCCCAGAGTGGCAAAAGGAGGGCTCTGCGACCCACAGACTTCGTTCTTCAGACAGCCAAGCTCTTCTAAGTACATCCAACAGAGAGTGTCTGTAGCCCTAAGTCTGAATCAAGCAGCTGGTAGAAAACACACCAAGATATGAATGGTTGCCCCGCTGCTGGCTAGGAAGCATCCTCTGTCCATCTTTGTAACCATCCAGCCAAGTCAAGTCAGTTTCCTCTGATGTATCCACAAGCCGATTATCAACCCAGTGTCTTTAAGGCTAACGTGCCTGTTAACTGTTCAGTGGAAAACACACTTTGAGCAAGGCTAGATAGTAATCCACTCCCTGGGGCCACTGGGGTCTTGGCTGTGTACCATCCCACAAATTCAAGGTAGGAGCCATTATTCCAGCACCTTAACAGAAGGCCTGTAACTTCCAAGACTTAATCTCCTTCATTTCTGCCAATACCATGAGGAACAGTAATCCCAAGACATACGGAAGTGATGTAGATCCAAAGAGGGGAACATCAAAAGCTGCCTTCTGCAGTCTTCACCGTACCATATGTATTCCCAGGGCTAGAAGTTGTTTGTAGAATCCAAGACGATGCATCGTATGTTTGTTTTAAAAAGCCTACCAGAAAATTTTGGTAACAATCCAATTTTATACATACACTATATACATCAACAAAACCCTGAAAAGTCTAGGTATGAAGCTTTGCCAAGACTGTGCAAATCCTACATTCTGAAGATACTCCATAATAGATTCTGAGACTTGCGGTAGTAAAAGTAACTCCACCTGATAAGAAGGATACATCCGAGTAAGGCCTTATGTTATCCAAGAAACAGGACCATTAAGTTCTAGAAGAATAGCTCCATAATCGAGGCTGGGAACAGGAAGTCTTCCATCTTACGACCAGGTATCCAACCAGCTGCAGGAAACATCCTCTACAGATCCACATGATTACCAGCGAGTGGGGTGGGAATCACTTCCGTTTCCAGACCAAAATAGGAAACGCAGATCATTCCCCAAATTTGAAATCCGTCTGGGGGCCCTACACAGAAGTTTGTGTTTCTCACCACATCAAATACACAATACCTGCCTACTGAAACCTTGGAACTTACCCATCAAGTCTCCGCTCATAGCGTCCTTCCCGTGCATGAAGTGATGGTGGTGGGCCATATGTGGGCCCACCACCACCTCCTCTGAACCCAGAAACCTCTCTACTACGAGATGCTATGGAAACTGTATCATCCAATCCCCGAGCAGCACTAGGAATGGTTCCTGGTTCATTATAATCCGTCCGAAGGTCTCTGTCCCCCATTTTGTTGGCAGAGTTGTGCGCCTTCTGGGCGCTCTTGATGTCCACAAAATCCACAAAGGCTGCCACGCCGCCTTCTGATCCCCTTTTGGGGAGAATTTTGACACTTTCAACACGTCCATATCTAGGAGAGAGAGAGACAGAGAGAATATGTATTAAGGTTTATACAAACCAGCACGTCAAGCTATATTTGGTAGGCTACAATTTCTAGGCATGCTGAAAGTGAAGCTGAAAAGCTAGGCACGCTTGCTTGGAATTTATTTCAGTGGGTCTTACACATAAGTAACTGCAGTTCAGATGCTGGCGCATTTCTACTGAGAAAGACATTCTACTTGGAGTGCTTAAGGCCCCTAAGCTGCTAGCATCCTTGCTCTCTTGAACCCCATCACACCCTGTTTTTAAAAAAATATCAATTAAAACAAAAATGGGGCTTTTCAAATTTGAATACTCCTAGCTTTAAAACATTTGCAAATAATAAGAGACTATAATAATAATAATAGTATCAGATATTATCAAACTGAGAAACTTATTTTATTACAAGGGAAAAAAGCATTCATATTGTAATCCTTCAAAGGAGTTTGGTTCATCTGATATTAAAATAGTGAAATGAGTAGAACGTAGATTAATTAGATGTATGCATTTGCATCTTGCTCTCAGTTGTTCATATTTGTTAATTTTGTGAGGGTCTAGAAGAGCACCAGACGTGAGGTGCAACGTTAGAACATAAAATAATGCCCTGCCTTGCAGGCTTACAATCTAAATGAGGGTGAATTGCCATGGTTTAAGCTAGGATTGAAAAGCATTTCTGAGAACAGTCAAATGAAATATTTCATATTCCCGAATACGAACGGCAAGGTTTGGCATGACTCTGGGCACCCAAGTATGTGACCATTATGCTTCCGGCCCTGATGGGCACAGCTTACTACCATGAAACAGGAAATTTGCAACCTGGTCTGCTTCTCTTACAAATCTTCACTTACAGGACAGAAGCTGAGGATGGGCAAAATGTTTTGGTATTATTAAAACTGATTAATGAAAACAAACTCCCAATCAAGCTCTTCTGAGTTTCCAACTCATTTGAAAGTCATTTCTCTAAAAATGCAAAGCTCTATAAATGTGCCTTTTTCGAACCACAGAGATAAACAAAATAACAATAAAATAATTTGATCTGAACAAACTGGAGAGTCTGTTTGACAAATTTACGCATCTTTCATTACCCTTTATACACTTGCTACAGCTGGAGAAATGCTTCTGTTTTTACACACTTGATTCATGTTTCTGGAGCCTGCATTAGAATATTTAAGTTGGAGCAGCGAGCACATTTTTTTAGTCCTATGAACAAGATCATGCTGCACGTATGATCTGATGCCAGGAAGGCCAAAGTTCAACAGGTTTGCGTTTACGCCTGCATGTTTTTCACAACACTGCCCTGCCTCCAATGATATTCTGAGGCATGGATTTATGAAAACGGGCGCCTCAGACAGAACAGAATCCCTGCTGGCTGCGGCAAGGGCCACCGGGAGAAGCAAGGAACACCCACGTTTAGTCAATATGACCCACAAGGAACAGAATCACCAGCTCATCGGGATTTTAGCATTATTCCTTTATTTGTTCGACTTCTTGACCCCCAACTTGGCTCAAGAGCCAAGAGTGGCACGGTAGGCCACACGGTGCAAGGGGCAGAACGCATCTCTCTTCTGAACGTGGGTTAAGCACTTTAGGAAGCAGGAGGTCAGATGAGGCAGCAAGACTCCAGGGCAGTCTCTCCACCCAGACACCAATGAGGTCAGCAGAGCCGGGCTGAGGGCTCGGGCAGAGGGACGCACTCCACACGCAGAAGGGCCCAGTCCCTGGTGTCTACTGTGACCAAAGGGACCTTCAGAGATCAGAGGCACTGGAGGACCTGTCAGCCAAAGCCCACGGCATCAGCCAGGCTGGCCAAACGGCCCAAACTGCTAGAAGGCAGCCTTCTGTGGTTCTAAGTAGAGCGATGGCCATGCTTGCTGAGGATCCTGGGTGCTGCTGCCCAACACAACTAGAAAGCACCAGGTTGGGAAAGTCTGCGGTAGGGGAGGATAGGTGGGGGGAAGGAAGTCTCAGCAGCCAAGAATTCTCCAGGAACAGTTTTAGAAGCATGACAGAACTGGAGAGACTGTTTGCCAGGGTTCCACCACAGAGATCGCCCTATATTATTCAGCTCAACACAGATGGTGCAATATTTGGTTGCTCACACCTAGAATCCCAAGGACATCCCCAGTTTGAAAGGGTGCGTCTCTCCTATAACGAGCAACAGGGTGAGGAGGGTAGCTGCTTTCCCAAGATCGGACAGGGGAGGGGACACAAACCACCCACACACACACAGCTCCACAAAAACCAGTAAGGCATTCAAAGCAGCTGTGCTAGCAGGAAGACTTCCATGGCCACTGCCCTAGCACTGTCTGAACCTTTTTAATTGTGTATACCCATTAGTCACCCACATAAAGATCAATCAGCCGAGTGATCCAGCTCAGCCCCACCCACTGGCTGCTCTCCAAACTGCTCCCGTGTTGGCAGTTGCCGCTGGGAGGGGAGCTGCATTGCTTCATGCCATCTGATCCAGGAGGGAGGAGGGAGCAAAGATCTGCAATGCTGCATCACGGGATCGGTCGCTGCCGCAGAACAATGCACAACAGGAGAAGGGCTGCTGGAGGAGAGGCAGTGGAGAGACTGCCTCTTCCCGGGTGGCATGGGCAGGTTCCCCAGCGCGGCATTCGCGGAGAGGCACAAAGAAACGGTGAGGCAGGGCAAGCTTTGTGCAGGCATGAGCAGGCTGAGTCGGGAAACAAAAGGACAGGAGCCATCATGACCTTGCTGAAGCCACAGCGGCAGCCCTTGTGAAATGCTCACTGCCTGTCTCTCGAGTCCATACCAGTGAGCCCACGTCAGCCTTCCCAGGAAGACAGCCATTTCCCAATCGCTAGCAAACAGAACAAAAAACCAACGGGGGGGGGTGGCGGGGGGAGGAGATTTGCTGAGTGCCAGCTTTAAAATGCCCCAACAAAAAGCAAGACACTTGATGTGTGTGTGTGTGTGCGCCTTCCACTTGCGTTATTCATACAAATCAGCAGAGAACTTGCATGCCCTGACGAGCTGGTGGCAGGAGCAGCTTTGCTCCTGCAAGGACAGCCCTCGAGGACGGAGCACAGGAAGCGCTCTCTGCGGTGCTCTAGTTAAGTTCTGCAGCGAGAACGGCCAGCCTTTTTTAAAGGCTCCGACAAGCCCCCTTGGTAAGGACAGGAGATGAAAGCCGGACTCTGGTGCCCCACCAATAAATTGCTCAGCACCCTCACCAAGTTCCACCAAGCTATTTTGCCATTTTCCGGGACGGCTCTGGATGTGAACATGACTGGCTTATTCACAGGACAAGGCCACTGCCGGCACCGGAGCCTCCGAGTGCAGCAGCGAGGCTTCCTCTGCCTCTCCTCTCACAGGCAATGGGACCTGGGGCATATGCGCTTTTTCTGGCTCAATTAAGCGGACTTCTTCATCACCACACCACCCTCGAGCCGGCCGTCACCAGGAGACAGGACAAGCCATGGCCAAACAGGGGAAACCCCAGGAAGCTGTCGGGCAGAATCTATTACCATGTATAATAAGGACCAAAGCTAAAGTTCCTCATATTAGCATCTTGTTAACTATCATCAATAAGGCAACTACAGATTATTACGATACTGAGGGAATTGTGAAACACAAGGAAGCCAACGCTTACAGGGGGCACGGGGAAAGATACAACTGCTGCACAAGAAGAGGAGAAAAGAAAAAGAGAAACCCTGTAGGTGGGTTCTTCTAAGCAGGGCATTCCATAATGACAGTGGCAGGCTGGTGGGTATTTCAAAAGCTAGTATTTCCGAAATGAAACCCAGTTTTAACCACTCCACTAGTCCAATTCTGCATCTATAGTCAAGATCTCTCTCTCTCTCTCTCTCTCTCTCTCTCTCTCTCTCTCTCTCACACACACACACACACACACACACACACACACTTTTCCTGCAGCCATTGCTGGTCAGTTCAGTTCTCTTTAAAGCATGGCTGTGAGACAGCTTGTGGTGTGAAAAGCTGGTCTCTCTCCATCTATTAAAAAGCAGAACCGAACTGCTGCTGCAAATTTGCTAGCAACAGACTCCAATGGCCCAAGGCAGAAAATTGCTTAATTAAAAAGCTGATTAGGATAAGATCATATTCACAACTGGTGCAAAACATGGATGCACAAATGCTGGGGGGAGGGAGGGCCAGACACTTCCATGCACTGTTCCACAAGAAGCTTTCTGTGCATTATTTCTGCACAGACCTGCACAGCTGCCGGAGGGGAGGGTGTGGGGATGAGTGTATTCTGTAAGTACTTGCACACCATTGCAGATGAACGAGTCAGGGATGTTGTGGCTGCATCCAGTGAGTGGAAGAGAAGCTAGGCTGGATCAGACCAAAGTCCTCTCTAATCCAGCCCTCCGTTGCCATAGAGGCCAACGAAATGCCTCTTGGAGGACAGGAATGCCATGGCCAAGAAGTCCATTCTTCTGAAACTGGAAGTAGTTATGCAGCCAGTTGCTACTGATGGCCTTGCTCTTGTGAATCCTGCATTGTAGATCCTGTATTAAGTGGGTGGTACAACCAAATGCCCCCAAAGTCTCTTCATCTCTTATGATTCTGTGAGCCCCATGAAACCAAAAATACTTTCCGTAGAAGCAAAAATGGCAAAACTGAAATATTTTGAGAAGACAAAGCTGCCCGGAGAAGACAATCTTGCTAGGGAAATTCAAAGGCAGAAGAAAAAAAGGAAGACCATACATGAGATGGACTGATTACATAAAGGAAGCCACAGCCTTGAGTTTACAAGAATGGAGCCGGGCTGTCACAGCCAGGACATTCTGAAGGGCTTTCATTCACAGGGCCACCAAGGCCACCATAAGTCAGAAATGACTTGATGGCACATAACAAAAAATCGCCAGCACTTTCCTCCGAACATAGTAGGCGCCTTACATGGCTAATGTCAAGCAAGCAGTAAGTACACAGTTCTTCATGGTTACCAGATCTTTTAAGCTTAAACGTCAGCAAAGCATTCCGTGGTAAGCCCGCCATCGTGAACATGGTCTTACTTCTGGGAAATATGGCCAGCACCTTCTTCCACCCAAGCTTTCTTGAAGAAAAGAGGAGTCCTGCATCCAGCCAACCTTCCCTTCAAGAAAGGCCAGGTGAGTCACTGCCTGAAGGGGCAGGAAGTCCCACCAGAAGTGACACCCAAGGGCGCGTGCTTCTGCTTGCACTTTCATCACCTCCCTCCCATGCAGAAGAAAATGGCACTTTCACAAGAAGCTGCCTTAAATAGAATTAGATGACAGGTCTGCAAAGTCTGCCATGGTCAAAGCAGACTGGCAGCAAGAGCTCTCTAGGGCTCCAGGCACACTCCCTTCTCAGTCCCATCGGGAGATGGCCAATACTGAGCTAGGTCCTTTTGCACACAGGCCACTGTCTGACAATAGCCCAAGTACAGCACTCGACAGTACAGCCCACGCCCCACATGCAGCAAGGCCCGGGTTCGATTCCCAACATCTCCAGGTAGGGCTGAAACCCAAAATCAGGCAGTGGCAAAAGTGCAGCTAGATGGGGCAGGGGCTCACTCAGTGCCAGGCAGCTTCCTCTGATTGGTTCAGGAGGACATGTTTGGAGAGAGGAGAGGGCTGAGATACACAAGCGCACTTCTTAAGGCATGTGGACTTCATGTACTCAGTTGTGCACACCCAAGTATCAAGGCAGTAGAGCAAGAATTAGACAACATCCACGTCATCCTTGTAGCTAGACTAAGCTGGAGCTTCTAATTCTATAGGGCACCAGTTCAGGGAAAGATGAAGACTACACAAACATCCATCTCAGACTGCTGCTTTAAAGACTTGGAGTTGTGCTACAAGAACTGTCTTTGTGATTCTGTGGAAACCATACAAGAGCACAATTGTGCAGAATGAGCAGAGCAAGACTAAATACAAGGTAGAGAACTAACAAGTGCTTTGATAAAGCCTTCCTGTGATGGAGGAAAAGGGTGCTTTTCAAAGCATGCCAGGGCACCTGCGGGGCCACATGAGTAGAGCCACACTGGAAGAATAAGGAAGCACATCTGGACTTGGGCAAATAAAGTTCCACTCGATTCCACAAGCAAATAAGCCGTCCACATGCATAAAGGGCTGTGTGTGTGTCTAAAGTTATTTTAGAATGAAATTCTCTTCACAGGCAGGACCCCTGAACAGTAAGAAAATCTGCCCCCAGGTCCTGCACTGTCAGCAAAAGGCTGGCAGTCCCATGTTTTCCCATTCCAACACAAAAGTGTGGATTTTGAAGATCAAGCAGTGGAGGACACCACAGGCAGTCAAAGATGGCAACTGCCACAATCAAACTTTATCCACCCGAAACCTTAACTTATACTCATATTGCTGTGGCTCAGTTACTTAAATGCCAGCTTGGCTCACTGAAGACCGGTCCTGCTCCCACAGCCAATGGGAATTCCCAGCATGGAGGAGGCGGAATAAAGGTGAGAACTCTTCCCACTTCCTGGATCTAATTTTGTAGCTGGGAGAAGTGTGTTCCTGCAGTCCAATGGTTCATCCCTACTTTGCCTGCTCAATGCTATTGCCCACAGGTCGTAATGAACATCCCAAGACACCAGAAAACACTACAAACCACATGCCTGAGAACAGACAGGCAGTCAGTCGGTGCCTTTATTTTACTGTAGGTTCTGTTGCTTTGCAAGGGTTTCGCACGTGATAAAACTTGTGGCTTGTATAGTGCTTTCTTTCTAGGTTTGATTTGCAAGCCTTCGATGCCCTCCTCCTCCTAAGTCCTCCTTTCTTTAAGCTTTAGCATAAGCTGCTACAGTGGAGGCTGCTTATTTCTTTGGGCTCATGGAAGAGGCCCCACCCCCACCCCGGTATCACATTCAGCTACTGAACCTGCTCAGAACTAGAACCAGGGAAGCCATTATGGATGGGTCCAATTCTAATCACACCCCCATGTTCCACAGAAACAAAGAGGTTTGGTTGGCTCTGAGGGGTAGAGCAGTACGAGTACATACCTGAGATACCGATTACACCAAATCATAGGAGGGTTTGGGCCTTGTTAACATCACATCACACAACTGGGAGAGGGGAGCACTCTTGAACAGCACAGATCGATTAAGGGGGAAAGACTGCCTTCCCCTCCAGCATTTTTAGGGGCTACGTTAAAACAAGTTACTCAAAATGATGTATAGCCAAATACAAACCAAAAGCGATCAGCAGAACCGTGTGCCCAGCACTTAATGCGCTCAAGGAAAACGGGGTGGGGCGAGGTCCCATCGGTCACAGGCATCATCCGACAGATGTCCAGAACGGTCACACCTGAGTACGCACGCACCTCTTTCCGCAGTGCCAGTCGCACTTTGAGAGGCTACTTTCAGGGGCAGCTCAAGCACCTAGACAACATGCCAGACCAGTCTGACGAGGGACTGGGAAAGGGCAGGCAGAATCTGTGTGCCATGGGCAACAGAGGCCTGGCCCAGACCAGCCCCATTAAGTCTCCCAAGTACATATATTTGCATTACATGCCTTTGCTTCATCCAGTCTGCTTTAAGACTGAAACTGACACAAATGGAATTAGCAGTCAAGAACTCGTTTCATCAAGTTTTAACCAGACTGGGTGAAAGCATGACTACCAGTCAACTCCCACACTGAATGATTAAAAATGTTTGTAGGCAAAGAACACCAGGAAGATATTCTGCTCCTCCACAGATTTTGAAACAAGGAACCCAGGCTAAAAGGCAATGGCCTCCAGATGGATAGGACTACAACTCCCATCATATCTAAGCATGGGCCATGCTGTCTGCAGCTCACAGGAGCTGCTGTCCAGAACATCTGAAAAGCACCAGACACTGGTGCATGGGGAAGGTTGCATTAGCCCATTGTGTGACTTTTCTCTAAATGTTTATAGAAAGCTTTTTATTATACATATAATGTTTATCTAAAAATTACAACATACAAGGCACATCCCTAGAGATATTCTGGATACTTTTGCATTATGTATCTTCTCCCTGGAAGAATTTGAGACTTTCCAGAACAGCTAGAGATTGCAGTGAATATCTACCAATGCTTATTTCTCCTCTTTTTAAATCATCTCCTGATCCAGTCTCAGTTTCACACGGGTCAGCTCAGCCTTCTGGACTGAAGTCAGAGGGATCAGGATTTCTGGAGAGTCCATGTGTAGGCTGAAATGCCAGTGTGGTTACTCAGAAGCAAGCCCCACGCAACTCAAGGCAGCTTACCTCCAAAGTCTGGATCAAGACTGAAGGCAGTCTTTGGGAAGGTGATGTGCTTCAGGGCACACATTTCTCACATAGCTAACCAACTTGAAAAACAGGATGCAGATCATTTTGCAGAATATCTAATCTATGATACTATGGTATCAAAAGAACTTAAGGAGGATGCCAATGCAACAATGCAAAAGCAGGTTGACAAAGCTCTTTTTCCCAAGTCATAGCTACAAGCAACAATTAAGAAACTGTCCCATAAG
Organism: Varanus salvator macromaculatus; assembly: GCA_023646645.1. Classification (NCBI taxonomy): domain Eukaryota; kingdom Metazoa; phylum Chordata; class Lepidosauria; order Squamata; family Varanidae; genus Varanus; species Varanus salvator. The sequence goes on along the minus strand of JAIXND010000800.1, from coordinate 13,640,806 downwards.
AAGTTTCACCAGCTGAAACTTTCTGGAGATTTGACTGAATTGGGGTTTTATTTTATTTGGAATGTTATTTCTAGAATGCTATCAGAGCACAAGGTCTCCTACCTGATGCAATTGTTCCTCCCCAACAGACATTCAAGAAGGAGGTCACGACTACAGCCACTGTGGCCGGGAGGCTCACTCCAAGCACCCAGGAATCCATGGCTGAACCTGGTGACACAAGACCAGGCCCTGCGACCCCACGTTCTTCCCTTGTCCACAAAGGACAGGTTGAAAGAATGCATTTACGGAAAGGCGTGGAGTCTCGCTGGGGAGCCTCAGCTGCCGAACAAGCCTGAAGATCCAAGAACCCTATGCAGCACCAAGCAGCAATGGCGGGGGAGGGGGGGAGTGATCCAGGAGCTGCAGACTAGAAACCTCTGCTCTCTTGCTTTCAAGGGATGAATCAACACTCTGGGAGTGGGTGGAATTTAAAACAACATGCTGCAAACCAAATCAAATGCTGTGTAGCACACTCCGCACTATAAAGTGCTGTATTTTTTGTCTCCTGGGGATCTCTGCTGATCAAGAGAGAAACTCTGCTTTCTCTGCTGCATCCTTCCCAATGACTCATCTCCTCACTGCACCAGATCTTCTTTGCTCAAGCCAGTTGCAAAACAGTGCGTGTTTGTGCATTTTGGGGTGGCTTTTTTTTTTTAAAGAAGGGAGCAATTCACTTAAGGAGTCATGTATATGATCTGGAACCCCTCTGCTTTAAAAGTGTGCTTCAACTTTCCTTAACTCTTCAAAAGTAGAAGCATTACCAAAGAGGGTCACTTACTAGTTTCCAGCTGCACACACTTGTCCATGTTGGAGACTGGAACAGCTATAGTTCGACTCTGCGCTTCCAGCTTTGAACCTGCACTGCTTTTTCGTTAGCAAAAGGAAGGGGGGAAGGGAGGTACTGTGCAAATATGAAACTGAAGTCACCAGAATCAAAACTGGGAACTAACGGAAAAGCCATTTTTTCCTCATACACCCCCACCCTGAAGATCACAAATGGTCACATAACTGGTGTGTCATCCTTAGGATAAACCACCTCAATAAGCAGAGTTTTATTAAAATATAAGGAAACCCTTAAGTTCACTTTTCACACATCCGCTAAACATGAAACAGCAGGAACCTTGAAAAGCTCTCGCTGCATTTCCCGTGCCTGTCTTTACTTTGGAAAGTATTTCTTGACTGCTGATGATGAAAGTTATACACCAGTTTAACCTTTCCACTAAAAATGGAAGCTGCTGAGAGGCAAAAGCTCTTGTTTTCCTCCTTAAGTTAATCAAAAGGGAAACGTGGACATGTGGCATTTGTGCAGACGACAAATGATACTATATTTATCCACCTTCTCTTGCAAGCCGCTGTGCATCTGCTTCAGCAACGGGAAATCACTTTAATATTTCAAGGATGGCAATAATTTGGCTACAGCAATAATTGTTGAATACTTTCAGTCACAACTAATCAATTCTCCAGATTCCTAGTAGAAAACCTAAGAACGGTACCACTGGGGTTTTAGATTCCTTGAGCGCAATGCACAGAGAAGCATGTCCAAAATGAGATACAGAGAAAGAGAAGGATTAGTGTATTATAGGGAAAATCTGACCTCTACTTTTAAACACTCGCAAACTCTCCAAATATTAGAAACCATCTGAAGTGAAAACCTCCTTGCACGCAATGGTTAAGGACGCATACGTTCTGTTTGCAATACCTTGGGAGTCTAAGATAGAAAAAAGGATGCACTGTAAAACTTCATCCACCTCCCAGTAGTCACATTTTGCACAAGGCCTTCCTCAACCTGGTGTTCGCTCTGAATTAAACATTTAGACTACAATTCCCAGCATGCGCGCCCATGGTCCACACTGGCTGGGGCTGCAGTTGCCCCAAGCAACTGCAACAGAGCAGGCTGGAAAATGCTGCTTTACAGTGTAACCTCCTTGAGAGCATGAACCAATTGTTTTCCTTCTGTAACTCTGTAAGTTGTTTGTTCGTGTATAAACAATAATGAAATAGTATCTTTTAACACATATTTCCTTCCAGGGACTTTTTCTAAGAAGGTTCACATTTGGTTAAGAGCAGGCAAGGCATACTGGGGAAGCTCACTCCTTACATGTGATTTGGGGAGAACTCCAATTTCCATAAACACAGAAGCCAAATAAAATGCGTTCTTCTTGTTCTGTTTATCATCCAAGCAGGATGAGGAAAATTCAAGGGACTCGCTCAGGACTCTCTGGCATTTTATAAGGTATTACCTAATGCAGATAATGTGTCCTTCAAGCTGCCCGTCCTCTCTACACACCCTTTATAAGATTTTGTGCATGTCCCGGATACGGAACCATTTCATTTTTCCTCTTCCAAGCATGCCACCTCTAAATGTATTTTATTTAGAATACGGAAACACGTAAGCAACGAACCTGTTTCAGTGCATTCTTTCCTACTGAAATGTTTCATCAGCATCAACTGAAAGAACTAGAATTAACATGGGTGTGTTAATTTGGAAGCTGTGATTTGGCTGCGTTTGCCATTTGTCTTGCACTGGAAGGGTGAGCCAGAGGGAGCTCCCTTGCTTTGCAGCTTTGCAGCTACAGGATGGCAACTGCTGCTTGCGCAGGCAGGCAGGCAGGCAGGCCTTCTGTGCCTTCTTCTTCCTCCTCCTATTCACAGACTGGGGGATGGGTGGGAACTTTGTGCCACTGAGACCAGCAAAATCCGGAAAGGATTCCCCCTTCCCCCAAATGATGCCTTTTCCAATAATTAAACCTTACTCTGTACAGGCGACTGCGGGGAGCTGCCCTTCACATGCAACGCAAGGACAGCAATGCAACTGCCCCGCGCCCCCTCCCCCACCCGGTCCCGGGGCATACAAAGGAAGCGCTGCTCCATTGTGAGCTTACAGTACTTACAATGGCCTCCTGTCCGCCAAAGTTTAATTCAACCGATATCTGATAGTTAAGTGACTCTTGTTATCCAAGTGGGTACAAGCAAATGTAAAATGGTTTTGCATTTGTGGCCATCGCGTTAATTCCAGAATATACTGAATATTTATGGGTGGCCTCCCCCAAAGAAATCCTAATCAGGACAGACAGATCAATCAGCCGTTTAAATCTAGCCACACGAGCACGCACACGAATGAGACAAATTTCAAGATCTATGCTTAAACTGATGTCACATTCAGAGAGATGAAAGAGAGCCAATTAATTCAGATCCTTCCATTTTTCTGATCTATCACTAAGCAACCGCACCATGGCAACTTTGTCCAGCATTAAAAATGCTCTGTGGAACCAGGGCGAGGGAAACACACTGGAAAGGGAGCTTTGATCCTCACTTGAGGAATCCTTCAATCATTTTGGTGCAGAAACCCAGGAAGTCCAACAATAAACAACCCCGAACCTATTCAATCACCACCCTGCAATTAAAATGATTAACTCAACAGAAAAGCCTTTTAATTTTGTACGTATTTTATACTCATTAGTATTTCCAGCACAAGGCAACTGACTATTTCTAAAGGGCAAAACAAGTCAGCTCCCCCCGCACACACAAACACACTTCAGTTTTATGTAACAGCTACCAAAATCTGTCTGGCTGGATTTTTCCTCGGTTGAAGCAATTAGTGCTTTCTTGTCTTTAGATTTTAGCCTGTTTGGGTTCCACTTTTAAGCTTCTCTGTACCCCTCTCTATTTCATACTATTTGTTACCTGACTACGCTTAACCGATTTGAGAAAAACACTGTACTTGGCCCCCTCAAAACCAGAAGAGGCTGTCGGAAAGAGGATATCCCCTGTGCACGCAGCACCCCCACCAAAGAGCTGCTCTTTTCAGAGCAAGCCTTTCCCTTTCCCTTTGCACAGTCTGGAGGAAGCGCTGCAGTTAAGGCCACTGCAACAAGGGAGCTGGATGAAGTCTCCTGTTACGCCACAGCTCTCTCTCTGCCGCTGCCTGCTTTAGAAAGCTCCCCCACCTCCCTGTGAGCAGCTCTGTTCTTTCCTACATAAACTGGTCCTAGCCGCCATTTTAGAAAGGCATTCACACCAGCCAAACCACTGCACCATACACCTCTTGGAAAAGGAATCTCTCCCTTCCCACCGGAGCATAAGAGCATGCTCGCGCGCGCTCTCTCTCTCTCTCTCTCTCTCTCTCTCTCTCTCTCTCTCTCTCACACACACACACACACACACACACACACACACTGCCCCTCGGAACAAGCAGAGTTGCCAAGGGACAAGCTATTCTCCCAGCCACAGCAAATGCTGTAATGCACGTTCATGTGCATGCATGTTTTCTTGTCTTGAGCACTGAAACTGACACAAAAATGTACCAGAGTAATACCATAAAGAAAGAAAGAGGGAGGGAGGGAGGGAGGGAGGGAGGGAGGGAGGGAGAGGGGGGGGGAGGGAGGCACCCTTTCCAAGCTCCTACACATGCTCAGTTTTTCATATGGGAACTAGCAACACATTCAACCTTCTATTTTCTCCTCTACAGAATATTAACTGCCAAAGAAAAAAGAATGCCCTTTATCCACGAGACCTGCACCAAGCTTAAAGCAAGCTGCTTGTTCTTCCCCCTCCGCCCTCCCCCCAGCTACAACCCACAGTATTAGAGGAGGAGATGAGAGGGAAGTATCCCTCCTAATGCAATATTACTAATGAAACACCCGTGGTACAAGCTCAGAATCTGCCCTGAGCTACCAACAAGGGCCAAGCAGCCCAACAGCTTGCATTTAACGAAGCAGAGCAGCTCCCCTCCCTGCTTCACCAGCCAAGCCTGTTCCTCCCCAGGAGGTAGCAACCGAGTCTATTTTTCCCATGGTGACTCATTAGGTATGCTCCATAATTTCCCTACCCTAAACAGTAGCAAGAAAATCACAAGGAAAGTTACAAGCCTTTTTGGGGCCTCAAACGGGAAGCAACTTTAGCTAACCAGACCCTTGCCTAGAATTCTGCACACCACTTTTCTTCTAGAACGCCGTGACATAGCATCCGTTCCTAGAACCATTTCTCAACCCTCACAGAGACAGACACAAAAGCCCTACATGCATGGGGGTTGTTGCCACTAAGTCAGAAGAGAAAAACATTACAGTTAAGATTTCTTGCCAGTTGGAAAAGCACACAATATTTTGCTTCACTGGCCCTAACAAAACAAGAAAAATATAAATGCAAATAACAATACCAATCAAGGCTTCAGCATTAGCAATCTCAAAAATCTATTCCATGGTGAGGGAGCCCAAGAAAGTTGGATTCAAATTGGATTTCAGTTTCTATTCACTTGGAGTTATGCTTGAATTTTCAAGTTCCCATTACTTTCTTCATAAATCCATTATTTTAAGGAAAGGAGGAAAAAAATCACAAAAATAGAAATAAATCCCTTGTTTGCACCTACAAGGTCAGGATTTTATCCACTCTGTGGCTAGGATACACCTAAAAGGTAAAAATCCTTGATTCCAGCAGCAGATAGGGCTGATTAGAAAATATGGAAAGGAGGAATTAGCATGTCTCTCCCAATAACAGCTGTTTCCATCACAGCTTGCCCTCAGAAAAATCCACTCCATGTAGCTGGTGGCATTTGCCATGTCCTTGCTCTTCACCTGCCTCTCTGATCCTTGAGTCATCTTTTGCCCTGCCAGTCTGCAGTTCCTGTTCTGAAGTGTCTTCCATATTTCTACAACTCCCAAGTGCAGGGGGAGATGCTTAATCACTTCGTGTGCATTGTTTCTCTTCCAAGAGCAGCATCCCTCATCTTTCTTCTTTCATAAATCCATGACATGTTCCATGCTGTCAGGTCCCAGGAATAGGCATGCTCAGAAACAGATCTGCCCAGAAACATCAGCCTCCTGTGGCCCAGATCCTGAAAAGACTTCTTCAAACCGTCCTCAGTTCCAGGTCTGCTCTTCAGTTCTCTCCTATTACACACACAGCAGCCTTTGGGGAAATGGTTTCTTTCCTCCTGCATCCTGCTCTTCCTTTGTGTGTCACCCCCACCCAGGCAGCACCCCTCATTCACATGAACACTCCCTCCCCACTTTTCTCTCCATGTTTACCTAACTCCTGGAAGAAGCAGTTGTCACCCTCCTGGAAGCTGCACCACAAGAATGTGTGTGTGCTGGGGGCCCCATTTCTGCTTTTCCCTATGCATCCTGAGGGTGCCACACCATTGTCCCAGGGAAGGGGCAACCCCGATTTGAAATGTGGATGCAGCCACTCTGCTCGACCCAGGCTTTGTTTGTTTACTCCCTCCCAAAATTGCCCTTCATCATCACTGGAATGGAATCACTGCTCCACTCCCGCTCCACAACCACCCCCAGTTCCCAGCTTGGAATTCCCTTCTCACTGTCTCACCTTCCCCCACCGCTCCCTGCAGCTTTCAGATGCTGGGTTTGATTTCCCCTCTCCTTGACAGTGTTATTTCCTCCACTACTTATTCAAGGAACACACGGTGGGCCTCCATTCACATTGTATTTCGACTCATTGCTGGAAGCCCAGAGAGCTTCTACCTTCCCCCCTCCCCACCTCTTGGAGAGGTAGCCCTCCATCACACCACGATGAGCCTATTTATAGCTCGGCAGGATATGACATTTTTAGAAACGAGGGTAGTAAGTAAATTATCTCTTTCTCCTCCACCTCCACCCATTACTTCCCCCAAGACCCTTTCCTTGCCTGCACTCATTGCAAAGCCGCACCACTTCTCCCCACTTCCCACCAAAGGAGAGCCCCCCCTTCGCCCCCTTCCCATTTGCCACTGTAAGACACGGCTCCCCGCGCGCGCGGCTGGGACCCCGGCCGTGGAGCCAACCGCGCCGCTTCCCCGGTCTTCCCCTGCATGTGCCCCGGCGAAGAAAGGCTCGGCCTTTCCGCCCCTTCGGGGGGGAGGCACAAAGGCCCCCTCCTCCGCCTGCGATGCCCCGGCGTCCCCCGGGAGGCCGCGGGGCAGAACCGCGGCCGGGGCGCGCGCGAGGGGCCTGCCCGCCCCCCCGACTCACCGCTTGAAGTGCTCGATGATCTTCTCCTCGCGGACGTTCTCCGGCAAGTTGCCCACCCAGAGGTGCCTGGTCTCCCGGACCATGCTGCTGCTGGGCGAGGGGGTGGGGAGAGGGAAGGGCGAAGGGGGCTCCGGCCTCGGCGGCGGCTGCTGCTGCTGCTGCTCCTCCGGCTGCTGTTGCTCCTCTCGCTCCGACCGCCGCCGCCGCCGCTGGTGCCGCCGCCGCCGCCGCCGCCCGACTGGCTTGGCTCGGCTCAGCGCCGCGAGAGGGAGAAGCCGCTGGTGCCGCCGCCGCCGCCTGTTGCTGCCGCTCTCCTCCTCCGGCGCGCCCGGCCGCCTCTCGCCGCCGCCGCTCCGTCTCCTTCCCCGCCGCCGCCTCCTCCTCCCTCCGCGGCGCCGGTGGGGGACACCATCCCACCGGGCCCGCTGGCCGCCCTCGTCCCCCGGCGGCTGCCTCAGCGGCGGCTGCTGCTCGTCCGCCTCGTCCTCCTCAGGGGTGCCGGTGCCGGTGCCGCCGCTCCTCCTTCCTCCGGCTCCGGCTCCGCGGCGCTTCTTCGCAATGTCTCCTCAGCCGCGGCGCAGCGGCGGCGTCGCGCTCTCTCTGAGTGGCGGGCGCTCGCCCTCTGGCTCTCCCGCGCACGCATGCGCACCCGCAGCGGCGGCGCCTCGCGCACGGAAGGCTCGTACCTCATTGGACGGCGGTCGGGCCGGGGCGGGATAGGTGCGAGCGCGCGCGTGCGCGCGCGGCAGCGGCAGCAGCCTCCGAATGAGAAAACGGGGAGAACAGTGGAGGGGGGGGGCGTGAAGGAAATAAGCGGGCGCATGCGCCCTGCAGCATTGGTGGCGGCTGCAAAGCGGAGGGAGGAGGGCGTGCGTGGGGGGAGGGGAGAGAACCCCGCTGTCCCTAATACGCCTCTCGGAGGCCATCGCGCGTGCGCAGGACGCCGTTCCCTGCACTCTCCCGCTCCCCCCCCCCGCGCCCTGGCGGGGACAAAGATGGCGGACGAGCGCCGAGGCTGAAGGGCCGGGAGCCGAGGGCGGGCGCACGACGCGCGGCCCCAAAGAGCAGCGCTGCCCGGCAGCGGCACGTCCTTCGCCCACGCTCGTGGCCGCCTGGAAATGTTCGCCCCAGAGCCAGCGAATGTGTCTGCAGACATGACTGCCAGAGGCCGTCCTGAAGGGCCGAGCTCCCTCAAAAGACGCGCCACGCTCACCGTGCGGGTTCTGCACAGAAACGCAACGCGCAATGAAAGCGCACAGAGAGATGTTTATTGGGGGGGCGGGATCGCCTCAAGTAAATCTGCACAGCAAATGCCCGCCTGTAAAACTGCCGTCCTCATTGCAGGCTTCGGCTCACGTGGGAACGCAGCCGTCCGAGCCGCGTGTTCCTGAGCTTGCCAATCTGCTCGCGGGCCTCGATCTTTAATTTCCCTTGCAAGCACGACTTTGGGGCCCAAAGGTGGCCACTGGGACGTGGGCATCCTCAAGTCAGCATCCATGAAAAGGGGACAAGGACGCAGAGCCTCTGTGTCAGTGCCATCAATCAGTGAATGAGAGGATGGGTCTCTGCCCTGGAGGGGCTTGCATTGAAAATAGTGAGGAATGGGGGCGATGAAGGCAGGGCCAGAGGGCTCTCCAAACCCTCATTGGGAGCAGGACAATGCTGCGTTTTCACTTATTATTGTTTCCTGTATTGATGCTTTGTGTATCTGACATCATCTCCAGAGGGTGCTTTCCTGATTGGGGCCACCCCATTCATCCCCTCAAAGGCCCTGTGAGGGAGGCTTGGACAGGCCCGAGGTGACCCAGGCACCGAACTAGGATCCGAACCCGGCTCTTCCAAGTCCTACATGGTGACAGTTGTCTTGTTTTTCTCAAGACAGCCAAATTAACTGTATTGTTGTTCTCCTGCTGCTGGGGGGTGGGGGGAAATATAACTAGGCATGCCAGGCTGAATGCAATTAATCATTTGGATTAATAATGATGAAACATCTTGATTGACTGGAGAAATGGTACATTTTTGCAGTCAATAGGCTATTTTAAGGCCTTTAAGATGAACAAGGGTTGTTTCTTTTATGGTGCTGCCCTTTCTTGCTACAGAACTGTTTTTCTCTGATGTAACTTCATGCAGATACAGGTTTTTATTTATTTAAAATATTCCTAAACCACCTTTCCAAACAGAAAACTTCCCCAAGCCATCTGCAGCACTGCAGCTCTTACAGTAAGAATGGTGTGGGTATGACCCATCACCTCAAATTCTACGTCTATTCAGGTACGTTGCATGGCATCCAGCGAGAGCGTCTTGCTTCCAGGTGTGCAGGGAACAAAATCTTGGACTTGGGAACTTCCCACGTCTGTATTCAAGGATTGCTCTGTTCACAATTATGGAATGTGCAATGAGGAAGCCCCGCGAGCCTGGCCTCGGCTCCCCCCCCCCCAGTGTGCCCCAGAACTCTTTGCAAACCCCAGGACCTCCTTGGTGGAACAGCCCGCAAGGAGCTTGGCACTGCACCAGGCTGGACGGGCTGGTGCATCTTGGGAGAAGCCCTGCACCTGAGCAGCCAGGCACGATCCCAGGACTGGTGCCAACTCCTCCTGGGTGGGGAGTCCTCTGGCCTGGCTTGGCCCGGCCCGGCAGGGTCCTCCCCACATTCCTATGTGGGTCATGGGGCCGTTTGGGCAGTCTCCCTCTTGCGAGGTCAGGATCCCCCCCTGCCCAGACCCCGCGGAGGCCTCTCCCAAGGAAGGCGGTGAGGGAGGGGCTGCCACAGAGCGAGGGCAGGCTGAAGGGTCCCACACTGAGCCCTGCCCCAGCCTGCCCCCTCCTGCGTGCCCTGCAGGTCACGGGCCGGCAGGAAGCGCCCGCCCGCTTCGCGTTTTGGCACTGCCCTGCTGGCCCCCGCCTCGCGGGTGATGCCTGCCCCACAGGGGAGCACAGAGGGAGACCCGCTTCCTGCCGCTCGTTGCTCGCTTCCCTCCCTGACCAAATGTTCATTACAAGCCCGCAATGCAGCAAAGGCTGTTTCGGGCTGCCTGGGTTTTGCCTCTAGCCTGTGTAAGCTCACCCGAAGATCGGCACCATCTTATACATCTAGGCAGAGAGAGAGAGAGGGCCCCACAACTCCCAGCTGGCCGAACACTCAGAGCTGTGGGATTTCATCCATCTAAACACGCATGTGATGGTTCCTTACATGTGTTAGTTTGGTGCCATAAGATTTGTTACTGTTTTTCCTGCCACTAGCTAACATTCTTTCCTTCATTAAATTTCTGTACCTCTCAACAGTCAAAGCTCAATGGAGTTTGTAAAAATGACAAGGCATAAATGTAAATTAAAAAAGCTCTTCTTTATGGAATCAAATCTGTATTCTGAATAAATGAACCATAAACAACTACAAATCAAGATTAAATAGATACCATTTACAGGGAGTGGTTTATTAAATGGGCAGCTGCACAGAAGGTAGCCTTATTACTGTAATACTAATACATGGCCTCTGAGCATGGGCAAAGTGGCTTTTCTTCACTCAGAACAGCCAGAAAATGATATGGGCATCCAGCTCAGGACTGAGACTTCTGGCCCTTCTTGGTTTAGAAATGAAGTTCTGGCAGCTGCGCCAGTTACGGCAGGGCAGGAAGCAGGCGGCAAAGACAGTCTCTCCCAGCACATCAAGATGCTGGTGCGAGGAAAGTTAATTACCACGGCTGACATCCCAACGGTGGGCAATAATGCATGAACGGAGCTGTAGTGCCACATCACTGCCGAGCTCCCAGCCAGATGGGAACCCAGCCCTCTTTCCCTGCTGCAAAAGGGCAGTGCGGAGAGAACAGCATTCCCAGGCACGGGGGGCCCGAGGGTGCAATTAGCGGAGGCGGCCAGGTGGCCCAGGGATGCCTCGCGGGGCTGGTACAAGCCGGCTCCTGGCAGCCCGGCCCTTGCCAGCGAGAGGCATGGGGCAGACTAAAGGCACCAGCGGGCTCTGGCGAGGGCGGAACCGCTTCTCGTCCCGGTGCTGGCCCTGCCGAAGCTCTTAAGGGGCCCTCCTCCCAGCCGCTGCCTCTCCTCCCTTTTCCATCGCCTGCCCGCAGGGGTTGCAGCCGCCTGGAAGGAAACGCCGCATCCTGTTTTCCTGAGCAGTGGGAAAATCAGGGCAAGCGTTGCAAGAGTGCCACCCTTGTGCTTTCTGTACCCAGCGAACCAGGCCGTGGCTTCAGCAAGTCCGCACCACAGAACTCAATTCATTTCCCTGGTGTGATGGCAATTTTCTGCCTGCGTTCCTAAGGCCTTTCTCTTCCGGAAGAAAACAGAGCAAGCACGGGAATTCTGGCAGGGTGCCGGTAGAAACGGGCTTCTGTGCAGTTCTGTCGTTTTCCAGCTGGTCGTGTTGTTGCTGCAGGACTCCGAGGAAGGAGACTTAAAATGCACAGCTAAATCTAAGAAGAATGGGCAAAGCTCCCTGGAGAAGGCCCTCCCACTGGGGCGAGAGGCAGAGGAAAAGACCAAATACACGGTGGATGGACTACGTCAAGGAAGCCACGGCCTTCAGCCCAGAAGAACTAAGCAGGGCTGTTGTGGATAGGCAATTCTGGGGGGCTTTCCTTTTTGGGGTCACCTTAAGTCAGAAACGCCTCGACAGCACATCATAACAACAGAAATCTAGGAACAGTGCCAGGTTCACGTTGTAATGTCCCCTCTTCCCTTCATGTTTAGGATAGGAGCATCTGGAACTGAGGAAGCAGCATTGCTAAAGCAAGTAATTTCCTGAAAAAAACCAGCGCCGCTTATGGAGAATGAGCTGTTCCTTGGCTCTCAAAGTGCATGAAATGTGCTGTGAAGAGGCTGCAGGCTGGAAGGAAGGAACACGTTGAACACACGTGCCCCCTCTTGTAGTGGATGGACCGCAAGCGATGGTGGGCTTTTTCAGGAAATGACAAGGCCGTGTGGTGCCCCCCAAGGGGCAGGGCAGAGAGGACGGCCAGGAAGGTGCTGCACACCTGGCACGCCACCACTGAGCGGGCGCTTCGCCTGCTGGCCGCACCGCTTCGCGCAGAGCCGGTCCTCTGGTGGTGCAGACGGGGACGGGGCCTTGGGAAAAAAGGCAGCCTTGCAGGGCTCCCACACCAAAGTCAGGAAGTGCCTCAGAGAGGGAAGGGACGGTCCCAATCCTAGCCGTTTGGATTCCTTTGCCCACTCTCACACATAAACCTATCTGAACAATTTTTAGGAGAGGCTGTGTTTAAGAACTGTTTGAGGCCATTCAACATCACTAGGATTTCTGTTTTATGAAGCTGTTAGATGCTTTGATGTCTGTCTACTGGAGGAAGCAGAAGGCACACTGAGCAAGTGGAAATATGTTGCAAGGAATCTGGACTTAAACCTCGTTGCTCCGAACTACTACCAGGAGCATATTTCCGCCACCCGCCCAGGGCACGAGATGGACACCGCTGCTCCCACCGACCAGGAGGGGCTGCCACGCCTCTGCCAGCCCCTTCACCTGCGACATCGCCAGACACCAAGATGGAGGCCATCGGCTACCACTTGCTTATTCCAGGGGGACTGAACTCATCCTTCCCCGCAATGGTCCGTCACACGCGTCCAAGTGCCAAACCACCGTTCTCGGGACAGGGAGACCGATGCAGGGGACATCCTCTGGACGGCAGCAGCTGCCAGGGCCCCATTTTCCCAGATCCCTAATGTGTGGGACCAGTCAGACAGGAAAAGCTCCCCCCTCCCCACGCACAGGCGCTGCCTCTCAGAGCAAAGGGCTAGCGAGGGCCCGGGAACTCCCCCCACTGGCCGCTCCTTCTCTGAAGGCGCTTTCACACATGGCGTAGAGCTGGGTTGCGCCAGGGCAGCGGCATGGAGGCAGGGGCAGACGAGGCCCCTGGCGCCCTGGGCTCTAGCCCGGCCTGGCCATGGGGCCGGCTGAGTGGCACTGGGCCAGTCACAGGCTCTTGGCCCGCCCTACCTCCCAGGGTTGTTGTGGAGATAATAAGAGCAGCCGCGGCAGCCTCGAGTTCTTAGGAGCTTTTCTAGCCCATCCCCTACAGAAAAGAGGCAGGATATAAATCAAATAAAGAAAGCGCGGGAGTTGCAAACTGGAAAGTGCAGCTGCAATTGCGGCTTGTTTACTTGACAGCGGCTCCAGCTGCCAAGGGGCCTTCAGAGAAACGTGCTCAACGAGTCTCGTGCGAAAGGAACCACGATTTCCGACCTCCAGCCTAAGGGGCCGAGCCCGTCCCGGCGCCCCGGCTGCAGGTCTTCCCGGGAAAAGCGCGGCGCCCGCCGCCCCTCCCGGCCCGCCGAGGACGGAGCGCGGCGCCCGCCCCGCACTGCGGCAGCGCCTCTGCAGCGGGCGCCCGCGGGCGCCGCGCTCCTCCAGCCGCCCGCGCCGAAGCTTCTGGAGCCGCGGCCGGCAGGGCGGGTGCGGGGGGGCCGGCTCTCCCCTCCCCCCTCCCGTTAGCGAGCCGCGCAACGGGAGCGGCGCAAGGCGGACCCGGGGGGCCTCGATCCCTCCGCCATCAAGCACGGGCCGCGGCAGCCGCGTCGTCCAGGTCACACGCGGCGGGCCTCTGCGCGAGGGAGGCGCCGAGCCGGGAGCGAGGCCGGGGCTGCGGCTCCCCGGGCACCTTCCGGGGCGGGTCTGCCGGGGGCGCGGCTTGCCGAGCAGGGACGCCTCGGCCGAGACACGTACTCGGGACGGGGACGGGGACGGGGACGCGGCGGAGATCGCGGCGCCGCCGAGCCGCTCGGACACGCCGCCCAGCTCGGGGCGCCCCAAGGAGGCGCGGGCGGCGGAGGTCGCCCCCGCCTTCCCTCTCCGCTCCGCGGGCGCCATTTTGTGGCCTCTGCCTCGCCGGGCGGCCATTTTATGGCCAGAGCCCGGCCGCGGCGCTGCAGTTCCCGGAGCGGCCTCGGGCCCGCGGCGGCGCTGTGGCGCTCGCCCCCCCGGGAGCCGCCCTGCTCGGCAGGCTCAGCCCCGCTCGCCGGAGGCCGCGGCTCGCCCGGCGCGCCCGAGAAACGCTTGGATGGCGCGCAGGCCGCACCGAAGGCCTCCGCTTGGATGGCGCGCAGGCCGCACCGAAGGCCTCCGCCTGCCGGGAATACGGAGAGGTGCCTGGCTGCTCCTGGACGGGCTCCGCTCACGGGGTCCCCGGCCTCGAAATGCAAGCCCGCCTTTCTCCATCGTGCACCTTTGGGGGGCTCAGCATCAAGTTGAAATCCAAGCCAGCGCACCTTTGCTTCGCACAACACGGAGAATGCAACAAAAAGCCAAGCGAGCCGCTGGGCGGAAGACACCCTGGCTAACGGGTGGGGGGGGTGCAGGAGCAGGGGCCACCCCAAAGCGGCACGTGCCACATTCCCCCCCCCCCGGGACGGGCCTTCTGGTGATGCACACGGTCCCTGGGGTGGCTCCGTCGGGCCTGGCAAATCAATGAGCACGGAAGGGGCTGTCAGCCCCATGGGGAAGATGCTCCCTATGGGGGACCTGCCAGAGCTGGTGGTGCACCAAGGAGTCCCAGCACCTGGAAAGATGGCTTAGCCTCTTTGCAGCATTGGCTTTTGGCGGGTCGCCCCCGGCGGAGCAGCTTCTGCCTCTGAACCGTGGCAGAATCGACAGCAGGCGCTTCTGTTTCCATGCAGCCTCTCCCCGCTCCCATTCTACAAAGAAGAAATGCCTCTCCTCAGGCTCAGGTTGTGGCCATGGGAGCCTTAAGCTTCCCGTGCTCATTTTTCCATCTTCTGGCCCCCGCACCAGCGTGAGGCTGCCCCCAAGAGCTGCGTCAGAGCGCAACAGACCAAAGGTTTGCCCCTCGCACCGTAAAGCAATTCCCGAATATCTCCGGGGTGCGATGAGCCTCCTGCATCCCTGCCTGCCTGCTCCAGCTGCTGCTCTTTGGCTGTTGCTTCCCTTGCAAACGGAGGCACCGGCAGCATCGTGAGCGCCCTGTGGGGTGGTCCAGCTGCCACGGCCTGTGGCGCCGGATCCGCCACCTCCTTGCCCACCTGCATGAAGTCCCCTCAGGGCCCCCTCCGACCCCAGCAGGCCGGGGATCCCCTGCAGCCAGGCCTGCCTGCCTGCCTGCTCCACATGTACAACGCATTTATCAAGCAGCTGCTCCCATGACAGCCCTCACACAGCCTCCAACACCGCTACCCAAAATGGGCAGGATCCCACATGAAGAGACACCTTTGTCGGATTTCAAGCACATCTACTTAAAGGCAGTACAACGGGCCACCAGCCCCTTGGCCCTGTTTCGGGGGGCTCTCTCTGGACATGCAGTTTTGGGAGGAGAAACCCCTGGAAAAGTCCCTGTAGAGCTGTGATGGGGGGGAGCCCCCAAGGGCGAGTGCCTACACTCCCACAACGGTGCCCGCACCCTGCGCTGGCCCACTCAGCCTATGTGGCACCCAGCGTCTCCACGGACGGCAGCTGCAAGTGAATAAAGGAGTCTCCCAGCCCCCCCACCGCCGATTGCAGAGGGACGGTGGCCCGGTGCTGCCCCCTGGTGGCCCGAGAGGCACACGCCCGGGGCGCTCAGGCCATGCTGCTGTGCCTGCTCGGACAGGGACAAGTGGGGTGCTGTGGCCACTTCCGGGGGGCTGCAGGGCCTTTTCTGTTCAAGCAAGCACCAGCCTGCGCCTTCAAGGCAACCTGGGGCACGGCGCATACAAGGCCTGGCACAAGCGTTCACGTCACAATTTTCCCGTTCAAGGCGCTCAAAGGGATGGGGCACTCGTGTAATTCATGCTTAATTTCCAAATGAAAAAACCAAGCAGCCAACGCCCCGGCTCAGTTCTGGCATCCCACCAGGCACCATGAAGGCCCCTCCATCCCTGATGCAGGGCTGCTTGGCCTCGGGCACACCAGGCGTGCCCCAGAGCTCCCCCATCCTCGCCGCGACGTCACGTTTGAGCCGGTCACTGAATTCGGGTGCTGGAAATTACCCCACCAGAGATCAAAGGGAATGCATCTGAAGACGCGTTCCGGCTGAAATGCTCTCGGGTCCCCGTTTCCTTCCCTTATTGTCTCATCTGTTCTACACAGCAGAGAAAGTCAACCGGAAACTTGTAGCGCTTCACCCAGAAACCTCCAAGCAATTTCCTGTACTCTCCTGTGTTACCCTCCCGCTATGATTCTCACAGTGACTTCTCAACCTGCCACACGCAGGTCATCAGGTAAGACTGGGGGGAGGGGGGAGAGAGTCCCGCAAGATCCTGGCCAGGCTCTGTGCAGAAGACGGGGCTCGGAGGAGGACGCGATGCTCTTGCTCGGGCAGCCCCAGAGTGTGGAAAGCAGAGCCTAGCCTTCAGATGGTGCCTGGCCACCCCTCTGCTCACGCCTGCCTCCCCGGGGGCAGAAGAGGGCTCCCACAAGCCCCCTAGCCCGGGCAGCCCCCTGCCCAGGCCGTGCAGCGTGTCCATGCCAGGAATGCCCTGCAAGCAGCAACGGGGAAATTCCTGACCCACGTCCCACCAGTCAGTCCCTGGGCCACTTCACTCAGTCCCCAGATTAAACCTCAACATGGAAACACATGTTTATACAAAGACTCAAAGAGAAAATGGAAGCAGGAGGGAGAGACGGCAGGTTGCCAGTGTAAACACACCACCCAGAAAGACTTGCTCCTCGGCAGGATGGTCACTTCGTCTGTCGGATGTGGCAGGACTTGCAGAGGAGGCGGTGGCCCAGAGGGTAGCAGCCGTCCTCCGTGGGCTCGGGCGACAGCAGCACCTGGCATCTCTGCAGCACAAAGGAAACCAACAGTAAGGCCGCGGGACCCAAGGGTGCTGCCAACAACAGGCTGCTCGCGTCGTCCGTGCCAGCACACGGAAACTCTTGCAACCCGAGGGCTGAATTCCAGCGACAGGCAAGTCAGGGAGCAGCAGGGGCAGGTCCCAAATTCAAAGAGCAACCTCTGAGGTCATTCAGCTCTTCCTGCCCGGAGCTAAGCCTTGCCAGAGGCTGTTCAGCAGCTGAGAATGGGGCAGCCGCAGAGGCTGGAAGCCGCCCACTGGTTGTTAGGCAAAGGGTGGCGGAAGGGAAGTGGCCGGGCGCCTCCGAGAACAGCTCTGAAGGGTACTCGGTACATAAATCTACTAAATTAAGACCATAAAGACGGAACCATTGGAGGGCCTGGTCAAGGTAGGAATTTTCTCGCAGGTTAGAGGTTCGGCATCCTTGAGCGAGGCCTTCCTGAGGAGGCGGAGATGGCGGCACCGGCCAGTGGGACAGCGCAAAGCCCCGAGCAGATGCTCCGTGCCTTGCGAGAACTGGTACTTTGCTTACTCTGCTTAAAAAGCTGTTTCTTAAAACCAGGAAATGCACCTGAAGGGCACGCACTTCACGTGTGGGTCTTTCAAGCTTGGCTTTGCTCCCGTTCAGTTTTGCTTTTTTATGCTCAGTGCTTGGTCAACAGTAAACCGAGCCTTGCGATTCAGTGTCTGCGTAAGCCAGCGGAGAGAGGAGGAAGAGGACCCTCGAAGTCTGCAGCAAAATTGCCCCTTTCTTAGCATCCTACGCTCAAGCAGGGACCCCGCGCGTATCGACAGGTTTTGGGAGGTGGGGCAAATCCGCAGGCGAGGGAGAAGTGAGGTGAGCGCAGCGCTCCTAGACCAGGCCCTCTCTCCACGTACCTCGCAGCGGTAGCAGTCCTCATGGAAGCTCCTGCCCATGCACTCAATCTTGTAGAAGTCCCTGCCGTGGCTTGGAATGATGGGCTTCTCACAGGCACCACACACGGAAGCAAACTTCCTGAAAGACGGACGGGCAGGCAGACGATTGTCACCAGTTCAGGAAGCAAGTTTTGCATTAAGCGGCAGGCTTTTAAAAAATTCTCTGGATGCTTTTTAGAGAGAGCCAACATTTTGGCAGGTTTCTTCCCTCCCTCGGTTTTTCCCTCTTCACGCAAAGGGCCTTCTCAGTGAGTTTCTAATGCAGCTGAATGGTGTTCCTTCGTCCTGTTTGATGCAACCCCTCCCCCCCGTGCAGCAGCTTATGCGTCCAGGGAGCAGAACCTCCACTACCAATGCCCCCCAGTCGTGCCCAGCGCTGGCGGCCGCACCTGTAAAAGTCGTCCAGGCAAAGCACCTCGTGGTCGTCACCCACCGCGAAGGTCTCGTCCCCAATCGTGCGGCCACACGCCGCACAGGTGAAGCACTCCGGGTGGTACCCACGCCCCATGGCCCACACGATCTGGTCCGTGACCAGGTCCCGGCAAGTCCCACACTTCTCCAGCGTGTTCTGCAGCCAGGCGGGAGGAGAGAGCAGGCGGTGGCGGGGCCTCTTCCATTCTGGGTGGCTGTCCTGCGGCACCCCTGCCCAGGGCCGGCCCCCGCCCCATCTGAAGGGACCGAGACAGCCGCAGGCAGTGACCCACCCAGGGGCCGCGCCTGGAGCCCGCAGCCAGGAGGCAGGGTGCAGCCGCCAGCAAAGGCACCTACCTGGTAGCAGGGCGTGCAGAGTGGCCGGCCCTCCTTCTGGTAATAGCGCTGCCCTGCCAGGGCGCAGTTGCAGGAGCGGCAGGCGAAGCAGCCCGCGTGGTACTGCTTGTTCATGGCTTCCAGCGTGGGGGCCCACGGGGCGAGGGCCTTGTGGCAAGAGGCGCAGATATCTGGGGGAGCAAGGGTGGCGGGTGTGAGGCCGCGCTCGCCCCAGAGCCACTTCCAGGCGGAGGTCTGGGGAGCCACAGCGCGAGGGGCGTGGGCCCCGCGGAGCTGCCTCCGCTCGGGAAGCTGTGCGGGTCTCACCTGTGGAGAGCGTGTGCTCCCCCTGCCTCTCCGCCTGCGGCTCATCAGCCCGCCCCAGCGTGGAGGTCAGGATTTGGGGGCTCTTCGGATCTGCCGGAAGTGTCAGAGAAGTCTGGAAAACAGGAAGAAACCGACTCAGCTAACCAACTGCCGCAGAAAGCAGAATATATTTCCGGGCAGACATAAGGTGAGCTGCAACGGCCCCTCCAGGACGTGGTGAAGAGCCTCCCATTGGGGCACAGGACGCTTCTGCCCCGTGGCAACAGAGCTAGAGGCCTGAACTGAACCGCTGGTTGGTTTGGGGGTTTTCCTAGCCTGGACGACCCTTTGAAAAGTAGAGCAGGGAATCTTTAATGGAATTGGACAGTTTTTAAATATTGGACATGTTTTTGTATTGTGAGCCGCCCCGAGGCTGCTGCAAGGGGCGGCATATAAATATTTAAATAAATAAATAAATAAATTGGGGGCCTTTGCTAAACAGACCTACTTAGGGGTGGACAAAGTGGGATACTTTGCCGGCCACGATCCTGGGTCAGCGTCTGTGCGCAGCCCCCGCTTTAACTCTGCTTCCAACTCATAAACAGTCTCTTGGCACCACTGATGGGTTCTGCCCTAGCAACAGCTCTTGGGGGGTTTCTCTCCGATTATGGAGCAAAAGAAGCTGATCGGTTCAAGATACAAGAGCATCCTAAAAACACGCTAAAAGCATCCATGCACTTACCTGAAGGGATCCGGGCTGAGCTTCTGCTTGCTGCTGGAAACCAGGAGCACGTATCTCCACTGGGAAGGGACTGGAGTATGAGGGGGGTGGAGGAGGTGGAGGCGGGAAAAAGAGGCCATCCGGGTCATTGTCCAGGGAATCACTAGGCAAGACGACAGGAGGTGGCGGCGGCAGGGCAGAGCACCCTGAAACAGGCAAGGAGCAGCTTTTGTCTTGAGGGTTAGAAACTTGGATGTGCATTTTAACATGACAATCAGTCTGGGGCCGAGCCTGGGGTGGCACTCCGGTGAAATGGACGCCCGCCGAGGTCGGCACTCCCTGGCTGGCCTCTGGCCGGCACGCAATCCAGTCCCCGTGCCCACCACCCCGCTCACCTCCGTTGGGCACGCCAGGGCCTCCCCGCCCACTTCCCGCACCCCCTCGGACGGCTTCCGCGGATACGGGGGCCGGGGCCGGGCCGGGCCCTGTCGGCTTCGGCGCCTCCTTCGGGAGATGGCTGCTGGGCTGCGGGGGGGCCTTCTGGGCCCTGGGTCTGCCTGCGGCGGCGAGAGGGTCCCGCTTCGGGGGGGCGAGGGTGATGAAGACAGACGAGGCGACCCGCCTCTCCGCTGTGGTCGGCAGCATCGCAGCCACCTGGAGGGGCGGGGAGAGAGGCGGGGAAGCGGCTCGTGGGGGGCTCCGGAGGGGGCGACCTGGCCCCCGGGCCGGGCTCCCTCCTCGCCTGCAGCACTTCCGCTGCGGGGCTGGATTGAGGGAGGCCCGGATCCCGCCCCCCGTGCTGCAGGGCTGCCGGGCCGGGCCTGGGCGTCGGGACGGCGGGGCGACGGCTCGCTTGCCGGCAACTGCGCGAGCACCGGGCGGCGCACGACCTGCCCCCGCCCGCGCCCGCGCCCCGGCAGGGACCTCCCGCCAGGCCCGAAGGCAGGCCGAGCACCGAGCCGGTTCTCCGCCTCGGGCCACGTGCCTCCGTCCCGCGCGCCGCCTCGCCGTCCCGCGATGGGAGCCGCGCGGGCCCGCGAGGACCTTGAGCGGCCGCGAAGGCTGCCGCGCCCTCGAGGCGAAGCGCCCGCCCCGCCAGCGCCCCTCCCGGAGAGCACGCGGGCTCCCCGCAGAGCCGGAGGCCGCAACCCGGGAAGGTCGCGCAGGGGGGGCGGCGGCGGCGGCGGCGACGCTCCCGGCGCCGCAAGCCGCGCCTCCCGGGCCGCCCTCCGCCCCGCCGGCGGGGCCCCTGCCGGGCCAGGGCTCCGGGTCCGTCGCGGCCCCTGCTGCGGGGCGAGCGGAGGCCCTCAGGCCTGCAGCCTGGCGCGGGCCACCGGGCCAGGCGCCCCTCCGCGCCCCGGGCGGCTCCACCTGCCGGCTCAGGTGCCAGGGCACCCGGCGCCCCCCTGCCTCGCGTGGAGCCCGCGGCCCCGGGGAGGGTGGCCGGAAGGCCCGCCAGCGAGCCCCGGGCCCCCCGGCCCGCCCACGGGCAGCAGCAGGCGTCGGTCTTGGGACCGCCTTGCCAGCCCCGCCTGCGCCCGCATCTTTAGGCTGCGTTTCAATCTACTTCGCCTCGCTAGGATTGACCTCTCCGAGAAGTCGGAGGCCAGAAGTGGCGGACCGGGATCGGGGCGAGGCGGCGGCCGTCGATTTAGCGAGCGCCCGTCCGGCCCCGGCCCCGGCCCCGGCCCCGGCCCCGCTTCGCCTCGCCCCGGGCCGGCAGGCAGGCAGGCAGGCAGGCAGCGCCGCGCCCGAGGAGGGGAGCCGCCGCAGACGCCCGTTTGAACTTCCCGCCCCGGCCGGACAAAAGAGCCGCCGCCCCGCCGCCTGCCTTGCCTGCCTGCCGCCTCGCCCGCGCCGCGCCGCTCGCTCGCTCCCTCCGCGCCGCCCGCCGCTGGCGCCTACGGGGCGCGCATCCTGCCCCGCGCCCGGTCCCAGGGCGGGGAGGCTCCCTGCGCCTCCGCCTCCCGCCCCGCCCCGCCCCGCCCGCCACGGGGCTGGGAGAGGGGCGCACCTCGGATCCTCCCGCGGCAGGCGCGGCCAGGCACCGCTAGCGCTGCCGGGCTGGTTGGGGCTTCCCAGCCCCCCCGACTACAGCTCCCATCATCCCCAGCCAGCGCTCTGCAGGGCCCCCACCTAGCCCTTGCCGGCCTTTTGGGAGGCCCCCACAGGAAGCCGCCCTCCTGGCTACTCAAGCAGGAGCCTCCGAAGACCCCGGAGCTGGACCAGGCCAGCCCCCAGGCCATTGCCCTGCTCACAGACTTGCCAAGCCGCCCCCGCGGGAAGCCCCCCCGGGACAGAAACACGGCAGCACCCCCCGCCTGTGCTCCCCAGCAGCTGGCACAGGAGCCCACCTGGTGCCCACCAGGGCTGGAGTCACAGCGGCTCCCCCTTTCAGACGGCCCCCTTCTAAGGCTGGCCAAAGTGGCGGCCACCATGCCGCCTCGGGGACACCCGTGCCAGAGTCGCCGGCCCGCCTGCCCTGCCTGCCAGGGTCTGGGGTGCCTCCTCTGGGCTCCAGGCTCGCTTCCCCGGAAGTGCCTCGTGCCAGAGGCGCCGGGCAGGATCTCGGGCGCCACACTCACCCGGACACCTGCCTGGGCCCCAGGCGGGCTCTGCGTCTGCAGTGGGGTGTCCCCGGCCCTGCCAGCTCCCCAGGAAGTTCCGGAGCCGCCCTTCCCTTGTTCCGGAGGACCTGCAAGGACAGGAGAGCTCTGGGCACTTCCGGAGAAAGCGCCAGCGAACATGTTTGCCTTTAAGGTGCGGCAAGCAGTGGACCCAGGTGTGTGGGGTCTGGAGCAGGGAGTCTTCTGCCCCCATCTGAATGGCACCATCTCAGTCGGGACCCAGCTCTGGATCGCCTGTTCAGCTCCAGAGGGGCCTCGGCTCCCATTCAGCTGCGTCGCGCCCCCTCCTTTGGACCCATCCGCTGCACCTTCTTGGGGGCCTCCCCGTGGCTTTCTGGAGACACGTGGGGAGGGGGAGGCCACTGCTTCCCCGAGGCCACCTCCTCTCAGCCTCCCCTGGCCCAGCTTCCGGAGGGTGGGCACTTAGGTTTCCTCGTGGGGACGTGGATTTCTGTTGCGCGCCCTCTTGGGAGCAGCCGAGCGGCGTCAGTGCTTGCCGGCTGGTCAGTGCTGGGAAGGTCTGACGCAGCACCCGGTGGGGAGGACGCTGGGCGCTGCGTCAGACCTTTTGTGGGGGGCGGGATCCCTGCGGAAGAGGCCCTCTGCAACCAGGCGCATCCCGGGATGCCAAGGGGGGGGGCGTGGGGATCAAGGGAGGGATGAGCCCTTCTCTGGCCCCACGGCAAGGAAGTCTCCAGTGTGGCTTTGCAGGGCTCCGGTCACACAACGGTCTCTGCGGAGGGGGCCCCTTTGGCCTAGCCGAGGACGACCCTCCACGTGCTCTGGGCAATGCCCATTTTCCTGGGGCATCTCGCTGGCAGGCCTCGTGCCGGACAGGTGCTCCTCTGTCCCGAGCGGGGCCTTCCACGCTCTGAATTTGCAGAGGGTGGCTGAGCGAAGGCGACCCCTCGGCAGGGCCACTTGCCCCCTGCTGGCCCCCGGCTCCTCCTGGCATCCAGCGCCAGCTTCCTGCCGGCCCTTCCTCTCCTGGACCACGAATGGGAATTCAATGGCCCCACCAATTCAGGCTGTGTGGTGCTGGTGTGGGAGCCGCAGGGTGCGCCTGAGATGCCAAACTGCGGGCCAGACGGCTCAGAAAACAAAATCAACATAGCCAGGTTTGTTTTCGGAATTGGCGCCCTCGCGCTAAAGCAGGCTGCCGTGGCACAGGTATTGCCGCATTCCTCAGGAGCTGCTGTTCTGCAGGTGCGGCAGCGGACACTTCCCAGCAGGAGCAGCACACCTGGAGGGCCCCCGCTTCTGGGCCGCCACAGCCGCGGCTTGGCCATCGAATGGTTAACTTCCGCAGCCCAAAGGGTCGCATTCATCCCACTCGACTCGCAGAGGCACTTCTGGCTCCCTGTCAAGTGCAGCCCTCAGCGCAAGGCAGGAAGTGGGGGGGCAGCGGGAAGGTGCTGGCGCTCGGCAGCGATGGAGCCGCCCCTCCCCGTCTGCGGGAAGCCCCTCCCATGGCTGGTCCGCGGAGAACCCGAAGTGAGGAGCCGGCGGTGGCCGGCCAGCTGCTGAGGGCACGGTGAGGTGAGGAGAGGAGGGGGCGATTCGGGATTGTGCTTTTTGGGTGCACTGCGGGGGAGGTACACCCCTCCTTTGGACAGGCTGCCTCATGCAGCCGCCGGAGGGGCCCTTGGCATTGCCAGGGTGGCGCAGGATGCAAAGGGGTGGCCGAAGCACCCACACGACGCACACGCAGCGCCAGCCGCAGCCCTGTCCCGGCCGGCTGGCCTCGCCTGACGGAGGGGTGCCCAGGCCAGCTCCCCGAGTGCCCCCAGGCCTCTCATGCGCAATCCAAGCGGGCTTCCCTGTTGTCCTTCTGCTCCAGGAGTGCGGGAGGCAGTGGAGGGGGACTGGCAGTGCTGGAGGACGTGTGGGCCCTCCAGACTTCATGGAGCACCGGCCATGGTGGCTGGGGCAGATGGAATAGGCAGCCTGCCCACACCTGGCCTACAGGTGTGCTGCCCTGCTGCAGCCACAGCCGCTCTGCCACTTCTGGCGCCCTGGAGATGTGCAGGACCACACCTCCCAAGAGCGGCTGAGCGGGATCATCGCTTCTGCAGGGGCCGGTAAATGGCAAAGATGGAGCCACGGAGGGGGGAAGCCACAGTGACCCCCCACCAAGGGGAAGGGCAGCAGAAGCTGGCTGCAGCGTGAAAGGCAGGCTGTAGGAACGTTTACATCCCAAAGCGCAAAATCTAGCCTTGGGCAACTTCGTTTTGGGGGCTAAGCGAAATGCCGTCAAACAGAGGCAAGCGCCTGCCTTTTTGAGACCCGTCCTCAGGTTCCGCTGTCTCTCTCGCACCTGGCCAGGTTGCTGGATTCCAGGCTCTAGCAGAAACCCCGGGGCCCCGCGAGCCGGAAGCTGTCCAGCCTGGCCATGGAGGTAAGTGAGGCCGTGGCGGGAGGGCGGCTCCGGGCTGCAGCACCCACGGGATGGTTCGGCTGTCTCCTCTTGGGCCGGGAGCAGGCAGCCCTCCGGGGCGGGAGGCGCGTTGCCAAGGAACTGGCGCGGTTTCCTCTTCGCCTTCAGCAGGGCCTCCTCCGTCTTCCAGGGTCTGGTGGCCTTCGAGGAGGTGGCCGTCTATTTCACTGAGGAGGAATGGCCGCTCCTGGATCTGGGCCAGAGGCAGCTGTACCAGGACGTCATGCTGGAAAACTACGGCCACGTGGCCAGTGTGGGTAAGGAACGTGCAGCCCCGGCTTTGCCACCACAGAGGCCACAAATGGCTAAGAACACTGATGCAGTACAGTCCGACGCAGGCCTGCTTGGGATTAAGTGGTAGCTGGGAATGATGGGACCTGCACTCCCACACACCTGGATGGCACCAGGTAGGGGAGGAACGGTGCTCAGGGCTGCAGCCTCCAGCTTCTACCCTGCTCCGTGC
The DNA here is from genome assembly GCA_023646645.1 of Varanus salvator macromaculatus. Classification (NCBI taxonomy): domain Eukaryota; kingdom Metazoa; phylum Chordata; class Lepidosauria; order Squamata; family Varanidae; genus Varanus; species Varanus salvator. Next base: position 13,615,836 of record JAIXND010000800.1, on the reverse strand, counting down.
TTCCTAAGCCACAAGCCCAGAAGCCTCCGGTGCTTTGCCATGTTCACTCATTGTGACTACGCTCTGAGTAACGCGTCTGGATTCCTGAAGAGGGCATTTCCCTCTGAAAAGCAGGAAGTCCCAGGAATCAGTCACTCGTGGCTGACTGCAAAGCCTTCTTGTTTCTTCTTGCCCGAATATGTTGCAGCCAGGAGTAACTGGTCTGTTGTCTGCTTCCTCCAATCCAGTTCCCCGTCCGTCCTTCATTTCCAAACCTGCCCTAATCTCCTGGATGGAGGAAGGTGGACAACGAATCGTCCAGGTTCGCATGGGAGGTAGCCCAGCAGGCCGCTGCCCAGGTATGTGGTAGAGCCCCTTGTTACCTGGGATTTGCGGAGAGGGTTCCCTGGACAGCTGTCTATTTTTACCTTTGTATTTATATCATCTAAGATGGGATGACCCCACTGGGGTGAAGGTTCCCACCCACACAGACAATCCCTCTCCTCTTCTCCTACTAAGATACAATCTCTGGTGGTCCGAAGCAGTCAAGACCTCCAGGGGGATCAGCTCGGAGCATTGCCCTGGTCAGAGATGGCCCATGGGGCTACCAGAATTGACTTCATTCCTTTGCCAGGGCAGAAACCGGAGTGGGTCAAGCAGCCAGGCCTGCACTCGTTCTCCACACCAGCTCACTGATGAGAAGCTCCGTGTCTTACTTGCTTCCTTCTTGCCCAGGTCACGGGAAGCAGGCAGAAGATTTGGGGGTATCGATGGAGACCAGTGAGCGGGAATCGGAGCGAGAGGCCTCTGGGAATCACAAGCAAGCTGGGATGCCCAAAGGCAGCCAAGGGCATCTTTCAAGAAAGGAGGCCGTTCCCGGCCAGGGTGCTGAAGACCTGGCTGGGCGAGAACTTCCCACGGCAGCAAGAAGGCATGCGCTCGCTTGGTGTGCAGAAGGGCCCAGCTGGAAGCAGAGCATTGATTTGCTCTGCGGGAGCCATGCGGGGGGAAATGTATCTGGCGAGTGTGGAAAGACTGTCCACATCACCCCCTCCAAACAAGAAAGAAGCAATGTGAAGAGCATCAGTGGCTGCTCGGCAGAGGTGACGGCCTCCAGCCACAGAGCGAGACTGAAGGCCCCTCAAAGCGTCGATGCACCGGAAAGGGGACGCGCTGGCGAGGAGGAGAGCTTGCAGCAGGCATCGCGCTTCATTGGTGGTCAAAGAGTCCCTCCGGGGGGGAGAACACTTACATCCACAGAGCATGGAAAGGGTTTCCATGATAAGGGCTCTGATCTGATTATACATCAAATAATTCACAGAAGGGAGAACCCGTATCTGTGCCTGGAGTATGAAAAGAGCCTCCATAAGCAGTCAAGCTCTACCTTCCAGCGGACACGCCACTCAGCAGAAAGGCCGTATAAATGCTTGGAGTGTGGAAAATGCTTCATTAAAAGCGCCAGCCTCACTTCCCATCAAAGAACGCACACGGGAGAAAAACCGTTCCAGTGCTCTGAGTGCGGAAAGCGCTTCAGCCAGCATTCGAACCTCACTTCGCATCAGAGAACCCACAGTGGTGAGAAGCCCTACGCATGTCTGGAATGTGGGAAGAGCTTCAGGTGGAACACACACCTCCGTTCTCATAAAAAGGCCCACGCGGGAGAAAAACTGTTTCAGTGCTTGGCGTGCGGAAAGCGCTTCGGCCAGAGAATCCATCTTACTAAACATCAAGGACTCCACACGGGCGAAAAGCCATTTAAATGTCTGGAATGTGGCAAAAGCTTCAGTCAGAGCTCAAGCCTCATGTCGCATCATATAATCCATACGGGGGAAAAACCGTTCTCATGCTTAGAATGTGGAAAGGGCTTCACGCAGAGGATCCACCTGACCATACATCAGATCACCCACACGGGAGAAAAGCCGTACACGTGCCTGGAATGCGGAAAGAGGTTCAGTCAGCGCTCCAACCTCACCACACATCAGCGGATCCACACCGGGGAGAAGCCACACACGTGCCTGGAATGTGGAAAGAGGTTTAGTGAGCGCTCGAGCCTCACTTTCCACGAGAGGTTCCACACAGGGGAGAAACCTTACGAGTGCCCAGACTGTGGCAAGCGCTTCAGTCGTAGTACGTGCTTAACCTCACATCAGAGAATCCACACCGGGGAAAAGCCGTATAAATGCCGGGAGTGCGGAAAGAGCTTCAGTTGGAGCTCGAGTCTTGCGAAACACGAGGGGCTCCACACGGGGGAAAAACTGTATAAATGCCTGGAGTGCGGGAAGAGCTTCGTTAACAGCGGACATCTCACGAGGCATCAGATCATCCACACGGGAGAAAAACCATACACGTGCCTGCAGTGTGGGAAGCGCTTCAGCCAGAGCTCGAGCCTGACTTCACATCAGAGGATCCACACGGGGGAAAAGCCGTTCCAGTGCCTGCAGTGCGGGAAGCGCTTCAGCCAGCGTTCAAACCTTACGAGACATCAAGGGGTTCATGTAGGGGGAAGCCACGTAACTGCTTGGAATCTGGGAGCAGCATCATTCACAGAGACACATTAATAGGGATCCAAGAGTCCATGCAGGAGAGAAACCTTACAGTGCGGGAAGAACCTCAATCAGAATATCTACTCAGTTCTTAAGAAAGAATTTGAGTGGGCCCCTAAAAGCTCACCGAGCAGCAGGGCTCCACCAGTAGCAAAAGGGAGTTGTAAATAATTCAGTGTGGTCGGTGTGGGGGAAGGTGGTCCTTGATGGCCAGGGGGGCAAACCTCACTTACAGAGCAATCCTGCGCTTGCTTACTCAGAAGCAGGTTCCGCCAGGTTCAGCAGGGTCTGTTCCCACGTAACTGTGCATCGCCCCGCAGCCTTTATTCTGCTGCAGCGAAACCAACAAGCAGGCAACCTGTCTGGAGATAGTGACAGCTGACCGAAGAAGTTTTCAAAGCCAGAGAGAAACCTGCCAGGTCCAGAATAAATTTCCAGACAGATGCTGGCTGTGTTGTCTTGTTCTTGTCTCTTCCTAGACTCCGTTTGGAGATGGCTTGATAAACGAAGGACTTCTCGAGCCCTGTAGGTTTTCTGGGAACTTACCTTGGCATAACTCCTTGCCTAAGTGACAGAAATGCCTACAGAATTTGACCGTGGGAATGTGTGGGTTTGCTTACTTCTTGGCTCTTTTAGAGAAATTTTCTTGTTTATATCTACACATTCTGTTAACACTTAGTACTTTTTAAGATTACTTTGTAATTGCAACAGTGTGATTTCATGTTCCCCGACTTCAGGTGGTCTCTGTAGTGAATGTATACTGGATAATATTGGGGTTCTTGTGAGAGGGTTTGAGGGTTGCCTGGAATAGTTATGTGCTGGAAATACACTAAACTTTTGAAAAACAGATGGGGGAAAGGATGCGGGGAGGTCTGTATGACTCTCAAAGCACACCCTCAGAGAAATCTGTGCCCAGCACATGCCTGGCACAGACCCTGCTCTGCTGGGGTGGGCTGAGCTATGCAGGAGAGATCTCTGCAGTCGGCTTGCACCAGTGAGCGTCTCAGACTCAGACACTGATCACGGGCTCAGAGGCGATCACCTGGGCTGCTGGCTCAAGGCACTACGGGGCTGGTCTCGTTCGTGGCTCCCTTCCTCAGCCAGAGCTCTGTGGTGGCACAGCCGGGGCCTTTGCCAGCCACCTCGCTGCTCAGTTGCCAGTTCAGGACTGCTTCCCTCTGGGTTTGAGGAGGGACACAACAGCTGCAAAGAGCAGCAGGCACTGGGAAGCAAAAGAAGAGCAAGAAAGTAGATTTGGGGGTTGCTGAGCAAGGAAGCACAGCATCTTAGGGTGCTTACCAGGACGACCTGCACCCGTGGAGGCTGACGGCTAGCTGCTTTCCTCGGCCACCACTGTGTGGGGCTGTAGCCCAGCCTGCCCTCCACTCCCGTCCCGCCGGCACAGCCAGCGCTGCTCAGGAAGGGCCCAGAGGCTTAGTCCAGGCTATGTTGGGATCACCTGGGAGGTTAGCGAGACGAAGTGGGAGAGCTCCAGCCGTGGTTTCCTGAATGCTCCCCGCAGCCGCCTGCCTTCATATGGTCCCGGAGCAGCTAACAGAATAAAGCACAGTCAACAAAATATGGTGAGGAAGATAAAATGCCACTCAAAGGGTAAGAGCAGCTTTCAGCCAGTGCAGAAGCACGTTTAAATAAGGGCACATAAATGGATGACCGAGATCTCTTGGACTGTGGCCAGCAAATGTATCAGGGAAAGTCTACACTTTACATGCTGTAAACATTTCTATTTACTGAATTTGAACAGCTACTCAGCAACATACAGACTCTTAGCAACTCAGAGAACAACAAATAAAATACAACTAAAACGATAACATGCTTCATTTAACCCCTTTCCTTCCTAGCAGAGGGACACCAGTCAAGTTGGGCGGGTCCTTCTTAGCATCGTAGCTGCTATGGACAAGCATTCGCATCGTGAGAACTGGACTGGCTCTCGGCACCTTCCCCCGACCATATCGGGAAGGTCTTGCGATGCCTCCATCTGCAGGTCGGCAACAGAACAGTTGCAAATTTGGCAATTTCCAGGCAAATAATCCAGGTAAGGTTACACTACCTTGGAAAAGTTACCTCTTGGCTCTAAGATTGTTTTAACAACAAGCTATTTTTAAAAATATCCTCTCTGGTTGTGACTCTGCTGTTTCCAGTACCCAAATTTTTGGGGAGGATGATTCTGTCCAAGTGGGGGCTGCCCGAGGGGCCATGTTCTCTTGCGCACCCCACCTCTCCGAGCGGAGGAAGTGCTGGAGACCATGTGGTCACTGGGAAATATCTGGATTATTTATGAATACTCAGGTTGGGAAGGAGTTTCTTGCCCAGCAAGGTGGCCAAAATCCAGTGTTCTCCCCCCCGCCCACCTATGGTCAGGTTCGCACATAAGGATAACCCAGAGTGTGGGTTGAGGCCGAGTTGCCATTTCATTGTCATTACACACAAACTCTGCTACGGCTTACCCATGTATGATTCGCTACAAACAACACAGGGAGGGTGTTTGGGATTACATGTGGCTACAACCCATGGTTGGCCCACAGTGCAGGGTTTGCATGTAACCACAAGCCACCATTCCACCAGAATGCATGTTTAGTGACAACCCATCCTCTGTTTAGGGGCCTGGCTGCCAAGCGCAGCCCAGCATGTGACATCGCGCTTGCCCTCCTCCAGGCTGCAGGCATGTGGGGCGGACTCGAGGGTTGGCCCTGAGGCCTGAGGCTGGCCACAGCTGGCCCCACGCGGCCCTTCCACAGGGAGCCCTTGACATCCGGCTGGGCAAGGCCCAGGGCCCAGAGCTGCTCTGCCCAAGGAGAGTGGGGACCTCTTCCCCGGTCAGGCAAACATGTTGCATCCGGCCGAGGATGCCTGGGAGGCCGAGCTCCAGCTGCCCCAGGAGAACCCAGAGCGGCCGATTCCAGAGATTTTACAAAGAAAGGAGGCAGCTTAACGGGACAAATGCAAGGCAGCCACTGGCAAACGAACCGCCGTTTAGTGACTGATCAAGACCGAACGCGTCTTCTGGGGGTGAGCCAGCCCTTGTGGGGCCCGAAGCAGGCCGAGGCTGCCGGATCGAGGACATCATCCCAGGGACCGCCAGCTGCCCCGTCCCCCATGACTGCCACGCACTGGATCCCACCGCCAGCTTCACCCCAGGGCCTCTGCTTCAGGATGCCGTGGCTGCTGGCTGAGATGTGGAGGGGTGCTGGTCATGACGACGGGGGTCCCTGCGGGAGACAGACGCCGAGCGGGAGAATCTTTGTGAATAATCCTGAAGTGCCAAGATAGAAACAAGACAAATTATTAATTTCAGCATCAACTGGCATGACATTTGTGAGATTTCTATACCGGGCAGCAATTTAATTGAGGGACACGCAGTTTTAGGGGGAAAAATCAGGCCAATGCGAAGGCAGTAGTCTGTTGGACGTCTCTTAGGTGGGACAGCAGGCGCTGCTCTTCTTGCTCATAACTGCATTGCTAGGCTGCCTTTTTCTTGCAAGAAACTAAGACAGCTTGCATGACCCTCCTCTCTGCGTCATCCTCACAACAGCCCTGTGAGGTGGGTTTCGCTGAGCATCAGCAATGGCCCAAAGTCGCCCAGTGGGCAGCGCGGCTGAGCGGGGACCAGAACCAGGACCTGCCACCCGCAGGCCAGCGAGCTTGCCTCTGCGCCACACTGGCGCCCAGCTGGAGGGGTCAGGCCCCGGGCTGGACGGGCCAAAGAAGGGCACTCCTGGGCGCGGCAGCTGCCCGGGGCCTCTCTCTGGCAGGGCGGAGGCCTCAGCAGCCGCCCCGGGGCCTTGGGCCCTCCTGCACCAGCCTCCCAGCCTCGAGGGCTGCAGCCTGCTCACCTGCCCTCGGCACACGTCCAGCATGACTCCGGCCCGGGCCAGGCACCAGGCCTCCCCGACGAGCGAGACGAGGACGTTCACGATGTCCATCCAGCGGCCCACAGTCATCAGCAGGACCAGGAGGCCTCCCATGCGGACGACGACTGTCTGGTAGGCCATCTGCTCGGTGGGGTTCTGCCTCTGCTCCTCTGCCGTGCGACAGCCAAAAGGAAGCGCGGGCTCAGCAGCTGCAGGCCGCTCTGCTGGCCGCGTGTGGAGGGCAGGGCAGGTCCTGCTCTGGAGACCCGCAGGCTGCAGCAGAGGGGAGAGGCAGGGCCGGCCTTGCACCTCTGCCGGAACGCTGCCGCCTCCTCTCCCTCTTCTCCCTCCACGCCGTTCCCCCCTTGAACCCTCCCGACTTTGGCTGCAAGCCTGGAGGAAAGGGCCGCCTCGTTTTCATCTATTTTCCTTCCTTCTGCATTGGATTTGCCTAACGGCACTTGGCACACAGCTGATTGCACCCGCGTTTAAGTCCGTGAGGAGCAGGATAACAAGGCTTCACGCAAGCAGAGAAGCCACTGACACCCGCCAAGCGCGACAGCCCCCAAGCCCTCAGCCTCGCCAAGGAAGAGGGCCGACCAAAGGCCGGGGGAACCTGCCCACTGCCGCTCAGGTCCGTGGCCTGCCTGACGCACAGCTGCCTCCCCGATGGGAGGCATCTTCCCACTGCCCCAGCAGAGCAGGGTCTCTCAGGCCACCCCCAAACCTTCTAAGAGTTGGACCGGCCCTCCCAGGTCCTTGCCAGCTACGAAGACTTCCCACACTGCCGCAGAACGTCTGTTCGAGGTAAGCAAAGGGCCAGAGGTTTAAGCTTCTATACAAAGGTTCAGTGAATGAAGACAGACAGAACATGGAAACGGTTCCAGGCAGTGCGACATCCTCCCGGGAAGGCCTCAGTGGAGAGTGGCGAGGACTCACCCTGCATGTAGATGACCAGGAGCGTGTAGCAGATGGTGAGCGGCGTCCAGAAGCGGACGGCCTCGGAGGTGGTGAGGAAGTCGCGGTTGATCAGGGCCACGGCAGCCAGGTCGGCCACCACGAAGGTGATCCCGACGGCATTGCCCAGCAGCCGGGGGATGCCGTGCCAGGTGGTCAGCAGGAAGAGGCAGGCCCCGCAGTAGCGCTCGCCGCAGTGCAGCTCGTACATGGTGAAGACGTGGCGGGCCAGGCGCCAGGTGTAGCCCGTCAGGAGGGCGGCCAGGCCCGCACTGAGCAGCAGGTTCCACGTGCGGTGCGGGGCCCCCTCCTGCAGGTAGCCAAGGCCGCAGGAGATGCCGCAGCCCAGAGAGTACTGGCAGAGCAGGTACAGCTGGCTGCTGCGCCCCCCCTGTGAAAGCAGAGCCCCGGCCTGAGTCCGCACCAAAACGACCCTGCAGAAGCCCCCTGAAGGCACTTCTGCCCTGGCTGCCTCTCCTCCCAGCCTCTCCCCCAGGGAGCGCACGGTCCGCCCGCAGCTGCCTGAGCCGGAGAGCAAGGCTGCAACACACCTTTTCCAGAGAGAGGATGGTGGAGACGGCCCGGAGGGAGAACTCCAGCACCACCAGTGCGGCCACACGGTGCCCGACCACCATGAAGATCCCACTCAGCACGAGGAGGTGCAGCTGGTCCAGCAGCGACCACTGGCGCCGGATCACCTCCTTCTCCTTCTGCCAGTCAGGGTCGCTGGGGGTGGGGGGGGAACAGCCTCAGAGTGGGAAAGAGCCATGGACACACCAGCAAAGGAACGGGGCTCTGTGACCCCCGCTAAGCGCAGCGACTGAGCCCGAAGCGCCACCCAAAGAGCAGAGCAAACCACACACCCCTCCTCTTTGTGCGGCCGCCCCGTGCCCACTGCACGAATTCACTCCGCAAGCTCCCACCCAGCTTGCCTCTGAACTCCGCACTACAACGCCCCTCTTAATGCACGCCCTCCGGCAAAGCCGTGGCTCCAAACGTCTTCCAGCCAGCCAGGCTGGGAGCTGTGGGGCACCCGCCTGGAGACACCCAGCTGGGGAAGGAGCACACGGGCCGGCCCCACGCCGCCCTCCCCCACACAGGGCAGAGGGCCATCCGGCTCAGAGAGAACCTCTCAAGCGGCAGCGGCGATGCTGCCCACACACAAACCCCAACGATGAGCGGAAGGGGCTTGCAGGGGGATCCGGGCCTCCAGCCCAGCCAGGGGCTCTCCTCCCTTCCCGGAGGGCTGGGGTCGCCTGCCGCCCCAGAGGGGGGCCGCTCCACGCCCACACCCACCGAGCACTCACTTCAAGCACTGGATGTAGAGGTAGATCTTCATCAGGCTGCAGAGGACCGAGACGGCACAGGCGCTCACCAGCCCTGTCGGGAAGAGCAAAGGTCAGGCGGGGGCTCGGGGGCGGGGGGTGGGCCAGGGCGCCGGCTGTGCCTGGGGTGGGGGTCCGGCCCAGGCTCACCCTGTAAGAGGGAGTCCACGAGGCTGGAGCCCCAGGCCAGGCTGGGGAAGCTGGGCAGCCATGAGGCCAGGGACGCCCAGAGCCCGGAGAGCATGTTGCTGGGGCCGCGCGTGCCGTGCAGGACAGACGGCTCTGCTCTCCCGGCGCGCCCAGCGAGGTTTCAAAGGTCGTTCGGAGGCAGGGGGAGGCGCGCCAGTGAGGGCTGGTGACCGAGCCCAGGGGGGAGGAGGGGGCAGGCGGGACCTCGCACGCTCCGGTGCATCCTGCGCGGCCTCCTCCTTCCGGCCTGCGCCGGGCAAGGGGGCGGCCAGCGAGCAGAAGGACGGATGCGGCGAGTGACCACCTCCACTTCGCCAAGGGAGCCGCTTCCTGGCCACATGGGCGCTCGCTGGAGCATTCGAGTGCCGGCTGGCGGGATGCAGGAGCTTTCCTGTGTTGGCCCCACAAGGCAGGGCGTGACACGCTGGCTGACGGGCCCATGGTCGGCTTCACATGCTTCAGTGCTCACAGCCCGGCTACGTCCTGCCTGAATAAAGTCCATTACTTCAAGTACGAAGGTCGCACCACATTTATAGCCCACCCTTCTTCTGCAAGGAACCCAAAGCAGCCTACATGGTCCTCCCCCGTTCTCTCCTCACAACCACAACCCTGCAAGGTAGGCCAGTGAGTGGTTGGCCCCAAGTGCCCAGTAAGCCCATGGCCAGCCCCCCCCCCCCGCCCAGCATCCTCAACACACGGGCTCTCTGAGGAAGCCCCTCGTCCGGAGCCCCAGTGCAGGATCCAGTCTGACCCCGGAGGTGCGGAGGGGCCGTCCTTCGAGGGCCCAGCGGGGCCCGGGGTGGTGGGGAACACTCGCCAGGCACCCCTTCTGTGGTCACCACCAGGTGGGAGAACTGGGACCCGGCTCCAGACTGGCCCGGGCTAAGCAGGCGCGGAGTGACGCTCCCACGCCTGGTGCGCCGGCCTGCGCATGGCCGTCACGGCCCCTGGAGGGCAGCAGAGGGCTTCCCGAGGAGCCAGACCGCGTGCCCCCTCCGCCAGCCGCCGGGGAGAAGCCACACAGGGCCCTGCAGCACCGCTCACCCTTTGGACGCCGCCTCTAGAGGGGTCACGGCTCCCCCTTGCTAGAGCATGGGCCCCGGTGCCATTTGCGAGGGCTTGCGGGCCTCTTTGGGCGGAGGAGCGGACAGGTGAGACGGGCTCGTCCGGGGTGTGAAGTGCTGCTCGCGTTGTGCGGAGACATGAAGATGCAGGCGGGTGGGCGGCCAAAGGAGACACGGCCGGGGCGGTCTGCTGCACAGTGTAGGCTTGCTAGGATGCCGACTACGTATCTTTCGAATTCCTCAGCCAGAAAAGGCTCCTGGAGCTGCTTATCATCAATCGCTAAACAAGACAGCCTTCCCCGTGAACGTACAATCTAAAAGCCACGGCACACGAGGTAAAGGGGCGGAGGAGGGAAGAGGAACACATGGCGCCACGGACTTTCCGCAAGGCGTCCCCATGCAGAACTGTCTGGGCTGCACCGCCGCGTCTCTCGGCCACTTGGCCGTGCTGCCGATCTCTCCGCTCCAGCCTCGCGCTGGCGATCGATCCTTCCAGATCAGCAGAGGACGGGACTTCGAGCATCTGATGAAAGCGGGCTCTCGCCTGCCAGAGCCTCCCGTCGTGACAAAGCATGCTGGACTGCCCTTGGTGGCCTCCCCCCGCCCCCCGCCGCTTTCTCGGCCCAGAAGCTGGTGCCCCAAGAGGCGAGGCGCAGCCACAGCTCCAGCCTGTGGGGGGGCTCTGGCAGCTCACCACACACTGGAGTGCATCCTCCCCCTGTGGAAAACGGAAGCATCCTGGGGTGGCTGGAGCGGCGCCAAAGGTTGATGCGCTGCGGCAGCCCCTGGAACGCACCCGGCACAGACGGAGCGGCAGACAGGTGCTGCTCGCCCGGTTGCGGCTGGGTGCGGCCCCCTGGCAGGCGGAGGGGCAGAGCCTGGCTCGGCAGTTTGCTCTTGGCGACACCCGATGCCGCCCGTAGCCGCCTCTGAATCATCAGGACCGGCTGCCTCTGGGCAACACACTCCCAGGAGGTCTGTGGGAGGCGAGAGTCTCGGAGTAGCCCGACCTTCCCCACCTGGGGCCTTCCGGATGTCTGGACAGCAGCTCCCATCCTCTTCGTCCATCACGGCTCCGGGAGCTGCAGCCTGGCACATCTGGCGGGCCCCACGCGGGAGACGGGAGCGCACGTGCTGCTGGGGGTCCCGCCGGGGGCGAGGCAGGGCTGCTCCGCCTCCCCAAGGCTTCCCTCGCGGCCCCCACAGGGCTGGCTTTCGGGAGACGTGGGCAGGACTGCAGCACCATGTGGCCTTCGCAAGCGCCAGGCCGAGCTGAACAGCCCAAGCAGGGCATGTGCACACTCTGCGACACGCTCCCATGGGAGTGCTGTGTTGTGTTTCCACACAGCGCTTGTTGGAGCCATTCCATCTTCCACTCCCCAGCTCCAGAGGATCTCTGCCATGCGCACAACAAGCCCGTGAGGTTTGGCCATGCTCCTGTGCCCCTTGGCCGGGCTGGACCGGGCCGGGCCGGGCCGGGCCGAGAGCCAACACATGGCACATCCAGCTCTGACTCATGTGCAGCCCAGAACACGAGTCCTGCTGGCCCTGTGCTTGCCACGCCCCACATGGCGGAGGGTGGAGGAGGGAGGGAGGCACAAGGAAGCCTGCGCCCCACTCCAGCGAAGGGGAAGCCCAGGAAACGAAAGGGACACTTCGATGCAGGAGTGCACAAGCAGACGACACGAGAAACGGCTGCCTTTTATTTGGGTAGCCCGAGCAGGGCAGGGTCGGGTTCCGCTTGCAGCAATGACTCCCGGACGGCCCCTTGGGCCCCGCTGAGCGGCAGAGGCTCTGGGTCTGAGCAGGGCGTGCGACGCGAAGGACCAGGCACAGGTTCATTTTGGCCCCTCGGGCCTCTGGGTGGCTCAACCCCTTTGCCCCACAACATGGCTCCCCCATGGTGGCAAGTGCCTTCTCCCACTTCCCCGGGCCCGGGGGCTGACGCAAGGCGTCTGGTGATGCCCCCTCCACCTTTCCAAGGACTGAGCCCGCCTTCTGGGAGGCGCTCAGCTTGCTCATCGCAGGAGAGGACTCTACCACCCCTTCTCCAGCTCAGCCCTGATCGACGCAACTTACTTCGCACTGTGTCCTGTCCTGTCCTGTCCTGTCCTGTCCTGTCCTGTCCTGTCCTGTCCTCCTCCCGCTCTTTCCTGTCGTCCTCCTCACTTTTGCTCCATCACAGCCCTGCCTACTGCCTCCTCCTTCCTCACCTCTGCAAGAGACATGAGGGTGGCGGCAGTACTGCGGGGCCCACGCCAGCCTTGGACCCTACACCACGGGCCAGAGGGCCAAGCCCAGTCGGAGCCCACCCCACCCATGCCTCCTCACACCCGCTCGCTCCTGGAGGGCTGGAAATCCGGTGGCCCTCGGCACACCCCCCGGGGCCAGGGATTGGGGTCGAGCCGAGGCACGCAGGAAGGCAGCAAGAGGTCCGTCCGCATCACGCAAACTCTCCGCCCGCAGAGGGCACGCCACAGTGCGAGGGGCACCAGCCCCCCAAGTCTGCTCCCAGAAGGGTCCTGGATGAAGCAACGGAGTTGATGGGAGGTCGCAGTCCGGCCAGGCGCCACGCAGGCTTCCGGCTTCGCCAGCGCTGCCAAGTCTGTTCCTGGCCGCACCTAATCTGAGTGGGGCAGAGCGGTGGCGCTCTGCCCCCAGGAGCAGCCCTGCAGGTCTCAGGCCACAGCAAGGGGGCGTGGCGGAGCCGGTCCGGGCGCCCAGAGCTGCCTGGAATCAGCCGGGCCACGGGGCCTGCTGGCAGCCCCAGCCCCAGCATCCTCGGCGGCAGGAGAAAGCGCGGTGTTTCCGTGGCTGGCGCTGCAGCTCAGGTCCCCTGGTGCTGGTAGGTGAGTTTCCGCAGCTCGTCCCAGAAGAGGAGGCTGAGGATGGTGTGGGGCCCGAGGCGCAGGTAGGCCGGGCCGAGGCCTTTGTACAGTGCCAGGGCGCCCTCCTTGTCGGAGATCTGCACGAAGCAGTCGAGGAAGCCGCGGTAGTGCTTGCCCTGGGGAGTGGGGAGCCTGGGTGAGTGCCGGGCCCTTGCACGACCCACGACCCATGCTGCACGAGTTCCCGGAGAAGCCGGATCCGGCCTGGGCTGCGCCTGCCCCTGCCTTCCATGGGAGTGCCGCTGAAGGGGGCCCGGGGGGGCTGCTCGCAGGGAGCGGGAGGCCCTCTTGCTGCAGCAGCTCTGCTGGCTGCCCTCTGTGCCCGAGCATAGGGCGGCTTTCAAGGGACCGCCCAGGCTGGGGCCTCACGGGGTGCTTCCCCTGGTCCTTCTGCCCTCGAGGCACGTTTGGCGGAGGTGTGAGAAGGGCCTTCTCGGCGGCTGCCCCCACCCTGGGACTCGGGCGGCTTGGGGAGGGCCCCCAGCAGGCAGGGCAATGCCTTTTCAGGCAGGCCTCTGGCACACAGGGCGGCTTGGAGTGCCAGCCGCAGCAGCGTCTGTTCCACACCCGGCGAGGCCAGTCTGCAGCGCCTTCACTGTGGCTGACGCACTTCTTTTCGTGGTGCCTTCGCTGGGATTTTGCTTTCGCTCCGCTTTGTCCGCTGCCTTAAGTGGCGTTCCTTGGAGCAAGGCAGGAGAAGGGGTGGGGATGGACAGGGAGCCCCCACTGCCGCACTCCCCGGCCGGCGGAGGGCCTTGGGTGCAAGGCATGTGGCCTGCAGGGAGGGCTCGGGGGCGTCGCTCTGCCCCACCGCGGCACGACAGCCCTGAGAGCGGAGGCTCCCGGCCCGGGGCTCTGGCCTGGCCTTCCAGGAGCTGCTGAGGGCTCCCAAGGGGGCCGCAGGTCTTACCAGGCCCATCTCATCCACCGGCTGGTTGTAGAGTCTGGTGCTGACCACGTCGAAGGGTGTCATGGCCACGGCCACCGCGACACTGCTGATCATGCCCCCGGCCAGGGCCACCAGCCAGCTGCCCTCCTTGAACCACTTCAGGGGAGGAAAGTGCACCGTGAGGAGAGGGCGGTGTGCCACGAGGAGCATGGCACAGCCCGTGGCCTGTTTGCCAGGCTCTGCTGTCCCGCTCAGGGTTCGTCTGGCAGGCAACGGAACAAGCTGGCTTTGCTTCTCTAGCCCTCTAGACCATTTCCCTCTTCCTTTGCCTGCCTCCTCTCCAGATCCCAAATGCCTCTGCAGCCTGGTCGTCCACCCATGACCAACCCAAGGTTCCGGGTTCACAAGGCACAAGAACCCATGGCTTAAACGCGCCAACAACAAACCACGTGCTCTCTCTCTGGCTCATCTGTGGTCGAGAGGCCATGGATTTTGGAAAGAGAACAACTTGGCACACCAGAGTCTGTCTTGGAAATGTGCAGAGGTTAGGAAAAGCTGGGTGGGAAGCTGGACTGTGCAGGCGCTGCCGATAATCAGACCACGGTTCTCGTGCATGAAGATACGGGCCAGGAGTAAGTCCCCTTCGGGATGCATCACCCTCCCACCCCTTCTGTGAGCCCACACCAGCCCTTGCCGTGCCCCTCACCTTCTGCGTCCTGACCCACTCCTTGGCGGAAGCGAATGTGGCCAGTTGGACAGCCGAGCCCACCATGACGCGCGGCACGGCCCCGCTCACCCCTCTCCACAGTCCCAGGACCCCCTGCTTCTTGTAGATGGTCTCAAAGGCGCTGGAGACGCTCTGCAGAGGAGTACCAAGAGGGAAAGCTGGGGGGGCTGCCTCCCACGTGCCTCTCCCCACGACGCAGACCAAAGGCCTCTGCAAACTGGCAGGGGAGACCCAGCTGCGTTCAGCCCCCTACAACAGGTGCACCTCGGCACCCCGTTCCCGCCACCTTATCCGGCCTCGGCGACGAGCGAGGACCAAGGACAGAGCCCGGAGGCCGACCGGCTCCCCCCGCATGGAGCCTGTCTCCAGCCCCCGCCAGGGCTCCCGCAGGAGGGCTTCACACCTCTCCTGAGCTCTGGGGCCCAGAGGTGCTTTCACGGAGGTCGGTCTGTTGCAAGCCTTTAACGGGCAAGAAATCGAGGCTGCAGTTTTGCTTCCTGGGCCTCCTCCTTTTCCAGCTGCTGGGAGCTTGGTGGCTCCCTGGGCTTTGTGGTTCCCCAGGACAAGGCTGGCATGCTTCCCTTATGGCAGGCAGAATGTCATGCCATGACACGCCTGTCTGGGGGGCTCTGGCCCTGCTCCTTGAGCTGCCGGCCTGTCCACCACCGGAACGCGCACCCCGAGAGCGCCTGCAAAGCGGCGTGCGGCGCTCCAAAGCGGCGCTCGCTTGGGCAGCTGCCCTCAAGTGTTGTCCCCCCTGCCGGGCCCAGGTCAGGTTGCCGCCCCCCCCCCCGCAGCGTTCTTTGCAAGAGCCCCGCAGCCCTTCCACCCCCCTGCCAGGACGGGAGTGTTTTGCAACAGTTGGAGTTGCTGAATGGGAGGAAAGGGGAGTGGGGCGGCGCAGCCTGTTCCCGGGCGCAGGCGTGCGGTGACGTTGGCTGTTTGTGCGCTCTGCACAGATCACTTTCTGACCAGCTCAGCGAGTTTGCTCAACAAAGCGCACGGCGTCTCCCTGGGACGGCCGCCAGCTGGCTCGGCTCCGGCAGGGATGGAGGGAGGCACAGGGCCGGCCCCCCCTGCGCTTGCCCGGGGCACGGTGGCTGCTCGAAAGCACCGAGGCTCCCGGGGAAGGGGCGGGAGGCTCTGCAGTCGGGCATGTCTCACCGAAGTGAGCCGCATGTGGGAGTCCACTTGCTGCGTTCCCCGCGGCGCACACCTCTTGCACAAGGCTTGTGTCAGGCGTGCGACATCCTTCAGCCTGAGCGCCAAAGGGGCGTGAGATTGCACACCTGAGTGCAGAGGCTCAGGAAGCCAAGCTCTCTCTGCCCGAGGCTCCCCCCGGCCAGCCCCCTGCCTCTGCCAGCCCCCCGCCTCGGCTCACCTGGTGGTTGTGCTGGTGTCCCACCGCAATGGCCGCCACTGCCTGGGCCTGGAGGTGAGTTTTGACCTGCAGCAAGCAGAAGGGAGCCCGTGAGGGTCTTGGAGAAGGGCGATTCCTCGCTGCTCGGGTCGCCTCAGAGGGACCTGGGCCTGCTCTCCGGGCAGCAGCACTGCCCCCCTCCCCCACAGAAAGGTCCTGGGGGAAAGTTATGTAACTCTCCCGGCGGCACCTGCCCTCTGCCTGGGCGCGCCCATCCATGGCCGGTGCCCTGGACCTTGCTCCTCCTCGCTGGCTCCCAGGTCCAGCCAGCACTTGTTTACGGGGGACACAGCTCAGCTCGGGGTCCCTGTGGCAGCTTAGGCAGCCTGCAGAAGATGGTCCCAGAGGTCTTGGCGGACCGCGGAAGCTTCCTTTCCCGGGATCTCTTTGGCTGGCGAACCCCACCAAACCCGAGTCCCAGAACCCAACTGCAATGCCCGGGCTCAGTCCTAGGAAGTCTTGGGGAAACTGGGATGTGCGGGCGTTAGAAACCCATCCCATCTACATCTCGGGTGGCTTTCATTCTGTCATCTGCTCACTGATGGAATCAGGTTCTGCAGGAATCCCAGAAAAATGCACATTTCCTTGCTTTAGCCCATGGGGGAAGCACACCTCTCCGGCTCCTCTCCATTCTGGGCCGCTTTGGGTGGGGAACAGGTGTGCCCGAGTGCGAACTCGGCGTGCGAAAGTGCTGTACAAGGCTAGTCCTGAGGTGGAGACAGCGTCCTCCTCAGCAGAGCCCCGGGGCGGGGGGTCATCCCATGACGCTGGATGGGGAGTTCAGCCCAGATCCAAGAATCGTGCAAACAGATCACATAAATCATGTGCAGACAGTACAGTGTGAAGCGTGGAACTGGCTGGCACGAGATGCAGCGACGGACCGCTATAGGAGGAGTCCGACAGAGGCAGGGAACAAGAGGCTGCCGACAGCTACTCGTCCCAACAGCTATGTATTTTCCCCAGTATTGGAGATGGTTGCCTGTTATATGCCAGGTGCTGGGGAACATGGGTGGGAGGGCACTTGGGCGCACCCTCCTGTGGCGCAGGGAGAAAGAGCTCGATTTAGGGAGCCCAAGCACTCCGGGCCGAAAAAGGGCAGTGGCACCGGCTTGGCTGAGCCGCTCCAAGGCCGATCCTCCCCATCTGAAGGGCTACAGGACTCAGCAGCCTGGGTCCTGCACCCGCCTCAAGGCCTGTGTCTGGGTCACTGGCGGGCTTCCAGAACGCTGTGGAGGCTGGGCTGAGTGGGCAGGGCCTGGACGGGGGGCTTCCGTGCAGGCTCCCCTCTGCGCCGGGTTTTAGTGCTGCAAAGCGGGGCCACAGACTTGGGGGGGCGCTCCCCCCCACGCTCTGCCCCAAGCGCTGCCCAGCACCCACGAGGACTCACCAGGTAGGCTGGGCTGCCCACGAATGCCCCCAGGGCGCCGGCCACGGCTCCGGCCACGACGGTCCCGCCCGGCCGCTGCGTCAGGCCGATGTCTTCCGCGTGGGAGTAGGAGCAGAAGCGCACGCCGTTCATCAGCCCCTGGTAGAGCAGCCCAGCCGAGAGGCCCTTCTGGAGGCCCCGGAGCCCATCCGCCTGGCTGACGGCCCGCAGGGCCTGCAGCACCCCGCGGTAGTGGCGGGGGTACGTGCCCCGCGAGCGGAGCTCCCCCTGCAGCTGCAGCCGCGTCTTGATCACCTCAAGGGGGTTGGTGAACACGCAGGCCACGCAGCAGGCCGCGGCGCCCAGGACGAAGTCCACGGGGGGCGAGACCGGGGCCACGGCTGCCCGCGTGCGGGGGGGCTCCATGGTGTGGCCTCACCTGCCCAGCACGTGCCGGGACAGCCCGGCCGAGCCCTCAGATGTGAAGTCCCCCGCAGGGCTGCCGAACCCACTTGCGACGCGCCTGTCCGATTGCTGCCTGAGTGGGAGCTTGTGAGACACGGGCAGGCACACCGCCGGGCAGGCGGAAGTGAGAACAGCCCGGCCGCTCTGCACTGGCAGCCGCAGCACCCACGGAGACCCCGGTCGGCCTTCCTCCCCGGTGCCCAGCTCGCTCCGTGCCATCTGCGCAGGAGGCGCCCTGCGGCACCTCTGAGCTGGGCTGGAAGCCCTCGCCCTCTCCACCCCCTCCGCCAAATCTCCACCTCTGTGTGACTGGGGCTGGGCCTGCCCCTGCATTCGCCTCTCCAGCCAGGAAGGGGCCGGCTGTGGGAGGGAGGGAGGCAGCCTGGGCTGGATGTGGAGGAAAGTTCAGCCGGGGCTGCGGCTCTGACGGGCACAGAGGACGGCCGAGAGCTTCAGCGTGCAGGCCCCGGCGCACTTCCCGAGTGTCACCTCACACCAGGAAACGGGACATCCAGCTCCCCTGCCCCACAAAAGGGGCTTTCGTCTCTAAAAGCACAACCCACAACCTACTCCTCCCCTCCCTCGAACAGGCTGGCTTCCAGCATGGGCTGCCAGCAATGCCTGCCCCTCCACCACAGACACCAGCCCGGGAAGGCACCAAGACGCACCCAGTGGCAAGCACCACGCCAAACACACGCCAAGCTCCCAAGTGCCAAAGGGCACGAGGAGGATCGAGGCCGCTCCAGCCCACAGCCGAGGCTGCGAAGGGACAGGGGTCCTTGGACTCTGGTCCTGCCAGAAAGCCCTTGGCTGTGACGGAGTGGAGCCATCCTCTGGCAGCCGGGGCCTTGCAGGGACCCACGTGGCGGCCATGCCCCAAGCACGAGCTCACGCAGAGGGCAGCCACCCACACCGGATGGGCAGCTCCCGTGCCCTCAGCATGGCCCGGGTAGTTTATAAACAGACGCTTCTTGATCCTGGCTCAAAATAGCACCTCGGAGACGGGGTAGCGTTACACATGTTGGCACAAGACGGACAGCAAGATGACAAAAAGTGACTCACTTTCGCTTCCAAGGAACTGTCCGGCCACCCTCCCCTCCCATCTGCCTCTCCCCGTGTCCCAGTGCGCAGCCCTCTGCGCCCCCTGGGGCAGCTTCTCCTTCGTTGGCACTCCCGGCCCAGCCTGTCTTGCTCAGGAAGCGCCCAGCCCACGGCGGTGGAGCTTCCCCCGCACCGGGCTCTCCCGAATTGCTTCAGATCCTCCCGGGGTTCACAAATCAGCCCCGCACTGCCAGGCACCGTGGGGGGAAGCAGTGTGGCAGGCTGCCTGCACTCCCGGACAGCTTGGGCAGCGCCCGAGGGCGACTCGCGGCCTCTCCGGCACACCCCGGCCCCCTCCCAAACGGCTCAGCCTCGCTGCCAGCAACGCCTCTGATGGTGCAGCGCAGGCAACGAGCCGGAGGACGAGGGCTGGGACCAAGCAGAGGGGCGGCCTACTGAAGTGATCCTCGGGATGGCACAGGCAAGAGGAGCCAGCCAGTCCTCCTTCCTCGTGCCCAAGGTTTCGCAAGCCGCTTCCTCAAGCTGCCCTCCGTAAGCGCGGCTCGTGCCTCCTTCCCGTCCGAAGCCTCCGTGGCAGGAAGGCCTCAGAGTGCTGCGACAGCGCCACAGGGGCTGGAGGCCCTGGGGGGAGCGCACGCTCGGCCCCCGCACGTCACCAGACCAGCAGGCAGACTCATGCCAGTTACCAAGGACCGTTTATTACAGGGAGGGGTAGAGATGTCTGTACAGGTACATTCTCTCACAGAGACCTCCTGCTGGGGAAGGGCCCCCATGTGAGCGTGTGGTACATGAGCAAGTCCCACAGTCGTTAAAATTAAGAATATTAAAAATATGAAACAACTTAAAAAGAGCCAGGCAAACCAAGCCCCAACCCTGGCTGTCTACAGAGAATACACTGGGAGTGAGTAAGCGGCAAGGTCCCGATGGATTCGCTCTCGGAGACGGGAGTCGGCAACCTCCTGCCACCTCCACCGCGTGCCCCAAGCAATGCCTCCGCGCTCCCGACCGCACGGCCTTTGAGCCACGCTAGCCTTCCACCAAGTGGGTGGGATGGGGATGCGAGGCAGCGCGATTTGCATAGGCGCCGGCAAACAAGGGCTCGGCAAAGCAACTCACACCTACTGCTTCAGCCGCACTGGGGAGAACGTGGGTCCTGTGAACGGGCTGAGGGGCTGCGGATGCCCTGCCCTGCCCGGCCTCCATGGGGAGCCCACAGCCCACCTTCCCAGGAGATCCAGGCCGGCCCTGGGACAGACTGCCACCTGCTGGCCAAGTGAGGAAAAAGACGCTCCCCAGGCAGCGCGGACTCCCCCGCATCAGGCGGCCCCATGGCCCAGTTCACTGCCCCCGCTCGGCCCCAGTGGCAGGCAGAGGGGGCTCTTCGTGAAGCGACACCAGCCAGGAAGGAGAACCGCGAGGGGGTGGGCAAGCGGGGGGCGCGTCTCCAGGTGGAGCACAGCAGGATGTTGGCGATCGTTCCGAGGAGGAGAAATGCATGCAGGGCACCCACGGTGCTCCCACCTCACCCCGGACCAAAAGTGGAGCGGCCAGCAGGCACGGCCTCTGGACTGCCTTGGCACTCCAGGGACGCCCCCCACTCCAGCGGGGGCCCTCACCCCTGCCCGCAGCCCCCGCCCAAAAGAGATCCATATCCCCTGAAAGAGGTCACCAAGCCCCATGAGGTCCGCCGGCTCACCCCAGAAGCGAGGGACGTGGTACGGCCACGGCTGATGGGTGGCGTGCGAGTCCTGCCCACTGGACGGCCGCCCCCTGCCAAGAGGCAGCCAGAGGCCAGGCGAGAAGCGCCACGGTGCACGGGGCGTGGCGTGTGGCTGGCCCTTGGCGGAGACAAACGGGCCCGCTCCTTTCCGGCTCAGTGCAAAGACATCCGGAGAGCTCCGGCTGAGCGACCGTCAAACCAAGGCGCAAGCGGCAGTGCATGGAGCTGCTCTGCGGCTGGCCTGCCCTCCGAGCCCAGGGGCTGCTTCTCCAAAGAGGCCCGAGTGCCCGCCGGCCCGCCTGCCCCCACATCGCACGGCCTCAGCTTGCCAGGCGGCCAAGCGAGGCCTCTTCCCCTCGCGCAGAGCCCTGTCCGTCTCGGCCGGCTGGAGCTAGCACCAGGGGTCCCGGGAGGCCCGGCCACGGCAGAGGCTGTCGCTGCGCTGCCACGCGCTGTGGATCAAGCCCAGGGCGTCCTCGCATTTCTTCCTGGTGGCGCTGTCCTCGATCAGCTTGTGCGAAAGGTCGACCTGCCGACACACGAGGAGGGAGAGGGTCGCACGCTCGCATGCGGGCCGGCTGTGGGGGCGCGTGCCCGTCCTCCGCCCGGCCCAGCAGGCAAGAGGGCAGGAGGGCCAGCCAGGCGCTGGGCCGGCAGTGGCAAGGCCCGGCTACCTGGTAAGTGCTTTTCCACACAGTGTCCAGCGCTGAGAGGAAGCGCTCCAGCTCTGCAGTGCAACTAAAGTAGAGGACCCAAGGTGGCAGGTACTGCTTGCGATCCTGGGCGAACTCCTACAGGCAGGCAGGCAGACAGACAGACACGGTTGGTGTGTGTGAGCCCGGCCACGGCACCCGGCAGCTCCAGGGGGGGCGGAAGGGACCCTGCCAGAAACCCTCCGCTAGCCCAGGCTGGCCGTGCCACGCACGACGCCCACGAGCTGCTTCGGCAGCAGGCGGCTTCCTCTGCTCCACCAGCTGAACTGCGACCGGAGGCAACTCTCCACATGCTCCACAGCCCTCTGCACTCACCACGACACAGTACTCCCGCCCGGCCTCCAGGGCAACGGAGGCAACGTCTCCCAGCTCGGCCGTGGCCAGGGAGCGGAAGAAGCTGGTCTGGCAGTCCTCATGGCACGTGAAGATCTTCTGCTCCGTCACCACCAGGCAGCAGGGGACACAGGGGGCCGGGACCGTGCCCTGCGGGGTGACCTGGCGCGGAGCAGGAGAGGGGAGACAAGCGGGCGCCGTTAGGCCTCCACCGCGGATCCCTGCCCAACCTCCGAGCAGCCTGGCAGTTTCCGGGCCTGGGGCCAGGACTGCAGGGCCTTCCAGTCCTGGCCGGCACAGGCAAAGCTGGAGGTCACGGGGTGCCTGCTTCCTCACCGTCTGCTTGGCAGGCGTGTGCGGCGCTGCCGCTTCCTGCCCGCATGCCCTGCCACATTTCGGCATCCCGGCCTGCTGGCCACCTCCTGTGGCCTGCGGACCGGGCTCCGCCTTGAGGGCCTCACTGCAGTGGGGAGCAAGGCTGCAGGCAAACGGAACAGTCCCCTGCAGGCCAGACTGTGCCGGGTGCTGCCACCTCCAGCACGTCTTCCGGTAGCTGACCCTCCAGAGAGGCAGTTCAGCCCTTCCGAATGCAGGGAAGTCACACAAAGACGGAGGAGCCACCCAGCAGCAGGTAGAAAGTGGGTGGGGTCTTTGTAGCCCCCGGAGCCCCAGGGGCATGATCTTCCCCGGGCTGCGGATCGGCAGGCCCAGGCCGGCGAGCCACCGCATCCATGGCCCTCCAGGCCGCTTCCCCAGATCTTAGCGCCCCCCCCCCCGGCACCTGCCCTCCTACCCCTTTGGAGACCGCCTGGCACAGGTACTGCATCCAGTCCGCCATCTCCTCTTCGTTCTCCGCGCTCAGCTCCAGGGAGGGGCGGTCGGTCAGGATCACCTGGAAGGAGTGGGGCCTGTCTGTGGCATTCGACCGCCGGCATCCGCCGCACTGCTCCCCACTGCAAGGAACGGAGAGTTGCAGGGTAAGGGGCAGGGCAGGGCAGGGCGCGGGGGGCCGGCCTCACGGGCTCTGGCGCTGCGGGCCCAGCCACACTTACCCCATGTTCACAGACAGCAGTGGGGTGACGTCGGTGCGGTCCGGGTACTGGTACAAGATGCCGTTGCTGCAAAGGAGTGGAGGGAGTGAACGCCGGCCCAGGTGGGGGATGCCATGAGTGCGTCCAAAGCGCCAGAACGCAGAGGCCGACTCAGAACAGGGCTGAGATATCCTGCCGCATCCCCAGGACTCAGGGAGGGCGGTGCAAGCGCTGGCCCCGTGGCCAGGGCACTGCTGCTGCGCAGAGCAGAGCAGATGCGGCCTCAAGGGCCACCTCGGTCCCTCCAGGTGCCGCCCCGGCATGCGCCGCCCCCAGCCCTCACCTGAGCACCACGAAGCAGGGCCGCCAGTTCTCCTTGCCCAGGTAGTTGGTGCCTGCCTTGTAGCTCAGCATGCCCTCCTTCGCGATGGGGCTCTCGGCCAAGATGTAGTGGGAGGGGGCCGGCCCCAGGGCCTCGTCCATGGGGTCCTCCCAGTGGATGAGCCCGTAGAAGCGCACCGCCACCTCGGAGGTCTGCAAGGCACCCGCCCCAGCCCAAGCACCGCGTGAGCACCTGCACAGTGGCTGCGGACCTGAGAAGGGGAGGCAGGGGGCAGAGGGGGGGCTGGACATCCAAGCCCCCACTATGGGAGGGAAAATACAGGGGGGCCCGGTTCCACCTCAAAAGGAAACTGCAAGGGACTGTATGGAGCTGCCATCTGTCAACAGTACGAAAGAGGCCCGTCCAGGCTTCAGAAACACGTGCCGGAAGGAGGCACAGGCAGCCAGAGGGGTGCGTCCACCGTGCAGGTGCCACGGCCCCAGCATCGGACACATGCGTCACGTGCCGTGCCATGTCGGGCCCCCAGCTGCTGCAAATTTCCTTCTTCCACACAACGCGTCGATTTGAGCCCTTCGCCTTGGTGCCGGAAGGGCCCCCGCAGGCCGGAAGGACATAGATAGACCAGGTGCCCGAGGGCCCCCCCTTTCTGCTGGCAGTCAGCCAGCCTGACCGGGTGCAGCTGCCAACACCACCCCGCTTGCTGCGCCACAGCCAAGCGGGTCAGTGCGAAGGGGAGATCCAGGCGCACGTGGGCTGCAGAGGGACCCATAGCTCCCTCCTCACCTCCCGCTTGGACTCCTGGGCCACAAATTTGGCCAGCGCGAGCTTCTCCATGGTGGCATCAGTCAGGATGCTCGGGTAGGGCGGCTCCCGGCATCCCTTGATCATGGCCGACTTGAGGGAGAGCAGGAAAAACCTGGGGGGAGGGAAGAGGGGAGGCCGGAGTCAGGAGGTGCAGCTGCCCCGGCCAGGCTCAGCCAAACCAGGCCCCGGGGTGGGGCGAAGGCAGGCCAGGTGCTGAGGGGCAGGACAGGGAGGAGCTGAAAGCGCAAGGCCCCAGGGGCGAGCGGGCGCAGGGGGCCAGCTCACGTACTCGGTCAGGGTGGCGTCGGCCGCGTCCAGGAGGAACTGCTTCCTGCGGTTGGTGCAGACCAAGGTGACCGTCTGCTGGTCCAGACCCACCTGCCGGAGGAGCAAGCCGCTCTGGGTGAGAAGCCCTCGGTCTCTCCCGAAGAGGCCTTGCCAGGGCAGCGGCCTGGCCCCGAATGCAGAGCAGCCTGGCTGCGGCCTGGAGGAGCCTCCACCCCAGGAGAGCAGCCCCAGCCAGCAGAGCACGAGCTGCCATCGCCATCTCCCTGAGCAGTCCCTCGCCCGCTCACCGAGATGTAGTCCAGCTCGTTGTAGGAGACGGCCTCCTCCACCATGTACGGCTTCTCGGCGGCTCCTGGCAAAAGTGGGGGGGGGGGGTCAGGTGAGCCACGCCACAACATCCCTGGGGGAGCAACACCTCCGAGGCCTCGATTCCCCCCTCCTCCTCCTCGGTCTCCTGGCTTGCAGAGCCTGTCCTGAGAGCAGCGGGCACGGTCAGACCTGCCATGGGGTGACCCCAGCATGGAAGTGGAGTGCACAGCCAGGCCCCGCCTCCGGCCTGCTCTTCTCTCCCGGCATTGTCCCTCCCGTCCCCACGGCACAAGGATCACGTGCAGCGGGTCCGGCGGTCCCGCCAGCCGAGGCTGCCCACAGCTGCTGCTGGCCGAGCAGGCGGGGCTGCACGGAGCGGGGGTACGGCTCCGCTGGTCCAAGGCGCCACCCTGTTCTCCAGTGCGGCGGCTGCCGCCCCCCAGCCCGCCTGCTGAGTCGCCTGCTCCGTACCCTGAGCCTGGCAGCCCACAAGAAAAGGATGTGGGCCCCCCACAGATGGGGAGGGGGGAACGCATCCCGTTGGTGGGGGGCTGCAAAGGGCCGCCACGAGACGCAAATCACCGGGCAGCCCGTGAGAGCTGAGCTGTCAGCTGAAACCTGGCATTCTGCACCTGGGCGCCCAAACGCTGCCCTGAAGCAACTCAGGATGCCTCCCCTTGAGGCTGGGCTGGGCTGGGCTGGGCGGCCGCTTTGGGGAGACCGGCAGGGACAGGGCCCTTCCACGGAATACCTTTCCGGATGAGATACACGTAGCAGTCCGTCAGCAGGACATAGACCAGCTGCAGGTTCCCCTCCATGTGCCCAGTGCTCATGCGGATCATCTGCCCGGACAGAGAGGGGCCCTGCGTGAGGCCCGGCTGCCAGGGAACTGCTGGGGAGCGGCGAGCAGCCATTCCCTCACCCGTGTCCACCAAGCCCTGCAGCTCCAGGAGGTTCAGCCAGGAAAGCCGCCCTCCCGCGAGCCTCTCCCTGCCAGGCGCTTCCTCACGTGGCCAGCGGCCAGGCAGCAGTGGCCGCCTCCCCGCACCCTGCGAGCGACAGGACGAGGGAGGGAAGCATCCCAGGGAATGCCCAAGGCGTACCCGGAACAACTGCTCCTCGTTCTCCCGGAAGACGTGGATCATCAGGAGCAACAGGTGGTTGTTGTCCACTCTGCGCAGGGAGAATGAAGGGAGGGAGTGAGAGCTGGATCTGGAGCCACACGGCAGGGAAAGGGCCGGCCGTGCTGCCTCCACATGGAGCTGCAGGGCGAGGCGGTTTCTGCCTGGGGGGGAGTCCGGGGGTCCCAAACAGCTCCCCAGATGGGCCGGGCTGTCACGCTGCCGCGGTGCACCTGTGGCCCTCTGCCCCCGGCCAACAGGCAGAAGGCCCGGCCCACCCCGGTTTGCTCTGCAGCCTGCTGTTCGGCATGGCTCTTGTGCAGCCGCTGCTAGCAGCCTCCCCGCCTGCAGTCCTGAAGACGTGCCGAACGGCACCTGCCCAAGATCTCAACCCTCCGGAGGGAAAGCTGCTTCAGGCACAGCTCCCTTGCCCCTCGCTCGGCTCCCTCTTCCTGTGAGGAGAAAGGAGGGGCTTCAATCACTGGCTCCCTCCAGCCTTAAAAAATATGCTCCAGTTTCACGGAAAGGAATGGCAGAAATACAGAGAGGAAGTCAGGCGCTGAGGTCCCTTTTTATGTATGAGGAACAGAAAATGGCGGATTAAAGGCAGTTCCTCCCTGACCAGAGAGCTGGGAGGAGCCAGAGGCCCAACAGGCGGGCCCTTCATTCAAGGCCCAGGAGCCCTCAAAAGCGCCTGGGGTGCTTGGCCCCTCCAAACTGGACAGAAGAGCTGCCACGCAAACGGCCCACTGGAAAGACAGCTTGGTGCCCTGCAGACGGCAACGGTTGGCCCTCCCGGCCCCTCCCAACTCTCCGATTCTATGAAAGCGAGCCAGGAATGGTTCTCGGGACACTTCCCTGTTCTCTGCAGAGTCTGGGCAGCGAAGGAGGTGCCCAGCATGGTGCCCTCAATGCCACGAGCCCACGCACACCCCTCCAGAGAGAGGCGGGCCAAGGACTTCATGGCCTGTGCCCCTTTTCGCCCGCCCCACCCTGGGGCAGAAGGCCCGCCAGGTGGCTTCTCAGGGAGCCCCCCCACCCCCATTACGTTACCTGAACTCCGAGGGGTGGGCGGCCTCAGAAGGGCTCCCCTGCCCCTCCTCGACACCGGAGTCCTCGGCACTGCTGGGAGAAGGGCTCCCCCGGTCCCCCGTCAGCCTGCTGAGGGCCTCCACGCCACCGGGCTCCCCTTCTGCCCCCTCCTGTGGGGCTACGGCTGGCTCCATAGCGGCTCCTCCTCCTCCTCCTCCTTCCTCCTCTTGTTGAGCAGCCTCAAGGCCACCAGGAACATGTGGCGGTTGGCCATCCCCTGCAGCGTCATGGTGGCCACCACCTGCTGCAGGAGCGTTTGGACTCTCGATGGTAAAGCGGTAGAAGTCCATGGGGGTCGAAATCCCCGTGCTAAAGCTGCCAGAGGATGGCCCCTCCGGGGGGACCTCCCCTGGCGGGCTGGTCCGAAAGGACTGGTCGGGCGGTTCCGGAGGAGCGCTCCACCCGCCTGCCGCCACCAGCTGCCTGTCCAGCGAGTGGATCACTTTGCTCAGCGGCTGCCCCATCCTCTCCATGGAGGCGTCCTTCATCTCGGGGATCTGCAGGCCCAGCTGGGAGAGCTCCGGCGCCTCAGCA
This sequence comes from Varanus salvator macromaculatus, assembly GCA_023646645.1. Lineage (NCBI taxonomy): Eukaryota > Metazoa > Chordata > Lepidosauria > Squamata > Varanidae > Varanus > Varanus salvator. The sequence goes on along the minus strand of JAIXND010000800.1, from coordinate 13,588,805 downwards.
CTTGCTTCTGGGTCGGCCTCCAGGCCGGATTCCGGCTGCCCGGCTCCAGACCTGCTCCCCTGGCCTGTCCCTTGAGTTCCTGCCTGGGCGGCAGCGGAAGCAGGAACGGGAGCCTCCTCTGGCCTGGCCTTCTTCTTCTTGCCCGTTTTCTTCTTTTTGGCTAACCTGCAGATGGGAGAGAAGCGCCAGGCAAGGGAACGAGATCAGGATCAGGCCGCAGCACATCCGAACGCGACGGTACTTTGGGGGACGTGGGCAGCCCCGCACTGGCTCCAAAAGGGAAACTCCCAGGCCCCTCTGGGCTTATTGGCAACACAACATCTTGAGAACTGGAAGGGGCCGAACTGGCTACCTGGCTCAGGGCTGGAGGTTCAGTGAAGCAACCCGCTCCTCCTGAGGCAGGAAGTCCCACTGTTCTGCTGTTACGATGCCCCTTCCAGTGTTTCCCCAGAATCCGCTGTCCCTGCGGAAGCGGCAGAGACGACGTCTCCGTGTCTCCCGCACGACGGCCTGGCAGTTACTTGATGACTGCAACCTCCTCTCCCTTCCATCCTTCCTTCTCCGGGCTTAACACAAGCAACGCTTTTGCCTGTTGCTCTTAGGATGCGGTTCGTCCGTGAAGCCCAGGGCCATGCTGCCTGGCTCCGGAGACAGAGCTCAAGGACCGAGGTGCAGCCGCTGCCAGACTTTGGCTGCTCCGGCAGGAGGGCTGGGAAGGGCTTGGGGAAGGTCTGGCGAGGCCGGCTTTGCGGGTCAGCCATCCGACTCGGGGCCTGAGGGCAGCTCCCCTGGTGCCAGCCCCCTTGCTGGCCCACCCCGCAGAGCAACAGACCTGATGACCTCCAGCTCGGTGCAGCCCTCCGACTGGCTCGTCCCTTCCGTCGTCCCTTCAGCCTTCTCCTGCGACGCGGAGTGCACCGGCGTGGTCTCGGCAGAGGACGGCGCCTCCGCCTTCTCATTGAACGGGTTGTAGCGCTGCGTCGGGCTCTTGGCCGAAGCCCGGCTGGCGAGCTCCGAGGTCCCCGAAGGTGGGCAGCTGAGGGTGTCTGTCAGGTCTCCCTCTGCGCGAGAAAGAACAGCCGGTGACCCTCCCACACCGCCACGCGCTGCCCTGAAGCCAGAAGGAGAGCCGGGAAAGCTACCCATCATGCCTGGCTGGTGGTCTTTGGTGCTCCTGGAGGATTCCTCAGGGCACGCGCAGCATGGGCACATGAGGGACAGAGAAAGACCCCAGACGCTCTCAGGCACAAGCAGGAGGAGGCCTGCAAGCAGGTTCAGCCACTGCCACCTCCTGTGTGCCCTGGTCTGATGAGGACAGGGGGACTCCTGGCTTAGCAGCTCCCAGTGATTCTGCAGTTCTGTTGCCTGAATAGTGACTTGCCTGGGAAGCGGAAGCCAGCTTAAGACCAGTTTTGGCTGCTTCACCTTTGTGGGAGAGCCAGGCCAGACTCAGAGAGGAGCTTGGCAAGAAAAGAGGAGCTGCCATCCTGTGGAGGGACTCGGAGCGCCCCCGTCATGCCGGCAGGCGTGAGCTCTCCCCCCACAGTATTCTTTGGACAGACGAGGCTTGCTTCCTACACGAAAAGTGCCAGTCCTGAGAACAAACGGTGGGATGCAGAACCCTAACCCAATCCATCTAAACTCCCCCTTTTTGTGCCTGGGTTGGGGGGGCTTTCAAGAGGCTGAGGAAATGAAATTTCTTTTTACGTGGCTATCAGCAGCTTTTGTTATCCTGTTCTCCAACAGTCCTTTGCAGAAATAAAGACTAGGAACTTTAAAAAAGGGGTCGCCGAATGCCGATTAGAGCGACTGGCTCATCTGTGGCTCGCACCAGATGGGTGGCCTGCGCAGGAAAGGCACGAGGCGGGGCGCGGCAGGGGGACAGCCCGAGGCGGTGGCTGCCGCCGCTCTCCCAAGACTGCTCAGGAAAAGAGGCTGTAAGGGAAGCGGCTCCAGGCAATCAAATTGGAGAGGAGGGCAACTCCATTGCTGTCCATTCCATGCACTGTCAGAGTCGAGCGAGTGATTAGAGGGGGGCGGTGCCGGGCTCCTTGGCGAAGAACGATGTGGGAGTCTTGTTAATTGAAAACCAGAAGGGTGAGTACCACATGCTGGGGGAGGCAAAGCCATAGAGGATTCAGAATGCGAGGTGCTCAGAGAGAGAATTCAGGGGAGAGAGGAGACCAGCACCCCTGCGGAGCAAGCGCCCCTGTGCCCTGGGGTGCCGGCGCACCTCGGCCTCCCTGGTTGACCTGCCAGAAAGCACCGGAGGAGCCTGGCACCCTTCGTAGAGCCCTTTGGCACGGCCGTTTGTTTCCGCGGGCGCCGAACAGTGTTAGGGACCCGCTGCGGAGCATGCAGCAAGCTCTGGTACAGAAACAAAAGCAGCACAGAGAGTGCGGGCCGCGGGGGGACGGGCGCGCTCATCCCACCTTCCCAGGCTGTGGTGGGCACAGACGGCACCGCGGGAAAGACATCTCCAAAATCATAATCTATAAAACGAGGGACAAAGAGGAGAATTAGACATGTAGGCTGGAGGGGGGGGGGAGTTGGGGGTGGGCACGGACGTGGAGCTAACTTGCTCTACACTGGGAGCAGGATGGACTGCGCCACATCAGGCCGCGAGGGGAAGACGGCAGTTTCGTCCAGCTGCCCCAGGGGCAAAGCAGAACACACACACATCAAAACATCCTCCATGGGGGACTCCAGCTGAAGCTGCACTTGGTTTCCGTTCACACTGGGCTGTTCGGGTTTGACTTAAACCCAAAAAGCAGGCGGGCATTAGGAATGAATGGCACAGCCGACTCCAGCACCGTTCCCTCCTCTTATGGCAGGTTAGGGGCAACCTGTGGAGAATCAGGAGAGGGGCCACTCCTCTCAGCCACTGTGGTGGATCAGGGTCACCCCAGAGGCCTATTACGCTTGCGTGTCGCCAAGGCGGGGGCAGAGGTCTTCTCAGCGGTTGTCTCCCACCTGAGGAATTAGCTTCCATCAGGGGCTCGGCAGTCCCCCTCTGTGTGGGGCTTCAGAAAGGTTCTGAAGACCCGCCTGCTCCCTGGCCTTCCCTTGGGTGCGGGCCGTGGGCTTTACGGGCAGGTTGTATTTCTGCTGCTCTGACTTCTAATCTTGGCCTTGTGACTTTTACTGTCTTCAGGGTGGGGGGTTTACCTTGCAGGCCTGCCCCTCGAGGGCTGCACCCCAAAATGGCTTCAAAGAGACGGAGCAGCGGCACCCCGCAGAGCCGAACGTGGGTTGCCCTGACCCCAGGCCTGTCTGTTTTCCAATCCCTTCATAATGAACGCCCGGCTCTTCCCCTTCCCTTGCAGCCGCCCCGGTAACTAAGGTCCCACCATGCCCAGGAGACGCTTTGGTATCTTTGCATCCAGCCGGGAACACTGGCAGGCCCGGGATGTGCTTGGCAAGAGGTCCCACCAGCTGGGCCCTCTACAGGGCAGGCCTGAGGACTGAATCCCAGCAGGACAAGCGGCGACCACCTGCACCTCCTCACCGCTGTGAGTCTAAGCTGCCGCCCTCACAGCTTCCCCCGAGACCGTGGCCCTGCGAGTGAGCAGGGATTTCTCGCCCGAGACTAGACTTTTCAGGGCCGAGGGAGGCTGCTGTGTCACCAGCAGCCCCTCGCCCCCATGGCCCCACCGCTCCATGCGCCCCCCTCCCTTCCACTCACCCTCGCTGGATGGTGCGATGGCGCTATCGTCCCACTCCAAGTTGGTCGAAGTGACTGAGTTGAAGGAATTGAGCGAGAGGCTGTCCGAGCCATGGACTGAGCTGGGCAGGCGGTCCTCAAAGTCCAGCAGGTACTGGGGCTTGTAGTATTCCGGCATGTATGGCGCCAGGTCCAGGTACGGGGCGTCCTGAGAGGGCCAGAGGCAGAGGGCAGCGCTTAGAACTGCTGCTTCCATGGCGGATGGACTAGAGCCCCTCCGGCCTTGCGTCCGGGGGGCTGGGAGCGGCTTCCGACTGAGATGCTGCCCCTGCCGTGGTGCCACATGGGTTGGTTCTGCACACACCACCCGAGTGGTGCCGGGACCACCCCCACAGCAGCCCTGGCTGGGGCAGCAGCATCCGGGCCGTATGAGTGGGATGGAGCCTCTGCCAGGCGCCCCAGCAGGCTCTGATCTGTGGGCGAAGCAACGCCGACGATGCTCCGTTTTATGCCGCATTATTTTACCCGGTTCCTGTCTTTGAGAGATTTAAGTTTTGCTTGGGGACCCTGCAAACGAGGGGGGGGCTGACGCTGCAGCAGAGTCGCTCTGCTGGCCTGGCAGAGTGGGGGGGGGTGGGAGAGAGGAGGAGGTTTGCATGCCCATGGCTCAGCTGCCACCCGCAGCAGCACTGCACGGGCTCCCGGCCGGGCTCTTCCGGGCCACATCTCCTCCCGGGCTGACCCACCAGAGGCCTCTGGGCACTGAGGCTGCCACCCTCTCCGCGCTGCTTCCCAGCATCCACTGGCCCAAGGCCAGTCAGCCCGCCCGCCCGCCTGGAGAGCACCAGGGCCCACTGCAGGCCAGTTGGACCCACGAGCACCGGGGGTGGGGGTGGGGCAGCTGCTGCAGTGCCGGCGGCCGTCCTGGTCTCTTGCCCAGCGCTGCAGCACCACGGCTTCCTGCCTCTCATGCAACGGAGTGAGCCAAGGGCCACGGAGAAAGTCAATGCCTTGGCCTTCCAAGAAAGCACACGTGTGTGTGTGTGTGTGTGCGTGTGTGCAGGTGAGAGCATGTGTCTATGTACATGAGCGCGTGAGGGGGCAATTACTGAAGGGCCTCTGGTGCCAGCGACGTGCTACAACACAGGCAGGAAAGGCAAGCGGGCCAGAACCAGCCTTGCAGGTTTGGGCCTGCAGGTCCCCCCCCCTGATTTGGCTGCCACGTTCTGCAGCAGCTGCAGCCTCTGACCATCCCCAAAGGCAGCCCCACGGCCAGTGCACTGCGACAACCCGGCTCACATGGAAACCCTGGCTGGACCGGGCACGCGCTCGCGCACACTCGCACTGGCGCCAGCGTGCTCCGTGCACGATGGGCTTCGTCGGCCACAGTCCGCGGGAGGGCTGGGGTTTCCAGAACAGGGCCGGCTCCGCTCACCCGGCCCCCCGGGCAGAACGGAAGAGTTTGCTCACCAGGTCCAAGTCGAACCGGATGAACTCCAGGCCGGACACCAGAGTGAGGAAGAGGGCCAAGTGGTCGTGGCTGCAGACAAGTGCGTTCCTGCGGGGGGGGGGGGGGGCACGCGGGTCACGCCACAGTTCGGACATGCTGGGACCCGTTCTGGGCCAGCACCAGACCCTCACGGGGGTTCTCTCCAAGGCCACGACAGGGAGGGAGAGGCCTCCCTTTTGCCAAGCTCTGCCCGGCACTGAGGAGGAGCCATGGGCTCCTGCCGCAAGCACATCTCCTCACCCTGCAGGACCAGAGCCCGACACCAGGGGGAGACGCACACGGACATCCCCATGCGGCAGCCCGCCCTGCTCCATCCACCCCCCCCCCCGCCAACTGTCATTATGCGTTACAACAACAGCGGTGGACTCACTTCACGTAATACTTGTGCAGCAGACTCAGGTTCTCCTGGAAGAGGCGCAGGTAGCTCTCCAGGGAGTTCTCGTTGAGGGCCAGGTACAACCACGCTCGGCCTGCAAGAAGCAACAAGGCCCTTCCAGGGACGGAGCAGCTCCGCTCCTCGGTGGAGTCTTACTAAACACCACGACTGCCTGACCGACCGAAGAGGAGCTGGGCTTCCCTGGGCCCATCCATGGCACACCTGCGCCTGCCTGAACGAGTGACGAAGCGCTCCCAAGACGGGCTGGGGGCTTGCCTCCCCAGAAGGCAACCCCTCTGGCTAGCCAAGCCCTCTCCCTCAATCCCAGGCCCAGCCACATGACAGTGCCTAACCCAGAGAAGCCTTGTCCCTTTGCAAGGGGCCGGGAGCACGTCCCGTTGTCATGCCGAAGGCCACACTTACTGCGCCCCAGGTTAGTAGCCACATGCTGCAGGACCTCAATCTGCTCGATGGCTTCTCGGCGGGTGAAGTGGACCACCAGGACCCAGTAGCCTGAAGGGAGATCTTGGAGCCTGCAGAAATACGAGGAGAAATGTGTCAGCCGGGGCCAGTCACAACACTGAGGCCTTTGCCTCCGAGCTGGTCAGCAATGCAGCTCCCGCAGGAGACTGGAAAGCATCCGCACTGCCTTCCACAGGCTCCGGCTGGCTCTGCCCAAAACACTCGTGCCTCTCTAGAGGCTCCCAAATGTCACTCCTGGCTCATCAGCAGAGGAACTGCCAGCTCGGCTGGGATGCCAGGCAGCCTTCCCCAGCCCAGTGCCGGTCTCTTCCGCACATGCTGGTGCGCTGCCCAGAGTGCCTTTGAAATGCAATTCAACCACTGGACTGACAAGAGCTTGTCAGTCCTGCTGTAAGGCAGACTCCCACAACCCCCTGCCCTCCCTCAACGTAGGCCGCTCAGAGGGAAGCCAACACAGTGCAAGCACAGTGCAAACAAAACAAGCTTCTGGATTACAAATCGCTTTGCCTCTGCCGCCTTCTGAAGAGGCCCGTCTGCCAGGGCAGGTCACGACCACGCAAGTCCCAGCCCAGAGCGGGTGGTGGGACTCAGGCCCCGCTTGCCACACGGGTTTCTTCCCTGAGGACCGCTGAGCAAAGATGCGCCCCTTCCGTGGCAGCACCCAAGCAGAGAGCTGCCGAAGGGCTGGGCCGCCTTACCCGTAAAGCAGCGCGTGGTCAAGGTGTTCACACAGCCGCTGCAGGACGGTGTCGTGGTTCCGGATGGCTGGGGTCTCATCCTCACAGGCGGCAAAGTAACTCTGCAACTGTGGGTGGAGAGGAGAGGGGAGGGGAGAGGGAGAGGGAGAGAGAGAGAGGCCATCAGTACCGGATTCACCAAGCGAGCCTCTGCCCAGGCGATTCACGTACCTGCTTGGCAGGGAAATGTGGTAGAAGCAGCAAAGCACGGAGGTGCCAGTTCCGGAGAACTCTCCCTGGAGCCAGCATGGAATAAAACGCGAAGATCCACTGCTCTCCTTCACAAAGTCCCATTTCTCCTGCCTTTGAGTACTGATCCCATTTTGTTTCTAGAACAACCTCAATCTTCCCCCAAAGGCTGCAAATGTTTAGTAGGGGAGGCTGCTGTGGCCTCTGGTTCCGGAAAGCACTTGCAGCTGCATCTGAATTCAGGGATGGCACTAAGAAGAAAGGGGCGTGTGGTGGCGGCGGCGGGGGGACAGAAAAGCAAGCACATTTCTGGAGGAGCAGCAGCTTTTCCCACAAACATTGTTAGATTTCTGAACGGGAAAGATTGGCCTGGCTCCCACATGTGCACGCTCTCATCCTATGCGCTCTCATCCTCCCAGAGGTCAGCGCCAGGGGTCCTGATGTGCTAGGACAGCGGCCTTGTTTCAATGTCCAGTTTAGGACTCAGATACTCTTTGCATTGGAAAAATGCCTTTCATCTGAGTCACTCCCGAGGTACAATAAGGCAATAAGCTGAGTCAAGACATGGATTCATTTACAACCCCAGCACAGGGCTTCGGACGGAGCCCTTCCCTAGCTCTGCCTGGAGAGGCTGCTGGAGGTCCTCAGAGGCCTTGTGCAAAGCAATGCGAGGCTGGGGGGCCCAGGACTCCGGCCGGGGGGAGGCAGGTCTATCAGGCAGCAACAGAGGAAACAGCCAACAGAGGAGCCCGTCAAGGCTGCTTCTGCTCCCCCCGCCCCTCGGCTGACGGTGTGTCCCTGAAGTCCTTTGGGAGGGAGCGGCGGATTGGGGAGCCCAGCGCTGCCTGCGGGGTGGAGAGGTGGGCTGGAGCGCCACCTCAGGCCAGGACTGCCAGCCACACCCTCGGAGGGCTTCGGCTGGGAGAGGGCAGGGCCAGCCCAGCAAGGAGCTGGCTCAGCCGGACGAGTCTCCCGGGGCAGGAGAGCTGCAACTGCGTGACCCGCCCAGAGAGCTTCAGCGACCGGGTGAGAGAGAAACGCAATTAATAGTAATGATCGGTCCTCAGAGCCCCAGTCATTCCTTTGGCAACCGTGCACGCAATCACGAGCCAGTGGCGGTGTCCCGACAGGCACCCACAAACGGCGGTGGAAGGCGGTGGAAGGCAGCGCCAGGAGCCCATGGCCAGCAGCGGCTGGTGGCCACAGGGCTAGGGCTGGGAGACGGGAGCGAAGCAGCTCCCATGGCAGCAACAGGGAGCTGCAGGAGTCTCCTTCCCCGCCCGGCCCTGGAGTCACCAGCAGCACCATGCCGGGAGCAGAGCCCTGCCCAGGACGGGTCCCAGGAGGTTGCGGCGGCCCGTCAGCAAGTAATTCCCAGTGTGGCATGGAGTCCGGAAGAGCCCGGACCGGGTTTCTGCTCTGTGAGGAAGCCCTCGGGAGGCTGCTGGACAGCTCTCCCCTCTTTCGCAAGCTGTGGTGCTCCTGCCGGTCGCTCAGAGGCCAAGGAGAGGTGCAGGCGGTTCACCTCTGCCCAGAGTCCCTGTGAGAAGGCAGGCGAGCACCCACCCACCTCCTTCCTGACCGAGCTCGGGGATTCCTTCCCCAGGCTGCATTTTTGGAAGAGGGGAGGCTGCCTTGCTGAGCTTTCACTGCCCAGGGGGTGCGGGGGCCATCAGCACCACAGGGCACCAGTGCACATCTCATCAGCCGAGCTGGTCAAATGACCGACCGTTCCAAGCGTCCTGGAATACTTGGCGGGGGGGATGCTTGCAGCTGAGAAATGCCAACTAGCGGGCAGGGCGCACAGCCAAGGTTCTCTCTGATAAAAATGCCCCTTCATTTCAGTGCCTGCTGTCTCACGGTGGGGGTGGGGGCAGGGGCACCTTTGAGGAGTTCTCGTGCCGCTGACACCCAGAGGGAAACAGACCCCGTGGGGACGCTAGCCTGAGTCATGAAGCCATTTATACATCCTTTCAATGGGCAAAACAAACAGTGCCCTGTCCAAGAGGCAACTGGCTCTCCAACCGTCGGACATGCTGAGAGCTGCTCAAACAGCTCTGGAGGACACGGGGAGGGCCAGCCTCGGTCCAACTCCTGCATCTTTCGGGGAAATGCAGGCGGCCTTTCTCGGCCCCTCGACCAGCGAGACGCCGTCAGCCGCAGGATGGATTTACCAGCCCCGGCAAGCTCTGGGGAGCAGCCTCCTTCTCACGTGCTCTTGCTAGAAAAGGGCAGAAGGCGGACGAGGCAGCAAAGGGGTTCAAGAGCAGGGCCAAGGCTGGCCCCTTTTCTGTGGCAGGGGCAGATAAAAGCTGGACTTCGGAAACGGAAGGAGCAACTGCAAGGCAACCTTGATTCATGTATCTGGTGTAAATCATTCTGAGCAGGGAACTGGGGGTTGTCAGACATGCGCAGGAGCCGGCCCCGGTCGTGCCAGGCTTCCGCTTTGCTCCCCGGATCTTGCACTTTTAGCTCTGCTATGTGCTCTGGTCCTTTTATCTGTTCGATTTTTATTTGGCTGCACGAATTTTATGTTATTATAGGGTTGTTTTTGTTTCAAAATTGGTTATGGCTTTAATATTTGTATTTTATCAAATCATTATCAACAATGCTGAGGGACAATATGCAAAGCTGAAAAAAAGCAATTTATGCATAGTTTTTGGCTGTTTCAATCGCATACCGTGCACCACGGTTCAGTAATGTTCATTTTACACTGAATTTTTAATCCTGCTTAGAGACAGTTGATTTTAATGAAGGCACTTAAATAAGATATTTTATACTGTCAGCAGTTGAACTGCCATGTCCCTGAATGACACTATCTCAAAAACTACAATTCCCAGGATTCCTTGGAGAAGCCCCAAGAACACAGCTCACATTGCAAGCTAAAACACATCTCTCTCCAGCAAGTTTTGTGAGTCTTCTTAATTATATACTTCTGCAATCAGCTTTCATTACATACTTCGTGAGAGTTTGTGAGTCTTCTTCATTACATACTTCTGCAATCATACTTCTGCAATCAGCTTTCACCAATAAAGGATTAAGGAGCTGTAATACTGTTTTCTTCCCAGGCTGAGTCCTGGAAGATTTTGCAGTTTGTAGGGCAAAGGGATCTTACATCACAGGATTGCACAGTGATACTGCTGGAACTCCTATTATGTGGGGTTAACCTGTCAGACAAGAATTCCAGAAAACTTTGAGGTATCTGCCTGTTTCTTCTAGAAATGCAGGGGTGGGGCAGTCTGTGCAGAAAATGCCCATTTTCACAGAAGCTTCTGCTGAAAATGAGCACAGACATTGAGAGAAAGTGAGACTTCCTTGGCCTAGAGCCAAAACAAAACAAATTTAAGAACAATATACAATCCAACCCCCAAGAAAAGCAGTACACTAAGAAATACGGCATCTATAGGATCATTGTATTGATTTCCCATGCAAGTAAAGTGATGCTCAAGGTCTTGCAACCAAAAAGTTATGCTCTATGGAGTGAGAAATTTCTGATGTTCAAGCAGGATTCCCAAAAGGAAAAGGCACTCAAGATCATACTGCAAATAGACACTGGCTACTGGAGTGCATTAACAAATTTCAGAAGATCGGGCTATGCTTCAGATTGCAGCAAAGGCTTTGACGGCAAGGCTCACAAGAAGCTCTGGAGGTCCTAAAAGAAATGGGTACGCCTGAGCACTCCATCATCCTGATCTGTATCATGGAAAGGAAGCTGCTGCTAGGACAGCATTTGGAGAAACAGAATGGTTTTCCAGAGACACAGGCATCAGAATCAGACACGGCTGTATTTTATCTCCGTGCCCGTTCAGTATGTATGCAGAACATTTCACAAGAGAAGCTGGATTAGACGAGAGGAAGTGAAAATCGGTGAAGGACACATGAGTAATGTAAAGGATACATATGACAGCATATATATTGCAGTAACAATAAATGGAAGCAACGCCTGATGGAAGTGAAAGAAGAAAGAGAAAAAGCAAGGCTGCAGCTGGCAACCAAGAAAACAATTTACTGTCAACAATAAACAAATTTATAGTGCGAAGGTTTTGCTTGTCTTGACTCAATCATTTATTCAAACACAAACTGCAGCCAGGAAAGTGGAAGACCGAGACTTGGAAAGGCAGCAATGAAAGACTGAGAGAGCAAGATCCAACAGTCACAGTGTTGCATTCCCCATCACTGTGTACGGTGAGAAAACTGGACAGCAAAGAAAGCTGAAAAGAAGAAGATGGAGGCATGTGCAAGATCTCGCTGGAGCAGAGTTTTGGAAATGACACGGAGAGACGGAAACATACGCAGGTGGGCCCTACGCATCTCAGACCTTTCCTGGAAGCACAAATATAAAACTGAGCCTGTTGTACTTCAAGCACATCATGAGAGGGCAAGAAGATCGAAGTGATGGATCTTCTCCATGAGGCAAGTCACAGCCGCACGCTTCCAAGATCGGAGGAGGTCTGCCCAGGCAGGCCCATTTTGGGGGGCACTCATTCAGAGGCTCAGGGTAAGTCCGAGACCACCTGGTGGCACATGACACCTGCGCAGGAGCGCAATACGCCAGATGGCAACAGGGAAACCTAAAGGGAGCCCTTTAAAGGCAAGCTTTTAAAAGGGTTTGCATCGCTGAGTTGGGCTTGTGGTGGCCGGGCGGGAAAAGCGTCAGACCCGACAACCCGGGATTTGCCGCTGTGGGGCTGATGCAGACAATCATGGGGGCGGCGGGGGGAGGAGCAGGATAGCGCTGCCCGCTCGCTAGTATGGATTACTTATTTCTCATTCCAAACCAGAGAGAAAATGAGCGGGGGGGGGAGGGGGAAACACGGGCATCCTCCCAAGGTCCCACGCCCGGGAGGGCAGAAGCGGGGCGTGCGGGTTGCTGCACTTCGCGTCAAGAACGGCTCGCCTGCACGGTCAGCGGAACGGCGCGCGGGGCGAAGGGCGGCGGTGCAACAGATTCGGGGGGGCGCCCCGCAGTACCGCACGGGCCGGGGCGCGGCCCCCCGGCGGCTGCCCCTCTGCCGCGGGCGGGGCGGGCAGCGAGGGACACGGGCCGTCGGCGGCGAGCTCCGCGGCCCGGCCCGGCCCGGCCCGCGCCTCGTCCCCGCCTGCGTCCCGCGCTCCCCGCGCCAGGCCCGCCCCGCCGCCGCGCTGACCTTCTTGACGGAGAGCGAGATGTTCTCGAGGATGCGGTCCTTGACCTGCCCGGGCGGCTCCATGGCCGCCGCCGCCGCCTTGTCCGCGGGGCCGCCGCCCGCCCTGCCGCGGGGCCGCCGCCGCTGCCGCCGCCGCCGCGGGCCCTCCGTCCTGCGGGTCTGGCGCGGGCGGGCCGCGAGGGAGCCCCCCGGCCCGGCCCGGCCCGCTGCGCCCCGCGAAACGCGCCTCAGGCGGCCGGCTCGGGCGGCGGCGCCGCTGCCATGACGGGGGCCCGGCGCGGCCCAGCGCAGCGCTGCCGGCGGGGCTCGTCCCGCGCTCTGCCGGGGAGCGAGCGAGGCGGCGCGGCGCGGATCGGGCCCTCCCCTCGTGACGGGCGGGTGGGCGGCGCCCAGGAAGGGGCGGAGGCTGCGGCGCGTGGGCCGCCCCGCGCGGCCCGCAGCCGAGTCCGAGCGCGGCCGCCGCCCCCGCGCAGGGGACGCCGGGAGATGTAGTGCGCGCCGCGTCAGGGAGCGGGCTGCCGAGGCCACGCCCCCGCGGCAGGCTGGCTCGGCTCTTTCCGCTCCTCGGGCGGGGCTGCGCGCCGCAAGGGCGCCTGCGCGGCAAGGCCCGGCGCTCGCGGGTTGCCGTCCGCGCGAGCCGCCCGGCGCCCGTGCGAACGCGCCGGCACGGGAAACCGGTCCCAGATCGACCTCACGTCTCCGACCAGCGCTCCCGTTTTATCCATCATGCAAAGTAACGACCGTGCCCGCACCGTCTAATGCGCAGTTTCCCCCTTCCCACACTTCAACACCTGAATCAAGGCTGCTGCAGTTAACTACACCTCCTTGCTTGCTGCAGCGGAACCGGTGGGATAAAGAAGCATCTCAATGTTTTGCATTCTCCACCAGCCAGGCGTTGACACACGTTACGTTCCAGAGCAGAGGGGCCAAGTCTCTGCCTCAGCAGCTTACAGTGGACGGCTTCCAAGGCGAGGGAAGGCCGAGTGCCACCTGCCGCCCGTTGCCGTTTGACCGCAGTACAGAGGCACATGCACGGCCCCATCGTCTGCTGGGCCGTGTGCCCAGGGCACTGCACACAGGCTGTCCTTCCCAGTAGTCGGGTGCAACTGGCTAGGCCACTGGTTAGGCAGAGACACCCAGACACACCCACTTCCTACGGGAGCATGTGCTCAGGGATGCGAGATCTCCTGTCCCTCACCCTGAAAGGCAAATGGGAGTTGCCTTCAGGCTTGCTCTCTCAGCCCAGCCCCTGCTGACCTCGTGCCTTTAGAGGCACCAAGAGCACGAGAAGCTGCATTACACTGAACCAGACCCTGCCTGGTCCATCCCGCCCACAACAGTCCGTATCGACTGGGACCGGCAGCTCTCCAGCTTTCAGGCAGGGCTATTTCCCAGCCTGACTTGAGGATACCATCAAGATGAAACCCAGGATCTTCCCCATGGAAAGCAAGTTCATCAGTACTGAGTTACAGCCCTTCCCGAAGTCCCTAGTCCTCAAGGTACAGAAGCAGCAGCAGATTGGGGAACAGCAGAAGCTGCCTTCTGCCAAGCGAAGGCCTTCTCTCCATCTAGCTGCATTTTGTTGGCGTTCAGCAGCGGCTTGCCAAGCTGTCTTCCCGACCCTCCTGGGAGCATCTCCTGGGAGCCTCTGCATGCAAGGCGGGTGCTGCGGGCTCTGGCCTGTCACAGCAGCACCAGAGCAACCCTGCACAGCCGCCCGCCCGCCCGGCTGGCGGAGGAATGACGTGTCCCAGAGGAAAGGCGCCTGGCCGGCAAGCGCCTTGATGGCACCACACCCGCGCTCGCGAGGGAAACCTGCCTGACCGCGTTTCTGGGAAAACCAGCTGCGCACATAGCCAAGAACATGGTGGTGCTCCCGCTGGTTTTGCACCCGACCACTGGGAAGGACAGCAGCGGGCGGCGGGGGGGTCAGTCTTGCAGCCTTTCTACTTGTGGGCAGCGGGCCGCCTCCTTTTCCCAGTAGTGGCCTGTGAGGGTTTCTAACCGTTTTCTCATTCCAGCGGCTGTTGCAAAGTAAAGCCAAAAGCACAGTCGGCCCCTCTGCCTCATCCGCCAATTCACCTCTTTGCACGCACTCCTGGAGACCTCCCACTGCCCTTGCTTCTGCTGCGAGACTTAGCAGAGGCCTGGAAGCCGGGCCCGCTTCCCACGTTTGACAGCTGCGCACTTTTCCTGTGCACGAGGTGGTGCCGATCTCCCGAGCGTGGAAGCACACGTGGCACGCCATGAGCTCTGCCAGGGCAAAAACACGTCCCGATTTGCTCAGCCTGTGAACACCTTTCCCCCCAGGTTGCTCCAGCCACACCCAAGGCACCCGGGAGCGGAGGCTCAGCTTCCAGGGAGGAATCTGGAGGACTGAGCACCGTGGGAGCGGATTTCCTCCCTTTGCACATGACTGCGCAGCTCTTGAGGCTCTGGCCACAAGGATGAAAGGAGGCCGTTCCCAGCCTTACTTATCTGGGACCTGATAAGTGTGCACACTTCTTCTGAGTGTGTAAATGCACGCGTGAAGTCCCGCCCTGAGCAAAGGCACCTGCTTTTCTACTGCTCTTGTGCAGCTGCACGGTCTCAGGGCTTCCCTGGCCCGGCGTCCTCAAAGGGCTGGCTTCTCATGCTACGTCCTTGGCAAAGCGGAAGCTGCTGGCAGTCCTCACTGTGCATCTCTGCCCAGCCTGCTACGGGTCAAGAAAATTTAGCAGAAAACCATTATGATAAAACATGTTTTATTTTTGAAATGTTTATACATTTTTCCTATTGAGAAACAATCCCCAAGTATATTCTCTTTAAAAAGTCAAACCTGGGCTACAAAGAGCAAGAATGGAAATCCATAACCTGATCTGGAAAAAGAGAAAGCCCAAACGCCCTCGGAGCATGGCAGCCAGAAGCCAAGGCGCCCGGCCCACACACGTGCCGGCCCAGGAGGAAAGAGGGGCATGGAAGCAAAAGAACGCAGATTCCTGAGAGGCCGCGATACCTTCAGCAATTACGTTGCCGTAACCTGGGCTCAAGGACGGCAACCAAATGGCTTGAAGATCCTGCTTGGGTTTACAACAGTAGAGAAAGAAGCAAACCGGCAAATAACAAATAAATGTTCCGGGGTACATCTGCTCAAACAAAATGGCTGCTTTGCAAAGTCTCAGAATGGGACACCACCTCATCCATGTGCCTCACGGGGTGCCCTTCTCCGCCTGGGAAATGTTCTGTTTGGACACACGTCTTAAATCCCCCAACTGAGTTTCCCAGTCTGCTGCCAACCAGGCGTGATTTCCGAATTATTTTTCTGTCCAGCGCTACCATGCAGAGTTTGTGTTCCTGCCCCCAACTGCTCACGCTCGTCTGTGTCCCATGCAGAGAGACGCAATTTGGATACAGGAACCGGAGGCCCCACTCTGCAAAGGTACTAGTCGTGGTCATGAACGGGCGGAAACCAAGATCACAAGGTTTAAAAAGGCTGACACACACCAAGTCCAAGACTGCAGCGTCTTATGCAAAGGAGCCTCCAGTCTCATTCAAAGCTCTCCCAGAAATCTTCCCCTCACACCCGTTGGCCAAAGCCTGCGTTCTTAAGAGACATGCATGATGCTCAAGTCTGAGAAAACCAGGGCGATCTCTGTGAAAGATCAAAAAGGACTTCGTTTCCCTCAACTTAAAGATCAAGCCCACCTCAGGGTGGCGGAAGCTTTTCCAGCAGGTGAAGCCCTCTGTGTTCTCCCCAGTGTCGCCCCGACAGTCAGCGGTCGCAGCTCGGACCTGCAACCACCCAAGCCAGGTGCTCCAGATGTTGTGCCAGCCTTTGCCGCTCAACTTGGAGGCTCAAGATCAGACACAGGAAACCAAACTACTCTCCGCAGTGGCTCATTTATGGCCAGGAATCTGTTCTCCCTTCCAAGTGGGAGAATGCGAAACAACTCATTGCCTCGGAGTTTCTGAGCCTGTCGCTCTGTGAAAACATCTCGGTGCTTACAGGGACCTGCAGCTCCATGGAAGAGCCTCCACCTTGCCAAGCGGAGGGCTTGCGTGAAGCTGGGGCAGTCTCCCAAAGGCCGTTTGTGCTGCTCAGAATGCCCCCCCCCCCAGAAAAAAAGCCCAGCAGTTTTCTGTCAAGTGGACCTTAAAAAATAAAGCCCACAAAATTGTCCCTGACGTGTGGCTCACACTGCCTGGGGACCAAGAGCCAGAGCAGACAGAACAGCGGGCTGGGGGGGTCATGTGTCTCCCTGCATGCGAGGGGAGGGTGCCGGTGCCCCGGGCCATCCTTGGCCTTCCCACAGGGTTGGGGTGGCCACTGCGCAGGCGGAAGGCCTTGCTTGGACCCATCAAGACACTCCTGCTCTTACAGGCGGCACAAGAGGCAAGAGGTGGCGGCATCAGTCTCACTCCTTCCTGGAGCCCGACTTTCTGCATGGAAAGCTCTCGCACAGGCTGCTGGCAGCGGGGAAATGAGGGCTGCAGGCATGAGTCCAGTTTCTGCCCCTGGGACGGAGACTGGGGTCACACGCCGTGCTTCAAACCTGTGGCAGCACAAAGAGGGCTCAGCGTGCCAAGAACCAGGCTTCCGCCTCTTTGGGAGAAGGCGGTGGCTACACTGCACAGCGGACAACTTCAAAAACATTGCATGGGACCTGCGAGCCTTGCCCTGCGCTGGGCCAGCTCTCAATTCTGTGTCTTCTCCAAGAGAATTTCCCTTGGTTCAAAACAGCAGGTAGCTCCTCGGTTTGGGAAGGAACAAAAGGAACACACCCGGAGGCAGAGTGAACGAACAGGCCCCCTGAACTCGCCCTCAGCACCGAAGTCAAGCGAAGGGTAGGCATGTGAACTGCAAGCTCCTGGACATGGGAAAACAGCCTTCTGAAAGACTGGGCTGAGTCACGCAGCATCACAGCATTGCCCTCTTTCAGGTAAGTCTGCCAGATTTTTAAACCATGCTTCCTTCTTGTGCAGGGTGGTAAAGTACCCTCAAAATAGTCATAAAGTACACAAGAAAAACTACAAATGTGGCACCTTTGAAGGTTTAAGCAGCAAACCACCAGCAAATCTTACACTAGCAGACTCGGTTTCCTGAGCAAGTTTTCCTTGGGTTGTGCTCTGTGCCTTACAAAATAGCTTCTCGGGTCGGATCAGCAGCAGTGACAAGAAGCCTGGCGGCACCCGCCTTTCCACTGCTCCTTTCGAGAGCGCTGTGCGGCAGGCGAGCGCCGTCTGCGTTCCAGCACCTTCTATGGTTCAAACCGCAAGCGGAGACTGTCTCACCACGTCCAGGAGCGTTTTTACAACTCCTCACTCCCTGCTCTTTTCATTTTACTTTCGCTTTAATAACTGATTCCAATTAGAGCTTGTTCATCATTAAGTGGCGCTTTGCTCATTGCTCCAAACCAACCTAGCCACAAATTGTTTTAGTCCACTGAGAACTAGACTCCAGTTGTAAACAGAGTCTGGGGCAGTGCAAGAAACTTGAGCTGCTCAACTCTCGAAATGACCCAGCATCAGACTATTTTAACCCGAGTCTCCTTCGATATACAGCAACAACTTCAGGATGTTGCAGGACATAAAATGACCTACTCAAGATCTACAGCTGAACGTGCTGGACAGCTATATGGGGCTAACCAACATCTTTGCTCATTGCCTCCCCACTGCAAATTAAAACCATTTCAGGATAAGACGTCTATTGAAAAAGCCAGCACTTCTCTCCTGAGAGTGGGAGAAGAGTCCCATGCACAGACCCACCAGGGCCAGGAAATCAAAACCTTTCACCATGTTTGCCTTCCGAACTGGCTAACCAGTGTCTGCCTGTCACCACGTTCTCGACCCAGCCAGTTTCTGTAAACTGAACACACGCCAGAGGAGCCTGGAATATGTTTGTAGTTGAAGCTTTTAGGGAAAAAAAGTTCAAGAGTTTGGAATGCCCACCTCTGCTGCGCTGCTTGTGGGCTCAGTGGTGATTCCTGCATGTTAGACCACTCATGGCAAGCAAGGCGGATTGCCAAGTCGCAAGACACAGCCCCGAGACCCTGCTGCATGAAGAGTGCAAGGTGCAGGTCTCCAGGTTCTCCTGAGGCGGTGCTCACGAGAGCCCCGCTCTTCCTGCGTGAGGCCACCTCCGACACCTGTGGGCTCTCCCCACAAACCATGCGCAGCGCAGTCCGACAGCGGTGCTGTGAGCGCGCCCACCCAAGCGCTGCTCCTGGCTTGTATTCCTCCCCCCCCACAAAGCTGCACGCGCCGCATCTGCGTGCGTCCGCACCCGTTTCGACGCACTGCCCTCCGCGAATCCAGGCAGGAGTTCCGAGATCATTGGCAGTATATGCAATTCCCGCCGACGGGAAAGGGAGCGGGCGCAGCGCCAGCGCTCCTACTCACGTGAGGCTTGCCCAGGAGGAGACGGGCTTTCTGGAAGGACGTGCTTGGCAGGTGTAGCTTCTCACACCTAGCTTTGCACCTCATTCTAAACCCAGGTGTTTAAATAAAGACTCTTTATTTCATTATCCATTGCCTTAGTAATCAAAAGCCATTGCATCAATACAATTCCAATATTTGCTCCTTTTAAAAGCCCTAAATTTAACAAGAGAACCAGACAGAAGATACTCTGGTGGAAAATAAATGATTCTTTTTCCCTGTTTCTCTTAAAAAAGTACAGCTCAGTCCCCCAAGCAGGATACTCTACGCAGTCAAATATACTCTTTGAAAAGGATGCACAAACCGGCAGGCAGGCAGGCAGGCAGGGTTTTGCCACGGCTACGTGGGAACGACGATGTTCCTGGCTAACAAGAGGAGGAGGGCGAGGGCTGCATCCCCCCCGGCCTGCTCCAGAGCCTCGCCAGCTTCCCGGGGCGTGAAGCCAGCCCGCACGATCGCGTCGACAGCTGTCGGAGGGAAAGCGGCGGGCCGAGGAGCGGCTGCAGGATCAGGGGAGCTGGTGGGCAGAAGGGAGGGGGCCTCTGCCGGCCCCCCGTGTGGCAGCCTCTGAGCATCCGCATCTGGGGCACCTGGCACGCCCGGTTCTTCGGCCATAGCGCCCGGAGCAGCCGGACCTTGTGCGAGGCGTGAGATGGCGGGCTGGGTTTGCTCCAAGGCTTCGCCGCCAAGAGCTTGGCCAGAGGACAAATGCTGAGACAGGATTCCGGGGCGTTCGCCGCACTGGAGCTGATCTGACGTGGCTGAGGGGCCCAGCAAGACTGAGTGGCTCAGATCTGAAGACTCGTGGACAACCAGCGTGTTCTGCCTGCAGCGCACAGCCAGGTGGGCCATCCCCTGAGCGCTACTGCTCTCCGTTGCAGCCTCCTCAACACGCCCGCACTCGGGCAGGGAGAGCCGCAGACCCTGGCTGTCCAGGTAGGTCTGCTCACGCTCCTCTTGGGAAATCTCCGCATGCTCTTTGGGAGCAGCTGCTGCCTGGTGGCTGTCTTCATGCTGAGCAACTCTGAAGTCCTGCTTGGAGCTGACAACCAGCAGCTGATGGAGCTCTTTCAAGGCAGAGCTGAGAGAGACACAGGGGTCTTCGGCCCAGTCGCTCAGCTGGCCTCCGGGAGAGAGCGCAGGCATAGTGGCGGCCGGTGACTCTGCCGACTGCGCAGTGGGCCGCCCAGGCTGCCTCAGATCGCTCGCAGGAGTGGGGCCAGTGCGCAAGGAGGACGGCGCCTTCGTCATGGCGCCTTCGGAGTCAACCGCATCTGCCGAAGCAGTGTCCGGATTTGTGGAAGGATCCGTGGCAACAGGAAGAGCTTCCTTGGTGACATCCACATCCATGAAGGTGTCACCTCCCGGGCACCTGTGCAGAATGCCTTCCGGCATCCTCCCCTCCCCAAAGGAAACCCCCATCTCTCCTTCCACAGGGCGTCCTCCGCCAGAAAGCAAGTCATCAAAGCCCCACTTGGCATGAGCGGCCTGTGACAAACCCGCCGCCGGGCTCCAATCTTCTCTGCCACTTGGCTCACAGCGCTCACCGAGAGCGTGTTCCTGCCCAGGATCGCACGCCTTGGGGTCTAAATGAAGCTCATGTGTTTGATTCCATTCCGCGTGCTTGGAAAGCAAGGGCGGGTCCCGCTCCTGGGCTGGCCTGCGAGTGCTGTCCATCCCCCTTCCGCCTGCTTCAACGGGAGGCTCCATCTCGAGGTGGTTGTCTTCAGGCTTGGACTTCTGTAGCCCAACACAAGCAAGAGGCTTCCCGAAAGCATTCGGTGACAGGACCGCCGGACTGGGGCAGGATCCTGCTCCAGTGTTTTCAGCGGAAGCATCGCTGGCATAGGCAGAAGCAACACGATCAGGCAGGATCGGTGGCGACAGAGGCGGCTCGTGATTTTCGAGAGTTATTGAGCATTCAGGAAGAGAGTCCACAGACTTTGCAGCACGAGGATGGAGAGACGCGGCTCGGCTGCCCTCATGGGAGCAAACGGAAGGAGCAGAGGCTGAACGGTCGAGTGCGCGGCTCGGGGGGCGCATGGTCTCCGGGCCCTTCTCCCGAAAATGGGCTGGACATTTAAATCCGTCGGAAGTTGGTAACAATGGTGTTCCTAGTGAGGTAGTTTCTTTGTCACTATTCTCTGTACATGGGAGGAAAGGGAAAGGAAAGAGGGTGTGAAACTCTGGATGGCAGGAGGAGATCGCAGGGTCCCGGATGTGGGGGGCAGGGCCTTGTTTGGCACCCGAGAGAGGCGTGGGCCGCGTTGCGGGGCCGGCTTCACTGGGGCCATCGGGAGAAGCCGCCCCGGCCTCTCTCCTCCCTGAATGGCTTCCCCCACCAGCCACTCCGCAAAGCCGGCCGCCCCAACCCGCCTGCTCCCCAGGCATGCCATGACCACCGCTCCCAGGAGGTGCTGGGAATCGGAGTCCCAACACAGAGGGAGGGCCACCCAGCTAGCGAAGGTTGGCCGCAGCCACATGAACAGGCTTCTCTGTCTGCACACCATGTGCTTTGATCTCACATCTGCCTTGAATGTTTAGCGCCTCGCACATCAGGGGAGAGAATCAGCAGCAACGAGCCCACGGAAGGGGCTGCGAGGCGCGAGGGTCCGCTATGCAAGGCATGCGGTCAGGGCAGGCTCAGCAGGAAAACTACTCGAGTTAGTATTTAGTGGAACGCTGTTGCTATCCAAACAAAGTGGCCCGTTTCTTCTTTCCAGCACAAGGAAGGAAACAGGGCAAAGGATCCAGCGGTGCGGTGGCTGTCCGAGGGACGCTTGCGTGCCCTGAAGATACTTACGTGGAGGCTCCAGCGCTTTCCAGGCCCACCTAAAGAACCGGCGTTTGTTGGGCTCGGCCCAACCCTTCCGGCCGGCTGGCCGGCGTGTTCCCGCACGCAGCGTGGGAAGGTGCACAGAGCGGCGTCACTTGCAGCCTTCTCTCGCTCATCAGCTTTGCCAGATGAGCTGCACTTGGGGCACTCGCGCATTCGGGGCCCAGGGCGCTTGGCAAGCTGTGCGTGGCCAGAGGTTTCTGCTCCCGCCCTGCGGCTGCTTCTCCAAGAAGCTCCGCGCTGGCAGTGTGACCGCCCCGTCGATCGGCACCGTGCCTCTGGCCCGGGCGCTGTGGCTCCCTCTCCTTCACAGGCCTGCTCCGCACCAGCCCGCTGAGCCCCGGGGCGGGAAGCGGTCCGTCCCACCCCCCCGCCTCGAGGTGCTGGCAGAAGAGCTCGCAGTACCTGGTCTGTGGCCCGCTCCAGCGGCAGCAAACCCACAGCACATGCATCAAGGCCTCTGGCGCTCTGTCCGGATTAGGAGACAAACACACCAAACTCGTGTTAGCAACACCACATGCACGCAGCCAGCACTGGCCCTGCCGCCTCCGGGCATCGCTGCCTCGCTTCGGTGGCCCGGCCCGCTCCTCCGGGCTACACGTCTCTCCTCACAGCATGCGGGGCCGGGCTCGTCCCGTCGACTGAGAAGGCACTGCTCTCCGGGCGCAGTCTGCTCTGGCGGGGGCCCTGCGGGGGCTGCTTCTGCTCCCTAGGCTCAGCCTCACTGGACTTGCTGCCTCCTTCCTGGGCCTTCTCTCTGCTCAGCCTCTGTCCTCCAGTTTGTCTACACGGAACCAAGCCAGGCCCATACGGATGATGGGCAAGCAAAGCCCGAGGCTGTACTAGCGGGAGGTGGAGGCGCTCCGCGGGGACAGAAAGGCGGCATTTCAGGGAAGCCGTGTCCACGCCCACGCCCAGCAAACGCTGGAGCGCCAGTGTTGCATGAAGGTCCTGGCCAAACTTCTGTGCCTGTCCAAGGCGGGCGCCAGGCAGTTCTCACTCGTGGCCAATTCTCCTTGCCTGCTGCTGGGCTGGGCCTGCTTTCCTCTCTGCTCTCCTGCCATCCAGACCTTGCTGCTCTTTGAGAGCGCGCGACAGGAAGAAGGCCCCGGTGGGCCTCGGGCTCTCCTCCACTTCCTTCCTTCCTACACAAGAAGCTGGACATGGCGCTGGCTGGACGTGTCACAGCAGGCAGGCACTGCTCGCCTCTGCAAATTTCTCACTGCGGGGTCCCTATGCCTGCACACCTCTGCGATGGGCCACGGAAATCAAGATTAAGCGTGGCTGGATGGGAACAGCTACCACACTGGCTAGCTCCTTTCCTGGTCTGGAATGCCGTCTTTTTCCCAAAAGGAATGCTCCAGGCCGCTGTCCAAAGAAGGCACACGGTGCACACGTCCTCCTCTAGGCCTGACTTGTACATGACTAGCCCAGATCTTTAGGTGGTGGCTGGCAAGGGATGGGGAAGTGAGGGACTCACCAGCCATGAGACTGCAGTTTGCTAAACTGAGCTTTGCTGGCTCTGGCCAAAAGAACGAGAGAAAGACGTGTGGGAGGGGGCCGGGGGGCCAGAGCGCCACCCAGACAGGCCCGGTGCCCGCACAGCCTGGCAGCAGCCCCTCAGCCAATGCCCAGGGCCTTTGCAGAGCACGGGGTGGAAGGGCTGCGGTTGCTGCCGCGGCAGAGATCCTGCCTGCTCAGCCCAGCGCCTGGACGGACGACCCGGGAAGGCCCTGCTAAGAGCTCGGCAGCTGCGGGCTCCCCGACATCGTCCGGCTGCACCCGCCCTCTCCGGTCCGGCACCCCAAGGCGTGAACACAACTCGAGACCACGCTTGACACTCAAGGCGGCAGCTTTAATGTCTGAACAAGTGCGTCGAGCGACTCCTAGGGCGGGGAAGCGGCTCCTAGAGGAGGATGCACAGGGACCTGCGGTGGGCGGCACATCCGGAGCCCTTGCGGTGCCCTCGCAGCCGCGCCCTCCCGTCCGCTCGGCTGACGTGGCGCTCTTGGAAAAATCCGGCGGTAACTGGCATTCCAAAGGGGGGGGGAGATGCAGGAGGCGTCAGCCACTGTTCCTGCGCTTCGCGTGACTAAAGCTGCCGAGCTCCCCCAGCCGGGCCCATTGCGCTTTGCGCAGGTTGTTCTGCAAGGCACACAGTCTCGGGGGGGACGGGATGCTCATTTGGTTCACAAGGGCTTGGCCAAGGCGGGGGGGGGGGGGGCTGGGGCTAGGGCTGGCTGCATGTGCAGATGGGAGCCGGTATGCCCAGAAAGGCGGATGCAGATCCCGGTTCCAATCCATCTGGGGCCTCTGGAAAACCAGGGTCCTGCAGCCTGAGCTACCTCGAAGCTGCTCCTGAGTTCGTGGCCAACCGCGTACAGACATAGCAATGACTCTGGCAAACAGCCAAGAGAGCTGACTTTTAACTGGTTAATTGGTTAGATTTTACAGGTGCTTCAATTATTAATAGACTAAAACTGCACCCCAATTAGAGCAATACACTGCTTTTAAGGTAAAGTTTTTAAGGGGAGAAGCACTTCCAAAACTCGAGCAGCAAACCCCACAGCCTGGCCCCAAGCAAGACTTGCATGCGGCTTCCAGGGGGGCTTCCCCACCCGCCGCCCTTCTGCCCCCCACAGCAGTTCTGTCGGCAGGGAGGACGGGGACCGCCGCGCAGGACCTCCGGGGAGTGCCAGCTCTGTGGGACGACCCCGGAGCCCAGGGAACGTGCTTTCCCCTTCCGAGTCACACACAGACACAGCAACCGACAGAAGAGCGCTGCTCAGGCAACCCAGACTTACCCGCTTTAGCCGAGGGAGCCAGCGCAGGCGGGGGAGAGATCCCCACGGGGCCGGGGCCCAAGCACGCTAGACCGCCCGTCTGCAACCCAGTGCCTGGCAGCGGCCTGAAACCCGCCTGTTATGCCGCAGCACAAGCCTCTTCGCATCCCCAGTCACCGCTCCCGCAACGCGCCGCCACTGCCTCCTCACACTGTGGCCACTCCCCACCAGGAAGCCCAAAGACGGTTGCGCCCTTCCCGGGCCGCTCTGCCCGGGCGCGGAGCAGGGGCGGCTGCCACACCGGCGCTTGCCTCCCGTCCCCGGCAGTACCTGCTTCCTCGACGGACTTCTGCAGGGCTTCTGCCAGCTCCTGGTCGGCGATCTCCTCCGGCCGCACGTCTTCCCGCCCGGCCCCATAGGCCAGCCGCGCGCACTCGGGGAGCTCCCCCTCAGGCAGGAATGTCGTCTGCGAGCCCGTAGTGCCGATTACCAGGACGTTCTTCTTGAGGTCAATGGAGCACTGGGGGAGGGAGCCGCGGACACGTGAACAGGCAACATGGCGGGGGCCTCGCACTCCATGCTCCGCAGGCGACGCCGAGCAGTGCACGAAAGCCACGCTAAGAGGGCCCAGGAGCGCACTGGCATGCTGTGCGCGGCTGGAGGGGAGAAGGGAGCCCGTCTTTAAGCAGGCCGCTCCAGGCCCTGCCTGGCCAATGGACTGTCGCAACCACAGCAGTGGACGCCGTCTGCGATCAGCCGGCCAAAGTGCCGGGCCTCTGCCACCGGCCCAGATCCGGCCCTCTGGGCAGCCGCTGCGAGGGAGGGCACCAGGCCTCGCAAGGGTGAACTACCTGTTCCTCATATGCGGCTCGTCCCCCGTCCCCCACAATTTCCTAGGTGTTCAGAGGGTGCTGGGCAGCCACGGAGGGTCTGGAGAAAGCAGCCCCAACCCGCCCCGGCCGTACCTGGTGGCGCTTCAGCATGTCGAGCCCCAGCAGCATGTCCATGGGCTGCTCCTCCAGGATGGAGAACGAGCACGGCAGGAAGTCGCCCTCGATCTGGACCTGAGCTGAGAGCAGCAGGAGCAAGGTGCCACCGCGTCACTGCCGGAGACCCCCGCCCTCCCGGAGGGGTGCCCCCCGCCCGGAAGAGCCGTTCCCACGGAGCCAGCTGGGCAGCCCCGGACTGCTTACCGAGGTGCACGCGCCCAATGATCTTCTGGGTGCCCACCCCTTTCGCGATGCCTGCCCAGCGCCGGTCCACCAGCCGCATGATGTTGCACCTCTCCGCACACGCCTGGCTCATGATGGTCATCTGTGCGCCTGCCGGACACAAGACAGCGGCCGTCACCTGAAGCATGCATCCACGCGGGCCGGGCCGGGCCTGCGGCTGAGGAAGTGGAAGAGGAGGAGCCCGCCCCCACCTGCCCCTTTCACCGGGGTGGTCCCACGGGGAACCGGCCCGGGTGTTCTCCTGCGGGATCGAGGGCAGAGCGGCATGGAAGGCAAGGGGTGGGAGCCCGACCTGAATCCACGAAGGCCTTGACCGGGTGCCCGTTCACTCTGCAGTTGATGTAGAGCATCACCACCTGGCCGAAGCTCTCGGGTGCCTCCTCCATGGCGATCGTCATGTTCTCCTCGATGTTCTGCTGCCTGCAGCCGAGGGCAGCACGGGGTCACGGGGCCCCCAAAGCCATCCCTCCTCCCCCGCAGGGACCAGAGCACCGGCCCCCCGAGCCCAGAGGCAGACCCGCTCCCCAGCCTCTGAGACCACCCCTGCCCGCGTGCGGCCTCCGTGCCTGCCGGGCGGTCCGTGGCCCGGAAGCGCAGCTGCCTCCCGCACGCTCCCTCGGGACTTGTCTCGCCCCTCGCGGAGCGGCTACCTGATGTCCTCCTCGATCTTGGCCTGCGCCTCGAGGTCAAAGGGGTCGGCGGAGAACAGGCGGATCCTCTCCTGCTCCCTGCGGGCTCGATCCTGCTGCTGCTCCAGCAGAACCCGGGTAAACTTTTCTGGAGTAACACAAAGCGCTTGCCTTCAAAGGGGGGGCAGTGGAAATCCAGCAGAACCCCCAGCGCTGACGGCACCCCACGTGGATCGCCCAGTGGCGACCCGCTCCGACTTCCATTCAGCAACGTGCCTGCCAGCGGCTTCCAGAACAACCTCCCCCCCCGAGCCGAGGCGGCCCCACCTCAGAGGAGGGCGGCCACCGCCGAGGCCCCCGGCCCCCCACTGCCCCACATACTCCAAAGGCAGCCCCGGCCCTCTCCCCAGCATGGTGGCTTCCTGGCTCCCAGGCGGTCCCTCCAGCCCCATCCAAGAGGCTGGGATGCCCCTTCCGAAGGCCAAGCTCCTGCAGGCGCAGCCTTCAGCCGGAGTGCTGCTCCTGGGAGAATCTGCCCCCAAACCTCTGCCCGCCCACTGCTCCCCATGGAGGGAGCCCCCCCCCCCGGCTCCTCAGTCCTGGGAGGAAAGCCGCTCCCCGCCCACACTCACCAAGGTCCCCGCTGAGCAGAGCCTCTGCCAGGGGTGGGTTGCGTTCCTTCAGCAGGGAAAGCTCGTGTGGGTTGGCCAGGAGCATGTCCCGCAGCAGCCCCGGGTTGTCGAGGCCCTGTGGGGAGGTGGGGAGCTCGGGCGGAGAGGGCCGGGGCCCCGGAGCAGGCTGCTGCGGCGGGGGCGGTGGGGGCTGCTGGGCCGACGTCCCAGGCACCGCGATGCTGCTGAAGTCTATCCGGGGCAAACCTGGGTGGGGGAGAGGTGGCAGTACTGTGACTCCTTCCGCGGGACGGCTGTCTGCAGCGCTCCGGCTGAAGCCAGCAGGTAGCCGGTGGACACGGACGCCAGCCTCACTCTGGCCAGGGCCCCGCGGTCCATCCAGCGCAGGACGCCCAACACGAACTGGCAGCAAAGGCTCCTTGGCTTCCGAGGACCGCCTGGCCCGGCCCGGCCGGCCCACAGGGGCCCTTTCAGCACTGCATCTCCTGCCTCCAGACTGCCTGGACCCCGGGGCCTGGGGGTGGAGAAATCCCAAGCCCAGGCTCTTAAAAACGGAGAGGCTGCTAATAACGGGCTCAGGCTGCAGGAAGCCAGATTCCGGCTCAGCGGCAGGAAACATTTTCTGGCTGTTGCTGCAGTGCCACCACGGAGCAAACGAGCCAGGCTGGCGGTGGGCTCTCCCTGCCGGAGGCACTCGAGAGGCAGCTTGACAGCCCTCCAAGAGGAGCTGTTTCGCCGGAAGCCCTGCACGGAGCAGGTCCTTGGACCCACTGGGCCTCCAGTTGCAGAAAGCCCCACGTTCAAGCCCCAGCGGCAATGCTAGGCCAGGTGGACCAAGGCCCCTCCCTGGACAGCCAGGGCTGCCCCTTGGTGTTGCCACTCCTGAGCTGGGCGGCCCTCCTGGGTGACTCGGTGCGAGGCCGCTCCCCATCTCCCCTTGAAAGGGTGGCCGGAGGCTGGAGCAGCAGCTCTGCAGGAAAGCCGCACCAGCAACGCTGCGACAGCGGCCCCTCTGCTCCGAATGACTCGCCGCTCTGCTCCCCGCCTCGTGCGAAGCAAGTGCCCTTGAGTGGCAAACTGGTGCAGAGCCTCTTGACAAAGAGACCCCCGGTGGAAGCTCAGTGGGACGGCCCATGGCCCCCAATCCGGGGGGTCCTAGCAGGGGGATGTGCGGGCCTGCTCCAGTTCGGCCCGGACTTCCAGCCGGTCTGGGACTGAAGGCCACCAAGTGGGGTTTGCGGCGGTAGGTAAGGGACCGTGGGCCAAAGAGGGAACGCTTCTCACCAGGAAAGGGAACGGGGGGGCGCACCTCCGCATTCTCCACTTGCTGCAAGATCACCACATCCCCGTCTTTCAAGCCGTAGGACGCCAGCGACCGGTGGTTGTCCGTCAGCGGCCGCTCCGCATAGACAATCTGGAAGAGGAGGGGATGGAGTGAGACGCATGCACCACGCTTGCAGGGAAGTGCCACGAAGCCCAGCGAAGCGGAAAGGGCTCTCCGAGCCCAGGACACCTTTGGGAGGGGAGGGCGCACCTGGCCAGACCTGGCCTGGGGATACGGCAGCCAAACACACCCGAGACTCACTGCTGTCTCCAAAGCAGAGGACAGAGCACCTCCTAAGCAGCCCGCCAAGCACGGGGAAAACGCGGCCATGTTTTCCTGCATGTTTTCCTCGACCAACGCTGAGCTCATGCTCTCCCAAGCCAAGCAGGCGTCACCTTGCTCTGACATGGAAGTGGCCTTCATTTGTGAAGCCCGCCCCCCCCAGGTGCCACGGCTTGAGAAGCAGTGCAGGGAGCCACGGGCCACTCCCGGAGTCCACAGGCTGCTCTCCGTTTCAGTACAGCTCCTCTGGGCCCCGCCCCACAGCCGCCTCACCCCACTGAAAGCTGTGGGTGTGTGGGACGTGGGGCACGGACTCCACAAGCAGCATGGCTGAGTACAGGCCAGCCGGGGATCAGTTCCACCCACACAGAGTGAGCCACTAAGGGGGCGAGGCTGTCCTCTCCTCCAGACGGCCGGTTCACCACTTGTCCTCCGTGCAGCCCACACCACAGACTGCGCAAGGCCCAGCCAGCAAGCCCTGCCCCACCATCCTGCTGGCAGAGACGGCTCTTCTCTGAGCAGATGCAGGCGGCGCAGGTTCCTGGCAAGGAGCGCTTCAGCTCCCAGGAAGGGGCTCCCCTCCCCAGCCCCAGGACGCCATTACCAGCTGGCAGAGGGCACGTGCAAGCACCCCTCCCCCTCAGGATCTGGGGCGTCACCCGTGGAGGTGCAAGATGGGAACGCAAATGCAGATCCTCCAGATCCGCCCACCCGCCTCAGCAATCTGGCCCGACTCATGCGGAGGACTGTGGGCGAGCCGCTCCTGCCAGGAACACGACGCACCGTGGAGGAGCTGGGGTGGCACCATGTCACGCTCCACGCAGCTGCCTCCCTCCACGTGTCATCTGGGCTGCCTGCCCAGGTCCCCACCTGCGTCTACCATGTAACTTCTCCCAACGCCTAAAGAGAAAGACAGGTGCCCCTTCTCCCCAACCCGGTTGCATGCTCAGTTTGCGGGGCAAAGAAGCACCAGGGAACAGAAGCATCTGGGAGGGCTTGATAAGAAGGAAGGGCACGCCCGGCGCCAGGGGAACGGCCAGTGCTCGGACACCACCCCGGTGCACTGGGCACGGCCTGCTGCCCCAAGGAAGCACAGCCACTTGCATGGCGGAGTGTGGGGGAGCAGGGGGCGCTGCCGTTCAACGGCAGAGAAGGGCACGGGAAATGCTTTGTGACCCAACCGGGGCCTTCCTGCCCAGGAAAGGACACAAGGGCCTGGGCCCGACCTCCTAGAGCGGCCGATGCCTGCCCAGAGTCCGCTCTGCATTGTTTACGGCCTCGGAACAAGAAACGCAAGGCAGCCTCCCGCAAACCGCCCAACGGAGGGCTGTGATCTGGCGTGAGAGATGGGCAAAGTCCTCATGCTGCCGCCCTCGCGGAGCTGGACTCCGGCCTGAGGCTGCCTGCCAGGTTGCTGCGGCCGCCTCTGCTGCCCATTGCAGTGGATACCGGTGCCAGGCCGAGAGGCTCTTCCACTCGGAGGCCGCCCCTCGTCCCAGCTTTAACAGCTCTGCAGGCGCAGCATCTGCATAAGCCCACTCAGGACTCCCACTCTCCTGAGAATCATCACGCATTCCCCTTTCTCTCCTGGCCTTTCGGCTGTGGCGCTCGAGCCACTCGATGAGCCCTGCAGTTTACCTAGGCAATGAACGATGGAGGACTCTGGCAGGAGCCTGCAGAGCCATCTGCAAACAAGTGGGAGGTTAAGGACACGGCCCAAAGCAGGCAAGGCCTTGGCAGCATTGTCAGCTCTGGGCCCATCGAATGACACAATTTGCTCCTGAGGTGCAAACGGGAGCAGCAAGACGGAAGCCATTCCAGGGGTCGGAAACAGGAAATGCTTGGCATGGAGAGTCACCGACTCACTAGTGAGTGCAGCGAACCGGACAACAGCAGCCCACTTGAGCAGCAGGCAGGGAAGTGCTGCAGCTGGGAAGCCTGACTCGGTCCCAGATCTTGCACACTTGTAAGACTAACAAGTGCAAAGTCCGAGCAAAGTTTGATCTCTTTTCAGAACGGGCCAAGAGAGAGGGCAAGCACAAACAGTAACAAACAAACTGCAAAGGGTAATCCAGCTGGATTGACAAAGGCCATGGACACACCTCACTGCTGCTGTTTCCTCAGCTGCAAAAGGGAAATATTAAGAGGCTGATTCTATGGCTTTGAGACTGGGTAGATAAATGAGGACTGAGGAGCGTGAGCAGTTGGGGGCAAAATTCTGTGCGTGCTCAGACAGAAAAACAGCATAACTGCAGCATTTCCCAACCAGAGAAAAAGGGCAGGTGCAGGATTCTGCCTTACACATCAAATCAAACAGAAGGAGCCAGACAGGTCTTTCAGCTTTCATTATAAGATCTGACTTAACGTCTTCCTGGTGTCACATGGCAGAAGCCACCAGAAGCCTTGGCAATACCATTTCAGCAGGCCCTACAATGCCCCCTACAATGCCCTACAAGCTGTGCATTGACATAATGAAGGAAACACCTGTAATCATTTAACACTAACAAGGTACCCGTATTAACTAGCAAAGTGTCCCAGCTGCCATGCCCAAAGCAAGAGTCACCCCTCGACCACCCTAAGCACTGGAAAGATGCAATGCCAGCCTTTCCAGTGTTCGTTTACAGAACTGAAAGGTACTAAGCAGAAAGTAAAACAGAAAGAGAAAGCAGCTGATGTCACTCCTGCCATCTGGAATATGTTTGAAAGAAAACAAGTAAACACTGGCTCAGAAAGTGGAAGTTCAGCCAAGAGGGGTGCATGTTCAATGCATCCTCTTAGGCCTAAGGGGGCCCCCATGAATTTAATCTTTGCTTTGGATTAGTCACTTGCAAATTCCACACTGGACCTTGCACTTAAGTCCCCAATAATTTTTCATCTTCATCTCAAATTCGACAGAATTTAGCATGCCCTTTCAGGCACCTGAGAAAAATTCACCTTAATCATGAGGCTTCCTAGCCCCCTCTCAGAATGTGGAAAAGCCACTGGGGCTCAGGACGAATCCTCACCAACTTGGAGGTATGAACATGCGAAGCTGGGCTTTGGTTTCCCTCAGCCCCAGCCAGCATGGCAGCCCCACTTCGGGACAACCACATCACAGCACTTCCCACAGCAGCCCACCTCCAACATGGAGCCCACTATCCCTAGGCTGGTTAGTGGATGGTGGGAATTGTAATCTGAAACGCTGAGGGGTACCAGGCTGGGGAAGCTGGATGGCAGGCAGGAAGATTACCAGATAATTACAACTCCCAGCATTCCTGGTCACTGGGAGCCAAAGTCCAAAACACCCGGAGACCGACCTTCCGGCCACTGCTGCGCTTTAGTTTCCGCCGCGTGCTAATGGGAATTGCAATCCGAATTGTAAGGAGGGCTGCGAGCTCCAGAGCGGCACCGGGCAACTCGGCCCCCTCGCGAGTTCGCGCTCGCAACCGCGGCCGCGCCAGCCGCCGGTGGCGGAAGCGCGTCGGCACCCGCACACTGCCAGGGAGCCTCTCGCCCACCTCGGCCGGCGGCGCCCGGACCCCACCCGGCGGGCGGGCGCAAGGCCCCGGCAGGCCCGAGGCGGCGGCAGGCGGCCGGGGAGGGGCCCGCGTCCCAACGGCGCCGCGGCTGCAGGCCCGGCCCGGAGCCGCGCGGGCGGCGGGGCAGAGGCGGCGGCCGCCCCCGCGCCCGGGGCCCCGAGGCCGGGCCGCCCTCGCCGGGAAGGCCGGCCCGACCCGGCCCGGCCCCCACCCGCCGCGCCGCGCGGCGCTGACCTGGCTCTCCGCGGCGGGGATGCCGGACTCGAGCTCGCACAGGGCGCGGAAGTTCTGCAGCTCGAAGTCGGCGTCCACCTGCAGGGAGAAGGTCAGCTCGGAGCGGTCCCGCCGCAGGCAGAACACCGTCAGCAGCATCGCGGCGGCCGGGCGAGGCGCGCGCCGGCCCGTCCCGACAACCCCGCCGCCGCAAAGCAGCCGTCGCGAAAGGGCGCGCGGCGCCGGGCCCGGCGCATGCGCGGCCACGCCCCGGCGCCGGAGCGGCCGGAAGGCGCGGCGCGCGCCGGCACGTCCGGCTCCCGTGCGGGCCGCGCGCGCCATGTGCGGGGCAAGAAGGCGCCCGCAACTCCCGTCCTCTCGGACGCCCGTGCTGCGCCAGGGGCTGCTGGGAACTGTAGGCCTCGTTTCTCTCTCGGCAGGCCCAGGGTCGCACCCTCAATCTTTCTGGCTCGCAGTCGCCAGGGCCTGTAGCCCTTCGGTGCTATGGCCAGCGCTGGCCGCTGCCTTTAGGAGCCCATTTTTCAAAGCAAAGAGCTACCCTAACACCCAAAAGCCAGAGCAAGAACAGAAGAGTCTGGCACAAAACACACCGAATTAGATGCGTCCGTGCCATCCCTGCCTCCCCACATAAAGTGGGCACCCTCTAAAGCAGAACAGATTAATTCAGGTTTTAATTATTCAAGACACCCCTGGCCAGAACTTTCTGCACTGCACCTTCTTTCTTACCTCACAAAGCTCCACTTGACACCAGGCTCAACAGGTGCTTTAAACTGCTGTCTCATTAAGAAATACAACATTGCAATAAAGACAATCGCAGGAAGGGAGGGGGGAATTGCCTCTTTATTTAGGAAAACAGCTATCTGGAAACAAAGACCTTGGTGGCAAAAATGCTTGGGAAATGTTGACGGGGCACATGCATTCCACAGAGTTCATGGAGGAGTCGATCACTTTCCTTGAGGTAACTTCTGCCCACAACCTCAAATACCCGCTTTTGGTCTCAAGATCCCGAGGACACCAGTCCCCAGGAGTTTCCGCACCCCAATACAGCTCGGGGCTCATGCCCTGGATGAGGGGCCCCCTGTTCTTGGCCCCAGCTCTTGGCAGATGGTCAGTCAGACTTCTCCTTCTCTTTCATGTGCAGGAAGACGACACTGAACAGGAAGAGGCCTACCATCATGGAGAAGGCGCTGGCATAGTAGGGGTACGCCGAGGGAATGAAGCGCTCGTACTGCGTGTGCTGCAGGGGACGCACGGACACCTGCAAAGAGCAGAAATAAATGCCACAGGACACACAGCAGGACAAAAAAACCTGAAGCTCCACAGCCACCAAGTCATCGTCCGCCCCAGTGACACGAGCGAGGCCCAAACGGAAGCGACACTCACGAGCACCTGCAGTTTTGCTGCCAGCTGCGACGAGGCGACCCACAGTGGGACAGACACGCCCGCAGCCCTTGGCCGCTTGTTCCCTGAATGCAGAGCTGCTGCCACTCACCTGTGTAGAGGAGTACAGGTGGGTGTAGCCCAGCCGGTTGTAATCCACTTTGAACTGGAACACGCCGTAGACATCCGGCAGCTTGAACTGGACACTGTACTTCCCTCCTAGGAGCCAAACACATTCCAGGTTTCACAGCCATGGATGGGCTACACACACAACAAAGCGAAGCCTGCCAGCGGAGCCGTTTCCTGCACGCACTTCTACAGACAACTGAGAACTGCAACTCAGCGCAGACAGAACTTCTGCACGTCTCAACGTCCAGCTTATTTATATTTGTAGCCCACTTCTCCCCAAGAACTCAGAGCAGCTTACATAATTTTTCTTCTGCTGTCAATCCCATCCCCCAAAAAACAACCTGTGAGGTAGGCTGGGCTGAGAGTCTGTGACTGGCCCAGGGTCACCCAGCTGGCTCCACGGCTGAGCGGGGACTAGGACCCAGATGACCTGAGCCCGCACTCACAGCTGCTACACCACACGGTCTTTTCTACAGGAATTAATATAGTCAAGCGATACAAATATAATTACAACATTTTAACGCAGCAAGTAACTTACAAACCATTTTCCCAGGCTGCGAGATAACATGGTATAGAAGGGAAACCCAGCTCACCATTCCGCTTGAGAAAAGTCCTCACAAATGGGTCAATGCGGACAAACTCGAGCTGGATATCATCTCCATCAAAGGGGACCCACTGCCCGTCCGAGAGCTTTTCAATTACAACGCTGTACTCCTGCAACACAGAGACCCTGCTCAGACACCCAGAGGCAGGCGCATGGGGAACCAAACTGCGAGCGGAAGCCATGCAAAGCTCTCACCACTAGGTCGGTGACGGTGTATGCGTTCGGCGGTGCAGTCTCCCCTACGCGATGGTGAGACACCTCGCCCACACGCAGGACGCCTTCCTCCTTGAACACCCAGCGGGACAAGGCCAGCGCCAGCTCGTAATTCCCCGTTTTGGGGTACCTGAATTGCAGGAGAAGCAGTGAGAATCAGAAACCTGCAAAAGAAACGCTGGCTCTGAGCCACAATGCATCCCTTTTCTGGAGCGGACGGAGGAGCCGTCCAGGAAAAAGTGTTTCGTTGGCTCAGCCGACTCCACAGAACCCGAGACACCCCTCCAGGCTGCACTTCACAATTGGTCCAACATCCAATCGCCACGTACTTCTTGGAGCCGGGGGTTGCTTTCTGCACAGCCGAGTTGAAGAAGGCGTCGCTGAAGAAATCCAGGGAGCCGCTGAAGACAACACGGGCGTTATTGCGGGCCTGCAGGCCTGCGATCAGGAGCGTGTTCTTTCCAACGGCGTGAGGGTACTATGGGGACACACGGACTTCATTACTAGCAGCCATCATGGGGGGTCTTTGTATTTTTAACATTCTTGATAAGGTATTTGTTAAAAGCAAAGAACTTTTGAACCAAGTTGCATACTTGCCTTCCCCTCTGACCCCCCCTTCCTCACCCTCCCCTCCAACATGTAAGATGGACCCACACCGCTTCCTTCCCCAAATCACTATAAAGGGCGAAAGGCAGACCTAGAAAGCACGCCTTAGCCCCTGGGTCCCTGAGACAGCGTGGAAACAGCGGTTCAGTCCACCTGGCAGGTAGCAGGCTGGGAAGGCTGCTGGAGGGGCCTAATCCAGCTTCTCGGGCAACCCAAATGCAACACCCATTGTGCTGGATCCAGAGGCGCAGTGGCAGCGGCCTCAGACCAAGCTCTTCCTTATGGCAGAGCAAATGGCGAGCCTCCACCACCTACCTGTGTGATGGGTTTATCAGGAAAGAAGGAGTAAGACGTCGAGGAGCCCGTCAAGATATCCAGGACGAGAGGATTGTCAGGGTCGGCCACCATCCTACAAGGAAAAGCCAACATGACCAAAAGTGGCCAGGAGCTCTCCCTCCACCTACAGCTGGGGAGGGGCCTCCCAAGACATCCACAGGCCCCTTGCAGCTTGTGCGTGTGTGGCTGGCTGCAGCGGGGCTAGGAATTTAATGGGATCCTGGTAAGAGCATTTGATGCAAAATAGCACATCCACTATACCAGAGAACCTGGTTTTCGCTGTGTGTCCCCTTAGGATTACAATGGCTCGCATCCGAGGCAGGCCGGGGGGAAAGACGGCAGCCTGGGCACAGCAGGGTGGGCACAGCAAGCCCAAGCCCCCGGCATCAGTCCCCACGTCGCGGCACTCACCCGACCCCCCTGAAGAGTATGGGGTTCAGCGGCTTCTTCCCCACAATGGTGGGCGCCTTCAGGAGATTCTCAGACTCCGCCACGATGAGCGTGTGCTGGAAGAGGCAGTAAGAGGCCACTGTGAAACTGCTGTGGGCAGCAGCCCCAGAGCCACTTGGCCTGCTCCTGGCTGCTGTCGCAGCTTCCGAGGAGCGGCAGTCTGCCTGCCCAGCCTTGAGGAGGAGAGTGGCCGAGGCACTCCAGCCCTGCCCTTTCCGCAGTTTGGCACCGACAACTACCACAAGGCACAGGTGGGGGGCAGCTGTCAGCCCCAGGGTGGCCACACAGCCCGCTCACCTGGCCCAGGTCAGAGGCGTCATAGTTGTGGTGATCGAGGACGGCCGTCTTCTCTTCATCAAACTCGATTCCGCATTCGCTGCCTAGCTCTCGGATCGGGTCACCTGGGAAGGGCAAAGGCAGTGCCTTTTCGCTTGTACAGAAAAGGGGGAGCCACGGGGGTCAGAGCCAATGTGACTGGGAGTCTAATTCGGGCTTTGCCGTCCACAAGATTCCACACCATACATCGCCTGCTCTACAAGATCACCCGCTCCCAATAGAGGCGGGGAAAATGGGCACGCACAACCCCATTTCGGGATGGCACCAAGTCTGCCTTACTGACCTATATCTGAGCTGGCCGCCACCAGGACGCTTCCCCCTCCATCGATGAAAGCAGCAATCGTCTCGACATTGATGTTGCCTCCAAAATCTGAAAGGAAGCACCCAGGCTGCTCAAGCGCAACAACGCAAAGGCAGCACTGCACACAAGAGTGTCTCAGAGCAGCACCGGGATCGCCTCTACCCACAAGGCGAGCGGCTTTGACCTCAGTGGGGCAATTCACAGGCTGTTCACTTTCCGTGAAGAAAAAGTCCACCGCTGCCATTGCACTAAGGCACAAACTCACCTCACCTGGTTACAAGGGGGGAATTGTCAGTGCTGGCAAAAAGGGGACAGAAACGATGGCACGGCCCCAAGTTTGTCTTTCATTTCACTCATGCATTCAGTTTCCACACTGCCCAACAGCCAAAGTGCTCCAGGCAGTTTACAGAAATTAAAGTGAATAGAAGAGCAATACGGAAGATAATACAGCAAGCTCACATGCACACGTGTGATAAGCAGACAGCACACCCCCACACACATGAATCGATCTCTCTGAGCAATCTTAGCGATCAGCAATAAGTCATCTGAGAACCACACAAGGTGTCCTGCCGTAAAGTTAACTATGCAGGAGGGTCTCTTTGGGGATGGCATTCCAAAATTGGGGGTGGCACAATCAAGCCTGTTGAAACATTCCAAACCCCTTTCAGGTGGGAGGGAACCTAGTAAATGGATGGGGTCATGCTAGGAGAAGAATTCTGCCGGGTATTGTCATCTCAGGCTGCGTGTGGCTTCATAGATATTAAAAAAAATAAAAAATAGGCACAGTGTATCAGGCCCCAAAATTACAAGCAAGCAGTGGCAGCGGGCTAGAATCAATGGCCTGTGTTCAGACCTTTCAGTCCCCATTACCAGTCTAGCTGCCACATTTTATACAAGGTTGTTTCTGAACTATCTTCAAAGGCAACATTATGCAGAGTGGAAAACAGCAATGTAAATTGAAAGCAACCTTAGCACACCTGTATTTAGAGCACTTTCCACAAAGTGGACTGGATATACACAGAAACAAATAGGAAGTCAAGCTCTGAAATACTATTAGAGTGCACAAATACTAAGTTGTAGCTGTTCAAGGCTGTGAGCATGCATATATTTAAAGTGAGTAAATTATTTACACTACTGATTCCGCCGCATCAATTTAGGCAAAACTCATACCTTCTACAGATGGAGAAAATATGATGAGGTTATCGTACAGGAACTCTCCATATTTAATGAGAGACAGTCCCGGGTCGTCAGCAGTCCTGAAGGTTAGATCAAAGCCCCGGTCTAGAGAGAGAGGTGCAAAAGAGAGCATACCATTATGTCAGCAGCATATCATGAAAATAAAAAAGGCATTCCCAGCCAGCGCTTGGCCACGACTTCCCGATGGAAGCCCAGCAGGCAAGTTGGCCATGCTGACTGAGGGATGATGGGAGACGCATTCCCAACACCTCTACGGGCACGCTGGGGGGATGAGGGGGCGCGCAGCTTCAGCATATCTGGAGACGGGCTGGGCCGAGGACAGCGCCTGCAGTCCACCGCCTTCCGTGTTCTGACTGTGCAGATAACGGGATCTGCACTCGCACCGTCTCCGCGCGCAGGCTGGGGCGCGGCGTTAGGCAGAGCCCGGCCGCCTCCATCGGCAGCCGAGGAACGACGGGCGTGCAGTCCAGCCAGCGCCCTCTGCGTGCGAGTCGTGCTGGTGGTAGCCGCGGGGAGGCGCCCGATGGGGGCTGCTCGCCCGCCCGCAGGGCCTTCTACGGGCAGAGGCCTCTCCCCCCGCCGCCGCCGCCGCCGCCGCGCGGACCTGCCAGGCTGCGCATGAAGAGCGAGTGCGTGTCCTTCAGGTTCATGTTCTCCAGCAGCACCAGCGTGCGCGACCCGCCGCCGCCGGCTGCGGCGTGGGCCCAGGGGAGCAGGGCCGCCGCCAGCACGGCCATTGCCGCCGCCGCCATCCCGCCGGGGCGCCGCCACCGCCGCCGCCGGAGCCCACCGCACGCCGCCGCCATCTTCCTTCTCTCCGCGCAGGGCAACCCGGAAGCGGATGCCCGCCGCCGCCAATCAGTGGTTGAGGCCGTCCCCAAGGAGGCGGCGCCCAAGACGCCTCCCGGCCAACCGCGGGCGGCGGCGGCGGCAAGCCCGTGCGCGCGGAGGGCCAATGGAAGACAAACAGCTCCAAGCCTCGCTCCGCCAGCACCCAATCACTGCTCCCCTTCGGCTCCCGGGCAGCCAATCGGGACGCGCGCAGCCTCGATGCGCGCGACGGATCCCGAGCTGGCCCGCCGTTGCTATGGGAATGGAGGCGCGCAGGCCCTCAGGACCCTCGCCGCCCCCCCCAAAACACGAGAAACGAGGGTTGGTTTGCAATCCAAATATATTTGCGCAACATCCACATGGAAACATACTCGAAATATAACGACGGCGCCCCACCGTCAATAAATTACACTGGGACCAGCATGCTCACGTGTCATACGGACCCCGTGGGGATTTGGCGTTTCCGTTTCAAGGGCGCGTTTTCTTAACGGGCCCTTGTCGTCCCTTGCCAGCTCGGGCACCATTTCCCATTTTTATTCTTTTTGGCAGAAGGACATTCAGCCAGACACTGTCTTGCAACAAAACCTGGACAGCAGCAGGCACACAAGAGAAAGCCCTGCCACCAGCATTGTGGCTCTTACCCGCCCGGGGCAGGGAAGAGGCTCAGACAGAACATGGCCTCTCGCAAGCTCAGAAGTATTTTACAGAAGGAGCAAAGGGCAGCAACAGCGGTGAAAGCGATGTTTGGACCAGGCCTCGCACATTGCGGCTGTCAGCAAAAGCTGTCCTCTGCGGAGGCAGCGGGAGCCCAGAGAGGGGCTGGCGGAGCAATCCGAGACATGCTACTCGGAGGTGTAGCCAGGGTGGCCCTCAGCTGCTTTGGCCTACAGCCCTCACTGGCACTAGCCAGACGCTGGCTCTCGGCCTGACCAAGCTCGCAGGGCTGTTGTAAGGGTAACATGGAGAGGAGGCAGGCCTTTGTAGCCACTGTGGGTTCCTGGCAGAAGGAAGAAAGGCCGGATATAAACTTAAAAACAGCCAGCAGAGCTAAGGGGCACTATGGCCGGATCATCCAGCAGGGGACTACTGGCTGCCTCTACCAGCCATTTGGGACTGCAGTCAATGGAACACACACTGTCTCCCTGGAGTACCAAGACGATGGAAAAGCTTGGCCACACACCTTTGGCTAGATAAATCAGGACATGCTCGCTGTCGACAGCCCTGCACTAATGGCACAGCCTGGGCCTGTACCAGAGAGGCTGCTCCCTGCTTCACGCAAACAAGTGGATCAGCTGAGGGGTGAAAGCATGATGCAGCAGGCAACACCACAGAAAGCCAGGACATCAACGGGGGTGGTGGGTGGACGCGGCCCCAAAGTTCTTTGTCGAGCGTCAGCCCAGCTGTGGCGGGACCACCAGAGACCGGCTGCTGCTGCCCAGCCATGAGGCCTGCCGGCGGCTCCGCTCCTCCCTCCAGCCATCCTCTGCCACGCAGTCGTGCTCCTCGTAGCAGTGGTTGATCCGGCCTGTGGCCAGGGGGCAGAAGAGGCCTCCCTGCATCCCCGAGTAATGATCCAGCAGGGCTTCCATGCTGGGGAACTCCACATTCAAATGCTCCACGGGTGGGGAAAGAAACCAGAAGTTATGAGGGACCAACCCTGCAGCCGGCAAGCATAGTACGTGGCTGGTGTTCTAAGCCCCTGCACCATGTGTTCTAATGACCACAGGAGCCATCAGCCACGGGAAGTGGAAGACAGTGCATGAGATACCATGAGGCGAGGAGAGACAAGGCGAGGCAAAGCTTTATTTCTTGAGGAAGAATTTGCTATCTGTACCTAAAGCAGCCTAGATGTGTTGGACTCCCACTCCCATCTTCCTCAGCACAGGAATATTAATCCAGCAGAGCTGGAGGGTGCCTGGATTCAGAAGGTTGGCCTGGAGGGAGGGTGGACTGGTGGGCCCAGAAGAGGGGTGGGCAGTGTGCAGCCCTCCGGAGGTTTCAGCCTGCCGCTCTGGT
The DNA here is from genome assembly GCA_023646645.1 of Varanus salvator macromaculatus. Classification (NCBI taxonomy): domain Eukaryota; kingdom Metazoa; phylum Chordata; class Lepidosauria; order Squamata; family Varanidae; genus Varanus; species Varanus salvator. Next base: position 13,548,416 of record JAIXND010000800.1, on the reverse strand, counting down.
CGGCACACCGGCTGGAACTTGACCCCATTCCTGCAACTTGAGCCTTTTATTCTGTGTCCTGCACTCTGGGTCATCGAGAAGAGACTCTGGCCTTCCTCTGACAGTCTTTCAAGTACTTGTGTGGTATTGCTATCGCATTTCCTCTTGAGGCTGAACATACCTGATTCTCTCAATCTTCCCTCATCGGCTTTGCCTTCAGTCCCTGAATCATCCTTCTTGCCCTCCTCTGAAACCTTCCCAGCATGTCTGCGTCTTTCTTAAACCCTCATGCCCAGAACTGGACGCAGGACTCCAGATGAGGCCTAGCCAGTGCTGAGTAAACGGGAGCTAGTAGTTCATGGGAGTTGGAAGGATTGTGGGAGTTGAAGGTCAGCACACCTGGGGAGCCAGAAGCAGCCCAACCTGGCCACACAGCTGAAAGATCAGGGTGCTGGGGAAGGGGGAGGGGGCCACCTTCCACCCCAATGGGAAAACAAGCAAGCGCTCGAGACTCGATCTGAAACTCTGCATGGTTCAAATTCAGCTAATGCCTCGATCCTGTTTTCCATCCGAACGGCAGGAGTCGAAACAGGGCAACCATGCTCGCAGCACCCAAGGCATCAGCCTGGAACGGCCAGGAGGGCAAAGAGCGACCCCGAACCCCTGCTCAGGTCTCACCTCAATGGAGTACTTCCCGAGCTGACTCCTGTAAATCTGGTAAGGGATCACTCCGCACCGCGTTCTCACTGTAAGGCACCACTGGTTGGAGGAGCCCGGCTCGGGCCACAGCAGGAAGGACCCAAACACGTCACGCCTGAGCAGTGCCAAGCCAGCATCCCTGAGGGAGCATGGGGGGGGCTTAGGGGAGGGGGGCAGGAGCCTCTCCTCCTGAAGAACAAGCAAGACTCGCGCCCCAGGCCTTCCATGCCGGGGAGCCCCAGGCTGCAACCCAACATGCTCCTTCCAGGGTTGAGCTCCGTGCAGAAAGAGGGCGATTCGCCCAGGCTTCCCCACCAGAGAACCATTTGGGCCTCTGGGCAGAGCCTGACAAGAGACACGGCGGCCTCAGAGCTCTGCGACAGGCCGGGGCGTGGAGGCCCCACTCACCTGCTGAGGCCCGCGAAGGACCAGCTGCTCTCCAGGAGGCCGCTCTCGCTTTCCGGCAAGTACCCCGTGCTGGCTCTGCCATCGCAGCTGCTGTGAGCTGGGGCCCGGGAGGGAAGAGGAGCAAGGCGAGTCACATGGCGCAGCACAGAGCAGGCCATCGTCCCCGGAGGACTCCGGAGACACGAAGGGCAGGAGCTTAAAGCCAGCCTGGAGTGAGGCAAGGCCTTTCGCATCAGCCTCCCCGCCCTCCAAGCCCGCCCCGGCCCATCCCCTCCTGGCCGGCCGGCCGGCCCCCGCTGCCTCCCCGGAGCACCCACCCATCTCCCGGGCGCACTGCTGCAGCTGTGCCTCGAAGGTGCACCCCCGATACGCTCCGGAGCGCAGGATCTTGCTGCGGATGGCCTTCTTCCGCACCAGGACTGGGGAGCAGTACGGGTTCCCCGGGCGCGAGCTGCCCGCGGGGCTCCTCTCCTCCAGGCCCAGCCTCTCGCTCTGGGGTGCAGTGTGGAAGAGACAGGATCAGCCTCCCCCAGGAGCCCCACGCTGCAAAGCACCAGAGGGGAACGAAGTAACAGTCCTTCTGGGTCAGGCCCGCACCCACCCAGCCCAGTGCTCTGGGCATGTGGTGGCAAGCCAGCTGCCCACTGGGCCTGCCCAGCAGGGTACGTGCAAAGCCTCCTCCCGCCCTAGCTCCGCGGCAACTGCTGTGTGCAGGCAGGCCACCTCTGGCACGGAGGCAGCCCGCGGCCAGCGAGGCTAGTAGATGTGTCCCGTGGAGAACCCAAGCGGGGGGCACGGAGCAGTGCCGCAAAAAGGATCGGCCTCGCAAAAGAGTGGAAGGGGTTGCTTGCATGCTGGACTGGACCCACAGCTGTCTGCCCACCTGTTGACTGGGGGCAGGGAGGGCATCTCCCCCAGCATTCCCCTGAAGGGCTGTCCCATAAATCAGCCGGGGGGAGCATCCTTGAAGAGCACCCTTGGCCTCTCCCTGCTCCTGGGGTCTACGGACTGCTGTGCCCCTCAGCCAGAGGCCTCACCCCACTGCCTCCCAGGATGAACATCCGCCAGCCAGAGAAGGGAGACCGCTGAGAGCCTGGCTACCAAGGAGACCTGGAAGCTAAGTTGGCTCCTTTGCCCACCTGACCCCTGAGGACCCCTCAGAGACGGGCCCGCTTACCACACTGACAGAGCTGCCAAAGTCGGCTGGACAGGGGAGCCTCCGGAAGGAGACCAGTGCATTGACGTTCTGGGAAACCTCCTCGGGACCGAGGGACTCCCACACCACCCGGCTGTCCAGAGAGGCTCCCAGGGGCCTTCCAGGCTTTTGTGGAGCAGGGCCACTGGTGGGCCAGTCCTGTTCCTCGGGGTGCATCAGGAGGTACCTGAGCTGGAAGGCGCGGCAGAGCAGCAAGTGCAGAGTTTGGACCTGGAGCGGGGAAACACAGGAGGCGTGACCTGGTGCCCAGGCTGGGAATTGCTCCTCCCCCCCCCACAAGTCCTGTCCCTTTTGCGTGCTGTCTTTAAGACTGTATGCCTGAAGGCAGAGACGCTTTTTGGGGTTGCACAGCAGGGGAACAATGCTGCAAGTAAAAAGAAATAAACTAAGAAAATAATCCACCTGACCACGTGTGGAAGCCAGCGGGCAAAGAGCCAGGAGGTGGGGACGCACCCACCCGTGCTGCGGCCCACTGCCCCACCCCCACGGGGCTACCTCGCTCGGCTGGCTGCCGACGAACAAGTGGCAGAAGAGTTGGCCGGGCGGGCTGTGTGGATTGCGGGCCACGAAGGCGAACTGGCAGTCAGCCGGGGTCCAGGTGCTGTAGAGGATGCGCTTCAGGGCGTGGGCCATGAGGAGCACCTGCGGCCAAGGAGCGAGGGCTGGCATCGGCGGAGCCTCCCGTCCCCGCAGCCACCCCACCGGAGCAGGTGGGCCACGCGGGCGCTGCCGCCCCCCTTCCGCCCGCACAACAGCCCCCAGGGTTGGCCAGGCAGAGGGCGAGCATGACTGCCACCCTCCCCCTCACCCCACGGGGCCGTTTCTGGCAAGTCCGTCTGCCGCAGCGCAGCCTCCATCCTCCCGTCTCCTACCTCCCCCTCCAGGCTGCACATCTTCAGGCCCTGCAGGCAGAACTTGAGGACGACGGATCGCCGCCGAGGGCAGTCCTGGGAGGCCGGTGATGGTGGCAGGGAAAGGCAAAGAGAGAGAGGGAGAGAGGGGGGAGCCCGGCGAGCCAGCGCTGTCCCGCGGTGGGCGGTGCGGAGAGCCCTCCCCCGCCGAGCGAGGCCAGCAGCCGCAGTCCCCCAAGGGCCGCCGGCCAGGCGGGGGGCCCAGCGGCCTCCCCCTCCACCCGGAGCGCTCCTGTGATCAGGCAGCACAGAAATGCCACAAGCGAAATCCCCTGGAGCCAGAGAGCCGCTTGAGGGGAGCTGACGCTGGGCCGAGGGGCGCCCGGGCACGCGCAGAGGGCCCACGTGATCCCCGCCATCCCGGCCCTCACCTTCAGCAGCTGCAGGGCCTGATGGATCGCCTGCACCTTCCGCTGCGGCTCCGCATCTTCCACCGCGAAGGAGCCCACGTACTGTTGGCAGGGAGGAGAGCAGAGGGCGCCCAGCCCGAGTCGCCGCGACCGTGCGACGCGCCCGCCCGCGCTCTGCCCGCGTCTCCCCGGAGCGGACGGAGCCACGGGGCGCCCGCAGGGTCGGCCCCCGCGCCCACCAGCCAGCCACGGCCCCGCGTTACCTCGGCCAGCCGGGCGATGACCCGTCCGCCTCGCTGTGGCGCCGGGGCCGCATCCGGCCCCCTCCCGTTCCCGGACGGCTGCTTCTTCATGGCGCCCGTCGCAGCCTTTGCTGCGGCGCGTGGGGAAAGCGGGGAAGAGAAACGGGCGAGGACGCTGAGGACGCCCCCCTGCCGGGGCCCCCGGTCACAACTGCCCTCGGCCACGGCCACGGCCACGGCGGGGGAAGCGAGCATCCTTCCCCGGCGCTCGGGGCTGCCACCGCCAGCACTCCCGGCGCCGCGGGCGGGCGGGCGCCGCAGCCCAGGCCTCCGGAGGGCGCCGGGCTGGGGAAGCGCCGGCAACGCCTCCCCGCCCGCCCCCCAGCGCGGCTGGGCGGCTTCGAGCGGGCCCGCCCGGCGCCCGGCTGCCGGGGGGTCGCCTCCCGCCGCGGGGTCAGCGCATCCCGAGGCCCCCCGCCCCGCCGCGGAGGCCGCGCTCACCTGGCGGGGCCTCGGCGCCCACCTGCTCGCTGCAGCCGCCCCCGCACGTGCGCGAGGAGGCGGGCAGCGCGGCGGCCGCGGGGAGGGCTGCCCGGCCGCCCGCCGCCCAATCAGCGCCTGGGCAGGCGGAGCCCCGCCCAGGCCGGGGGCGGGGCTCCCCGCCGCGCAGGGCCCCAAGCCGGCCCGGGCCGCCCCGCCCCGCCGGCTCGAACGCAAGGGGCGCCCGGGCGCTTCGCTTTCTGTCGGGCTGCCGCGGGGCTTGGAAGCGTCTGCCCGCCCTGACGCCGCGGGACCGCAGAAGCGCCGCGCTGCGCTGCGGATCCCGGGGCGAGAGGCCAGCGAGGCCGCCTCCAGGGTGCCCCTCCGTCGGGCGCAGGCTGCCCTCGCTGCCGCCCCACGCGGGCGCCACACCAGGGAGGCCCGGTGCAGAGCGCGCAGGGCAGGGCGCCGGCCGCGAGGGGCGGCGCTGGCCCCAGGGCTCCTCGCGGGGGGGGGAGGGCGCCCCCGTCTTCCGGCCTTCCGCGTCATCGCAAGGGCCACGCACAACGCGCTCAGCCCCTCGCACTCGAGCGCAGTGCTTCGTGCGGGGCCAGGACCCAGGCTCTGGCCTGACGTGCCCCTTCGGGGGAAAGAGGGACCTCCAGCCAGAGGCTGGCTCCCAGTGCACCTCAAGGCCTGTCGTGAGCATAAAATGGACATGAGCCAGATCGCGCGCGCAGCCGGCTCCTTGCCAGAGGAAAGAGGGATGCCGACGCGGCCCAGGAAAAATAACACGTGTGCTGAACTCGACAGGAGCACCGAGTCCTCCAATTAAGGATTTTTCCCCCAGACAGAAAGGGCAGTTTAGTCAGGAAAAGACTGGAAAGCAGCCACTTCCGTGAAAAGAATCAAAGCACCAGATTTAGGCTGAGAACAGCACCGAGGAAGAAGGGGGACAGATGGTGTTTGAGCAAAAAATAAAACTCAAACGCAGCCGCTAAGCCAGAATGTGCCGGAAGCTGCAAAGACGGGGAGGTAGGCGAAACGAGCAGGCTCAAAGGGCCCAAGGCAGCGGCGGAACGGCTCTCGGGGCCTGCATTCAGCAGTCCGAGGAGAGCCGGCCTCCTTTTGCATCCTCCCGGGCAGACCGTCCCTGCTCTGGTCTTTCGGACTCGCGTCCCGTCCTGGCCAAGCCAAGGCTGTAGCCCTTTCAGGGCGCTAGCAAAATACTACACCCAAGACAGCTGCCGGAGTCTATTTTTTATTTTAGCAAACAGCATGTTTCTTAGTATCTCTACGTTAGCAATCAGACCTTTCTCTGAAATTTCATGTGTTGTTGTTTTTAAGGGGGGCACACAAGTGACAAAACTCAAGTTCTTTTCATTTCTTTCCTTTTAAAAGAGCGAGTTCCAAAAGTTGGATTCAAGGGGACTTTTATGTAAGCTTGGGCTTCAGGGGGAAAAAACACTGCAGGGGACAGCTAAGCTAAACCAACAGAGCACGCTAAGATACGGAGGATGGCGCCGGGGACGGGGGCTGCCCAACTCCAGGCCACCTGGCACTCGCCCTTCTCCGAGGCGGCCAGTGCCCGGGAGCTGCGGCCTGCCCAAGCCCTGCCAGGCATCCCACGGGGCGAGGCGGGGGGCTCCAAGAGCAGTCTGCCTTCCACATTCTAAAAATATAAAAATCTTCTTTGCAACTAGTTCTAAAAGCCAGAATCCAAAGCCAAGATGCACCCTGTACAGATTACCTTTTTAAAAAAAGAACGGGACAGTCCTATGTTACGGGCAACTGGCCTTGGTGGGTGGAGGGGGGGCAGCGGGGGGGCACGGGGACAGGCCCCGGAGCGGCCTGCACAGCTTGGGCTGCAGGGCTCCCTGTGGTTTCCTGGTTTCCCCACTGCTCAGAGGAGAAAAAAGGGCAGGGGGAGGAGGAGGAGGAGGAAGAGGAAGAGGCGGCGGTGGCGGCAGGTCCAGGCATCTGAACTAAGATACAAAGGTGTGTTGTACTTATAAAACAAGCGCGTGTTCCGAAGAGGCAGGGCCGCCCGGCCGGGCATCACTTCTTTGCCCGCAGGGACTTGCGCATGGTGGGCTTGCTCTTCTTGGCGGGGGGCTTCAGGTCCTTCTTGGCACTCGCGACCGGCTTCTTGGGGGCTGGGCTGTTGCCGGAAAGGCTCCTGACGGCCGTGTGGGGGGGGGCGGGCTTGGCCTTCTTGGCACGGGCCTTGACCCGGGGAGGGGGCCTGGCCTTCCCACGATGCGCCAGAGGGGCCTTGCGGGGCCGGGGCTTGGCCTCCCGTCGCTTCACCAGTGGGGGGGCCCTGTTCCGGGCCTTCGGCGGGGGCCGCTTTTGCATCCTACCAAGGGGAGCGGAAGAACTCAGAAGAGGCTTGTGTGTGCCGCACACCACACGCCCCACCCCTTCGGCGAGGCCCGTCCTGGCGCAGGAGGCAGCTGGGCTGGGCTGCTGAGCTGCCCTCGTCCAGCCTCCATTGAGCGGGGCAGGCAGGCGCGCCTCTGGGGGGCAGCCCGGCCCCTCCCATCACACGCCGGTGCCGAATGGGACAGGCGGTGAGGCCGCCAGCCGCAGGAAGGCCCATCCCTCAGCCCACGGCAGCCCCAGCTATACCTTTTCTTGGGAGGGGGCTCTTCCTCCTCCTCCTCCTCCTCCTCATCGTCCTCCTCGTCTTCGTCCTCATCGTCCTCGTCTTCATCCTCCTCTTCTTCCTCCTCCTCTTTCTGCTTCTCGGGGAAGAGAACGCCGGGGCTGTAGGGGTGGGAGGCGAGCGGCTGAGTGGCTGGGGAGGGCACCAGGCCCGAGCAGCAATGCAGGGGGAGGCTCGGGTCCCGGGCGTGCTGGCCACGGGTTTCAGGCAGCGGGGTCGGGCGATCGCCACTCCCTCCGGAGCTCTGGAGAGCCGGGCCCAGGGTGCTGGCAGAGCAGGCCCTGCCGGCGGCAGCTCCCCTCCAGCTGTGGGGTGAGGGTTCGCCCTGCCCCAGACCAGGGTACCTAGGATAGTAGGGGAAGCACAGCTGGTAGGTGCCGCTGAAGCCTTTGCCGGAGATCTGCTCCATCCAGCCGTACTTCTCGCACTTCTGCAGGGTCCTCTTCAGCAGGTGGACTGCGGGGCAAGAAGACGGCAGGCTTCAGCGGGAGGGGCGTGACCCGTCCACGTGTGGCCTCTTCGTGGCGCGGCCGGTGGAGGCGGGGGAGGCCCCAGCCGGGGAGGCCAAGCGGGCCCTGAGCGTTCTTCCACCGGGCGCCCTTCCTCTCTTCCACCACAACTCTTGGCTCCCATCCAGGCTTGCTGACCGCTGCTCCCCAGCCGCGGGAGAAAGAGCAGCGCCCTGAGCCCGGCCCTGGGGGGTGGGGGGCAGCCTGCGCTGTGCTGCACCGTGCCGGGGCGCGTGCTGAAGCGGGCACCCGGCAGCCTCTCCCTGTGTCCTCGTCCACCTGCTCCCCGGAGCATGAGAGCCTCACACCCGAGCCCAGGCTGCTGCTGCTGCCGAATAGTGAGGGACGGGCTCCGGGCCGCCCACGAAGGAAGCTGCGTGGGCCGCGGGGCGGAGTGTTTCCAGGAAGGCCTTCATTCTCACCGAGGCTCGACTGCGCTCACGGGCAGGCGCCTCCGCTAGACGTGTGAGCGAGGCGGGCATGCAATTTTCTTAACAGGGCCACTGAAAGCATCATCGGGCTATTTTAAAACTCAGAGAGGCTGGGGAGGAGGATGGCGGGGACCTGCCCAGAACACTCCCCACCCTGGGGCCCTCCCGGGGATCCAGGCTTCAACATCCCCCAGCGCCATCCTCCCCGCCAGCACAGGGCCGGTGCCCCGGGCCAGGCAGCCTTGGGGAGCAGGGCTGCTGCTCAGAGCGACTGCCACAAGTGAGCGGGAAGGAGGGAGGGAAGAGGCAGCCCTGGGGGCTGCCGGGCACGCACCCTACCCTGCAGGCTGGCGCTCGTCCCGGGGTGCTTCTCCAGGACGTATTTCTTCAGAGCGGTGGTGGAGCAGGTCTTGGGCTCGTTCATGGCCGCTATGGCCGAAAGGATGGCGTCTTCCATGAGGCTGCCCCCTCGCAGGGGCTTCTCCCCGGATTTCTTCAGCTGTTCGAGAAAAGTGACCAAGCGCATCAGGCGAGAGGAGGGGAGGCCCTCCGGCCCAGGCTCGGCATCACGGTCCCAAGTCCTCTGGTCCCGCTGGGGCAACGGCAGGAGGGCCCACGAAGGGGGCGAGGAAGGGGGTCCCCACCCACCTGGAATGTTCCCGAGGCCCCTTTGCCAGTGATCTGCTCCAGCTGGCCCTTCTCCACCGCCCTCTGCAGGGCATTCTTCAGCAACTGGGGCCTGCGGGAGAGAAGCAGCCAGGTGAGCCCCCCGTCGTGGGCCCACTCGCGGAGCGGCACCCGGCAGCCTGCCAAGGACCGGGAGGAGAAACCCACTGGCATGGTGCGGGGCGGGACGGAGAGCCCCTCCTGGGGCCCTGGAGCGACACAACCCTGCAGGGGCTTTTCTGGATGGCTCTGGGGGTCGTCCCGAGAGGCCGAAGGGCTGGGTTTGGGCAGAAACCTCCCTCAGGCTGAGCACAAGGGCCTGAAGGAGGCCGAGGCCGGCAGAGCCGCACAGAGCAACCCCAGAAGAGCCTGATGATGGGCCCTTTGGGGAGGGCTGGGGGGGCCGGGGCCCCTTTCTTCTGAATGAGCCGCTCGCAGGAGGACGGCCTCAGGGAGACGCCGCAGGAGTGAGGAGGCTCCTTGCCCGCCTGGGAAGGGAGTCCCCCCTCAGGGTCTCCGAAATGGGGCTTTTCCTGTAGTGGGAAGGGCTTGCCACCCTGCCTTGGAAAACACTGATGCATGCTCTTTTTACAGGGATACCCGCCAGCTGTGGCCACAATCACAGGCCTCTGCACATGCCCAGAGGCAGCCCACCCGCATAAGGTGCGGAAGTACCATGCCGGAAGCCACCCCCGCATGAACAGAGGCTGCGTGAGCAGCGCCCCAGCACTGGGCTGCCCCCCCGCCCCCCCCCTACCTGACGTCCACCTTCAGCTTGGGGTAATACTGGGCGACGTATCTCTTGATCAGGCTGTAGGAGGCCTCCTTGGGCTCGCACAGGCGGGTGAAGGCCAGCGGGAGCACGTCCTCCAGCTTCACCTGCTGCTCCGGGCCGGAGGACCACGCGCTCCTCTGCAAAAGAGCCCCGGGGGCCGTTCTGAGAGGCCGAGTGCCCCCTCCCCGCTCTGCCGGGCAGAGGCAGGCAGGCAGGCAGCCGCGGCACGGGGCCTGCTCCCTCCGCCAGTGCTTGTCCCGGGCCAGCCACGTGTGCAGAAAGCGGCTCACTTGCCAGGTGCCTCCGAAAGCCCCCGGCTGGGCAGTGAGCTGCGCCCCGTCAGGCTTACCTTCCGGTCCCTGGACTTGGGGGCCATTTTCCCTGAGTTTGGGGCCACAATGAAACTCCCGGAAGCGCCTTTTCCTTTCACCTGGTGAGACAGAAAGAGGGGCCCTCCTCAGCTCCTGGCCAGCTCTTCCCCAGGGTGGAGAGGGGGGCGTGGGCAGGGCTTCCCTTCTCCCGGGGGCATCCTTGCAGCCGGGCGCCGGGGTGGGCTGAGGCCTCGTCCATCTGCCCAGCACTCCAACGGAGCTCTGCCTCGAGCGTCCCTCTGTTTCTTGGTCCACATTTTGGGACCTGGCCAGGTCAGAGAAAGAGGCCCCTGGCCCACAGAAAGCACTTGTGGCAGCAACCCCGGAATGCTGTCTTGGGCTTGAGCCCCACCAAGGCCCCCACCTGCTCCTCCCTGCCCCCCGCTCACCTGCCGGATGGCTCCCCGCTCCAGCTCCCGCTTCAGGGCCTGCTTCAAGAGGTAACCCCTCCGCTCCAGCTCCAGCGAAGGGTACCTGCTGATGATGTACTTCCGGATGGCGACAACGGAGGCCCCCCCCTTCTGGTAGCAGGCCTACAAGAGCAGCAGGCCGCTGAAGGCCACAGGCACAGGGAGGGCAGGGCAGGGCAGGGCAGGGCAGGGGGAGGCCGCCACGCACAGCCTGGCCTCCTCCGCTTCAGGCCCCTTTGAGGGCAAAACGCCGCCCGAGGGGGAGCCGAGCAGGCAGACGTATCCCCAGAGGGCTGGCCAGCTCCCGCCCCTCTCCTGGGTCCGCGAATGTGCAGTGCCCCAGAAGGGTCCCACGGGGGCCAGCACCGAGCAGGCGGAGACACAAGGGCTCCCCTGCTGGCGGGGAAGGGCGAGCCCCACACCTTACCTTGATGGCCTCCACCAGGATGGCATCCATCTTGGGGCGGGAGGAGGCCGCCATCTGCGTCTGCTTCTGCGCCCGGGCCAGCTGGCTGGCTGAAAGGGTGGCCCAGGTGGGGATGGTTTTCTTGACCTTCTTCTCCTTCTCCTTTGCGGGATCCTTCTCGCTGCACAAGAAGCCGAAATGCTCAGAAATCAGGCCGGCATCCTCTGGGGACTCTCAGCGTACCTGCTGCGCCCAGGACCCCTGGAGGGGCTCCCCCAGTGCTTCCTTTGCCACTTCCACCCCCCACCCCCCTTGGGGCGCTGCCTCGCACCCTTGCTTCCCCCACCCCCTTACTCTGGCTTGGCCTCCTCCGCAGGCTTCGCTTCCGCCTTTTCTTCAGCCTCGGGCCCCTTTGGCGGCTCCGTCTCGCTGGACGTGGCCGGGGGGGTCTCGTTTTCCTGCTCCTCTACGGTGGAGGCGGATTCTTCCGAACTCGCATCAGGCTCTGCGGGGGCAAAGAGGGCAGAATGCAAACAGTGGCCAACTGGGTTTGCTTGTTTGCTTGCGAGGAAGCAAAGCGTTTTGCACAGGACACGGGCAAAGTGCCCTGCGGACACAAAACCCCGTCCAAAGCTGGCCTCGCGGGGTCAAAGGCGACACCCCACACCCCCCCCCACGGCTTCTGCCTCGGCCTGCTGTGAGCAGGTGCAACGGCACCCTCCAGGCTGCTCTTGGCGCCTGGCACCTGGGCGGAACCGGGGCCCCGGGAGCAGCAGGGCCACCGAGGGATCCGCTCTGGGGACAATTGCACGTTAAGCCCCTTTGCTGCAAGAGAGGCCAGGGACCCCTGGGCACCGCGACTGGGCAGGCCCCGCCATTCACCCCAAAAGCGCTACAGTGCGTCGGGACAGGAGGGGGAGCAACCGCCTGGGCCGGCACGCCTGCTGCGCTCGCAGAAAGCTGCCGGTCCACTCGGTGGCCTCCGGGGGCCAGGCCAGTGGTCCAAAGGGGCCTTCCTTCAGGTAGCCTGGTCCCGAGCAGCTGCGTGCACCGCCTGCCTCCCCCGGCCCGTCGGGGAGGCCCTGTGGATGTCTCCTGGAGCAGCTGCAGCGCTACGGCAAGCTGCCGGACAAGGCTGCGCCTGCTCACAGCCCCCGGCTACAGACCCCGGGGGCCCCCGCTGGCCCTTACCTGGCTGGCCCCCGCCACTCGCCGCGGCCTTGCTCTTAGGGGGTGTTTCACGAGCGGAGGCGGTCACAGCCCGGCGGATCGGCATGGCGCCGTCTTCAGCTGTCTGGGAGGGAAGCGGACACCGGTATCACACGGAAGCCGGGGCGGGGGGCGGGGGAGGCTGGCCCAAGGCCTCAGCACCGCCGGAGCAGGAACGGGCCGCGGCCTCCTCCGTCCTCCCACCATCCGATCCTTCCAGCGCCAGCCCATCCAAAGGCAGAGGTGATGGTGGGCGGCCGTTTCCAACTTCCTGCTTTCCCCGGCAGTGAGCAGAGCCACAGGCTGGGTTGGCCTCAGTCCAGAGCGACAGGAGCAGAAAGTCCCGGGGGGCCGCGGGGAGGGAGAGCCGTTGCGTCTGGTAGCCAGGAGGGGGGGAGGTGGCTGGGGTGGGGCGGGTGCAGCCCCAGCGGAGAGTCCGAGAAGCAGGGGAGGAAGAGAAGAGCAGCCCTGAGGGGCCAGTCCGGGGGCAAGCGCGGAGAAGGGTCCGCCCCTACCTCACTCAACTTGTCCGGGGGCGCTCCCGTTAAGAGTGGAAGCGCCTCACAGTCTGCGGAATCCGCTTCGGGCAGATCGGTCGCCATTTAAATTAATGTCTAGCCCCAACGTGAGGGGACCACTTTGGAGCCCCCGGGTCTACCCTCAAGGGGAGAGGACTTCCTAACAGAGACAACCTGAAGTGCAAAGAGACCTGGTGTGAAGAAGGCGAACAGGAACAAAACAAAACTTAAAAAGTAAATGCTTCGACTACTTCTACGTTCCTATACACTATGGAGGTAAAAGGAGGAGGAGAAGAGGAGAATGTCACAAACCAACCAGTCGCGGCAAGGTGCTGGGAGAGCGTCCCGGGTGCGGGCAGGCAAGCTGCACGGGCGGCTCGGGGGCCTCCGCAGGAAGCTGCCTCGCTCTGCTGCAGGAGGGAGGGACGGACGCGAGGCACTTCGCAGCAGCCCAAGGCCCGGGGCCCCCTTCCCCAGCCCGCGGGCCTTGCCCTCCAGCGTGCCTCGACGGTGCCGGGCTGGACTTGCCAAAGTGGCAAGCAGAGCAACCGAGCCCGGTGCTTCCTGCAGAATATGACCTGCTGGCACGCAGTGGGAAGGCTGCAGCCCGGTGGCCACACACGAGCCCCGCTCCAGGCCCCTGGCCATCCACTCGGCACAGAGCATTCGAAACCGCCATGCGACCAGGCAGCTCTGCAGCCACAGACCAGAGGGGCCAAGAAGGCGACGGCCGCTCAACGGGCCCTTCCCCTTGGCGCAATCCACCTGCTCTGAACGTTCTGCCCTGCCGGGCCCCCTCCGCAGCTGCATCTTCCTGCCCAGCATCGCGAACTGCCCACACGTGCCCCATCATCCAGCCACCGCGAGGAGCCCCTCAGGAGCAGGGCACCACTGCAGGCAGGACCTGTGGAGCCCGTGCGGGGCTGGGGGAAGCAGGCCTGCCTCTCTGCCGCTTCAGCAACCCGCCTCGCCTGTCTCAAAGCAGATGAAACATGACACTCCGGCGTCCCAGGAAAGACGACTCCCTCCCGCTAGCAGGACAGCAGAGGCCGGCTCTGATGGGCTAAAGGAAGCAGGGAAAGCGGCTCCTTTCTCCAGCTTACTACTTCTGGGGAGCGAGGTGGAAGCCTGACTGGCTGGAGCCGAAACAGGCCCCGGGTGACCTGCTCTGCGGCAGGCTGGCGAGACAGGCTGGGCCAAGGGGCAGCCTCATGACCTCCTCGCCTCCAAGAGTAGCAGTTCGATCAGAAACAGCTGGGAGAGAATTTTTGAAATGCTGGGGCAGAGGTGGGCCTACATTCTTCTGGCTTCAGGCACAAAGGCCTTGGGGCAATGTTAGGTGCTCCGAGGAGGGAGGAAGCAGGGGAGGAGGCAGTGGGCTCCTGGCAGAGCAGTTCAGCTGTTCCAGCCCTCAGGAATGAGAGCAGCGGGTGGGTGGAAGGGGGATCGTTCCAGCCAGCTGCTCTACTCAGGTAAAGGTATAAAGTCTGTTTGGAATTACCTCCCAATGGACAGGATTAGTTTGCAAACTGCCTGGATGCTTATTTCTGCAACGAGAGAACAGGAGAGATCTGAGTGACTTAAGGCATGCTGCAGCCTCTGGAGCTGTCAAGCACAGGGGAACCATTCATCCTGAGGAAGAGTGCTGTGTGACCCAAAAGCGCACACATTACACGTCTTCCTGTGGCCAAACCTAAATCAGGAAGAAGTTCTACACTGGCTTAAAATGACCCACAAGGACAACATTCCTCTGAGACCACTGATGTCCCCGAGAGCTTTGCCTCTTCATCCTCCCTGCTGAATTCCAAGCAAGAGAAATCTCCTGCAGCTGATGGAACCTGTTGGCCAAACATTAAGGAAGCAGTGCTGCTTGAGGGTCGAATCAGCCACGCTTCCACGATGTCCGGAGAAGGGGGGCTCACAGCAGACTCACACCAAGAAGGACCCCGGTGGGTCTGCCCGGGCCTTTGCTGGCTCAACTAGCAATGCAGGGCAGCCCCTGGCTCCTTCAGCCATCAGCTCCAGCACCACGGGGCAGGCTGGAAGAAGGTGCTCCAGAAGCACAGCCAGTCCACCCAGGGGACACAGGCTCCCCAAACTGCGGTTGCCCCCATCACAAGGTCCCCAGCCCAGTGGCACTTGGCCATTCTGGGGAGTAGCCTGAACAGGTGCCACTAAACGGGACGCTTTTCCCTCCCCGCTCAGCACGGCATTCCCGCTCCCGTGTGGGACCGCGCAGCCGTTCTCCCTGCCGGCAACTGTAAGCAGCGCATCTTCTCTCACTGAACACTGCACAGCTCCTCACCGATGATGCCACAGAAATGTGACGCGAGCAAGTGCATAAAGGGGAGGGCAAGGGGGCTGCAGGTGTGCCCTTCTGCACCCTGACACAGGCGTCCCCAGCCAGCTGCCTTTCGTGTCTTCCAGAATGGCCTCTTGCACAGGGGACGGTTGCTGTCCAGTTCCAGTCTAAAGATCAAGAGCCGTGCTATTTATCGCCCATTCCCAGTAGCAGTACCTGGACAGCTGGCGAAGTGGGAGGCCGCCCGGCCACTGCCCCCTCACTGGGGCAAGGTGCTCCACGGTATCATTTAAATCATAATTTCTAGATGTACACCTACGTCTATCACTAGAGATTGCAGATACGTCCCTGTGTTTATTGTACTAAAGAAAAGCTCCTGTCTCAGCACAAGGAGGATACAGTTCCAGATGTGCCCAATAGAAGACCTTCAAAATCGCAGCATCTCCCAGCCAATCTGGCCAGTGGGGAGGTTGCAAGGCTGCTTCGCTCGCCTACACCCGCCCGTGAGATCCTTCTGCTGCCTCAACGGGAGCGGCGGGACAGCTCCTCTGGGAATAGCGGCGCAAGTCCTCACTGAGGGCAGTCCTTCACACGCACGCCCCCGCACGTGTTTTCTCCAAACACGTGCCGCGCTGGAGCCTGACTGCGCTCACGGCAGCGCTCCACGCGCCCCGCCGCCACCCATCGCCCCGGCCCACGGCGGGCGGGGGCGCTGGAAGTGCAGAACACCTGGAGGGCGCCGCCCCGGAAGTAGTTCGACCTCCCCACGGGTGGGCCCGGGAAAGGGCGCGCGGGCTGCGCCGCTTTTGTGGCGCGATGCGTTTCTCCCGGCGCGGCTCCGTGGCGGCGGCGGTGGCGGCAGCGACCGCGGGCGGGCGGGCGGCGAGCGGTGCTGGCAAGGGCAGCGCAGCCCGGGCCCGGGCCGGGGCGCACGGAGCCCGTCCCTCAGGCCCGGGCGGGCCCAGCCACCGGCCTGCAGCGGCGCGGCGGGAGCATCGCCTCCCCCCTCGCCCCGCCGCCGCCGCATGTTATGTAAACAGCCCGTTGCGACGTTATGCAAATGAGCTCTCTGGGCCACCAGCCGGCCACGCCCCCTGGCGTGACCTTTGACCCCGCCCTCAGCAGGCCCCGCCCGCCTGTCACTCACCGCCTCGGCGCGTCCTCCCTCTGCCCCCTTCTCGCAAGAGGCGCAAGGCGGCGGCGGGAAAGGCCCCTCCGACAATGGCGGCGGCGGCGGCGGCAACGGAGGCGAAGCCGAGGCTCGGCGGAGCACAGGAAGGGGCGGGCCCGGCGCGGGTAACGCCAATGAGCGGCCGCAGGCGTCTTTCGAACGCCAGGGCGTGGCCCCGCTCACGTGCCTCGGCCGAGCGACCAATCGGCGCCGCCACGGCGCGCAGCCGCCGAGCCGCTCTCCTCGGCGCTGTGACGAGCGTTGGGGCGGAGCCCCGGACGAAAACAGTCGGCCGGCGCGCGCGCATGCGCATCTCGGCCGCGGAGAGGCAGCCTGCGAAGGACGCTTCACCCCGGGCGACGGGCTGCGCCTGCGTGGCCGGAAGTGCGGCGCGGGACTGCCGCGGGGGCCGCCGGGAGGGGCCGCCCGACCCGTGGGGGCTGCGCCGTAGGCCGCGGAGCTGGAGGGCCTCGGGGCGCGCACGCAGCGTCCTGGTCGAGGCCGCCCCGCCGCCGCCCGGAGCACAAGCGCCGCCGGCGCCCCTGAGCGTGCTGCCCGCATCCTGCGTGTGTTCGTGTGATGTGTGCACGCGCACACACGTGTCCAAGTGCGGGCGTGTGAAAATGCGGGGGCGCAGTCCTGTGTCCATGAGAAAGGGGGCTCCCGCTCCCGCTTTTTGCAGCCCGCCACACTCCGTAGGCCACGCTGAGAGTTACGGGCCATATTCGCACACAATCTCTGCGTGTATTAGGATCTATATACTGGTGGATTGCGTGCCTTTGACTGAGCGCGATAAAAGCACCTCACTGCAAGTTGGCATCACTCCGTCCCGGGGTAGCCGGCTCCTCAGCCTCCTGCCCCTGCAGATGTCCCTCCCATTACCCATCCTGACCCTGGATGGCGGGTCTGTGGTGTGGGAGGGCTGTAAGCCCAGGCAGCCCCACTGCCCCTTCCCTTCCTAAACCAAAGTCTGGAAATGCAAACTTGCACCAGCATCAACAGCGTTAATGGCTCAAGCACCACACCCAAGGTCAACCCTCTGCCCTCTGGAAGAAGCCTCTGTTGGAAAGCAACTCAAAATGCCTGAGCCAAGTACGGTGATGCAATTCGATTCAAATTCTCTCTGCCACTTCTAGAGCTCCTGCAAATTTCTATCCATTACCTGCAAACATTAGAACCAACCATGTTCTCGCACAATAGTCACTACAGGTCACTCCTGCAACTGTTGGGTTGTTTCATGCAAACGCTTTCTCGTGTGACACTGGGTACTTTGCTCCAGTGGGTTCTTTGGAGCTGCAAAATGTACGGAGAGAAGCCAGTGTACTGCCTGCACTGACTCTGGGAACCCTGGAGAAGCCTCGCGGAAGTGCCAGCAGACACCACTCCAGCAACTGCTCAGATGACAGCATGCCTGTCTCTCTATGAGGCAGCAGCTTTGGCCAGTTGCTCGGCACTCTGGCACAGCCAGAAGTGCGACACTCGCCACCAAGGGACTTGCAAGCCTCGGCCGAGAAGACAAATTGCACGGAAAGACCTAAATGGATTTGGCCAGTACTTGGTCCGTCCTGCACAGCACCGTGTGTTCTGACTGGTGGCAGCAGCTCTCTGCAGCTTCAGGCAGGGAATGGAAGCTGGGGCCTGCTGTGTGCAAAGCTGTGGCTCCACCATCGGGATTTCTGGGCTGCGCTTTGGCCATGGGCTTTCAAGCAACTTCTTCTGGGTGCAGATCACCCAGAGACAGACAAGGCCGAGGGCTTCTAAAGAAGCGCAACGCGGCCTGAGCACACACAACTCTGGCCACCGTGTCCAAGTTTAGAACTAAAGCGCGATGCCCCAGAGGCAGAGGCAAACCGGCAGAGAAATGGAGTGCCTTGCAAACCGAGCGATGGGAAGTGGATGCTATGCAACAAGCAGGACTCAAAGCAAGGGTGTGTCTTCACACGGTGCAGTATTTCTTCCAAAGTCCAGCTCATCAATATACAGGGGAAAGTCAGTTTCCTGCAACTGGCGCAAAGGCTGCATGTGTGATGCAGAGACCATGGGAACTCTGTTAACTCAGCAAGCGGTGCAACACAGAAGAACGTACCCAGTTTCTCCCTTTCAAACTGGTATAACCTTCTGCATGGGTTAATACCGCACCTATTTCTAGCAACTTTGGTGAAGGCAAGCTGCATGTATTCATGGCTAGAGGCAGCAACGCAGTACATGATCAGAACCTACATGGCATTTGCAACAATCATTTTCTGCCATATTCAATACCAACAAAATTATTATTTTCGGTCAGATACGCAAACTGTAAAAGAGTGAGAGAGATACTTTGTGATTGTACTTCGAAGCTCATAGTGGGACAGCTTAAGCCACGTGGCGTGCTTTCCAGAGATAAAGAGGGAACCCTTTTTAGTTGAGTGGAACGTGTATAAACAGTTAAATGCAGTACTGCAGGAATAAACAGTTAAATGCAGTACTGCAGTCACAAAGCATGACTCAATGACCATCAAGGGAAGAAAGCACGATTTTCAGGGATTTTTAATGACACACAGACCCAGAATAGTTGGATTCCTTTAGCACAAGCACATTTTGGGGTGCGGTGCAAGGTCCACACTCCCCAGGAGTAACATGTTCTGTGGGAGAAGATTTGGGTGATCAAACCAAAGAGCACAAAGGCATGGACAGCAAGCTGCTCTTTAATGAGCATGTGGCTAGAAGGCACGTAAGGCCAGCTGAAGGTAGCAACGTTCATGCACAGGCTGTGGAGCAGGCCTTCTGGGGGAGCAACCACCGTGCCCTCTTTGAATCTGTCCAAGGAAGACAAGACACTGGTTTTCAGTGTGCAACGAGCTCCACTTAATCTCGGGCGGTGAATTTCCTCAGGGGAAGGTTTTGGATATCTTGAGGGTATCAAAACAGTGAGTGGCAAGGCAGTTTATCAGGGTGAGCAGCCCACCTTTACCCGGTAGGGACTGGAGTCTTGGGGCCTGTGGCTCACCACTAGCATTAAACAGACCAACCCGATCGGAGTTCCAGAGCAGCAATTATTTTTCATAGAAAAATAGGATCTTTGGGAATCCACTGGAACTGAACTATGAAACCAGGATCCATTTTAATCCCTTTTCTTTCCTGGGAATCACTCCAGGTCAGTCTTGGACTGAAAAAGAGATATTGTTTGAATTTGTAATGTTGTGTTAAACTTGTGACTCTCTTTGATGTTAAAACCTGATCACTGTGAGCAGCATTTGGTATTACTACATATCAGATATTTTGATACTATTCTGTATTATATATGAACAATAAAACGGGAATTATTAAAAGGAAGGCTGCTAACAGATCCAACAGTTTTCTCTGGGAGGAAGAAGAGCTGGCCTGCTCACTTACCTCTGTGGACTTGGCCACAAGAACCCCCACCGCCGCTGCACGGACACCTCGGTCACCAACCTTCTTGGAGCAAAGCTGTCGGAAGACGGGCAGGCGCGGCTGCCCAGAGCGCAGCAGTGGCCTTCGCCTCCGAGAAGGCCACCAATGCGCCTGTGGCCCCGGTGATGTGCTTTGGGAAAAAGACCTTTTCTGCCTTCCAGTGCAAAACATGGAAATAATTCCCCATTTCTGAATAAATTATCTAAGGCTTCTTTACACTTCTGCAACAGGAGGGCACCAGGAAGGAGCAGCTTAAAGGAAGCGGGTCAAAAACCATGGCGGGGTGTAGCAGCAGCGGAGCAGCCTCTCAGCAGCCACCCAACCCAGTGGCCCCTCCCCTCAGCCAGACAAGGCTGCCCAGGACACACTCCTCTCCCCACCCCACTTCCAGCTCTTGCTCATCAAATGTGGACACAACAAGGTGAGATGACCCAAGCTGCACTCTTTGCACTGTTCGCTTGGAACTGCAAGGCCCGAGCATCCAATTTCCAGAGGAGGCGCTGCCGGAAACTTCCTGATGGGTCAACATGGAGCAGAGGGGTCATCTCGTGGGTGCTTCTTGACCTTTGGCACGGGACAGACGTGGGATCCGCTCAGGCCGGGCCGCCCTGCGCACGCAACCATCTTGCCGTGGCTCATCAAGACGTCCCGGGAGGCACTGACGGCACCCCCTGCTTAAGCAGGCCGAGCAGCCAGACACAAACAGGGACTGCACTCGGTATGCTCCATTCTGGGGAGGGGGAGGAATAAAGGCAGGCACAGAGCAGAATTTTCCTTGCGGGGAGGAGGGAGAAAGCAGGAACAGAATTAACACGCTGCCAAAAGGGATGCCTCGGAGCACCCCGGGCACGTCCACCTTCTTTCTGCTCACTCGCAGATCAACAAGGGTGGAACGTGCAGGGCGGCACCCCTTTGCCGTTAGCCAGCACAGAAATCAGAAGCTCGAGGCTGCGGCAAGCACTCCCCCCGCAGAGCAACCACCTTCTTCTCGGCTCAGCCCCTTCCCTTCTTGGGTGCCTGGGCAGCCGGCAGGCAGTCTGGCCGGGGACGCGTGCCCCCGAGGGCCAGCGGGTCCCAGTTGCTATCAAAAGAGAAGCCACTTCCTGGTCTGTTAAACTTGCAAGGTTTCTCTTTATTTTGTTCTTTATATTTTGAAAGTGAAAAGAAATAGTATCGAGTCAATTTCTTTTTTTAAATATTTGTTCTATGTATTTACAAGCCTTAAAGTTGCTCTAAAGGTTCTGGAAGTATCACTAGCACTGCTTCTTCTCTTCTTCTGCTTCTGCTTCCAGGGCAGCCCTGCTTGCGACTGGCAGAGTCGTTCTCCAAGCAGCCTGGTCCACGGCTGTTTTCGCAAATGCGGTTCCTGCGTTACACTTCGTTACGCATTTTCTTTTTAATTTTGGAAGCGAGCGGAGAGGCAGGCAGAAAATCTGCTGACATTCTTTTTTGAAAAGTTCATCTCCCTCACCTAGCTCATTCCTGACCCCCTTTGGAATTTATTATATAGCTACCGTGCTTTGAAACAAAACTGAGGTGGATCTGAAAGGGAGGGAAATTTATTTCTCTGCTTTTTTTGTCTATTATACAATTTGTTACAGAAACTGCAAATTTAAAAATTACACTGACATTTGCAGTTCTTAAAATAATAAATTAAAGTTCTCATTTTTTTGCTAAACAGATTTGCTTTTTTTCTTAAAGTAAGAGTCCTTGTTTAAAAAGGAAAAAAAAGATTAAAAGAGAAAATATTTTCTATAAATAATAGATGTATTTTGGTTTAGTGCTCCTGCCCTCAGGTTTGACGTGGACTTGAGTTTTCAAGTACGCTGTCTGTCCTCCATGATCGCCTTTGCGTTTATATCTAGTTTTCCTCCCCCACTCGTGCGCATGTGGGGGAGGGGGGATCTGCGCGAGAATTGGCCTTGCTGCACTGTGATTGGCGAAGACATGAAACTTTTTTTAAAAAAATACTTAAATTGTGTTTTTTTGTGGGATTTTTTTGCTGTTTTTTGTATTCAGTTTTAGTTGTCCTCCGACTCCTCCTCAGCTTCTCGTAGCCACGTGAAGAACGCCGTGACCGATTTCAGCGCCACGCCCTTCCCGTGCTGCTCCGCCGGGTCCTTGCTGCTCTCCCACTTGTAGAAGGCGTCCTCCGAGATCACCTCCTCGTCGTAGAGGCAGTCGAAAAACATCCGCAGCAAATCTGCGGGGGGGGGGGGATGTGGGGAGACCACCCTCGAAACGGCACTCTGGCTGGCCGACCCTGTGGCGAGCGGGAGCCGAGCTGCCCCACCTGCCCTTCCGGGGGTCCCGCACGGGGCCTGTGCATGCTCCCCACTCGGAGCTGCCAAGAGGCCCTCCCCGCAGGCGCCCCTGGGAAAGGGCTGCCCCGTCCTCCGCTCCCGGGGCAGGGCGGCAATTCGGGCAGGTGGAGGGAGCGGGGGAATGGGAGGAGACGCTCCCGCTGCTGCCCCCACACCCCATTCTGCGGCCTGCGGTCTTCTGTGCTGAGGAGCCGGCAGCCCCTCGGAAGGCGGCCCCGTGGGGCGAGGGGTCCGGGGGCTTCCCGGTGGGCCGCAGGCGGGCTCTGGGTTGCCCACCGTGCTCGGCCAGCCGCCTTCCCACCAGCTCCCTCCACTGCGCGCAAACCCTGGTGGCCCAAAGCCCGGACATGCAATGCACTCACTAGGAGGCTGATCCAGCTTTACTACTGATGCTTGTAGCGCGTAAAGTGCTTGTAGCTCCTTCTCTGTGTCCGAGTCGAGGTACTTAAGCAAGACCGGCACTCTCTGCTTGACGACAGCAGTGTCCACTCGTAGGCTAGAGCTATCCGCTGGGAAGAGAAGGCTCCGGATCAGCGCTGGGGGTCGGGCAGGTGGGGGGGGGGGCAGGGATCCGGCTCTGCTCACCCGCACAGACAGGCGGCTCTGCCTGGAGGGCGACGAGAGGACGGTGGGACTGGGACTGCCACACGTCCCGGCAGCCACCTTCTGGAAAGCGGATCCGTGGGAAAGACCGAGCTCGCCCAGAACAGCCCCTCTAGCTGAGCTGCCATGGTGGGCAAACAGCCCCGCCTGCGCCTCTAGTGCAACAAAGCGGAGATGGCAAGATCTCCACACCAGCTTGGATTCGGGGGACGTAACAATCTCCTTTTCACTTGGTTGCCCTTCTTCAGATTGTGGGGGGGGGGGGACTCACACGACCTGCTCCTTCATACTACCCCCCCCCCAAATGACAACTGCCCACACACAACCGGCTCGATCTGAAGCATTCTCCTTCCCGGACAAGGCTTCTATGTGCAAGGAATTTATCTTTTAATGGGGAAGCATCCAAGCACGAGCATCCCGGCTGCCAGAAGAGGGCCTCAGCAGCAGCCGCTGCAGGGAGGCGCATGCGTGTGGCAGTCTCCCCTCCCCTCACAACTTTACTGAGCTTCTGAGAGGGCTGCTGCAAGCTCGGGGTCTGATCAACAGCATCCCCTTGAGGGACACACAGATGCCTCGCCGGGGTCAACAGCACCCCAAAAAGTTCATTCCCAGAAAACAGGAAGGGAAGATCCCTGTCCGACTAAAATTCTAGGGCCCCTCCTATCCCCATCCAAACCAAGAGCTGCCGCTGCACAAATGACGACGAGGTTTTTGAACGGCGTAACTGAACCCAGGTGGGAACGGTCCTGCCGCAACGGCGTGCTGCCAGGTGGCATCTTGGTTGCGAGCGATGACCTCCCTACACGGTTTTATCCATTTGATAAAATGAAACATCTGTGATCCGTATAATAGTTTACAACCATTCAAAGTAAAATAAAAAGGCAGACAGGTCCCAGCACCCTAACCCACGCCGCGAGACGAGCAGGCGCGCAGGCAGAGCACAGCCGTTAAAAAAGGAACAGAAACGGGCTATCAGCTCCACCAAAAGTGCATCCCGATGGCTCAATTGTGCGAGGATGTTACTCACCTATAATAGCTGCTTTACAAACTGCTGTCATTAAAGCTCTAAGGAATGTAGGTGAACTCATCTGGCTCTCATCTAGGTTAGCCTGCAATCGAGCACACGTGGCAGTTACGGGCACACGGCCTGCGCGAGGGCCGCACTGCCGGAGGAGCCGATGTGGCTCCCGCACAGAGCAGCCTCCACAGCCCCGGCCTTGTGCCGGACTCTGCCCCAGGCAGCCTCCCCCTGGGCGAGCACCGCATGGTGTGTGTGGCGGGCAAAGGCAGTCCTGGCAAAGCGCTCCGAGCTCTGCGATTTGGGCAGCGCCTGTGCCGGGGCAGCACGAAGGGCTGCAGGGCGCGAGTGGGAGGCTGGGCTTGGGCCAGGCAGCAGCTGGCCTGCCAGTGCGTGTGGCCGTACCTCTACCCAGTCAAAGATCTGCTCATCATTCGCCTTGTCCTCAGTAATGAGCTTTTCCAGCTGCCTGTCCAGCTCTTCAGCAGAAAGTTCTTTCTTTGAAAGTGCTTCTGAGGAACTGGGGCTCTCGGTCTCTGTGAAGTCCAACTTCTGCAGCATGATAAGAGAAGGTGGAAGGGCTCAAATGGAGACATCCCGGGGGACTTTCTGGGAACTTCTGGCGAGGAATGCGGCGAAGCTGCCGGCGAGCGGGGCCCAGCAGCCCCGGCCTTCGGAAGACGGGTGCTCCTGTGGCAGCAGTCTGCAAGCCGGAGCCAAGTGGGGCCCGCCTCCCCCAAAGCCACGGCAAGCCTGCTCACCGGCTGCTCAGCTCACCTGCTCCATGAGAAAGGCGTGGACATCCTCCTCTTCAGGCAGGAAGTCATTCCAGCTGAGGCTGGCCTCCCTCCACAAGGCCGCCACTTTCTTATGGCTCTGGAACACAAAGCAGCTCTGCTCGGCTGTGCAAGGCCTGCTGCTGCTCCAGCCCACCCGCCCTCTGCAGCGAGCGCCCCATTTCCAGCCCTACACGCTTCCTGCTCCTGGTCGAAACAACTCGCGGCATCCACACGGCTCACTGCTCGGCCCTGGGCTCCTGGCAGGCATGCCCACCCTTCCCACTGTCTCACGGATCTCGTTTCTGTGCACACGCTTGGCGCACACAGACCTACGAGCTGAGCCGCTGGGCATACTTACCATTTGTTTGCATAGAAGGTGCAAAATTTGGGAAAGCAAGATGCCAGCTCTTCCCACAGGAAGTAAGGGTTTGCTAAATTCTCTGTAACAGAAGAGAAACCAGGGTCAGCGGGGAAGCTCCACTGGCAAGGAAGCGCCAGCATCTCCCTCCACCGCGCTCTTCCGGCTGCCACCAGAGCGTCCTGCTGCGTGAAAGCCTCTGCACAGGAGCCGAGCTTCGGCACACGGGAAACTTCACAGCCGCCTGCCCTCTACAGTGTCAGTCCTTCACGACAGGCCTGTCTGGTTTCACCTTCCACACCCCGGTGCCTCCGGCTGCACCAGACAGCAATTCCCAAATCCCCCAACCTGGTTCGGTGTGAGAACAGCCGAGGCCGCTGGCCTCACGCGACGGGCTGCCAGCGTTGCTGCCCACCGGGAGGCTGGATCCGCCCTGCAGGCCACACGGGGCAGGAGGGCCGCTTACGTCAGAAGCTCTCTCATAGAGATCCCTCCTTCTTTCAACATGGGCGTCACCAGTTCAGCCAGGTACAGCCAAATGTGCGGGATATCGATCGCCATGTCGTCCGCGGTCTCTAAGGTGTCGGCAAACCTACAGAACAAGGCCGCGTGCGTTCAGCCAGGGAGGCTCAGCAGCTGCTTTGGGGTTCTAGGGAAGAGTCCACAGTCGCCCGTCCCCCACAAGGAAAAATGCCTGGAGAGTTTGCGCCTCCCCGGCCCGCTACCAACCCCTTGAAGAAGTCCTGCTTGCTCAGCGTCTCCGACTGCACCAGCTGATACAGCAGCTGGCCCATATGGTCTCTGGTGATCTGGCTCCTCTCAAGGGTGGACTCCACTCCGACTTGCACAAAGACAGGCAGGGCGCCCGGCACATTCAGCTCCTCCACGCACTGCATGGCTTCCTGTTCCGAAACGGCCAAACAACAGAGGGGGCTGCGGGCGCGGCTCTCTCCCCTGGGGCACAGCCGGCGCAAGGGCAAAGAAGCCGATTTCCCAGAGAAGCCGATCCTGCACCAGGCCGCGCCAGTTCAGAGCGCCTCAGAGGCCTTCCCCAGCAGCATCTCTCTGGAGCGGAGGACCATGAAGACTGTGAGGGGCTGCGACCAAGCATGAGCACCCTGGGAAGCGGGGCCTGGGCAGAGGCAGCAAGAGGGGCCCTTCCTGCGCGAGAGCTCGTCACAACGGCCGCTCCGCTTCACTTACCTTGTAGTCGTTGATGTGCAGGAATTCATCAATGATTGACTTGCACTTTCTCTCTATTTCCTCTTCCGACAAGACAGGCTTTTCTCGGGCAGGGGACGTGTGGATTTCGGGCTTGGCTGTTAAGGCAATTGCAAGGGGAGGGGGGAGGGAATTCCAGAATTACTTCAGAAAAAATGGAAATTCTGGGGAAATTGGAAAAATAAGCAATACTGGGGAGGGTTAATGCTCTTTACAGGTCTAACTGGGAGTACTGTCCTGAGCGAGGGGGGGTTGGACCCAACAGCCCTCCGGCCCCTTCCAACTCTTCTCTTCTGTGATTCCAACAAGCCAAGTTTAAAGTGCTTGCCCGGCATGCTCAAGGAGGGCACCGGAGGCAACGGAAGCAAGAGGAAGCACCCAGAGGTGTCCTGCAAGTGGCTGATCTCCCTGAGGATGGACGGGGCTGTCTTCTGACGCACGCTCTCGGCACTCCCGTGAGGCCCCGCTGCTCACCCGGCTCCTTGGCTTTTCCCCTGTCTGCCTCCAGGCCGCTACTTCGGTCGCTCTCCAGGCCTCCTGTCAGCTGCTTCACTGTCTCCAGCATCTCCCTCCGCTGCTCCTCTTGGGCCTGGTTGTCCAAGAGCTGCTCCTTGCTGCTGCTGACCCGCAGGAAGGCGTTGGGGCGGGCCACAGACGAGGGCAGCAGCTTGTCGTTCTTCTCTCTGCCTGTGCTCCCACGACTGAGAGAGGAGAGACACGCCCCGGTAACTCTCTTACTCCCGTCACGGCTAAAAAGAGGTGGCTCAGAGACAGGCAGACGAGTCTAGAACATGCATTCCGGGGGTGGTAAACAAATACACACAGCCATCAAGCACTCAGTGGAAAGGGACAGTCCCTCGAAGAAACTCTTAGCGCCTCTTTCAACTCGGGGCTGACAGTGTCTGAAGAGGGCGAGCGGCTGGCAGGCGTGCTCGACCGACGGGCACGTGGCTGCCTCGCTCTGCCTGGACCCTCTCGGAGGCAACAGGTGGGTTTGGAGAGGGCACGGGGCAAGAAGCGGGGCAGGCCGCCTGAGGCTTACCTAGTTAAGGCCCTGCGAGAGTCCAGATCAGAGGAGGGGACCGAGGCGGATACCGATGACACAGGAGGCTGCAGTGCAGAGAATCGGTTCAAACTAGTGGCACTTGGTCGTAAGGAATCTGCAAGAGGACGTTGGGGAGAGTAACAGCTGTCTCCAGGACGCCCGGACACTGCTTGCTGGAGCCCAGCGCTCCTCCTGGCCACACCTGTGCTACTGCCCCTCGCCGGCAGGCGCGCCCGGGCTGCGGGGCGCTCGCCCGGGTTCTGAGCACGCCGCTGATCTGCAGTCATGCTGCATTTTCCCTTTATAACCACTTTTTCTGGAGTTTATGATCCAAGTCTTTTGAACATTTATTTTGTGGGGCTTACGTCATTTTAATGGGGTATTTAGACACTTTTCAGGGACAGAGAAAAAGTGTCCCTGAACAGCACCATGGAGGGACAGATCTGGACACAACCTTGGCGATTACGCCACCGGGCCCCCTGCTCCAGGCAGGTTCCACAGCATGGGATGAAGCTGCAGAACCCACCAGATGGCCCAGCCCTGCCTCAGGAGACCCCCACAAGCCCCCCGCCGGGCCCTTCTCCTGACGCCTGGCCAGTCTCCGCATCCCTGTCATCGCCACCCTTTGGCTCCAGCCCTGCTCTCAGGAGCAAGAGGTAATGGCTGGGCTGTGCGGAGGCCCTGTGGAGGCAGCACTCCCGTGTCCCCCTAGGAAGCGCACGAGCCCACCTTCCCTGTGGGGCTGGGGTCACTCATTCTGGCCCATGGAGGTGCTCCAGGGGACCAGCGGTCTCGACTAGGGCGACTGGGACACTTCCAGGGCCTGTGACAGGGCAAGGCCCTGGGCAGTTCTGGCCAGGGAAGCCAGCTGCTGCGTGTAAAAGCGCACTGAAGGCTTCCCAGGGAGCTGGCGAAGGGTCAGCAGCCATGCAGGGCTGAGCGGAGCACCAAGCTGGCTGCCTTGGGAAACGGAAGCCGCGCACGAATGAGGTGACGGGTGCCCGGGGCACAGAATTCAGTGGGCGCATGATTCTAATGACTTTGGCGTAGAAGTTCAGGGGCCTGCTGAGCGCAGGGAGTTCGCGTGCCCCCTTTTTAAAGGAAAGTGAGCCGGGGCCGGGTACAGCAAGGCAATGGGGGCGACCAGGAAGCCCCTCCCGCAGGCTGCTGCAGCACCAGTGCTGTCCAGCAGGGGAACGCCGGCCCGTCCCACACTTACCAATCTCACTGGCCTTGGCTCCACCGCTGCTGCCTTTCCCCCAGCTGCCCAACTGGGCCTTAGGCACAAGCTGAATCTTGTCGTCTATCGTGGACTGCAAGACACACGGGGACACGAGTCACAGGGGCCTAGCCAGGAGGTGGGGAGGGGCGCTGGCAGCCCCCCTCCCGATTCTGTTCACCGGATTTCCTCTCGGACTCCTGGGGAGGCCGAGGGGCAGGCAGTATCCCCACCACCACCACCCCCTGGAGAAAGCATGGCGACGATGAGGCGCACAGGAGAAGACCTGCCAGCCTCCGAAGCGAGGCCCTGCCCCCGACCACCCCCAGGGATGGCCTCACCTTGGTGATTTTCAGGAACTTGGTGGGGTCCAGCACGCGACTGTTCTTTGCCCCCTGCACAGTGTTCCAGCCGCCCTCCTCTACTCTCTGGACACCTGCAAACCAGAGAACAGACCAGCTCCAACAAAGATATGGCCAGCAGCGTCAACCGTTCGGAACAAGCGTCATAATCAGGCTCCTGCCGGACAGTCCTTGGGTTCAAAAGGGAGCAAGCGCTTCTTTGGCACAAACATCTGCCTTAGGGCGATTCTCAGTGCTGCCTCTGACGTCTCTTTGTCTGTGGAATCAGCGCCCCCACCGCCCCCCGTCCCAGAGAAACCCCGGGCTGTGGGGCTGCTCTCCACGAGAACTACTGGAGCTCAGCAAAATACACTGAGACCTGAACCTGGAAAATGTGCTGAAGCCACTGGCCTTGGAAGGCAATTCAGCCAGTTCCCTCCAGGATTGCCAAACAGCAGGGCCCCGCTTCTCCTGCTCCCGGGAAAGCAAGAGGCACCGTGCACTGGAAACGTACCAGGCCTCCTTTTCTCTTTGGTCATCAGTTGTTGGACCTTCCGCTGCTCCTCCTGCTCCTCGATTTTGGCTTCTTTATGAATTTGCTCTATCGTCTTGGGGCCTTGGTCGGCCCTCCGGGAAATCCAGTTACACTGCAGAGGAGACAAAGGCCCCACAGGAAGTAAGGACTGGCCGCCTTCCCTTGGGGCATGAGGGCAGCAGAGCTGCAGGCAGGCAGAGGCCACAAGTGAGGAGGGGAGGGGAGCCCTGCCCGCACGCCTGTCCCCCTTCTGAGCGTTACCCAAGCAACTTTCAACCTCCCCGCACCCCTTCGCACACCTGCTCTGCCATCACCAGCTGCCCTTCCAAAAGCAAGAGCCGCTGGGGCACCTTCAAGTCAAAGGGAAGAGACCAGCACAGCTGCCTTCCTCACCAAGCACGTACCTGCCGGAGGTCGATGACGTCCTGAAGCATGAAGCGGATTCTAGAGGAGGTTTTTCTCTCTTTCACTATCTTCTCCATCTGGTTGAAATACTGGTCCATCCGAGGCTAGGGGAAACACAGGGCCTCCCAGCATCGTTCGCAGGAATGTACGAAGCGGCCCTCCACCGAGCCCAGCCCTCGGTCCAGCCAGCCCAATACTGCCCACACTGGCCGGCAGCAGCAGCTCTCCAGGACCTCGGCCAGAAGCATCTCCCACCCCGGCCTGGGCAGGCCCCCGAGACCGCCTGCAAGGCCCTTCCGCGAGTCCGTCTCTTTCGAAGACCACCAGGGGGCAACGGGCTTGCTGGACTAGCACAAGGAGGTCCGCCCAGTGAAGCATCCAGATTCCCCCGGGCCGAGGCAACTCACCACCGGCCACAAAGGCAGCAACCCTCTCCATGGCTGCTGCCCAGGAACCGGTGTGCAGGCACCGCTTCAACGCGGGGAGGCTGCCCTGGCCATCCTGTGTGCCAGCAGCTCACGGGCCCCCCGGCCCCCCACCCTTTTGCAAGCCGCTTGCAAGGACATGTAAACTGAGGGCAGCCGCTGCGCCGTGTTGCAGATCGACTGGCGATCCCGACTGCATGGAACTGGCTCCGTGGGCCGCCCTGGCACTGACAGTATCCACGGGTATCTGCCATGGCCCCTTGGTAGCCCCTGCCAGTTCAGGGAGGATGAGCTGGACAGCCGTAATCACAGCACAACTGCCACCGAGTGGTTCAGGACGCTCCCTTGCCATTCCAACCGCGGAAGAGGTCCTGGTGCTGGCTCTTCCCCGTGGGCAGGGGACGCCCTGGGGAGGCTGCAGCGGCAAGGCGGCTGTGTGCCTGGCCTCCTGTCTCAGGCGGACCTTGGCGCCGCTCACCTTGGCTTTCTCAAAGTCCAAGTCTTTGCCGATGGTGGTCAGCAGGCGGCAGAGGCACTCCAAGGACTCCTCGTCGTGGTTCTTCAGCAGCTTCACCACACAGTCGTGCATGATGGCCTCCGTCAGCATCTTCAGTTTGAAGAGCTCGCCGATGAACTTGATGTTCCCGATCGACCGCCGCCGGGCCTTGTCCTTGGCCTCCTCCAGCTCATCGTGAAGCCGCGTCCGCTCCTCTGGCTGCAGGGCAGAGAAGCGCATGAAGGGCCTTGGAGACCCACGCAGACCTCTGGCGGACCCTCTCTGCACCACACGCCCTTTGCCAGACTTTCTGGGCCAGCCAGCCCAAAGCATCTTGCCCACATCTGGCGACAGCACTGCTCCCCGTGGATGGGGCCTTGGGCTGCCACGGACTGGAAAGCCTCGCTGGAGACTCACCGTTGTCGCAGCTTCCAGTTCTTTCTGCTTCTTTTCAAAGACATCGTCATCCGCTTTGTCTTTTTCAAACTCCTTCTGGCAACGATTCAGCAGCAGCTTCCGGAAGTTTACGGTGCTCCCAGGCTTGTCAGCCATGGGTACTTTCAGCTGCGTGGGACACAAGCCAAAGGGCACAAGGAGACGTAGAATGAGGTGGCACGCAAGAGGCGCTGCCGGATGCCACGCAGGAGCACTCACGCCGCCTGCACCCCCTCTTAAAGCCCCGGCTCGTGCCAACGCCTCAGACTGTTCTCAGCAAATGGGCCCCGGTAACAGACTTGTCTACCTAATGTTGCCACTCTGATCCTCTTGAAAGAAACAGAGAGCAAGTTGCTTTTGGTGTCTTCCACACCCCTTCCTTTCCCAAGAAACCCTTGCTTGGTCAGACCTAACCCACTGTGGCTAATGGGAGTTGCCATGATCCCCCTCTGCTACGTAGGGTATCTGCAAAAAACTCATCCGGCCAATCCAAGCCACCTCATATCCAAGAGCACCGCATTTGCTCTTCGATAATTACTGGGTCAGTTCCCCGAGCTGTCTGAACCCCCTGCACCGTTTTATTATTTATTATATTTATAGCCTGCTTTTGCCCCTTTCAGGGAAGTCCGGGCAGCCTGCACACTTCTCCTCCTCTTGCTTTGCTCGCTCGCTCGCTCAGATTAGGTCCCCTGAGCCCTATTTTCCTCTTTCTGCTTCCTCTGCCCAGGACCTTGCTTGACTATTCTGTGACCTCCGAAACTAGTTCAGCTGCGTCTGGACCAGGGACACTGTTTGAAGGAGTGCTGCTGATCTCGAAGGCAGGTAATGTTGTGCTTAAAAGCCAAAATGCTCCTGGCCAGTTGGTGTTTTTCTTTTAATAATGTATTGACCCGACCTCCCTCCCATGGGGGCCTCCGCCAGCCAGGGCCCCACGGGGCTCCAGCACTTTGGCTGCTGCTCCCAGACTGAATGTGATGCCCGAGCCAAGTTTCTGGTCTCTTCCTCATCCCCCTGACCCTCCTGAGCTGCAGCTCACGCCTGGGGTGAACCCAGGGCCTCCCACGGAGCAAGCGGCGCTCTGCCACAGAACGGTGGCTCCTCCCGGCAGGCCTCTCTCCTGGACTCCCCACCCGGCTGCCTTCCTCACCGTGACGAGGCATCGGCACATGTTTGCGTACGCCACGGAAAAGCTGGGCTCGTCGATGGCTTTCTCAAACACCAGATCGATGACGCCTTTCAACCTCTCTTCCGTGTCCACAGTCAAATCCGTCACTTGCTTCATGAGCTGATTGAACATCTGTGGCGTCAGCTTGTTTAAGATGCTTCGGACTTTGCGGAACAGCTCCTGCAGCCAAAGGACGATGGGCGTGAAACTTCCGCTGCCCCCAGGTGGCAGAAGAAAGAGGGGAAGGGGCCACTTCTACGGGCGCCACCTCGTCCTCTCGGAGAGCCAAGGCAGAGAAATCCCAGCAAGGGGAGCACGGCCAGCGGGCTTGTCGGAGGGCAGGCCCTCACCCGCCTCTTCGCTCATTTCCACCAGCCAGCCCCCCGCACCTGGCCAGGCCACTGGGCCCACGCAGGGAGAGCGCCAGGGCCCGAGCAGCCACCGGGCCTCCCCCCTCGCTTCACCTGCGTCTTGATGCTCTCGGGGTCCTCAGCCTGCGTCTCACGCTTCAAGCTCGGCTTCCAGGCATTCTCCGCCTTTTTCAGGTGGACGTCCTCCTTGACGCAAACGGTGATGATCTTCCGGGGCTCCCGCCGCTGGCCCGGCTGCGCTCTCCGAGGTCCGACGTTCAAGAGCTGGGACAAAAACCACCCCCCCAAATATTACAGCCCCCTTTAGCGCCAGGGGGTCACCACAGCGGGGGCTTCCCCGCGGAGCCCGGAGTGCCTGTGGGCAAGCAGGCCTGCCACCCCTGCTCCTGCCCCGCGACGGCAGCATGCGCTCCTGCAGCCCGCTCCGCAGGGGGAGCTTTCCAGAAGCGCCAGGCAGCTCGGGCGGGGGCAGGACTGAGCACAGGGGCTGCTTGCAGTGGACAGAGCAGTGGCTCCGCACCAACAGCACTGGGCACCAACGGCTCTCTGGCCCAACCGCGAGCATCAAGCCCCAGAGCACGCCCGCCGGCCCCAGCCAGCACGGCCAATGACTGAGGAGGGTGGCAGACAGACCCAAAGCGCCCGGAGTGCCCAGGTGGTGGGCTGCTGCCCTTAGGTTTGGGGCCAGGTTACCTGCAGAACTAGCCATCCACCCCGCTCCCCCAGCCGACTGCCATCCCAGGCATCTCTTGGTAGGACTGAGAAAGCTGCTGATGTGGAGCCCAAACCACACACCGCGACATCTCATCTGCTTGAGGGTGGCCTCCGATGTTGTAACGGATCACAGGATCTGACCAAAGACCAGCTACTGACGCCCTGTTTCCAGCATACCATGAGGAATCATCAAGGTGGGGGCCAGACCAAGTGCCCCTTTTGGAGGAGACCCTGCCCCACTCAGCTCATTCTTCGCTTGCTTCTGAACGGGACTTCAAGATCCCACTATTCTCGGATGCTTTTAGCCGAATGCATGGCTGGTCTGTAACTTTAACTGCTGTGAGTTTTTATCTATGGAGGCACATCAGATGGCCAATGTTTCACATTGCCCCTTTATATTCTACCCTGCTTTTATGTTCTTCATTGTGAACTGTCTCCAGGGTACAGAAATGCCTAAGTAAATAACAAACAGACGCGGCAGCAGAGCCGCCCCATCCTACAAAAACCTGCATTTCTTTGGCCAGGCTGCCTGTGGGATGCAGAGACAGACAGCTCCAAGGCAGCTCCCCCCGCAGCCCATGGCCAACCCTTCCCGGCCAACTTTCGCTCTGACTACAGCAGACCAGGGCGCCCACACCTCCAGGTCGAAGAGCCCCAACCACTTCTGCAGAGGGAAGGGTGACACTGAAGGCAGGGTGCGTGCTGCAGAAGGCTGCTTTATTTGGGGGGGGGGGGGTCATTTTGCGTCCTGAAGTTCTTGCTGCCTGCTCCTCGATCACAGACAAAAAGCCCACAGCAGCCATCACAGGGAACGTGAGCGGCTCCCTGGCAGATCCAGTACATGCGCAGCCGCCCCTGAATTCCAGCCCCTGGCAAAGCACTCTCCTAACGCCACAGAACGGAACCCCATATCTTGGGGGGGGCTCCCCCTTTCTCTGCCCTTTTCCATCGGTCTGCAGAGGCCCAGGGGGCAAACGTGCTCCAAGGAGCACTTCTGTGGCAAGCAGCACATCCGTGGGAGACACAACACCACACCACACACCAGCCCACACGCCACTGCTCCGGGAACAAGCATGCAGGGACATGCAAGCCCAGCAGCCCCGCTCTGCCCCACCAGGAGGGAGCTGGTCGAGCACCCCAGGCCACAGCCAGCTTTCCGGGGGCTCGACTTCCAGCACACAGGCCTCCTTGGTGGGGAGACCGGAAGGCCGGGATGGGAGGGCACCCACTCCAAGCCCCACATGCAGGGTAAAGCCATCCAGGCGATTTGGATTTGGAGGCACACACATTCAGCAAAGTTGGATCCTGACACCATTCCCATCATCCCCAACTGCTGCTGAGGCTCAGGCGCCTGCTGTGCCAGCACAGACGCAAACCAGAGCCACCCCGTGGCCGCCTCCTCGGTCTCGCTCTCTCACCCAGTTCACCATCCACCACAAATCCAGCATTTCAAGGTTTGGCAGCCAGGAGTCCAATGCCGGTCAGTCACATGTCATCTTACTAGACTGGCCTGTGGACCCCTCCCCATGAGGAAACTGAGGCACCGGTGGCCCTGGCCACTCGTGCTTTGACTGGCTCGCTTGTGGCCATTTGTGGAGGCTGCGGCAGCAAAGCAGCTGGCTTTGGAAGCTGCCGATGCCCTTGCCTGCTGCTCGTCGCCTCGCCTCCATCATGTCCAAAGCAGTAAAATGTCTTTTTTCGGCTGAAGTCTGTGACTCTATTAACCGAGTTATCAGGTGCCAACAATAGCAAAGTGCTGCTTGTTTTCAGAAAAGCAGAAGGAAAAAGCCGCCACTCGGCACACATTTGCGAAGGTCCCAAAAACGCACAGGACCCAAGGACAGCAACGAAAGCGGGCCAAGCGGGACTTACCTGGTCTCCCCCTCTCCGCAGGACCGCAAAGGGCAGCCCCGGGCGCATCCAGCTCAGGCCACAGTTCCAGCATGCCCTCTGCTGGGGATGTCCCACCCACCACTGAGGAAGAGGCGGCCTAGAGAGGAGGGCACGGCCTGCGCTCCTTCCGGTACAGGCCTGCGCTTCTCTTATGATGGCTTTGTCCTCTCAAAGGAAGGAGAGGGGGGGCACCGTCGTACAGAGGTGCTCCCCGCTGGGGAGGGGGGTGGGAGGGAGGCAGCAGGACAGCTTACCCCTATCTGCAGGTTCCTCAGCTGTGGGTGAGACGAGACCAACAGAGGGCATGCTGGGGGGCCGCACCGAGCGAGTGACTGCAGTCCAGGCGGGGGCTGCACTTTGCAAGCCTGGAGAGAGAGAGAGAAAGCAAGCAAAAGAGGGGGGTAAAAGAGAGGGGGCTTCTGCGCAGGCGGGGCCTGCCCTCCGACCCCCCTGCAGGCCCAAAGGAGGCACGCCTGCTGCTCCTGGGGAGGCCTCGGTGGCAGGCATAGAGAGGCTGTGCCAGGAGGGCCGCCATCAAAGGAGGCGCTTCAGGAAAGCACCTCAGGAAAGAACCTGGCTCAGCCCCCACGATTCTGCTCTGCTCCCAGACTCCCGAGTGACCTCCCCTCAAACCCATCGGCCGGGTGGCCACTGCATCCGCCAAAGCGCTGGCGCAAGCTCAAAGCCCCTTCCTGTAGAAAGCGCCTCTTGGCATCCCTGGCTGACCTCCCCCCCCTCCCCCCGGGAGACTGTGGTGCTGTCATCAGCCACAGGCTGGATCTTTTTTTGCCAGGCAGCTGGAGCCAAGGAAGCAAGGACGAAATTTCCAGATTATAGGAAGATAAAAGAACCAGACAGAAGTTGGGAAAACAAAAGGGAGGGAGGGAGGGAGGGAGGGGTCAACCAATGGAAGGAGAGGAAAAGCAAGAGAAAACAGAGAAAAATGGCAAAGAGAAAGAAACGCCGAGAAACAAACCACCAGATGCAAATGACAGAAAGCAGAACTTCTCTTCCTCCCGGCTGCTTAACTATGGTTCTGCGTGTCTCCCGCTGCGAAGGGCTAAGACGGAGCCAGTGGTGGAGAGCGTGCTTGGCACGGAAAGCCCAGGGTAGCGTCTACTCAGCAGGACAGGGGATCATGCACACTTACAGCTGCGCCTCGCCCACCAGGGATCTGTCTTCCAAAATCAGCAAAGGCTGGAGTGAAATCTGGACCCCGCGCCAATATCCGAGGATCCAACGTTCGAAGAGGCAGCTTGGGCTGATTTATCTGTATTGGCATAAAAACGACACCTTAGAGATAACCACGCTGTCTGGAGCTGTTTGCACACTCAGCCTGATTCTGGCAACGTCCCGGGTGGCTTCAGTAACTGCCATCTCAACCAAAGAAGCGGAATAGTCATCCTGCTGCGTATCTGTGGAGAGCGGGATGCCCAGAAAAGTCCTGGGGCGGTCTCGTTTTCGTCTTTGCTTGGCATCCTGTAAGCACCCCCTCCGGCTTGCTCTGCCTCCCCAAGACCAGCCGCTCACCTTGTCGAGGACCACGTCGCTGATGGGCGGCAGTCCCTCCGGCTTCTGGATGCAGGCAGGCATGAACTGGAAGTCCAGCAGGAAGTCCCGATCATACTGCTTCTTCCCTTCCGAGTCCAGAGGCTTCCACTGCTCTGTAAGGAGGGCACAAAGCTGCCTCAGGGACGGGACTCCGGCTGCCCTCTGCCGCTCCCTGTGCCTTCCCCATCAACGGGCACTTGCTCTCCCCAGAAGTGCGAGCTGTGGCGGCCCTTTCCCTCGGCTGCAGCCTCCCAGCCCCACTCTGCGGCATGGGTACGGCGAGGCGAGGCCGGGCCGGGCCGGGCGAGCAGGGAAGAAAAGGGGTGCACTTCAGCAGACAGGACCCTGAGCTCTCCTGGGCAGGGAGGCAGACCTAGGCTCCGGTCTCCCCCAGGGACTGTGGGCCAGTCCTCACACGTGAGAAAAAGGCAGCACGTGCCCAAAACGGCGGCCATCGTCTGCCCAACTGTGCAGCCACCAATTTGCCTGGATGTGGTCTGAGGCGCAAGGGGATGCAGGCTGCCCCCCAAGGGCTAACGATGGCCGCTTCTGCCGCACAGATTGGCAGGGCTCCAGAGACCAGCCGATGGGGGGGGGGGGTCCAGGGGGCATTTAATAAGCATGCGTCTGCTTCCAGCTTTCAAGGAGTCCATCTCAGAAATGAATCATCAAGGAAATGCTCTTGAAAGTCAGTAAAAAACTGGAGCCACAAGTTCTACCCACTGGAAAAGAGAGTTCTGGCACCGCATGCAAAATTAAAGATCTGAAATGGAAGGAAGAGGCTGTGGCAACAGCTGCCAGCCGGTGCCATGGCGATGCCAGCTTCACCCCCTGGGAGAAGCCTCTCCCTTGCGTGAGACACGGAGGCTGCACAGGGGGAGTCAAGGAACAGGAGCACATCTGGGAAGCGATGCCTTCCCTTTCAAGCAGCCGCGTCTTTCGAGACGTCCACATGAGACTCGGCGCTGATGCAGCCATTTTGCTCAAAGGACAGGCACAGGGAAAGCCCAGCCAGTGGCCAAGTTCCAGCTCACGCATGTCCCTCAAATAGGGCGCATGTGCAGCAAAGGAAGTGACCCTGAAACACTGGAGGCAACCTGGATTCTGGCTCGGAGAATCTCCTCTCTGAGAGCAGGAGCCGGATCCCAAATACAGATCCGTCGGCTGGTTCCAGGACCGGGACTCCTTGGGCAGGAAGGCAGTCTCAGGACAGCCTGTCCACAAATGCCCCTCTTCCAGTTCCCCCTCGACCCTCTGCTAGGAAAACTGCACCTTGGCCAGAGGGGCGGGTCAGCAGCCGCCTGTGCTGGGGGAAGGCGGGGTGGCTAGTGCCATTCCACGGAGGCACAGCGAAGCCGACAGTGGGACTTACCTGGTTTATACTGGCCGGCCGGGGCTTCACTGGGATTCTCTGTGCAGCCCAAACTCCCATCAGCGCCTTCATCCTCAGAAACATTCTCAGCGCCGTTACGGATGGGCTCTCCTTCCTGCTCGCCATTTTCTTCCAAGGCCTTTACTATTTTAAGGTCAGGGGGAGAGTCCCTCCTGGGGCCAGTCCCATGGCTCATGGCCTCTTGTTCAGATTCAAGTATTCGGTCACCTCCAAGTTCTTCTTCTGGTTTAGGCTGAAACACCAGCAAGCTCAGAATTAGCTGCTCCTGTGACAAAAGTTGAAACATGCCAAGCCAAAGCTACCATCCGGAGCCGCGACCTAGCAGAAGCACTGCAAGACAGAATTCAGCGCTGGCTACACAATATGCAAAACTCTGCACCCGTGGCCTCTGAGAAAGTGGAGGTGCGCACACACCTGTTCCCCAAAACCAATTTTAAAAGATTGCTCAGGTTTTGGGTGGATCCCATCAACATATCTCAGTCAGACTGGATCAGAAGCCGCACCTGAACAGAGCATTGCAATGGATCCTTCTCTGTGAGAGAAGCCACTCAAGAAGTGTGGCTGTAAGACCAGTCTGGGGCTCCCCTGACCACTCAAGCACGCTCATTTCCAAGACCGGTCACCCCTTGAAACGCGGAGACTTGGGGGGTTCCCACACTGCTTTTGTGGGGTCCCCCCAGGCTCTCACCTCGGGCTCAGCCTCCACTCCCTCCTGGGCGGCCTGGCTCCGATCTTTTGGTTTCTTCCATGTCTTTGGTGCAGTTACAGCTGCTTGGGCTACAAGGCAAGTTCAAGCAGGTTATTTGCCAAATTGAAAGCAGGCCTCTCACAGGGCAGTCTGGCACAGTGGTGGCACCTTCCGATAAGCTGAGACCACACGGTGGGGCAAGCGGAGCAGCAGATTGGTCTAGCCCCAGAGCGGACAGCTTGAGACAAGGGGCAAAGAACATTTCTCACTGCTGTTGTTTCCACCTACAGTAAGGTAAGGAATCCAAGGCGATTTGATCACAGTACAAGAACAAAGCATAGGATTTCTCCCCCTCCAATTTTCCTGAATTTTTGAAAAGACACTCGACTGGTGTGTGTGGTCTAGGATGATGCAAAGCGATGGAGCAGGGGAAGGACCAGAGCTGCTTAAGTACGTTCTTACATTCACGCAGCCTGTACTCTGGGCACAGATGGAGTAAATGCCACTTCCGCACAACCATCTTGCCATAGTGAAAACGTGGAATCTGATACCACAGCCAAGGAGTTCTGAAGATGTTGCAAACTGGTTGCAACCTGGAAACAGATCCACCCTCCCACCTGCACCAGCATCAAGAAGTGAGAAGGAAATGAGATCCAGAAATCCCCCAGCAGTTGATGCCAGCTGCCAAGAATCTGAAATGTTTGCCCAGCCCTGGAGGACACCAATCCTGCTAAACTGCATTTTAAAACTGTTTTTCTTCCCTGAGGAGGAAAGGAGGATGCCAGGATAAAGCAGAACCATCCTATGCACACGCCCTGGCCAAAGCGCAGTCAAACAATTCAGTTCCGTAACTCTAACACCAGAGGGCAATAAATAGGCAAACATCAACCGTATGTATGCTGAGCGGCAGCTCTGGGAACGGCAGGCGCAGGCCCTCCTTGGCTCACCTTTGTTTCTGTTGGCAAAGAGAGTAAAAACGGGGCACGCTCCAAGCATCCCGGAATATGCTGAGGGGTTGCAGTTTTGTTCACAGAAATATCTTGTAGAAGGGGGTGGACCCAGAAAGCAGAGATCCTGAGTGAGGGGCAGCAGCCTGGACAAAGATGGCCCAAGAACACGACAAAAATGTTGATGGCGCTGTGGAGGTTGTTCGGCAAGGGGAGTGGAGTGGGAGTGGGGGGAGACCAGACAAAGCATCACCTCCAAACACCCCCGGGAGACACCAGGCCACCCCTGCTGCAGTGCACGCCGTGCAGCGGCCAGCCTGCCGGGCAGAGGCCCCAACGAGGCCTGCAAGCCACAGCCGCCCCATAGGCGGCCTTCCCAACACACCGCCTTCAGGGAACCTGCCGCTGATCCTGGAGGCTGCTGGCAGCTTGCTGCCACTGGCTGCCTCAACTACCTTCCTGTGGGACATTTTCCTTGGTAAAACCCATGTCCGGACCTTTCCTTTCCTTTCCTTTCCTTTCCTTTCCTTTCCTTTCCTTTCCTTTCCTTTCCTTTCCTTTCCTTTCCTTTCCTTTCCACTTCTCGCGTGGACAGGAGAATGCCTGAACAAGGCAGAACTGCCACAGGCTGCTGCAAATATGCCCCCACCCCCCGAGGCCACACTGGGCTCAGAGTCCATCACCAGCCCAAGACACGGTCAGCAGCGTTTAAAGCAGGGCTGGGCAGAAGGCAGATCTCCAGACGTCACCTTGCGGCATTCCTGGCCTCTTGCCACGCTGAGCTATGGGTCACAGCGGGAACTTCCAGGAAAATGGCAAACCAAGCAGCAGCCCCTCTTGATCATCAAAGTCTAACGGGCTTAATGCACTTAACTGACTTTCCCAACCCCTTCTAATTACAACATTTAAACTCAATCGCAATTGGGGAAGGAACTTGGTGGCGAGCTTCTTTATCTGTGAGCGAGGAAGAACAATAAAGCAACATGTGCTTTGTTTTTACCTGTGGCCTCATCTTACCTACCAGGAAAATACACACTGGGCTAACGTTTTAGCAATCAAGAGCCAATCTCCACACAATTCCTACTATTTAAAGGGGGGGGGCACACATTCAAAGTGAGAAAGTCCCCAAATCCACCCATACAACCAACCACGCTTATCTACGGGAAGGAACCTGGTGCCACAAAGCCCGGCCTCACTCCCTCTCTGACCCGCCCCGCCCCCATTAAGCGCAGAGGGCAGGACCGGGCGCGCTGCTCCGTCACGCCATGGACTGCTGCACGTGGCCTCCCCCACTGGAGCAGGGCCCCCTTTCTGGGGGCTTCCTCCCCTCCCCTCCCCTCCCCTCCCCAGCAGGACTGCTTGTGAAAGGCTTTTAGGGGGGCCTGTGGCCAAGGCTGGAGCCTTGAATAGCACCGTGGCCTGGCTGCCACACAGGACAGCCCCCGGAGGAAGTGGGAGCACCCTCCAGGTGGACACCTGGGGGAGGGGGGGGCTCCCAGCAGGCCGGGAGGGCGGGAGGGCAGCGCAGGGGAGGGCAGGGGAGCTGCTCTGTTCTCACCAGCCGCCTGCTCCTCTTTGTCCCCCAGCAGTGGCGGCAGGTCCTGTGCTCCGGGATCGGCTGCAGACAATGGAGCTGGCTCCCGATCAGAGCTGGAGGGCTCTCGGAGGGAGGGGCCGTGCTGACCGGGCGGCAGGCAGGGCGCCTCAGCTCCACCGCTGTCGCTCCACAGGCGCAGCACTTCCAGGGGCGGAGGGCTCGCAAGCCTCGCGCTGCCCCCGCGCCGCCAGCATCTCTCACAGGGATGCAATTCAGCGGCCAGAGCAAGATGGCTGCTCTTTGCAACGCAAGAGTGTGGGCCCGCAGACGGGGCTCTGCTCCAGAGGCAGCCTCCTGCCAAGACCGAACGCTTCACGGCCCTACATGGGTCACCAGGCCAATTTCAGCAGCAGGAAATTAATACGGCTTCCGTTTTAACAGGCACGGATTTGCAGTGGGAGGGCAGGCGAGAGCCCTCCTGAGGTGTGCCAGTGCCTCAGTCTGGCAAAACCTCACACGCAGAAACAGGACCGAAACTGGGCCAGGCTGCAGGCCGGATCCGTCCCCAGCACACACCCCCTGGAAGGGCACTGTGAAGGAGGGGGTCACGTGGCTGCCGACCTCCAAGTTCTGCAGGCTCTTGGCTCCAAAACCAGCCCGCTTTGCTTGGCTCTGGCTGCACACAGAGGTTCTCGTCTGCCTCCTTCCCATCCCTCGCAACATGCTGGCCCTCCTAGTCCTGTGCCCCTTCCCACCCACCCCGTGCAACGCGGACACCTGAGAGGGGCCACCGTTCCCTTTGTGCTCTTCCTTCTGCAGAGCTCACACAAAACCTGGACGACTTCCTAGAAACCTGGAGCTGGAAGGGGCCGCTCAGCGCAGAGATCCCATTTAAAGCCCCCCTGCCAGATGGCTGGCCAGGCTCTGCTCGAGTATTTCCAAGGACAGAGGTCCCACCACCCCGAGGCAAATGCTTCCATGGTCTTAGCAGTCAGAGCACTGGGGGAGCTTTCTGATGCTCACTGAAATCTGCCTTCCTGCAGCTTCATCCCACTGTTTTGGCCCCTCTCATCTGGGATTATGGGAGCAGGCTGCAGCCCTCTTCTGGGGTCCCCCCTGCAACTCAGTAAGCCCAGCACAGCCCAGCTGCTGCATGTAGCAGCGCACCGAAGGCCCGGTCACCCTCCAGGAACTGCTGCCTGCCGCGGACTCTAAATGGGGAGTGGGGTGTCTTGACGTGCCCCCGGCAGACCACCATGTCCGCTGCTACGCCTCTCCATCTGCACGAGGGAACAAGATCACACCTCAACGGCTGCTCCCGGGGGGGCTGGAACACCAGCAGCAGGAAGGCGCTGCAGGGAGGGCCGGTTCTGCATGAGGCACAGATGGGCAGGGAACAGAGGGCCTCCTGCCGTTTCCGGCAGCGCTCGCTATGTGGGAAGCGGGATCCAGGCAATCCCTTCGTGCCGCTCGGTTCAGCGAGTCCCGATCGGAGGCAGCCTCTGGATGCCGCTTGGGGGAAGCGCTGTCCCACGAGGACACATCTGTCCTTCCCAGAGCCGTTCAGCAGCGAGGAGGCCGAGGGAGCCGCTAGCCTGCTCAGCACGTTGCTTCATCCACCGGCACAAAAGCATTTGCCCGGCTGCAAGGGCACGGCCAAATCCAGTTCACTCCAGGTAAATGGCTGCACTGGCTGGAGGTGCACTGCTCCCTGCAACCCTTCTAGAAGCGCTCAGAGCAGAGACACAGGCTGCCAACTTTCGATTTCCACAAAGTCCTGCTGGGAGTGGCTTAGAGCCAGAGGGGGCCAAGTCCTCGCCAACCCGCCAGGTCTCCCCACATGCCCTGCCCGCCCTCGCCTCCAAGGCTTCTGCTGCCTCATTCTCCCACTAGGCACTCCCAAACAAACTTCCCAAAGAGTAGAGCTTTAGGCAAAATTGTACAACTGCAGGAAACGAGGAAAAGGGAGGGGATCTTTAAGGGGCCACAAGTCTGCCTTGTTTTTGCTGCAGGAGGGAAAGGAGCAAACTGTGAGAAAGATGCGCCCACTGAAGGGAGGCTCACACTGATAAAGAAGCCCAGTCCAGACGCCAGAGACACTCCTCACACAAACAGTGAGCCTTTCAGGCATTAGGGTGGTTGGAAGTGAATTCTGCGCTCGGCATCACCTGCAAGCAATGCTCATATCTACTTTGCTTTAGAAAAAGCACACAGCTAAGTAGATAGATGGCTTGCCCCTAAAGGGAGGATGAAGCAACTGGGCAAAAAAATGGGCCAGAAACCAAGCAGTGCCTCTTTCTCACACAAATGGTCAATACATTCCAATTAAAAAGAGAAGGTTGAGACAGAAGGAAAATTTCGGGATTACAGCCATCCAAAGACTGCTAGTCACCCAAGTCTCTCTCTATTTGATCAGGGGTGGAAACCTGGTGCCTTCCAGGGATTTTGGACCCTAAGTGCCACGGTCTCTGATCATCAGCGATGGAAAGATGCACTGGTGCTCCCAGACATCCTCCTGCCTATCCACACTGAATTCCCCCAAAGCCAACAGATTATGTTATAGGAACTATGAAACCTGCTGAAGATCATCATCCTGCTTTAAGGTGGAAGCACCTTGGAGACTTCAAGATGAACCCATTTATTCTGGCAGAAGCTTCCATGAACACTGCCTGCTCCTTCCGATCCGTGTGGCAGTACTCTCAAATCGGCCGACTTATCAAGATATGCAGGGGGGCGGGGGGGAGGCAGGGCAGAGGGACACATACCAGGGGACTGAAATGCAGAGATGAGGGCCAGTGAGAATCACCTTGGCAGCTCCCACTCACAAAACCATACTGGGGAGCACAGAGACAGGACTGCGAGGGTGGCCCCGGCTCGGGCTCCGCGGCAGAGGTCAGCGAGAGGGAGGTACCCGCACGAAGGGCACCAAAGGGCCTACCTGCTCCAGGGCCCTGCATTGCATTCAAGCCCCGAGTCTCCTCATTCTCCTCCGGCTGGCCATCCAGCTCCAGCTCTTCTTGAGCGAGGGCTTCCTGGGCATCTTCCCCGGGAGCAGTTCTTGCGGCCTCCCCTCCTTCCAAATCCCCCTGAGGAGCTGGCGGGGCGCCAGGTGGCAGGAGAGGAGGAGACGGAGGAGGAAGGGGGCTGGTAGTGGTAACAGCGGCGGCGGCGGCGGCAGCGGCGACAGGAAGGGGAGGACTGGGAGGCGCCGGAGGGGGAGACGGAGGGGGGGACAGAGCCGCGGGAAGAGCGGCAGGCGCCGAAGGCAGCACGCTCTCCGCTTCGGCCAGAGAGGCTTCCGGGCTCTCTGGCTCCACGGCCAGCGGCACGAGCACCTCCTCTTGATCCAGGTCCACGACGTCGTCACTAACAGTCACCCTTTCGCCGACTCCATTGAGTTCATTAATTAGATTAGTACTAGCAGTCACTTGAAGATGGTTGGGGACCATTCTAGGGGACTCCCTGCATATATTGGCAGTGGCCTCCTCTGTCGGGGGACAGGCAGCCCGTTCCATGCAGGGCACAGCACTCAGCAGGGGGGCAGCGTCCTGCTTCGCGGAAGTGAGTTCACATCCGTCCTCCAAGTCTGTCGCAAGCGGCGATTTACTAGGAGCGGCGGCGGCGGCGGCGGCTGCGACAGGGGAGGACAAAGCAGAGAGAGGAAGCTCCAGAGCGGTCTCCATGGTGGCGGGGGTCTCCGCTGTCGGGCCCATTTGATCTTTTCTCTCTCCACTAGGCTCTGGTCTGAGGGCAGGGGAAGGAGATTTTAATACTGGGTCTGCTTTAGGCTTCTCTTCTGGGGAAAAGGAAAAAAGCAGCGTCAAAAAAGCCACTTGCCTCTTCTGACCCTCCTCCCAGGCGCGCTCCAACCCGGCAGCAGACAACGGCCAGGCGGCTGGGACCCAGACTCCCGCACACCCGGAGCGCTGGCCGTGCCCTGCAGGGCTCCTCGTGCAACAGCCCCTGCCCCGAGCCAGCTGTCGGCGACCCCCTTGCACATTCTGCCGCCTTATCAGGAGACCCCCATCTCAGGGAGGCAGTTGGCCGGGGGGCAGAAGGACCAGCAGCAACGCCCTGCCCTGCCCTGGCACAGAGGCAGGCAGGCATGCTGACCAAGCTTCTTGTTGCCTCTGGCAACCTGCTGCCCTCTGGGAGCCTCGGGCTACAGCTCTGAGCAGGCTCAGCTGG
Source organism: Varanus salvator macromaculatus (assembly GCA_023646645.1). Lineage (NCBI taxonomy): Eukaryota > Metazoa > Chordata > Lepidosauria > Squamata > Varanidae > Varanus > Varanus salvator. The sequence continues at coordinate 13,503,633 of JAIXND010000800.1, read as the reverse complement.
CACAGCCAATGCCAATGCTGCCTGGGGATCATGGGTATTGTCAGCCAGTGCAGTCTGAAAAAGCTGCATGCTGCAGCACAAAAGGGGGCAGTGCCCCGAAATCTCTGCCGCGCCAGCACGGGAATTCCGAGGTTGTGATCTGGCTGGAATGCCACACAGGCAGGCCCCCCAAGGGACACGGGCCTGGTTGCCGGGAGGACTCCTGTCTCAGAAGGGCAGCTCAAGAGAAACAGGTCTCTTTCTAAGTACTAACAGAGGCATGGGAAAGAGCAGGGGCTTCTTTGTCAAGGCTGCTGCAAAGGCACTTGATTTTCAAAACAGGCGCATTTGCAAATCGCCACAGAATTCCTGAAGCCCTTTAACACAGGCCGTCCCAACAGGCCTCTCCAAGGATTGAACCCACCCCCACCGAGGGCTGGGCGGGGGCTGCCAATGTCTCCTCTACCTAAGATCTAGGGGCAAGGGGAGCTTTGTTGTCTCCTTAGGACTGGGGTACACAACAAACAGCCCAGGGGACAGAGGTGGCCTTCCACGGGCACACGAGGCCCTCCTGCGTCTGCCGCTGCCAGGAAAAATGGTGGCGGCACGGCCTGGACTGGCAGAACTCCCTCCTCACCCACTCTCTTTGAGGAGAGAGAAGGAAGCCAGCTCATTGCTGGTCTCTCTGCGTGCCTCGTGCTCGCCAGCATCTCTGGCTCATTGCTGGTCCTGGGACGTTCCTGGGACGTTCACAGGTCACCTGATTTCAGGTTCAGCGCAATCCTTTTGAGGGAGCCTGGAAGACTGAGCGCTACTTTTCCGCAAGAGGTCACCTGCCGCACCCTTTGCCCACTTCTGTCCCAGCCACACTGAGCGGAAGCCATTGCTGGCTCCAGCAGTTGTGCGTCCGTGCGTGCATGCGCACGCGGCCTTGGGTGGTGGCTTTCGGCAGTGCCAAACAGACTGCTTCCCTCCATTTAGTTTCTGGGTACGCCAAGTCGCCATCTCACCACACCCCTATTGTGGAGGAAGGCCTAAAGCTGACCCTCTAAAATTAACTCGCCACCCAGCAGCATGGATCACATGGCGCTACTCCCCAAATTATGTAACTATCCCATGGTGGGTTGCCCGAGTCACGGCTTTTCCGGCAAACGACCAAAACCAGCTGTGGATGTGTCTCCCTCTTTGCCATTCATTTACTCCTCCTTCACCTACTCCCCTCCTGCATTCCAATCGTCATGGAGTGGCTGCAGCAGGACCCGTACAGTGGCTGTCTGGGGTTCTTTTTCCTGCTCTTGCCGGCCGCCTCTGCAGCCTGCAACCACAACCCACTGTTCAAAGCACCCAGAGTCCACTAGCCAGCGACCACCCATGGCTCCTCTTTCTGGGTTGTTTAACAAACCATGGTTTGTGAGTGCGGCTGCCACTGTACCCCATGACCGCCCAGAATCCAGTAACACACACCATGGGTGAAGCATTCCGGGCGCACAGGTCAGACTCCCACTCCGCCAAGGTGCTCTTCCCAGAGAACCGGGCAGACACCTTTCAAGCAGGGGCACGAGCGCCAGCCACCCACCTTGCTTCTGGTCACTAGTCACAGCGACGGGGCTGCTGGCAGTGAGAGGAGAGCTTTCCACAGTCCCGTACACGACAGGGCTGTGCTCTGGGACCTGGCTGGACAGCTGCTGCGATTTGAAGTACAAAACAGGGTGATAATGAGCGTGCGAACATAAAAACTAGCAACATGGAATACAAGCGAGCGAGTAGGGGCAGGAAAAAGTCAGATTGGAAAGAAAGACAAAAAGAAAGGAAGGAAAACGAAGAAATAAAATACAGTTTAAAAAAAAAAGCACATGGGGAAGGAAGGAAAAAAGCAGCAGGAAAGGGGCGGGGGGAGAGAGACAATTACTATTAACAGCAGCTAGAAAAGACAGAACAGCACAGTTTTTAATACACATCTGCTCTCCATGCAATTCCACACATCTCAAATATCCGGACAGTGACAGGAAAAGCCTACCTCAACACCACATCATTTAAAAATTAACAGAGTTTAATTGAAAGCTCTTTGAAGCACTTCACTGGAAAAGCAAGTTTCTAGGAACCAAAATGATGGTAATAGCAATAACAATGATAATAGTAATGTAGTTAAAATGCATTGGGCCAGAACTGTGCTGTATTCCTTAGCAACCAACTCAGCTAGTGGACGCACGAGGGGAGCGCTGCCCAGTGGCCCTGCCGCAAGACCCACCGTCGTCGGGAGTTAGGCGCACGGCTGCCGGAGGGGCCGATCCTGTGCGGGCACTGCGATTCCAAACAGCACCCCCAAGGGAGCTCTGCGTGGCACCACTGCCATGGCGACTGAAGCACCAGCCTGCGGACACGCCAGTTCTCCCGTGATCTTGCCTGACATGTGTGCGGAGGCCTGCGTTTGGCTCGCTTTTTCCCACACAAAGCTTTTTTGTTACTTAAGACCCGCCACAAGGTGTCTTTTGGATTTAAAGTGTTAAGTAAAGCAGGAGGACGAAGGCCTCTCTGGTGCAGTGCTCAGCTTGCCGTGGCCCACCAGACGCTGATGGCGGGCCATGGGGGGAAGCCACCGCTGCTCGTGCCCCCACGACGGCTGCACGCGGGCACGCTGCCTCTGGCCTCGGGGGCGCTGCACGGCCTCCGAGACAGTAGCCCTTTGGGGCCGCTTCCCCACGAAGCCAAGGCAGCATGCGAGTCCCTGACACCCGTGAACGGTGCGATCAAGCACACGTTCTCTCTCAGCTCGGCCCATGCAGCAGCTTCCACCCAGAGCCACGGAAGATGCCCCTGCTAAAGGAAAAGGCCAGCCATAACACATGCCACACAGTCCGCAGCAACGTGTGGCGCACAGACCTCCCTGAGAAGGGCCCAAGACAAGCAGGAAAGCACTGCCTCAACGCTTTTCCAAACCTCCACACGGGAGAGGGGGAGCGCATCCCACTGCAACATCGCCAGGGGGCCACCCATTCCTCAGCCCCGCTCAGCGCCAAGTCGCAAGCTCGTAGCAGCAAAAAGCATGCGCACCCTGGCTCAAACGTGGCGCACGCTTCGTTGCCCACAACGCCACGACGGGAGCTTGGCCAGCCTCGCGAGCCACAAGCGAGATGAGAAAGCACACAGACGAGGCCGTCGGAGTGCAGAGATTCACAAGGCACCCACGGCGGAGGAGCTGCGCCAGCAAGAGCCTCCACACGGTTACCTGGGGAGGTGTGGGCGTTGAGGTGGGCCTGATCGTGGGCGGCGTGGGGTTCCTGCTCCCTCCGCCAGACATAATTTCCTCTGTGATGTCTTTGCCCCCTTGGTTTGGATCGCGGATGCGGATCTGGAGAGAACGAACAACATGTCTGAGCCACGCCGCTCAGATTATCCCCAGGGAGGGCTGACACGCTCGGCTTATGCCCCAAGTGCACCCCTGGCCTCAGAGCTCAAGCAGCTGCTAGTCCCACACGGCTCCAGGAGGATCTGGCTGGCAGCCTCTCCCACCTCCCTCTTCTGGCCACGGCAAGGTACCACCTAAGTACCCTACGCTCCTCGTACAAGAGGAGCACCCTATCCTTTTGAAAACATTGGCAGGATCCTGCCCAAGATGCCTCTGGGCATCTGTGCGGTGCTGCTTTCCCTCCAGGGTGGGCACCCTCGGCCTGGGCTCCCACTGCAGCCTCCTGGAGCCCCCAAGGGCCTCACCTCCTTCGCTCCAGCTGCCAACTGCGGGGTGATTTTCTGGGCTCTGTGCAGTCCCTCCCCACTCCCTTTCTCTTCAGGCCGATTGGGAGAGTGGTAAGCTGCAGCGCCCAGGTATGCTCTGCACTCTTCTTCCCACCCCCTGGGGCCTCTGGCCTGGCCCACGAGTGGGAGGAGACCCCAGAGTGCCTCCAAGACGCGATTCGTCCTCAGCCTGAAAGGATTTCCACACCGCCGCTTTGCATCCCGCTGAATGGGGGCCGCTTGAGAGCAGCCAGAGCACAGCCTCCGGCAGGCAGCCTCCCCGCTCTTGGCCTCCCTTCCGACGCCAGCACAGCCCCACTTGGCTCCTCACCGTCTTCTTCTCACGCTTGGCTGGCGGGAGGGGCTGCTGCTGCTGCGTAGGCACTATGAGGGGCGCTGACTGGTACACCGGCTGGCTGGGATAGAACGGTGCTCCTGTGGGGGAGGAAACCCGCAGGCTCATCGGCTGCAGTGAAGGACACACGCCAGGCGTGCCAACCCACCCCACTCGGCACCCACCCGTCTCCCCACCCCACTGGCAGGACCTCCGAAAGAAGGGAGAGCAAATTCTTCGCAGTGGTGGCCAGGACCGCAGTGCCCTGGGAGACGTCTCTGCCCCCTCTCCATGGCGCTCATGAGGAGCAGAGGAGGCAGCGCAACAGACAGGGCAAGGCAAACCGCTCCAAACAAGCTGTGAGCAGCTGCTCAATGCACAGGCCCTGGGATTCCCACGCTGGGCTGGTGGCGCGCTGTGAGCCGTTCATTTTCAGGTAAGGCCCCAGAGGGGGTCATCATTCGTGCTTCTGCACTGCCCAATAACCAAAGCCAGAGTATGAAAGCAAGGGAGGTGAATCCAGGAAGCCCACCGTGTGCCCAGGCAGGGAAGAGGCCCACCTGCGAGGCAGGGGGCTTTCGCCCAGCGGCTCCTCCCTCCACTGCCCACCCACTGCGGCCCAATCCCGTCTTACCGTAGGCATTGGGGAATTCTCCCGGTCCCGGTCCTGGGTAAAATGGGCCTGGCCCTGGCGGCTGGACAGGGTACTGTTGTGGGGGCCCAACGTAAGGAGGGCCGCTGTGGCGATACTGCGGAAGAAACAGTACAGGAGGTTGCGGGAGCGCGGTGGGTGGGTGGGGGAAGCACCAACGTCCTTGGCTAGTGGGGAAACTGGCTCTGAGTCGCAGCCCTCACCACCCTCTTAAGGGCACACCTGGCACATCGCCTGGGAGATGAAGGCTGAATAGAAAAGGGCGGGCGGTGGGGCTCTGCCACTTGCCGCGGCCAAAGCACAGACAAGCACGGGCAGAGGCAGCCGGCCTGTGACCCCACTGCCCGTGGGGCGAGGGCACCCTGGGTGCGGTTCCACAACGCTCCCCACCCTGAAGGCAGCAGGGAGGGAAAACTGACAGGCAGCCAAAATCACGGGCTGGCAACCTGCTCAGTCCCCCTCCCCACACAGCTGCTGTGAGGATGATGCAAAGAAGGAGCAGGAGACCACCCTGGGCCCCTCGGAGGAAGGACTGAGTCAGAAGCCATCGATGAAAGACAAATAGCCACACATGCCTGGACCTGAGGCCACACAGCCGCCTCGGAGTTGCTCCCAACCCGATCCTCTCCCTTGTTGAGCCAGGAGTTAAAACTCCCTTTCTAGAGTCTCGAGAAAAGACCAAGAGTGTGCGGGCTCCAGGCATGTATGGACATTTGTGGCTGTTCAACAGAGTCACAAGAGGGCACACCGTGGCGACAGCTCACAGGCACCTGTGGATGCGTCTCCCTCTCCATCACCAGCCGGGCCCCCTGCTTTCCTCCAAGCCCTCTCCCGTCTCCTCCCGCACCCTCTGATGCTGATGCCCTGACAGGACCCTTCTGGAAGGGGGTGCTGTGACGTTACCTGCGGTATACAGTACTGGGGCCCCTGAGGCATTGGGTACGGCATAGGAAGGTGGTTCACCATCATGATGTGCGGATTGGCTTGGTAGACGGCCGTGGGCGTCTGTGCGCCAGGGCGGATGGAAGGGCTGCTGTTCTGGATTGTTGCTCTTGGAGGCTGGATCTGAGGCCTCTGGAAAAACTGGGGGAGGGAAGCGGAGAGCCCGATGGTTCAGCCAGCCGTTTCCTGCAGGAGCAGGAGGTCGCGGCGGCGGCGGCGGTCCTTTTGGCTTAGGGGGCGCACCATGCACCCCATCCACACCTGGGCGGCCCGCTTTCGATCAGTCGTCTGACTCGCGAGGCCCAGCACCCCGGAGCAATATGGAGGGCATGAAAAGTGGATCTCTGCGCTAGCTCTCTGTGCCTGGGAGGGTCCTGCTCTGAAAGTGAGCGATGGGTGAGAGATGTCTTTCTTTAAGTGGGCTGCCAGTTTGAAGGAGGCCAGTTTGATCCAGGGGTTGCCAAGTCACTGAATGGCTGCACTAAAGTTTCGAAGCGGGATGCAATTGGGCCATCTCCACACTTACCTCCGTCTATCCTTTTTCACTGCAAGTAAGCGTGTTCGTTCTCTTTGCAGTTTAAAACGGTGGCAACCCCTTTCTGGATCTCAATTATTTCTCTTCAAGTCATGGTGGCCAGGGAGCTCCAGGGTTGGAGGCCAGCACCCCCAGTCATGAAGGCCCTCAACCTCAACTTCAGTGTGCAAGATGGTGTGTCAGGCATTAACAAATCCAGTCATTAATGGGGTGAGATCAAGAGACATTAGGCCATGCAGAACCAGTAGTCAACATTACCTGGATGGGTCTGAATCCTCCCTTCAACAACGAAGCAAGAAAGCAGCAGGAAATAGAAAGAAAGCCAATGGAACAGCTGACAGGTCAACCACGAAGGGGACGGGATCCAGCATGCAACCTAAGACCCCTCCAGCCAGCTCTTTTTCTAGTTGGCTGCCCTTGAGTTGGTACAAAGGACTCTTCCTTTGGCCTGAGTCACCACCAGGCAACAAGCCAGTGCTTTCTTAAATTGCCTTTTCTCCGAGAATCAAGTGTTATTTTGTTTAAACAACAACAACAACAACTGTGTAAGTCTCAGCAGAAATGACCATGAAAAACATTTCTTGTCCTGGCTAACTGTTCTATCCTTCCTCGGGTCCATCCCCCAGTACAAGACTTGTTTCAGCTTAGAGTCCCTTTCAGAGAAGCTTTGGGGTGTGTGGGGTTGAATGCAAAAGGCAGAGGGGGTGAGGTCAAAATCCCAAAAAGACCTGCATAATTTAACTTAAACCACTGGCTGCCTATAGCTAAGCCTTTACAGTGAGGAAAACATTTGCCCAAATGCCAGGGAACCACCAGAAAGAGGGTGGAGCTGGGGGGCTGCCATGGGCACAGGTCTCTGAGGAGCTGAAGTATGCACAAGTGAAATTCCAGGTAGGGCAGGTGTAGAACAGAAGTAGAGATGGGCCAGAGCCCTAGAAGCAGATCCTCCAAAGCAATCGACTGATAGTGATAGCCATATTGATCACCAAAAGAACAGGCTCGCCAGTAGCTGGCGGCTGCCAGTCTAGACGGAAGGAGAGCAGTGTCTCTCCAGGGTTCCGGGCAGGATGCTTTCTTCGTCCCACCTGGAGAGGCTGCGGGTGCCCCCGGCCCCTTCCGAGGGCCAAGGAGGCGCTCCACCATTGAGCCACCGCCCTTGGCCTGATCCCAGCTGCAAGCACCTCAACACACCATCACAACGCTGCTTCTTGGCTCTTAGCTGAGCAGAGCTGAGCAGCTGCCCCAGCCAGGATAGGAGTTGTGGAGGCAGCCAAGCCCCCAGCAAGCAAGCAAGCAAGCAAGCAAGCAAGCAAGCAGAGGGACCAAAGAGGGAGCACCAACAGGGGAGGGGGCTGGAGGAGGAGGCCCCTAGCCATTCTTTTCCTCCTTGTAACCTAGTAGGATGCTGCTGTTGATCTTCAGGGAAGCCAAGGCAAAGCGCAGGCCGTTCCAATACAAACAGTGAGGCAGAATCGCAAGGCAAGTGGGATAAGCAGGAAAGACTCTCCCGTGGAGGCACCTGCAAGGAACAGCAGCAGAAAGCAGCAGGGCCAGGAGAGGCCGGAAAGGTCAGCTCAATGCAGGACTCCCAAGTTAAAGTATCCCTACCCGACGGCTGTGCAGCTGAATAAGGCATGTAGCCTTCCATGTTTAAGTAGTAATGTCCAGAATATGGAGAACTAACCGCAGAAACTTGGAATCTTAATACACGGAGGGTGAACATAACTTGAAAGGTATAACTGAAACTTCAGGAAATGACTCCCATGACTAGAATTCAGTAACTGAAAGATATAACTTGTTCAAGAAGAATAGAAGGAACAGAAAGGAAGGCGAAGTAATGCTATATATTAAAGATACATATCTCTGCACAGAAATACAGGCGGATGAGATGAATAGTACTATCAAGAGCATCTGGCCTACAATCAGAGTAGCGAGGAATAAAAGGACCATGGTGGCAGGAGTCTCCCACCAACCATCCAGTCAAGGAGAAGATAAGGATGAAGCTTCTGGAACGCGTACTGCCAAGGTTTCAAAAAGGCACAATGCAATGTTGTGCAGTGTAAATAAATATTAACAGGTGACTTCAATTTTCCTGACTATCTGTTGGGAGACAAATCCTGGCAAACACAACGCCTTCAAGGAACACCTGGCTTGTGCGACTGATAACTTCTTCCTCAGAAACTAAAGGAAGGATCTAGAGGATCAGCTATCCTTGACTTTTAACCAACAGGAATGATCTAGCGGCTGTTACGAGAACTCCGGGGGGAAATGACCGTGTCATACTAGAATTCTTGATTCTCAAGGAAGCCAAAGCCAAGTGCAGCCAAAAGGGTCCCTTGGATTTCAGGAAAGCAATTGCTATTTTGGGCTGCGTTGCCATCGGTCACAGCTCCAAATCATGTGACGTACTGGTCCCCAACTGCACAGCACTGGTTAGGCCTCCTCCTGAGTCCTGCATCAAGTTCGGGACACCACAGGGGAAGAAAGATGCAGGTAAACTGGAAAAAGCTCAGAGGAGAGCAACAAGGATGCTCTGGGCACTAGAAGGAAAGCCCAGTGAGAGGAACTGAGTGAACGGGGCATGTTTAGCCTTCAGCAGGGAAGAGTAAAAGGAGGTATGATAGCACTCTGGTCAAGTACTTAAAAAATGTCTTCCAGAGGACAGTTCTCCTCGATCCTTCCAGAGCACAGGATATGGAAGAATCGGCTCAGTTTATAGGAAGCAGATTCTGGCAGAGCAACAGGAAAAAGTTCCCGAGAGTTAGAGAAACACAGCAATGAAATAAAGACCCTGGGGAGTTTGTGGGCTCTCCCACCATGAAGGCATTCACGATGCAGCTGGACAGCCATCTGTCGGGGATGCCTGACCCTGGAGTCCTGCATTGCGCAGGTGGCTGGACCCAATGGCCTCGCTGGCCCTTTCCAACTATATTATCCTATGATTCAAAGAAAGTTAGGCTAGTGGATGAGACAACTGCGAGCACAGCAGGCCATGGAGAGCCCAGTTGCAGAAACAACGGCCATTTCTTTCTGCATCATCACCATTATGATGTTATTTGAAAGGCTTTGTCCAATTCCTCGTGGACCAAATCGTGGCGGATGCACGGCAACAAGGCATGGAGCTGGGGCCAGCCCGCATGTCCACTGTCGTGGGTTCCCCCTGGTGAATCACCTCAGGATCTGAAGGGAAGGGCAAGAAGCGAGCAAGAGAGAAGCTGAACACGACGGCTGAGACTATCCATCCTTCCAGAGAAGGGCACTAGCAGAGGATACACAGGGAGCAATGTGAGGAAGAGAGATAGGAATCAGGGCCGGCTGTTTGAGAATGAGCATTCTGACATGCCAAGTCCTGCTCAAGCAAGCCAGGCTGCAGTCTCTTACAGCACAGGTGAGACCTCCTCCCGATACAGCACCCGGAGAGGGAATTCCCTGCACTCCAGGCTAAGCCTGGCACAAAACAATGGGCGACCATGCCCAGCTCCACGAGGTCACTGACTCGAATAGTGGCAAGAGAGGAGGTGGAGAAGCCTCACGGAGGGAAAGGCTGGAGCAGTTTTGTCTATACCCTGAATCCTTGCTCCCTTTGGGTTTCCAGATCACTTCAACAGTCTGAAAGGACAGTTAACAGTCAGGGCTTGGACACAGAGAAGAGACTCCCTCATCCTTTGTCCTGACCATGACTTCTGTCTAGGAGGTGCTCCAAACATCTTGAAGCCAGTGAAAGAACTGACTACTCTCGAAAGCGAGCTTGCCAACCCTTCATCTCATCACCATGGTGGATTCAGGCCTTGTCCACTGAGGCAATCCCTCGTGGGCATCTCGTCCCCTGGAAAGACCATGGGGTTTTCCTAAGGAACCAGCGAAAGGAGTGGCCTCTGGAGGAAGCTGAACTTTCCCGCATTTGCCCCATAAGCATCCAGGGACTGGTTGGGAGGGCAGCGCTGCCCTGCCCACTGGCGCAGCCGGGCTCCTCACTGTCCCCCAGGAAAAGGCACTGCCATGGCTTCAGGGGGGTATCACCTGCCAGAGGGGCAGAAGAATCCCCCCACAGCAGACCGCGCAATAAAGAGGCTCAGCAGGACCCACTGCATCTGCTCAGCTGCAGCTCAAGCATGCGGAACAGTCTGCTGGAAGAGATCTCCCAGTTCTGCAGGAGTCAACGTCTGTCGAAAAGGTAGCCACTTCAACCGCTCCCGGCTGATGGGGAAGCACCACTCCGATGAAACACAGCGCTTCGCACCTTCCCTCCCTCCTTTTCTCATCAGCCCTCGCTGCTCCTCCCTGTGGGGCAGCTGACAGTTGTTCCCTAACAGCTTCGTGTTGCACATCAATGTGCAAACACTTAACACTAATTGAATTGGGGAGATTTAAGGATGAAACTGGCTCAGGGCAAAAGTTGCAGTAGACGCCATCAAAGGCGGGACGCCGGAGCCAAAGCAGGACCACTGGGGAGTGCTGGGGCCAAACTCCCCCCAAAGAAGCGCAGCAACCCCCCCCCCCCCGCCTTCAAGACATACTTAGACCACTGAATGAGCCCAACGGTGCCTCGTGGTCGCCAGGGAGAGGTCGTCTCTACCCTTAAGAGCACATGAATCATGCAAACCTGAACATCTAACAACAGGATAATTAGAGGAAACGGCACCTGAGAATGTACCACATGGTACCCGCAGAGCCCCTCGAGGTTTGTAGCCTGGGCATGGGATGCAGTGGCACCAAGTGCAGGAGCTGCAGTAGACCCCCAGGTGCTGTGCCTTACCCCTTGGCCTTCACGCTCCCCACAAACCGCCAGAAGACAACACTCAGCCAACACTCAGCAACACAAGCACTGGAGCACCATTCTGGGTCAAGGCCACCCTGGCTGTTTTGAGAAAGGCTTGCATTCCACTGCCTGCCCTACGCGTTGGAGGCAAGATACAAGTTCCAAAGCCATCACCAAATGCAATCTTGTCAAGCCCTCGGACAGAAAAGGATCGAAAACAGGAGCATAATTAAGCATTTGAAACACACCTGCATCACCGCATGTGCCAATCAGTCCCTTGGGTGTCAGCACAGCTAACTCTCCACCAAGCGCATGAACCCTTCACATCTCTCTCACACACACACACAAGCTGTGGCATTTCGAGCAACGGAAACTGAAGGGGCCAAAACACCATCACACTCTGACCAGGAACTGCACCCACCCAATCTCTCTACACAACTGACTCAGCAGTTGCTCAGCTGGTCCCTCCCCGGGGATCTGTGGCACAGGGGCAAAAGGCAAACGAAAGATACGCATGAGCATTACAGAACGAGCAAGCCCTGCACATAAGGGGTCTCTCATTCCCGAGGTTTCGAGGCAAGATGAGGAAGAACGCTGCCCCCCACCCCACCTCACCCCACCATGTGACCAAACGGCCCAGGGTGTCCCTTGTGCTACGGCAGCCTTCTCCAGCCCACCAGGCTGGCCAGGCACGCCAAGGGCTGCAATTCGAGACATCTGGGAAAGCAGCAGGACAGGTCCCCATGCACCAGAACCCCATTCTTGCAGTGGGATGAGGGAAAGGGCATCGCAGGGCGAGGGTTTCTGGCATGGGCGAGGGGCCGTCCTGAGTGCTCACGAAGGAAGGCCCACCCATTCGCTGTGGCTCCACAGAGGCACCAACCCCTCCCCAAGCACTGCCCTGGGCTTCAAACCACAGGTGTGCTGAGTCAGCTCTTCCACATGCAAGAATCCAATTCTGCACACCGCTCTCCTCGGTAGGCAAACCAAGGGGCCCTTCAAGCACACCCTACATCAGAGGCATGATATCGCTGGGGAAAGAGAGCAGCCCTTGGCATGTCAAGCACAGGAGCGCTGGCAAAACCGCAACTGGCTTTAGGAGCAGGACCGTGTTCCCAGGTGCCCAGGAGCATCTGGCGGCCAATGTGAGCACAGCCCTCCACCTCCTCCAGTCAAAGAAGTTCTAGGAAACATCAACGATCCCAAGACACCCAACAGTCGGAAAGCTGTGTGGCAGGCTAAGCCTGGAGCAGTGTTAGTGGGGTCATTAGTAAAGGCAACAACATTAGTAGCTGTTAGAAGCTGAAGCCTCACTGCCTCCTGGGCACGGGCTGCCTGCTCAGCAGTCCGAACAGCAGCCCTTCGGCTCAGCAGAGGGCAGCCAGCCAACCCCCCCCCCCAACCGATGAGCAACAGAAGGAGAGGTGAGAATGAGGGGGCAAGAAGGATACTTTACCTGATGATGGGCAGGTCGAGGCCCCGCTGCAAACTAAGGAGAAGCGGGAGAAACAAAAACACAAAAAGGAAAGGCACAGAGAGTCAGAAACACCACAACAGAAGGCAAAACTGTCACACTGTATGCAAAATAAACCCATGGGGGCGGGGTGGGGGGGGAAGGCCAGAGAACACTGCACAGCCAATGCTCTGCTGCAGGACAGTGACAGACAGGCCCCAAGACCCCACCGATCAACACTGCTGCGAGGAAAGTGCGCTTTCAGGAAATGGGGGGCGGGGGGTGGCTCCCTGAAAGGACTTGTCATTAGCCTGCATGGGGAGGGGCAGGGGAGAGAGGCCAGCCTGGCTACCGACTGGCAGACCACATGCAAAAGAAGGGAAGTTGGATCAGCCTTGCCTGACGTGCCCGAAAAGGATGGGACTGTGCGTGATGGCAGCCCGTCTGCAGGAAGCATGGCCACGTGCAGAAGGCAAACCACGGGGGCCTGTGATGGCCACCACTTGGCCACGGAGCCCTCTCTCATTTCAAAGCCCCCCCCCCCGCCCCCCGGCACAACTGCTGGAGCCTCCAAAGGGGGAAATGACCAAACACGGGGGAGAAGAAAAGATGCCAACCTGCAGCACAGTCAGAGCAGCTGAGCATGGGGCAGGGAAAGGGTGAGAACAACACAAGGCCTGCTTATGCTCGCTCGCTCCCGGTCTCCTCCCAAACGCATGCAAGGGGGGACCACAGTAACTGTGCTCTGTGCAGTTGCAAACATCTGCTATGAACAAGAAAGCAACGGGGAGTAGAATCAGTGTACAAAAAGGAGGAAACGGGGTGTCAGTGGACAGCGAGGTAGCTAGTACTGCCTTCAAACCTACTGCCATCATCTTCCAGAGGCACGCGAAGTAAACATGCCTGGTGCCCTGAACAGTTCCCACTGAGTGGTACTTATGTAACTTCTTTTTGCCTCCAGAGGAAACATCCAGAAACAGAAAAAGAGGCTTTGCCAGGCAGACTCTCTAGCTTACAGGCCTACAGAACAGATGGTGGTCTTCAATCCCCACAAAACGGCCCTCGTTTCTTTCTTCCTCAAGTGTAGAAATTCCATTTCCCTATTGAAGGCTCCGTGGTCCACCTCAAAGATTTAGGAAAATTTCCCAAAGAATCTGACAAGGCTAAACAAACCATTTCTGAGCTGTTTCTCAGCCCTGCAATTCTACAGACCCTTCTCCCAGGAAGGAATGCAGCGATTAAGAGCAAGGGCATGGCGACTATCTCTCAAGTCTTCTTTGGCACAGAAATAAGGTGTGGATATTTCTCTGCCTCTCGGGTGAAAGGGAAAAGAAGTATATGTCTAACCTGTAAGCCTATTAGCTTTGGGGAAGGGATAAAAGCCCTAAATCTGCCAAGAAAACTAGAAAAAGCACACCAACAGACCGCAGAGAAAAACTGCATTACAAGACAATCTGTGTCCATTAGCCACACAGCAGAAGCACCTGTCTTATCACTGTTTCACAGGAAGTCTAATTTCTAAGAGCTGAGAAATAGGAGCTGGATATTTGCAACTTAATAAAATTAGGGGAAAACAGGCCTCAGTAGTCAATAAAGTTAAATGAACATAAACAAAACTTCAACGTTAGTGAAAAAGTACCCTAATCTATTTTGCACTTGTCACCATTGGCTATTGGCTGCGTGATTCCTCCTGAAAACATTTCTCTTTTTGATTAGTAACTGTAAGCAACAGAACAAACTGTAGTCACTGCTGGCCCAAATTAAAAATAATTTCTTTTTTTCTTTTAAGAGGTCAAGGAAGAGAGCCCGAGTTCCAATTGGTGCCTGCTGGACGCTGCTCTTGTTCCCAAATCCTTCCCCTCATGATTGGCACGGCCTCTTGTGCTTCAGGTTAAGGCTGGAGTAAGGACACATGTGCCTTTGCCGTTCAAGAGAACCTGCCAGCGCGTTCCCTGCCCCACTCGAGCAGTTTTACTACATGCTCGCCGGGTTGCTTTAAACAAAGTCCGTTGGGATTTAAAATGGAGGAAGGGGGCAAACTGAATCAGATGTCCAAGTTAGGGCATCAACCCTGGGTCAGTTTTTTTTTTTCTTAAAAATGTGTCTGGAAATCACAAGAAGACCGCTAGGCTGCAAAGGAGGCTGAGCAGGCCGAGGCTGAGCAATTGCCAATGGCCCCTGAATGCAGAAATAGAATGGAGTAAGCGGGGCGGCCCTGGGGAGGAGCAGTGTTACGGTCTGTTATCAAGTGCAAAAACGGATCAGGGCCCACCAGCTGTATCAGCCGGGACTCTTGTGCCTCAGGGGGCCGTGTCCCTCATTCCCCCTCGACCAAGCCTCCCCTCAGCACCACAAAGGGAGGGGAGAGAGAAACCGATGACACCAAACCCAGAACAAAATGCAAGAGCTGCTTTCAGTCGGCCGAGTTTGCATTTGTTTTGGACTTGCCGGTGGGGGGGGGGGGGGGAGATGAAATGTTATGTGAGCGATTTTTAGTTATGGAGTGGTAACAATCACGGAACGCAAATGATGGCAAAGATTGCACGCAGGGTAATACCTCGAAAAAATTGTTCATGACCACAGAAAAATGGCTGATGGCTCAGAGACAGCTTCCGTCCCAAAATTTCCTCCAGGAATAGCAAGGCATCCCTGCCGTTTTGGCAGTTTTCTATCAATTTCCCTCAAGTGACAAATCCAATTGAGTGCAAACCCCAAACCGGAACTGAAAAATCTCAGGGGCCTGCTCAGAGCACCTGAAGATTTCCACACTGGTTTTGGAGAGGACTTTTGCAGCAGGCCTGCCTCCATTTCTTCCTGTCTCCCGCAAAGGGCCTGACCCCAAACAGCCAAGACCACGTAATGTGGCAGACGCCAAGATGCGCCAGCTTTTTTCCCAAGAGCAGAGATTAGTGCTTTTCTGTAGATCAGTCAACAATGTGGTAAAAAGAATAAAAACGGTAACAAAACTGAAACAGTGCCATGGGCACAACTGCCTGCAAGAAGGAGTACAGTTTGTTATATTGCTTACAATGCAGTATTTTATCCAGCCTCTTCCGGCCAAGGACCTGTAAACCGGACTCTGTTCCAAAACCTTCCTCCGCTTCCAGGTGTCTGGGCAATGTATTGGCATTGCTCTGCCGGGCTGTCAAGAAAACTGGTTTAAAGACGTGGCTCTGGAGGCAGCTTTTCTCTCATCCTAGCCGTGGCCAGGTCGCTCTTGCTCTGTCCCCATCCTAACACAGAGCGGGTGTGCTGGGGGAGGGTCCCTTCCAGCACTCATTGTCAGTATCGCTGGCCCACTGAAGGGCTCGGGTTGGGGTGCGGAGAGGAGAGAAAGAGCTGGAGGCCCCTTTCTAGCTACGAATCCAGCAAGCACCTGGAGCTGAGAGAGCGTTTGATCAGAGCGGGCAATGCCTGGGGGTGCTACAGAAACCAAGCCTCCCCTTCCCAACAAAAGGAGGGAATTCCAAAAGGGAAAGATGTGACAGAGGGTTAGGATTGCGGTACAAGCATCTATCACAACAGCCACCACTGGAATACGCTCTGGGGCGGGGGGGCACGGCTTTTTCACTTCCACTTTTGACATGATCTGGTGTGGAGCAACGTGTCTTCAAGGGCCTCAAAGAAGGGGACTCAGAGCACAGGTGGCCGCAAGAGCAGAGGACAGGGGCTAGCACAAACCACTACTCTTCTGCAAAGTCCAAAGTGACAACGAAGAGCTCAGCACCAAAAGACCTCCGTGTATTTAAAATGCAGCATGATCAATGCAATGCGGCTGGAGGAAGCCCAGTCCTGAGATGGATGGGCTCCTGGAGACCAGGCACCGCACTGGAAGGACCTGCTTCTCGCTCTCTGCCCTCTCTCTTTATCAAGATTTCTCTGAACAGGGTTATGCAAGAACGGATCCCCGGGCCACGAGCAAGGAGCCCGGAGGCCAGCACCCTACATCGGCAGTGCCATCTGGAAGCAGAGCGGGTTTCTCCACCCACAGTCTTCTCAGGTGAGCGGCCGGCGGAGGGCCGGAGTGCATGGTGCACCGGCTCTGCTGGGCACGAAGCACGAGCAAGGAAGGGCTCCCTTACCGGAGAGCGCGTCTGAGGCTGTGTGCTCATCGTCTGAGGGGCCTGCGGATAGACCAGCGTGGTCGGTGCAGCGTTCTGTCCAGAGGGGTAAGGGGCCTGTTGCAGAAGAAAGAGAACACCGTCAGCATGTTAGCAAGGCAAGAGCAGGGCCCATGGCAAACTGGCTTCCCACCCACTCTCTCCACTAGGCTCCCCCTGTCATTGATGCAAATCTCCTGACCCAGCAACTAGCGTTTAATTGGACTTGAGAAGGATGGAAAGGAAAGACTGAGAGGAGAATCATGTTTCAAAACCACTGAATTGCAACTTTTGCCACACTGGGCCCAGAGCTCACCTAGCCCTGTGTTTGCCCTCCAAGGCTCCGTGCAGGCAGAAGCCCCCGGCGAGCGCAAGCTAAGCGCCGGCCTTGGAGCACACACACTTTCTGGGGGGCCCAACACCCACAAAGCCGGCTCGCTCCCCTTTGTCCTGTGTCTTCCCTAGCATGGACCCTCCTCCCCCACACAGGCTGGTCACACACACAGAGACACCCCCAGCTGGCCCACGCAGCAGAACAGTCAACACTGCGCAATATTCAGCCACAGAACTGTCAGCTCAGGATAAACGTTTTGGGGTCTATGTCAGAACAATTCACCTGAGACTTAACTGTTTTGTAATACAGAACTGTGTCAGCTGATAAAACGGAGAGACACGTGGGCTCAGGAGACAGAGAGCGGCCCGTACACCTTGCTTCTATTCGGTCGGGAGCGGGCTGTTGCTTTCTCCCATCAATCACTAACTGCTCCATCCTGCTTGGAATATACGAGCCCAAACAGCCCCATTCCCAGGGCACTCGGCTGCCCGGGAGCCCTTTAGGGGAGACCACTTGGGAGCCAATTTGCTCGTGCATGGCTGCCGTGCTGAGAAACAGAAGCTTCTTGAAAAGCTCCTGCATGCATCTGGGGTAAGGGGCATCATCCCAGGAACTCAGCCAGACAAAGAGCAGCTCCTCCTCAAGGAGGCCATGCCAGGCCCGAGAAGCTAAGGCTGCCTGTTGCTCACATGGGCCATTTGCTCAGCTGTGCAACTGCGATTCACCAAGTGACACACGCACACGTCAAAGCAAGCTGAAAAGACACAGCGGTCTCGGTGGGTATGCCAGAAAGGATTCAGGCCAGGAGTCCACGTGTGCTGAGCTCCACTCACCTCTGGCAAGGGTTTCGGTGCTCCAGCAACTGACGATAACCCCGCTATCATTACAGGACTCTCGCCACTCCCTGCCCCATCTAACGCCCACCTCCCCACATGCAACGGACCCCACAGGTCCTTGATAAGCCATTGCTGAGTTCTGCTCATCCTTCAGGGTTCTCAGTGATGTCTGCCTTGCCTCTCCTCCACCCCAGCTGAACAGGATAATTATATTTCTTACTGATCTCTGCTTGGCACAGAAAGATGAATGCACATGAGAATTTTAATCGGCTTATTTGTCTAGAAAGTGGTGGATCATTAAAGTTTATTCTGTTCAGCAGTTTACAATTGCCAGATGCAGCCGGTGAAGCCCGTGTCTGTCATTCCAAACATCATGGACTAAAAATGCTGCCTCGCCTATCTGCATGCAGGAGGAGGAAGGAATGAGGGCTGGCTTTTTAAAATGCCAATTATCATCAGCTACAGGTAGCTAGATGGCAAACACACGGGAAGCGGTAGCTGGCACTTGGCTGGCTCATGTTGTCTGGCACACAACTGCTAGAGGGACTCGAATGAGTTTCAGCTGGAAACCACGAGGCCTAGACAGGAATGCGTTGGACTCTGGAGTGCAGGGCTGAACTGCCTCCACAAGCGATACACGAAAACAAGTAATTCTTTTCTCCCCAAAATGCAGGGAAGAGATCAAAATCAAATCCAACCTTCTGAGGGCCAGACATTTAGAGAGTGCAAAGCCTCGTTCGCCAAGCTGGTTCCCTCCATTTGTGTAGAACCACAACTCCCAGCACCACCACGCTGGCTGAGGGGTGCCAGGATGTGCAGTCGAAGCCACCTGAAGGGTACCAAGTTAGGGAGGGCTGTCTAAGGCACGCCCGGAAGCCCACTGCCCAGCAGACCTCAGCTGAAGGTGCAAGATCCAAAGCATGCGCTTCCATTGCTTCCGGGAAGGTGGGCAGAGCCGACTCCCCAAGCGGCGGCCAGGGCAGCCTGGGGCAGGATTCAGGGGTGCGCCAGCTGCACAGAATGGGTGGGCTTGATCGGCCAGCCACGGCCTGGCAAGGCCCGAGAAGGCCAAGCTACCTCGACAATCCAAGGGCAAACGCAATGCAAGGTCCAATCTCAACAGAAGACCTCTGAATCCCCCCCCCCCCCCGTTGCTCTCAGCACATCACAAGCCCAGCGAGGCCTCAAGAAACCGACCTCTCCCTCCAAGTACATTAACAAATGAGAATTAGCAGCCTTGCCCCAACAGGGGCCAACCCTCACGGAAGGTGTCCCCCTGCAAAGGGATAAGCCCCTTGACTTTTCCAGCAGAGTGATACAGTAAGCTGTAAAGTGAACCAGGGAGCCGATCCAAGTTTGCGGGGGAGCGGAAGCTGCATGCAGTACAAAGAGGGTGAGGACCAGGAATCTCTGCTCCAGCCACTTTTGGCTGTTAACTCCATTTCTATCCCGCCCTCCCCAGGTTCTCAAGGCCAAGGCAGATAACAACGAAGAACACCAACAGCCAGCGGAAAGAAAGCCAAGCAGTCCGGGGGCCGCTGCCACGCTGGGTAAGCACCAAGGCGGCAAGCCCGCAGCCTCACACAGTGCGGGGCTGAACCGTGGAGCAGCGCTCCGCTCCCAGTCAGTCCAGCAGAAGCCGCCTCGGCCTGAATCAAAGCACGGGTGTCTGCTGAGCCTGACACCGTCTGGAAGCTTCTCTTGGGGGTCTTGCGCTTCTCAGCCCTGCAGATCAAGAATCTCCATGGTGGGTCCTGATGTGAGCAAAGCTACCCACATGCTCTCCATAGAAGTCTTCCTTCAATCTGCTACTGCAAGCAAGCAGTATTTTTATCTGTGTTTCCAAGCTAGCTGGCACCCACTAGGTCTGCTGTGCAACAGATCTCTCCCCCCGCAAGCCCCACACTGTGCTAACTCTGCTGGGAATAAACAGGCAAGGGACAGGCTCAATCACGTCACGGGGGGGTGGGGGAGAGTTGGGAAGTGCAGAGTCATGCACAACTCTTTCGTTCCCTGCTCTGAACAACTCGTGGCTATGCTTCTGCCACAGCACTGTTCATTCTCCAGGCAGGGCACAGCACCGTCGATGCACTGCGTTATCAGTGTGAAAAAACCCACGGACACCCAATGCATCCGATGGCTCACTGGGAAATAGGCCGCATTCTCTGTGATCGCTTGTACCACTCGTTTTGAAGTCAGTTCCATGGAAGTTATACAGGCCTCGTACAAGTGACCCAACACAGGGAAGTAAGCTCAGAAACATCCCAGCCATGATCAAAAGCAGCCCTGAAATCCCTGCGGGAGGAAGACGCCCAGGCTTAAGGCTAATGCTCTCAGTGACTTAATTCTGTTGGTAACTGCTTGTGACCAGCTCCCTGAATAGTTCACACTTTCCCTCGAATGCTAGCGCAGCACCAGGAGCGCAAAAACAACTGTGCTGATTTCGGAAAAGTCTCTGGCGAACAGTTCACTGGAAGAGCATTCATAATCCGGAAGATGCCTCTATCGCTTCCAAGCGCCTTAAAGTCACGCATTTCTCAAGGTTCTAGCTCGAGAGCCCTCTTGCTCCAATGGCTACTCATGAAAGGGAAAAATCATTCTCTAGCTCTAAAAATGTTCCCATCTATTCCAAAAGCAGAATCTGAGCTAGGACCAACAAATGCTACCTTTCAGGTATGTGAAACACAACATTGTGTAGTAAGTTTGCCATATATCAATACAAGAATGCAACTGCCAAGAATTCTGCCTTAAACGCTGCAGAGCTCATTCCTAAAACCTTTTAAAGCTCACTCCTAAAACGAGCAAAGGACGTTGTGGATGACTCAGGAAAAAGTCAAACCAGGGTTCTCCCAGAAACGGCACCCGAACTCAGCCGACACCACTGCACGCAACGTCCACAGAATGTCCTATATGGTTTCCTCCTTTTAAGGAGACGGGAAAGCTAAGCCACGATGTGCTTTTGAACCATGATATGATTTGAAGCAAACGCCTTTATCCTCTCATTGCATTGCTAAGTTGCTGTGCCAGACACAAAAATAAGCGTTTCGGAAACTATGGGCACAACAGCCGACATGGTTTCTGAGAGCCCACATTCGAGTTGACATCCTCTGCGCTAGTTTTGGAGAGGGCACACCAATGACAGCATATCAGATAATGCAGTATTTATTAGTGACACAGATTCAAGACATAGTGCCTTACAGAGGCAGGATCTATCATGAGGGACGGCTTGGAAGCACAACAATTACAGAATCCCTCCTTATCCCGGAAGGAAGGAAGGAAGGAATCCCGCTGTCCCGGCACGCTGCCCTCGGCGCCCCGCACTGCTCTGTGGCCCTGCTGCAGGCGCCGCATGCAAGGTGCTCTCCGCTTACCAAGCCTGTGCAATGATGTGGGTGGACGTTTTCCCAGTTTGTTTTTCTGCAGGAAAAAATCCATTTCATCAGTTCATTAGGAACAATGAATGGATGCCCACTGCAAATACATACTAGGCACGTGTGGCAGTTTCAAGTTGTAATTCATGTTTTCCTGGTGATTATCCTTAAAGATGAGTTTGTAAGAGAATACAAATGTCACTGAGATGACAGCAAAACAGAAGGCGCTCCAACGGTGGAAAAGATCTGAACTCAACTGAAAAACATGAGTGGCTATCATGCACTGTTTGTTAGGTTGCTAAAGTTTTCAGTACCTTTGCTTTATTCCTTAAATTTAAACAATGTAAAAGAAGTTTGTGTTAATGTCTTTACATTTTTACAAGTATATACCAATAAATGTCCACATAACATTTCTTCACCCCTCAAATATTTCAGGTCAGATTCTTGTGGTGTATTGGGACAAAAACCTTAACATGTGGTACTTTTTAGTTTTGTTTACTAAGCTCAAGACAGAAACGCTAAATTTGATCACTCTCTAGGGCAGTCTTCCAGATGGGCTTGGTTACAACCCTCAGCCTTCCTCAGCCAGCCTCTAGAACAGAACCACCACTGCCCCATCCTATGGCAAGAATGAGATTCGCGGACAAAACGTCAGCTTCTGACCTCTCTGTGCATGAAACACTGCAGTGGCCTTGCCTGAAAGGTCCAAGGAGAAAGGCGGGAGTTTGTGATGTTCGCATGATGGCCCGTAAGGCCCATTGCCGTGTCTGAGATGGCAGGCAGGCTCAGGAGCCAGCACGATCTCTGCCAATGCCAGGGAGTGCGGCCAGGCCTGAAGCTGCGAAGTAGCCCTGCTCTCCAGGGCAGCCTTTACCAACACCAAACCGAAATCGAGGCTCAGTTCGCACATCTGCCCCTGCGCCCCATGCAAAAATCTGCCGGGGAATGTGGAGTTTGCTTAAGGCTGAGCAACAGCCACGAAGTGTCAAGTCCTAAGGATGGTATAACGCTCCTTTTGAGTACAACGTGCTGATCCGTCTGCCGGACATCGCGGGGTTCCAGTGTAGGGTTGGGCTATGCATATGCTGCACTGAACCTTCTGCAGCTTTGCAGGAGGGGCATCCCCTAGAAAGCCACGACCCCACCCTAAAGAAAACCTCCACCCACCAGAAAACAAGAGCCAGGCCTTTCTGGCGGGGCATCACTTAACCTTTTTCCTCTTGTGACTCACCATCCCACATCCCAGAATCCTTTGCACCAGTTCCCTTGGATCTTCAAAAAGACTGCTGGCTCTTGGGTGGGGTGGAAAGCTTCTGTCCCTCCTCCCTCCTGGCTGCTGGAGCGAGAGTGAAAGAGAGCGACAGGGTAAGATAGAAAGAAAGAGAGTGACAGGGAGTGAGAGGGGGGAGAGAGAGGGGGGAGGGAGGGGAGGAGGGAGACGGGGGGCAGGGGCTGGCACATGTCCGTGTAAAAGCTCAGCTCACTCTCCCGTGAACAAGAGGCAGAGAAGCAGCGGTGTCCCCGTGGCCTGTCACCTGCGTCAGCCCAGGGCCTTTCCTCCCTTCTCCCTCTTCTATCGCCACGTGCCGAACAAGCTTGAGCATTCCAGGGACGCTGCTACACTTTCTTCTCTCCAGGACTGGGGATCCTCCTTTAACAGAGCTTGGAACTCCAGGTGAAACGGGGGGGGGGGGGGGAGAGAAACCCTGATGCCTGGGGGCACAGGTCTTTCAGTGCCTGGCATATCCTGGCACCCGCAGAAGGGACCATGGGGACCTGCTCTTCCGCAGCCCTGCAGGTAAGCGCCTGCTGATTCTCCACTCCATTCTGCTTGAGGAAACTACCTCTGACCATCCTCGCTCGCCCTCCCTCCGCCCAGTGCCTCTCCCAGAAGCTCATTTCGGCTTGGGGGCAGGGGGCCCAAAAGGGGCCACTGAGGGCCTGCACTGGCAACCCGTTCCACGGGCCCTCTCATGATGGCAGGTCCTGCAGTGCTCGGGCAAGACGCCAACCCTCCTGGGAAGATGGAAGCGGACAGGGAAGAGGGGAGAGAAGAACTATTGATCATCAGAGACAGGGGGATGGGAAATGCTCCTCGCATTTACACATCACACTGGTGAGAACATCCTGGGAATTGAACACACATGGTGCTGATTTTATACATTCTTATGCCATTTATCAACTGTAAAATACTTCAGTAAATTTATGCTGACACCTTGCAGGTTAATCCCTGCCCCCAGACTGCTTGGCAAGCAGCCACTATGGCAGGTCACGAGCAGTGCACCCCCGACCTTATGTCTGACGACAAGGGGAGGGCGAATATTCGAAATTACCTGGATCCATCCATAAAACACTGTACAAGTGATTAACAAGACATGCCTCTTACCAACAGCCCAAGAGCACCACACCCTCGCAGGACGAGAGCGCCGCTTGCCTCGGCTCAGAATCCAACTGAAACGGGAAGAAACTTGCAAGCACAGCACTCTGCTTGGCCAGCAGCCGTGCCAGCGTCCTGACAGGCCAGGCCAGGCCAGGCCGTTCCCACGTTCAAGCAAGAAATCCGGAGAAAGGGTCGAGCCGCTAGAGATGCGCAATCCGGTAACGGCCTCCTGGCAGGAGCCTTGCTGTGCTCGAGACACAGCTGAGACAGTCACGAGGAAGACACGGTTTCCCTCTCCCGAGAGCAGGACGAGATCAGAGGAGCACATCTCTCCCGGAACCCCAGGAACTGCCACGGGAGCGGGGGGTGCGGTTTGCGGAGATGCAGCCAGGCAGGGTAGCTATTCTGGAGGTTCAAGAGTGACTGCAGCAGCCACTCCTTGGCTTCCTGAGCGGCCTCCACCTGTTTCACCTAAGCTCGCAGTAGACACAAGACTATACAAAACCGTTCTTTAAAAAAAATCAATAAACCTGGCAGCAAGCAAAAAGCTTAACTAGCAAGGGATCGTGCCTGTTTCCACACGACGCGCAACTCAAAGCCATCAGAAAAGGTGCGACCATTGAGCGATGCACACACAGCGCTGGCTGGGGCCCACGGAACTGGCGTGCTCTCCCTTGCCTCTATACAGCAAGCGCAACTGCACACTTCACCCACAAGCGGCTGCTGCTCCTCCTCCCCCTGTGACCTGAACTGGGGTGCCACATCATGCTTGAAAGTCTGGAAGCAGCCTTGGAAATGAAAGCAATTAAACAGGTTCCAAATGTGATTTCAAGCACTGTTCAATTCAGTCCAGAACCGGCACTTCCAGCCTTGTACAGGAAAATCTAGAAACCAAGACAGGGACGGTGTCCTTCCACCTGGACACTTTCTGGAAACGGCCTTAACGTTACTCTTCCAAGGGAGTCTGTGCGCGAACCGGCTCGCTGCCCCAAGTGTCCGCAGGTCTCTACAACCGCTGAGCTGGATACCCACTGCCAGCGAGCTGTTCCGCCACACCTTTCCTAATTGGAAACTTTCCTTCTTTCCTTTTCCACTCTCATTCTGCCAGCTCCCCACTGCTTTCTTCCTCTCCCGGAAACATTCAGGGGGGACTGTTTTTAGCTTATGCCTTCAGGAACACAAAATATTTTTTTCAATCCTGCCAAATCTCGTATATACTACTTTGTTCCTTCCCTTTCAGCACTGTCGGTTTCACTGCACTGGCAGCAAGTTCCCGTCAAACGGTCGCACAGCAAGAACTGCTTCATGCGGTGCACGAGGTGCTGCGGCAAGTCCCAGGGGAGGCTGTGCACACATGCAGAAACACCCCGACAGCACACGGAAGACCAGGGCACCCCTCTCTTCTTCCTCTACGCTTGCCTTTCCGGAGAGTAGCAGTGCAAATGAAGGGGCACACGACCATCATTAGCACCAGCCCAATATTCTCTGCGGCCCCACCCTAGGCCCCCCGAGGCTTTCGGAAGGCACATCAGACCTGAGGAGGACACCCCGACCAACAGATGCAGACGTGGGTGGCCAGCACCCGGCCTTACCTGGGTGAGACCCGGGGAGGAGGCATGTCCTGGCGGCGTGGCAGCAAGAGCTGGGTGTCCCTTGCCTATCTCATGTGCAGAATAAGGGGAGGGGGCAGGAGGGCCTGGCTGTCTTGCAACCTGTGCAACCTGTGAGGAGATAAACTGTTAGTAAAATCAGAGATTAGTTAAGCTGCCTCTCTGAATGTTCATTTATACACTTAGAAGACACAAATCTGGTAGGAAAACTGTTCTCACACTTAGATTTATTGGGAATGGACAGCTCACGTCAAGACCTGCCTGACCTTTAAGCAATCATATGATAACAGAACAAATGAGGTAAGACCAGAGTTTGTTAATAATTTTGATCCCATGTGTCAAGATCTCAGCAAAGATTACAGGTGTGTTTCCCATTACATAGGTTCACTTTCTCCCTGATTTCATATCAGATTTAAAAGATTTTTAGCTCACTGGTTGCTCGAACGTCCTTTGTTTTTGTTGTAAACTCCACTTATTCCCCAGCCCAATCCCATTCGGGTGACTATAGCCATGCCTCATCCTCAACCTACTTCACATATCCGATAGAGGCAGCTATCTGGGAATTAGTTTTAAATCCCACTTTTCACTCACAAAAGGACACTCAAGGTAGCTTGCAAAGAGGAGCTAAATCCAGTAACACTGCATGTAAGAAATACTAAAAATCACATTCACTGCCTTCACGAAAGAAGCACAGCAAGTACAGCCTGAAAAGCTAAATATTCAATGCACTATGTGCCCAACAGAGAAGGAATGCTTTCCCCTGGTGGTCCTCCAGGCGCTTTGGCCTAGAACGCTCATCAGCCCTGGCCGGATTGCCAACGGTGAGGGATTATGGAAGCCACAGGCCAAAGGACCAGGAGAGCCACAGGTTGCCTGAAAACCAGAAGGGCCAGGCCTGGCAGACTTCTGGCAGCAAGTTCAGAGAACTGATACCACTCCTGGAGAAGCTCCTCTCTATGCGGGTTGGCTTGATGCGAATAGAACTGGTACCAACTCATCCCTCGTGATCTTGATTTGTGTGAGGGGAATATATGAGAGGTAAGATTCCACTTTTCCTAAACCCTGCCTGTGGACTGGCTTGAAATCAAAGCAATTCAAATTTTATTAGTTAAAATTAGAGCACAATTAAAAACCACTTGCTTAAGTCAAGTCTGCAAAGTTCCTAAACAAGGAGCCTCCGCTAACAGGTTGTTGTCAACAAATTAACACACACTGGCTTGAAAGGAAGGGACACCTTCACACTACCTCAGAGCAAATCGAAGCTAACGCCTCTCAATGTGCTGCCATTATGCGTCCTGTATTTCTTTTGAGGCAAAGGGAAAACTACGTATTTTTTTCTGCTTGGCTCTCTGTACGTATGCCAAGAATATGAAGCGAGAATGTTCAAATATGAATCCCACAATTCTGAGCAGGAGGAGGTGCACTGGATATTGTGCTAGAGGCCCAGAACGTCCCAGGAGTAAAGGTGGTAAGTACTGGGCAAAGCAGTTCCTCTGCAAGGCATTTGGACAATAATGCCATAATTTGCAGCAATAATACATGTGATTTTTCGCATCATATTTATCACACTTGACCTCAGAAGCAAAATAGTTTTCCCATAGAGTTTCCCATTTTGCATAGAAAAGCAGGCTTCAATTCAGTGTATGGGAAGGGAAGGTCATGGGCTTCGTGCTGCGAGACTGGCACAGATTGTGAAGTCTTCACCCTGGACAAGAATGAGCTGAAGCAAGGCACACATGCAGGGATGCTACCCGTGAGTCTACGGAGAGCTCCCTCTTGCAAGCCGGTCCGTAAGAGGAAGAGCGGCCCACCAGAATGCCCAGGCCACCGTAACTCAGCCAGCAGGCTGTTCTGCTCAGATTGTGCTTCCATTCCTGTACTGCACCCTAAAACCCTATTGAGAATCCTGCAATAAATTAACAGTTCATCTTTGAAACTGGCAGGAAAGCGTGCAAGGCACCTGGTTAGATAATTATTTATTGTGCTTGTATTTCCCTAATGCAAGAACTCTTACCCTTTATACCCACCCCCCACCCCCCAGCTGCTGGAACACATCAGAAATTAAGGTCAGAGTGCACCACTGGATGCTCCAATTAAATCAAGGCGAAAGCAGGATCTTGACTGGTATGCTTCAAATCTCTCTCTCAGCCTCCTCCTTTCAAGCAGCAATTCCCATCTGCACCGACACCTTCCCAAAAGAGGAAGCTGCTCTGATATAAAGCCAAAACAGACTACCTGCTGTGGGATTTCTACATGCCGCTTCTATTAGTTAATCCCGCACAATTTGCCAGAAAAAAAAAACGGATCTCCTTGTGATGAGAAAGCCACAGATCCTTTGGCACTCTGAGCTTTGCAGGGCAAAGTGGACCGGGGTGACTTTCCTGGTGCAAATCCTTTGTTGTGTTAGGTGATATCTCACTGCAGAAATTACAGGCAGTCCTGGCCAGAGAGCGGGGAGTGTCCCTCTGTCCCACCACAAAGTGGAATGCATTCCCCAGTAAGGTTGCTTCCGCTTTCCATGCTGACACTGCTGTGAATAGCCCCCACCCCCTCAAGGCCACCTGGGCTAGCAAATCAACCACAAAGAGGTGAAAGAAGCACGTCAGGCCAAGAATCGGGAGCCCAGCAAGGGCCAGAAGACAACCGTGGCTCGTATTTCCTGAACGCACAATTGTCCCAAGCATGTGGGTAGACAGAACCCAGCTGCAAGAGAGCTATACAGACAATACCTGGGAGAGAAAGGAAGAGACACACTAACCATGAGAACCTGCAGAGACCATTACTTTTAGATCCTGTCACCAAGTCTGTCTCTAATGGTCCTGCTTATTCTCCTCACAAAGTCGTAGGACAACTGCATGAAAGCCTGGCCACCAGGGAATCCACACAAGACAGGCAAAGAAAAGTTTCTGTCCATAACTCCTGGAAGTCCTGCTGGGCTGTTGCAAGGTCCACACACACACACACACACACACACACACACTCTTATTCCATCAAAACTAGTGCTTAAGTCAGGAAGCAGAAACTTGATCCGAACTGCAGAGCCCGCTCCCAGTTCAAACCACGGCAATTAGCACATCCTGCCGAACAGGCTGAGTGATCTCTTTTGAGGAGAGATGCTGACAATGAACATCCTTCAAATGCGAACACCAAACTAATGTCTCTCTTTGATCAGAAATTATATGTGCTTTGCAGATAGGAAACAGCATCTAGATGATGCTCTGGATCCTCGATTCTGCAGCACAGCGTCTAAGTGCAGCTGGCAGAGCTCTCTGCAGTTTTGCTTCCTGTTCAAACTGCTCCAGTTTTTATGCTGCCTGAGCCACAAAAACCATGTTCAGATATAATGTTTAAGATAAACTGAATATTCAGATCACACCCACAAAGACCAAGCCAAGTCACTGTAATGTCACTAGTGGTTTCCTGGCGTGGACATTTTGTTTAGGGCCATGGGGTCATACAAAATGAATCATCTTTTGTATTTTTTTAATTTTTGAAAAGGTCAATTAAATGGCTGACTCTGAAAATAATCTAGTTAAACGTATTAATAGAATGCAAACACTGTCAGTGTTGAAACTGAAGCATGTATCAAAAATTGTAAAAGACATTTTCCCATGTAAAAAACAATGCTTTTTTCATGTAAAAAGTGGGAACCATTTGGAGGAAACACCTGTAATTTTACTGTAAAACTGAAAACCTTCATGATTTGGAGGAAAACCGTATTTGACAAAGCATTTTGTACTCTCAACAAATACAAGCAACTTACTTGTTTACCCTGACTTTTCCCAATCATTAATTTACCTAAATGCTATTATACTTTTGTTTTGCAATATGCTGTGAACCACTTTGGGATTTTTAAAATAAGAAGCGGTATACAAATATGGTAACATGCATAAAGGAAGTAAGTGATATGAGGAGTTCTTAGTTGGACTGTTTATTAATGGTGGGCTTCCTACCGGACCCAGGGACTAGCAAGCCATCACAGGTGCTAAATTCTAGGACCCCCCCTCCCCCCCGGTCACCCCAGGATCAATCCTGGCCCAGACCAGTGGTCTTATACTCCTGTCTCATACTCTCTGGCTGTTGGAACTCTGCAATGTGTTCAATTTTCAAATTAGGAATATTCACCCTTCTGCCAAACAGCACGAATGTTTACAAAAGAGCCCACTGTTTCCCTAAAAAAATCATGCCCCGGCTCTGGAAAATTCTGCGAATGTATCAGAGTCCAATCCTGGACATCTTGCCTCAAAACTAAGTCCCACTCTTTACTTCCGAGTCAGTCAGAAAGGGGATGCAGCTCCAGCCTTTGTAAGAACCCAAGAGGGGGCACGCTGGGTCAGACCAAAAATCCATCAGGTCGCTGTCTTACTCAGGACACAATCCTATGTTTTTTAGACCAAACCAACTCCCAGCATCCCCAGTCAGCTATCCAGGGAGTTCTTGGATGTTTTCTGTCTGGGAGTACAGTCTCTGTATCTTTGCATATAGACACAGACAGTCAAGGAGTCTGGGTGATGGTCTTAATGATTTAGATGCATCTTGCATTCTCTTTTCGCAATTTAAACCAATCAATCCCGAAGCGACACAATGCAGTTCAGAGCATCTATTCAGAACAAAGTATGTTAAGGACAATCAGGACAGTTCCTTAGCAAGAAGTCCTCTCTGCCCCGATGTTGATGCAACTCTTAAAGAAGTGTGCGGTTTTCCTTGCAGATTCTGCAACAGCCACACAACAAGATGGATCGGCCTCCTGACCCACATCTCCAGTGTAAATGCACAGCAGCTGGAACAGCTAAACCTTCATAATCTCTTTTCTAGAGGATTCCCGTCACTGTGAGAATATCCCTTCAAAAAGAACGCAAAGAGCAGTACTTGGGTGTGAAACTCCTAGAAATCCACCGGAGACCCATCATAGAACAGAAAGACAATTCTCCCTCACGCAGGGGAAAAACTGATCCTATCAACCGTGATTTCCAGAAGTGCATCAAGAGAACACAGAACTCAACACCCTGGACAGATTTTTGATTTTGTCACAGGACAGCTGTAATTTCCATTAAATCATTCCTATTTAATGGAACCATGGGATGCGAGAGGGAGCTCCCCTGGAGCTGTGAGCACCACTACATCCACTTCCCCCGTGGGGCACGCAGGAAGTGCAGCAAGTCCTGTGCAGTCCTGTGCAGGCACAGCTTTCACACAGCTGCTTCCTGCACAATCACGTGTGAAGGGGATGCAAAGCTCTCTGCAGTTGTGTTGTCTTGACTGCAATTCAGCTGCAAGCTGAAAGCAGCGCGGCTTGTCCTGAGGTCAGATCACGGATCCGCCTTAGCCCGGAACTGCCGTCACTGTCTGAAAGCGACGGCTCCCCAGGGACTCAGTCAGTGGTCCTTCCCAGACCTCCCCTGGAGATGCTGCCAGGAACTGCACCTGGCACCTCCAGCATGCGAAGTATTTGCTTGACTCACTGAGCTACATCCTTACCCCTGAATCATGCCATACTTTCCGAAGATGAACTCTGAGTAAGTACACCGTCTGTGGAGGAAGTCCAACTCTGAATGTTTAAACTGAAGGCAGTTATACATTTAGTCCCTAAATGCCAGAGCTCCACCACAGCCTTCCTCAACCTGGTGCTCTCCAGATGTGTTAGATTACGATTCCCATCACCCTAGCCAACATTACTATTAGGTGTGCTGGCTGAAGGTGTGTAGTCCAAAGCATCTCGACAGCAGCTGGTAAGAGAAGGCTGAGCTGCATTCCCAAATGATCGGCTGCCAAAGGAAGAGCAGGTGACTCAAGATAATCAGAAGAACTCCAAAAGCAGAGAAACTGGGCAAAATTGTCTGTGCGTACTTACAGTGCTGTACACAGCCGAGACGGTTGGAGTGAAGATCCGATCCTCCAGGGGCTGCTGCACAGGTCCCCGGGGGATTCTACAGAGCAGCAAATTAAGGAAAAGAACAGATGGCTGAAGGCAAGTCTGTGCAAAACTCTTCTTGTAGTGGACCCTCCCCACCCCCAGGGTTTTGGATAGGCAAAGTCCAAGATGCTCAGATTCAACCATTCCACCAAAATGATCTCTGTTGCAGAAAACTAATTCCCCATGTTAGGTGTAACAAAGTACAGTAACAGGAGTCAATAAAGTTGCGGAACTGGCAGATCCCTGCCGAGAGCTGCTGCTAGCAGGACCAAGAAAGCCACATTTTATTTTCGATGCAGAACGGCTGGCCTCCTTTCCAGTCGCCCAGGAAAAGAGCTTATCAGCATTAGATGCTTTGTTGGAGACCTGGCATGTACTAACAGTGCAGAAAGAGAGAGCACTTCCTTGCTGACAGTTGCACACGATTAATCCTTTCCCCTACTTAAGGTTCTCTTAAAAGCAGTTCTAGGAACTAGAAGCCACTTCTTAACAAGGCTCACAGTTTGGCTTAAAGGCTGCCAATGAGCAGCTACTCTAGACCCCTAATTCCAAGTGTTCCAGTTCCCTTCCAGAATATGTCCTTTAAATTTTAAATACATGGCACAGGAAGATTTATCAGTGCCAAAAGGATGCCAAAAGCCCCCTCGCCCCAACTTTTTAAAATATAGATTTCAAGGACTAGAATCCTAGTGATTGCATTTCGCCATGATTAAGCTGCCTCATAAAAATGGCTCAAACCTAAGCTGGTTCAGACAGAGAAGGCCCTACAATTCCCCCCCACACACACATTGACTGGGGAATGCTGGGCATGCCAGGGCTTTTTCTCACTAAAATGCACAAGCTTGAGCTGCAACAGAAGGAACCCTGCAGCCCCTTAAAACCCGACCGCTTCATGCAGCACAAGCTTCAACCTACAAGATCCTGGAGCTGGATGTGGTGGCCGGAAGGTGAAGTGGGGAGCAAGGGAAGCGACAACACGTGAGGGCCATGAGAAATCCAGAACAGGACAACTTCAAGACCACAATGCATGTAAAGCACTGGCAGGAAAATGAGCGCACTCGCCCATGAGCATTCATGCCACGGCCACCAAGTTGAGATGACACAGAACTCACCGGCTCTTTTCCACCTTGGGGCATTTTCCCCAATCAGAGTAAGAGGCTCATCATTCCTGAACTATGGAAAATACTTCCATGTGCTCCATCATAAGCCCAGTCTTACCTGGCAAAGGCCCAAACCTTCCCCTTTGGCACCTCCACGCGCTGACTCGGATTAATAAAATACGTCCCTTAGATCTTGATGACAAGCCAAAGTCTCCTCTGCCTTGTTTACACAGCTGCATAAACCATCCGGCATCATGGGGCAGCCCACAAAGCAAGTCAGCTGCACCGCCTGGCCATGACCAGTCGGAAGGGGCTGAACTGACGGAATGCTCCCAAATTCCGCTAGGACCTAGATCGGGATCCTTGCGGGTGGCAACTGCTCCTGCGTGGAGATTCAGGGCACGGCAGGCTGCCGCTCGTGGCAAGCACAGATAGACGCTGCCGCAGGGAGGGGAGAGCGCAGCGTGGCGATTTTCGGTGCACGACACCTCCCGGCTCAGCTGGAACAGCAGTCCCAGCGCCACCCCCTTTGCTTCCCCCATTTAGATGTCTGTCATTGCCAAAGAATGCACAGTATTAACCCCACATGTCCCACATCTGACGTCTACGCAGAATATAAAGGCAAAGGGAAGCAGGGTGAAAACACCAAGGCACCCACAAACTCACCTAACACACATTTCTTCTGAGACAACCCAAGGAGGAAGCTTTGAAAAATCCAGCACTTGTGAGGAAGGGTGAATACAATCCCAGCCTCAGCTCATAAGCATCATGACTGGGTTTTCCATTTTCACATTTTCCAGTCCAATCCTATACAATTCCTGGCTCATTTAGAAAGACTCCTATCAGCCTCCAGCCCCTTGTAGACAAGTCTCTTTCTGACTGAACGACCAGCTGCTTTCTGAACACCAAGAAACAGAAACCTGAGCTGACCAGCAAGCACATGTCTTAAAAATAGGGGAGGCCATCATGTGACACATCACAGAAAGCAGGCAGTGACACAGCAAAGCACGTGTCTTCTATATTTTGAAATACAGACACAGGATACTAAGGAATAGCACCCATGCAGTGAGCAAGTCAGAAAACGGGCTAAACAAAACAGCAGCTTTCTCTTATAAACACACAGGCCACTCCTGCTTTCTCTTCTTCCTCTGTAACTTGCTTATATCCACAAGGAAAACTGGCTCAGCCAGCCACTGCCCGGCATCCCCCGTTCTCCACTCCTTAGAGCAACTTCCAGGTTACAGAGACTGACTGGGATCATAATCAAAGCTAATCCAGCTAGGAAAAGAAATAACCCACGGTTAAGTTTTTAGCAGGGAGTGCCTCCTCTGTGCTGTTTGGAATACATTTAGCAAGCTGCCAACAACAAGATGTGTGCAATGCTGCCAAGCAGCTAAAAGGGGTTCTGGTTGCAGCATGGCTGCAATGCTTAAAGGTGCTCACCCGGGGCCAGTTGCAGGGTCTGGCTGGCCCCACGGCCTGCTCCAAAAGTACATATTAGGCAGGGCACCAAATGTGCATTGCAGAAGAATGGGGGGGGGGGCCATGGGGAAGGAGCGAGCAATGGCGGCGGACAAGGAATGGCAACAGAAATACCTGTCTAGGAAGTGTTTGCCCAGCTGCTTTCCTTCTGATCCCACCTAGGAGACCGCCATAGACAGCGGCTCCCGCTAGATAGCCAAGGGCATCTCAGGACACCCCAAACATCAGCCTGGACTCCCTAGGTCCTTTAAAAGCATTTTAACACTTTCCACAAAGGTACCTCCAAAAACTGGAACCAACTAAGTTGGCAGTACTGAAGTAAACCAGCAAGTCCAAATGTTTCAAGGCTCAAACCAAAAGGTTGGGTGCAGTTTGGATGAGGGTAGGTAGAGCACCCCGTTTCAAGTTAGCAATCGCTCTCTTCATACTGTAAGGAATTTTCTTTGTGTCCAAAGATGGACAAGTGCCAGTGCAAAATATGATGCAAAGGCACCCAAATATGAAGCACACTTCCTATGGATAAGGGAGACCCATAATGAAAAAGAGCACAAGAACTTCATGACCATCAAATAAAGCAGATGCCACAGGAAAGTTAAGGGTGGAGACATGGGCAGAAAGGTGAGCAGCAGAGTTCTCCAAGACCAATCTACCTGCTGAAACAGGTGTGAGCCAAAGACAGCAGCAAGTAGGAAACCCCTTGGAACATGTTACCCTAACCTGACAGAACTGAAAGATTCGCCTCTATTACAGGATGCAAAACAAAGGAGAAAATCTTTTTAGATACCTGAACTGTTTGTCAGCCAACACACTCCACTGGATCAGATTCACTCCAGATATGTAAGTCACATAAATGGAAAGCTTTTCTTATCTTAACATTGTCTTTTTGTTTTCATATATCAGTAGCGAAAGCCAATCAATGAGAACTTTTACTTAGCAGGACCCAAAGTAAAATATTTCTTCTTAGTTACAAATGTTGTACACTGGGGATACATTTCAGTATAATGTTTATTGCAACTTTTTATACAGTGTATAGATTTTAGGAATGTTTTAAACTGTTAACAATGTTTAAAAATACTTCAGTTACAACCCCTGCAGAAGGAAAGTTTCTTCCAAACACACACTGGGCATAATAAACACTTTTTCAGCCAGCTGAGAACCTTCTCTTTGAGACACATTGAGTTCCTTCCCCCCTTGCCATTTCCTGCACTGCTGGTTGCCAACTGATGCCCTCTTTGTCCAGTGTTTAAAACCCGTTCTGCAACAAGGTATTCAAGAACTTTCTCAGAAAACCCTTGACTAAAACGTCAAGTGCTGGCAAGGTGCTGCTGCCGGCAAGCTCGGCTGGTCGCATCATGGCAATCGCTGTTGGGAAGGTATTCCACCCTGCCGGTGTGGCAGCGGGGCAGCAACGGCCTCGTGCTCCTGCCAGCAAGACGGAATGGCAGACGCAGGATCGGCCCGCTCGCCCAACCACCTGGTTAGCGCCTGACAAGCACTCCGGTCACAATCCACGCCTGTGTGTTTCTTTTAGCCCCACATTATTTGTCTCCGGCTTACAGACTTCGGCTGCGTTTTCTCCCCCAAATTAAAGCACAACTAAACTATGCGTGCTTTCCTCAGCGACTGGGGCAGCCATAGTGCCGCTCGGAGGGCCACGCGCTCACCACGCACTGACCTCAGCTATGTCAGGGGAGCGTGACGCCCAGGCCAGGGGCTTCCATTGTTCAGCGTCACCCCTGTCCCAGTGGCGTAGCCCCCTCCAGACACCCATTTTACCACCAAGTAATCACCGTGCAGTTACGTCGACAAGGCCCACTATGAAAGGAGTTTTTCTACTGTATAGGGCCCAATCAAACAAATGAAGATCAGAGATGTCCCGTGCAGAAGTTGTGGGAGATCAGAACATCTCATCTTGTTACCTCCAAGGCACATGGTTTAAACAGCACACCCACAAATGAAGGGATGGATTTAATGTTCTTAAATGCAGATGTTTTAGCCCTAGGAAATTCTTTCAGGAAATGCGCCTGTTATTGGGGTGAAGCCAAAGGGGGCTTCCTAAAGGCCTGACAGCAGCACAGGGACGGGGCGATTTCTCAAAGGAGGTTTGTGATTGTGGGGAGAGTTGGCCCTTCTTGTCCCCGGCTGTGCTTTCCCTGTCCGCTGCCACAGCTGGGCTTCGAACCAATGCAGGCTTTGAAAAAGCCCGAACGTGGTATAGTCCGAGAGCTGGGCATCTGCCTTCCTAGCAATGGGGGGAAGGCAGAGGAGCTGGCAGCTTGGATGGGGACCCCCAGTGGGCCTGCACACCAGCAGCCACCCATTCCCGATTCCTTTCTGCAAATGCCCCAGGCTTCAGCAGTGCCCGTGCAGCCGCCTGTCCTTCTGCAGGACAAGGTTTTGCTGGCCGGCTCCCGGAAGTGGGATGCTGCCGCACGTGGAGCGGCAAGCCATGTTCCTGCCGGCTGCTTAACTTAGCCCACGTGCCTTGCACTGCCCCGGAAGAGTCCTCCGCAAACATACGAACCACCGTGTCCGGCAAAAGCAGCGGCCCATTTAGCCACATGCGCTCAGCCAAAACAAGCAGCTCCGTGTGCTGTTGCTTTGCCCCGGCCTGGGCACTGGTGCTCCATCCTGGCTCTGAGCACCTGAATGCTCCCTGCTTATTTTGCTCCCGCCTCATAACCGGCTGACGGTGGGGTGAGAGAATAGGAACAAAAATAGCAGGGAAAAATTCCCCTTTGTATTTGACGCAACGCACACATTTCCAGCAGGGCAGTGCGGATCAACCCTGCGTGTGGACATCGCAAAGCTCACTATTTCAAAGAGAGGCTCTCCTGCATCCCACCAGACACTGCTTCTCACACCTGGGAAAAGCAGCTTCCAGTGGTGTCACCTGAAGCAGCCAGACATGTAGCTGGGTTTGTTGCATCAGACGTATCGTGTTCAATTCAGGGATGTACATTCCCTCTCCTGAAGGGCCCGGAAGACCACCGTCTCTACCACCCAGTCTGCGATGGGGCACAAGATTGTCCACTTCCATCCCACAGAAAACCCTACAGAAGCAGCAGCTTATGGAAACTGGGCATTTGTCCTCAAAGTGACCATCCCTAATCTCCAAATACCTGACCATCATAGAAACGCGAACTGCATCCTGTTTCTGTTGATTAATTAGGCGCACCAGCAATTCATAAATCGGCAGGTGAGTTGTGCCAATATCGCTGTTCCCGCATTATTCCATACTTGCTCGCTCGCCAGAAGCAGCCGCTTGGAATGCAAGGGAGAAAGGGAAGTGTGGGGAAGGCCAGCCAAGCACATGAGCATCAACATCGACTGGCCTGTGAGATCAGCCACACAAGCAAGATGGTCACCTGAAGAAGTACCATGTCGCCAGGATGCTGGTTGCAGAAGCACTAGCTCCAGCTGGGAAGGACAACATTCCATGAGGAGCAGGCATTGCAAAATGAGCTACCAGGACCATCTTCCCCAATCTGGCAACCTCCCAGATAGATTGGGCTCCAGTTCTCTTCATCCCTAGTCAAAACAGTACCCATTAGCCACTCTGGCTGATGGGAGTTGTACTCCAGCACATCCGGAGGGAGTAGGTGTTTCTGGAGGGCTGCCTGGCAGAGCAGCTTGTTGAGATAAAAATGTTTAATCAGTGTGTCACCCTTTGAGACCCCAGGATGTCGTTGGATGACAATCTCTGCAAAGACGGATCATGGTTTCCAAGCCCACAGCGGGCGTATTTCCCAACAAGATTGTACAATCCCACAACAGTAGAGCTGGAAGGGGGCTGTAAGGCCACCAGTTCTGGAAAATCAGCCCCTTGCTACCTTAAAACGATTCAGTATCCTCCAGAATCACTCAAGTATCTATGCAGAAACAGCCTTTCCTTTTCAAAACTACACAGGAATATGAATGGAATATACCCCCCTCCATGACTACTACATCTATGCAACATTCATTCCAAAAAATGCCTCAACGAGAGTATTAACAATCAGAGTAGGGAGCAGGGTAGAGAAACTGGGAGTATTAACAAAAGCTCAGGGCCTGAAAGAGCCCTTTGTCTCCCTGGTCAATGCCAGCCTTTTGAATGGCTGAGCAGAGCCAAAAGAGAATGAGGGAGGGGAAGGGGAGGGGAGACGGACAGGGCTGATCTTCAGGGGACATCTCCTCAGCTGCCAAGCTGCAGGGCAGAAAAGAACTCTTGCACAAGCACCAAAGAGCCTTCAAAACAGCAGAGACACAGGCATTGTCTGTTTGCAAACACAGCCTGAAAGAACGAACGAACGAACGAACGAACGAACACTGCTCTTGATCCACTGAGAAAGTTAGATTCTGAGAACGGAGCATCCGTCCCCGCAAAGCAACCAGCCACACAGCACAAGGTAAGGAAAGCAGCTGGCATGAACCGCACGGTCCTTCCTAGCTGACCTTTTCTTCACACCTGGAAATGCATTAAGCTTCAGTCCCTTTCTGGACGATTATTAAATATTCTCTATCCCCCACACACAATGCCAGCACCTGAGCGTGAAACACCACTTAAAAGCCAAGTGTAATGTAAACACAGACTAATTCTGATCTAATGCTTTAAACCACCAAACA
This sequence comes from Varanus salvator macromaculatus, assembly GCA_023646645.1. Classification (NCBI taxonomy): domain Eukaryota; kingdom Metazoa; phylum Chordata; class Lepidosauria; order Squamata; family Varanidae; genus Varanus; species Varanus salvator. The sequence goes on along the minus strand of JAIXND010000800.1, from coordinate 13,465,515 downwards.
TGAAAGAGTTTGTGAGCATCAGCCGATAAACATATATCTATTCTTTCCAGCTAAAGGAAATGGAAGTAAAACATGCCAGAGGTCCAGTTTCTTCTACCGGAATGCATACCGAGGCTACCCATTAAAACCCAGGCCCACAAGAACAGGGTGCATTCAAAATAGCATGTGGCTCTCCTCACAGCTAAAGGATGTTCGGTCGCACACCACTCAATGTGCAGGTAAAGCAAAGGGATGAACACATATCGAAATGTCCCTGTTCTCTTTCACTGCCAATGTTTCCAGTTAGGGGTAATCATGGAACTTAACACGACTGCTGCGTAAGATGAGGGGAAACGCATTGCAAGTGCGCTACAAATACAGCCGCCACTTATTCCACGCCACAGCTTGCCACAGAGGCTCTCAGTATTTACTGCACCACATTCCAAGGGAAACTTTTCAGACGTTCATCAGTCCAGTAGCATCGGACTATCAAGCACTGCTGGGTTCTCAGAGGAGCCAGAATCAGGGCATGAGGCAGTAACCACAGGACCTGCAAACGTCTGGAATAGCACGTGGTACCATTCTCGGTCGATAGATGCCACATTTTAATGTCTTGATAAAGTTATTAAAATTACACTGTAAATAGTATGGTGGCATTTAGAATGCTTTTCCACATTTCCATTAATCCTTTGGAGATTGTTTTCTATTACTAAAAATAGTAAGAAATTCCAAGTCTCTATTTCTTACCTTAGAAAGCTGGAACGGTAGTTAAAATGTTGGACTGGGGACCTGAGAGTTCTGGGTTTTAGTTCCCAATCAGCCATGAAGCGCAATGGGTAAATTTGAGCCAGTCATTCACACTCAGCCTAGCCTACCTCGCAGGGTTCTTTGTTGTTGTGAGGAGAAAAACAGATTGGAAAACTACGTAAAGCAGGCCTTAGTTCTTCACAAGAGGGCAGGATATAAACGCAATCTAACAATAATCGTGATGTACCATGCAATGAATCAGCACGGCGATTCCTGCCTCGTTTAACCCAGGAATTGCTAGGGAAGAGGGAAACGTGGAGTCTTTGTCTACAAACGTGTCGGCTCTGCTTTCACAAGATGTTGCTTGGTTGTTCACCAAAAAGCAGAAAAGCTGCAATGTGTGACTTGCACAGTCCTCTCGTCTCCACAATTCCTGATTTAAAAACCCCAGAATTACCTGGCAGAAAATAAACCAGGAACGCCACCATGGCATACAAAGCTGGTCTATTCTTCCCCATAGCAGCAAATGAAGTTCTAAAAAGCTCTTTTCATCTCTTTCCAAAATAAATATATAACACACCCACACAAAGCTTTCAGTTAGCAAAATCAACTCCCTACCTGTTCAGTGACTGACTATTTCTGGTGCTAGAAAGGTCAAGTATCAATCTGAATCTCTCCCGTATTTACCAATATGTTCATGTCTCCAAATTCTGAAGGATGCATATTTACAGAAGGAATAGCAAGAAGGAAATAAATCAGAAGACCAACAAAGACTGCACAGAAATCTGCCACTTCTTGAGTTACACAGAACATGAAGCTGTTCCTCCTTGTTTGCAAGGAATTCTCAAAGACTGGAACATTTTCATCTATTGGTCTTGCTATCCAAACTAGAACAATGGCAGTCCATGCTAGATTCATTAAGCCACTCATAATACAAAAATAGGCTGGATTTTGAATTTAATGCACATCAAGGAAATTATTGATAGAGAACTTTCAAAAGGGTGAAACAGCCCAAGAAACTACTGAAAGAAAGGGAAAACAGTAAGTAAACTGTGACAGCAGTAATAATTTTCTACAACAGAAGTAGAGACAAGCCAAAAAAGCAAGTAGAAACTTGGTAAAAAGAGAAAGATGAACAGTTCCTAAAAAATGTTACGCTTTCTCAACTACCATTTTCTTGGAAGAAAAGCAGGGAAGCAGTTAAATGAATAAATAGCTTTTTAGGAAACCAATGCAGACTGTGTTCCAAAGAGCACAAATGCAAGAAAACAGCAAGCTTGTGTTTAAAAGTAGCTGGAGGAAAAGGGGAGAGCTAAAGCACTGCAACAGGTTAGTTCAAAAAATTAAATAGTAAAAAGCAGGTGCAGACATGGGGGTCATTCAAGAATGTAAAGCCTCCATTTTTGAAGGAGACAGAGAAAATGCACCTTAAAATAAAGACAATGGACATACCAAACCCCTCATCAGAAATCAGACTTCACTGTGGTTCCTGGCCTCATGTAGTTGCCATATAAACACTGACCATGACTCTGTAATTCTGTACAAAACACAACTGCACAGTTAGAGCTGAGAGAACGCCCCAGTGATGGAACCAGTCCAACAAGGATGCCTCTTCACCCTGTCAGCCTTCAAAGAAAACTGAGTCCAGAGTCCGCATGCCCTCCACAAAATGTCTAAATGTGATCTAGAAAGTATTCAGGGACAAGAGTCCTCCAGCTCTTCCCAAACGAGCTGCCTTCCCTTCTGAATAAGTCACTTACATAAATCTTGGGAAGAATGTGCAAATTCCATACGGAAATGATTTCACAATGTAGCCACTGATTACAGGATGGCTATCAAAGCTGCACCCTGAGGCTGAGTTTCAGTTTCCCATGTTAAATGTAAAACCTGGGTGCTTCCAAAAACATAAAAGCCAGCTCAATCGAAGCAATTAACTCCATTTAAAAAGGGAGCAACTGTAAAAGAAAGTCTGCTGGTGCTTGAAATGCCCACGAGGTTAGCCAAAGTAGAGCACAGAGAGGGAAATGTAACTCCTCTTCTCAAAGGAATAGATTTGGAAAATGATTCAAACTCCAGCTGTTGTTCTGGCCTAGTCATTCCATCATGAGCAAATGCAGGTGCCTCCAACCAGGGGAAATGTTTCAGGGATCAAACCCACAAACAGTTAGAGCCAAGCAAGAACTTTTGCATCTAAAGCACCAAAGGTCACAAGGCCAGGGAAGAACACAAATTATTGTGAGCCAGGAAGTATTGCTTCTCATATCAAAACCAGTAAAAGCATGCATGAGCAGGTTTCCATCAAAAAGGACAAGGGCAACTAGGATAGCTGGGACCGGACAGAAGGTGGCTTCACTGAATGGCCATATTTTACCCCAAAAGAGCCAGAAAGGTGGCTGCGAGAGAGTGCCCGCCACTCCAGGCCCCATCACGTGCCAGAGGCAGCCCAGCAAAGATATCCTGGTGCCTGAGGGAGCAGGGGAGCCAAGAGCAGGCATGCGAAGGCACTGTTGTACTCCTGCCCTGCTTGTGAGCTTCCCACGGTCAGCTGGCTGGCCACTGTGAGAGCAGAACGCTGGACGAGACAGCCCTTGCTCTGATTCAGCAGGATCCTTAAGTTCTTCTTGCAGGATCCTTGCCAGTTTCCTTCAGGTACTTTCACATGTTTGCTCTACTGCTCAGTTTTACGGTCCAGCAGACCTTAGGACATTTTGTCAAAATCACTGGCTAAGAAAAGCAAACATGAGTACTCATGTACCCGCTCGAGGGCTCCTAAACAAGTTCTGGGAGAATGTGAGTGGACTGCCAAGCTCCCAGCCAAAGATCCCAGGGCAATGCTGAGTGGTGGGCAAGCAGGAGGGGACTTCGAGGAGGAGACCCAAAAGGTGGGGTGCTCCCCGCCCTGCTGTCACTCGTGGGCACAGCTGAGAAATCAGCTGCCTATCACTACAGCTGCCATCCCTTTCTGACTGACTCAATGGATGGGCGAAACAAAACATGGACTCATTGTTCGTGACGTTACTGATTCTTATTCCAGTGAACTGCTTGACTTAACCAACCTCATTTTAAGAGTCTGAAAAAGCAACGATGTTTTTGCTTTTGGAGGAAGGTATTTACTTCAGATGTAACTGTGTGTGTGGAAAAAGAGCAAGAACTCAAGGCTTCCTTATGAGACCAGAAGGCACTACAGCAGGACAAAAATCACCGGGTGTTTCCATTGCTCTGGCTATAGACAGCTAAGAACCCTTAGAAGCCTGCAGACAACCAATATATCTTTTAAGTCCAAGGCCAAGAGAAATGCAGTCGTAACAAGAAAACATTGAAGTTTTACTCTATCCATCTTGCAAGACTGAAATTAGTTCTTTCCATAAGGCTGCCAAAGCCATTTTAGCAAGATCCCTCTGCTATCCCACAAAGCTACCCAAGCAGCAAGTAACTGCAGACTACCCATCGCAAGGAAAAACCCGGCTGGTACTCATGAGATGCCAAACCATCTCCATCGGATCATCTGACTTAGGGCATGACCCCATGCAAGTTCAGACAAAAAAGCTTACAACTCCCAGCATGCCCCAAGGAAACTGAGGCCTTTTCTGTCCAAACTTGCACAGGACTGTGCCTGTAGCCACTGATGGATTCTTTTAATGGCTAAGCCAGTTTTAACATAAATTGTGCCTTCAAAGAACACTTGGGAGAGCTAAGCAGCAGACAGTGAGAACTCTTGGTACTTTCCACATATGAACCCCAATGAACCCTCAAGGTCACAACCTCATGGTCCAGAAAATCATGTGCACCCACAAACCAGGACAGAGTGCTTGTGCTTAGAAGACTGGACGCCTACAACTGAAAACTCAAGTGTGTGGAGGAGAGATCAGGCAGTGAGAGCATCAACCAAGAAAGACTGGCGCTCCATTCAGATACCATGCCAAGCCACAGTTAAGGAAGCTTAACTATGGTTTCGTATGAAGCTGCAATGGATCAACCACAGTCACAGCCATCACCCAGCTTCCAGAAGCCGCGGCACTACTGAGACACAAACAAACTTAGGAACTGCAAGAATGGAAACCAAAACCAGTCACACAGTGCTAAACTATGGTTTACCGGCTACAGGCTTGGATCGAAACCCACTATTTAGGTACTAATTCTTGGTTATCACAAACCATGATTTTGTGTGGGTTTCTCTTCTTAACCCATAAGCGATTATTATACAGAGAGGGTGCAGGCTCGAGGCACAGAACCTGGAAGGCCACAGAAAGAATCCAAACCCCCAAGTGCTTGCAAGGAAAACAAGGAAGCAACATTACAAGCAGAGATTCGAGCTGTTGCAGAAGTTCGACACAAATCACTTCCTTTACCCTTTCTGTTATGTGCTGTGTAGCTGAGTGGTACCGAGATGGAGGAAAAGAGCAAAGATGCAAGCAGCCACACGGCTCGGTCAGAAAAAATCCAAGGGCAACAGCCACCCTCATTAGAAATAAGCAAGCTACACAGCTGTGAGCCCACTTTCAGCATGTGGATTATAGAATCAGAGAACAGTAGAACTGGAAGGGCCTGAAGGTCCACCGAGTCCAACTCCCTGCTCAATACAGGACTCCGAGTTAAAGCATCCCTGACAGGTGGATGTCCAAATGTTTCTTGAATGCCTCCCTCGGTAATTGGGTCCATTGCCGTACTGCTCTGCCGGTCAGGATTTTTTCCCTGAGGTCAAGCCGAAATGTGGCTTCCTGTGACTTAACCCCATCATTCCATGTCCTGCACTCTGGGATGACTGAGAGATCCCGGCCCTCCTCTGCCTGGCAGCCTTTGAAGGATTTGCAAAGTGCTCCCATATCTCCCCTCGATCTTCTCTGTGGGCATGAAACCCATAACCTCGTTCTTCCATGTGAACCAGCTGAGCAAATATGATCTTTCCCAGAGGACCTTCTCCAGGCGCCCTCCTCACATCAGATGGGCAGAGGGGCTGCACCTTCTCAGGGACTGCGCCCACATGTTTGGCCTCCTTCCCTAAGCATGTGTACATGGTACTTGGTTGCAGCTTTTGGGCCCCAGGCACAAGCAGCCCAGCAACCGACCCGGCCCTCTCATGCAACTGGTTCACCACGTTCTTGTACAGGCTAGCTGGCTGGCTGATATTGCCAGATCTCCTCTGTCCTTTGCTGTTTGGACTGTTCTGTTTTAATCTGATGTTTTATTGTCATATCTTATTAATATCCATGTTGAAATTTGATACAGTGAGATAAAACCCCAAAAGGTAAATAGCAAATGTGTGGGAGAGAATCCATTCAAAGTTGTACTGAAACAGAGCTGCACGGCCAAATTCCTTCTTGAATGTTGCCTGTCCTTGTGCTTTCACTTTAAAGTATACATAAATTATGGTTTGGAATATAGTATCATACTCCCAGTTGCTATAGAAATAATTAATTTCTCATCTCATTAATTAATTAGGCACTTGTAGTTTTACTTATTCTTACCCATATTTATGTGTTACACAGGTGAAGGAAACACGGATTACACCATGGCACATCGCTTTAAACCAGGAATCACAGCTTATTAACTTCTTTGACTATTCAAAGGCAGCTACAGAATGGGCCTGGCACACAGCAGCGGCAAACTGTGGGTTAATTAACCTACCATTTGACCCCACTACATGCTAACAGTCCTGCTGTGGTTTAATAAGCCAGAATTCCTGGATTAAGGTGACATGCAAATACAGCCATTATCAGCACTTTATAACACACACAAGACTGTGTAGTATCACTCCCACTGTTTGTCCAATCCCAAAGATGCGCTGCTTGTTTAGGCACAACTAAAGGCATGTCGGGGATGCCATCACCCTTCTGTCTCCTCACTGGAAGGTGGAGTGGAAGGTTAACAATTAAATGAGAGAATGATTATATGCAAGATTTCCCAGAATTCACACTAAGGCACCACCTCAATCACTCTTCCAAAAGATATTTGCAACCCAGCGACTTTGCGCTGTTCCAACCAAGACAGCCACCACCATTAGAAACAGAAAGACTTCTTCCTACCTCAGAGGACTCGATTCAAACAAGCTGTCCGATTTTGCGTAATATGAAGCACCGTCTCTCTTATAACACCTTTGCACAAAACATTCCAGTGGTGCCACGGCAGTTCCTTTCAAGTTTTTCGTATCCTCCACTTTCCTCATTTCCCTACACAAGACTCTCCGTTCCTTCTGCTCCTCCTGTCTGAAGGCTCTGCGGCTTGCATTTTCATTCAGAAGTTGAATCGACATTAAGCAGGGGGAGGAAGATACTTAAGCCCTAGAATCCTCCAAGTTCTGGGATGGAAACACATGGATAAGTATGCTGCTTATCCTAGCAAGAGAGAGGGATCACTGTCTCCTGAAAGGAAGGGCACTCCCAGCAGCACAAACAACATCCGACAGCTGAATGCCGATGACTGCACAGGGTTTTCCTCTTCTAAAGAAACAGAGCTGGATCTTGAATGAGCAAAATTCAGGACAGCAGGTTAAAGTACACAGGAGTGGACAGAAGAGCTTGGGTATATTATGCCAATTCAGGATTTATTTAAGCCAGTTTCTTGCCCTACCCAAAGGCTGCCTGGCAGCTTCCTGAACAAATCACAGTTTATTTTCTCAATACCTGGGTTGTCTCCTTCCATCTTAGCCTACTCTCTCCCTGTTTCTCAAATGCCTTTATGGTGCTGTAGCATCCGCATGTCAGGTACCTACAGGGATCACATCACCTGCCACCAGCATAGCCCAGCACAGCAGATCATTAGCAATTCACAGTTCTGGGCTCATACTTAACAGCAATCCAACCCACAGTTCACAAGCCAACAGCCACAGCTTTTTAGCATAGATGGGTTCACACATCGCAACGGACCAGAACTATACAGCCTATATCCAAGGTTAGCACTATGCGTGACGCAGCTCAGGTTGTAACGCACTACAACATTATGGAGCACCGTTCATTAAAATTGAAAGATGTCGAACCAGCGTAGTGAACTCCACTGTATCCTATTGTTCCATTACTTTAGCAGCACTCTCTTTCTGAAGGTCACTTGTTCTGAAAGATCCAAGGATGCTTTGTCATGTGTGACATCATGACCATCCAGAGGTGTCTTGTAAGTGTTAGCCATTGCAAAGGGACCCAGTCTTCTCTCCTTCTAATGACACGTGCAAGCAGGGCACAATTCAGGCAGAATAAATGCCAACGTATGTGAAGCGTTTTCCAATGCAATGCATCTCGGCTTTCCAAGCCACACCAGCATTCACGGATGCTGGAAAGTTAAAATATGCTTGGAATACTTGCTACAAGAATGCAGTACATTTTCAGGAAGTCCAGCATCTTTGCACTCAGCTCCAGCAGCCAGGAAAGTAGAAGCCAATTAACTACTCGGGTATAAAAGTATTTCAATCCAGCTACAAACATAGAGGCACGTTCAGAAAATCCAGCAAGAGTTTGACAGAAACAACCCAACACAGACTCCAAACAGTCAGGCGAACCAGCCTCCTCACTGTCAGCGTTGGCAAGCCATTCAAAACTAAAGGGAAGCACAATTCTACATGGTTCTTCTAAAGAAAGTGTACTTAGATAAGAATTTCCCCAGAAATACTTGAGATTCAAATCTGTACCACACAAGAATCCGGGGTGTTCGATCAGACAAACAAGGAGGACAGCCCATTGTCCTCAGCTGAAGTTCATTCGAGCAAAAGAACCGGGTTTCAGGTGCTACCTCAGTCACCAGCTGATAAGCCACACAGAGCAGTAAGGAAAATATGTAAACCTCTCACAGCTGTTACACTATGTCCCTACAGTAAAGAGAGAGTCTGCTGTCTTGAACAAGTACAGCTGACTAAGCAAAAGCAGCTCTTCTGGTCGCCATCCAGAGGATGAAGTTTTCTGCAGTTCACAGACTACTCCAATATTCCCAGTGGCAGCAATTAGCTGTCCCCTGGTTTTCTAGGGGAACCTCTTCATCTTATGCCCCCACTACTCACCTGTGCACACACAAGCTCTCTTGGGCGGCAGAGGCTTATGTTCACCTGCCTGCTCATCTTCCTTGCCCCATCTCTCTCTCTTTTTCATACGTGCCCCATTTTTAAAACTGAGCACTGCAATGTGTACCCACCAGACTCCTGGCCTTACAGTACATCGCATGCAAAAATGTACTCTTTTTCTCAGGATGGCCACTTTAGTGCATATATTTTATACGCCCTTCAACAGGGAAAAAGTTTTTCTACCGAAACGTGCCTTTAAAAGCATTCCAATCTGAGTGTCACTATCAGTTTCAAAGCCCTAACTAAGTTAACTACTTAGAGCCAGCAGATTCTGCCCAAGAAATGCTACTCTTCTCAGCACAGGGTTTTTTAAAACAGAGGTGGACCCCAGTCTACTCAGAAGCAAGCCCTACTGCAAGCTGTAGGACTGTGGCTTCAATCAGAGCACAAGCAAACAGAGCAGATAAACTGATGACACAAGCAAACAATTACACCAAGAAGCAGGGGGGGTTGTGCCAAGAAACACCTATCCTCTGCAAAGGAAGAGGCAGCTACCTAAGAAAACACCCATCACAATACACCTGCTTTCTTCACAGCTGGGAAAGGACACATCCCTCCACAGATACACAAGCCCTCACTCCTGACAGGTGCAGCTCCCTTTCCATCAGTCCTTCCCCACTTCCTGTTGCGAGACACCCCCCATGCAGCCCCTCTGCCCTCCCTGGGAACAAGCAGGCAGGGGCGAGGGGGCACAACGCCGGGGAGCACTTCCCCCTCCGAGCCTGACCTGCTGGGATCCCCACACACACACACACACAACCCCCCCCCCCGCGGGCACAGAGCCCTCCTCGCTTTCCTCGTGGAGCTGTGGCACAGCCTCCCCCTCCTGCGGCTTGGGAGGGGGCACACCGCACCCACACAAAATGAGGGCCGCTCCGGGGAGGCCCGGCCAGCCAGGCACGAATGTGAGGGAAGGCGCCCCTCCAACGAAGACACGGGGGGGGGGGCTGCGCGCAGCACTCTGCCCTCCCCACGCCGCCCGGGGCTCGGCCGCAGCGACCGGCTCGCCTTCTTTGGGGAGAGGTTCCCGTCAGAGTCCCCCCACGGTCGTCTTCCTCCCCAAAGACACGTCCCCGCCCCGAGGCCAGAGCGCAACCGGCCCCGCCACGGCGGGCCGCCTCTCCGCCCGCACCCGGGAGCAAGCAGCACGGCTCGCCTGCCAGGCCCCTGCCCGCGAAGCTGCCCATTCATTCCTGCGGCGAGCGGCGCAGCCCGCGCCGGGCACGCTCGCCCCGCGCCCCGGAGGGCCGGCGCCCCGCAGCTGCCGGCGTGCGGGCGCCCCGCTCGCCCTCCGGTTCCCGCGCCCGCTGCAACATGTGCGGGCACCCGGCGCCGGCTCGGGCGGCCAAAGGATACTGCTGGGGCGGCTGCGCCTGGAGGGCCCTGATGCCGGCGGGGTGCGGAGGGGGGGCGGAGGCGGGGACCGGCGCCGCTGCCGGTGGCGGGGCAGCGGCGGCGGCGGGGGCGGCGGCGGGGGGCGGCGGCGGCGCCCCGGTAGCCGCCGGGTGGGACGGCGCCGGGGCCGCCGGCGCAGGAGGAGGAGGAGCGGCGGCAGGCGGCGGCCCGCCCGTCCCCACGCTGGTGCCGGTCGGGGGCACCGCCGCCGCCGCCACGACCACCGCCGCCGCCGCCGCTCCTCCTGCCGCCACCGCGCCGGGCTTGAGGGCCGCCTTCTGCGGTAGGCTCATGGCCAAGCGGAGCCACCACCGGGCCGGCGGGGAGCGGCGGGGCGGCGGCGGCGGCGGGGGCAGCCCGGCGGGCCGGCACCCCCGGCCGGTCTCCGTGACAACGCGGCCGGCCCGCTCCTCCTCCCCCCCCCGGCCCGGCCTGCTCCTCCTCCTCCTGCTCTCCTCCTCCTTCCTCAGGCCGAGGGCGCCGGGGGCCGCTCAGGCCGCGCCGCCGCTCATGAGGCCGCCTCCGCCGGCGGCTCTCGGCGCCCCTGGGCCGGGCGAAGCGGCTCCGCGGTGTGCGGCGGCGGTCGGGCGGGCGATGCTGGCGGATTCTCCTCACGGACGGAGCGGAGCATCCAACATGGCGCTGGCGGACGCCTCCAGCAGTCCGGCAGGACGACGACGACGACGGCCGCCGCTCGGCTCTTCGCTAAAGTCCGGAAGCGCTCGGCTCTTCGGAAGCGGCGCCCGCCCGGCACGCAACGGCGCCTTCGCCCCGCTTCGGGCCCGCTCGGCAAGCTCCGCCGACGCCGCCCGAGCGGCCTCGGAGAAACCCTCGCCCGCCGGCCCCGCCCCGCCGCCGGCCCCGCCCTCGCGCTCTCGGGCGCCTCGGCCGCGAGCCCCGCGCGCTCTCGCGGGCGGGGCGCTCGGGGGCCCCGGGGGCCGCCTCCGCGCTGGGGGGGGCAGCGGGGCGCGGGGCCCCCCCGGCCTTGTATGTCATTGCACGGGCGTAGTAACCCCGGATGGCTCGTCCATTCATCCTGTTCCAGCTCGGAAAACTGCTCGTGCGGCTCAGCCCTGCGCACGTTTGGACGATTCCGCATGGCTCTCTCCGAAGAAAGGCCTACAACTCCCAGCATCCCCCAGCCTGACTTGGGAATGCTGGGAGTTGTAGGACTTCTGGCTGTAAACATGCGTAGGATGGTGCCGGCAAGCAGAGGCACGCGTCGTTGCCGCCGCGAGCAGCACTTTCGACCGGGCTTAGGAAGGCGGCACAGAAATGCAGCATTCAAGGGAGGGAGGGAGGGAGGGAGAAGGAAACCCGGGTCAGTATAAAGCGGAATCAAGACGTTGCGATGGCTGCTGGCCGCGGGCTGGACCTTGGGACCTAAGGCGAGCCCCCCCCCCCGCCCTCCCCACGGTCCCCAGAAGGGCAGGCGCCCACAGACGAAAACGGCTCTCTCTCTCCGCTGAGTTCGACAGTGGAGATCTACACATGCTCAGAAGTACTGTTATAAACCAGGGTGCACACAGGTTTGTTGGGGCCCCTGTTGGAATAGGACTTTGTAGCAGCAGGTGTAGAGATAGCTTCTGAGCATGGACAGTGTACTTCCTTCACTAAGCACAACACTATGTCCTGCCTGGGACTAAGGAGAAAGACTCCTGATCAGAAGGACGGCAGATAGAAGGCAGGACTCCGCAGGGAGAAGCCCAGGAGGAAAAATTGCCCCTGAGCATGACTTTCTATGGAGCCATGCCTGTTGGGAATGATGGGAGTTGTAGTCCCGCACATTGAGATGGGAAACCCTGCTGTAAAGTTTAGGTCTGGCTCTAAGCCACACAACACACGGGCGAGGCGGAACCCGTTCCATTCTGCATCGGCGACCCATCGCTTCCCTGAGGCTGCCGTGACACGGATCTGCAGCCTCTCCCACCTCGGCCAAGGCCAGAAACGCGGGGAGAGCCTGCATTCGCATGCCCACGTGCCTCCTCCAAGGGGAGTCACTGCGGGGCCTCCCCAAATCCTGACCCCCCCCCCCCACCAAGCAGCGCGAATGTCGAGGAACGCCTGGCTTAGGCCGCCCTCTAGCGCCCGCCGCTGGGTACCTGGAGCGGGGAAGGGGGCGCGGCGCCGGAGAGCCCGGCTGCCCCGCAGCAGGCGCCTTCCCGCCACGCTCGCTCACCCGACGCGGGGTGCGGGTGGCCCCATCAGCAGGTGGCTGCAGGGAGAAGCCATCCCTCTGCCGTCCTTCAGACGGGATACGGACAATACCGTTTGTCCCCGAACTGTCCTGTCTGCTAGAGGCCTCTCAGCTGCTACCAAGCTGGCGCCTGGCCACCTTTCCACCTGGGTGGGCCCCGTTTAAATCACCTAGTGGCCAAGACATTTTTTAGGGTAGAGAAAGTCCCATTTAGCTGCTGCCTAGTTGGGCAGCAACAATATGCCAGCGAGGGTCCCCGGGTGGCTGCTGGTGTTGGCTCTGGGCAGGGGATGGCGAGTCCTCCCTCCCTCCCTCTGCATGACCGCAGGCTGCCGGGCTCAGGACTGTAAATCAGTCACATTTACAAAACAGAAACCGTGACCCACAACAGTTAGTTAGCACTCATTGCACTGAACAGTGACTGTTTAACACAAAACAACACAGCCACCACACGCATGTTGCTGTTCGGATAACCGCATAGTTGCCCATTAGCTGACTCGTCAAATGCCCAAACTCAGCAGGTTTATTCTTCGCAGAGCAAACTGAGGCCTGCGGGCCGCCTCCAACCGAAGCTAGCCATAGTGCCAGTCGCTCCGGCGACTTCGCCCTGGTCCTGTGCAGGCCCCTCCATTTTGCTGCCCAGGCCTCTCCCACGGTACCCAACGCCTTCCGCTAAACGCCCCGACAGCCAGCCCATCTTCCCCTGGCTCGAAGATAAACAGGACCTGCGTCCGTCTGCTGCGCCACCACTTCAGAGAACCAGCAGAGCTTCCTTTCCCCAGGGCCAGATCCATGGGAAGGCAGCTGCCAGAGCGCGGGGACAAGCAGGCCCGAGCACGAGCCACGGGGGAGCCACGGAGCACCATGGTCGGAGGCACACAGACGCACACGGAAGAGGCCCTCCTTTAAAATCAAACAAAAGCCTTTTTATTTCAAAATTACAATTGTCCCAAACTGAGGGGAGATGACAAGAAAGGACCGACAGACCAAACGCTGTGTTCTTCCCCCACCCGCACGCACAACGGGCGACAATATTCCTCACACACCCGTCCCTTAATCCTGAAGTAAGGCAGGCCTTGTCGGCCCAAAGTGAAGCTTTTTCACATGGTTCCCTTTTTTGCTCAGTGCGAGGCAGATGATGAGCTCACCGGCCCCCAGGGCATGGCAGGGCCCGGACAGGGGTGGGGGGGCCTGCGGCGCCTTCTCCCCGGCGTGTGGGGCGAGGAAGCTCACAGATGCGCTGCGATGTTCGCCTTCATGCGTGAGCCCTCCTGAACACTCAGCAGCACATCTGGAAGCCATCAGCACGTTCTCTTTGGGTCCAATTACCGAGAGCAGATGCACAGCTGGAACCGATTTGGCTGTGCCGGGAGGAGCCGGGCAGGAAAACCAGGAACTGACAAGCGGGAGAGGGGCAGCCCCAGTCGGGAAGCGCAGCACAGCCATGGCCCCGTGGCACGCCTTCCTCCATGGGCCTCTCTCGCCCGGCTGTGCGGAAAGCCCCAATGCTCTGCTGGGGGTGCCGCCTGGGCCGGATCGCTGGGGTCACTCCTCTCCTGGGCAGCCAGAGCAGGTGCAGCCCTGGAAGGTGGGAGAGGGGCTGAGCAAAAGGACAAGGAGGGGCCAGGTCTGGGCCCCAGTAGCCAAACAGGTCACATCACAGAGAAAAGGCACCCAGAGGCGGCCTGCACGTGGGAAGCAAGGACGCACCCTCCGTGCAGGAGCAGGAGGCCGGAGGAATCGCCCAGCTGCCCTCACGCTGGCTTGCAAACTCTTTGGAAGGAAGGCCAAGTGAGCTGGGAGACGTCCGAGCGGCGCAACCCCACCTCCTCGTGCCTCTGGATTTAAACCTGCCTAGGAAGAAATCAAGCCAGAAGATACAACCAATCGATTCTCCCTGCCAAATACAACTGCGCAAGTTGTGTTCGGCACACAGCTGGGATCACAGATCTGGCACACGTGCCACATGGAAGCCGGAGATGGGCAAGGGCTTGCCACGAGCCCAAGGAAGGATCGGGCACCCCGGCGACACCCCCTCGCGAGGGCTGGCGCACTGCTGTCTGGTCCTCCCGCCCAGAGGTCCCAAGACGCACCGCGCGGCTCCACATCATGCAGGTGACCTCCTCAAAGAGCAGACAGTCCCCGCGCCTGTCAGCAGCTGCGGGCTCCATGTTCTGTGCCTTTGAGCAAGGTTCCAGCACGCAAGCACAGACTGGCAGCCTCCGCCAAGGAGAGGGCGAGCCGGACCCTCGAAAGCGTCTGGAGTCCCGGAGCCGTCGGCACATGCACCAGGGCCTCCGTTCTGGCCCATCCCGAGGACCTCCGACCCTGGATTCAACCTGACACTCAGAGCAGAGGCCTTCCCAGCGCTGTGCTCCAGGGTCACAGGTACTGAGAGCGCTCCTACAGGGCAGAGCGCATCCCCTCTCTACGCCCAACAGCCTTCAGCAAGGCTTCCAGGACCCTCCTGACAGCACCGGCACTCCCAGTGCGAGTGAGGCCAGCCGGGCTGCGAGGGGAGGCCTGTGCAGGGAGACCTCCGACAGGCACGCCGCATCGCGGAGGGGCCCGTCATCTGGGTGCCGGGGTGGCGAGTGTCACCGGACGCCTCGGCATCGTGCGCCAGAGGCAAGCCGATGGTCGCAGGGCAGGGCAGGGCAGAGAACAGAACGTTCCCCACTTTTGAAGCAGAAGGCTGACAAAGGCGGTGTATTTAGAGACGTTCCCTGCTACACGGGCTTGGCAGAGCAGCCCAGCGCCCAGATTTCAAGGAGTGGGACAGCAGCCCTGCCAGGGAGGAAGGAGATGGAAGAGCCGTGTCCCCCAGCCAACGGAGGACCTGGGTGAGGACAGGGAGCATCCCGGGGACTAACATGGAAACGCAGAGGGAGCCACTGGATACCTGCGTCCTGCCACTTGCCTTGAACCAGAAAACTCTCTCCCTACGTCGCTGTGCAGACCAAAAGTAATAAATATACCATTCTATTCATTTTTATATATAAAAACCTTCAATATATTTCCCCCTAAAATTTCCAGTGTTCTGCAAAATTAAAAAAATAACCCCCCTTATGTTACACGTTTTATCATGTGTGTGCTTATATAAAAAGGCACCCTCGTGTGTCTGGCACCTGACCCAAGCGAGGTGCCGTTTCTTGGTGGTCCTCCCTTTGGAAAAAGAGGCCGAAAAGCTTGCAGGCCCCGGCCAGGCAAGAGCCCTTTTCCCTGCGCGAAGAGAGCGTGGCCGGCGGCCTGTCCCGGGCGCTCCCAGAGGGGGAAGCTACGAATGGAAAGCACCGTGGAGGTCCAGGGGTCAATTCGGGAGAGCTTTCACAGTGGAGCGAATTCCGGTGGCGCTGGGGGGGCGCGCCGGAGACCCCTTCCGGCCGGGAGCAGCAGGTGGGAGCCGGAAGGCCGACTCCGGCAAGGAGAGTTCCCAGGGTCGCGATCTGCTTCTTGAAAACCGAGGCAGGCTGAAGGAGCCCGCCCCAATCGGCTGAGCTCCGGTTCCCTTTTCTCACGGGGATGGGAAGGAGGCATCACCAGACCTCACACTTCCGCAGGGGGTTCATGGGGGAGCCGGGCCGGCACTGGAAGTGCTGGGCAAACTCCTTGGAGTTGGAGATGGTGCCGATGACCCGGTAGCGCGACGGGCTGTGGGAGTCGGTGACCAGTCCTTCGTGCGAGCTCTCCGGGGTGCGGACGGAACACCAGACCTGGAAGAGAGGGCAGCAGCTCAGAGGCCTTCACAAAAACGGGGGCCTGGCCTGGGAACGCAGGGCAGAGGGCCAAGGCCGTGTGAGCCACATTTTCCGTGGGTGGGAGGGGGTCCTCATTTCGGCTGTGTGCGCGCAGAACCGCTTTCCGTCCGGGGCCGAGGTGGTTCTGGTGGCACATCAGGGGCACGTCCCGGCTGAACCGCAGAGCCGGAGGCCAACAAAGCTCCACGCAGCTTTTCTTGCCCGCCACAAACAGCACGGAATGGCATCTCCGCCTTTCAGAATGGGGAGAAACGGCCCCAGAGGCTGCAAACCCCACAATCTGCAGTAGCGGGGATGGGGGAGAGGGAAGGGGAGCCATCACCTGGCCTACTCAGGGCCATCCCATCATGCTCCGCTTCCCTGGCCATCTGTGGCATGACCTGCTCGCTCGCCGTGCCCCAGGTGAGCAAACTGGAGCGCCTCTTTGTTTAAGGAATTCACGCTGCGGCTCTCAACAAATTCCCAGGGCACCGTACAAATTCCCTCCATTAATTTCCCCATGGCTTGAGAGCTACTGTACATGCAGAAGGCCGGCCTGCCTCAGAGGAGCAAGGCGGGCCTGCACAATCCGGCACTGCGCTTTTCCCCGGCCCACCAGAAACGGAGGCTCTCGGGATTCGTAAAGCCACCTCAGAGGCCCCTTTGCACACATTCCCTGCGGCGTGACTCGTTTAAGGAAGCATGTGAGTTTGAGGAGGGGGATTCCTTGAGCCGTTAGGAGCATTCCAGCATTATTCCTGACTGTCACCCGACTGAAATGAAAAAGGCCTTCAATCGCCGTGAACTTGGCTGTTGGGGGATCAAAGAATTTGTACAGCCACATGCGATGCCCTGGCTAAGTTTAAGTCCATTTCATTTCAACAGGCCTAAATATTGGGTACCGCCTCTTGTGTGTGTTGAATGGTCGTGAGGTTTTACGGACTTGTAAACATTAGGTTTGCCTCCGTTACTTTGATGTCTGGCACACGCATGCATGTTCGTCTCCCCAACCCACACGCCCGTGCGTTTCCTAGCCGTCGCCCGTCTCCCTTGTGCCCGAACGCGAATTCTGAGCCGCTGGGACCCTGCACAAGCGTGGCGTTTGCTTCGAGGGCAACGGCTGCCCTGTCTCCTCCCTCTGGCCGGCACAGGGAGGGACGCTGGAAGGGACCCAAAGGGGTGAAGTGGCCGCCTGGATCTACCTGGGCAAACCCGACGAAGAAGAGCTGGTGGTTGTTGAGGCCGAGGGCCGGCAGCGTCTCCTCCTCCCCATTTTTCCTCACCCAGTTCTGATAGGCCTGCGAGGAGAACATGGCAGAGAGAGTCAGCCCTGCAAGGCAGGGGCCGAGCCATGACAAGGCAGAGCATCCAGCCTGCCCGCAGCCCCCTCGGTCTCCCCTTCCCCTTGGCCCCCCCGGCTGTGGGGCCTCTCGGCCAGCAAGCCCTCCCCATGCTAAGGGACGGCCTTTGCCCCTGCCCAGCCCTGGGGCGAAGGCCCCGAAAGCGCCTCCAAACAAGGTCGGCCTTGGGCCGAGGGGAGGTCGTCGGGAGCCGTGGCGCTCTTCGGCGATGGCCCAGCCAGCGGCAGAACGCCGGCAGGGCTGCAAGGCTCCCGGGAGACCCGCGTGTCGCTGAGCCTCACCCGGTAGGCAGCCTTGAGCCCCCCGTTGTCCGCAATGTTCTCCCCCAGGGTGTGCTTGCCGTTGATGGCCTCGCCGTTGACCATGTAGTTGCTGTACTGCTCCACCATGCACTCCGTCTGCTGCTTGAAGGCTTCCACCGAGGAATTCTTCCACCAGGGCCGGAGGTTCCCCTCCTTGTCGTACTCGCGGCCTGCGAGAACCGCAGCCGTCAGCAGCAGCGCCGGGGAGCCCGGGAGCCGTGCCCACAGCCGCGGCAATGGGAGAAGTCCACAGCAGGCCCACCCAGGGGGAGGAGACCGGCCCCCCGACCCACGGGGGCTTCCCTGGCTCGCCTGCCTACCAAGGTGGCAAGCCTCACACTGACTAAGAACACGACCGTGTCTAAAATAGCAGTACCAAAACATCCGCACAGAAAAAGGCAGGAAGAATTCTACCTGGCAAAACCAGTTAGCAGGAAGAGCCCAAAGGTAATAAACACGTGGCAAGGTGAGCCAGGGCGGCGTGGTGGTGAAGAGCTGGGACTGGGCTCCGGTGACCCGGGTTCGAGCCCCCGCTCGGCCATGGAGCCCACTGGGTGGCTTTGGGCCAGTCACAGACTCTCAGCCCAGCCTACCTCACAGGGCTGTTGTTGTGGGGATAAGATGGAGGAGGAGAATGATGTAAGCTGCCTTGAGCCCTTTGCAGGAAGAAGGCAGCACACAAATCCAAAATGAATGAATGAATGAATGAATGAATGAATGAAGGAAGGAAGGAAGGAAGGAAGGAAGGAAGGAAGGAAGGAGGGAAGGAGGGAGGGGTGGCCCAAATCAATCCTACGGAGGCAAAGCCTCCCTTCAGCTCTGGGACGTGGGGCAGGCGGGAGGGAAGAGAGAGGCCCTCACCTTGGTCATCAAATGCGTGGGTCAATTCGTGGCCGACCACAACTCCGATCCCGCCGAAATTCAGCGCCCTGCCAACCAAGGGGACCAGTCAGCCCCGGCCAGACAAGTCTGCCTCCACTTCAGGGAATCCCTCGGCGCAGGAGTGGCCCAAAAAGTTGCCATGCGGGGAAGGGAGTTTGGCTTGCATGAGGGCAGACCTCATGTGGAACCCCAGGACGAGGGGGGCTTGTGGCCCCCAAGTGAGTGGCAGGGCTGGATCCTGCTTCACTGCAGCAGGAGGCCAGGCCTGTGCCATGACCCACTCCAACATCTCGTGCCTGCAAAGGTTCCACAGCCAGGCGGACTTGTGCTAAAAGGCCCCCTCCCACCTCTGCAGGACCCTCTCCCAAGACCCAGAGCGGCAAGGACAAACCGGGGGTGGGGGGCGGAGAAAGGAGAGCTGCGGTCATACTTGGGGGAGCTCCGGGTGTAGAACGGAGCCTGCAGAATCCCAGCTGGGAAGACGATCTCGTTCTTGGTCGGGGAGTAATAGGCGTTCACCGTCGGAGGCGTCATGCTCCACCTGCGGAAGGAGAGGAGAAAGTGCCCTGTGGGATGAGGGGCAGGGCCCGGCCTGGCCGAGACCCTCTCCCCTGCTGCCCCCTCCAAACCCTCTTCCAGAGGAGGGGCCCAGATGCTGACTGAGGGGCCTCCGAACACCCCAGAATCCCACGGAGCACCACGTCAGGGACTTGGGCATTTCTGTGAGCAGCACAGCTGACTGGGCATTTGCCACGCTGCTCTTAAAGTATCACCCGCAAGAAGCTCACGCCGGCCACAGCCTGCCTGCCAGCGAGCCGGCTGGTGCCAGAAACAGGATGCCGGGCAGGCGGGGAGCCGGGTCTCCCCCAGCCAAGCTGACCTGTGCCAGTTGTGACTTACTGGTCACGGTTGGGGGGCTTCCGGAGCTGGTCAGCTGCCACGCGGGCAGAGAAGTTGAAAAACTGCATGACGTTCTCGTAGTATTGATCAGGCACGGCGTCGTACTGTCAAGAAGCAAACCTGGTCAGACGCAGGCCAAGGCGGCAGGGACTGGGGGGGCCCCGGCAGACCCCCAAAGACAGCCCGGAGCAAGCATTGCCAACCCGGGCCCCTCCAGACCGATTCATTCCATGCCGGGCGGCCGCCTTCCGCACCACACACTCACGTCGCTGAAGACTTTATCCAGCTCTTTGGGGTCCATGATGAACTTGGGGTAGCCAATCATGTTGTAGATGGCATCAGCCTTCTCCCGGGCAGACCTCCGCGTCTCCTCGTCCATCCACCGAAGACTCTCCAAACTCTCCTCAAACGCCATTTTGATCTCTGAAATCATTTCCTCGGCCTAGCGGGGAAGAATGAGGGATCTCTGCAGGAGCCTCGGACAGAAGGATGCCCTCGGGAGCAGCCGCACAGAAGTGAGAAACAAGGGGGAGCGAAAGTGAGGGCGGCTTTGAGACGGGGTTCTAGCAATACACCCCAGCGCGCAAGACGCTTCTCGTGACGAAGTCCTGGCCAGCGGCCGAAAGCCCTTTGGGCGGCTCAGAAATATTAAAAATGCCAAACTACATTACAGAGCCATTCAGACCCCGCGGGAGAGCCGCATCGTGTCGGGAGTGAGCTGGGCAGCGGAGCTTCCCCTGGTTGCAAGCACAGCTGTACTGGGGAAGGCTTTGTTCTTTTCGGGAGGTGTGCTGCTCTTCTGTTTTTGTTACCATTTCGGTTTCGCTTGACTGCCGTGCGTGGCCTTGGAGGATTCCAACCGGGAAAGCCAGCCAAGAGATATTCCAAACAATAGGATAATTGTGGAATTATAGAGCCAGTGTGGGGAGGTGGTCAGAGGAGGGGACGGGGGCTTGGGTGGTCCGGGATCAAGTCCCCACTCAGCCATGCAGCTCCCCGGATGACTCTGGGCCAGGCCCTGCCTCTCAGCCCCGCCTACCTCACAGGGCCATTGTGGAGATAAAAGCAGAGAGGCGGCGGCACAGGCAAGCCCCAGGGTGGTGATGGCCGTGTTTTCCTGGGCCGAGCCAGCCTGGCCAAGGCAGCTAAACCAAGCTCCTGAGCGTCACATGATCTTTCAACTGGCCACATGTCAAAGAGCAGAAAAGGCACGTTTCGTGGGTGCCTGGCAGGTGGGGGGCCCTTGTCCTAACACACAAGGCGAAGTGACGCCGCGGAAGGGAAAGAGGAGGTGCTTCGCGTCGCTTACAATGGCCTTGCTGTCCTCGGCGAAGGTGGCCTTCACGAACATGGCGCCCAGAGCGAATCCCAGGTTGAAGTCCGTGTCGCTGATGCAGTACTTCCAGCGGGGCGAGCAGGTCTGTCAGGGAAGAGCGTGCGCGGCGGTGAGCTCAGGGGAGGGGCGACCTGGCCCGGGTCGGGCCCGGCCCCAGGGCCCCCAGGCAGCAACATGGAACGAGCCATCCTGCCCGAGGCCGGAGAGCGGCCCCTGCCTGGAGCAGAGCCTTCCGAGCGCCTGCACCCGCTTCCGACCGACTCGGGGGAAGGCAGCTTCGGCCGGCTGAGTGGATGAGAGCTGTCGTCCAGCACATCCGCAGGGGACCAGGCTGGGGGCAGCTAGACTGGGCCGCTGGCCTACGACAGGGGGTCCCCAAGCCGAGACGTCGCCTGGCCTGAACAGCTGCCCAGCACGGCCGGCAGCGGCTGCTCGCCATCCTCCCGCCGGCACGATTTCTGAAATCCCGAGCACCCGCTGGGCCAGCAGACCGTGAGCAGACACTTCTGAGCTCAGGAGAGCTCCCGGCGAAAGCGGGGGCAGCGTGGAGGGGGAGGCGAAGTGGCTACGCGGGGGGGCCCGCGGGAGGGTCTGGGAGCCTGCATGATGCTCTGGCATTTTCAGGGCTGCAGCGAGGGAAGAAATGGGCCATGGGGCTCGGAAGAGACGCACGCAGTCCGAGCCAGCAGCAGAGGGCGCTCTTGCCACGCCGCGCGGGGACACGGCCCTGGCCACGGATGGGAGGAGCAGCAGCAGCAGCCCACAGGGATGCTTCCTCCCAATTTTGGGGGGCGGGGCAGGGGAGGGCCCAGCAACTCCTGCGCATCCCCACCCCCTCCCTCCTGTGACATCGCATGACAAGCCCACCCGCAAATCAGCCATTTCTGCTCCCGAGGAGCCTGCAACTCCCGGGAACATTCAGAGGAATTTCTGAGTGACTCCCAAGCCAGCCAAGCGCTGGCAGGAAAGATCCCGCCTGGAACTCCAGCCAGCCGCCCAAGCGCGTGCCCCAGCCCGGCGCCGGCCCCCTCACCTTCCTGGACCCGTACATGGACTCCAGGAACTTATCCTCGGCGTCTTGGAACCGATGGTCCAGGAAGCTGATGCCTTTCCGCACCAGGTGCCAGATCATGTAGTTGTGCAACACGCTGCGGGGACAGCACACGGGTGAGCGGTTCTCTCGCTGGCTGCGGCCCCGGCCCCCCGGCCCCCCCGGCCACACTCACTGCCGCTCCGTGCTGAGGATGAGGCTGGAGACCTGCTCGAGGTACTCCTTGGCATACACCACCACCGGCTCCGACTCGTTGATCTCCGTGGTGTAGAAGATGGCGTTGAGCAGGGGCATCCAGTCGACGGCCGGCGCAAGGCTCTGGGGCAGGAGAGACATGGAGGGCGGGCCTGTTCTGAATGGCGATCACCTCGGCGTTTCGATGTTTAATCTGCCTCTGTCTGGCCGCGCTTATCTGAGCAGCTGCGCTGCTGAGTCACTGCCGAGCTGCCCGTCGCGGAAGGCAGCGCAGAGACGGGAACGATCCCCGTGGGCTGAGGCCTCGGCTCCTCCCAGGAACAGGCAGGGCGGCCGTGGGGCCGAGCAGCCCGTTTCGGGACTATTCGCTGCGGGCGCTCCCCTAAGCAGTTGTGGGGGGCAAGGGGCGGGCGACCATGGTGGTGCAGCCCCAGGGAGAGGGGGCTCGGCTCGGCCCTCCGCGCTGCACACACAACCCCTGCACACCTGCGCACAAGGTGTGCAGAAGCCCTGCCCAATCTGGCCAAACAAGGACAGGCTGGTCACTGCTGTCCGCACTTTCTATTCCTCCTGCACTAGCACAGAGGCACGTGCTCGGAGGGTTCGGCTTTTGGGATTTCCGTCAGCGGATGAGGAAGAGCAGGGGAGCGGGCACCGTCGCACCGCCGGAGCGCTGCTCGGCAGGAAGCCTTGCCCCCAAAGGGCTTCAGGGCATCCGCCCAAAGGGGCCCCTCGAAGGCGAGGAGCGTTTCGACGATGCAGAGCACGAATCGCACGTTCCTGGATCTCCCATGCGTGTGCATGCACAGGCGCCAGAGGGTTGGCTCCGGGGCTGGAGGGCGCTGGGCGATGCCCCCTTCTTCAGGGGTCAGTCTCCTCTCCGCCCCCACCTGCTTGCTTCACAGGCAGAGCCAGCCAGCCATGCGTCTTCCGCGCCTCCTCCGCCCGCCCTGAGGTCTGGGCCACAGGCAGAGGTGCTGCTCGGGGGTCCCTTGGCCCCCGCGGGGGGGATCCAGGCCCGGGAGGCCCCCTGCACGAGGCCCCCTCACCGCCGGCCGAGCACTTCCTCACCTTGAGCTCCCCAACAGGGATTTTGTGGTAGATCAGCTCCTCGTCTCGCCGCTTCTCCTGGGGGACGGTGATGTTGGCCAGGGTGGTCTCGAAGTCCAGGACCTGCTGCATCCGCTGCCGGATGGCCGTCTTGTTCTCCCCCCCGAGCAGCATGCCCAGCTGCACCATGAAGTCCAGGTAGCCCGTGAGGACCTGTAGCCGCAGGTGAGGGGAGGCGTGGGCATCGGCGGAAGGCCTCCACAGGAGGGGGGGCGTGCGCCACTTCCGTGTCCCCCAGCAAGGGGCGGGACACTTTCCACAGGCGTGGGCACAGCCTCACTCCAGGGGCGCAGGGCCTCTTCCAGCTAAGGGCCAGATCTTGCTTCCCAGCAGCTCTGGGGGCTGCAAAGAGGGAGGGACGAGGGTGCCGGCAGAACCTGGCTGGAAGGGCCGAGTGCCGGTCCTTGCGCCTTAAAGGCAGGAAGGTGGGAACTGCACAAAGCAAGAAACCATCAGAGTGGGGGTGGGGGGGCACCTGGAGGACCAAGAGGATGGATCCGGACTGCCAAGGGCTCCCCCCACACAGAAGGCCCGTCCACCCAGGGAGGCAGCAGCAGGGACGGTTCTCCTCAGGCCAGCCTCATCCTGACTCACGGCCGTGTTCCAGCTGCTGCTTTACTGAAGCTTCTGCTTCTGCGGCCATTCGCCTGCCTCGCAATTGGCTGCACCTCGCTCGCCGTGCGGCGCTTTGCAAATTCAACAGGCGACAGCAGAGCCAAGCATGGAGCCCAATTTTACTCAGAAAATCCCTCTGGAAATGTGCCATTTGGCTGCGACCGCCCCCCATAAGCCCTCCCGGCTGGGGCTGAGGCCAGGTGAGCGAAGGGGGGCCTGCGCTTGTGTTAAGGGGGGTTTCGACCAAAGTGGGAGCAGAAGGAGAGCCCAGCACGTACCTTCTCGTTCTGTGTTTTGTTGAGATAGTAATCTCGGGACGGCAGCACCAGTCCAGACTGGTCAACCTGGAACAGGCAGTGAGAGCGTGAGCAGAGGGGTGAATGTGGCGGCTGAGCGGGCACAACGCAAGGGGATGCAAACACCGGGTGGGGGGGGCAGGGCAAATGCCACCTTCCACCCCAGCCCCTCCATCGCCATTCAGCTTTCAAAAAACATGTATTATCCATAGCATTTAGGGGACTGGGCAACAATTCCAAGCAACCCTCTGTGCCTCTAGCTGGAATGTATGTCTCCAAACTGGCATTAGCAAAACAGATTCTAAACAAACCCAACAGAAGTTCAGTTTTGTTGCGGAGCCAAAGCTGCCTGCAAAGGGCTCAGGCCAGGAGCCAGGTCCCTGTGCTGGGAGGATTCCAGGTGCATCTCGGGGGGCCTGCCGCGCCCAGACGCCCCCGCAAGCCCCCCCGGCCCGGTCTGCACCCCCCTGCCCCCACCTGGATGATGTTGCGGCTGGAGTTCTTCGAGTCGGCGCTCACGTAGATGGCGAAGAACGGGGAGGTGTGGTAATGGGCCACCATCTCCAGGAGCGTCTGGTTGAAGCTTTCCACATCGCTGGAGTCGTTCAGGTGCCAGCCGCCGAGCTGGGGGACCAGAGAGAGAGCCAGAGTCCACCACGGCCCCACTTGAGCCACGGAGACGCCGGCCGAGCAGGCCCGGAGGAAACACCCCCAGGGCCATCTGCCCCCGCGCACAGGGAGGGCCTCTCGTTCCTCACAGGGGCCAAAAATGGCAGCGTCAATAAGGTTGTTTCTGATACTGGAACGAGATTGCTGTAATAATAAACTGTAAAACAAGAAACCGAAACCTGCCGGATATTTCAGGACGCCTACGTGCACCGAAGGCGGCACTGGAGTGCGGTGTCCTCTCAACCTCTCCGGCACGGAATGGAGATCGGGGCTGCTGGCACCTGCCCTGCAGAAAGGGGGGCCTCCCTCCCCTCCCCTCCCCTCCCCCCCATGTGGCATTTCTTCTGAGTCGCAAGCCTGTGGAGGCAGCGAGTCTCCTCCTTAATGGATTCTCAGTCCTCTGCTTTGGGAGGCTTTTTGGTTGAGGAATGGCAGAGAAATGCTTCAAATAAACAGCACCAGAGAGGGAATCGGAGCTATAAAACCCCCGGTGAACTCCAGAGCTGACTGCAGAGCAGCTGCAAACGCGCAGAGGCCAGGCGCAGGCGCCCTCCTGCAGCAGCAAGGGCGCGTCATGCCAGCTGCTCTGTCCGGGGGAACCGAGTGAGGGCGCTCTGCTCCCGTCCCCGGGGCCCTTCCGTACCTTCTGGATCTGGTCCACCAGGGGCTTGGCCTTCAGCTCTTCGATCCTGGTCTCGTTCATGCAGGCCTGGTAGTAGCGCTGCACCTTGCGCTCGGCCTCGCTCGAGACGGCAGCCGTGGCGTTCTCTGAGGAGGGGGCGAGAAACGTGGGCCATTCAGCCCCCTGAGGCAGCCCAAGCCCTCCTCCGAGGGCCTCTCCTGGGAAGGGCATTGGAGAAGTGTGGCTGCGCAGAGGGTAGCCCCCAACTGCGGGTCGCTTTCCCCAGCGGCGAAGTGTGCCCAGCAGCCGCCCGCTTCCCTTTTCGGCTAAGGGCCTCCTCTAGGCATTTGGGGGCACACAAGAGAGCAAGTGCCACAGGGAAGCTCTCGAGTCGCCTCATCTATTCCAACTGCTTCTCTCTGGCTGTTTTAAAGCGCTTTCGACTGGGTGTGTGCAAGACTTCAGAGCAGGTTTCGATCCTCCCCTCTTCAGGGGCTGCCATTTCGGTCACCCACCCGGAGACCATGAACTGTGGGAAGCACGGAAGTGAACGGAAGGAAGGAAGGCTGGCGCTCCGCCTGGGCAGGGGCGGCAGGGAGGGGACCGTGGGGGCCGGCAAGAGCCCGGCCCTCTCCTGCACACGCGTGGCCGGCGTGCGGGCTCACCACTGCAAGCAGCAGCCTTCAGGCCGGAGCCAAGCAGACCTGCCTCGCGGCCCCTGTGCTGCGGATGCTGGGGTGCGCCCGCGTCGTGCTGGGGACGCTTCTCCCAGCCCCGGCCGGCCGCTTTGGCCTGAGCCTGCGGGAAAGGGAGGCAGGGGAAACCCCCCAAGGCGGGGCAGACAGAAACCCAAGACAAAGGCAGCTTGTCTGGGATGGAGAAAGGCCGATAAGGCAAACAAAGGAAAGGGACCCGTTGCCATGGCGACCCCAGCCTGTTTCCACTCAGCTGGGCTGGGAAGAGGCACTCCAGCGGATGGGATGACGGAGCTGCCCAGAGCGGCCCCTTCACACACACCCGCTGGCTGTGGGGGATTTTCCTGGAAAACCGAGCGGCACCAGGCATGCAGCTCAGCTGGAGCGACTCAACCAAGCTGGGGAGGAGAGGAGAGGGGAGCGCCTCCGCTCCGGCGAGCACCCGTGCCCTTTCGCGAGCCCCCTGCCGCCCAGGAGACGCTCCGGCCAGCTGCCCAGGGGGGCACTCCGCTCGGGCCCGATCCGGGCCGCCCCCCAAGAACGGCCGGCCCGCAGAAGCGTTCCGGCTGCCGGCACGTGCCCCCTCGCCCCCACTCACCCAGGAGGTGCTTCAGCTCGGCCTGGTTCCGCTCCCACAGCTTGTTGAAGGTGCCCCAGCGCGAATGGCCGTCCGGGACGGGGTTGGCCTTCATCCAGCCGCCGCAGGCGTAGCTGAAGAAGTCCTCGCAGGGGTCCACCGAGCGGTCCAGCGAGCCCAGGATGGCGCTGGTCACCGAGATGCAGGACTCCGTCAGGCACGGCCCTGGGGGCGGGGAGGACGGGGCCGTCGGCACTGCGGGGGCCCTCGCCCCAGCCGCCCTGCTGCCCCCGGACCCGGCGGGGAGAGGGAGATGCAGCAGAGGGGGCGCCCGGGGCAGCCCGGGATGGAGGGACGGAGCCCCTTCCTCGGCGAGGGGCCGGGCAGATCCCGGGGCCCACGGCTGCACCCTTCGCCAGCCCATGGGCCGAGTGCAGCTATGGAGAGGCCCCCTGGAGCCCTCTCCAGAGGGGGCGGGGCCAAGGCAGGGGCGGGGCCAGCGCCTCCGCACGGGGAAGGGGTGCCGAAGCCGACCAGAGGCCAGGGAAGGGGCGTGGGGGGCCCGGGGCCCGCGGCCGACCAGCACAGCGCCGCTCACTCACGGGTGCGGAGCTGGAAGAGCAGGACGAGGGCGCAGGCCAGGAGGCCCACCAGCAGCACCGTCGCCAGCACCAGCAGGCCCTTCTCCAGGCGCGTCCGCTCCGCCCAGCAGCCCCTGCTGCTCCCCGCCTCACGGAAGTTCACCTGCGGGGAAAGAGCGTGGCTGGAGCACTGTCCCGGCTCGTCAGGCAGCCCCGGGGCGGCTCTCGCCACCCGGCGTGCGAGCAGCTTGAGGAAGCGTGAAAGGGTGGCTGTCCCCCGGCCCTCGCTCACCCCGGCCAAAAAACGGGCCCTCCACAAGCCCCTTGCCAGGGACCGGACCCCCAGGGCCACAGTGAGGGTGGCGCCAAGGCCCAGCCAAGCCGCAGACAGCAGCCGCCTGCTCCGTGAGCAAGCCCAGACGAGGGCACACCTGGCCCGTGGGTG
The DNA here is from genome assembly GCA_023646645.1 of Varanus salvator macromaculatus. NCBI lineage: Eukaryota > Metazoa > Chordata > Lepidosauria > Squamata > Varanidae > Varanus > Varanus salvator. The sequence goes on along the minus strand of JAIXND010000800.1, from coordinate 13,437,782 downwards.
GCGGGGGCTGGGGGCATGTCCCCTCAGGCTCGCTAGGCCTGCTGTCGGGGGACAGTGCCCCCCACCAGGCAGGGCCCTCTGCAGGCAGTGGGGAGGGAGGGAAGTGCCAGGGAAGGAAGGGGAGGCTTCTTCGGGCGAGCACCCCCTTTCCACCCCGGGCTGCGTGCCCCATCACAAAGCCCCACGGCAGCAGGGAGCAGCCTGCTGGCCGGCTTGCTCCCACGGAGGGCTTTTCTCAGGAAAGGCAGGCTGTGCGCATGAAAAGGCCTTCTGGGAACTCTGCAGCCGCCAAGGGGCAGGTCGGCCCCAGAAAGGCAAAGAGGCGCCCCGGCGGTCCCAGGTGGGGCGGGTCTCCCCACAGCCGCTGCCGCCACGCAGGGGGGCCCACATTTGTTGGCGAGGAAGGCCAGGATTGCTGCAACGTGCAGAAGGAACAGAGCAAAACTTCCAGCCGCTCCGTGTGGGGCGGAGGAGCAGGAGCGACGGAGGACGGGGCAGCGGGACCTCAACCGGACGACGAGGAAGACGCTTCTCTCTCTTCCCATAAGCCACGATTTCTCATTTGGCCAAGAGGGCGCAGACTTTCAGCCCCGCACACAGGGAAAGCTCCTGGCTTGTGCCAAAAGCCTTCCACGTAAGAACCGGTCCCGTTGCTTGCCCCAACTCCGTCTCCATCTGGGCTGACACCCAGATTCTGCCGCTATTAATTCACGTCATTCCTGCCTGCTGCCGAAGCTTCTTGGCTTCCTTTCCCGGCGCTTGGTGTCCTCTGTGGCGCTTTTCTCTCTCTTTCAGCACGACTGTTTTGAGCTGTTGTCATGATACCAGCTGTTCTGGCCCAGGCACCTGACAAGAAGTCAGTGCCGGGCTTTCTCAGCAAAGAAAAAGGGGGCGGTTTGCACCGAACGCGGCAGCCGCTTGAAAAAGGCATTCAGAGTTCAGCTCCGCACAGGCAGCTACCTGAGCAGGTTCTTCTGAGAAGCTGACGGCCCTTTTGCAAATCTTTTCATCCCTGTCCTTTTGCCTGAAGAGGAAAGCAAGCAAGCGACTCTGAGGATAAAGATTTGGTTGCAACAGGGGGGCTGGGCTGCGCCAGACAAAAGATGCCGCGGAAGAGAACGAGTTTTTCAAGCCAGCACCAGAAGACAAACAGAAGGAGCAGCAAGCCAAGGACAAAAGCAAGGGGGGCATTTCCATCAGGGGCGAGGACAGGGATGAGGGCTGGCCCACGAGCAGTGGCCGGGCCAGGGGGCACTAGCTCCCTCCTTCCGGCAAGGGCCGTGTCAGGATTAAAGTGGCAACCGGCAGGGCGGTGGACAGGGCGGGCCATGGGCCGCTCTCGTTGTTTTGGTGGGTGGGGGCAACTGGCAGGCCCAAGTGGGGGCACGTGAGCAGCCCCGACCGGCGGTGGGACCCTGCTGGGTCTCCTCGGCTTGGCTCCCTGGATCCCAGCCTGGTTTCTCTCCCTCCGTCTGCGCCGCACGAAGCGCCTGCGTGGTGCCCAGCGGGAGGTGAGTCCGAGCGAGTCCATGTGGCCAGCCAGAGCACATGCCGCCTGCAGACGTGACACGCAAGCGGCGTTCTGCTCCTGCAGACGTGACTTGTGGCTGTCCTTCGTGCAGAGGAGCTGCCGGCACTCCTGAGCATCCATGCGCTTGCTCTCGACTCAGCTCACTTCCCGAGCGTGGGAAAGAAGCCCGGCATGCACAAGAGCGCCAGATCCTGGCTAGATCTGTGCCTCCCGAGGCCAAGCCATGTGGAGGGTCACAACGCCCATCGGCCTCAGCCAGCACTGGCAATAATGAGGAATTGTGGGAGTCGTAGCCAAACATATCTGTCCAGAGGGCTGGAAGTGCCCCCTGCCCTGGTCAGGCGCATCACGGAGGCCGGCAGCCGCTTCCCCCTGCGCAGATTCTGCCAAGGGCAGCTCCTTCCACTCGGTTTGTCCGTCCAACTGGGCCAGGACTATATCAAGGGTTTTCCACATTCTTGGAGCAGCAAAGATGAAATGACTGCATCCTGGAAGGAACTGAAAATAGCCATGTGGAAACCAGGAGTTCTTCAGAGAAGTGCAACTCCTGAGTTCTGTTTTAAGAAGGGGCGAGGGGGCAGGGAGCGTGCTCGGCAAAGCACCGAAAACCACAGGGGGCCGCGGTGCCTGTCCAGCCACCCTGCCTGCAGCTGAGTCCCTTCAGCTTGTATCTCACGGCCATGCCGTCCTGGGAGAAGCCCCCAGGGACCGGACTCCAGGCGCGCTGGTCATCCCGGCCTCCACCCGCAAAGCCCGCACGACCCTCGTGGGGAGCGAGCACCCAGAAGCCACAATGGGATCGGCCCAAACAGGAAGCCGGCCAAACTGAACAGGAGTTTTCCCAGCAAATACCTCCCCGCCCCAGCCCGTTTCCTGCTTGGCCCGGATCCACGCAGGCCCAGCGCACGCTGGGTGGGAAGGCGCCTTCGCCTGGCAAGGGGTGCTGCCGCCACAGCAGGAGCCGCCCCCAGCTGAGGACTGCGGGGCAGAAAGGGGAAAAGCCTGGGGGTGTCTGACTGGGGCTGAAAGAGGAGGGCCTGGGACCCGCAGTGAAACAGCGGAGAGAAATCACACTCGCATTTGGAACGAAGCAAAGCCGGCTTCTCCGGCCAGGAAGCCTTTTACACCTCTGGTGGCTGCTAACTCAGGAAAGAGCGCTGTGGGGAGCATTCGAGGGAACTTGTGAAGGGATCGGCAGGAGGCGACGAGGAGGGGCGGCCCCTCCAACTCTCCCCAAAGCTCCTCTAAGGCACAAATGCAGCCGGTCCAAGGCACTTCTCAGCCCCTCACAGGCCACGGGGCAGGCACTGCCGAGGGATGACGCGGCCAGCCAGGGGGCCCCATGGAGCCTCTGCAGCCCACCAGCCTGACAGTTGCTCCAGCCCAGGAGAGCAGGTGCCCATGCCACTTGCAGCCACACGCAGGCCGGCTGGGTAGCGCAGTAACACCCGGATAATGATTCCCAGACGCTGCAACCAGACCGCATCTGTTCCCAGTAAGGGAGGAGATTCTCTGCGTCTCCATGGGCGGCTCTGCACAGCTCTGACGTGGACCGCTCCGCTGGGAGGTTGTCCGGGAGCTGCCGCTCACGCAGCACCCACCATCGTGTGCCTGGAGGGGCGCTCCCGACAGCGAGGGGATCTGGGCTCTTGGCCTTCTGGAAACCCCCAGCTGAGGCACCGGGGAAAAGAGCAGCGATGCAGCCGCCACCAGCTACAGCTAAGCAGCTAGTCCTCAAGAGGACAGCTCTAGGCTCTCACCGCAGAATCAGGAAACCAACCTGAAAGGCGGTGCCAGGCGGAGGAGCAACCAGAGCAGGCTTGTTTGGCAGGTGTAAGCAGCGAGCATGATGCCGCCCAGACGTTCGGCAGGTGAGAGCCGCTGCTCCAGGGGAAACCATGCGCTGGGCAGGAGCACGCAGCACCTTCCGGCAACTGCCCCCAGGACCCACCACTGCCGGGCTGCCTGGAGACACGGGGAGCCATCTGGGCCCATCCAGACTCTCGCTCTGGCGCTACAGACACGACACTGAGCGCAGAGGTGTGGCAGGGCAGGGATGGTCCCGGCCACCACACAAGTCGACTCCCGGAGCATCCCGGCTGGCACTGGCACCCCAGAGCTCGCCCAGGAAGAGGCCGGGCCTCTGTGTTGGCGCATCCCGCCCCCTCAGCCAGGGATGGAGGTGGCAACGTGGCATTCTGGATTCCACCCTTACAACATCCCTGCTGGGTAGGCTGGGTGGAAAGGCAGGGAGCAGCCCAGGGAAGCCCAGGAGGGTGCCTGGCTCAGTGGGAACCGGAGCACGTGCCCCTAAGTCCCAGTGAAATGCTCCCACCAGCATCTCGGGCCGGGCCCCTGCCAGGCCATCACTCGACAGCAGAGGGAGCAGGGTGGGAACCTGCTGGGCCGGCGGGACACCACCCAGCTCCATGCCAGCGGGGCCCTCCTCCCGGCCCCCCGCCCCCCCCAACTGCACGCCAGCGCCTACCTGGAACCCGTCGGGGTAGGCCTCCCCCTCCATGGCTTCCACCAGGTCCTCCTCGTCCAGCGTGGCTCGCTTGTACGTTGACATCTGGAAAGCCAAGTGCAGGACAGACTCCCTGAGCCTCTCCATGCCTGCAGGGGCCGCCAGGGGTCAGCCTGGCCTCCGGGGGCCGGAGCGCCACACAGCACTCGGCATGCTCATCCCACCGGCAAGGCAGCGGAGCCCGCAGGGAGGTGTCCCGCCCCCCACGTGGGGCTTCCGCAGCTCCTCCTCAGGGAGCCCGGGAATGGGGGAACAGGGACCCGCGACTTCCGCCAGTCTCTCCTGGGCACAGCAGCTTTCCGGCAGCGTCGGGTCTGAAGTCGCAGAACGATTGTGCAGGGAGAGCCCCACCGCAGGCCCGCCCCATCCCAGATGATGGGCGGGGGGGGGGGACAGCGCATGCCACCTCCCCTTGCTTATGTAAACTTTCCCTTTCCACCCTTTGAAGGCCTTCACCCCCCCCCCAAGCAGCCCGGGGGGGGGCTTCGCCGGAGAGAGCGCTGGCGGCTCGCCACAGCGGAAGCACGACGAGGGTGCCCGAGAACAGGAAGCGTGAGGAGGGCAGGCGGGCGCCAGCTCGGGAAGCGACGTCCCACTGCCGGCTCGCATGCCCCACAGCCTCCGCATCATCAGCGGCCGCTCCGCGCCCCTCCGCAGGCGGCTCCCAGGCCGGCTTGCCGGCACAGACAGCAGGGGGCGGACGGTCTGCCCGCACGACACAGTAAGACAAGAAGCAGGGAGCCGCGTCACCCCACTTCCCCGGCCGGCGCCGAGGGGAGGGCAGCCCACCTCGAGAGCCTCTGGGCAGGCGGCAAAGGCGGCCCCCCAGGAGCCGCTGGGCATGCAGCACAGCTCCGCTTCAGCACGGGTGGCAGCCCAGCAGGCAGGGCCGGGCGGGCCCCTTGGGCCCCCATGCGGGACGGCACATGCGAGCCGGGCTCCGCATCTTCGGCACACCCGAGATGGCACAAAGGGCAGCCTGGCCCAGCCTCCCCCCTGGGGCACCCTCCGGATGGGCCATGGGCCAGTTCAGGGCACCGGGTGGGGAAACTGGGCCACGGGGGACACAGCTGCAGTGGAGCTGCCGCATACCTGGGCGCACCCCCCTTCCTGCCACACGTGTGCCCGGTGCCCCACTCTGCCCGACCGCTGCAGCCCAGAAGCCTGCTCCTGCTCGCCTTCTCTCCTCTTCCCTCCCAGCCACTTTTTGTCTTGCGTCAAGTCTCTTACATTTGCTGGCAGTGACCGGCACCTGGTTCTGCACAGTATTTGGGGAGCATTTTGGAGGAATAAAAATGTGAATGGGCAACAGGCCCACATGCTGGAAGAGAAGCTGGAATGCAGAGGTGTGCGCACAGATCCAGCAAGCTCAGGTATACTGCTGCTGACCATGGAGGGTCTGCTTCAGGCCACCTGGGTCTACAACTGCAGGAAAATCCTTAAACAGGGCAAGGACTCCACTTGGGCAGCACAGCTCAGCCCCCGTTCAGGATGCGACCTCACGATCCCTCCATAATCCAAGAAATCCGGCCCTCAGTTCCACACCCTCCAAACCACCCTGGGCTTCGGGGGGACAAGACTCTGGTCCTGCAGCCGCTTGCGTAGTCGCATTTTGAGGGAGTGAAGGGAGGGTCTGGTTACGACGTGCGTGGTGGGCAGCTCGTGTTACTCGATCGACAACCAGAGCAGAGCAGAGGAGAGGGAGGGAGGGAGGGAAGCTCCGCGGAGCGCTCGGCATCCGACGCAAGCGGCGAGGGGAGGCCCACACGCTCTTGGCACCGGCCCGCATTAAAAAAATACACACCGAAGGGAGGGCCACGCAGCACACGTTATGTCACAGCGTGTCGGAAGCTTCTGCATCTCTCACCCCCTAATCCCTAATCTCTCTTCGTAGCATGGCCAAAAGATAAACTCCCTTTCAAACAGACGACTTCTGAAGTCGTAAAACATTGTTCTGGGTATCCTCTCCAAGGCAGCGAATGCTTTGGGCGCCCTTCCCCCTGCTACGCACCCTCTCTTGCGGGCGAAAACTCACCTGCCACCCTCTCACCGGGCTGGGGAAAGTGCACCACAGACCACAAGGCCGCTGCTTCTCACGCTTTCCCAGCCGAGGTGCCATCCCGCGGCCAAACAGCCGCCCTCCTGGCTCATCCACGGCAGGAGGCATGACCCACGTGAGAGCTGCCGCCCCCGGAGCCTCTGCTGCCCGGGCGCCCTGGCCTCGCTTCCCCACTGCTGCCTCGGGATGCCGGCGGCTGCTTCTGGCCCGGGGAGGCACACTGTGGGTCACATCCACGAGCTGCAGCAAAAAGGCTCAAGCCGAGGGAGCGAAGGGCGCTGGACACCCACCCACCTCCCCGGCGGAAAGTTCCACTGGCTCGAAGCAAGACGAGCGTGGCAGACAGGCCGCTGCACAAGGAGGGGAAGGCCGCGGGGGCCGTGCACGAGCCCCGGCCAAGGAGAGGGCTTGCCGGGAAGAGCTGGGCAAGCCGAGCTCTCCGGCTTCTGAGCTCCGGGCCACTCAGCGAGCAAACTTCGGTGCAGGCCCGGGATGTCTCGCATCCTAGCGCAGGCTCCACTGTGGCATGCTCCTCTCCCGCCCGCTCAGGGCACCTAGCCCCGCAGGCCGGCCCACCCGGCCCCAGTTCCCCGCAACGTCGAACCAGGAGCGTTGCAACGGGGAATTCCTGCACTTGCGAAGGCAGCCGGGCACGGGAGCCTGCTAGCTCGTGGCCTCCAGCGTTGAAGCCCCTCTGCAGTCCGGGCCGTTTCCCGCAGAGCCCCACACGCACTCGAGGCTACACATGGCCTTCCCCACACACTAGCCTCGGGAACGAGGGAAGCGCCCCGCTGAGGCCAACAGCCGGCCCCATGGCCTCCTCGCACCGCACCTCCAAAATGGGCCTTTTCCCCAGAGAAGGAGCGTTGCCCCCTTCCCATTTTGGAAAGGCCCCCGTGCCCGGCCCGGCATGGCCCCTGCCCTACACATGCTCTGCCAGCGGCAGGGCTTCTTGCCCCCTCCCCGGCCAGGACAGGGCTCGGGAACGGCCCGGACTGCTCCGTCTCTCGCAGGCGCGCCAGACTCTGCTCCCACCTCATCCTGAAGGAGCCTGCTGGCCATTACCGGGGCCGCTGGCGACCCAGCTCGATGTCCGCCCGCAAATATTCGACAAAGCCACGGTTCCGTTGAACCAAGAGCTGTTTTTCTGAGCTGAATGTTTGTTTTTTCAAGTAGTCTCTGTCACTCTCCTGTCTTCCTGTTTTCGTTCAGTTTGCTTTACGTTCTCAGCCGTGGGCCGACCCCGCGTTCCAGGACAAAAGCCAAGCAAAAAGTAATCACTGAGTCGCTCGCATTTCTAGGAAATTTACGGCATGTTACTGAGCGCTTCAATGACTCATGGTTGTAATAAATGCTGGAGAGCCAGTCCTGTGTTACGGCCTTGGCCGGAGACTCCGGAGATCCGGACTCACAGCTCCGCTCAACCTGCTCCCCTGGTGGCTCTGGCCAGGCACGGATGGACTCTCAATCTGCCCTGCCTCACAGGGTTGTTGTGAGGATGAAACGGAGAGGAAGAGGCGTTTCCTGCTGCCCTGGATCGCTTGCGAGGGGAAAAGCAGTGGCAAAGAGGGCATAAATCAAATTCGCTCTCAAAAGAGCATAAATCAAATTCGCTCTTGGAAAGCACGAGTCAAGGCTGTGCCTTTGCCTCAGCACTCGGGAAGCAGGCCCCAGTTCCTGGGCAGAACCGCAGCCTGGCCTTGCTGGCCAAGAGCCGGAGGGCCTTCATGGGCGATGCACTCACCGCCCCCCCCCTGAAAAGGTAAGCCCCGACTGGAGAAAAGGAGATTAAACACATCCAAGATTAAAATCACCATGGAATGTAAAAGGTTAAGCCAAAAAAGGCATCTTGGTGGCCTTTTTTGGTGCCAAAAAAGAGGAGAGGACCCCCAACCAACATGCCCCCGGCCCCCCGACTGTCAAGACCACAGCAGCACACTGACAAACCCTGCGGGGAACCGGGCACCCACCACGCCAGAAACGGGGGGTGCCGCCTTCGGCCACTCCAGACCCTTCCTACTGGCGGGAAGAGCTTCCAGCTGAAAGGTACGTTTTCGCCCTGCCAGCCCTGGAACGCGACCCACCGGAGCCTCTCCAGCACTAAATGTGGCCCTTCGGCTGAAAGCAGTTTGGGGGCTGAAGCCTTTTTGAGGTCGCTCCACCCCTTGCCATTTCCTCCTCCCAATGGAGGCAGCTGGCCGCAACCTCAGCCGCAAGGAGCGCCCAAAGCTCTGCGCACGTCAGCAACGCTCTCCCAGCCCGGCCCGAGTCTGGCTGGCACGCAGACCTTCCCCAGCGGCCCTCCTCCACGAGGCCAGGGTCCTTCCTCCGAGGAAGAGCGCGCTGGCTCAGGTCGGGGACAGGCGCAACTTCCCGGGGGGCCAGCCCCACCAGTGCAGGGCACCCAGGGCAGCGAGCGTTAGAGGCCTCCCTCGGCCACAGGCCGCGAGGCCTCTTCCGCTGGAATGCCACCCGGAGTGCCTTCCCACGCCGCAAACACGCACAGCATTCCTTCTGCCCGCCAAGGGACCGATCCAGGCGGGCGGGAAGTGCCGGCTCACCGCTCTTCCGGCCCGGGCAGTGCCGCACGCACCCCGGCAAGTGTCGAGGGCTGGGAGCCGGGCGGCCCCTTCCGTGTTTGCGCTCGGAGCGCAGCAGCCAGGAAGCGGTGCGGCCCCCGCCCGCCGGAGTTTCCCCACATGCGGGAACCGGATGCGCTGCCCACTCCCCGCACCCAGCAGCGCACTCTCACTGCTGCTCCTCGACGGGGCTGCTTCCTCATCCGCCCCGCGCCACTGGCCCATGCTCCGGCCAGCCAGAGGCACACCTGCTCTGGTCCAAGCCCAGGCGCTCCACGGGGGACCGGAAAGGCAGGCAGGCTCCCCCTGAGCCCACAGAGACGCCCGTGGCTCCAAGCAGCCCCGGGGCGGCCGCCTTCCCTCGCAGAGCACTCTCCTTCTGGCAGATGCCCTCGGCGGCCGGCGCTGGCCAGGGTGAAGCCAAGCAGAGGTGGCCAAGTGCAAGAAGCTTTTCCTGCCAGCAGTGAAGCCCTGACAGTAGCACCTCAGCAGCTCAGACGGGACAAAGAAATGCCCCAACCCCCCCCATGCTGGCACAGCCCCCTAGAGAACCCTCAAGGGTTGGATTCGGCCCTCCGCCCAGGGTCCCCCACCCTGCAGCATGGCCGAGCGCCTCCTCTGGCGTGAGGTGGCTTCCCACAGTCTGACGTAAACCAGCACTTCGCCCTGCACTGCACCATGAGGCCTGGAAACCTGAGATGCCTCTGGGAGAAGGACCTGCTTGCGGCAGGAAAGCCCCTTTTCAGGCTTGAGCCGCCGAGAAGATCCCTGCCGCAGCCCCGGCGGCTGTCGCTGCCCGTCAGAGTTGCCATCCCTGCTGCAGGGACTGAGGGCCAGGCGTGGCGCACGGCGGCTTTGGATTTCCCAAACATGGGAATGCCTGGCATTTCCTTCCTGCCTGGAGAGCCAAGTGTGGAACCTGCGGAGAGCAGACCTTTCCCTCCCTCGGCCACCATGCCGGGCGCTCTCGCTGCGGGCTAGTGTGACAGCACCCATGTTCCCCAGCAACTGGAGTGCAGAGGCAGATAGGCTCAGCGACTGGAGACAAGTTGCGGTCCAAAGGCGGGGCGGCGGGGCCAAGCCCGGTCCTTCCCCAGAGCTGCTGCCTTCATCTGAGTGGCAACTGGGTGTGGAAGGCCAGGTCACCTCCCGAGGGCGCCCCTTACCCTCCTGCCTCCTGGATCGGTGCCCCGCAGGGCCTGGCTCGTGGCACGAGGGCTTGGCTCGAGGCAGCGGCTCCGCCACCCACCAGGCTCATTACAGAGACTTACGACCAGGCCAACAAGCCACGCGCGCCGCCAACCGCGCCCCGTAAGCAGGTCCCAACAAGCCGGCCCAAACAAGCGAGGGCAGGCAGGTGGAGGCCGAGGGCCACTGCAGCCAGAGGATGGGCAGGCCCCGCTTCCACGGAGCTCGGCAGGCAGCTTGGGGCATGGCCATGAAGGTGAGAAACACGGCAAGCTGCGCACGGGGAGCCACCGGGTCGGGGTCAGGGAAGAGCGCACATCAAGAAAGTGCGTCAGCCTGCGAGGGACTGGGTCCCCATGGCGTGTGCTGCAGCACCACCGCCCTGCCTTGCTCTTCCCCCTCCACCCCTTGCCCAGTCTCAGCACGCAAGTGCGAGCAGCTGGCCAGGAGGCCGCGAGCAGCTGGCCCCGGCCTCCTGCCTCCGTAGCGAAGACCGAAGGTCGGGAGGGATGCGGAGCCGCAGACGCACTTCCTGGGCCAGAGGCCACAGGCCAGCCCTGGCTGCAAAGCGGCCTCCGAACCCAGCTGTGAGTCCGGCCTGCGCCCCGTCGGGGCACCAGAACCCTGTTGCCAAACACTGCCCGGCTCCACACATGCCCATCTGCGCAGGAAGGCCGCCGACTTCGGCTTCATGCCCAGGGCTGCTCTGGCCTTGCCTTTTCTGACAACGCCAGACCACACGGACCACCGCCTGCCACGCAGCCAGGCGGACTCAAGGCCCCTAGCCTCTTTCAACCCTCCCCCAAGCTGCTGCCCCACGGATCCTGCACGCGCCGACCCTCTCCGTTCGCGAGGGGTGGGGAGGCCCGGGAGGCAGAGAGACGCGCAGTCCTTCGCCCCAGAGGTGGGCGCCCCAGAGCGGCGATCGCCACTGCGCCTTTCCAGCAGGGCGCACCTTCAGCGGCCCCAGCCTTGCCTTCCTCCAGAGCTGGCGCTGCCCTCGCAAGGGCCAGCCGAGGAGCAGGCGCCCGGGCCCGGGCCCAGGCCCGCCGGCGCGTCCTCCCAGCCTCCCGCAACCCCAGACGGAGCGTCCAATTTCCACGCTTCTCCGGCTGAGGGCCCCGCACTTGCCCTCCGAAGCCGGGAGCAGGCACCCGGGCCGCGGCTCTGCGCCTCTGCGAGGACGACACTTCCCTCCTGCTGGCATGGGCCTGCCCCAACCCGCTGCCACCAGCGCGCCAAGGACGATGGGACCTGCAGGTCTGTGGGAAGCCGCAACCGCCGCGCACGGGACCCGGCCAGCCTTTCCCAGTCGGGCCCCGCATGCCGCCCGCCCCACTGGGCTGCCCGGGTGCCCAAGGCCCACGGCCAGGCGGGCGCAGGGAGCTGCTGGACGGCCGACGCGCCGCTCGCGGCATCCTCCGAGCGGCGGCGCGCCTAGGAGAGCGGTCGCGCAGGCGGGCATTCAACCGGTGCGCAGGGGGGGGCAGCCGGGTGCGCGCGTCTGCTCCGTCTGGGGCACGGCCAGACGCTCGGCGCAACTTTCTGCACGCGCTCAGGGGCCTTCTGGCGCAGCCGTCGGGGAAGCCGCGCGACAGCCCGCCCGGAGGAAGCGCCGCGGGAGGCGCAGGCAGGCCTGGCCCCGGGGAGCGCGTGTGCGGCCCGGCCCGGCCCGGCCGATCTCCACGCCCCGCCGGCGGGAGAGGCGCGTGCGCCCCCGGGAGCGCCCCGGCCCCGGAGGGCGGCGGGCCTGCGCGGCTCCCCGAGCAGAGCCCTGCCGGGGCGGCCGCGCGAGGGGGCCCGGCAGGCGCCCCTTCCCCTGCCCGCGCAGCCGGCCGGCCGGCCGGGCCTCCGCCTCTCCCGCCCGCCCGCTCGCTCGCTCGCTCGCCCGCTCACCATGGCCGCTGGCGGGGCAGCGCCGGCCGCGCCCGCTCCGTCCCTCGCTCGCTCTCGGCCGCCTCGGCGCCGCCCGCTCGCTCGCCCGCCCACCCGGCCGCCGCCGCGCGCAGTCTGCGAGCGCCGCCGAGGGTCGCCTGGCGCCTGCCCGGCCCGGCCCGGCCGCCGCGGCGCGCCCGCCGCCCAATGGCAGCCGGGCAGGGGACGCACCTGGGCCCGCGCGGCCAATCCGCGCCCGCGGCGGGCGGGCTTCCCGCGGCCCGGGGCGGGGAGCGGCGCCGGCGCTTAACCCTTTCTCGCCGGGCGGCCGGGCCTCCCCGCGCGCCCCGCCCCGCCCCGCCCCGCGGGGCCTGGGCAGCCGGCCCCAGGCGCGCCCCGCTCCTGCTTGGGACTCCCGCTCCCATCATCCCCGAGAGCTCCCGCTGCCCAGGCGGGGCCGCAGAGCTCTTCCCTGCAAAGCGCCCCAGCGAGGGGGCCAAAGCGGGGCGAGGGGGCCGGAGGGCCGCAAGGGCCCGGCCTGTCCGGCCTCGGAGGGCGCGAGAGGAGCCGAGCGGGGCAGGATGCCACCCGAACCCGGGGTCGCCCCGCGAGGGTCGGGGTCAGGGTCGCGGCCTTCTAATGTTCTGACGGGGGCGCCTTCCCCCGGGCCCTCCAGAAGCTGCCCCTGGCGCAGCCGAGGGGCCCACCCACCACCCACTCCTTGGCGGCCCTCTCTCCGGATCGGGGCTGGGCGGCCGCCCCGGCAGCCCGTCGGGCCACTGGCAGGCTTGCCCGGGTGCCCAATGGTGGCTCCGGTCCGATCCCGGGCCCTGGAGGGTCCTCACCCATCGTCCTCTGCTGTACTCAAGCCTCGTTTGACAAGGTTTTAGCAATAACCCACATTCGGCCCGTAGAGTTCCCAATTCTGTTTGTTTGGGATTAGCAAGCCATAGTTTGTCAGCATGGCTGCGTTCATACACCACGACAACCCAGAATTCAACAGCAGGGCAGGGTTATTGCCAGCCAGGCCTGTGTCTTGTTCAGAGACAAGAGCTGTTCTGCCTGAGGAAACACCAGGAAAAAACCCCCCGGATTCTTCGGAACGCAGGTGAGACTATCGGAGTGCATCTTGCATTCCTCTTTCATTCCCAACACTCTTCGATTTGCTTGTGATGTTGCTTGTTAATTTGTTTGTGTTGGGGGTGGGGGGGGAGGTTGGCTTGTGCCAGTTAGTGCTCTATTCTCCTGATTTTATCCCAACAGCATTCACGTACTTTTCCTTTGAATGACTGAAGAATAGAAACAACCCAGGCTCCCTTTTCCAGGGGGCACTCTCATTTTGGGGGGCAAAATCTGGCCAGATACCCTTGCGGTACGTGGTTGGTTAGCAGGCAGGTGGCAGTCACCCCCTTCCGCAGCCGGACCCCAGCGTGGGCGCTCACCCGGGGGGACTCACAGGGCCCTTGCCAGTGGGACGTGTGTGCCAAGTCCCCTTCGACCCTGCGGCTGAGATCCATTTCTGAGGAGTTCTTGAGGGCCAGGCCGGGGGGGACAAACCAACATGCCCACCCTTGGGGCCTCGGGAGGGGCATTTGGGCCTGTTAGAATGGGGGGGGCGGCCCAAGAGCCAGGAGGCGAGGGGGACTGGGAAGGGGGCAACCCCATGGGAGGGGACCGTGGGCTGGATGTGGCCCAAGCCTCAGGGTTGCTTGAGGGTGCTGGGGGTCAGCGGTGCTACGCAAGAATAGCACCCAGTGCCGCCGCAGCCGCTGCTTGCGTGGTGTGGGAAAGAGCAGGAAGCGGAGCCCGTCGCAGCGGCCCCGTCCCACTCACGCTCCCCCTTCCTCCCGCTGATCCACACCAGGCCTTGGTGGTGGCTGCAACCCTTCCTGGCTTTTCTTTCTCAGGCTGGGAGGAAGTGCGGCTGCAGACCGGTGGGGCAAACCGGGTGGGAGGGATATCCGCCCTGCCTGGTCCGGGAAGGCAGTGCTGAGAATTCTGCTGTTCCGTGGAAGGGCACCCTGCATCCCCCAAGGGAAGCCCCCACTGTCCAAGGCGCGTGCCCTGCAGAGCTTGTGCCAGATTCCAGATTTTTCCCTGAGACTTTCAGCTTCTCCTAGTCTGAAAGCAGCCTGAACTGCCGCTTTTCCTCCAGACCGAGGGGGCCCCTGGTGGGAAGCGAGGCATCTATTTGTGTGGAAAATCAGCGGTGTGCGGGTTGTTTTTAAACGCCAGAACCTGAGGAGCAGGGACGAGGGGAGAGAGAGACTCTGAACATGTGTAGAGTGCCAGGACTCTGCCCCAAACTAACAGGCATTGCCGGGACTGGGGCAGGTCTGCAGCAGAGCCGGTCGGGGATTTTGCGCGGAAATACTTTGCGCTGCTAGAGAATTAAGGGGACACGTTGAGTCACGAAAAGGCTCTGCAGCTCCGGCATTTCCTGCCAAGACGGAGCAGGTGGAGCCTGCATGTGGCTCGGTCAGACACGTCTCTACGCAGAGAAGAGCCCAGCAGCTTCCCATGCTCCCCACTGGACTTTGCTCCCTCTGAGCATACGCAGAATTGTACCTTAACTAGCTAAACTAAACTGGCGTGTGTTGCCAGCGGGTGGCTTTGACCCCCGGTCAAGCGTTTCGGGCTTGTGCGGTGACCTTCACGGAGCACATGTTGCGAGGCAACCTCACCTGGTCACTTATTTGGAGTCGAAAGCCGTGCAGGGCGCTTTCTTTGCCGCACGTTTGGCCCCAGGGCCTTTGGGCAGAGCAGAGCGCTCCGAATGTGGAGGCTCCCACAGGCGGAGGGGGGCCAGCGAAGCGCCGTGCGGAGCCCGGCCGACTCAGACACGGGCCACAGGGTCCCGCTCACGCCTGCTCAGAGAGACGCCCCGCTGAGTCCGTGGGACTTCGTGTGTGCAGTGGGCAGGAGGGGTGCTTGCTCTGCAGGGGTGTTCTCCTGGAGCAAGTCCTGAGGTGGCGGCAGGGCTCCGGCGGGATGCGCCGGGGGAAATGGGCCAGCCCGTGACAGCAGTGGGCTGGCCTCTTCCCCAGGCCACCTCAAGCCCCAGAAGGCCTGGTGGGGGAGGTTTGGCCCGCCTGCTTGAACTGAGCTGCGCACCCTGGGGGTCAGTGTCTCTGCCCTCGCGCATGAAAGCTCCATCATAGCGGATCTCTGAAGGCTCCGTCCTTCGCATGTTCAGGCGGAAAATGGCTCCCAGGTGTCCTGGAGTTCAGCTCCCATCAGCCCCAGCCACCATGGCCAATGCCCAAGAATACTGGGAATGGGTGTTGAAACACTCTGGCTGCTTCCTTCTGCCTCTTCCTTCCTCTTCCTTCTGCCCTGCCCTGTGGAAGGCATCACGTATCCCCCAGGGAAGCCATGGGCACCCGGAGGCCACGAAGCAAAAGGGGTGCCCACTGTGGGCCCGGGGTGGAGGAGGGGGCTGTGTGGGTCGGATAGCTGGACTGGGAGGGATGGCTGCAGCAGGGCAGCATCCTTCCGGCACACGGGGTACGCGCCCATCCAGTGGCCAGCCCATCCGCTGAACTTCTCCCCACCCGGCAGAGGCGCACACGTATGGGCTGGCACATGCCGCGTTTTCCGCCTTGCACACAGCCGGGCTCGCTCACATGAGCGCCCAGCGCATTTCCCCTGTGAGCATGTGGGGGGGGGCAGCCAATCCCTGCAGGAAGGGTTGAGGGGCCACCAGCACGTGGCCTTTCTGGCTGGCTGGCTGGCTCCTGGGCTGCCCTTTGCCCGGAAGCGGCCACGAAGGCACCTGAGCTTGGCTCTGCATGTGCCAGTGCCCAAGAGGAGTGCGTGGAGGCAGCAGCCGCGTTCCTTCCGGGGTAATCATTAGCCTGCCAGGCGCTTGTTTTCCCGGCGGTGCGGGTGGGGCCGTCAGCTGGCGGTTTCTGCCCTCCAGATTGGCGATGCTGCATCCAGATTTCCCTGACACCTTCGGGGCAGGTGCACCTGTGCGCATGTCTGTCCCTGTGCACCTGGGCACACTGCAAGTCCTGCAGGCTTTGCTCCTGTGGAGTCGTGTGGGGAGAGCGCTTGACGATGTGGCGCATGGGATCTGCAAAGCCGCACCAAGTCGCTTCCACAGGTGCACACGCCATAAAAATCCGCAACACAGAAATGGCTAGTAAAACCAGCGCCAGGGAGGCCCTTGAACACAGGTGGGTCCTCAGCGTTTCCCGGAAGAGTTGCAAAGGAGCCACCTGGCCAAGCCCTGCTGAACGCTGATTCGGGGGCGCTGGGCCGCCACCGAGAAGTGAGTGGGCCGACGACCACGGAGCACAGGCAGCCTGGAGTGGGAGCAGGCCTGCGCTCGGCCCTTTTCCGCCCTTTCCGAGTGCTGGCAACAGGCAGCCAAGGAACGCTGGAGCGGCGCATGATTCATGGCCACTCGTCCGCATGTCAGTAGCAAAGCCACCTGCTGGTTCTTCCCTGCCACGAGGTAAAATATTAGTCCACCAGGCAGATGCCGGCGGCGGCAGGTGCTGAGTTACCCAGAGCACAGGTGGGGGGCTTCCTGCAGCCCCGGGGCCGAATGCCAAAGGGCGGAGGCGAAAGAGCGGCGACCGTATGGCCATCGACTGCGCTCTGGAGGAGCCACTTCAGCCTCCTGGAGTTGGTGCCAAGGGGAGGGGCGGGCAGGAGGTGGGAGAGCGCCGGTGGCTGGTGGTCGGCGGAAAGGGACCGGCCGGCCGAGGACGGGGCGCGGGCATCTGGGGGGCGCCCCGGCCCCTCGCCCCCGGGCCCTCGCCCGCCCGCCCGCCTCTGGGAAGCGGCCGCGGGACGGTCGCCCGGGAAGGGAGGCATTCCTGGGCCGACGCTGCCGCCTGCTGGTGCCTTGCCGGCACTGCGGGAGGAGCCGGTCGAGCGCTTCGCAGCCGGCGGACGGGGCCGGGGCCGGGGCCGGGGCCGGGGCCGCTCGAGCGACCGGCGCTTGCAGCCGCTCCGCTGGCCGGAGGGTTCCCAAAGCAGGGACGGGGCAGGCGGAGAGACCCCGGAGGGCACGGCGGGCGGACGCGCGGGGGGGGGGGGTCCGGTGCCTGCACCTGCCCTTCGGGTGGCGCCGTTCCCACGGCAGATCCGCGGAGGGAGGATTGGGGTTCTGGGTGACGCGGAGCCCCAGCCCTCGCGGGAGGAGGACCCAGGCCGCGCGGGGAGGTCGGCTGGGCGAGCCAGGGGCGCGGGCGGGCCTCCTGCGCCGGGACGGCACGTCGGAAAAGGCCGTGCGCGCCTATTCCTGGGCCAGAACATGGGGGACACCGGCGGGGGGGGGGGCAGTGCAGGCTCTCCAGAGAACCGCCCGGGCTTAGGAGGACAGGCCGTCGCCCCTGACGCTGCACCGGGGACGGGGGGCCACTCTCGCCAGCGGCGCGCTGGCCCCTCGCCCGCCCCCCATGGAGTGGTGCCCTCCCCAGAGGAAGGAAGGAAGGAAGGAAGAAGGGGGCGCAGAGGAGCGGGCAGCGCGGGCGGGCGTCCCTTCCGTGCCGGCCGGCAGAGGGCAGCGGCACCCGCGCCCGCCCGGCCCGGCCCGGCCCGGGGGAGCGGGCGCCCGCCGGCCGCGCTTCCTCGCGCCGGCCGGGGGTGGGGGTCCTGCGCCCCGCCTGCCGGCTCCTCCTCCTCCTCCTCCGCCCCGCCCCCGCCTCTTTAAAGCGCCCCGCGGGCCCCTCCGGCCCTGCCCGCCGCAGACCGACGGGGCGCACGAGAGCCGCGCGGGAGCCCAGCCGGAGCCCAGCCGAGCGGAGCGGAGCGCAGCGCCCCGGCCGCGGGCAGCCACTGCGGGCGCCGGCGGAGGTGAGGCTCCTGCTCGCGCGGGCGGCCGCCGGGCCCCGCTCCCGCCGCCTGCGAGCCCTCGCAGCCTCGCCTGGCCTGGCCTGGCCTCCCGCTCCGGCCGCGCTCCCCTGCCTGCTGTCCCCCCGCCGCGGGATCCCGGGCACGGGCGCGCAGCTCCTCGGCAGCGGGCAGAGGGTGGCCGCCAAGCGCCGCTCCGCCGTCCGTCCTCCCTCCCTCCGGCTCTTGGGCTGCGGCGGCTCATGGCCTGCCCGGGGTGGCCCCAGCGCCCCCAGCAGCGCGTGCACGCGAGGCCTGCCCGGATCCACAGCGGGGCTCCGCCCGGGCCGCCGCCGCAGCAGCCGGAGCCGGAGCCGCGGCCAGGGACCCGCGGGGAGGGACGGCGCCCGACCCACTGGGCGCCCGGCTGCTCCGGGGAGAAATCGACAGCCGCGGCCGCGGGGACAGCGGCGTCGCGATGGGGGGGGGGGGCGCTGGGGCGGCTGATCGATGCCACATGATGGAAATGTTCGAGCTGGTGCGGAGCGCCTCGGCTGGCTTCCCCCTCCCGGAGCAACGGGCTCTTCGCCTGCCTGCACAAGCTCCTTCCTGGGGATCCGCTTCGCACCGGGGCGTGTTCAAGGAAGGGCTGCTGGGCTGATCTCCAGCTTGGGAAGGGCATTCGGCAGAGGGTCCCGCGCGGCGGCAGGGCAGGGCAGGGCACGGGGGCTTTTTGGTGGTGTCCCCATGCTTTCGGGATAGGCTGCTGCGAGGTCGAGCTCTTGCCCGAGACAGGGAGCTGCAGAGCGGCGCTTCTGGAGGGGGAGGTGGGGAGGGCTGCCTTGAGCTGAGCTGAACCCTTGCCTGTCCTGCCAGCGTTGTCTGGCCAAATCCACCGTTTCCCTGCAAAGCTCTTTGAGACGTGAAATGATTCGTTTGATTTAACAGGTTTATGTATGGCTTGTCCTATTTAAAAAAGCATTTAGACGGTTGACAAGCGGACGCTAATGCATATTAAATAACTATTAAAATGCAATTAAAACATTTAATCCTTTCCCAAACAATCAAGGAAGGGGGATTCCTTCCCAAAATGAGTTCCCCTTACAAAGGGGAGAAGCGCTGTGCTCAGGGACCCTCCGCTCTCCATAGCCCAAGTGGGTGGTGTGTTTACAGGAAGCTTTTGACGGGCTTCGGGGGCGGCTGGAGCTTACTGGGGCCACGGCCTGAGCAGAGCACGTGCTCAGTGTCGTCCTAGTCTTGTCAGAAGAGGACGGATCCTGCACTGGAGCAAATCTATCTGAACAGAAAAGGGAGGACTTGCAAGCCCCCCCCCCGTGCCCAAACCTGCTCCGCTCCCCCCTAGGGCCCCATCTGGCTGCAGGCTGCACCTCGCCAGCGACACAGGCTGAAGTGGCCGTGGCAGATGCTTCTGCCCCGGGCGGGTGGGGAGAGGCGGGGGCTGCTGCCCAGCCCCAAATGCAGAGCCGCCTCCAGGCAGCTGCAAACTCCACTTCCTTATCTGGGCACCTCAGGTGTGCCAATGTGCAGGCTAGAAACCAGAGCAGCTTTCGCCTTGTGGTTCGGTGGGGAGAATTTGGCCGGGTCTTTCCCCTGCTTCTCCTTCAATGCCTCCTTGGATCTTTCCACCCTCCGGAAGGGACAAGATGAGCTGGCTGCCTGTGGGGGAGACGGACTGGCCTGCCCCCCCCCCCCGAGTCCAACTCCCTCCACCAAGCTGTGAAGCCTGACAGTGGTGCCATTGGAATCCAATGCTCCCATCCCAGACCTGTCAGCCGAATGCGGTCCGAGGCCGGTGCTTCAGGTTCTGCCACATGCAGCCGTCATTGGATGCTTTCCTGGGTTTGCAGATTTCTTCCCCATTCCAAGACTCTCACAAGAGTTGGTTCCTGGCAGGAGGAGCCTCCAGCCAAGCACTCTGGAGCCCAGGCCTGGCACGGAAACCGCAGGAGGCGGCCGACCTCCCAGCAGAGCCCTTTGCTTGCTTCTCGCCTTGCTACGCTAGCTCATGCGCTAAAAAGCCCGCATCAGGTGTGCAGCGATTTAAATGACAAGCCCCCGAAGCCATAAAAACCATGAAGACAGGAGAATGTCGGGCTGCAAAGAGGCATCGTGAAACTGTGGCCCGGAGTGATGGCTGAGAAACGGCGAGGGGACCTTCCCTCCCCGTCCTGCTGGCCAAGAGGAAAGCGTTTTGGCAAAGGCCACATAGGGAGAGCCCAGGAGCCGCGTTCAGGCTTGGCGACTTGCCTTTCATCTCTGCCCACTATCCCAGTATTACTGGGTCGCTCCAAGCCAAACACTGGTCGGGCCAGCAGGGAGCAAAGCTGGCCTGGCCTGGCCTGGCCTGACCTGCTGATGGACCCGGAGGAAGTGCTGGCAGCAGA
This sequence comes from Varanus salvator macromaculatus, assembly GCA_023646645.1. NCBI lineage: Eukaryota > Metazoa > Chordata > Lepidosauria > Squamata > Varanidae > Varanus > Varanus salvator. Next base: position 13,417,831 of record JAIXND010000800.1, on the reverse strand, counting down.
AGAGACGCTCAGCCGGTGCCGACTCTCTCCAGGCACGTAATTCAAGCCCCCGGGTGCCTGCCTGCCTTTGGCTGCAGCTCGCTTCCTTTTTAGGCACCTCAAAGGAAGCCGGTTTGCAATTGCTCACTATTGTCCTGGTCGGTTTCACACCAAAGGGGAAGGCAGAGCCCAGGGAGCCCTCCTCGCGCACCGGAGGCCGCCCGCCAGCTCGCAGGATGCCGCAACAGGAAGGGGGCTGGGATGCCGCTCCGGATGGGGCCCTGCGACAGGCCTCTGCTCTTCGGGCCTTGTGAAACGCGCACCGGTTGGCTCACCGCATCACCGCCAAACGTCCCAGAAGCCAAGACCCAAGCGGGAGAGCCGGGTTGCTCCATGGGCTGCCACGGCTGCTCGCCTCTTCCTCCCCACTTCTTTTCCCCGCGTGTGCACACATGTCTGCTGGCAGTGGAGCCCTAGGAAGTCCCCCCTCCATCCGGCTCTTTCTTTCCCTCGCCGGCTGCTGGGTGGATTTGGCTGCTCTGCGCTGGCTGGGCCCCCGCCAGAACTCCAGGTGTCCCTTAAGAAGCTGGGACGGCATTGCCGGCGCCCCGCGGGGGCCTCCCAGACAATGAGCTGCAGCACAGAGAGGGGCTTATCCCGAACTCCCGGTGTTGCGGAAGAGGCAAGCGCACTTGGGAGCCAGCCCAGGCTGGGGGGGGGGGTGTCTGGCCGCAGGTGGGGGGCACTTCCCCCCCATGGAGGCCCCTAGAGTCTGGCCAGCCAGTGTGGCGCCCAGCAAGAGCATCATGCCGCCCACCGGGGCCAGCCACAGACCCTGGCCTGGCCTACCTCACAGGGCTGTTGTGTGAGTACAGTGAGAGGCAGAGGACTGGCTGCACCCACTTAGGCTTCCCTGGGGAAAGGTGGCCCAGGAATGGCGGTCAGCAGAAGGGCCGGGCCTGGTCAGGCTGGGCCCACCCAGTCCATCCTTCCATTCACACGGTACTGAAGAGATGGCATTTTATACTGTTCTGTGAGCCACCCAGAAGGCCTTCAGCTGCAAGGTGGCATACAAATGCAATAGATAGATAAGATGGGGGGGGAGGCCCCGACAGCTGACGCAGCAGTGCTGCCTTGTCCTCCGTAGCACCGGGAGCCACCTCAGGCGCAGCCGACTGAGCCCGACCCGGCCTCGACCCACACAAGGACTCCGTCCCGGGAGACGCAGCCATGCGAGCGCTCCTCCTGGCCCTGCTGCTGCAGGCGGGCCTCTCCTCCCACGTCCCAGGTAGGTGGCTCAGCGGTGCACCCACAAGCACCACGGCCGAGCTCGCCATGGCCTGGGCACATGGCGCGTCCTGGCCTGGGTGCTGAGAACGCCCGGGGTGCTGGGAGGCCGGCCGAGGGTGGAGCGAGGGCCGGCTGGGGATCGCGGTGCATGTGGGGGAGCGTGGCATGGGGTGCACTGGGCCCCCGCACAGCTCTCCCTCTCCCGCTGTTCCGTCACAGAAAGGGAGAAGGACCCGCAGTTCTGGCGGCGCCAGGCCCAGGAGACACTGCAGCGGGCGCTGGGCCTGCAGCGGCTCAACACCAACGTGGCCAGGAACGTCATCCTCTTCCTGGGGGACGGTGAGTGCCGGGGCAGTGGGGGGACGGAGGCACCCCCACAGCCCCCTCCCCGCGTGGTGCTCCTGGGTTTGGCGCGTGTGCCACGGAGCAGGACCACGGGCCGGCTCCGGCCAGGCCCTGAGGACGGTTCTCCTGGTCGCAGGCATGGGGGTCTCCACGGTGACGGCCGCACGCATCCTGAAGGGGCAGCTGCAGAACCAGAACGGGGAGGAGACGCTCCTGGAGATGGACCGCTTCCCCTTCGTGGCACTGTCCAAGGTAAGGCCTCAGGGCGCCTGCTTGGGGCGGAGGGCCGCGGAAGGGCTGCCCCCTCCCGAGGCCGAGGCCGACTCAAGCCCAGCACGCAAGGGAGCGCCTCTCAGCAAGGGCCGCTCGAGGAGGCCTGTGGCTCAGAGGCTGAGCACCTGTGCCACTTGCTCCCTCAGAAGTGCGCTCCACTCCCCCTTCTGTTTGCCATGTTGGGCGGGGAGCGTCGTCGAGAGCAAGCTTGGCAGGAGAGGGGGAAATGCACTCCGAGCAACAACGCAAGGGCGGCCCCCAGCAAAGCCTCAGCCGGGTGGAGTTGGCAGGGCCCGCGGTCGTGCAGCCGGGCAGGGGCCAGGCCGGCCTGGGGTGCCACGGAGGCTGCTCGGGCGGTGCCTCCGCCCCGGGCCTCAGCCCGACCCTGCAAGGAACTCTCCGCAGTGCTGGACCGGCCCACAAAGGAGGAACTCTCTGTACTCCCGCTTTGTGTGGTGCCTCCTCAAGCAGGTCAAGCAACACAGCGCTGAAATATTTAAAATATGTCGATGGAGGAATGAGTGTGAGCGACACCTGAGCATGGCCAGGCAGCCTCCCAGCGAGGCGTTCCAGGTGTTGTGCAAGAGCGGGAGGGCAGGACCGCAGGCAGGCGTGTGCCCCCGGCCAAGGAGGGGGTTCTTGAGGCGGCCCCTGGCCAGGTGGCCAGGCGCCAGGCTTGGCCCGGAGAAGGGGGCTCCGGCATCCCCTTTCACTGAGCCCTTCCTGGGTGGTTTCCAGTGCCCAGGCACTGGGTTGGGGAGCTGAGCCCCCACAACCCAGGGGGCTCGCGAGCCCCCCACCGGCTGCCCACCGGACTCCCTGCCCCTCCAGGTGCTCGCCTTGTTTGCAAAGATGCAAGCAAACTCCTTCAGTGGGAGGCGGCCTACTGCAAAGCGGCGTTGCCTCCCGGCCCGGCCTGCCTCGCAGGGTTGCTATGAGGATGCAGGGGGAGGAGGGGCCCTGCAAGCTGCCTCGGGACCGTCCGGGGGCACAGGGCCAGCCACGAGACCCGAGGATTGTGGAGGAGCACCGCCTTGTGCAAGAGCTGGGGAACTTGGCAGGAGGAGAGGCACTCCCTGCCCCTCCCTGAGGGCTGCTCCCCTGCGCAGGCTGAGCATTGCTGCGGCCGCGGCGTTCTCTCCCCGCAGACGTACAACACCAACGCCCAGGTCCCTGACAGCGCGGGCACCGCCACGGCCTACCTGTGTGGGGTGAAGGCGAATGAGGGCACGGTGGGCGTCAGCGCCGCCGTGACGCGGGCCCAGTGCAACACCACGGCCGGCAACGAGGTCACCTCCATCCTCCAGTGGGCCAAGGCCGCGGGTGAGTGGGCGCCCGGGGCCGGCGGGCGGGCCTGGCCTCCTGGGGAAGCCCGGGGCTGGATGGGGCCCCTGGTGCGCGCACGGCAGTCTCCCAAAATGCAGGGCACCGCTGAACGTTTGAGCACCAAGCGCTGCGCTGCCTCGCTGCTCCTGCTTGCGCCCTCCTTTGGCCCTGAGAGGAGCCAGCGCTGTGTCTCGGCCACCTCTCCAGTTTACCCTCGCAACAACAGCCCTGTGAGGCAGTCAAGGCTGAGAGCCTGGGAGTGGCCCCCGGCGGCCCACGAGCTCCCTGGCCGAAAGGAGCTTGGCCCCAGGGCCGCACGGCCTCAGCCCAGCGCCCGAACCTTTATGCAACCTGGGAAAAGCTTCCGGCTGAAGCCGGATGTAACGTTGCGTAAGAACTGGCTGGGCGGCAGCAAGACTGAGCAGGCGGCTTCCCAGGCCTCTCCAGATCGCGGCCGTTTTGCTGGCTGACCTTCCCAGTGCCAAGGGCTTTGCGAGCCCTTAAACGCTCTGCAGGCAGCAGCTGATTCACCAGTCTGTTTCTGTTGGGAGCGTTCCTCATTTCTCAATCGGGCCTCAAGAGCCAATTGTCACATATTGACTTTGGCAGCTGCTGTGCTGGGCAGCCAGGAGGGAGGGGGGCATAATGGCATTTTATCCCCCGGCCCCTGCCAGACTTTATGAGTTACTTTTCAATGGGCTGCGGATGCAAGACACATCCCGAACCAGGCTGTTTGAGACCTAGTGGGCCCCAACTCCCATCATCCCTGCCAGCCATCTTCTCCAGTGCCCATCCGCTGACCGCAGCCCCTTCCCACGGCTGCCAAGTGTCTGGCAACTTCCTGGCTTGTGCCGCTTTGCCCATTCCAAGAGCTGAAATGCCATCCCCTTGGGGAACCTCTGCCTGCTTCTCCACAGCGGGGTTTGGCCCTCGGGGCAAAGCGTCCCACCCAAAGGTCTCCCTGCCATTTCCCATGCGGGACGCCACTCGGAAAGGCGGCGTTGCCCAGGCCCTGCCTGTCCGGGCCACGGGGGTGGAAGCTGAGTGCAGTCGGAGGGCCGTGCCATGGCGAGGCCACTCCTCTGAAGCCTTGGCCGGGTAACCGCAGCCTGGGCCTGCCACGGCTGGCAAGCTAACCATGCCAGCTCCCTCCTCAGCAGGGGCTGACCAGGTGGACGTGGGCCCGGAGGGACGCCGCTCCTTGCAAACGGGCCCTCTGTGCTCCGGGGTGTTCCAGGAATCCATCACTGCTGATCCCGCCACTTCCTGCCTCCTCTGACCGGCTCTCTCGCATTCGAACCGCTCTCTGGGCGCCACGTGGGCCACCCTTGGAGAGCGCCCCAAAGCTTCAGTGGGCATGAAGCCGCTGCCGAGTGGCGTGGGCGGCTCAGCCATGTTGTGCAGGGCCTGCACCCCATGGGGCCACCCGCTGCCCCCCAGGCTGGATCCAAGGGGATCCTCTTGCCCCTGAAAGCCCTGAGGACATGATCCGAGGGGTGCTTGAGCATACAGAAGCGTTGCCAAGCCCCGGGGGGAGTGGGACCTTTTTCGGTGGCGGCACCCTGAGGAACGTGCCTCTCCCGACGGCGTGACGCATGGGCCGGACCACCCAGGGCTGCCTCTCGGATCGTTCCCAAATAGCAGCGCCCGCTCGCTCCAAGCCCATGTGCTCCGCCTGTGTGCAGGCTGGAAGATGCTCCTTGCCCCTCTCAAGTACATCATTTTATCATTCCAGTGTTTGACTTTGAAGCTTTCGATGTTCTTGTTTTCCTCGTTCCAAGGTCTTCTGCTTTTAGCCATCCGCGTCCTTGAGTGCAGTTCAGCTGACATTAAACATTATGTTTATAAAAATATGCAAATCCCCAGCCAGAACAGCGCCAGGTGACGTTGCTGCTGGCGGCCTGTGGGTCAGAGCCCCGAAACGCCCTGTCCTTGGCAGCCCTGCTCCATCCGGAGCAGATCCGTCCCAGGGCTGGCCTGCCTTGCCTCCTGCAGCCTTTGTTCCCCGAATGATGGCCTGCTCCGGTGAATCTTGCCCCCTCTTGACGCACACAGCCTCCGTTTCACCAGTCCCGCTTCCGCCTTGCTTTGCCGGGGGATGCAAAGCTCTCTCTGTCGGTCCAGGGCCTTTGCGAAGCTCTCCTGCAGCCCCACGTTTCGAGGGCGTCCTCGTTCTCCCTGCCCGCTCCGGGAGGATGGCTGAGCACTGGCCGAATCCCTGTGGAGGGCCGCTGTGGCCTGCCTGGTCCGGAGGAGGGGCGAGAGTACGTCAGACTCGCCCACACGGTTTCAAATGGTCCTGAACCCAGAATGGGGGCCGGGGGTGGGGGCAGATCCACGCAGCCGTGGCTGTGATTAAGGGGACCCATTCTGCCCATCTGCCTCCTCGAAATGTTTGCAGGCGTCCAAACAGTGGATTTTTCCTGTTTGTTTGGTTTTTTAAGCTAATAAACAGATGGAAAAGGCCAACATGGCTTTTTTTAAGGCAAACATTGCAATTTAAAAAGCATTCTGTTGAGGCTAAAAACCATTCAACCTTTCAGGCGAGAGGTGAAGCGCAGACACCCTCGTTCAATGCCCCAAGAAGACCCTTCTGGGCGCCGCGGCTCTTCGCAGCCCTGGCCGGCCTCTGCGGTCGTTCCGTGCTTTTTTTGGGGCCGGGGAACAGCAGATCAAAGGCTGGCATTTCCAGGTGCCCGCGCTTGGCACGCTGCTGCCGCCCGCCTTTTTCTAAATCGGGCTGTGGCCAAGACAGTGTTCCTTTCTGTGCATCGGCCGAACCGGGAGTAAAAATAGGCCCCTGGATTTCCCTTGGAGGACTGTGCCCCCATTCCGGCGACAAAGGGGGCTTGTGCTTCATGCGCGGTGCCCCACTGGGACTCTGCAGACAGGCGGGGGAAGGAGGGCCGTGGGGAGAGGGCAGGGATGCGCCGGAGCGGACAGAGCACCCTTGTTCTCCACGGACAGGCGCCAGGGGAGGCGGAGGCCGCGCCAGCCAAGACCCGCTCGCAGAATGTTTAACCGGATCGGCGGCAGCGATCTTTAACTGGCGGGTGATAGCGGCCTGGACGAGCGGAGCGCTGCCTCTGCCGGCTCACTGCTTGACCTCGCTGAGTGCCCGAGCAGGGGCGGGGGGCAGGAGCGGAAGGGCGAGCGCTTTCTGGGCCACTCCGCCCAGCCTGCCTGCCCTGCGACTGGGCGCTTCCAGTCCTGCGTCCGGGACGGGGCATGTGGGTGGGGGCTCAGGCTTGGGCCTAGCAGGGGCCCCCTCTCCCCCAGGGCATCTGCCCCTTCACCTGCCACTGCTCTGGCCACAGTGCAGGTGAGGAGCCAGAGATGCTGCGGCCAATTGCTCCCGGGCGTGCAGCCTGCCATCCCAGTGGGGGCGGCCATGGGCGGCAGGGGCAGAGCAGGAGGCCCAGGCGGGGAGCCTCACCCCGAATGTGGGAGCTGGTGTGGGCACTGGGGGCACATGCAGGCTCAGGCCATGCACGCCATCCTGAGCAGCGCCTCCGCCCCCTGTCGCCCCAGGCAAATCCGTGGGCATCGTCACCACGACGCGGGTGAACCACGCCACCCCCAGCGCCGCCTATGCCCACTCCGCCGACCGGGACTGGTACTCGGACAACGAGATGCCCGCCGAGGCGCTGCAGCAGGGCTGCAGGGACATTGCCCGCCAGCTGGTGGAGAACATCCCGGACATCGAGGTGAGAGCGGCCCGGCCCGGGGGGAGGAAGGCCGCTGGCCCACGGCCAGGCTGTGCAAGCACGGGAGTGTGCGCTTCCACACAGAGCAGCACGTGGCGCTCAGTGTGCGTGTGTGGCTGTTACGGACCATCTGACTTGGGGACCCCTTGGAATGGAAGCCCCTAAAAGGCCCCACTGTGCGGCCCCGCTCAGCTCCTCCAGGTTCGAGGCTGCGGCTTGGATGGGCGCAGCGCTCCCTTGTCCTGGACCGGAGCTCCCAGCGCCACCCCCTCGCAGGGGTCCCAGCAGCGGGCTGCAGCCCAGCCCCAGCCCACCTGGGGTCCCGATCCAGCCGCCCAGGTCCCCCACCTGGCCACTCCTGTTTCTGCCCCCCAGCCTCCTGCTCTTGGAGTCATCCCCCTTCTGCGCCTTCCCCCCATTCAAAGAGGCTGGAATCTTCCTAGGGACCGGACAGAACTTGAAAGAAGCTGGTCCCCTGATTCTTTGGGGCCTGCGGCCACTTTATGTGGGGGCGATTTCTGTGGCTCTGCATTGGCAGGGATCCGTCCCCGGGAAACGGTGCCTGCAGAGCATGCCCTTCTGCAGAGGCAGCTAGGCCCAGACACAGGCTGCGCCGTGCGACAGACCGGCCTGCTCCGGATGCCAGAAGCACTCGCCTCCCTGGGCACAGGCGGCTGCTCTGGAGAGCAGCGCCCGAGTGGTACGTGAGGATGCAGCGCATTTGCCTCCGGCACGTGGAAGCACGTCAGGCTGAGCCTGTGAGCTACATGACAGGCGGGGTGGAAATTCGAACCCACGTTTCCGCCAGCTGACACGGAAGCTACCGATTATTTATCTTTCTGGGTGGAGCTCAAGAAAGGAGGGCGCACCTCATCCTGCTGCACAGCATGCCCGGGAACCGGTCCAGTGGCCCCTGTCCTTGTCTGGGCCGCCTCCTCCTCCCCCCAAGCCAGTAAGCCCTGGCTGAGCCTCCGGAGGGCAACGGGGCGGCCATCTTGTGCTGGATCCCCAGGCCGCAGGCAGGGCAAGGAGAGCCGCACCAAGGAAGCAGAACAGTGAGGACAACCTCTGAGGAGGGCCCTCCAGCAGCCGCCCGGAGCAGGACCCCCAGGACCGCTTGCCTTGACCGGGGCCCACAGCTTCAGCCGGCGCTTTGGAAGGGCAGTGCCGTGACGGTCCTCGGCCCGTCGCAGGGGGCAGGCAAGAGGGATGCAGCAGGGGGGCCTTCGCGACCGAAGCCAGGCCCTCTCCTCCCGCCATCGTGTCTTGCCTTGCCGAGCGGCTTGTGGTCGCGGGACTTGGCACGTCTCCCTGTGACTTCAGAGATTTCCTAAGCCCTGCCTGGATCTCCCAGGAGTCGTCTGGGCACCGCTTCCAGCCCTACGGCTCCTTCCCTAAATCCCTTTTCTTCCTTTCACTTAAACTCTCTCTGAGACCGAATGCTGAGCAGCTGCGGAGCCGCCTTGAAGCCCTTTGAAGACTGGAAGTTGGCAGGATGCGCACCCCCCCACCCCCTTCCTTTAAAAGGATTGAAAGAAGATCCTCAGTTCTCTTCCTCGTTGTTTCTTTTCTTTGTCCTGCAACTTTGGAGGATGCCCTTCCACTCGGGTGGCACCCTTTATTCCAACGCAGCACGATTCCCGTGCAGATTCTCTCTCGGGTCCTGACTCCGTGGTCAGCTCGTTCAGAAGTGCCGTCATCCCAGGTCGGGGCAGCTCCCTCAGCCGCACGCCCTCCAGCGCGGCGCCTGCAGCTCCCATCATCCCCAAGGAATCCCTCGGGATGGACTTCCAAGTAACCATGCCCAGAACTGTCTCTCAAAGTGGGGCGGACCTGCCCCGGCTGCACGAGGCGCCAGCCCCCTCTGGAGAGGCAGTTTTCCTCCCTTTCGCAGGAGAAGGACCTATTTGCCAAGATCTGCATGTTCCAAAGCGCAATCACATTTAACACGCATCCTGCAACGTGCGTTTGCCTTTCTGTTCCCCTCAGAGCTCTTTGCTCCTCCCAGCTTGTACCAAAGGCTTGATCGCTTGGCCTGGCTTTTCACGGATGAGCAGGCAAATGACCCACGGCAGCACCTCCCACAGGCTTCATGCTCTCGGGCACTCCAGGTCCGAGGCTCTCCAAGACAGGTGGAGGGCACGTGTCCCTCAGATTCGAGCCTAGAGTGCCCCCCTCTCTGCCCACCTGGGAAGCACCTTGCCCTGGATCCCCCCGAAGCTGGAGGCCCTCCCGTTGCTCGGCCTGATTCCTGAGAGCTCGTAAGCCCTCCTCTCAGCTGGGTCGTGCCCGCAGCACAGCGATCCATCCCCTCGCCTGGACCGTCATGGCGTGTCGACCAAAGCGTTTCCACAGCCACCGGTCCGGCGCCCCATCCGAAGGCCACCGCTGCTGCTCCGAGGACCCGCTCGTCTCTGCGCTCACGGGGTGCTGGAGCACGGGAGACGAGCCATTCCCAGGAAAGAGAGGGACTTCTCTGCAGCGCCCGTTTCCTCAGGCACAGGACGTTGGCCAAAGAGGCCTCCGGAAGGGCACCCACTGTTGCAGCCGGCACATTCCAGGCTCGCCGAGCAGAGGCGCATGACAAACTGAGGGCAGCTCAAGCCTTCTATCGGGGCTGTTGAGCGGGACACACGGGATGCGGCGCCGTGCCAGGGCGGCCCATGCCAGCTGGCTGCGGTGCCCAAGAGGTGCGGATTGCTGCCTGCCGCAGTTCCAGGGAAAGGATTCCCCTGCCGGCTCGGCAGCCGACCTGAGTGGCCCTGCTTGGTGGAAGGATGGGGAGACTCGCAGCCAGCTGCACCTCGGACTGATGCTCTGGTCTTTGCGCCAGCGCTCACGCCATCTTCTGCCTAGAGAGGCGCAGGTGGCAGGGAAAGAGGCCTTTGCAGAGGGCTGACCAGGGGCCGCTGCGTGGCCACGCGGGGTGCAGCGGGCGCTTAAGGAAGCCTTCCCACCCTTTCCATAGCCGCAATGGTGCCGTGACGTTGCTTTGGTTTGCTTTGGTTTGCTTTGGTTTTGCTTTGGTTTGCTTTGAACCGTGACTGGAAAATGGTTTTGCCGTCGTTCCACCCTATATGGGCACGGAGGCAGTTGTAACATGCGGAGAAGGGGCACAGCAGGGCTGGGAGTGGGCACCCTGCCCCCCGAGGCTGACTAGCGCCCAGCCTGGTTCCTGCCCCTGCCCTCTGTCGATGCTTAGAGCGCTTGTGCCGCATTTGGGCTGCCAGGCAAGGACTGGAGTTTTGCCTTTTCCTCCTTGAAGGCTTTTTCTCAGGCAACAGGAGGACGGTGGGAGGGCAGGGGCTTCGTGGCCCCAGGAGGTTCCGCTAACAAGGTGAAGTGAGAGCTGCGTCAAAGCACCTTTGGGGACTCCGCAAGGGGGGCTCTGGATGAGGTTAAGCGGCCCTGGGAAGCAGGAGCAGCAGCTTCCCTTTCGGCTTGAGGCCCCAGCAACTCCCTGGGCGACCTGGGCTGGACCTACTCTACAGGGTTGTTGTTGTGAGCATCAGGTGGAACAGGCGGAGAGCCACTTTGGCTGCCGGGGCAGAAGCAGCTCAGAGCCAGGAAGGGAGAGAGAGGCCGGCTTCCCAGCTTGGCTCACGGGGTCCAGCAGCTGCATAAAATCTAAACACGAAATCTGTTTCTGCCCTGTGCCATTTGGACTCCTCCATCTTGAGAGGGGCTCCCCTTGCACACAAGTGGAGGCCGGGCCCACTGGGGCACGGGCAGCTCCTGGGCATGAATCCGGCGGCGTTTTCCAGGCGCAGGCCACCCATGCATTATTCATGCATGTCAGGGGACATTAACCTAATGACTCTGGAAGGAAGTGCGCCCAGGGGGAGACCGTCCGGCTGGGAGGAGGCGGCCCGGCGCCTGTTTCCACCGATGCTGTTTACGTGGAGTGCTGCTCGTTCCCCCGCACGGAGAAGCACTCAGAGAACCCGATCTTCTCGTGGCCGGTGAGGGACTCGTGGACCATCAAGACCACCACCGTTGGCTCAGCCCCTGGAGGGCCCAGTGCGGGATTTCGTGGCCTTGGCGTGACTCTCAGGCTTCTGGCCAGAAGAAACCCTGCTCCCTTCCTCTCCCCGGTGGGGCAAGTGCTCGTGAAGGCCAGCTTTCACAACGCAGCAGAGAACCAGGCCACGGACGGGGCTGCCAGTAAAGGGGCCGGTGCCACAAGCCACCGACCATGGATCCCACAGAAGGCGCCCCTTTCCCCCAGAGGCCGGGGGCCGGTGCCAGCGGGGCGCCCGAGCCAGGCTTGGCACGGCGCTGCCACCCGATGCCAGGCAGAGCTCGGAGAGCTGCCGCGGCCCTGTCAGGGTGCACCGCTGCCCCAGCGCCTTGCCACGCTGTGGCCGGGCTCCGTGCCCCATTCAGGGGCAGCTGCAGCCCATGGAACCAGCGCCACATTTTTCCCGGGGTTACTAAACAGGGTGTGCCGCTCGGTGTGAAAAGTACCCCAGAATGGAGCAGAAGCCCGGCTGAATCTGTTATTTAAGCTGCTTCATAAGCTCCACTTTACACACGCGTGCGCTCTCTCGCTCTCTCGCTCGCTCTCTCACACACACACACAAGCTGACTTTTTTCCAGGACTAGAAATAATTACATGTTGGAGGAGCCAACTCTGTTTAACAGAAATCGGCCTGTGTGTAATTATGATGAAGATTATTTCTTGCTGTTTGTGCTGCTTTATGATTCACCTTCAAAGACCTCAAATCCGGTGAGGAGGCAAGGCTGGGAGGGCTCACAGGAACGTAATTGTGGTCGAAGAAATCCGTTTTCAATTACAGGGCGTCTCAAGCTGCAGGGCTGGCTGAGCCAGGAGAGGCCTTTGTGGGGCGGGGGGCTGCCGAGGGGGCTTTCTCTCCAGCAGCCAAGCGCATCTTCCCAGGGCTGGCCAAGCACGGCGGGATCTGCCCTTCCACGCGGCCGTGAGACCCCCCGCCCGAGGCCAAGGGCCCCTCTGGTCCCAGCCAGATCCCCCAGAATGGCCAGCCTGGTGGCGCCAGGGCAAGCCTGGAGCTCTCGTCCCCGAGCCCCTGCCGGGACGGGGCCCTCATCAGTGCCGGAACAGGCCGGCCACCAGCCCAGCCCTGGCAGGCAGCGCCCTTCACCGGTGTGCCTGGCCCCTGCGCTGCAGCCGCATGCTGCCTCCGGAGCAGAGGTCCCACATTCCTGCCCCATCCATACTGCCGGGCCGGCCGAAACCTGGTTCAGCGGTTCGAAGTCTGCAAGGCCCCCACAGACCAGCTGCCCCACGCCCTCCCAGGGGCTCTCCTTGGGGCAGCTAGTTGCCCCCTGTGAGAACAGGATCCGCCCGGGCTCCAGGGCTTGTCCGACCTTCTCCTCTGTTGCCACAAAATGTTGCAGCGGGGACTGCTCAAAACAGTTCTTGGAGCAGCCAGAATATATTAACCTAGCTAGCAATATGCATTGAAATGTATCCCATACTTATTTAATATAGGTTATTATTTCTTTGTTACTTTGTTCTAACTATGTTGTTAGTGTTGCTTTAACACAAAGCACTGCACCACGTTCAGGGTATTTTTAAATCACAAAGATCATTCTTCTTGCTTAACTTGGACTATTGCCCAGGTGGCAGGTGGGGTTCAGGAGAGTTTAGATCACGGTGCCAAACAGCAACAATAAAAGCAACCCCAGATAAATGACGAGAAATAGCTCATCTAAATAGCAAGCGCATTTGTATGGCTTGCATAGAAACCGGGAACCCTGGTGAACGGCCCACTGACCGGCTTGCGCGGCGGCTGGAGAGGTGGCTGGCCAGAGGGGGGCCTTCGGCTTGCCCCTGAGGCGAGCGACCCCTGACCCCCTCGAATGCGGGGACAGGCACCCCTCTCCGGGACTTTTGGACAGCCGAGTAGCCGAAGTTCTCTGTGTGGAGCACAATGCATGGGGAGCAGATGCTTCGCCCATTCAGAAAAACTGATACCGTGAGAACGGCACGGAACAAAACAAAGGCAGGATTAAAAATACAAAACCTGCAGCGAGGCAGCACGCCACTGAGACGTCAGAGAAGCGGCCTTGGGAAGGAACTGCCATGGAGAAAGGCTGTTTCGGGGTGGGGCCGCGCTGTGGTGGCCCTGGTGGCTGGTGGTCCACTCAGTAGGGGCTCCCTGGTCACCTGTGTTGCTGGCGTGGCAGCAGGAGCCCTGCGGGTATGGACTGGATGGAGGCGAGGGCCCGGCTGTCCCACCTGCCAGAGACTCACGGCCTCCGTCTCTCTGTCCCGACTCAGGTGATCATGGGCGGTGGCCGGAAGTACATGTTCCCCAAAAACACCAGTGACGTGGAGTACCCCAACGAGGAGAAGTACCGGGGGACGCGGCTGGACGGCAGGAACCTCATCGACGAGTGGAGGAAGACGAAGCCGAGCGGCAAGGTGAGGCGGACAGAGCTACCTGGACGGATTGCGCCACGGTGTGTGGGCAGCAGTGTGAGTGCCGGGCTCCACTCCGCTCAGTTCGGCCTCCGAAGGGCACTGGGCACCTTGGCCGGGATCCTGCCCTGAAAGGCGCAGCAAGAAAGGTTGCCTCAGCCCCAAGCCCACGGCAAAGGAGGCCCCTGCCCCTGCGGAGGAACCGCAGAAGCAGGCCAGCCTGGCCTCCTGTGGTGGGAGGACCCGGAGCCCGAGCCTGGCCCCAGGGCAGGCCGCCTGGCCTCTCCTAGCCACACCTGGCCACTGGGGCCGAAGGAGGGCCTATATGTGGGTCGGAATGCTCAGGCAGGCGCCCGCGGGAGAGGTGGCTTGGGTGCCCGTGGCCCCTTAGCGCATTCGGCCCCTTGGGACGTGGAACCGAGCGGGGCGCTTCCCGGAGAGCTTGCCGGCTGGCCCAGCTGCGCTGAACCACGCGGGGCTCAAGACTCACTGCCCCCATCTTTCCCCAGAGTGCCCATTACGTGTGGAACCAGACCGAGCTGATGAAGCTGAACCTGAGCAAGGTCGACTACCTGTTGGGTGAGTCCCGCGGGGACGGGCTTGGGAGCAGGTCCCCTGCCCATGCAGCGAGGGCTGGGTTCCTCAGAGGTACTTCGGTCTCAGCGGGACCCCACCAGCTCCAAGCCTGTTCAAGACGTGCCTTTCCGTGGGCCCTGACATCCAGCCCGGGAGCAGCGTCTTGTCCAGGAGCACCCCCACAGTTCTTCTGGGGTTCTCCAAGGGGGGATCGGGTATGGAAGGGGCCCACAGGGCAGTACCCACTCCCGCCGTCCCCACAGGCCTCTTCGAGCCCATCGACCTGATGTACGAGCTGAACAGGAGCAACAAAACAGACCCTTCCCTGACGGAAATGGTCCGGGTGGCCCTCAAAATCCTGCAGCGGAACCCGCTCGGGTTCTTCCTGCTCGTGGAAGGTAAGGCTGGGTGGAGGGGCCGGTGGGCGCAGGGGATGTGGAGCCAGTGGCCACTCGGAACCTCGGGGCTGTGGGTCCTGGCCCAGCTGGCGCCACCCGTGGACAGGTGTGCTGAGATGGCATTGTTTGTGGCTGCCCCCATGCGCGACCTGCTTTCATAGGGCGGTGGAATTTTAGTTAAGAATTGTTGCTGCTGCCTGAAGTTTTCCGCATTTCGGTTTGTGCTGGATGGCACTGGACGCGCCTTTGGGGAAAGTGCTCGTAACCGGCAGGCCTGTCAGCTTTGCGGCCCCCATGCCGGTCTCTGAGCCGCCTTCCCGGCTCTCTTCCAGGGGGCAGAATCGACCATGGGCACCACGAAGGAAAGGCCAAGCAGGCGCTGCACGAGGCTGTGGAGATGGACCGCGCTATCGGCCTGGCGGATCGCGAGACCTCCTTGCAGGACACGCTGACCGTGGTCACGGCCGACCACTCCCACGTCTTCACGTTCGGAGGCTACACGCCCCGTGGCAATTCCATTTTTGGTGCGTACCGAGCTGTTCCAACTGTGTCCAGTCAGGCCCGTGGGGGCAGCTTCCTTGGAAGAGGGAGGAGGCCGTGGGCCGGCCACACAGGCCCGGTCTAGCTTGCGGAAGGCACGGTCCACCTCTGGTGACTCAAGGAACCATTCCCACCTGCTGCCAATCCGCTGACAAAGCTGGGCTCCTGGCCTGGTCGGCACGAGGAGCTTTCTGGCTTTCCGGGAAGCGGCGAGCCTTCTGGCTTGGTCCATCGGCCTTCTGGGCTGCCGGCCGCCACCTCGAGCCTGCAGACACACAATGCTCTTCGGCGCAGCGCTGAGGGTGGGCAGCGAGCTCCACACCGTGCTTGCCGAGCGCCTCCCGCTTCCCACGGTTGTCAGCTGGCCCCAACGTCCCACATCGTGGGCAGAGGGTGGGTGGGCGCCCGCGTTTGCTCACAGAAGCCGTTCCATGTTGAGACAATCGTGGCAACAGCCCTGTGGGCTTCCGCAGCCTCCTTCGGCCCCTGTGCAAAGTCACGTTTGTGGCTAACCTTCCGAGGGCTTTGGAAGGCTTCCCAGAGCAGGAACCTTCGCTGCCGGGTGCCTGCACCTCCCCCCCTCACGACCTCCTGCACTGGATCATCTCTCTTGCCGTGACAGAGAACAGCCCATCGTATTATTCCACTGAAATGGATGAGGTGTTGGACTTTGTCATTGTTATCCTGGGAAGCGTTTCAGTATCCCACCCTGTCCTCTCGAGATGGTGCACGGACTGTTTTATGGGCCCTGCCCACTTCTCTTGGCTTCCTTGCAGCGCATACTTGGCTCCAGGCCTCCTCACTCCAAAACGGAAGATAAATTGTTCTTAGGTGCCTGAAAAATATCGTATTGTACCCAAACATTTCCATCCTCAGGGGCTCTGTATCTTTCTCCAAGCATGTTACAAAGGAAGCCTGGAACATTTAGACAAAGGAAGCATTGGAAAGATTCTGTGGATGCATTGGGAGAAAGATAAGCGGCCCCTAGGGGAGGACATCGCTTTCCAGAATGCATTGGACAGAACTAAAAAAAATATTTTTCGAGTCACCGAGTCATGGATTCATAGATTAGTACAGCTGCAAGGAGCCCTGAAGGCCATCAGGTCCAACCCTTGCTGTTTCGCAAAACAAGATCCTTCCGTTCTGCAGGGTGGGAGTGCTTCCCCTGTGGGGTGACCCTTCTAGTTTTCCTAGAAGGCTCCTGCTCCAACGTTGCCGCTTGGGACACACTGTTTGCACTGCATCCAGCCCTTCCTGCTGGTTATGAAACCTGCAGTGCTTTTGGTAGGTGGGGTGTGAGACCGGGCAGCTAATTCCTTCTTGTCCCCTGGCCTAGGACTGGCCCCGATGCAGAGCGATGTGGACAAAAAGCCGTTCACCTCCATCCTCTACGGAAATGGACCAGGGTACAAGCTGGTCGCCGGAGAGAGGGAGAACGTTTCCACAGTGAACTTCAGTGAGTCCATTCATCTCTGTACTGCCGGAAGTCGCACTTCTCGGGGCACGTCAGCAAAGCCAACACAAAGCCTTGCAGACATTTACACATAAGAGACAATGGCTTGCACACAAAGGCAAACACTGTGAAATGGTTAAAAAGCTAGAAAGCACACTCAGGAGCTCGGCAGCTTCCGGAGGGCTGGTAAAAACGGCATGGGGGGTTTTCTCACCTGCCAGCAAAGGGCTGGGCATGGAGCACACCGTAACCTGGCACTGAAAATTTGGCCAAACCGTGCTAGGTGGACTTCCATGGGCATCAGACGCTCACCCCCCCCCCCGAAACAGGGCTCTGGTGGCCCTCCATAACCGAGCACCCTCCCGGGGGGTGCCCTACACAGAGTTCCAGATGCTTTGTGTAAAATTGGCAAGGC
Source organism: Varanus salvator macromaculatus (assembly GCA_023646645.1). Classification (NCBI taxonomy): domain Eukaryota; kingdom Metazoa; phylum Chordata; class Lepidosauria; order Squamata; family Varanidae; genus Varanus; species Varanus salvator. The sequence goes on along the minus strand of JAIXND010000800.1, from coordinate 13,401,123 downwards.
TCTGTTCTGCTCACACCGTCCCCGGGCTCCAGATCATGACAAGCGCAGGCGGTGGAGGCAGTCGCTCCCTCCGGCTCTGGCCACCCCCTTGGCTGCCTGCTCGCTGCAGTGGGGGCTTCATGCAGCCCGAGGGCTGGATCCAGTGGCGGGGAGGCCTGGGGAGCCGTCTCCTACTGCGGGCGGCCGGCCAAGGGCTAAAGGGGCAGGGGCAGGGCACCCAGGGGCCAGACCTTGCAGCTTGGGGCCCTCGCTGCCTTCAGACCCACACACCAGCCCTGCAGGTGGGACCCAGTGCAGAGAGTGGGCAGCCAGCCAAGGCGCAGTGGCAGGGAAGGGGGCCTGCGCCTTGAGCCCAGCGGCTGGGTCTCTTCCCAGCCCCCTGCCCGAGGGAGGAGGGCTCGGCACCCATCCCGGGGTGGTCCTGCGCAGCAAGGGAGACGGCGCCACTCTCTCCCCCCCGCCACCGTGCCGCTCACCTGCTCCCTCGCCTCTCCCCACAGCGGATGCCAACTACCAGGCCCAGTCTGCCGTGCCGCTGCGCATGGAGACCCACGGTGGGGAGGACGTGGCCGTCTTCGCCAAGGGCCCGATGGCGCACCTGCTCCACGGCGTCCACGAGCAGAGCTACATCCCGCACGTCATGGCCTACGCTGCCTGCCTGGACGAGGGCAAGCCACACTGCCACTCCGGCGCCCCCGGCGGGCCCCGCACCCTCCTGCCTGCGCTCCTCTCCTCGCTTCTGCTCCGACTCCTGTTCTGAGGACCCTCTGGGAGCGCCTGCGCCCCTTTTCCTCTTGGACCACGTGCCCCAGCTGGACAGAGCGGGGCTCCTCCCCACGCAGAGACTTCCTGTTCAAACTCCCAGCTCAGGCTTTGAGGACACCAGGCACGGCTGGAACTCTCTTCCCCAGTCCCCATGGGCTTCCCCATGGGATTCCAGTCCCCATGAGCCGCCGGGGACTCTGGGACCAGGCCTTGGGGGCCGGTCACGGGGAGCTCGTCCCCGGTCCGGGTGTTCCCGGATCCACGCCAAGACACGCATGCGGAGACACGGGCTGAGCTCTCCGGGAAGAAGTGAGCTTGGTTTGGGCCCTCCTGGCAGGAGCGCTCTGTTTTGCCCTGCTTAAGGCGGCTTCTGCCACACGAAGGCACGACACCTGGACAGGTGGAAGACGCAAAGGAGAGACACTCGCTTTTGCCCCCCCTCCCTCCCTCCCTCCGTCTTTCCCGATCCAGTTTTGCTGATCTGAATGGCAACTCTCAGGCCCCTCATGCCCCTGGTCAGCTCACAGCCGCCTCCTAACTTTGCCCCAGGGTGGTGCGGAGCCTTCAGCCAGCTCCCACGTCATCCAGCGCCCAGCCGGCGTCCTGCGGAGCCGCTCGGAGGCTCCAGGCAAAGTGGTGGGGGCTCTGTCCCGCAGCCCCGAGCTGAGCCATGCAGTCGGTTGCTAGGCAATGCTGGGGTGGCCGCCACTGATCGGCACGACTGTGAATCGATGGCTGCTAGTCCTGGTGGCCACGTGCTGCCTCTGCTCCCCGTTCACTGGGGAGCATGGGTGGGGGAGCGCTGTTGTGCTCATGGCCGGCTGATGAGCTGGGGCTGGCTTAGCACGCAGTGCCCTTCTCAGTCCCTCGATGTGCTCTGCCAGCCACCCAGGCAGCCGCCTGTGCCCGTTTCAGGGACAGACACTCCGGCCCAGCAAGTCCCGGGAGGCCCCACCGCTCTCCTAGTCCTCCTTCCCACCAACACCAGCAGCTTGGCGGTTCCTGGTCTTCTGCGCTGTTTCTTCTTCGCGCTCGGAGGCTGACGTGCAGAACACCGGAGCGCGTGGCCCGTCGGTCCCATTGGCAGGGCTGCTCTGCTGGGGCGCTTCGGCCAGCGGAGTAACTGCCTCGGGGTTCACGGGGGGGGCAGCAAGAAGACGCTTCCTTAGCAGGGGCGCTGGCACCCCCTGCCACCCACTCAACCCTCCCCGTCCCCCCGGAGCTTAGTGCCGTCTTCCCAGTAGTTAAGCGGGGAATGAATTTTCCCTGCACCGAGTCCCCATTCCATGTTGCAAGGCGAAGACTTTGGCGTGACCTGGTCTTGAGTCGTATTTGCGGTAGAAACGACCTGCTCGTAGTGGGGGTGGAAACGGATCGGCCTGGACTGAGCGGGATCGGTGGCTACCCTGAAGTTTGGGGCTCCCTTTAAGGGACAGACGCCCAGGAGGAACGTGTGCACGGGAAGCGTGGTCACCAGGCTGTGGCACTTGTGTGGTTCCAGCCCTCTCTTCTCTGGCAATGAGGTCGGAAGAAAAAGTGCGCTGCGGCCACAAGTGGCCCCTTCACCTGTCCGGACAGACGTGGCCTTCCAAGAGCAGAGTCTCGAGCCAACGCAGGGAATAGGAGACCCCCAAATCAAGCCGATGCCGGCCCCCACCTCACCGGTGAGCCGTCTTACCCTCGTCACCCAGTGACGCCTCTTGCGTCTCGACCCACCAGCCGCCCCACAGGGTGAATCCCCAGGCGCTGGAATGCGTCAGAGCGCTCCATCCCTTGACCCAGCGAGGTCAGCCCACCCCCGGCCCCATCTTCATTGGCTTGCAGACCGACTGTTTCTTGCCAGGCAAATAACTTGCTGATTGATTTGCAAAGTGGTTGACATCAGATGTTGCTGCAGAAAGAGAGGCATGTTGTTGTTTGAGAAAAAAGAGCCCCTAAATTGATGGATGGTCCCTTTCTGTCTGGGAAATTTCAATTAGGAAGAAAAGGGGGGGAGTTTAAAAATAAAATTATTTTGGAACAACTGGGCACACATACCAGCCTGCTTTGCAGAAAGCAGGGCCGGGTGGGAGGCCTGCTGCGGGGGCTGGGCTTCAGGGACAGCCGCTCGGGAAGAGGCGCAAGAGCCACTTTTGCTCCTGGGCTGCAAAGCCCAGTCTGAGCGGACCGGCACCCCGGCACCCCGATTGTCCAGACACGGGGCTCACGGTGGGTTGCACAGCTGGCAGGCCAGTGGTCTCCGAGCCCTGATCCTTCTCGGCCCGTGGGCGCCTTCGGATGTCCCTGCAAAATGGCAGCTGCAGCACAGTGTCGGACATAAGGCGGCCGCTGTGGGGCTTGGAAGCGTGTGAGCTGAAAGCCCCCGAGTGCTGCGGGGGCCCAGCAGCTCTGGGTCACGTGGAACGTGGTGCTCCCTGGGCAGTGGGCTTGGCCGTTCACAAAACGGGAGCCACGACCGGCCACGGATCGCTCGCTCCCCAGCATGGGGGGAGTGGTGCCCCGAGCACCAGAACACGAGCCACGCCTTGGAACCCCACAAGGAGCCGGCCTCCCCCAGAAAGAAGCATTAAGAAGAGGAGAAACGCTGCAAACCAGGCAGGGCAGGCGGAGTGCACCGGGGAGGCCCCAGAAGGGAACAAGTGCCGCAGGCAACCATGGACGGAGGCTGCGGGTTCAAGGTGGGGCTGCTTTGGAGCAGGGCAGCCTCTTGGCATGAGGAGCCGCTGCAGGGGAGGTGGGGGGCCGGCTGAGGGCGGTTGCAGTGGGCCCCGTCTGGCATGGCACCGGGGCTCCTCGCCTGCTCTCCCCAGTTGAGTGCCTGGGTAGTGCAAGCCCAGGGCGGTGAGCGGGGGGAGGCCAGTCCGCTCTGCTCCCTCTCTGGTAGCCCTTTCGTCGCTCTGGCGAGCCCATGCTTCCGGCGACTGGCACCCGGAGGCCTCCCGGGGCCGTCGGGGGCTCTCTGGGAAGGCCCCGGCCAGCAGGCGGGCGTGCCCTGCCCCCCCCCAGGCCGCGAGCAGGAGGCCACCCGGACGCCGGTCTTCCCAGCGGCTGAGCCACCTTCGGGAGCGCGTGCCCCCCGGAACGCCTCGTGGTCTCGCGGCTTCTCCACAAGGGCTCCGGACCAGTCCTGGCGGCTGCAGGCACAGTCGCTTTCTGTTCTGGGGGAGCACGGGGGGGGGGGCTCCGCCGACGCTGATGCCTGAATATGTAGAGAACAAACAGGGCAGCCACAGAGGAGAAGCCAAGCGCGAGGGAGCCAGGGCGGCTGGCGGCCAGCGAGCATTCTCGGCACTTTTATTTGTGCCCGCCCAGTTTTTAAAAATACCAGGTTGCACTGAGACGAACCTGCTTGAAATATCCTCTCAGCAAACATCCGAGGCTGGCACCTTTGGAGCGGCCCGAGCTTGGCCCGGGTCCCCGCCGCCGCCGCTTCTCCGAGGGCTCTTCGCCCAGGCAAAAGGCACCGGCTCGGGGCGCAGGGCAGCAGCGGGGAGGGCTCCAGATGGCCAGGAGAGGCTTGGAGGGTTTGGCTACCGAGGGAGAGCCAGGTGTGCTCCCTGGGCCGGCCAGGGACGGGTTCTCGCTGCACCTGGTCCTGCGAACAGCGCCCATGCCCCGCTGCTGGCCGGCTGAGGGTGGCTGCTTCCCAAGGCAGGGGCGGCACCAGTCCGGCGGCCAGCGAGGGCTCGCTGGGCTCCATGCGTGGGGTCAGGTTAACTGGAAAAAGCAGTGCTGAGCGGAGGGGCCCTCCTGGGCAGGGCCCTCCTGGGAGGAGCCCTCCTGTTCCTCTGGGCTCGTGCAGCAGCCTTGCCTGGCTACCCCGGCGCTTTTCTGCTGGAAGAAGCCAAAGGGGGAAGGCTCCCCGCACCCCCAAAGCAGCAGTGGCAGCCCCCCCGGCCCCCCCCGGCCCCAAAGCCACCTGGGCAATGGGAAGCAGGCCTTCTCCACGGTTATCCAAGCACTGCTGGAGGCCGGCTTTGGTGGAAACGGGCCGAGCTGCACGCAAGGCTTCTTTGGGCCCGGCCGGTGCTGGCAAAAGCATCGCCAGGGAGCTCAGCTGGGGGGGCGCGCTCACTTGGTGTCCTCCCGGCCCCTCCCGACTCCACCAGCCTCTGGCCCTGCGATTCCTCCATAGGGGATGGTCCCGTGGGCCCTCGGCAAAGTCCGTGGCTGAGGGAGACGGGCCAGAAGGGGGGAGCTGCCGGACAAGGATGCGCCTTGGTCGTAGGACAAGGACTTGGCGGTGCCCTCGCCCCAGGCCGTGCCGGACAGGGCCGTCCCCCTTTCCAGGGATGCTCGGCCAGGCGGGCAGCAAGGAGAGTCCCGCGAGCAGGTGCCGTTCGGCCTGCGTTCACACTGGCCCGGTGCCGGGCTTGGCCGCAGCCTGGTTGCTGGCTGGGGCTGTTCGAATCCGGCTTTGCAGCTGCGCTCGCTGCGATTCTGCGCCAGCTGCTCTGGGCGGTGCTAAGCAGGGGGCTCAGGACACTGTCAGGAGCAGCTGTGCGACATCTGAATGTTGCTCCATCTCCCACTAATGGCACCACTCGCCGCAAATTCCAGCCGCGTCCCAGGTAAAAAAATAAACTCAACTTTCGGATGACGCAGAAGCTGACAATAATGGCCACCAAGCCGCTGGCCTTCCCAGCCCACCCGGCTCTTGTTTGCAGGACGGTCCTTGCCCAAGCCCCCCCTCTGGCTTCCCGCAAACAGCCTTCCCAGCGCCGCAGCCGGCGTGCGCCCCCCGCTCCCCCTTGCAGCATTGGCTGTGAGGCGGGCTGAGAAAGGGCCATGCAGGCCAGATGGACTTCCGCCTGGCCCTGGCAGCGCAGCTGCGTCAGGGAAGGGCTGGGAAAGGCAACGCATTTGGCCCGACCGTGTGGCTTCGATTAGCCAGCTCATTGTCTTCGCTGGGGTGAGCAGTGGGGCCCGCTGGCAGAGAAGGTGGCTAGGCATGGTTCTGGAAGGCATCTTTGTGGCCCAGGGCAGTGGATCCATAAATCCCACAGGAGAACACACACGCGCTTCCAGGAAATGCCAGTGCTGGGTGGAAATTCTGGTTTTAAGACACTCCAAATTCTGGTTTATTTTCTTTGAGAATGACCTTTCTGGGAAATGGCTTGTCTTTGGCTCAAGTTTGTGAGTCATTTACCAATAATATGATTAAGTACAAGACTGATCTGTGGATTCTCCAGAACTCCATGGAGGAATCCTGATGGAATACGAGTCCTACTGCACTGTTATTATGTCACATCGCACCTTTCTTCCCCTCGCCAGGAACCCGGGACCATGTAGGGGCTCTCCGCCCTCTGCATGTTATTTCGACAAAAACAACCCTGTGAGGTAGGCCCGGAGCCCCAGGACCCACATGCCCAGGCCTGTGCCACGCTGGCTCCCCGGCCCGGCCCCTTCGTGTCCCGCCGTTCGAGTCTCCATCAGGCTGGGGCAGGTGGGGCAGGTGGGGCAGCCGCCTGCCATGGGGCAGAGGGGGAGCAAGTCCGGGGCTGCTTGCAGGCGCTCCTGCGGGGCTCAGCGCCTGGCAACGCCCCACCTGCCGGCCCGGGGCCACGGGGCGCGGGAAGCCGGGCTGCCGCCCCCCCCCCCCGCGCTTCCGCGGCTCTCCCGCCGCACCAGGAGGGCTGCCTGCCTTCTGGCCCCGGGGGGCTTGCGCCGCAGAGGCAGGGGCCCCTGCTCTGGCCCCGAAAGAGCCTGCTGGGCCGCGGGGAGACCCGGAGGGTCCGGCCCACCGGGAGGGCGAGCGGGGCCACGCGCGCAGGGGGAGGGCCGCGGCCAAGCGCCCCGGCCCGCCTGGCAGCTCGCAGGAGGCGGCCGCGCGCCCCCCCCCCCCGGAGCAGCGGGGCCCGCCGGGTCCGCGCCCGCGGTGCGCCTGCCAGAGCAGCGCGACGGCGGCCCCGAGGGGCCCAGCGCCCCGGGCCCCGGGCGGGCGCGGCGGGACCCGAGCCGCGGCTGTCCCGAGCTGCCCTGTGCGCTCAGCGGGAGGGGCGGCCTCGGCCCCGAGGCCGGCCTGCTTCGCGGGACTGTTTGGCGAGGCCCCCGCGCCGCCCCGGCGAGTCCGGTTTTCGCGCGGCGCAACTTCCTGGATCTGGCTGAGGGACTCTCTGTTTGCCCGACGTGGGAACAGCTGCTGCCGTTCTGGCGGGACGGTCCTTCCGGGGACACGGGCCCGCACCAACAAAGCACTCCGCGATGGGGCGGGGGCGGCGCCTTGCCACAGCGCCGGGCCGGGCCGGGGCTGCCGGGAAGCCGTCGGCGGGGCGCTCCGGCCACGGAGGAGCCGGCCTGGCCTGCGGGCCTGCGCTGCTCGAGGAGCGCGCCGGGGGCGGCCCGGCCGCAAACCGCGCTGCTGGCAGGACGCGCCCGCCCGCCGCAGCTCTGGCAGGCCGCGGGCTCCGCTCTCTGCCTCCGGCAGGGGCCGGGCCGGGCCGGGCCGCCCTCGGGCTTCCCAAAGCCAGCACGTCGGCAACCCCCTCCCCGCGCAGTGCCTCCTGGCCCCTCCGTCCCGCCTCTCCGGGCTTCCGAACGGGGCCGGAGCAAGGCCGCCCGTCTCCGGGGCAGGAAGAGCCCCCGGTGCTTGCCTTCCCGGCTCTGCTTGGGCTGCCTTGTCCGGCAGAGCAGGACGCTCCTCCCGCGGCGCCTGGCTCCCCCTGCGCCGTGAGCCCCACATCCGGACGCTGGCCGTGCTGGGACTCGGCCCTCTTCGGTGAGCCTTGTCTCCTCAGCCCGGGTTGCTGTCTGGGCCTGAGAGGAGGGGGCTGCCGAAGCTGCTTGCTTGCGGCGGGGAGGGGGGCCCAGACCCCTCCCCGTGGGCCCCTCAGGAATGTGCAGATGGCCGTCAAGGGTGCGCTCAGTGCACAATAATGTGTGAATGGCGGTCCAAGGGGGAAGAGCAAATCGGAGGAAAGTTGCTTTTTTCCATTTTTCTCACCGTGGCCCACAAGCCTTTCTTTGCCTTCTCTTTCTTTAAAGCTAATTTTCGGGAAATGTTCATCAATCAGACTCAGTGCCGCAGAATAGCCTGGGCAAGCACTTCAGCACAGACCCGGTCGCCCCGCGGCTGCAGGGTACCAATTTGGAAAACAAAGGATTGCTTTGCGGCCACTGATGCTCTGGAAAAATTGACGTGCTGTGAACACTCTGCATTTGCTTCGGTGTCTAAACTCCAAGGCCTTCTGGCGCCTGAGCTGTTGTGTCAACCACAGTGATCCGCACATGCTTTGAAGGTTTGATGGGGGAGAGGGAAAGCTAATGCAGTGCTTCTCTGTGTGTGGCTGCTGGGACTTCTTGGGACAGGATGGAGGAAAACCTTGGGATTTCAGCGCTCTTGATGGGCTCAAGAGAGAGGAGAAGGGGAGACGGTACGTCCACAAAGGACTCGGAATCCCTTGGGAAGCTCTGCTCCGGGACGCAGCAGCTGTGGCGGGATGAGAAAGTTGTCTCCACATTTTCTCCAGCTCATGTGCCGGAGAGGCGGCTTCTGGTGGCTCGTTTTGGCTTTGGCCGCTGGCAGGCACGTCCACCAGGCGGCAGCGGTCTGCGGGGAAGTCGGAGGGCAACAAGGAGCGAGGCGCTCCTTGCTAAGTGGACCCTCATGGCTGTTGCTGATCCTGGCAACAGAGCCACAGAGTTAATTGCATTCCTGCAATCTTCTGGTATGAAAAAGTTTCGACCGCCTGTTCCATAAACAAGGCTTGTTTGCTTCACGTTGCTTCTCGCTCACGCACGGCAATTCTGTGCATGCCTAGAGGATGAGTATCCTCTGGCTTGCATGGCTCTGGAGCACGAAGGGGCGCTGGATGGTGCCTGGCCCGGCTCTCTGCTCCAGCGTCCCTGCAGCTCACCGGCATCCTGCGAGAGCTCCAGGCTTCTCTTTGTGATGTCTGCCTGCCAGCCTCCTGTGTCGCCCTGCCACTTCGCTGAGGCCTCTGCCTGGGGATCCCTCGAGGGGTTCAGGCGGGCTGCTCTCCGTGCCTGTTCTCCGTGAGTCTCCTCTCTCTTTCGCTGGGTGTTCCCTCGTGCACCCACTGTGTGGCCTGTGGGGACGGAGGCTCAGGCGGAGCTCTCCCAGGGGGCCCACACTTCCCTCAGTCGGAAGAATCCTGCAGAAATGGCCCCAGAGAACGAGAGCCTGCTCTGGAAACCGTGTCATCCAGGCACGAGAAATGCCTCGTGAGGAGAAGTCCAGGTTTCACTGGCATCCGGTTGGGACCAAGAGCCTCAGGAGGAGGGACCCCCTACCTCGGCAGAGGAATCGCCACCCCCCAAAGCGTGGCCCGGTTAGGGAGGCTTCCAAAGGAAGGGGTCGGGCTGGGGAAGGCGGCTCCCTCCGGCATGGCTCCCTCAGCTCCCAGCTGGCTTGATCCCTGACAGCCATCCCCTACTCAAAGAAGCTCCACTGGAATGGCTGGGGCTTTGGTGACGCTACCATTGGCTGCAGCCACGGACACGGGCCAGACACGGCGACTCTGGTGGGCAGCATCCAGTCGGCCGGGGCCTGCAGATGACAATCCGGGACTCCCTTTCTCCTCTTCCGCTCTGCTTGGCAAGAGTGATAAAAGGCCGGCTTGGCTTGATCTCGGTGTTCCCGCGCTTGCTTTCCACACAGAAAGAAGCGAGCGTTCTCCTCTCCGCCGGCCGGCGGTCCCCAGCTTTGGAGCTCTTCCAAAGCGAGGCGCTTCAAACGGAGTTTTGGCTCCCGTCCCGTGCACCCTCTGCACGGGTCTCATGCCCCTCGCCCCCAGCCTCTGCCCCGCTCCTTCCACACAAGCTGTCCTCACAGAGGCACCCCTGCAGGGAAAAAGCTGGCAACATGGCGTCCATTTTTCTCATGCAGGAGGCGTTTCTCACACCGGCCGGGGCGAGAGCGTGCCGGGGACACATCCCAGCCCCGAAGGGCAGGTGTCTGCTTGAGGCCCCCAGAGCCTCCCCCCGGCTTGCCATCTCGGGCTGCAGTGGGGGAGATTTTGATGCACCCGTGCCGGGTCAGCACCGGCAGCTTCGCAGAGATGGGCCGTCTGCCCCGCAGAAAGCACGAGCGTCTCCTTACCCGGAGCGATTTCAGACCTGGCAAGCAAACCGGGTATTCTGGACTGCCGGTCCCACGCCCCCTGGCGGACCGGGACTTAGAGGGGCCGCAGTCCAAGGCCGCACACCTGAAGGACATGGCGCTTCCTCCGCGGTTTTCGATCTGAAGGGTTGGCGGCACTGGCTTTATCCTGTTTTTATTAGCTGCAGCTCCATGACTGTCCTGGCTTTGTACTTCGAAGCCATTTTGAGGGGTCTGCTTAAGCCACGTCCCTCCTGGCCAGAGGGCAGCTTTTTTCTCCCGCATCTATGGCATTTCGCACCATCTTGCCAGAGGTTTCAAATGCTGCAGCATTTTTGTGGAATTTGCTTTGGCCCTGCTCAACTGCAGATCCTGGAGCTGGATTCTGTTTTTCATGCTCCTGGACACGTCCCACAGAACTCTGGTTATGGGGCAGTCTGCCGCTTCAATAGTACACTACAATAGTAATACACGCCAGGCCCGCTCACACCCTAAGGAATCGGCATTTTCCCCATAAGCGACAAGCCACTCCCCCTGGGGAGGGACCGAAGGTCCAAGTCTTCCTTTTATTTTCTCGCCTTTATATTTTAAAAAGCATTTTACAAATAGAATCTTCTTACAATAGCGATAAATAGATTTTTTATACATATGACACTGGAAACACCGACACGTATCTTGGAGTTTAAACCTTAAAATAAGAAAACCTGCAGCGTCTGAACATCGATTTAAAAGTTCATGGATCCTGCGCATCTTAAAAATAATTTCTTAAAAATAACAACAGAAGTAACAAAAACAAGGGGGGGGGGCAGGACACACACGACACGGATGTGAAATAGGCCCAGGCGTTTGCGGAGTCGATCTATCGCACTCAGAAGAAGGGGGTCTAAAGTTGCTGGGGGGTCCGGCACCAGCTGGCGGGGTAGATCCAGGCCAGATCCCCCGCCCCGAAATTCGGTACTGCGCGGCTGCAAATGCGCTGCTGCACGGAGGGGGGGCCACGACGAGCGTGGTGCTGCTGGCTGTCCCGGGCCCCCTCCCCCCTGGCCACCTGCACCTCCTCCGCCGTGGCCCCGCGGCCCCAGCAAGGGCGGGCGCAGGGGCCCATCCTCCACCATGCGGCCACGCTGGGCCACGGGCAGCCGCTCGGCCATAGTGCAATGTGGCACAGAGAGAAGAGATTGTCAACGAGTCTTTGGGATAAAGGTCCGGGAGAGGCTGGTGTGGGCCGGGGGGGCTCCCTGTGCCCGCAGCTGACCCGCGCTGGGGGCACGGGGGCCCTGTGCTGAAGCCCCCCGTGGCTGCGCAGCCGCTGCTGCTTCCTCCCCTGAGCGGCTGCTGGGTTTGAAGGGAACGGGCACCGGCGGCGCAGCAGGAGGCGAGCAGTTCCCAGGGCTTTGAGGTGGCTGGGCCTGGGGGGCACATGGGTCGGGGCACGGGGAGGGGTGGCGAGCCCGGGAAGGACGGGAGGCCGCGCTCTGGCTGGAAGGGCAGCCGCGACGCGAGGGAATGGCCCAGGCCTGCCGGCAGAGGGGCTGTGGGCCCCCTCTGGCCACACGCTCCCTCCACTGGCCCGGAGAGCGATTTGGCGGAGGGGCTCCCTGGACTGGGGGCCTGGACCACGGCCGTGAGCCCCCGCACTCCGCACCCTCCAGGCAGCCATGCCATGATTGTCTGCCCCGGGACGCCGACGGCCACCGCGAGCCCCTCTGTGGACCAGGGCTGGACTTGGGGTGAGGGCCTCCGGAGCCGCCAGGCCGGGCCGGCTGGGGTCCGCCCCCTGCCCAGCAGATCCTCTGGCCTCCCTGGAAGCAGCTGGGTGGGGAGGCAGAAGCCCGAGGCGGCCCCCCTTCTGCCCGTCAGACAGTCTCCGGGATGTGGGCGGGCGCCTCCTGCGGGACCCTCCGCTTGTGCTTCTTCTCCTCCGCTGCCTGGAGGGGAAAGCCAGTCCTGAACACGGAGGCCATGCGGCTGAAGGGGGAGGGCCCCCGGGCCGCCACGCCATCCCTGCAAAGAGGGCCGGGCCTCTCCTCACGCGCGCTGGTGCAGAGGGGCCAGGAGGCGCTGTGCCCTGGAGCAGGGCCGGCCCGGGCTGGGGAAGGCGTCTGGTGCCTGCAGCACAGGGAAGGGGCAGCCCCTCCGGTTCCAGCAGGTGGGCAGTGGCTCTTCTTTGACCCGGAGACGGGCAGCAACCCCGGCAGCCCAGCTTGCCCCTGCTGAAGCTCGTACCAAGGATGCTGAACCCGCCTTCCTCCTCCTCCCTCCGTGCCCACTTTCCTTTTGTGCCATCTTTCAACCCTGCAGCAAGCAACTGCCTTAAGACCTTTCTTCCTTAGCTGCTGTGGGAGCCTATTTGCTCCCGGGCCGGGCGAAAGGGCAGCGAGCACATACACCTCATGTGGGGCAGCTCAGAGGGGTCCCTGAACGCGAGCGCGGCTCTGACCTTGCCAGGGGCACCTCCGTGGAGACCAGGCAGCGGAGCCTAGCAGCTCTGCATGGACAGACACACAGACAGGGGGCGAGCATTACAACCGCGGCTCTGCCCCCCATGGAGCCTCGCGAGGGCACCCCTGGGGAACACTGAGGCCGGGCCCTGTGCTTCCGTGGGTCACCCAGCTGCCCAGGGGGCCCGGCAAGCCACACCTCCTGCAGCCCACGGCCTTTGCAAACAGGCCCTCTGCCTTGCTGCCCGCAGGGGCGAGAGCGCTTGCCCGCGCCTGCACCGAAGGGCCGCCGGGGCCCCGCCGAGCCACTCACCGGAGGAGGGGGCTGCCGCTCTGCCTGCTCCAGCTGGATCTTGATTTCCGGGCAGGGGGCGTCCATGGAGGTTCGGGGGTCCAGCTGGGGAGAATGGGAAGGGCCTGGAGGGGCGGAGGGAAGTGCAGGTCCAGGTCAAGCGCCTTGCGCCCCGCTCTGGGCCTCACAGGGCAGGTGAGAGGAGGGTCAGGGGCCACCCCCGAGCCAGGCCCTGCCGGCGGCCGGTTATGGCATCCCACGTGGAACCTGTGAGGCCCAGTTCCTCTGGAAAGCCCACCAGCAATGCGCAGCCGGAGGGCAAGGAAGGGGGCAGCCAGTACCTGGGGAGCTGCCCCCGCTGGTCGTGCTGAGGCTGTCGTCGAGCCACGTGCTGTAGATGAAGGAGTCGCGCTTGTGCGGCGCACCCGAGGACGGCTGGCCCTCCTGCAGCGGCCCAGAAGGAGAAGCGTTGCCATGGGCAGGCGCCCACCCCACACGCCCTCGGCGTTCCCAGCCGGCCTGGGGGAGCCGCACCCCCGATGGACCCCCCCCTGGGCCCCCAGCCAGCCTTGGCGCCTCACCAGGCCGGTGTCGTCCTTGCGGCCTCCTTCGTGCTCCTCCGTCCCGCTGCCGAAGCTGCTGGCGCTGGACGACGAGCGAGAGAACTCCCGCAGGGCCTCTGACTTGGTGGCCGTGGGGTCCGGCCTGCAGGGGGGAGCAGCCCCGTGAGTGCCGAGACCCCCCCCCCCCAGTGATCGCAGGCCCCTCCGTGCCTGGCCTCGCCTCCAGCAGCTGCCAGCCTGAGTCAGTCCAAGCCCCGGCAGGCTGCCAGGGCTGCAGCGCTCGCTTAGCGGGAGGGCCCCTAAGGGAAGGCTGGGGTGAGCATGTGGCCCACGGGCCCTGAGGTCTCTCCCGGAGTGCTCTCAGCCAGCAGAGATGCCCGGGGTTGGCGGCCTGCCAGGCCAGCCCTGCAGTGCGGGACCAATGGGGCGCCTGCCACAGACCTGTTCTTGGTGGTGGGCAGCTCAGGGGAGCTCTGGTCGGATGAGGTCTCAGACTTGGGCTCCTGGGAGACGTGGCTGCTCTCTGGGCCCTTCGGGGCTCCGGTTGGGCTCTCCCTGTGGGGTGCACGCAAGCAATTTGTTGGCCGGCCCAGGGCTCTGCGGTGTGGGCTTGGGTCTCTGTCCAGGGAGAGGCATGGGGGCTTCCTCACCTCTCACCCATGTCCACTCCAGAGAAAACCCCCCAGCTCTGAGGGGCCATCCCCCCACAGGCGCAAGCAGCCGGGGCAAGGAGCCCCCGTCATTCAGCTGCACCGCATTCCAGCCCCTCTAATCCCCTGCCATTGGCCGTGCCGGCCGAGGCTGGAGGGCGCTGCAGCACAAAGCCCCCGGAAGGCCCGGGATCTGGACCGCCGGTTTTGCCTCGCAGCTGCCGGCACCGTGAGCTCCACGGGCTCAAGGCGGGCTGAGTCGCGCCCTCAGCTCCAGCCGCGTGCCGCACGGGGCTTTCGCGGCCGATCAGGACGGGAGCCTCCGCAGAGATGCAGCCGGGAGACGGGCCCGCGTCGCCTCCGGCACCTTTTCTCCTGCACCTCCTGGATGTTCTCGATGCCGATGGCGCTGCTCCGCCGAGAGCTGAAGGGCCCCGACTTCTTCCGCGTTGGGCTCTTCCCAGGGACGATCAGGGACTGGAAGAGAGGCAGACCCGTCAGGGGGAGTGCGGCAGAGGACAAGGGAGGTGCCAGGCAGGGCAGCCGGGAACCCGCGGAGAAGGGAGGCGCATGGCCGGCGACTGATGGCGTCGTCTTGGGAAGCCGCGTTCTGGCTTCTGCCCCAGAAGTGGGTGCATGGCAGGAACAGGCAGCGGCGCACTGCAGGGACCACTCCGTTTCTGAGGCTCCACACCTCAGAAATGCCTAGGCCAGTGGTGGCGAACCTATGGAACATGTGCCACAGCGGCACATGAGCCAAGTCCCCCTGGCATCGCCAAGCATCGGACAGCAGCGCACATAGGGGCCATGCGCACACTTGGAAAGGCGTAGCGGTGCCAGGCGATGGCGTCACTGCCGCAACTCATTAGCCTGTCTTGTTCAAGCTTTTGCATGGCCTGTCTGTGGCTGCCAAGGTGTGTGTGTGTGTGTGTATTTGGTTGGACTGACTGTGAAGTGTTTTTTCTAAACGAAAACCTCAGTTTTCAGGTTTTATTTCCGTGCCGGCGCTTTGCGATAACTGTGGGTTTTGGGTTGCGGTTTGGGCACTTGGTCTCTAAAAGGTTCGCCATCACTGGCCTGGGCCATCCGCTGGGTGTTGGGAACCCGGGGCCCTCTGGATGCTGTTGGACTTCAGTTCCCACAATCCAAGGCCACGCTGGCCGGGGCTGATGCAGGTCAAGGTGCAACGACATCCAATCAGCTGCACGAAGTACCACCCTCTTCCCAGGAAGGACCTCTGGAGATGTATGCATGGCCGGAAGAAGTCTAGTGGGATCCTGCCAGCACAGAACCTCCCATGGCACCCCAGGGAGCTGTGGGAACGCGAGCCAGCTTTTAGGCCACCCTGGCACCCCACGGTTCGTGGGCCTCAGCGTGGGACCGGTGGGCAGCGTGCAGGTTCACACAGGCAGCAAAACTGCGCTGCGCATTCTAGCATCTTCTGCTGAGGGAAGGACTACGGGGTCATGCAAAGGAACGGGCGCTTCACAGCTGGGAGGGACAGAGTTCTCGCTTCTGAAATTGGGGTGCCCTGGCTGCAGGTACGGGGGCTGGGGGGGGCAGGCAGGGTTGGGTAGCGGTGAGCTGGGATGATGGAAAGCACGGCGGCGGGATGCAGGGCGTGTCGGGGCTGGACCACTCCTCACCCGCCCCACGTTCGGGCCTACATGACGCTTATCTTCTAAACAAAGGCCAGACAATTGGGGTGTTTAACAGATGACTGAGATATCCAGGCCATGGCAACAATATCAAACACCAACCACAACCACAACGCGCACTAATAATTCATGGTAATGAGGTCGCCCCCTGGTGAGAAGCTCTGGCCACTGTTTTCTGCAAAGCCTTATTAAAACAACCCCAAGCCCAGGAGGGCCGTGGGGGCAGCAGCCTTTACCGGGGACGGACCACGCAGGGCCAAGCAGCCACCGGCTGAGTGAGCTTTCAACGGGGCAGACAAGATGCTTCTAGACTTTTGGGGGGCAGGGCCACTCTGAGGTCCACTGCCCCCCACCCAGGAAAGCACCCAAGGGACTGAGCCCCTCTCGTGGCAGAGGTGAGTGCCACCTGCTTACAGGCAAAGAGAAGGATGCAGCCAACAAGCCAGGAAGGAAAATCCAGTTTGTTACAATCCTGGCTTGTTTGTGAAAAGCAATAGAAAGAAAACAGAGGACAGTGCCGGAGTATATGGGGGATTCTGCTGGAAAACCTCCTTGTTTGGAAAGATGAGAGGGATTTTCCTCACATTCTTGGAGAATATGACAATTTGGATTATGAATAACTTGGCCCGAACCCTTCGCCTCACCCTGCCACCATCCCACGGATGCTTTCAAAAGTGCATGAATCTTCTCTACAAGTTTTATTGGGAGGGTGGGGGGATCCCATTTAGAGGGGAAGGGGGGATTCCATACATCATAAATCTGACTTTTGGTTATCCAAAAACTGGGAGTAGGTGAGCAATTCCCCCTCTCCAAAAGACAAACATGGGCTGGACAGCGCCACACAAAGGGGGTGAGGCTGAAATACCCACAGGCTTCAGCCAGAAGCTCCTGCGGCCAAGCACCATCTCCAGGCCGGGCTTTGGTGCTTCAGAGCAGAGGACCGAAACCCTGGGAAAACGCCAAACTTTCTGGGCACGGACACCTGGGAAAGCAGGCGGCAGGGGATTTTCCAGCCCCCCTGCACAAGAAAGAACCGAAATTCCTGGCAAACTGGAGGGAGAATAAGCGGTCTCACGAATCGGAGGAGACCTGGAGGAGCTGAGCCTGCCAGCCAAGAGCTGCCGATAGACCCTGCGGGAATCCTGTGGCCAGGAGTTCCACCCGTGGGGTCCTTCCCCGTCCCAGTTGGGGGTCTACGCACTGCTGGAGCAGGGGCAGGGTGCCCCGGTCGCTACTCTGGGGCCAGGGCGAGGGGTGGGCAGGCAGGGGCCCCCGGCATGCGGCAGGGGAGGGGGCGCAAGGAAGAGGCGGCGAAGAGAGAAAACGAGCAGCAACCTCCTCCACGGTTCCTATGCCTATGGCGCTGCCCCGACGTCCGTATCTACTTGGCGCTTTTCCAGGGACAAGCAATGACTGCCAAGCGGGCGGAGAGGAGAGGCAGGGGCGAGAAAAGCGGAGAGCAGGAGGAGACAGACAGGGAAGGGGCACAAAGGGACGAGAGAGAGAGAGAGAGAGAGAGAGAGGTCATGCAAAGAGAATGGCGCCGGTCAGCAGTCCAGCCGCTGCAGCCGGCGTGGCGAGGCGGAGCAGCCGGGTGTGGGGTGGGGCCAGGCGGCTGCAAGCGGGGGCCCCGGGGGCCCAGGTTTTGGGGCCGGCAGCACTGAAGGGCACGGGCTCAGGAGCTGGCCAGGCGGCACGCATTTGCCCAGGGCGGGGGCCAGCCGGGCACTCCCCCCATGACCCCTCGTGGTGACTGGCTGGGTGCTGGCACACTGCACGTTGCCGCCCCCGAGCGGCGCCTGCGAAGCTCAGGGAGGCGGGCAGGCCGGGGGGCGGCACGGGAGGCGGCCTGGGGGGCTGTCGTGCGGGTCCCAACGCGGCCGCGACCTCCCGGGGTGGCTGGGGCCGCCCGCAGCCTGCCTGCCTGCCTGCCTGCCTCCCTCGCAGGGCTGCTGTGCGACCGGCCCGCCTGCCGCGCCCCCTCGGCTGCGCAGCTCAGAGCAGAGGAAGGCGCCCCCGGGTGCGGGGCGCGGGGGGCGCGGCGAGGGCGGCTCTGCCCCCCGCTGGTTCCGCGCCCCCCGCGGGGCGCCCTGCCTGCTCGGCCAAGCGGCGCTGCGGCGTCGAGCTCCGGTGCGTGGGCGCCATCGTGCGGCCGCCCCGGGCAGCGCACCCAAGGCCGCCCGGCACCGGCACCGGCACCGGCACCGGCTCCCGCAGCCGCAGCGCCGCGGAGGCGCGGCAGGGAGAGCTCCGGGGGCGGCCCTTCCCTCCCTCTCCGCAGCGCCAGACCCATCCCTTCCCATCCCAAACGGCACCCCCAGAAATGTGGGGCCCTTGGGCAGTTGGCAGAACCGGCAGCCGGAGCGTCACCGGACCCGCCGGGGCCTCAGCCGGGGCAGGCTGCTCTCTGGGCCGCGTGCGCGCGCGGCTGACCCGAATGCGGGGCCGCCCCGGAGGAGAGAGCCCCGGAGCCTCGTTGGGGGCCCGTGTCAAGGGAGGGGGCCCGTTTCTGGGGGCGGGGGCGGGGGCCCGCGCGGGGCGGCGACTCACTATGCCGGCGGCTTTGGCGATGTCCGGGTTGTTGTGGCCGAAGCCGCCGCTGTGGCTGGCGGGGACGGCGTTCTGCCTCTTGCCGCTCAGCCCCACGGCGTCCATGGACTGGCTCCGGCTGCGGATCACGCGCTGCAAGGAGGGCGCCCGTCAAGCCACGGCAGCGCCCCCCCGCCCTGCGCGCCCCTCCGCCGAGGCGCCCCTGCCCGCCGCCGCCGCCGGGGCCGCTCGGATCCGCCGCGGATCGCCCCTCGCCGCGCAGCGGGGCCGGGAGGCCGCTCACCTTGAAGGACTCGAAGAAGCCGCCGCCGCCGCCGCCGCCGTTCTCCGCCTTGTCCTCGTCGCCGCCCAGGCCCATCATGGACTGGCTGTGCAGGTGCAGCTCCTCGTAGAGCGTCTCCAGCAGCGCCGCCCGCGTGCGCTCCTGCGGCGAGAGGGGCCTGAGCGGGCGGGAACGGGCCGAAGTGGGGCGCCCAGCCTGGGGGTGGGAAGGGGCAGGCCGGAGGACGCTCGGGCCGCCCGAGGAGGCCTGCGGGGCAGGCGCGCACCCCAGCCCCACGCAGCGCCCTCACCTCCAGCTTGGCGAACTTGTCCGCCTTGTAGCAAGCACACTCGGCGTTGATCAGCTTCGCCAGGAGGAATTCCTGGAAGGCCGGCCCCTGCGCGAGACACGGGGCAGGCTGGTCACCGGTGACCCCGGGGACGTGTGCCGCCTTGGTGCCTGGCCCATCCCTGCGAGGGGAGCCGGGCAAAGGGCAGAGGGGGAGGGGACCCCCACGCGGAAGACTTGCCTTCCGGAAAACAGCCGGGTTGGGCAGCGGGGGGCCGAAGAAAGGCACGTCGTCCCGGGCAGTGACGGAGACCTGCGCAAGGGAGAGTCAGCTGGAGAGCTTGCCACGTCATCCTCGACTCACAGCTCCCGGCCTCCGAGGCTTGGGCAGGGCAGCTGGCCTCGCCATTCACCTGGGAGGCCCCAGCCTGGCTCCGACGCCTGCCCACTGCTCCTTTCCACACATCCGGGCAGCCGTGGCCACGTCGGGCACTGAGTGGGGCCCCAGAGGTCCCCCTTCCGAGAGGCCCCATGCCGGGACCGGCCCTGAGGGCAGCTGGCACCTTGTAGAGCGTGTGGTCGGAGCAGGCGTGCTCGGCTTGCACCACGATGTAAGCGTGCAGGAAGTTGGAGGCGATCATGTCCGGAACGAAGGGCGTGTTCTCGTCCTGGAAGACGATGGCCACGATGTCATTGCCGATGTGCCGCTTCCTCTGCAGCTGGGAGGGAGGGAGGGAGGGAGGGAGGGGGCAGGTCACCAGCAGTGCACCCGCCCCTTTCCACACACCCGTGCAAAACACGCACGGAGAGACACGCCCCGAGCAAGTGCGGGCGCCAGGATGGCCACCCTCCACTCCGCCACTCCCACTGCCCACCACCCACAACAGGGCCCAGTGTCCCCTGCCTCCGTTTCACCTGCTGGGCATCCCCCTCCGTGTAGGGCAGCTTGGTGGAGACGTGGAACATGATCTCCTTGCTCCGGAAGCTGCAGTAGACCGACTCAGTGCCCGTCTGCCCATGCGTCACGTCCAGGCCGCCCCGGAACCTGCGCCAGAGCGAGCGAGAGCAGCCTCAGAGCAGCTCTCCTCTCCCGGCACGGCCCGGGTGCCGGCACGGCTCTGCCACTTCACGGGGGCACATGCCGCCCCACGGCGCCCGGCTGGGTGGCTGCTGGGGGGGCACTCCCGTCCACGCACCCCTTGAAGTCCTGCAGCTTGACCTTCTGGCCCAGGAACTCCAGGAACTCCACAAAGGCTGGGCTCTCCTCCGTGGTGCTGAAGAGCTCCTCTTCTGAAGTCTGCGGAGAGAGGGAGGGCCAGGTGTGTCTCATGCCCACACGGACTGGGCCCCCGGGTGGATCAGGCCTGGTTCGCGGCTGCAGCCTGGCAGACACCCCAGGAGGAAAGTCCCGTCTCCTCCGCTGGCCCCTGCGTTTCCATCGGCACCTCTTCAGGGCGCACTCTAGGCAAGCCCGCCTCGAAGGGAGGACGCCGAACGCAGCTGGACTGGCTCCCAGGTGAGGGCAGGGAGGGGCTTGCCACCTGCATCAGCAGCTGAAATGGCGCCTGGCCCTGGAGAAGAAGCTCCCCAGGGCTATTGATCTTTAAAATTACGTCCTTCTGAAGCTTTCCTGCTTCTTACGGTTCTTCTCCATTGCCTAAAGGCTGTCCAAGGGTCACGTGCCGCCTTGATGCTGTTTGGCTCCCGAAAGAGCCGGCTGCAAGCAAGGGGGGCCTCCCCCAGGAAAGGGGCCCATGCATCCAGGCAGCCTCCCCCAACCTGGAGCAACTCCTGGTGGGGTCGGGAGGCCGTCTGAGGTCACAGCGTCCCCGCTGTCTGGCTTGCGATCCGGCTGAGGCCACGCAACGGCAGGGCCGGGCCGCCCCAGCGTCAGTGATGGGGGTGGGGCTTTCTGAGAGAGAGAGCAGGGCCCCCCCCCGAGACTCGCTTGTCAGCCGCAGCCTTTCATGCTTCCGCGAGCCATGCCCAGCAAGGCACCGCTGTCTTGCCTCCCGGGGTGCACTCTGCGTGCTGGGGAGGGGGGCGTCACAGCGAGCGGAGCGCACGCTGCCGCCACAGGGCTGTCGGGGGGGGACAGCCCGGGGGGGACGCGTGGTGGCGTGCGGTCCCAGGGGGCTGTCAGGCTGATTGCTCACTCGGGTGTGACAGGCCGTGGGGGGGGGGGGGGGTCGCATCTGACATCTGGGGTGGAACGAGCAGGAGGAGGAGATGCCGAGGGGCAGGGGTGGACCCCCCACACACAGGGGCTAGCCCCAACGGCCCCTCTGCTGTTTTGCACCTGCCGCGGTCCCAGGCAGTTTGGTGGAGGGGATCAGGGGGGCCCTTTTCGCTTCGTATTGGGGGAAAGGATGGGTCTGTTTGTGGAGGGCTCCGTAGAGGAGCAGGAAGTGGGGTCCCAGTCAGTGACACACTGATGGTTCAGGCAGGGGTGGAAACAGCCCCCAGCCCTGGGGGTCCTGTGGGTGGGTCGCAGACAGGCCGGCCCAGGTCAGTTCAGGGGACTCGGTGCACCTTGCGGCCAAGAGGGGCTCCCTTCCCTCCCCGCAGGGAGATTCCTGGCTCAGGGGGACTCAGCCGAGCCCCCTGCAGCCTCCCCTCCTGGACCATGAGCAGCACCCACCTGGCCCAGCTTCTGGTAGATGACTCCAAACTTGAAATGATTGCTGATGACGTGTTCGTCGAAGGTCACGATTAGGCGGGAGGCCTGCGGGGTGGGGGGAGAGCTGGTGAAGGGAGCAGCCTGCACCTCCACCCCATGCAAAATCCCTCCCCCTGAGGGGCTCTGAGAACTCTCTGAAGCTCGGGGATGAGGCGCTCAGGCCCCCCAGCTGGGCTCGGAGGGCTCTTATCACACTTCTCGGTCAGAAATGGCTGCAGGAGCGGCCTAGATGCAGGCGCGAGAATACAGCAGCCCCTGCCTGCAGGGTGGAATGGAAAAGGCACGACATGCAAGGAAACAGGGATGGCGGGGCAGAGGAAAGCATTTGAGCAGGGCTGGCCCTGGAATGGCCCTGCCTCCTCTCGCAACCCCTGGAGCGAGCTGAGGAGACAGTCCAAGTGGAGCCGGCCTGCTCGCCCCCTGCTCTTTTTCTGGGATCGGGGCCATGTGTGGCGCGCAGCCACCAGGAGGAGGCATGGCAGCCCCTCCCTCCGATCTTCCCTGCCCCTACCTTTGGGTATAGGACGGGGCAGAAGCGATCCACGTTCACATCCTCGCACACCAGCTGCAGTGGAAGCAAGAGACGAGGGGGCTGCCGCATCCTGCTCTGCCAGGCAGGCTGTCCATCCCGGGCCGGCAGCCCCAGGCCGGCGCATCCCCTGCACCTCTCACACGGCCAGGGATTTGGAGGCTCCATCTGGAGCCCGGAGACCGGCCTTGGGAGGAGAAGAGCGCACTGGGGCAGATCAAGGGAGCCGTCCGGGAACGGCATGGCAAACACCGGCAGTCACGCCAGAGCGAGCTCCCCGGCCGGATCCGTTGGCCGTCCCGGCGGGAGACACACTGCAGAAGCCTTTGTCTTGGCCAGCAGGGCCAACCCTCTGCTTTGGCAAAGGCCCCCCGGCCCCCCACGCTCACCTTCGCCATCTGGACGACGTTGGGGAACTCCGTCAGGCATGAGATGGGGATCACGTCGTGGGAGGTCCGGCACTTCGTCCTGCGGGGAAAGGGCCGGCGGGTGAAGCATGTGACCGGTGCGCCGGAACTCGCCCCGAACCAGACCGGGGAGGTCCGTGCAGGAGGCGGGGGTGGTCCTCTCCACCCTGCCCCACGAGCGCCCTCCAGCCGCAGGACTCCCCCGCTCACCGCAGAAGCAGCCGCAGGTGCTCCTGGTCCCCGATGACGTCATACTTGAGGGAGAAAACCAGGTGGCCGAGCGCGGCGTCCACTGAGTAGTAGTTGAAGTGCTCCTGGAGGCGGGAGGGAGATGCGGGTCAGCGCAGCTGGAGGAGAGGCCCCCGAAGGCCCCCGAAGGCCAGCGCAGCCGGAGGAGAGGGCCCCCGAAGGGCCCCCGAAGGCCAGCGCAGCCGGAGGAGAGGGCCCCCGAAGGGCCCCCGAAGGCCAGCGCAGCCGGAGGAGAGGGCCCCCGAAGGGCCCCCGAAGGCCAGCGCAGCCGGAGGAGAGGGCCCCCGAAGGGCCCCCGAAGGCCAGCGCAGCCGGAGGAGAGGGCCCCCGAAGGGCCCCCGAAGGCCAGCGCAGCCGGAGGAGAGGGCCCCCGAAGGGCGTTCGCCGCCTGGCTGCCTTCACCCTGCTCTTCAGCCTTGGCAAATAGTTCACTGTGCAGCTTTATGCAATCCCTAGAACAGGACGGTCCCTGCGCTTCAAGCTTACAAACAAAAGTGACGCAACACAAGAGGAAGCAGCGCTGGTAGGGAGGAGGAAACATTCAGCAGACCTCGGGCACAGCCCCGAGGCCTCTCCTGACCCCGTTCTGGGGTTCTGTTCTGGCGTTCCAGGAGGGAAGGAAGCAGCCAGGGGAGCAGAAGGGGGCGCGGCACCTGGCTCCCCGGCAAGAGATCCCAGGCCGTTCCTGGCACAGCCGAGCCTCGCCCTTGGCACACACGGGCTCCTCCGAGAAGGCCGGGCAGCCACATGGTGCCGCTCGAGGCAGCAAGGTGGGTGTTGGGGAGGCATCTGCGGGAGAGCCTTCCCCACGGTTCAGTTGCTTCGGACTACAAGGCCCATCGCCCTGGCCCAGCCAAGCTGGCCGGGGGTGCGGAGGCGTGCGAGCTCTCACCTTGCCCAGAAAGTGCTTCCGGTAGAGGCCGGCCATGTGGTTGCATTCGAGCTTCACCTTGGAGGGCGGCGACTGCGGCAGCTCCGCCTCGGGCAGGCCGGGCAGCTCGTGGTTGGTGCCCTCGATCCAGTAGCCCCCGAACTGGGGCAGCAGGATGAGGGGGAAGGGGCCTTCCCGGCCCAGGACCTGGGCAAGGAGGAGCGCAGAGCTGGTGGGCCCAAGCAGCCGGGACCCGGGGCAGCCGTGGGGGCCTGCGAGCCTCAGCAAGGGGGGCACCTCGTTTCGGGGGCGGATGTGCCCCAGCACATGGCTGGAGATGCCCCGGGGCGAAGAGCTCTGCTCCCTGGCTGGGGGACCCCACGCTCCCCACTCTCGGGTCAGGAAGGATGCCTGTGCACCGGAGTCCTGCCCGCAGCCAGCCTCTGGAAGCCCAGCAAGGCCCGAGGGCAAGATCTCTCCCCCGCTGTGCTTCCTCAGCAACAGACTGCCCAGACAGACTGCCCCTAAGCATGGAGGCTCCACCTAGCCACAACCAGGCCCTCCGCTGCGATGCCCCTTACCTCATGGACGCTCGGATAGGGGATGTAGTCCTCCTCCGTCTGCGAAAGACAATGTGTGGCAAGGTCACGTGAGGATGCGGGGGGGGGGGAAGAGGCCGTGCGTGCCCATCCCGACGCCCCCACACCCGCCCCGTCCCTGCAAGCAGCTGCTGCCAGGTCCCCACTGTGAAGCAGCCACGGCTTGGGGGGCTGCTGAGCACCTTCCCTTCCACCCACGGGAGCTGGCTCCACGGGCCTGGCACAAGCCGAGCGGAAGGTGGGCATCCGAGCGCCTGCAAGAGAAAAGGGCAGGACGCAGCAGGCAAAGTTCTCCGGGCTCCGGCGGTCCCAAGTTGGCTCCGAGCAGGAGCGCTCAGGCAGCGAAGGCCTTCCGGGTGCCCAATGGAGGCCCGGCCGGGGCCCTTGCCAGCCACGAAGCCCTACCGTCCTCCTGCAACCAGCTCCAGGCGTCCAAGTGGGAGAAAGGAGCAGTGGCCGGTCCAGGCATGGGGCCCCGGACAAGCCACGGCGGGGCAAGCGGAGCCCGCAGAACCCCCTCAGGGCCCAGCGAAGCCGGGCAGGCCACCCACCCCAGCCAACACAGCCCCCCTGCCCGCCAGTGTGCTGACCCCAAATGCCCGAGGGGCCAGCCTGTGGACCCCCCCCACAGTATCCCAGAAGAGCCCCTCAGGCCCCCAAATGTGCGGGCACCTGTTTGCCCAGCGGTCACCCCTGGGGGACAGAAGGGCAGCCGTGGCCAGTGGGGCTGGCTCGGCTGGGCAGCCCAGCGTTCGGGGCAGCAGGACCCCTGGCTCCCTCCGGGGCACGTACCTTCACGCTGGGAGGGAGCGCGCATCTCTGCTCGTCCATCCTGCTCCCCTGGAAGAGACGGGCGGCTCAGGCCGTGCTGGGCTGGCGGCCAGCCAGTGGCAGGTTTGCGTTGGGGGTGGGGGAAGAGGGCACATCCTGCTTGGCGCGGCAGGTGCAGTCGGGGAAGGGCCGGGCCGGGCCGGGCCGGGCCGCAGAAGCCGTGCCAGGCACCCCCTGGTGCTCCCCAAGGCCAGACTCAGCCTCCGAGGAGGCGCCCCCTCTGTCCGGCGTGGGCTGCAGCTGCCACGCCCCCCAGCGCCCCCCGCTCCCCACAGGCCTGAAATCAGCAGCCGGGTTCTCCACCAAACCAATTTCTTGGCATTCCCATGAAACAAAGGCATGCCTCTGAGCATGCACAGAATGGTTCTCACCATCAAAGAGCACAGCCCGGTTCCTGGCAGACTGGGGTGACGGTGCTTGATGTCAAGGCAAGTCCGCAGCCTCTTTCCTGCTCCCCTGCCCCCCCCCGCAGAAACCCCCATCCTACTGACAGGACTGTGTTCAGGGGAAGGATGAATCGGCACCGCACGTGGGCCAAACGCACCTTCCCACAGCACCCGCCCCCCCCCCGGGCAAATAGGGCCCCCGCCCCCCTGTGCGGCCCCAGACACGGGCGCAAGCCGCGGCTGGCCTGGGAGACGGACTCACCTGCATCTTTTCAATCATTTCAAAGAGGTCGGTGCTCTGCGAGGGGGCGAGAGAAGGGGGGGTCAGGCTCACGCACAGGAGGGGGTGAAGCCCCACACGCCTTCCTGAGCCTGCTGCCCCCCAGCGGGGCCGGGCCGTGGGTCCAGAGCCCGGGAAAGCGGGCAGGGGGCGCCCACAGCCTCCCCCTTGCAGCAGGCGCCGGCTGGGGAGCTGCTCAGCCCGCGGGCTCCGCCAGGGCGAGCCCCCTTCCTGGGCGCGGCAGAAGCCCCCCGCCCCGCCGCAGGAGGCCAGAGGCCCGGGAGGCCCCGCTCGTGCCAGGCACCGGCAGCCCCCCGCCCCGCCCCGCCCCCCCCCAGCCCGCGGGTGCCGCGGCCTCTCGGGGCGGGCAGGAGGCGTCGGTGCCTGCGCTTCGCCCGCGATGGACCCCCGCCGCCCGCCGCCGCACAACCACCCTGCGGGGCAGGCCAGGCGGGGAGCGTCCCGCCGGCCCTCCCGCACCGCGCCGCGTGTCCCGGCCGGGCCCGTCAGAGAAGGGCCGGGGCGGCCGCAGGTCCCTGCCCCGAGCGGGGCGCGCGTGTCGCGCCGGCTCTTCCGCCCGCCGCTCCGGCGAGCACTCACGCTCCGGCCCTCCTCGGCTGCGCCCCTCCGCGGGGGCAGCTCCGGGGGCGCCGCCGTGCGCCGCGACCCCCCCGCGCCTGCCGCCTCCGGCCGCATCCTCGCCGCCTCCCGCGCGCCGCCGCCGCGCCGCCCCGCCGCCTGCGCCCGCCTCCGGCTCCGGCTGGGCGTGGGGCCGCGCGGGGCAGGCCGGGGGGGCCGGGGGCGGGCAGGGCCTTGGCCGGGGGGCCCGCGCGCTGGGCGGTGGACGGAAGGAGGCATCGCTGTCGCCGGCGCCGCGCTCCCTCTATGGGGCCAGGAGCGGCGACCTCGACCTCGGGGCGGCTCGAGAGGCGCGGATGCCGGTTCACACACGCTGAGCTATCACGTTTCCGCGCTACCCGGGAGCAAACGCTCCCCAGGAGGCTTATCAAGTGTTATTCGACCGATCGCTCGCTCGCTCGCTCGCTCGATGGCCGGGATATCCCGTTCCGCGGCCACACCTGGCGCCCAGAAGGGTCTACAAAGAGGCAGGTGTACAATACCGCCATGAAAAACGACGAAATAAACAAAGCACAACTAAACACAATCACAGCCCGAACAAACTGCAAATCTATGGACTGCCACCCTCCCCCCCTCTTGGCCTTCCTCCACCCCCCTGACCGCGGCTCTGCCCAACACAGTATCTTTGGGTGCAAGCTCGAAGACTGCCAGGTGGGTTTTGTTACTGTTCTTGCTTTAGGGCTGCATCAGGTGGTGTTCTGGAGCACAAGGTCCATCATCCTTGACCCTGGGTGGCCCTTGCCACGGTGAATACCGAGAAGGAAGCAAACAGCTCTGCGCTGTGCTTTATGCAGCACTGTTGGTGGATACGGAGACTTGCAGGTCTCTGCCCTCAAGGAGCTTACAGTGCAGCACAACTGGGGGAAACCACAACAGAGCAGTCTGAATGCTGAGCAACTGAGCCGGCGGGGGGGAGGGGGCAGTGCTGGGAGACTGGCGAAAACGGCAGTGGAACCACCCGCCCCCTCCTCCTGCCTGCCTTTGTAATTAAGACCATCAGCCAGTTAATTAAAGAGAATCAAGTGAGTGCCTTCAACCACATAATTGATCCTTTAATTGATGTAGTGGCGAAGTGCAGCTGAATTCTCTGGCCCGCCTCAGCATGACAACAAATGCCCACGACAGCCGCAAACCTTCCTTCCTTTTCTCGGACTGATGCGGGCTCTCCTGGAATCTTGTCCAAACACTGGGATCCTGGTGTGACTGTACCTCTGGGCATGTGCAGAGTGCTGCCCTCTTTCTTGCCACGAAATGATGGGAACCTGCCTTCCAAACCTCTCAGGGCCCGGAGCATTTCCTTCTCAGTGTTTTCCCTGCTTTGCACGCTTTGCAAAGCGTGTTGGCAGCCCTCCCCAAAAGCTCCAGAGCATGAGCAGAGAGCAGGCCAGGAGGGGCAGCAGCCTGCCCAGGTGAGCAGCCCCTAGCAAAGCCCCTCCCTAGCAGCCTGCCCAGGTGAGCAGCCCCTAGCAGCCCCTCTCCAGGTGCACAGGCTCCTGCCTGCAGCAGAGGGGCTGCCGGGGGCCTCGGGGACGGCGCATCCAGCCCGCGCCCAGAGCAATGGGGCACGTCGCCTTGGCAACCCACCCACCCGGAACAGTGACGGCACGGCGGTGGGAGCAGCCCTGGGAAGGGCCAGAAGGCGGCACGGGGCCCTCCCGCTGGTGGCACCCCTGGCGCAGGTGGAGCAGCCCCGGACGCGCAGCCAAAGAGGAGCTCGGGGTGTGAGTCGGGGGCTGCCCCCCGGGAGGGGAAGCCCACTCAGGGCCGTGGCAAACCTCTTCGGTTCACGTCCTGAGAAGCAGCAGTGCTGCTCGGACCCTTGGCCCATTCACTGGCCCCGAGAGCCTTTTCACGGGGGGGGGGGGGTCTGAGCCCGCCCTCCCACAGGCAGAACACGCTCTGCCCCCCACTGAGGAATCGTCCTCGCTCGAGGCTGGCCGAAGGGCCCCGTGCGGCAGCCGCGAGCCAGGATTGTGCACTGTGGGGGCGGCCCCCCCGGCCCCCAAGGGCCCCTGCCTCCCCCACAAGAGCAGGAGCGGCTGCCCCACAGCCCCCCTCCTGCCCGGCGGCCCACTGTACCCAAAGCACGAGGCCCTTACCTTGGGATGGCGGAGAGTGGGGCCGGCGGGAGACGTGAGCTGAGCAGGCGCCTCTATGGGGTCGCAGGAGGAAAGGCCCGGCCCATCGTTCTTCCTGGGGGGACGGAAAGTCTCGTTACAAGAGGAGCCCGGCACCTGGAGCAGCCTGAGTGCGGCCGGCCTCGTCCTGGGACCACTGAGGGGAGGGTCTCCGTGACCCCCAGTCTGGCCCCCTGCAGCCTGCACCAGGCCCGAGCAGAGCGCCCTTGGGGAGGCAGGGGAACCTGGGCGCCCCACAGCCAGAGTGGCGTGCTGGGGGGGAGCCGGGGGTCCCCACCACTCTGCTGCGCAGCTTGCCCGCCTGAGCAGTCCCCGGCACGAAGGCTGGGAAGAGAAGGGCAGGGCTGACTGGCTGACGCGTCCTTCCCAGAATCCTTTGCCCCTGCCGGGGAGACTTCCCGGGCAGGGGATTCTGGGAAGGCGCAGGTCAGGGTGGCCCATGTCTTGGGAGCAAGTCGGCGAAGGCTGGAGAGGCCCGTGGTCCCGGGTGCGGAATGCACAGAGAAGCGCCAGGACGCCCCGGGGTGCTGCGGGGGCCACGGGAAGCTTGCCTGCCCCCTGCTGCCCCCGGATGGCTACCTGGACTCCAGCCGGTTCCCCTTCCCGAAGGCTGGAATGCCGCCCTGACGCTGAATGACTGCGAGAAGCGCTTTCAACTAGACAGCGCTGCTATTTTTGGTATTCCGCCCTTCAGCGCCTCCCACTCCTCGAAGCAGCTCCCGCAAGCCCCTCCGAACGGGAATTCAGTCCGGAAGTTCAGGCGAAAGAGGTCTGGGACCCCGGATCAGAGCCAGGGGCTGCTCCACATGGCACAGGGCCTTGGCCAGCCTCCTGGCCTCCTGCCAAAAGGCCCGAATTAAAAGCCACAACCAAGACCGGTCCTCAGCAGCTGTCCTGGCCTGCCCCGCAGGATCCGTGCACACCCGCCACTGGCGGCCGACCAGCCCCAGCACGGGGGGCCGCTCACACCCTGCTGCGCCCCTGGGACAGCCCGAAGCCTTCCTTCTCCTTCTCAAGCCCCAGCAGAGCAACAGCTCCAAGCCCTGGTGCTGGCACTCCGTCGGGACCGTGCCTGGGGCATGGCGCTTCTTCCACAGAGACATCTTGCCAGGGCTCTGCACATGCTCAGGAGCTCTCCGGGAGTCACAGCCATTCATGGCCCCTGGGGTCCGGCCCCCCAGGATGGCGTTCACGGCCGTGGCCGACACGGCGGGGGAAGGACGGCATCGTGGCACTGCCTAAATGGTTCCTATGGCAACCGGATGCCGGGGAGAAGAATGGCCGCGTGTGCCGAGGCGGCGGCTCGAGTAATTGATTGGCAATTACCACTGGTAATCGCATAATTACGGTGACAAATGGCACACTGAACTCCAGCCGCCCGCGCAGGGAAGGCTGAGCACGGCAGGCCTGGGTGGGGCGAGCGGGGACAGCCTTCTCCTGCAGAGCAGAATGGGGTCCTGGGCACCAGGTGCCCCCCACACCCCCCTCCAGCTCCCGCTCGTGGCTGCGTGGGGCTGGGGGGTCCGGCGGCCGAGGCCTCCCTCCAAGTCCTCATGAGCCCCACCCGGGGGCCTCTTGCAGTGCGTCCTACTTGCCCCTGGCCACAACTGGGGAGTCCAGAGGAGGGGCCCCACTGCTCTGGAACCGGCCTTCTCAGTGGGTTCCTCACATCCCTTCTCTGCCCCTCTTCGCAACAGCTCCCCAGAGCCCCCCGATTCCACTGGTCTTTCCCACAGCATTATGAGCTGCTGCTTTGATTGCGGATTTCTGCTTCGGCTGACTTTCAAGATGCAACGGAGCCCATAAAAGCCACGCGTGACCTATGATCGATGCCCCGCTTCATGCCACCTGGGTGCCACTCCCGCCGAGCCCCCGCCCCGCACGGCTCTCGCTGGAGATGCTCATCCGAGTGCAAAGGCAAACAGGCGCTTGGACGGGGAACCTGCGATGCCCCGAAGGCTGCCGGAGGACGGGCACAGCTGGGTCGGGAGGGCTCAGCATTTTTCCCGTTGGTGCCAGTGGTGCGTGTGTGAGAGAGACTCTCTCCCCCTCTCTCCGTGAGTCCAGCTGTGCTGTCCCTGTTTCTCTCCATGCCTGTCAGAGGTGCTCCAGGTGTGAGCCTGCAGGTGCCCCTGTACCTGTGCATGGCGGTGCCCCCTGTCTCTCTTTTGAAGCCTTCCCCTCCGACCGGCAGCCAGAGGCAGGCCTTTCTCATCCTGTTTGTTTGTTTAATTAGCCATCTTCCACATCTAGGTAAATCCTGCGGCAACGATTCCCAAAACACTCCATCAGGTACGGAAACGAAAGGACATGCTGAAAGCTGGGAGAGCAACAGAGCTGGGGCCAGGCAGGCTTCCCGAGAGGAAGGGGCCGCCAGGCGGTGCCAAGGACACGTGGGCCGTTTGCTGGTCTTCCGGCCGGAGGAGGCAGAGGCGGGACCGACCGGGGCCTCCCTCTTGCTGGGCAGCCGAGGGGCCGCAGAGTCCAAGTGAGCAGCGCCCCCTCCAAGCGCGTGGCATGCAGGGCCTTCCCGAAGAGGAGGGTGCCGCGTGGCGGAGGGGAACACACCAGAGCGCAAGCGCCGCACTGCTGAGCCTCGCAAGCCACGCCGCTTGCCGAGCGGCAGAGCCGAGGCCCGGCGGTCGAGCGAGAAGCGCAACGGCCCTGCCAGCCCGCACAGGCTTGTCACGCTCGGCCTGGGGCAGACGGAGGGGCCTGCAGGCCCGGAGTCCTGTGGGGGAGCGTGGCTTGAGGGGACAAGCCATTCCCTCCAAGCCCACTCAGTGAGACAGGAGGCCTCTTCCACGGGCAGGTGAGTGAGCGAGCGAGCGCATCTGCATGGCACATCACGGCACCGTCCACAGCTGGGCGCCTCGGCTCAGCCGGGCTCCCCTGGCTGAACCCGGTGGCCCACCCAGGCCCCCGCTGGCCGGAGCAGCGGATGCCTGCAAGGCGCAAGCACACCCTCGGCAGGTCTGTGGTTTTGAGCCCCGCGCCAGAGGTGCGTGGCCTCAGCCCCAGGGCCCACAGCCAGCCCCGTCCCGGTGCCCGGGCTTTGGTGCTGCCTTCCGCCAGCCTGGGGATGCCAGAGCGCTTGCCCCATGGCAGGCGGGGCTTTTCAGCACCCCGTCCGAGGCCCTCCTGCCGGGTGGGAACATGAGCTAATCTTACAAGGACCAGAACGGAACAAAGCAAACAGGAATCCGTGAAAAAAGACCCCACGGCCCACAGAATTCAGCCATACGGTTCTGCTGGAAGCTGGGCAGGGAACCGAGATCCTCCAAGAGTTGCCTAAAATAATTTCCCGACTGGCCAGGCTTAAAGCACATAATGAAAAGCTCTCAGGCCTCGCTCTTGAGTCATCCCTGCTATTTCCAGTCGCCTCAGAAGGACCGTGCTGGGAAAAGAAGCAGCAACTCCTCTCTTATCATCACCATCTTCATTTGCCCATGAAAAATGCTCGCTCCCGGCCAAATGTTACCCGGTAACGAGGGTAAAGTCCATTGCTCTTGCAGAGGCCGATTAAAATAAGAATAATGATGGAAGAGGAAAGCGGAGCAGCTCAGTGCAGGCACCGCACGGCTTCTCCTTCGGCAGCAGACGGAAAGCGGGGAGCCCTGGGCCCAGGCGATGGCGGTTTGGGGTGCAGAGCAGGGCTCCAGCGCCGGGTCTTTGTGTGCCCGATGTCGGCCGCCCTGCCTCATCCTCCCCTGGACGCTCGTTCAGTGGAAGCAGCCGGGCCGGGGGCTCACGAAAGGGCAGGCACAGGGCCTGCAGCACGTGAGGCCCGGGCAGGGGATACATGGCACAATGGCCAGGAAGCGGGGGGCTCCCCCCCCGCTGGGCGGTGCTGGCTCCAGGGGCCGCCTGCCTTTATAATCCAGCTGGGCCGGGAAGCAGTGGGGGGGGGGGGCTCTCTCCAGAGAGGTGCTGGAGCCCCCAATCCACGCTGGGGCTGGGATACTGGAGAGGCCCCTCCCTGCGCCCAGATGCGAGTGCAAGAGCAGCGTGACCGGTGTGCAAGTCGGTGGCACACAAGCACGTGTGCACCTTCACCCGTTACTCTTGCTCCAGGCATTTCCGAATGCCTGGGAAACGGGGTCTCGGCCTCAACCAGAGCCCACTTGGCAAAGGGGAAGGCTGCCCTGCCCCCAAGGCATCCGTGGTGGATCGGGGCCTGGTGCCACGCTTGCACCCAGAGGAGCACCAGCCAGGCAGGGGCCGCAGGCGTGACGTGGGCGCCCGCTGCTGAGGAGCCTGTGGGATGCATCCCCTGCTGCAGCTCCGCCCCTGGCTTGGCCTGCCCCCACGTCGCAGTGGCCCATGGGGCACTGCCCCCCAACCCCCGCGAAGCAGGCCGGCACCCCTCTGCAGCAGGTCCAGGAGCTGCTCCGAAAGCGCGGCACCGAATTCCAGCATTAAACAAGTGGAGCAGCCGGCGCACTGGGCCTGCTGTGCATTATTCATGCCCGCCTTGAATAATTCATCCCGGTGCCTGGCTTTCCAGCCGGAGCAGCCCCGTCTTCCGCCCCACGGCAGAGAGGCTGCCTGGTGAGCGGAAGGCCCACACTGCACGCCCCTGGCCAGGGGCACGAAGCCCTGGGAGGCCAGGCGGTTCCCCCATCGCCTTGCCCGGCGAGATCTGACCCGGCCAGCCTTGTGCAGAAGTGGCCTGCTGCAGAGGCCCTCAGGGGCCACACGCCCGCCCCAATAGGCATGCGGAGCGAGTGAGTGAGCAAGCCAGCGGGGCTGAGCAAGCCAGCCCCAAACAGGCCCGTGCTGCCAGAGGGCTGAGCGGCTCTCCGCCCCCAGCCCCGGCCGGCACTTCTGCACGAGGGCAACGAGCCCTCCTTTCAGCCCGGTGCCGGCACGCGAACACGGATGTGGCAAAATCCAGCAGAGCCAGGCAAGCACGGCGCCCCCCAGCTTCCGTCCATGCATCCCCCCGTCAGTCCTAGTCGTCCCCCGCTTCTGGCTTTTCCCTTCCCGTGTCCCTTTGCTGGCCTCCCACAATCGGTCCGCAGATCTTTCCTGCGACGCGCCCCCCCTGCAGTTGTGTGCTACTCACCGGGGGGTCTGGGGATAGCGGGTCGTCTTGTCCACCCTGTGGGGAGAAGAACGCAAGACAGCAAAGCAGGCCGTGGTGAACCCTCCAGAAGCAGGATGAGTCGAGCCCCGAAGAGGGGGGAGGCAGCGTGCTCCGTGCTGCCCCACCACTTCTCCCTGGCACCCCCTGTGGCCCACTGCCCCACACACACGATGCCCCCCACAGCCACAGCGACCAAAATGTGGGCCAAAGAGCCACTGCTGACGCCAGACGGGGCTTGTTTTGGGCCTCTCCCGCACAGCCAGGAACCCGTCCGGCCAGTTGCTGTTTGTGGTGGAAACGAGGCGACCCCCCCGCACGGCAGGAGCTGACCCTCGTCCAGCTCGCGAGAGATAAAACCTGCATCGCCTACAGCTTCGCTCGGCTCTCCATGGCGACCGGGCGCCCCGATTCCACACCCACGCACAGCTGCTCCGGGGTGCCGGCAGCCAAGGTTGGGGCAGCGCTGCGCCAGCCCTTAGACTGTCCCGGGACAACGGCTCTGCTGCTTCTTGCTCAGGAAGGGGGCCTGAGGAGGAGGAGGAGGAGATGGCCCCCAACTGGTTGAGCTTGCCCTCCTGCTGGGCAAACTGGCCCCTCGACTGGCCCTGCCGGGGAAGGCGGGTTCTGCTGA
Source organism: Varanus salvator macromaculatus (assembly GCA_023646645.1). Classification (NCBI taxonomy): domain Eukaryota; kingdom Metazoa; phylum Chordata; class Lepidosauria; order Squamata; family Varanidae; genus Varanus; species Varanus salvator. The sequence goes on along the minus strand of JAIXND010000800.1, from coordinate 13,367,264 downwards.
AGAGGCAGCCAGTGCCAGCAAGAGGGTCTCCGTCGCTCCGGCCGCCTGCGTCCCCAGAGGGGAGTGTGGCGGCCTGTGGAGCATGGCTATGGGTGGATCCGGGACCCACACCAGGCGATGAACCTTTGTGGGTAGAAGGAGGGAGACGCCGGACGATCATGCCACCCTGAAGAGGCTTCCGTTCGCTGGCAGTGAGTCTCGCCCTCCTGGCCCTTCCTTCCCCCTCCGCCAGTCTGGTGCCAGGCACGTCTCTGCCCTGCCCCATCCGAATTATTCAAAACAAACAGCCACAGCAGAGCGGAGGAGGCCAGTCTCCTCTAGGGGGTGGGCAGCCATCCCCCGCACGGCAGGGAGTCATTCCGAAAGCGGAAGAAGGGGCAGAGGTGCCGTAGCCCTGCCTTGGATGTGCGACCTCCTGCACATCTCAGGAGTCTCAGCCATCTCTTGTCTTTAAAAAACTAAGTTTCTAGACCTCGTGCCAGTTGAGACAGATGGCACCAAGCGCTGGCTACAGGTGTGTGTGAGCACAGGGAGTCCCTTGAGAGCCTGCAGGCACAGAACATGTGGTGACGCACACATGCGCTGGGAGGCGCTCGGGTGGTCCTGGCCGCACGACCCAGGTGGCGTTCCCGGATCTGCAAAAGTCAGCAAATGCTGAGCCCAGCGCACCGCCTGCATCAAAGCAGGGATCTGGGGCGCGGGATCAACGGGAGCCTTCAGCACAAAGCGACGCTGCCAGTGGTGCTGCTTGGCCAGGACCGTGGGGCTCCGCTCCGGGGCTGGGGGCCCTGAAAGGGCCACTGGCGAGTGGGCCCCACACGCTTCCCAGTGCAGAAGCGTATCCCAGCCGGGAAAGCAGCCACCAAGCACGTGTCCTTGCGTCACCTCAACTCTGAAGACACAGCATCCCTCCCGCAGCGACCAAGGCGCTGACTCCCGGTCGGTCGACGCTTTTTGACTCGGGGCCGCAGAAGTGGCTCCACGGCTGGAGGGGGCTCCGTGTGCCAAGCTACATGCACTCCAAGTGGGTGATTCCTCTTGAAATCAGGGCAGTGGACAAGGGTCCGGGGTGGGTGGGGCTCTCCCTGTTTTGGCCCGCATCTCCCCGAGCCCCGGCCGAGGGATGGGGGAGTCACCAGCCGACCCCTCCAGAGGACCACCAGCTGCCTCCCTGGATCGAAAGCGCCTCCCCCTCCCAGAAAGACTGTGTCTAAAGCCACCGTGCTCATAAGGGCCCAGCAGCCCCCCTCCAAAGGGTGGGCAGGGCAGGGCAGGGCAGGCAGTCCCTGGAAGGCACCCCGTTGCCCGGCCAGCCCTGCCCACCCGTGATCCCGGGATGCAGCTGCTCGCAGGGCCCTCACTCCCAGCCCAGCGGCCACGTGCATGCCCCCCCCCGCCAGCGGCACAAAGGCCGGGAACAAGGGGGCCTTGTCCTGCCTCGCGGCGCTCCCGGGTAGGGACAGTGGGCGAGGGCCGTGGGGTGTGGGGCGTGCCAGCCAGGAGCCAGAGGCCACGGCCGAGGCACAAAGGGGGAGTGTTCCCAGGGCCCCCGGGGCCCGCCTGGGCCGGGTGGGCAGGAATGGCATGTGGCATTTTCACTGTCAAAGGCCCCTCTGAACTTGCTTTGGCGGCTGGACTGCAGGCAGCGGGACGGGGGAGCGCAGGCGGCCCCCAGGTGTGGCCCAGTGCCAGCTCACACCAGCCAGCCCCAGCCAGGGTGGCCCGCAGGCAGCGGCCATGGGGGGCGGTAATGCAGAGCCGGGGGGGCCCTGCCCCATGCCCTCAGTGCAACAGTTCCACAGGTTCCCCAGCCTGGTGCTCTGGGGAGGCGCTGGACTACAACTCCCCTCACCACCCCAGTTCAGGTCAGCTGGGTGTTCCAGTCCTGCACCTCTGTGAGGCCCTGGGCGGGTGGGGGATTGTGGTGGCCCTCGAAAGACCTGCTGAAGGTGAAGGGAGATGCGAGGAGGCAGAACCTTTCGCCAAAGGGCCCTGCGGGCTGCGTCCTCTTAACGGCCAGACGCACGGAGGCCGGTGGGCGAGTCGCGCCAGGACACGGGCGCCCTTGCAGTGGCCCACTGGCCCTGGGCTTGAGGAGGACGTCCTGTGTCCCTGGGCACCCCTTGCGCTGTCACTGCCCACTCCTGCCGAGCATCAGCAAGCAGGAGGCTGCGGGCAGGATCCATGGAAGGAGCCCAGCCGAGCGGCCCTGCGCTACTCTAGCCACAGCGAGCCGGCCCATCACCTTCTTGATGGGCCAGATTACAGCTCCCACTGTCCCCAGTCCAGGGGACAGAGAATCGTGCCCGTCCCAGCAGCCCTCTGAAGGACTGGCTGTTTGGTGCCCCTCTGCCCTCCCCACACCTCTTTCCTCATGCCTTGCACCCCAGTGCCCCGAGCGGCCTTCTTCCCGGCGCAGAGCCTGCCCCGCAAGTGGGACAAACGGACTGCACCGGCCCAGTCCACCCGTCGTCCGTTCAGGGGCCGGCAGGACGCCCTCCTGCTCCCGGTAGCGGCAGCGGGTCCCGCCCGGCCCTCCCCGGGCTCACCCTCCGTAGGCGCCGAAGGTGAAGCTGCGCTTCCTGGAGCCCATCGCGGGCGGGCGGCGGGGGGGCGGCGCAGGGCAGGGACGCCGGTGCCTGGCTGCGGCGCTGAATGCAGCTCTTCGCAGGCCGGTCGGCCGGCTGGCTGGGGCAGCGGGGAGGGGAGGGGAGGGGAGGGGCCGCCGGTCGCCGCCCTCCGCCCGCCCTGCCTGCCTGCCTGCGGCCCGACCCCGACCAGTCTGCTCCGGCCCGCTCGGGCGGGAGGCGAGGCGCACTGGGGCAAGGCGGCCACCCAGGCCTGCCCGTCCCTCCCCGCTGCCCGGGAAGCCGCCCCGGCGCGGCTGCCCTGCCCCTGCGGACCCTGCCCGCGGGGCCCTGTGCACCGGGCGGCCGGTGGGCCCGGGGCCCCGCCTGGGCAGCGCTGACCCCGAGCGGCCGGCCGGCCGGCCTGCGCCGAGAGCGCCGGGGCTGCGGGCAGACCGGTGGGGGCAGGACCGGCACGGCCGGCGGCGGGGGGCCCTGGGCCAGGCGCGGGGGCCGCGCAGGGGGCCACTCGGGCAGAAGAGCCCCCCGGCCCTCCGTGGCGCGCAGCCGCTCCCGGCACCTGCCCCTCCCGGGCAGGAGCGCCCTGCCAAGCCCCTCCCTCACCTGCCCCCGAGCGGAGGGGCCCCTACGGGCGGCGCGGCGAGCCGGGCGGGGAGCACGCAGCCCCGCAGCACCTTGGACAGCGCCGCCGATGCAGCCCGGCCGGCCTCCTCGTCCCCCAGGAGGGGCTCTGCGGCCGCGCAGCTGCCCCGAGCTCGGCCCCGCCGCCCCGCCGAAGGCACTGGGCGAGCGAGGACCCCCCGGCCGGGCCGGCGGGCGCATGAGGCGAGGCGGGCGGGGTGCTGCAGATCCGGTCCAGCAGCCGGCATTTCTGGGCCCCGGCCGGGGGCCCCTCACTTCGCTGGGGCCTGCCGCTGCCCCGCCCGCGGCCCACCCCGCGGCACGGACGGAGAGGGCAGCTCCTTGAGGGAGGGGCCGCTCCGCTGAGCCGAGCCGAGCCGAGCCGAGCCGAGCCGAGCCGCCGCCTCCATGCAGTGGGCGCACGGAAGGAGCTGGCGCCGAAGCCCAGCTTGGCGGCGCGCGGTGTGGATGCGCCCCGGGCAGTGGGAGGTGCGAAGAAGCCACCGCGAAGCGAAGCGCGCCACATGCCGGAGCCTGGCAGGCCGGAGGCCGGGACACGAGCCGCTCGCTCGTTGAGGAAGCTGCCGGCCCCCGTGCAGGCGAGCGGGTGAGCAGGGGGCGCTTTCCGGGCCCCCGCGCCAGGTTGGAGAGGAACGCGCCACCGGCAGCAGTGGGGCAGGCCTGATGCAGGACCCGCGTGGCCAGCAAGGCCTGTCCTGGGCTGGGGGGCAACACGCAGCCCAGGAGCCCTCGTCCCACGGTGCTGGGGGCGTTGCTGGCCACGGGCTGACGATGCCAGCCACTTCCGGCCGGGTGCCCGGGGCCTGGAGTGGGAGCATGACAAGCATGCCATGGGGCTCCACTGGAGCTGGGGGGGGCAGTGTAGATCCCCCCAGTTCACCTGCTGCTTGGCTCACACGCTCAAGGGGCGACACTTGGCGTTGCGCTGGGACACACACACTGGGTGCCTCCCCCCTGCCCTCTGCCCATGCCCGATGCCCCCCGCTTTGGTCGTCACCCCCCCCGCATCGCCCACTCCCACCCCCTGCAGAGACGTGACTCACCCGAGATAATCGCTGTTTCCAGGCCAAACAATGCCACTATATTTAGGCCATCGGTGCCCCCCGCGTGCCTGGAACATGCACCGTGCCCGACCCCCCACGGCCCGTGTTAGCAGGCGACACGTCCCTTGCTGTGCCCCCCCCAGCGGAAGCGTCCCCTTCCCGAGCACCTGGGAGGGAAGCAGCACCATGGGGCAGTCCACGGCACTGCAGGGGCCTGGGGGTACCGCCACACGCACGGCCCTGTGTGAAGAGGGCTTTCTGGACCGTGTGCAGAGTGGCAGCCTCTGCCGTGGCCAGCCTGGAGCAAGAGCTGCGCCTCCCGGAGCCCGAGGCCACATCCGCAGCGAGCCAGGCCTCAAGGCCGAGGGCGCCCGAGGGGGGGAGAATGCAGCCAGCCAAGTACCTCGCCTCTCAGAGTGCCCTTGAGTTTTCAGATTACAACCTCCATCAGTCCCAGCCCACATGTCATTGGCCAGGAACTCTGGGAGTCAGCCCTCATGAGACGCTGAGAAGGCCCCTGTGGGGAAAGCCCGCTTTTGGCACAGTCCCATTCTCAGCTCAGTGCCCCACAGCTGGGGCTGATGGGACATGGAGTCCTCCACCTGCGTGCACTCTCCCCCAGAGTCCCAGCCCTCCCGCTCACTCTGCACCCACACGCGGCACTCAGCCAAAGTCCCTCCACCTCTTGGAGCAGGGCTGCTCTCAGAGAAGGAAAACAGGCTGCTTCTCCCCCCCCCCCCCCGCTCCTTGAGGGAACGCTCCGGGCTGCTAACCCCTTCAGTGCCAGGCCTGTCATCTGCGGCAGCGCCAGGCCTGCCGGCGCCCTCCAGGGCCCCGATCCGGCGCCCTGCAGCTGGCACAGGCCTCCAGCCAGGGAGGGAGATCTGCAGCTCCTTTCATGCAGCCGCAGGGTCTTGTCCATGCTCCACCACCGAGAGCCCCCTCTGCCTGTGGCGTGCCTGATTCTGGGGGGCGGACCACAAGCCTCCAGGCCGACACGACAACATCAGCTCCACACCAGAAAGTCCGGCTTGGTCCCAACAACCCGGGGCCAAAGGGTCAGGGAGGGAGCGGCTGCTGGCCAGAGCAGGCAGGCCTGGCCCAGCGGGTCAAACACCGCCAAGGCTAGCAGCACTGAGCTCCGTTGGGGGCTGCTCACCAGGCTGGAGACTGGGGGACACGCGTGGAAGGGGGCCACGCACACTCAGCCACTTGTGGCCTTCCCATGGGGGTGCTGCACCAGTGCAGAGCCTGGGACTGGACTGGCCCCGCTGTCCCTGGGAGACTCCACAAGCCTGGAGCCCCAGCTCGACTTGGGCTGAGGGTGCTGGGGCGCCAGCAGCCGCTGCCCACTGCCAAGGGCACCCTGAGCATGCGGAGCAGCCCTGGTGGGCTCAGATGAGGGCGAGGAAAGCGACGGGGTGGGGGGTGCGCGCGCGCACGGGAGAGCTCTTCACGGCGGGCGGCTGAAAGGACACGGGAGAAGGGCAGGGGCTGTGGCTGCAGGGTGCCGGGGCTCCTTTCTCCCCTTCCCGGTGAGGAAGGACCCAAAGCCGCCCCCCTCCGCCTTTGCTCATCTCATCCACCTGGACGGACGGAGTCCCGCTCCACCAGGCACGTGAGAGGGCCGGCAGCACTCGAGTCCTGCACGAAGGTCAAGGGAAGGGCCTGGGAGGAGACCGGGGGCGCGGGGGGGCCCTCGCAGCCCTCCCCTCTCCCTCCAGCAAGGAGACTGCAGCGCCCAGGCGGCGGGGACAGGGGGGGGGGCTCTCCTGTAGGCCTCGCCTCCCTGCCTGGATGGAATTTGACAGGCTTTCAGGGTAACTGGGGGTGCTGCATAAGGCGCGCAAAGGGGGAGGCAGAGCCCCCCAGACCTATTCTGGCGGCCCCCGACCCGCCTATCCGCAAGTCAGGCACCTGCGGGGCACTGGGCGCACCGCGCTCTCCGCCAGCAGCACGCGGCAGCCCCCGCGACCCGGGAGCCGGAACTCACAACGGCGGGTCAAAGTGCGGACGGCCCTAGCCAGGGAGAGAGGACACTCGGTACATGCCCAGGAACTCGCTGTCACCCCCCGGGCGCCTCTCTTCCCTCCCCACCGCAGCAGCTCAAATACTGCAGGACGGACCCGTGCAGCTCGCCTTCCCTCGCGTTACGGGCGCCACCAGACGCGCGCAGACGCGTTCCGACGGAAGGCTGGAGAAGGCAGGGGAGGCGCGCTCCCCCCCAGCCCCCGCATTGCCATTTCCAGACACGAGGAGAGTATGGAGGGGGGGGGCAGGCCGAGGGCGTGCTGCGGAAGGACGGACACATGACACGTGTCGAGAGGATCCCGATCCCGATGCTGGCCGGAGCAGAGCCAGAGGACTCGTGGTCGCGTCAGCAAGGTCGCCGCGTTCCGGGGCACCAGCCCGAGCGGACAGCGCCCCCTCCGGGGCGAGCATCCCCGGCAGGGCCGCCCCCGCCCCCGCCCCCGCCCCTGCCCCGCCGCCGGGCGGCGAGCCCTCCCGCGAAGGGGAGCCGCGCACCTTACCGGAGCCGCCGCGCCTCCCGCGCCGCCGCCGCCGCCGCCGCACTGGCGAGGCAGGCGAGGCGAGGCGGCGCGCCCCGTGCGGCTCCGGCGCCCGCCCGGCTCCCGTTGGCTGCGCGGCGCGCCGGCTCCGCCCCGGCGAGGGGGGGCTGCGTGCGGGGAGGGGCGATCCCGAGGTCGCGACGCGCGGAGCGCCGCCCGGGCGCGCAGGCTGCTGCGCGCTGCGCCGTGCTCGGGCCGGCGCGCCCGGGCCTCGCTGGGGCCCAGATGCGGCGGCGGGCGGCCCACGGACCGCCCCCCAGAAGCAGGGCGGGAGGGGCCTTGCGGTGGGGGGCCGAGCGAGCAAGAACGCCCCCGGGGGGCGGGGGCGGGTTGTGGGGTCGCCAGAAGCAGCGCGCGGCGCCCCTCGACCCCAGCGCGGGAGAGGCTCGCGCCCCATCAAGCTGCCCCACAGGTCGCCACCCGCACGTCTCTCCCTCAGGTGGGGGGGGAGCGGGAGACCCCCGAGGCAGAGGAAGGGGCCAGGCAACGGCTGGCCTTCCCCTGTCGCCCCCCCGCCCCGCCCCGCCCCGCCCACAGCCTTCATTTTGTGGGCTGATGGAGAGATCTCCGAGGCTGGCAGGCTGTTCATGTTCGTTGCTCCGGCACCTGCCAACACCCCCTCCATGGCGCCCCAGCCGCTCCACCAGCAGCCGCTCCGGGGGCGCAGCGGAGGGGGGCTCCGCTAGTGCAGCCCCCTCCCCCCTCCCCCCTCCCCTTCTGCATCATGTCTTCTCCTCCGTCTGCTTCTCCCAGACACGGGGTGGGATGAAGAGCCTCGCATCGGCAACCGGGAGCAGGTCTGGGGGCCTTCCTGGGGCCAGCGGGGCGGCCGCTGTGCTGGGTACGTGTGGGAGCCGGAAGGCTGGCGCAGCCTCCCTGGCGATGCTGTCGACGAAAGCCGAAGCGGAGACTCTGCGCCGATGCATTAGACCTAATCAGGAATGCACGGCCCATTAGCTCCTCGCCCCGAAGAGCTACGCCTCCTCCCACGCCGCCCCAGGGACTGCGCCTCTGCCGAGCTGGAGCTCCGGGGTCCTTCGCTTGAGCCTCGGGGGCGAAGGGTGGTGCCCCCACATGCTTTGCACTGCCATACCCATAAGCCCCAGCCAGGGTGGCCAATAGGCGGGACCTCCGGAAGGGGCAAGCCGAATGGCGGGAGGGCAGCGGCTGCCAGCTCCTGCGGCCAGATGCACGGGGTTGCCTGCTTCCAGGAAGGGGACTGTCGCTCCCAAGCGGGGCCGAAGCAGCATCAGCTCCCCCCCACCCCCCGAGCCCGGCCAGCTATCCCGGAAACATGCAGGAAAACGGGCTGGCCTTCTGCTCTTTGCACGTGGTGATGGATGCTGTGTTCACACCTGTTGTGGGGCTGCAGAGCAGGGGAAAGCTCCCGTGGCAGCTGTTGGCCACTGCAGGGACAGAGTGCGGGAGGCGACAGGCCCTCCCCGATCCAGCCTGGCCGTTCTGCCCTGCCGCTCTCCAAATGGGGCAACTCGACAGCCGACCTCCATGAGGGCTGGAAGCGTATGACCCCAAACTTGGAGGTTCTACCTGAGCCCTCCCTAAGGCTGCCTCGCCTCTTCTCCAAAGCTGCAGCTGCCATTACACCTCCACGCAGCAATGCACGGACTATGGATCAGGCGCTTGCTTTCATCCGGCTGCATCTGAAGCAGAATTAGCGTGGAAGCGAACCGTCGCCAGGCTGCCTTCCGTGCCGTGCCCACTTAATTTGTTTCCATGGTGAGCATGGTTGTGTGTTCGGGCACCACAATGCAGCCACAGAGAAGAGGGCGGGGAGGGACGTGCTGGCCAGCACCATGCTCATGGCACCGGGCCAGCCAAGCCGGGAGCGCGCCGGACCGTGCCCCACAGGCCCACTGGCTCAGCCGAGCTCCAGGCCCTCGATCCCTCTTCCCCACCCAGGCACCTTCCAGGCCTGGCACAGGGGAGGTGTCGGGGCACGGGAGGCCCACACCAAGGCCGCTTCGGCGCAAGGGGCCTGCTTCCCTCTGTGCCGGGGAGGAAGGCCGGCCCTCCTCGCTTCGGCGTTCCTAGGCCAGCCTCCTGAGCCAGCACTGCTAGGCAGAGATGGAAGGAGAGCTTCCTGGCCGTGCCACCCCCTCCCCCGAGCGATGCTGCAGCCAAGCACTCAAGCTCCATGGGGCAAAGTGCTTGCAGGAGGGGGCTGTGCCCCCAAGGAGCAGCAGCTCCTGGCAGTACCCCCCCCCCCCACAATACAGCCTCTTTGGCAAGGAGGGAAGATCAATAGGACAAGTCTGAGATGACTGATCGATACGCCCTGAAGCGGAGCAGGCAGAAACCGCTGGATGGGGCAGATGCAGGGAGCGGCAGGTCTGCCCTGGGGAGGGATGTGGGGGGGCCCTGCCCTTCCCTTTCCTTCCCATTGCACAGCTTCCTCCAGGCTGCGCCCTGGGTACCCAGATCTCTTCTAACGCCAGGCTCCCTGCTCCAGGCAGGCCCAAGGGCAGCTCCCCACGCAGGCCTGCCATGCAGCAGGGGCTGCTCTAAAGTCAGGGCGACTGTACGCGGGGGGGGGGGGGAGGATACACCCCTTCCCAGGGCCCTGGCTTCCTGCCAAGGGCTGCTCTGCAGCACCAAAGGCCGCCTCTGAACATCCACGGACCCTGTGCCTTCTTGCCTTAGAGGCCCCAGCTCGGCTACGGGCCACACTGAGGTGGGGAAATGGTCGGTGTTCCTCGGGCACCAGGCCATCCCTGCCAAAGGGGGCTGGTCCCCGCTCTCGGCGCTGCTGGGTAGCGGCCAGCTCCTGACCACACGGGCCCTGTGAGCTGTGGGCAGGATGGCAAGAGCCGAGAGGACGTGCCGCATGCAGAGGCCCACACCTCCACGGCCAGGGCAGGGCCCCTCCAAAGCCACGCCGAAGGTATTGGGCGAATGCTCCCCCCAGCGGCGCGCTCCCCTCCCAGACAGCTGCGCATTAACCCGTGCCTGGAGCGCAGCCGGGAAATCGCAGGACAGCCTCGGAACGACTGATCTCCTGACCGCTTCGCTCCAAGGCTACCTGCGTGCAGCCTCAGCCGAGGCGAGCTGCGAGGCCATGCTTTCGCCTCCCGTTTTTCCACCCCAGAGGGGGTCAGGGAAAGATCACTTGAGCAAGCGCTCAAGTCACATCCAGGCCAGCTGGATATGCCAGAGTCGGAAACCAGAACCCAGTGGCACCTCCCCTTCTTTCCCCAGCTGCCGCCGGAGGATGCAGAATTAGCTGCCAAAGAACTGTGGCCGCCCGCTGCTTGCTCAGCCATCTTCTCCAGAGTGGAAACAGGCTCAGCTCCTTTCTGAAGTCACTTGTCCTGCTCTTGGCAGTCGCACGGTGCTGGCTGGGTGCGCGGCGATGGGTGCGTGGCATCATGCATGTCCAGAGAGGCATGGAAGACGCCAGCCAGGGAAGCTTTCTGCAGGCTGGAGAGGGAGAGGAGCCGAGCGGAGCCGAGCGGAGCCGAGCGCCTTCCGAGAAGCCAGCTCCATCCGGTTCTGCGAACGCTGCAACTCTCATCCAGCCGTTCTTGCATCAGGCTGGAGAAGAGGGTGGGCTGAGCCGGGAGGGCCAGCGGTGCCTCCATTCAGCCAGTCGGATTGAGTTGCTCCGTGTTGTAAGGAACCATGGTAGCATTGAGAACTGGACTGAATGTTGCAGGCCGCGGAAAGTTGGTCGGGGCCGTCGTTTCTCCAACCCTAACCCTGACCCGGATTTTCTCCTATCCCTAATTTTAGGGAGAAAGGGCCATGGTGGTACCCGACTTTGCAGAAGGCCACGAGGTGGGGATTTTTCTGCCCAGCTCACCTTCTGGGCCCAGCCTGAGAACACTGCAGGCCGCAGAAAGTTCACTGGGGCCGTTGTTTCTCCAACCCTGACCCTGACCTCCTCATTTTCCTTTCCCTTCGCCATCCATTCTTCCTTTTGTGATGCATCTTTCTTCTTGTTAGCCTGGGGCAGAGACCGACTTGTTTTGATTCACCTGGAAGCCACCTTGGGAGTCTGTTCGGCTGTGAGCCTTATAAACAAGCCAGGGCGTGTGAGGCAGGAAGGGCAGGGGCCCTTGGACGGCGATGCTGGGGCAGCCGAGAGGAGGCCTCCCGTCCCTCGATTTCACCGACTCCTCTGGCGCTGAGGGCCACTGGGCTCGCCTTGCCTGAGTGGCGCCTCGGCCGGCCTCTGGGTGTACTGAGCCTGTGAGCATCCCGACTCCGGTGTTGCCCTGCTGCTTTCCCGGCTCCTCTTTGCCTCCTCTGCGTGCGGTTTAATTGTGCCTTCAGCCTGGGGAATTCTCAGGCCGCCTCATCGAGCATCCAGGCAGACGGCCTGTCCTGCCAGGGCTGAGCTGCCTGGCTCCAGCACTCTGCTGCACCCCTCCATCCTCTTCCTTCTCCCTGGGCAACAACACCCCACCGCTGCATTTCCCCATTCAGAATACTTGAAGCAGCACCCCACACCATCTAGGGCCCGTCTCTTCCCCGAGGAGGCTGGGGCCTGGCTCTCGGCTGTCCCCGCCTGCCACCGCCCCCGGCACGTGTTCCGGATCTGATGAGGCAGGGGCACTTTCCGAAGCTCCTCTGGCTGAGCAGGAGCAATCGCTGCTCCCCTGCCGGAGCTAAGCAAAGCGGGGAGAAGCAGGGGCTGCCTCCTGCGGGGGACCCCAGCATTACCGCTTTCACACCGGCACTCTTGATCCGAAAGCAAGCACCCCATCTTGCAAGCAGCGACCTGGCCATACCCGAGAGAGAGCTGTCTGCCTCAACCGACACGAGAGCAGAATCTGAGGTCCTTCTCCCCGTCCCCTTGGCAAGAGCTGCTCGGCCGGTGGGCCCTGGTCTTCTCAGTGGCGGCCCCACACCTTTGGGACTCCCAGAGACACACTGGGCTTCACTGCTGCTCGCTTCCGAAAACCCCTGGAAGACGCTGTCATCCAGGTCTGCTCCCAAGGCGGCCGCTCCAGACGTGCGAGCCCCCCACCCCCCCGGTGCTTCCTGCGCGCTCCCTTGCAGGGCGGTGCATCCCGGGAGGCGGGTCAAAAGTCTCCAGGACAACAGCATAAACTCGCCACCTGCTCATGGTAACGGCCATTTGAAAAGAAAGCGTTTGGGACAGATCAAAAGGGTTACTTCAGACAGTGCATATTAAAACGTGGGATTCGCTCACGTGTGATCTGGCCCTTTGGACGGCTTCGAGGGGAGACCGGCTGAATTCCTGGGGGGAGCCAGGCGATCCGGAGCTGCTCGTCCCGGCAGCTCTATCTGTCCTCAGAGGAAGGCGGCCGCAATACGCCAGCTGGTGGGGAACATGGGCGGGAGGAGGCTGCCGCGCCCATGGGATGCCCTGCGAGCCCAGTGGCGCCCTTCCCGCATTCCAAATCCGGTCTAGCGTCCATCCTGCCAGGCAGAAATGCTCCGGGAACCCACTGCAGACGTTCCCCTGCTGCAAATGCACTCTCACACGTTTAAAACTGCAACCGCTCGGCTGCAGCCGGAATGTCTCGTAACGCTGAAGTGTCTCGCGTCGATCGAGGCAAGAGGAGCTTGCGTGAGGCGGTGGGGGGGCCTTTTTACTCCGGATCCAGGAAGAGCCTAGGTTGGCCGATCGCAACAGCTGGCAAGAGAACAGCGATGTCCTGCGTGGGGCGGGGGGCGCTTTGCAGCAACGCAAGACGGCACAAATCAGATGAGACCCTCCACGTGAACACACTTTAATAAGGCTCGGAAAGCTGGTCCAAATTGTTTTGCTAGTACAGGTGGGGAGGACGGCCGGGGAGTCCCTGCCTGCACCTGTCCCACCTGTCTGGTGGCAACATACGGAAGTGCCTCGCTGCCTGCCCATCTCTTCGCACGTGCATGCACACATGGGTGTACACGTGTTATGGTGTGGTGGGTCGCCTTGCTCCATGACTCGAGACAGCCGCTTTCGGCCAGGAAGTCGGAGGGACCGGAGAGGGCAGGGCAGGGAGAGGCGTGTGCGTGCGTGGCCGCGTCCGTCTAGAGCAAACGACACCCCTTCCAGGCCTGGCTTTGTGGGGGGGGGAAGGGCAGGGCAGGGCAGGGCAGGGCAGGGCAGGCCGCCCCGCGCACACTAACAAAGGCTTCTGGATTGTTCTGCACTCTTTACCTTGGGAAAGAGTAAGACCGGCCGAGCTCCACGTTCCACCTCTTCACAAAAAGGAGCGAGAAAGAGGCAGAGAACACGCGGCCCAGGCAGCAGCCCGGAGCCAAGCCCCCGGCCGAACCAGAGGGGAGCAGCCGCAGCACCCAGCCCTCCCTGCTCCGCACCTCGCAGGTTTTCCCCTCTTGCCGGCCGCCTCCCACCCACCCCCTCCTTCCCCTCCAGAACAGCAAACAGAGATTATGATAGGACTGCTGAGAAATGTACAGCTTGCTACAAGAGAAGGGGAAGAGATGCCTTCGCTGCGCCCCTCCCTCCCCAGCCGCTCGAAAGGCCGGGGGGCGTCCCCCCTCCTGTCGGAATGGCAGGCGGGGAAGGGGCCTCTGGAGACATCCCTGCCGGTCCAGGAAGGAGCACGTGCGTCACCCCGTAGCAGCCCAGGCGCAGGCGAGCGTGAAGGACGCCCGCACGCCGCCTTCGTGCCCCCGGCCCCCGTCAGAGCAGGCAGCGGGAGCGGAGCTGGCGCAAAGTTCCCAGGCCGAGGCTCCTCCTGCGCCCCCCACACAACACAAAGCGCTTCCATCACCGCTGGGCTGGCTCTCCTGGAGACGCCGAGGCTGTGCGGGTGATCCGGATGCCAGAAGCAGGGCCACTCGGGGGCGTGTGGCCTGACCTGGAGCGCCGCCCTCCTGCCCCCTCCCCACCTGGCGGCTCAGCTCTCGGGGGGCAGCCGGCGGAAGGGCTATGGCTTCCAATCCTGGGCGCCTGCAGAGCGTTGCTAAAGCTGGACGAGCTGAACGGCGTGAGCCACGAGGCCAAGGAGGCGGGGAGGGTCCAGAGCCGGCGGCCGGGCCGGAGGAGAGGCCTGGAGGGCAGGAAGCCAAAGAACAGTGCAGGGGCCACTGGCCGCCACCGCCTCCTCCCCGCGAAGGTGGGCGAGCCATTCCCGGCCGCTCCTCGGTGCTCCGCCTCGGCGGATGGGGCGAGGGTCAGAGGCAGCCCCTCGGGCGCTCTTGCCCCGGAGCGTGGTCCGTTCTGACGCAAGGCATCGGGGTGGTCTTCGGAATGGCGTCCTGCCATCGGGGCCGCGCAGCTGGCCCACCGTTCCCGGAAACCCCAGCCGTGTCTGCAGCGTCCCCCGCCTGGGCTGCTGTCCGCCGTTAGTGTCCGAGGAGACCGGTCCCTGGAGGGGAAGAGGAGGAGCGGCTCCGTGGGGCGCTTCGTGGGCAAGGCGTGAGCCCCAGAGGGGAGGTGGGGGGCAGCTTACCTTTGAACCCTTCTTCAGGCATGCAGACTGGAAAGGAAAACAGGTGTCAGAACGTACTTCCGGGAAGGGAGCCCGCCGGCACGCAGGGGCCCGGAGGCCCTCGCTCCCCCTGGGGCCTGGAAGGCTCCCCGTTTCGGCTCCTTTGACCCGAGGCAATGCAGAGGGCTGGGCTGGGGCTGCGGGGGGTGCTCTGGGGGCGGTTTTACCTTGCATGACGTCATCTATTGCTGCGTAATCCACGATGGGTTCGTCCGCCTGCGGGGAAACATCAGTCGTGAGGGCCAGTGGCTCTCGGGGCGCTTCAGGGAGGGTGACTTCTGCTCGACGGCCTGGCAGGCTCCCAGCCCAAGGCCTGGATCTCCCCACGCCCGCCATGGCTCAGCCAAGCCCCTGCAGGTTTCATGCGCCTGCCAGTGGCCAACAACTCCAAGTGCCACCCCCCGCCACCCACTGAGTTACAGGCGTGGACTGGAATCTGTGGCCATCGGGGAATTTGAGCCCCAGCCGGAGGGGCACTGCCAGGCTGCCAACGTACATGCCTGCTGGCCCTCGGCTCTGGGTGCCTTGCGCAGCCCTCCCCGCCTGGCCAGTCTGGCCAGGCGTGTCCCCCCCGCAGGGAGAAGAGCCGTGTGTGATGTTCCGGGTGGGTGGACCGCCCAGTCTGGCCCCGCCACAGACGACTTCCACCAGCAGGCCTCCAGACAGGAGGAAACCTGGTGCGGCTGGCCAGCTGCCCTTCCACGTTACCTTCAACAAAACCACGGACTCCGGAGTGACTCCGAGGCTGCCGAGGGTGGCCGAGTCATCAGTGAGGATCGTCCCATCGATGGACAGGTTCTGGTCGAAGGGCGCAACTGAGAAGGCGTGCATGATCTGTGCCGAGCAAGCCGCAGAGGAGACTTCGGTGGTGCAGCTGCAGGACACCGCAGAGCAGCCGCCCACGGAAAGAGCCGGCTCTGGGCATGCCCCAAGCATGGCGGCAGGGTCCCTTCCCCGGATGGCGGTGCCTGCATAGCAGGCGGCCCTTCGGCTCCTGACTCAGCAAGAAGCAAGACGGGCCCCTGGGCCGAGCGGAAGGAAGGGCCCCTCACCTGGATCTTCAGGTCCTTCAGCGTCTGGTTTGCCGAGACCAGAAGGGCCTTCTCCCCGCGGACTTTCCGGTGCCGCGTGCTCCGCCGGATGCCCTGCTTTTGGCAGGGAACGTAGTTTGGGTGCGAGACCTTCTGCCGCTTGGTGGTGTTGTTGGCCTGGAAGCGAGGAGGACGTGCTCTCAGCCTGCCCAAGCCGCACACCAGCTCACTCCCGCGAGAAAAATCCCCAGGCCTTAATTCTGATTTAAGAGGCTTCGGACTTTGCTTTAAGGACGGATGTAAGTATTTCTAACCCCCCCCCCCCCCGTAACTGACTGGATCTCAGGCTGGGGAGCACTAAAGCCACCAACACCACCTGGTAAGTGCCATCCGCACCAGAGCCGAGAAAACAAGCCTGAACTGAGCTGCCGTCAGTCAGACTCGGGGAGTGGCCAGAACTCGGCGGCAGAAGGCAAGCCATGCTGGTGCCGGCTGGGGGGGGGAGCTGAACCAGGTGCCACAGCCCAGGCGGCCTTGCCCGGCTTCTTCCAGCGGAAGGACAGGACGACCCCTCACAGGCCTTGGGCATACGCAGAGAGGCGCTCCCTCAAAAACTCAGAGGGGCTAGCAAGGTGCCTTGGACGCACCCTTGGGCTGGAGTGGAGGCGGCACAGCCGGCAGCGTGGCTCTGGGCCAAGGGCTGTGAGGCTTCTCTGCCCGGGGGCCCTCCGGCTGCAGCTTCGTAAGGCACGGGAGGGCCACCCCACAGAGCCCTGGGCAGTGCAGGAACCGCGGCGGCTAGGTGGCTCCGGCCACGTGCAGGTGACGTCAGAAGGTGTCTGTGGCTGAGGCCGATGGGATCCGGAACCCAACCCTGCGGGATGGCCGCAGGCTGCCCACCCCACGGGGAGGGATCAGACATGCTCCGGGGCAGTGCCCTCGGCCGCTCTCGAGAGCGAAGGGAAGTGGAGCACACCTGGCTGAAGTCTGGGTCCGGCTCCCCCTCCAGCCGGGCCTCCTCCCGCTCTTCTTCCGCCTCCGAACTGCTCACGTTGAGCTCTGGGGCAGCGTCCTTCATGACCTGCATTCATCCACCAAGACACGGGAAAGCAAACTCCACTAAGCCTCGCTCGCTTGTGAGGGCCGGGCCGGGCCGGGCCGGGCGGGCTCCGCGGGCTCCAGGAGCATGATGGCCACAGCCATCCCGCTGGGGACCGCCGAACACCTTCTGGAAAGCGGCACTGAGCATCCCAGGGGAAGGGGCCACACGGGGGCAGGGGGCCGCTTCGGGGCGCCAGGGCTGGACGGCGAGAACATCGATCAGGAGGTGCCTTGCCCCATCCAAACATTTGGGAAAGGGGGGCAGGTCCCCAGAGAGCATCAGAGACGCTGGTGGGATGGGACGATGCCTCGACTCTTTGGGGGTCTCAGAGCAGCTTTCTCCCCTTTGAAACACCCCCATTTCGTTTCGGGGGCAGCTGGGGGCTGCTCACGGCCCACGGGACCTGGGCGAAGGCATCGCCTTATTCTCCCCTCCTCCCCTGCATGTTTCCGCTCCCCAGAAGTGCTGGAGACGCACTATCTCGCCTGCATCCACTCCAGGCCAAGGACACGCATCCTAAGTGGCCGAGGAAAGAACAAGCACGCAGCCAGCCGCCCTCGGAGATCGAAGCCAAGGAGGCCGCGGCCTGCAGGCGCCCCGCGACCTCTGAGTGGCTGTCATTCGGAGGCATCCGGGCAAGGCAGCGCGCTTGCCTTATGAGCGGCACTCCGGGGAGGCAGGACCGGCCTGTGCCCGAGGGAGGAGCGGGGCAGCTGCCTAATGCATTCTGCCTGAGAAGCGGCTCCGAAAGCCGCTGCTGCTGACAGAAGAGTGCAGCACTCTCTCTCTCTCTCTCTCACACACACACACAGACACAGAATGGACTGGGAGAAGCTAGAGTTCCACCAGGTCTTTCAGAGAAGCACCTGTAGGGAGAAGGAGCAGGATTGGGGCCAATCCCCGCATCTCAAGCAGAAGGGATGCAGGCAAGCCCTGGAGGCAGCCCTGCAGCGCAGCTGCAGCAGCCGGGCTGATGGTGGAGACACAATGGGCCCAGTCTCTGGATGAAGCGGCTTCCGGCGGCCCTGGACGCACTGTCGCTGGCTGTGGGAGACGCTCGGCTGCCAGCCGCGGCAGGTCACGGGACACGCTCTTTCTACAGACTGCCTGAGCCGCCGTGGAAGCCCTCGCACCCGTGGCAGCAGGAGGCGGTGGCGGCGACAGAGCCGAGTGCGGCGGGCCGAGCGCCCGCCCGCCCACCTACCTTCTTGCTGTCCACCACCTTGCGGACGTAGACGGTGGCCTGGGCGTACTCCCGCAGGTCCCTCTGCTGTTGGCATAGAAGGCCCTCTCTGCAGTCCAAGCACAGCTCTGCGGGGACAGGAAGGCAGCGGCTGCAGAGACCCCGGCCTAGACCGGCACCAGCAGCCACCCGGGGCCCCTTCCGTGATGCGCAAATCGCAGGCCGTTCCCGCAGACGGTTCTCGGGACGCTTGGAGCAGGCTTCCCCCACCAGGCACCCTGCAGCCGTGCCAGATGGGAGCTCCCATCCCTAGTCACGCAGCCGCGAGTGATGGGAGTCGCCATCAGCTGCAGGGCAGCCATTCAAGGAATGCCCGCTAACCCCATGACACAGAAATGAAGCCCCCAAACACCTGGAATTACACTGCAGGGCTGGGGAGTGCGCCCCACTTCCCCGGGTCCCAGCCCATTTCCAGCAAGCAGCGACTGTCGGGCACATCCCGACATGCGCTTTCCCCTTCTAGAAAGCTGAGGCGCTCCCATGGGGGCTGAGCAGCAGGCAAGGAGAGCTTCCGGCAAGGCAACACCGGCATCCTGGCCCCCTCTGGAAACCAGGACAGCCGGGCCAGGACCAACCACCAATGCCCTGCTGGAAAACGGCAACACCGTTTCATACACGCAGCTGCAAAATTCCGTTATGGGGGGAAGGGGGCACATCTGAACCCCCAGCTGCACCGGCGTCTTTTTAACAGTCTCTCGGTAGATCCTTTGCCTTAGAGCGTTTTAGATGAGGTGTTTTATTTACCATTTGCCAATGCGGTTTATGGGGTCGTGGCACTGCTGTTTTCCTGCCCTTTTTATAGCTAGGCTTGTATTTCAGCTTGTTAATTGATCTGACTCCTCCTCCCGAGAGCGCTCGCTTCTCCGCGTGTGGGCCGTCTCCGAGGGGCACCCAACGAGAGGAATTAGATGGCCTGGGGGCGGGGGTGGGGGAGAGGCCCCAAGGGTGTGGAAGGAGGGGCAGAAAAGGTCCCAAAAAGGCCCACCGGGAGCTGAATGAGAATGCCACAGGAACGGTGAGCCATGGGGAAGGCAAGAGGGAATGGAAGGCCGGGTCCTGGGAAGGTGCCGACCGACGGGAGCTCTGGGGAGACGTGTGCCGCGCTGCTTTGCCCGGGCCCACACGCGCCACGTGGGTGCACAAGAACTGGCGTGCTGGGGCAGGAGAGACACAGGGCCACCGGATGCCACCAGCGCGCATGCAGCATCGCGGAGGGGGGCAGAGCGAGGGGCCAGGGGGCCCTCCCGCTAGAGGGAGCCTGGCTGTCGGAGCGCCAACAGGATGCAAAGCGGTGCTGACTGAGAGGCCCAGAGCTTCCCGGGGAGCCTCGGGCTGTGCAGGAGGGGCGGCGTTCTACGCAAATCACAGAAGGGACAAGCCCTGGGAATGACAGCAGCCTGCCGAGGACGGCGGGAAGAGGTGGGCAGGACGCGGCCGGGTGGAAGGCACGGGGCTGCCGGACCCCCCGCAGCTCCCGGGCAAGGCTGTGCTGGCTGGGTTGGACCAGAGTTGGGCATGGAGGTTACGCCTGGTGCAGATCTCATGCACCCTCGGGGCAGTTTTGCAGAGAACGGAGCGTAGAGCTGGTGGTCCACACTGGTCCCAGTGACTTGGGGAGACAAGTGGGGAGGATCCGCAAGCCGACTTTGGGCGCACCAAGGTGGCGTTCCGTGAAACGCTCCCTCTCCTGCACGCCGGGCCGGCTGGACTGGCACACCTGGGGAGCCCGCGGCATGGGTGGTGTGCGGAGGCCGGGCGCAGGTGTGCTAGGCCCTGGGGGCCTTTCTGGGACACGGCGGGCCAGGCCTGCCCAGGAGGGGAGGTCAGGCTCCTGCTCACGAGAACTAAAATAGCGCCAGGCCGCTGAGGCATGAAATAAAAACGGTGGCAAAGCAGTTGTGCGGCTGAAGCCGGGGGCTAAGCCGACCGAGAGCCGAGAAGCATCCTGCTCGGGATAAATCGTCCCTCGGGGCCGAAGAGGGAAATGTTTCTGATTACCAAAGCACAGAGGGAAGGGAGCAAGCCACGCGCTCGTGGCGAGCTGCACGTGCCTGTGAAGGACGCAGCGTCTGAGTGCTGCGAAAGGGGCAAGCTCCGAGCTGAAGAGAGACCGGCCAGATGAGGACTGCCCCTCGGCACGTCTTTGGCGCGGCCACCCGTGGAACAGTGCGCACAGTTGTGGAAGCCACGTCTGAGGAAGGGCACCACCGGGTTGGGAAAGGCGCAGCAGAGGGCAGGGAAGGTTGTCCGGGGGCCGGAGCGGCTCTTCCGTGAAGAGGGGCTGGGTTAGGTTAGGACAACTGGGACTGTTTAGCTTTGGAAAAGGGGGGACATGATAGAGACGCCAAACATTGTGCAAGGCAGAAAAAGAGCGGGGAGGGGGAGGCACGTCTCCCCCTCTCCTGCCCCACCGGAGCCCAAAGGGGCCACTCCACGGAGTGAGTGCTGAACCGCACGGTCCCAGAGTCTGGCCCAGCAGGGCTTCTCTGGCGTCTCACGACAGACCTGAGAGGAGGAGCTTGCCAGGACCGGACGGGGCCGGCAGGGGGCAGGCGCTGCCGTGGGGCCTTTCTGCCCCCCCCGCCGGCACACTCACCAGGCTCCGTGATGTAGGGCGGGCTCTCTGGGCCAGTCTCGGGGGCTCGCCTCCGGATGACCCTGATGGCGTGGTCCACCACAAAGAGCTTTTGGATCTTCTCCCACTCGCTGGGCCATATCAGAGCTATACTGTGCAAAGAAGCCGAGCATGTGGCCTGCGGTGGGAGGGGAGGCGGCACCCCGTCTGCCCCCCCCGGCGCCCCGGCTCAGCAAGGCTCCAGCTGACCAAGGCCCCCGAGCCGCCGGCCTGGAGGAGGACAGGTGCAGGCCGCTGCCAAGCCGCCGGGCCTCAGGCCTGCACAGAGCATGGCTGTGCCCCAGCGCCAGCAGGCGGCATGCCTGGGGTGGGGGGAACGCAGCAGGCACCTCCTTCAGGTGCCCCCCCGGCTGCTGTTCAATGGACAACCAGACGCCGCCAACTCACAGTTTGGAGTCTTCTTTGGTCATGGAAGCAAACGTGAACATCAGACCGCCGTGCGGGCAGAGGAGGTCGCGGTTCCCCACCGAGGAGACCGGGCTGCAGCGGGTTGGCCTCCTGGGGGAAGTCAGGGAGAGGGGGGGGGCAGCAGCGCTGGCAAGCAGCAATCGGGGGGGGGGTACTCCTGCCTGAAGCCCTGGTGGGAGCTGCACTGGTGCCAGTCTGTGCTGACAATACCGGGCTGGAAGGCCCGAGGAGAAGGAAGCCCCTGTGGTCCGGCTCGGGGCCACGGAGCAGCGGAGGACAGGAGGGGGGAGCCCGGGAGCCGCAGGGCAGAGGCCCCTCACCTCACAAACTTCCTCCACTCTTCCACAAAGAACCTGGAGACCACGTAGAGCTCCCCGACCTCCTGAAACGAGACCAGCGCTCAGTCCTGTGACACCCCCTTTCGGGGAGAGTCCTCCGCTTTCTTGAGAGCGACGGCCACGCTAACAAGGGCTGCGGAATGCCAGGGAAAATTAGGGTCTGGCAGGGAAACATGCAGGGCCACAGATGGTGGGCCCCCGCTGGTCCCCCGCTCCCAGCAGCGTTGCCACTGAACGGACAAAGCCAGCGACTCTGGCGGATCTGTTCCCGGGAAGCAGGCTGAGGTCCTCCGACAGGGCGGGGGGCATGTGGAGGGGGCAGCAGAATGGCGGGGGGGGGGTACCTCCGGCCAGCTGCTGAGGCACGGCCGGCCCTTGTCCTGGAAGAGGTTGGGGAGCGACGCCTTCTGCTCCCCGGCCATCATCCTGTGCAGGGCCTCGTTCTCCTCCCCTTCGCGCTCCAAGATCTGCAGAAACGCTTGCCGCTGAAGCCGGGCGCCTGGGGGGGTCTCTCGCCCCCGGACAGCAGCCCCTCGCAAGGCAGGCGGGTGGGCCAGGGCACGGGCGCAGCTCACGCAGTGGGGTCGCCCCTTCGCGTGCGCACAGACCGCTCACCACTGCCGCCTGCCTTGCTGACTCCCCGGGGGCTGCAGGGAAGGCCATGCTTCAAAACGCACCACCGTGACTTCCCCTCCGGCCCACTGGGAGCTGTGGGCGGAGGTGCCAAGTCTCGGCAGCTGAGAGCGGCTCCTGCAGCAGCTGCCTGGCCTCGAGGGGAGCCGGGCCCTGCGTGAGCGGTCGCCCGGACAGCCAGAGCGAGCCGGGCGGGCAGCTAAGGCCTGGGGCAGGGATGTGCGCAGGCCGCCTTGGCACCGGCATGTCCCCTCGGTGCCGGCGCACATACGCCGGGGCAGCCCTGCACGCTGGAGACCTCCAGCCGCCGTGGGCAAATGCGAGGCACGCACCTTGCACTGGGAGCAGGAGTCCTTGCCGCTCGGGAACTCGGGGGCAAAGCGGAAGTAGCACCGGAGCTTCTCCCAGGCCTCCCTGGAAATGGCCCTCCGCTCGTTCTCGGAGATGCACAGGTTGCCTGGGGGGGAAGGAGTGAGGCGGCGGGATGGGCTGCGGGGAGGCACGCAGCAGCCGGGCGAGAGCGTTCCGGTGCGTGATGCGCGGGGCAGACGGGGCGGCAGCCCGAGGGGAGTGGGGCCCCTCGGGTCGCCCACCTCTCTTCTAGATGCTCCCACCCTGACTGCCCCCTGGGAAAGAGACGCGGCTGCCTCGCAGGAGCCTGGTGTGATTCTCCCTGAAGCGAGACCTGGGGCTGGGACGTAAGGCAGCGAGCGGGGTGGCCGAGCGCAGGCGATGGTGCCGGGTGGCCCAGGAGACAGCAAACGAAGGATGCGGAGAGCGAGGGCCAAAAGCATGCCTGAGCCGGAGGGAGTTCGGAGGGAGACATGTCACCCCTCCCCTGCGTGGTACTGGAACCCCAAAGTGGGGAGGCAATGCAGGAGGGACCCCCCCACACAGAGCCAGGCGATGGCATCCGTCTGCCGAACATCGGCCCCCTGGCCTGGCAGAGCCAAGACGCCGGAGGGCCCGCTGCTCCCGCACCAGCCCTTTCTGTGCGGTCTCTAAGGTTACGGGCCAATTATGGAACGCAGGCGGCGATTAACGGAAGGGGAAAGCGCTTTGTCTCAGCTCCCGCGCTTGCTCAAGGGAGAACAGAGGCACAGAGGAGGGGCGGCCTCTTTCTGGAACACAACACGGCTCTGGAGCGGAGAAACGCACGTGGGCGCAGGCACGAAGCTGCCTCGGCAAGGGCTCGGGGAGCACAATCCACTTAGGCACACGCACGGCCGGCCCCCGTGGGCTGGAAGGCAGCCGGGGAGCAGTGAGGCACGCGTGCCTGCGGAGCGCTTCGGCGTCCCACCCACGGCCATGCTCGCCCGGCCCGCTTCACCGCCGTCCTCTCGCCTATCGGGCGGCTGCTGGCCATCTGGGCCGTTTCAAAGGGCCAGGCAAACACTCGCCTTGAAGGCTCACCTGGCAGAGCGCTTCCTGCCTTAGACGCCCCCAGGCCGGGCAGGACGCCTCCCCGTGGGGCCTGGATAGTGACGCTGCCGGCTGGGGACAGCAGCGGTTAATCAGGATTACCACACTCCGATTTTCTAGGGAAAGACTGGGCGGGAAAACGAAACCTTTCCTAGATTTCCCTTGGACTTTGTACACCGGGGAGAAACAGCCCAGGTTTTCCTGTGAGAGTGAAGGGAGGGCCGTCCTGTCTCCACCATCGCTTGGAAACCAGTCTTGAAAGCAGCCAGAATAAGTGCCGCCAGCATCCAGAGGGGTCTCCAGCACCCTGACAAGCCGTGGCCGGCACCACTGCCCACCCGAAACACCTGCCCGCCTGCCCGCCCCCTCCTTCCTCGCCTTCGTAGCCTGGCAACCTGATGGGGGATTCTGTTTTCCTGGCAAAGGCAAACTTCCAAGAAACGCAAACATCGAGGAGGGCAAAGAGACGCATTGCTTACCATGCGGGCAAACAACGTCCTCGTTGAACTTCAGCTCCTCTTCGTCTCGCTTTTCTGAGCTGGATTCATCTGGGGAGGGAGGGGAGAAGGCGGGGGGGCCAAGTGAGAGACCCCCTCCCTCTGAGCGCTGCACGTGGCAGCCTCCCGCCCCGGGCTCGCCAAGGCTGCTTCTTGGCAAGGACACGAGGAGCCCATCTCAAGGCTCCACGTGCCGAGGGGAGGGGAGGGGAGGGCCAGGCCCACCTTTGCTCTTCGCATCGCCGTTCATATTGCCGTTCCGGGCGTCCCCGTCCTCATCTGGGCAGTCCAGCTGCTCTAGCGCCAGCTGGCGCCAACTCCGCAAGGACATCTTCCCGACCCAAAACCCGTCGTTCCTGCAAGGCGGGACAAGACCATGTGAAACCCGGGAAGCAGGCTTCCCGCAGGGACCACAGGGAGGAGGGCAGGCCCACTGCCCACCCGCCTAGGGGCCCCTGCCGAGCCGCTGCTCGTGGTGGCGGAGGCCGCCTGGCCCTCTCCGAGGCCCGCTTACCCCCTGACAGCCACTTTCAGCAAGTTGGAGACCGCCTTGTAGTCCTCGTTGAGCTGGCTCTTCAGCCGCAGCACCCGACACCGCTCCACCACGCAGTCCCTGCAGAGCGCCTTCGCTGGGGGCAGACAGGGCAGGCCGGGCCGGGGCCCGCTCAGGGCCGGGGCCTGCACTCTGTGCCTGGGCCAGCAGCACCTCCTGCCACAGGCAGGGCCCAGCAGGGAAGAGCGCAGCCTCTCTTCTGAGCAGGGGGCATTTCCGGTTTGCCCGGAAACCCTCCTCCCCCACCCCTCCCTTTCCCCGCAGAGGAGGAGACTCCCGCCGGGCGCTGCCTGAGGAGCGGCCGGTTTCCCCAGGCCATTTACAGGGAGACGGGCCCAGAGAGCCTGACTCACCTGTCAGCCGCGGCCCCCCTCCGTAGCGCTTGTAGAAATAGTCGGCCACGTGCTCGGAGACCCGCTTGACGGCGGGGATTTTATTGGGGTGCAGCTTGCCATGCAGGCACAAGCAGGCCGTGTTGTCGATGGGCTTGGGCGGCGCCGATTCGTCCAGCCACTGCTGGAGCCACTCCAGAGACACGAAGTCGTAGGGGCAGCCTGCAAGGAGGCCGGGTGGCGTGTCAGCTTCCCCGGCGGGGTGCGGCCCTTGCGCGCCCGAAGCGGCCCTCGCCCGTGCCCCCACGGCCGGGACCAGGCTCCTCCACCTGGGGAGCCGCAGGGCTGCCTGTCACCCGCGAGGCGAGGGACCTGGCAGAACCCCGTTTGCAGGACTAACGGGGAGTGGAGGATCTGGCAGGGACTCTCGTCCCCCAGTCACGATCCACGCGTGATACCCCAGCCCTCCGAGGCGGGCAGAAGGGTGCTTCCGAAGCCGGCAGCAGCTGCCTCGCCTGCCCCAGGAGGCGGCTGCATTCGGGGAGGCTCCGCGGGCATGCTTAGCTCACCCCCCGGAAGCCCCACCTCCGTCAGCGTGTGGGCAGGGGGCCCCAGGCCCCATCCCTGCCCTCCACCCTCTCCGGAGCAACGCAGACACTCCGCCCGACCTCTCCCCTTCTCCCCCACGGAGTGGACCGAGACCAAGGAAAGGAGGCTGCCTGTCTGCAGCTGTGGGGAGATGCGGAGGTGGATCGCCTTCCTGAACGCAGGAGAGCTCCCTGCAGGCAAAAAGCGAGCGCGACGAGGGGGCAGGCCGAAGCACCCACGCTAGCTTTCTCCTTGCAGGGGCGTTTGTGCGTGGGGAAGCGCTCGCAACCAGCCTCTCGCGCCTGCAGCACAGCGCAGACCGGCCGAGCGCCTCGGGATTCTGCCATGCAGCAGACCACGCCCGAGAGAGAGACGGGGGGGCCGGGGCCACTGGCTGCCTGCGTGGGGCAGAGGAGCGTCCCCCCTCGCGTGCCTAGCACAGCCCCGCCCCCAAAGCGGCGCACCACCACAAGAGGTTTTAGGGACAGAAGATCTTACAGACCAGCTTTGGCGGGCAACTTCTGGTAGAGCTCCTTCACCTCCTCGTGCTTGATCTTGCCCCGGGCCACGCTCTGCCTGCGCATGTCGGACATCTCGTTGCACCACTCCTCGAACCGGCTGTTGTCCCGCTCCACAAGCTCCTGCAGGAAAGCTGGGGGGGGGGGGGCGGAAGCAGGCAGGAAACCGTGAAAGACAGTGCCCTCTGCCCCGGAAGGGCCTTCCCCAGCGCAGCGCAGCACCGGCAAGCGCCTGGGCCTCGGCTCACGCAGCCCCTCCACCCAAAGCCCTCCAGCCACTTCCCTGCGCACAGCACCCTCCTGCCTGACAGCACCCGCCTCCCGGCCAGGCAGCTGTGGCAGGAGGCCCGCCTGGGTGCTCAGAGCGTGGCCTGAGGGCTGGTGCGCAGGCACGAGATGCCAGCCCGTGCAGGGACAGCAGAGGGGCCCCTCGCTCGCTCCCACACGCCCCAGAAGCAGTACCTGGGATTTCCACAGTGAGCGACTTCTCCCGCGTCTGCAGCCTGTACACCAACATGTAGGCGTTCCGAGAGCGGTACGTCCCCTTCCCACATTTGGGCTTCCTAGTCTGGGACTTCGAAGGCTCTGAGGGAGAACGGAAGCCAGAGCGAGCCACCATTGGGAATCGCAAGCCTCTGAGGAGGGAGGCGCCTGCAAGCCAGTCCCCCACCTCCTCTCAGGCCGCCACCCTGCCGGGACCCTCACACGGCTGCTGCCTGCCCCGGAAGCCGCTTCCTTCCCAACCATGGCCAGTCTCACATTCTGGGTGCCAGGGCAGCGTCGACACAAGCTGGGGCGGGGGGGCAGCAGCGGGCGACTTCCAGAACGCACACGGCTGCCTCATGTCCAGCTGAAAGGCCAAGCGCCTGCTCCAAATAGCTCCGCAAACACCACACTAACAAGCAGTCAGGAGCTGCCTGCTGGTCGTGCCCAGTGAGGGAGCACTGAGCCCCAGGACACCTCCGAACATTCTTGCCAACGGCTCCCAGCACCTCTCACACTGGCTGAGCCACCTGCAGGGGCCACCCCCACCCCAGGCAGGCGGAACCCGAGTGCTCAGCACAGTGTCTCGTGTAGCACGCATGGGAGCCGGAGACTGACGGCATCACACGAGGCGCTCCACCTCAGAAGGAAGCCCCATGGCCCTCGGCGGGCCTCACTCCCGAGCGCATGGGCCCCGGAAAAGCGAGGAGGAAAGAGAAGAACTCACAACTGTACCTAGGTCTTCTTCCGCCCCCAGCTGCAGCTTCTTGCCCTCCATCTTCTCGATCTCCTCGTCGTTAAATCGGTACCATTCCCCCGTCTGCGGGTCCTTCACGTGGGCGATGTAGTGGCCCGAGTAGGCACTCACGCCGCGGTGGATCAGGACGGCACTGAGCTCGTAGACAAAGACGCTGGCTGGGACACAGCAGAGGGCTGGCTCAGGCGGCAGAAGCAGCGCTCGCTACCCTGCGAGGCCGGCTCGGGCGGGCCCCCTTGGGGCAGTTCTGGGTGAGCCTCCTTTCTGCGGTTCCGGGTGTATTTCTAGACCCCCGAAGTGTTGCTCAGCATGGTGCCTGAGTGACTTTAAGTATCCTGACTCAAGGTGCTGCTTCTAAAGGTGATCCGCCCCCGCTTCATTGTTCTGTGCGCAAGTTTTAAGCCCTTCTGGCCCCTTTCAGGGTTCTAAAGCCACCCGTTAATAATTTTAGCAATACAGCTGAACAAGAGCGACCCAGCTGCACCAATTGCTTTGAGAGAGCAAGTGGCATCTCCCTAGAGAACCAAAGGCACGTCACACATGGCCCACCTTTGTCTTCCAAAAAGGGCTCCATGTCCAGCAATTCGGAGAACTCGAAGTAAGTGTTCAGCTTCTTCTTGTGGCCTGTTTGCCTGAAGGCAGAAACGCGATCAGAAGAGGTGGCGGTCCGCTGCATTCTCCCAGGCCTGCCCCTTCCCCACGTTCCGACTCCCACAGGCACCTCCTTGCCCCAGTCCCCGTGCCGGGAGGGCTGGTGCCGCTTCTGCAGTGAGGGCAGCCGCCAGGGAGCCCACGGCGCTCGGGGAAGGGGGCACCAGCACAGAGGCGCACCTGTCAAACACGAAGCGCATCAGCTGCAGGTTGAGCGTGCAAGGCAGGCCGAGCAGGCGGATCCTCCGGGTGGCGTTCTGCTTGCTCTGGCAGGTCTCGCAGAAGTAGCGGTTGTCCCCCTCCAGTTTTTCCTCCTGGCCGGCAAAGATCAAAAAGGGCGATCAGTTTAGGGGGGCTCCAGACCCCCTGGAGATGAAACCCCTGTGCAGAGTGCCAAGCACTGCCCTGATCCCTCAATGACGCCTGCAGCTCCAAGCACCTGCCCCGCCACCAACTGAAAGGTCACCTCCTGGACACTGTGTGCACATTTTCTGATGTGAGCATTTACACAAATGTGTGAGGACTTGAGCTCGGAAAACAAAAAACCCCGGTCCCCTCAGTGAGCGGACGATAGGATGAAAAGCGCCCGGGAAACACAGAAAGTGAGACCTGCCTGTGCTTAACTTCTGGCATAACGCAAACAATGGAGAAAGCCGCCCGGCAGGGCCTGTACCTTCAAGAACTCTGTGATGCAGTCTGACAGCTGCTTGTGGCCCTGGATGTTCAGCTCGAGCTCGTAAAATTTGGACATGAGTTTGGATTCGCGGCCACACTGGCTGCACCTGGAAGCGAAGCCGTCAATGAGCCCGGCGGGGCGACCGCAGCAGGTGGGCAGCGGATGCCGGCGCTGGAAACGTCTGGAGCTGAGCCCCAGCAAGACAGACTTACACGGTGACGTAGGCGTATTCCCCGCAAAACTGCTTCTGGACAATGTCCCGCACGTCGGGGTTCTTCTGCGAGGAGAGCGTATCCTCCAACAGCGACATGAACAGCTTGGAAAACTCCTGCGCATCCTACGAGAGACGGCACAAGCTCGGTCACATGGGTGATGCTGCCTTATCCGCTAAGAGGCAGCCATGGCTGTGCACAGCACAACCTTAAGCGGATGGAACATTGAAAGCGCTAAAATGCCCCAAGATTCCGCTCTGTAACTTAAAAGGCAAGATTAAAAACACGAAGCTTCCGAGTTTTCCGAGTAGCCAGGAGTGAAAAACAAGCCTCCACAGGGCTCCTTCTGGCCTTAACACTTGGGAAGGTGCGTAATGAGACAGCCGCTCTGTCTGGGCACCAAGTCAAATGCTTTCTAGCACTTTCCGGCTCAAGTCCAACCTCGTGAACTAGGCCAAGAAACATTTGGCCCCCAGTGCCGCTCTTTCAGGACTGGCATAAAATGGTCCTGAGTCTCTGTTGCAAATCTGAAATTAACTTTGACAAAACAGGGGATGCAACCCAGGGGATGGTTTCTAGTTTAGCCCTTCAGGCACTTGTTCATCTTATAGAGCCCTAAGAACTGGGAGGAAGTGAACACACGCGCCTGGGTCTTCCTGGATGAGCACGGGAAGCGGAGCACGTAAAGCATTCACGCTTCGCCTCCGCGTTAAATGTCACAGGTGCGATGAAGAGGCTTTCCCAAAGCAACGCTGCGTACGCTGGCCCTGCATTACCTGCTGCTGGCCCGTGTCCAGACCCAGAGCTTTAACAAACCCCGACGGATCGATGTAGCGCCTCCGGCTGTTCTGCAGCAAAGCGAACAAGTACTGCAGGTGCTCGCAAATGGTTTGGGGCTCGTAATCTGCCGAAAGGCAAAAGGAACGTGTGACACAGGCGACTTGCAACAAGGAGGTCACCACAGGATGGCCGAGGGAAGCACTCTCGGAGCTCTACCCCGCTTGCCTGCCTGTCCTTCCCCTCCAAGGGGTCTCTCCTTTCCTATCCCAGTTCCACAGCGCAGCCTTATCTGTTCTCCTCGACATGCGTTCACGCGGCCTCCCTTCCCAAGGCTCTCAAGCGTCAGCTGACAATGCACGGCCTTGCATCTGCCTGGGACTCTGCGCGTGCCCTTGAGCACCCGTCCTCTCTCACTCTCAAATGGGAACAAGCGTCCCTCTTGGGACAGCTGAAGGGGCAACAAGGGACACTGCAGGCTGGGCGTGTTCCAAGGCCAGCTCCTCTGGCGTCACACTGCACGGAGTCTTCCCAGAGCACCTGAAAGCATCCGCCTGGGAGCAAGAGCCCCAACCGACCTTTGTCTGCTGGCGTGCCCTCCGCGGTCACGTACTCGGGACGGGCGACTGGGCACAGATACAGAGCCTGCCGGAGCTCCAGGTTCAAGAACCACATCTGCAGGAAGGTGTTCACGTAGCAGGTGGCTCCCAGGTTGGTGAGGCCCACAAAGGCATTCTGGTGGGAGAAGGCGAAACACCATCAGGCGCTGGAGAAGGGGAGCCACGCAGAAGAGCACTGCAGCTCTCCTCCTCCTCTCCCAGCCTTCTGAGGCACTGGACTGCCACTTATGGCTGGCTGGGCGATGCTGAGTCGAGTCACAGACACCTGGAGGCAACCAGGAAGAGAATCCCTGCTCAAGAATACATTCCCCACCTTTAATGCCAGTTCAGGTAGTCTTGGCTGGGAGGGCAAGTTAGTAACAGGTCAGCCCACAGTTCAAAAGCTGCAAAGCAGGAATGGCAAAACTTCCTGTAAGCAGCCTTTTCTCCTGGCTTTCCGTAAAGTGCCCAAAGCAGTTACTAGCATGGAAGACTAGCACATGCCAGGAGAGTGAAAACGGCTTCTAAAACCTGAACACAGGGAGGGAGGGAGGGTCAGTCAGCCACATGTAAAAAAAAAATAACACCACGATAGCAAAACGGCTTCCCAACACATAGGAAGGCTGGGGGGCAGGGTGCTAATCCATCGCCCCGCAAAAGCATTAAAAGAGGCAGGTGAGACATCGCTGGCCCCGGTTCACATCTTCATCTTTGCTGCAGCAGCTCAATCTCTCAGCTACCGCTAGGCAGCCTTCACTAGTTCGGACACTGCACAGTCAAGCCCTCGGGACCTTTGGGAAGCCAGCACCACTCCGGCCTCCCCCAATGATGTCGCAAACACAAGCAACCGAAAGTGAGTAGAGAAAACCGCTCAGAAAAAGCACCCGCTCAGCTCGAGCTCTGCGAGAAGACCCCTCCCCCGCCCGCTTACCTTTTTCCTCCTCTCGAAATTTGGATCGTCAATGTTGTGGAAGGTGTTTTCGTCAATCTCCCCCAGCCAGACATGCTCTCCGATGCCCACGAGGCAGTTCGGGTTCCCTCGGCAGTTTCTCCTGCAAATGCAACACGGTGGGTCGGCCGTCCTCAAGCAGGCCACCTTCTCCCCGTTTCTGTCTAGGCGTGACTTCCAAGACCAGGCGAGCCGACTCAGCCGACGGGTTTTGTTGAGCTGCAACTCCGAGTCACCCATCCCCACTGGCTGTGTGCGGTGAGGCTGTCCCACACCACTGGTAGGGCGTACAACGGGCAGCACACCCCTGCCTGAGACCACCTACTTTCTAAAGCAGGCCTACTGCATTGCTACTTCCCATAAGCAACACTTCTAGGTATTTGGCCATCCCCTGAAATACCCAGAGCCACAACGTGCAGATACTGGGAGCAACTTTAATCCTCAGTGGGTGCAGTCAGTGGGAGGGTGAATCTTCGGAAGCAACAAGCAGGGAAGGGGAATCCACGTCTCAAAGACGGAGTGCCAGAAGCATTCTTGGCTTCTCTCTCGGAGGCAAAAGATAAACAACACTTACTCCAGGGAAGCACAGGTAAATTCCTGCAGTGGGAGATGAGGCCCAGGCCAACACAGGCCCTACAGCAAGCAGAGCCTCCCTCCCTCCCTCCCTCCCTCCCACACGGATGGTGCCCAAGGATCCTTCCTCTGCACAGCTTGACCTGACACTGACAACACACGTGATGAGCCTCTTCGTTGGCTCTTCCCTTGCAGCCTAGACTTTTACAAGTGTTAGCAATAAAAATACACATTCATTCCTGTTTTGCTCTTTCAAAACACACACACACACACAATTTTTCTTTATAAGCAAAATGAAATAACTATTTTACGTGTTACATTTATGCCACAGTCTGTTCAAGAAACCCAGAGCAATGTACATGAGCTTTCTCTCTGCCACCACTGTTCCCATTCAGTGCTTCAGTTGTTACAGTAACACTGCAAAGAAGAAACTGAAACACATTTTGTTTAGCTGTGAGTAACTTTGGGCACACTGTGTAGAAATGCAACAAATTAATTAAAACTAAGTGAGGATGAAGAGATTTTATCCTCACAGCAAACTTTGTGAGTTCAGTGACAGGTCCAAAGTCATCAGCGGAGGGAACTAGAACCTTCCATGTACTAACTTCAATATGTATAAAGGTTAAATGTTTCTGGACTATGATTAACATTTACATGGTGGAGGCTACCTCTAGAGGTAGATTATTTTGTACTGCACCACAACAGCAGGTGCTCTTTCCCTCTCAAACCCTGGAATCCTACATAAAAATGCATGCACGCCCATACATAGCTTGGCACAATTGTCTAACGGTAGCATTTGCTCAGCTCACTCTGCCTATAAAACGCACTCCTTTCATGTGCTAACCATGACGCCACATCGGCAGGCTCGCTGCCTCTCTCTCCCTCTCTGGCACAAACACACCATTCGCCACCGCGCGCACACACGTTCACTCCTCGCTCACGTGCTGCGCCCCACGCCGCCCGCCTGCAGCTGCCTCGCCCTCCCCTCCTCGCACACCCCGCACGCACAGTGCTGCGCGGCCGCTGCTGCCGAGCGCTACGTCACGCCGGCACACGCTCGCCCGCCCGCCCGCCCGCCCGCCCGCATACACAAACACACACATGCACAACCGTGCAGAACTACGCACACGTCGCTGCACGGCCAGCGTGGCTGACCCCACGGCTGGCCCGCTTCCCTGGCAACGGCGCCGGACGCGGCGGGGCCGCACGGGAGGCCCGCCCGCCCGCCCGCCCGGCCTGCCTGCCGCCCCGCCCCGCCGCCGCGGCTCACCGGCAGGCGCCGCGCTGACAGGGCTCCAGGCCCACCCGGTAGGCCGCCTCGATGTGCTCCTGCGCCACGGCCTCGGGCGGCACCGTCTCCGTCCAGCGCCAGGCCGCCTTCTCCAGCTGCAGCCGCGGCGCCATCCCGGGCCCGCTCCGACGGGACAAGGCCGGGGGGACGGCGGGAGGGCGCACCGGAAGCCGGAGCGGCCCGCACGGCACAGGAAGCGGAAGCCGCGGGGGCCGCGCGCCGCCCCTCCCCCTCCTCGCCCGGCGACGGGCCCGCCCGGGAAGCGCGCCGCTGACAGGCGCTCTCGCAGGCGGGCGCCGGCTAGTGACGTCACGCGCCCGGCCGTGACGCATGGCGGCGCGGGCCCCGCTCGAGCCGGGGGAGGGGCCGCGGGGCGTGGCCCGCAGGGGCTGCTGCGCGCGGATTGGCCGAGGCCCCTCCCTCGCCGCCCCGCGCAGCAGCCGCTCCCCGCCCGCCGGCAGCGAGCGGCCACGCCCCCTCGGGGCGCCTGCGGGGGGGGTGGGCGGGCCCGGGGCGGAGGATGCGCGCCCCCTTGCGCACGCGCGGCGGTCCCGAAAACGGGGCCGTTCGGGAAGGGCGGGAGACTCGGGCGTGCTCCGGTCAGATGAAGCATCGTCCCATGGAGGCAAATAACCGTGGACGCAGAGCAGCTGTACCGGAAGTGCTAGAAACTTGTGCTTCATGCGCGTTTATGCACCAACGGCCAGCGATGGGACTCTAAGCAGACCGCCTGCGCCGCCTTCCACTGTTCCGCGGACAAGCGTGGGATCGTGCACGAACGCTAACCTTAGTCTGCGGTTAGGTGGCGCCCGCCAGGCCTCTGCGGGCCCTCCCTGCCCTCGCTCCCACGTCCCTGCGGGCGGGCGGGCGACCACCCGGGGAAGCGGAGCGCGGGCCGGGCCGCCCTGCTGAGCGAAGCCCCGCATCTGCTCCCACTGGCTCCCGAGGCGGCCGGGCACGCGGGGCAGGTTGCCGCTGGGAAGGGCGGCTCCGTTCATGGCCCCCGCTGGCCGGGGCAGCCCGGGGCCTCGGGACTCGTGGAGGCCGGACGCCCCCTCAGTGGAGCTCTTTGCTCCTCCGGCTCGGGTCACGCTGCCCCGACATTTGCTCCCGAAACGCCATCGGCCGGCCCGCGCGGGGCTTCGTGGGCTGGCTGGCAGGATGCTTGCGTTGCTCCCGCAACTCCCATCATCCCCATGGCAACTGAGCCATGTGCACTCAGCAGCGGGAAATGCGGAGGTGAAGCGGGACAAAAGCCAGGCTGGGGAGCCGTCGCGGGTGTTTTCAAAGGCACGTCCCAGGAGGGGAGCCTTTCTAATTCCTTCTGCCAGCAGCTTGCCAAGCGCGCCTTTTGTCCTCCCCGCAGGCCGAGCCAAAGCAGCCTCCGCTCAGATGCGCTGGGTGGGGGGCGGCCGGTGCGGCCCCGCTTCTCGCAGCTGTTACTCTCCTGGGCCGGCCCGCCTCTCCCCTCCTGCAGCCCGGTGCCGAGAGGCACCCGGAGGAGAGTTGGGGGCAAGGATGCGCAAGGAAATGCGGGGAGGATGCTTGCGGAGGTGGGCCACAGGGCTGCTTGTCTTGGCCCTCACGGCCTCGGGGCTCTCAGCTATGCGGACAGGTAGGACGACCCCTCTGGGCTTCCCGCGTTTCCCCTCCCGGCCCTCTGCCCCAGGATCTGCGTGCTGGGCTTGGGTGGCTGGTGGCGCCGAAGTCCCGTCTGCATCGCCAGCTGAGTCTGCAGCCACGTGCCCTGCGGGAGTGCCGGGCGCTGCTTCCGGGTGCCCCGGCCAGGCCAGGGCTCCCTGCGGGCTGGTCCCGCTGGCCTTGCGAAGGCAGCAACTGAACGGCCCATCGCTGCGCCTGTACTGTACGTTCTGCCCCGAAGGTGCCCAAGCAGCAGGCGGATGCGCCCCCTGGGGGCGACAGGGCTCTGCGGGGGTCGTTTGCAACGCGCTCAGAGGAGGCCAGATGGAAGGAGAGGATTCTTGTGTAGTGGCTTTAGGTGCCATTACCAGGGACAAAGCAAGGCTGAGAGCATTTGCTGCTGGTATCAAAGAGCCACCGGAGGAAGCAGGCTAATCCGACAGCCTTTCAACGCACGCGAGAAACGGCCGTGGGGGGTCTTCAGCCCCCCCCTCGCAGCCACATTGAAGCTTGTTTTCCCTTGCTTCCCTGCCAGAAGCCCTGTGGATCCGGCATGTGCCCTGATCCAAGGGTGGCAGCACTGCTTTCTTTTTTGGGGGATCTCAAAAGAGAAGGGTGAGGAAGAAACACCCCATGCGCGAGTAGGAAGATCGAGGAGGCGGCGGCTGTGTGGGCCTGCACTAGAAACATCCAGCTGGTGCCACAGGCCGGTTGCAGTGCAGGTCTGGAAAGGGTGCTGCCTCCGGGACGGACGAGCCCGTGTGCCTTTCCGCCGATTAAGCCGTGCAGCCTGTAGCGCTGACCAGAAAAAGCTGCTTTGAATGCCGTAACATTAAAACCGATAAGCGTTTTGCTCCCGAGGATGTTGTCCAAATCCATTTCGAGAGAACCATTTTGAATGAACAGGGTAGTTTGGAGTGACAAGTTGCCGAATCAGCGAGCTCCTCAGGCTGCCTGAATTAAATGCCCCAATAAGAAGTGTGTGTGGGGGGAGAGGCCCCCTTGAGCTCCTGGCTACTTGCTGGTTGCGCTCACTTGGATGTGCATGTGAACAACGGGAATGGGATAGCTGGAATTCCTGCATCTGGTTATTGCTTCTGGGTAACACTGAAGGGGACTATTAAATGTGCTGTGCTCTTTTGGATTAAACAACAGTACAGGCTCTCGGCATGTTAAGGCGGAGAGATTTCTCAGGGCGTGAGCCTCCCGAGAGCAGCAGCCTGCAGTTCTCGAGAACTGACCGCGGCTGCGGCGAGCCTTCTCCATCCCATCCTCGTGGGGAAGTTGCAGCCGAGGGTGGGGCAAAAGCTGCCAGGCTCACTCTGCCTCGAGTTCGTAGCACAAGGACGCATCTCAGGTGCGGGCTGCACCTTTTCGAAATGTTCACATGACCCACTAGAGCTGGGCCAGCTCTGAGGAGTTCTGCAACCCATTAGGCGCCTGCTGGACACCCCCAAACAATGCCAGGACCACCTTCAGAGGTAATCTCAAAGCGTAACGTCCCATGCAGAGCCGCTTCAGATGTCTGTGTGTCTGTCTGTGTGTCTGTCGCTCCCTCCCAACAGCAAGTCTGGTCGATTTCTGTGGCCAGACCCTCCAAGGGGATGGGGTGATCTTAACCTCCCACCGGGACTCTCGGCGCTTCTACTTCGTGGCCACTGGCACGGACTGCCAGCTTACCCTGCAGGCTGCGTCCCCCCGAGACAAGGTCCAGTTCCAGTTCCGCTTCTTCCTGGTGTACAGTTTGCTGCGCGTGCCTCCCAGCGGCCCACCCGGTGCCGGCAAGAGCCCCCTGCCGCCAGGCTCCCCTCGGCCCCCCGGCCAGCAGGAGGCCACGGGCCTGTGCACAACAGGCTCCTACGTGCGCTTCTACGACGGCGAGGACCGCTCCAGCACGCCGCTGGGGACGGCGCTGTGTGGGACGAACATCCCCAGGCCCGTGCGCTCCACCGGCAGCCGCCTGACGCTGCGGCTTGTGACTCGCGGCCAGCAGCCCCGTGTGGACTTCGTTGGCGATTTCACCTCCCTCCGGACTGGTAAGGCAGGTGGGCCGGCTGGGCCGGTGGCGGGGCCAGGCCACTCCCGCCCCTCGGCCCCGTCCCACTCGCTGCCTGGTCCCGCAGGGCTGAACGCTTCGGCTTGCCGCGCCGAGTCGTACTTCCCCTGCCGCAACGGTGACTGCATCCCCCCCAGCCTGGTGTGCGACGGCAGCGGGGTGGACAATTGCGGGGACGGCACGGACCAGGCTGCCCAGCCGCCGGCCCGTTGTAAAGGTGAGCGCGGCTGCGGCAGGGGAGGGAAAGGCTTGGGCGGCCCGGCCGGCATGGCCCCCCTCGCTTGCTGCCTTCAAGGGAGCGCATGAAGGAAGAGGCAGCCGGGAGGAGCTCCGCCCCCACCGCTTCAGGGCTCGAGCGGGGCAGCCCGGGGTCTGTGCAGCCTCCAGCACACATGGGAAGGGAGGCGGGCGCCCCCTGCTTTGGCGCTGCTCCTGGCCAGCCGGGAAGTGGGGCGCCCGCTTGACCCCTGCCCTCTCCTCCTCAGGCCCCACCACCCCTTCGCTGCCCCCTTCTGCAGCTAGCGTCCTGCCAACCCAGGCGACCTGTGCCGGATCCCGAGAGAGCCGGCTGCTGTCTACCCGGGACGACGCAGGTAGCCTCACAGGGCGGCCTCGAGCGGCTAGAGGGGGCCCTGCGTCTGGCCCCGCTCTCCTGCCCCTCACCGCCTTTCTTCTTCCGCAGAGCGGTGGAAGCCTCTCCTCGTCTCGCTGGCCGCCCTCGTCGGCGCTGCCGTGCTGTACTGGTGCTGCTGGAACCCCGGCTGGCTGCTCTGGAGGGCCGGTGCCTGCAGACGCCGGCCTGGCCGCAGTCCTGCTGGCCACCTCTGTGCATGCCGCTGTGGCCACCGAGCGCCGGCCAAGGTGGCCCCACAGGGGAGCTCCGAGCCCCCTGTGTGACGCAGCTTTCCCTGGGTGGGGGCCGGAGCGGTCCTGGCCGTGGAGGCAGCCGGGACAGCCGGTGCCACTGCAGAGCGGCCGTCTCCCAGAAGCGAGACCGGGGGAACCGGCCGCCTTCGCCAGTCGGGCTGGTTGCGAGTCGCCCGGGAGCTCGGGCCCCCCTGGCCTGGCCTGCCCCCCCGAAGCCCCCCCAAGCAGCACGGAGCCGAATCACGTGATGCTGCACGGGGCCCTCCTGGCGGTGAGTCACCGACGACCAGTGGGGAACGCCAGGCTCCCACCAGGGGATCCTGCAGCCGGAATCTGCCCCTGTGGAACGCGGAAATCTGTCACTGGGGACGGAACGCAGCCGGAGCGGTGAGGATCGTGCTCTCGGCTCTCCACTCGGGGGGTGAAACCGGCCCGCAACCCCGCTTCTGCCTGGGCCAGGGCAGCGCGACGCGGCGAAGAGAGGAGAGGCAGCGCCCCGAGGCTCGTGGGGTTCAGCACCATTTATTTATGAAAAAGGCAAAACAAGGGGAGCAGGCGGGGAAGTGAAGCTGGGAACGGGTGTGGGAGCGACGCGAGCGCGGCAGGGCCTGCCCGACTGGCCCCGGGAGGGCCGTGTGGCAGCCGCAGGTTCGCGGGGCCGGGCCAACACGCGTGGCGAGGCGGGAGCGTGGCCGTGAGCGCACAGCCTGCCGGAGAAGGCAGCGCAGGGCCCCTCCGGGGACACGCCGGGGCCGCCGGACGAGTGCCCAGGGCTGCCCCTCGGGGTCTGCGGAGGGAGCCGTGCGGAGCGCCCGTCCTCGGTTCTGCCTGTCGCCCGGCGAGGGTGCCCCTCGTCTGGAGGCTGGACGGGAGCGCCTGCCCCGGCTCAGGGCACAGAGGCGAGGGGGGTGGCGGGGAGGAGGGGGCTGCCGGAGCGCCCCCTCCAGCACTGCCCTGCAGGGAACGGTGCGTGCCCAGAAGGGGCCTGGGGAGTGTCCGGCAGCCAAGGCCCAGGTCGGGGGGCCCATCTGCCACAGCCTCTTGCCCTGCAGGCAGGAGTGGCGGGCCTGGGTGGGGGTGGCAGGCGGAGAGCCCACTGGGGCCCCGCACAGTAAGGCACTGAAGGTGTGGTGGGAGCTGCCGGGTTCCCCATGGCCACGTGCACCCCGTCCTGGCTTCACCTGTGGCCGGGGTGCCAAGGATCACACAGTGTTGGGGGCGAAGCACGGGCCGCGGGAGCCTCCCCCTCCACCTTGGGGGGCCGGTGGGGAAAAGTGCGGCGTGTGCAGGAAGTCGGGGTGGCAGGGGCCCCGCATGGCTGCTCCCTTCCACCCCAGCAAGGGAGTCCCGTCTCCTTCGGGAGCCGCCTGTCTTTGGTCATGGCCTGCCGGGCCAGCCTGGCAGCTGCACTGGGGGAGCCGGGGGCCTCAGGCGTGTCTGCCCCCTCCAAGTGAGTGGGGGCAGATGCCCCTCCTGCCCCCCCGGGGCACGCTCCTCTGGCACAGTGCCGCCCAGGCCTTCTGGCGCAGCTCCCCACCCTGCTGCGTCCGCCGTGCTGCCTCCGTCCTTCCCGTGGGGGCAGCAGGTGGGGGGGACGGGCCGGAAAGGCCCCCCCATTCTGCCGCTCGCACAAAGAGCACCAGCCGCCGCCTCCCCCTCCCCTCCACATTGGGAGGAGCAAAGCACCATTTTCCTGTGTTTCCTTCTTTAAAAAATTCATAATAATAATAATAAAATAATAATAATAATAGATGTCTCTCAGTGGGCCTGGTGGCGGCCGAGGGCAGCGGGGCGTGGGCGAGGCGAGCCCGGCCTACGAGGGGCACTCGCGGGTGTTCAGCCGGGCCTCCGCGTGATGCTGCATGTCAACCGGCTGCTGGGGCTGCTGGCCGGGCCGCTCGTTGGCCAGCACCACGTTCTTGATGCACCCCGTGATTCCTGAGACGTACTTCCCGGCGGTCAGGGTCCGGATGTCGGGGGCCCCCCCTGCGTGGAGAGAACGGGGCCATCAGCCTGGCGAGTCGCTCCGGGGCGCGGCCCTCCTGGCCCCCACGGTCCCTGTGCGGACACCCCAGTATCTGGGCGCCCCGGGGGACCCACAGATGCCGGTCAGGGCAGAGGGCGCGGGCCGTTTGTGTCTCCCTGCTCCGCTCGGCTCTGGAGGGCGGAAGTGCCTCCGCCAAGCCTCAGCTGCTGGTGCTGAGCGCTCCCGCACTCTCACGCCGGGGGCTTTGGCCCATGGACTCCAGCCCGGCCCTCCAGGCCCCTCCGAGACAGAATCTGGCCCGTGGCTGGAGGCGCTTTGCCAGCCGGCCTGCTCCCAGACTTCGCTGCTGGCGTAACCCCCCAGGGCAGCCCCTTCAGCGCGGGGCCACGGCTTCCGCGTACGCGGGATGCATCGGAGGACCGTCCCCTCGTAGGTCCTCACCCAGCCTTCCGCCCGTTGCTGTCGAGAGGCACAAGCCCCCTGCTCCTGTGGCTGCCGTGCCCCCTAAGAGCAGCCCTTTCTCGTTAAAGGGAAACAATGCACCCCGTTCCTTTTCAAGCTGCTGCTGAGGCAGGAGGAGGAGAATGCAGGACAACCTGGGCGAGCGAACCGAGCGGTCCGTCCTTCCGCCTTGCTTCCGGCGAAGGGGCGCCTGCTCCGAGTGCCACAGGGCACTTTCCGCGGGGGAGGGCCCTGCTGGGGGGGGGGCGCTCTGGACGGGGCCAGAGGCAAGGGCTGGCCAGTCCGAGGCAGAGCTGCTGGAAACGTCACGGGGGCCCGGCTCGCTTCCGAGGTGGGGGGCACTTGCCTAGATAAACCGGTCCCCTGGTGTTCACCATGATGTTCTTGCCAGCCGACTCCCCGGCGACCATCTCCTCTCCGTCCACTTGAAGGAAGCCCTTCTTCCCTTCCCTGCGAAGGAGATGGGCGGCAGGTCAGGAGGGCCCCGGGCGGCTTCCGCCGTGGAGAAGAAGGCCCCCGCGTGGCCCGCAGGGCGGAACAGTGGACCCCCCAGAGGGCATTGCGGGACGCCACAGAAAGCCCCGGCTGGCCCGCCTTGTTTCTTTGCCTCGCGTGGGGCTGGGACCTCCTCCACGCCACGGCCCAGCCAGACACTCACCGGAGCGCCGTCACGCGGTGCCACTCGCCGTCGTCCACGGGGTCCTCGGAGACGATGTTGGCCTCACCACTGCCCAGCTGGTAGCTGCAGGAGAGACGTGGCAGCGTCAGGGGGCGCCCCCGCCTAGGCACGTGATGGGGAGGGGGCCGAGGGCAGCGCTGCTTACCTGAACACCAGGTGCCCCTGCTTCAGCCCGAGGCTGATGAAATCCTTCGCCTTGCCGCTCTGCCCCTCCTCCTGCGACGGAGACCAAGGCTGCTCAGCCGCGGGATGTGGCGCCCCCCACGGCCTCGCGGAGAGGAGCACTGCCCCTGCGTCTGCCGAGCGGAAGGGCTGGCAGGGGCCGAGCGCAAGCCTTGCCCCCCCGCCCACACTCCCAGAAGCCTGAGCAGCACCACTGCAGCAAGCTCTTGGGGCGCATGCTCATGCGGGGGCAGCTGGCCCATGTGCCCCAGCAGCCAAGCCAAGCCAAGCCAAGCCAAGCAAGCCCAGCCCAGCCAGTAAGTACCTCGCTAGCAACATGCTGCTCCAGACCCTCCTCCCCGGTGGCCTGGAAAGAAGAGAGAGCCCGGAGAGGCCGTGCACGGAGGGGCAGGGTTAGTGGGGGCGTGCGGAGGCGCCTGTGCCATGCGCAGCCAGACAGAAGTGGCCCGGGGACCACGGCGGGAGGTGTGCGCAAGTGGTGGCACCTGGCAGCCGCCCTCATGCAGCCCCACGGTGACCGGGCTCGAGCGGCCCTCTTCCCCACACTGCAAGCGGGCTTGCCTCCTGCCGCCAGTCCTTGCAGCGCTGAGGGGCCACGACGGCCCGACTGGGGCCGGCAGGAGGCCCACGGGGCTGGCCCGCCTCCTCCTGCCGCCGGCCCCGTGCTGCCAGGCCCCCACAGCCCCCCCACTCCCCTGCGGCCCCACTCACCACGCCCTGCCAGAGCAGCAGCCCGTTCGGGGAGCCGGTCCGCACTTCCAGCTCGATCGTCTCCGGCGCGTCGGGGAGGCTGCAAGGGAAAGAGCCCGGGGTGGGGACGCGAGGAAGGGGGCTGCTCGGGTGCCCTGCAGCGACCGGGCTCAGACCACCAGGGCAGCCGGCGCTTTGTGGGGCTGTGCATGCCCCCTGGGAGGGGGTGGGGTGGGCAGGGTGCCCGTGGGGGCCTCTCAGGCACTCTCACCTCCTGGGGAAAGCATGGCGTGGCAGAGCCACATAGCCGCCGTCATGGAAGTAGGCGCCGTACTGACCGGGAGCATCTGGTGGATCGAAGAGGGGTGCATGAGCTGGACTGTGGAGTGATCCCATCAGCCACGGTGGTGACCGCAGCAGCCGGAGGGGAGGGGAGGGGAGGGGGTGGCGCCTGCGGGAGGGATGCGACCCCCAGCACAAGCATGGCCCTGCGGCAGGTTGCAGGCCACGTGCTGGCTTAGCCGGCCCACCCACTGGGGGTCTTCCCACCGTCCGTCTGCAGCCCCCTTTGGGGTCAGGCTCGGCAGAGCAGCCCCCCGCCCTGAAAGAAGACGGGGACGGGGCCCGTGTACCGTTTCCTCCGCTGCCCTCGGGAGCCCACTCGGCGTTCAGCTGGCGCTGCGACTCATCTGCACGGCAAAGAAATGGGCGCCTCCGGCTCAGAGACCCAATTCCTCCCTCCCCTGGACCCCCCAGCTTGGCCGCGACCGCTGACCAGCTCGTGCGCAACCCACATGCACGCTCCCCCCGCAGCTCAGGGAATGGCCGGGAAGGGCAGTGCTCGGGGCAGCTGCTGTCTTGGGCCTGCCCCGCCTGCGCCGGAACGCGGCCCCGAGAGGGGATTTTGCCCCCGACTCTGCACCTCGCTTTACAAGGTCACTGGCCAAGTCGGGGAAAGACCGAGTCAGGTACAAGGTCGCCCCTCCACACTCCCCCAAATTAAACCTTCCTGTGTTGACGCATTTTAATATTTCCAAAAATGCATTTGATGTTTACACTGAGATGCATTCCGTGCCTGTCTGGCTTCCTGGTTGAAAAGTTCTTGTATTTAAGCCATCTATCATGTATTGGGTTGGTTGGTTTGCAATGCTGGGTTCCCAGCTCCCAGAATCCCTTCGGGATAACAGGTGGGCTGGACATTTTAGAAACCGATACGCAGAATCCATAACAACCCTGGAGCTTACCGTGTTCGCAGTAGGCGCCCAGGAAACCCGGGGGGCACACGCAGGCGGTGTCTCGGCAGGTGCCCCCGTTCAGGCAGGGGTGTTGGAGTCGGCACTGGACCTCGGCCACCTCACAGCGCTCCCCTGCAGGGGGACACGGAGACGCTGGACAAGGGGCTGGGAGGGTCCTGCGGGGGCAGGAGGAGGCTGGGCCGGGCACGTGGCGTGGGGGACGAGGCCCGAAGGCGGGCAAGCGAAGCCGCAGCGGGGCGGCCGCAAGGGCTCGCCGTTCCCTCACCCTTGTAGCCGTCCGGGCAGAGGCACTGGAACTCGTACTCGCCGGTGAGCAGGCACTTGCCCCCGTGCCGGCAGGGCCGGCGGTCGCAGGGAGAGCTGTCGGCGCACTGCGAGATGCCGCGGCTCTCCAGGAAGCTGTACGAAATGTCCACCTTCTTCCCGTTGACTGAGACCTGCGGGGAGG
This sequence comes from Varanus salvator macromaculatus, assembly GCA_023646645.1. Taxonomy (NCBI): domain Eukaryota; kingdom Metazoa; phylum Chordata; class Lepidosauria; order Squamata; family Varanidae; genus Varanus; species Varanus salvator. The sequence continues at coordinate 13,324,448 of JAIXND010000800.1, read as the reverse complement.
AACGCCAGCGGCCTCGCTGCAGCCCCCACCGGCTGCCCGTCACGGGGCCTCGCCGGGGAGGCTGCCCGCACGGTGGGGGCCGTGCTGGGGCTGCCCCCGCAGCACGGGGGGCCGTGGGGCCCGCAGTCCCTCCTCCCGTGAGCCCACGCACCTCTCCGATGCAGCCCTTGAAGTGGCTGGAGGCGTTGGCCGCGGGCGGCAGGCGGGTGGCGGCGTCGACCCCCCCCAGGAACATGGCGGTGCGCAGGTTGAGGCCCTGGCTCTTCCCGGGCGAGGAGCGCTTCACGGGCCGCTCGTCATCCACCCGCAGGGCGCCGTCCTTGTTGAGGCGCTCGGCCGTCACCTTGTGCCACTGGCCCAGCTGCAGGGGCCGGGCGCTGCGCAGGACGGCGGTGCCTGGGGGCAGAGCAGAGCAGAGCAGAGCAGGGGGGTGGAGGGGAGCCGTGCCACCTTGTCCCGGAGGGCTCCCCCGGGGCGCAGGGAGAGCGGCCCTCACCCGATCCGAGCTCGTAGCGGAACTCCACATGCCCGCCGGCCATGCTGAGCGAGACAAAGTCGGCCACGGGCGCCCCATCGCCCCCGCTGAAGAGGACGAGGCCGTTGGGGGAGAGCGGCTTGATCTCGACGTCCAGGCGCAGCTCGTAGTGGATGTTGGTGAGCGGCGGGTACGAGATGAAAGCGTCGCCCCCGTGGAAGTGCGGCGTGGTCACGGTGGCCCCTGTGCAGAGGGGGCGCGGTCAGCTGGGGTGCCCCGCAATCCCCGGTCCCCCGCCCCCGGCCCCGTCACTCACCGGCCATGCACTTCTCCCCGAGTCGGCCCAGCAGGCAGCGGCAGAGGTAGCCCTCCCCGGAGGCTCGGTTCACGCAGGTGGCGTCGGGGCCGCAGGCCTCTGTGAGGACGGCAGGGGTCGGTGGTGAGAGGGGCGGGGGGCCCACAGGCAAGCACGGCCTGCCCCCACCAGAAGGCCCCCCCACACTTTTTGGGTCACCGGCAATTATGGGAAAACCAAACGGCTGCCGGAGAAGGCGGTTTGCCAGAGGACTGGGCTGCCCCCTCCGTGCTCGGGCAACGCTCCGTGGCTGCTGGCCCCCGAGGTGGAGCAGGCAGGGGAGTCCTTGTGGACGGAGGGGGGGCAGCCTACCTGGGTGGCAGCGCAGGGCCTGGGGGTGCTCGCAGTTGCTGCCCGCAAACCCCGGCGGGCACTGGCACTCGTAGCTGCTGCTCTCCGAGTCCTGGCAGAGGCCACCGTTCTGCAGGGAGAGAAAGACGACAGGCGCTCGCAGCCACGGCGGGAGGCGCATGGGGGTCCCGGCTGAGCCGCCCCCTCCTCCCGCAGGGCCACTCCTTTGCTTTCTGGCCTCCATCAGCCGCCCCGTTTTAGGGGGCGCTCAGCAGCGCCCCCCAGTGGCCGAGAAAGGCCGCAAAATGAGCCATGGGAAGCATCGAGCGGAACAGGCAAAGGAACGGTACCTGGCACGGCTGGTCCTGGCACGTGGGGCAGTTGGAGACGCCGTGGGCCTGCAGGTCGAGGTCCTGGAAGATCACCTCCTTGCCCTGGATGATCAGCTGCCTCACGCATCCTGCAAGGGGGAGGCGGGGCGCTCAGGCGGGCGGCCCTGGGGACCGTCAGTGCGCTGCTCGCCCAGCTGTGGCCGGCTGGGCCTCTCCGTGCCGGGTGGCTCAGCCCGGAGCACGCGGGCCGAAGGAGCACGGACACTCGCTCCTCGCCCGGCTGGCAGGAGCGCTGGCGGCCGTGCGAGGCCTGGGCTGGACCAGGGTCGGCGGCACGGGGTGCAGCCTCCGGCGGGTCGCGTGCTCGGCACAGCCTGCCTTGCAGGGTTGGGTTTAGGGCGAGGAGACGAGGCTGCCTCAGAGTGCTCACCGATGAAGCCGCTGCTGAGGCCCGTCTTCGCAACGGTGGCGTAGTTCGGGTACCCGCCCAGGTACAGCTCCTCGTTGAGGTCCAGGCCCTGGAACTTGCCCTGGGGAGGGGCAGAGGGGGGAGCGTGAGGGCCGCGCATGCGGCCGCTGGCAGAGCCCCTGTGCCCGCGGGGCCCCGAGGACGGGGACCCCTCCCGCTCGGCGGCTCACCTGGGACGTGCCGTTCACCGGGGGCTGGTCGTCCAGCACGAGGGCGCCCTGGGTGAGGTTGCGGAAGAGCCGGACCGTGTGGAACTTGCCGAGCTTGATGAGCGAAGGGTGGCGGATGGTGGCCATTCCGGAGCCGGCATCGAACCTGCAACCCCAGACGGCTTGGAGGGGCCGAGGCGCCGCAGCCCCTTGCCCCCCCGCCCCGCCCCGCCCCGGGGCAGCATGAAAGCTGGCCAGGCTCAGCCTGCCCCAGTGCCTCCCCGCAGACACGTTGGCTGGCCCGGGCCGGGCTGCTGTGGATGAGGCGACCACCCCCGGGGGGCGACGGACAGCCCGGCCCCCAGGCGATGATGGGGCGGGGGCGCGTTTGGTGATCGGCACACGGTCTTCTTGGGACCCTGTGCCGGCACACGTTGGACCCACAGGCCCCGGCGGGGAAGCCCCATCCTCGGTGCAGCTGCACGCCCACCGCCAGGCTGCCCCAGGGGTCCCGCGTGGGGCTGCCTGGGCCCCCCCGCCCGTGCCCGCCTGCCAGCACCGCACCTGAGCTCTGGACGGCCCCCCACCAGCCCAAAGGACACGAAATCGGTGCCCGTGTTCTCCTTCTGGCCGTTGTACACCAGCATGCCTGTCGAGAGTGCACTAGGATCAGGGCCGGAGCGGCACTGGGGTGCATGCTGCCGCAGCCGTGGGGAATCTGCGGCCCGCCCGGCCACCCCGATCATCCAGGCGGGCACATGGCCGGGCCCCGGAATGGGGTCAGGGCAGCCTGCCGGGAGGAGCCGAGCGCCGGCCCCTCATAGCCGCCCGGCACGACCAGAGGGCCGGAGTCGAGGAAGTGGGGTTAGGCAGGCCCAGGGGGTGCAGCCCGGCTAGCCAGTCAGGCAGGTGAATGCGGGCGCCCCAAGCCCACAGCAGCCCCCCGCTCCGCTGGTTAGTTTGCGGCAGGCGCCTGCGGAACGATGTGCAGGGCAGGGCAGGGCAGGGGCGGCCGCTGCTCAAGCCACACACACGCACACGCCACACACGCCACCCCGGGAAGGTTAGGAGAGGCACCCGGACCTTCCGGAAAGAAGCGGCAGTCCAGCACAGATGCAACTTACCTGAGTAAAGCATGAGAGCTGGAAGGGGCAGGGGAGGGAAGAGCAGAGAGGGGGCGGCGGGAGGGGAGATGTGGGCGGAGAGGAAGAAGAGAGTGAGGTGGGGAAGAGAGCGCTGCGTGAGGGGCTCGGCCTGCAGAGAGGCCCGGCCCGGCCAGCAGCCAGAAAGACAGAGAGTCCGAGAGAGCAGGCAGTGCCGGACGCGGGGAACCTGGGCCCCCCCGCCTGCCCGGCCCCTGCGCTTACCGTCCGCCGTGTCCGCCCGGAAGGTGATCTCTATGGCAAACGTCTTGTAGGCGTCCTTCATGGTCGGCAGGACCAGGTAGGACTGAGGGCTCTGGGTGAAGTGAGGTACCACGCGCTCTGCAACCAGGGGAGGAGCCAAAGCAGGGATGAGGCCCCCGCCGCGGCCGGGTTCCCCCCCCCCCCGAGGGGCGGCCCCAGCACTGCTGCTTGAGGCGCTGGGGCTGGGCTGGGCTGGGCTGGGCTGGGGGAGCCCCTGCCAGCCTTCCTCTCCCCCCGCCCCCGCAAGGCTCCCCTCGGGATTTGGACCGGGGGGCGGAGAGCCGAAGGGGCAGCTGAGGCCTGCCGGGAGGGCGGCTGCACCTGCGCTGTGCCGGGGGTGTTCTCCGGGGAGCGCTGTCTGCTGGCTGGGAGGACGCACCTGCCTCGAAGGTGGGGGGCCTCGGGGGTGGCTCAGACCCCCTCTATTCCCCCAATCCCCCTGTTCCCCCCGGGTGGCCCGGCGCACTCACCTCGCACTTTGAGCATGGAGAACGCCATCGCCTTCCCTTGCCTGTTGGACGCCGTGCAGACGTAGATGCCGGTGTCCTCCTGACGGGCTGCCGGGATGGTCAGGGCGTTCCCCTCCATGCGGACGCTCTTGGGGAGCTCCCCCTCCAGCTGCAACAGAGAGCGGCCCCGAGCCTCAGCGAGGCCCCCTTCGGCCCGCCCAGCCCCCGCCTCCTCCCTGCCCAGTCCATTCCCCCGGCCCTGGCCCACCGCAGCAAGCCCGGGGCCTCCGGCTCCTCCGAGTCGGCCTTTCTGGGGCAGGGGGCCCCACGGGAGAGCTACCTTCGTCCACACGACGTCTGGCACGGGGAACCCGGATGCCAAGCACGGAAAGCGCACTGTGGAGCCCGCGGAAACCTCCTTCACCTCTGGCTGGGCCGTGATCTGGGGGACAGCTGGGGAGGGGCGCAGAGGCTTGTGAGCCGGGGCGAGGTGGGCCGCCCCCATGCCCTCTGCGGCTCTCTTTCCTCTGCCCTCCCCGAGCTTCTCTCCTTGCATTCCGCAGCTCTGGGCCGAGGCGCGCTCTGGGTTTTAAGCGTGCCCACTCAGGGGGCGCCAGGTGGGCACTCACACTGGACGTGCAGGATGACGTGGGACTGGACCGTGCCGACCTCGTTGGTGGCGGTGCAGCGGTACTGCCCGGCGTCCGCCTGCTCAACGCGCTCGATCTTCACCATGTTGCCGCTGGCCAGCACGCCCGGGCGCAGCCGCCCGCCCACCTTGCTCCAGGTGATGTGGGGCGTGGGGTCCCCGAAGGCCAGGCACTCGAACTCCACGGCGTTGCCCGCCAGCACCATCTGCACCGACGTCCGGATGTTGATCATCACCTTGGGCAGCGCTGAGGGGAGGCAGAGGAGGCGCGCAGGTGGCTGAGCGGGGCCGGGCCGGGCCAGGCCCCCAAGGGAGAGGCGCCGCCAGGGCTGTGGCTGCCATGGCAGGTCCCGAGGGCTCGGAAAGAGGAGCTGGCCATTCCCCGGCGCGTGGGATGCCTCTCGTGCAGTGACGGGGCTGCAGCTGCAGAGCGGCCCGAGCAGAGGCAGCGCTGCAGGGGCCCCGTTCCCGAGGGCCGGAGGCTCACCGGGGGTGCGGGTGGCCGCAGGCATTTTGGCCCGAAGCCCTTCCTGCCGGGAGCAAAGCCCTGAGAGGGGCACTGCCTTCCTTCAGAGCAAGGGGGGGGGCCACCCCACAGCCAGAAAGGGGCGGATGCTCGAGTGGGTTGGGGACCGTTGCGGGAGGCCTGTGGGGAACGGATGCCCTGGGACACCGGCAGGGCTGGAGCCGGTCCACAGGGCCTCGCGTCGCTCCGTGGCCGGCCGGCTCCCGCTTACCCTGGATGGTCAGCTTGACCCTCTCCTCGGCCTGGCCAGAGGGGCTGCTGACTCGGCACACGTACACCCCCTGGCACCCGCGGTCCAGCTTTTCGATCCTGCAGGGAAGCAGCAAAAGACTCGGTGAGCCAGGGGCGCTGGGCTGCCCCAGGAAAAGCGCCACCCCCCGCCTAGTGAGGTGCCAGAGTGCTTGTTCCACCTCCTGGGGGGTCCCAACTCTGCACGGTGCCAAGCAGGAGCCCCGCTGTGGTCACGCCCCCCCGCCCCACCTCACCTTCCGCTCCCTCCCTCACAGCTGCCCGTTTCCCTCCACTCCGCTATGCCCACGTGCCCCCGGCTGCCCAGCTCTGCTCCAGCAATTCTTGTGGAAGGACGGAGGCTCCGTTGGTACCCGCCTTACCGAAGCACCCCGTTCTCGATGGTGTGGTGGGGGGGCAGCTCCCCCTCCTCCTTGAACCACTCAATCCGCTCTTGGGGGTCTCCAGCGGCAGAGCACACGAACTCCGCCGTGCCGCCCACAGCTTTCGAGTCCCCCTGGGGGCTGATGTGGACCGACGGAGGTCCTCCAGCGGGGCCTGCGGACGCAAGGGGGAAGGTGCTCTGTGTCCCTGCTGGGGAGGCCGCACCTGCCCGGAACAGCAGGTGGGCCACTTCTGCGCCAGAACGCGCACTGACGGAATGGGGAGCTTCGTCCAACATTCTCGGCCGTCCCCGCCTATTCTCGCGTCCGCACATGGGGGAAGCAGTGCTCTGACCCCAGAAATGCCCCGTGCGGCGGAGGACCGCACACCTCGGCCGCCTTTCCCTGTTCTTTCAGGTCAATGAGGCTGTTCAGTGGTCCCTGCTGCCACGGAGCTCGGACTCCTGCTCACCTTGCACCTGGACCTGGGCCAGAGCTTCAGCCGAGCCCACCCGGTTGCTGACATGGCAGCGGTACGTTCCAGAGTCGCGGGCCGTGGTGGGGCCCATGCGGAGGATGCCCTCGCGCACCACGGCGTGCCCCGGGAGGCTGCCGTTGACCCTGCTCCACTCGTAGCGCAGGGGTGGCGTGCCGTGGGCCAGGCACTGCAGCTGCACCGTGTCGCCAGCTCGCACGGAGGCCGCGTCCGGGAGGCTGGTGGCGTACGGAGGTGCTGGCAAGGGAGAGGGGAGGTCAGGGGCCCGGAAGGCCCGGCCGGGCCCCCCAAGCCCCCCGGCTGACCCTGGCCTGCCCCCCACCTCCCAGCTCTCGCACGGAGATCTGCCCCGTCCTGAAAGGCCGCGACGCTGCGTGCGGGAGGAGAGCCAGCCAGCGGGAGGCCAGCCTTGTGGGTCTCTGGGGCCTCCCGAAACGCCTGTGGAGCCAGCGGGCTGCGGGGCGCCCTGGCTGCTGTGCCCATCCACCTGCCCGCCCGCCCGCCCCACTCACTCTCCACGTCCAGCATGATGAAGGCCTCGGTGAAGCCGGCCGAGTTGGTGGCGTTGCAGATGTACTGGCCGGAGTCCTGCTGGGCCACCCGTGGGATGACCAGGGTGTCGTTCTCAATGCGGTGCTGCCACGGCAGCGGGGCCCTCAGCTTGGACCAGTGGATGCTGGGCGTGGGGGTGCCTGGCGGGAGAGGGAGCGGGCGCTGAGGCCGGGGCCAGCCGCTTGGAGCGTGCGTCACTCCTCGGGGCAAGGGGAGTGCATCCCGCGGCTGGCTGCCCCTCCGTGGGAGCGTGCCCAGGAGGGCTGTCTGCAGGGCAGGGGCGCCGCAGTCCGGGGGCCTCGCGGCTGCTTCCCCAGTCCCAGCGGCGCTGCTGGGGCTGCCCACACAGAGCAGCTGACTTCCCTGCCAAAGCTTCCCGGTTCCGAAACCAGGGATGCAGAACCTCGGACCCGGAGTCCCGACCCAGCCAGCTTGCTGGGGCCCCAGAAGATCCCCCTGCTCCTGCCCCCCTCGCCCCCCACGGGACACTTTCCCAGCCTCCCTGCCGCTCCCCGGAAGCACCCAAGCCATGGCTTAGGGCGTTCTGGGGTGCGCTGCTGGCCAGGAACTGCACCCCCGCACATCCCCCTCCAAGGAGACGCCCAAAACACACCTGTCGCAGAACAGCGGAGCTGCGCGGTCTCCCCCGCCAGCACCACCTGTGTGGGGTGCACATGCACTTGGGGGGCCCCGGGCTTCCCGTGGACGGCCTCCACGCTCACTTCCACCTGCGCCTCCGCTGTGCCCAGGGAGTTCTGTGCCAGGCAGATGTAGGTGCCGGCATCCTCCAGCTTGGCGGATTTGATCTGGGAGGGCAGAAAGCGCAGGGTGGGTAAGGCAGGGAGAGGAGAGGAGAGAGCACAGGTCACGCGCCCCAGGAAGTGAGGGTGGGTGCGGTCCAGGCCCAAAATGCACCCCTGGATGCTGGGGAAAGGAGCAGGTGTTGGGGCCAGAGGGGCCCCAGGATGCCACAGCGATGATGGCCTGCCTGGTCCAGCACGCGGCTCCTGCTGGGGCCCGAAGAGGTCCGGCCCCCAGACCAGCCACAGAGAGGGAAGGCCCCTCGGGGCTCTAGAAGACCCTCCGGCAGGGGACGGAGCCAAGACGCTACTGAGCCTGGAGATTCTGCCCCGGCAGCCGGGCTCAGACACCCACTGCTGCGTCAAAAGGGCTGCCCCTGCTTGCCCCACCCCGGAGCAGCGCCCCCCGACCCACCTGCAGCACCGCGCGGCTCTCCAGCGGCAGCAGCGTCTGGTGCTCCACCTTCTGGCGAGCACCCAGCTTGCTCCAGCGCACCAGCGCCCGGGGCTCGCCGGCCCCCAGGCAGTCCAGGCTGAGGGACTTGCCGGCCTTCACCTCCACGGGGCCCTTGGGCACCACAGAGACCGTCGGGGGCCCTGGAGGGAGAGACGGAGGGGCCCGCCTGAAAGCGCTGCTGAGCGAGGCGGGGGCCCGAGCGGCCCGTCTGCAGGGCAGGCGCATCCCCGGCGATGTGCCCGGCACGTGCCCCGCCATGCCTCCGGCAGCACCTGTGCCGGGCAGGCACCCAACCCACACCCGCCGCACCGACAGCGGCAGCCTCCTGCCGGTGCCCGCACAGGGGCCGGGACCGGGGCAGTGACCCACCTTGCACCATCAGGTTGACCACGCTGTTGGTGATCCCGAAGCGGTTGGAGGCGACGCAGCGGTAGGCGCCCTGGTTCTGGGGGCGCGCACTCGTGATGCTGAGCACGGACCCGTTGGGGCTGATCCTCACGTTCTCTGGAGGGAGAGCGAGAGAGGAGGGGTCCCGCGGGTTTGTCGCAGGTGGCCCTGCGGGGGCTCCTCCCCAGCCCCTCCGCGGACTCTTCTGGGCAGGGCTCTGCGCTTGCCCGGCCGCTGGGCGCTTGCTCTACCGCAGTTCATGCTGGCAAGAGGAGGGGCCACGTGCCGTGCCACACGGCCAGGCGGCTTTGGGGTGAACAGGCTGAGGCGTCGGGTGCCGGCCTCCTCCCCATCCCCACGGCCTGGGAGCCGGTCTCGCTGGGCTTGGTTGGGGTGGCCCCCAGCCCCACATCCTCCGGTCAGGGAGGGGATGTGGGGCAATTCCCAGCAGTGCGGTTGGGCGGCTGTGGCCTCCGGACGGGACAGGCCTGCGGCTCACCTTGCCGCTGGTTGCTGGGCAGCTTCCAGGAGAGCTCGATGGGCTGCGCGCCGTCGTGGACCTGGCACCTGAAGGCCACGTCGGCCCCCCGGCGCACCGCTGTGCTGTGGGGGCTGATGGAGATGATGGGGCTCTGCAGGCCTGCGGGCGAATGGTGCCGGTGAGGCCCAGACCTGCCTGCCCCCCCCATTATTAAATTAACCGCGCACCCCTCCGGGACGTTCAACCTACGAGAAACGGTGCCGGTGCCACCGCTGCTGCCAGCCGGGACCGGGACGACGAAGGACACCTCCTGCGGGGCTGCTCCTCCAGCCACGCGGCACACGTATTCGCCAGAGTCGGCTGGGGCGAGCTTCACGAGCCGCAGGCGACCGTTGGAGACCTGCACGAGCGGAAGGTGGGTGGGCAAGGCGGCCTCACTGCATCCTGGGCCCTCCCAGCCAGCAGCCGGAAAAGCCCTCCTGGGCTGAGGTCCTTCTGTACCTGGTGGCCGGCGGGCAGGGCACCCTCTCGGCGGTACCACGTGAAGGTGGCGTGCGGCTGGCCGGGGGCGACACAGGTGAGGTCCAGGGTGTGTCCTGCGGTGATGGAAGTCGATGAAGCCTCAATCCTCAGAGATGGAGCAGCCCCTACGGCACAAAGGAGGGAGATCTGAGCCTCGAGGCAGTCCTCAAACAGCCGAGTGACAAGAGATCAGAATGCCGGGGGGGGGGCGAGGGATGCAGCCAGCCTCCCTGGGCTCTCACCGTCCTGGATGGTGACCAGCAACGCAGCCTCCTGGGTCACACCAGCGCCGCTGACGCGACAGACGTACTCTCCGGAGTGGGCGGAGGAGACCTGCGGGATGCGCAGGCGCGTGCCCGAGACCTGTCCGAAAGGGAAGCGTCAGGGGCCTGCCTGGGCCATGCGCTCTGCCTAGCCCCTCCCTGTTCTTGCCCGTGCGCTGCTCCCCTCCCTCCTCTGGGGCTTGTGGGCGCTTGAAAGTCTGACCCCCGCACTGGCCCGCTGCACCTTCACGCCGGCCCAGCTCTGTCCCGGATGGGAGGGCACGAGGAACTCTGCTGCCGGGGCCCCTGAGCCACGCGCAAGCCCCACACGTGGGCACTTCTTGGTTTCCGGGACCACACGAGCACCTTCCCGTAACCACCCGGGTGCTCTGGGCCCGCTGACAAATCAGGGACGCGGGAGAGCTGGCCTTGCCTCCGTACCTGGTGGTTGGCGGGGAGGGCTCCTCCTCTCTTGGACCACGTGACTTTGGGTTGCGGCTGGCCGGCGACCAGGCAGTTCAGCTCCAAGGTCTGTCCTTCCACGAGGGAAGAGGAGGAGGACTCGATGCGCACCGGCAGGATCGCCCCAGAGGCTGCCGCAGGAAGAGGAGGGCCCCGGTTAGCAGGCGGCTTCCTCCCCGGCCCCCCCCAAGCTGCGGCAGGAGCCTTTCCTAGTCTAGTTACGCTGAGCTGGGCCCCAGCACCCGCCTCTGTCATCGGTGCCCAAATCAAGAGCATATGAAGCAAGACCAAAACAGGCAGAGAGCGACTTGAGCATGTGCAAAGTGCATTCTCTCTCTCACTTTCCAGGGAGCTCTGGGGCACGCGGGGTCCAGATTGGGTCTTCTGCTTTTCTTACATATGACTCAGATATTTTACTAATGCATGTGCATTGTTTCCCTTTCGTGGTGCACTTTGGTTATTTCGCACTGCACAATACAAATACTCCAACGTTCAGCATCGGGAGATGCGGTTTGTCTCCTGGAGCCCTCGTGCCTGAGCCCAGCTCTGCCAGAAGCGGAGGGGCTGGTTTCAGCAGTGGGGGGGGGGGGGCGGATCCCCCTCCCAAGAGCCCCGGCCCTGCAGGGATGGCTCCCGCAAGCCAAGGCGAAGAGCCCCCAGCGCTCCCATGGCCCCCGGCCAGCCCCACAGGCATCCCTGGAAGGCACGCACCGGGCGGAGGGCCTGAGCTGCTGGGGATGGAGATGAACACCGAGCTCTCCCGGGGGACGGAGGCGTCGTCCTGGTAGCAGACGTACTCCCCCGAGTCGGCCGCCGAAGCCTGCAGGATCCGGAGGTGTGTTCCGAGGACCTGCTCCCAGGAGGGAAATGCCAGGAGGCAGAGAGCGTGGTCAGGGCACCCGTCCGTCCGTCCACTGAACACCTCTGTGTGCCAGCGATCACCAAATCGCTCGGGGCAGTGCCTTCTTGAAGGGCTGGAGGGCTGCCCCTTTCTTGGAGGGCTGCCCCACAGGCCCTGCCCTCTGGCCAGACCCGCCTGCCTCCCCGCTTGCTGGCCGAGGGTGGGAAGAGGCCCCAGCCTTGGCTGGGCCACGGCCCACTCCCCAGGGAACAGCCCTCCCGCGGCCCGGCCCCTCTGCCCGGTGCCTCCCCTACCTGGGCGTTGATGGGCAGGGTGCCCCCCCGCTTGTACCACACGACCCGCGGCTGGGACTGGCCCGGCACCAGGCAGTTCAGGTCCACGGTCTGGCCCTCGACGATGGATGGGGACAAGGCCTCGATCCGGATCAGGGAAGTTGAGTGTACGGCTGGCAAGGCCAGAAGTGAAAGGGAAGTCACAGGCGAGGAGAGGAGAGGAGGGGCGGGCGAGGTGTGGCCCCTCGGCACACCGTTGAGTGGGAGGGCCGCATCCTCTGCCCCTCCGCCACTGGCTGCAGCCCCCACACGAGCCGGGGTGCTGAAGAAGGGAAAGCTGCCGGAACTGGCTTGCTGAGCCGCGTCCCGAGTCTGTGTCTGGGGTGCGAGGGTCTGGGCCTCGGGACCTCCCCCTGCATCCCGCGCGTCCCCAAGCCCCTTCCGAGGGGTGCTCCAACACGTACAGAAAGAGGAGCCCACGGCGTCCCGGATGGTGACGAGAAGGGCGGCTTCGTGCACGGCCGAGCCGTCGCTGACCCGGCACACGTACTCCCCGGAATCGGCCGCTGAGGCCTGCGGGATGCGCAGGAGGGGGCCGGAGATCTGAGGGGGACATGGCACGCGCTCAGTCGGTGTGGCTGCTGGGAGCTGAGCCTGGGACTGGAGGGCCCCTCTGGGGATGGAGCCTGGGGCTGGCAGGCCCCCATACCTGGTGACTGGCCGGCAGGGGGCCTCCTCGCCGGAACCACGAGACACTGGCCTGGGCGGCAGGGGCCGCCACGAGGCACCGCAGCTCCAGCGTGTGGCCCTCGGCGGAGGGGGCCGAGGAAGCCTCGACGCGCAGCAGGGACGTCACGCCGGGGGCTGCAAGAAGCACAAAGGGGACGGGCGGTGGGCAAGGCACGCTGCTGCAGTGTGGGGCGGCCCACGGCCCGGGCGGCTGGCCCTCCCCTCTCTGCCCTGCAGCGCCAAGGGCCAGCCGCGAGGGTCCGCGCCAGGGGTGCCAAGCCTCCGCTGCCCCAGGACCCAAGCCCTTCCGGAGGCACTTCTGAGGCCACGGTTCGAGCGGCTGAGTGACCCCCGTCCCCGACCTTCCGTTCCGCTAGCCTCTCCCCACGGCGGAGGACCCGGACTCACGGAAGCGGGTGGTGCCGTCTTGCCGGACGGTGATGAAGACGGATGCCTCCTGGCTGGCGCTGGCGTTGTAGCTGATGCGGCAGACGTACTCGCCAGAGTCCGCGGAAGAGACTCTGACCAGCCGCAGGCGAGATCCGAAGGCCTAGAACGAGAGTGCTGCCGCCGTCAAGGGGGCTGGGGGAGACGGGGAAAGCTGGGCTGCGGCACTGGAGGCGTTGTGGCTAGTTAACCAGTGGGTCAAACCCGTGTGGGAGGAGCGAAAGTGGTGCTGAAGAGGGGAGGCGCTCGGAGGCCTCTGTGCCGAAGGGTCCGTTGCCCCGGCAGAGGTCTCTCCTGCCCTCTCCCACCCCCTGACTCGAGAGGAGCAGAGCGCCTCTTCCAAGCCAGCAGCTGCCACCTGCGCATCCTTATTAAGCATGTTTTTAAAAAGAAGTAACGCAAGTGTTCCTCAAGGCTGAAGAGATCCAGTCCTGAGCGGAACCAGGCCGTGGGGCACAACGGGCGCTGGGTGGTACGTGGCGGGGGCAGCCCCTCAGAGCCGCTCATCACGAGCTCACAGAAGGCGACCGGGGCCCACCCAGCTGCTGGCCGGCTGCCGGGCGCTGGAGAACGTCCCGGGCCGTGGGGGTGGCCCAATACCTGGTGGCCAGCTGGCAGGGCGCCCCCACGCTTGTACCACGTGACGGTGGCCAGGTTCGGGCGGGCGGCGAGGCAGTCCAGCTCCAGCGTTTGTCCTCCGCGGACGTGAGGGGAGGAGGCCTCGATCCTCGCAGCGGGCACGATGCCCAAGGCTGGGGGTCAGAGGGGAGAGGGGGGTGAGGCCCGGCCAGGCTGGGGGTCCCCGCGGGGCTGCCCGGCCCGGCCCCTTCCCGCCCCTCCCGTGGGGGCCGCACTTACTGGAGGAGGAGCCGCTGTGGGAGAGGAGGACGGAGGCCTCTCGGGTGACGGAGCCCAGGCTGACGCGGCAGACGTACTCGCCCGAGTCGGCGGCCGAGGCCTGTGGGATGCGTAGGCGGGAGCCGGAGGTCTGCGGGGAGACAGGGGTGCTCAGCGCTGGCGCGGGAGGGCCTTGCCACCTGCAGAAACCCCCAGCTGGTCGCCCCGCCCCGCACCTGGTGGCCGGGTGGCAGGGCGCCCTCTCGCTTGTACCACACGATGGTGGCACCCTCCTGGCCCGCGGCCACGCAGTTCAGGTCCAGCGTCTGGCCTTCCACCACGGAGGGGGATGAAGACTCAATTCGTAGTGCTGGTGTGACCCCTGAGGCTGGGAAGCAAGATGGCGTGTGGTCAGTGGGGCCGGGAGGCGAAGGGGCCGCCGATGCCGGCCTCGGGCGGGCTTTCGCGGATGGTTTGCATGCCGAGAGCCCCCCGGACAGCCTGCAGCTGAGTGGGCCTGATGCAAATTCGGCCAAGAAGGAAAGCGCGGTGCACTCACACAGCCCGGGAATGGACGCCAGGGGCCCCCGGGGGGCGAGGAGAGTGGCACGGCCATCCGGAAGGCTTTGGCCAGGGGGCCTCATTCGGCCGGGGGCCTGCTCCCTGCCCTAAAGCAACCCTCCCTCCTCCACTGGCACGTGCTAGTAAAGCCCACGCTTCTGATCGGCTGCCCAGTGTGTGACACAAGCCACAACCCCCGCCGGGTGGCTGCTTGGCCCTTCCAGGCTCCAGCCCGCAGCCCCCAGCCCCAAACACCTCCCGGGGCGCAGAAGGGTGGGACGAGGCGCGGCGCTCACTGTGGGAGGCGCTGTGAACCGTCACCAGGATGGAGGCCTCGCGGACCGCTCCGCTGGCGCCGTCGCTCACACGGCACACGTACTCGCCAGAGTCCGCCGGGGTGGCTGCAGGGATCCACAGGTGGAAGCCGGAAACCTGAGCGGGCCAAAGGCAAATCTCACTCCTGTGCGAGAGCCAGGATGCGGAAGGGCCTACTGGGCGCACCAGGGGCCTGACACCCGCAGGCCAGAGGCCTCCACAGCGCCGTACCTTGTGGCTGGCAGGAAGCGCCCCCCCGCGCTTGTACCACACGACCGTGGGCTGCGACAGGCCGGAGACCAGGCAGTTCAGGTCCAGGGCCTGCCCCTCGCTGACAGACGGGGACGGGGACTCGATCCCGACCGAAGGCGTTCCTGTGGAGGGAGCAGAGCCCTGCTGGATCCAGTCTGAGGACATCCAGGTGCTTCGGGGAGCCTGCGAGGGCAGGGACTGGCGTGCAGGTGGGACAGCGGGCGTGGCCGGGACGCGGGGGGCCGCGTCCCCAGGGCTGCCCTGCAGCACCCCTGCCCTCCTACCCCGCGGCGAGGACCCCAGCAGCTCGGGGGGCAGGGGGCTGGGCCCCAGGATGCGGTGCAGGTCCTGCCTCAGCGTCTCCTGCCCCCTTCCCTTGGAGTGGCCCGGAGCAGCCGCCCAGCCTTACCGTGCACAGGGCCGTGGCCCTGCCGGACGCTGACGGAGATGGAGGCTTCCTTGGGGCCGGCCCCATTGCTGACCTGGCAGACGTACTCTCCCGAGTCGGCTGCGGAGACGTCTGGGATGCGCAGGAGCGGGCCGTAAACCTGGGCAAGAGAAGGCGGGGCACGCTCGCAACCTGGGGCTCCTTGCGTGGGCAGGCAGCCCGCCTCGCAGGGCTGTCACCGGGATTAAACAGAGAAAGCGCAGCCCATGCAGCCCGGCAGAAGCAGCCCCGGGAGGGAGACGTGACCCCTGGCCGGGCAGATGCCGGGCAGAGATGATAGGCGAGGGGAGGCCCCCCCGTGGCCCTCCAGATGCTTCGGCTGGGGCAGCCCCAGCCAGCATAGTCGAGGGTGGTGGACCATGGGGGTTGTAGGCCAAAACATTTGGAAGGTGGCAGGCTGCCCTCCCCCGAGACAGGCAGGCAGGCAATGAAGGGTGTCCGCAGCAAGGCGGGCCTCGCGATCGACCGGCAAATCGAGCCAATCGCGCCGGGGGGCCTCTGCCCACCCACACCTGGGAGCGCGCTCTGGATCCACCCCCCCGGGGGTCGGTGGGCCTCTAGTTTTCGGGGTGCCTGCACCTGGTGTTTGGCCGGCAGGGCAGCTCCTCGCCGGTACCACCTGACGGAAGCAGCCGGCTGGCCAGCGATGACACACTTCAAGTCCAAGGTCTGCCCCTCCGTCACCGAGGAAGAGGAGGATTCAATCCGCACTACTGGTGAAGCGCCTGAAGCTGCCAGGAGAAGATGGGGGGAGAACTCCTCTTCATCCTGGCCTGCAGCCGGCAGTGCCCACCCCCCGCCCGAGCCGCTCACGAAGCTAGGAAAGGAGGGCGGATGGCCCCGCGGCCCGAGCTGGTGCCTTACCTGCCACCACCACCACCTCGATCCGGGCCTGCCCCACTCCGGCGGCGCTGCGCCCCACACACAGGTACACCCCTTTGTCAGCGGCTCTTATGGCGGGGATCACCAAGGTGGCGATGTCGGTCCGCTCGGCGCGCGACTGCAAGGGCGGAGAGCGTGCTGAGCGCTGGGGCGGAGCTCCAGCCCCACATGCAGGAAGCCGCCTGCCAGGCGGGCGCTACGCTAGGGTTGTGCGCAGGGCAAAGGCGATCGCGTGTCCTGGACACCTGTGTTGCTGCGCTGACGGCGTGGGGGGTGACGCAGAAGCCATGGGAGGCAGGCCCCCCAGCCGCTGCGTGGCAGCCCAAGCGCCCCTCCTCTAGCACAGAGTTCGGCCCTCAGATGGAAAGTGACCCACTCCTCTGCACTGGCAGCCTG
Source organism: Varanus salvator macromaculatus (assembly GCA_023646645.1). Classification (NCBI taxonomy): domain Eukaryota; kingdom Metazoa; phylum Chordata; class Lepidosauria; order Squamata; family Varanidae; genus Varanus; species Varanus salvator. The sequence goes on along the minus strand of JAIXND010000800.1, from coordinate 13,308,315 downwards.
CGGCTGGAGACTGGGAGAGGCCGGGGCAGGCGAGGGGAAGCACTGGGGCAAGGGAGGGGGACAGCAGCCCCCCAGTGGCGGCCAGCCCCGGACGTGCTGTGCCCGAAGGAGCTACCTGCTGGAGCCCCTCGATCCGCTGCCGGAGGAGGTCCAGGCCGCCGCCTTGGAAGTGGAAGAAGCCAAAGACGGGGAGAGCCTAGCCGAGGAGGGAGGGGACAGAGGCAGGCACAGGGTGGGCCCGGGGACAGGAGGGGAGAAGGACAGATGGACGGACGGACGGAAGGAAGGACAGAAGGATGGATGGAAGGAAGGACAGACGGACAGACAGAAGGAAGGAAGCAAGGAAGGAAGGAGGGAAGGAAGGAAGACAGATGGAAGGAAGGAAAGAAAGAAGGTCAGAGAGTGAAGAAAGGAAAAGGCTAGAAAGGCAGTCTTGCGGTGGCCTGAGGGACCCCCTTGCTCTGCTGCCCCCCCAGAGCTTCTGCCCCCTCACGCCCGTTCCATGCTCAGCCCCCGAACCCACAAAGAGAAGCAGGCCCGTGCTGGGGGCTCTGGCTTCTTGGCGCCTGCGTGTCTCCCAGGCCCTCCTCTGCCCGCCTCCTCCACACGCGGGAACGGGGGGACGGAGCCTCACCTGTGGGGGCAGGCTGCCCCCCTGCTTCTCCCAAGTGATGGTGGCTGCGGGGGAGCCCGCGGCCCGGCAGTACAGCCTCACGGTGCTGCCCTCGTGCACCTCCGTCCGCTCGGGGCTGACCTGCACCTGCGGGATGCTGGCACCTGGCGGGGGGGGGAGAGGCCGGGTGAGGCCGGGGAGTCCGGCCCCTCCCCACCCGCAACTTGAACGCCGCAGGCAGAAATGGAGGATTTCGGCGCTGCGTATGAATGGCACCTCAGTCCCCAGGCAGTAGCTCTGATGGGAAAGGAGCAGGGCCACCCCACGCCTCTGCCCACGCCTCTGCCCGGACCACGGGGGGCCACAGCAGCCTCTCTGGCCCTGCGCAGATGAACGGCTACCCCCCTCCCCTCCCCCCCCGCCAGCCAGCCAGACATACTGTGCACTTGCAAGAAGGCGCGGGCCAGGTGCTGCCCGGCGCTGTTGCGGACGCGGCACAGGTACTGCGACTCGTCGGAGGGCTCGACGGCGGGGAAGCGCAGGACACCGCCATGGATGACGGCCTTTGGGGAGATCACGCCCCCTGGCCCACCTGGAACAGTGAGGGAGGTCGGCGGGCATTACTGGACGTTCAAAAAGCCTTTTTCTCCAAGAAGGCTCCCAAGCATCCTGCAGATCGGTCAGCAGTGATGGTCCGCACCTCAAGCTCGCAACCGAGACGGTGGAATACGTAAGGAAGACAGGATGGGGAGGGACGAGGAAAACCGTGCGCGTGGGCACTAGGCTTTCAAAGAACCGGGCCTTGGCAGTTGGGCAGCCTGGTCTGGCGGAGGCCGGCCATCCAGCCCCCACCTGAAAACAGCTCCTGCTCGCACGCCAGGAGCTCCGCAACAGCCGCGCGCTTCGCCCGCTGTGCTTTGGCCGGCCTCTCTGCCGGCTGCCGGGGCGGGACTTACCGATCCACTCCAGCGTGGGCTCGGGGCTCCCCGTGGCGATGCAGCGGAACTCGGCTGGCTGGCCCGGCTGGACGCTCAGCTGCGCGGGCTCGATGGTGGCCATGGGATGGACGGAGGCTGTGGCTGGCACGGGACGAAAAGAGGCACGTCAGGAGGGGCGGGGAAGCCAGTGGGGTGCCTGGAGAGCTCCACGCCTGCCGGGGCTGCGAGCAGAAATCTGGGAAACGAGACCTTGCCATGCACACGCAAACGGACGTTCCGGGGCCTTGCAGCTCAGCCAGGTACGGAAGAAGCACGGCGTGAGGCCTGGGCAGCCGAGGGCTGTCTGGAGGTCTCCCTCCGGGGCGGGCGCCTTCTCCCGCCCGTGCAGCATGCTGGGGCGTGTGGGGGTGAGCATCGGGTGCAGAACACCATGGGGGGCAGCGGCCGAGGTGGTGGCGGCGGCGGCGGCATAACCGCTGCGGCGGTGCATCTGGAGCATGCAGTGGGCGGCCAGGCCGACTTACAGGGTCTGTGGCCTTCCACCACTTCTACACGTCCATAGAACATCTGCGTCTTAGACGGAGCTGGAAACAAGGGACAGTGTCGGAGGGGCATGGGAGGGGCGAGGGACGCCCCTCTCCACTCGTGCCAGGCTGGAGCCGTGGGGGCAGGCTGGCGGGCGGCCTCTCACTGCCACGGCTGGCACAGCCGCGGCCCAAGAAGGGTGCAAACCGCAGGCGGCTCCATCCACCCACGCCGTCCTGATCCCGTCCCTTGCCAGGAGCAGGACGCTGGTGCGGCACAGGGCTTGCTCGCCCCCCCGAGGCTTCGCCGTGCAGCAGGAGGCGCTCCCCGAGCTGTTCCGGCGGAGAACCGTTTCCCCGCAGCTACAGTGCAGGCTGACGCTAGGGCTGGGCTGGGCCGTGGGCGCAGTGGGAAGCCCTTTTCTCGAGGTGCAGCCAGCAGCGTGTGGGGGCACGAGGCTGAGATCCCCCTGAGGAACATGGAAGCAGCACAGCAGAGGGCTAGCACTGAACCCCAAGCCCCGGGCCGGCTGGCCAGTCTGTGCGCCCTCCCGGCCCCCACCATCCTCCTCGCCTTCCCCACAGGCACTGCTCTGCTCTTCCGCGGAGGAGCAGGCACCCACCCAGGCCCACGGGAGGATGGCGGAGCGTGGCCAGGGGCACACGCGTCCGGCCACCAGCCGCAGGCCGCCCCCGTCCCAGCTGTGGGCCTCCGGCTACCTTGCACGTAGAGGGTGGCGGTGCCCTCGTCCATGTCGAACATGTTGGAGCCAGTGCAGACGTAGATGCCGGCGTCCTCCGGCTGGACGTTGCGAATGGTCAGGATGCCGTTGAAATCCATGGCCCGGCTGGGCAGCTTCCTGTTGTTCTGCCGCGTCCACACGAGGGTGTAGGCGGGGGACTGCGGAGAGGGGTGAGAGCGGGGTGGGGGGGTGGGCGTGCTGCCAGCAGCCCCCGTCTCATCCCATCCCCTGTGGGGCTGTCCCCAGCCAGGAGCACACGGCAGCCCTTTGGCATCTGCTCCCAGCAAGCCGCTTTCCCCGGCTCGGCACCTGCAGGGCGTGCGAGGCGGCGAGCCCTGATCTCCGTGCCGGACACTCCAGAAGAGCCTGCCCGGCGCACCTGGACAGAGCCAGGTGGGTGAGGCGAGTGGCCGCAGGGCTGCGTGAGGACTGCTGCAGCCGGAACGACAGCACCCATGGCCGTGGTTCCCCCGAGTGCGCAAGCCTCAACCTGGCCCCGTCCGAGGCAGAGGAATCTGGGGCAGAGGGAGTGGGGAGGGTGCTCACCTTGCTCTTGGCCGTGCACACGAAGGTGACATCCCCCCCGGGCCTCACGGTCTGCACCTTCTGCTCCTCCACCGTCACCACGATGGGCTTGCTGGGGCTTTCTGTGGGGCGGGAGCGGGGAATGTGAGGCTGGCCCTTTCCCACCGGGGCTGGCGGGGTGGGGGCAAGGGCGTTCCTGGGGATACGGCCCCTCGCCAGCTGCCCTGCTCTGGCCCGAGCCCCTGCCCGGACCCTTCCCCAGGAGCGGCACCCCTCACCCGTGACGACGATCTCCGCGCGGCTGGAGTTGCTGTGCCGGGCGGTGCGGCAGGTGCAGACGTAGACGCCGGCCTCCGCGGGCTGGATGCTGGGGAAGAAGAGCTCCACCCCTGTGGGGAGCGGGGCGCGTCAGCCGCCGGGGGGAGCCTGCCCCCGCCCCGGGGGCTCACAGGGGCTGCCCTCAGCACAGAACAGGCTGAGCAGAGGCGTCCAGCCCACTTCCAAACGCGGCAAGGGGTTTGCGAGGCCCCCGGGTTGGGGGCTCCTGCTCCCCTGCACTGGGTGGGCCTCCCGGACCCCCAGTGCTGACGGTCCAGCAGGGAGCAGGCAAAGGGCGGGCACTCACCTTGCCGCCGGCGCTGGGCCGAGCTGGGCACGGGGCGCCCGTCTTCCCGTGACCAGTAGAAGTAGTGGGGGGGCGGCCCCCCGGCGTGGCACCGCAGCGTCACCTCACTGCCTTGGGACACGGCGGTCCGTGGGGGGTGGACCCGCACGATGAGGGGCGGCTGGTCCGGGGCTCCTAGGGGGACAGAGGTGCCTGGTCAGCGATGGCCGGGTGCCCGAGCTGGAGCGTGGCCCCCGGCTCTGTCCTCCCTCACTCGCTGCAGTGCGGCCTGGGGGGGGGGGCGTGGTGAGCCGTGTGGGGCAGCTTTCAGGGTAGGCAAAAGACGGGTGGCTGCGCACATGCCCCGCAATCAGGCCGCGGACGGGCTCCCCCGAGAGCTGAACGGCTCGGGGAGGAACTGGGCGAGTGGCCGACCACGGCTGCCAGTCCTGCAGGGCCTGTTCCAGCTCTGGCCTCAGAGGCCATCGGCCCACGTGTGGGCTGGGGAGCATGGGGAGGGTGCCGCTGCAGCCCCACCCCGCCCCGCCCCGCCCCGCCGGCGGCCTCCCCTGGGGGTGGCTGCCGTGTGAACAGGGGGCTGACGGGGAAGGCCGGGGGCCCGTGCCCAACCCGGCTCCTCCCGGCCCCCCCCCCCCCGCGACCGGGTGGCCCGCACTCACCCACGGCCACGCACTTCTGCCCGCGGATGTTGGGGTTCCCGGTGTAGCCCGCAGCACACCTGGAAGGGACGAGGGTGTGGGTGAGCCACGCGGCTGGCGAGAGGCCCGGCTGGGGCGCCGGACGGGGCTGTCCTGGCACTGCCCAGCAGGCGGCCTTGGCACGCCGGAGGAGCCAGGCACGGGCACGGCGTGGCCCCGTGGGACGTGTGGCCGCACAGACTCTGCCGAGAGCAATTCACGTCCAGGCGTGAACTTTGTGAGAGACTCAGCGGGATTCCTCTGGATGACACCCGAGGCAAAGCCAGCCCATTCCTTTCCCCTCCAAAGTGCTGCAGGTCACGTAAGTGCCTCGGTTAATGGCCCCCCTCTCAGCTCATCCGCAACTGGGCTCTATTGCCCCGGGGGGGGGGGCGCTTGGGGAAGGGGCTGCTGCCGCACGTGGAGAGGAGAGGAGCGCTGCAGCCCTCCCAAGCTGCCCCACCTCGCGTCTCAGGAACGACTCCGGGAGGAAAAGCAGCACGGAGTCCCAGCTCTGGGGGCGGGGAGGAAGGGGGCTCTGAGGGGGCCCGGGGGGCTCCACAGGGTGGAGAGAGAGGGGTGACAGACCCCGGTTAGGATGTCAGGGGTCTTCGAATGCTTCCCGGGCAGCAGCGCGACCAACTCTGCCAGATACCCCCACCCCGACTGCGCCCCCCGGGGCACTCACTGTTCGCAGTACTGCCCGGTGTAGCCCGGCTCGCAGGCCGTGCAGCGGTAGCCTCCGCCGCCCAGACTCTCACACGTCTGCGAGAACCTGGCGAGAGAAAGGGGAGCTGCTGCCAGGCCTGTGCCGGGGCTCTGTGTTGCGCCGGCAGCGGCGGCCCCCACCCTCCCTGGAAGAGGCGAGAGGCACGCACTGGTTCTCGGGGTCCGGCAACGGGCAGGCGCAGGGCTGGCAGTCCTCGGGCGTGCCAGCGGTGGCGTCTCCGTAGAAGCCGGGCGCGCACTGCTCGCAGAACTCCCCGGCCGTCTGGTGCAGGCAGCTCTGCGGGGGCGGAAGGAAAGCGGCTGAAGGTGGCCGGCGGCCTTTCTGCTGGACTGGCCCAGCGTTCCGGCCTCATCCGGCAACCCGAGAGCAGCAAGGCCTGGTGCTCAGTGTCGGCGGGGATCGGGCCTTGCCGAGCTCTCCACGCCGGGACGCACTCCCTGCACTCGGATGCGCGGGCTTCTCATAGTACGGCGCATCTCTGCGATACAAGCCCGGGGTTACGGCACGTGCTCTGCAGCGACACGGCCTTGCCGGCAAGGAACCAGGCCCAGGCAGAGGGGCAGCGCCGTGGGGCAGGAGGCTCACCGAGCAGGCGCCGGTCTCGGGGTGGCAGGAGTCCGAGTGCCCGTTGCATTCACACAGGGTGCAGTGGCCCAGGTAGAGGCCGTTCCCCGTGCGGGTGTAGCCGGGCGCGCAGTCCTGCAAGGCAGAGAGGGGGTGAGGGTCCCCAGGCCCGGCAGAGGCGCCCAGGAAGCCCGGCAGCTCCAGCGGGGGGGGGGGGCTCACCTGGCAGGAAAGTCCCTGGTATCCCGGGGGGCAGCGGCACTCCTCCACCTCCAGGGCCCGGTCGAGGCTGGTGTAGGTAGGCACGGCAGTCTCCAGGTCGACGCCGGCGATGCTGGCCGACACCATGTCGGTGGAGAAGGTGGCGCGCACGAGGATCTCGTCCAGGTCCGCCAGCGCCATCAGCAGGTGCTCCCGGGTGGCGGGCTGCCCGTCGGGCCGCTTCCAGAATTGCTGCGGAGAGGGGGGGTCCGGTATGGGGCACGTGGCATTGCTCTGCCCCCCAGCGGGGCTGTCCACTCGCTTCAGCGATCTGCCACTCTGGGACAGGCGTTGGCGGAGGGGCTGGGTGAGCTTGAGCAGCCAAGCCAAGCAGCAGGGGCCCCACGGCGGCGAGCGGGACACTGAATCCAACAGAGCAGCTCAGGAGAAAACCACCCGTGCCGTCCCAGACCGGTGGCCCCGTGACTCTTCCGCCAGGAAGCCACGCTAAAACCGGGCCACTTGTTCACTGGAAAAATCTAAAATGTTAGAACGGCCAAACAATAAAGGGGCGTGTGCACTTAGTGGTGCCCCTCTGGATCTCCCCTGGCGGGGCCACCCCAGAGAAGTCCCCGCCATGGGCGAGGTCATGCAGCGTGTCTCGGGATGCTGCTGAGGAGGCAGCCTTACCTCCCGGAAGCGGACCTCGAAGGTGCGGCGCTCACGGGGCTGGAGCTCAGGCAGGTAGGTCACCAGCGTGATGTCGTTGCCCTGCAGAGGCAACAACACTGAGAGCACGGGACGCGTGTGCCGGCCGTCTCTCGCACCCCACAATATCCCACCCCACACCGCTCGGCCGGCGGCACAGCCCACCCCCCCCGCCCCGTGCAGGGCACGCCTGCCCATCAGACGCGAGTTCCCAGCGCCCCTCGTCCTTACGGTTATCTGCACGGCGGCGTCGGGCAGTGGAGTGCCTCTCTCTCCGGCATTATAGGACAGAGTGTAGCGAAGGCGTCCCCCGTAGGACCCGACCTGCGAGCAGGAGAGGTGGCCGTCAGTCGGCAGGCCCGGCTGCTCCAGGGGCACTCGCGCAAGGAGAACCAGCCACCCTCTCTGGAACCAGCTGCCCCACGTGCCTCTTGGCTGGCCGCACTGGGGCCGGGCACGTTTCTCGCACCCGTTCCCGGAGCAGCTTTGGGCAACTGCTTCCCTGCCTCATTTGCCCTCACAGCATCCCTGCGGGGTGAGCCAGGCCGGAAGACAATGCCCCCCCCCGGTCACCCCCTCCTGGCCTTCGCGGGGAAGTTCGTCCCGAGCCGGCTCTCGTCGGCACTTTCCCAGCTGGCTTCCCCGACTCAGGCGCCCCTCGCGGCGCTTCAGCACATCTTGAAGCAGGGCAGATCTGCCCACTTCCCTTTCCCCATGTGACCCAGACGCAGTTGCAAGGAGAGACCGAACCGGATTCTGACACAACCGGAAGTTCCTCAAATCAGTTCTAGCTGGATCGCGCAGAGGAATTCCCGGTGATACAGGGCAAGGCGGCCGCAGCCTAGGTCTTGAGGGACTCCCGCCTGAGGCCACCTGACCCAGGCTCCCGATAGCCTTTGAGGTGGCCCAAGACACCCCACCGGAGCACCCCTCGCCCCTCCCTCCACCTCCTGCCAAAGCGCCAATCGCTTCCCAGTCCAAAGGAACACGCCTCTGTTAACCACGAACGGCGCACCCCGCGCCACACCTGCCCAGAAGCGACACTGGGCGCAACCGGATTTACTCCCAGGCGGTAGAACCAGCCGACGCGTCCTCGCCTGCCACGTCTGGGGCCCCTGCGGCGGTGCCGGCTGCACGCGACACGACGCCATCGTGCGCGCCCTTCCGAAATCTGAGGCTGGGGCGCAGGAGGCCTGGGGGCGCATGGGCGGGCCCGCTGGGCCAGCTCCCCGGCTTTGGCTCGAGGATCGGGACCCCCCTCGGCAGGGGAATTACCTTGTCCCCCAGGAAGGCCTCCGGCAGCTCCCAGTAGAAAGTGGCCTCGGGAAGCAGCGGGAAGCCCCTGAAGAGCAGCCGGTGCTGAGACAGAAGAGGAGAGGGTGGGGCTGCGGCACTGGAGGGGGGCCCGGAGCACGGCCGGCATGCTGGGGGGGGTGGCGGGCAGGCAAGGGGACGCTCCTGCGGCACGCTCCAAATGAGCCCGTGCTGCGCATCCCGCCCACGGGGCTGCAGGGCCCCACTCCCGAACATGCGCTGCGCCTGCTGGGCCAGGAGGGAGACACTCGGGCTGCTGTGGCCGCTCATCGCACCGGCTTCGTCGCATGGTCAGGGCGCCTGGGCAGTGCTTCTTGCCTGTGCCCGAGAGGAGCCAGTTCGCGCCACCCCTCCCCAGGGGCAGGATCCAACCCACAGACCGCTCCTTTGCCCCACAGACATGCCACTGCATGCTGCACACTGAAGCTGCATGCAAGGGGGCAGCCCCCCCGCTGGTGGCAGGCCCCCTGGGACAGCTGGGGAGAGGACCCTTGGCCTGCTGCTGGAGGAGGGGGCAGCTAGGGGGCAGGCCCCTGGCGGGGGGGGCAGCCGGCCCACCTGGCCCCAGCCACCTCCGCCCCACCCTGCTGCACGGAGGGGGCACAGCACACCTGCCTCCCCCGGGCCAGGGGAAAGTGACCCAGGCGGAAGGCGTGATGTGCACGGCGGGTCGAGCACTGAAGGTGCATGCGCGCACACGCATGCGCACACGGCACCAACGACGAAGGTAGAGCCCTACCTGGGGGCGTGTGCCAGGAGCAGTGGCCAGAGAGGCGGGGAGCAGAGGGCCCCGGGCAGGGGGTGCGGCGGAGCGAGGGGGAGCCCTGAGGAGGGGGCCGGCGGGAGGGGCTGGCCGGGTGGCAGGGGGGCTCCGCCGAGCCGCTGGAGGGGGCTTGGGGGTGGCCAGAGCCTGAGGGGAAGAGGCCGCCTGCCCCCCAGTAAGGTGAGACAACATCTCCCAGATCTCGGTGTCTCGCCGCAGCTGGTCTTGCCACGCCTGAAGGTCGAGCAGAGAAGGAGAAAGGCAGGAGGAGGAGGAGGAGGAGGAAACAGCCAGAGAGAAGGCCGAGAGGGAGGTGCACGGCACGAGAGGTCTTCTCACGCCAAAGGTGGTGAGACGGCATGGCGGGCAGGTGCCCGTCTCATCCCACGGCCTCCCAGCTCGTGGCCGTCTCTGCAGGACGCCCGTCAAAGCCCTTCCGGCATCCGGACGGGACGGGGCTGCGGCCCACCCTGCCCTGCGCCCGCCGAGCATCCTGCACACCCAGCTGCTCGGGCTGCCCTCCAACCGTGGGGCGACCCGCTGGCCCCCTCCCCAGCCCCGCGCTGAGCACCCTCCACACCCAGTACCTGGGTGGCTCGCCTGGCCCTGCTCCCGGCACCCACGAAGCGGGGGATCCGGCCCGCGGCCACGTCCTTCCGCAGCTGCTCCTCCGTGAGGGACGTGGAATTCTACCAGGATGGGACATGGGCGTGTGGGGGGCGGAACTGCTGCCCCCCCGCTTCTCGCCCTCCTGCAGAGCCACCCGCTCTGAGCGGTCCCCACTTCCCACCGCGAGGGCTGCTGCCTCGCGCCCCACCCTTTCTGGGGCTGCCCACCTACCTTGTGGGCGCGGCGAAGGCGGGCAAAGAAGGCCTCCCTCTGCCCAGCAGTCCAGGCAGAAGAGATGAGAGAGAAAGAGACAGACAGACAGCCAGATGAGGAAGGGAGAGAGAGAGAGAGAGGACAGGAGAGGGAGAAGACAGGCAGACCGGCGGGTGAGGCGCTGGCGGCGCTTCTCCAGCTGCGATCAGCCCCCCGGGCTGGGAAGGCCAGCTGGGCACAGAGGGTTCCCAGGAGCTGCCGGTCCCACACAGGCTGCCCCGGTGTCTGCGCCCGCCGGGAGACTCACGCCCCCCCGCCCGGTAGCCCCCGGCCGGCTCGGCTCTGAGCAGAGCAGGGAAGGCGCTGGAGCGGCCAAAGGACTCCAGCCAAGCCTGGCGTTTCCTGACGCCCGCCGCCGCCTGCAGGCCTGCCCACCCGCCCTCGTGACGGGGGTCTCTTCCTTCCCGGACGCGCACGCCGACAACCCCCTGCCCCCGGGAGCAGACAAATGCCATTGCGCCGCCGCCTCTTCCACAGTTTGGCCAGAATCCGCTTCCCTGCACTCCCCAGCCCTCCGGCGCAGTGGCGGAACGTGCCCCTCGCCCTTCACATGACCCTGCAGGGCCCCCTTCAGGCACCCCTCCGTCTACCTGCCCCGCCTTTTCGGCTCCACTTTGCAGCCGCCCTCTTAACAACCTCCCTGACCACTGAAGGTCCAGCTGTCCCCCCCGCCCCCCGTCTTCCAAGAAGGCCCCTCCACCCCCCGACTGCCCCTTCCCGGCTGCCCTCTGCGATGCCCTGTGTCCTGAAGCACGGCCCGCACTGCAGTCGCACGGCACCAAACGGCAAACTTTGGCCAATTTGCGACACGCCGGCATCCCGGCCCGCCCACTGCCGCATCGAGTGAGCCCTCTTCTAGGTATCGGTGCAACACTAGCACGCCCACGGGGCAGCGCAAACCACGCACCAGCCCAAAGCCGCACGCCTTCCCGGAGGCCGTCGCACGAGCAGGAGCGCTTTGGGCCTGGCGGAAAAGCCTTGGGCATGACGGATGCACCGGTTCCCCCCGGGGGGGGTCCGTGAGTTTAAGGTTCTGCCCCCCGGACGAGCGCAAGCCAGTTGGGAGACCTGACCGATCCTCAGCACAACTCCAAAACCCAGCTGCTTTTTAATTTTTTGTCTGGCAGCTTATCACCTGGGGGAGAGCTCTGGAGAGCTCACAAACTTGACGATTTCCGCCATCTTTGGGTCGGCCCGGGAAAGGGTTTCTGTGCATGCGGGCCGGGGGAAGGAGCAGCCAAGAGCCTCTGTGTGGGCGAGGCCAGTGGCCAGTCCCCTCCAGCGGCCCCCGGTGAAGGGCCCTTCCCACCGTGCACGACTGCCAGGCGTGGCTGAGGCCGCGATCGCTGAGGAAGGCCTGCCAGGGCAGGGGGGCCGCGCCGCGTCCTCAGCTCTGCTTTGGTGCCCAGGCAGCACCGTGAGGTGGCCGCGCTCCCCCACCCACCCCAACACACCTTGTCTCCCAGATAGGCCTCTGGCAGCTGCCAGTGGAAGGCCTGCTGGCCCAGCTCGCCGAACCGGCCGTAGGACAGCTGTGGGCCCTCCGGGGACGCCTCCACCACGAAGCCGGTCTGGATGCGGGTGCTGTGCTGGCGGTTGACCAGAGCGAAGCCCAGCGAGTTCCCCGGGAGGAAGGGGCTGCTGACCTGTCCGGGGGGCGGGGAGGAAGGGGAGGAAGAGAGTGCCGGTTACGCATGCCGGGCTGAGGGAGGGGAGGGGGCCGGGCCGGCGGGAGGGGGCGCTCACCACGTGGCGGTAGTGGGTGCTGCTGGAGCACTGCTGGGTGACGCCCATGCAGAAGCAGGGCAGGCAGCCGTCCGGGTTGTCCGCGCTCAGGTGGAAGTGGTGCGGGCGGCATGTGCCGCAGGAGGGGCCCTCCACGTTGGCCTGTCGCGGAGGAAAGGTGGGCTGAACTGCACGCAGGTGCCAGGGAGGGCGGGGTGTGGGGGAAGCGGGGACGGGCCATAGAGATCCGAAAGCCCCTGTGCCGCTCGCGGGTCCCCCCCAAAGCCCCTGGGCAGGCACTCCCACCTTGCATTGGCACCGCCCGTCAGCATCGCACTGGCCGCTGACGCTGCCATCGAGGTCACAGTGGCACCGCAGGCCTGGGTCTGGGCGAGAGGAGACGGAGTGTTGGGGACTGCCTGGCCCCTGCTGGCGTCTCCCCACCCCACCCCAGCCCCACGATGGGGGCAGGCACTCTCCTCTTTGCAGCCACGTGCCCGACTTTCCAGGGCAAGTTCGCAGAATGTGTCGGGGGTGAACCTCAGCGGCTCTTCCGGCACGCTGGCCTCAGAGACAACTTGCTCCCCTCACTGCACCCCGAAGCCACCCAAAACCTGCCAAAGACAATTCTCACCGGACCCCAAATCTGTCCCGCTGCGGCCTGCCCCTGCTGCCCTCCACCACCCTCCAGGTGCGGGGCTCACCTGTGCAGGGCTGTCCCTGGCTGGGGTCCCCCACGTAGCCCGGAGCACACCTGGTCCAAGAAAACAGCGTGGAGTCAGGAGACGGGAGCGGGTGGCCCAGGGCTGGCGTGGGGTTGGGGAGATTTGGCGCCCGTCCTGCCCCGAGCCAGTGCCCCGCTCCCCACGCCCATTCGGGAGCAAACCTCCGCACAAGACGGGACAGGACAGGCACCAATCCGGGGAAAGCGGCATCTGCTTGCCCCCTGGCGCATGGCAGCGGTGAGGCGTGAGCACCTCTTCCTGGAGGACCAGGCCCCATCTCACCCCTCCTCCCTGCTGCCCGCTGGTCAGCACTGGGGGCAACCCAGGGAGACAGAGGCGTCCCTGAGTCCACGCCTCAGCCCCGCAGGCTCTGCGATCATGCCTGACGCCAGGTGGTGCCTGGACCAGCCGGTCCTACAGGGAACCGGAGGCAGGGCCCCCCAGCGCCTCCCCACGGCCGGTCTACCTTTCGCAGAGGCGCCCGACTTGGCCTGGGCTGCAGGAGTCACACGTGGGCTGCCCGTCCGAGTCCACAAAGCAGCTCCGGGAGGCCCTGTGAGAGAGCAGCCGTGGGTGAGCCGTGGCTGGAAGCCCCCCAAGGGGCCAGGAGACAGGCCGGGAGCAGGCAGGTGGCACCTACTGGCTGGCGGAGGGGGGCCCGTGGCACGGGCAGGGCCGGCAGTCTCCGTGTCTGGCGTCGCCAAAGAAGCCCGGCCGGCAACGCTCACACCGCGGCCCTTCCGTGTTGTCCTGGCAGTTCTGCAAAGGAGGGAAGAGGCTTGCTGGGTCACGCAGCTCACAGGGTTCCAGCGGGTCTCTCCCGGCTCGCGTGCCGAGGCCTGGCAGCCCCCAACCTGGGCCCCTCCGGAAGTGGGACACCACGAAGGGTCGTCCGACATGGGGGGCGATGCAGGCGGGGAAGGCCGGGCGGCTCCTCTTCCTGCAAGGCTTCGCACCCCGCCCACACACCTGGGGCCAGCAGCTGCTGGCAGCCTCCGGGGTCTTGGCCGTGGCCCGGGAGCGGGCCCCAGAGCGAGGCTGCCCCCTCTCACCTGGCAGTCTCCTGTCTCGGGGTCACACTCGGAGGTGTGGCCGCTGCAGTCGCAGGGCTCGCAGGTGCCCAGGTAGAGGCCGCTGGTGGTGCGTGTGTAGCCGGTGTCGCAGTCCTGGGGGAGGGAGAAGGTGCCGGGGCAGCCGCTGAGAGGGACCTGAGGAGAGGGACCCCCTCGTCCCTGTGGCCGGGTGGGCAGTGTGAAGCGAGGGGCAGCTTACCTGGCAGGAAGGGCCGCGGTACCCGCGGGGGCAGGTGCACTCCTCCACCTCCAGGGCAGGGTCCAGGCCCGTGGGGTGCGGCACGGCCACGTCCAAGTGGATGCCGGAGATCCTGCGCGAGGGAGCGGCGAGGCAGCTGACGATGCTGGGGACGGGATGCACCCCACGCCTGCCCCTCCCGGAGTCCAGCCAATGCCCAGGGCGGGTCCACGCGGCCCCCGCATTGCGAGCTGTATGGGCCGGGGCCCGGCCCTCCTCGCTGTTCTGACTGGCCCTGCTGGTGCCCCCTCGCCCCCTACCTGCTCTCCGAGGGCTGCTCTGAGTAGGACGCCCGGATCATGAAGACATCGATGTCGGCCAGCGCCATGAGCAGGTGCTCCCGGGTGGCATTCTGCCCATCTGCACGGCGCCAGGCGCGCTGCAAGGGAGAGCGGGAAGGGTGGCTACCGGGCCGCATCCTTTTGGTCCCCAGGCTACCTGGGCGGCAGTGCGCAGAACGGGCCCCCGGGGCCAGGAGAGCCCATTTCGTGCAGTGGCAAAGCGGGAAAGCCTCATCGCCCGCCGACTCACCTCCCGGAAGGGCACCGCGAAGCCCGTGGGCACGCCGGGCAGGGGGCTCCGCTCCGCGAAGTGCTCCAGGAAGATGCCGTTCCCCTGCAGCAGCACGCTGGGCTGGCCTCGCACTGGAGCAACGCCCGGGAAGGTGTCGTGGGTGATGGTGTAGCGCAGCTCCCCGCCGTACGAGGTCACCTGCGGGCGGGGGCAGCTTCAGAGGGGGCGGGAAGCGGCCCCGAGTCCCGGCGGGCCTGGCATGCCTGGGCCACGCCTCAAGACGGGCACGTGCCGCTGGGGAGATGTGGCACGGGGGCCGGGCCTGGCGGACACGGACGCACGTGCCAACACCACACCTTGTCTCCCCGGAAGCGCTGGGGCAGCACCCAGTAGTAGACGTCGCGCGGCAGCGTGTGGAAGGAGGAGAAGGAGAGTTCGGGGCCCACGGCGACGTGGACACCCTCCGTCACGGTCCGGCTGCCGTCCGCGCTGGAGAGGCTGAACTGCTCCCGCTCGGCGTCCTCGTAGGCCACCCGCACCTGGAAGTGCCGGGCGGTCAGTGAGGGTGGGGGCTGGCCTGGTGTGCCGGGGAGAGCGCCAGCCGGGGAGTGCCGGGCTCCGGTCCCCAGCTGGTCCCGGGGCCCGCTGCCTCTCTGCCTGGCCTTCCTCACAGGGCTGCCGCCAGTGGGGAAGGGAAGGCCAGGCGGGAAGGGGAGGGCAGGCGCCCTGCTCCTCGCGGGAGGGCTCCCCGGGGCCGGCACCACACCTGGTCCCTGCTCCAGGAGGAGCTGGTGCACTGGCGCGAGACGCCCATGCAGAAGCAGCGCAGGCAGCCGTCGGGGTTCTCGCGGCTCAGGTGGAAGGAGCCCGTGGCACACGCGTCGCAGAGACGGCCGTCGACGTTGGGCTGCCGAGGGAGAGGAGGGGCACGTGAGCGGGCCGGGAATTTTGGTGTCCGTGGCCCTGCCTCTCCTGCCCTCCCTGGACCCGGGCTCCGGAGAGCTCTTCCCAAGCAGAACCGGGCCCGAAGAATTCCGCACCCCTGCCCCCAAGTGATCATCTCAGAAGGTCCACGGAGAGGATGGATGGGCAGGTGGACGCACGCCTCTCCGCGCATCCACCCGGCTTACCTTGCACTGGCACCGGCCACCCGCGGCCCTGCTGCTCCCGCGCTCGTCACACAGCACGTCCTGCCCTGCAAAGGGAGAAAGGGGAGGCTAAAGGAGCCCCCTCCTCTCCCAGCGTCCGCCCCCGTGTCCCCACCCTGCTGCCTGGAGCCAGGACTGCGGGAATTCCTGTGCAAAAGCACCTGCAGGGGCCCACCTGGGGAAGGGGGCCCTCGTCGCCGATTTGGACTTGGGGGCCAAGGGCGCACAGGGACTCGGGGCAAGGAGCGCCCAGGTCTAAGGCCAGGGCCACTGTGGGCACAGGACTTCCACAAGATGGCGACCTGCTCCGGAACATTCCCTGGGAAGGTCACGCGGGGAGCCAGCCAGACTCCCACGGTCTGCCTGCTGCACAGGACACACCCAGTACCGGGCAAGCACCAGAAAGCAGCAAGGGCAAGAAGACCCAGTGCAGGGTCTGCGCCATCCTGCTCGGTCCCACTGCAGACGCTGGGTGATCCCGTGCAGGACAACCTTGTGCAGCGGGCCGAATCCGGTTCTTTCCTGGGGGAGTCTGTTTTCTCGCCCACAGAGTGCCAGTGTAGTTTGGTGCCCGCTCGCTCGCTCTGAAGCATGTCCTTCCGTGCCCAACGGGGCCTGTGGACACCGTCACCCATGTGGCCGCACCCCTCCCGCACAGGCCTCCAGCGTGGGACGTGGGGCACGTCCAAAGAGCTCACTCACCGGTCTTCACACACCTGCCCCCGGGCTGAATGGGGTTTCCTTCATAGCCTGGGGCGCATCTGAAGGGACAACCGGACGAGAGCCCGAGTCAGTGGCCTCCCTCCAGCGAGGGGGCGATGAACACGCTGGGGACCCCTTGCTGGTGGCTGAGCCTGTACAGGACCCGCCCGCTGATTACGGAGGGGAGGGGTGGATGTGGGCACCGACTCCTCAGCTGCGGCACTGCAGGCTCTGCGCCCGTCTGCATAATCCGAATGCACAGGGAGGCCCAGCCTCAGCGCCCGCATGAAAGGGCCAGGCAGCAGGCGGTGAGCATGGGAGTTCTGCTCCCGGCCAGAAGGTGCGGCTCGCCACGTCTCCACCTGATCTAGTGATCTCTCCCTGGGGGGGCCTTCCCGGAGAGGCAGCCCGCCAGGAGTCCTTCCGGCTGACTTTGTGTGTCCGTGCGTTGCAATTATAAGAGAAACAACGACGAGTAAAGGGGAGGAAGCAAATCTAAACACCTTCAAAGAACAGCGTGAAAAGGGCAACAGAAGGGTCTCTCTGTGCAGAATAAACTTTCACTGCAACGAAGGCCAAGGGCTGCTGTAAGAGAAGTGCTCACTTTTCGCAGCGGCGTCCTGTGTAGCCGGGCGCACAGGCGTCGCAGGTGGCGTGTCCATCCGTGTCCAGGAAGCAGGAGTCGGAGAACCTGCAAGCGAGGGAGCGGGGCTGCTCTTCCGCACCGGCCTCCCTCAGGCGCAGCCGGGGAGGCGCGTCCCGCGTCTGGCTGAGGCCGCCAGCCGGTGTCCCCAGGCATGAGCAGGGCGGCGCTCAGCACCACCAGCCCCTTCGCCGCCAACCCCGCTGAGCCACCCGGCCGGCCGGCCGCCTTCCCGCAAGGCAGCCCTGTGGCTGGCAAGCCAGGCGCCGCTCGACTCTCCCTGCAACAACGGGCGGTCTGGGGAGAGAAATCGGCTCTGGGGCAGTGAGTGGTGGGGCCGGCCGGGAATACTCCTGCTGGCCACTCACCTCCGGGGGGCTTCCGTGTAGGGGCAGGGGCAGGGGCGACAGGCTGTTGGGGTGCCCTTCGTGGCGTCCCCGAAGAATCCCGGCTTGCACATGTTGCACTGGGGCCCCTCCGTGTTGTGCTGGCAGTTCTAGGCGGAGGGAGAGGGCCCCGGAGGGCCCAAGAGGCTTCAGGGCGAGCGGCAAACCCCCAAGGCCAGGCCCCCTTCGGGCCCCTGGCCTCCCCTGGGGCCCGACTGGGGGGCGCAGCTCACCAGGCAGTAGCCGGACGACGGGTCGCAGGAGCTGGCGTGGCCGTTGCAGCTGCATCCGGAGCACGAGCCGAGGAAAGGCCCGCCGGGCACGCGCTCGAAGTGCACGCTGCAGCGCTCGCACGAGAGGCCTGAGTAGCCGGCGGGGCACCTGTGGGAGCGACGGCAGCGCTGGAGGCGGCGGGGCGGGCGGCCACGGGGGCCTATGAGCGGGGGACCCCCCAGGCTGGGCTTTCTGAGTGGCCTCAGTGGCCTGGCGGGACCCCAGTCTTACGCCCCTTGCCTCAGACGGGGGCGAGGCCCGGGAGTGGGGCCGAGAGCGGTGCCCCACGAACTGGGGAGGATGGGGTGGCGGAAGCAGCTCCCTGCGCCCCGGCTCCCGCACCTGCATTCCTCCACGCCACGCGCCACGCCCAGGTTGGTGACCTCGGTGGTGGAGGTGTCCATGGCCACCTCGCTCAGCCCCACGCTGGCCATCCGGTTGTCGTAGACGGTCCGGATCAGGATGGCTTCCAGGTCCTGCAGGGCGAGGAGCAGCTCCTCCCGGCTGACGGGGCCCCCCGACTCCTTCTCCCAGTTCTCCTGCAGCCGCGACACCAGGCGGGGAGTGGTGTGTGGGGGGACATGTGGGAGGGAAGGGGTCAAGGTGTGGCATGGGGTCCTCCGGGGCTGAGCGTGAAGGAGGGTGGCTGAGCCTCGCGTGCCGGGCAGGTCTCCAGGGATTCTGCCCCCCTTCAGCGGCCCCCGGACACCCCCCTCCCGCTGGCTTCCTCACCTCGCTGAAATGGACCTGGCGCTGGTTCACCACTGTGGGCTGCGTGGGCACCCGCGCTCGGTACAGGAGCCTCTGCCCGTTGCCCACGATGACGACGTCGGCCCTCTGCACCGGCTCCGACTGGCCCCGAGCCAGGCTGTAGCGCACCTTGAACTGCAGGTGGCCGCCGTAGGAGTCCACCTGGGGGCAGAGCGCAGGGAGGGCGAGGGCCGAGCCGGTCAGTTCTCGTGAGATGCATGCCGGAGCATTTCTGCGCGGCTCTATGGTTTTTCCTGCACAAGCACAGTGCTTTGTGCAGAGTCTCAGACAGGCACGAAGTACAGGCCCCTGGGGGTCCGGTTCAACTGCCGGGAGGACCCCCGGGGTCCTCGGGGAAAGCAGGGACTGCCTGCTGCCAGGGCTGCCAAGGCCTCGCCCCGCCCTGGAGAGGAGGACCCTGCGCAGGAGTCCTCCCGGATCGCTGGGCTCCTCCCTCCTTGCCTCCTTTGCCACGTCCCCCAGGAAGCGGGGCGAGGCCTTGGCTATACTGAGAGCCCCCGCTGCCCGGGCCTCGGCCCCCTCACCTTGTTCCCCAGGAACTGCCCCGGCAGGGTCCAGAAGGAGTCGTGGGCCAGGAAGCGGCGGGAGAGGTCCACCAGCTGGAACTCCTGCAAGCCGGGGTGGATCTGGAGCTGCGTCGAAGAGAGCGGGGGCACTCCGGGCTGGGTGGGTGCTGTCACATTCACCCCTGGGGAGGGGAGGGGAGGGGAGGGGGGAGTGGCATCAGGCAGTGGCACAGCAAAGGGTTGGGCTGCCTCTGCTTGGCTGGGAAAGCACTCCGCCCATGCCCAGAGGTAGCAGTCTTCTTCTGAGAGCTTCGCATTATCCTGCCTCCACCTCCAGGGGTGCTGGTGCCTGCTGTCTCAGGTGGATGGATCGGGGCGGGGGGTGGTGGTAAGGAAAGACCCAGGTCAGCCTTTCCCAACCCGCTGCCCTCTGGAGGCATGGGACTACAATGCCCATCAGCCCAGTCAGCATGGCCAATGGCCAGGAATGCTGTGAGGTGAAGTCTCGAAGGTCTCAGAGACTGACCTACTGCCTGGCGGCCTGGCTCAGCCTCCTGGGCCCCTTCGTCTAGTTGGAGGATTTCTGCCTGGGGTTCCCCTGGCCGTGGCACGTGGCTGGCCGAGCTTCCCCTCCCCGCAGACGTGGCCTCCCCTCACCTTTGAAGTCGTTGGGCAGGTTGAAGCGCAGGTGGATCTGGTGCCGGTGGCGGCTGGTCTCGCGGCAGGCTCTGGTGACGCCGAAGCAGAAGCAGGGCAGGCAGCGGGAGGTGCCCTCCAGGTGGAAGTGCCCCTCGGGGCAGGGCCCTGCGGGTGAGGCGGAGCGGAGGGTGGCAGGCCTCCCGAGGCCCAGCTGACCCGTGCTGGGGGGGGCTGCCAGCACCCACAGGCGTGTGGGTGGGGTCGGGGCTGCTGCAGTCCCTCTGGCAAGAGCTAAGAGGGCCTGCTAGACATGCTCAGGAGCACCATCTCCTTTCCCGCTGCACTGCTGAGCAGCCCCAGGTGGGAGGAGACTCCGCGCAGGCTCGGCTGGGCCGGCTTGGGCCTCCCTGGACCGGCTCCAGGGTCACACAGGGAAAGGGCGGCCCAAGCGGCTCCGCGCAGCAGCAGGAGGACAGAAACGCTGCCGGAAGAGGGGCGCGGGACACGGCTGCGGGTGCCAGAGCAGGCTGGGCCGCTCGCATCCCTCCCTCCAGATGTTTTGGCTACGACTCCCAGGAGCCTCGGCCAACAACACAGGGGCTGAGCCAGAACATCTGGAGGGACACAAGCGGCCACCCTTGCGGCTGCCAAGGACAGGATGCAAACACGCTGACGGAAAACAGGCACGCAGGCAGAGAGGCCGACAGACGGGGCGGAGGAGCGGACTGGGCAGACATGGGCCCGCTTGGCTGAACCTGGTGTCCCCTGGTGTCCCCTGTCCGGCGGGGAACAGGCTTGGGAAGGCTGATGCAGACAGACGGGCAGACCCAGGGGGCTAGCAGAGAGAGCGCTAGGCTTCAGAGTCGCCGAGCGGAAATCCGCCCCACTCCCTCCCCCCGTCTCCCCACCAGGGGCTCACCTGGACGGGGGGTGAGGCTCAGCACGCCGTCGGGGATGCCAAACACCATCCCGCGGGCGTTGATGGCCTCGCAGGTGTAGGCCCCCTGGTCAGCCTCTTTCACGTCCTTGATGGTCAGCGTCCCGTGGCCGTTCTCGCTGGTGATGGTCACCCTGTGGGGCAGAAGGACAGGGGCAGCATCCCCGGCCCAAGGGGGCCGGCAGGGAGCAGAGCGTACCTGGCCGGCAGCTTACCTGCGGCTGCTGGGGATGTGGCCCCAGTTGAGCCTCCAGGTGATGATTGGGGTGGGGACGCCGACAGCTACGCAGGTGAAACGGACAGTCGCTCCGGGGGCCACCTGGATGGACTCCTCAGGGGGGGTGATCACCTGTGGAGGGACTGGGGGGCAGAGAGAAGAGAGGAGAAAGGCACTTGTTCTCTCGCACACATGCACACGGGCGCTGACACAGGCGAGGCGGAGGTCCAGCAGACTGTGGGCCAGGCCTCTGCTTCATGCCGGTTCACACTCCCCTGACCACGCAGTGTTCAAAAGGCGCACGCAGTGCATGGGGCAGGAAGAAACCTCCTGCGCTGAATGCGCCTGCCGAGGCTTGTGCTCCTCCACCCGTACTGGGCAAGCAAGAAGCGGCCTTGGCCCAAGCCGGCTGCTGCTTTGTCCCTCCAAGCCAGCATGGCCAACACGGATCGGCAGCAGCCACTCGCCGGGGTTTTCAGCAGACACGGCTGAGGACTGAGCCGGGGACCGACCTTCTGCATGCAGGGCAAGGGCTGTACCACAGAGCGACGGCTGTTTTGCTGAAGGGGGTCTTAGGAGAAACGCACCGCTGAACAGCCGGCTTGGAGGAATGCTGCTGAAGTGCGCATGTGGCGCAGCACTGCCTGCAGCCCCAAACTGAGCAGAGCAATGTGGGAAGGGGACAGAGGGGGCCGGAAAGCGACAGCAGCTGCAGAAGACGTCACTGCCCGCTCCTGCCCAGCCCCCTCCGCCCAAGCCCCTG
Source organism: Varanus salvator macromaculatus (assembly GCA_023646645.1). Lineage (NCBI taxonomy): Eukaryota > Metazoa > Chordata > Lepidosauria > Squamata > Varanidae > Varanus > Varanus salvator. Next base: position 13,287,249 of record JAIXND010000800.1, on the reverse strand, counting down.
CTGGGGGCTCGTTCCACTTACTGCATCCGATCTCGTCCGAGCGATCCGGGCAGTCGGCCTCCTCGTCACACTGGTAGCTGGCCGGGATGCAGGTGCGCGTCGACACGCAAACGAACTGCTCTGGGCCGCAGGTGTCCCCGGGGGCTTTCGTGGCTGTGGAAGGACAGGAGCTGAGCGTAGCCCTGGAGGCCTGGGGCGGCAGGAGCCCCCCCATTCCAAGCACCACTGAGCTCCCCTTCCAGCTGCCCGGACCGCCTCGCGGGGCACTGACCCTCTCGCGGCACGCGGGAGATGCCATTTCCCGGACGCTCGTGGGGCAGGGAGCAAAATGGGCAGGAAAGCGCCAGCCCATTTGGCGTGAAGCGGACACTGCTGCCGAGTGCGGCTTCGGGGAGGCATTTCGGCCGCTGGGGCGGATCGCGCTCAGCATCAAGGGCTGCCTCAGGCGGATTCCCCACATCACCACCATATACGGCACTTCGGTGCGCATGGCAGAGGTGTCAACTTTGTGGACAGATGGCAATAAATGGGTCGGTCACGCCTGGTAGCAGAGGCAGGTTCTGGGGCTGGTCGGGGGCCTGGAAGGCAGGATGCGGCCCCTGCGCCCGAGTGCCACACTCCTGCTCCGCCGCCTCAGGGACTCGCTGCGCTGCAAGCTCCCGGCACCGGCCCCCCGCCTCGGGGGGTACCAGCAGGGGCCCCCCGCCGCGCCGGCACTCACGGCAGTTCAGCTCGTCGGAGCCGTCGGTGCAGTCGTTGTCGCCGTCGCAGCGCCAGAGCTTGAGGGCGCAGTAGCCGTTGCGGCACTTGAACTCGTTGGGCTCGCAGGGGGAGGGCGTGCCTGTCGCGCAGGGAGAGGGGGTCACGCCTCGGCCCCTGGCCCTCAGCCCCCGCCCCCCCGCCTCCCTCCCGCCCCACGGGGCTCACCGCAGCGCAGCTCGTCGCTGCCGTCCCGGCAGTCGCGCTCGCCGTCACACACGTAGTCCTGCGGGATGCACTGCCCGCTGGCGCAGGCGGCCTCGTCCTTGCGGCAGGGGCGCACCTCGAGGGGCAGCGAGGGCTTGGGCGTCAGGCCCCGCGGCGGCGCGGTGACCGGGGCGCGGCGGGTGGTCGCCGGGGGCGCAGTGGTGGGGGCCCGAGGCGTGACGGGCCTGGGGGGGCTGGTGGTCGCCCGCGGAGGCGGCACGGTTTGTTCTGGGGGGAGACGGAGACGGGCGTTAGCGGCCATGCGGGTCCTTCCGCGCCCCCCCGCTGGCCCCAGGTCCCCACCTCACGGCTGCCCCCCACCCCGCCCCTCACCGCAGCCGTCCTCATCGGAGGCGTCCCCGCAGTCCGGGTGTCCGTCGCAGCGGAATGCGAGGCGCACGCACTGCCCGCTGTCGCAGGCGAACTCCGTGTCGGCGCACTCGGGCGGCGTCGGCTCTTCTGTGGGGGGGGGGGGGAAGAGGAAAAGTGAGGCCAAGCCCCACTGGGTGGGGTGGTCAAGGGGAGCTCCTGGCTTCCCTCCCGCACCCCCGGCCAGCCCGATGCTCACCGCAGCTCAGCTCGTCTGACATGTCCCGGCAGTCCGGCCTCCGATCGCACAGGAACTCCCGGGGGATGCACTCGCCGCTGAGGCAGGAGAACTCGTCCGCGGTGCAGGCCCGGATCTCCGGGGGCACTGGAAGCAGAGCACAGGATCAGGGCCGCCGTGGGGAGCAGCAGTCTGTGCCCCCCACGCGTGCGCTCAGTGGGGCTGGCTGGGGTGGCCCCGTGCGGAGGAGAGCCGGCAGAGCCAAGCCCCCCGACTTCAGCAGCCAGAGGAAATTCGCTGCGCTGGGACTGAGCGAGACCTGAGGAGTGGGGGGAGGCGCTGCCCCCTTCTCTGCCTCCCCCCCCCAAGACATGCGCCTGCGAGCCTCGGGGAGCTGCAGGAGGCCGAGGAAGCGCCCCGCTTTGTTAAGGGCCAGGCATTCTCCAAACCCCACAGCACACGGTTAGAGGCAGCAAGCACAAGCCAAGCACAGCCACAATCCCCCCAACAAGCCCCCTTCCTGCTTCTTGGCACGCGCCCCTCTCAAGGCCCCAGCCAGCCACCTCGCGACAGATCTCATGTTACCCCTGCTCTGTGCTGTGGGATCAGGGCCAAGCAGAGCAGCTGGTCCAGCACAAGAGGCCCATGGGAGCACCAGGCAGGGCCTCCTCCGTGGCAGCCCCAGCCATGGAACTCTCTCCCAGAGGAAACTAAGTGGCCCCCTTCGTTCTCCAGTCTTTGGCAGGACGGTACAAACAAATTAATTTATAGCCTCTTGCTCCACTTGTGCAATTTGCTCCTGCTCTCCATTTCCTCTGCTGGCACTGCCTGGACATATTAAAACACTTCAAACGCTGCTTTTGAAGAGTTCTCTTTTTTTAAATTTAGTTTTCAAATTGTGGGGAAAAATAATTAAGTAGAAGTTGTACTGGGGGCCCTATGAGGACCCAAAGGAAAGATTAATTAAATGCATATTTAAACAGTAAATAGACCAGGGAACGGGGAGGGCTCGCTTCCTGGACAAGGCAACGGGCAACGGGTGGTCTCTGGTGCTTCCAGTCGGAGAGAAGCCCCCAAGTGGACCCCTTTTCGGGAGGACGTCCCCCGGAGACCCCGGATCTCTCCTCACGGTCCTCGGGTCCAAGAGGCCCAGGAAGCAAGCCTGCGCCTTCTCCGGCTCTCCCGCTGGGCCTCGGCCAAGCCCACGTGTCCGACCCGAGCACACCGGCGCAGGCCGAGCCCTGGACTCCGGCCACGAGGTATCGCTGCCAGCACTCCCCAGATGCTGGGCCGGGGACATGCCGCTCAGTCGCTGCCCCGGGCTGGGGGAGCGGAGCAAGCGTGTGGGCCCAGTGACGGGGTTTGTGGCCGCAGCAAGCTCCGGGGGGCTCCTCTGGCCCCCTCGGCACGGCATGCAGCGGAGGGCAGCCTTGCGCACGCACACACGCACACACGCCGAGCGGATTGGTGCAAGGAGACCTGGAGGCCTCCCCTCGTGACGGGGGAGGCCAGGGGGCAGCCGTGGCCCCGACCCAATACCTGCTTAGGGGCCGGCCGACCCACCAAATCTTGGGGGTGGTGCCTGCGGAGTATTTCCCTCCCTTGCTAGGACTAGGAGGCGCCGAGCTTGGGAGCCTGCCTGGCGGAGAGTCGGGACAGGTAAAAGAAACTGCTCTTCACACATGGAGGGGTTCCTCTGCGGAACTCCCTGCCACAAGATGTACTGACAGCTGCTGGCTCAGAGGTCTTTAAAAGGGGTGGTCAGATTCTTAACCGAGGAGGAGGGCTGTGGGAGCTGCCAGCAAGCTTTAGCTGCCACAACTCAATGGAACCTCCACATCTAGGGGCAGTGTAGCTCTGCACACGTGTTGCGGAGGGGGGGACAGAGGGTGCAGGCCACTGAATTCAGGTCACGCTTGAGACTTCCCACCGGGGTGCCTGTTTAGCAGCGGCAGACACAGGATTCTGGGTTGGCTGACCTTGGGGCAGCCGTTCTGGCTGGCTGTCCCCGATCACCTCGATGGAGGCATGATGCCCCCACGGACAAGGGCAGGCTACCTGTGTGGGTCAGGGGGCAAAAGGGGGTGAGGGAGACCCACTGGGCACTGAACCCTCTGAACCCACGGCCAACACTCCGGGGGGGCAAGGCTGGGGCCAAGGCAGGGGGGTGCGGGCCCCACGGTGCCACTCAAGGCCCTCCGTGCCAAGAGCCTCGGCCCCAGAGAGGCTTCCCAGACTTTCAGACCGGGGAGGAAAGCTGCAGAGGAACTGGGAGACCACCGGGCGACTCCCTGGGGAACCCCAGAGGACAGGTCTGGACTGGGGCCCCGGAGGGGGGCGCTTCGCCCTGCAGGCTTAGGGTTGGGCTCAGCCTCCTGGAGGGGCCCGGCTGCCCCCACCAGCACGGGGCTGTTTATGGGTCAGATGGACCCTGCCGGGGCGCCTCCCACTTGCCTGGGGGGCAGGGGGGCGCTGAGCTGCGGGGTCCCTCGGAGGCCTCCCAGCTGCAGATCGGCAGGGTCGGGCCGTCCAGAGCCTGCAGATGGTGAAACCTGACCCTGGGAGCACCGAGGCGCTCACTCGCTCGCTTCTTCCGGCCGGATTCCAGGGAGGACGAGGCCAGAGGCATCTGGGGCACGCGCGTCAGTCTCTGCGTGCAAGCGTGTGGCGAGAGCTGCCAGAGGGGGGCTACCGGCCCCCACACCCCTCTTGTCCAGTACCACTGGCCCTGACTGGGACCCCCACGCTCCCAGGGTTTTCCGGGGAGAACCATTTCCATCTCTATCAAAAGAGATCCAAAGTGGGTTCTGGGACCTTCTGCAGGCAAAGCAGGCATCCTGAAACTGATGCATGGGCCGTGCCCTAAAAGTAGAGGGATTCTAGTCCTCATGGTGCTGAACAAGAGAACACCAGCAGTGGCCTTGTGCTCCTGGCTTCTCTGGCTCAGGACTATGGGGAGACACGGCCTGGGGCCTTCGAGCTGTTTTGGGAGACAGCTTCCATAAATCCCTCCCCACTGCCCATAATGGCTGAGCCTGATGGGAACTGTAGGCCAAAGGAGGGTGTCCCTGGGCAGTGGCTCTCTGGGGTGCAGGGTGCGGTTCTTCCCCCGCCCTGCCTGTAAGTCACCAGGGGCCTTCTGCCTTGGAGCTGCGGCCCCTGCGCGGACCCTGAGGCGAGTTGCTGGGAGGGAGGGGGCCACCTCCGCAGCCAGCCTCCAGGTCCCCCTGCACCGCTCCGACTCGGCTCCTCACTCACCTGGAGGCTCCACCGAGACGGGGGGCGGAGGGGTTTGGGCTGGAAGCAAAGAGAGAGTCAGCAGCAGACCTGGGACGGCGGCCCCCTCCCGCGAGGAGCGGCCCCTCCAACGCACGCACACCCGGCTCCAGCCAGCAGCTCACCTGCCCCCAGGCGCCGGAAGTGGAAGCCCTGCGTGGAGGTGATGTAGGAGGCGATGGAGCCGCTCGCAATGACCGAGTAGAGCACCTCGCGGATCTGCTCCTCGTCCGTGTTGCCCTCGGAGCCCACGTCCAGCTCCACAAAGATGTAGCCATCGATCTCCCTGGGGGGCGGTGGAAGGGCACAGGTCATGCACAGGGGGCTCCCTTCCCGGAGACCCCCGCCCTGCCCCGGGGGGCGGGAACCTTGCAAGCCCAGCGTGTCCCCCACACGGGGCGAGAGCACCTCTTGGCTGGGGGCCAGGTCCCATTGGGGAGGGTCTCTCGGGGGCTTCTGCCGGAAGGGAAGCTGCGCCCCACTCACTTGATGAAGACGACGCTGACCACCTGCTCGCCAGCGATTTTGTAGTACTCGGACTCCAGCTGAGGAGAGGAGCGAGCTTCAGAGAGAGCCTGTGGGTGGCCCTCTGTGGCAGCCGGGGAGAGGACCCCCCACCCAGCGCCCTTATAGGTATCAGTTACCTCCCCCCCCCCCCGAGTTTGCCAGTCCTGCTTTCCCCAATTCCCAAGCAACAAGACCTGCGTGGCCTCCCCAGAGGAGAAAACCCCCCGCAGGGCTACGCTGCCTCCCAGGAAGATTTCTGTGAAAAGGGCCGTTCCCCGGCAGTAGTGGTTGCTTTTTCATTACAAAACATGCTCCATGCAAGCGGTGTCAAAAGAGCACACTTGTTTTGAAAATGAGCGAGGCTGTCTTGTTCCGTGATACAAGACGGAAATCCCAGGAGAGTGAGATGCATAAAACAGAAATTATCCCCACTTATTTCCAAAGCAGCTGGCGGGATAAACGCATTTCCAAGCCCTTCAGGAAGGATGGAGGCAGGTTCCTCTGCAGAAGGAGCTGCCTCACTCCGGGATCGGCGGAGATGGAGGAGAATCTGAGCTCCCCGGGGGACGGAGCGAGGCACTGGCCGGGGAGGCGATCGCTGAGCTTTTGGGCCCCGGAAAACGGGGCAGGGCCCACGCCTGCAGTGCCTGAGGCTGGGGCGCAGGGCTCACCGTGTCCACCACTGCTTCTGAGACATCCCGGAAATCCTCTGAGTTGACGTCGTCCAGGCGAGGGCTGTAGTCGATGGACTTGGTGAAATTCACCAGGGCACGGAAGTAGACTAGAAGGGAGGAGATACAGGGCAGTCAAGGCCGGGGCCGGGCCGGTGGGGCAGGCGGGCGCTGGTCTCCGCGCCCGACGACTCCGTCTCCTTGCTTGACACACTTGTGCCGCTCTGCGCTTCTCGTACTGCCAGTGAAATAGGCATTCTAGCAAAGGTGCTCCGTGAGGGATGCCTGACCCCCTGTGGGGACAGAAATGGGGAACCGGCAGGTGCCAAGGGGCTGACAAACGGCCCTGGCCAAGGGGAACCCGTCTGTGTGGGGCGTGCCGGAGGGAGTGGACCAGCTTGTCTGGAGGGCGCACCCTCGGGGAAGGCCGCTGAGCGCCGCTGCACAATTCTGGGGCAGGACGCGATCCCCGTCGGAAGGGGCAGGGTTACCCCGAATGCAACGCGGCCCGAGAGGAGGGTCCCGTTGCCCATGCTTCCTTCGCCAGCCCCGTCGAGGGCCGCTGCTGGTCTCCCACGCGTGCAGTGCAGGGCGTGGGAGGTGGCATGCCCATGCACCCCTGCAGGGACTGGGACGATGGGATTTTTGCCGGGCTCCATGCATGGCGGCTCCCCCCGCCCCCAAATGGACGAGGCCAAGCGCTTGTGGGCCATTCACTCCCCTCCTCCGTGTGTAAAGGCAAAGTGGCAAGCAGAGTGGGCCGGACCCCCTTCTTGGGGGGCTGCCCGCTGGGGGTCTGCGGCAGGCAGAAGCGGGAAGGAGGCGCCGGATTCCTCTCTTCCACACCCCCAGGTTTCACACGGGCCCCGTGCCAGGACTCCAAGCCAGCGGCAGCTCCCAAGCCCAGCTGCGAGGCCGGTCAACATGCTGACCACGTCAGGGGGGCAGTATCTGCCGGGCTCCCGCTGCCTCCACCGGGGGGGGGGGCGGGGGTCCGAAGGCTACGCCTCCGCCCGGCACTTGCTGGCCGGCCCCGCGTGCTCGAGGGAAGAGGCAGCTGCTTCGTGCGGAGGATCTTCCAGTCTTTCTAGCCACACAGAAACCCTGCAAGGTTGGCCAGCAGCCCGCCCGTTCCACGGGCAGAAGGCGAAGAACAGGAGAGCGCAGCCGAGGGGGGCAGGGGTCTCCAAAGCCCCGTGGCTGTGACGGGGCTCCCAAGTGATGCCCCTGAAGCCCTTCCCGGGGCTGCCTCTGGGGATGCTGATGCTCTCGGAGCACTCTGCGCATGCCAGAGATGCCCCCAGGATTTGGAGAAGAGTCTCAGGCAGCTCTGGAGCCGCCTGCTGAGCTATGATCTTGGGCGGTGCCTCCGTGGGGCTGCGCAGTGCAAGGGACACTGTGGACGCCTCACGGGGCTAGTCCTCTCCCCACCGCCCTCCCCTCCGGCCTCAGCTGGCAGGGCAGGGCAGGGCAGGGTGGGGCGGCCGGCCGGCCAGGGGGCCCGGCCCCCTCAGCGCAGCCTGTTCGAACAGGGGCCCTTGTTGTCCGGGCCGGGCCGGGCGCACAAAGGCCCCATTCAGCAAGGTCTGGCGGAGCCGCCCCCAGGGCCCCCCCACCCACAGAGTCACCCCCAAAGAATGCGCCACGCCCCACAGACGAGCCGCGCTTTGGATCGCCTGGGCAGGACGGAGGGGGGAGGGATGCCCTCGCGCTCTGCCCGGGGCCCGCGCCCCCTGCTCCCCACACAAGGGCTGCGGCATTCACACAACGGGGCAGGCGCCCTGCGTGGCCATCACGGCTCGTTCCCCGACCGGCCTGCCAGCCTGCGCTTTCGACGGCATCGAGGTCTCCGTCCTCCCCGCTCAGCTCGCCCACGCCTGGCACTGTCCCACTGGCTGCGGCACCACTGCGCCCTGCCTGCGTTGCCCGCTCCCTCCTCACTGGCTCACTCCTGCAGGAGAACTCTATGGTGCCCGGATGGGGCTGCCACGATCCTGGGGGCAGGCAACACAGCAACCACGGCAGTACCGAAGAGCCAGGGAGCGAAGCCTTGCTCTTTGTCATGGGTCCGAAGGAGCAAAGCTACCGTGGTGCCATGGCACGGCTGCCCAGCAACGGTCACAAGCCACCCTGTCTCTTTGGGCCACCTGAACGCAGGCGCGGCCCTTGGCAAGGAGGGTGGAAAATGGTGCGTGGTGGGCATGTCATGAGCGGAGCCGGCTGGAGCCGGGCCGGGGGTCAGACTAGATGGCCCAGGAGGCCCCTTCTGACTTGCTCTGTTTCTGTGCTGCTGTTTTTCTAAACTGCCAGGCCGACACAGGGACAGTCCTTTCTGCCCCACTCTGGGACGAACCCTTGGCCTGTGGGGATGAATGAGCGCCAGCTGCCATGGCTGCCCCCTCCCCCACGGAAAGGAGATGATGCTTAGTGCCAGAAGACACAGCTCTGGAACATGTCAACCAATCATGAAAAAGCGCTCCCCCTGAACATGTGCAAAGTGCTACTCCTTCTGCACTGGGGGAGCTGCAACACAGCTAGGATGTGAGGGGCAGGCGGGTGGCTGGAATCCCTCCTGCAGCTGTTTGGTCTGTCAGTGAGAGCGCTACCTGTGCCCCTCCGGGCAGGGCAAGCGATGGGGAGACGAACTGGGGGCAGGCAAAGGGATGGGGGGGGGGGGCTTTGCTGAGCTCTGCCCAGGCTGACTTCACCACAGCACTGCTTGGCGGCTGCCAAGGCCGGGAGAGAGGCCCAGCTCACATCTGGGGCACCAGATGTGGGCCAAGGAGGAACGGCGGCTTGGGCTGCGAGGCCTGGAACGAGGCTGCGGCAGTGCGGTGCTCACACGCCCCCCCCAGCCGGGCTGCTGCCGGGGGTGTCCATCCTCGGGGGGGGGTGGCAGGGGGGCTGCCTTAAGGCGGGAACCTCCCAGGCCAGGGCAGTGCAGCAAAGAGCAGCAAGGGAAGAGGCCGGCCGGCTGGCCAGCCGGGCAGAAGCGCAGGCAGCCCGACTTGCCCGCCCCATGGAGAAAGGCGGCCAGGCCTCCAGCCGCCCCCCTTCCCCGCCAGTCCCTCTGCTGATCCCTGGCCCTGCCTCCGAGGCAGTTGCTGCTGCGGCCGTAAAAGCCAGCACTCCACTTCTGGCTCCTTTTAAGGAGACCTGCTCTCTGCCTCGGGCTTGCCGCCGCCCGGGAAGGCCGAGCTGGAAAATCGCTTTGAGCCGCGGAGAACAATGAGCAACAGCCCGGCGCCTCCTTCCTGCCGGCTGAGTCAGCCGCTCCGGCCCCAGCCGCCCCCTCCCCGCACACAGGGCAGCCGGGGGTGCTGCCGCGGGCGTACATGCGCCGGATCCGGAGGGTGCAGCTCACCCTGAATCATGGAAACTCCCTTCCAGCAGCTCCTTCACATCAACCCGAGAATTCTCTGGGGGGCACTGCGGCCACGGCCGTCCCGGGCTCCCTCTCCTTGGCCCGAAGCACATGCTCATGCGCTCGAGTCTTGCACAGCCCCCAGGCCTGCTGGCCCAGGCAGCAAGCCATGGAGCACCCAGTGGCCACACCAGGTCGCCTGCAGGCGCTTGCAGGCCCCGTCCGCTGGCCGTGTCTGGGGGCAACAGGGGGCTGGGGGGTGGGCGGTGAACGCGTGGGCCTCGCACGCTCCTGGCCAGGCATGCTGAAGCGCTCTCGTTCCACAGACGTGCTTGGGGGCCACGCTCCGGGGAAGCAGGCTGGGAGCCGGAGCAGCGGAGGCAGCGCCAAAATGCCAGCACATCTCAGCTTCAGGGCTCGGTGCGGTGCCTCGGCAGGGAGGAACCTCCCGACCTGGGAATGGTGGGAGCCACACGACGCTTTCTGTCCAAACATGCGCACCACGCTCTTTCGGCCAGCGACGAGAAGGCGTTACGGTCCGCAGGCAGAAAGGGGTTCAGCCGTTTGGGAAGCCCCTGGAGCCAGCGTGTCAAGAGCAGCCGGCGGCTGGGTCCACATGTGCTGGCGACCCCGCGTTCCTCCTGCCCTCGGCCAGTCCCGGCCTCTCCTCGTGTGCAGCTCCCCTGGCGGGGCAGCGGGTCACTTACTCAGCTGAGAGTCATCGTCTGTTTCGGAGACGGTCATGCTTGCAGGGGCTGGGACCCCCACGGGAGGAGGAGCGGGGTGGAGGTCTGCAAGGAAGAGGAGAGAGAGAAGAGAAGGAAGGAAGGGAGGAAGGAAGGAAGGGAAGAGGAGAGGAGAGGCCAAAGGGAGAAGAGCAGAGAAGAGAAGGAACGGAAGAGAAGAAACCAGAAGGACGGAATGGAGGAAGGCAGGCTGTAGTTCTTTGGGACAGAGCAGTGCCAAGCTGCAGATGCGCTTGAGTGGCAGGAAGAAGAGCAAAGGAATAGCGGAAGGCCAAGGGGAGGTCCTGCTAGTGCTCCTACCTGGCCTCACTCTCGGAGGAACCCTGTAACCCTGCCGGGTCTTTCTACCTCTGCCATTTCTCTCTCCTCTCGCCCTGCACAGTCTGTTGAAGGAGGGGATGGGCGTGGTGGCCCATGGGTAGCTGGACGCCCCCTTTCCAGGATATGGGCTCCGCCTCCGCCCACCGCCCCGCCTTGGGGTGTCCTCCTCATGGCGGCTCGTTGACGAAGGCACACGCAGAGCCGGACATGCCCATGCAAGGGCCCCTGCCATGTCCTGCCGGGCCCGCAATGGGAGGCAGGGCCACAAGCCGGCCTGCCTCCCGAGGGCTGCCGGGAAGGCCGGGGGGGCTACAGGCCTCGGCTAGGAACCAACAGGGCTTGGCAGCCCACAAGGCCCCGGAAGAAACAGCGGAAAGCGAGGCTGCCAGTGCCGGCGTTCTGGATTGGCACCCCAGCCGCTGCCCTCTTGGAGCAGAGACTGCCGGTCAGCCAAGACGCCCCCCACCGGCTCAGCCCGCCCCTTACCTGTGGGGAAGGGCAGCTGGCTAATGAGGGGAGGCTTGCTCTGGATAACTGTCCCGCTGCCGTTCTCCCCACTTCCGTAGCCATCTGCAAGGGAAACCGAGAGGCGCGTGGGTGTCAACAGACGGAGGGCTGCGGAGCGGCCGACGGCTCCCCAAGGGGCACTGTGCCCCAGCCCACAGCAGCTCATCTGCACGGAAGCCCTGGGAAGCAGCGGCGGCTTGTCAGGGCGCCCCTTCATCCCCCTCCCCTGCCTCCGGCCTGGAAAGCCCCTTGCGACGACTCAAGGCAGGGGGATTTCCTGGCCCTGAAACTGCGGCCCACGGAGGTGCTTCCACAGCAACGCGCCCCGAGAAGGCCACGCTCTGCCAGCTGGCCCGGGGCCCCGGCTAAGGACTGGGAGGAAGGAGGGCAGCTCCACCCCTGCCCTGTCCCGCCCGCTGTGCCAGCGCTCACCTCCAGAAGCCTCGTCCGTCAGCAGATCCTCATCGTCGGAAAGGCCGGCGTCGCTCCTCCAGTGCCGGCGCACTGCCTCGGATTCGGTGTCTTCCGGGAAGGACGCCTCGTCCGGTCGCTGGAAGGCACCAGCCGCCTGCCGCAGAAAGCAGAGCAGGGGTTGCTTGACAGGCAGAAGGTCCCCGCTGCAGGACGGAGCTTCCCAGGCCTGCCTGCTGCCAGGGCGGCTTGGCTTCCGGGCACGATGCCTGCCCCTCCACAGCCCAGCCCCACTGTGCCCGGCAGGTGTGTGAGATGCAGGCCCCAGGGGGCACAGAGCCCTGGAAGATGCAGCACGGGGCCCCGCCTGGGGGGGCAGCCACAAGGGGGCAGCAATTCAGCCGCACGCACCGGGGATGCGCAGGGCGCCTGCATCCCAGCCCCCTCCAGGGCTCTCAGCCCCCCCCCGCCTTAAAGAGCACAAAGCCAAGGACTGAAGGAAGAGGGGGCATTTCTTGCCTCTGCAAATGCTCTGGGTGCGGGGGCTCCTCTCCTGCCTTGCTGGTGCAATTCTGTGTCAGGGCTCCAAAGCCACTGCCACCAAATTTTGACCCTTCAGTATTTTCCCCTTGCGTGGAAAATATCCACTATGGAGCAGAAAACACCGAGCTACACGAAGCCGGCAATACTAGAAAGCCTCAGGCTGGAGGGCCCACGGGCTCCCCCCTCCCCCACACAGCATGCCTCTCACCACTGGCATCCTCAGGCACCTGATTTGGGGACCCCGAAATCATTTCCTACACATGTGACTCGTGACCAGCTCAGAAGACTTCAGAAGAAGCCTTACGTGTCATTTCCCCCATCCTCCTAAAAGTTTTGGACAACTCTGTGGCAGTGGCTGAAGACAGCTGCTGAAACAGAACGGAGTGACGCGGCCGCTTTCCAGAAGGAGCAAATTCAGTCCCGTCACCACAAAATGCGCCACCGCTTGCCCTCAGTGAAGCGGGCCAGGGACTGCGCAGAAGCTTAAAAGGACGTAGGTCTAGGATCAAAGGCGGTAACATGCCAAAACCGGTGGGAGAACCCTTCGCTCTCCCAGGATGCCCTGCGGTAGACCCTGAAACCAGCATTTGTCAGGAGGAGATGCCAATGTGAAATGCAGAATTAGAATTTTCTGTTCAGTGCTCAACCAGGTGCTAAATGCAGCACAACAATGCAAGGAAGGTCGCAGTACCGCCTCCCATGGTTACGGCTTCTATTTTGCACACATCTGGGCTCCGGAGCTGAACCCCTTTCCCTTCCTGACCTTCGGGCTCAGTGCTTATGTCTTTGTTCTTTCTCCAGATAAACAGACCTCGGCCAGCTGAGGAGAACGCTCTGCTGGCTCTGCTGGCCCTTTCCGTTGCCCCGTGCCTCTCCCCTGTTTCTCACTGTTACCCTTCCTGACTGTCCATGCTGGTCGGAGAGGCAAATGGGGCAGGAAGGGCAGCTTTCGACACACACACAAAGGCTCACAAAGCCAAGGCAGCTTGGGGGTTTTCATGGGGCTGCGAGTGCGAATTCCCGGAATGTGAGGTCATTCTCTCCTCACATCCACCTTTTCCTGGGCTGGCCAGGGGCAGGACACCACCTGAAGTTCAGGGGGATTCCCTCTTTGTTTTTAAAAGTGAGGCTTCCTGTCTTTCCGCCAGAGCCAACCTCGAAAACGGCCTGAGGCAGCCTGGGCAAACCTCGGGAGCTACATTGGCTTATGAGGGCCAGACCAGAGGCGCACAGGACTCCGAGCACAACGGAGCGGCAGCGCCCCTGTGGGGGCTGGCCCCATGGAGGGAAGGCCCCGCGGCAGCCAGGCCATGTGCGCACGGGCACGCATTCCGTGATCACACAAGGATGCATTGTGCATTTGCACGGCAGCTCGGCTCGGGGAGGTGAGCGGGTTCAGGCCGAGGGCACGCCCACCAGCGAGCGAGCGAGCGAGCGAACATTCCTGCGGCCACCTCTGCCGAAGGGCGACATGGCCAGCTGGCTGCGGCCGCCGCTTGCTCACAGGAGAGCCCTGCACCGGCCGGCCGGCCATCTCCATCTCCCGCCTTGCAGCTGCGGCGCCTCCTGGCAAGCACCTCACAGGCATTGCTGAGCGAGGAGTCATCTCCGAGGCCCAGCGGCTGGCTGGCTGGCTGGCTGGCTGGCTGGCTGGCGGGGGGAGCGTGAGCTCATCCCGCCAGCCTCCCACAGGCGGATTCCGAGGAGCCCTGTGGCGGGCGGCTCTCGCGGGCCGCCAGGCCAGGAAGGAAGGAGGGCCGCCGCGCCGTCCTCGGCACTGTCCTCTGGGAGCGGGACGTGAAGTTTGCAGCCGGCCACCGCGCTGCAGATCTCGTAGCCCTGGCGGAGGCCGTGACTTCATCCTGGCTGATTCCCTGAGCTGGGCAGGGAGGCAGAGGGCCGGCAGCCTCACAGCCCGAAAAGAGCCAAGGGCCAGATCAGGACCGGGACACACAGTCAGCCCCAGGGGCTCCCCACTGCTCCCCACAAAGCGGCTCTTGGAAGGCGACGGCTTTGCCTGCTTCGGGTCCGCAGGGGGCCACCCCTCGGCCTCACAAGTGTTGGGGGTCATTTGGCTGGGATGCGAGGGGCCTTCCTGGGCTGCTTTGGCCCTGCAGACCCTGCTGAGGGAGGCGGAGCCCCCTGCTGCCCCTCCCCTTGCAGGCAGAGACGTGGTTCGGCTCAGGCGAGCAGGTGGGGGGGTCGGTGCCACCGCCATCTGTGCCCTGTCATAATGCATGGCCCTGTTCATGACCATTTTGGCCGAGTTCCAACTGCTGGCTGCCAGCTCCCGTGCCTTTCCCGGGGTGGAGACTGGGGATGCTGATCCGAGGGAGCAGTCCGTGCTCCGGGTGGACCGCACTGCAGTGCCCGTGAGGGGGAGGCCTGGGCAGGAGATGGCACAAGCGGAGGCACGGCTCCCTTCCAACAAGAAGTCTAACCCCACACGCCCCATGTTTGTTGCGGCAGCAAGTCCTGCAGCTTACGAGCGCCTTGAAACCGGGAGGCCCCAGGAGGGGGGCTCCAGCCCTGCGGCCCACCCGCTCGGGGCCTCTGGGCGCCCATAGCCCTGCGGCAGGGCCCGTCTGGGGTTAATGCCGCCTGCTGTGGGGCAAGAGGCAGAGCCCTCCCCCCCCGAGCCAGGAGGCCGGAGCAGCGCAGAGGGGCCCCACGGAAAAGCTCCCGCCCACCCCACAGCGCTCCACCTGCCCTCGCCGGGAGGCAGCCTGTGCCCAAGGCCGGAGCGGGGCAGAGGAAACCCGACACGGGCCCGCCTGGCGGGGGAAGGTGGGCCGGGCAGCGCCTTCGGTCTGTCCAGCGCCGCACAGGAATGTTCCCAGGCCGGGCCTTGCCCGCTGCCTCCCCCCCCGGGCGCAGGGCTCTGAGCAGAGCCTGCCCTGCCAGGATCACAGCTAAGCCAATAGCAGCATCCTGGGCCAAGTCGCAGCCTGGGGAGGGATGCCAGCGCCAGGTCACAGCCGGCGGGAGGAGGACGAGGGTGAGGCAGGCCAGGGAGCCTGCTGCCCCCCCAGGCGTGGCAGGAGGTGGGCAGAGTGCCGCTGGAGTGCAGCACCTGGCTCCTTCCAAGGACCTGCAAATGAGCGAGGGTGTCTCGGGGGGGGGGGCAGCACGGCCACAAGCCGCCACCTGCAGCCGCATCAAGGGCTCCCAAGCCACACAGGGGGCTTCCTGCAGCCCCACAGAGTGAGTCGACCTGGGGGCAGGACAGGTGGCCTCCGTGACCCCTGAGAAGAGCTTGGGCGTGTGCCCTGGAGGGGAGGTGGGCTCTGCGCCGGCCCTACAGAGAACAACCCGGGAACGGGGCAGCCGCTCCCCTGGCGGCTCCGCCACGCCGCCTGCTCCGGCCTGCCCGGTGCTGCCGCAGGTGACCCCCCCCCAGGTGGGAAACTCGCCTCTTGCCACCGCCGTCGGCAGCCACGCCGCCCGGGGCAACAGACCACAGTGGAATGCGTCACGGCAGCATTTCCTGTGCAAACACTGTTGGCCACATTATTGCAGGCTGGTTGGGCCCAGGACAAAGGGAAGGGCCCGAGGCATAAAAGGGGGCTTAATCATGCCAGACCGCCTGAAAGGGCGTGAAAAGCAAGAGGGGAAACAGGAGCCGGCGAACCATTCCCACTGCAAATGCCAGCGGGGCACTGTGCCAGCCCGCCGGCCTCCAGGCACACCGGAGCGCACAGCTTCCTTGGAGGGGGGGTCTCCGTGGCCTGCACAGCCCCAGGCTCCTGGCTCCCCATGCGAGAGCCGCTGCCCCCCACCGTGCAGTCCTGCCTGACGCCCTGGAGAGCCCAGCCTGGCAGGGAGGGTGGCTGCAGGTCACTGTGGCTGGGCAAGGAGCCGGCTCCTGTGTCTTCTGCAGGCCACAG
This sequence comes from Varanus salvator macromaculatus, assembly GCA_023646645.1. Taxonomy (NCBI): domain Eukaryota; kingdom Metazoa; phylum Chordata; class Lepidosauria; order Squamata; family Varanidae; genus Varanus; species Varanus salvator. The sequence goes on along the minus strand of JAIXND010000800.1, from coordinate 13,271,503 downwards.
GGCCCGCCGTTCTGAAACAGCGGATGCGCTCAGCTGGGCCTGGGAAGCAGGGAAAGAGGATCTGCCCACCCCATCCCCCCAGCCAGCACAGTCCCTGCACCTGTCGGCCCGGCAAGGGACGGAGGCCGAAGCAGGGGCTATTTGAGACAAAGCGGGAGGTCACGCTGGCAAGCCATCACAAGAGAGGAGTCCTGGGCGGCACAGAGCAGCAGCCGGCGTCCCTCGCGCACCAACTCTCCAGCGTCCGGGGTGGGGGTGCTAGGAGTTCGTTCCACTAGCCCAAGCGGGGGCTTCTCGCAAGGAAGGTAGGCGGCGCCCCTCGGCTGTGCCGGGTGGGAAAGACTGCGGTGCAAGTCCCACATTTCTGCAAGGGCCGGGCCGCTGCAGGGTGACGAGAACGGAGGCCGCCTCGAGCAGCTGCCCAAGAGGCCCACGCCTCACTTGGCCCATGGTCCCCCATCCACTCTCGTGGCCTCTGTCTCCCGCCTGGCACGGAAACACAGATCAGGCGGTAACGAAACACACAATGCTGTGGATTGAAATGGTGGCTGAGTTGCAAGGTGATGGACGGTATTTTGGGGAGCGCCTAGGCAGCTTCACCGGGTCCAGAGTTGGGAAACCTCAAATCCTTGGGCCAAATCCAGCCCTCCTGGAGCCCCTAGATAGCCACACGCATCCTTTCCTCCGACCGTTTGCTAGCTTCCTGGCTTTTCCTCGTTTCCCCCACAAGAGGCTAAAATGCTCCAGCCGAGGCTCTGCTGCTGGCTGGAAAAACTTCAAGTGGCCAAGTGCTACAATCTTTGGCATTTTGGGTCATTTTGGTCTGTCCCTGCTGCTTTCGGTCCCACCTACTGCTGGAATGCAGCGGCCTCGGCAGTAGGCAACGTCTGCAAAATGGAATTCCGCCCCTGGCTGGGAGACGCTCCGGCCTACTTGCCCCTGGTCTCGCCCTCCGGGGATCAGGGTGAGGGAGGGCGCACAGGCGGGAGGGGAGGGCGGGGAGAGCCAGCCGCAAGCAGCCGGCCCTGTGCGGTGAAGCAGGCAGGTAAGTCACTGAGCAAACACTAGAGATTCTTGCCCTGAGGTGCAGGGGAAAGAATGCCAGGCTGGAACCCGGGAAGCTGCTTTGGCACCAGCTACAAAGGAGGGAGGGAGGCGGTGGCTGGCCGGAGGAGGACGCAGGTGGACACTCCGCTGACAGGCAGCACCTCACGTAGCAGGCAGGGTGCGTGCCAAAGGCAGGAGCGCACACACGCAAGCGTGCACATGCGCTCTCGTTCGCTTTCTTCCTCTGTACTGCAATGCTCCTTCCCTGAAGCCAGGAAATATTTACTTCACTCCAGGTTCCTGGCTTGTGTTCCACACGCAGTGCGTCTGGGGAAGGGATTCTCTGCACAGGGCTGACCCGAAGCTCACGCTGGGGGACCGGGTCCCGAACGCACCGGCACCGCCTGCCGCTTGGCCAGAGCTGGGCTCTGGAGCCAGGAAAGGGGCGTGCGTGGTTGGAAACGTGCTGGACTACAATTCCCATCACCCCAGCCACACTGGTGGGAGTTATAGCCTAAAACTTCTGGAAGACTGTTGGCATGAAGGGCAATGTTTACCCAACCGTAAATGCTTCCCAGGTGCCCTCCTGGCCTCCCTGAAGCCGAGTCTAAATTGGGCCAGGCTGCTGCCCAGCGAACCAGCTGCAACAGGCTGGACCGCCGTGGGTTACGCAGAGCACTAAACCCAACCCAACCCAACCCAGTCCGGAGCGGAGCGGAGCGGAGCGGAACGAGCCGTTCTGGCCAGCTGCTGTCCCCCTCTGGTGCCAGGGGAGGTTTTTTTGGTTTTAAGTTCCAAGCATGTTAAGTGGCAGATGTCATGCTAGTGGCTTCAGCTGACTTTTATCAGCACTTTGGTTTTGCTTTTAAATCTGCTTTGGTTTTTGTTTTTAAGCTGTATTTTTAGAATGGTATTGTAGCTTTTATGTTGCCGTCTCTCTGGGGAAGCATTTTCAAGGAGAGGATACCAGTTTTAACAAAGAGGCACGATTCAAAACAAAAGGACAAACCATGGAAAACACAAACAACAGATAACGCCAACACATCTCACAGAAGACACCTTCTTGGAAAAGGAATTGTATCCCATGTGAGAAGCAGAACGGAGAGAAATTTCCTTCGAACGGGGCTCCGGCTGCAATGTTTATGCTTCTCAATGGACATCTTTCCCGTCAATCCAAGCTCCTTTAACCAATTAATTGGTATCCAACGCAATCCTAGCCAGGTCTCAGCCCCAGGTACGTGTGCACGGGATTCCAGTCAAGCGGTTGATCCCCGCTAGGGATACCTGCGCACCGAGCTGCCCACGGGCTCCCCCGCCAGGCAGTTCTGCAAAGCCACGCTCTGCCCCACGGAAACCTCTCTGCTGCTGGGGAGCACCCCGATCTGCCCTTCCCACCTGGAAAAGTGAGCTTCCGCCCCGCGCCAGCGCCTGTCCTCACACCAGAACAATAGCGGCCTGTCCACAGTGAGCCACTAGGCTATTTAAAGAGCAGAGGACCCGGGTCTCGGAGTCTGAGTGGCCTTGACTCGTTTCCTGAAATTGTCCTGCGGAAGCCACTGAGCTGGCGAGCATGGGCCGGGGTCTCAGGGGTCCCTGACAGCGCGGCCTTCCTTCCTGCCCACGGGGGCCACCTCCACCCCACCCCAGACAAGGCTCCTCGAAGCCCAGTAAAGCCGCACAGCAGCCCGAGAAGTTTGCAGCAGAACAGAAGTCCCCTTCTTTTTCCTCCTGCAAATTCCTTCCCCCGCGTCTGTTCCCGGGAGCGCAGCTTGTTCGCTTCAGAGCAGCTGCCCTGGGACGATCCCATGTGCCCCTTCCCAGGAGTGAGACCATCCGCAGCACGATGCGGACCCTTGCGGTGGCTGCCAGAGATCGGCTAGGCCTTGACCGGGAGTGAGGGACATAGCAAGGGCCACTACGGGCTCCCGCTTGCCCCCCAAGATGCAGGGATCTTTTCCCTTTGGGTTGGTCTGCGGCGTCTCCCTAAACCTCCTCAGCCCATTTGAGCATTTCTAATGGGGGAGCAGCCTGGAAATGCTGAACGAACAAGAAACGAGGCCGGACTCACACGTTCGGCCCGGCACTTGGATGCTGGAGGGAGGGTTCCTCTGACAGAACTTGCAGGCAGCGGGCACAATTTTGCACAAATGCCTTTGCACAGGGAAACGGAAGCGTGGGAAGCTCGGCACGGCGAAGGGAAGGAAACACACCCCTCAAAGGCAGGCTCTCCGAAATAAAATACTGGCGGCGGCAGCAGGCCGGGGGTGTGGGGGGATCTTTTTACCAGAGGAAATTTAAAAAATCTGCAGGATCCTTTTGGTCATAATTAAGATCATGCAGCGCTGTTCCCGTTTTCTCTGCTGCCGGAGGGAACGGAGAGCATGCCCCTTTCCACCGAATTCCACATACGGAAGCCAAACAGCTAGCAGATGATACTGGCAATGGGACAGGTTGTCCTCCACGCTGGAGGGCAGGAGGCTGGTTGGCTTGGGGGACTCCAGGCCGGCCATGGCCCTCCAAGAACTCACTGCCCCACACACCTCATCCCGGTCCCACAACAGGCTCTGCCCTTGCTTGGGAGCACAAGTGGCGGGGGGGGGGGGCTGCGATTGTGTACTGGCTCAACTCAAGGGCTTTGGACGGGGCAGCAGGAGACGCCCGTCTCTGGGCCTGACTCCTGGCTCAAGGCGCTGCGGGGCAGAGCAGCAGGCTGCCCATTGGGGGCCTTGCTGGGAAGTTCCTGCTGGGGAACTGAGGCAGAAAAGCCCACTGAGGCCTCCGCCCCGCCCTGCCCCGCCCTGCAGCAAAGCCATGGCTGCACAACCGTCCTGGGACGATCTTCGCACGGACGGGGTAGAAACACTTGAAATGAAATAAACACATTTGTGGCGGGCACCGGCTGCCTTTTCAGAGCACCATGAGACGGCCGGCCCCGGCCAGCATGGCTACTCCCATATTCTTTCCGCGGCTTCAGGTGCCTTTGAAGAACCCTGTGCAGCCCTCAGGCTTCAGCGACTTGAAGTGGGGGCTCTGCCCCTGCGCCCTGTCAGGGCTTCCTGGTCCCACCGAGTCCTTTGCAGGCTTCCTGCTTCTCGGATGGAGGAGTGGGGCTGGCCGTTTGCTCCTCACCTCGCCTCGCCTCGCCTCCAGCAAACACACACCACGGACAGGACAGCCGCCTGCGGTTGCGGAGGGACGACCATGTGCTTCCTCCATGGCACTTATACAGGCCCCCCGCAGGAAGGTGAGGAAGCGAGTGGCTCGTGGCTCCATCCACCCTCCTTTCCAGCCCCAGAGTAAACAGCGTAAACAGCCCTTCATCGAGCAGGAAGGACGAGGAACCCCTGCCAAAGTGTGTCTCTGCTCCAAAGAGGCAGCGGAGGGGGGGGTGCCGGGGTCTGGCTGAGGAAGGGCTGCCAGTCAAAGTGGACACGACATGCCGGCCAGCAGGACCTCTCACTCCGCTGGGCCCTGGGGTGCAGGGGGGCCTTCTTTGTGAGCCTCGTTCCCTGTCCCGGCCCTGCAGCCTCACTCCAATCAAAAGCGATCCCTTCCTCTCCAAAGCTCAGAAACAAGGAAAGTTCCCCTCTCTGGATCCACACCGCAGAGGTAGCTGCTAAAAGACAATGCTTTCTAACCAGGAACGATGGGAGTCGTGGCCCAACCGGGGGGCGGGGGGGGGGCAGAATGAGGAAGGCCGGCCCAATGCTTGACATGTGCCATCCAGCCGAACCCTAACCTGCCGGGGGTCTTTCCCACATGGAGCAAACAGGAGATGGGGAAAAACCCCCAAAAGGCAAGACTGGGCAGCCACGACGGACGGTGCAGATGAAACGCATTTCTGCATGTTTGGTATCAGTGCAGCAAACTGTTATTCCAGATCACAGGAAGGGAAGCATTTGGAGCAAGCCTTCATCCCCCTCATCTGCAAGCGCCCTTCCGTGCCGGGGCCTGGGTGCAACCACAGATGCCTCTGCCAAAGGAGAGGGGCCGGGCGGGGGGAGACTCTCTTTGCAAGCAGCTCCTCCGTGATCACCTGCCCCCCAGTCCATCTTAGCACAAACATTATGCTTGGCCTCCAAAGCAGATCCTTCTCCTTCCAGAGCGAGCCAAAGGTTACTGAAAAGCAAACGAACAAAGGAAGCGCTCCACGGAGGACAGGACTGCGCCTGCTACCTCGCACGCCTCGAACCATGCGCGCCTCGCTTTGCGCCCCCATCCGGTCCCGTCCCGGAGGCCTCCCCTGACCTCAGCTAGCAGCCCCCACTTATCCTGCCCATATCGGCTGCACCTTCCTGTTCAGCTGCTCCTCGGCCACTTCCTCTCCACCAATTCTGGCCCCGGCCCCACCGACCTTTTCCACTGGGTTTGTTTATCGCTTTCCACAGGAAATGTCCGTGTCACCACTTCCTCAGGGAGCCCCACGGCCGCCCCCGCCCCCAAGCTCCAGCAAGGAGCAGGGGGAGAAGCCTCTGAGCCAGCGCTGGGCAACGTTGGGCCCCCCAGATGTTCAGCCTGCAACAGCTGTATACCCCGGCCAGCACGGCCCATGCCGAGGGGTGAGGGGAACTCCGGGGCCAAAACCGCCAGCTGCGCACCCTGCCACGGGTAAAGGGAGAAAAGGAGCGGCTCTGGGCTCAGGCCCCAGGCCCACCTGGCCCAGCATGCTGCTCCTGTCACAGTGCGCTCTCTCTCTTTCTCCCCCACCCCCTCGATCCCTGCTTGATTCGGTGGCCACAGCCCTGATAACCGCAAACCTGAAACCCACTGAGGTGACAAGTCGATTCAGCCCACGCCACAGGTGTGCCAGCGGAGCCCAAGATGGCTGCGGACGAAAACAGATCAGCCAGAAGCCTCCCCAAAATAGACGCCAGTCCCGGGTGGCCAAAAATACGCCTGGGCAGGCGGCAGCCGAGGCGGCGACACCCAGGGCCCCCAAGCACGGACGTGCTGGGAAGGCCTCGGAGAAGCCCCTGCCCCCTCGTGCCCCCAGTGCACGCCCACTGTGAGGCCTTGGGTGCCCTTCGCAGGCTGCCTCGGGCCACTGCAGGTGGCACAGCCTTGCCCACCACGGGAGGGCATCCTGCGCCTGTCGCTCGTACCTCCCCTGAACACTGTCCTGCACCATGAGTGCGCTTGCTCAGGAGGAGCCAAAATGGCCGGCACCCTCTTCCCTCCGCCCCGCTTCCCCAGTCTGGCCGGCCGGCCTGCCACTCACCCCCAAGCGCACCATCAACCCACGCAAAGAAGCAGAGCGGGACCGGGAAAGGGCGATGCCACCCCTGGGAAGCAGGTGGCCAGGCCCGGGGTGCCTCCTCCCAGAGGGGGCTCAGGCTGTTGCCCAGCATGTCTGGAGGTGGCCAGCTCACAGAAGGCTATGCCAGAGGACTGCCCTGATGCAGCCAGCTCCCCTGCAGATGCAGCCAGGAAGTCTCACTGCGGCCTCCAACCTGCATCGCTGCAGAAGAGGCATGCCGTGCCTCCCCCCCACCCACTGCCCCAGCACCTGTTGAGCCGCAGCCAGGGCAGGCAGAGGCAGCCAAACGCAGCCCTTTCAGGGCAAGGGCAAGGGCTCGGGCTGCTGGCCGGCTCCGGTTGCCGGAAGTGGCACATTTCTGTAGCTGCCGCCTGTCACCTCCTCAGTGGAATCTTGGGCCACGGGCCAAAGAACAGGCTGTGCACAAGGCAAGGCGAGCATTTTGCGGGCCGGGGCTGGGATGTCGCAGGCCTCGCTCGTGCCAGCTCCATACTCAGGCTGCGGGCACAGCCGGGGGCACCGGAGGTGCTCTCAACTCCACTTGGGCACCGCCTCAGAGCCACAGGACTCCGCCGGCCTGTCCTGCAAGGAAGTGGTGCTCCTTCCACTTCCCTCCCCTTTCCCATCGAATTATTTCCTTCTTAATATCTTGCTGCCACTGAAAAAGGGGTGAAGCCAAGTCGCAATGGGCACAACAGACCGTGGCCTCTGCACCGAAGGGATGGATGCACGGCTCTGAGCGCTGACTCGCGCTTGACAGCATTTCACCAATCTGAAGGGGCGGAAGAGAGGGCCCCTTGTTCCGGCCGAGCACCAGAGGCCGAGGGGCTTTTTCTCGTCCTCGTGGGATTGTGCCCTGGGGGGGCACTGAAGCAGAGGAGCCCGTGCAGTTGGCCTCAGGCACGCCAGAAACGGCTGCACCGCCTGGGCTCCTCAGCCCGTTAAGATCAGCACTGCCCACACGGACTGGCAGCAGTGCCTCTCCGGGCTTTCAGGCACAAGTCCGCCCAGCCCTCCCTGGAGAGCCCAGGGGATCAAATCTGGGACCCCTCCCCTGACGTCTGGCACCCCCTAATTGACCAGGAAAGCGCTGGCCAGGGAGCCCTTCCTCAGCACGATGCGCTCCTACAGATCTTGTGGCTCTGCTCCCTGCCCTTTCCCGTGCGTGAAACAGGATCCCCGAGTATTTCCCTTTCCTCATTCAGAAGGTGCTCCAAATGACCGATTGTTTTGGTCGCTTCCTTCCCGCTTCTTTGAGAACCCTTCTGAGTCAGGCCTGTTTGTGATACTCCAGATGTGGCCGCACCACAGAGTCCTGGAAGGGTGTCATTATCGGCTGTTCTGAAGGAAGGAGGCGGCCAGCTGCCGAGCAGCAGCAGAGGTGCGCTCGCTAAAATAAGCACAGGGACTGCATGGCACTTGGCGGGGCACGGATCTGGGAACTGCGGCAGCTGAGCCAGCCAAAGATGTGGGGCAGCGGGCTCACAGGCCGCCCCCTGGACTGCCCCCAGAAGCTGCACCACTCAGACACCCTAGCCTCTCCTGTTGCGCAAGAGGGCAGCTAACAAAGCCCATATGAGTCCTTTTGAGTCGGCCTCACTGCGACTGGAAACAAGCGGGGTGATTTATGGTGATGAATTCTGAGCATAAGTAGCAGGAACGGCTGGCCCTCCTCTGTCCTAGTCCCAAAAGGCAGAACCCTCATCTGGAATCCTGCGAGGCATGCGGGGCGCATCACCTCCTTCTGCCACTGCTCAGGGTTTCGCAGTTCCTAAATATTGTGAAATCCGGGGGGGGGGGGGGAGAGGACGCAACTGTTTTTGCAAAGAGCTAGCAGGAGGCCGTCTTTAATCTCTCCGCGCCCCCCCCCCCCCGGCACGCATTCCACGCCAAGAAGGATCTCTGAAAACTGAGCGTGAGGGGCCTTTATAAAGCCATCGCGGGACACCTGCATGGACCCTCTGCACAGCGAGGCTCCCTCTCCGGTGGGCCGCTCCTCCCAGGAGCAGGGACGCTTTGCGGGGCAGATCTGTTCAGCAACGGCAGGGGGAGGCATCCCACAGCCCCACCCCAGTACAGGGACGCTCCAGGCAGGAGCCAAGGCCCGGCCCGGCCACTGAGCCCGCCTCAGCCAGGCTAGGGCCCCATGTGGTGGGGGTGGGCAATGCTCTTCCTCAGCCGGCAGGCCCCTGGGCAACTGGTCAGCGCGAGAGAGTGCCCTCCAAGGACGGGTGGGGAGGCATATTAATAGAGTGCCCGGCTATTTCCTGCACACCCGAGGCTGGGTGACGTCAGCGGCATTAAGGTGTTTCCTGCCCTCGAGGACTGTACCGTTCCACGGTGCCATGGGGGGGGGGGGGTCGGGCCCCGGCCCGGCAGCAGAGCGACAGCACGTGGCCGGATCGGGCCCCACTGCCTCGAGGCGGCAGCCCAGGCGTGCCACGGTGCGATGGCATCGCCTTTGTTATCAGGAGAGGCCAGCCAGCCGTGTCCTCCCTTTCTCCTTTCCTGGGCAAAGGGCCAGAGCCTGAAGTTCAGCCAAGAGCAGGCGGCACATAATTTGGCACCCGGATGCCAACGTGCAGGGCTCGGGCACCGTGCCCACTGACCCAGTCACAACAAGCCCTAATCTTCCTGTCTGCTCAGGAGGGCAGCAGGAGAGAGAAGCATGCAGGTCTTCGCCACGGCGTGGGCAGGAGACCGTGGGAGGGGGCAGAGCAAGGGAGGGGGTCCTGGGGCAGAAGCCAGGCCGGGGCTGGTGTGCCCCCCCCCCAGCTCAAGGAAGGGCTCGCTTGCCAGCAGCTGCGTCACAAAGAGCAAATGCGCCGTGAGCACCTGGGCTCGGGCAAAGGGCAGAGAAATCCTCCACGGCTCAAGGAAGACAAGCGCCGCCGCCGTGCAGGTGAGGAGGAAGCAGGGCTCTGGGGGCACAGGAGGAAGTGCTCCCGGTGGTCCAATGAACGCATCCAGACCATTTCTAGTCTACCTTTCACCCAGTCACATACCAGGGAGGCGGAGGGCAAGACAGAAAAGCGCAATATCCAGCCCAATAGGGTAAACCACTAGCATCAAACAGCCGTAATAAAGGACCACTCTCTGTATTAGGCCAACGGAAGGACCACGCATGAAAAATAGCTGGGTGGATAAAAAGACCCAAGCACCCAAACGACAGTCAAGCGGGGACCAGCCGCACCTCTCTGAGAGCCGGGGTCGGGGGCTGCCCGAGACAAGGCGGAGGGGCTCCGGCCAGGGCAACAGACCTCGAGGCGGGACAGGGCCCAAAGTGCTGAACAAGGCTCGGCCACGTGTCCCGGCCGTGGCCGTGGACAGGCCACGGTCAGGCAACAGACGTGTCCATCGGGGCAGGGCAGGGACGTGGTCCTGAGCGAGCCGAGGGGCACGGACCGGGAAGAGGAGCGGCAAAGGAGACGCAGCCGGGCAGGAGGCAGCAGGAAAGGGAGGCAGCAGGGGCCAGAGTGGGGCTGCCCCACTGCCAGGGTTAGGCCCGTGGCTCAGGATACCGGCCAAGTCGGAGGCAGGCACTGCAGCCCTTCTGAAGGAGGCCGTGCGGGCAAACGCTGGAGCCAAGAGGGCCCTGCTGGGAGGGTTTTCCGGCTTGTCCTTTGCAGGTGCTGTTCAGAACTGGCTCCCCAATGTCCGAAGCAGAGACGGGCCGCTACACGAATCAGCGTGCCTTGCCGGCCGCAATGCTCCCCTCCTTTAAGGAAAGTCAGTGCATGTGCACGGCTGGAAGGAGGTGACGGAAGACCCACGGAAAGTCGGCTGGGATCAGCCGGGGTGCAGAGCCTGCAGCCTAGCGGCCTGACCCACAGGCCAGACCTGGAAGACTCTGAGGCTCCCTGGCACCAAGCCTCACCCCAGAAGGCGACCCGCTGCCCTCAGCCTGGAGATAACAGCGGGAATGTGGGGTGTTGGTGACTTGCTGGCCAGTGGAGCGGATGGCCGCATCTCTTCGCACGGGGACACAAGGCCCACACAGGCGCGAGGACTTGGCCGGGAGCAGAAGCTCCAGACCCCCCTTGGCACAGGGAAGGGGTCAAAGACCTGGGGGTGCAAGGCAGTGGGCAGGCTGGCAACAGCCACCCCCACCAGTGCCCCCCACATGGAGGACCCTGGGAACCCCCACTCAGGGGCTGTCCTGCGCCCAAGGAGGGAGGGCCGGCCCTGGGGCACAAGCCGCACACGGCCGGAGGCCTGGGACAGAACGCCGGCCTGCTCACGGCTGCCCTGAGACGACCGGCTTCGCCTGCTCCTCCCCAGTCCTGCTCCGAGCACTTCAGCCAGCCGGGGCTCATCCCCACGCAGGCCTGGGCCCAGCAATACGCGCATTCCTCTGCCAAGCGACGCTGCCTAATTTATCCTCCGCGGCACACTCAAAATAGCAGCCGCCAGAGGGAGAGACGCGGAGACGGGGAGAGGGAGCGCTGCACCGGACCCGCGTAAACGCCCAAGCAGCTGCCTTGTGCCCAGGCTCTGGGCAAGAGGTGCTCCACCTTGGGGTGCCCGATGCAGGAATGTCTCTGGCATGATCGCACGGATTTATTGCAGGCAATAAAAATCCTCTGGAAGTTTGACAGATTCTGGCAGAGGTGGAGCCTCAGCAACTGGGGGAGGAGAGAGATTCCCTGAGCAGAGGGTGTGCCAGCCGGGCAAGGGGCCAGCAACCACCCTACAAAACATTCTTGTCCCAATATAATCCTTTAGTGACACCAAACCACCAGGCAGCGGGTAGGAACACAGGAGGCTGTGTCCCGCTGCGCTAGCCTTCGGTCCCGCTAGTCCGGGTTGGCTGACGTGGGAGGGAAGTGGCCCTCGGGGGCCCTTCTAGCCTGCAGATACGGGAGATTAAACCTGGGGCAGCCCCGGAGCCGCAGCCCCTTTGAGGAGCCGACCTGACAAGCCACTGCCTCTCTGCCATTCTGCATCCTGCTACCTGGAGAGGGACCCTGCCAGCTCCCACATGCCAAGCGTGGGCCCGGTCACAGCTCCAAGCGCACAGCACGCCTGCGCAACGGAAGCTGCCTGCCCGTGTGGACACGGCCCCAAACGCCTCTGCCCTGCACTTGCTGAGCTGCCGCTCTTCCGAGAGGGGGGGAATGGTTGCCCACGGCTGTGCAGATCCACAGCCAGCCGGTCCTAGCCAGCTGTGGTGGCGCCACAGGGCGGGAGACAGCGCCCCCTCCTCACACCCGATGCGGGTGCTGCAGCAGGCTGCCTTGACACCCGCAAGGCCCTTGTGGCACCCTCCGATTCTGGCCACCTCTCCCCAAGTCCGAGCCAAGCCGCAGAAGGCCCGTAGCCCCTTCTGGACTTATCAGGCACTCTTTGGGCGCTCTTTGCCCTCTTTGTAGCCCAGGGGGGCGGGGGGGAGGAGAGAAAGACAAAGAGCTCTGCTGTTTCTTTACCCTTTGTGTTGCGACACAATCCGGACGCACCTAGGGAGAGGAGGAGTGCACAGTCAGAAGCCACACCTGGCGCGCACATGGCCACACTCCGCCTGTCCCCCAGGAAGGGCGGAGAGGGGCAAGAGCCTGTCGCCTCGCAGGGACGCCCTCGCCTGCCCCCCAGGACCGCTGTCCTGTGGCCAGTCGTGTGGCCATGCGAAAAAGCCTTTCTGGAGCCACGCTGGGAAAGTGGACCTAGCACTGCTTGTGTGTGTGTGATGGAGCGAGAGTGAGCGACCGACCTGCACAAGGAGGCCCGAGGCCTGAGACGCTGCAGGGAGGTGGTCCATGGGAGTGGGAGGCCTTCAGGACAGGGCGCCTGTGGAGGGCTGCTGCTCAACAGGGACTCCTGGCAAGACCCTGCCGCCCTTGCTCCTCCTCCTCCTCACTCCTGCAGCCTGCCCGCCGCAACCGAGGCATGATGCCCCGCTCAGGAGCACGTGGGCTGTTGGATGACTGAACGATAAAGCAACGGTGCCGACTCCTGGAGGGGCCCAGGCGGCAGAGGCGACCAGGAGGATGCTCAGCAGCTTTGCTGCCGTGAATGAGCAAGGTGGGTTGGAGCAGAGCAGCGACAGGAGGAGGGTGAGGGGGCCACCTGGAAGAGGCACCTGCTGAGAGCCCACAAAATGTGAACGCCTCCCCCGATCGCAGAGCAGTCCGAACAGGAGCAGCGGCAGCCTGATGCGCTTCCTCTCGCTACCTGCTGCGACACACCGGCTAGAAAACCGCCCGTGCCCCTGCCACGGGTATAAACCTGCGAAGGGAACCATTTTCCTCCACTGAAGATAAGCGCTGCGACTGTGCACACGCAGAGATAAAGACCGCAGAGTCCCAGCCAGGCAGGCCCGTGGCCAAGTTCGGAGGAGGGCTGGCTGTCTCCCCACCTCCACGAGTCCGTGGGGTCCACTGTCAAGTTTTACGTTCTCAGCACAAGAGCGCAAAAGCAGGAGCCCTCAAGAGCCGGGATCAAAGGAGGCTGAGCCAGAGTCTTGGTTAATTTAGCATTGTCACTCGCAACTGACGGCAGCAGCTGCCCGGGGAGCTTTTCTAGTCCTACCAGGAATTGCCGAGAGCCAAACTTAGGGACCTTGGCATGCAAAATGTGTGCTCCACCACTGAAGGACAGTCACCCCTCTAAAAACACCACAATCGGGTAAGGCGAAACCGTACGGGGCGTCTTGATGGATCATGCCTCCCTGCCCCAGCGGTCCTTTCCGGGGCGTCAGCAACCGGCGACTCCTCTCCTGGCCATATTGGCCCCACCGCACCTGGAGGGCTGCAGGTTCCCTGCCCGAGATTCACGGCTTTTTATGACATGCTGCTTTCGTAACACCCCATGTGGCCCTCAAGGGTGCTTACAACTAAACTTGCAAATACACACAACGCCGGCAATGTGTTACAAGAGCAACCCATAATAAGCCAGCAATGAAAGCAGCTGCCTTTGGAAGAGCAAGCCTTGGGTGTGATGACAGAGAGAGCGACCAGTGGGCTGTGGTGCGGCTGCAGACCCCCCGTCCCTCTGAAGCCAACATGGGGCCACGCAGCCTCCCTCAAGGCACAGCGCACACACAGCCTGCTGTGATGAGGGCACAGAGCACACACAGAGTGCCTGACTGGACATAACCGGGCCTTGAGGGAACAGCAGCCGGAGGAAGGCAAGAGCTTTCAACTTCCACTTCAGAAATTCGCCTAGAGGAATGGTTGCCACGGGCCAAGGCCGGGGTGGGGCGCCTGCCCTGCACCCAGGCGGCCCCAGGTTCCCTCCCTGTGCCGGGCCGGGCCGGGCCGGTTCCACTCCAGCCACCCTGCTCGTCCGCGTCCGAGTCTCTCCCCTCAACCAGCCTCATTTGGGAAACTTAGCCCCTTCACTGGAGCCCCCGGCCCCGGGCAAGACGTGCTGTGCAGCATGGGTGGGGATGTCTGGCAGGATGGCCTCTGCCCCCCATGGGCCACCAGGGTGAAATCTGGTGCTCTGCCCCTTTGCGGGGAGCATGCCCACGAGTGGCATGAGACTCGAGGGACGGAGCCACTGAAGGGACCGTGCGCCGTTATGGCCTGGCACATGGAGCTCAGTTTGGGGGGGGGGGAGTGGGTTGCCTGCACAGCCTCTGAGTGTCCCCCTCTGTGGGCCGTCGCTCTGCTCCTCATCCTTCAGGTGCTGGGTGCAGCCAGGAGGGCTCCTGAGGCTGCCCACTTGCGGTGCTCCGTCCCAGGAGATGGGGGAGCGCTTGGCCAGGCCCGTGCGGAAGCCGGAGGGCTATACTTAGAGCCTCTTTGCAGCCCGGCTCCACCCTGCCTTTCCGCTCGGCACCTCGCTTGCACAAGATCTCCCTCGGGAACGGGGATTCCCCCTCCGCCTCCGATCCTCCGAATTCCTGGAGCCAGGGGCTCACCAACCAGCCCGCCAGCCCGCCAGCCTTCCCGTGCAGAACAAGCTGCGGCAAGTGTGTGTCAGAGGGTGGAGAGAGGCCGGGCTGGAAGGGCTGGAGAAAGCGGGAGGAGATCGCCACTGCTAAGACACATCCTCCCCCCCGCAGCTGCTTTCTGCATTGTGGGCCTCTCCTCTGCCAGCCAAGTTTGCAGCTTGCTCCTCCCCTGACATCCCGGTCCTGGCACGGGGCTGCTGCCCCACGCCAGACGACCCCAGCTGTCTTGGGCTCCGGGCACTGCATGGGACTCTTAATCCCCACCCCTGAATGCCCCTGCGCCGGCACCCCTGAAGGCCAGCCTGGTCTGCGCTGGCGGAGGCAGCAGGAGGCCGGACTTCGGTGGGACAGGAGGAAGCCCCCGGGGAGGGGCTGCAGCCTACGGCAGAGCACGTGGTCCGGTCCTCAGTGCCTTCAGTGGCAGGGGGCAGCGCAGGGCCCCTCCCTGCTCTTGGCATTGCCCCCGGAGAGGAAAAAGCTGGGCTCCGTGCGGTGCCACACTGGCCGCCTCCCCCCCCCCCCGCCCAAGCACTAGCTCACTGCCGCCGGCAAGCAACCAAGCCCAAGCCACTCGGTCCCCTGAGCCCCCCCGCCTGCACAGTTCACTCCCAGGAATGGCGCAAAAGTCTTCCGTTGGGGGCAGTTCTCACACTGCCATGATCGCCCAGGACTGCTTGATGGCCGCCCAAGAAGAGGGGGGCAGGGGCTGGGGCACGCCTTCCTTCCTGGCCAGCCCAGGGGCACCGAGGGGAACCTGCCCAAGCCTCGGCGCGCGGGCCAGGAGAGCTGGTGCACCGCAGAGCCCTTTGGGATACCTTCTGCAACCGCCGCTTCTGCTTGGGCTGCCCCAGGGAGAAGGAGAAAAGCCCCGCTTTCCACGCAGGAGGGGCCCAACAGGTGTCCAGAGGGAGCTTGGAGGGCCCCTGCCTGAAGGCCTGGAGAGCCTGCCTGCCCCCCAGAGTCAGCCAGGCTGGGCCAGATGGACCAGGGCAGCTCAGAACTACACAGACAGACAGATGAGCAGGCCTTGGTCAAGCCGGATGACGAGGCGCCCCCGCTGCCACGGCCTTCCTGCTTGATCGGAGGAAGTCCCTCCTTGCTGCCCTGCCATATTCCTGGCCCACGAGGCCGGAGGGCCACCCACAGCTGGGCTGCCATGGCCAGAGGGTGAGGGTCTCCAAGAAGCAGGCCCAGGTGCACTCCACCTCGCGCTCCCACCCGGCACACGCCCCTTCCCGCTCGGAGCGCACAGGCGCGTGTCCCCAGCTGCCCTCCCTGGGTCCGGCCCGCAGGGCGATCTCCTGCCAGCCTGCCCAGGGTGGGGCGGTGCTGCGGGAGGCTGAGGGGACCGTGCCCTCGAGGAAACCACGGAGGTAAAGGAGTGGCTGGTGGGCTTCCCCCCTTCCCTTCTCTCCAGAAGAGCCTCAGAAAGCCATGCACAAAGCAGCCCATTGTTAGAGGCGCACAGGGAGAAGTCCTGGCTGTGTGGGTGGAAGGGCCGGCAGGCAGGCAGGCGGGTGGGTGGACGGGCAGGGGGAGCGCCGGCTCGTGGGCTGGCCTGCCGATCCCCTCGCAGTGAGGGGAGGTCCCTAGGTCGGGGGTGGGGGAGCCAGGAGGCCCTGCAGTCCACACAGCTGCCCAGGGACCTCCCTTGAGGCTCAGGGATGCTGCCTCAGCCACGGAGAAGTTCCAGCCTTGGGCGGAGAGGCGCACCGAGAGAAGCATCTTCCTTAAAAGTAGTGGAGGAGGAGGAGGAGGAGAGCGGGGAGAGAGTCAAGGTCAGGGTGATGGAAGCGCCCTCTGGAAATGCCGACGCCTGAGGTGGGAAGCCAAGGCGCCCTGCCTCCAGCGCCCGAACGACCCCGCAGAAAAGCGCAGGGAGGCGCAACTGGTCCCCGCGTCCGGCGGGCAGCGCCCCCTCCCAGCTCCCTCATGCGCGCTCAGAAGCCGCGGGCAAGCCGCCCTCCCCCGTTGCAAGGCCAGCCACACGTGCACTGAAGGGCCTCGCCATTGCGCTGGACGTGACTCCCCAGGAGTCGCCCCAGCAGCGGAGCGGAAACGCAACAGCCCGGGGGCGCCTCCTGCCGCGCACTCGCAGAGGTTGGCCGGCCGCCCCCCCACCCCCGGAGAGCTCGCCTCCGTCCAGCGGCGCCCGGATGGCGAACCCTGGCCCCCGCTCTCCCGGGAGGGGCCGCTCGGCGCTGGACAGCGGAGGGGCCGCCCCCCACTTCCATTGCCAGGCAGCTATTTTTACGGGCGCGCGTCCCTCCGTCCGCGGGGCTCGTCAGCTTTTAATTTTAGCCGGTCCGCGGTGGCGAGGACGGGGCCAGCCCGGCGTCGAGGCGCCGGCGGAGCGTCCCCCCACCTGGCCCGGCCACGGTCCAGACTCCAACCTCCGCCGGGGACGTGGCGAGGGCGGGCGAGCCCAGGCTGGGCCAGCTCCCGGGCAGGCGGGCAGCCCGGCGACGCCAGCCGCGCCACGAATAGCCTCCAAGTGCTCCGTTAAAATTAGACGCCCCGCGCGGCGCAGCCCGGCCGGCCGGGGGGTCGCCCAGCCTGCGAGGGGCCGGGGGCGCCCCCCGCGCCCCCGCGCCGCCAGCCCGCCCCCCGCGGCCGCCCCGCCACTTACGCCGAGCAGCGCCGCGAGGACCAGCGCCCAGCGGCAGGCTGCGCCCGGGCTGCCGCCGCGCCTCCGCGCCGTCCCGGCGCCCATCTGCAGCGGCGCGTCCGGGGCGAGGCGCGGGTTCGAGTCCTGCCCGCGCCGCCGGATGCTCGCGCGCGTCCCCGAGGCCGCGCCCCGGCTCGGCTCGGCGGGCTCGCTGGCTCGGCTCGGCTCGGCTCGGCTCCCTCCTGCAGCGGGTCCCGCGCAGCGCCGCCGGCGAGCGAAAGGGCGACCCAGCAAACTTCTCCTCCGCGCTCGCCGCGCCGCCTCCCCGCCCTGCCCTGCCAGGCAGCCCCGCCACACTCCTCCGGGCGCCGCGGCAATCCCGGCCTGGATTTCGGGACGGGCAGGAGGCGGGCGGCCGGGGGCGGGGCCGAGGCGCCAGCCCCGCGGGCCGGGCGCCCCCTCCACGGCCGCCGGGAAGCCCACCCAGGCGGCCCCGCCCGAGGCAGCCGCCCCTTCCGCGCGGCGGGGTCCCAGCGGCTCCGGCCGCCCGTCCGCAAGCGCGGCGCCGCGCAGGCCACGCTGCTGCGCTTTGGGCACCCAGCGCTCCTGAAGCGCGCCTCTCCCCATCCGCGGGCTTCTCGACCCGGCTGCGGCGCACGACCAGGCGGCGCCCGGCTCCGTGCGGGCACCGCCACCGGAGGCGCAGCTGGGCCTGCGGCGGCCCCGGCCCCGGCCCCCTCGCAGGGCCCCCAGCGGAGCAGCGAGGGCGACGCTGCAGCAGGCGCGGGCGGAAGGCCATCCACAGGACCTCTGCGCGGCTTCCTTCCGAGCGGCAGGATGAACGCGGAGCCCCTGGCGCCGAAGTTCGGCGAGCCACTGGCACCCGAGGGAGCTTTCATCGGGTGCCAGCTGTCCCTCGGCGGCGAGGACGCGCCCGCTCGCCCGATGCCTGCCTGACTTCTTTGGCCCCGGAGAACCCAGTCACCCTTTGCCTGGCGTTGCTAGACGCGAAGGCCCTCCCAGGGGGCCTCCGGTGAGGAGGAGAACGCCGCGCGTGGAACGGCTGAGCTCGCACCGGGACACGCAATAGGTGGCACGACGCATGACTCGAGCCGGCAATTTGTGGCTTGGCACGATCTGAGGTTTGCGCTGCCTTTGTTGGCAGTGCCAGCCTGTGGCTGCCGTCGGGCGCGACAGATTCCCCGATTTCGCGTGGCTGCCCTGGCCCCACGCAATGCTCTGCCACTTGCGCCATCACCTGCAACCTTTCCGGGAGGCCAGTGTCCTGCACTTCACGCTTGGCCCGGCACAGAAACAACGCTGCGCAGAAACGAAGGCAAACTTTCTCACGAGTTCCGACTTCCACCCGCCCCCTCCTCCTGACATGGGCTGCCCCAACATACCCTCCATCATCGTGATCGCCATCGTCCATCCCCTTGAAACCACAGCTAGAGTGGCCAGAGTGGCTCGGAGGAAGCTGGGCATTGGGGGGGGGAGGGGACAGATGACTTCAGCACCCCACTAATCCAGAAGCAATGGGGCGGCTTCCTTTGCTGGCCGGGCTTCTTTGCTGCAGCTTCTGCGGCCTGAGCCACGAGCAGTACCCTGGCACTCCGCCTGCTGCTCCGTCTCCATCGGCCAGCGCATACTGCACATGGGAGAGGCTGGGTGGGTACCCGCCGTGGTATCTAACACCCACACAGATACACAAACCGGCTACACAAACACTGCCCGCAGCACAGGCACGTGCATTCACACATCCTCGCTTTGCCCAAAGAGCACAACCGCGAAGGAAGCACACAACTCTGTCCCGGGGCAAAACCCGCAACTGCCTCCGCAGAGGACCACTAGGGCTTGGGAGGGGGAGCCGCACGCCATGTGCCTAAGCCGGGGAATGCAGGCAAACGCCACACACTCTTCTCCCCCGGAAACTGGCGGTTGAGCCTTCCTCACACGTCGGGACTCTCCCCTGGAAAAGGTGGCGGTAAGGAGGAAGCAAAGGGTGCTCTGAAGCATGTGCAGAATGAGCTTTCTTCGCCAGAGAGAGACCACAGCCCCTAAGCATACTGGGAAATCCTCCGGGGAGGCAGCACCCAGTGGACGGCTGCTGCAGCCAGCCCCCCGCCCCGTGCGCTCAGCCAGGCCCTTACATGGGAAAAGAGACGGCCTGCCAGGAGCCGAGCCACGCTGCCTCTGCGCAGGAGTGCCGAGCCCCGAAGAAAAGCCAGGACAGGGGGATCCATCTTTTCCTTGTGCTCCTCTGGGGAGAAAGGAGAAGGAGGGGGCCGGCCTGTTCTCCACATTCTGCCAGACTTGTCACTTCTCTTCCTCCGCAAGGGTGCTTTGTGTCAGCTGGCGGCTGGGCAGGCAACCCCGTCAAAGCGGGGCCCGTGTGGACAGGCGTCAACCCCGAGCAGAGCCCTGGGAAGCCCTAGCCCTAACCTGGCTGACGAGCGCCGTTCAGCCTCCCGGCCTCGCTCTCCCGGGAGCTCCGCAAGGCAAAGCAACGTTCACCCCAAAGCCACTGAGGCTTGAGCGTATGCGCGCTTGTCAGAAATACGGCAGCATCGAGCTAGGAGGCCCCGGAGGAGAGGGGAGTTGGCTGCAGACCCTGGCCCATCAGCCCCGGCTCGCTCAGCCCACATCTTTGGGAAGGGCGCCAAAGCAGACACAGATGAATGCAGAGGGGGCGGGGCCAATGGCAAAGCACCTCCCCTCCAAGGAAGCAGGGAAAGGGCAGGCTGCGCACGGGGCACCGCGGCAGCAGAGGGGCCTCCCTCCCCCCATGGGCTCTTCCCAGAAAGTAAATGGTGGCGATTGAGGAGAAGGGAGAGAGTGGCCTCCTTCATGCGGCACATGGACGATGGCATTTGCTAACAGCAGGCTGGAAGGCCTGAGCAGGGAGCAGCCACGGAGGCCGAGGGTGCTGCCCGACGCACGTTGCGGCTGGGGAAATTCCTGCTGGCTCTCTGCACATGCACAGGATTGTGCCTCCAGACTGCCGAGGGCTACCGGCCGCGGTGGCAACGGGCCAGCCGTGGCACGGGAGGAGGGTGCCAGCTACGTGTGGGAGGCGCTGTGGCGCTCCCGGCCCCTCGTGGGCTTCCCACGGCCTGATTGGCCGCTGCGGGAAGAGAGGCCCGGGCTCCGGAGGCCTTTGGTCTGAATCACCAGAGCCCTTTTCACGTCCTCTGTTTAATCAGTTACAGGGAGCCTTTCTGGATTCCTCCGCACAAGCTTGCTCAACAGTGGCTTTCTGGCGGGCCGCCTCCGTCCAACGGCTGCCTGCATCCCGCAAAAGGAGGAACGGAGTTCCTTCAGTCAAGCTTCCCAGGCCGGCAAAACCTCAAACGCTCGCCTCCTTCCGGAGCCGTGCCGTGAGGAAGCAACGGATGGGCGCTCCGGGGAGGGAGGGACAGGAATGCCGGGGCCAGTGGCGGCCACCTTCACGATGCCACGAGCGCCACGTGCTTTTCGGAAGCGCAGCCTTGCCATGGGCCTGCGATCGAGTAGAGTCTCTGGCCGACCCAGCAGGCAAGCGGTCAACATCCGTTCTCCGCGGCTGAAAAGCGATTAAGGAGAATCTGTGGAAACGATTAGCCATGATGGCATCGCTCTGGAACCGCCGGCTCCGAGGCTCCCGACTGCAGAGGCCTGCTGCTGCGTGGGAGACAGCCCTTTCCACCCTTGAGGCGGCACACCGGAGGCCAGGGAAGGCGGGCCGTCGCCCCAGTCCGGCAGGGCGAACAGACGGGCCCCTCCCTCTCCTTTCTCCCCAGAGGAGCACAAGGAAAAGATGGCTCCCCCTGTCCCGGGCAGCACTGAGCGGACTGGCCCGGCCTGCGAGCCGCTTCCAGATCCCATCTGGCTGAGCCCCGGGTGAGGCTGCATGCGGGGCAGCCGGACTTTGCTTCATCCTGCCTCCTCTTAGGCTACTTTGGTGTGGGATGGGGAGGCCTGACCCACACGCTGTCTCTGTGCTGCCCCCTGCCAGCAGACGGGGGAATCGGCCTCTCCCTCCAGCGCAGGCAGATTAAACCCCTCTCCCGCCACCTCGTCCCCTTGAGGCCAATGGCGGGTCCTCTTCCACTGAGCTGTGGCCCTTCCCTGACGGCAGAGTTCTAGTCCTCGGGGTTCTGGACAGGAGGGCAGTCTAAATGCGGGAAATCGCTGGATGCTCTGGGGGGCACATCTCGCCCAGAATCTGCCTCCCAGGGTCCTCAGGCCCCGTGCCAAATGAACTGACAGGCTGGATGTCTGCTAGCCAGAACCCATCTTCCTGCCCCGAGCCGGTTGTCCTATTCCCTGCACTCCAGGGGGATTGCTAAGAGCCCCTGTCCTGCCTGGGTGCACCCGCAGAGCGCTCCCCATCTCCCTGCAGCGCACTCTGCTCCAGGCGAAACATGCCCAGCTCTTTCCAGCTCTCCTCACAGGGCCTGCGCCCTCCTCTGGACCCCTTCCAGCCACCTGGCTCACCCCTTTGCTACAGCCCCACCTGGACACACGCCCCGCATCGCAATGGGCCACCCTTGCGCCTCCTGTCTGGCTCCAGAGCCTGCTTGCGGATGGCCCAGCCTGGCCCCCGCCCCTCTCCTCCCCACGAGGTGCCCACAGCTCCCACCACCGGCCCCACCTCTCCTGCCCGCTGGACTCGCCGTCTTGCTTGCCCAGGTGCCTGAAGCAGAACCTTCCCGGCTGGGCAGCCGGTTAATGATTTGCCAGGCAGCCCGACATCTGCGTGAGTCCCAGGGAGGGCGGGGGGCTGGCGTAGCGGAGGCGGCGCCGGAGGAGATGCCGGAGGAGCAGGGCCTGCTTCTGCAGCCTCGTGGCCAGCGACGTCTCTTCCGCAAGGGGGGGGAGAGCTGGCCCTCCGGGACGCGGGGGCCAGGCCTCCACTGTGCACGCAGACGTCCTGCAGGTCATCCTCCGGCTTGAGGGGAAGCGAGCAACCCTCCCCAGCCCAGGTGGCAGGGCCTTTCCAAACTGGGAGGAAGAAGTGGGCCATTTTAATTCCTTATCACACCAGAGAGCTGCGCAAAAGTCAGGAGCTGCTTGTTTCCTTCCCCACCTCAGCTGACCAGACTTTTGCATGGCAGTAAAAAAAAGAAAACGAAGAAGCAACACACATTACCAGAAACAGCCTTGAAAATTTGAGCAGACGGCATGCAAGGACTTGTTTCTACAACCAGAGGTGGCCTCCCTGGAGGATACGCCTCCCTCCGCTGATTCTGGGCGCAGGGGTCTCCTTGTGGTGGGCAGAGGGAGCGAGAAGTCCCTCCTCCTATGCTCAGGGGCACTCTTGCTCAGCCGGTCACACCTCCCAGGGCCGATTCCTGCAGATTCACTCCAGGTCAGTTCTGCAGGGTGCTCTCGGGGAAGAAGGGCTTCTGCAGCGACGTGCGGTTCTGACCCCGCAAGAGGAAGATCAGAAGCTGCCCCGTGCAGAGCGAGACGCGCGTGCCTGCCTGGCCAGGGCGGTCTGCACCGGTTGGCAGCAAGGGCTCGCCAGGGTTCAGGCAAAGGTCTTTCCATCCCTGCAAGAAGATAACATGGACGGGACCTGGGATTTTTCCACACGTACGACAGGTGCTGCGGGCCCTTCCGCAGCCGTTCTCCCTCCCTCGGGGTGCGTGTGACTTCTGCAGCTAAGAAATGAAAGGGCCAGGGGGCCAAGGCCAGCTCGTGTCCTTGGGGCGTGCGACGATAAGGGTTTATCTCCATATTTAGGGCATATATTAAAAGCCCCGGCCACCGCCTCCCCTTCTCAGACCCGAAGGCAGCCTCTCCCGCCGCAATGTGGAAGCTCCTAGTCACGCTCCTGCTCGCCGCAGAGGGTAACGTGCCGGCCCCGGGGGCAGCCTGCTCCCCAGGCCCTCTGACCCCACCGCGTGCTGGCCACCTTCGTTCCCGGTCCCTCCGCAGCCTCTCGCCACACGGGCTGGGATCGTGCGGATCCCACCCTGCCCAAAAGGCCACGTGTCCATCGGGGCTTCCCTGAGCGGTTCCTGGCCAGGGCTGAAGGCTCGGGGTGGGGGAGCCCTTCCTCTTCCTCCCACAGCCGAGACGAGCAGGTCCAGCCCAGGCCTCCCATTGCGGGCTGCCATGCTGGCAGCAATTCTGCCCAGCAGGGGGTGACAGGCTGGGCGGGCAGGGGTGGCTGAGTGGAGGACGGAGGGCACTGCGGGAGAGGTCCCGATCCTGGCACCACCAGTCAGATGGGACCGTGCGGCGTTTCCATCTCTTCCTCCTTTGGAAAGCACGGCAAGCACAGCAGGGGCCCCCGCGGAATTCTCTATGGCTAATTCCGTGTTGGGAAGGGCCCAGCGTTAAAAGCCGAGGGGTCCTGCTCAGCACCAGGTGCGGCGAGAGGCAGGACGTGCGCTTTGGCTCCGTGGCAAGGCAGCTGGATCGGCTAGCTGCAGCAGGAGGCGGTGGGTGTTGGTGGAAATGCCGCCGCGGAGAGAGCTGCAGAGCGGCTGTGGGGGCTGAGTGGCACCTGGCAAACGGCCAAGCGAGGGACCACCCTCGCGGGCTCCAAGCCCCGACAGGGAATCCTGGGAAGCGCAACCAGTCAGGGCGCCTGCAGCCGTTTCTCCCCGCCGGATCTGCAGCGCAATCGGGGCCCAGCCCATCCCATGAGCCTCTGGCCACCAGGAGCGGCCGGGACCTCACCAGTGACCCCCCTGCACCGCTTGCCTTCCCCAGCTAGCGGCTGTGGCCAGCCCACGTACTCCCCCGTGAAGAGAGTGGTGAATGGCGAGGAAGCGATTCCTCACAGCTGGCCGTGGCAGGTAAGCACCGCCGCAGCGGGCACGCCAAAGGAGAGCGGGAAGGCGCGTCGGGGGCGCTGCACCGCCCCTATGTGGAGACTCGCATTTGGGGCGTCTCAGCCGGCTAGGGGAAGGCGGGGGAACCGTGCGCCTGGTGATGCGCGGTGAGCAGCGGAGGGAAGCTGTTCCCCCTCCCAGGTCGCTTTACCGAGGGAGGTGCAAAATCAGGGTGCGTGAGTGAGGGTTGCTGTTCATGCGGCGCACGACGAACGTATGGACCCAGCCACTGCACGATGGGCCGAGCGTCCCCAGCTCCAAGGGCTTCGCAAGAGGATTAGACAAGTTCAGGCAGGTGGGAGGGCTGTTGCCCCCCGTGGGTGTCGCGCAGGCACCGGCCGACCAGCCTCTGAAACCAGGCGTGGGCATCGCATCTGACCTGGTGTGGCGGAGCTACACGTGGGCCACTGTCCACGCTCACACGGCCCAGCCAGCAGCCCTGCGTGGTGACCGGCGGGGGGCTCCTTAGCATGATCGAGGGCTTCGGACATTATGGGGGTTTCTGGACCCCCTCCCCATGTCCCAGTAACAGCCCTCTGCCCCTCTGCCAGGTCTCCCTGCAGTACCAGGCCGGAAGCGACTTCTACCACCTCTGCGGGGGAACCCTCATTGGCCCCAGCTGGGTCATGACGGCCGCGCACTGCATCCTGTGAGTCCGGGGTCCGCGCCGGGGGGGGGGAGCTCCAAGGGAAATGGGGGCACTTGAGGCAGAAGGCGGGCGCTCCCCTTCAGGGAGTGTCCAGGGCTTGGCTACTGGGTCCCTGGGAACAGCGCGGCGTCGTTCAGGCTGCCCCCCGCCCGACTTCAAGCGTAACATCGAAACGATCCAGAGAGGGAGGAAAGGGCTCAGCCCCCCGAGTCCAAGCTCGGCCCCCCTTGTTTGCAAAGCGCAGGAATGCATCGGGGTCTGAGGGGCTCGCAGGTGCCTGCCCCGACTTGGATGCCTGCCTGAGCCCGCCTCCCTCGGCCACGACCATGACGACCGTTTTCCCCCATCAGATCCGGCCTCAGCTACAGGGTGGTGCTGGGCGAGCACGACCTCGGCATCGTGGCGGGTACAGAGCAGAACTTCTCCGTGGACTCCAGCAACATCTTTGTGCACCCCGGCTGGAACGAGCACTGTATTTCTTGCGGGTAAGTGCGGCCCGCCAGGACGGGGTGCCCCAGCTCCATCTGGGCTCCACATGCAGCAGGGCAACGCCTCTGGGGGCGGGAGAGAAAGCCAGCCTGCCCACCCCGTTCTAAAACGGAGGGACAGGGAGAGTCCCTGCAACTGGTCTGGGTTGGGAGGAGTACGGAGAGCGCGGATCGGTTCTGCTTTTCCATGTTACCTAAACACTTTCCCCTGCCCCAACACACACACGGATTTTTCCCCCCCACAACATAAAGCTGCAATGAGACCCAGCCCTCTGTCCACAAACAGCTGCCCCAACAGTAACCCGGAAGCAAGTTGTACGCACAGCAGAACATATCTCATTTTCTGGCATGAACACCTGGCTGTAACGAGCCTGCTGCCAAGCCGGTGAGCTCGTTTATGTATCGATTACTGCAGCCACCACAGGAGCCTGCTTTGGCTCAGGAATGGAACAGAAATACTACAAATAAATAAATGCCCCCCCCCCGCGCGCCTTTATCCCAGAGCGCCAACGGGCAGCAGGGCCACACAAGGCTCGCAGCCAGACGCCACCTCTGCCCGGACAGGGGTGCTGCCAGACTGCCGCTGGCCCCTGGAGGCATCGGGCACTTCCGCGTCTCCGTCCCCATCAAGCGATGGCCGCCTGGGGTGCTCCAAGGCACCTAAGTGCAGCGAGAATCCGCGAGCCGCATTTCCACGGATGCTTCCAAAGCAGAGCACCGGAAGCGCAAAGCACCTGCTGGATTTTGTGAATCCAAACTCATAACCCTCAGCTGGACGGCAGGCCAGAATTACGAAAAGGGAACGGCCACAGAGAAACGAGCTTCCACGGATGGGGCAGCTTGTGATGGCTTGGGGCTGCTTGCAGGGCAACCATGGAGAGGGGGCAACTGAGCGCCCTCTGCAAGGTGGGGGGGGTCGAGAGCTCCAGGGCCACCAAAGGAACGGGACAGGTGGAAGGCGATCCTGCCTCCCCCAAAGCTGGGCTTCCCCCCAGTGCTGCCTGGGCCCCTGGGGAGCACCGGCAGCACGTCCATGCAAGGAGGGCAGGGCCAACGGAACTCGGGGCCAGCCCAAGCTCAGGCCAACCTGGACCGGGCCTGGAAACGGGCCAGGGATGGGCACAGCTGGTGCCGCCACAGGGGTCTTCCCAGCCACATGGGGCAGCGGCCCACTTCTCCCCCTTCCTCCCCCAGGGATGACATCGCCCTGATCAAGCTGTCCGGCAGAGCGCAACTCAACGACAAGGTGCAGCTGGGGTGCCTGCCGCCGGCGGGAGAGCTGCTCCCCAACTGGTTCCCATGCTACATCACCGGCTGGGGAAGCCTCTACAGTAGGTGGCTCCGCCCCGGGAGTGGGGATCGCGCCCACGGAAGCTGCGGGCAGGGGCTGGGCGGGACACGGCAGGGGGCCCCACATGCCGGGCGGCACCAGCCACTGCCTGTTGCTGGCTGCGCGCCCGAGTTTAACCAGGCTCCTTCTCTGCCACAGCCGGGGGATCCATCCCGTTCATCCTGCAGCAGGCGCTGCTCCCGGTGGTGGACTATGAGCACTGCTCGCAGCCCGACTGGTGGGGGGCCACGGTTTTGGAGAAAATGGTCTGCGCTGGCGGGGACATCCGGGCTGGCTGCAACGTGAGTAGCGAACAAGAGCCCCAGAGGAGATGGAAACGGGGCTGGGGCGGGAACGCTCAGGGAGCCCTGGGAGGGGGGCCCTTCCTGCCCCACAAGCAGCGATACCTGCAGAGATGCGCACACCAGAGGAAGCAACAGCCAGGCCAGATCGGCCCTTTCTGAGTAGGCTAGCAAAGGGGGCAATGGAACGGGAGGCCCCCCACAACCGGGTCTGCTGTACCGACACCAGGCGCCCCCAGCTCCAGCCCCTGCCAGGGGAAGGAGGCCAAGCAGAGCCGGGTCAGGCCAGCGCGCTCCTCACCGCCAGGCCTGGCCGGGCACACGGACCATGCACAGCTCAGCCGGGGAGAGCGGGGCCCCACGCTCGCCTTTCGTCCTCTGGGGGCTTCCTTGCCCGCCACCCAGGCAGTCGCCTGACACGGAGTGCGATTGCAGGGGGACTCGGGCGGCCCGCTCTCCTGCCAAGCTGCGGATGGGAGGTGGTACGTGCACGGCATCGCCAGCTTTGTCTCCATCATGGGCTGTGACACCCCGAAGAAACCCACCGTCTTCACCCGCGTCTCGGCCTTCAACGCCTGGATCGAGGAGGTACTGACTGGCCTTCTTGCTCCCTCTCCACCCTGCGGGGCCAAGTGCCGCGGTTCCCACGGCCGGGGACTGCCCGGCCCTCTCACTGCGGGAAGGTTGGGCCTCTCCTGCCAGTTCAGCAGCTGGCCTGGCGGGAGGGGGCAAGGGCGCCACGGGCGACTCTGGACGCCGTCACTGACAACACCGCTCTGGCTTGGCTTTGCAGACCATCGCCAGCCACTGAGGCGAGGCCGGAGCCCCTCCTCCGGAGCAAATGTTTCGGCTGTCCGGGGAATAATAAAACCTTTCCTGGAAAAACCATCGACTCTTCTTTTCCAATGGTTCCCTTGCCCATCATTGCTATTCAGAAATTTGCACAGTGGGGTTATTCACCTGCCCTGGATTGGGCCGCCAGATGCGCACACTTTCAGCCTTTCATACATGGAACTAACTATGCCAACAACCTCCCCCCCCCCCCCGCCCCAAGTTACTGGGCTGCAAAACAATTACTGACTGCCTGGGGGCGGCTGGGTCACTCACCCAGAGGAGGCAGCTCTCTGTGGCTACGGAGGGAGTGCTGGAGTCCAAGGCTGAGCTAAACCGAGGCTTGGCATGCCATTCCTGACCTCCCACACAAGAAAAGCAACAGGTAACACACCTGGAAGGGAGCAGGCTGCACCCTCCCTTACCTGTAACCTTTACCTGTTGATTCTTCTCAACGAGTCAGAAACGTGGCTAAACAGACTAATGATTTGCCCACTGGCTTCCTGTGTTACATCACGGCAAGCAGTAACTGCTGGACTTACTCTCTGGAGGGTTGAGGAGCAATCAAATATCCTTTCAAACTTGTCCAAACTGTCACCAAGTCCTGTGACAGTGAGTTCCAGATGCAACAGGGTTAATTAACAAACAACTTATGGGATAAATTAGGGATGTTTAACTCAAACAACTGCACGTGCCCAGGTTTGGATGCCAGCGAAACTAGCTGTGAATGTTGCATGCAGAGGCTGGTTGTCAGAATTAGACCTGGCTCACCCACAGGGCACGTCCCCACAAAGAGCGGACTGCCATCACATTCCAACTGCGTGAAACTACCAGTCTAAAATTGTTTCTAGGTTGACTTTAAAAGTAGAACCCGCTCATCACACCAGAGAAAACAGCAACCAGCAGCAACAACAAAAACAACAGTAAGAAATAATACTGTTACCTACAATAACAGATACACTTACCAACAAAGAGCAGCAGGCAAGACCTCTGAGAAGAGCAGCGAAATCAGGGCGGTCTTTGGAGGGTCTCTGAAGAGCCGCAGGGATGAAGCCGGCGGACAGCGACCCCGGGGTCTGGGGACGCCCCGGGAGGCCTTCCCTGAGGAGGCCCCCCGCTGGTGAGGCAGCGCCGGGGGCCGCGCAAGAGCGCTCAGGGGAGGCCAAGCTGCAGTCACGGAGCAGGCCAGGAAGCAGAGGGACGCGCGGCGGCAGATCCAGGCCGCGACGCGCAGCGGCTCCACAGCGACGGGGAGGGCCCGTGCGGCCGAGCCGGGGCCTGGAGCCGGGGCCGGGCCCCACAGCCCTCTCGGGGCTGAGCGCTCCGCCGGGCCGGGAAGCGGTCCCGCAAGCGCTGCTGCCTGGCGGTTCTGGGACGGCGCGCCGGCACCGGAGGCGGCAGTCGGCCAGGAGGCCCAGGAGGCCCGGGCGGGCGGGCAGCGCTGGCGGCTGGCGCGCCGTGGGGCCGGGGGCCCGCCCGCCTTCCCGTGACGCGGGGCCGCGGCGCCCGCTCGGCCGGCCCACCCCGCGGGGTCGCTGTGCAGGCCAGAACGGCGGGGGCCCGGGGGCAGCGCGCCTCCGCCGGCCTCGAACAGCCCGCGCCCCGACGGCGCATGCGTGCTCTGCCACGTGCCCGGCGAGGCTGCTGCGCATGCGTCGAAGGCCCGCGCGCTTCGCTGAGGGCACGTGATGCGCGCGCGGGAGGCACGTGCGGCGGCAGGGACGGAGCGCGGCGAGGAGGGCGGGGCTGCCGGTCACGTGGGGCGCGGCGGGGCCACGCGCAGCCCCGGACGGCCTGTGGCGCCCCCGGGCGCCGCTGGGAGGCGCGCTGCCCACCGGCGGCGGGATGCGGTGGCGGAGGGCAAGGCCAGCCCGGGGCCGCTAGGGGGCGGCAAAGCCCCTGCAGGGCAGAGAACGGGGCGGGGGCGAGACCGGGGGCCGGAGGGGGGCGAGCGCCGTGCGAGTGCGAGCTGCCCTTCCCTGGGACGGGCCTGATCCTCCGCATGTGAAGCAAAGCCGGGGGCGGGGGGCGCTGTGTCTCCCCAGCGCGGCTTGGCTCCTTCTGAATAAAGATGGAGGGGCAAAAGGAGCCGTTGCAAAGAAGAGAAGAGGCTTTTTGCTGCAAAGGTTTTATTATTCCCCGGACAGCCGAAACCTTCGCTCCGGAGGAGGGGCTCCGGCCTCGCCTCAGTGGCTGGCGATGGTCTGCAAAGCCAAGCCAGAGCGGTGTTGTCAGTGACGGCGTCCAGAGTCGCCCGTGGCGCCCTTGCCCCCTCCCGCCAGGCCAGCTGCTGAACTGGCAGGAGAGGCCCAGCCTTCCCGCGGTGAGAGGGCCGGGCAGTCCCCGGCCGTGGGAACCGCGGCACTTGGCCCCGCAGGGTGGAGAGGGAGCAAGAAGGCCAGTCAGTACCTCCTCGATCCAGGCGTTGAAGGCCGAGACGCGGGTGAAGACGGTGGGTTTCTTCGGGGTGTCACAGCCCATGATGGAGACAAAGCTGGCGATGCCGTGCACGTACCACCTCCCATCCGCAGCTTGGCAGGAGAGCGGGCCGCCCGAGTCCCCCTGCAATCGCACTCCGTGTCAGGCGACTGCCTGGGTGGCGGGCAAGGAAGCCCCCAGAGGACGAAAGGCGAGCGTGGGGCCCCGCTCTCCCCGGCTGAGCTGTGCATGTCCGTGTGCCCGGCCAGGCCTGGCGGTGAGGAGCGCGCTGGCCTGACCCGGCTCTGCTTGGCCTCCTTCCCCTGGCAGGGGCTGGAGCTGGGGGTGGTGCCTCAGCCGGAACCCAGGAGGGCAGACCGGGATGAGCTGAGCCGTGTTCCTACTCACCCCCCTGGCCAAGTGATGGACGCTGGCAGGTGAGGTCCCAGCCCCAACTCGTGCTCTCCAATGTGGACTAAGGATGAGCAGCCCCTCCGATTCAGGACTGACTGTCTCTGTGGCCTGGGGCGCCCACCCACCTGCCATTAGACAGGCATCGGGTCTTAATCAGCAGACAATATGGCTGCATATATTCCTTTCTTGCGCTGGCCAGCGGAGGGATGGCAAGCTCCGCTCCCACCCGGCTGTGTCTGATCTGTTGGGCCTTCATGGCAGGCCAGCGCCGCCTCCGCAACCCTGTGAGCATCTGCATCGTGGCCTCGTCCGGTTTCGGTCTTCCCCTCGGCGCCCCCTGATTACTCACGTGGCAAGCGGCTCGGACATCCCCCCGGGCACAGACCATGGTGCTCCTCACGGAGGGCCCCCACCAGTCGGGCTGGGAGCAGTGCGGGAAGTCCACCACGGGGAGCAGCGCCTGCTGCAGCCTGTCCGCCGAATAGCCGCCGGCTGGAAGGGAAGGCTCTGCATGGACTGTGGCCCCCGCCACGGCCTCCCTGCCCCCCACCCGGAGCAATGCCCAGAAATGGAGTTTTAAATAAAATACCAGTGGACGATGAATTGCTTTAAATTACTCTAAAACTGGCCTTCGCCCCAGAATGAATTCAGACGACCCTGGAATGAGGACGTGAGGCGAAAGATGGCTCATCGGCGTGGGGGGGGGGGTCATTTTGTTAATGCCCAACAGCAGCAGAGGAAATCCAGGCCACGCCTTCCCTCTTGGGCTCTCGGCTGGGGAAGGCGTCTGCTGCGCCCCTCGTTCGCCATGCCCACGTCCGGTTTGCGAAGGCAAAACAAACCACATGCTTAAATGCCGGCATTACTTGACTCTGAAGAGTCGAGCAGACGCTATTCCCCACCCCGTGCTCCGGAGAGCGGATCGGCTTCCCTGCTCCAGGGATGGAGCCACGTACTGTAGAGGCTTCCCCAGCCGGTGACGTAGCACGGGAACCCGTTGGGCAGCAGCTCTCCCGGCGGCGGGAGGCTCCCCAGCTGCACCTTGTCGTTGAGTTGCGCTCTGCCGGACAGCTTGACCAGGGAGATGTCATTCCTGAGAGGAGGAGGAAGGCAGGTGAATGGGAAGCCCTGGGGGGAGGCCCGGCCACCCCCATTCAAGCCTGGGCGCCTCCAAATAGAGCCATGTCTCCAGAGACACGTTTAGGAAGCTTCCCCAGGCTCAGGAGAGGGTCCCTGCTCACCGACACATGAAGCAATCCAATTAGATCCGGACTGCTCGGAAACACGTCCATTTCTACACCAGGCCCACGCTATCCTAACCAGACGGGGTCCAGAGGACCTCAGAAAAGGCTTCCTTCCACGCGACTCTCCCGCCGTACTCGGACAACGGCCCAGAGCCCGGCTTCCAGGAGGGGCCCTGTCCGTGTGAAGCCCAGAGAGCCAGCCCAGCACTAACCAGGCCGTCTGGTCGCCTCATCTCCGGCCGCTGGTTAAAGGCAGGCCAGGGCAGCCCTTCTGCCGTGCGTGTGGCAGTTCCCCATTTCTGAATCTGTTTAGTCCTGTGCATCTGGCTTTGAGCGGCCTTTTGTGCACTGCGCCCGGAAGCCTCTGCTGAAAGGTGGGGGGTGCGTTCCGATTTCATCCGCCTCCCAAATTCAGTTGTTACTCCTCCTCGGCGCTGCAGAGGGTCATGACTTGCTTCCCCGATGGATAATGTATGTTCAGGGCGGAGCAACACTGATCTGCTAACGCAAAAGCAAGTCCTTAAACTGGGTTCCCCGCCAGCGGGTCTCCTCGTCTGCCGCAGAGGAGAGGAAGAGTGACGTGGGAGAGCAGGCCCCGCGTCTCCCCACGCGCCTCCGAACCAAACGGGCGGCAGGGATTTCTCCATCCCGTCTGAACTGCAGCCCTCGGCTCACAAGGAGCCGTGTTAGCCACTCTCCTCCGCCAGGATACCACGGGGATTAGAACTCGGCACTCATCTTCCTCCTTACCCACAATTTATGCACCAGGGGTCCCAGTCTGGGTGCACGAAGGTGTCCCCCGAGTTCACCAGGATGTCCTGCTCGGGGCCCTCCTCCTCGCTCCGGTCGTACTTGGCCTGCACCACCTTGTACCGGACGCTCGTTCTGCAAAGAGCACAAAGCCCTCTTTTGGGCTGCACCGAAGAGGCCGTGGGGACAGCGGCTGGAAGGCCCGGTTGCGCCACGGCGCGATTCGGGTGTTTCAAATGGGATGCCCTTCGAGAGGGGAAAGGACCAGAGAGGGACGCTGGGGCGGCAGAGGGTGGACTCACGAGATGCAGTGTGCGGCAGTCGTGACCCAGCGGGGGGTGATGAGGGTTCCCCCGCAGTGGTGGTAGAACGAGCGTCCGATCTTGTACTGCAGGGAGATCTGTGGGAAGGGCGCTGGACGGGGGCACTGCTGAGTCGCCGCCGTTTCCCCCGCCAGCCACCCCAGCCCCTTTCTCGGCTCTTTCCCATGCGGTTCTGCAGCCTGCAAGGGACTCGCGCGCCTCGCGGGGCCTCACAAGGACACCTCCCGGGCAGGTCTTGCTGCCCAGCATCTGCCTTCAGGGATCGGGGCCCCCTGTGCAAAGCCCACGAGCCGGATGGGCGACAAAGGCCCTCTCCCAGCTACTGGGCAAGAGGAACCTGCCCGGCCGTCCTTCACAGCCGCTGAGGCTCGTGGCCAGCAACTCGTCGGCACAGATCCAGCTTGTGCTCCCTGAGCCGCAGCTTCTAGTCTGTGCCGACTCTACAGCCCATCAAGTCACCAGGGAAACCCGGCTGGGGGCGGGCGGGGGCTTCTCTCCACCCCAGGCGTCGCTCCACACAACTCCACCAGCCTTCGCCCACCCACGCCTGCCGCTTCCCAGCTAAGACGTCCCCGGGCGCCTGCATCTTTGTCTCGTGAGAAGAGGCACTTCTCGGCCCGTCTTTAGCACTGCCTGTTGCAACGGCACGTGCTTGCCAGGGCCAGCTGTAAGGCACGGCGTCCGTGCCGTTCACCACTCTCGCCACAGAGGAGGAGGTGGGCTTTCCATGAGCTGAGGAGAGGAGAGGAGAGGATTATACAGCAATGGGGCCCAATCCTCTCTTACGGGCTGGTGGACTGGGATGCGCTTCCTTTTTCCTGCAGGTCTGGGGAGAGACGGGCCCCAGGTGTGGGTGTGGCTTGTGCTCCCCAAGATGGCAGCCAGGGCGCTGCCCGAGGACCACACTTGGCACAGCAGCCTCAACGGGAGGCCTGGACTGCTCGTCTCGGCTGTGGGAGGAAGAGGAAGGGCTCCCCTGCCCCGAGCCTTCAGCCCTGGCCAGGAACCGCTCAGGGAAGCCCCGATGGGACGCGTGACCTTTTGGGCAGGGTGGGATCCGCGCGATCCCAGCCCACGTGGCGAGAGGCTGCGGAGGGACCGGGAACGAGGGTGGCCAGCACGCGGTGGGGTCAGAGGGCCTGGGGAGCAGGCTGCCCCCAGGGCCGGCACGTTACCCTCTGCGGCGAGCAGGAGCGTGACTAGGAGCTTCCACATTGCAGCAGGAGAGGCTGCCTTCGGGTCTGAGAAAAGGAGGCGGTGGCCGGGCCTTTTAATAGCTTCCCAAGATGGAGTGCCCTGCAGCTATCGCTCCGTGTCCCAAGGACGCCGTTCGGCCTTGGCTATGTACCATTTCCGATCCGTATCTCTCCTCTCAGGACGTCACGCTTGCACAGAGGCACAGAAAAGGGCCGGCGGAGGAGAACAAGCCGAAGGTCCCACGTTCGGTCCCTGTCGATTCCTGGCAGGGCCGGCAGAGACACGCGCACCAGCCCCGTGGAAGCGCAAGGCATGCAGGAGGTCGCCGGATGCCGGCCGGCCTTCCAGCCCCACTCAAATGCTCCCACCATCAAGTGCCTCCAACGGTCTAGTCAAGACCTGCTCCCAAGCCTACTTTGGCTTTGCTTCTGCCTGGGGGGTTTCAAAGAAGAGCTGCTGCAGTGCGAAACGTGCAGCCCCCCCCCCCCGCAACTCCGTAAGCAAAGATCAAAAGAAAGGAGCACATCCTGAGAGCAGGTCGCCTGGCAGACAAGGACCTGTTCACAGAGCGTATGGCCCAAGCTCGGCAGTGGGGCATCTTGGTCCCAAGAGCAGCCGGTGGGAAGCCGCCAGGCTGGCCGGTCTCCTCTTCTGCTCTGTCTTGAATGGGCTTCCGCGGGAGGAGGTTGAGGCCCGTTGGTGAGGGTGTTCAAGGACAGGCACATGGTGGGCATGTCATGAGCAGTTCCTGCTGGAGCCGGGGGTCAGCCTAGATGGCCCGGAGGACCCTCTGCATAAAATGAGGTGGAGGGTTCCCCTCCCACCCTCTGAATCCGGGAAACTGCCAGGAGAATTGCCCGGCCTCCCCCAGAGGCTCAGCACGGGCGGGGGCAAGAGTCGCGTGCTTGGGAACCGTGTGTAGCAGAACCGAGCAGGTTTTGCCCTTGGAAGGGGGGAGCTGGGGGCTCCCAGTGAAGGTGGGACTGCGGGAGCGACCTGACAGCCTCCGAAACGGGCGCAGTGGCTCTTCCGGCTAACGAAGGAGCGCCTGCTGGACTCCACGTAGGCTCTGGGTGTGTATTCGCAAAGAAAAGGCCTCCACGGCTTTTTTCTCCCGAAGGAAATGAAACCCAAGCAAGCCGCCCCACCAGGAAGCAGGGGACATGTGCTCGGAGGCACACAATACACAACATGCGGGAACGGAGACTGTGCAGTTGCGAACATGCGGCTTGCGAGGGTCCGGGCAGCGATGGCACATCTGCAGCGGGATGTGAGAGGCGCAGGCCTCCCCCTGCCCCCCCCGGGACCTCCAGCCTTCCCCCGACTGAGGCAGGGCCACTCCAGTTTTCAAACTAAAGCAGGCCAATCCGATGATGACGAAGCTTCCAGGGCACCATAAACCAAGTCGGCTGCTGCAGCCGGGATTGAGCCGGCTGGCCTTCACCGCAGCTTTTGATCTTCTCACTGTGAACATGGAAGCCCTTTCCTTGTGCAAAAACATGTTTTTCCAACCAGGGTTACTTGCTAATAATTAACAGACCCCCCCACCCCCCCGCCACCTGGACACCTGCTTGCACTCCCCAAGGGGCTCCCTACAGCCCCTTCCTTACACGCCACCCAAGTCCGTGACTGGCCCTTCGGAGCCTTGAGCCTGAATGCAGCACTGGTGGTTCCCAAGTGGGGGGGGGTCAGGGGCACGGCCCCCACGCAGGGGCTCGCAGAAAACCGGGGTGCTGCGCTCGCGTTGCATTTCCCCGAACGGCTGCCCCGAACGGTTTCTTGCTCCTGTGGCAAGAAACGAGGTGGAGGGAGCAGAGGGCGCTGTGGCAGCATGCCGCTGTCCGCCTGGGCAGATCCTGCTCAGGGGCCAAAGGCGGCACCTCTTGCACGACGCCCCCTGCAGACGCGAGGCCACGTCTGCCTGCCGCTTGCCCACGCGCCTGGCGTGGCTCGAGCCAGGCCCGGCCCCCAGAGAGCGGCGGCTGCATCCCCCGCTTCCTCGAGGCCGGCCGCGTCGCCGGGCGGCTTCCGCCTGCCTGCGAGTGATGGATCAGCCCTCTTGCTCCCTGGCACTCACCCAGGCCGGGCTGGGGCCACGCGCGACCTTGCCCGCAGGAAAATGGGGCCGCCTGACAGCTGTGGCTGAAGCTGCTGCTGATAACGGGCCGCATAAAAGGCCCGGCCGTCCCTGCACATCTCCCCGTCAAGATGCTGGCGCTGTTGCTGCCCGTGCTGCTGGTGGCTGGTGGTAAGGAACGCTCCCCCTGCCTGCCTCCCCCCCCTCGCTCTTGTTCCCTCACCTCGGGCCCGCCAGGGGCAGCCCCACCGCCCCCCTTCCGCAGGCAAAACTAGGGACACATCCATGCGCAGGGCCGGCGCAGGACACGCCGCAGCCCATGTGGGAGGCACCCTCTGGGACGGCGACCCTCCTTCCTGCTAAGAAACCAGCCCCATGGGCGGCGATTCCTGGGCCGGCAAGGCGTGCCCGAGGCAGCCGGTTTGCCTGGGGGGCGCCCTGCTCCGTCCCTCGGCATCGTGCCCCCTCCCCGTGCACGGCAGCTGGCCCGTCTTGCGGGATGCGGGGCCTGTGTGTTTCACGGAGCTGCCGACACAAGCCCCGCTCAGAGAACACAGGCCCGTGCGTGCAGTGTGGCAAGTGGGAAGCCCGCCGGAGACAAGCCGCCGGGCCGGACTGGGCCGGGGGGGTGCGCGTGCCCCGGCCAACTCCGCTTTGCTCTGCTCCGCAGCCTCGGCCTGTGGGAAGCCCATCTACTCTGCCAATGCCAGGGTGGTCAACGGCGAGGACGCGAACCCCTACAGCTGGCCCTGGCAGGTGAGCGCCGCCCCTCCCTCTGTCCTGCCGTCCTCGCTTCAGCCTCCCTCCGCTTCTCATCTCGACTTCCTTCCGTTTTCGTACTTTTCACGGGGTTCGATGCCTGAGGCGGCAGCAGAAAGACGCGCACACGAATCCCAAGCGGGCAAACAGGGGGCCGAGAAGAGCCCACCCGCCTGACCCACCCTTCTGCCTTCCCACAGATCTCGCTCCAGTATGAGAAAGACGGTGTCTTCCGGCACACCTGCGGCGGGTCCCTCATAGCCCCCTGCTGGGTCATGACCGCTGCTCACTGCATCTCGTAAGGGCTGGGCATCACTTGTGGGGGGCATGGTGGAGGGAGCTGCTTGCCGGGGGGGGGCAGCTATTTCTTTCCATCTGCAGGAAGGCCACCATCTTCCCAGGTGGGCCGACCAGGTGATCCCGAAATACCTGCCGAGCTTGGCTTAAAGCTCTTCTTGGCAGTGCCAAAGCAGCTTCCCGGCTGTTCAGAAGTGCCAGGGTCCGTGGGGAGCAGGCAGCGGAACCAGGGGGTGGCGGGCAGGGTCTGAGCCAGCCCTGCTTGGAGCTTGGGGCCGGGCGCAAACTGGGGACACGTGTCAAGCAGGGGGAGGACGCGCTCGGGGCTGAGCCAAAGCAGAGAGGGCAAACCGAGCAGGTCCCCCTGGTGGGACTGGACCAAGCGAGGCTCCGCTGAAGTGCAGGCGCTGAACCTCCCGGCCAAGGCGGCTGCTGGGCAGAGTCGCTGCCCTGAGACAGCTCTTCCCCGGCTGGGCGGTCCAGCAGGGCCTGGCCCAATCCGGAGGTCATTCGAGGTCTGGCCAGCAGATGGCGCTCCGCAGCCGCCCAGCTCCTGACCAGGTGGGGGGGGGGGAGCAAGATAAAAGCCGGAAGATGCCCCTGATCTGTGGCTGCAGGAGCGGCCGGGGGGGGGGGGGTCTTACAGAACTGGCCCCCGGGCGTGCGGTTCTGCACTTCTGGGTGCCCACCGCTGCTGCGGGGGCACTGGGGCAGGGTCTCTGGGGCGCCACGGGGAGCCCCCGCCAGGCCTCTGCTGACGGCCCCCGCCTTGCAGAAAGTCCCGCAAGTACCAGGTGGTGCTGGGCGAGTACGACATGGGCACGGAGGAAGGGGCGGAGCAGCGCATCCCCGTGAACTCCAGCGACATCTTCGTGCACCCCAAGTGGATCTCCATCTGCGCGGCCTGCGGGTGAGTGGGGTGACGGGGCCCCGGGGAGGGGCGCCCCCCGCCCCGCACGGCACCCAGTGACCTGTTCTGTCCGCTTGCAGCAATGACATCGCCCTGATGAAGCTCTCCCACAGCGCGGAGCTGAGCGCGAAGGTGCAGCTGGCCTGCCTGCCCCCGGCGGGGCAGATCTTGCCCAACGAGTACCCCTGCTACATCAGCGGCTGGGGGCGGCTCTCCAGTACGTAGCGGCGGCCTTGGCGGGGGGCATCGGGGAGGGGGCGGCCTGGCAGCACGGGCAAGGGGGCCCTCTCCCGGCCTCCTGCCCGCCTCCCCCCGACCCGGCAAGCAAAGGACACCAGCACTGGAGAGGAGGGCTGCTGGCCGCCCCGGTGGCCGTGTGGAGGTCTGGCACTGACGGGGGGGGGGAGCGGGTGCGCCTCCCTCCCTGCTTCCCACGACTTATCCCCACCAGACGCCAGTCCTGCCCCCTCTCCCTCGTCCCCCCAGCCGCCTGGCTCTAATCCGCGTTGCTCTGCCCTCCAGCGGGAGGACCCCTCCCCTCCAAGCTGCAGCAGGCCGTGCTCCCCGTGGTGGACAACGCACACTGCAACCAGCCCGACTGGTGGGGCGGCGTGATCCGGCAGAGCATGATCTGCGCCGGAGGCGACATCCGGGCCGGCTGCAACGTAAGCCAGGCCCGGCCGGGGGCGGGTGGGAGGCGGGCAGGCGCCCCTTCCCTGGGCTTGGTCCCAGGGCTCACCTGGCTGCCGGGTGGGCCGGCTTCTCGCTTGCAGGGTGACTCCGGGGGCCCCCTGAACTGCCAGGGTAATGATACGAAGTGGTACGTACACGGCATCGCCAGCTTCGTCTCCAGCCTGGGGTGCAATGCCCTGAAGAAGCCCACCGTCTTCACCCGCGTCTCCGATTTCATCTCCTGGATCCACGAAGTGAGTCACGCCACGGCGGCCCTCGCTGGCTTGCTTGCCGCGGCGCCCCTTCCTTCCTTCCCTTGCTGCCGAGTGGAGGCAGGTGGAGGGGCCGGTTGCACAGGGGAGGGGGGTAGCTCCAGTGGACCCCCGCTAGCGCCAGGATGCCCCCCCCCTTTCTCAAGGCTAAGCGGCATCACGGCGCCTGGAACGAGATGAGAGTAGATGAGTGGCCGCGCGGCGCTATCCAGCGGCTGCCCAGAAGTCAGAGCCGCCACAGCAAAGGCCCCGCAGGCCGGGCTTCCTTCCTGAACGCCCTGTTTGCTTTTCTTTCAGACCATGGAGAGTCACCCATGATGAGGTGCTGGCATCTGGGGAGGATTCTCCTACTTCCAGAATAAAGCAGCCTAAAGAGAGTCCGCTGGCGTTTCTTTTGCTCATTCCGCACAGCGTCTTCTGTCTGGGTCAAACACTCCTGCCACCATCTCGTGTAACCCCCTGGTGCAGGTGGGGGGGGGCAGCCTGAGCCCGATCCGGTGCCCCAGCCAATGTATTCAGGACTGCCAAATCCCGCGCTTGTATTCTGGGGGCTGCATTAAATCTCCCGCGGGGGCCTGTGCTACTCTGGGGGCAAACGGTGAAACCGTGCAGAAGTGCTGGCTTGAGCAGACTGCTAGGGCGGGCGGGCGGGCGGGCGGGCGCAGGGGGGACGCGGCCCAGGCATGCGGGCTCCGCGAAGGCCGGGCAGCGGCTCAGCGGCCGGAAGCGGCGAGGGGGCGCGGCGCAGCCCAGCCTCGCAGCCGGGCAGGACGGAGCAGCCGAGCTCCGCGGCGGCCGAGCGCTCCCCGCGCCCGATGCTGCGGGCCGCGCTGGCCGCCAGGGGGCGCCGGAGCCGGGCCCCGCCTCCCGCCGCGCAGCGGGCGCCCGGCCCGGCACGGCCCGGGGGGCGCGGGGGGCTGCTCGTCCTCGGCCGGGTCGGCTCAGCCGCTGGCGGGGGGCCAGCCGGGCGCGAGGACGTCCTGGCCTGGGCGGCCTTGGCGCTCGGCTGGAGCAGCGCCAGGGGGGTCACTGGGCGCAAAACCAACCCCCCGCCCCTCTGCCCGCCTCAGATCCAGCGCGTATCAGGTGTCGGTGGACTCCTGGACTCTCCGCAAACCTGGTGAACTCCGGCCCCCTCCGCCCCACTACAGCTTCCATAATCCCCAGGCAGCTGGAGAAGTTGTTGTTGGACGCACCTGCCGGACATCAGAACCAAAGGCGGCCTTTCCGCGCAGGGCCACGGACCCTCTTGGGCGCCGATCTGCAGCTCTGGGGGCTGCCGTGGGGCTGTGCCCCCCCATTACCTGATGACTCCTCACCTTTGGGGAGGGCAACCTGAGGCGGTCAACAGGTTCGGGGGCTATGCCTCCCATCATCCACACCCACGACTCTTCTGGCTGGGGCTGGCTGGAAGCAAATTCGGCACGCTCTGCCCAGCCTCACCTCGGAGGCTGGGTGCATGAAGGGTCCCCCTCAGAGCGCGGAGACTGGCGTCTGCCCTGCGGGGGGGACGGGACTGCTCACAGTGCCACCACCAGCTGCGCAGGAGAATCCTCCGGAAGAGCAGCAGGGCCGCGGGAGAGGCCTGCCTTCGCCAGGGGAAGGAGCAGAGCCGGCCCCGGGAGCGGCTTGGCCACACACGTGGTGGAAAATCACCCCCGGTCCCGGCAGCCACTGGCCCCGTGCGCCTGTCGGGGGCCATGGGGCCTGCGTGCTGCTCCAGCCCTGCCTGGCCCTCCCTCTCCCTCGCTCCGCGTTCATCTCCTGCCAGCCGGCCTTGCACGGCGCCAGCCCCCCTTCCTGGCCTGCTCGCCTCCAGCTCCCGCTGCCCTCGCGCCAAAGCCTGGGGACCCCACGCCGTGCCCTGCGCCTCGCTGCCAAAGGTCGGCAACCGTTGAGAGTGGCCAGCGGGGCAAGGGGAGGGCACCTGGGGCCCCGTGAGGGGGGCCTGCCAGGCACAGAAAGGGGCAGAAGGGAGAGGCTGAGCGGTGGGGAGGCGAATGGCACCCCGCACTCTCCGGGGCCTCCTGGGCCACTGGGTCTGCAGCCACAGCCTCCCCGCCGTCCTGCCTGCCTTCTGCCCAACGTCGGGGGCCAGGCCAGCTCTGCCTCGGCCCCCCTGACCAGGGCTGTCGGCGCTGACCGGCAGCAGCTTTCCGGGGTTTCAGCAGGCGCAACGTCGTGCATCTTGACTTCAGCAAAGCTTTGGCGAAATGCCCTGATATCCTGACCAGCAAACTAGTTCAAAGAGCACAAGGATCAGGTGGGCTTCGCATCAGACTCAGAGCGCTCACCAAGGGCACCTCTCGAACTGGGGGGAGCGAACAAGCGGGACGGCTCAGGGTCTGGGCCTGGGCCCAGGCGCCTCGACATTTTTACGGATGACTACGTGTCGGGAGCAATGATCAGATTTGCAGGCGACACAGAGCGGGTGGAATAGCAAAGGTGGCCTTCTGAAGAGCAGGTGGAATAGCTAGTCCTCTGGAAGAGAGACGAGATGCAGGGTGATCTTGGAAGGGTGGTTGGGGCGCTGGGCCGAAAACAGCAGGATGAACTTCATAAGAGACGCATGCCAAGTTCTGCACCTGGGAAAAAGAAACTGAATGCGTGGCTTCAAGCTATTCTCCCGCTACAAGATGGAGAATACCCGGCTCAGGATGAAAAGGACCTTGGAATTGTTGTCGGTCGCAAGCTGAATCGGAGCGAACATTGCAAATTAGGCTGCACTAACAGAGGTATCACCCCCAGATCCCGTGAAGTGCTGGCTCCCCTTCCCGCAGCCCCAGTCAGGCCTCATCTGGCGTCCCGCATCCAGTTCTGGGCACCAGAGTTTAAGAGTTTAAGAAAGAAGCGGGCAAGCTGGGAAGGGTTCAGAGGAGGGCAAGAAGGATGATTCGGGGGCTGGGGGCAAAGCCCCATGAGGAGGACGTGCAGCCTAGAGGGCTGTGCCAGGGTCTTTTCTCGCTCATGCCGGACTTTCCTGGCACCGATGTCCTGCTGGTGCCACAAAAGCAGCTTGGGGGATAATTGGGCCCATGCACCCGAGTCTGGCACCAAGTTAGTCCTGGGTGAGCTGCCACCAGGCTGGACCTGCCTGGACTGTCATCGCGGGTCGGCTCTCTGCCCAGAGGTGGCGCCGAGGAGGAAACCAGCCTGTGTCGCTGGACAGGGGAGGGAGATCAGTCACCGGCAGTCACGTTTGCCCTCAGGCAGATAAGCGCAGCTAGCGGGGCTGTATAACTTTATGGCCGCATGTTCTGACTCCCTTTATTGTTATTGCTCGTGGGATCTGGCACTTGATTTGCCCGGGCGGAGCAGCAGATTTGACGATCTGAGATGTGGAGCGGAGGAGAGCGCCGAGATACCTTGACCTGTGCAAAGTGCGTGGCTTTCGGCCCTCCCCAGAGGTCGCGGCCACAAGCAAAGGCAGGGCGGGGGGGGGGGCAGACGAGCAGGCCAGAGCTTCCGGCAGACGAGGCTTTCCTCCGGCGATGCCCCTACCTGGAGGACGCTCCCGTGACGAGCATGAGAAGATACTCTTGGGTCCATTCCCCCGTCGGAGCTGCCCTTCAAACGAGGGCAAAACATGGATTGATTATGCACACGGCCATGAACTGCATCTCACGATCATCTGCTCCAGGGCTGGAGAGAGCGATCGCAGGCATGTTTACCTAGAATGAAGTTCACCGGGTTCCGTCGTGCCTTTGGCTCACCTGCTCAGCCTCCTGGGCCTGCCTGGCAGCCTGGAATAGGAGTGCGTCCTTATCTCGCAGAATCAGCGAGTCATGGGATAGCGGCATCATCGGAGGGGGCCAGAGGGCCATGGGGCGGGGACCCATCCCTCTCAGGGCAGCCCAGCTGCCTCTTGAACGCCTCCCTAGTTGGAGCCCTCCCTAGGTCATGGGTTCCATTGCCGTGTTGCTCTAATGGTGTGTATAATAATATAGCGCTCTGACATCAGGCACGTTGAGCTTTTCAGTCCAAGGACCAGTTTCCATGTGGGTGAAGAAGCCCTTGTGGGGCACTGGCAGGTCATGAGGACACAAGGAACGCCAGGCCCGATCCACTGTCCAGTCCACACGGCAGTAAACAGGATCGCTCCAACGGGACGGGCGCCAGAGCGCTGCACGCAAAGCACGGGCAGGCCCGGCCCGGCCCTTTCCGCCCCTGCGGTGATGGCTTTGCCGGCCGGTTGCGAAGGAGCCGGGTTCAGGCGGGAAGGCATCCCGAAGGCCGGCGAGTTCCTTGCAGAGACCGTGGAGGAAGGCCGTCTGGCTCGCTCCCACGGCCAGCCGACGCTCCGGAGGAATGTGCCGATGCCTCTATCCCCTTCCCTTCAGCGAGCTGTGCCAGGGGAGCTGCTGGTGGGCTCCGAGTTCACTGGGTTCCCCGAGTCAGGCAGTGCAAAGCACCTGCCTCGGCTTGACATTTCAGGCGCGGCTGAAATTCTGCAGGGCTTCTGCTGCCCCCTTCCCGGCCTTCCCGGGGCTCAGCCGGGCTCGGGCAGCGGTCCCGACCCGGCTGCGCCGCTGCAGCCAGCTGTGTGGGGAGCCCGGTGCCCCCCGGATGCTTTGGGCTCTCCTCGACCACTGGTCGTGCAGGCTGGGGCGGGAGGATGGGAGCTGCTGTTCAAGGCAGCCGGAAGCACAGCCGTTCTGGGCGTCCTGACCTGGAAGAGTCACCGGGGGGTGGCGGGGGGGGGACACGGGACAACAGCTGCAAGGGCCCTTGTCCCCGGGCAGGCGGCCGCCCCCACAAAGAGGAGACACGTCACCCAAGCGGAGGACCGAGGCGCACGCCAAGCACGCGTATGACCCGGGCGTACTAATTCCTATGTATAGAGGCAGAGCTTAAAATAATTGCAACTGAAACGGAACGGCGGCAAAGCACGCCTGCTGCGGGAAGCCCCGGCCAGGGACTGCCCCCCCGCCCCCCGCCCGCCGTGCAGGTGCTGCTCTTTCACCTGGCCTGGGCAGCGCAGCCCTTCAAAGCACACCTGGCCCGGGCCTCGTCCCCTCTGGCCTAGATCCTTTACAGCCCGCGCTGACACGGAGGTGCCCGGTGTCGTGGCGGCGCTTCCCACGCCCTGCGCACTGCTAGGACCAGAGGAGGCGAGGCATTGAGGCTCGCGGCGGGTCCACGCCCAGGGCAGCCGAGTCTGCCGAGGGGAGACCACGCGAGGCG
The DNA here is from genome assembly GCA_023646645.1 of Varanus salvator macromaculatus. NCBI lineage: Eukaryota > Metazoa > Chordata > Lepidosauria > Squamata > Varanidae > Varanus > Varanus salvator. Next base: position 13,227,753 of record JAIXND010000800.1, on the reverse strand, counting down.
GCTCCGAGGGCCACGCGACACGCGCAGGCAGCCACGTTCCTGATGGTGTCGTCCACATGACTGCCCTCGCAAAAAGCATGCACTTTGCCCCAGTGACGGGCCAACCGCAGGATCAGGGCCCGCGGCAGCCCTCCTCTCTCGGTGCGGCTTCCACCGTGGATGCCATCAGCACCCTTGGTTTGGATGTGATCGTGTTTTCCTGGGAGGCGGTGTGGCGTAGTGGTCAGAGTGCTGGGTGGGCAGCCTGAGTTCCACCCAAGGCAGGCCTGGAGATCGGCGGTCTCCCACCTGACCGCCTTCTCGTGGACATTTGGGACTTGGCTGAGCCCAAAGGCAGCCCAGACTCACCGCCTCCCTTTTAAGGCGCACTCCTGCGTGTAATGTATTCCCGACATCCTTGCTTTTAGAAATGCCTCCCCGCTTTTTTAACCAACAGCTCTGAAATCCCAGGACCTACTCTCTTCAAATAAAGAGGCTTAATGAAGCAGCGTACGTGGAAAAGAACTGGCACCTTCTTAACCTGGTTTTTGAAAAGGTGGTTACGCATTTTAGGGTTGCTTTTACTGTCTGGCTTTTAAAATGTGCTTTTATTGCTTTGACTTTTGAATTGTTTCTAAACCACCTTGAAGGGGTTCAAAAAGCAGTACGGAAATGCCAACAATCCAACTGGATAATCCTCTTCATAAAGAGGAGGAGGGGGAGGAGGAGGAAAGGGGAAAGGGGGCTGGAGAGTGCTGGGAGCCGAAGCGCATTTTCCCTATCCGAACAGGCACACGATTGTGCCTTAACTGTGGAACGGCAGCCATACAGAGCGGCGGTGGGACGTCTGGAGCAGCCAGTGGCCATGCCGGCTGGGGCTGATGGAAGTGGAAGCCCGACACACCTGGAAGGACCAGGGCTGCTTTAAGGCTGCCAAGCCAAGGTGCGACCCTCCAGCAACCTGAGCTCCAATGAGACCCTGCAATCTAATCCACCCGGCTGGGTTTTTCCCTAGCTGAGGAGCAGACCTTTGTTCCCGAATTCCAGCTTCCCGGGGGAAAGGTTCCCATCTTCCCCGCCCACTTCCCAGAATCCCAGCCCAGTGCTAAGCCTCAACCTGCCCCCACCCGGCCCCCAAACCAGCGATTGCTCCGTTCAGTCCTGAGCAAATCGCTCGCGAAGCCACGCGGCGGAGCATGTCCAGCAGTCGCACGGATCGGGACGCCGGCCCGAGTGCCAGCAGGCGCGTGTGCAGGACGCCCTCAAGGCCACGGGAACCGAGCTGCATGGCTTGTGCGGACGGCCTGGGGATGATGGAAGTTCGGCTTCAGTCCATCCGAAGGGTCCTACAGACCAGGCCAAGGGATACGCGGGCTCCTTCCTGGGGGGCCGCTCTCCTGCAGAGCCCCCAGCCGGGTGGCCTGTCACATCCAACCCAGTGCCAGCGCGGCCACAACTCCCACCGTTCCCCGCTGCAAGAGACCCGCAACGGGACGGTGGCCGTGGCCGCTTCGGCTTCCCCGCCAGGGACCCTCCGAGGGGCAGGGCCAGCGCCTGCCAGGCCAGGCCAGGCCCGCAGCAGCCTCCTCTCCCTCCTGCAACCTCACTCTGCGCACCACTGCGGGGCCCACGTGGCGGTGGCTGCCCAGCACTCCCCTCCCTCTCCCAGGCGCTAAATTCTGCTCTTGTCAGAGAGTTCAAGGAGCAAAAGGGTTCTCTCACCCAGAGAAGCCCGTATAGTAATAGGAGATAAGACTGACACCAATTTGATATGCATCAATTTACCAAACAGCTGACAAATCAAACTGTTCTGGCCCACATGCCCATGAGACGAAGGGGATGCAGAGAGGAAAGACAAAGCCTAAACATGGGTGCGCTTGGCCTGCGTAGGGTCCAAATCCAGCTCTCTGGAGTTCCCAGGCCTCTCTCAGCTGACAGCGAGAGCTTCAGGTGAAAGAGGTCCGGCGGTTTGCGCAGCTCTCTCGCCTGAGGACCACAGAGAGCAGGGCCCAGGGCAGGTCCTGCACATTTGCAGGTGGGAGCGAAGGGGAACCGGGCAGGTGCCGTCTCATCCCTGCAGCCACCGCCCTGCACGGTGGGCCGCGTGAGAACAAGGGCCAAGACCGCCTAGCGAATGACCCGAGGGGGGGCTTGCACACGGTCTTCCGGGCGCCAGGGCACGTCGCCTTCCCACGGCCCCACGCGGGGACGGGACAGCGGGGCCGCCTTTGTTCTCCCACGAGGCATCTTCAGCGGCGGGTTTCTTCTGCAGCACTTAAAAGGCTAGAGCAGCTGCTCGGGGGCTGGGGCTGGGGGCAGGGAAGCAGGTCCGTTGCCGTGTGGGGCAGAGGTCCCAGCGCTGGGCAAGATGCCCGGACCACATTGTGGGCGTCACATTCAAGGAATGCCAGGAGCGCTTGGCCCCGGAGCCCCGGAGCACGCGAGTGTCCTCCAAGGTACACGAGAAACGTCTCTCCGCAGGACGGCCTGTCTGGGGAAAAACCCGGCGCTACAAGCTGCACGACAGAGGGATGCATCTCCCGCGAAGCATGGCTTCCAGATTGGGCTGGGCTTCGGTGCCCATCGCCCCCACGCTCGGCTGAGCTGGCTGGGGATGATGTATGCTGTAGTCCGACACAGCCTGACTCGCTCTGACTGGCAGAGGACCTCCAGGGCTCCTGGAGCGTTTCCCAGCCCTGCCTGGGGCTGCCAGGGAGTCATTGCAGGCTCGGAGCGCTGAGATCACCCGGCGAGAGGAGACGGAGACGGACCGTCTCTAAAGCCGAGCGCAGGGCGGGCCCCTCCCCACAGCCCGACCGGCGGGGAGGGCACCCCACTGACTGCGGGGGCGGCGGTCTCTGCCGCAGCAAGCGGGGTCCTGCCGGGCTGCGCGGCCCCCTGGCCCGCAGCGCCACGAGCGGCCGCGCGCTGCGGCGGGACAGGTGCAGGTGCGCGCAGGCCTCCGCAGCCCCAGGAGGACGGCGGCGCGGCGCGGCGCGGCGCGGCGCCTTTGCCCCGAGGCGGGATGCGCCGGGCCGGGCCGGGCCGTGCGGGCCAGGGCGCCGGGGCGCGGGGGGGCGCCCGCCCCGCCCCTTCCTGTGGAATTTTCCGCGCCGGCGGGCGGGGGGCGAGCGCCGCGCTGCATAAAAGCGGCGGCGCCGGCGCGGCCCGGAGGCTGGCGGCGCGCGCGAGCGGAGGCCCGGGCGCAGCGGGGCGGCGAGCGCACGGGGGACGCGGCGGCGGCGGGGCGGTGAGTGCGCGGGGGGCGCCCTCGGCGGCGGCGCCGCACGCAGCTCGGCCACCTCGGGCCAGCCGCGCTCAGCCGTGCCTACCTGGCAGGGGGGTTGTGAGGAGGAAAGAGGGACAGGGAAAAACGGCTCTCCTTGGAGAGGAAGAGGAAAGGCAGCGCATACCCCTGATCGACGCTTGCAGACGCTTTGGCGCGTAAGGTCAGCTGCTGACCCGCCGGGTGATGCCGCGCTACCGCAGTCGGCGAGCCGCGTGTCTCCCACTGCGGAGCTGCGCTCTTTTTCGACGCTCCCGATCGCTCGGCGCCCTGAGCGCTTTTCGCCGGGGGGGGGGGGGCTGCGCTGTCAGTAAACAAGCGGGGAGCTGCAGGGGGGGAGTGGGCCGAGCCCCTTCCCGGACGCCCTGCGGCCCCTGCGCATGTACCGGCGGGGGGGGGCGTGTGACGCACGCGGGGCCCCTCGGCTGCTCCCCGCTGCCGTCTGGGTGCCTGGGGGGCCACGGGCAGCCTTCACCCACCTGCTGTGCCCCCGCTTCTGGATGGCCACCTCCAGCATTCCTGTTGGCCACAGGCAGGGGCTGATGGGAGCCGGAGTAGACAGCGCCCGAAGGGCACCCTCTTGCGGGGAAGGCATGCCTGGCCCGCCGGCATTTGCTCTGGCTGCCCCGTTCCATCCACATGCTGCGTACCTCGCAGGCAGGGCGTTCCTGGCCTGGGACTCGCCATGCATGAAAGGCAGCAGCTCGGCTTGCACACCGGGGCGGCTGGGGCGTGTGCTTGCACACTCGTCTGCATCAGAGGAATATTTGCTATATTTATAGTCCTCCATTTTTCCTTCCAAGGGAAAGGCAGCTCACATCATCGTCTTCCTCCTCCCCCATCCTATCCTCACAACACCCCTGTGAGGCAGGTTGGGCTGAGAGCCTGTGGCTGGCCCAGAGTCCCCGTGAGCGCCATGGTGGAATGGGGAGGAGGACGCGGATCGCCCGAGCCCCATCCCGCCCCGAGCCGCAGCGCAGCGCAGGGACACGCACCGTCCCGACCACTGCTGCACTGCACATAACTGCCGTGAGCTGATGCCAGCCGAGAAAGGAGCCACCCCATCGGCTGCTAATCGAGGGCCGGGTGGGCGTGATGCCGGCAGGACGGCATGTTCGGAACACCCGGCGCCTCCCTCCCCCTCCTGCTGCCCCTGCCCCTTTCTCTGCTGCTGGGTCTCTGGGCTGCCTCTCCCGCTGCGCCTCGGCTCGCCCCATGGCACCCCACCCGCCTCGGTCATGTGCCTGGCTTGGCACTCGGGAGCCTCCAGCCTGCCCCTTTGCCGGGGTCTCAGAAACTTGAGCTGCCTCGCTGGGCTGGAGCCAAGGCCCCTGACCGAAAGGAGGGGCGGGAAGCCACATGTCCACCAGCTGGCCCTCTGCCCTCTTTCCACGCCCCCTCCAGTGCAGCTTTGCCCGTGTCACCCGGAAAGAATTTGGCCGTGGGGAGAAGCCCGTGCGCCCATCACTCCGGCAACTTAGCCACCACTGCCTGCCTGCTCCTGCTTGGAGCAGCCGTGGGGAGAGGGGCAGGGTGCTTGTTTCCTCTGGGGGTGGGGGGGTCAATGGCGTGTGCAACCACAGGAAGGCAGCTGGCCCCCAGCAATGGCCTGGCGAGAGCCCCCCCCAGCCCCTGCTGAGCTGCAGTCGCTGCAGGCCTGCCGCCCGGCTCCTCCTTTCCGCGGCTGGCGAGCTCTGGACTTGAGGCCTCACAGGGCTCCCAGGGGAGCTGCACACAGCGCCTTCGCTCTCCTCGCTGCCATGGCCACTCTGCCCAGCAGCCAAAGCATTCTGGGAGTTTTATGGAGATGAAGCCTGTTCAAAGTACACAGGAGCAGTTGAGCTGCGACCGACCGACGGACCTAGCAGTGCCCCATGAGCTTTTAGACCTGGGCCATGCACTGCTGAAGGGCCGCGAGGGCACCTCCGGCGCGGGCACCACCGACCTGAAGCGCTGCCTGGGGCCTTCACATGCTCCAGGGTCGGAGCAGCTGTGCACCCGCCCCCCCCCCCAGGCAGCAGGCGGGTCGGTCCAGTGGCCGCGCTTCCGAATGGCCTCGCCGCCGCCGGCACCTCCGCCTCCGCCTCCTCTCCGGAGCGCCAAGCCTCTCCTGGCCGCTCGTGGGGCCGGCCACCCTTCCGGCTGGTGCGTGCGCGGTTGTCCGGGGCTGCTTCTCTTCCAGAGAGCCGAATGCGGAGCAGTCCAGCTGCAAGACTCTCATCCGCTCCCTTTTCTGCTCTTCCCCTTGTGTCTTCAGCTACAGAAACTCGTGCTACAGAAGTTCGCTCCTGAAATCCGGCCAGGATGTGGGTGGTGTCGCCCCCCTCTGGTGAGTCTCAGGCTAAACCTCTCCCCTCCTTGTCTTACTGCCAGGTGGCTTTCGATCAGAGGAACGGAACTGGCCAGCGCGTTGCTGCAATCTTGTGCTGGGGGCCGGGGAAACCAGAGAGGAAGAAAACACTGGGGGAGGGGAAGCGGGCCGTGTGTCCAGCCGGTCGCCACCGCAAGAGCAAAGGGCGCCTCACAGGGCAGCCTGCTCCGAAGGACACCTCCCCGCCTTCGCTGTGGCTCAGTGCCGCATCAGGGCATGCAGCGGCGGCGGGCGACTCGGGGAGGTTGCCACCTGAAGCTCCCGTAATCTCTAGCCAGCATACCAGTTGAGAGTTATGGGCTTTGTGGTCCAATGCATTTGACAGCAACCAGTCGAGGCACATTGAAGTAGGGGGTCGAGAAAACGAGGGCGTGCCTCAGACAAGGCGCGGCTGCATCGGCTGCCCTCTGAAACCCAAAAATCCTGGCTTCAGGGCAGGCTTCAGAGAAACCCCCTGGCTCTCTCTTGGACCCTTTTTTGAGCGGGCGTGGATGGAAGGGACGTGGCGGCCTCCATGCTTATCCGTTGGGTTGCCTCCCTCCCTCCCTCCCTCCCTCTCCTGGACATAAATGCCCACCCGCTGGGCCCTGGAGAAGCCCCGCCGGGATGCCCTCTGGGTCTCACATCTTCTTCTGTGGTTTCCAGGGCTGTTCCAGTATGCCAAGAAGCTCTTCCTGAGTGAGCAGGCCGGGTGGGCGCAGGCCGTGGAGTTCCTGCGCATGAATGCCGCCAACTCCATCTCCATGGCGAACCTCATCGTGGGCCTGTGCTCCATCCTGTGCAGCCTCAACGGGTAAGCCCGCGGCCGGCCCACTCTGGATCCTCCCGGGCGGCCATCGCCAGGGACCACCGCCCTCTCCGGGGCCAGCCTGGGGCGGGAGCAGAAGACGGCGTGGGTGTCGCGTGGCGGGCTGGCCGCAGCGCGTGCGGAAACGGCCCAGCCTGCTTGGCGGGTCACAGGCGGAGGATGATCCGGCAGCGCCACGCGGCGGCGGGGATGGCGGGAGCCTGCTTTGCCTGTGATGACAGCCCTGTACAGTTTTGGTTGCGGAATTGTTGGAACTCTGGGCTTCAACCGGGGCATCTTAGGCACAAACAGCCCAGCAACAAGCCATGACTGGCCGGCAACCTCTCCCAAAACTCAGCCTGGGCGATGGGTCCACATGCGGGGGGTGGGGGGAGTGGGCAGCTCCCATCATGCTTGTCGGCAGCGCAAGAGACCACAGTCAGGGCCCCCGTTCTCTCCCCCTCTAGGCTGCACCATTCCGCCTGCTGGCTGATCCTGACGGGGTTTCTGCTGGACCTCGCCGACGGAGCGGTCGCCAGGCGACTGAACGCCTGCTCTGCTCTGGGTGAGCCGGTCCGTTCCGCATCGCTCTCGCCCGTCTGCCCACAGGCCGGCAAGCCCTTTGCGCAAGCTCCCAACATCCGGAGTGCCGAGTAGAGGGACGCCCCTCCCCAGAACCAAGACGGGCCCGAAAGGGGGCCCCGTGAGAGACGCCTCTGTAATGGAGTTGGGGGCACCAACCTGGGGGAGCGCACCCTGCTTTGCCGGATCTTCGGGCCCCGCCTGGCCTGCACAAGGCAGTGCATAAGGGGACTCTGACAAGCTCGGCCCTCATTTGTGTGTCCCAAGAGTCGGAGCTCTGTAGGGCCGTGTCTCCCCAGGGCTACGCCTTCCTCGCATCAGCAGCCCTCTGGGCTTTGGGCTGCTCCCACCGCCCTGCTCGGCCGCTCTGATGTGCAGTTGGCTGGCTTCTCCTCCTTGGAGGCTCCACCCAGGGCACCGTGGCATCACGGCGCTTGGAGTGGCCAGTGGTGCTGGCCTTGCGGTTTTCCTGGCCTGACCCTTTCTGACGCTTGCAGGAGCCAAGCTGGACGACTTTGCGGACTTCACCTCGTTCGGCCTTGCGGCGGGCCTGCTCCTCCAAGCCCAGGGCGTCCTCGACGGGCTCCTGGTGATCCTGTATGCGCTGGCTGTGTTCACCCGCCTCTGCTTCTTCTCCAGCGGTGAGTGCCAGCGCTCCTGCTCTGTGCCCGAGGGGTTTTCCGGTCAGCGTGCTGGGTGGAAGCATGATCCCCCACCCACACTGCTTGGCTGGGGCCTCCCCTGGATGGAGCCAGGCCGGGCCGCCCAAGCCCCTTTGCCGCTTCCAAAGACTGGGTTGGCTCTGCTTTGGCAGCCCTGCATTCCCTGGCAGCAAGCCGGGTGACCGGCTGAAACACAGGCGGACGATCCGGGGAGCAACGCCTGCAACGTGGGCGCCATCTTGCCCAGCCACTGGTTCACGGACTGATTCTCCCCACCACAGGGGTCCCCTTCATGTACCGGGGTCTGCCCTGCCCTTACGGAGCGTCCATGCTTGCGACCACCTACCTCCTGACGGGGGGCGACCGGGTGGCCACGCGCGTCGTGGCGCTGGCGATGGTCCTCTTCATGGTGGACCAGGGCTTCTACCCTCATGACAAGGTGCTGGAGTCCCAGCCGTGGAAGAAGGCGGTCTACGCGGGAGGTGAGCGAGGGCCGGGCCCCCCACTCTTTCAGGAGGCGTCTGAGGTGCGGTCCCCACAGATGTGCTGGATCACGGCTCCAGCGACGGGGCAGAGGCGCTTCTCGCGGGGGGACGGGATCCTGGCCCTTCCATCGCTTCACTCCGCGTGTGTCTCCCACCGCAGGGGTCCTGATGGTCGCCTTCTCCACCTCCTCTTTTGCCTCCGTCTATTACCTGATCTGGTCCACCTCGTACATCTTCTTCCCGACGGCGTTATGGAGCTACAGAAACTAAGCTCATCTGTGGCCTCGTGTGAACTTTGCACTTTTGCACATGGCTGTGGGCCACCTGCTCAGAGGACCTGAAAACCAGCGGATGCGGAGTGAACACCCATCACCGAAACCGTGTGGAGGCCTTCGGCTTCCCGGCGGACGCGTCTCAGCGCCAGGTCCTCTGTCGCGGCAGCGGCTGTGTCCACCCAGGCCGAGTGGGCTTCTGACGAGCGCTGCAGCTTGGATGCCAGCACTTTGAGCCTCCCCGTCAGTGTAGATAAAAAATGTACAGAATTTTTCTATTTAGACAGATCTATGTATAAAATCCTGTATAGATTTAAGAGGGGAAATGAATTTGTAGATATTTTTTATTTTTATCTTTTTCCAGTCATTAATTTTATACGTTGATGACTTTTGGGGACACGGTTCAGGTTTCCCTCATTCTCACGGTGATGCTAAAGGTGGGTCCTTCTGTCCTCTTCTGGCGCCCCTGCCTCACTTTGACGGAGAAGCCTTGGAAGATGCCGAAGGGGAGCATGTGGGTTTGTGGCATACAAATTTGTGGGTTTGCAGCCCTAGTAAAAGCTGATGCAATGGGGCTGAGTGAACTAATGACAAGCCAGAGGACAGACTGCAGGTGAGCTGGTTCTTGCGGAGTCATGGGTTGTTACATCGTGTGAACCCAGCCATGCTAACAAGTCGGGGTTTGCTAACCACAAACAACCCACAGTTCACAACCCACGGTTCTCATTGTGGGTGGCTCATGGTTAAGAAGCATGGCTTGTTAGCTCCGGTGGGCTCACACAGCACAACCCTCCCCCACAATTCAAGAGCAGCCCATTTTCAGTGCACACTCTGGCTTGTTATGCTGTGCCAACCCAGCCCAGGTGTTGTCAGGATCCGGAACTGACCAAAATACCTTGCCTTGGTATCGCATGCAAATAGCTAAAGGCACATCATTGCCGGACCTGCATCTTCCTGGATTGGGGCTTCCTTGCCTTGGCTCCAGGTTGACCTTGGCTGGGAGGCTCGCAGGCGAGATTCCGGTGTGAGCACTTCTGCAGGGGGAACTCTGCTTCAGCACTAGGAGTGAGTGTTGAGCTCGAAACACACAGCCATTCCTTTGAACCCGAGTGCAGCTGGTGCTGGACAGTGCTGCTTCCTTTTGCAGGAGACCAGCCCCTCAGTTAATTCGATTAAAAACATCTTAGAAAAGTGAAAACCAGGAGAGACAGAGAGCTAAGGGTGAGGGATGCTGCACCTTTAGCCACGAGGGAGGAGGTGGGGAGGGACCCTCATCGTACCTACAACCTGCATCTCAATAGCAGGCGAACCACAAGCCACCAATCCATGTCCCGGCTGCATTCTTTGTGCACTGTGCCCCAAAAGTTCAACAGTGTGTTGTTCCTGTACCACGGGGACAGAGGACACTGCAGGACTGCCACTGCCATCCCAGCACAGCTGGAACCCACATCCCCCCCCCCCCAGAAGAGCCACTTCTCCCCCTCCAAGGTGTTCCCAGTCTGAAATGAATTCGTTCCCACTCTGGGCAAAGCCCAGATCCCATTTATGTGCTTCCTTCTGAAGATCTGCTGCTGGGAAAACTGGATCGTATGTCTGTGGGCTATGAAGCCCTATTAATATTTAATTTTTTTGTTGTCACAGTGGTGAAATTTATTGGGAGCGCTGATTTCTGCTTCTGCAGTTGCTTGGTAGGAAAGGGGAAGAAAGGAGGACAAGACTGTGATTGTTGTATTACTGAAAAAGAATACTTGAAACAAACAAACTTCTTGTGTTCGGATTTTTTTTTAAAGCAATGAAGAAAATTTCTAATGGAATGGGATGTTTGTGGGAGGGGGGCTGGGTGTGCTACGCAGGGAAACAAACCTGCCAATTTCAGATTCTATTTGGGTTCTTAGGAGAAGGGAAAGGGTTCCGAGGAAGGCAACACGGATGAGCCAGGGACTGAAGACCAAGCCCTGTGAGAACAGTTTGAAAGAACTGGGCATGTTTAACCTCAAGGAGGGAGGGCTAAGGGGAGACGGGATAGCACTCCATGCGTACTGGAAAGGCTGTCACAGAGGAGGACAGGACATGGAATAACAGGCTCAAGTTACAGGACGCCTAGATACCAGGAAAAATTTTCTGACTATTACACCAGTACGAGAACGGAACCAATGACCAGGGAGGTCCTGGTCTCTCCTACACTAGAGGCAAGGATGTTCAGGATACGACTGGGCAGCCATCTCAGCGGGAGTCCTGCACTGAGCAGGTCTCAATGGCCTTGCAGGTCCCTTCCAACTCTTCTATGATTCCTTTAGAAGCAAGATGATTTGAGACACAGAGACAGGCAGGCAGGCAGACAATTATGCATAGTACAGAGAAAGAGGTCTGGCTTTTTTTCTCACACCCTCAAAAGACCAGAACCTAAAAGGTCATCTAGTAAAACTGGTAGGACATTCTAGACCGAAAAAAATGAAGTACTTTGTGAAGACAATGTAGAAGGTACTGCATCATCATCTAAATAGGCAGGCAAGCTTTATTAAAAATATTTTTCAAAGCAAGGCAATAAATAGAGTTAGAAACCAGGGTTCATCAACAAGAAAGAGTGAACGAGGGCAGGCCAGTGGAACGTCTGACTGGAAGGGGGGAAATGGAGACGGCTTGCGTGTTCTTCCCTTCTTAGAGCATCCAGTTTTGTTAGGGCCAGTGTGGGAGGAGGGCTGGTCCAGAGTGGAGGAGCCCCCCGGGAAGAAATTCGCTACTGGCCATTTGGCGCTCGCTCATGGGCTTATTCACCCGAAGCCTGCATCTGCTTGCAAAAGGCGTCGAACTGCTCTTGCTCCAGCTCCGTCATCACCCGGTTCAGGGCATAGATCTGTGTTCAACCAGACAGCAGCATGTTAACACGCAGCCCCCTGCTGCACCTGGAAAGCCAGTGCTGCCCCCTGGGCCTTCCTCACGGATTCTCCTTTGGGATGAAAGCAGGCCTCTTCCCTGTCTCCTTTGGTTTTCTTCGCTCCTGTTTATTTTCCACTTGTGGAACTTGCTGCCCCCTCAAGAAATAATAATCCAGGGTGCAATCCTGTGCATGCTTCAAGAGAAAGAAGGCCTACAACTCCCAGCATGCCCCAGCCACACAGAGACAGGCAGGCCTAGTGGTGGGGTTCAGACAACAGGGCAACCCACACTCAAGGGCTGAGACGGGTCAGGTGAGGGCTGCTGTGCTGTCTTAACCCAGCTGCACTGTCTGTTAACCAAGCACAGCCCATAGTTTGCAGTGAGGTTGCTCATGGTTAAACAAAAACCCGGATTCTTAACACAGCTCAGTTGAGACAACATGAGACAACATTTCAACAAAAACCCTCACTCAGCCTGTACACGATCCTTAAGAGTGGATTACCATGAAGTCTGAACTCAAATCGTTATGTGTATACAACTGAAAGATCAAACGAGCCACTGGGGTTCCTTGGAAGAGAACAGGATACACACCTGATAAACATAATTATAGATACTACCCTTCTTTGGTAAAGGCGACTTTTGCACCAACCTTCCATCAACGAGCACGACACACATAAGAATACTGATACATCGTGAACCTGCCGAAGTCCATAGCCCTCGTGACTGCTCAACGCGGCCTCCCGCCACCGAGGCAGTATACTGGGGATCCCGGGCCCCTCAGGTCCCATTCCCGGCCAACTCTCGCGAGAGCGGCGCAATCCCGCCCAGGCGCCCCCAGCCGCCATTACCAGAGCCCCGCCCAGGTACCTCGGCGCGCTGCCGCTGCTTGAGCTCCTGCTGCGCCGCGCGCTGCTTCGCCTTCTCCAGGCGGCTGTTGTGGCTGCTGCCGCCGGCGGAGGCCTCCTTGGCCTTCGGCGGCTGCGCCTGCGAGGGCGGCAGGGCCGGCGGCAACCTCTCGCGACGGCCCCCGCCGGGCTCCATCCTCCGACGGCCGAGGGAAAATGGCGGCCGAGCTGGCAACGGCGCACGCGCAGAGAACCCGCTGCGCATCGCTGGCCACGCCCTCGAGGCGGAATGGCGCGCCTGCGTCTCAGCCACCGTACGCGCCGAAAACCATAGAGTACCTAGGGGACGAGGCGCTGGCTCGCAAGGAGCGGCCGCTCCCCCTCGGCTTCTCTATGGCAGCTACTGGGCCGCAGAGATAAGAAAAGGAAGAGCGGCGCCTTTCACTGGCGGGGTAGCGCCTTCCAAGCTCAGCCGCGTTTTCGTGGGGAGGAAGATCTAAGGCGGTCTTCCTCACAACCTCCCGGGGAAATGCGGGCTGTTAGCGGAGCCGCCGCAGCGGCCGTATTTCCCGTGCCTTGTCTAGTCCCAGCCGTTCCAGCCGCCGCGGGGCAAGTCGCCCCGGTAATGCTTCGGCTGCCATCGCCGCCCGCGGCAGCGCGCTCCGAATAGGCAGCCACGCGGCTCGCCCTTTCCCCTGGAGCAATAAGGTCGCCCGGCCCGGCCCGGCCCGGCCCGGCCCTTGCAGCGCCCGCCATGCCGGCAGGCGCCGGGGCGGGCCGGGCGCGCCCGCGGGAGCAGCGCGGCGCCCCGGCCGAGGCGGGCGGCGGGCAGGGGGCGCGGGCGCGGGCGCGGGCGGGGGAGGGCCCACGGGCGGGCGGGGCCGCGCCGGCTTTGTGCGCCCCGGAAAGGCGGAGCTCCGCCGCCAGCCGCCGAGCGCAGGGAGGAGCCGCGGCCTGAGCCGGGCCGGGCCGGGCCGGGCCGCGCCGCGGGAGGGAGGGAGGGAGAGGCGGGCGGGCGGTCGGCGGGCAGCCGCCTGCGCCGGCGGGCGCGGCGCCATGGCGGGCGCGGGCGCGGGCGCGCCGTGCAGCCTGAAGGACGAGCTGGTGTGCTCCATCTGCCTGAGCCTCTACCAGGACCCGGTGAGCTTCGGCTGCGAGCACTACTTCTGCCGCCGCTGCATCGGCGAGCACTGGAGCCGCCAGGAGGCGCAGGCGGCGCCGGCGCGCGACTGCCCCGAGTGCCGCCGCTGCTTCGCCGAGCCGGCGCTGGCGCCCAGCCTCAAGCTGGCCAACATCGTGGAGCGCTACGCCGCCTTCCCGCTGGACGCCATCCTGCGCAGCGCGCAGCACCGCGGCGCCTCGGCGGCCGCCTGCGCCAAGGAGCACGCCAAGGTCAAGCTCTTCTGCCTCTCGGACCGCGCCGTCGTCTGCTTCTTCTGCGACGAGCCCGCCGTGCACGAGCAGCACCAGGTCACCAGCCTGGACGACGCCTTCGACGAGCTGCAGGTGCGCGGCCCCGCTCCGCTTGCGCTGCGCCCCCTCGCGCTCTGCGCCCCCCGCCCCGATCCGCCTTGGCTGGCGGGCCGCGCGCCTCCGCTCGGCTCGCCCCCGCTGCTGTGGGGCCGCGTGTGGGGCGGCGCCAGCGAAGGTCGGGGCACCCCTGCCAGGCGCGCAGCGCTTCCCTTCCCTGCGCCCCCGCGGTGCGACCTGGTCCAGCCGGCCGCTCCTGCCCCTTTTGCTGGCCTGGCGCCCCCAAGCCGTTGCCGGAGCGCCGCCCCTTGCCCCTCGCGTGGGCCAGCGCCTGCGGCCCCTTGTGAGGGCCCCCCAAGCGCCCCAGGGCCTCCGCAGCGCAGGCCGGGAGGCGGCAGCTCCGAGGGCGGACCGAGAGGGCAGGGCGCTCGCCGGGCTGTGCAGCCGACCCCGGGCTGAGCACCACGGACAGCTGCCTCAGCGCCCAGGCTGACACTCGGGGCGGAAGCACTTCTGCACCTCCCATCAGCCCCAGCTAAAGGGCAAGGGCTGGCGGGGCTTGTGGGCTGGAGCTGTGAACCCCCTGCTGTAATGGGGAGAGGGGGACCGAGAGACGAGTGAGCAGGAAGACTTACAGGGAGGGGCCGCTCCCTACCCCTGCCCCCCCGGCTTTCCTGCATCCGGAGGGTCCTGGGGCGCTCAGTAGGGTGCTGCCCATGAGCAGGGACTTGTCTGCGTTGCAGCGGGAACTGAAGGAGCAGCTGCAGATGCTGCAGGACAGCGAGCGGGGCCACCACGAGGCGCTGGCCCTGCTGAAGCGCCAGCTGGCCGAGACGAAGGTAAGGAGGCATTCCCTGGCGGAGTTCGCTTTGCCAGACATGGAGGGCCGCCCACTGTGGCCTGGGGGGCCTCTGCCGCCTCCCGTCCCGGAGGCAGCAGGCCGCGTACATCGCTGGGGAGCAGGGGTGGCACCCGTGCCCTGCCGGTGGGTGATCCGCTGTGTGAGCGAACGCAGGGCGAGGTCCGAGTTCACCCCCCCGGCAACCCCTCTCCCTGTGCTGCCCCCCGCCAGTCCTCTGCGAAGAGCCTGCGGGCCACCATCGGGGAGGCCTTTGAGCGGCTGCACCGGCTGCTGCGCGAGCGCCAGAAGGCCATGCTGGAGGAGCTGGAGGCCGACACGGCCCGGACCCTGACGGACATCGAGCAGAAGATCCAGCGCTACAGCCAGCAGCTGCGCAAGGTCCAGGAGGGCAGCCAGATCCTGCAGGAGCGGCTGGCCGAGGCGGACAAGCACTCCTTCCTGGCTGGCATTAGCTCGCTTTCCGAGAGGTGGGTGCGGGGGGGCAGCAGGGCTTGGGGTTCTGGGGTGGGCTTCCCCGGAAAGGGTCCCTGCACCAGGGAGACTCGTGGTCTTGGGGAGATTTGCACTGGACAGTGTTCAGTTTGCGTGTTCTGCGTAAACATGCACAGATCCGCACTCCCCATTGCTAGAGTTTTTTAAAAAAATGCAAGTCTTGCAAACATCTAAGGGAGTTGCATGTCCGTCCCCTGCACTGTTCCAGTGAATCAGTCAATCAATCCAAGTTTATTACGGAGGAACACCAAGAGTGTTTAACATAAGATATGACATTTGGACTGAAATAAATGGCAAAATACTTGAAAGAACTACGGTAAGAAATATAAAGTTAATGCTAAGTTAAATAATCCAGATTTGGCTCTATAATGCAATAGATTGAATGTATCAAATCCTAAATTAGGAAATTTAAATTATAATACTTTGTAAGTATATAATCCAGGGACTGCAAAACCTACGTTTAATTTAATCAGAGGGAATCCTTTGATGTGCCTTTGTAGCCAAAGAACAAAACCTTGCTTTCTCGCATGTTACTAAACTGGATAAAAATCAAAAGTCCTACCTGGCTATTTTGACAGGATGGGCATTAACAATCTGCATTGGTTGTTTGTACAGAATCTGCATCAACTCGATACCTTTGTGGAAAGTGTCATATTAATATGATTAGTAGTGATAATATTATTACGACAAGCAATTAGTGTAATAATTAATAATAATACAGCACCATCACAACAGGGTCAAAATAATATGTTATCAAGAGTACCCAAGAAACTCATCCTGTGCAGGGGAAGGCAGGCAATTCACATATTTATTCCCCCCCCCCCCCATTAGCATCATCATGTTTGGGACTTCCTCAGATAATCCGCAAGGAGTGAAAAGACAGACTGGAGAGCAAACTTCGGCTGGTTATGGAGCGGGAGCACTGTTTGTCCATAAAAATTGTCCAGCAGTTAACAGTACATTTTGCCTAATGAGGCAAACTTGGCCACTTTTCTGCCCGTGTGAGCCTGGAATAGCCACACTGGCTTAATAATGTATTTGCAATCAGCGTCTACCTGTTTGCCACAAAGGGAAGTTTTCCGCTCACCTGGAAAATTTTCTGCAGAGAAAAATTAAGCGCAGGAAAAAGTTTCCAGTTCGGCAAAATATTGTAATCCACCTAAGAGTCCTTTTGGGAATAGCGCTGCTGGCTTGGGAGCACGGAGGGAGGCCAGGTGGGTCAGGGGGCAAGAACAGCCACGCCCGCCCTAAGCTGCTATACTGGCTGGGGCTGATGGGAGCTGTAGTGCCGCCATCCCGGAGAAGGTCTGGCAAAGCCACACGCGAGATGCAGGCCGTTGCTGACTCCCTCCTTCTCTTCCGAAGGCTGAAGGGAAAGATCCATGAGACCAACCTCACCTACGAGGACTTCCCCACCTCCAAGTACATGGGACCGCTGCAGTACACCATCTGGAAGTCCCTCTTCCAGGACATCCACCCAGGTGAGTGCGGCTTTCTGCCCCCGAGCGGGGCGACGCACGCCCTCCGAGCCCCTGCAGCGGCCTGGCAGGGGCCTCGCCGAGGGGTCGAGAGGCGAGGTCCCGCTCTGCACAGGGCAGGCCGCCGCGGAAGGAGGATCAACTGGGGCTCCGGGGCCCCAGGTTGGACTGACTTTCTCGGCTCCACGCCAGGCTCCTGACTTGTAGTTCGTTTCTGGGGAGCTGTGGAGTGAGGGTTATTTTAAACTGGAAGGCTGGCATGCTGCCGAGGGAGGGGCTGCGCCCGGCACCGTCCTCCTTTGGGTTCGGCAGAGCAGACCTGCCCCAGCCTCTTTGCAGCCGTGCCCGTGGGGAGGGGCTTTCCTCAGCCTCGTCCAGGTGCCTGCTGGGAAATCGGCCATGGAGCAGGCCACCCCCTCCATGGCCGCCGTTTCATGAACAGACGAGCCCCGCGATGCCAGCCGTGTTGCGGGAGAGTCCACGGCACTCTCCCAGAATCCCAAACGTGGCCAGGACGGGGGTGAGGCCCCGCCGAGGGTGCTTCTGGGGGGGGCGCGAGCGGCAGCCCGGGGCAGATCCTGTCGAGGTTCCCAGGATCCCTCCCAGCGCAGGGGTGAGCAGCGGTTCCTCCTCCGCCCTCAGCTTGTGCGCGGCCGTCTCGCGAGAGGCGCCGGCCCGGAGCTCACCCCCTGCCCTGCCCTGCCCTCCTGCCGCCCCCAGTGCCTGCCACGCTCACCCTGGACCCGGCCACGGCCCACCAGCGCCTCATCCTGTCGGACGACTGCACCATCGTGGCGTACGGCAACCTGCACCCGCAGCCCCTCCAGGACTCGCCCAAGCGCTTCGACGTGGAGGTGTCCGTGCTGGGCTCGGAGGCCTTCAGCGGCGGTGTGCACTACTGGGAGGTGGTGGTCTCCGAGAAGACGCAGTGGATGATCGGGCTGGCCCACGAGGCCGTCACCCGCAAAGGCAGCATCCAGATCCAGCCCAGCCGCGGCTTCTACTGCATCGTCATGCACGACGGCAACCAGTACAGCGCCTGCACGGAGCCCTGGACGCGGCTGAACGTGAGGGGCAGGCTGGAGCGCGTGGGCGTCTTCCTGGACTACGACCGGGGCCTGCTCATCTTCTACAACGCCGACGACATGTCCTGGCTCTACACCTTCCGCGAGAAGTTCCCCGGCAAGCTCTGCTCCTACTTCAGCCCCGGGCAGAGCCACGCCAACGGCAAGAACGTGCAGCCCCTCCGGATCAACACCATCCGCATCTGATGTGGTACACGGCCGCCCGGCGGAGGGTGGAATCCGGGGCGTCCCTGGGAGCCTCCTGGCGGGGGGCACGGGGACACTCTCCCGGGCCGTGGAGGCCGGAGCGCGGCCCCTTGCCCGGGCGTTTGCCGAGCGTGGGGCTGGCCCGGAGGCCGCCAGCGGGGTGTGCGGGGATCTCCGGCGGCCTGCCGGCGACGAAGGGCTTTCATGGAGAGCGGGACGGCAGGGCTGTCTGTGTGCATGCGTGCCCCGAAAACCATTCCGCTGCCCCCGACTGGCAGGAGGAGGAAAGGGCTCTGGGAACACGGAGGAGGAGCTGCGGGGTGGTCTGGTTTCCCAGTACGTGGGCTGGGTGGGGGAGGGAGGGAGGCCTCAGCAAGCAGAGAAACCCACAAAATAAATGGCGACTGGGTCCTATGTCTGAGCCGGAGGTTTGTCCTGTCAGTCCCACACGGTTTGTCAGAAGATGCTGCCAACGAGGAGGGCCGATGGGGGGCGGCTGACCGGGCCGGGGAAAAAGGCGGTGGTCCCTGCCCACCCGTGGGGACGCCCACGGGCCAACCTTGCCCTAGCCTGCCTTGCAGGGCCCCTGGGAGGCCGTGTGCGCGCACGGGGGGCGGGGGCAGGTGCCATCCGAGGTCCGTGCAGGAAGGGTCAGGCGGGACCCCCCCACACACACACTGAGGGAGCCCCACATTCAACCAGCGTGGGCGCGATTCCTGAGCAGCGGCAGGGCCCCCATCCCTACAATCTGCCACCAGAGGGCAGCACTGGCTCAACGGCGGCCCTTCCCAGGCAGGGGTCTTCCCCCTGGATCGCCTCACGCACACACACGCTCTCCAGCGCTCTTCGTGGTGCATGAAAGCAAAAATTGCCAAAAGGGAAATAATTGTTCGAAACGAGAACTTGCACCCCCGCGCACGAAGGAACGACTGGTCTGCTTGGGGTGGGGGGAAGGGTGGCCTGTGTCAGAAACTTCCCTGTTTTATTGCCTCTCATCTGTGCTGCCTGAGCCCCGAAAAAGGCGGCTTCTTGACATGCTTGGTGGTACCATGCCCCAAACCAGTGATGCGCCTCCAGCTGCCACGAACCCAGGCGGCTTTCACACATGCACGGGCGCCTGGAGGGGGTTTGGGGGGCTGCCGCATGCAGAAGGAAAAGGTGTGGCCCAGCTGAACAACTTGTGTGGACGAGCAGGCGGAAGAGGGAGGAGGAACACAAAAAGCATGCACGAAGTTAGCAAACACAACAAGGTGCCGCAACGCACCGGCGTGATGCTCCCTCGCAAACTCGGAACTGGCCCGCCCCCCAGTGGAGGGGCCCCGGGCGGGTCCAACATGGCCGTATCCCTGCCCGGGATCCGTTGACCCGCGTGGGGTCCCCGTGTGGAGGCTGGCGCTCTGCCGGGAGACGCAAAGCGGCCTCGGCCGGCCCGGAGCGCCGGCACAGCGGGGGACGCGGGCCAACGCATGCCGGGTCTTGAACGGCCTGCCCGAATCCGTGGCACGCGGCTCGCGCCCAGGGGCCCCCTCCTCAGGGGAGGACGTGCCACCACCTGAAGGCGAACGGCTTCCGCTGCACGTTGGTGCCACAGTGCACCTCCCCCAGGTGCTTGTGGTAGGAGGAGATGTCGTCGATGAAGGTGCAGGTCAGCCCCAGCGGCTCCAGCAGGGAGCAGACGTGCTTCTCCAGGCAGCACTCGGCCTCGATGATGGGCCCGAAGGGCTTCGGCACGCCCAGGTCCCGGGACAGGACGATCATGTTCACCTGCAGTGCGGAGGCGGAGGCGAGGGTCGTTCAGGGGGGTGGGCTGGCCGCCCGCCCGCATGGGACAGCGGGTGCCCCGCTCCGCAGCTCTGCTCCCTCCCCACCCCGGGCTGCTGAGGACCCTGTGCCCCTCACCATGTTGGGGAAGTACGCCATGGCCTTCCCTTGCTTGTCCATCTTGAAGAGGGCAGGGATGTCGATGATGTCCTTCTCGCGCAAGCCCAGCTCCTTCTTGAGGATGTCGCGGTTCCAGTCAATGCATCGCTGGGAGGGGGCAAGAGTGGCGTTAGTGGCCCTCACGGGGCAACAGCACGGCTCCGATCTGGGGGCCGCCCCACGCCACCCTTCTCCCTCCGCTGTCCCAGGCGTCTCTCCCTCCTCGCCTGTTCTCAATGCACCATTATTATGGATTACAAGGCTGGATAATATTTTGCGGCCACCAAGTGATCATATCGGCGCTAGTGCACGGGTGCAGCTTCGTGCAAGCCGGGATACCTTTTAGCCTTCGAGCAAGCGCTGGACCCCCGGCCCCACCTTGCCTGGGTGGAGTCACACCCCGGGCACGGCCCTTGCCCCGGTGCAGCCCTCAGCCCACGGGGAGCAGTGCCGCCGGTGCCATTCTGAGCGGCACCGCAATAGCCCAGTGCTGCCGTAACTCTGCCCTCTGGCCCACAGATCTGTCGGGCTGCAAACCGCACAGGGTGCAGAGCTCCCTGTGTGCCGGGGATCCACCATGTGGACACACTGGTACTCGTGGAAGAGAATGCGTTGTTTGGACCGAATGACCCCAAGGTGCACCTCCTGGGGGGAGGGGGGGGCTTTACTATGCACACCAAGTTCCAGGTCTGGGTTTCGTTCTCGGAGCCCCTCTGTTGGTTGGTGGACAGACGGGCAGGCCGTTCAATGGCTCACCTGGCAGTACTGGTTCTCCTGCAGCAGCACCTCGTTGGAGAGCACCTTGTTGATGGTGACGCGCTTGGTGTCTGTGCCGGTGTAGCCTGGAAGGCAGAGGGTGGGCCACTGAGCCCCGGGCTACTGGCCGCGTGGCGTGGCACCCCTCCCTTTCGCCTAGGAGCCCCCCCCATGTCTTTGCACCCCCCTAAGGAAATGGAGCCCGAACGCCACGTGGCTTCAGAAGACGATGTGGCGGCAACGGAAAGAGGCGAAGCCATGCTGGCAGGGAGGGGGCCTTTTGTGGGCCATGCGGGAGCCCCAGGCAGGGGCAGCCGTGTGCGTGTTTGTGTCTGGTGGCCATGGCGACTCCTGCCCCTGCCCAGCCGGCCGCCTGCCTCCCGGTGCCGGAGATGCTTCTCCCGCACAGCAGGTGTTCCTCCAGCGAGTGCATCGCATTTTTCCCGGGTGATCGAGAGGCTCCATGCCGGTGGCCCAGGCATCCCCACGGCGGCCCTTTGCCCCGGTCCTTCAGGCGGTAAGATGATCCGGGGAGCTGCCACCAAGACAGGGCCTTCCTCCCCCTCCTCCGCCCAGGAGGCCGATGATGGATCTGCGCCAGGTGTGCCCCGCGGAGAGGAACCCTGTGGTGGGGCCCGGCGAGGGCCCGGCTGCAGCGACCTACCCTTGAACATGACGGCTTCGCCGTGACCTTCCTTTTGTTTCTCTCGGAAGAACTTGTAGCAGGCCGAGGGGCTGGCCATGAGCATCTGGAATTGCTGGGGGAGGCAGGGACGAGAGACGCGGGTGACCGAGGCACAGGCGCCGGGTGAAGGACTGTGCCGGGGCTGCCCTTTGACGCGCGTCCTCCGGACTGTCTCCGGAGACCGGCACGCAAAGCCAGGCCAGGGCAAGCGGGGAGCCCCGGCCCTCCCCGCCTGCCCACCTGCCACCCGGTGCCAGGGGCTGCTGGGCGCTCGGTGCGCTTGCGACTTGGCCGAGCCTCGGAGTTCAGCACCCACGTCAGCCGTGCACAAGTGCAGAGGTCGGGGCTGCAAGGCCGGCCGGGGCCCGTCGAGGGTAAGGCCTGCCCTTCCTTTCAGTGGCGGCCACGCACGCGCAGCCACAGCCCTCCCGCCCCGCAGGCCTGTGGCAGCCCCACCTTTTTTCCAGGGATGGGAACGAAAGTCACGAATTCGTCCACGTGGCCCACGGTCAGCCAGTCCGAGTAGAGCTCCACCGGGGACTGGACCTGCTGGGCGTAGAGGAAATCCCGGACAACTTTGGTCATCCTTCGTCCCGCAGATCTGAAAGGGTTGGGTTCCCCAAATGGCGGGGCGGGAGGGGAGGGGAGGGGAGGGGAGGAGAGAGGGAGAGGGAGAGGGAGAGGGAGAGAGAGGAGGCGATGAAGAGAGAAGCCTCCAGGCAACAGAGCCAAGCAGACCAGGGTGGGAGCGATCGGAGAGGACCGAGCAGGCGCTGCTGAGAATGAGAGACCGCGGGCGTTTTGCAGCTCTGCCCACGGCACCCGTGCCGGAGCCCTTTCAGCCCGAGGACCGAGTCCCTTTCCTGGAAAGTGCTTCCCGGAGTGGGCGAGGCCACAGCGGAAAGGATGGTGCCAAAAAAGCCGGCCATATCATGGTGTCAAGCTCTCACTGCCGGTTGCCACGCTCTGGAACCCTTTAGGATGGGGAGACCAGCACGGACCGGTCGGGAAAGTGCCCGCCTGTCCGAGGTCGGCGGAGCGGAGGGGACGGGGCCCGCTCAGGCCCGAGGTTTGTCTCTGCTGCTCCGATGAGATTCTCCAGGCATGCCCAGCGCCCCCGCCTCAACAGTCACGTCCCGCCTGAGAACGGACTTCTCTTGTCCAGCTTAACTGCCAGTGCAATGACTATAAAGGCAGATCTTAAGCCACGAGTGCTGGCCTACTGCTCCCATGTTCCGCAGCTGTCATGGCCACCGCTGATGGGAACTGTAGTCCCACACATGTGGAAGATCGCTAGGTTCTCGGCCAAGAGAGAATCGAGTCCAGTGGCAGTCTTTGCCCGGTCCTCCGGATGTTCGCGCTGCCTGGCCTTACAAAAAACGAAACGTTGGAGGGGGTCTCCATCTCTCTTACGTGGGGAAGCTGCTCCCGATGAGGATGCGCCCCAGAGGATACTCCTTGCCCCTGACGGTCACCGGCGGGCTGACCTCCAAATTCCCAAAGGAGTCCAAGCTGGTGACCACTTCGAAGAGGGGTTCCCGGGTCACATAGCCAAAGTCCGGGCCCTGCCAGGGAGCAGACGCAAGATTAGAGATGCCGGCAGCGCGTGCGCTTGAAACATAGAAACAGAGCGAGTCAGAAGGGGCCTCCTGGGCCATCTAGTCTGACCTCCGGCACCAGCCGGCTCCGCTCACGACATGCCCACCATGTGCATGTCCAGCCTGTCTTTGAACACCCTCACCGATGGGGCCTCAACGACCTCCCGTGGAAGCCCATTCCACGCCCTCGGGGTCCTAACCGTCAGGAAGTGCTTCCTGGCATCCAAATTGAGCCTTGGCTCCCTGAGCTTTGCTCCATTGGAGCGCGTCCTGCCTTCCTCTGCAGGGGAGAACAGGCCTCTCCCCATCTCCATGTGACACCCCCTCACATACCTGTTTGTCGCCAGCATATCCCCTCTGAGTCTCCTCCAAGCTGAAGAGACCCAGTTCCCTCAGTCTTGCCCCATACGGCATCCCCTGCAAACCAGCCACCATCCTTGTGGCCCTATGCTGCACTGACTCCAACCTGGCTATATCCTTTCTGTAATGAGGGGCCCAAAACTGAACACAATACTCCAGTTGCGGGCGCACCAGAGTCATGTAGAGTGGAAGTAATACCTCTCTTGATCTAGAAGCCACACTTCTGGCTATGCAACCAAGGGTGGCATTCGCCCTCTTGACCACCGCATCACACTGCTGACTCATGTTTAGCCTGCGGTCAACCAGCACCCCGAGAAGGACGTCCGGCCTTCCACCGCCTGCATCCACGGAGCTCGTGAGGTCGCAACAAAGGGAGAAGCTGCTGGCTCCCACGACCTCCCGTCTGCTCTCCGCGAGGCGAGGCCTGCCCAGTCCCTGCCCCTGATCACTGCTGCCCTTCGCGAACTGGTGCCACTTAGCCGGAATCTTTGTTTGCAGTATGGGGCGCCGTGGGGGATGTGGGGCCGGAGCAGTGCAGAATTGAGGGAACGGTCCCTTCCTGCGAGGTAGAGACTCCTAATCAGGCAGCCTAAAACGGCACCTTTCCGAACGCCGGGAGGGGCGGAACAGCAGCTGCCCTCGACTGACAGACGGGCGAATATACTTGTCACGATACCGTGCTAATAGGCGAGAATGTCCCAGCGCTGGGCCCCGTCCCCGTCTCCCTGAGCCACTTAAATCCCACATAAGCCCCGTTGGGAGGCAGCGGGCAGCGGGCGAGGAGGGCCCCGGGCGGAATTTCTTTTAATCTGCTCGGCACCTGATAACTCGCCGGCCGGCCGGCCATTTGTGCCCATCTGTAGGGGGCTGCTTGGCATGTAAAACATTTGGGGGCTGCGGGGGCCAAACCTGCTTGTGCTTGTTAACATCTATACATTCAAAGGTAGAAATAAGGGGGGATTTATTGAGACTTCGTGGCAGGTAATGCCAGACAATTAAATTCCCATCTAAAGCACCCCTAATGAAATGAACTATCCGATGCATTTGCACCTGGCCTCTGTGATCCCAAAAGCTCTTCCCCAAGAAAGCCTTATAGAAACAAAGAACCATAGAAACAGCGAGTCAGAAGGGGCCTCCCGGGCCATCTAGTCTGACCCCCGGCTCTAGTCTTAACCCTTCCCTTCCCAGCTTCAATCCCCACACATGAAGGGGACACCTTGAGGAAGGCTGATGTAATGAATTTCAGAAACAACATGCGCTCAGAGGCGCTCTTGCTATTCAGATCCCACAGGGCCACTAAAGCTGCAGATCTTCCCTGGCACGGGGACCATCAAGAACCCCCCACACAACCTCCTCCCGTGTAAAGCCCTCTGAACAGGGGGCTGCCCAGCATCTCCTCCTCACCATTCCAATCGGGAGCCCCGGAGAACGTGGGCCAAGAGCAACGAACCTTCTCCCTTGCGGCCACGGGGTCTCGAACCCGGGCCCAGCCCAGTGCTCTGACTGCGACATGCTCTCCAGACCCCGTTCCTGCCTCCCTCCGTGCTGCCAGGATGCGAACTGGCTGCGCTGATGTAGCTGTCGGGGCATCTATCCCTTAGCAAGGTGTAGTTATACCTAATTTCCACTTGCAAGCAACTCCGTTTGGCGCTCCTGGTCCCCCTCCTCCACTTTATCCACACAGCAACCCTGTGAGGTAGGCCAGGCAGAGACGTGACCTGAGGTCACACAATGGACGTCACAGCAGCCGACGCTCACGGGGTGAAGGGAGCACAGAGCCGGGCCCTGCCGAGTCCCAGGCCGGCACCGGCTGCTCCGCCGGCCCGGCTTCCTCCTCCGGACATTTTCACAGAAGCCGCCAGTGCGGAGCCGCGCCAAGGCCTGGGAACTATCGTCCGCCCCGATCTTGACCGGGAGAGGGAGAGGGCCCGAGCGGATCCTGCCCCAAATTTGACAGCGCTGATGGAGGAGGAGGAAATTAGCCGAGAACGCCGCCTGCCGCAGAGCACCTGTCCCACTGCCGGGATAAGATGTCGCGGATCCCAGGAGGGGAATGCAGGAGGCAGCTTTGCACATGGCTCTGGTGAGCTGCGCCCAGCAGGGGACAACAAAGGCTAGGGTTTCCTGGGGGGCGGGGGGGCGCATGGAGCCGGCCCTGGCCAGCGCCCGTGGGGAGGCCTGTGAGGCCGTGCGGGGGCCGCCCTCTGTCTCGGCGCAGGAGGGGTCCTGGCAGAGAGGTGAGCGCAGCGTGCTCTTTGGCGAGCAAGGGTGGGCACAGAGCAAGGGTGGGCACTGGGGGTTGGCACAGCTGGGGGCCGGTTGCGGGGGCCCCTCCCGCACCAGGACAGAAACTTGGTGAGCTACCCGGTCCTTGCCAGCTGCATGGGCCCCCTGGATACCACAGGAAGCTGCCTTGGGGTGCGCCAGCCCCTCGGCCCCTCGAACCCAGTAGTGCCAACACTGACTGGCAGCAGCGTCTGCAGAGGCTGCGGAAGGGCCTTTCCCCGGCCAGAGATGCTGGGGACGGGACCGGGAGCCCCCGCGCGAAAAGCAGGGCCCCTGCTGGGCACGACGCATCTTCCTGACACGCATGCTATGGGGCGATCTGCGCACTGAAATGCCCTCTATGGAATCCCCACACGAAGCCAGCAGAGGGCCGGATCCTGCTCTGCAGAAGCCCCAGTACCGCATGGCCCTGGGGTGGGGCTGTGGCAAAGGGCAGGCGGAAGCCGGCAAACCCCAGCCCGCTTCCGCTGCTCACTGTGACCGCCAGGCCGTGAACCGAATGAAGGCATCGCAACCTTTTACTATGGGGGCGTGCAAGAGCTGGGGGGGGCATCCCACGACTGGGGAGCTGGCGGCAAAGGGAGCTGCAGAAGGGAGTGAGAGGCTGCCGGGGGGCCGCGGGGGCGGGGGGCACAAGAGCAGAGAAGGGCCCGTCGGCGCTTCCCCTCCCCTCCCCTCCCCTCCCCGCCCCAAGGGGCGAACCCACAAACCCGCATGTGCAAACCTGCCGGGCTGGGCTGAGGCAAACATGCTCCCAGGGAGCTTGCGCCCAGCGTTCGGCTTCCAGGACGGGCCTGGGCACCAGGGGAGCCCTGGAAAGGGCCGCGTGACCCTGGGCAGGGCGCAGCCGCACCTCTGCGACCGGGTCAGCAGACGCCCGGGGAGCCTGTTCGTTTTCGCCCTCCCGCCAAGAGGGACTTCCGAGCCCGTGCCAGCCACGCCGAGGCTGAGGCCGAGGCCGAGGCCGGGAGGATGGCTTCCTCCGAGCCCCGCGAAGAAGGGGATGCCGTCGCCGTCCGGTGGGCAAGGCGGCTCTCTCCCTTCAGGTTTTCGCAAGCCCGCAATCCTGTCCGGCCACAGATGGGCAGGAGGCCATCCGAGAAAGCCACAAGCCTGGATGCCCTTACAATGGCTCCGCTCACACATTCTCCTCCGCCGGAGAGATTCCAGAATGACTCAGGAGATCGGTTTCAGCGCCCTAATCCTTAATCATTCAGTAATCCCCACCCAACGCCCAGCGAGGAGGTGCCAGCTCTGCTATTCGCATCTGAGGCTCTCCGGGATGGCTCCGGGCCGAGGGCAACAGCTGGCCCTCCATCCTGTGAGCCTGTGGCATGAGCCGGCCGGGCCGAGCCGAGCCGAGCCACGCAGCAGGGGGTGGCTGTGAAGCCGCATGGCTCCCTGCCACCCCTTGCTTTCTTACTGAGAAGAGGAGAAGAGTCGGGGTGTGGCGCCTCGGAGGGCAAGTTGCTTTGCTTTTGTCAGCTTCTACAAGAAAAGAAGATCCAGACCTTCGTGTTGAAGTCAAGGGGGCAAGGGACAAGTCGAGCCCCTTTGGGAACATCTCCAGCCCATTTCTGATTGCGGAATCAAGCTCCAACGGGGCCGAATTTCCTGGAGCGACAGGGCAGAGGGAGTTCCGGACTGGGAAGGGGCTAAGCACAACCGGGTGGCATACACACGCTTGAAATAAACACACGCTTCTCCCTGGCCTCTTTGGAAAGCTGCGTTGCTCTCGCCCTCAGAGGCAGCATCAGCGGGGCTTGCAGAAGGAAAAGCGGGTCAGAAAATGGCTCGCTACGTTTCACGTTTCCTCCTTCAAAGGCTGAGCTCAGCTGACCTGCAAAGGGCCGCGGGCCAAGGCCGCCTCCTCACTCAATGGAGAAATTAATTCGTCCTCATCTCGCTTTCCACCAAGCAGGCCCCAAAGGCTGATGGAGGCCCAGCCACCGCACCGGCAGGGCGGAGGGAACGCTCAGATACAATTTCCCATCTGGACAATGAGATGGGAAAGGATATTACTGGGGATTAGCGAAGGCTTGGCGGCCAAAGGCTGGAATACAATAAGGGTAGCTGTCCTGCAGTCCGAAAGAGCTTGTCTAATTCTGTGTAAGTTCTTCTTTCTCTCATCTTTTTAAAGAGATGGCAGAGGGAGGGAGGTGCCCGGTTGCTTTGCATATCTCTTTGAACAGAGGCTGAGCGAAAGATCAGTGTGGTATTCCTATCCTGCATGACAAATCCAGGATTGCCTGTACTCATTCGAGGCATGATAAATGATAGATTTCGCCACATTTAAAAGCGATTGACCTTCTCGGAGCCGGCAAGGGTGGAGAAGGGGGCTGTTCGGGCTGCAGGACCCGGAGCGCCGCGCCCGTCTCCGGTTACGGGCGATGCCACGGCAGCAACCGAGGGTGGCGCCTCGTGGACACGGATACCGGCAACATGCACGCTCCGCTGCGTTTCGGGGATGCTGTGATCGCGCAGCGGGCACAAAGCCATCTTTGGGGCCAAGAGGAAGGGCCGGCCAAAACGTCGCTCTCTTCCGTGCCTTTGCTGTACAGACAGCAAGGCTTCCACCTGCCCTGAGCTGACATGGCCCACCGCACTCTGCCGGCGGATTATCTGGCCACTCTGTGGTGCCACACCGAATCCCGGCACAACTTCCCAGGAAGGCCCCACCGCTAAAGGAGAAATGGACAAACACGCCCACCTCACGTGCTCTCTCTTTCCCCAATTTTGCCATTCGGTTTTGGCTCGCTGGGACTTAGAGAATCTCTCCAGACTTAAGTGTGCTTCCTGAATATTGGAAGTCCTTTCGCCACGTGGACTGTCATCAGCGTCTCCTTTAAGAGGTGCACTTTTGGACTAATTATGCTTATGATTTGGCCAGCTGCCTGGGTGATTCTGGGGCTGTCAGGAGCTCCCAGGAATCTACTTCTCGAGGTGGCTTTGACGATGAAACGGAGAGAAGGTGCATATCGGCGGCCCTGGGCTCCTTGCAGGGAAGTGGGCGTGATGGAAATATAGCAAAACAAGAAAAAAAGATAACAACAAGGGCCAAAGGGAGCGCGTACGTTCTGGAATGCCACCGTGACACTCGGAGAGGTGCGGATTTCCAAGGAGAGCACAGGTCCCCCTTCAGAGCGCGGAGGCCACCCCAACACGTCCCCGCGAGTCGCTCTGGGGCTCTTGGAGGGACTGCCCCCGGCCCTGCAGCGCTCCAGGGGCAAGAGAGCAAACTACCCCACCAGGCAGGCGAGGCGCAGTGTCGGGGATGAGGAAATGTCTCCGCTCGAGGCAGACACTGACGAGACCCCCCACGCATCCCGTTTACACAGGACTCGGGCAGGTCACATGCTGATGCGGGGGCAAAGGTCAGGCGCTTACCAAAATCTCCTTGATGGGGAAATCCCGGAGGCCCCCGTCCCTCGGAGAGTCCAGGACCACTGGGAAGCCCTTGTGAGGGGCATGGATGTAGCCAAACTCTATTTCGTCCTGCCGGGAAAGGAGAATCAGCAAGGAGGTCCTCCCTGCTGGGCAGCTGCACCGGGCTCTCTGGCCTGGGCTTTCAGCCCTGCGCTTTTCCTCTTCCCTCCCCTTCCCCTTTTCCTCTCATATGTTTTAAAGATTGTGCACATCCCATCAGGGGATGTCTGAACGGCTTGTAAGCTGCTCTGGGAGCACCATCTTGGAGCGGCTGTGGCTGAGGAACGGGGCAAGCCTGCCTTTAATCAAGAAAGAAGCCGCTGCAATTAAAGTGGAGCAGTTTAACAAATGGGCAGGGGCTTCCCCCGCACCCCACACCCTCCCCTTGATGCCCACTCACTCGTTAATTCCATTTGGCCACCACCATGACGAATGGAAGGAGAGCCTCACCGGACGGGGCCAAAGGCCCTTCTCATCCGGCACCCAAACCGTCCGCAGGCGCCACACGGGAAAAGCCCCAGAAGTGAGTCTCTCAGACCCGCTCCCCCCGGCTCCTCCCTGCCGCTGAGCCCCACACACCAGCTGCTGGGCCATGCGATTCCAGCCGCCCACTGCGGCCACAGGGTCCTGGACCCCGAGGGTGAGGGTGGGGACGAACGAACCAAACCCCGGGCCTGCAGGCCCCCAGCCCACCCTGTGGCCCCCTCACCTGCATCCAGCGGTCGCTGCGGTTCATGTACCGGGAGCAAACGTGGATCTTGCAGTTGGCTTTGTCCACCAGGTTCTTGATCTCCTTCAGGAAGAGATAATTGTCTTTCACGCTGGTGGAGGAAGAAAGAGGACGGTGGTTGACGGAGGTCTCAGAACCCCGGAAGATGCGTCCCTCTCCCCAGACGCTTCGGTGTCCCAGCCACCCGACCCGGCCACCAGCCTCCCTTCAGTGAACCGAGCCCGGTGAGAAGCCCATCAGCGAAGGTGCGATCAAAAGGCCTCCCTGGAGTTGGGCTGCCTTTGCCGCCCGCCCCGGCCCTGCCGCCTTACCTGCACACAAAAACGCTGATCGGCGGCAAGGTGTTTGGGGTCATGATCCATGGAGCAACCCGGAAGGCGACGGTGTCGGTGAAAATCGGGGTCTGGGGGATACCCTGTTGGGACAGGACCACAGAAGCCACGCAACTTAGGAACGAATGGCTGAACATCAGGGCGCCCCGACTTGCCCCACCCCAGAGACGGCGCCCTCAGCCACCAGGATGGGGCCCTTGGGTGCACACCGGAAACCAGAATCGCCCTGGGAAAGAGTGGCTTCCAGGTGTGTCCTGAACCCGTTTCCTTGGCAGAATTCCCGCCTGCACATGGGAATCAGTTAACGGGCTGAATACTGTATGGCTGAATTAAAATCAGCCGCGTTCCAGCCACACGGAGAAGAGTGCGCACAGGGATGCTGAGTGATGCCACACCGCCAGCAAGGGAAGCAAAGAGCCCTGTGGCTCGGGAAGCTGGCGAGGACGCGGCGTGAAGGCCGATCTCTGCTGGAAAGGGCCAAAGATCCATGCCGTGCCCAGAGGCTGCGAAGCGGGCCCGTTTCTGTCTCTCAATCAGGCGAGGTGATGGAGAGCAGTGGTGGGGTGCAAGGGACAGTGGCGGACATGTGGGGTGGCTGGCCCACTTTTCCTCCTCTTCGGTCTTCGCCCTCCTTTCGGCGGCCTCCTTTTTGGCTGCTGGAGACACCTGGAATGCACCTCAAACGCACGCACCTTTTGTGTGTATACCTGACCCTGGAGTTGCGCCGACCAATCTGGATTGGGGATTTCTTTCAACGTGGCTGACTGTGCTTTTCAGCAGAAACACGTCACCAGATCAGCAGACGGTGGGTGGGAGTTATATTTTTATGCAGCCGCGGCCCCCCAGAAGTCATGCGCAGCATTCCGGCCGCGGGCGGCAGAGAACCCGAGAAGGCCGCGTGGCTTAATTGAAAACCAATCGCTTTTCCGCAGCCCAATTTACATGGCTCTAAAAAGAGCGAGGCAGGGAGCGCTCGCTGCGGAGAGGCCTGCCGCGGCCAGAGGGCGAACAAAAGGTGCCACTTGAGAGGAAAGGTCCCTGCGCTGGCGCATTAGCCGTGCGAAGGGAAGTGTTGAGCCGAAACATCAGCAGCTCCTTCTGCACTTACATGGTGCGGGCTGCCCGAGCGGGAGCCGGTGGCCAGCCACGGGGCCCGTCCGTGGCCAGCAGGGAGGCCACGTGGCACAGGCAGCACCCGCTGGGCCCCCACCGATGGGTGGCCGTCAGACCTGCGGGACCCATTTTGGATGTCTTTCACTACATCCCCGTGAGTCTAGCCGGAGCAAGCAACCCTCACACAGGCAGGTGCCAGGAGTTCAAGAGCAGGGGGTTCAAGAACACGTTTATGCCCGGAATTGGTGATCAGGACCGTTCACACAACAGGTGCCTCCTAGTTCCCCCTTGCAATCTTTTTCATCCATCTTAAGTCCTTTCTGGGGACGGGAAGGGAGCCTTTGAGTCACTGAGTTAGACGGTTAAACTGCTTCTGTGGTGTTTGACCTCTAAGCAGCACACCCTGCAAATGCCAACAATAGAATATGAACGCCAACGTAAAAGCCATCACAAATGCGTCCAAACGCTGCAGGGAGTGTAAAGCAGCCTCGATGCTTGTTCGGCAGTTGGGGTCCCCTGAGAAGCTGGTGCAAAGGACCCAGAGATGGAGCGGGAGGCCCGGATCCCCGTCCCTCGAAACCTCCAAGCATCAAGAGGCTCCTCCAGTGATGGAGGGAGGGAGGGAGGGAGGGAGGGGAGAGGGAGGGAGGGAGGGATGGACCTGAGACAGCTGTCTGTGTCTTCCTGCCGGTTTGGGTGCCTGCCTCTAAGGAAGCCGCGGCTGCAAAGATTCTGTGCAGGGCACCGTCCGACGTGTGTTTAGGCAGGAAAAGTCTCCGGAAGAGCGCGTGGGGCTTTCTTTTTAGAAGCTGCGCCCCACCCTCTCGCATGATACTAGACCCCTCGCCGGGTTCTTCCATGAAGCTGAACGAACGCTGGGAGCCCCGGGAGAGGGAAGACGCGAGGGGGCCTGGGCAGATGCGCGGCTGAAATGCCACCCAAGGGCCACGCGCGCCGATGGCTGTAAAAGGGCATGAGGGAGGCTTGCGGAGACGGCGGGCCCAGCCAGGGCTCAGCGGGACGCTGCCGCCCCTGATTTATGGGACGCGCCCTTCCAGCGCGGAGGCCGCCGCACCCCTCCGCTTCGAACCTCAGCGACCGGCTCCAGGAGGCTGACGTTGATCTTGACGAGCCCGTTGAAGCTGTCGTCCGGGAAGCGGAGGCCCTCGACAAAGAACTCCATCTCTGCAGAGCCCCCCGTGTACTTCACCACGTGGTAGAGCTTCCTCCGGCCCAGGATGTGGATGTAGCGTTGGCCGAAGAACGGATCTGTGGGTGGAGGGGGAGGGCTGTTTAGCGCAGACGTGGGTCAAGAGGGGTCGGGGTCTCCCCGGCTCCCGTGCAAGGCGCCGCCTGAACCCGGAGCCGGCTGCGTGCAGGCCTTCCCCTCCGAGGCCCCTCGCTGGGTGCCCGTCAAA
The DNA here is from genome assembly GCA_023646645.1 of Varanus salvator macromaculatus. Classification (NCBI taxonomy): domain Eukaryota; kingdom Metazoa; phylum Chordata; class Lepidosauria; order Squamata; family Varanidae; genus Varanus; species Varanus salvator. The sequence continues at coordinate 13,195,410 of JAIXND010000800.1, read as the reverse complement.
GGGGCTCAGGCGGGTGCCTCCAAGAGACGAGCCCTTCCCGGCTACGGGGCTGCATTGATGGCACCTGCATTTATGGGGCCCCAAAAGCGGAGCACCCCGTGTTTGGGCAAAGGGGCTGTCACTCGATCTGGGGGAAAGAGCTATGTGGCTCCCTGTCTGACGGAGAGCTGACCCTGACTGTTGACGGATCTCAGGCTCTAAGCAAAGTCAACAAGTCCAGGGAGGATGGCCTGCCTGAAACGAAACTTTAAGGGGCAGGCAGACGGAGCTTTCTTGTTTTTAAAACTGGTCCTTGCGTTCAGGTGGTCCAAATCCTTCACCAGAAAAAACTGGATTCTGGGGGCATCTCTGAGTTATTAAAGTACAGTGAGTGGGCACAGAATTGCCACAAAGGCAACCGGCTGGCATGAGAAGCCCATTTGCTACTGAGGGGAGGGGTATTATGGGGGGCTGGGTGGACCGGAGACCAGTATAAGGCCACGAGGAGAACCCTGGAGGAGGAGACTCCCTGCAGAAGCTGGCAGGACAGGCCAGGTGGGCCGCCGTAGCCCGAAAACACCTCCACCGTGGCTTGCCTTGCCCCTCCTCTTTACCTCTTACGCTGCTTTCCGGAGCACTTTCTAATGCTGACTTCTCCTGGCCCAGCAAACAGACTCGGCCCCCTTCCTCGTGTCTAACCCCCCCGCCCCTGCCTGGCCGCCTCCCCGGGATCTTTCGGAGAGCCGCTTCTGATTGAGAGTGAGCGGCTGAGTGCCGAGTCCCCCCCCATCCCCGGCCAGCTCTAATTGCAGCGGCTCTGTTGGCAGGTGGGCAGGTGGGCGGGCGGGGGTCCTTCTCCGGGTACCAATTAAGTGCCCGGAATGTTGCAGACATCAGGGGTCCTTGTTCATTAGACGTGTTGATGGAGAAGGCCGTGGATTTCCAGGCGGTTCTCGGTGGAAATGAGCTGCGGGTGCCAGGACTGTACGCGCCTGGAAGAGGCTAAAAGTGGCCGCCTGCTCACGGGAGGCAGAGACTTCCCAGCAAGAGCCAGGCGGTGGGAGACTCCATCTTGCGGGCCCCCCCAGCAGCTGTAGACAAAGCCGCACACATCTTCCCGGGATGGATTCCCCCAGCAAAGGGCAGAAAGGGGGCCGGTGTCTTGCCCGTCAGAGGCTTTCTGTTCTCTCTAAGCCCAATTTTATTTACATAGTTCAAGTTTTGGAAGCTTTAAAGCGTTCCTGCTCGGAACGAAGCCTCCAGATGCCGGTCCATTCTCTCCAAGTCCCCTGTGCTGACGCATATTCCACGCATGTTAGGGTTGTGGCATCTGGAGGGGCATCTCGGCCTTTTAGAATGGGGAAATTTGCCCTCGGTTCAGTGGGGCAGGAGGGGCTGCGCTCTCTCCCCTGACTTAATTAGTGTGGGATAAGCGTCATAGGGCAGGTTTCAGCAAACATCAAAGCAGAAGACACGGGGAGGGAAAGAACAGCGGAGCGCATGACAGAGGGGAGGAAGGGGGCGGATGGGACTTACTCTGCAAGTAAAAGACTCCGACTTTGTCAGTGTCGCTCATCGGAATGTGAAGAACCATTTCGTATCCGGGGGGCAGCCGGTCCGGCCCTTTTGTTCTCAGGATCATGCGGGACATATCATCCAGATCTGGGGGTTCGATACCCCGGAAATGGTAAGCAAGGAGAAGTGGGGAGCGAGCCCACAGACGCCAGGGGCCGAGCTGCCCGCAGGCGGCTTTCTGGGTGACGTGCCTTGGCTGGGATCGGCGCACCGGATGCCTCCGTCCCCCACGCACTGGGCCGGCCCCACGCCGTTCGTGCCGGCAACGCGAGGGATGGGGGAGCCGCACAGGGGCCTTGAGCCCCTGGGGTACCTTCTCAGATGTGCTTCCAGATCTCTTGGCCTCCCTGCTCCCTCCTTTACCGTCCGTGTGCCCCACAAGGATGCCAGCCTGCTCTCTAAAAGCAGCTATCCATCGCTCTGCTCAGTGGAGAGGCTGAGCTGGTTGCTTTCTCCCTCAATGGCCCTTGGAATCCATCAGCGCAGTCCGCTCTGCCCAGCCCTTCTTCCAAGTCAGGGGTGTCAGACCTCCACCACTGAGCTACAACCCCGCTCTCCAAAATAAGGATTCTAGTCCTCATGGTTCTGTGCAAAGGTCTGATGTAAAGGAAACTGCTTTCCACAGAATTGGCCCGTCAGTGCATATAAACCGGCAGTGTGCAAAGGGGTGCTGAGCCTGCTCTGGCGCCACAGCCCCGTGGCTGGAGCTGGTGGGCCAACAGGACAGGGTCCAAGTAGCAAGCACGCCTCACGTACCTTGCTTGGAGAATATCTTGTCGTCCTGGCAGTCTTCCATGCCAATGAAAGGGTTTTCCCTGTCGCAGTTCACGAGGAGGATGGCGCCCTGCCCGTCGGGGCCCCAGCTCCACGACGCCTGGAATGGCAACCCTGGAAGTTAGCGCAGAAGGCGGGGCTCGCATAAACCACCCGTCCCCAACCCGGTGCCCCTTGGGGGTCAAGGGCACAGCCGCCATCCCGTCCAGGCAGCGCTGCCCATGGCTGGCCGGGGCCTCCTGGGGGCCGCTGACTCTCTTCGGCCTAACCAGGCACCCCAGAACGTTTTCGGCCACTCCAGCTCCCCTGAACTGGCAAGCGCCAGATGTGCTGGACGCGAGGGGCGTGATTCCCAGCCGGCCCTGGCCGGGCGTGTCGGGGCTTGTGGTCCAGCCCATCTGGGAAGCACCGCATTAGACAGACCGCGCCGGAGGGCAGTTCCCTCTCCAGGACCCTGGGAAGCACAGCGTCCAGCCCCTTGCGCGTTGAAACGCTGCCCTTTGCGGGGCGCCCCGGGGGTCTTCCCGGGCTCCACTGCGCGGAAGAGCAACCTGCTGACGGCCCCGGGGAAGCATGAGGCCTCCGTTGAGGGAGGACCGCAGCTGGGGATCGCCATCTCAGCAGGGAGGCTGGGGGGAGCGCGGGCAAGGAGGCCTCGGTGCCAGGTATGCGCGGGGGTGGGCTGCACGGAGCAGAGCGACCGCCGCACAGCGTGTCCCGGCTCTGCCGCACGAGGGGGATTGTCCCTGGCAGTCTAAATTCCGCGCGGGCTCCAGGGCTCCAGCCCGAGCTGACCTCGGTCCGGCCCCCTGGTAGGATTACGAGCGCGTTCTCCTTCCACCTGGGCCTTGGGGCAGAGCGCCGTAATGGGGACTGGCCTTCTGGGGGGGGGGCACTTCCGTTCCCAGGCCTGCATCCTCATCCCAGAGATTCAGGTGCGTATACAACAGGTACGGTGGGGGCAGAGAGCCCCCGGCTGCTGCCCGAGCCTCACCCGTTCGTCTGTTTGGGATGTGGGGGGGGGTGGCAGCATCACGTTGCTTGGCTTTCCTCCGTTCAGATCTGATCCTGAAAGGAGCTGGATGCCTTTTGTGGTGTGTCTGCCGGTGGGGAGACCGTCAGCCTCAAGAGCAAAGGCTGGGAGCCACCAGAACCGGTGGCTGCCAGGCAGACCCGCGAGGGCCCCCGAGTGCCGTCCTCACCCCCATCCGCAGCAGGAGCTTTCCTGTGGGGGGCAAGGCAGGGCGGCGGGGCTCCTGCTCCTCCGTGCATGCGGCTGCCGGTGCTCCTCAGTGGGAGCCTGGCCAGAGCTCCCTAGGCTTCCAGCGGCCTGGCCTGCGGGCAGTGGGGAGCCCTGCGAAGCAGACGAGCCGCTTGGGGAGCACAGGGAGGGGCCGGGAGGCTTCTCAGGACCCTGCGGCTGGAGGGAGGCGACTTGGAGGGTCTTCGAATTGTCGAGCGAGCAGGAGGAAGAGTGCCTCCGTGGAGGGAGGAGGTCCCCTGTGGCGCTTGACCTGCTCCCTGAACACCCCCGGCAAAGACGCATCGCTTAAACAAACAAACCGCTCAAAGGCACCTTGGCGCGGATTGTGGAATCACCTTGTTTGGGTTGTTCCTCTCCACCACCCCGTCGCGGTCGGCGTCCGCGTCCAGCGAAATCTCTGGAAAGACACGACTGGTAAGCACACGGTTCCCGTTTTGAGGGACTGCCAGGAACCCTCCTGCGACCCCGACAGCCGTGGGGCATTGTGAGGATGGGGAGACACGTGCCCGAGGCTTGCGGCCGGAAGAGAAACGGACGCGACTCTCCGAAAGGGCGCCTGGGGACCATCGCTGCCCGATCGCCCTCGGAGCCCGAGAGGAAGGAGAGAAACCGGCTGATCCGGCAAACGACCTTTTGTTCAGCGTCGCCTGGGGCTTCGAATGGGCAGGGGCCCGTTCGTTGGTTGGCGTGCCAAGTGCCCCGGGCTGAGGCAGAGCAAGCCAGGGAAACGGGGAGGAGCGGGGGCGCCCTTTGGGCCAGGAGGTGCCTGGACTCACCGATGCCAGTCAGGAAGATGCCCGCCTGGTCGATGGGGTGGCCGCCGTCCTCGTCATAATAGTTGACGGTAACCTGTGGGGTGGGGGGAGGGGGACAGGCCAGGTGAGCGTATAAAAGGGGGAAGGGAAGGCAGCGGAGCCATGGGCAAGGTGTCCTGGGCTGGGCCAGTGCCACCCGGCCTGGCGCAGCCGAGGGCTCTGGGTGGCCCTTTCCGCAGGGGAGGGGGCCGTGGGCAGAAGCGAAGGCGGGCTTCTCCTCTGCGCTCCCCTTTGCACAGCAGCAGCCTCAGCCTCTCTTGCAACGCGGGAGGAAACGATCCGCAGGGGAGTCATGGCGCCGCAACGATCCCTCCAGGCCCTGGCACGTGCAGCCCGCCTGGCTCAGCAAGACGCACATTTGCCCCCGGCAGAACCTGATCTCCCTCCACCCCAAGACATTTTATTTATTTAGTTATTAAAATATTTATAGGCCGCCCCATTGCACTGAAGCCTCGGGGCGGCTTACAACAAAATTAAAATACAAAAATGAGGTAAACAATATTAACGTATCCCTCCCCCTCCCCATTACCCTCGGTGCATCTCGGCAAACAAAATAAAATAAACCATAACTTAAACCCTAAAAACCCTAAAAACCCCAAAATAAATAATAAACCCAATAAATAAATCAAACCAACCACCAAAACAACAATAATTCATCATAAACATATAAACAAATCAATCAACCCAAACCAACACTAACAATTAAAATAAGACTTAAATAAATCTTATTATTTATTTTGGGTCCGTCCAGGAGGGGGGCGGGTGTCCCTCCTTGGAGGGGGGCAGTCCTCGCTTTGAGCAACTGCCAGAGGCCCAGACGGTGTGTGGAGAGCCACCCGGTTCCACTTTAAGGTAAGGAGATGGGACAGGCGAGCGCATGGGTCTTCCGCATGGTATGAGACGGAAAAAGTTTCTCCGGCAATTGTGCAGACCACCTTTCCCTAGAGGAATGCAAGCATCCCCCGCTCTGGCCATGCCCTTCCTCCTTTGCGATCGCTCACGAGCGGCCACTCTGGTGCGCGCCCTCACTTTGTTGTCATTGGCCTCGGTGCTGGGCCGTGTCATCTGGATCCTGAGGATCGTCTTGGGGTCCAGCGGCCACTGCTTCCCGCCATTCGCGGGCGCTGGCTCGGCTTGGTCGCCGGTCACCACGTCCACGTCCACGTCATCGGAGTGCTTCACGCTGAAGGTCACGGCCTCGGCTGGAGAAGCTCTGCAAAGGAGAGTGAACGAGGCTTGTGGAGAAGTACGGAGAACGCGGCTTCCCTGGCAGCGGGGAGGTTCCAACTAGCCTGCTTAGCCACAGCAGGACCGGGGGCTAAATCCAGCCTTCCGGAGTCCCCAGGTGGCCCCTTCACCCCACCCGTTTCCCCAGCCAGGGACGGTTCGGTGCTTCCCAGCTTTTGTGGAGTCGTTCGTTCCCTGTAACCCCATGGGTTGAAACACCCTCCTAAGGCTTGACTTGCAATATGATCTTTAAGCACAAATATATTAGTATTTTTGGCCCCATCCGGCACCGATATGGAATTCTAAAGTTGCGCTTTATGGTTTTATGGCACTCGAACAGCTTCGGTTACTGTGCAGCACAGAAATGTGATAGATAAAATTAACAGTGTTTTAATTGATCAGCCCAGCCAATAAAGTAATTACATATTGCCCCCCTAATCCCTTTCTATTTTCGTAAGCAGATGCAAAATCGCCCTGCTCCGAAATGTGCTCTGACCCATGGACAGAACTGCTCTTTTCGTCAAAGCACACACATGCAAAGGTTTCTCATTGTCTCGTGGATTTCCTCTGGCCCATCGTTAGCTATCCTGCAAAGGCAACAAGCGTTGCAGAAGCTGATCTGTTCTGAGATCAAACCAAGAAATTCAGCGGCCTTGAATTTCCGGCCAGGCTCTGCTGAGAAGGAGCAGCCAGACAACATCCTCGGTGGGTTGGAACTCCTCCCGTAGAGCCCGATTTTCCCAAGAGCGACTCTCCAGGGCCTGGCTGGAGCTCCGTGGGTTTCAAGGTCGGGAAAGTAACCTGAATCCCAAGTCTGTTTGGCTCTTCAGGGGCCTGCCCACTTCACCCTTTGGGACTCATTGCATTCCCGCATCTATTTTTAAGTGCCGGGTCAACCATGCCCTGGACGCTGTGGGAGCTGGGGCGCCTGCAGAAGCCCAGGCCGGCCCAGCCACCTGGAAGAGAGAAGTTGACTTAGCAGGTTGCACTTGGCCGAGACGTCTCGGGCACGGGGAAACACCACGTTGGTCCACGGTGTCGCCCCTCGGGGGCATCTGTGCCCAAGCGCTCGATGCGGCCGACTCGGAGAAGCGCACGTTCTCGCCTGAATGTCTTAAAAAGCCACGGGGGGACGAGGGTCATTAGGCGCCTCAAATCTTCCCCGTGATTTCAGTGAAAGCAAAGGAAGGGGAATCAGGGCAGCTCCTTGAAATCAAGGCGCAGAACCTCTGGGGCTCCGCCTGGCCTCCAGGAATCCCACAGTGGCCGGCCATGTCCTCTGCCCTCGGTCCCACCCGAAGCACAAGCCATTTGGTAGCTTGGTGTGGAGCAGTTTCTCGCAAAGGCTGAAATGCTCCCCCTGCGTTTGAATGGCTGGCTGAGAGCCTTACAGTATTAGGGTAAACGATGCTGGTGTTTTTGGCCTCACCCCGTTCGCGTTGGTCTCGCCCACCGCCAGAACGTGGCCCCCAGGAGGGTCTCCAAAGGGGAAAGGGCCCTGGGGCTGGAGGAGGTTCAGGCCACCCGCCCCCATTGCAGGCGAAGCGAGAAGGGAGAGTGACAATCCCTAAAAGTGTTTAGACTGCAAGCTCCATTCAGCTCTGTTTCTAGCGACCCGGCACTTGCCAGTGCTGCTTTTAGCAGAAAAAACCCCACAATCGGTGCAGGACCATGGGCATCTCAAATGCCCTGGCAGAGCGCCTGGCACAAATGGCTCGTTGAGCAAACGAACAAAGGACAATCGGTGGCGCGAGGCATTCGCCGTGACAGGAGGGGCTTATGTTGGATTACGGAGCCCTCGCCGCACGGGAGACTGTGCAGCAGCACAAACAGCCGGCCGGGACGGGCCAGGGCGGCCCAAACCGGCGCGCTCGCCTTCATTTGCTCCGGGCTCAGCGCCGTCTCCCAGGCGGTGGCCGGGCACCCGAGCAAGCAAGTGAAGCACCCCGGATCCTCTGCAGGCCGCCTGCCCTTCCTGCCCAGCAAGGAGCAGCCCCTAGCTTTCCCCAGCATGCGCAGGGTGGGAGCAGCTCCCTGGCAAAGGGGAGCCCGCCTTGCCAGCCGGTCCTTGGGAACAAGTTGCTCTGAAGTGTAAGGTGACTCTTAGGAAACCATGGGGCTTTTCTTTGTCGCTGAAAAAGCGAGGATGGAAAGGAAGAGCTGAATTTAAAGCCAGTCCCTCATCCTTGGAACGCGGGATCCAAACACATGAAAAGTATCTTTCTTGCCTCACCAAACAGCCTCTACAAATTACTTCCTGCCTCAGCCCAGCACCTTCTTTTCTCAGAAGAATTTTCTTTCTTACTTTTTCTTGCTTTTTGAACTCTGACAAATCATAAAAATGCGTTGAGAATAAGGGCATGCTCGTGGTTTGAAGAGAGCACCCCTGCCCACGCCTCGCGCTCCAGTGGGCAAGGCACCCCTGACTGAAAAGCGCTTCAGGCTAGGAAAAATGGGATCCACCTATAAAGGCAGCCTAAAATTAGTGAGCTAAATCTTCGCTATGTCTTGTTTTTATGACATTGTGCTGATTTAAATTAGTGAGTAAGTGTGCGGTACAATGCACACTTCCCTAAGATGGACCTGCTTTGGAATAAGCCCGCGAGGGATCGCCCTGCACGGCTTCCCACAAGGCAGCCACAAAGTCTGCAGGCGAGTCACTCAGTGGCTCAGCTCCGTTCGGCTCCTGGAGCAGGGGAAGCCGTGCCTCTGAGCTGAAGCAAAGGGCTTCCCCCTCATGCGCAGCAAACACAACCTAGCTCTCTGAGATAGATAATTTAGCAGGTACGCATAGCGGGCCGGAATTTCTGGGCGTTTCAGAAATCCTGTGCCCGCAACGAAGGTGATTAAAACATAATGGAGACTTAAGAAAAAACGGGGAGGGTTGCAGGGAGATAAATTTAAAACTCTTGAAACCTGAACTTGAGGACCCAAAACTTCTCCACTGGCCTTTGCGAAGACAGGAGCTATGACAAATCTCCCCCTCAGCAGCCGGGACTGACACATCACTCAATCCATCTCTAGCACCCGACATGCGAAGCCAAGTTATCGCCAAAATGAAACATGCAAGCGTTTAAGGACAGAGGTAAATCCCGGCCTCACAGCCTCTGCTGCATGTGGAGAGAGCCCTCAGGCTGGATCAGGCCATCTTGCCCAGTGGTCAGCCAGCTCCCATCGCGAGCCCACCAGCAGGCCGGGTGCAGCAGCCCCCTCCTGGCCCTGCTCCCGGGGACTGGTGTGCACCGGCACATGGCTCTGGCCCTGGGGGGGCACCTGGTGGGTAGGACCAGTGGCCATCTCCCTGCGATGGCCGCAACCTTCACGACAAAAGAGCTCCAACTAACTCGAAAGCAGCACACTTCTTGGCCAGCCGAGAAAAGGGGTTTCCTCAGTCCCTCAGCTCCAGCCCTCAGCAAACGCTTTTTCATGTTTCGAGGGCCCCAGAGAATCAGAGCCCAGCCACTACATCAAAAAGGGGGCTGCAAAAGCAGGACCCCCCAGACAATCTGTGCCCCTTGGGAGAAAAGGTGCAGGAAACTGCACCAGCTATTTGGGGAAGCGGAGACAGTGAGGAAGAAGGAAGCGCTGGCCACCAGCAAAAGAGAGAGAGAGAGAGAGAGAGAGAGAGAGAGAGAGAGAGAGAGAGAAGTCAACATGCAAGAATATCTAATGGACAGAGGTTGCTTCAACCCCAAGAAAACTAAAAATGGAGGAATCGTGCCTGCTAGATGGGGAATGCAGAAGTGCGTGTGTTGGGGGTGGGGGCAGCAGGGCTGCCAGAAGGGACGAAATCCACGCTCAAGTTTTGGGCTGGGGCGGGCGGCAAGAGGATTGGAGCACCGCAGGGCTTGTGGGGGAGAGGGTCGTGGGAAGGAGCTCTGCTCGGGGGACGCTGGGGGGGAAGGTCCGAAGCGGCAGTCCGGGGATGCGGCACCCGCTGGAAGGCGCGCACCATGGAGGCGCACCTGTCGTAGCGGAGGGTGCGCGGGTGAAGAAAGGGCGGCAGGGGGAACGAACAAAGGGGCAAGGTAAGATGGGGGTCTCCCCATATGGGAATCTGGGGGGGGAGCACAGAACCGCCCGCGTGGGCTCGGAGCGAGGCTCTCCGGGGGCGGCCAGCTCACCCGTAGACGTCGGTGGAGAGCTGGGTGCCCACCACGCAGACGGCCTCGATCCGGTTGCCGTACTGCAGGCGGAGCGTCCGATCGCGCAGCATCTCGCCCAGCGCCGGTCTGCCTCCTCGTCCGCGGCGGCGCTGCCCGTCCGGCAGGTGCGGCTGAGTGCGCGCCCCGCCTGCCCGCGGGAGCCAGCTCGGCTCGGCCCGGCCCGGCCCGGCCCGGCCCGCCCCGGGGGCGTCGACCTCGCCGCGCCGGGACAGCCCCCTCCGGGAGGGCCCGGCGGCCGGCGGTATTTTTAGAAGGGGGGCTGGGCGCGCAGCGCTGCGCCGTCGCCCTCGCGCCTGCCTCTGAGCAGCTGCAGAGCGCGTGGTGCCTCCGCCTTGGGGAGCGCCCAGACCGGCGCCCCCCGCCCTGGCACCCGCGGCCCTGCGTGGGCGCAGCCCCTCGCCCTCGGCCACGTGGACAGCAGCGGGCGCGGAAGTCTGCGCGGAGGCGCTCGGGCGGTTTCGATTCGGAAAGGGAAGCGAGAACCGGGGGCGCTTCGGGCGCGAGCCGCGAGTTGCGCAAGGAGTGGACCGTGCCAAGCGACCCGAAGGCTTTCCGGGCGGCCCCCGGCCCCCCACCAACGAGCGGGCTCTCCTTGCCGGCTTGCGCACGAGCCGAGAGGAGGGTCCGTCTCATTGTGCCGATCTTGCGTCAGCCAGCCGGGCCCTCGGTCCCTTTTCCCGAGGAGCGTGACGCAAAGACTCCAGATAAAACAGCCCGCAACTCCTGCTCCGCCAGTTCCTCGGAGTGGACGGATCTCTGTTGGACTGAGGCAAAGCACCCTGCGCGGGCCCTGCCTCGGGGAGGGCGAGGGGTGTGCGGCCCTGGACCCATCGTGCGGGGTTCTTGTAGGCCAGCTGGCTGCGCATGATGGGAGCTACAGCTCCTTGGGCACACTGGCCCCCGTGCCGGCCTCGCCTGCTACCACACACCTGCGGGGAAGGGCACGAGTCCAGTGAGCAAAGGCAGCTGTGGCATCTCCCGCTCTCCGGCACCCCTCTTGGGACCAGGCTCTCGCCAGTCATGCTGGCGGACTCTTGACGCCGTCTTCACCTAATGGTACTTCACTGCCTGTGGCAATCCAAAATTTGTCCCAACAGCTCTCGCCAATCTTGCACGCAACTTCTATGAATTCGAACCACAGATGAACATCTCTCTCTCTCTCTGCCATGTTGATGAAGAGGGCATCCTCTTGTGAGCTGGCCATATGCTCTTAAGGGTAGCCATCCCAAGGCCGACTGCCCCTCAGCGGAAAGGCTGCCAGGGATGGGAAGCCGGGCTGCCTGCCCACTGTTCTGCTCACGCTGGAGACGACGACGGCTACAACGGTTTCCGCGGCGGAGAGCAACTCTTCTGCTCGCATTGCTCTGGACTCTCCGTGGGGCAGAGGCTATGGAGACTGGGCTTCCTTGAGTGCCGGCCTTTACCACGGCGCCGTGGGTCCTCGGAGGCAGGAGAGCGTGTCTCTCTGTGGGGACGCGGGACTTTCCGCGTCGTGCCCGGGAAGGCTCTCACGCGTGATGCCAACAGACTCTTCACGTCCTCGGCATTCCGCCACGGGGCGACCCAAGTCCTTCTGGTTCCGCTGAAGCCGATACGGCTCAGGTTACCCCACAAAGGACAGCGCGGTGCACGCAGCAGGATTTATACGGTGCATCGCTGGCCCTCTCGTGAACTGCCGGAGCTCCCGGGGACGAGGGCTGGCGGGGACACCTGCAAGGGTGCAGCTCCGGGCTTTCCGAGCCCAAAGTCCCTGTGCGGCCCTGGCACCTCCATGCAGGGCGGTCGCCTCGAAGGCAGGTTCTGCTCTGGAATCAGCGTAGTTCAAACACCAGAACGTGTGGACTTTCGAAAAAGCGGGTCACCTCTGGGCATGTGCAGAGCGATACTTGCAAATACAACACGGGTAGCAGGACAAGTTTCTGAACCTTTGTGACTTGTGCTTTGGCACTAAAGCCAGGTCCTGATTTACACAGAGGGAGAAGAAATTAAGGCTTTCAATTCCCCTAAGAAAAGCTTTTAAGGATGGCATCATGCTATGGCTTCCATCGTTCACCCACAATTTTTTTCGAGGCAAGTGCCCCCTTGTGGTAAGCCATTCTCAGTAACATGTCTCCAACTTGCTTCCAAGTAAAGCGCTGCTTTAAATAACCTTCATTTAAAAAGGAAACTAATTCGGCTTGTTGTACACATGAGGACTAGTAACACACCTTCCTTTTACAGTAAGAGAATGAGTCCTCAGAGCTTTCATCCATTCACAACTCGGGAGATTTAGTCTTTAACATGGCACAACATCTGTTACTGAAAGTCGGAGCACTGCAAATCCAAGGGAAAGTTCCTGAGGCTCCGGGGGCTCCGGGGAGGGGGAATGCGAAGGCTCGCAAGCCTGCCGAAATAGATCCGGGTCTTTAGAAAATAGCTTGAATAAGTTTAACGCTCTGCGGAGAGCCTTAAAATAGAATGGGCATCTGTCGTCACCTCTGGCAAGCCGCATGCATCCTCCTCCCGAGAGATGCCCTTCGTGGAGCTCCTTGAGGCCAACGCCTTCGGCTCCGATGAGCGACGGGAAGGGGCGACCTGCCTGTGCCCCTTCGCTCCCTGTTCCCGTTTGTTCTGCAGAAAGCCCTTTTCTCTCTGCTTCCAGAAGCAAGCACACCTGCGCCCCTCCTGCGTGAAAGCAGAGACGGCACAGGCTCGCTTTCCCCTGAGCTGTAATACGAGCTCATGCGGGCTGAAAGCTAACCGGACCGTGCCCGCCACCTCATGTCCAGCTTGCTGGGAGCACCCGAGAGCGAGCGGCCCTGGCGAATCGGACCAAACGCTGTCCAGCCCGGCCCGCCCTCCCGTTCACACGGGGGGCACCCAGATCACCCACGCTCTGGGGCGGGCTAAGCATGCGGGTTTGCCCAGTGGGGAGGGCGGAATCCAGGCAGCACCCCCTGTCTAGAAGTGGAAGCACCAGAGGCAGCATCGGAGACGGCTGGCGGTCGCGCCCTCGGGGGCTCATTACAGGGGCAATGCTCGGCTCCGCTTTTCTCCTGGGCTTCCCCACCGCCTCTCTTCTCGCCAAGGGATGGGAGGAGAGGCAGAGCGGCTGCAGGGCATCTTCGGATGGGCAGGGCGGGGAGGCCTTCCAGCCTCTGAGAACCGTGCCTGCACTTAGCGCTCGCTCCGCTAGATGTAGCCACATCACCGCAGCTGACCGGGGAACCAAGCGCCTGGCTCCACGGCCGAAGGGCCGGCGCAGTTCCTGTGCTGCTGGGACTGGCATCTCTTCGGGTTGCAGAAGGCCGCTTGAGGTGGAGAGCCGGCGAGGCAACCTGGACGAGCGAGCCAGGATCTGGCCCTCGAAAGAGCCTCGGCTGCCCGCTCTGTCACCTCACGCTCGCTCCTCCTGCCTCTCAAAACACTGGATTGACGCCTGCTTTTATGAAAATAGCCAAGGAGACAAGTGGACCAAGAGACCGAGTGGCCGACCGGGCTGGTTGCAAAGCGAGACGTTTGCTCATGCCGCCCTGGGAGGTGCCCCGGCGCGACGAGTGGGCGGATCGGTCTGCAATGCTGCGGAGATGTGCGTGACGGGTCCGGCGATGATCACGCGTGAGGGAGGGAGACGGTCCGGGTGCCGGGCACGCGTGCCCTCAAGCACGGCTGCCGTGAGTCACAAGTGGGAGGACGCCTGGAGGCATCTCGTCATGGGGGGCGTGTGGACCCGCCGAAGCTGCCCTGTGCCGAGTCCGCCTCTTGGCCCATTTGGATTCCAGTCCTCGTTCTTCTCAATAAAGAGCTGGTTTAAACAGGACCATCACGGCTGCCTTTCTCACGAGCCAGACCCTTGGTCCATTTGGGCCCTCACTCAAATTCTGATTTGCAGCAGCGTCCGGGGGCCACAATTGGGGGGGGGGCGCACAGGCAAAATGGCCCAGGTCCGAATGCCAAAACCTCCAGTATATTTTCACTTCAGGCAGAAGCTGCCAGCGACCGACCATTAGGAGAGGGGCAGAATTGGGATGCCCCGTTCGTTCTCTCTGCCCCGCACGCCCCAGTTTTCACGGACACCCTCAGCTTTTCCTGGGCTGCGCCGCTTGCACACGAGTGAGACGGAGCGACCCCCACGCCCCACACGGCCCGGACCATGAAATAAATCCTCCCGCGACGAGAGCAGCGGCTCAGGAACTGGGTCTGCGGCTGCCGCTTCCCTTCACTGCCCGTAATTAGCCGGCAAGGCTTTGAAAAACACCGGCTGCAATTAAGCACGTGGCACAATAATTAATACAAGCAATTAGTGCTTAAGGAGATGATTAAACCTCCCAGACAGGCATGCCACTGCGTTGGGGCCTGATCAACACGAGGGCCGGGCTGGGTGTTCCCCCGGGGGGAGCCGCGGTGGGGGCCCGGTGAGGGCGGCCGCCGACAGGTGGAAGAAGAGCCCCCCCGGCTCAAGAGGGACCCCCAACCAGTCTCCAACATGGCACCCACACAGCAGGACTTCTCTCTTGGCCCCGCTGGGCCCCCTGCTTGATTTTTGGCAGGGGGGATTAAAACGGCTTTCGATGCTGCCCAGGACTTTTGATGGTTTTGTGTTTCGGGGCAGTCCTAGGCATGTGAGCCAGGGAGCAAGCGCCCTGAACCCCGTGCCAAGTGGCACGTTCCAGCCTGCGAGGCTCAGCAGTATCTTTCAGGGAAGTCCTTTCCTAGGTTTACGTGAGGGGGGGGGTCAGCCCCGAAAGCTCAGCTGTGATAAAGACCCCCTCAGACCCCCATGCTGCTGTGCGCAGGTATCTCAACACAGGGCCGCCGGCCACACTGCGTCCCGACCCGGCACGAGCCACCAGCGGGGTTCCTTCAGCTCTCGGGCTGCCCAGGTGCACAGAGGGAAGCGGCCAGCTTGGCCCTGGGTTACAGAGGGGTTTAAGGCAAGACGGGCCCATCTTGAGACAGAGGAGCAAAGCGCTGGATGAGAGAGGCCTCTGGTCTAAGAACTAATTCGTTTGGGTATTATTGCTAGGTTTTCAATCTTGATAATGACGTTTTATTTCGATTTCATATCTGTTTTTCTCCTTATTGTAAGCCGCCTTGAGACTATGGTAATAGGCAGCATATGAATGAGAGTATAAACAAGGACTATGTCAGCACGGCTCGTCTCGCGAGATTCGAGGGCCGAAGTGGTTCCAGCTACAGACTTGGAAGCCCACCGACTTCTCCCTGCCTGCCCTTCCTCTCAACTCGGCTGCATCTCAAGATGCTCCGTGCGCACCTGCCAGGCGCCTGTCCGCCCAAGTTATAATCCCTGCCACCTTAGCTGTGACGAAGCAATGACTTTGGTGCTCTCGGAAATCGGAATCCTACACCGGCCCTCAAAAGAGAGCCTGTTGTCTCAGCAGCTCGCCCTGAGAGCATTAAAACGGGGAGCGGCCGCTCTGAGCAATGGCCTGAACAGTCTTTGTTTTACTAAGGTAATTGGGTTGCTGTGTGGAGAGGAGGTTACGAGGTTGCTCAGACGGGAAGTTACGGGCACTTCTTTTTAAAGGCCAAAGAAGACTTCTTGCGGCTTCTTCAGGGGGAGCAGGCTGGCTGGGAAGGCGATTTTTCAGGGGTCAAGGAGAATCCACTTGGTCAGGGATGGCTCTGGGGAGGCTTTAAGGTGCGGACAGGATACTCGTCTTCTTCACTCAACGGACGAGCAGGGCTGCTTCTCCTGAGTGAAGATGACAAGATGTCCTTTGCCGAGCGGCGTTTCCAGGCGCTTCGCATGCCCGTGCAGCCTGGCATACTGGGCAACGACGTTTCTGGGAGGGGCCCAGGGGGATCACAACGCTGCAGTGCTGGGGGCGGGGGTGCTTGAAGCCTTCCCAAGCTGACACCACCCAGCCTTTTGGAGCACAAGCCCCATAATCCCCATTTTTCTTGCTCAGTCTATGACCATAAAAGAGGGAGGATGTCTGTCTGTCTGTCTGTGCCATGGACTGGAAGACTCTGGCACGGAGGCCCCTGAAACGGGCATGCATGCGAAGGGCTACTAGGTCCGAAAGGCACACTCATTCGCTTTAATCAATGCTAGTGGGACCATCTGGCCAATGCCCACCATACAGTCTCCAGTTAGCAGGCCGCAGGGTTCCCTAAGCGGGGCTGGCTTCGGAGTCTGTGCCGTCTGGAGCCGGGGAGGCGGCCTGCGAAGGGACAGTGGCTGGCACCTCCCCCTGGCAGAGGGCCACCCCTCGGCTGCAGACGGAGAGGCAGACTCCTCTCTCGGGGGGCCAGAGGCGTCCCCTGCAGCAGAAGCCCAGCCTAAGGGCACCAGCAGGACTCGTTCGGGCTCGGTGTGGCCAGCTTCTGCTTGGGGCAGGGCTCCATCCCACCAGGAGCTCTCTGGACCTGTGCAAAGCCGGGTGTTTTTGCCAGCGATAAATTTGGTTGCCACGAGTCTGTGAAACGTGCTTTCCAAAGGAAGCCCTCGGGGAACTGTCAGAGGCCGGCAGAAAGTTGTCGGAGCTGTGGGTGCTCCCGGCGGATACAGGGATCACGCATTAAGCATCGCACAGAATTTTAGCAAGCTGCTCGGAGGAGGAGGAGGAGGGTGCAGGTGGGTCTTGGCACGTTTTCATCATTTCTTTCCATAACGGTTCTGCATCCCCCTGGGAGCACCAAGCAGCAAAAAGCAAACCGTAAGGGGTGCGAACTCAGTGCTGGGAATTTAGGTGCAGCCCACGTCCCGCCGGAAGGAAATGCAGACGGGAGAAAGGGTCCGTTGCCGGGCGTCTTCCTGCTGGCTGTCTGAAGGGACTGGAGGCTCTGCATGGTGAGGCGAGGCGAGTCAAGGCAAGGCAGGGCTCGGCTCGGCTCGGCTCGGCGTGGCTTGGCTCCTTCGCGCCGCTGCCCTGCTTCACCTCGCAAACCAAACACCTTGATAGCATTCTGAGTAATCGGCCGGGAAGAGCACACGAATAGCTTAAATTATAGCGTTTCCCCAGCCAGAGGACCTGCCTGTTTGGTTAAAAGAGTGACCTCCCTAGCGATCCAACGCCCTCACATGCCACCCAGTTATAAGAATAGCTGCAGACCCAGGCTGAGATTCGGGGAGCGCTGGGCCTCCTCCTCAGTCTCCCTCCCACCCCAACAGCATATAAAAGCAAAGAGGCCGAGGGAGGCGAGCAGACAGTCCCTCGAACGGCGGGAGGCGCAGCCTGTGTCTGAGCCAGTCGTGCTGCTTCAGCCAGAGGACTGGCCCGTCCGCGCAGCCCGCAAGACGGTGGATCTCGGCCCTGCTTGCCCCGTGCGGCGACGATGACGACCAAGCAGCGAGTCATCCGGCTGTCCACCGAGCAGCCCAGCTACGTGGTCTGTGTGCTGGGCACCGAAGTCTCCATAGACGTCAAAGGGTAAGGGGGGCCTTGTGTGGACAGAGGCTAAGCATGTTACGAGGTGCAACGGGGCGCCCTGGACAGCAGGGTTGGACCTGATGGCCTTCATGGCCCTCCCAACTCTACTCTTCTGTGATTCTGAGATTCTTAGGGCGTGGGCCAGATCCCTCCTCTGCCTGGCCTACGACCAGAGAGCCGGAGCTGGCGCAGAGGTGCCATGAAGAGCAAAGCACAGAGACGTGGAAACTGAGCGAGTCAGAAGGGGCCTCCCGGGCCATCTAGTCTGGCCCCCGGCTCCAGCCGGCTCTGCTCACGACACGCCTGCCATGTCCTCCAGATCTGCCTCAGGGTCTCTCGACACCAGCAGCTCCTCGAAGGTGCTCAGCCTTGGGGGGTGGATGGGCCGTAAGTGCTGAAGTGGGGGGGGCAACGGGGCTCTGATGGGCATCCGAACTTCTACCCGCCCTTCTTTCTGGAAGCTCACTTCTGCTTGACTGCATGGAGACCTGCAAGGGAGCCCTCCTTGGGCCCGGGGAGCGGAGCCTCTGCGAAGGGCAGGGCACCTTTCCCAGGCCGACGTCCAACTGGGCGTTCTGGGCAGCGGGCTGTTATTTTGGCCGGCCCGAAGCTACATTTCAGCCTGCCTGGACGCGTGGGCACATGGGTCACATCAGTGAAGCACACGTCTCCCCATAAAGGTCCCACTGCCATTCCCGCACGGCAGGGGTGCCGAACCAAATTCCATCCGGGGAAGCTATGGGGGCTGCGTGCCCACACTCGGGGGGCCTGGAGGCAAGAGGGGAGGGGCCAAGGGGCTCGACATACCAGCCTGGCGAAGCTCATTGCTCTTCTGCCAGCGGGCGCAGGGGGGCACGCAGAGGCATTTCGACCTTCCAGAATGGCGGGAAGGGCGCCAAAGCCGGGAAACCGGCGAGGACTGGGAGAAAGGGGTGCGGCCGTCTGGGAAACCTGCCGGCTTGGGGCTCCGCAAACTGGATCAGCCCCAGAGCGGGACACAGGCGCAGCTGTCAAGGCAGCGAGGAAGCCTCCAAGCAGACGTGCCTTCCCACAGCCCCATGGCCGGACCCACGGCCGGCATCCCGAGAGCGTGCTCTGAAGCGGGCTTGCCGCTCGAAGGGCCGCCCGGAGCTCCTTGCCATCCATACCTTCGTCCGAGCCTCTTGATCTGTGCTTCGTGGCCTGCTCAGCCTGGCTCTCCGGGTGAAGGCAGCTGCGGGTAAACAAATGCAGAGTGATTTTAATTGGATGCGTATTTCATTTTATTCCATCCACTGGAGCACTTAGGCCGTATTTAGTCATCCGGTCCAAATGCTCAGGATGGCAGGAGAGGCAGGAACTGAACTCGGTTGCTCCACATCCATGGAAAAAAAGTATTAGCATAAAAAAATAAAATAAAATAAAAGCACCTATCTGGGCCTGTAAATGAGTTAGGGTTTCTTTCTCCCTTTTCGCTGCTCTGCTGAACATGACTAGCTCTAGGAATCATGGTTAATGGGTGCACTTTTACAGATCGTAAATCCGGCAGAACCAGACTGCAAGAAAAGAAGCTATTACATGGGTTTATGGTTAGAATTATTGTCTCTCTCTCTCTCCCCTTTTAAATTCTGTGTGCTGACAGATTAATATATCTCCTTACAAGCAGCTGCCAAGGTTTCGATGGTGCTAGGCAGAGAACACAGAAAGAGTGGGAAAGATGGCAAAAAGAAAAAAAAGAAAGAATAATCTATAATTTCAGAAACCTGCTATATATCTTGCCACAGATATACACCCTCGTTCCCTTAAGATCTCTCTCTTATTTCCTCCCTCCCTCCCTCCTCTCTCACTCACTTGCTTTCAGATGGTTTTGATGACAGGGTAAAAGCAGCAGCAGCAGCTCACAGGAATAAAAACTCCTTACTTAATTGGGAAAGGCTTTAAAAAAGCGAAACAAATGGATATTGGTCAATTTCTCCGAAGGTCCGAAGCCGTACTCGGAAAGCCCGAATAGCCAGACTGAGGCAGCCCAATGAGATTTCACTTCGGTTGCAGCTTCAGTTTGGATGACCTGCTGGCCAAATTAGGCGGGGGGGGGGGCAATTCTGCCCCCGATGTTGGAATGCACGTCAAAATACCTGCAGGTGGCAGCAGACGGGGGTGGGGGCAAGCGAGGGGCCTCAGGTGGCAGGGACGACTGTGTGGGGATTATGCTGGCATGGCCGGTGGGGGTGGGATTCAGCACCCCCCGCACTCCTGTGGTCCCACCTGGCTTAAAACCAAACTCGCGTGTGGAACGGCATTTACACAGTTCGCAGCCTGGCTCGGCTTGGTCCCCGAGACAGTCCCCTTCGGCCCATGAGGGGGGGCTGTGCAGACCATTCAAGGCCAGCCCCACCAAGAGGCGCACGAGCCCCCCGAGTTGCCCCCCCCACTGCAACCTGCTTGTTCGCCTGCTGCTCCCTCTGGCCCACGCAGTGGTGCTGCCGGGGAGGACAAGGGATGCCACCGTCCACTCGCTGGCCTGCTCACACGTCCCTCGGCTCCACCGCTGCCCCCCGTGCTTTCCCTGGGGGCAGCGAGCCGGGTCCCTGCAGGTGCCTGGGACCAGGTGGGCGAGCCTTCAAGGCTGGCCACGGGGGCTTCTGCTAGCAGGGTTTAAAAGCTGCTGTGCCTAGCGGTCCAGCACGGCCGATCAAGCTAAGCACTTCCCGGCGGGGTATGATTTGGCCGCAGGTCCGCCCCGCAGGGTGCTGAGTCCTTCGACGTCCGGGGGACCTCCGGCCTCAAAGTCTACGTGGTCTACAACCCAACGCTGGTCACGGCGCCTGGAGGGGCTGGTCGGTGGCCGCTCTACTCTGACGTGGAGGTCACGGTGGCCCTGAATGGACCCAGCAGCACCGTCAATGACAACAAGGTGAGCAGGAGGCGGCGGGACACCTGGAAGCGGGGTCAGCGGCTGGCCCTTTGGGGCGAAGGGCATAAGAGCCGGGGATGAGCCCTGCTGGATCCGGCCGAGGGCCCGGCAAGCCTGGCGTTCTGTTCACACAGTGCAGGACAAAGCTAAATGAAGAAATAAACCAGATCCCTCGGCCGGGGAGTGGTTCAGAGCAGGCCTGGGGTGCCCCCGAAGGGCGTCCCTACAGCTTGGATCCCTTGCTTGCAGGGATTTCGGGAAAGGTGAGGAGACTGGGAGGAGCCAGGGAGAGATGCCGAGCATGTGTCCCTGTATGGCCCCTTCAAACTGTGGCCGCTGGTCCCCACTGCTCAGCGCGGGCGTGCTGAGTAGGGTGGCCAGGCGGGGCTCAGCACTCCGGTCTCCGAGGCCTTCGCCAGCGGCTTGCTGAGCTCCGGGGCCGCACGGGGACACGAGCTCTGCATCCCCCCCCCCGCACACCACCTGTGCCGCAACACACTCCCCCCGCCCCCCTGCTGGAGCGGCTTCCCCTTGCAGGGTCAATAAAGAGAGCCAGGTGCTTCCTGCTGCTCTCAGGGTCTTCCCACGAGGGCCAGAAAGGCGGTTCCTTCGGGGCCCCCGCGGCTGTGGGGCAGCCTGGAAGAGGCTCGGGGCCGCCTGTGGCCCAGCCCAGAATGTGACCCTCACACAATCCAGCGTGCCCACACGCACTAGCGACCCTTAGGGGCAGCCCATGCACGTTCGCGGCTCCTGCCACGCGTGGCTACGCACGCACGCGGCCTGGGAGCAGCAGCTGCGAGCGACTGGCTCGGCCTCTTCTTCGGCAGGTGCGCGTTTCCTATTACGGACCAGGAGGGACGACCCTCATCGCCAGCGCTTGGCTGTACGTCACTTCCATGGGTGAGTCATGAGGTGCCCCACAACCTTTCTGCCCTGCGGTCCTTCTGGAGACATTGTGGCCATCAGGAAAGGAAGAGCTGTCAGGCTGCCTCCGTGAGGCACCCTTGACACCGGACTTGGCATCTTAAGTGACCCTCGTCACCTCCAGATGGGACCCGGAGCCTTCCTGGGCTTTCGGGGTTGCTGTTCTCAGGAGAGGCCTGGCTGGTGGGCCATTCAGCAAGTATGGATGTAACTAACACTTAACTCTGGGTTCTTTCTTAGCCATCTCCCTGGAGGCTGACACCAGTCGAAAAGGAGTGGTGGAGAGCAACGCGACCAACAAGGTCAAGGATAAACCTTTCGCTTTAAATATTAGGGGGCTGAGTCCATATACCTGCAGTGGGGGTCAAAACGGAGGAACCCGTTCGATCAGGAAAAGGTTCCTCCTGTCCCTTTCAGGACAGATGTAGCCGGGAAATTGCATGAAGGTTACAACTCAAGAGATCCACCCAGAAATGGTTGTAAGGAAAATGGGACCTCCCGTTGAAATGTGAGATTAGTTTTACTTCACCCATCGCTTTATCTTTATGTAGAGCCAGTGAAAGAGGCTAAATTGCTCTTGTAAAAATGTCCTCTGACGACTTTACGGCTGAATGGGGCCCGGAAAGACTTTTGTGGAGCCATGCAGTGCTGAGGGCAGACGGTTTTCTGGGACTCGGTCAAAGGTTCTGCTGCTCAAGTCTGCGTGAAGCTCACTGGGTAACTGGGCTGCTGTGAGGATTAGGTGGATGGAGCAGAGGGACCATGCAAAGCACACCGTTTTCCTTGCAGGAGGGAAAAGGGAACGGTATAAATATAACAGTGAAATGAAAAGGAAGTGGTCCCCTTGAAAAGGAGACCGACCGAGCGCATCTGCTCCCACTGCTTGGTTCAAATCATGCTGGTTCCTGAATGGACATGGGGGAAACCGGTTGTATGAATGCCACAGGGAAAGAGGACCTCCTTCCCAAAGCTGTATCTGAGAGAGTCAAGACAAACGTGAAGCCATCAAGGCACGCTAGCAGCTGCCCCCCATTAGAGGGAGAGGTCAAATTCATCGCCTTTCTCCCTCCTCTTCCCTCCACAGACAAAATGGACGTGGGGCCCAAATGGTGAAGGAGCCATTTTACTAGTGAATTGTGACCGGGACGGCCCAGGCTCTGGGAACATGGACAACGCTTACCCTTACGTGCGATCCCACGCAGGTATGTGCCAGGTGACATGAAGCACCTGGACACGACTTTAGCCAGGAAGGGAAACCATCACGTGGCTGTCCTGGCATCCTCTGGCCACTCTTGAGAAGCGGCCCTTCTCCGTTTGATTAGCCGCCTCTCTTGCCACGTGGCTTGCACGGCTGCTTTTTTGCGGAACTCCTTCCGCTTTCCAAACAGGGCTTATATTTGGCTCCCAGACCGGGGAAAGGGCAGGCTCTGTAAAATGGCAGAGAAAAGAAAGCTGAGTTAGGGACCGATGGAGTCTCAGAGGTGCCCATTTGCCGCGCTCTTTCACCGTTTCACAGGCCCACTCTCATCCTTTGGGCCTGCCTGCAACATAACAAAATCTAGCAATGTAAAAACACCCCTGCGTGGTAGCCAGGTGGCCCACCACGGACCAAAGGCAAGCGAGTACACCGACAGCCGCCGATTCAAAGGGAAGAAATAACAGACTTTTATTCAAGACATGCAACACAGGGGAACAGTGTTGTGCTCTGGATGGCAGAAGGCCCATTTCCCTTCGGTTTGAGCTGGAGGTTTTAAATTTCTGTAATCTGTGATGCTGCAGGCACTCCTAGGAAGTCTCTTTTTTTATTCCTTCTTACACCTTTATCGGGCCTCTTTTCCTCTCAAAGGAGCTGAGGTGACTCACCTGGTGCCCCTTCTGCACCTTGCAACGCCCCGAGGGGTAGAGGTGGCCAGGCAGTGACCCGCCCTCACCCAGGACGCTCCAAAACACCGGACGGAGACACACTGGACGGAGGCAGTGTTGCGGCTCAGCTGCCTTTCTTTTTGCTTTGGCCTGACTCCCAGTTAGCATTAAGTTATCCCTGCTCCCAGGAGCTGGCAGCTGTCCGGAGTTGCAACCCTGAAACTTCACTGTACAGCACAACAATTTTTACCCAGTAAACTGGCAGATGCGTCAGTCCAGCATGCCTTACCCATGTAGAGTTAATGTACAGGTTCTGTGGCCCCGTGGAAAATAGTTCTAAAAGAATTCCAGCATTTCCATGCATGTCATCTTCACATGCAATTCCCATGTCTTGTGTTCACAAGGCTGGGTGGGGAGAGAGAAACCCACAACGCAAGACGTTTTCTATGGTGGAGACAGAGACCTCTTAGGTCATTTTGCAACACGACAGAGTCCCAAATCGTAGCTCCAAGCGTAGCTTGCAAGAAATTTTGAGTGGGTGTGTCAGACCTTGCATGTCAGACCTCCGTATCTTGGGCCAGAACGCTGGCACACCGGCCTCTACCTTTTCTCTTCCTAAGATCTGCAAGATTTGTCCCTGGTGCTCCTGAACACCCACGGCCCCACTGGCGTCTTCAGCACCCACAAGCTGGTTCTGCATACCTCGGTGTTCGATGCAGGCAAAGTGAGAGTCTTCCATGCTAACGGCAAGTGCTCGCCTGGCCAGTGCTGCTGGGACTGGTGCGCCTTGGGGCTGAGGACTGCAGCGCAGCCCGGGGGGGCTGGATCGCATCTCTCCTGCCCAACGCACATGCCTTTTATTCCAAGCACTGACAAAGTAGGTCAGCAGGTCTGGCCCTGCCCTCCCCAGACTGGTGCCCCCCAGATGTGGGGGACTATGGGCCTGTGCTGCTTGTTGTGCTGCTGCCCCCTAAGTTTTCAGGGTTCCTCAAATTTTTCTCAACAAATCAAAACCAGATTATGATCTGGCCTTTCAGGTCCTGCAAACCAGGGGAATGCCTCCCTCTGCTTTTTCGGTTCTCCTTGTGGACTTTGTGGCCGCTTACAAACCAGCTAGAGCTCTCCCATCATCCCCAGCCAGCTTCCCCAGAGATGACAGTAACCCCAGTGGGTTAGAGAAAGCTAATCCACACATTACCTTTGAGCCCGTTTAAAAACCCTCCTCCACATTTTCAGGGGATGTCGGGGCGCTAGAGGGAGAGATAGCCTAAGATCCCATGTTTTGACAACCTTCCCCTCCTGCCCACCTTTCCCGACTGCTTGCAAACCCTGCTGACGCTCGGCTGCCACCTCCGCTGCAGGGGATTCACCGCCGTCCAACTATGAGCACGTCTTGGGGTCTGACAAGCTGTCCTACGTGGTGAGAAGCACGGATGGGAAAGCTCAGCACACGTTCTACGTGGAGGGGCTTGCCTTCCCCGACGTGGGCTTCAAGGGCCTGGTTTCTCTGCATGCCACCCTGCTGGATCAGTCTAGCCAGGTACCATCCTGACGGGGCTGGCGGCAGGGAGGAAGGGGTCCGTCTCAGCTCATCCTCAGGGCTCCGGCACCTGGCCGGAGTGATGGTTTAGCCAGGATCTCCTGCACAGCCCTGATTCAGCAATGACGTCATGGCCACCACTCTCCGATGGTCCCAGGTTCAGGCCCTGATACCTCGAGGATGCCTGTCATTGCTGAACAGAACATCTGAAACGTAGGTCCTCGAGCCATAAGAGCCCATGTTGCCAGGCCGGTCCAAAGTTTCACGAGCTGCATCAATCCGTATCCAGAGCCAGCAGCTCCCGTTTCTGCCGGGCGCAGGTCTTTTGGGTCTGCGCTGCCCCTTTGAGGCCAAGCTGTTCCAAAGTTAAGTGGCAGCACGCAGAGCTCACGGTGATACACCTCGTTGGGGCCAACACCACCCCACACCAGCCAGGGTGAGCGCGGCAGCTCAGCCCACAGGGACCGGGGGATGCCAGGCGGGGCAGCAGCGGGCAGCAGCACCCCCACGCATCAAAACCGGCTGGCCCTCCGCCCTGCAAGGGCTGCCTCCAAGACGCCACGGATGCCTGGCAGGTCTGCCGGGAAGCCCTGCAGGAAGCGGCTGGGAAGTCAACCTGCGGGGGCAGCTCTGGACTGAACAGGCAAAAGAGCTCAGTGGCCGCCCACGTGGCTCTTTTTTCGTGGCTTTCGAGACTAGGATGCAGCGCAAAGTCCTGACTTCACGCCCTCTTGTCCCTCCTCTCTCCCTGCCACATCGCCTCTGCACAGAATCTGCCGGCCACCCCGGTATTCACGGACACCGTGGTGTTCCGGGTGGCTCCCTGGATAATGACTCCCAACACAATGAAACCCCTGGAGCTGTTTGTCTGCAGGTAAAAAAAAAAAAGTTCATTTTGGGGGGTGCCTCATGCTGTACACGAAGTTCATCTCTTCCTACTTCACATGTTTGCGGGTCCGTTATGTGCAACCCTCCAGTTTAGCCTCTGTGTCTCCACTGAGAATTTGTTTTTGTTTTTTAAGACAGCGGGGAAAACAGGGTTTAACTCAAAAACAGAAGAAACTGTTTTTTGACTCGTGGGTTTACATGATTCTGCTACAGCACCGTGCCGGTAAGAGGCTATGTCACAGAAAAGCTCGGCTCTGTGTTAAAACCAGGAGTAGATGAGACGGATTAAGAACCTCGTGTAGGAAAGCTGAAGGGGGCTGCAGCCAGTGTGTGGTAAAGACGGGGACCGACTGGGCAGTCCTGATGCTGAACTGGACCTCGCTGGGGCCGTGGATTTCAGTGCGAGGGACTGCAGCTTCACCAGTGCTACCATGAGTGGGCAGGGGGAGGGACTGGGCGCTAAACCGGCTTGGGATTTCATGCTGCAGACGAGGCAGGCTGGATGCCTTGCAAGTGAAAGAAACAGTCCTATGTTAATCCTCCTCCTCCTCCTCCTCCTCCTCCAGCATTAAGGAAGGTCACCACCCCAACCAGGCCTTCTTGAAGGCTATTAAAGCCCTGGCGAAGAAAGCCAATTGCAAGCTGACGATTTGCCCGGAGGTCGAGAATCGGGGAGACCGCTGGATCCAGGTAGCCGCCTTGAGGTTGTGCGTGCACAGGGGGCGGGGAGCTTCCGCTGCCACGGAGGCCTCTCCTATAAAAAAGGGGGATTTTAAAAGGCCGGCCTCCGCGCACGCAGACCAGCAGCTGACCAGCCGGTTGGGGGGCGCACTGGGGTGGCTTGCCTGTGTTCACCCGGACGAGCTTGTGCGCGGGCCTGGCGGAGCGTGGCCGCCACCTCCCTTTTCTCGTTAATGGCCGTTTTCACAGTGACAGTAAAGTCGAAACAATCTGTGTCAGGTGATCCTATCGCATTCATTTTTATATTCTGTCTTTTTCCTGGAATGGAAACCCGGACGTGATGGTCTTCCACCAACAGGATGAAATTGAGTTTGGCTATGTGCAGGCGCCCCACAAGGCCTTCCCCGTGGTCTTCGACTCTCCAAGAAACAGAGGCCTCAAGGAGTTTCCTTTCAAGAGGATTCTGGTAAGCCAGGAGCGCCTGGCCTCCCTCTTTCGCTGGCTCCGTTACGGAGAGAAGGCCCTTCCCCTCGGTGTCCCCGGAAGAGGCACCCTGCCATCACATCTGCCTTCCAAATCTCTCCCTCCCCACCCGGCGTCTGCCCACACAATGACCCAGGGGTCTCCAACCCTTATGAGTCACTGGGCACATTTGGAATGCTGAAAGAAGGTCGTGGGCACTCTCACAAAATGGCTGCCCTGGTGAGGTGGGGCGGGGCTTGTCCGTTCGTAAGGTGGCCGCCAGGGTGGGTACGGCTGGTCACAGAACACTCCTTTTCCAGAAGGGAATCCGATGAGGCCGGAGGAAGAGCAACTGGCCTGAGATGCTAAGTCCTGGGCCCCACCCGGGGGATGGTCTTCGTAACTCGAACCCGTCGCTCTTTGGCATCCAAACAGGGGTGGTGCTGGAGGCCAGGACCACGTCCCCAGAAAGCCACCCATGCAGCTCAAAACCTTAATGCAGCGGCCCGGCGAGTCTCCACAGACAGACTGCCACCCGCAGAGGAGGTCCTCTTAGGGCAAAATCAGCAAAAGATCTTCGGCCTCTTCTGGAAAAGAAGGGCCTCCATGAGGCAGACAGGAGGGGAACGATTCGGCTTTCTGGGAAATATTGCTCCTCAGTAATCCGCTTGTGCCTTACATTTCCACTGTGTTATTCCCTTCGAGGGCCCCGATTTCGGGTATGTGACCCGAGAACCCAGGGATGGGTACGTCTCTGGCCTCGATTCATTTGGGAACCTGGACGTCAGCCCTCCTGTGACAGTCAAAGGGAAGGAATATCCGCTGGGAAGGATCCTCATCGGCAGCAGTTTTCCTGGGTGAGGAGACTTCCTGGGCTAGCGAGGTGCAGAAAACGGCAACCAGGATGGTCATGGGGCGGGATCGGGGCCGGCATTGTCTGAGTGCATCCACTGTGGGGCAACCGTTCGCCCGACTTTAATTGCACTTTTAAGGGCTTCCAGAAGGGCCAACATTAAGAACGGCTGCATGTGACCCGTTGTTTTGAGGACTGCCACTTGGTCAGCCTTGCAAATTCATGTTGTCAGAATAAGTCTCCGTCGGCCACGTTTCCCAGGGCCTCCCTTGATATACTAAGCAATTATTTAAGAGTGCAGGAATTGGACCGGGCAGGAGAGGGAGTCCATCCAGTCCAGCGTCCTGTTCACACCCTGGCCAACCAGTTGCCCAGGAGATCCCACAAGCGGGGCAGGAGTACCTCCCACCCATGTTCCCCAGCATTCTGCCTCTGGGATTGTGGATAGCCTATTCCCGTCCAGGCGAGGAGCCGTGGATAGCGTCTCCCCCATGGCTCTGCCCAATGCCCCCTTAAGGCAGCATCCACGTGGCTGGCTGCCGCTCCGTAGCAAACGCCACGGTTTAACTCTGCTGGGTGAGGAAGGGCCCGCCTTCTCTCGCTCCCGAATTCGCCACCAGTTTCGCAGGACAGCCGCTTTGGGTTCCCGGAGAGGGTCCCTCCGGGCCCGCCGAGCAAAGCGCCACTGGGACGGAAATAATCAGGTGCTTAGAAAGCTTTTCGCAGCGGCTGCATTGCGCAACGAAGCATCAGCACTTTTGCCAGGAGGAAATGCCCCAGGTCACACAGGCAGCATCTGGTTGCGGTGTTGATAAAGCTCTACGAACAATGAGACTTTCTCAAGAGCAAGGTCACTTGGAGAAGTGGCAAAAGCAAACACGCACTCACAAAAATTCCAAATATTACACAACATGGGGCAAAAAGTTACACTTTATGAGCCAGCTTCCGTGTTCTGCACTCTCGATGCATTTACGTCCCCACAAACAGCCCCATGCTGGGACCAGTGGCCGTTCCTACTTGTCGGGATGCACGGGGGCACGGAGGCTGCTCCGGGGGGCGTTTCCCCCATTCTGCCTGGAGATGCTTCCAGGGATCGAAACTGAGACAGCCCACATGCAAAGCAGGGCCTCGAGCCCCAAGCCGCTCTCCTTGTGGGAACCTGGTATGATACCGGAACTATATGAGAGGCCTTCTTCCACCCCGGGTTGGGTGTGACCTGCTCCGTAACGCCGCCTTTCTCCTTCCTCTCTCACCTGTGTCCATCCCACTTCAATGACTAGATCTGGCAACAGGAGGATGGCCAAAGTTGTCCGCGATTTCCTCTACGCCCAGAAGGTTCAGCCTCCCGTGGAGCTCTATTCGGACTGGCTGACCGTGGGCCACGTGGACGAGTTCCTGACCTTTGTTCCCGCGCCCAACAGGAAGGTACAGTTCCCGGGGGAAACGGTGCAACCGACTTGCCTTCCTAAGGAGGCCTTGGGTTTCAAGGCTGGACTTCCCTCGTCTCCATCAGCCCAGTACCTAGTCCCCATGTGAGTTGTTCAGCCTCATTCCCAGGCGCAAAAGCAGCACCACATCACCACAAGTGAGCCAAGGGCTGTGTGGGTGGGGAGGCAGAAAGACAACGCGAGGGTCGCACGGATGCCCCGATTCTGCCCCGCAGCTCACCTGTGTCTGCCTCGCTCTCCTCTCCTCAGGGTTTTCGCTTGCTCTTAGCCAGTCCCTCTGCCTGCCTGAAGCTGTTCAAAGAGAAGCAGAGAGAAGGTTATGGAGACGCTGCCCTGTTTGAAGGTGAGTCTGGGCCTGTATTTTCCCTGTCATCCTGGCCAGCAAGCTCCACTAAAGAAACCTCTTTTCCTGTCTAGGTCTAGGGAGAGTGGGCAGGATCACAGTCAACGATCTCCTGGCAGACACGATCTTGCATGGGGACAGCAAGTATGTGCAGGTAAACGGAGTCCTGCGCCTGCAGCTCTTTTCTGGAATTTAGCCCTTTGATGGCGACTCCAGAGGTTCTTTCCTCTGCATTACGCGTATTCAGCCCCTTTCCACCTGGGGGTTGAATTCCACTTTGGAGCAGCTTTCGGAGGCTGCCTCCTCATGGGCGCGGGGCTAAAAGCGTGGACCTCTGCCCTCCACCTCACCAGCAACGGTGTGCCACTTACGCATGGCTGGAAGCCAGAGGTTTGCAGTCCCCCCGTTGCTTTGGTGCCGGTGATGCCATGAGATCTCCTCTTATCATTTCCTTTAATATTTTGCCGAGGAGGAACTGCTCCAGGCTCTAAAGGGCAAGCTTTGCTTCAGGATTAAAGAACGGCACCGGTACCAATCGATCTGCACTGTGCACCCTTTCTTGGAAAAGAGGTGCATCCATTCCCTTAAGGCCCTTAATCACAACTTCCCTAAGGGGTCTTTTTTGTTTTGCATTGCCCTTTGCTAAAAAAAAGAAAAAAAAGAGCAGGACCCCCCCACCCCCAATTTCTGTTTCCGTTTTCTTGCCTTCAGTATCTGCTTTTTTAAAACACTTGAAGACAGATATTCCATCTTTCTCAGTGAAAATGAGGCATTTTTTCCCGCATCCTGCCGTGGGATCCCAAGAGAGACCTAGCAGGTCGGGGGAGCCGGCCACTTCTGGCCTTTGCAATGTTACCTTTTGTCACACAAAGCTTGTTTTTGCACTTGGCTACTATAAACCTGCATCAGTTCGAGGAATGGTGCTAACCTTGGAATACACCACCCAAGATGGACCGGCCTTCCAGCCGTCCCTTGGGGGCAATTTGGTGGATTCACCCCCTTGGTGAATCGGAGAACGGTGACAAGACTGCAGCCAAGAGCAGGCCAAGGGGAAGGTCTCAGCCAAGTGAGCAAACACCACAAACGCGACGTACAAACTTATTTCGACACACAACCCAAGGGAGCAAAAGGCCGGTGTTCTTAGCAGGCAGGGACCTCTGTGGCTCTGGGGGAGATCGGGAGAGGGAGAGGGAAAGGGGGAAAAGGAGGGCGATGCCAGCAGAAACATTTTTGGGTTGACTGGGGATTACTTCAGCAACCATCCTATGATTGATACTTCATATGGTCCGTTTTGAAAACTTGCGCTCACTTTCGAGAGCAGGGTGGGCAACTTGGCCTACAGCTCCCATCAGCCCCTCTCAGCACAGCCAATGAAGGAACATGGGAGTCGTAGGAAGGAGCCCCAGTTGGCCTGCATAAAGGAACCCTTTGTGAAGAGTTGCTCCCAGAGGGGCCGATTTTCCCTTTACGTGCCCAAGTAGCCCAGTAATTTGTTCTAAACAGGTCTCGGGTGACTGTGGCTTGCCACCATTTGGACACGAACAAGCTGGCAATTTGACATGGATTACAGGCACTCCCTTTAAACAATAACCAAACATATTTTTATACTTAACCGTCCTTTCAAAGAGGCCCCACACCTCTTCTTTGTAATCCTGTGGGAGCGACACGAGGAAAAAGGTGTGCTCGCGTTAATTGCATGACTGCCAGCAGGAGGGCTGCGAACACAAGCTGCAGCTTGCCGCTCTGAGGTTAATTTTCCAATAAACTGTGATGTGACATTGTCATTTTAACCGTACGGGCAACGGAACGGGCAGTGACTGTGACTCAGTTGCTAAACTGAGGTTGTGGCCCGGAGGTAACCTGCGAAGGGCGAGACTGTCCAAACCCCAAATGTATCGGCCTTGCGCCGTCCTTGCCAGCCACTTCTGGGCATCCATGTCTGGGTTCTGATGACACCACAGCCCATGCCTTGATCCAGCCCCTGGATGGTTGTGGGCACGGCTCTCCTGCACGCAGACTACCCTGGGGGACCGTGCCTGGCACACTTTTTGGCATTATCCTTCTGTTGGTCCTCACTCTGCCTGTAAAAGCATTTTTAAAATGTGACCCCTGAGTTCGAGCAGCAGCCGAACGGATGCGAACGTGGAGCAGAGGTTGCTTTCTGCAATGGAGCCGGTTTTGTGAGGCAGAATGAAGAGGGGTGGAAGTGCGGTGTTGATCTTCGAAGAGAAATGCACCGGGTGGTTGGTGGTCGGTGGACTTTCAGCGTGATCCAAAAGGTGGTTTGCCGAGCTTTGTTTTAGATTAACGAACAAAGAACGGCAACCTTCAAAGCAAGGCAAAGATCTTGCTTGCTAAGGGGGTGGCAAAACCTCCTCTGTGGTCACACGCCAGTTTTCTAAACCATACTTCCCCATAGCCGCTTTCGTTTTATTAGTGTTCTAGTAGCTATTTATTTGAATTTATTTTAGGCCAACTTAAAGGAAAAACACTTTTGAGGTGGCCTGTAGCAACAACACCGCCAGCTCTCCTGCACTGAAAACGAAGTTGGGCACCTTCCAGGAAAACCGTGGAAGACCATTTGCCCTAAACATCCCTGTTTTCCCCTCCAGAGCTGCATTGACTGGAACCGAAATATCCTCAAGCGGGAGCTGGGCCTGAGCGAGCGAGACATCATCGACATCCCGCAGCTGTTCACGCTGGAAGGCTCCACGGCGATGGCGTTATTTCCGGACATGGTGAGGGCCCTTCTTGCGCCCGCCCGTCATGTTTAAGGCCTTCCTTTCCGCGGGAGAAAGCATTTTCTGTCGTCAGACACAACCCAAGCTTGGGAAAAATGTCGGCCCAGCGCGTGAGTGCTGAGAAGGGCAGGATCCCCTTTGGGCCTAAGCGGCAATCGAAAATAAGCCGGCCAAGATCATACCCTGGTGCCAGCCGCTTCCTCTCGGCCACCGATTTGGATGGCTCTGGAAGAAGACTGGGCATGCTCCGTTTGGAGGAGAGGGCTATCCCAAGTTACTAGTCCTGATGGTGAGATGCCTCCTCCAGTCCCAGAGGCAGTATGACTGGTGTGCCAGTTGGTGGGGAACATGGGTGCAGCTGCTTGCGGGTCTCTGTGGGCAGCTGGGCAGCCACTTCGGGAGCCGAATGCCAGACCCACTGCGGCCTCCGGGTCGGTGTGTCCCCGTAGGGAGCGGTAGGGTTGTCAGCAGGTGATGCATAGCCATAAGGATAAAATCGTGGTATGGGCATCCTTGGCTGAAAGCTGAACGCAGACCACGGCTCTGTTGCTCCCCACAGGTGAATATGCTCGTCCTGGGGAAACACCTGGGGATCCCAAAGCCCTTTGGCCCCATCATCCACGGAGAGTGTTGCCTGGAATCGCAGGTCCGCTCCCTGCTGGAGCCGCTGGGCCTGACCTGCGATTTCATCGATGACTTTTTCTCATACCATGTGCTGTCCGGAGAAGTCCACTGCGGCACCAACGTCTGCCGGGAACGCTTCTCCTTCCCGTGGTGGAACATGATCCCCTGAGCTGCGGGGGATGGGGGGGGTCTGGGGGGGCATTTGGACCAGCCCCCCTCTGCAGACGTCTCCTGGGTTGAAGACCGAGGGAAAGACAAGCAAACGGCAGAAGGTTGCACACAGACCCACTTCGACGCCTCCGGACTGCCCAGTGCTTGGGCGCTGGAGAGTGAGGAACAATCTGGACCATGCGAGTGAAGTACCGAACGTCAGAAAACTATGGGATGATGTTTTCCAGGGATTGGGGGTTTCTGTGCAAGACTGCAGGTGTGTGTGCCTTTGGGGGACAGCAGGGCTTCAGCTGCGTTAAGGTGCCCGCACACTCGCACCTGCCGTGCGTGATGCCTCCTGTCCCACGGGGCTGACCCGTGAGTAAGCATGCCTCCGCCTTCTGCTGGGCCTCTCGATCATGATGCTTTTCGAGGAAGGAATGCCCTGTCCTGCGTCCAAAATAAATACGTTTTCAAAGCATTCTTGGGCGTTGCTTTAATTTCTGCAGAGGTTGCATCTGTTTGGAAACGAGCTCCATTCTTCCAGAAACTTCTGCACGTGTGATGATGCGGGGGAGGGGGGGCTGAGACTTTGCACGTGCCCAGATGCATTCTGCACATGTTCAGAAGCACGCTGCTCATTGCTGAGTTTGCTGTGCCAAGGCCGAGCCCAGGTGCTTAAAACAGGCACTGGGTCCTAGATCACATTCAGACCGAGCTTCAATATTTTGAAAGATCTGAAATCCAGACCACAAAATATATCACAGCAGGCAAACGTTGCTGGCAGAAATGGTGTCTGTCAAAGCTGTCTAGCAAACAGTCCGAGCAGCACGATCAGGGACCCGGGGCCAGCTCCAGAGGACGGCTGGGCTGGTCATTCGCTACGCTCCCAAGACTGACAGTGCTAGGCGGCCCGGACCCTGGGAAGGGGGGTCCCTTCCACACAACCCCCTGCTCCCTCTCCAATTCAGAGGGCAACTACAAGTGGTATGTCCGAAAACGGTGGCCAGTACAGAGTGGCGCCTGCTGGCCCCTTTCCAGGGACTGCCTCCACATCTGGAGTCCGGTGAAGGGAAGCCGGGCAAGACAGCCCAGCTCAGCCGCTGTGGCAGAACTTGGTGGGGTCGCCCCCAGTGTGGGACTAAGCCATGCTAAAGTGCCCCCCTCACCACATCTGGAAGGAGTCACTCAACTTATGGCAGTTTTCAGACGAGGACAGACCTCCCGAGATACAGAAAAGCGAAGCGTTTCCTTGCCCCGTGGGTGATGGCCAGGACGATGCAAACCAGCTGGGACTTTCCTCATGCCAACAGCAATCAGATGAACAATCTAAATGCTGGTTTCCAGCACGCAGTGCCAACCGCTCGCAACTGGTCTGCAGGGTGGTACTAAAAGAGCACAGGGCAGGACTGCCGAGTTTAGCCGGGGGCTGTGCCAAAGGGAACGTCAGCGCAACCCAAAGCTCACGCTCAGGGAGGTCCGGAGAAGAGCAACAGTAGCAAGGGACCAACAAGAGCCTTGGAGCACATCCATGGGCACGGCATAAGCACTCTGTGCTTCGAACTGAAGGCGCTTAAGCCTGAACCTTCAAGATCCTACCCACTGCAGGTCCAGAGGCTGACCCCAGGGCGTTCCTGAGAAAAGCAGGACCAGGCCCAGCAGGAGGCGGAAGTCCAAGCTCCTTCCAGCTTCCAAAACTCTCATCGTCCCATCTGAACCTGCTCAATGTCACGCTTGCAACCTGTCGCTCAGCTCATTAGAAGCTGCTGGCTGGTTTCTCACAATGCCGCGTTCAGCGCCTGCCAGACAGATCGCCCTTTTCTGCAGTCCTACTTCTGATGCAGATTTGATTGCTCGCACTCTTTTTCTCCATGCTTGCTTGTGTTCCCTGGCCTGGTAGCTCGGATCCTAATTGCAAGGCAGCCCCTTCGGGGCAGGGAGGCAGCTCTGGCTGACAACTCATCTGCATCTCGCAAGCTGCCTCAGCTGCCGGTGCGGCTTGCTTAGGGAAAGTCTTCGGAGAGGAAGCCGGGTGCCCGAGGCCAACAGTGCCCAGAATCCACGTCGCTGGTGTTGTGCCCCAGCACGGCCTTGTCCAAACTCTCCCTCCAAATTACCCCGCTCCCATATCTCTTACTGGCTTTGTAAGGGATGATAAATGTTGTCATAAATCAATCCTCCCTATCAAGGGAGGTTTTTATTGTGGGATCGCCCTACCTTAACTGGGGTTTTTTTTTTTTTTTTACAGATGGCTCAAATGAACATGACTTCCCTCCTGTGTCTCACTCCTTCTGCTTTTTCCACCTTCCTTTCTGAAAAAAGTCTGTTAAAGCGGCAAAGGCAGAAGGCTTGCGCAATGTCGAGGCACTGGAAGCGCTCCTTGCCTAGGAGCGCCCAGAGAGAACGCCTGTCAGCGGCACTGAGTAACGCCGGTGCCGTGCGGCCAGATCTCTCAGCAATCTTGCTAAGATGAGCTGAAGTGGAATGTAATCCTGGACCCGCTGAGCACCCGAGGGCTTACTTCTAAGTAAACACGAGCAGCATCGGTCAACATGCCATACTAGGAGTTGAATGATTCCCAGCTAGGTTGCGCTGTTGCTCTCACACAGGGCTTGGTCACCAGTACATCAGCTGGACTGGGGCCAGTGTAGCTCAGCGGTCATTCTGGTCAGAGCGGACCATTCCCATGAGCAACAGAGGTCCAGTTACTCTCTGAGTAGGGGAACTGCTTTGCTGTCCCCTGTTGCTATCGAGATGTGGCCACATGTCAAAGGAAAACAAACTGCTAAGCTCACTTTGCTTTATGAAATTAAGATTCACATTAATCATCCGCGAGGAGCATTGCTTCACAGGGAAGACCGAGCCCCATCCCTTCACATCTGGAACAGCCGGCTCCCTATCTCTGATCTCCACGCTGCTGAGGAAGGTCTGAGTGGTGGAAGGACGTCTGGCCAACAAAAGCTTTGGCTTGCAGTCTTGCATCTCACCAAAGTGAGAGAGAAACTAATGGCTTTCCATTTCCCTTTAGCCATATGTGATTGGAGAAGATCCTCATAATGCTGCAGTGCCTTTAAACATCTGTTTTTCTGCCCTCTGGCAAGATCCTAAAAGTTGCTTTGCTCAAAGGAGACCTCAATGTGAAACCATCACTTTGGAACGAAAAATCAAGTTTGATTCTGTCACAGTTTGGGCCTGAAGAATGAATGTGTTCTATCTGAATGCATTTTAAGTTTTAATGTTCTCATAACCGACTGTATTTCTTGCATCTCATGCCTGTTTGACCTCACAGTTTATGTCCCTTTTCCACACAGCCCCGCGACCACGTTCCTGCCAACTGAGGGAGACAAAATCGATCGGAATAAGTGGACTCCAGCCAGGTTGTTCCCAAAACCACCAGCCGCGAAGGTGCCAGGAGGATCTTGCCAGCCTCTGCTGCAGCAGGCCAAAGCAGCTACCCCGAGCATCCTGCGTGCAGAATCAGTTCGGAAACACCGATTTCGCTATTTATTTGTATTTGTAAAACGTAGTTGCCGCTAAATCGGCCCAAGGGCCCTCTGCGCAGATCGAGAGGGTGCGGAGTCTTTCGGTCGCTCCCAATCAGCTTGGCTCCCAGGCTGTCTACTGAGTTGGGGCTTCCTGCAGCCGTGGACCAGCGCGGCTATCATCTCGGCCTTTTCCCTTGTTCACTCAGTAAAACGCACGCACTCATGCGGGGTTAACCCGAGAGACGGGGCGGAGCCTTCACCCCGCAGCACCCCCCGTGGTCCCTCTGGCTCCCCGCGGCCCGCCCGGCCCGGCCCGGCCCGGCGCGCAGGAGCCGCGGCGCACCAGCCGGAGGCCTGCGCGGGGCACGACAGCTTGGCACCAGCGAGGGAGGCACCGGCCGCCGGACTCGCTCTCGGGCCAGGGGCGCCGCCCCGCCCGCCTCCAGCGCTTCCCCCCCCCCCCGCCGCCTCGCCTCGCCTTGCCTTGCCACGCCACCCATCATCCCCAGGTGAGCTGCTCCACCTGCGCCTCCAACCCGGCTCCGGGGATCGAGGAGGTGGGATTACGCCTCCCGCAGCCTATCGCCTGGCGGGATGCAGGGCCGGGGTGGCGCCCGGCGGGTCCTGCCTTTTTAATCCCGTCTCCCGCGGGGCTGCTCTCGACGGCCTGCAAGCGCTGCTCCCCGCAGAGGAGAGGAGAGCAGAGGAGAGGAGAGGAGAGGGCAAACATGTCCGAGCAGAGGTGGGTCCGCCTCTCCACCGAGGAGCCGACCAGCACCATCTACGTGCTCGACACGGAAATTGCCCTGGACGTCTGCGGGTGAGCAGCTTAACCGTTTGCATCATGCCCTTCTCGGGCACAGCCGCCGCGGGGGGCGGCTTGGGGGGAGGGCGGGGGGCTTCCTCTGTGGCCCCCCCTGGCCGTGGACGTCCTTGCCCGCGGCGGCCAAGCGGGGGCCCTGCCAGCTCCCCCCTCCCCGCTGCAGGTGAAGATGCGCCTATCTAGACCACCGGCATGTAGGTCCGCTGCTGCTTTTTGAAAAAGCACGTTAATCTGTTTTCCGATAGCTTTAGCTCTTTAGTTCAGAAACTTGATTCGCAGCATTGCCAGCTACCCCTGAGCGCCATTTCTGCGAGGAAGGACAGGTTGCGCAGAGAGCAGACTGGTCCAAGAAGAGCAGCGCATGATATGGCCGGGGGGGGGGGGGAGAATAGATCTCTCGTTTGAGAGCATTTCTACACCACTCAAAAGCCAAAGCCCTCTTGGTGGAGCAGAACACGTGTACCAGGCGATTGGCACCACGCTTACAATGTTCTTCATTTAAGATGTTTTTACTGCTTTTCAGGGCAAAACCGCCCCCAAGGCAGCCTGCCACACCGAAGCACATAAAAAGATGCACTATTAAAAGTGATAAAAGCAAGAAAAGGAAGGAGACGACAAAGTTTGGGCTGCTCTGGGATGAATTTGGCTGCCTGGAGCAGGGCTAGGCAACAGAAAACCTTTTGGTTGTGTTGGATTACAACTCCCCTAAGCCCCTGACAGTGATGATAGGAGTTGTGTTTCAAGACATTGGGAAGGCCACGCAAAGGCGCCCGCCTTCGTCTGGCCGAGAGATTTGGGGCAACCTTCCTGCTCTGTAATGCCAGCTTATTTGTTCCTGATCAGCGAATGATTTCATTCTTTGTCTTGGCACACAAGGGCTGATTGCATCAAAGCCGGTGCAAGAGGCGCATTTGTAAATTTAATTTGCAATGCAGTGATGCTGCATTTGTCAAAAGAGGTCTCTCCCTCAGCCACCCAACTTGTCCATCTATGAATTGTTGGTCCGGGGGACTGGCCATTGGATCACCACTAAAGGTCTTTAAAAACGAAAGGAGAAACTCAGGTTGTCTCCGTGTATTTAGAGCAACGAGGTCGATTTATTAAACCGTGTTTGCGTGTTGCCGCCAAAACAACCAGTTTTCCAGGCCCATGAAAGACTAATATAGGCAAAGTATTAATGGGCTGAAATCTACTTCATCAAATGCACCCAAGCGTTACCCTCAGTTGGCACGCAGTGAGACGCCGAAAAAGAACCCAGGCAGTGAAGCCAAGGAGCAGCAAAAGGCACAAGACACAGGCTTTGATGGCGTTAAATCTGAAAATGATGCGAAACAAAATCCCAGATAGGCAAGCCTGCAGTCCCAAAGATTGGGAAAACTGGGTGGGGAATTCTGGGAGCTGCAGGTCCTTTCCCCTGACTGCAGCGTAAATAACCTGAGGCCGGCTGGTCCTGAGATAAGCAAGCACCAACTTTCTTCAAGCTCAAACAGATAAGGCTTCAACTTGGTTGTTCGTTCTGATTTGGCAGTTTCACTCTGCAGCTTCTTTGTAATGTCTCTGCAGAAAGGACACAACTTTTGCTTAGGCCAACAGGAATAATGGGTATCCAAGTTACAATTGCAATGTATGGCTGTGAAAGCTGGACAATAAGGAAGGCTGAGCGCAAAAGGATTGAGGCCTTTGAGTTGTGGTGCTGGAGGAGACTCCTGCGAGTCCCTTGGACCGCAAGGCGATCAAATCGGTCAGTCCTAGAGGAGATCAACCCTGACTGCTCTTTAGAAGGCCAGATAGTGAAGATGAAACTCAAATACTTTGGCCACCTAATGAGAAGGAAGGACTCCCTGGAGAAGAGCCTAATGCTAGGAACAATAGATGGCAAAAGGAGAAGGGGACGGCAGAGGATGAGGTGGCTGGATGGGGACACTGGGGTGGTTGGTGTGAGCTTGAGTAGACTCCGGGGGATGGTGGAGGACAGGAGGGCCTGGAGGAATGTTGTCCATGGGGTCGTGATGGGTCGGACTCGACTTCGCGACTAACAACAACAACAAGTTACAATTTCATGCGCTGCTTGCCTTACTTTGAACGACCTGAACTAACATTCCAAAACTGCAAAACTGAATCAGCGCTTGCCTAGGCCAGCCACCCTGGTCCCCTAAATCTCTCTCTCACACACACAAAGCAAAAACAAACCAAACCCAAACCCATACACCTCTGAGCTGTCATAATTCCTTCTTCAGACAAGCCAGGAGGAACAGGGGGCAAAACCGCCCCCGAAGCCACAGTGCCTACGTGTCCAGGGTCCCAAAGAGACTAGGACACGAAGGGTCTGCAGAAGCAGCTCGCTGAGTTTGCTGCTACTCTTTCCTGGGCTGGCCGGGAATCAAGGTCATTCCTGTCCGGCCCGTCTGGAGGGTACCGGCTTGGCGAAGGCTGAGCAAGAGCGCCAGTGCTTCTCTTGCAAAGGCTGCTACATCGATGCTCTTGCAAGCCCATCAGCTGAATGTGTGGCCGTGAAAATGGAATGGGTGCACAGAAGGGTTAAGGGAGAGCTAAGCAAACAACTGCTCTTTTATTATTGCCTCTGTTACTGTTGTAAACTTTTATCGTTTCTACTTGTTCCATTCGGAAGTTATTGTCAGGACTGTGGGTTGTAACAAATAGGTTTCTGCTTGTGCCGTTCCATTCAAAGTTTATGTTGCATTTATTTTCAATCTGGCCATTTTGAAATTTTGGCTTCCTGAAGCTCTTCCTGGACTCTGGAGACTAGGTGCATTTAGTTGTAATTAAAAAAAATGTAATTCCAGCTTAAAAAGCGGCACAGTGATAAGAGGAGAGCTGCAATGCAGAGTGTTCTCTTCACATCCAGAAACGATCGCACAAATCCACTCCTATCCAAAAGATGCTTGGAACTCGCATTATGACTGGAGCGGCTCTATCCTTGGCATCTTCTGCAGGATTCATTTGTGGTGCCAACATGGGCTGGTGCCCAGCTGCTTTTGCTGCTGTTTCCACACAGAAGGTGCAGGGGCCTTCTCAACTCAAGGGTGTCGCTCTTTGGATACACGGCAGAGGACGAAAGCACCTCCGAGACGCTCCGAGGGAACACCCATGGAGTTCTGACACCGGGGCAGAATACCGTGTCGCGGGCATCCCTAAGAGCCCATGCACCTCTTGGTCTTCGGACAAGGATGACTCAAGGGCATCCAACTCCGCCAGCCCTCGTTCTGCCTGCTCAGAAAACTCCAGCAGGACGGGTCCCGCCCGGCCACCTTTCTTGTCTGGTGCTTGCGTGCACTTCCGTCACCCACGCCACCGAGCTGATACACCTCTCCTAGGGCTTAGTTCCTGGTAGCAAAAGGTCAGGCTACAAGAGGCCGGGACTTTGCCCCCTGCCCCCTCTGCTTCCTGCTCTGGCCCACGCCACCGAAACAGGGTCCCCAAATGCTTCCACAAGCAGAACTTGGCCCTCCGGCTCAAAGAGGGTCGGGCCCGGGAGATCGGGGTGGCCACTCCACGTCAGCACTGCAGCAGCCCGGGAGGAAAGCTGCAAAGCGCCTGAGAGCAGCTCTGTCCAGGAGCAAGCAGACTGAGGCAGGGGAACTGCAGTTGCCCCCGGGCAGGGGGCCTCGTCTGCTTTCCTAAGCAACCCCACAGGTCACACCACCCACGAGGCCTGCCAAAGCCACTGGCTCAACTCTTGTGTGAGACCAGCCCAGAGGCAGCGGGGGGAAGCGAGGGGTGAGCTGAGGCGGCAGCGGTGAATGAGCCTGGCAGGGTCAGTGCAGACCACACACGAGCTACACCCCAAACAGCAGAGGAGCGCAAAGGGACTTCTGCTTGGATGCGTCACTCTGAAGAGCAGAGGGGCAAGAGGCAGAACGGGGATGCGGCACGGAAAAGGAGAAAAGGACAGGAAGGCACTCTGTGCCGCCTCCTGGCAGCGGGAGAAGCCGCAAAAACTGTCAAAAAATAAAAGCAGTATGGCAGATGATGATGCATTAGGGGAACTAGAAGGAAATGAAGCCCTGGGATCGCTCCTGCTAAGCAGAAGAAACTGGTCCTGCGAACACAGCTGGAGGGAGGAGGAAGGCAGCGACAGCGCCAAGATGGAAAGCAGGAGCGAGCCAAGGCGGAAAAAAGGCAGGGCAGCTAAATCAGGCTGGGTGTGAGCCGGCAGCACGCTAATGAGCGCCAAGTGCCGATGTGCCACTTGGGCCGCACGGCTCGGCACGCGGGTGCTTCTCCGGTTGCTGGCGGCACAGCCTGGCTTTCGCAAGCAGCAGCCGAGTTTCTGCGTGTCGCAGCAAGCGAGCCTGTTTATGCAGTGGCAGCGGATAGCCGCGGGGCATGTGTGGACTGTTGCCGCCTTGCGCCGGGTTCACTGCTCCTTCTGGAGACTCCCGGCTAGCCCGGCTCCTCAGCTGTTCCTGAGAACAGCTCCGAGCTTCTGCCCAGCACCCTTCCTCGGCCACCATCGTAGTGACGGTCTTCCTAGTGGGAGAGCTTGGCATCCCTGCTTGCTCGCGCCCCCAAAATCCGTATTCACAAAAGATGATGCTCGGGTAGCATTCGGCTCTGGACCGCGTGTTTTCAATCATACAGGTGTTGGACTCGCCTGCTGTAGGACACTCCAGGGTCCCTGCGCTTGCCAGACACGGTCAGGAAAGGCCAGTCTGGGCGATGTCCCCGGCGTGCCAGGCCGTGTCCCACCACCAACAGTCCATTTCGGAACCTGCTCTGCATTTTGGAGACCG
Source organism: Varanus salvator macromaculatus (assembly GCA_023646645.1). Taxonomy (NCBI): domain Eukaryota; kingdom Metazoa; phylum Chordata; class Lepidosauria; order Squamata; family Varanidae; genus Varanus; species Varanus salvator. Next base: position 13,153,762 of record JAIXND010000800.1, on the reverse strand, counting down.
TGGCCCGGTTTTGGCAGAACAGCGTGGCTTATACCACATCTGTTTTTTTTGGGGGGGGGTCCTGCCACTCCACGAGCCTCTGAGCACCTCCATCCCCCGACTCATAGGGAGAACAGGAGCTGAGGCAGCTGCCTGGGACCCCAAGCGGGGGCCTGCCTGGACTTCCGATTACGCACAATTGGTTATTTCAACCCTGCTCTTCAGCCTTAAAAAGTTCCTAGAGCCGCTTGTGAAGCTCAAGGATGAACTGGCCCCTGTCCTCAGGCCCACAGTCTAAGGGGTGCAATGTAAAAGGGTACAGCTTTAGGAAGGAGGAGGAAAAGGTACCAAAAACTCAAGCACTAGCCTTTGGCTCTTTGCTTCTCATGGGGTTTTCTGGCAGGAAGGGCAAAGAGCAGCTCCGCCCAGCTGTTCCTCTCCGACTGATGGATGGTGCCAGGTTGGTCTCCCCCTGCCATGCATTTTTTCCGAGAGGGGGGTGGGGGGTGCAGCCTCCCAGGGGCTCTCGCTTCGCTGGCCAGTGGATGAGGCCGGAGTCTGCATTCCTCGGGGACTTCACCTCTTCTGTCAGGCGATGAAGCTGGACGCGTCTCCCTTCATATTTGCCGGCCAAGCACTGTGCAAGCATTGCAAAGTGATCTCTGCTTGTGAGCAGCCTCTTCACTGAGCTGGCACTGGGGGGGGCGGGGGCAGGGGGTGAAAGGTCCTGGGTCCACCCATTAGGCGACTGGTGGGTTTTTTAACCAGGCTCCTCGGCTGTACCTGCCAGGCACTCAGTTTTTGGCACAGCTCTGGGGAGCAGCCCCATCCTTAAGCACGAAGCTGGTGCTGGAGGCGTGTCCACCTGGGACCTCTGGGAGGACTGGTGCTTCCAAGAAGGTCCCTCAAAGGAGGTCTAGTCTTGGACTCTCCAAAGTCTCCCCAACAGGAGCCCCCCAGGCCCCTTGCCCTTCCTCATTTTTAGCTCATTTCCGGAGATTTTCTAAAATACATGTGTTTTTCACTCGGGGCAGGGGCCACATGCTGCCAAAGACCAAAACTGGGCACGGGTGCTCTTACGTGGGACTACGACCCCTCCCTGCAGAACAGGCCTGAGTGGGGAGGACCCCCGACTAAAATGGCAGGGATTTGCAGGGGACATGACACAAGCACCCTCCCCCCCAAACGCACAACAGAACCAAACGCAAGGAAAGCTGCAGCTGGGAATGGTGTTTTGTTCTTTCAGATCAGCCCCTGCTGGGGCCACGGGCTTTGATGTCTGGGGGACGCCTGGCGTCAACCTTTACATCGTCCACAACGCGGAGGTCCTGAAGATCCCTTCCTGCGTGCCCAGATGGCCCCTCAACACCCGGGTGGAGGTGATTGTCACGATGGACGCGCCGAGCACCGAAGTCAACGAAGACAAGGTGAGGGGCTCCGATGGAAGGGGCTCTTTGCCCTGGCCCAAGCGAGGGTGGCGGCGGCGGCGAGGAGGGAGGGGCGGGAGATGCCGGGCCTCCGAGCTCTGTGGCGGCCCACAAGGGGTCGCACGGGGGAGAAAGTGGACATCCGGGAGCTAGAGCGGTGGCAGAAGGCCGAGTCCCTGAGGGAAGGGCTGTGGAGGGTGCGTTGTTCACAGCCCTTTCAACCTGAGCCGGCATGGATGTGCGGAAGACGTGCCCCAGGTGAGAGTCTGAAGCAGGGCGTTGGCACCACCAAAACGTGATCTGGTTTGCAGTTGTGCTTCCCTCTCCCAAGAACCTTGGGGTTTTAATCCCATAAAGGCGGAGACTTTGGCTGGAGAGACCTGCCCACCCATCAGCTCATTTTGTGACCTACAACCCCACTGTAGGGTTGTTGTGGCTTCCCGGTGTTTGTGCAGCGTTTCCTCATTCTAAAGCACTGGAATGCTTCTCCTACGGTTAAGTTAGTGGCAAGAAGAGCTTTAAGACAAAGAGGGCTGGTATCTTGCCTACGCCTGTGCTGTACTTGCCCTCCCTCCACCGCTGGAACGCAGCTTCCCTGACGGGGAATTTGGCGGGAAGAGATTCCGTGGCCCAACGTCTGTCATGCTGGGATGAGGAAACAAGGTTTCTTCCCAACAAATCCGAAATGACAGGCCACAGGCTGTAACATTTCGAAGGGGTGCTAAGTTTACCGGATGGATGTGCCTTAAATGTGTGCCGATATGAAGAGCTTTGCATGAACTGTACGAAGACTTGCGCTGAACTTCCTCATCTTGGCAGGTCAGAATTTCATACTACAAAGAAAACGGGAAGACGCCCATGGCCAAAGCTATTCTCCACCTCACCTGTGTTGGTAAGTTTGCAACTGGGCAGATCAGACTGGAAGGATGTTAGAAGAAAGCTGGTAAAAATGACACAGTGGTGTTTTTACCAGCTTTACAAGCTCACTGTAAGGGCTACCATGGGTTCAAAACAGGGGTTTAACAGGAATGGCAGCTCTTGAAATTCTCTTGAAATAACTAGAAATCTAATTTCAGGGGGTAAAATCCCCCTGATCCTTATCTGCTCAAGGCAAGTAATATCTGCAACAAAATTTTGCAGTATGAAGTGCTGCGGCTCCATTTCCAATTGCTCTCTCTCGTTCCTGCGCCCCACTCCAATTCCAGCATTCCACAGCCCCAAAGTATATTCAGTTCCCACTGGGTTGCTTCTGACAACCCAGTCCCCCTTGGGTTACTTTCTAAAAACTGCCCTTTTGCAAAACCAGAATTTTTCACAAGACTGCCCTTACCTCTGTCCTGTGGGTACGTGGCTGCATAAAGAACAACATTCACAGTCCAAATGAAACACAAAACCAGTTTCCCCATCTCTGCTATTTCCACAAAGCTCTCAGAGCAGCCAGCTGTCTCCCTATAGCCGAATTCAGCCCAGCCCTGGGATAAACCAGTTTAGTAAGCAAGCAAAAAGTAAACAACAGCACTTACCATCCAGCAGAGAGGGCCCTTGGAAAGGAGGGTGTCCCGGGAGCAGCAAGGAGTCAAGGCAGGAGGAGCAGAAGGCAGGCTATCCGGCTCCCAACTCCAGGCTGAATTTGCAGGACTTCCACCTGCACCCAGGGACAGCTGCAAGCTGTTAGCATGGGAGCCTTCCTACTTCTGAGTAGGCCTTTGGTCCCTAGTAGCCTGGTTGCCGTGGTTACGGAGCTGTGCACTTCAGCTGTGAATTCTGGGTCTCCCTCTGGCTCCGGAGTGCATGAAGGGAGTCCAGCATCTTGTCTGCTTCCTCCGGCTCTGTGGGATGCAGCCACCAGAGCCCCCACTCAGGAGTTCCTTGGGGTCTGTGGCTGGAGAACCCATTTAACTTCCCTGGAGATGCTCGGGAAGACGTTCAGCTGCATCGGGAGGACTCGCTGCCTTGTTGGCCTGCACGGCATGGACAGCCACCGCGGGCTCGAGGCGGCTGTGGACCTCCACATGAAGCACTGTCCCGGCCCATGTCTGCATCAGGCTCCGCCAGCCACGCAATTTCAGAATGCAGACCACCAGGCATCGAGAAATATTTGTTTTTATTTAAAACTTCCCTGGACCGGCCCTCACCGTGGTCTCGGGATGGTTTCACAATAAGCCAATATCAAACAAAACAGCATTGTAATAAAATTTCCATACAATAATAAAACCCCCATTCAAACAATCAAATCTTTAAACACTGGGAAAATAGAAAGGGGTTAGCCTGACACTGAAAAGAGGAAAGTGATGGCACCAGGCAAGCCTCTCAGGGGAGCGAATTCCACAATCGGGGCGTCACACAGAGAAGCGGTGGTGGTTCTCATCAGCCAAGGCGTGTGCAAGCCGATGGCCACTTCTTCGAGAAGGTGCTTGCCGGTCCTGCCCTCCGTTTCACCAGGTGCTGCGCGTTTGCAAGAGCACGGACGAGGTGCAGGAGCTCACGCATCGCTTTGCATAACTTACAGGCCTGGCGACATGCTCTTCCTGGCAGACGTGTTCTCAGAAACGCGCAGCCCTGCCTTAGGGCTGGCTCGCCCCGCAGAGGCTGCCTCACGGCAGACGTGGACTGCGGGCACGCCAGCCGCTGAGAGGACCGGGGTCTCTGCTGTGCCCGCTATCCACCGCTTCTCCCTATAAGGCAGGTTCACCAAGCCATGTCCAGCCATCTCGGTGTGCTCACGGTACAAGTAAAATCTGAGCATGAAGTGGGAAAAGCACATCTTGCCCAAGGGAGATGCAGCCCACAGGTATCTTGTCTTTTCTCCTGCTTAGAGATCTCCTTGGATGCCGATATAAACCGTTCTGGAACTGTGACCCGGCGAGCGAGGAATAAGGTAGGTGTGGAGTCTGTTGCAGCCACAACTGGCCTGGAAGGAGACGGGTTGAGGATCTGCGTGTTGCACACCGCAGGGCTGCAGAAATGTCCCCCCAGGGTCCCAATCCAGCCCATGGCGCTTCTTGTATGGCCATTTGAGAGTTTCCTGGTTTCTGTGCAGCCCCTGCCCTCCTCCTGGGCTTATTTGCCGTCAGGAAGAGCTTTAGGCTGTTTTGCCCGTATTCTGGGGGTGCCGATTCCCCATTTTCCCTCCAACTGCTTCGCAATGGCATTGGCCTCTCTTCCTGAAAGTGTAAAGGCGTGCATATGTGTGTATGGTCGTGCTTTCCGAGGCGAGAAAGGGCCCTGCTGGGAATACAGCGCAGCGGAAGAGCTCTTAGCACGGGGATGCGGTCCGGGCATTTGCGCCCCAGAGGGACACGACGTCACGGTTCTTCGCTTCCAGCAAACCAACCGGTCAAAAAGAGTCTTCTTCTGCCCTGCAGGAGCAAAGCCAGTGCAAGATTTTGTGTTTGCGTTTTAGCCTTGGATAGGGACGCTTGCTTGTTAAGCAAAAACCATGTACCGTGCAGAGTTCACAGCTGTGCCGAAGCTATGTGGCCACCGGGAAGCTCTTGCCGTTTCCTGGGGCTCGAGGCTCCAGCGGAGGCGAGGCCGTCCGAGATCGGAGGGTGTGTACCTGCAGGGTAAGCCTTACTCAGCACAAGCTGAAGGCTGAGACGGTGTGTCTGGCAGAACCTGTCCAGGCAGGGCAGGAGGGAAAACAGCTGGCAACCGGACCAAGAGAACCCCGGACGCGGCCTGCTTCCAAGCCCAAGCCTGGCTGATCTAGCCCAGCACTGCCAGCGCTGACCGGCAGCAATGGCTCTTCGGGGCTCCCAGCAGGGGCTTTCCTGCCCTGCCGGCAGCTGCCGCCAGAGACCAAACCTGGGCCCTGCTTGATGTAGAAAACGTGTCCCGTGACACAAACAAACAAGCCCAGCCGCTCCCCTCAAAGCACAGGCAATTAGCTAAGGCACAGATCCTGCATCTTGCTGCCTGGAGAAGCTGGGGAGCAGGTCTGAGGCCTCCTTGTGCCAAGCACAGCTCCTGCCTGCGCTGCGGCCTCTCCCCAGTGCGCTGAGCCCCAGCGCAGGGCAGCCTCAGACCTCAAAGCTGGAGCGCATGGCCAGGAGAAACAATTCCCGCTTTGCTTTGCTTCACTACCACCACAGGAAATGCAGACTTGCTGCCTGGATTTCTTGTAGTTGTGCCTCGCTTTCCTCACGTGGGGAAGCACAGTTCTAAGGATGGACGACCGGAGCTGCACGAAGAAACGCCGTAAGGCCGCCGTAAGGGCATTAAGCAAACATGGGCCCCACCGGCCCAGTGTCTGTTTCCACAGTGGGGAAGTTCGCGCAGGGTGTGAAGGCGAGCGCGCTCAGGGCAATTTGCCTCCTAGCCCCCAGCTCTCCGGTCCCACTTGGGAAGGCGATGATGGGAAGGATGATCCAAGGTTCCAGCCCACCAAAAGGCAGTACACTCTCTCTCGTGTCGCCTTTGGCCCCAGCTGATCTCTCAGCGCTTGAGCCTAGATTTGGCCCATGTGGTTCAGATCAGAAGGGCAGAGGAGAGAGCGAGGCTGTGAACTTGTGCGTGAAGGCAAAGGACAGCGCCTCCCCTATTTTGCAGAAATTATCTTGAAACGGCTTAATTTCTCCTCTGTGCGATGGGGCTTGTTGCTGGAACAGACAGACGGGCTTCGTTCTGTGTTGCCGTGCGGCTTCCCCCGCCCAAGCCTCTGCTTTGTGGCATAAGCTTAGCTCCCCGGCTGCTGTGGATCACCGGGCCCCTCGCTCGGCCTCCCACTTGCTGCCGCAGCTTCCAGGCTCAGGGGCTCCATGGGTTTCATTTTCGCCTGCAGAAAAACTGGACGTGGGGCCCCAATGGTAAAGGAGCCATCCTCTTGGTGAACTGTGACAAAGACGACCGGGAGGCAGACAACATGGATAACAAAGATCTGACGCTGCAGTCGTTCGTGGGTGGGTAATCGCTCTGGCCAGAGCATCACCTGGGGGTCCCTGGAGACCCGAATGTGGCACCTGTGGGGCCCCACAAGGCTTGTTTAAAAATTCCCCATTTTTTAAATACAAGGATTTGTACAGAGCCTTTCCCCTGCATGTGAATAATATCCGTACAACTTTCTCAAAATTATACAGAAGCATCAACAGAGGATTGGATATCCGGATCAGTGTTCATTTGGCGGTGGCACCTTTTATGCCACCCAAATACTGAAAACACTGTACAAGTTTCAATTCATGGCACCGGGTGGCTGTTTAATCCAGTCAAGTAGAGTTGTCGCTGTTAGTATTACTGCATCATTATACTTTCCAAGAGCCAGAACTCTTTGGACAATTCACAAAAATCTGCATTCCTTTCAGACTTGAGCCAGCCTGCAATAGGAGCTTTGTACCAGCCAAAGAGCTGGTTTGAAACCAGGGGCTGTGTGGTCCAGAGAGCCACCAGAAACTGCAGAATACCAAGTTAGTCTCTTGGGCCATCTAGATCAGTATTGCCAACACTGACTGGCAGCAGTGCCCTACCTGGAAATGCTGCCAGGGATTCAAGCTTTTGTAAATGTGCTCAGAGCTACAACTCTTCCCTTAAAATAACAGTAAGATTCTAGTTCTCATGGTTTTTCAGGAAGGGAAGATTGAAATAGGAACATAGGAAGCTTGCTCACCCTGTGTGAGGCCTGGGTCTGTCTATCCCAGTGTTGGCGGCCATGACTCCACAAGGGTTGCCTGGGACATAATCCAAGCAGAGCTGCAGCTCTTCTAACTTGCCCGTGTCCCCTTCAGACCTCAGGGACATGTCCCTCATGATCTTGACAACCCGTGGGCCTGACGACATTTTTGATGACCACCAGCTAGTTCTCCACGTCTCGGCATCCGACGACGACAAAGTGGGTGTCTTTCATGCTCAGGGTAAGTGTTCTGGATCTGTTGAGCCTCAGGGTTGAAGGAAACAGGGAGGGCCAGGGCAATACTACCTGGGGCATGTGCAGAGTTTAGGAGATCCTGTGCATCTGTCAAAATGCGTAGGGCTGGTGGGAGGGTCCCCCCCGTGTGTCGTCTTTTTGTACATCTTGCTGGAGCTGATGGTGCCGGCGACAGCCAAGATAACAATGCGATTGCTTCTGAATAAACAGAACGGTTGTGTGTTGTATGCGGTTGTTTTGTTTTCTGTAAGCTGTCCAGGGACTTTTGTATTGGGCGGCATATAAAACTTTTTAAATAAATAAAAAAACCTCAGGTCTGGTCCATGCACTTCTGTTTTGATTTGCAGGGAAGAAGAAGCTGAGCAAATACAAGCATGTTTTGGGCTCCGGCAAGCTCTCCTATGTGGTGGAACGCTGTGGCCATGCCGAGGACTTTTTCTACGTGGAAGGACTGGCTTTTCCGGACATTGACTTCACAGGTCTCGTGTCCTTCCACGCCACGCTGCTCGAGGCCACCGCTCAGGTAGGACGAGCTGAGAGGAGGAGCTTGTCAAAGAAAGGAGGGGTACCCGGCTTGCACACCCGAGGCACTCGGTCCTGTGGAGGGAGGGAGGGAGGGAGGGTTCCGGCAGCAAGCCACCTGCAAGCAGCTGAGCTGTCTTCCTCTTTCATGGAGGTAACATCACAATGCCGTCCTGAGTTGGGCATTTGTGGCTGTGCCGGGCTCTTGCGGCCTGAGGGCCGGATCTCATTCTGGGGAGGTGCTTGGGGTCAGCTTGTTGCTGAAGCCACCTTGCCAACTCCTCCCTTGGGCCTTCTCTCATCGCTCCCATTTTCCCTGCTGCAGGAACTCCCCGAGGCACCGATCTTCAGCGACACCGTGGTCTTCCGTGTTGCCCCGTGGATCATGACCCCCAACACCTTGCAGCCCGTGACAGTTTACATCTGCAGGTAAAGGGCTGTGCAGAAACCTGTGTGAGAGCGTGTGCAGGAGTGTCTGGAGCTTCATGGACAACACACCTGGAGATCGGGGAGGGTCTGCAAGCCCAGGAGGTTGTCGGGCTGGGCCAGCAGAAGGGAAGCGCACGGGGCTGAAGGCCAGGAAGGCAGCGTCTGCTGCCACCTGGGAATGACATCAGGGCCTGGGGAGGCCAAGCTGGTCCATCCAGCAGGCAGAGGTGGCTGGCTTCCATCTCCTGCTCCAACTGGCACGTGCCCCATCGGAGCCGCAGAAGAGAAGGGAAAGGACGCTCGCTCCCACCTCCCATCTGACAAGGAGCCACCAGACACCAGTCAAGGATGGACACTAGGAAAGGAAGATCAGCGGGGCCCAGCGTCCATTTAAGGGGGACGTTCCTCTGGTCCCCCCCACTCATACTCTCCAGTAACAAGTGCACCCAGGCCATGCAGCCTGCTGGCCATCGCTTCAAATGCCGGCTTTGGAACCACTCGGAGCAGGCAAAATATACCAGGCCGCCCACAGACCCCTCTGAGAACATGATCTGCTCATCCCTGCGTGCATCTACTTGGTCGTTCATTTGCTGTTCTCACAGCCTGCTTTCCTCCGGTGCAGGAGCACGGAACGGCGTGCAAATATGCATGTCTCAGGGACCAGTAAAACGACAGCTGCATCCTATTGCAATAACAGAGTGAGCCAGTAATAAGGCAGTAATAATTCAGGCACAGAAACAAGCAGGCTGGGAGCCAAGTGCTGGTGTAAATGCAAAGATCGTTGACTTACTCAGCGGGGGATAACGGGAGCTCACAAATGGCAGTTCCCACTAAAGATGCCCTTCCAACTTCCCACCCTTCCCAGTACACCCACTGGGGTGGGGGAGATGCAGAAAGGGGAGACTGGAAGATCCTAGTTGGCTGATGGTGCGGGAGGCACTCCCTCAGGAGTCTGGTGGCTCTATAGGATAGAGCAAGACCTGGAATTGGGCTTGGAAGCTGACGGGGAGCCTGGGCAGATCTTTAGGACCGGCGTAACACGATCACCTCTACGCTCTGCACTAGGTGCCGGCTCTGGACCGCCTTCCAGTGAACCCCCATGCAAGAGCTACCATAGTACCCTACCCAAGATGTCCTCAGAGCATGGCCAGCGCATGTCAGAGCATCTAGTTCATCTAGATGCTTGCTTATCTGCTTGCTCATTTGGTTAGGAGAAAAACTCAGACCTTCCCATCCCCACTGAAAGGGTCCCCCCGCTTTTCCTGACTTGGTCTTCTCCAACCTCTCCTTGCGATATCCAGTGTGAAAGAGAACGCTGATTTCGTCACAGATGTGAAAAAGCTCACCCAGAAAGCTGGATGCAAACTGGTCATCTGTCCGGAAATAGAGAATGAGGGTGACCGCTGGATTCAGGTAGGTGGTGTGTGGGGGGGGCAAGAGGCAGCATGCCAGGGCGAGAAACGTCAACAGCAAAGCTGCTCCTGGTCAAGGCCTGTGAGCAGTGGGGGCATTGTGCTGCTTGATCACTCTGGAAGATGTGAACATGTTTCTCAACACTTGAAGATGTGCACGGTCACGGGATGGGGGAATTATCGCGGGATGTGCAAGAGAGGGGGCATTATTTGGAATGGACTTTTAACATCTGAGTCAGACCTCGTTGCCTTGGCCCCTTAAGTGGGTCGGTGTCCAAACATTTAACCTCAACGCTCGGCTCCCCAGCATGAAATGGTCGTGATATTCTTGCTTTCTTTCATCCGTTACACCAGGATGAGATGGAGTTTGGCTACGTGCAGGCCCCGCACAAGTCGTTTCCAGTGGTTTTTGATTCCCCAAGAGACAGAGGGCTGAAGAACTTTCCGTTTAAGGAAATTTTGGTATGTATATTCCCTCCACCCCAATGTTCTACCTTAGGATCTTAGCTGTTGAAGCAGTACACCTCTGCCATGCCGTGGTTTGCACTGAGGCCCTATTTAGACTGGATAAAGCAAGCCAAAATAGAAAAACTCAGACCTTTCCATCCCCACTGAAAGGGTTCCCCCCCTTTTCCTGACTTGGTCTTCTCCAACCTGAAGAGCTCTGAAAGGATCTCTCTAAACTGGAAAACAAGGTCCTGACAGCAAGTGTAAAGTGAAGCCCACTGAGGCCCATTTTCCCCAGCTCCAAAGGATGGGATCTGATGCTAGCACTGACTGCTTTTGCATTGGCGGCTGAGTGAAAACGGGATGTGTACATCAGGAGGAGATGAGCAACTCTTGCAGAACGAGAGGTGATGCGTCATCTAGCATTATCTATAACAAGGCAACCCAAGTTTGCAATCAACACTTTTCTAAAAATCATACATATACTGGCATCCATTTCCTTCCTTTTGCATTGTAGTATTCTGGTACGCCTCCACTTCTTTTTCGTAAATGCTTTGGGCTTAAAAGCCTCGATGCGTTAAGAATAATCTGATTCTGTTCTCGTTCGCTCTCATGCAAGGGCCCGGACTTTGGCTACGTAACCCGGGAAGCGGCCCAGGAGAAACTCTCCAGCTTGGACTCATTTGGGAACCTTGAAGTCAGCCCTCCAGTGACTGTCAGGGGCAAGGAGTATCCTCTGGGGCGGATCCTCATTGGGACTTACTTTCCCACGTACGTGAAGACAGAGAAACAGACCGTCAGGTTGGCAACAAGCGCTGACCAACTGAGAATAAGTCTGTCTGTTACTTTCCCCCCATAGGCTGTGCTGGCTCCCAGTTTTGGAGGGCCCTTGGGGCAGGACACCGCCTGCAGGGCTGCTCCCTTAGAGAACCTGCTTTTTCACCACCGTGGCCACCAGCTCCTCTTCTTCCTCAGGGCCACCATTTGCTTGATTCATGGACAGACAGACAGGAAGGAAGGAAGGAAGGAGGGAGGCTTGGCATCTCCTGCTCCACCTTCTTGCCACCACTGCTGCCTGGACCAGAACAAGGATCAAGTAAAGACGAGCTTGCAGTGGAGAAGAGGAGAGACTCTGTGGGGAGGGACTTCTCAGTGGGCCCACCTGGGGAAGAGCCCCTCAGCAGAAGCCCATCCGTACTTACCTTTGTCACCTACCCTATAAAAAGGTTATCGAAAAGCAATCGGTGCTGTAACATGAACGACCGGCCTCTGCACTGGGGGCCACCCCATATTTTTCCATCCAATGGAAATATGGTGGCGAGGACACGGCCTACCCACCCACCTTTTCTAGGGCCACTCAACAACAGTGTTGATGAAGACTGGGTCAGAACATGAGATGGGCTGCGTGATACTTCACCGTGGACACAAAACCCTTAGCCAACACCCTCTCTCTCTCTCTGCTCACCAGGGCCAAGGGCGACCAGGTTGTCAAAGACATCCAGGACTTCCTGTATGCCCAGGAAGTGCAGTCTCCAATCGAACTCTACTCTGACTGGCTGTTCGTAGGGCATGTCGATGAGTTCTTGACGTTCGTACCAGCCGGTGATAGAAAGGTACGCATGATCTACGACTGGGTTTCCCAGGTGGAGCCCAAAGGCACCTTTCCATTCTGTTGCGTCATATTAAAAATTCTCATGCTGCAAAGCCCGGGGGTGCCTCTTGGCACCATCTTGTCTGAGTTCAGAAGCTTTGTGCTTTGGAGCTCGGAATCTAGCACCCTCTTTTATGTGCCCAGGCAACTTAATTTTCTTTAGCAGTTTGCCTTCTGGGAAATTAATCTTCTGAGACTGGCCGTGTCCTGCACAGCAACCGTTTTGTGAACAGGTTGTTGCAGACACTCATTTTGTGAGAGCATTGACAGCCCTTTCAAAATTCTGCAGGCCCCCAAAGTTGGGTTTGAAGCCTCTGGTTCCGATTGCAAGTCCTCCCAGCTGCCTCCGCTTGCTCTCTTCCAGGGTTTCCGCCTGCTGCTGGCCAGCCCGAGCGCTTGCTTCAAGCTGCTCAAGGAGAAAGATCAGGAGGGTTATGGAGACGCCCTAATGTTTGACGGTAAGGCGGCTGCTTCCCCCAGTCACTCCTCCCTGCACTGCATTGCAGGGATGAAACAAGAGTGTCCCTGGGAAGGGCTCTTGCACCAGGCACCTGTTGCTGGCCGCTCGTGCTCTCAGTCCCCAGAATCAAAGGAGACACGACAGTCTGAGGGGCCAGATGCCAAGCAGAGTCCAAACTGAAGCTGCTGATTGATAGATATTCACAAAGCCATTCCAAGTGCTTATGTTCTCCACCAGTTTCGAGTTTTTTGCAATGCAAATAGGGACCGAAACCTCCATTCCAAACCAAGCTGCTCCCAAGTACCTTGAATTACAACAGAAGATGATCTATCACAGCAGGGCAGGGGGGATCCATTCCCTCTCAGAGGCTGTGAACCAAGGGCAGAGAGAGAGGGTAATGTGAAGGGGGTGGCAGGCGATGCCCATGCAGCATCCCTGCTGATAAAAACTAAGTCCCGGTGCTGCACCTCCAGAGTCCTGGCTCCAGGACTCTCCGTATCTCAGAGGAGTTCATGCAGTGTGACTCGTTGCTGCCAAACCAAGCCAGACCCCAAGCATGTGTGTCACGGAGAAGCCAGCGTTGTGTCTCTTCTTACAGGGCAGTTGGAAAAAAAACCCATTTCAATAAAGAAGATCCTCGCCGACAAATCCTTGAAAAGCAGCAACGAGTACTTCCAGGTAATCTTCACAGCCAGGCAGGGGCTCCGCTCCAGCAGCCCACTGCTCTGTGCCAGCTCCAATACGGAGATGGAAGCCTGCGATCACAGGGACGGAGGGACACCGTGTGGCCGCAGCAGGGACATCGTGCTGCCGACCAGAACGCCTGGTGTGCATCAACATTGAGGCCGTTCAGGGGACAGAGCTGCGAGAAAGTTTGTGGGCCAGCTTCTCTGAGGAAGCAGTGGGATGATGGGGATAAAAGGTGGCAAGAGGAGGTCAAAGGAAGAGGCAGGGAATGGAAGGGCCTCAAAGTAGTTCTGAAGAAAGCTCTTCACACTCAAGAGTCAACGTCCTTTGGGTCGCAGCCAGTCTAACTCGCAGATGGGCAGACAGTAGGCCTGGATTTACTGCCAAATCTGTGACTGGCTGCACAACATTGGCAAGGATTTCCATCTCCTAATCATTTAGCAATGGCAGAAATAAAATGTCTCCCTTTCTGCCATGAAATATTCTGCTGAAGTGAAGAAAGCTTGGGGAAACCAAGACAATGTGGGTGTAGCAGGCCTACAAGGTCCCGTTCAGCTCCCTGCTGGTCCAAAGCATGAAATAGACACTCAACGAAGATGCTTTGAAAGCCTTTTGCACCAGGTACAGCTGGAACCGGAGTGGATCCTGAAGTCTGCCGATCTCTGGTCTAACTTACACAGTGTTCATTTCAATACGTCTTCATGAAGTAGGTCACAAGCCATAGGGAGGGAAATGAGCTTTCGAGTGACCAGAGAGACATGGGATAAGGGGCTAGAGCAGTCAAGGAGCAAAAGCCAAGGAGAGAAACAGGAGAGAGAAAAAGACTCTCCAAAGGTCCAGGAGAAAACTCGCTGGTTGTCGCTTGTTTGCGTGCCAGTGAAAAGACACTGAAGCCGACTGGGTGAAGTTCATGGGCAGACAGAGAAGGAAGGAGCAAGACGCGGAGGAAGAGCGTTACCAGGCAGTGTCAGAGCCACCGATCTTCATTCGCAGCCATCCTGCATGCCGTGCAGGGATCTAAGCCCACGGGGCCAGAGGGCCCTTGTGCCAGCCACCCTCCATGGCCCTCTCCCAGGGAGTCTACTTTCTCACTGCCTTTGGTACAGCCCGTTCTTGCTCCTCCTGCTCATGGCTCCCACCAGCTTGCTGGACAGGCAGAGCGTTCGGGAGCAAGCAGGCCATGGCATCTGTCCCCCCACAATGACCCCCGCCCTCCTGCATTCCCCCCCCTCCAGAAATGCATCGACTGGAACCGAGACGTCCTCAAAGAAGAGCTGGACTTGACGGAGGAAGACATCATCGACATCCCTCAGCTCTTTGAGAGGTCGTCTTCTTGCAAAGCCCATGCGTACTTCCCAGACCTGGTGAGTCCCCATTCTCCAGCACAATCCTGCCAGCAAGTTTTACTCTCAAGTGCCATTTCCCCCAAATACCTTTTGTCTGTTGCATTGTCCCCAAATCCCTAAGTGACCTGCGCAATTCCTTAGCCAGCAGGAGAGGACTCTGGAAGATGCTTTCCTCTGGAGTTTTGACTTGTGTGAAGGAGGTGGAGACAATGGTATCCTTTTGTCATGAGACTAGAACCCAAGAGAGACATCTCATGAAGCTCACGGGTGGTGGTGGTGGTGGGGTTCATCCAAATCAGAGGAAGGAGTTAATTAAAAGCATGGAATTCCCTGAAGGAAGATGCTGTGATGGCCACCAAAAGAGGGAACTGGACACATTCATGTAAATTAACAATAACCATTAGTCCAAGTGGCTGCAAACCCTCCAACATCAGAGGAAGAATGCTGTGTACTCCAATTGCTGGGGAACATGGGTAGGAGGGTGTTGTCCTGTTTGTGGGCTCACCTTTGAGGCAGCTGACTGGCCACTTTATAAGCAAAATGCTGGACTAGCCAGGAGCTTGGTTTTATCCTACAAAGCTCTTATGTTCTTATGACCAGTTTCCATTCTTTTTACATTAAGGAAGCTGAACAAGATGCATGTTTTTAATTTGGCATCCTAAAATTTAGTGAAGGTTTTAAAGGTTGGTTCTGATTGGTTTACTAGGCCTTTGTTTTATGGGTTTGGGATGAAGGATAAAGCAGCTACTTGGGGCTATGCCTTCCTATGCGTCTATTTCCGAGTCTTGTTCTCTTGCTTCCAGGTGAATATGATTGTTCTGGGGAAGTACCTGGGCATCCCCAAGCCATTTGGACCCATCATTCACGAGCAGTGCTGCCTGGAGGTGGAGGTCCGCCGTCTGCTGGAGCCCCTGGGATTATCCTGCACCTTCATCGATGACTTTAAAACCTATCACACCCTCTACGGAGAAATCCACTGTGGGACAAATACCCGCCGAAAGCCCTTCTCGTTCAAGTGGTGGAACATGACCCCTTGAAGGACCCGCGCCAGCTTGAAGGACCCGAAACCAGCTGCTGCATCGCTTGTGCGTCTCCTGAGCTTACGTGCATAATCCATAACTCCCCAAGGAACTGTGTTGATTTATCTTCTTGGTAATATATGAAGGTGCTTGCTAGATTTTCTTCCGTCACCGGCTCCTGCGGCTGTGATCATCTTCCAGGCAGAAGCACACCCTTGTTCACACTCCCGTCCTAAAGCCAGTTGTGGAGGTCCACCAACACATTTCATGCCGATTGTCCCTGGTTCGCAGAACTATGCATGCCGTTTCCCGATTTATAATTGCCTGCCAATCTCTGTGCCCAGTGCTCACTGGGTGCCCTTCAGTCTTCTTTCTGCAAGACAGACCTCGACTGCCACCGAGAGATGAACCAAGCAGGCAGACTTGACCACCAGTTAGTCCCCGAACAGGCGCAGGTCACACGATTGTTGGCCGCTTCTTTCAGCACCTCAACAGAAGCAGCCCAGTCTCTTGGAGAGTTGGGATTATGGCTGGGTGGATAGTCAGGTTGGTGCTTTGCCTGTAGGATAAGGCAGGCCCTTATCAGCAGACCATAGACATAGCGATCAGAGCCTCCCCCCGTTCTCATCTGTGTAGCACAAAGACCAGATGTGGGGTACAGGAAGCGATTCTGACTTGGGGAGGGAAGTCCAGAAATTTCTGCAGTTCTCCTCTGACAAGCAGCGCTGCAGAGGCACCGGTACCAGAGGCTTAACAGAGCGATGAGTGTGAGAAATTTGCATTTCTTGTGTGTGCACGAGTGTGTTTTTAAAAACTCTGGATCTCTATTGTTGATTTTTTTAAAAGAAAGCTTGCAGGCATATATTTTTCACCCAGAAGGGTTTTTATGAGCTGTTGAATAAAAGTTTAAGAACGGAGCGCTGACCAGTGTCACATTGTGTTTGTGAATTAACACACACTCCTTTGTTGATTGCTAGATCCGTACTAGCTGTGTGCTCAAAAGGGTGTCAGCAATGAAGACTTGGGGGGAAAAAATATTTCCCCAATTTTCCAATGAGTCTCTGGAAAAAGGTTTCCCATCCCGTCTTCCCTCCTCCGATTTTCCATTTTTTCCCAGCCTCACATCCGTACAGCTGGACAGCCAGGAGCTGCTTCTAAGGCCGACACTGTGATAAAAATGATATAAGCAAAGCGTCGACTGAAAAGAGCACCCCGATAAATGAAGGCCTAAAATGCTTCGGAGAAGCGCCTGCCCAGCAACCGACGGCTCCATGTGAGCCCTCCTGGAGAGGGGTGCCCAGCGTGGCCCCAGCTATCAGCCAGAGAAGGAACCGCTGCGGGGGTCTGTTTTGCTCCTCCGGGCCAAAGTAAGACTCCCAAGACCCTTGAAACTAGGAAAAAGTGGCTCTCCTGCTCCTCCCTTTCCAGTCCCTTTTTCCTTTTTGGTGTTCTAAGATTATCAGCCCAGGAGCTGCTGGCTAAGGAGCAGAGGTGCTTTCAGAAGCGACGCATGCGCTCAGAACGGCAGCTTCAGTCTCCACACGCCACCGTCTGGCAACTTCCGATATAACAAATGAGTGCTGCGGGATCTTTCGGATTTGATTCTGGGATCTTGGCATCACATATTGCTCAGTCCCATCTCCTTAAAATCTGAAGTTTGTCACATCCAAGCACAGCCTTAAGCAACAGCTGGCTGCATTCCAAACTTCTGCAGAACGGTCTCTCCGACCTGCAGCAGGTGGCACGGGCCGAAGAGCCCTTCTGCATCCCAAGGGCCATCCAGGCCAGCGTCCCCGTTCACAGCGAGTGCAGCAGCACTCTCCTGCCCATGTTCCCCAACACACAGAGGCATGCTGGCCGTCACAACATGCAGCCATCAGGCCCACTAGCCAAGGACAACCTTCCTCTCCATCCAGTGGTCCAATTCTCTTTTAAAGCCATCCAGGTAAGAAGGCATCATGACCTCTGGGAGTGAATTGCATAGTTCGATTCTGCACTGTGCACCGTGGGGCTTCTCCTGAATCTCTCACCTGCCCACTTTGCGGGATGACCCCACTGGGTTCCGGGGGGGGGGGGAGTGTCTGCTTTCCCGCACCACGCAGAATTCTGCACACCTCCATCCTGCCTTCGTCCAGCTGCTGTTTTAAGAAGCTAGAGGGCCTCAGCTGCTGCATCCTTCCCGTGTGGCGGAGTGGCCTCAACCCTGGGATCATTTTACTTGCCCTTTCTCCAACTCCTGTGGTACCCAGTGGTGCTGAGCGCCGCAGGTGAGCCGGCGCTCTGTACTTACATGTGTTGCGTGCTGTGTAATCCACTAGAATCCCATCCAATAGTTCCAGAGGTTCAGGCTCTTCCGTGCTGTTGGAACAGTACAGGCGGAGGGAGGGAGGGAGGGAGGGAGTTATAGCCTACACAATTCCACCGTTTATTTAAACATTTATTTTGAGAAATATAAAAAAAGGAAGAGGGAAAAAGCAGGGGGAGCAACTAGGCTAGGAAGTGTTCCCATCTCGTGTAAATCCAAAATGGTTCTTTTCTGTCTGAGCGCTTTCCCTTCACTCTCCCCCAGCAAGGAGAAAGAAAGAGGCGTCAGAAAGGTCTGCAACCGGAGCATTTGCACTGGGTAGGCAGAAGGGAGCCCAAAAGTGTCCTTTTCTTTTATACAAACACACACTCTTTGGTGAAGAAGTACCTCTTTGTCCCGTCCCTCCTTCTGCCCCTCCCCACAATAAATTATTCCTAAGTCTGTTTCACTGCTTGCTTCTTATGATGTCCATTCCCCGGGATCGTTTGCAAAAGGGGTAGGTGGGAGAGAAACGAATAGCAAACCTGACTTGAATCGACAACAGGAACATAGTAAACTGCCCACATATACATTTTAACCAACTCTAAAAAGAATAAGGCAGATAATAATGCAATATTCAGCCCCTCCTCAAACCGTAGGATAACTCTCCACCTAGCGTTTCTGTATAATCCAACCTTCTGAGAATTCTAGGCTGGTAAAAGCAAAGTGGCACCAGCTCACGTTGCTTCTAGAGACTTCCTGATGCAACCTGCTAGCAACAAGGTGCAACGGGAGCAAAAGGGAAGGGGAGAGAGGGGGGTGTTTATATGGAGACAGAGCAGTGTGTTCTGTTTACAAGGCACCAACTTTTTCTGACAGCAAACAGAGGAAGAGCCAGTAACTGATGGAACTACGAGGGGGATGGAAACATAACACCTGCAGAAGTCTGGGGCAGAAATGTACTTTTCTGGCTTTCCTCTCAGAAGATCAAGAACTATTGTTTTTTACTCAAGATGCTGAGAATTCTCTTTTTGCAAGCAACCTCAAAGCTGGTCGCAAAACTGCAAAGGGAAGGACTCCTGAAATCAGGACCCACAACAGTTGGAACTTGGGTGTGAAGCTTGTGCAGAAATCTGCAATACGAGAGATTGACTCCAATGTAGGCGGAAATTGCCCAAATTGCTACACATGCAGCGCTCTAATCTAATTAAAGGAATTCCCTGTACAATTCTGACAGAATGGCCCAGAAAATACCGAGGAAACAGTAGCAGAGTAGAAAGTGAAGATGTGGAGGCAACAGAGAGGTGGGGGATTCCTTCAAGCAAAGTCTCTGCCCCATAAAAAGAAAATGGGGAGATCACTCCAGCTCAAAGAACGCTTCCCCACCATTCAACAACACATTCATACCACTTACAATGCTGCTGGAGCGTCTGAAGAGACCTGGCGTGGTAGGCAAACTTCACAATTGCAAGCTCATGGATAGTTCTAGCTGTGGGGGGAATCCCTCATGCAGGGAGCAGAAAAAAATACAATGGCCCAACCCATGAAAAGGTGTGGTGATGTGCAGAAAAACAATGTGTGTACATTGTTCGCCCGTGGGGGCGAATTTGAAAAAAAGTCTTATCAAGTCCAATCTTAAAATGCCAATGTGAACCATTCCCAGTGGACTGATGTGGTCTGATGGGCTTTGGGTTGAGGCCCGGAGGCAGAGAGAGAGAGAGAATGGACAAGGAGGGCCAGAAAAGATTAAAAAAAATGACCAATAACCCTCTGGCAGGGGGTTCTGCTTCCTTAAAACAGGGGTGAAATACTGCCATGGGGCTGCTGTACAAAGGTGGAAACCCTTCACAGTTGAACTTGACCAGTTCCAACCTGCTGAAATGCTACCGGCCTGCCCCTTAGCCAAAACCATCTTCACACACACACACACGCACCCAGAAAAAAGCACTGACAAACAGCTCTGCCATTTTCGCCAGAACCCTAACTCAAAAAGACAAGCAGACCTTTTCGACGTATTTCCCCCTCCACTACCCCCACCCCAAAGCAAAGCAAAATGCAAAATACAAAAGAAATTATCTCATGGAAAGGATGGAGCAGGCCGAGGGGCGGTGGGAGGGCAGGAACAAAGTAACAGGGAGTTAAAACTTCAAATTGCTTATAAAACCCGAAATCCCGGGCAGTCTAACAAAACGCGTATCGGTGTCCGTAATCTCTCTGCGTACGGCTTTCTGCGTCCCAGTGCACATTGGAAGTGGCAGCTGCCTCGTCGAGGGGGAGAAGAGGGGGAGGCACGCACCCTGCGTCAGAGCGTACGGGGGTTGTACTCGGGCAGCTTCTTCAGCCTCTCCTTCTCGGTGTCGCTCTCGTCGCGGGCGATCGCCAGCGAGTGGGAGTAGCCCATGGCCACCTGGACAGACAGACAGACGGGCAGGCAGAGCGGGCCATTCAGGAGACGCAGAGCCTCCGGCCAAATCCACCCCACCCCGGAGTTCGCGGGATCTCCCCTCCCCGCCCCGCGCCCCTCACTTGGTGGCTTCACGGCTTACGTGCAGGTCTTTCTCGTTACAAAATTCCTCTCCTGCGGGTCAATCACTGGCACGAAAAGAATCCAGCTCACACGGGGAAGCCCTTTGTGTGCTTGTGGTCCCACCCACTTCCCTGGGAGCATCTTTGAAATGGAATTTGGCCCTCACACCGGGAGAGGCTCAAAACCCCTGCCCCTCAGTCCACATGCTTTGACCCCAAACGAAGCCAACATTTCGGGACCCATTCTGGAAATGTTGGCGGCTAGGCGGGGCCCTGTCTCCCAGAAAGAGGGCTTCCGTGCCAATTTCTCTGCTCTCACTTGCTCTGTGTAGATCCCGTCCAAGGTCTTTACTTCTTGGGCTGCAGTGGAAGACTTGGGCTTGTGGTCTCCATAGCCCTGCGGAAACAAGGGGTGGAATTCGGTCTGCCTCTGGACTGGAGCCGAGAGGACGCTCCTGGCCAGCCTTTGAGAGAAGAAACCAGTCTCGTGGCTGCTCCACTCGTCACTTCCCCCAACTTCCACCTCCACAGATTTCTCTCTGCCTTGAGGAAAACAAAACTTTGCTTTGCTCATCTCTGAATAGCAGAAGAATTCCGGGATGCCCTCCCTATCAGGCAACTGTGCTGTGTCCTTGGCTTAAGGGACGGCAATTGCTTTGCGCGTCCGCAGAATGGAATGCTGGCCACGGACAGCTCTGCACACCAACTACGTACTTATTTATTTTTATTTATTTATTTGGAATTTTCGTATGCCGTCCCAGTCGCATAAGCCGCGGGACAGCTTCCAACTTCTGCCTGCACTTCTGCCTGTCAGCCTTTGCACCTGCAGTAAACATGAAGCAAGTCCGAGTGTAACTCCATTTTTGGGTACATCAACAGCAGAGGCTTCTTTTGGGGGCAGGGATATTACAGATACAGGACTTATGCCTAGATGGTGCCCGTCTGCATAAAAGGTGCTTATGCTAATCTGTACCTATAGATGCAAATTCGGAAAAGAGAACTAGAATTTGTTTACATTTTACCAGCGGCAAGGACAGCCATGAAATCTGCACTGAGATCAATTCAAATCAATTTGTGCCTTACCCCAGGTCAGTTGTTCCTTTTCAACTACAATTAATCTGCAATTTCTCCTCAACGTCCCTCCACTTCTTTCTCTTTCCCTCTTGAAGGGCGACTTAGCTGCACCTCATGCAATTAAGCTTGGAAGAAGAGCTTCCACTGACACAAATACAAGGTTTTTTCCTAGCTTAATTGCCAAGAGGGGCACAGCCAACACATGGGAAGAGAGGGTTAATCCCTTCACCAGTCTGAACATGGCGACTATGCTAAAGACGACCCCTCCATGGGCATTCAGTATTCCAGGGAACAGATCTGGGATGCAAGGCCCCCGTGCCCAGGCTGGGCAACACCCTTGCGGGAAGTTTCGGGAAAAGGTAAAGAAGTTTTTCTTCCTAGGAGACAGAGCGTGTCCACAAGTGCGGACGCCTCGAATCAGATTTGTGATCCAGGCACAAAGCACTTGCTGAACGACAACAGGGCCGGCTGCATCGTGACGCACGCTCGGCCAAACGTTCCTCTCGCGTGTGAGAGAGGCAGGCCACGGGCTAAACGTGGCAGGGCCGAAGAGCCACGAATGCCCACGACCGTCAAGGAGGGTGGGAATCCGCTGAAGAGTGTGCCCAGCCCAGCCTTTTGGGCAGCTGCAGCCGATGGGGAAGGCGGATTTACAGACTCCCTCTCGGCTCAGCTCACCTGGGAGGCCTGGGCCAAGCACAAGAGGAAGCCTGTGAAAATTTGGGGTGGGGGCGGGTTCGATGGGGTTGATGTGGCTCCCCAAGGAGCCCTCTGCCTGGACAAGGGAGGAAGCTGTGCAAGGGACTGGCCTCCCCAGGGGAGTGGGGAGTGGCAAGAGGGCCAAGGGCGCCCCCTCAGTGGCTGCCTCCTGGCATTGCCTAGTCTGCACCACACCAGCTTCCTCTTCGGAGTTGCCTAAGGCGTGGTAGCCGCGTGCAAATCGGGGAGGAAGGAAGAAAGTCCGCCGTGCGAAGACCCCTTGTCCTTGGTGTGCGGGCGGCGCGAGCGCTTGGGGGTTGCGCAGCAGCCAGGCCCGGCACGGTGAAATCCCCTGCAGCTCTGGCCGAGCTCAGCAGCTGCGTCCGCCTGCTTACCAGTTCTCCAAAGGTTGGCGATGGGCCCCAGCTGATGGTGCTCTCATCTGCGGCCACTATAATACTGCTCTTCCTGAAAAGGGTACACAAAGGGTGTCACTCTCTGGAAGTGCCCGGGGCAGCTTTCCTCACGGATCCCCCGCCCACCCCATCCACAACAGCCCCGTCCAAGAGTTGGGCCACGATGTAACCGGTCCAAAGTCCCTCCTTCTATCCGGGCAGCAAGTCTTCGAAATCCTAATCCCGATATTCTGACCCAAGGAGGGCAGGTGGCTTTTGCTTTCCCCGAGAGCCCCAAGATCCCCCCAGAAGAGCCAGGAGCAAAACCCGACATGCAGAACAAGATGAAGCTCCATTTCCTTCCACAGGAAAAAATATCCAAGCTCCCTTCGTCTCCACAGTTATGGAAAGGGGGTTACTTTATAGCTGCTCTTGTTAAAAATAGAATAAAATAAAAAGGTTGGCAGTTAGACCTTTCTGCTAATCTACAGCAAGTCACCCAGAGATTGCTACCCATCGATCCAGATTCACCTTCCGCCATCCCTGCTCTGGCCCTTTCAGGCAAGGCACTCTGACAATAATTGAATAGAAGGACAACTGAACAGAAAGGCATGATGTAACTATTTTGAAGGATAGACGGGTCGTTCTCTTGTGGCAGACGCAGCACTGGTGGGTGCTGCCTCCGATACAGAAGCCCTCCCTCCGTCTTTGCTTGCTCGCATGCAGTGCCTAGATACGTGAAATTTATTGCAGAGATTAAAACTCTTGCCTCATCCTCCAAATGCTCCACAGAGCCGGCACAAGGTAAATCCATTAGTAGATAGATAAAAGAAATCTTGGAAACAAAAGGAGCGGTTCCGAAAGAACCTCTCAGCAGATTAGAACTGGAAGCGGCTCAATTAAGAGACAATTCCCAAAGTTATTGAACCCTGAGCTCTGGTAATAATTTAAAAAGACTTAAGGGGAGAAAGAGGGCTCGGGGGCATTTAAAGCAATCTTTGTAGCTTTCGGGGATGGCAAATCTCTAGATTCTGGTTCTGCAGCCATGACTAGCAGGCTTGCCTTGCATGAAACAGTTTTTAAAAAGCAATGTTTCTATAATTGTCCTCCTCTCCCACCCCCACCCCCTTTGCTGTTTATTTTAAATGTACACAATCACAATTTCTTACCCGCAAGCCAGACTACGGATTTTCCAGCCACATAGATCCTGCACGGTTTTGGGATACATCGTCGACTCCCGGGAAGTGTTTGTGGCTCCCCAGAAAAAGAGGCCACCTGAACAAAGAGGAAAGGGGTGAATGAAAGCAGCAGGGTTGGTTTGTTGCTGTCCTGTTTGTGGACTGCAGCAAAGAAGCTCTCGGAACATTAAAATACATCGCTGCTCTGATTTCTCTGCTAGCGAGAGAGAGAAACTAGGCATGTCCTTTCACAATGCAAGAACTTAAAACTGCCCTGTGAGGTTGGATGGGCAGAGTTTCCAAGACAGAAACTAGAATTATACAACTGGCATAACTGTAGTATTACTGTGCAAGAATGGCATTTTATTGTCATTATTATGATATTATTGCAAAGAAATAATTCATTGAACACACAAAGAATCTGTTTAAGTTAACCGTTGCAGGATGTTGCAAAGGCCACTGAGAGAAGACAAATGCGGAAGGTGCCTTAGGAAGAAACAGGCTTTTGGTCCATCTAGCTCGGCAGTGTCTAGACTCAGGGTGGGCAACCTCACCATGGGCCATGCTGGCTCGGGGTGGTGAGCTTTTGGACAAAACATCGGAGAGAACGAGGGGGAGTTTGTTTATAGACATGAGGTGGGGTGGGAAGAGGAGGGAAATCTGTGAATTAATTGTAATTGAAAAGGAAATACTGATTTGGGGTGCTGGAATGCGGGGCCCAAATTCACTGAAGAATGTATTTGAGGTGAGCCGGATGAGAAATTAACCAGCGATCCCTTTAAAGAACTGCTACTTGTTGTCCTATGAGCCCTGGCCCGGCTCTCATAACTGCCCAGCGATGCCTTCGGCACATGTCTCTGAGCACCAGATGCTGGGATCAAGGAAAGGCAACGGATCTTTTGGACCTTCCACCTTGCTTTCCAGAAGCTGCTTAACCCCCAGGCGGACAGCTGGCAATAGTGGAGTTAGGTGTTCATTTATTCTGATGCTCCTAAGTTGGGGGAAACGTCATTTAGTTAAAACAGAGTTTTTCCACACCTTAAAGACTAATGACTGTATTTATTTGGACATGAGCTCTTGGGGCACTGTCCTTTTCTTGAGGTGTGCATATAAAGAGCTTTTGCCAGAATAAATAGATTCGGTAGTTTTGGGGTGCCACAAAATGCTTTGTTTTTGCTGGGAGCCCCTTCTGGAATTACTGCATTTAGGGAGCATTCCCTGGATATGATCTTCAGCTGCACCAAGCTAGCATTTGCGGTGCCACACACATGCCTCTGGCAACAATTACACAAGGTATTTTTGTTTGTTTAAAATACTGCAACATGCTGCAAGTAACTGAGTTGGGCGCATACCTGTTTCGCTGACCGCAAAGGAGCAGGTGTATCCTGCATAGATCTGGGCTGCCCCACGGCCTGGGAAGTCAAAAAGCTTCACTAGCCGCGGCACCATCTCGTCTCTCTGCTCAGCGTGGCCCAGACGCCCGTAGCCACCAAAGCCCCAGGAGAAGACGCGCTTCTGTGAGTCCAAGACAAGCTGAATGGAGAGGGGAAATATTGGGTGAAAAACCAGATGGCGGGACAAGAGTTTTATCTGCGGGGATGCAAAGATGGACGCCTTTGTACTTCCCTGTCAGTGACATTCACATACACCTGGACAAGGTATTGTTAGAGTACCTCACGCTTCAGTCCATCACAAATTCCCTAACAGGAACAGGCATTTCAAAGATGCCTGATTTTTTTCCCTCCTTCAGTGCTGCTCTGCAAACGCAGAAGAATTTTGAATCTGAATGCTCCGTGCCGGCTGAAAACCATGAAAGCATTAATGAAATCCCCTTTCAGTGCCTGGAGAGTCTTGCCTGGACTTGGCCTGTTTGGGCCTGGGCTGGCTCACCCTGTGGCTGGGCAGGGCTCCTGCGAAGGGCCCACGTTCCAGCAGCAGCCTGTGCCAAGAGCCCTGGAGTCCCTGCTCCTTTCCCCATGGCCACCTGCGTGCTTTCCAGCCTCTGGATCAGCCCATGGTGGTGGCGAGGATCAGGCAGCTCCCTGCCTGCACCGAGGGATGGGGCCCATGCCGGGTGCTGGCACTGAACACTCACTTCAAGATTCATCATCCCCTGCTGCATGATATACCAGCACTGGCATGAAGATCCTGACTTACATTAAGCCAGAATTCTCCGTTACATCCAACCAGGGTAATCCTGGTTTAAATTTGGCTAACAAAATAAGAAAATAATACTGTTTCTTATTTTCTTCATAACTGCTGTACACCGCTTTTTTGGCTAAAAGGTTGTTAAGCGAGTGAAGAACACATTTAAAACAATAAAAACGTAACATGATAAAAAGAACATGCGAAACCATGTCACGTGAAAAGGAAGGTGAGGGACATCTGCTCGTGCCTTTTCTGAGAGCCAGGGAGCAGGGCCCTGTTGTCATTGCTGAGGGCTGAAGTTCAGCTGCAGGCACACGGAAGGGCCAGCAGGACTCTGCGAAGGCGCCCCCCAAAACGCTTCTCCTCCAGATCTCCATGCTCGGGCAGCTTCAGGAGGAAACGGGCAGTTCCTCAGATAACCGGGTCCTCCGTGACTCAGTTTTAAAGGGTCAAATCAACACTCTGAATTGAGCTTAGAAAGCAATCTGCACCCAGCAGAGGCCCTCCCCGTCAGGTGTTACGCGGTCCTGATCCTATGGAGCACTTAGCAGCCCGGGTGTCACATTCTGCCCCAGCTGACGCTTCGGGACAGCCCCACAGGGAGTACGTTGCGGTAATCGAAACCCAGGCCTCACCGTGTGGTTCGCGCCACAGGCCACATCTCTCACGACGACGTTTGGGACGGGCAAGATCTGGCCGTCTTTCGTCTTCTCGATGAAGATGGCGACACGCCGGGGAACAAGCTCACAGTCATACTCTATTCTTTGGGCTCGGGCAATGAACTTCCCGTCGGAGTTGTGTCCTGTGGTGGGACAGAGAGAGGGGACTGGTAGGAGGCGGCTGCGAGGGACACCCTCCGTCTTGTTCCGCCAGTCAAGGCTTGGCAGGGGGCAGAGAGAGCAAGGGCCTACCCAGCTGTCCGTATTCAGGGCATCCGAACGAATATAGGTTTCCTTTGCAGTCCATCACCATGCTGAACTCAGCCCCACACGCCATCTTGGTGATCGGCTGTCCGTTGTACATGATCTAAAGAGGGGGAAGTTTTAGGAAGCACTGAAACACGCTCCCTTAACCCCTTCAAAGGACCACATGCCCAAGCAGGCAAGTCCTGAAATTGTGCCCTCTTAAAAGCTGACATGGATGGCACGACACGTGCATTTTAATATAATTAAACTCACTTTTAGAGCAAATCCTGAGTTTGGAATTTTGAAGGAGGTACCAAAATAGTTCACAGATTTGGGGCATTTCCAGCAGCGGAAAGAGCTAGTCTCAGTCAGGTGTAAGAGGCATAATTAGATCCTATTACTGATTTCAGAGTTGAGGGTCCAGTCTTGGAGCTCCGCAGATGGCCACCCCCCTTCCCCAGCCTCCCTCACTTTTCCCCAACCACAGACTAATCATTTGGTGGTTCCCCGGCTTTTACGCAGTTCTTCCCTGTTCTAAAAGACTGAAAATCCCCTCCCAAGATTTAGCTACTGGCAATGAGAGCTTTACGCTTAAATGAGAGGGCACCTTGGCTCTGCCTTGCTTTGCTTTCAGCTTGTCCAACTGGAATAAGGCCCTGGAGGCGCCTCTGAAACCACACCTGTCCGTCTGATTCAACGCCTCTGATTTAAAGTTTCCCGTGGTTTCAACAGTAACAAAAAGCAGGGGGGAACCTACCTGGGTGGGACTGGGGACTGCATCGGTCTGATTGCCAAGGCCCAGCTGTCCCATCTTGTTCTCCCCAAAGGCAAACACAGAACCACTTTCTGGAAGGAAGAGACAGAGCAGGTTTCCCAGTCAAAGCCCTGCCTCTTGCTGCTCTAGGTTCGGTGGCCACGAGCCACTGGCTTGTCTTCAGCAGAACCTGCGTGACTTTAGGCCCAGTCTATGGCTTCTGCCCGCCCCTCATTCTCCTTGGCCACTTGTTCTAATGAACCCGATGCCTCTCTGACCCTCTTTTCTCCAGGCTCTATCCCCACCAGGTTCTTGGTTCTTTGTACCTGGCCCTCTTTCATCTGGTTCCTCCGCTCACTCAGCTCCTAGACCCTGAGCTGAGATACCTGCAAACAGCAGAAACCCTTCCTACTCCCAGGCCCCGGGCAAGGTTTCCCCCTTGGCCAAGCCAACTTCGTTTCTCTCCGATGCTCTATCACTGACTGTTCCCTCCCGAACAACTGGAAAGCAGGGAAACCGTTGGTGACCTCACAGCAGCCCAGACAATGGCAAGGGGAAAGGAAGAAAAGGGGAGCTGCGACACGCGTGCACAGACGCACGCACGCACGCACGGTACCTGTCAGAGCTAGCGTGTGGTTTCGCCCACAGGCTGCTGAGACGACGATTTCACTGCCAAGCACCTCAATGGGCTTCGGGGCGTCCACCCGCTTGGTATCCCCATGGCCCAGCTGGCCTTTGTCGTTCCGTCCTGGAGAGTTGCAAACACACACAGGAAGAACGTGTCGCCAAGACCACGCGGTGCCTGTAAAGGCACAACTCCATCTTTGCAAACAGGTATCGGGATATTACCCAGGTGCAGCCAAGCAAGTGGCTAGTCTGGGGTTTTCTGAGGAAACACTTGAGGTGCTGTTGCTGCATCCAGCCCAGGACTGTGCAGTCCAGCCCTTCCCATACTGGTGCCTGGAAACATGTCAAGACTGCAACTCCCATCAGCCCTGGCCAGCACGTCCAATGGATGGGATAATACGATTGCGGGCCAACTCATCCAGAGAGCACTCGGCCGGGAGAGAAGGGTCAGGAGCACGGCTCGTCAAGTGTTCTGGGCCGTGGCCACTTTCAGCCATTTGAGGAACTGTCCCCTTCTGCCACCGCAAGACGCGGGGCAAGGCACACGTAATCTGTGCACAAGGCAGAGGTGCGGGCTGAGC
Source organism: Varanus salvator macromaculatus (assembly GCA_023646645.1). Lineage (NCBI taxonomy): Eukaryota > Metazoa > Chordata > Lepidosauria > Squamata > Varanidae > Varanus > Varanus salvator. The sequence goes on along the minus strand of JAIXND010000800.1, from coordinate 13,125,352 downwards.
TCCACCCTACTGAACAGCCCCTCTGAATGCACCATTTTCCATGCCTGCCAACTTTTCCTATGCCTGGGCCCAGCACGAGGTTCTCCCTCCACCAAAGCAACGTTGTTTCTCTCACCAAAATAGCGTTTTTTGTTTATCGTGATGTTGCTGACTGTTCCCCCAAAATAGTGAGAACGCTGGCAAAGAGTCTGTGACAGCCCAGCAGCCGGCTGACGGTGAGGGGAAGGGACCAGAAAGGAAGGCACACCACATACACACTCTGAAACAGGCTTGTGAGCTAACTGAATCTATTCACAGCACTCCCAATTATTGGGAAAATGTGTTAATTAAAAGAAATGGGGAGTAGAGCTGGACACCTTGCTGGGTGCCAAAAAAGTTGTCTGGGGGCACATTACTGGCCATGGGCTCTGTAATATCTGCTCTCTAGTCTCTGCTGACTGGAAGGGGCTTTTTAGGGTCTCTCTCAGCCCCACTGCCCGAAATCTTTTGGAGTAGAGACCCGGGGGTGGGGGGGGGCACAGGCCCTCCCACAAAGCTCTTGCCCGAGACTCACCCCAGCTCCAAAGCTTTCCCTCGGTGGTGATGAGGAGGCTGTGTGCTGCACATGGTCCTGAAATCACTGTCCGCACCTGGACCCCTGAGAGGCATCCGTACCGGTGGGGCCCCCACAGGTTCTGGCCCAGGTTACGGTACGCAGCTGTGGGGGAGAAGGAAGAGGAGCTCTTAAAGAAAGAGCAGGCTGGGATCAAGGTAGTTCTGCCGAAAGCAGTACCCATGAAGGCGCCCTCACCCTGGTCATCCAGGTGGTCCATCTTCCGATAAAAGAAACGGGAACCTGCCTCATGCCAGAGAGAGAACACGGGTCCACTTGGCCCAGTACTATCTACATGGACTAGTGGCAACAGCCCTTCAGGATTTTTCAGCCCTAGCTGGGGATGCTGGGTCTTGAGCATGGGACCTTCCGCACACAGGGCATGAGCCCTGGTCCCCTGCATGGGAAGGGGAAAGAGACAGCTGCCTTATCCTAAGCAAAAGAGGTATTTTCCCAGCTCCTATTTTCTGACATGAAGAAAGTGTGAGCTAACAAGACATAGATTTCTGTGCGAAGAACACTGAGCTATGTCCAGTTCTCTGGTACTTAAAACAAATTAGAAAGCTCTTTTTTAAAAAAAAATTCTAAGTGCATGTCTTTTGCACCTGGATTTATTTGGTGGATCTTGGAGGTCTAAGAAAAAGCCACCCTTAGTCTTATGCGATGCTTAAGCTATAACAGAAAGGTTTTTCCAAAAATTTTGGGACCGCCAAAATTTTTTCATGGTTGGGAATTCTTTTCTGTTGAGCCAAGCAAGAAGAGGTGGTGGCATAACCCGGCTGCTTAGTGTGTCGCTGATAATCATTTTTTCCTCTGGAAAAGTTAATTTTAAAAAATAAATTTAAGCATTCATATAATAACAATAGAATGTCCCAACTTGGGATTCTTAGAAAAGCCTGTCTTTTGCACCAGGGTTGCTGGATCTCGGCGTGTTAGCAGAAACACGTGTCATTCTATTGTTATTTTAGGTGTGTGTGCAATTTGCGATACTTACAAAAATCTAAACACCACGCACAGAACAGATCCACATGCTTGAGGGCCCCCCACTCCTGTTCTGCATGCAGAGCATGAGCGCTGGCACCGAGCTAAGCTCCCCACGACAGGCGCACACGCTCCAGCCCGGGTTTGTCCTCCCATCTTTTGTCTTGCTGAAGATCACAGAATGAACTCAGATGTCTTCAGACCAGACACCAAAACAAAGAAAGCACAGTCTGCGCTGGGGGAAGGACGTCAGCACTGCGATAAGCGAAGGCACCCAGACCCCTTGCATTCGGATATCGAAACGCTTAAAATGCGTCCTTTAGATGCAGAGGGTGACCATTTTTCACGTTTATGTTTTATTGTAACTGTTTTTGAAGTTGTTTTAAACTGTCATCTATTTTTTGTAACGCTCAATATTTTATGCTGTGTTCCTATATATTTTGTATTGTGATTTTCATGAACTGCCTAGAGAACTTTTGACTATCGGGCAGTGCAGAAAGGAAAAAAATGGATGAATGGAACATCCAGTGTTGCAGGTTGAAAACTATGTTTTTTAAAAATAACCCCCCCCCCATTTGCATTCATAGGCCTTTGAAAGGACCAAGATTGGGGAACCCCTGTTTAAAACCTCATTTAGGGTACAATTCTAGTCAGTGGTGCTGCCCCAGAAATTCCTGGAGTTAATAGGGCATTTTCTGTCTCAATAGGCTAGCAACTGTACCTTTCACTGACAGAACTTCCTGGATAGCTTTAGGCCAGCCACTGTTCAGCCTAGCCTAGCTCAAAGGGCTGTTATGAGCATAAAAGAATTCCCCAGGAGAAAGGGGGGGAATGCCGATTGCTGTGCCAAACAAGCAAACAACCCCCCAAAAGGCCAGATTTTAACAATATTAGAATGTCTACTTTATTGCAGGAGTCTGCAAAGGAACCTAACTCAGGGTCACAGGTACTTAAATCAAATGCACACATCGCAGGACTAAAAGCCATCGCTCACAGTGGTTCAAAGTGTAGCAGCCACTTTCCAGTCGCACAAACTCCCAAAAGTCATAACACCTGAGCTTCGAACACAAGTAATCCAAAACCCGTATTAGTCTAATACCTTTATAAGGCCAATCAAAAGATAATGCAACCACATGCAAGCTTTCAAGGTCTCCAGGTCACTTCACTAGGCAGGTGGTTAGAAAAAGCAGGCTGTCTTGAGGGAGGAACAGGCGAGGAAAAGAATTAGACGCGATTGTGAAGTCACAGCAAGTGAACACAACACGAGCAAACCAGATCATGGGTTGAGTGCAGGCTGCCTCTATTGTGAGTTGCTGTTGGATGGTGGGCTGTTGTGTTGCATGACGACAAACCATGGGGTTTGTTAATGATGAACAACCCACAAAGAGAACCCATGGTTTGACTGAACAATGAGTTGTTTGTGGTTAACAAATGATTGTTTATTTGCAAGGCTGGATTCACTTAACCTAACAATCCACAACTCAAGGAGAATCCACACTTAATCTGTACTCTGGCTTGTTGCATTGTGTGAACCAGAGTCCAAAAACAGAACGGGGGAGGAAGGGTCTCTAGACATTACCATCCAGATCGTTCGGACTACTATTCCCAAGATGTCTGACTCAGGAATGATGGGTATGGTAGTCCAAATCATCTGGCAGACACCAGGATAGGGCAGGCCGTTTCGGGTGGTGCAGCTCATGCAGTGGTTACAGGCTCTACATTCAAGGAAGAGGAACTGATACCACCAGAAACGCAAACTTTATTTTCCATGGGGCCACCTGCTCGGGCTGCTAGCGAACCTACTAAATTTTGCTTCTATTTACTTTTTTTCTTCTTTTAACCAGAGCAGCATTTCAAACCACATCCTGATTTGTTAATATAAAGACTGCTTAATATTTCCCTTGGTCCACCACTAATAGAAGTCTATATGCTTCACCCAGTAAGGAAAACACATCTGAGCTCAGCAACATTTTATACTTTCAGAAATGAAGGATCCAATGTTTTATCTTTCTGGTATTTAGCAGCACTTTCTGACCATGTGACTTCACCATTAAAGCAGAGTTCTCCTCACCCTGGTCTTTCCCGACCTCCAAACCTGCATTTTTAACACCTCCCCTCATGGAGATCTGTGTGTCTGGAACTTTGGTGATTTTTAAAACAAAACTTTAAGGTTCTGATCCGATTCTTGTGGAAGCGGTAGACTTGTGTCTGAGCCGTACCACTTCAACATTGCAAGTGGAGGCTTGCGTACCGAACGGATCCTCCATCAACTGGAACAGCCCTCCCTAAAAGTAACACCATCGGACAAGAAAGATTAGCATGCCGCAAAAAAGAGGCCAGAATCTTTCTACCAGACACGGTAAATTTTAAAGCAGAATTTCTGCTGCTCCCTGTTTGTTTTCCCTACAGTGACATGCCCACATCTTGATCATACCAATACAAACCACACATGGGCGCCTGCAAGGTTAAAATTTCCTTGGTAATCCCCTCTGCCAATGAGGGAACGGTTCTATTTTAGAAGAACCAAGCACAGGTCCCAACGACGCGCGATTGGGAGCCATTTTCTTGAGGGTGACTGGTCCTAACAACGGCGACCTTTTCTTCATTCACTTGGCTAAACCAGGAAAGCCAACTGTGTGACTTGGCCCAGAACAGACAGGCCACATATGAATGTTAAAGTTGGAGGCTAAGTCTGGCACCCCAATTGCCTGTACTGTTTCAACCAGCTGAAAAGTGTCTTTTCACGTCTTTTTGCAAATGCGTTTCCGTGCTCCCTATTCGGGCACCTCTTCCTCAGCCAAATGGACAATGCTGTAGGCAATGATAACAAATGGCTCGAAGGACTAAAGATCACCTCTCTCCAGAAACACTCAATAGAGCTTTCAGAATGACAACATTTCATTATGTTGCCATTACCCTAAAAACCTCGGCAAAAACGTGGCTCAGGATAATAAAAGCTGCAAAAATACTCAGGCTACAAACTGAGAGAGAAAATACAAGCATGAAGCCAAAAGTCAGCAACAGGAATTCTGCTAGGAACAATTACAGGAGCAACTTACTCCTACTAGGGCTACTACAATTCTATTTCTACCATGGGTTTACACCAGCAGTGCATACCCTCAGGCCCAGGTCCCAAACTGGCCCCCATGGGGTCCCCTTGATTGTTGGTGGCTTATTCCTCCCTTTTCAAGGCTGATATGCATCTCTTAAGGCTCAGAGACCGGCTCTCCAGCGGAAAAATGCTGGGGCCATGTCCCCCGCCCCCACTGGAGCACAGCCCCAAGAGCTTCTCTGAAAAGGAATGCAGCCCCGGGGCTGCAAGAGACTCTGACACATGGAGAGATGCCAGGCGATTGATCCGGGCAGTCCACCTACCTTGCTGCTTAGGCACTTCTTTGCGACCGATCAAGTCCCAGTTGGTTGCTCCAAAAATCAGAAGCTGACCCTTGAACTTGGACCCTTCAAGTTTCTGAGAGAGGTAGTAAGGAATAAACAAAAAAGAGGAGGAGAGTCACATCTGGCTCTAGCTGCAGGCAATGTGAGGCACAGAGCACCCTGGAAGCCACAGACCAAAAGCTTGATGGGAAGGGCACTTTCAAAATTCAGCTTTAAATTCAAATTTTAATTCTGTAGTGAAAATGTATGGTGTTTTGATTGTTCCCTGTGTTTGGTAGCATTTTCACTGCACGTTACGTAAGGTACACTGCTCTGGACGCTAATTTTATTTCCATGAATACAGAAATAATAATATTGCCTGCTTTAAATTATCAAATAAAAGCACCTCTAGTTGAGAGACGGTACAGCTAGCAACTCGGCGCCTTCTCTTCTTGTGTACCGTGTAAGCCGACGGCCATTGCCGCAGCCTCATATTAAAAGTACAGCTGTGCAAAATGCAACGGGGACCCCTGCTCACAGGTGACTTCGACATGCTCAGGACATGTGCTTTGACCAGTGCTGGCCGGACCCAGAATCCCGATACCCTCCAAGCAGTTGCTGCAGCTGACAAGCAATAACCGATGAAATCCTGTGGGCTGCCTTGCGGGGAGTTGGCCCCTTGGTCCATATAGCCCGGAATGGTGATGCTGCAGTATCAGGCAGGGTGGGATGGAGAGGCTGGGGTGGCGCCTGAGACGCCACATGCAGAGTGAGGCCTCCCTCACCAGGACGTGGCTCCTGAGGCTGATGAAAGGCTCATGGCACCTCCTGGAAACTCAGCATCACCAAACAGGGGACGTTCCACAACTTGGGCCAAACTGACCACGTCAACAGTCTTGAGAAAATGCAGCTCAACACACCATGCATCTGTTCCATTGGCTTGGAATTAAAATGACATAGGGCTGCGAGGTTCCGCTTAGTATCCCAACACCCAGAAAGCACTGGTTTTAATTAAAACGGTCATTTTAATGAAGAAACACCAGTCTTTTCCCCCCAGTTCTGTCACCGAGGTAGCTGGGAGGATGGAAGAGAGAACAAGTGCCTGGCTCTCGGCCATGCTAGACCGAGTGCTCCTCTCAGTGGAGTCGCTGCAATTTTTTCCCCATGTGGGGGAGGGGGGGAGGAGGAGGAGGAGGAGGAGGCATGGCGTCCCTGCATATTTATTTGTCCATGTTTGCTGCCTCTTGTCTCTGCAGCAGTGGACTTCCCTAGCAGCACAGAGAAAGGAGTGGGTGGGGAAAGACACAAAAAGTTGGAGACACTTTTGCTGCCTTAGCTTCTCACCTCATACTTCAGAGAAAGGGCAGACGCAGCGAGCTAATTCGACCTTTCCCTGCCAAAAAGACCATCTATGAGAACTGAAGTGGCGCCTCAATTTTGCTTTATTTTCTACCCAATCATTTTTTCCTTTTGAGTTATGTCTTTTAGATTGTAAACTGGAAGGTGGAGATGCCTCATGACTAATCTTTGCAAGCTGCTCTGTGAGCCTTTTTGGGGCTGAGGAATGGGGTAAATTACTGCAAAAATAAATCAATAAAGTACAACCGCCGAGGCAAGTCCAAGCAACGACTGCTTGTCTCCTTACTCTTGTCTAGAAACAGCTCAGGATGCTCCAAAGCAATGAGCCCATAAGCCAAAAACAAAACTCAACCTCAGAGATAAAAAATATTAATAGAGAATATACTGGGCTATTATTAAGTCTGATCCAGTGCTATTCCTCTCAGCCCATGCCAATAAAATACTTTAGAAAGAAAAACGGGGAACAAGTTATACAGGAACAGCAGCCAGACTGGTTTTACCCCTTTTTTGGAAACCATCCAAAATACCTAACATGAGAAAGCGATCGCAAAGCTGTGGGACCTTGTGGCAACAGCCAAATTATTATTCTACAGAAGCAATCAGGCAAAATTGTGAGAATCGGGAGAGATGACTTTCGATGTGGTAAACTGCTCAGAAAGCTCCAGCTGTAAGCTGGCATGGTAATAAATGAATGGAAGAGCGAAGGAATGAAGGAAATCGATTCTGCGAGGTGCTGTGGGCTTCGGAGGGAAAGACTCATCCTTTTTCACTCTGCATGATGGTATTTCGCAGTAGCACCCTGAAAGTGTGGATTCCTTCTCCGCATCCCACACTGAAACACAGAACCACCCCCCCCCCCCCACTGCTGCAAATAGACAGAAATCCTTACAATGTGCTCCTTGCTGTGTTCGGGCTCGCTGACCACCATGGCGGCCTGGGAGGGCTGCTGGTTCTGGGGGGCTGCTGGTCTCCTGTCCCTCGAGGCCGGGCTACTTTCTTGCCCCCTCCGGCGGCCGTGGGAGCAGCAGTGCCGGGAGGCAACGCCAGCCCGTCCCGCTCATCCCCGCTGCTCCCATCACCCCCGTTGCTGCTGCTGCTCCCCGTCTCATCCCGGGTCTTCTTCTTGGCTGGAGGAGCCCCCCGAGCAGAGCCAGGCCGCCTGCGAGATGTGCCCGTCCCGTTGCCCGAGCTGGCACTGTCCCAGGCCGTGGATGAGCCTGATGCTGCCTTCCGCCTGGGCATCCTTCTCTGCTCCGCTTCCTGTCTGCCTGCAAGTGGAAAAGAGAAGGAAAGTAAGGACAAAAGGATATGGGGGGCACGATCACGGGGAGAAAAGAAACAGGCCAATGGGCACAAACTGTTGCCTTGAGAGCCCACACAAATTAGGCGCTCTAATTTCTCCCCTAATAAAACCTAAGTGGGAAATATGTTGATAAAAAGGCACCCCAAAATAATGCAGCAGGTGCTCCATAAACTCTCCCAGTGAACAAATGGAGACAGATGTTCCCAAACCTATGAAAATAACTCCCCAAATTTAGTAATAAGGGAAGAACCTCAAACTCCAGCAAATGAAGGGGACAGACCCCATACATCTCAAAAATTACTTCTGGAACCACAGAAACGTACACAAGCAAACTTCCCAGGCCCAAATAAAGACCATTAAGCAAGCAATCCTATGCAAATGTAGACAATGGGCTTTTTCCTGTCTAAACTTGCTCAGGGTTGCCCCCTTACCTGGGAGCAAAGGCCCCCGAGTTCAGCAGCACTTACTCCTGAATAGGCATGTTGCACATGCTTGCACTTTAAATGCCTGCCCTCAGAAAGAACTAATATTAAAGGCTGCAATCACACATGCTTTTTGTCCAGTAGGAAGTCCCACGAAACTCAGCGGGCTCACTTGTGAACAGACAGACACCCTTCGGCTTGCACTAGCAATCTCTCCATCCACACACAGGATTAACCTCAGCTCGCTAATAAAATAAAGATGAAGGGAGGCACAGGAGGCACAAAATGGGGGAAAGCAAACCCACAAAATTAGCCCCAAGGAAAGATGGTTGAGCATTATAATGCAAACCTACAAAGGTCTACCTGGGACCCCCAGTGGCTGTAGGATTGCAAGCTTGGGCCCTGTTCTTCCCTCCATGGTAAGCATTGGGAAAAGGCACATTTCCTAGGTCCACCTCCTTATATCTTCCAAACAAAATAAATCAATTTTAATAAAACAAGTATTAATAACGGGAAAAATAATTTCTACTGGTAGAAATAAAAGATACAGATGCCCCCCCCCCCCCACAAGCTCAAATAACCTCTCTGGGATATCAAAATCAGAATTCTCACTCAGGTCATCTGCACCCCGCAAAAGAAAATATAGCAAAGTGACGAGAGATATATAACAGGAAAAACTGAGGGAAAATTATATCGAAAACACAGATCTCCTCCTCCTGTTGGTTTTCTCACCTAAAAAAGGGGGTGTTTACAGGGATGAAAAGGGCCTCCATGAGTAAGAAAATTAATTATATGGGCTGCCCAGGGAAGTGTTGGCTAGTGAGTAGTTCAGAAATGTAATAAGGAAATATTCTTAATCATAGAGATAATAAAAATTACACCTGCCTCATGCAATGGGTAGAATAGATCCCCCTACAAGAGGAAATAAACAAATTTTGGTTTTTGAGGGAGGGATAACTCCTCACATATCCAAGAGGGGGGCAGCAACCCAGAAAAATGAGCTTTTATCAGGAGATTTATTTACCCCGAGAGACAAGCACACACAAGCCCAAGCTGCAAAAAATAAATATACAAGCCAGCATCTGTGAGGGGAAACGCAGCCAGGCCTCTCCCCTAGAAAAGTAGCAGGATTTAAATAGGTAAGTAAAGAAACAAACAGATTTTCCCTCACAGGCAGCAGCCTCAGAACAAATAATTCAGGGCTGTGAGGAGAAATTAGGCCCCCAAAATAAAATCTGTCTGGCCACCCCGATTCCTATAGGGAAAGTGGGAAGGAGATTGGGGGGCTGCCCCCCAACCCCGTAGGGGGTGTTATCTTCCCCCCAGGCCTAATTGAGGGTCCTCGGCCCCCCCACCTTGGAGGGCATTTTATAACGGGGAGCCTTGTGAGGGGAAACCCCCCTTCAGAAGGGGGGACAGGATGCAAAGGGGCTTCCTCCGCACAAAGGGAGAGTGGCTTTATGGGGAAGGGGTCCCACGACACTGCCAGCCCCCCAAAGCACCCCAGGGGTGCTCCAGGGAATGTGGGGAGACACTATGGGGTGCGCCCCCTCCAGCTTTGCAAAAGGGGGTCCTTCTCCCTCTCACTGAACCCATTTGGAGGGGGAGATATATAAACCGGGGCATTTTATGAGGAGAAATCCTCCCCTCCAGGGGAAAAGAGGGGCCTTCCCACATGAGGCCTGCTTCTATGGGGCCAGGCATGAGGAAAAATCCCCCATAGATAGGGGGGCCCCATTTTGGTCCTGGCAGCAAAACAGAACCACCCCCCCACACACCAAGCCCAGCAGGGTATGCCCCACAGCCCCCATGAGGCCTCAGCACTGGCTTTGCTGGCTGGGGATGATGGGATTTGCAGGCCAAGCACTTCCGGAGGGTCAGAGGTCCCCCGTCTCAATTGCAACTCCTTCCTGAAAAGGGGGAGGAAGAGAAATCCCATTGGGTTGCCCTTTGGTCTATGAAGCCAAATTGGGTGGAAAAATGACCCATGTATGAAAAGGGGGGGCTATGACCCAAATATCCTCCCAAAGGAAGTCTTTGTGCGGAAGGGGTTGGGGTTATTCTCAGTTCTCCCCCAAACCATTGCTTGGGGTGCCTCTGTTCAACCCACCTATGGCTTTGGGGTGTTGGAGACCCCTCACCTTATGCCAAGGCATGGAAAGAAGGTAAGGGGCGCAGCCCTGCATTTCTAACAGCCCCCCCCAAATAACAGGTTAAGGGGTGCAGAAAGCAAGCCTGGGAAAACTTTTCCGTGGGTGGAAGTCAAGTCAGCATCCACCACATAGAAGATGCAGTGGCTGTGCATTTATTTTCCAGAGAACGCGGGGGGGGGCGTTGTTTGTGTGCAGGGGTGGTGGGGAGACCCCCCAGCCCCACGGAAAAGTGGGGTGCAGCCTCCCCCAAATGCGGAGAGAGCCCCCACTCAGGCCCTCCTGCACAAAGCTGGGGGCAGGCCAGCCTTCCAATGCAGCCCCCCAGAACCTCCCATGTGTGCCCCTCCAAACGAGGACAGCCCCCCACCCGCAGATTTAAAACGGGGTTTCAGCTTCCTCTCCTCTGCCCCCTCCCCAATGGAAGGGGGGCAAGATGCCCTCATCCTGCCTGAACCCCCCTCCTGAAAACAGTCACCCTCTCCAGGGAACTCACAGATCCCCCCCCCAATCTGTGCATCACACAAGCACAAGGGCTCTTTCACCATCAAGCCCCCCCCCAGCTTGCAATTTATAGCTCTCCTCGCAACTTCAGAAATTAATGCCGGGGGGGGGCACAATTTCATCACAGCACCAAGTCCAAACTCTGCTCCCGACCGAGGCAACTTTCGCCCCGGGCTGCAAATCCCGAGCATCGCACAACTTTCCGGCCGCATTTTCGAGGTACGTGCCGCGCCCCCCCCCCGCCCGGAGCAAACGCGCCCGCGGCAGAACAAAGGGGGGCGCCGCTCCCCGCGCACTTCGGGCGGGCAGGAACGCGGCGGCGGCGGCCGCGAAGGCGCCGAACAATGCGCGGCGCCCCGCGCCCCCCGCGCAGGGGGGAACCGGAGCGCCGGCCCCGGGCGGGGGCAGGACTGGCCCCCCGGCGCTGCCCAGGCGGCCCCCGACTCCCCCTCGGGAAGCCCCGTTCGGGGCCACCCCGCGACCCGGAGCGCGCTCCCCTTCACCCCCAAACCTGTCTGCTCCGGACGCCGTCCCCGAGTCCCTGCGCGAAGCAAAAATCGCCATCGGTGCTCCCGGAAAACGCAGCGCCGCTCGCCCAGCCACGCAAACGTACCATTCACGCTTTTGCTCCTTATTTGTCCAATTTCCCCCACCCCGCACTTTTTTTTCTTTTTTCTTTTGGTACTGGGCCTTTGCAAAAAAAGAGAAAAATGCCCGAATCCTGACCCACATTTAAACGCACCTGCTCGCTCTGCTTGTGTGTCTTTCTTTAGCCCTCCCCTCTTTTTTCTTGCTTTGCAAAATAGAAAGATAAAAATTAAATTAAAACAAACTTTAGCGTTCTGTTTCTCAAGCCTGCTTCTCTTTCTTGAAAGGAAAAAAAAATGCAGATGCCTGGAGCTCTCTTTTCGCAAATTGTATTCCTTGAATCCAGGTTACAAATTTGTCCACATCTCCTTCGTCTGCCCCCCCGTTCCCTTGCCCACCCCCCTTTCCTCCGTCTGCTTCTTTTTTTATTGATTTTGAACAATGGGACCTCTGTCTGTCTCCGATTAAACCACGTGGATCCGCCTTCCTTCCCCTTTTTTAAAAAATCCACCCCCTCTTTCTATCCCCCCCACGCCAATCTTGCAAAAAATAAAACACCCAACTTTCACTTTCCTCCGATTTGCATCAAATGGCAAGCGGGGCTGGAATGCAGCGTCAGCCAGCGCGATGATTGTGATTTTATTTTTATTTTTTATAATGCACTAAAAAACCCTTTTAATGTTTTGCACTACTTCCTGTGAAGGGGGAGGAAAGGAAGGGGAAAGAAAACACACGGGCGCGCACACACTCCCCAAACGGCTTCTCTCGCTCCAGTCCACCCACCCGATCCGCTTAATATATAAACATGAGCTTGCGACGGACTTGCTGCGGGAGAAAACAGAAACACATGCCCGGGCAGGAAGGGAAGGGAGGCGAGGCGAGGAGGCGAGGCGGGCGGGGAAGGACGGGCCGGGCCGGGCGGGCCGGGGCGAGGCGCCGCCGCCGCCCGCGCAGCGCCACCTGCAGGCCGGGAGGACCCGCGGCGGGGCCGGGCGCGGGGCGCGGGCGCGGGTCCCGCCGGCGCTGCGGGGCGGGGCGGGCGCGCGAGGGCTCCGCGGGGCGCGGGTGCCGTGCCGCCGCCCCCCGCTCTGCGGCGGACCCCGGGGACGGGGCCCCCGCCTGCCCAGCTCACAAGCGCCTCTCCAGGCATGCCAGCGGGGTGGTGGTGGAAAGAGCCCCAGCAAAGCACTGATGAGCCCGGCAGCAAGATTAGCCCTGCCCAGTCCCGCAGCGGGGGGGGGGGGCGTATGGGCTGCACCCCCCTCCAGGCTGGAGGGAAGGGGCCTGAGGATTGAGGGCCGTCTCCAGACAAGGTCCAGACAGGCCGCGTTCCCCACTGATACAAAGAAGCGGCCAACAGAAGGGGACCCCCCCATAAAGTGAGTGGGGGGATCTCTAATTAGGAAAACGGGATCCCCCAGTGTCCCCTTCAAATCTACCTTCGCTGACTCCCTTTGCAGAACCCCGGCAGGAATCTCGTGCATGCCTAGCACCGCCGCCTGAGCAGCTTCGTGTAGCCTTTAAACACCTGGAGGGGGGCAAAGGGCACCGGGGGTCAGGATGAGGGCAGCCCGGCCTCCACCTGGGACCAGGGCCAACGGCCAGTGCAGCCCTTGCCGGATTGGTCCCAGGCCCGCAGGCGAGCATCAGCTGGGAGCCCCGGAGGAGCTATTGAGCCGAGCCGAAGGCGCTTCCCCCTTTGGCGATGTGGCTCCTGGGCCTGCCAGGCTCTGCCGGCCCGTGCCTTGCTGCCTCGGCCTCCTGTTGGTGCGGCATGTGCCAGCAGCTGCATCTTGCCCTGTTACTGCACCTGCTCCTGAATCCCCCTGGTGGTCCTGCCTCAGGTACGCACTCCCTTTCGGTTTGTGGCCGTGGGGCTTGGCCTTCAGCTTGCGCACGGCTGAGGTCGCTCTGAGGCACACGCCTGGTCCCTGCTCCTGGACCACACTCTGCCTCCGAGCGGCTGCCCTTTCTGAGCAGCGCTTAAAAACCCCTGCACTTACTTTCTTGGCCCCGTCGCCTTTCTCTGGCTGCTTGTGCATGTGCTGCTTGTGCAGTGCACCCACATGCAAGAAATCAGGCTGGAGTCCCCGGAACCACCTGGAGTCGGCCATGTAATCGACGCGGTTCTCCTCCTGCCTCTAGATCGTGTGGCTACTCAAACTGAGTAGCAGAAGGGTTGGGGGGGGGAGAGGATGACGCGGTAGTTGTGGCTCGAAATACCACTGTTTTGCAGAAGAATTAGACTTATGTTCCTCTGCTTCCAAAGCCATGTTTGAAACAATGGCTAGGCTGCTTGTGTTACCGTGTAGGTTTGCCCTCGCTTGTTTATTTGTGGGTATATATGGAGTGTTCGTTCAGTTTGTGGTGCGGGGCCAGATCGGGAGGCTGTCCTTACAAGGGTGCATGTGCATGAGTTGACTTCAATTCACAAGGGGATGCTTGGGTCAGAGACGGGCAGACCACAGCGCTCCAGAGTTTGCTTGCCTTGCACCAGTATCTCCAGGCATGCCCAGATTATCCGTAGGTGTCTGTCCTTTGGGCCTGGGCCCCAAACCATTTAATAGCTGAGCCATTTCTCTGCTTTCTGTGACTCTCTCAGTGATAGAACACATTTATTACCCATCCTTAGCACGATCGTGAATGTTTTTGGGATCAGGTCCCAGAGGGGCGATGTGCCCAACCTGGCTCCCTCGAAGCCTGCGCTGTATTAAGCTATTCTGAGTCGGGGCATTCGGTAGCAGCTTTCCGGGTCCCAAGCGGAGAGAGAACCCTTCTGTAGCAGAGGCGAGCTGGGACCGAGAGACGGGGACTTCTGCACGCAGGGCGTGCGTATCGCCCCTGGGCCGCAACAGGCTCGTCTCCCCGTCGGCCAAGAGAAGGAGCGCTGCATCGCCCCCCCTCTCCTGCCCAGGATGCCCGGTGCTCTTCGCAGAGGCGTTTTCCACAGAATGCTGCTTTCGCCACGGCAGCTGGCCTTGCGTGCACTGGGTTGACTTCCTCGTTCCCGGAGAACCCCGGTCTGGAAAGCACATGCAGGCAAGTCCCGGGGCGCATTCAGCCCGTATCAGAAGACTCTGTCTGAGCGCCTGTATTTCTGGGAAATGGAAGTGCTGAACCTCGTAACAGATCCTCTCTGGGAAAGAGAAACGCCAGTTGCAGCCTGACAGTCCACCAGAGGGTGCCCAATCCCATAAATGCTACCAGCTTTCCGTGGTGTTCTGTGGGTATTAATAGCATGATGAGTTGTGAGAAGGGAGGCCGAAGCGTGGCCAAAAGGTTTCTGCTTGCCTGTGATTGTGCTGCCCCTCGGCGGGCCAGGCGGGCTCCAAGAGGCCTGTGCGCTTTGAGCCAGTGCAGGAGGGTGTCTGGAGAGCTGGCAGGAAGGAGCGCTGCGGTGTGCCCCTCCACGCTGGCGAAAGCCCCCCGGAACAGCGCTTTGCCCTCTGCCTTGGCAGAACCCTGCGAAGTACTCGAATGGGCCCGCGTTGCCCCAGGGCTGGTGTGCAGCGCCTCGGGCTGGGGGCCCACCTGCCCTTCCGGGGGTCCCCAGGCTTGCCTCCTCCCGCTGGTCTCGCTTATGGCTCCTGTTCAATAGGTTTGCCATTTGCGATGCTTGTGCGTCTGTTTTCCGCGTTCGGCGAGGCTGCAGTGCATCTCCAGAGGTTGCTGAGTTTGGCATTAAATAAATGAACAAATTACGCTACCATGCAAACAATAGGTTGGTATTTTTGGAGCGTTTGGTCCCTTCTGCCTTCGCTCCTGCCCATCACTGGAAGGTGGCCTCCAAGAGCGTCTCGAATTTAGTTTGGCTCTTGGGCTGACTGCTCTTCTGCTTGAAAGGTTGCCGAGCGCCTTCCAACCGACTGACCGTCCGCGCGAGGAGCCTTCACCTGGAATGCCATCCGTGGGCTGCTCTTTCGCGGTAAGTCGCATGTGAAATTGCTCCCACATACACACAACACATGTGTGTCTCCTCTGCATTGTGCAGGAAACACCCTCATTTTTTCTGAAGGGTTCGGGTTCCTCTTTTGTCTGGTTCCTGGTGAACAAGCTTTTGAAGAATTCTCCGTTTTTCAGGCTTCTCTTTCTTCCATGTCTCCTGAGAACGCTCTGTAAGGCAGGGAGAAGACCCACCAACAAGGAAAGAGGAAGGTGGAAAACAACACGACTCCTGCCAGAACTGACAAACTTTCTTGGCAACGTGGAGTCTGTTTCCGCCCCTCTCGGAGCTTGAGCTGCAGGCAAGACTAGTATTGCTTCCAGTTGAGGAAGTCTGGAGGAAGCCCTTCACATTTATTAATTTAAAGCATTTCCATCCCATTCCTCCGCCCTGCCCCTAATTCATCCACTTCCCATCCGAAATCCTTTGGACCTATCAGCTGAAAGACCAAACTGCCGTATAGAGGGTTGCAATAACTACGGTCTGAAGCATTGTATTGTTTTAAATCTCTTGTAAGAAACAATAGGACACCCATTGCAAAGTGGCCACGTCTCAGAAAGCCTAAGAGAAAAGAAAGGTGCTTTGCCAAGTGCCTGAAGGATGGCAACAGGGGGACCCAAGCTGGCTGGGTGTGACGGGAGTTGCGTCTTGACCCACCCAGCCAGCACCCCCCGCCCCATTACCAGCGGCGTCTTTAACGTCTTTCCTCCTAGCACCGCCCAGGGTGGGTCAAGGCGCTTAGCCCCTCTGAGTCAGGGAAGCAAAGGCTTTCCTCCCAGAGGCGAAACTGCTGCAGCAGGTATGGGTGAAGTCGCCCGTGTTCTGTTCCCACAGGCACTGACTCACCTGGACTGCAGGCTGCGCTGAAGAGGAAGCGGCAACAGAAGGGCCGGGGCATTTCGTGCGTCGGATGGCCTTCCCTGCCAGAAGAGCGAGACGCATGCGGGCACTCATGACTTGAGCCTAGAGGGTGGCGAGAGAAGCGGAAAGGACGCGGAACAACGGGTATGCTCCTTTTAGAAAACTCCTTGAGTGAATCGCGGAAGCTGCATGTCCCTGCAGCTTCATAAAAGAGAGGATGCCGTTCATTAGTTTTCGCCTTCTTCCTATGCTGCCCCTCCGTTGGCGACAGGTTGCAGCCTGCCTGTTCCTCAGGGGGCGGGTGAGCAAGGGCTCAGCGCTGGCGACTACTCCTAGAGGCAGGCCACAACTTGGCGTGGCAAGGAGATGCTACCTCCAGGCATGCACAGAGTGCGCTTGTGCGGTTCTTTCTAGGTTTCAGAAGAAAGGGTGTGAATTCACTGCTGTGCTGTGCTGGTGGCACCAGGCATTTTTCTCAGCCGCTTTTTCCTTTGCAAAGTGTGCCTGGGCCCAGTCTGTCGCTATGTGCTTGCCAACGGCCAAGTCCGGCTGTTGGGCCAGCAGTGCCAGCTCAGGCTCGGGGGGATCTGTGTCCCCCGCACTGCCAGTCCCCACCCTCAGCGTCTCCCCTCTTCCTGCGCATGGCCGTCGGATCCTCGCTTGCCTGGGAGGCATGAGGCCGCGGCATCTGCCGCTCACCCTGCTGGCCGTCTCCGCTGCTTTGGCGGAGGGAAGGCGCAGCCTGCAGTGGAGGAGAGGAGGTGGCCTTGTCAGGGAGCCCAGGGATGCCCAGGCAGCCCGTGCTGAGCAAGCAAGCGGGAGCCACGAGGAGGAGGAGGAGGAGGGGCAAAATGGGGCAGCCATGCTGGAGAAAAGGCAGACTTGCTGAGCAAGGAGCTCACGGAGGGCGTCCTGCTGACGGACCGTCCCAACGTGCAGCCGGCACTGGAGGAATGGGCAGTGGCACCTTTCTGGGCACGGGGCCCAGGTAGCCCCCGGCCTTGGGCTGCTGTGGGGGCCACAGGCGGAAGGGTGAAAACAAGGCTTGATTTTTCCAAACCTTTAAACACGGGTCTTGCCACACCCGGCCCATCACGTTTCACCCGGAAGCGCTGGGACTTTTATTTGTTTACACCTGGTGAGAGGGGAAGGTGCGTGTGTTAACGAGAGGCAGAAGCCAGGGCTGTTACCTTCCCTAAGGCGGGAGGCACACTCAGGCGTGTTGGCTTAGAAGGGTGTGAGGCTGGCCTGTCCGCGACTCCCACAGTGCGCCTTTGTTTGAGCTCGACTGCCTGCACCTTCTTCATGCGCCCCAGTTAATTTTTTTCAGAGCAGAACAGTTTTGGGCTTTTAGGCTGAAGCACGTTCTTTTCTGCTGTTAAACCGAGCATGGAGGTATTTATACGGTTAGGTATTAGCATTCTTTCGGTTCCAGGGCTGCATTCTGGTTTGGGGGTGTGATAGTCTATGGGGTGGGACGGGGCTGCATCCGTGTGGCTGAGTTACTTATGGTGAGTCACTCAGCCCTAGCAGAGGCATTCCGACTTTCTAGAGGAGCAGAAGCATCGCTCGCAGCGAGGAAGCAATCCAACTGGAGAACCAGACTGGGTGGCTAGCCCCGGACTGGGACACAGAGGCCTGCCACCATTCCCCACTTGGCCGTGGGACTCGGAGCGACTTCAGGCTGGTCTCTGGCCCTTGGCCTAACCTACCTCACGGGGTTGTTCGAAGGATAAAGCGGGGAGGGAGATGATGTATGTTGCTTTGGGCGCCATACAAGAGGAAAAACGTGGGTGGTAATAATAATGGCAATAATAATAAAAGAACAATAATGATACTGTCATGTACACTGGCTGGTAACTTATTGGAGGGTCAATTGCTTCCCAAGAAGAAAGAAATGTTTGGCGGCACAGAGGGGCCCCAGAGCCGCTGCGCAGAGGCCACAGTTCTGGCTGCTTCTTGACTCCGAAGCTCCCCGCAGGGACTCTCATCCCGCAGGGTGGAGGGGGGAATAAAAGGGGAGCGAGATCATCTGCTTTGCCGTGGGCTCCATGCAAGGAGAAACGGTGATGTGGGAGCATAATATTAAGTATAGCAAGCAGGCGGCTAGAGGTGTGCGGGGAAGCCGCAGAGCCAGGTCCGCGCTCACGAGGGCCATGGCGTGATGCTCCTGAGCAGTGGCACCCACTGCTTGGTGGGGGTCTGTGCAGCCGCTGGAGGCCATCAGCCAGGGAGTCTGGGAGCCGCTCTCCAAGCCAGGAGGCTCTGCTAGGCCCGAGGTAGTTGGCGCAGGTGTGCGTGTGAGCGGCTCTTTCACTCCTTTTGCCAACTGGCAGTGTTTTGTGGCTTTCCCTGCCGACATTTGTCACCTGCACAGGTGTGAACTCTGGCTGCACAGAGCTAGGCCATCTCTTGCGTCTACTCCCACTGATACTTATTTTAATGTCATCACGACCTTTTGGTCAGGCAGTCACCCAGCCGGAATGTCTGACTGCACTCTGAAAAAATCCCGGTGTTAATTTAAGAAAAGCAAAAGCAAACAACCAAGTTTCTAGGTCTTAAGGCCTGAGCGTACAGATACTGGGGCGGGGAGCCACGTCTGGGCGAAGGGCCAAGTTCTCTTGGAGACGTGCAGGGACAGTGTTGCAGCGGTGGACAGTGCGAAAGGTGGACGGGGCCAGAATGCCAGTGTGCCCGTAGAAGCCACAGGAGGGGCGCTTTGGCCCTCACAAAGACCAGGAAATTGGTGGTTGGGTGACACCCGGTGGGCCAGGGCTGTGGCCTTCTGGGAAGTCCCCAGAAGATTCAAAGTCAGGGTGTGAGCAGCAGGCGCCACGGACCAGAAGGACAGGGCAAAACCCAGGACCCGGCCAGCCGCGGCCCGGCTGAGTTGGGGAGGCCAGGTTAGCGCTACGCAGGTGCCTGGCTGCGTGGAAAATACCAGGAGCCCCGGGCATACTGCTCTGCCTGGCAAAAAAAGCAGTTCAGCGAGAGTTCAAGGCGAGTCCCTGTTCGCTCTGTTGCAAACAGGAGCGCCGACCGGTTAGGAGCAGGCGTGTTGCTGCAGAGGAAGGCCGTCCCGGCGGCGTCTCGGAGATCCAGACGGGGCTGTTGGTCCCGCTCGTCTGGTTCCTTTCTCTTCCCCAGCAGTGGATGGTGAAATTGCTTGCAATTGTTCACAGCTGAGCGTTGCAGGACGTGTGGAGAGCTGATCATGCCGGACTGGGCTGACCCTGCGGTGGCATCCCTGTGAGCTGGAGGAGGTGGGAAGCCGGAGGCTGCGTCGCTGGGATTTCGTCAGGCAGGTAGGTGAGGAAATCTGGAACAGCGGCTCTGCCCATCAGCATCACGGCCTTGAAGGAGGTGGGGTGACTTGGTGTCCTGCGACAGCAGGGGGTTGGACCTGATGGCCTTCTGGCCCCTTCCAACTCGACTGCATGATCCTGTGACCTGGGAGGGGGTCTCAGAGGCCATCTGGTCCCACCCGGATGCAAGCCACCACTGAAGGCGCCTCCAAGACTGTAGTCTCTCCAGAAGCTCTTAAGAATTGGGCAGGCCATATGGGAGAAGACCTTTTTCCAGGCAGAATCATAGAAGAGTCGAGTTGGAAGGGGCCATGAAGGCCATCCAGCCCACCCCCTGCTGTTGCAGGACACCAAGCCACACCATCCCACTCAGATGGCTGCCCAGTTTTGCCTTGTGTGTGGGAGAGCCCAGCACCCCTCCAGGCAGCCGGTCCCGCTGTCGCATTGCTCTGACAGCGAGGAAGCTTTTCCTGACGTCCGGCCTGAATCTGGGTTGTCGCAACTTGAACTGAGCCCGGTCCTGCGTTGCCCAGGCCTTTAACTCCATACCAACCCCTGGAATTCTGCTTTAGCACCTACAGTGAGAAGCTGGGTAATAGTCATGGGGTCCACTTTGGAAAGCCCAGTCGATTGCTTCGTTTGTGAAGGCAGCGCATCCAACATTCATCTTCTCATGCGCCGTTTCATGCGCCTGCTGCCCTGTGCCCTGTGGCATGACTGCTTAGGCATCGTGGGAGCTGTAGCCTCTCTCCTGCCGATCCTTGCGTAGGATCACACCTGGCGTTGCCTGGAGAATGTCACCATCATGACCACAGGGATGAAATGGAGCTGGCTTCTGTCACCCCCATAATCTGGGAGCTTGTTTGGTCTGCTCCCGTGTGCCGTGTGTCCCTGGACTTTGGCCCTGAGGTCCAATTCGAGGTACACCTCTGCATATGGCTGGGAAAAGATTTAGACTTGGAGGAAGTTGTTCTCCCTTGGATACCCCCCAACCCCTTTGGCTGCCAATGCGTTTCCAGCCATTCACGCTTATTTTATTAAAAAATAAAGTCCGCCCTTATCTGCCGCTGTTCGACATTTTCAGTTGCTGAACACAAACTTTCAGCAACACGTAATCCACTCCTTGGTTGCTCAGGTCTGCTATTTGTTAAAGGAAGCCCCTCAAATCCCCCATTGATCTCCCAGTCAACAGATTACTAAAAATAAAATAAATACGTGTATATCTCATAGCTCTTTTGACATTTGTACTCAGGGTGCAGGCTGGCAGTTTTTATAGATAATCTGATCACACCTGGTTTTAAAGATTATGTGACATGAGAAGGAGAGGAACTGTTTCAATGTGTCAAGAAGCGCTTAAGGTGGTGCTGACAGATAAGGGAAGGAAGCCATTGATAGGGGAAGAAATCCAGGGAGCGGCTCTGCCTGTCAGAGGGATGCTTTTCCCTGTGAAATGACTGTCAAGAGCTCGCCAACAGACACCTTTCCTTGCAATTAGCCCTGGATTATCCTGCCACTCAACTCCCAGCATTCTTTGCGGCTCTGCGGTCCCTGCCCCATGTACGGGGAACTGCCGGTAGTCACTCGCTGGATAAGCCCCTTGGTGGGAGGCCGCTTCCTGACCCCTACGCTTTCAGGTGCAGTCCTAGGCCACGGGGGGGGGGGTGCTGAATCTAGAGAAGCTTAAACTTCAGATAGGTTGAAGAGCGGGAAAAGCCAGGGTAAATGGAAGCGTTTTGAGTAATGGTCAAAAGCGATGGAGTGCTGGTGAAATAAATCGTTTGCTTCAAGTATCATTTCTGCCCTGCTCATCAACCACACCGAGGTTTCCAGAACAACTTGCAAAGATTAGTAATGCAATGGTCTTTCCCCTCAGGGTTCCACAATAGGTCACAACGCAAGAGGAAAGGGGTTGAGAAGGGAGGAGGAATGCAGCAGCAGCCGGAACTCAGGTAGCTGTTCCTGGTTGCAAAGCTCTTGCAGGTGCTTTTGGGCAGTGGCGGCTGCTCTGGGTGGGTCGGGCCCGGTCGGTCTTCCTGTTACCTTGGTTGGTTTCCTGGGGGGCCTGGGTGGCCACATGCCAGGGGACCTGGGGTGCTCTGGCTGCTGGAAGAGGACAGACGTTGCAGCCCCAGGGAACAGACAGACTGGAGTGTCTGTCCTTGCCGGGCGGGGAGGAGCAAGCTCCCTGCGCTTTCTTCCTTCCTTTCCAGCTGGATGGTAACATTTGTCACTTGAAAAGCCAGGCTCTTTGTAGGCTGTTCAAACAATTTACGGAGCCCGAGCCAAAGCCGGTGGGTGGAGGTTTCCTGTCGGCGCATGGCCAGTGGAATCCGGCATGCCGGCTTGCCTCGGAACGGGTGCCGTTCGAGAGCGGCTGGATCTGATTTGCTGCCGTGCCGCGATCTTCCCACCCTGCTCTGACCGCCGGAGCAGAGAACGGGCCAAGGGTGGAATTAGTTCTTCGAGCCGAGGGAGGGCGGGTGGCTGCTCGGGCTTCTCCCATCCTTGGCCTGTGACGTGGGGCTGACACGCTGCTCCTCCGGCTGGCTTGGCCCCTTTCTGCTCCTCTTGAATATTCATGCCCGGAGGACCTCCTGGAGCCGGAGGGAAGGCCGCAGCCGCCACTGGAGGTGGGGGGGGTGCCCGGGCAGCCCTGCGCACCAGCATCAGCTGCGGCTCCGCTTGCTCCGAGAGGCGGCGGGCACGCAGGGAGAAGCGGCGCAGCGCCCCCTGGTCGCTCCCCATCTCGCTGTGCGCGGAGGAGAGTGTGAGGGGTGCTCGGCGGAGGGCGAGCGAGGCCTAGGTCCTCCCCACGCGGGCGATGGAAGGAGGGCTGGCCGCGGGGGAGAAGACATAACGGGGACGGTGTGCACGGAGGTCGCTGCGAGAGAGGCGCTGGGTTTCTGAGCTGCACCATGGAGCCGCCTGCAGGGTCGCTGCCTACTTCTTTGTAACATCACAACAAAGGCCAGAGCGACAGGAAGCGGGGGTAAGCGGGCTCTCTCTCCCCCGACCCTCCCAAATTCCTCTCCGGGCTCCTGGGGCTGGTGTGGCGGAGGAGTGCCTTCCCGAGAGCCCTTCGGGCTGGCGTGCGTTTGCATCCCGCTCCTGGGGCCGTGCGTCTCCCCCACAGACCTCCGTTGCTGCCTTTGGTTTAGGATAATCGGCATAATCCCACTCGGAACCCAGGTTTAGGAATGGGATGGAGAGGAACTTGTGAAAAGTATTTTGTGCATGGGAAAAGGAACCACAGAGCGTCGCGAGAGTCTGCCTCTGATTCTAGCTCAGCTATACGGACCGAGTGAAAGCAAATATTGCTACTTCTAGGGATAACAGTAGGCATAGTAATCGTGGCTGCCCGCCTGCCCGCCCGCCTGCCTGCCTGCGTGCGCGACCGGCGTGTAGCTGCAGCACTCCCTTTGCGACCCCAAAGCCAGCTGCAACTTGGTGACCTTTCGGAGGTCAGCAGAAATGAAGAGGAGGCGGTTTATATATAACCATGCTGGAGTGTAAATAAATTCCAGCATGGGATCGTGGGGGAGGGGAGAAGACGAGCAGGCATAAACGGGGGGAGGAAGCGATCCGAAGTTGCCGCATCTTGGGAGTGTGGCAGCGGAGACAGTGCAGGTGCAATTTTGTGGTCTGCATGGATCCAGGGGTGTTTCTTCCAGGTGTGTCTGAGCCCGTGAGGGGAAGCGGTGGCCATGCGGAGTAGCTGAACGCTCCCCCGTGCCTTGTGCCGGCGATCCTGCCTCATCAGAATCGGTGCCGATGGAGTTCCCGTGCTAGACAAAAAATATCTTTAATGGATTTATTATGAAGGTATTCCTGATTAGCGTCTACCTGATCGGTGAAGTGCTAGTTATAATGGGAGCAATCGCAGGTGACCTTTTCAAATTTTCTTGTGGCCATTTGGACCCTACTGTTCAGATCCACTCTCTCACTCTCTTTCTGTGTGTGTGTGTGTGTGTGTGTGTGTGTGTGTGTGAGAGAGAGAGAGAGAGAGAGAGAGAGAGAGAGAGAGAGAGAGAGAGAATGCACACACAGGTGTAGGGAAAGAAAAATGTAAGCAACGGGGTTAAAGGCCTCATGCCAAAGCGACACCCTGCAGCAATTGTGTCGAAGCTCCTGGGTACAGTATACAAAGTGGGCAAAGCAACCCTTCACAACAGAACTCATTGGTGATAACGCAACCATTACAGCATTAGTAGGTTTATTTACCCCTCTAGCGAGACAGAAAACCGTGGTTTCCATTCAAGCCCTACAGGCTGGAATCAAACTTGAGCGCTGCTGAAGCTGAGTGGCGGCTTTTATTTGTTGTGCTGTAGGCTTTTTTGGACTAGTACCTATTTCCTCAGCTGGCCCGTTGATACAGGGAGGGAAATGGTAAGAAAATACATGAAATACACAGTTTTCTCCAGAAGGCATCATGCTAGAAATACTGCCAAAGGGACTCTCCTTTGCTCCGGCCATCTGGAGGAGCGCTGCACCCCTGACCTGCAAGTTAAGTCCTGCAGAACTGCTTGCGACTGACTTCTTCGCAGATGTGAGCAGGGTTGTGATCAGCAACAGCCAGGCCTGCCGAAACCCCCAGGACCCGGTGGAAGCCGCCACCTCCAAAACGGAGCAACTTAGTGGAGCTCCCACAGAGACCTGCTCCGGTGGCCTTTTCCGCCAGGTGCACCAGCAGGCGCTGGTGCTAATGCACGGCTGCTGGCCCTTGTGAATCTTGACTTCTTATTTTTTAGGGCTGCGCTTCCTCCCCAGTCTCTAGAAATCGCCTGAGTTGGGACCGTAGCTGTCTTGTCTCTAATGCAGCCATGTAATAATCCTCCAAATTCACTAGCCTGTATTTATTTATTTTTTTATCCATCCTGCCAGGGACTGATGAGGGAATGCGAGCACTGCTCCCCCACTGACCGGCCTGCCACATTTCTATTCTGGGCACGTGGAAGGGGCTTTCTCCTTTAGCAGCCCGCTGTGCTTGGCTCCGATCAGACGTGCCTTTTTCCTGAGCCTGCTCGCCCCGTCCAGACTGTTTCTCTGTCGATCAGGCGAGCGTCGGAGTGCAGGCTGCTTCGGAGCACAGTCTTCTGCACGGCCGAGTGGAAAAACGCCCGGGCCCCAGCCGGCTGTGTGCAGGGTCGAAGCGTTACAGGGCTTTCTCAATGGTGGCTCCCACATTACTGGAATCCCCTCCCAGGGGAGATCACCTGGTACCTACACTGCTGCCTTTCTGGCGCTGGGGGGAGGCTCTTCTCTTCCAGTCTCTAAACTCTTTTAGGCTGTGATTTACGCTGTGGAGCAAGCCCATGGATAATAGTGGGACTTAATCCTTAGTAACACAGCCTAGCACTGTGTTGTTCAAGGCTTGTCCTTCAGGGTGTAATTTCATGCATGTTTTGACAGAAAAGCAGGCCTACAATTCCCAGCATTCTTCACTCAGGCATTGCTGGGCATTGCAGGTCTCCCACCCCCCTCCAAACATGCTTATCGTTGGTCTCTTACAGCATTTAAAGGTTTCAAGGCCGCTTTAGCTTGCTTTTGTTTTATTACTACATGAAACAGTATCTGCAAACGATAACATGAATTGTCAAAACAGCCTGTATTTCTGATACTGCTTCTCTGTTGGTCTGTTTGCTTCGTCTTGCTGACTTTGTTGTGATTTTCTTTGCATTATTATGAGGGTTTAACTTGTAAAACACCTAGAGAAATTTATTTTCAGAGACAGTCAATACATTTCATAAATAAGCAAGCAAAGAAACTAACCCCAGGGAACCTTCTCCTCTGCACACCTGCTGCAAAGGAACGTTTGAATGGTTGTTTACTGATTGCGGGACGATTCTGTTTTGTCAAGCAGAACTTTAGCCAAAAGAACCATTACACCCTTGGCTTGAAATCCGTTGTGGAAACACATTTGTGGAATAAATAGGCATACGGTCGACTGAAGATAGTGTCGAGGGATGCATAGATCTTACGAAAGTCATTCTGTGTTTGGTGGATTCTCGGGTTTCTTTTGTTCCGTCGTCCACGCATTAAGGCATTGGATTCTTTAACGCATAATGTTTAAACTTGCTCTCATGTTCGTTCAGAGGTGCGCTTTCCTCTCTGACGCTGGTGTCTTGGACTCTTGCAGACCTCATGTCTTCGCTCCCTGGGAATAGCTCCCCCGAAAATCTGAGCTGAAGGTGGAGCAATAAGGTCCTTCTAGTTCTAGCATTGTGCTTCCGTCAGAGGACAGCAGGAGGCTGTTGAGTTTCGCACAAGCAATACGTGAAGGCATGGCCTTGCTGGTTTCTTGTCCCCGGCACCTGTCGCTCAAGGAGAGACAGCCTCTGAAAGTGAAGGCGCTGCTTCCGACCATACACGGTTGCGGTAGCTTGCTCTTCCTCGCTGCCCTTCCTGGAGGCACTTCACTGGCCTCCGGGTCAAACAGGATGCTGGCTGTAAAGGATGTTTGGTCTGATCCAGCAGGGCACTGTTTGTGTCCTTAAACCGCAGTCCATCCCTGGCCGCTCCATCTTCCTCATTTCCTTTCCCCGTCTGGTTGGGTGGCAGTGTTTCAATCCTAAGAATTGAGCAATTCCGGACTTTGCTCTCCGGGAAAATAATCTCCTAATTGGTCATGGACATTCTTGGCGCCTGCGTCTGCTTGGTTTCCCAACTCCTCCTGCAGCAACAATTGGGGGATTGTCTGGAGTTTCCTTGCCTGGGAGAGCTCTCTGCGACCCCAGTGCTTCAGGCTGGACCCCACATGAAAGGAGAGCTTCTTTGTCCGGGTTGCCTAGTGCAATGCTCAGGCCTTGCTGCCTTTGGAGCTCCCGCAAGGCGGGATGAGCCCCCGGCCTTTCATAGTGCTACCCTTCAATCCAGCCAAGCAGCAGCAGCAGCACCGAACTGAAGGATTTCTGTGCGTTGGACCTTCAAATTATTTTAAATCTCCCACTTTCAACTTGTCTCCTATGTGCTGTGAGCACAGAAAAGTAAGACATTAGATGTTTCCATTCCATTTTCCTCAGCCCACCTACCCACCTTCCTTCGCCTCCTCTCCTCTCCATTATATCTGCCTGCCTTCCACAGTATATCTTCCTCCTCCGCCTCTTTTAATCGGCCTCCTCACTGAAGTACCTGTGAAGTGTCTGTCTACTTTCTGGAAGGTAATACCAACGTGATGTCCAATTAAAGTAAGAACAATATAAATTGACATGTAGATTGGGCTCATGTATGAAAATAGCAATGGCTTTGGCGAAGCAACCCTGTCAGAACTCTAAAATTCAACTTTTTGCAAGCAGAACCCTCACATGTTTGAACATTCTCTCATTCTTGCTCCTCTGCCGATTTACTGATTTTTATATGCATTTTTTGCCTGGAGAATTCCATCCCGAAGTTAGGCAAGGGGCAGATATTTTAGGGAAACTGAGGCTCGAAGAGCAGCCCTAGCTGAGCTTGCATCAACATGCAAACCAAGCAAGCTCCTTCTCCAGCGCTGTCTCTAGGCTGGACTGTTTCTAATGGCGGGTTAACTGGAGGGAAGGGGACATCCAAACTGATCCTGGCGCTTTGCTGGCTGCTACAGGACATATTTTTTAAAAAATACACAAAGGTCTTGTGTTTGGAAGCAGACGTGTTCCCCACATATTCCCTATTCCCTCCCTCCGCTCTGAAGGGCAGCGGAAGTCTTACGGAGGGTGTCGAGCCCCAGCCGCTGAAAGTATTACAGGAAGTTGACAGGAAGGGCCATACAGTCTGTCTTAGATAGCTGCTCCCCTATTGACTTGGTTTCATATTATCTGACGAGACGCAGTTTCCTTTGTTGAATGATTCCAGACTTCTGCATGAACCGTGTAAATAGAAACATGGAAACAGAGCGAGTCAGAAGGGGCCTCCCGGGCCATCTAGTCTGACCTCCGGCACCAGCCGGCTCCCTCATGACGTGCCCGCCACGTGCATGAACGTTTGGTGCAGGAATGTAGGTGGCCTTTGCTTTTTCTGGGCCTACGGAGCCCCGGCTCGTTGCCACTGCGTTTCAGGCAGGAGTCTTTTCTTCCTAGCCCAGCCCAGAGATGCGGCCGGGGCCGTCTGCATGGAAAGCACTGCTCTCACCCCTCTCAAATTGTGCAGTTCTCCTAAAAATAAAGATTCTGGTCCTCATGGCTTTGGCTGATGGGTTATTTTAAACAGGCGCTGGCTTCCACGGAGTCAGGCCCTGCTTGGGCCATCTTCCCCAGTATCACTGACGCTGACGGGCAGTCATGGTTCTGCAGGGCTTCTGCCCTTGCTGGAGATGCCGGGAATTAAGCAGAAACTGAAGCAGAACGGCGGCCTCTCGCCACAAACATCTTTAAGCACTGAAGAAGTCAGTTGGGGGCATGAGCAGCTGAGTTCTCCTGAGCCAGAATGTGGGTTCGTCGGCACTGACTGGCAGCCGCAGCTCTCCAGCATTTTAGCCGGGGTCCTTCTCAGGCCTCCCTGGAGATGCTGCCAGGGACTGAAACTGAGACCTTCTGTGTGCACAGCAGATGCTTTGGCAGTGAGCTATGTCTTTGCTTAAAAACTGAAATAAGATCCCAGTCCTCATGGTTCTGAATAAAGGGCTGATTGAAACCGGAACAGAAGAGGCTGGCCTGCACCAGCTTAGGGTGGCCCTGTCTCCTGCTTTACAAAGGACTCTCCTCTGAAGCGTCGGCAGTCCTCTAGTTGAGAGGCTGCCAGTCCAAGACTAGTAAACGATTTCGAAAACATCTATTGTGCAATTTCAGGCGATCATTGAAGAGTCATTGAAACTCAGCAATAATCAGCTTTAAATCGTGAATGGAAATCACTGGAAGCCAAAACAAGAGTGAAAGGAAGGGAGCTCTTTACCAGTGCGCAGGTGGGGGGGACGCCAGCAAGAGCCTGCAGATCCCTGAGTGGGCCTTTTTAAACCGAATCCCCATTTGGAAAGGGGCAGTAGCGACATACTTAGCAATAATATAAGCCAGGCACTGCAGCCATGAGATGAGACCCTGCTGTGGGGGGGATCTCCCCCATTCCGCATGAGGCACCGTCCCCGTGACTTTCTGTGCTACTTGCACAGAAGTGGTGTGTGTTTTGTGTGCGGTGAACGCCTGGCTCTCGGGACCACGTCATCCCCTTGAAGGCACGGTTGCTGACTTGGAGCAGCTAAGGGGGTGGACAGGGTGGCGGAGGACACCGCTGGTTGCGGGGTGAATCATTAGGGCTGGAGCCCCGACTCCCCCTGCTGTCCCGGCAAGCTTGCGGAAGTAAAGGCACAGGGGCCCTGATCCTCTTCGCGGCACCTCATCTGCCCGGCTTCTTGCTACAAACACTCGCCTCCCACTGCTCCCCTCTGAAGCTTGCAACCTGAGCTTTTCGTCTGAATTCAAGCGCCTTCTTCCCTCTGTCCTTACAGATCGGGGTTTCCTCAGGAGACCGGCAGGCAGATCTAACGGGGTGCAGGGCTTAAAGTGTGTCAGTCTGTGCTTCTCTATTTGTCCTGAGCCCCCGATCTTTTGAGTCCTTACCGGTGCCCCTCAGCAGTGGGGCCCAGATCCCTGGAGGAAGGCTCCCCTGCTGGCATGGAAAACGGGGGTCTCGAAGAAAGAGGGTGACTCCCCCCGACACATTTTGTGTATGTGACGTAAAAGTGAGGTGAGCAGACATGAAACAGTCTGTCGCAGGCTGCCCCTTCCTTTACAGTCCGCGACTGTGGCAGGATCCGAGCATTTTGAAGTGCAGAACCCTAGGCACTCCTGTGCACCCCTGGCAGGTCCCTCCACCTGAATCTGCTCTCGATGCAGGGGCTATTATTTGGGCCAAATCCTGCAACCAGCCACCTCCGCCCAGTGGCTGTGATGCCACCGCATGGCACAGGGGCTGACTTGGGGGGAGGAATGGCCAGCGGCCGCAGGGGGGCCGTCACAACTCCGCCTGGACCGCGGCTTGGCTGTTGCACTGGGGGAAAAGTCCCACACAGGCCTCGAGTTTCCAGGGCGAGCGGTGTGATGTCTGTCACAAATGGAGGCATCGCACACACTGGAAACAGCTGTCGACACCGCTTTGTGCCGCACAAACTTCGCAAGCCCGCTTCGTCCTCGGCAGCCGCCATATGGTCGCCACCCGACCGATTTTCTCTGGAGCTACTTATGGGGTCCCCCCCACTTGAACCACCATCTGGCCCCTGAAAATGATGGAAGAACGTTAGTAAACTAAATTTCCCCTTTTGGAAATAAATGGTGGAAATTACTAATAGCTCTTTTTCCTAAGATGGAGGGAGGGAGGGAGGGAGGGAGAAGGCTCTGCCGCCGCTTTGGGGCAAGCGAGTTAATGTTGTTACCGAATCGGAGCACCGCTCTAGGGGCGGGATGCGCTGTGCCATGTGCCAGCCCCGGGAGCGTGGGGGAAGAGGCTTCCGCGTTGCCCCCCAAGTGCCTGTGCGACGGGGCTAACAGCTCTGCTCGGAGGGCACAGAATTCAGGGGGGCACGATTCTGCACACTGGCTGCGTTCTTCTCCACGTCACGCAGTTTCTCAGATTTATTTGGGAGCCTCCTTTTCCCTCAATGTGGCACCAGGAACGGTGGATCAGGATCGGGAAATGCGTCAACTTGCCATGGGCCAGGTAGTGAGTCGATGGCTGAATTAGGGGCTTTGTGGCTCGCAGCTTCTTTGGCACGTGACTTGCTTCCCGTCTGTGGCTCATCAGAGCCATTTTGGGGTCGCCCGCTTGTTTCTCCGGGACCGTCTGGGACAGGCTCAGTGAGGGACGGGACGGGGGACAGGACCTGTTTCCCTTGAACCAGTTTGCTGTGGGGTGGAACTGGTTGGTGCTGTGGACAGCAGCCTAAATTTTTTATTTTTAGGTTCTGGCAATTTCGCAGAAACCCATCAAAGAGCGAGTGACCAGCTTTCTATCACAGGCGCCCTCCGCCGTGGTCTGCATACACCAGAAGTAGTGCAGGCAGAACGTGGGGTTTTCGGAACAGAGTGAATTCTTAATTCACTCTCTTAATTCTTAATTCTCTCGCTCAACCCCCTCCTGTGAGTGTGGTCTTCCTTCTGCTGACCCTCGGATTTTCTACTTTATTACTAGCAACTTAAAAAAACCCACCCTAATGCAATTATCTTATTTTGTGTTTTAAAGCCAGAGCAATAATTTTTACTCCCAATAGTACTACCACAGTGTCCATGTCCTTTCAGCTGACCATAAATATAATAAGAGAATATCGGCGAACATGGAACTGCCCTTCTCAAGAAAGGTCTGTGTGGAGGCACAAAGGATAGGAAGGGCTGGGAACGATCGTTCCATAACATGTCCAGCCATTGCTGGAGGAAGGCAGGATGTGTTGGTGTTTCTTCATTTCCCAGCTTTTGAGCCAAAGATGAGCCAAGTTTCTAGCCCTCATGATCAGAGAGTGAAGTGGAAAAGACCCAGGAGGGCTTTCGGAAGACTGCTACTCTGGCCATACTCTGCAGCTTTCCTTGGGATCAGGCAGGAATTCATGCAGCCAGGGAGGGCCGTCCTGCGATCCGGATGGAAAGTGCCAGCTCAGCTGTGTCCCCAAGGTCGTTGCAGGGACCTTGAGGAAGTGCTGAAGGGGGAGTTTCGGGAGGCAGGGATGGGGGGAGGTGAGACGGGGTCTGCCGGAGGATGGTGAGTCCTCGTCCGTCTGCATCTCGCTTCCCTCCTTGTCTGAAGAGCCTCGGTTGGAGGGCTGACCCTGGCTGGCCAGCTGATTTGGGGGGGGCGGGGAGCACAGAGGCACCCTCTGTCCCCATGCTCCCTGCCCCTTGGGTTTTGCCCCCCGTCAGCCAGTGCAGCTTTGCCCTTGGCCTAAATCTTGGAGCTGCGGTGCAAAGCTGGAGCCTGGCATTATGGGAGGTGGGCACCGAGGAGGGTACTCAGCCGGGGGAGCGTTAGGGGAAGGATCCCAGGATTGGTTCCTGGAAGAACCGCATCTCTCCTGAACATCTCTCGTCTCCCTTTCTCTTTAGGAAGCAGCTGAGGAGCCAGGAGAGAAGCAGCGAAACAGTGAGAGACAGAGCGCGATGGCCGCTTCCCAGCCTCCCCCGAGTTCTCCACTAGGTATCATCAGCCTGCCTAATAAGATGCTGGCTGGCTGGCTTTCGTTCGTTCGCTCTTTCGCTCTTTCTTTTTAAATCAGGGCTGCAGAGGTTGCTTCGCAATCATCACAAGATCCTGCAATGTTCAGGGCCTTGTGATCACCCCAGACAAATGTTGATGCCAAATATACCTGGCTGTTTCTGCAAGAGTCTGAAAAACTTTTCAGATGAACGTAGAGCAAGTTTCTAGACCTCAGTGTTACTGTCAAGAAGGATCTGAATTTGAAAGGGGTCTGGGTGTGTTTTCCAAGAATTACCGCACAGTGGCAAACCTGCCTTGTGAACACGTGTGTCATTGTCATAGAATTCTGAGAAAGATCAGCTCTCATATAAAACAGAGCAACTTTCTAGCTCTCGGGGTTCTTGTTGCGAGGATAAAAGGGAGAGGAGGAAGAACTTGCAAGCTGCACTGGGCTCCTTGCAAGAGGAAGTGATGCCAGTGCAGCGTAAGAATTACCCTCGCCAGGTGCTCTGCTTTAGAAGAGGAACTGCAGCCTTTTCGGAAGGGGGAATACCAGTGGAAAAGCCGGGAGACCACCGAGCAATCCATGCTTGGGGAGGGGTGTGGGGCCAGGCGGGGTTCGACCCCCAGGCTGGAGGGTCTCTGCTCCTGATCCAGGCCAGGAGTAGCTGCTGCGAGGAAAGGGAAATCTTGGTTTGGGCTAAGGCTGACTCCCCAAGCTTTTCCCTCCGCCCCGTCGTTCCAGCCGTGCGACCGACCCGGAAGCTCTCCTGGGAGAGTCGCAGGCCTGGCTTTCCAAGGCCCGTGGGCCGCTCCGGTGCGTCCGTCGCTGCGTCACTCGCCAGCCCCTTGGCAGCCGGTCCCCGCAAGGCCCCCGCAGCTGCTCAGGCTCAGGCTGTGTTCCGCAGCCCGGCCTGCCGGTGTGTCGGACAGTTCCCAGCATTCCCCTCTGTAGGCCCTGCGGGCCGGGGCTGCCGGGGACAGAAGCCCCACGTGACTGGCCGGGCAGGGCCGTGGCCGCTTGGGGCCCCCCTCAGCTGCCCTGACCCACGTCGTCTCCCCTCCGTGCAGGAGACGGGGCCGTGCCAGCTGCTCTGGAGACCTCGGCGGAGCCGGAGGAGGATGTGGGGGAGGCCTTTGACTTCGAGGACAGTGAGGAGGAGGAGGAGGAGGAGGAGGAGGACAGTGGTGGACTGGTGGTGAGCCATGCCCGGATGGAGCTGGGCACGAGGGACGCCCTGCAAGACCCGCCCCCGAGGCGGAGGTCCAGCGTCAGCGAGGACCTGGAGCCCTCGGAGGACTGGGAGGCCGAGGAGGCGCTGCTCGAGGGGCGGGTCCCCCTGACCCCCTCGGACTCCGGCACGAACCTCGGTAAGCGTGGCCGGCGGCACGAGCTGCTTCCGCCGGGTTCGCGGCTCTTCTCCCGGCTGCTCCTCAGAGCATCCGCGCGGCCGGAATGGCGCATGTTCCTTTCTGGAGAAAGTTTTCCCCCAGCTGCGGCGAACGGACAGAATCTGACTTCTATGTTTACCTCACGCTGCGGGGACAGAAGCCCCACGTGACTGGCCGGGCAGGGCCGTGGCCGCTTGGGGCCCCCCTCAGCTGTCCTGACCCACGTTGTCTCCCCTCCGTGCAGGAGACGGGGCCGTGCCAGCTGCTGCGGGGCGCTGGCAGGGTCCTCTGGCCCGCGCACAGAGCGTCAAACCCCTCCGACACCTGTGGGGCAGGCCTGCGGGCGCTCCCATGGACTCCCCCCACTAGGATGCACGGTGTCGCCAGTGCCCAGCTGACCGGCTTGTCTTTTCCTTTCCAGCAGATCACCTTGACCTGCAGACCCCGTCAGAGTAAGTGGCTTTAGGGGGGCGCTTGGTGTGTGGTGTTGACGCGCTCGCAGGACGAGGGGACGGGACTCTCCCTCCGCCATGGCCTTGCCCCTTCCGCATCGCAGGCCTGGGAACCAGAAGCGTTGCTGGTGGCGGCTGCCTGTTGCCTCGTCTCTTGGCAGCCCGTCAGGGATGCGAGGCGATTCTTGCCATCCGTCCCCCCCTTTTCATCTCTCGCACAAGCTGGTGAGGTGGCCAAGGGCAACTGGCCCAAAGCCACCTGCTGTGCTTCCTAGCCGAGTGGGGAGTAGATCCTGAGCCCTCAGAATCTCACCACTACACCGTGCTTCCCTCCCTCAGGTGCCTCTTTGCCTGCTTCTTTGCCCCTCCCTTCCCTGACAGCCTAAGATCTGCTCCATGGCTCAGGGGGTGTTCTTGCCTCTTGAGCCCTGCTTTTGCTAATTTTAGGGCTTCAACATGATTGATTTCTTTGATTGGTTTTATCTCCCTCCCACCCGTCCAAAGAAAACAAAATCCAGAAGAAAAATGACATGAAAACATAGCGATAAAAAACAGATACATTAAAAAACATAATTGAAAGCAGAAACATTGCAGGGCGGGAGGTGGAGGCCGCAGGGAAGCTGCGATGTAGCTTTACGTGCTCCGTTTAAGGCATGGACGTTTAAACTGAAAAAGACTGCAATTCCCAGCAGGCCCCCACCTGCAAAGGCTGCACCCTTCATGGTCTTGCAGATGAAGGTCTTGCAGATGTCCGTGCCTGTTAAATCAGCTCCGAAGGACCCCGTTTCCTCCCCCGCCTCCATGCTGTGCTTCTGCACCTCCGACAGGTTTGAACTATAGGAGGAGCCCCATTTCCCAACTTAGATTATTTTAGGAAATAAATTCTCCACGTTTGTGCAGCTTTGCGTTTTCGGTTCATCTCTTGGCACCGCCGGATGGCAGGAATCCAGCAGCTTTCGCTCCGGCCTCTGCCTGGCTGGCTTTTGCTGCACCACTGCAAGACAGAGGCCTGAGAAGAGATTTCGTCGTCTTTAGAACAAAATTCCCTTGGATAAACTCTCGCCTTCTTCGGGAGCCACAAAGCAACGTGTTTTCAGCAGTTTGAGGTTATTTCACGGAAAGGTTCAGCAGCCGCAGCGTCTTCCTGCTTTCTTCCGCTGGGTGTAGCCCTCTCCCTCCCCAGGTGATGCCTTGGAGAGCACCTGGGAGCCGCCGAGAGAGCAGCTGGCTAGCACAGCATTTCGGTTCGCACGGGCTGGTCGGGCAGCTCGGTTTGCACACGCCAGCAAGACTTGCCTCTCTAGGTGAGCGAGGGACCTGCGTCTTGCTGGGCTCATCCCTCCCTTCATCCAGGAAGGCCAGCAGTGTCCAGCCTGCGGTTCTCGCGTTGCTAACCGCGGAGGAACCCATCGCTTCCCTCTTCCCCCTCTCTTCTGAAAAGCAAGGTCGTTTCACAGGCACAAAATTCTTCGCTTCCAGGGATTTCTTGATGGAGGCTAAAGCAGCCCTTCCCAAGCTGGTACCTGGTGGATGGGCTGGAATGCAGATCCCATTGTCCTCAGCTGTGGCTGGGGATGATGAGAGCTGTAGCCCAACCTCTGCTCCCACCCCCCGAGGGTCCCGGCTGTGGGAATGCTGGGCCTTCCTGTGGAATGATTATCCGGGGTTACGTCGGGGGCTCCGGGTGCTGCCCGGGGCGTCCCAGCCCAGTTCGGCCTTCACCAAGGAGACCAGAGGGGAGGCCTGGAGTCTGAATGCCCCCCGCCATTCCTTGGGCTAACCTCCCCCTCCTGTTTGCCACACCTGGACTCTTGGCTTGCTTTACTAACCTGCCTCGAGGGCTGTGCAAGTTTAGCAACAAGCTGCTGTGTTTGGGTTGCAAACATTGCGATGGTACCAACGGCAGTGAAGCCTTTCCGCTGCGCTATGAATTTTCCTCCCAAGGTGGGATCAGCCCCTTTGACGTTCAGGTTCTTAAGAAGAACCAAGCAGAGCTGAACCGTCCTCTGTCCTTGTTAGAAACGTTGCCAAATTCTGAGGACCGGGACAGGTTCTGGGGAAAAAATAAAAGCAGCCCGGATGTTTAATTTAGAAATTTCCATGTTGACTCAGTTTATTGCTGTCTAATTGGTGTTTTCCTTCTGCTGTTCTCGCAGCTTTTGGCATTTGGGTTTGGGTTGGGTTTCAGCTTAAATATTCACAGAATGCAGAGGTTATATGGCTATTATTTAACTTAGTCTTCCCCAGCTCGGTGCTCCGGAGATGTTTCAGACTACGCCTCCCAACTTTCCTGACCGTGGGCCAAGGTGGCTGATGAGAAATTAAGTTCTCAACATCCAGGCAGTATCTGGTTATGGAAAGCTGAGCTAACTCTTCTGCTGAGATGTTTCTGATGGAAACTCTCCTTCCCACCCACTAACCCAAAGCTGTTCCCATGTTCCTCCTGTCCGTTTGATCCTCCATCCAACAGCCTTGCGAGGTAGGTCAGGCTGAGAGCCATGACTGGGCTGAAGTCCTCAGTGAGCTTCAAGGCCAGCTGGGGACTGGATCCCGGATCCTGGTGAGGACCAGCCAGCATTAACCCTTTGAGCCCCTGGCACCTGTGTGCCTTTCATGTCTTCGGACTGCCTTATTTTGTATTATCATTCGATATGATACTATGGTAACTGGCTTGTTTTTATTCTTTGATCATGTGGATTTTTAATAGTTTTTGAAGTACCCGCTTTATGAGCATCTTTATGAGGCTTATATTTTAAATGGCGGCTTTTTTGTTCTTGTCCGTGTGTGCTCTTCCTGGTGGATAAGTGGGGCATAAAATAAATTCAGGAGAAAATAAAGAGGGGAGTGGAGAGAGCAAATTTTAATTGGGAGGTAAAGGCCGGGGGGGGGGCAGGTTGAGGAAGGAATTGCTCACCCGGCCCAAGAGTTACAGGAAGATGTCCGGTTTGTGGCGCTCAAGGCCAGGGGTGGCGATGCTGGAAGCGCAATGTTGCCCCCGAGTGGCAGCCCGCGGCAGCGCACCCCGCGAGCGCAGCATCAAAGCTATTTTCACACGGGTGATTTCATTGTTCCTGGGGAGGGGCCGCTGGCTGCGCCTCCCTGGCCATCCGCCGTGCTGGCAGAGGCCCCATGAGCCGGGCAGGAGGGCTGCCTTAATGCACTGACCTCTTGCCTCGCGTTCCTTTTAATTCTTCTTTCCCTCTTCCAATGCGAGGGGCTTCTCCCCACCCCCTTTGAATCAGCCCCCTGCAAAAGCAAGCCATCGAGGGAGGGAGGCCAGGGCGAGGAGGCAGGGGCAGGAAAGGCAGTCGGCGGGCGGGGAGGAAAATCGATCGCTTACGAGCGTTGGCATCTCTTTGCACCATCAGCACGACGCTGGAGAGCGAGCGAGCGAGAGAGCGAGCGAGAGACCGCCGTGCTGCAGCAGTGCAGGGAGGGGGCTGAGGTATAGCATTAAAGGCTGGGAGGGTCCTTGGAAGCCGGAGGAGCCACCGCGGGGCCGGGGCTGTCCGGTAGGGTAGGTTGCCCCCGCGAATTCGGGGAGGGATTTTGCCTCGCATGCGGCTGCTTCTGTTGCTGGATGTTTGCTGGTGTGCGGTCAGGTGCAGGCCTGGAGGGTCCTTGGGGAAGCTGCTCAGCCTTCCTCCTGCTCCTCCTCCTCCGGCCCCCTGCCCCCATCGTGTGGGCCGCGGAGAAGCCGGCTCCAGCAGTGAAGAGGCGGCGGTGGCGGCCAGGGCCGGGCGCTCGGCGGCTGCCTCATCCTGCCAAGCCCGATGCCGCCCTGGATCGCTACCACTTGCTTTCTCGACTGGCAGGGCAAGCCGGGGAGCCAACAGGCGAGGCATTCTCTGCCTTGCCGCCTCCCCACCGGGGCGGCCCGGGCCAGAATGAGAGGCAGGGGAAGGTCCTCACTGCCGTGGGGAGAAGGCCGGGGCCTCGGCTGTTGGCCCCGGCCGGGGTGTGGGTCCTCGGCCATGGCCCAGCCACGCCGACCCTTCTCCCCAGCACCGCATGGGCTTTTGGCGCCTGTGAAGTTGTTGTGAGGGACTTGTGTAAAACCAAGGCTGTTTACATGCAGGATTTTACAACTGCGGTGAGGTTTGTTGTAATTTCAGCTGTGTCATGTTTTGTGTGTTCTTGATTTGGGATGTTTATAAGCTGCTTTTGGGGTTTTGGAGTAGGGAAAGTTTGGGAGCAAGTGGACAGAAAGAAAAGCAAAGAATCAAGCGTTGGGTATTCTGGCTCCGTGTTGCTGTCTGGAAAGTAATGGCAGGCTGGAGCAGAGACAGCTGTGTGTGTCTGGTCGCATGCATTTTAATTAAATGGTTTATGGGGAAGAGCTGTACCACAGTGGTAGAGGCCCTGCTTTGCTTCTGGGTTCAATCCCTGGCAACATCTCTAAGAAAGAGCAAGAACTCTTTCCAGAAACGCCATTGCTGCCAATCCATTTAGTTCAGCCTTCTTCAGTATGACGCCCTCTGGGTGTTTTCTCCAACATCCCCCAGTATTCCCGACCATAGCCAGGATGACTGGAAGTGACAGTCCAAAATGGCTGAAGAGCCGGCTTCCACTACTCCCAAGATACCGAGCTAGATAAGCCAAGGGCCTGAAGTTGTAAGAGGTGGGTTCCTGTTTTAGTCAGAGCCAGGAGGACTGGAAACCTGCATTGTTTTCAAGAGAACAGGCGAGGAGATGAGCGTACATTGGGAGAGCTGCAGCTGCTCAGACAACACTGAGGTGCAGAGACCAGTTAGTGGGCTCTTTGGCGTGTTTCCGTTGCACTAAACACAGTTTGAACCGCATCGACTGGCGGGCCCGAGTGGTTGCTGAGCGCATCTGTTCGCTGGTCAGCAAGCTTTGCTGTTGTCTCTGTAAGAGCTTGGAAAGGACGCTGTGCTGGAAGGCGGGATGCATTTCTTTGGGGCGCAGCTCTCACGCGGGCCCACGTTGGCGTGGATTCATGTGGGAAGGGACCAGCCTGCAAGGACTGGGTCGAGGCGCAGCTGGAATAAAACCATGGGCCTCAGCGGGCAAACCCTTCCGGCAGCATGGGCACTTGTGGGAGGACAAGCTGGCCAAGGAACTGGTGCTTTTCTTTTTTATAATAAGTTTTATTCAACATTATAACCCTAAAACAAAGAAAAACTAAAAACAACCTCAATCATCAGAACCATCGGGCCTGCTGGGTCAGCCCCCACATTTTTTTCCATTTATGATAACTTAGAAACAGATTTAAATCTATACGAAGTCCTGTTTCTCTAGCCAATAATAAAAAGAGTCCCAAGTTTGATAGACGTCAGCATCTTCTTTCTCCTTCAATGACAAAGTCAATCTGTCCACTTCTGCACAGTCCAGGATCTTTTTTAGGATCGGTTCGTCGGTGGGGGGCTCTTCGCCTTTCCAGCGTTGCGCAAGGGACTGGTGCTTTTCATGGCTGCTCTCCTGCTTTCAGGTTCCTGGGAGTGGTCAGCAATGGAGATGTGGGGGGCCCCTCCCAGCCTGGGACACGGATCTACAGCTGGAAAAGGAAGAGTCTCCGGCGAGGTACGGTGCTGAAACCCCTCCGGCGGTTGGGGCCGGGTCCGTGGGGAAGGACGGTGCTGCTCTGGATCCTTCAGCTAAAGACGCAGGCTCAAGTGGAGCCGTTGCGCAGCCGCTTGCTTCCCCGGCCAGCCGTCTGCTTCCTCCCTCGCCCTGAACTCAGCCCCTCCTGCTTGTGTCGCTCTTGTTCCAGGTGGCCAGTTTAATGCCCCAGCTTCAGAAGAGGATGTGATCTATGATGAGGTCCCCTATGAAAATGTGGAACTGAATCAGCGTGGTACGGCCCCTCTCGGATTGCTTCTCTCACCTCCTAGGTGTCCTCTCTCGTGATCTGGTCCACACTTGCTCGTTGAGCGCCATCTCTCTCCTTTTTCTGGGCTCCTCTAACCCTAACCTGTGCAGAGAAGCCCCTCCTCCCCCTCCATCATTCCTCCTTTTTGGCATTCACCCTTTCCCCCACAACTGTCATGTTACTATTCCCCGATCCAAAATGTTCTTGTTGGCTAACTTGGCAAGCAGAAAGTCATGCCATAGGCTGGAATGAGTTCAGACGGGTGTGTAGAAGTGGACACACCTTCTACATGGGATTGCAACTCCCATCATGGGCACAGTGGTGTTCACAGCCCTACACATCTGGAGCGTGCCGGGTTGGTGGTGCTCGTGTATGCCCACCTTCCCAGCTCGACTCTGTAGAACAGAATCCGTTCTGGTTCCACCTTGGTAGTTGTTAAAGGAACGTGAGAGGTTTGGTCTGCTTTAATTGGGAAAAGGTGCTCGCGTTTTCCTTCCCCGGTTCTGTCTCATGATTCCTTCATTCTGTGTGTCCTTCCTCCTCCTCCTCCTGCTCCTCCTCAGGACTCTTCTTACGATCTCTCTGCGGTCTCTCATCACATCCAGTACTGAACGTTTTCTGTTCCCCTCACTTCCTGGGACGCTTTCCTATAGAGCACCGAACGCCAGCCGCCTCCTGCGTTCGGGCTTTGCCGGTCTCACACTGGAGCAGTGCTTTGCCTCTTGCTTCCTTCCAGATTCAGAGCAGAGCCTGATTTATGAAGACGTCCATCGTGACAAAGAGCCGCCAGAGGCCGAGGACCTAGTCTGGAGCTCCAGCGAGTTTGAGAGCTACAGCGAGGACTCCGGGGAAGAGGGCAAGCCGGGGACGGAACCCGCGAAGCCGAAAGTGTCGTTCCAGCCAAAGGTAGCTGGCAAGGGAGCGAGTGCAGCTCCAGCCAACAACCTGCGCGTTGCGTGTCTCGAGGGGGGAGCTTGGTTGGTAGGGAGCGTTGCTGGCAAAATGTTGCCCCGGCCCCCTCGTGTCTTGGGGTGATGAGGAGAACCTGACTTCGCTTCTGCCCCAGGGCGCCTGGCGTCCCCTTGGATGCCTCTTCCCGAGCCTGCAACCTCATGGTCTCTTCTGACTTTTCTTCTCCTCCCCAGGAGTTTTACCCTTAAAAAAACTGGGTGTCACAGTGAGGTTCTGTCCTCCAGGACCCTCTTTCTTGGTTCCAGGGGAGTGTTTTTGCTTGGTCAGAGGTCAGCTCTCCCCTCTGCCTTTTACTTTCCAGTCTCACTGGTGCCCTTCTGGGAAATGGGCATTTTGTGACCGCCCTTGCTCACCGTGACAGCCGTTTTATGGATAGGAGAGCCGGGCCCCTGGCGGCCATCTTGCGAGACTACACTCATGGCCCTCTTGTAGAACTCTAAATGTGTCCACCAACCCAAAAGCCCAGGGACCCTGATATAGAGGGGTGCAGAGGTGGATATAATGGCTATAATTTAAATCTTATTTGAATATAAATATAAATGGCCAAGCCCACCTGGCAGCCATCTTGTGAAAGCACCCATGACAGTCTGCACATCTGAAAAATGCCCGCCAGCCCGAAAAGTTGAGGCCACCTTCTCTGCACTCTTGAAGGCCAAAAGCAGCGACAGAGAGAGAAGCAGAAAGAGAAAGTGGGATGTTTGTGGGGAGTCCTTTGCCTTTCGTTAACATTGTGCTACGAACACGGATCTCTGCCTCCGCTCTTCCTCCTCTGCACTTTGGCCCGGGGGGGGGTCGTTAGCCCCGGGTCGCAGGGCTGCATCTCCCCTTGCCGGGATCCCTGCGAAGCCTGCGGCGGGCGCGCTTCCGGCTAACCGCTGTCGCAACTCTGCTGCTAACCCCGGGGGCATTTCGTGGCACACCTCTGCCTGGGCCTTGGCTTGGCTTGGCTTGGCTTGGCTTGTCTGCTGCTTACCTGGATCTCTCTGCCTCTCTCTCCTCCTCTTTCCTCCCTCCCTCTCCCCCACGGTGCTGCCGGTTTGGGGGCGGAAGCTTTCTCCCGACCTACATAGGCTCAAGGAGAGGTACTCGAGGACTAAGAGGGACATTCTGGCTTTGAAAGTCGGGGGGAGAGAGATGCAGGAGCTGAAGCAAAGATACGATTGTAAGGTACTGTCCCCCTCCTCCCCCAGACCTTGGGTCATTTACCTCTTCTTGCTCTGTTTCAGGTTGCAAACTCGGCTCTCGGTGTCATTCTGTTCTCTCACTGGCTGCTTGGTTCTCTCTGCTTTGGGGGAGTTAAAGGACTTAAAAAAATTAATGGTAGAATAACTCCAACCTTGCATGCTGCCGCAGTTGTAAATGTTACGTTTCTTCCTTCGGCACAAGGGGGGGGGCATGGTGTTATCCGGGGAGCTTGGACCGAAACGTGTTCTGTTCCCC
Organism: Varanus salvator macromaculatus; assembly: GCA_023646645.1. Taxonomy (NCBI): domain Eukaryota; kingdom Metazoa; phylum Chordata; class Lepidosauria; order Squamata; family Varanidae; genus Varanus; species Varanus salvator. The sequence goes on along the minus strand of JAIXND010000800.1, from coordinate 13,083,796 downwards.
ATGGAAGGATCTGGGAGAAGGCACAGACATGGGCGAAGAAACTAAGTGGCAAAATGGGGAGGGGAGCGCCTTCCTTACAGGCAGCAGGAGCTAAAATCAGTGGAGAGGCTTTGCCCGCCCCCCCCCCTTGCAATTAGGTTCTCCCATCACTGGGATGTGGCTTCCAAGAGTTTTTCTGGAATAGAATTCAGCCCTCAGGCTCCAAGAGGTTTTGACAGCCTCTGCCATCACGTCAATGGTTTCCAAATGCTTGACTATATTTGACCAGCTGGTCAGCTAAGCTTAAGACTAAGTGTTTCGCCTCACAGAAGTGGGGCTTTCTTCGAGCGGGAGGCAGGAGTGGCCTCGTTAGTGGTGGCACCCAGCTGTGTGTCGTGCCCTCCAGGAGGCAATTTCGGCACCATGTAGAGGCCTTTTAACACAGCAAACATTTTGTGTCTTAACGCATTACCTTAAATGGCTTTGGGGTTTTCATGGATCCGAGTTTTTATCCTGGCCCGTTGTTTCGTTTGCTCTTCCGTAATGTTCCCTCCTTTTGTAAGTCTTCCTGGGAACGCTGTTTGGCCATTGAATGGTGGGGTATGTTTTTAAGCATCATAACTCAAACTGATCTTTGTGGAAGATTGTAAGTCCACATAAAGAGACCAGGTAGCTATTTTTATTGGGATTTCTACATGGGATCCGAGTTCTGCACAGCTTTATCTGAACGAATTTGCACTGGAGTTCTCCAAATCCTTTTCTCTGAGTGTAAAAGTTTGCAGTTATCCTAAAAGCAGAACGAGTTCCTCCACCGTGTACCCTTAGTGCAACGGTGGCGAGACTTTTGCCAGGGCGCACGGCCCCTTTGATCTCTCTCCTCTCCCCTCCTCTGACGCTTCCTGATTTCACACAGATGACGCAGCTGATGAAGGCGGCCAAGAGCGGGACCAAGGATGGCCTGGAGAAAACGAAGATAGCCGTCATGAGGACGTTTCTGCACAAGAAAGAAGTCCCAGGTAACATTTGGCATTGTGTTCCTGAAGAATGGTCGTCTTCTTCCCGAAGGAGAATGGCCTAGAAGGAGAATGGCCTAGATCGGGAAGCCTTCTCTGAGCACAGAAGGGTTCAGATGTGCTCTGGGCACCAGCCTGCCTCCTTTCTCCCAGTTGGGGTGTTGCAGAAACCTGCACAGGATCCCAGTGAGTTTGGCCTGCTGTGAATCCAACCTGTGCGTTTTATTTCATTTTCTGCTGTTCAGTAGCTGAATCTCTCTGGTCATTTGACAACATTTGAACTGCAAAGGATAACAGAAAATGCACCGTAAAAGTTTGAATGCTTGAAACTACAGCATAAAATAGAAGCAAAAGCCAAAGTAAACAGCAAAAGAGACTGACTAAAGTTCCTGAAAAAATAAGGAGGTTTTCGGCTGGCACCAGGCAAGCCTTCCTGGAAAGCGGTCCTTTTGCAACGGGGCGGCTTTTTCTGATTCACACGGATTCTGCAGCTGTGCAGACTGGGTCTAGGTTCTCGGGGGAGCTGGCTCCTTGTATGAAGAGGTGTGCATGCCTGCCTTTGCAGAAGTGCTCAGAAGCACGCCTGGGCTTTAACACAGCTGGAAAGACGTCCTGCTAGGAAAGACTTCCGATTTCATCCTTCTCCCCAGCCTCCCGGGGGTGTGGTGGGGATAAAGTGCAGAGGGAGATGCTCAGGTCTGCTGCCTTCAAGTTGCACGCAAGAGGGAGAACGCAGCTTCCACCCTAACCAGCCAAAGTCCAGCGTAGGGCAAGGCGCTCACAAAACTGTTAAGCCGAGACCTTAAAAGCGTGTAATTGCACCTCTGGGATCGCTATTTTCCGGTGTTACCTCGATCACATTTTTATGATGCCCCCTCATTTTAGTGGATTTTGCATTAAAAAGGGTTTCGTGCCTTCCGCTGGGCCAAAGCACACACGCCTCTTTGGAAGGTTGGCTGGCATAGACGTATCCCTCTTGATTTCGGAAAAGGCGAGTGTGTGCCCGTCGGGATGGTCACGATTACAAGAATTACGATGGGAAAGTACAGGCAACTCTCTTCCTCCTCCTCGTTGTCCTCTCTTTCTCTCCACCCCCTCACCCCCGCCTGCCCCGGCCCAACACACAGACGCACGCAGAAAGTCGAAAAGCCCTGTTCTCATCTGCCGCTCAGTGAGTATCAGCAAAGCTTTCCTGACCACACAGACCACTTCCGCACAGATTGCAAAACTGCACCAGAGTGGCTACAGAATGTGCTTAGATATGGGAAACAGCGGAAACAAGCTGGGCTTATTTATTTATTTAAACTTCTTCTAAGGAACAGAAAACCGAGACCGAAGCCATAACACCAACACACAGCACACTGCTTCTAAAATAGTAGTGAAAACAAGGATAAAGCCAATCAAATTGTTAAAATACCTGGAGAATAAAAAGGTATTTGCTTGATTCCGAAGAGAATAGAGTGACGGCACCAGGTGGACCTCCCTGAGAGTGTGTTCCACAGTCGGGGAGCCACCGCTGAAAGGCCCTTCTCTGAGTAGCTGCCCTCCTGATTTCCTTCAAAGAGGGTTATTTTCAAGTTTCTTTGGTAGCTTTTCTGAATTAATCTCAGGTGATCTTGCATAGGGATGTTTATGAAATTGGTTGCTATTGCGAAGAAGCCAAGGCAGCTTTCCTGGTTGTCCTCTTCCCTTTGTCCTCACGACAGCTCTGTGAGGTAGCTGAGACCGAGAGTCTGAATGCCCAGAGACATCCATGACGGAGCGAGGGCTGGAATCCCGTGTTCTGGGTCCCAGGCTGATGCTCTAACCACTGCCCATACTGGCCGTCAGTACAGTTATGGTGTTATTTAAGTACAGTCGCACTGAAGGAAGAGTCAGTGCTGTGTCCTTGCCTAGCCTTCAGTTAGGCAACCTGGCCTCCTCCAGATGGTCTGGACTACAGCTCCAGTCAGCCCCAGCCAGCTGCTAGGAGTTGTAGTCCCAACGTCCGGAGGGTGCTAGTTTGCTGATCTCTGAAGCCGTCCCCTCTGGATTTGGAAGGCAGGGCTGGCTTTTGCTTTCTGGGGGGCAAACCTGGTTTGGGGGTTCTTGACTAGCACCCCATTGCTTCTGGGGATGCTTTTCTGCAGAGAACCCGCAGGCGGCTGGAGCGCAGCGGCCTCTCTCTTCTAACGCGTCGCCTCTTGTAGGGGACGGAGAGGCAGGTGGGAGCGCGCCGGAGGTCGGACGGAAGCGCTCGCTGTCCTGGACTGGGGAGCTCTCCAAGGCCCACAGGCTGTGTGCAGAGAGAGGTACGGATCTAGGCCGGCTCGGGCTGGCCTGGATCCTGTCTCCACGCGTTAGACTGAGTCGGAGTCGCATGGCTTGCCGTGGAGTGTCTGTGTGCAGTGGCTTCTGCTACCAAGAGTGACGCTAGGAACTTGGCCAGCCTGGAATCCATGCACTCGGCACATGCTCCAGAGCACTGTCCTCTTTGTCCAGCCGGCCGCAGGGGGACCTTGTTGGTTGGGACGGCAGAGAGTCCCACATGGGGACTCACTGCTGGCGCTCCGTCCATGATCAGAGTCCTCTTCAGCATCCCTTGTGGTTTAGAGGGAACCCCCCACCCTGGAGTGGTCTTGACTGGGGATGCTGGGCCCGGGGCCGCCTGGCTGCCAAGCAAGGGGCTTACCACCGAGCTGCAGCCTGCCCTGCTTTGCCGGATGCCTGCTTTGAGCACTTTGGGGTATTTTAAAAGATGAGAATCCACGCACCCCTTGACGCATCAAAGAAGAATGAGCACAAGGAATGGTCACGCACCCCTTTGTACCTGGGGGCGCATCGTCTTGGGTGCGAGGGAGGGGTTGCGCCTCCCACTGGCAGATCGGCAGCGCTTCGAGCGTGTGCCCGGCGTTGCCCTCGGGGGGCTCCGGGATGCCGGTCACGGCAGGGGGTTGCCCAGGATCCGCCCTTCAGGAACGCTGCCCCCTTAGGCCCCAAGCAGAAACCCCCTGCAGGATCAGGCCAGAGGCCCGTCTGGGCCCCCGGCTGTCTGCACCGTGGCCTCCCGGAGGCCCCTCAGGACGGCCACTAGCCGGGGACAGGTGCGAGAGCAGCCGCCCTTGTGTCCCCGGCATCCGGGCCCGGGGGGTCGAGTTCAGGCACACAGTGGCCCCTGCCTCCCCAGCTCCCCCCCTTGCATCCCTCGGTTGCCCCTCTCTCAGCCGAGTCCCTCACACCGTTTCTGTTTTGGTTTCTCCTCCCCGGATGAGAGCTGCTCCGAGTGAGTCAAGCAGCTGTTCCAAAATTAGGGAAGGAAAAGGTCACCCTCGCCAGGCTATTCTCGTCACACACGGATCCCCACCCTTCCCGGGTTGCTAATACAGCACTGTTCCCCTCCCGCTGTCCCCAGAGGGACTGGGGGAGAGACGGCCCGGGGTTACGATGTGGCGGAAGCGGCACAAGGCCAGCAGGGATTATGTGACAGTGCGCTTCTCCTCCTCCTCCTCCTCCTCCTCCTCCGTCTCAGGTAGGCCCCCTCCTGTGCACCTGCCCTGCTCTGCCCTTCCTGCCCGGGTGCTGCTGTGCGTCTCCGTGTGCCTTCCTGCTTTTCCTCATCAGCGAGTGCAGAGCCTGGCTCCCTCCCGGAGCCGCGCGGTCTCTTCCCAGCGAATGTGGCCTCCGCAGCACCCGGGTGGGCCAGGCCGGGCCCCCGGGGGGTTCCCCTTGGGATGACTCAGCAGGCAGCTCTGCGGGCGGCAGGCACCGGCCCTGGGGCAGGAGAGAGCCCCCCCCAGCCCAGAATGGCTGTCTTTTGAGCTCGCTCGCCCGCCCGCCCGCCCCACGGAGGAGTGGCTCGCTGGGTCTCCCTGCTCTTCCTGTTCTCTGGAAGGCTGGCTGGTCCTCCCGGCTTGCGCCACTGCGTGCCTTACCAGGGAAGGGTCTCCCCGTCTTGTGAGCTTTCGGGCAGGGAGGTGCCTGGGGGACACCGGCTGCGGAGGGCGCTGGCTCCTCTCCAGCACTGTGAATCGATCAGGTGAAGGATTGAGGGGCGTTGGACAGGACTGTTCTGGAAGTCCAGGAACGCTGGCAAGCACTAGAGCGGGCCGAGTGGGCCGGCATGGCTGGTAAATGGCGACACCGGTCCGGTGTGCGCGCACCCGTGTCAGGGAGACCGAAAGCTGCTTGTGCCCTTTAGTTCAGCATCGGCTGCTATGGAAATAGGGCGATGGGCCAGAGCTTCAGTTCTGAAGCTCTGTTAGCCCGTGTTCTCCACTGCTCAAGATGTGGGGGGCCACCAAGAGGTCCTCCCCCTTGCACGAGGCCTTTGGAGGAGCCCCAGAGGCTCACTGCTCATGCCGGGACCTGCGCTGGGCGAGGTCTTGTGTCGCGTGAGGCTTTGTTGGGCCAGACCAACACCGAGACTCGGCCTAGGGATGTGCGGGTGGCTGGTATGAGCAGGTCAGATCAGTGCGCAGGCTCAGACCCTCTGGTCCCTTTGGCTGCAGCACTTGCGCACACGGTGCAGTTTCCGAGCCATCTCCAAGGGTGATGCCTTGCGGAGCATGTTGCGCTCTCCTGAGCTGACAGCCGCCGGAGCGCACAGGTCCCTGCGCTGAACCCCTGCCCGTGGGCCCCGGCCGTTCGCCCCCGGCTCGCTCAGAAGGGGTCTTGCCTCCGGGTCCCATCCGGCACGACCTGCTCGTGTGCAAAGCACATGCTGTGCTGCATGTTTTGTGCCCAGGCGTTTTAAAAGCGTGTTCATTATTTAAAACATTTTTCTGGTGTTTCTCAGCCAAAAAGGCCCCCACAGCACTGGGCGTACAGTAGATCAATCCGTGCTGTTTCTGCTCTGGGCGTACCATCCAGAAAGACGTGGCACCCACGGGAGCAGGGGTGGGGAGGGTGGGGGGCACTCTGAAGAGGCCTTTCAGCCGGCCTGGGGGCGCAGCTGGCTTCCCCTCCTCACCTCCCTCCGCACAGCTGGCTGGCCCGGCTTGCAGCCCCCCCCCCCCAAGCTCTGCCCCCGAGCAAGATCCCAGAGGCAAAGACAGGGCCAGCTTGCAGGGGCTGTGCAGCAAGGGACAGGCGGGGCAGCCGTGTGGGTGGATCGGTGGCTCCCGAGCTCTGGCACCAGAAAGGATGTGAGACTGGAGCCAGGGTGGATCGGCGGCCTCGTGACGGGATGAGCCTGGGAATGGCCGTCCGGGCCAGGCAGTCTGGCCCCGGGCAGATCGAAGCCGCTTCTCTGGAAAAGTTCGGCACAGAGGGGTCATGATGGTATCGCTGAGGAATTTTATCTGGGGGCAGAGAAGCAAGGCAGGCTCCTGTTGCAGGCTGTGACGTGCCGAGGCTGCTATGATGCAGCCCGACAGAGGGATGGCCGGGGCTGTGGGGTGGCACGCTCGCTGCCGTCTGTGGCCAGGTCCGGAAAGCCTTTTCTTAATAATAATTCTGTGGGAATGTTGCTTTCTTGGACCTGTTCTGTGTGTGCGTAATAGTCTGCGTTGCTGCGTCGCTGGCCCACAATTGCAGGGGGGCGAAGGCAATTTTGGAAAGCAAAACAAACCCAGAACTCTGGCAGGCAGGCAGGCAGGCAGGCAGGCAGGCAGGCAGGCAGGCAGGCTGGCTCGCTGGCTCTTCCTTGTCTTGACATGTGAGATTTGGCACTGACCTTGCTCTCCCTCACCCCAAATCCTCATGCTTTCTTTACCGCTTGCTGTTGATCACTTGTCGAACTTGTCCTCGTCCTCCAGACCCTTTTTCTCCACGGACTTTCCCTCTGCCTCCTTTCTCTTCCACTTCTACCTTCCGTCTTTTGCTGTGGCTTTTTGCGTTCTCCTCGCACCGGCTGCTCCCTCCCTCCTCTTCTCCTTGGCCATCTTTGAGGCCAGGGGTTCTGAACGCCGCTCCGGATTCCAAAAACTTGACACGCCTCGCCCCAGGAGCGGCGAACGGCAGGGCTGGCCTTAACGAGCCGCCGGCACTTCTGGCTTGGCACTCTTGAAGCCTTGGCCCCCCCTGGATGGACCGAGGCCCCGAGAGCGCCTTCGAAAGGGATGCTGCCCTTGAGGGGAGAGACGTTCTGCACTCGGGCCTCCGGCATCTGCTCCCCCTGCTTCCTTGCTCGCACCTTCCTCGTTTCCCGCCTGCGAAGCCCACCTGCAGCAAGCCTTCGCACGGGGGTCTGGCAGGAAGTGAGTCCAAGAGAGCCCGCACAGGTGCAGCCTGCGAGGAGGCGACTGTGCCAGGGGGGTTCTGCTTCCACACACGTGACTTGCGAGCTTGGCATGCTTTGTGCAAAGGAGGGCTTTGCCTTGGACTTGATCCTGACTCAGCCAAGGCTGGGCACGGGAAGGAAGATGGGTGAGCACAGGAGAGCTGGGCTCTGGCTGGATCTTTGCATCCCTGTTCGAGATGTTCAGTCCTTGGCTAGAGGAGGGTGTGAAGGTGGTGCCCAATTCTAGGATATAGGCTCATTCCTGGGTCTTTTGCATACATCCATAAGGACTAGAAACTTAAAAGGGAGATGCTCTGTTTAGAACCTCTTTAAAAGGGCTCAATCTATTTCTACAAGGACTGAGGGCCTTTGATTTTCAGGGGGCTTGCTATCTCCATGAAGACTGAACTTTTGTTTTGTTTTTTTAACAAAAAGCTGGCATAGTGTCTCCATGAGCATTAGAGGCTTTATAGTTCCTTGTTTAAAGTGGAGCCCTGGCTGCGCTGGCCGCAGTTTGAAGAGCGCACGCGTGCCAGTAGCTTGGCCCTCTGAAACTCGGCATGCTGCTGTGTGTTGGCGGCGTGTGCCTGTGAAAGCCGCTGTGGCGCTGGGTGTGCTTCTGTGCTCCCTGCTGCCGTGCCCAGGCGGCCTGGGGGACGGCTCCCCAGGCAGGGGGCCTGCTGGGGTCACCAGTGCCTGCTTTGCCTCGGCTGTTCCCCAGGGGACTCTGAAGAGGAGGACATGGGGTTCCTGGAGGTCCCGGTGACGGACATGAAGCAGCCGCTCCCCGAGCTGGGGCCGATGCCCGAAGGACTGACTCCACAGCAGGTTTGTGTTTTTGGGATGTGGCTGGGAGCCCCCCTGAAGTTTTGGGGAGCGCCCAGAGGGGGCGGGCCACCCCTGGGCTGCTCGGCTGGGGCCAGAGCACCCCTCCAAAATTCCCCCTTTGCCTCTTTGATGCGCTTTCTCTTAGCCGCCTGTCCTGGCACTGGTGCCACTCCGGAAGGCTAACGTTCCCCTCCTAAAACTTTGTCACGGGCAGCAAGAGCTTTCGGCATTTAACAGAATCCTGCTGCACCACAGTCCTCTGCCCGTCTTGCCACACCTGGACTGTGGCTGTTGATCACGTCTCTGAAATGGAACTTGGCCCTTGGGCTGGAAGAAGATGCCCATCCCGCAAAACTTTAAATAAATAGATGAACAGGCGAACGAGCGCGGTTGGCACGGGGGTTCTGGTGAGCCGCAGCCGGGGGCTAGCCGGGAAGCCGGCCTTAAGCCAGCCAAGGTGCAAAGGCAGCCGTCGCTGCAGCCACGTCTCCCGAACTCGGTGCTGCGGGAGAGACGCCCGGTCTTGTTTGGCCCCCGCGTGCGCAGAATCCCCCTGCGGAGAAGTTCAGGCTTGGCTGTGCTTACGAAGGGTGAGGTCCAGCATGGTGCACCGAGCCTTTGGCTCACGGCAGCCGCGGTTCCGTGTTTTGCAGAAAGCCCGTGTGTTCGTAAACGGTGGAGACCTGGGCGGAAAGGGCCGGCCACCTCTATTTTTGGTGTCTCTTCTGTTTCACATCACTGGACAATGCTGATTTCTTTTCTGTCTCTCTCTCCTTCATGCTGCTGGAAGACGGAGCGTGAAAGAGAGAGGGCAATCCTGTTCTAAAACTGCCTTGTGGTAGCAACAGGGGAGCTTTGTTGACTCGGGTGGGGAGGAAGCTGAGCTCCCAGCGGAAGCAGGAAGGACACATCTCCAAGATTAAGCTTACATGTTGGGGACTGCAGCTCCCAGAATCCCTGCCCACTGGCCATATGGATGGGGCTGATGGGAACTGAAACAGGTAGGGATAGATGGCTTAACCTATTTTCTCCAGTACAGCAGGAAGCTAAGGTTCCATGTCCTCTAACTCCTCGGGGGCTACAGAGTGGAAATGCAAATTTGGGGAGGGTCATGGCACACATTTATTTATTTGGAATATTTCTTTAAAATTTGGAATATTTTTATCCTGTCCTACACCATCCAATTGTCCCACACATTGCTGGAAGGGCAGCCCCCTGCTGTGCATTTGAAATCGAACGCAGATTGGGGAAACGGCAAAGATTTCCTGAGCAGCGTGTTCCTGCTCGCACAGGGAGCCCGTGGGACTTTGGCACGGTTCGTTTGACTGTTCACCTGCCTCGTGGCTCACCTGGCTGCCCATGGAACCTTCTCTTCCTGCGGTACTGGGGGGAACCATCGCCCCTCCCTGGCATCCACCTGTACGGGAGTTTCCGTTCCCATCAGCCTCTGTGCATGTGGCCAGTGGTCGGGGATTCTGGGAGCTGCAGTCCCAAACACCTTAAGCTTGATCTTGGAGAGGTGGGGTGGGCAGCTTTGGGACTCGCCCTGCTCCCCCTCTTGGGGCTCTGCCCCTTTAAACAGGCCTTGCACCGACTGCCCTCAAAGACCAAGCATGTCATTCGTTCATTCCTCCGCTGCCACTCCGGCCACGCTCTGAGCTGCAGCGTGCGGTGCTCGTTTGTAGCACAGCTGACTGAAAAATTATCCGAAAGTTTGGTTCTGCCCACTCAGTGCTCAGACAGGGCCGTGGATCAGAACAATTGTGGGTAAGCCTCTGTTAGGCCTTCTGACAGAAGACGCCCTCCCTGAAGTAGGACCCCCAACCTCTATAGGCTGCTCCTGCCTGGGGCTTTCTCATCCCCTTGTTCCCAGGACCATCCCCTGCCCTCCTCGCCCCCCCCCCCGGATGGTCTCTGCTGAATTTTGCTGCCCCCTCCTCCTCTGCCTCCCTTGCGTAGGTCGTCCGGCGCCACATCCTGGGCTCCATCGTGCAGAGCGAGAGAGGCTACGTGGACTCCTTGCGGCGGATCTTGCAGGTGAGGAGGCTTCCAGGGATGAGGCCGGCTCACCTGCTCCTGGCCAGGGAGGCCGCTTCCTGTGCCCTTCCGCTCAGAGGGTGGCGCAGCCCTGGGAAGCCGAACCGGGGGGAGGGCCCAGGGGAGAGGAGGCTAAGGGCCGTCATTGCGGAAGATGTGGCGGGGCTAGAACCCGAGTCGAGGGAGGAAGGGCCACTCGGCATAGCAGATGCGTAAGAGACGGAGTTCCTGGCGTGAGCGGTGGCGGCGAGTGGCCGCTTGGCCCGCCTTGCAGGGGCAGGAGGGTGATGCGATCTGCCATCAGTTCATGCTTACCCAGAAGTGAGGCCTGTGACTCCCAGGATGCCCGGCCAGGCTGGCAGTTGTAGGCTTTCTTTTCTGGGGCTGGGAGTGTTCGGGGTGCAGGCCTTGCTCGTGCCCACCCTCGCCTAGGACGGCGCCTTGAGTCCATCCATCAAACCAGACACCTCCTCCTGCACTTTCGGCTCCGAGTGGTTGGGAGGGTCCTCAGCTGCGTGGGAAACGGGGTGTCCCAGTGTTTGTTAATCATCTTCTCCGAATTCCTTGTCTTTTGAATTCGGTTTAAACGTTTTTGCAGGCTGGCAAACCTCCGCTTTGTAGTCCAGCGGAGGCAGCAACAGACAGAGGAAGGAGGAGGCAGTGTGTGTGTGTGTGTGTGTGTGTGTGTGTGTGTGTGTATTTAAACCGCTGTGCCTCTCACCCCTGATGCCACGCCGAAGGATTACAGAAACCCTCTGATGGAGATGGAGCCCAAAGTCCTCAGCGTGCGGAAGTGCCAGGTCGTGTTCTTCCGGGTCAAGGAGATCCTGCAGTGCCATTCCATGTTCCAGATCGCCCTGTCTTCGCGCGTGGCGGAGTGGGACGCCGCGGAGAAGATCGGCGACCTCTTTGTGGCTTCGGTGGGTGTTTGCACGGGAGGCGGGCGGGCGGGCTGCATGCTGTCAGGCTGGGAGGCGGTGGGCTTCCCGTTTCTCGAGTCTGGCCCGCACGGGATGCAGCAACTGGCTGGCCTTGGGAGGCTTTGACTTCAGGACCCATCAGTCCCAGCCCCAATGCTGAGGAAGGCAGAGAGAGAGAGAGAGAGAGAGCGCGATCTGGATCCTTCAAGCTTCCTGGAAGAAAAAACGAGGGTACTCCAGGTGCACCTGGACTGCAGCCAAGCGGCCAGGGCCTCCTTTGTCTTTGGCCAAAAGGTGCTGATCATAAACAAGGGTGGGATGTCGCTTGGCCCCAAGTGCATCTGAGTGTCCCTCGCAGTGAGGATCGATCCACGCACCCTCGTCTTCATCGAGACCCTCCTCCAAGGGAGTTGCGCAGCATGGCAAAAGGGACAGGGCCTTTTCAGGGGTGGCCCGCCAGTTCTGGAATTAATCTCCCTTGTAGGGCCTATTGGGTGCCAACGCCGTCATTTTGTGGCACTGGGATATGGCCTTCCTCTGCTTCCGGGCACTTGCCAGCTTTGGACAAGGTTTTGGATGGATCCCGGGCTTTTCCGCGCTTCCTGTGCCGTGTTGTTTTGCTGCTGTAGTCGTTATACGAGATCTCTTGTGAGCTGCTCCACATTGCGTCGGTCGGCCCTGGGAGGTTTTGGAAGTGCCTTGCTCCCGGACGTGGGGAGCAACCGTCCCTTCCGCCTTCCCTCCCCGCAGTTTTCCAAGTCGATGGTGCTGGATGTATACAGCGAGTACGTCAACAACTTCACCAGCGCCATGGCCCTGATCAAGAAGGCCTGCCTCACCAAGCCCGCCTTCCTGGAGTTCCTCAAGGTAGGCGATGAGCGGCAGGGTGCCGTGGGTGCAGGCCGGCCTGGGGCACCTCGACGGTGGCTCCCCCCTCCTTTGAGAATGTGGGTGCTTCGGGGGGGCTGCTGCGGTCAGAGGGGGCCCTTGGATGCATCCCGGGAGGGCCGGGCCGACCTCTGCCGCTGCTTTGGATGGCTTGGGAGGGCGATCAGGTCCTTCCTGGAGCGGGAGGACGGCTCCGTGTCCTGCGGGCGCTCTGCTTTCTCCAGTTTTGGGGGCAGCGTGCCGAGGAGCACCAGTCGCACCCACTGCACCAGTTGCAGTCGCACCCACGCCTCGCTTGCGGGCGCCCCGTGCTTTCGCCTTCTTACCGAGTTCGCGGCAAGGCTACCAGTCTGATGACAGGCAGGCCTGCCGGCGGAGGAGCATGGAGAGGCTCACCCTGCGATTCCCCTTCTCTCAGAAGCGGCAGATGGCCAGCGTGGACCGAGTGACCCTCTACGGGCTGATGGTGAAACCCATCCAGAGGTTCCCTCAGTTTATCCTCCTCCTGCAGGTACTGCTTTCGTTTCCCGTTTTGTGATTTTTCTGCAAACCATCATGTTGCTGCGGAAGCCAAACCAAGAAGGATGCGCAGAGCCGGGGCAGAGCAGGAGGCCTGGCTGTGGGCGAAATAGGGAGATATTTCGTTGGCACCCCTTTTAATGCATCATGTGGGTGCATCTAATGTTTCAATGTGGAGCCGATGTGCGAGCCAAAAGTTAGACACTTGCACTGCTCTGAATTTCCAGCGGAGTCTTGTAGGCGCAAATTATTCTGTGGGGGTGAAGTGTATGTGAACATGTATATGCTGGTTTAAAACAGTCCCGAAATGCATTGTGTTAGGAAGATGGCAGAACGTGCACACGCAAACGCACACCTTGGGAAATTGCACACAAAGACGTGTACACATTTCCACAGCATTCATAGTATATGGAATTTGGGGATGAAGCGCATACTGGGAAAGCCACGTGGTGTAGTGGTTAGAGTGCAGGACGGGGCTCGGGAAATGTAGGTTCCAGCTCCCCCTCAGCCATGGGGCTGAGGACACGGGTGGGGCGGAACGGGCCTGTGGGGGGGCTCCCGGCCCGCCGCGTCCTGGCGGGGAGGGCGTGCTCAGTGGCGGCTCCCTTGCTGTCCCCAGGACATGCTGAAGAACACGCCCAAGGGCCACGCGGACCGGCTGTCCCTCCAGCTCGCCCTGACCGAGCTGGAGACCTTGGCCGAGAGGCTCAACGAGCAGAAGCGGCTGGCGGACCAGGTGGTGGAGATCCAGCAGCTGACCAAGAGCGTCAGCGACCGCAGCAGCCTCAACAAGGTACGGGGCAGAAGGCAGAACCTGGCCCCCCCGGCCATTCTCCCTGACTGACGTGCGGGGGGCATCCATGCGCCGTGGGACTGGCTGGGGCTCTCGGGGGCTTGGCTCCGGGACTCTCCTGCCCTCGCCGTCTCACCCCGACTTGGATTTCTTCTGAGCTTTGCTGCAGCCCTGATGCCACGTGGCTTTGGGGAAATAGATTTCCCGGTCAAAATACGTTGTTCTCCACTAGCCCTGTTTTAAGGCTCATTATTTTGGGGTGGTCTCGGATGAGCAGTGAGGGCCGTTAGCTCTAGAAAAGCTTTGCTCAGAGCGGAGCGGGTTTTGCAAGGAACTGCTTCTCCTGCTGTTGGGAGAAGAAATTCCCGAGGGATTCAAGCACTTTGGGAACATGCTGCGCGTCCCTGTCTCTCCCTTTTGCATGCTCTCGCAGGAGCTCCAGCCGTGGTCCGACACGCCAACCACACTGGCCTTGGCCAGCTGTCTGCATGGCAGTTGGCTGATCCTAACGGATTGGCATTGCGTACGTCTGCTTTTTAGTGGCACTGGGGCTGCACCAGTGTGTAAAGATAACGTATGTGCAGGAACGTGGTCTCTTTTCACAAATTGTGCACACGTTTCCCATTCACAAATGTGAAGGAGCACTTTTTTTTCAAGAAATGCCTGCAAAGGCCTTGACCTGAGATGACATTTGCTTTTTTTTTTTTTTTTTAAAGAGGTGCACTCTGGAATAAACATTAAAAATCTGCATCTGGGGGATAAGTGTGCCCTTTTTAAAAATAACCATAGAAAGGTGCATTTCACCTGTGTGAATGAGCCAAAGCGCTCATCTTTCAAAGCAAAGATGGAAGCCAGCCCAGCAAGCTCTGGAGCGGCTGGGGCAAATTTAGTGAACTCGGTCGCTGCTCCGCTCTTGCCTAAGTCAGACCCAGAATGACGTAATGCTGCCTCTTCAGCAAAGTCTGGCTGAGAAGTCTGTTTCCTTTTTTTAGGCCTGAAATGAATCAGAGCAGGACATGTGCTTTTCAGTGACTGGCAATTTTGCAATGGGCTTCCCCGATTCCTTCCCCTCCTGGCTCTGAGCAGCCAGAACTCTTGTCTTGTCCTGTTCAGATGTAAGGAACTAGGGCAGCTTGAGGAAATGGACCGTGTGTGAATTCCAGTGTGAAGTAACTCGGTCCAGTGCCCAGTGCTGTCTTTAAACCGTGGGCAGCTCTTGAAAAGTTGGGAGAAAAACTGTAAAGTATTGGAGTATTCAGCCCTACCGATGTGGGAGCCACCAGCCCGCACGGTCAGCTCGACCAGGAGTGTCAGACCGCTTCAAGTCCCAGGATCAGATTCCATTCCAAACAAGCTCTGGGGGCTGCATCCAGGTCCAGACAGGACTGAGGGCAAACATAGGGTGCCGAGAATATCAGCCTGTTGTAGCTCGAAGCTCTTGCTGTCAGCCTGAGGAGACGCGTTTCAGCCTTGCGAATGGGGGAAAGATTGCACTAAAGCCAGGAAGCCCCTAATGAGCGGGACTTGGAGAAAGAGGGCAGGGCCTGGGGGACCCTCGGTGAGACGGATCTGGCCCCTGGGAGAGCCAGAGGTGCTCAGGCCCTGGTCTCGATCAATGTGCAGATCGGACTTCCAGAGATACTGGCCCCCCCCTTGTCGTGAGTGTTCTCTCAACCCGAAAGCAAAACTCGGAATGCTTTTTAAAAAATGGATGCTTTGAGGGAGGTGTCGAAAAATGCTCAGCTGACTGTGGACATGCAATGGAGCACACCTTTGGATGCACACCTGCAGAAGGGGCGGGGACCGACATCCTCCGCCGGGCCTTCCTGCCCTCAGGAGTCGTTCTCGCTTCTTTTTAATGCCTGGGAGGTAAAAGGCCTCCTTGTCTGGGCAGTAGGGAAAGGCTGCCGTGGCAGTAACCCTATTTCTGGATCCAAATTGTCTTTGTCCTCCTTTTGCCACGGGGGGGTGTGTGTGCAAAAAGCCCTGGGGGACACACGCAGTCCACGCCCAGCTGCTCTTCAGCCCTGCTATCGGACAACTCGCCTCGAGCCTGGGATCATTTCCTTCGGTTCCTTCCTTCTGCACTCTGCATTTGCCTTTTTGCCTCCTTCTCAACACTCTTCTTTCCCCGCTCTGAACTCCGATCTTCTCTGCTTTTCGCCCTTTGCAATTCAAAAGTGGCCACAAATGTTTGTTTTCTTGCTGATGGGACCCCCTAGCTCAGAATGCCAGCGGCAACAAATCTCTCACTGAAGTTCAGGGGCTGAAACTAGTTGTGTGTGTGTGTGGGGGGGAACGGGACCCCGGGGTTTTCGTTTCCCTGCCAGCCCCACCCTGTCGCTCATCGTTCCCCTGTCCTTGGCTGCATCTCTCCCTTTTCTCTCCCTCCCTCTCCCCTCTCCACCCACATCTTGCTGCAGTTACTAAATTCAGGTCAGCGACAGCTTTTACTTTGCGAGACCCTGACGGAGACTGTTTACGGTGACCGGGGTCAACTCATCAAGTCGAAGGAGCGGAAGGTGTTCCTGCTGAACGACATGCTGGTGTGCAGCAATATCAATTTCAAGTGGGTGTCCCGGATCCTCGTGTGTGTGTGTCTGAGGCGGGGGCAGGCGGAAGGAGGGCTCACCCCGTGCTCAGAGGAGCAGTCACGGAAACGGGGAACATGCGGACGGCCCTCGTGCCACACGGGCGTAACGTGCCGCTCCGGCACGCCTCAGCTGCTTCGCTGCCAGATTCGGCACCTAGAAAAGTGTTTTCCTCAGGAAATCGTAGCGGAAGTTATTTAGATAACGCCTTGCCAGAAGACGCGTGAAATCGTCTTTGGAGCTCAGGGACGTTTCTGTGTGAGGCGGGGTGGGAAACACTGCGTCTTGTGGCAGGGGATTCCGTAGTTTAACTCTGCCCTGTGTGAACAAGTCTTCCCTTCGGTCTGTCCCGAGTCTCTCATCCTTCAGCCCTGCGGGATGCCTCCCCCTCCGGGGTCCTAGGAGAAGAAGAACGGGGGAAAAGCCCCTTCCTGTCCACCGTCTGGGCTCCATGTGCCATTTTTGCACCCCTGTGATGTCTCCTCCTCCCCACTTCGTAAACAGTCCCCAGATGTGCCTTTCCCTGAGAGAGAAGTCCCCTCAGCCCCTGGATCATTTTAGGTGCCAACTTTTGCATGGTGTACCTTTTACGGCGCAGTCATATGCGTATTGAGACAGAAAAGTCCTGCCTGGCTCGGGAACACCGGAACCTCTGCAGGATGTTTTTTCCCAGCCTAAACATGCCCAGAATCCAAACCCTTGGTTCCTTTCTGCACTTTTTCGAGCTGCACAGGGCAGCCCTGAGAGCTGTTCTTTGGAGATCATGTCCTGCCATCCCCGTGGCCAGGGCGCATTACGTGGCACCTCATGGACAAGCACTGCAGCTCAGTGGTTAGAGTTTGGTGCTGGTGCTTGGGAGTCCCGAATCGGGTCCTTCCCTGGCCATGGAGCCCCTTGGCTGATCTCGGGCCAGTCGCTGCCTCTCAGCCTGGCCGACCTCGCAGGGTTGTCACAAGAATAACATACACAAGAGGGCGCTTGTGTCAGCTGCCTCGGCCTCCGTGCAGGAAAAATGGCGGGATTGAGTTCTGATAAATAAATGAGCCACACTCGGCCGCCCAGAGGCTCCACGAATTCAAGACTGACCCGCTTTAACGTTTCTCTCTTGCAGGCCGATTAATACCAGGTAGGCTGAGGGCGTGTGGGGTGTGGCTTGCGGCTTGCCTTCCCGTCCGAGCGTGCAGGTGGTGGGGGAAGGCTCGGCATGACGGCAGCGGGCCGTGATGGGATTGGGGCCGCTTGGGCACCTGCGTTCCCATGGCACGCTTCAGCATGCAGCTTCCGTGGTGCTCGCAGGAGTGTGGCAGTGCTGGGGAAGCATCTCGGGGTGCTGGTGGCTCCTGAAGGATCCCAGGCATGCGCACTCCCAGACCCCCTTTGCGTGAGCCTAACCACGGAGCATCTGCCGCGGGACCCCCAAATTGTGCGAGGGAGGATCTGAGAACTGGTCCGTGTGCCTTCGCCTCATTCAGAGCGCCGGCCAGGCCCGCTGAGCTTCACTGGCCAAAGCGGGGCACAGCAGCTTGGGCTCGGGGGCAGAGGCTCCCTGCAGGGAGCGGGTGGCCACCTCCGTATGAGTGGGACTCATCGCGCTCTGCGTGGCACTTTGGGGCCGCTCTCCGTGGTGCTGCATGGAGGGGAGCCCACGCTAGGCCATGAGTTCAGCACCACGGACAGCCCCGAGGAGAGACTGCCATGACCGAGGCTCCCCAGCCATGTCGGGGTAACAAAGCCCCCCGTCTGACCTCCTTTTGTCCCAGTGTGGCTCCCCGGCGATCCTTAACGAGGAATGCCCCTTGCCCACAGCCGGACTCTCTCCCCCACACAGTCTGGTGCTTCTTCAGCTTCTGTTCCGCTTCCCCCTTCTCAGCGCTCAAAATGCCACTGGCAGGAATTTCTTGTGGCTTAAACAGGGGGGCACCTTGACCCTACTTGATTGGCCACTGGACGTCTCTGGGGTGCAGTTTGGCTCCGGGGCTGAGAGGGGTTCAAGCAGCCCCGCTTTGCAGTTTTGGGGTCCCGTGGGAAAATCTCGCATGTGTGAGCTGGTGGCAGCTTTGGTGTTGGCGTGGCTCTGTCCCGATGCCGTGGAGGCCCGTCTCGCGGCATCTGGAGCGAAGGCGGCCGCCCCACCCCCCTGCACCCCGTTTTGCTCAAGGCGGGGCTTTTGCCTTGCAGGGGGCAGCTCGAAATCAGCAGCCTCGTCCCACTGGGGCCCAAGTACATCGTGAAGTGGAACGCGGCCCTCCCGCAGGTCCAGGTGGTGGAGGTCGGGCAGGAGAGCAGCGCCCACGACAAGGACGGCGCCGTCGTCCAGAACATCGGGTCGCGGAAGCATGCGCCGAGCAGCCAGGCCACACACAGTGCGTGACCCCTCCTCTTTGGCCTGCCCCCTTGCTCCGAAGCAAGGGGTGCGTGGGAATGGGGGGGGGGCGGAGGGCGGGTGTTGGAGCGAGGGAACGGCCCGGCCTCTCGGGGCAGCCCTCCTCGAGCGCTGAGATGCACCGCCAGTTTCTCAGGACGCTGCTTCCTTGCAGCCGATTACAGGTTCACATGCGGTGAGACGAGTCAGGCTGGGTACCTGCGAGACCCGGGTTCAAGAACATTTAGCCTGTATGCTGTGGCCCTTGTAACTGTTTTTATAGATGTTTGAATCATTATGTTCCAATTGGTTTTTAATGTGTTTTTGCTCTGTTAGTATGTTTTGCATTGCAAGCCGCCTAGGAAGGCAGCCTATAAATTTATGGCAATAAATAGTCCCCAGTCAGCCACGAGGGCACTGGGTGACTTTGGCCCTGTCACCCTCGGCCCAACCCACCTCACAGGGGGGTCGTGAGGGTGCAAATGGAGTGGAAGAGAATGATAGACTCCACCTTGGGTTTGGGGTACGTGTGCTGCGTTGTAATTCAGCACGCGTCGTTATCATCGTTGCCGGGCCTGCTTCAGGTCACTCCGGGTGCAACCCCACGTATGCCTAGACAGAAAGAGCCCCGTAGCTTCCAGTTCCCCAGCCAAGGTGGGGAATGTTGGTGCTTTTGCAGGAATCGGGGCTCCCGCACCGGGGACCCCCTGGGTGTCAGTGGAGGCCCGGGCGGCAGCCCCGCTCCAAGACCCGCAGCTGCTGTCCGTGGTGCCGAAGGCCCTCCCTGGGCTAGGCCGCCTGCCCCACAGCAGCTCGTGCAGCCCCTGAACCTCTCAGAGCAAGAGCTGCCATGGATCAGAAGTGCCCCCCCACGCGGGCATCGGCGGCCTCCCTCTGGGCCCCCGTTCCTGCTGACATTCACCCCACAAGTCAGACAGGAGAGGGGACCCTGGCAGCGAGCGCGCTGTGTGTATTTGGAGCACGGTGCACAATTTTGTGCTGGAGAGGAGGGTGGGGCAGGGGTGCAGCCAGGCTGCAGGGCATGGAGAGCCCCCCCGCCGCCCCCAGCGCGTGCCTTGTCTCCGGCAAGGCTCAGAGCCCGCTGATGAGTGTCCTTTCGCTCGCTTGCCAGATAAGGTCTTTTTGGGCCCACCTCGTCTGTTCCAGGAGCTGCAAGACCTGCAGAAGGATCTGGCCGTGGTGGAACAGATAACGCTGCTGATCAGCACCCTTCATGGCACGTACCAGGTGAGTCCGGGGCGCCCCAGCCTGTGCTTCCCGAGGGCCGAAATTCCCACCTCCCGCTCGTAGTTCATGGGAAGCGTGTGGAGATGCGTCTTTTTGACCCAGACTTTTGGACTGTGTGCAGCCTTTTCAGCCGAAGGGCTGTGCTCCATTTCAGTGGGACTGCTGGGGGCTACCTTGGGGGGGCCGGAAGAAACGGTGTGGGCCCCAGGTGCACCTGGAAGACCTTTCACCAGAAGGCCACCGGCTTCGCGTCTCCCGGGAAAGCGGCAGCCTGCTTTGATTCTTTGGGGCCTTGTTCCTAGAACTTGAACATGACCGTGGCTCAGGACTGGTGCTTAGCCCTCCAGAGGCTGATGAGGGTGAAGGAGGAGGAGATCCACTCTGCCAACAAGTGCCGCCTCCGCCTCCTGCTCCCGGGGAAGCCAGACAAGTACGTGTGTGTCCGCATGTGCTTTGTGCCGCTCGTGAGGCCCCGCGGTTTGTCTCCAGGCTCGCCGGCTGCCGTGGGCTGGGGGAACCGGCGCGACACCGTGGCACTGTCCTGATCTCTTTTCTTCTGCCTTGCTCTTGCTCCCAGGTCTGGGCGCCCCGTCAGCGTCATGGTGGTCTTCATCACTCCCAACCCCCTCAGCAAAATCTCCTGGGTGAATCGCTTGCACTTGGCCAAAATTGCTCTCCGTGAGTAACCTCTTGGCTTTGCTATTCATCCGGTCAACCAAACGATCGCCGTACAGTGTGCAGGTTTCAGGTTTTGCAAAATATGTGCTTGAGAAACAGGCAACCCTCTGAACAGACGCACCTAAGAGTCGTGATGAAAGGGGTGTGTAATAATAAAATGAAATATAAGTTTTGAAGAAGGTACAGCCCCGCCCAAACGTACTTCTTCGCCCATTTGAAAGAACAGCAGAGTAAGAGCAGAGGCTGCAAACGAGGCTGGGACTGAGCCGAACTGAGCTTTGAAGGGAAATTGGGAGGATTCGGCAGCACCCCCGCCCCCCCCCCCCCGCGCCAAGACCAACCTCCTTGCTATTCTCTTCTCCATCCGTGGAGCAACGCCGGCTCTCTCGTTGCCCTTCTGTGCTGAGCAGCATATGTGTGGCTGCAGCGCCGCCTTTGGGGAAAGCCCCGAGCCACTCCTGCCTGCCGTTAGTCTCCGTTCGGTTTGCGTTTTTAATTCTTTCTGTAATTAAAGAGCTGCGCCGCTGTTCCTCAAGGCCCCCTGGCAAAGGAGAGAAATAAATTACTCCTCTTCTCCCACGAAGCGGCAGGAGCTCAGGCTGGATCTCCGGGAAAGACGCAGAGAGGAACTCGGCATTAGCTGCCTGCCTGGACTTTGCACAACTTTCCGTATGTCAGCCTTTGTGTTGCAAAGGCAAAAAGGATGGGTGGAGCCCTCCCGGTTGTGCTGGAGCACAGTTCCCATCATCCCCAGGCGTCCTGCGTTTCAGCTGCCTCTCATGTTCTCCCTTTGAGTTTCCGATTGGCATCAGGAGAACTGGGATTCAGTTCCAGCGAAATTCCCAGAACTTCGCTTTGGGATGCACTTTGAGGAGAAGGGGCACCTTTGCACAGGGTTTTCAGAAGGGAGCATGTTCTCCCCTCCGACTAGCGCACCAACAGACAACATGGCCTTTCCTTTTTGGGAAATGCACATTTCAGAGGGCACATCCTTTTAAAGCGCACACTTTCTGAAAGCGATGTGCGATCCATCTTCGGGGCTCCTGCTCGCGTTCGCGTTTGGGAGTGTGAGGGGGCAAGGCTGGAAGACGTAGGCCTGAAGTGGAATCCTCACACAGCCAGGAGCTGGCATGCGCCTGGTTTCTCCGGGGAGCGAGCCTTCGGTCTGAGCCAGCCGTGCCCAGGCCTGTGCCCTGCAGGAATCTCTTCCAGGACCATGTGGGTGGTCAGTTCCGCTCCCCTGCTTAAAGGGCTTCTGGTGTGCGCGCCTGATTTTCTGGGAGTCTTTCGGATCGGAGCCCCCGGGAGCAGAATCTGCAAGCCTCGGGACTCCTCCTCCTCCTCCTCCTCAGGGTCCAGCCAACCCCACAGGGCACAGTGGGTTTGAGGCCCAGGGGCAGGCAGGTGAAGACGCAGGTCGCCATGGGGAAGAGGAGGGGCAGGGCCGGAAGCCCTGGGCAGTGGGTCCCATGGGGCGTGGGGGCGCCTGGCCAGGTGCCCAAATGTGCCAGCCCCGAATCGAAGAAAAATCTGGATTGCTGCTTCCAGGGAAGTGAGCAAAAGAAACATCTCATTAAAAAGTCAGCTGAGAAATTTCAGCTCAGCTCCAGTTATTTTGAAGAAACTCGTTAGCCTTCTTTGTTCCTGGCTCAGGTAGGCTGTTAAAAAGACTAACGTCCCCCATTAATCGCCTTAAATGGAGCAAGTCCCCTCTGGAAGTTTTGCTGGGAGGGGGAAGTTTGGAAAAAAGGAGCTGGGAATGAACGAGCCGGCAATGTCATTGTTCCGGGCTGCTGTGCTGAGCAAGCCCCGTCCTTTAATCTTGTCATTAACCGGAGGGAAGTAAAACAGCAAACGGTTTTGGGCAGTCTCCAACCTCCCTTTTACATTTCAACTCCGAGCTCCCTCAAGATGCTTTCTCTGTCGTCTTATCTCCTTTTCTGTTTGACTCCAGCAGCCACTGCAGCAAGAAAGCCTCTCCTTCCCTCTTTTATTTCTAAATGGAAGAGAGGGTGGGTGGGGGGAATTCATTTGAAATCTTATTTGAATTCCCGACTTCCCCTGAGCGCTGATGACTTGATTTGCCTGGTTTTTTTAAAAAACAACAACAACAACAAAACAAAATTGTTTGTTGGCCTATTTTAATCCGAGGCGCCCCGGGGAAAATGACTGCGCCCGCCACTTAGAAATAAGATGCGTTAAAAGCTATAATGTGGAGGAACCCTTTTTTTCAAAGTTTCATTTTATTATTGCTTGGCTCCTTTTCCCTGTATGGCCGTCACTGGTGGTGCGTTTGTTTAGGTGTGGAATTGCTTGCATGTGCGGTTTTGACAGAGGAGGCGGGGGGGGGGGCAGAGGCTTTTGCTTCTGCCTTGTATACAAATAAGCATGCATCCAAGTGGAAACGGCTAATCTTTTTAAAGCGGCGTTATTCTCCCCACCAAAGCTGTTGCCATGCTTGGAGAAGGCTCCGTCCTCCCACCGGCTCCAAAGAGGCTCTCACTTTGTGCTGACTCTCCACAGGGTGGGGCAGCCTTTTGCTTGTCCCTGACAACGTGATGGTTGGGGTGACCAGTGGCTTGTAGCCGCCGGCTATCAAAAGCCATGGCGAGCGCGCCCAGAAAACTCTCAAGCTGAGCAAATAAGCCTAGGTGGGGGTGGCCGTGTTTTTCACGTGATGCAGCATCAGGGACCTGTAGTTAGCACATCGCAAGTCCCAGGACAAAACTTGGCCAGCTTAACGACTTAAGGAGAAAGCAGTCAAGAACAGGGAGGAAGCAGGAAGGACACGGGGCGGAACAGAGCTCCAAAGTGCAACGAGGTGGTGCTAACGAGGACCCGCTGGCAACGCCCTCTAGAACGGGTGGGCGGCTGGGTCTTGCGGAAGGTGCCAGTCTTCTGCTGAGCCGTGGACCCGCGGGTGGGATCTCGCTCGGCTGTGCCTCTGGGATCCGGTGGAGGCCCTTCCGCAGCATGCCGGATGCTGGGGCACTCATGCCTCCCTCCCTCCATCACACTCCTGGCTTGCTTGCTGGTGCTGCCTTTATTGCTTGAATTGGAACGTCGTCCCCATTCTCAGATCGCTCGGATGCGCGCCCGTCGCAGCCCCAAGAGCAAACGGGAACTTGGGCACACGCATGGTGTGCAAGACGGTTTACAATGCTCAGACTTGTGCTTGCAAAACATTGCTTGACAAGCGCACCCCTTTCTAATGTTGAATCGGCTCACGTGACTCAGTGGAATCCATGGTAGTCCAGCACAGCCGGAGAACGCTGGGGTGGGGGGGGGCTGGCGTGGGCCATGGCTCTCACCGTCTTTCTCTCCCTTTCTGTGCTCTCTTTTGCTAAAGGGGAAGAGAACCAGCCAGGATGGTTGTGTCCCGAGGAGGACAAAAAGAGCAAAGCTCCCTTCTGGTGCCCGATCCTGGCCTGCCGGCTCCCGGCCTTCTCCTCCAGGGCGCTTGACCTGCAGGTAAGGGGCGACCCGAAGCGCTCCTTTCCCCTCTTCTTCTCTGCCACGTGCCTTGCACTAGCAGGGCCTGCGGATGAGAAGGGCCACGTGCCACGTGAAGGAGATGCTGGGTTGGCGGACTGGCGGGGAGCAGCTGGAGCCTGGAGGGCTTGCTTGGCCCCAGGGGAGGGGAGCTGGCCGATGTGGCGGGAGACCAGCAGCCCCCTCATGCGGGGTGTCCGTTCCAGGAGCATGGAGCCTCTTTCTGCCCGAGAGCTGAATTTGAGGCCCTCGGGGGCCGGATTCCGGGGTGGGGGAGGCCAAAACGCCACCCGCTTTAGCTCAGAGCTCTTCCCTGCGGGACACTCTCCCAGGGCTCCGTTCTCTTCCCATCCGCACAGGAAAACAGCCTGTGGCACGAGGCCTTCCTCCTCGGCTTGACACCCTCTGTGCTGGCCGACGGCCAGGCTGAGCCCCGGGATCCTTTTGCATGGGACAGAGCCCGGCACCTGCTGCCTGCCAAGCGGCCTCTGTGCCTGAGCCACGGCTCCTCTCAAGCAGCCCCTGGGCTACTTCTGGCCAAGTCCCAGCTGGGGCTACAGGAGGTTTCCCGTCACCTGTGAAGGCAGAGCAGCCCCATCTCAGAAAACGAGCCCCCAGGCGGAAGTGTCCATATCTGTTTATAAATGCACATTATCATCCCTAATTTCAGAGCCCAGACATGTCTTTTACTTCTGCCTCATGCGAACTTCACTCTGCATCACCACTCGAGTTAATAATGGGCATTACATGCCCTGCAAAGGGGAAAACACTCAAATATCTATGTATTTATTCTGTGTCTGGCCTGCCCTTGCCCTGCAAGGAAACCAAGACGGCTTATGCAGTCCTCTTCCTTGTCCCCAGTTGAGTCTCGTGGCAGCTCCGTGAGGGAGTCTGCAGCTGCTGCAGAGGTGCCCAGGGGGCTTCGTGGAGACTCGAACCCAGGTCCCCCGAGTCCCGGTTCAGCTCTCTCATGTCCACACCACCAGGGTGTGCGCCCTTGTCCAGGGGCCCTCAGTGATCTGGTGGGAGCATGGGGGCCGGCATCCTCACAGATGGCTGCCCGGGGTGGAACCTGCCCGTTCGTAAACTGGCTGTGGGCATAGCTGGCCACAGAGCTCTCCCTCCCAGGAGGCAGCCCAGTGAGGCCGAAAGAGGCACGTCTGGGAAGAGCCTAAGCGCAGGCAGGGCTGAGGGCCAAGCCCCGAGCTGTTCCTTGGATCCCAAGGCTCTGGAGGGCGGTAAACGCGAAGCCAGCCTCCCGGTTTGGGGAGCAGAGGCGCTCTTAGGAGATAAATAAACGAGAGCCAAGGGAGGCATTGGAGAGCAGATTGGTGCCCGCGGTCTCCATGTTGCTGCCGTCGCGTTTACAGCATCGGTGCCGGTTAACAAGGGCCTCCGGCCGTTCGGCAGACAGGCGGGTGGCGGGTTTTAAGCTGAGGCTCCAAGCAGGCGGGTCACAGTGCTGAATTTCGCCTCTTGATTGGAACCTGCCCGCCAGGCGCTGGAGAGCTGCTGTCTGTGCCGGATTCATGCTGCAGGCACCCTCCAGCCGGGAACTCTTGACCCCCGTGCGAGAGTGCCCGGCCCGTTCGCGCTAATCACAGCAACTTCACAGCGACGTAGCAAGAGAAGCAGCCAGTGCGGCGCTCCCTGGGCCGCTATTAGCGAGCTATTTCGGGTGGCCCGCACGCGGTCGATAGCCCGGGAATGCCGCAGCGCTTCAGGGAGAAGAGACCGGTAGATGGAAGGGTCCGAGGCGCTCGTTAGCCTGAGAATGGCAGGAACCGGCGTAGCTTTCCAGAGGAAAGGCAGCTTGTTTGTCTTTGACCCTCCTGCAGAACACCAGGGCAGTGTCCCAGGTTGGCTTCCACAGCCGTTCCAGGGCAGAACCCTTTGCAAATATCTTCCCAGAAGCCCCTCATGGCTGGAGAGGAGCCCCTCCTCCCTCCCTGCTTCTCCGTGAGGCCCGTGGGTCTTTTCAGAGCGCTCCGGCTTGTTCCCTCTTCACTCAAGGGTTCTTTGTGGAGGCAGCAGGAGGGGACGCCCCACGGAAAACCACAAAGGATGCGCATGCACAGAGTGCTTTCTTCTGATGCTGTGTGTCCACCACAGTCCCTGTCCACCTGGGAGCAGAAAAGGGGGCTTCCAGGCACCGGGCGATGCTGTTCATCGGATCAGCGGCTGCTCCTCGGCCTTCTGTGCCACCCAGTCATGAAGCGCCCCCTGTATCTTGGAGGGGAACGCATGTCTTTCCACGATGAAGCATTGCGCTGCATCCCAGCTTCTTTGCGGGGCTGGTCTCGCCTCTGCCGTATCCCCAGCTGCAACCTTTGTACACTTCCCTCTGCGGGTCGTTCCCACGCTCAAGCTCAGCCTGTCTTGGTGCGTGTGCCTCTGAGACTCCGACCTTGACTCTCCATCGGGCTCTCTGGCATCTCCGCAGCTGGCCGGATCCCTCTCTGACAAGGCCCATCGTTCCAGCACTTCTATTTCAAGCCGTGTCCCCCCTTTCGGAAGACTGGGCGGCATCTTTTAAGGCTTAGTCACTGGTTGGAAGAGTTTGAAGCTGAAATGCGTGGACATGCGTTCGCCCCAGCGGGGGGTGGTCTCCAGGAGAGTCTTCAAAATGAAGCCCATCCTTTGGGCTACCGCGCTCCAATCCCTCGCCTTAAAAATCACCGCCTTCCCGTCTCACGGACAATAGAGGTCTCCTGAATGTCCCCTTTAAAAAATATATATCCAATTAGTGGCAGCAACAGATGTGCGGCTGTTTGGGCCACCGGCTGCGTCCCACTTGTTCCTCCCTCCGGCTCTGGAGGGACGATCCGTGTCGGCGGAGGGCTGCGTGTGTGTTCCCTCCTGAAGGCTTGGCTGCCGTTTTGTCTAATTAAACCAAACGGCGGCAAGAGCTCCTCCAGGGAACGGCAGCCTGTCTCTACAGCTCTGCTCCCCACCCCCCCTGAACAGCCTGACTGTGGGGTTTGCGCTTTGGTTTATTCCTCCTCCCCCCGAAAGATGATAAAAGGAAGCAGCTGGAAGAGGGGAAGTTTTTGTTCGGATATATTGTGATTAATCTACAAAGCTGCCTCCTCGTCCTCCCCCAGAGGTTCTGGAACAGCTTGAGCTGGGCCTTTTGTGTGTCCCGTGGCTTCAAAGGGTCCCTGATTTTCACCTCTGGTGGAAGGGAGCAGCGCCACGAGGTTGATTTTGAGAAGGCATGAAACATTTCGGGTGCCTGTCGGTTGTCTTTCCAGTCTGTTGCGACACACGGAGAGGATGGGGTCACTGTTTTGCCCCCTTCCACGCCTTGCCAAGCTCGGGGCACCGCCCTCCTCTTGAACCCTTGGTGCTGGGAACCTCCAGGCTTGCTGGCTTTTGAGCATCCTGTGCTGCGAAAGAGGCGTGCCAGAGGCGATCTTTCCCCCGCAGGCAGCCCTGTATTTCTTCAGTGGGCACTTGGGAGTGGGCTCCAGAGTCCCCGAGTCTCTGCTTCCCTGCCTTCTGGAGCGCCTCCCTTCCCTCCACTCCAGGGTTGAGCTCCCGACCTGGAGACAGGCCAGTGCAGTGCTTCTGCAGGTGCTGCGTGGGGCGGGGTGGGGGAACCAGGTGGAGCAGGGCACAGACCCTCAGCTTCAGGGTTGTCTCTGGCCTCTAATGCATCTGGTGGCTTCCCGAGGCCTCTGCTGGCCCCCACCGGGGCTCTTTGCCACGCTTGAGGTTAGCTGATTTTTAACCATTAAAAAAGAAATCCGTACAATGCTCTATTTTACTGGGGCGTTTCATGCTGCAAAATGACGCTCTCCCTGCCAGCAGCATCTTTATGCAGGTGCCAGATAAAATTTTAGATTGTGGGTTTGCGTTTTGGTTCCAAAGAGGGATCATGTTGGTGAGTTGCTTGCGATTGGTTTAGTTAATGTGGCCAATAGCAGCTTCAGCAATCAAGCTGGCTAAACGCCCTCCACCCTTTTCATGCGTTGCGCTCCTGTTTTTGCCTCCTCTTCCTTCTCCATCCCATGTGCAGCTGGGGACGGCCGTGCACAGTCCAGTCCAGTCTTCCCTGCTGGGTTTCTCCGCTGTCAGCACTTCGCTGCCCCAAGGCTACCTCTGGGTGAGTTGGTCCCAAAACAGCTGCCGAGTTTTGCGTGAGCCCCCCCCCCCCGCCACTTCGCCTGGCTGCAGGTCGTGCTTCGATTCTACTTAGGTCCCCAGGAGCTGATGTCATCGCAGCAAAAAGCTGCATCCGAAGAGCTTTCATCCCTGTTCCTTCCCTGGCAAAACCACCAACAGTCTAGGAAGAGAGCCCATATTTTTTGGTTGGGTTGCGAACTCTGCAGAGTTAAGCCATGGGTTGTCATTGCATGCGAATCCAGAGCAGCGGGTTGTTTGTGGGTTGCTTTGCCGGGCGACAGAGGAGGCGAGCAAGAGTGTTCAGAAGAATCCGGCCGTGCTGTGTGCCTGCATCACAGTGCCACACAGGCTTGGCACATGGAGGGAGTGTGCGAAGGGGGAAGGAAAGAAACGTTTCGGATATTGTAGAGTGGGGAGGCCTGCAGGGCACCTGGAATGATCCGGGGATGGGGCAACCCCAGCTGGAGGAAGGGCAGGTGAGGAAGGAAGGCACGGCAGAGGAGTTGGCGGACAGCGATTTTGTAAGGGCGTTCCCAGGATTCTGTAGCCAAGCCTATCCTCACTTGGTCCCCTCCAGATGTGCTCTAGCAGGAAGATGGGAACTGGAGTCAACAGCTCTGCAGGGCAAGCCCCTGGGAAAAGCTGCTGGGAGTTCCTTCGACTCTGAGGAACATAAAGCCGAGCCCTTGCAAACGCTCAGCCGGCTTGACCCAGATGTTCCCCAGCTTTGCAGCAGGCGCTTGTTTAATACGCATGGGGGGCTGCTGAAAGAGTGGGGAGACCTCTCCCAGTCCCCTGGGTGTGGAGCTGAATGTGCAGCAGGCCGGGCCAAAAATGCCCCCCTCCCGTACAGGCAAGTGGAACAAACGCAGCCCATTTCATCCGCATCTCTGATAGTTGGCCTCACCAGCAGACTTGCACAATGGTCGGAAGCGTGCAACACCCGGGAAGCTCCGCCTTGTCGCTGGTTGTGGCAGGAGGTGTGGCCGTGGGGGAGCCCCACGTGGCTGGATTCGCCCCGAGGCCCCAGGCTGGAATAACCATGGGATGAATCGGTTGGGAGGGCCCTTCTCCGCTCGGAGGCTTAACGCTGTCCTTCTGTGTTGCTTTGGTGCCGCAGGTCGGGGGCGGCCAGGAGGGGGCCGGGGGGCAGGTGGAGATCTTCTCCCTGAACCGGCCGGTGCCGCGGACGGTCAAGTCCTTCCCCGTGGCCTCCCTAGTTCTCTGTTCGGAATACATTCCTGAGAGGAGCGAGGAGGGAAAGAGCGAGGACGCGCAGACGGCCGCCGACCACCAGCCTGTCCTGGCACAGCCGGCCATCTGCCTTGGGCTCCAGGATGGCAGGTGAGGAAGCGGGGTGAGAGCGCGTGCTTGTCGGCACGAGTTGGTCCTCCAGGCTCTCTCGCCCCCGGGTGGGCCCCGAGGTCTCCTTGGGGGCCACGGGATTCAGCCTCAGACCCCAGGGCGGAACCCACCCCTTCTGCCCTCTCGCATTCCCAAGGGCCCCAGCCCTGCCTTCCCCCACTGCCGCGTGTTCGATCCGCCTCTTGCTTTTGCGTGGCTCTGCCTCTCTTCCCAAGGACCAAGCTGGCGTCTGGCCCCCTGGGCCACCCCTTCCCTTCGGGCCCCCGCGGCACCACAGCCCCCCAGGGCTTCAGCCCCTGGCTGAGCGCGGCCAGCAAGGCCCACCTGATCTCATGTGCCGGACGAGCAAAGCATTGCTTTGCGCTAGCGTGTCGCGTGTGGGAAGGGCTTCTCCTCTGCAAAGGCAAGCCCCTCCGGCTTTCTGCACTGGAGCCCCGTCCGCCAGGCGCGATGTGCTGGTCGCAGTTGCTCGGAGGGGGGCTGGGGGCACTCTGTGTGTGCTCAGATGCACAGTCCCCTCCGACTCAGGGCAGATTGGGCATAGAAAGCCTCTTCTGTGGATAAGGGCCTCAGACGGCTTATCTTCCACTAGGGGTCACCCGCTGTATTCTAGTTTTGCTGCGTCGAGCTGGTGTGCTGCTGGCTTTTCTCCCGGAGAGCTCACTGCTGTCCGCCTCCAACACATGTTTTTCTCCTCTAGCATCCTGGTTTATGGAAGCGTGGACACTGGAACGCAGTGCTTGTTGTCGGGGAAAAGCCCTGGGCTTCAGCCAGTCCTTTGCCTGAAGCACAACCCCGATTACCTCTTCGCCGGCCTGCAGAATGGGACCGTCGCCGCTTACCCCAGGAGCACTGGTGAGCTGCGGCAATTGAGGGACCTTTTGCCTCGGTCCGTCTCCCCTGAGGCTGCTTCTCCCTGTAGCTTTTGACCTTTCCTGGGGAAGGAGCCCGACTCCAGAAACCAGCATCCCCCCACCCTCTCTCTCTCTCTCTCTCTCGTGGGTTCCTTGGATACCTTTTAGGAATATTGGAAAGCGCCTTATGTTGCATGAGACCCTTGGTCCAGCAAGGCTGGGATTCTTGGGAGCAGCCAGGGCTGTGTGAGGATTTAATTTCTGTTTGCAAATCACTCGGAGGCCCCAAGTGCAATCCCAAATACACACGAGAGCAGGAGTCTGCGTTCTCCGAATCTCTGCAAACTCCTTCGTGTTTGCAAAAGGTTTCCCTTGAAAAAAATGTAGAGCTGTCTGAGAAAAATGCAGGTTTCTTGGAAAACACAGCTTTTCCCATTTGAAAGAATCAAAAAGGAAGTTGCCTGGAGCATCCACCTGGAATTTCACACTGGAGTGCTGCTTCATAGCCGCTTTGGCTTTGGAAGTCAAGTGACGTATTTATCAGCTTTCTGTTTCAAAACTGCGTCTTTTCAGCGATCCGTTTCAACCACAACAACAACAACAACAACCCAAAGTAGAAAAGAAAATAGGCCCCACAGGACCTGGCTTGCGGAGGGGACCTGCTCCGCTGGCAGAGTGCCGGAACGACCCTTGGCAGCCGCTCCAGGAAGGGCTGGAAAGATTTCTGCCTCGAACACGGGGCGCTGATGCCGGTCAGAGCTGGCGATACCGGGCTGGATGGGCCAAGGCAGCTCTGCCCGAGGATGGCGTGTCGGTCCACTCGGCCTGGTGCGGCCCAGCCTGGCCCGCCTCCTGCATTCCCCTTCCTCCCCTTCCTTCTAACCCCAGCGGCTTCCATGGTTGGTAATCCCGCGAAAGGAACGAGAAACAACCTGATGTGCCTGCCAGCCGCACCCAAGTTCCCATTTCCATCCTCCGCATGCCCGTTGGTGTGCGTTGGTCACGGCTCCAGAAAATGTCAAGAGCGCCCATCGAAAGCTTCCAAGTGCTTCTCATCCGCAGCCCTCTAGATGTGTCGGGTTGCAACTCCCATGGTCCCCCATCCAGCCTCGTTGGGGTCAGCTTGATTTAATTTCAGGAAACGTGCGAGACATCCAAATGCTCACGTCACGTGGATGTACCTGTGCCTGCTTGTGCGTGCGAGAGAGGGAGCGAGCTGGGAGGGGCCCCTTGGGGGCAGACTTGCGGCCTCAGCTTGCTCAGCCCGGCCTTTGGGATGATGGGAGTTGTAGTCCAACACAGCTGGCGGGAGCCCGCCTACAAGAGTCTGGCTTAAATAGTGCCATGGCTCTCTGAGGTTCCCCTCAAGGGGAGGTTTTCATCCACCTCTTGCTTCCAGTGCCTTTAATTACTTTGAAATCTATTTTAATTTCCTGCTTGTTGAAGCCGAGGAAGAAGAGGGATGGGAGAAACACGCTCCATATCTTATCCCCCCAAACACTTTATGCTAATTGGCTTTCAAAATGCAGCTCCCGGATTCCAGGCCCTGAGACAAAACCCCCAATTTGAAAGCGCTGTAATTTCCTATTGATCCGCTGTCAGTTCTCCCTGGCAGAGGGGAAGGCGGCTGTTTTACGGCCCCTGAAGCCTGTCGGCTGTGCTTTAATTCACCTTCCCCGGTAACTTTTGGGTGGAGAAACCCGCCCCAGCTCGGGTCGGCCTGATTCAGCCTGGGAAGGCGTGGCGGACTCTTAAGCACTCCTCTTTCGCTGGGTTGGTCCTCTCCTGCTCCTGCTCTGTGTTCTCTTGCATCACCACTGTGGCAAGGGGCGACCTTGGCAGGTGCCCGGCTGGCTTACCTGTGGCGCTGGCCCGGTGGTGCTGGACGCCAGCCCGCGTTTTGCTTTTATTTTATTTTATTTTATTTTATTTTATTTTATTTTATTTGTTCGATTTTCCCCTGAGGCGGCTGGATCGGCTCCTCTTCCTCTCCAGGTGCGGGCCCAGCTCCCGGCCCCCAGCTCTGTGCCCCGTTCCCACACCGTGCTTGCCTCCCCCTTCCCCGTGTTCCATGAAATGCCCTCAATCTGCGACGCGTTGCCCTGCATTCCGGGGTTATAAACGGATGTTTATGCACAGATTTCCAAACTCCATTTGGCACTGTGTGGCTTTTTATTAATTAGCTTTTGATAAGCCGTTTATGTTTTTTAATTAAAGTGTGTGCATCAGGGGGTAGGGGAGGCAAAGTGAAGTGTTGGGGGGGCCGAAGGAGCGAGGCCCCTGTCTCCTTGGCAGAAGCGGGGACGGTGAGTCTGCCACTCGCGTCGGCAAGGGGCAAGCTCGGCAAAACAGCGTTGCGGAAAGCGCACCTGGATCGCGCCAGCAGCAAAGCCGTCTCCTCCTGCCCCACACCTTTTCCGTAAACAAATTCCTCTGAAAAGCATTTTGAGTGGGGCCAAAACACTGCCAGAGTTCCCCTGACGTGAAAAGGCTGGTGTGGGGCACTGCGGATTCAGGTGAATTTGGGTTCCAGGAACCTGCCCACGGGAGGTGGCTGAGGCCCCGTCGGTGAGGGTGTTCAAGGCTAGGCTGGACATGCACATGGCAGGCATGTTGTGAGTGGAGCTGGCTGGAGCCGGGGGGTCAGACTAGATGGCCCGGGAGGCCCCTTCTGGCTCGCTCTGGTTCATGTTTCCCAGCAGCCTCAAATCAGAATGCCTCTCCGTGCTCCCTCGCCGGGGCCGGCCACAACTTAGACCCAGTGCTTGATTTCCACGATGCCTTTCTGTTCCTCACCCGGCCCATGTGAGCATACTTTCTTCTGCTTCCCCTTTTCCTCCCTCCAGGGGGACTCTGGGACTTGGAAGCTGAGCCCTCTTGTCTGACGGTGGGGCTGGAGCCGGTGCGGACCCTGCTGACCTTGGAAGATGCCCTCTGGGCCAGCTGTGGCAACCAAGTCACTGTGTTCGACGCAGCCGGCCTGAAGGCACAGGTAGGTGGCCCGTCCGAGCAGTGCCGGCTCCGGGGCCTGGGGGGTCCTCGGGCGAGTTGGCCTCCTCCAGCCCGGCCCCTCAGTGAGTCCGCCGGCACCTTTCCTGCCAGCGGTTCCTGCTTCTCAACCCTCTTCCTCCTCGTGGCTTCGCTGGAGAAGCAGAGAACCATGGAGGGAGTGGGTTGGCTCCTCGTTCTCATCGCCACCATTTTCTGGGCTACAATTTCCGACTTTCATCGAAGTGTCAGGCTGCCAAAGATGAAGTAGACAAGGCTAAAATCCAAGAGTCTGAATCATTAATTTTCTCCAATGCAAAGTGTTTCATCTGTCTTACTTAATCTGGTACAGGTTTGAGCTAATGCCCTGAGGAGAGCAGCGATCCTTTTCAAGATCTTTATGTCCTTGTTGTAAAGCGTGAAGTCTCTCTTCTGGCAAACCGACCTTTCTTTGATGCTCATTCCTCCCATGCATGCATAGCTCTGTGCATGCTTGCCTAAGAGATGGATCATTTTTGCAAGCCACCTTTCCCCATCGAGTGCATGTTGAAATGTTCTTTTCCCAAATAGACGCACTTATTGTTCATGCCTTTTTCTGAATGAAAACTCCACCTCAGTATTCACGTGCTGTGAGGGAGAACCAGGTCGCACCTTCTCTGGCAGGGCGAAAGTGCGCCAGTAGCGAAGGTTGTCCTCATGGTGCCGTCACGTGAATCTGTTTCTCCCCGTCCCTTGGGGATGTGCAAGTGCCAGTGTTTCCTGAACCCTCTGGCTCAGCCACTCGCTGAGGTGCCCCTCACAGCATTGTATGAAAGCGATGGGTGCAAATTCCAAATTCACCGGAGTTCCTGAGATTCAACCTCAGAGCCCGCTCTGTTCTGCGTCTGTATCAGATGCTCCCTTCCCTTTCTCTGCGTGCGTGAAAAGCTGTGTTTCTTGCGCTTCCCCGAAGTGTATGCATTCTTCTCCCATCGTTTCTGGTGTGCACATTTTCCAAAACCACACGTACTTTCAAGTGCTTTTTCCAAATGTACACACTTTGCTTGTGCAAGGGCAGGCCTGCATATAACTGCACAAGCTCTGGCGTGCACAGACGTTCACTCTGGACCGCTTTCAAAATCACGATGGGTCTGAGCGCTGGGAGCTGGGTAAATCCTGATAAAACACGAACTGGGAAGTGTTCCTCCTCCATCCCTGTCAGCAGCCACCCCCGGCGGGGGGTGTGCGCCAGGGCACTGTGCTTTGCCAATTTCTCAGGCGATGGTCCCTGCAGCT
This sequence comes from Varanus salvator macromaculatus, assembly GCA_023646645.1. Taxonomy (NCBI): domain Eukaryota; kingdom Metazoa; phylum Chordata; class Lepidosauria; order Squamata; family Varanidae; genus Varanus; species Varanus salvator. Next base: position 13,049,639 of record JAIXND010000800.1, on the reverse strand, counting down.
TCTGGCCCACCTCCTGAGCATCCCCGTTGTATTATTCACGAAGTTTGCAGCCCTCTGTGTGTGTGTGTGTGGGGCGGGGGGTGAACTGTGCCAAGCGTGCGACTTGCTGAATTGTGCAAGAGCCAAACCAAATTTTGTCAGCACGGCCTCCAACTGACGGTCAGCTGTCCCTTGTCACAGAGGCACAGCAGTGGGGGCTGTGGCCGATTCGGGGCAGCGCCATGTCTTGGGGACGAGACGGCAGCTGCAGGTGCCCAAAGCCGTGGGAGTCAAGGCAGGCCGATGCTCCGTACTGGGCCAGAGCTTCCTAGCGGAAGTGCAGGTCCCTGGATGGTGGTAGGAGTCTCTCCATGGGAGATAAGCCAGGGCTACCTGAGGGACTGCCTGTCTCCCCCTGGACCTGCCCAGGTGACAAGATCCCTCAGATGGGGCTTTGGAGGGGCTTCCAGGGGTCTGTTTCCCCGGCCCGCTCAAAGGGGCTTTTTCTCCTGCATCATTCCCCAGCTGTCTTCTCTCCAGGACTAAGACACCCTTCCGCTCTCTCGGCCTCCAGGAATGGCGTGAAGAGGCATAGTTTTAATTTGGTCTTTAAATATATGGCTTACTTTTTGCTGCTTTTACTTCGGTGGTTTTATTAAGTTTTGTTTTTTTGTTAAATCATTGCAAACTGCCTGGAATGGCCTTTTTAGCGTGCTGGGTGATGGGGAGGCTCTGACAATACAGCGGGAGAAAGAATGCGAAGGGCCGGGAAGCCATGCCGGGGCCGGGCCGGGGGGTGGGGGGTGTTGCGTTGTGCGGGCGTAGCAGCGTCAGACCAGCGTTCCTCCGCCTCGCCCATCCGCCTCGTGCAGCGTATCCCCCTCTGCTTATGGGGGGGGGGGTCTGTGCTTTGCTAAAGCACATTCTCGGAAGGGGGGGCACTGCAGCAAACCCGGCCTCGTCTACTCCGAGATGGCCTGACCTAGATTCCGCGCTGCCCGCCGAGCAGCTTCCCTCCAACTTGTTAGTTCACCGGCAATCACAGGCCAATCTTCCACTTGGCGTTGCTGCCGGGGGATCCGATTTGCTTCTCCGCCGGGGCTTTTTAGGAGCAAATGGCTCCAGCGCGAACGGCAAAGTTCTGTGTTGTTGCGAGGCGGCGTGACCTGGAAAGTGGCGACTCAGCGCTCGCTTCCCCTGCTGACTCGGCCCGGCGAGGCTGGCCCTGTTCTGCGTGCCCATCAGCGTCTGGGGAGCTGCAGGAGTGCAGGGACTTTAACGAGGCCGGAGCAGCGGAGCGGCAGAGCTTTTAAAAGCCCCGAGCCGGCGACACTCGGGGCCAGCTGGGGCCCCGGCTTTGCATCGTGGGGGGCGGAGCGGCGGGGGGCAGTGCGAGGGAGCCCTTCGGGGGAGAGCCGACCCTGCGGACGAGCGTCCCAGCTCATGCTGCCGTTTCGGGTGGTCTCAGGGATGTGGGGATGGGCCGCTCGAGATCTCCGGGGCTCTGCGGGCGGCGTCCTTTTCACGCCGCTTAAGCGCTCTCCTCCGGAGAGGGGAGAATTCCTCTGAGGCTCTGCAGAGTGCATTCCTTGCAAGCCGAAGTAGTTGCCGCTCGGAGTGGGGAGGGAGAAGCCGCAATAAGCTAGCGGCGGGTGAGACACGTGCCCCCCAGTTCGATCACTGCCCCTGTGAGGAGGGTCTGTCCCGATCAGCGAAGGGATCCACATGTCGGGTCCATTGTCGCATCGGGGCGCAATCCGCAGTGCAGGATCTCCGGTCCAGCCACTCCCTCAGCCACGGGCCTCCGGGTGGCCACTCCCCTTTGCCCTGAGCGCCCCCCATCCTTTGGTGACTTCCTGCCCCCCCGCCCCGCCCCGCCCCCGCTTTACAGTGCTGAGATTCCTCCCCAGAAGCAAGTTAACTGGCAGGAAAAGCCTGGGGCTGGAATATACTGGGACTGCTGCTCTTTTGGCTGTCAGCCCCCCCCCCACTGGGATGCAGCCCCCCCAGAGCCTCCCCAGAATAGCATCCAGCCCTCAGGGCGAAAGAGGATCCGCACCCCGGCCCTCATCTTTCTCTCGCCTGCAGTTTTCTTCTGGGCGGAAATGCCGGGGCAATAGTGGTGTCGTCTCACGTGCGAGCGCTTTTCCCAGGGGATTCGGAAACCCATCGGGCTCCGTGCAGGTGTCGGCATCAGAGGGAGCGCAAGGGAGGGATCGTCGCGGTGACAGCACATCGATTCCCAGGCCCGGGCAGAAGAAATAAACTCCGTGGCGATATAAACAAGAGGAATATCGACAGTCATTTTCCTAGCCTAAAAGGCAACAACTCAAAACGCAATTGGAGGGTAGAAAGCAGGTCATTTTCCCCAGATGGAGAACGAAATAATGGGAAGCCGTTCTCCATGATTCGCACGAGCCCTGTTATTATAAGGGGCCATAAACCAAAGTAGGGCAGCGCCGTGTTCGATGGCTCCCTGCCTCGGCTGGGGCTTGTTTGCGGGGTCGGGATGCCTCTGGAGCAAATCCGGCAAGCCGCTGCGGTCCGCCGGTGAGAGCTGCACTCAGGCCCAGGTGATCTGGGTTCAGGTTCTGCGGCAGCGATGAGACTCACCTTGGTTCGGACGCACCTACCTCGTCAGGTTGTGGTAAGGGTCACAGGCCTGCCCCGCTTTTCTGAGGGAGGCGTCGCCTCCCGCTGGAACCGAGCCCTTGATCGGCTCAGCTCCTTACGGGGGAAACAGGTCCTGGAGCTAAGGTGACTGTGCGGATCTGCGGAGAAGTCCCGTGCATGCGCCGGGCATCCCCCTTCCCCAGGATGCTCCCTGTCCCCACCCGCTCGCCGCCGCCTGAGGAAGTCTGGTCAAAATGTCCCCCGGCGGGGCTGCCTGCCTTCCCAGGCCCGCTCCCCGGGGCCTCCGGAAGCACCGCCTGCCTGAGTCGCCTCTTTGGGTGCACCTTGCAAAGAGGCATCACCTGCAAAGGTGACATGGAAAACACGGGAACGAAGAAACGGCCCTCGCCTTTGCGTGCCCCTGTGCCTGCGCACGCAGGTGCGTGACGACAGCGGTCTCGCTGGGGTGCGTCGTGTTTTCATGGGCTCCGGCTGCCGGGGGATCCCGGAAGAGCGGCCACGTTCTCCTAGTGTGTCATTACACAGATTTGTCGGCGGGGCGAACGGGGGGCTGGATCCTCTTTGGGGCGTCCTCTGGCTTCCTTGTGCCGCAAAAGCTCGGCTTGATGACTAGCCATGACTCTGCAAAGCGCCAGTTCCACTGATTTAAACACTGAAACTTCTGGAGACCACGTTGCCCTCGGACGCCTTTCTTGGCGCTCTGCCCATGCTGGCTTAATTCGCATTCTTTAAGATGATGCAGACCCTTCCCAGCCCACTGGGCGCATGACCGTTGTGACGGACGGACGGACGGACAGACGGACGGACTCGTCCCTGCGGCTCAGGCGCCGCCTCTTCTTGGGGCTCCAGTTTTTTGCGCTTGCTCCTTCCAGCCTCGCACCCATTGGCCCTCTGAGCGACGGGTGTTCTGTGTGCGGCGGCGCCCACAGCAGGCCGGACAGGCCCCACCCGCGTGGCAGCCATTTTGTGAGAGCGCCCACAACCCCCCAGTGAGTGGAAAGGACTGGGGGCCCCTGAACGAGGCCTTTGTTTTCCTCGCCACTCGAACAGCTGGCCCTCGATTTACCCGCCCTGCGCTCTTTGTTTTCTCCGGGCGGCGGATCTTGGCACCAGCCCTGCCTTGGCACCTTCTGTCGGGCAAAGTTTGATGCCGCATCAATACTAATATGACTTTTTATGCTTCCCCTGCTGCCCGGCTGGATTTATAGGAGCTCGGATTTTTATATAGACATTTCGAGGTACATAAATGCCGCTGTTGCCGCCATGGGTAGGGGTTGTGTCAGCGTTTTCAGTATAATACTCTGGATTTTATAATGCAGGCAATAAAGATGTGGCTGCTCCAAGCTGCGAGGCTTGTGCACAGCAGCTCTGGCCGAGGGGAGGGGAGGCTCTCCCGCATTCATGGGGAGGGGGCCGTCGGTCAGCGGGGTCGTGTGGTGCCCACCTGGGGGCAGAGAGGAGGAGGAGGCGGGAGGGAGGGAGGGAGAGAGCGAGGCGGGGGGCCCTGTGGAGCCTGGCTGGGTCTGCGAGGTTTGCGTGTGGGCGAAGGAGTGGTGGTGCAGTGGAACCGGGGCTCTTTAATGAGCAGGGGCCAAATGCCCCCCCCACTGCCCCCTGCCTCGTCCCGGTTCCTTCCGCAGTGACTGCAACCTCACTGCGGATGGCGGGAAATGGGCAACGGAGGCCAGGACTCGGTGGGAGACGTGGAGGCCGGCTTTGCAGCCAGGCACGCCTTCTGCATGTGTAGGGGGGTTCCTTTCCTGGCCCTTCCAGCTAAGCAGGCTTGGAGTGAACCCCCGGGAACCCTGCCAGGGCAGAGCAGCTTTCCACAGCCCCAGGGGTCCTCCAGATGGTTTGGCATTCCTGGCCCTGGTCCGGGTGTCTGTGGCTGATGGGAGCTGCAGTGCAGCACACCTGGAGGTCAGGGAGGGCTGTTCCGGAGGGCCTCTCTCTTTACTGTTCTGCGGTTTGCAGTGGATCGTTCACTTGCATGCTCAGCCTCCTTGGGAAGCTCTGACTGAAGACATCAGCTGCGTCCGTGTGAGAATATTTACAGGAGCGGCTCTGGATAACGTCCCGGTGCTGGGCGTCAAAGCCCAGGCGGCCTCGTTCTTGCTGGTGAGACCCCCGCTTTGGGTCTCCCGCCACAGAGCCCAGCGGGGGCTCACGGGGCCTCGTCAGTGGTGGCACCCGGGCAGAGCCACCACCCTCCTCGCCGGAGATGCCAGCCCCCGCTGGTCGTTTGGTCGCCTGATTCAACTAGTTTTAGTTAGGTACAACTTTTGAACAGGAGTCCTTCTGCAGCTCTTTTAATTAGCTATTTGGATTAAGCTTTTTTAATATACATTTAGCATTCATTTTTTATCAGTGTTGCCTTTTATATTTATTTATGTTAGCTGATTTGTCAACTGTACTGCATAAAGGACAGGGTAGAAATATTGTTCATAGTAACACATTATAATCCCCCCAGGGGGCTCTTCTTAATTTTTCCAGCAAATTCTTGTTTTGCGAAAATTGCAAATTTGACTTATCCTCATTAGGATTGTGATTTGCTTAATAGCATCCCCAGTTTTACAGGTCTTCAGAGAAATGTTTCTTTAAACCCGCAGGACTCGCAAACGGGGATTTGACCTTTCAGTCCTGTCAGGTGGCTTAGGACAAGTGAGGATTTTTAGCATGGGGTTCCAAGAAGGCCGTTCCCCCTTCCCATGGCGACTGATCGGGGCTTCTCCCAGCTTCGCACGGATCTTTTCTTCGCACGGATCTTTTCTCCTCCTCAAAGGCTGGAACGCTTTGCTGAGGCTGAGCGACCAGCTGCACGAGACACCGGTTGCAGGGCAGTGGTCCCGTCCTGCTTGGCTCGGCCCACCCACCGCCGGCACCTGGCCCGCGTGGGAGGAATTTGCCCCACGGGAGGGACGAGGCTCTGCCCCCGTGGCAGCCGGCCTCCGCTGTGCTCAGCCCGCCTGTCCCCTGCTCTCTCCACAGCAAACCTTCGAGGCGCACCCGGAGGAGTGTGCCAGTGTCACCCACATGCTCAAGGCCGGCAGCGGAGTCTGGATGGCCTTCTCGCTGGGCTCCTCCATCCGCCTCTTCCACACCGAGACCCTGGAGCTCTTGCAGGAGATCAACGTTGCCACGCGGACCACGTTCGCCCTGCCAGGTAAGGGGAACCCGCGGAAGCCCCCCCCCCCCAACTCCCTCGGCAGCCCAGCTGTGCCTCCCTCAGCCGCCTTTCTTAGCAAGCTGCAAGCGGGCATTGCCTCCGGCTACCGACCGTGTCCCTGGGCCGCCAAAAGGGGCTCTCACTCCAGGCAGGCCTTGCAAAACTGTGCCTTGTGACTGTCGGCTGCTTCCCTGGGTTAGAGCGCTGTGAGCGTCTCACAAAAGGCATGCAGAGCAGCTTGCCGCTCTCAGGCCGAGTGGGCTACCGAGTCCTTCCCGCAAGGACCGTTTTGGCCTTGGGACGCCCCCCGCCCCCGCTTGCCGCAGGCCTTTCCAGTGGCCTGCACGGCTCCCGCTTCATCTCGGATCTTGCATTCCTGCCCCCGCCTCCTGTTGGCAGAAGCGGGTGTTCCCAGGGGTCCGAAGGCCCGGCCGGTTGATCTCTGGAAGGTCAGCCAGCAGCCAGCTTTTCTGCTCTGCGTCCCCGTTACCCTCCCTGCCTCTTGCTGGGTCTCTTGGCGAGGCATCTGACGCAGGCTCCGTTCCTGTGTCACCTTTGCGCATGTCTGCTGAGCTGGTGGGCCGAATTCCTGCTAAAATAGCTCTGGATATCCGTGATGAAAGAGCAGTGCATCCCATGCAAACGAAATTAAAAAAAAAAAAGGCCGGGCCAGGGTGGTCCAAGCACAGGCGCTGCGGTGGGGGATAGAAACATTCCTTGGCAAAGCAGCTGCCTTTCCGGCTTCCTGCAGGGTTTCTCTTCCATTCCAAATGGATGTGGTGCCTCCCCTGAGGCCGAGTGGCCGGTCGGAAGGGATTCAAGCAGCAAACGGTGCTTTGAAGGACGTGTCGCTGGACAGTGACGGGAAAAGCTGGTTTTCCCACATGGTCATGTTGAAAGCAGAGAGGCAGGCCCAGGAAAGGGGGGCTGTGGGATGGGTGGGCCGGCCGGCCGGCCAGCACACTGGCGTGGCCAGTGGGCAGGCGCACCCTCCTGCCATGAAGCCAGCCCCGCGTCCCTCTCCCCTCAGCCCCCTCCCAGCAGCCAGGCTTCTCCGTGGAGCAGAGATGGCCAATATCAGGCCTCGTCATTAATCTTTCTGCTCCTCACTCAAGTGCCCCCCCTCGCTCATAAACCTTTTAGATCTCTCCTCTCTCTCCCTTTCCATCTGCAAGACAGACCAATTGCGTAATTAATACTTAAATGCATTACCCGTGTAAAGTGTTCTGTGTTTCTTTAATTTTTTTAGTTTTCTTGTAAAAAAAGGCGCATGCTAAAAATTTATCACCGCTTCCCCATTGCCCTGGGGGTTGTGCGCGTGTTTTGGTGGTATTAATGCACTTCTGAACTTACGCTTCTCTCTCATCTTTTTAAGCCAGACAAGGCCATGAATAAAACCCTTTGCGAGAAAGGCCCAGCTTTTAAAAATTTGTATACGTGTAGATATATTGCTGGAGCAAGTGCAACATAGGAGCATTTAAGTCTTGGTGGTAAAATATTTATTTGGCATTAGTGTCCCACCCTCCATATGGAGAGAAGGATTAAAGAAAGGTGCTTCCTTGAAGCGGGGGAGCACACAGCTAAGATTAGGATGCAAAAAACACCGTTTACATTTCCATCCTTCCTGCAGGAAGGACGTCGGGCTGTGGCCCTCTCTTATCCTCACAGCACCCCCAGAAGGCAGGCAGGGAGAGAGTTCCTGGCTCCCGGCCCCCCAGCCAGTGCAGCATTTGCGTGCCTGGAGAGAAAGGTTCTTCCCGCCCCCGGCAGTAAGAGCTCCGGGCCGGGCAGGGCTGGGGCAGAGCAGCCCCCCTTCGCTCTCACTGGGCCCTTCGCTTCCCCTTGAGGGGCCATTCAGTCCTTCGCAGGCGGGAACAGAGAATTTGCCCCAAACTGCTGGGGGCTGGGAAGGGGGTGGGCCAGGGAAGCCTCTGCACCCCCCTTGTCCAACGTGCTGTTTGCGCCGTGGCCAAGCAGATGCCCGGGGGGAGCCGAAAAGCGGGGCCTGAGTGCAAGAGACCCCTTCCCACTGGCGCTCCCCAGTGCGCTGCCTCGGATCCTGGGGGCATCTGGCGGCCACCATGAGTGGTAGCCATTTGACACTGCTCCTGTCCAGGACGGCTTTGGTTGCTGCCGAGGCCGGCCGAGGCTCGTCTTAAAGACAGAGCCTGTGTGTGTGTGTGTGTGTGTGTGTGTGTGTGTGTGTGTGTGCGCGCGTGCTTCCAAACACTTCTGTTCCTATGCAAATATATGCTGGTTTAATCAATGGAAATGCATGCTTAATCAAGTGAAGGCGCCCTTAATTGGGAGCCAGCCCTACTGCAGATACAATGCTCATTTCAAATCAGGGGCAACCTGCTGGCCAGCCGCCTCAGGGGGATATCTCGACCCTGCTCAGCTGTACGGCCGGCCCCGCCATGGCTGAGGGGGGCCTGGCACCTAAGCACACCGCGCCCAGTCTGAGCCCTGGCTCCAACCCAGGGGTGGGTGCTGGGGGGGAGTCTTGCGGCTGCTCCCTCCCCTGGCACTGAGAGGTATGTATTTAAACCAGCATCTAGAGTGGCTACTACAAGGGGTGAGACAGAGGCTAAAATGACTGTTTGCACCCCCCCCTTTTGCATTTGGGGGCAGCAGAGCCTGCACGTGCTACGTTGCCCACCCTTGGTGTGGCCATGTGCCGTGTTGCTGGACCACGTGGGCGTTGCTGGATTCTCCGGGGCGGGGGCACTTGACTGAGCTTGGAAGAACCAGCCGGGAGGGACCTGGAGGTCCCAAGTAATGTCAGTAGTGCAGAGAATTTAATTTGCTTCTCAGGCTGGATCCTCTGTCTCCCACGAAGCTCATTTTTAAATGTTGCATGATCAGCTGGCCTTTGGTGAGGCTGGACGGTTTTCTGCAGCCCTGCAGGGCCAGCCTCTGCGGCAGGCGAGATTAAGCTGAGGCGCTGGACCTCATTCACCCTGGGGGCTGCCGGGGTCAGCCTGGGGGGAGCCCTCCGAGGTCCATTCCGGAGGTGGCTGGGGCGGAAGGGCCAGGCTGGGTCCTGGCACACGTTACTTTAAAGCACCTCCACAGCATGAGAGGCAATTTGGGGCTTTGAAATTGGGCAGGTGGGCAAAGGGTGAGGGGCCGCCCATGGTGGCCAGCTGGGGAACGGCGGAGTGGCCAAGGAAGGGTCACGGCCCTCCGAGGGACCGCAAGCAGGCCTGGAGGCCTGCGATGGAGCATTCCTCGCTTTGAATACCCCGTGTGCGCCGAGCAGGCAGCCAATGCTTGGATGGTGGTGCAGGAGCGGAAGTCGATCCTGGCTGTGTGTGGCCGGCTGGCCACAGGGGAGCGGAAGTGGCGAGTGGCAGGTTCCACCGCCCTGATGTGGCAGAGTCCCGGCTGTGCATCCAGAAGGTCCCGGTTTGGTCCCCAGCGGTGTCTCCAGCAGGGCTCTCAAAGCTCCTGCCCAAAGCCCTGGAGAGCCGTTGCTGCCAGCCAGGGTTGGAAATACTGGCCCGGATGGACTTGGTGGACAGCTGACGTGGTCACAGCGGCATCCTCCCTCCAGTCCCCGGAGCAAGAGGGCCCCGGAAGTGTGTCCCACACCACGCCACGCCGCCCACCTCATCCTGGAATGCCGCACGGCTGCACTCCAGACGTCTCTCCCCTCCCTCCCATCACCGCTGCTCGCCTGCCCCCACCTCCTTTTACTGGCTCTCCCCCCACCCTCACACCTCTCCTGGTCCTGGAGGCACTAATTTGCAATTAAAATGCACCACCGCATTGCAAGGGCTTAGCAGGAAAAGGAGGCCGCGTGAGGGGAATTCTAACTCTCTTGGCCAAGGTAGGATTCCGTGGGGAGGCCGGATTGTCCAAGTGGAAGGGGAGCCTGCCCCCCGCCCCCGGGGCTGTTTTCCAGGACTTGGGAGCCAGCGGTGCGTTGCCCCGGCACCTGCAGTCCGCCCTCGCGTTCCCACTCGTCTTGACCTCAGCAACAGCCACGTGCAAATCGGCACCCCTGAGCCCCGTGGGAGTCTCTGGATCCCACCTCAGAGCTTATTCCCACTGGATCCATCCTGTGGCTGCCTTTTTTCTTTCCGCATGAAAACCCACGCCTATTCTTGTGAGTATTTTCCCAAATGCGCACCTCAGTTGTATGTATCTTTGAAGTGCGCCGTTGTTCCCCCATTGATTAAAGCAAACCCTTGGACTTTTTTCAGGTTACGCATTTTTCATGCCTATGTTCCAAAAGGCTCATTTCTCCAGTTTTTGTTCAATTGGTTCTTCCAGGGTGCACTTTCTGTCAAGAGTCAATTACACCCAAAATAGCAACTCCACAGAGAACTGGACTGTCCCTTTCCCTCCTGTGGGTCTTTTCTCCTGCGGCCTATTGTGCCCCTGCTGAAGTGATTCCAAGTCCCTCTAATTTCCAGCTAATGTCTTGGTGTGAGGAGGGCGCCAGGTTGGGGAATGCTTGCATGCATTCCGTCCCCTTTGCACAAGTGACATTGCTGAAGGTTGGGAATTTTCCTGACTGGAGCAGTCTTGAGCTGAGCACGGAAAACATGCTTTGCTTTTGGAACTCTCTGCAGCAGCCGGGTTTGTGGTTCAGCTGCTCTTCCTGACTGTCCCCGCACCCCACGGAGAGCCCCAAAGTGGAGGCTGCCGGGCTGACCCCAAGGAGCTGGTCTCTGGGGCAGGAGTGGCCCACTGAAGGGCAAACCGCTTTACAATCCTTTGCAAGCCAGCAGGGAACGAGGCCTCTTCCCAAGGGAATTCCTCGCGCCTGCAGCCTCTGTGGGGATTTTAGGCAAGGCTCAGAAGGTGCAAGTCTGACGGAGGGACAGACAAAATTATGGTGAAGACGGAGAGTTTGCCCTCTTCGCTGCTTCCTTCCGAGAGCCGCTGAGGTGAGCGGGGAGATACGGAGTTCGCGACTAGGGGCTGCTGATGGCTACCACGTCAACAGTAATCAGTGGCTAATTTGGAAGTGCAGCTGCTCATCGTAACGGCGCCATGCGCCCGAGGAGAGCCCGGACGTTCGGGCAGCCATCTTGCTCCATGCCAGCAAACCAATTCCAGGAGCCTCATCTCTCCAAAGAGTTCGCTGCTCCTGAAGCCGGCAGGCTCGATTCCTCCTGCGGTGACTTCTGCACTTGAACTCGGAGAAGAGCAAGAGAGGGTGGCACCCGCAAGCCGGGCATTTGTCTCGCAAACACACTAGCCCGATGGCGCACCCTGGCTTCAGACACCGCCCCCCCGGCCCGCTTCCAGCAACTGGCAATCCCCATCTTTTAAAGAAAATCCAGCCACACACAGTGTTCCTAGGTAGACATTTCCGCTGCTGAAAAGCGTCTCCGTCCACTGCCCTGGGTAATATTTTTATTTCAGTCTATATTATATTTTATTGTGCAGAATGACATATGGCTATCCCCGAAGCTCACATCGTGGTTTACAACAATTAAAACAGCGATAAAAATGACAATTCAAGAATGCAGCACAAACCGAAAAGCCCCGCATAATAAACCATTCCCCGGAAAGACACCCACACATCCGTGCTCCAAAACCATGCCTTTCGTGTTGCATTTTGCTCCTGCTTGTTGCCCCCCGTCAGCAGTTTCTTTGACTCGGCTAAAAAAGAAAAACAGGTCAGCTTTTCGTGTTGGCTGCCTGGTCCTGCTAGTCAGGGATCCCACTCTTCTGAAAGGGGAGCCACATTCTTGTGCCCCTCGCCCCTTAAAAAAGTCTGATTTGGTGGTATGGGGAATGGCTGACACTTTTGCATATCACGGATGGAGCAGATCAGAGGAACTCCGGAACACCTTTCCTTTCAGGGAAGCGGGTGCAAGTCCATCAAGGGACGTTCACCTGGGCTCTGGTGAATATGAAACCGGGCCGGCTATTTGGTCGTGTGCCCTCCCGCTGCTCAGCCTTCCCGGGCACTGAAATGACTGCTGGGGCTCTGCATATTTCCTGAGCATGTTTAGAGTTCACTTGGCGGAGAGCTTTTAGTGCAGCAGGTCTCTCTGGAGCTCCCCACCAGCTGCTCTGTCAGCCAAAGACTTTAAAAAACACACAAGCTTTCTCCAGATGCTGACAGAGCTGGCTGATAAACATTTTCAGGAACGTGCATTTGAGTCTTTGCTCCTTTTGCCCTGCTTGCATCCTGTGAACCGTCTTCTTTCTTTGGCAGAGCCGTTTGTAAATGCTGTACATATCCGAGCACATGCAGGCAGGTGTCGGTGCCGTTTTCAGCTCGCCGCTTTGCTCTGGCGTCGTCAAGTGGAACGCTTCGATCTGTCCCTTCCCTTTTGCCGCGATGTCTTGCTGTCCTTTGCACTCCTCAGTGCAGAACTGGGTTCATTCTTCTGGAGTTGATGGGAGCCACTCTGGGGGGCGATAATTGTCTGAAAGGCAGGCTGAAAACAAAAGAAATACGGAGGAGGAGACCTGGACGGCTCCGCTCTTGATTAGCCCCGGACGGACCTCTCCGTGGAACGCTCCTTTCCACGCTTTTGCCCGCTGCCCAGGCCCGTTCCCCTGCTGGCCTGCTTTCCCGAGTTGCTCCTGCTCATGCTAAACTCGGAAGACAGGATCATCAGGCAGGAGAGCGGATCTGGACGGCTCCAAGCAGCGAGGTGCCCTTGGCATGGGCCCCATTGATGCCAGCACACCCGGAGGCGCCCCGCAGCGTGCTTGGGCAGCCGCCCCGGTCAGATCCGTGCTGGGAAGCCCGCTTGGGGCTGGCCTTCGGTGTCCAGGTGCGGATGAGGCTTTTGGTCCAGCGGCCCTCTTTCTTTTGCAGGCCAGAAGAACGTCCGGGTCACGAGCCTCCTGATTTGCCAGGGCCTTCTGTGGGTTGGCACCGACCAAGGCATCTTGGTCCTCCTGCCGGTGCCCCGGCTGGAGGGGATCCCCAAGATCACAGGTGAGTCTCCGGCTGCTCCGGCAAGGGCTTCCCGGGGGTGCGGCTGGACCGGGGCTTGGCAGCAGGGCCCCTGCTTGGCATGCAAAGGGCCGTGCTTGGTCTGTGGCATCTCCGGGGATGTGGGGAAGGAGCTCTGCGGAGCTGCTGCTGCTGCCAGCCCGTGCTAGCAGTACTGGGCTGGAGGGGCTGGCTGGAGCTAAGGCAAAGAAGCACCTGCGCCGAACATTTTCAGCACCCACGGAAAAGGTTTCTTTGCCCAGGTGCTGTAGTTGTTCATTGTGGTTATAAGCCACCTGGGAAAGACCCTTTGGCAGTTCAGGCGGCATCCACATGCGCGCGCACACACACACACACACACACACACACAATTTGTAGCTTTAAAATATGCTCTTGTGTTTTAGGTCTTTCCCTGCTGTTGCTTTTCACTCTGGTTTTATTTCATTTTGCACGGTTGAAGGTTTAAGATTGTGCTGTATCCTGCGTTGCACGGCGGGGCTGTCACTGAAAAGGCCATTCTCCTTGCGGCTGCCAGCTGAGCCTGCCTTAGAGGTGGTGCTCAGAGGCCTGCCCACATCAGGAGTGCAGCGGCCGGGTAGATGCTCGTTGGCTTCACGCCCTGGAGGACTGATGTGGTGCTTGAGCCGGGCTTGGAAGCGTGAAGGCGGCCAGTGCGAGCAGGATCAGAGCAGCCCTCGCCTCCCGGCTGCAGATTCTGAGCAGCCTTCCGGGGCAGCCCCACACAGAGCCCCTGGCAGTAATCCAGCTTGGGAACACGTGGATCCCTGAGGATCCCAACAGCCTCTCTGCCTTTTCTGTCTCTCTCTGCCGCCCAGGGAAAGGCATGGTGTCCCTCAACGGCCACTGTGGCCCCGTGGAGTTCCTGGCCGTGGCCCTCAGCACGTTGGCGCCGGACGTCCTGAAGAGCGACCAGGAGGAAGACCCGCTGGCTGGGCCCCCGTCCGTGGCGGAGGAGAAGAGCGGCGGGCGGCCTTCGGAGGTGGCCGCCCCGGAGAGCCCCCCGACACGGGAGATGCGGAAGAAGGGCCTGCTCTTGCAGTACCGCCTCCGATCCACAGCCCACCTGCCCGGGCAGCTGCTCTCGGTGCGCGAGACGCCCTCTGCCGCGGCAGGGGGCGCCCCGGAGCACACGGAGGAGGACGGCTCCATCTACGAGATGGCCGACGACCCCGACGTCTGGGTGCGCAGCCGGCCGTGTGCCCGGGACGCTCACCGCAAGGAGATTTCCTCCCTGGCGATCATCTCTGGAGGGAGAGGCTACCGGAACTTCAGCCCCAGCGGCAAACCTCCGGCCGGCTGCGAAGCGGACAGCACGTTACTCATGTGGCAAGTTCCCCTGATGCTATAGCCCCGCCTGCCTGCCCGCCCACCTGCCTGCCTTCTCCCCAAGACTGCTCTTTCTCCTTCCCACCCGGCTGCACTTCGGAGCAGCCGCACCTTTGCACGGCGGTGGATCTCGGGGCCCCCCGCTCTCTGGACACACCCCTCGCCTTCCAAACTCGCTGTGGGGAAGGGCCTGGCCTGTCGAAGGAGCGATCCTGATCCCCCTCCCTCACTTCAAACTCCGTCACGTGCTCTCCCGAAGAGTCCTCTTCAGCGTTCAAGAGCCTCTTTCCTTTTGTTTGCCTCTGTTCCTCCTCCTCCTCCTCCTCCTCCTCCTCCTCCTCCTCCTCCTCCTCGAGAAGCCGGCTCGCGTTGTTGGCAGCCCTTTCCAGATGGCATAGGAACCAGCGGGCTCCCTGCAGGTTTCGGAGCCGACAGTTTCCTCACCTGAGGGTTTGTGTACTGACGTGTGAATAGTATATATATCTATATCTATATAGATTATATATATATAAAAACATGAAAATGCTGTATATTATTAGACTGTACAAACAAAATCTGTATATATAGGGTGCATCTTCAGATGCAGAAATAAAGGTGGCTGAAAGAGGATCAGCTTTGACATCTCCTTGGCGGTTCCCACGGGGAGCCGGTAGAATTAGACTCTTGCATGATAAGCACAGACTTTGCTCAGATTGTCGCATGCAGGGAAAGCTTCCAAGAAGAGGAGTCGTCCCCGGGATGGGTGGCCTCCCTGCTGGAGAGGACACGGCCAGGAAGGGAGAGCCCCCATCCTGTGGGTCCTCGGGATGGCAGGAGCTTCCTTGATTGGTTAATCAGAAATAGTTTTCTTCTGCCTCAGAGGTGCAAGCAGTGATGGAGCGGTAAATTCTGGCACACGGGCACCCGGCGCTTATACATTCCTGTTATGTTATTTATTTTGTTTCTCTCCTGCCCAATCGCTGAAGCTCGCTGGGTGGTTTACAACAACACATAAAATATCATAAAACTACAGTCTAAAATATGGGTAACTGTAAAATATCATAAAACTTTACTACAAAATTTAAAAGCGGAATTTAAAGAACCGCAACAGCCAACATTGGTTAAGCCAGCAAGACCCCCAGGCAGCCGGCATAATGCCCCAGGGGGCTATTTCTGGCTCTTAACTGCCCTGTGATAGAGCACAGTCTTAAGCTGCTGCGGGAGTCAGAAGGGTTGGTGTCAAGCAGACCTTAGCGGGAAGCTCGGTCCACAGTTGGGGGCCACCACGGAAGAGGCCCTCCGCCTCGTGGTTTCCGAGAGAGCCTCCCTTGGAGGGGGCAGCTGGAGGCAGGGGCCAGATGTCGAGGCAAAGCTTCTGCTGCAAGTATCGAAACTTTAAATGCAGCTTTAACTGCAGCGGCACCAAAGCTCCTAGAAACGCAATGATAAAAGCAGCGTGGTGCGAATTGATCCGCAGCCAAGCCACGTGGTTGATCCGCAGCCTGGTGCGCCGAGCCGTGGCCAGGTGGGTGATGCTCAAGGCAAAGCTGGGGGGAAGAAGGGGATTTTCCGGCGATGTCTGTAGGCATGGTGCTGAGCGCATTTCAGCAGAAAAAGGTCCTGCGACTGGCTAGGAGGCTGCAGAGACGGGCGCCGGCGAGCCACCCGGGGCCGAAGACCAGGAGGAGCCCGGGCCCTCGGGAGGTGACCACAGCTCCCTCCTCGGGAGGAGGGCTCTGCTGCAGAGGCCGAGCGGAGTGGTCACCCGGCCCCCAGGTGCACTGTTGCCGCGACCGGCAGGTGAGTAGTGCGCTGGCGAGTGGCCCGGACAGGCTCCTCCGGGAGACGGCCCTGCCAGGGAGCGCTGCGGCTCAGCCCTCGCTGGGCTTGGCGGGCTCCAGGCCCCGCCGCCTCGTTCTCCAGGCCTGGCCCTGCTGCTCCTGAGCTGGGGCTGGCCCTGCCGTGGGATCAAGTGCGGGCCCGGCTGCCCCGTGGCGCCTGCCTCTTCCGCAGGGACTTGGCCACGCCTGCCTGCGCCTTGCCTTGCCTTGCCTGTCCAGCCGGATCCGTGCCCCTCGGCCCAGGGCTGGCCTTCCTGCTCGACAAAGCGCTTGCGAGGCGGTTGGGGTTTTTATCAGCCAGTTAAATCTGCCCCAAATCCAATGTCTTGATAACTCCAATTTCATTTTCGCCTTTCAATTATATTCCGAGCAACTCAACCTTGAAATAGGCCATCTCGGCTGCCGCTGTCAGAGGGGGCCCCTATTACTCGTTGTACACGATTTCCGTAGCTTATTTTTTTCCTAATTAGACATTAAATGCATGTAACATTTCCCCTTCTTTCTTTTTCTTCTTCTTTTTTGTAACCCACCCCCATTTCTGCTGCAGATTAAGTTGTCTTGCATCAACTCCCCAACCCCCAAGACTTCTCATTGTTTTGACTTGCCAATTGGGCTCTTTTCCTCAGAAGGAGGGGGGGGGGCTGAGGGAAGGCATTAAAACATCAACTTCTCCTCTAAGTCCTTCTTTGTTCAGCTAATTTGCATCAGCCACACATGTCACCACAAAATCCTTCGAAAGAGGCAGCCATTTCAATACAATACACGAAAATTGAAATATCAATACAATTACATCTCCTGACTCCATCACGAGGATTGCTAGAATGCCTGCCCGGCCACTTGCTGCAGAGTCTCTCCGTTGTTTCGGGGGGGGGGGACCCCTCCTTATCCTTGCCCCGCTCAGTTGTGGAATGAGCCCCCAAGGGGACACACCTGGGCCCTCCCGTTTGGCACCAGGTGACGACCTCCCGTCCTTTCCCAGCATTTTGGCAGTTTAACCTTTGCATTTTATGTGGTACCACCGCCATGCTCCTGTGCTGGTTAAGTTGCGGTTGTTGTGCTTCCAAGTTAATTTGTGTGTGTGTGTGTGAACTTTTGTTAACTGCCCTGGCGATGGGGTGGTACAAAAGCGATGGAACATAGAAAGCACACGTGTGTGACTGTCCAACACGCGGAGCCACAGACACGGCCTAAGACGATTTGAAAGAAACGTGAGGCTCGGAACCCGCTGCTCTTCCACCCTCAAGGTCCCAGTGGCTCCTCCAGATGAGCCGCTGCCCTTGCGATGCCGTCCGCAGCAGAGCGGCGCGGAAGGCACAGGCTGGGCCGTGTCGGCCGTGGCGCAAAATTGCAACCGGGCTCGGCTTTGGAGCGATTAGCTGACGTGTCTTGAAAAGGGCAACGCTGGTTGCCGGAATGGATCATTTGGAGCGGCGGAGAGCGTGCTTTTGTTCGGCATGCTATTTATTCCTGCGCCCTGAGCGCTGTTCAGCGGTCTTTTTAATGGGCTATTATGGAGCTGTTCTTGCCCCCGGCAAGTCTTTTTCTGCCGCAAAGCACAGGGCTTCCCGCAACGCACGAGATCGGCTCGGCTGGTTCAGATCAGCAGCTCCTAAAAGGCCCTTCGGCTGGTTCGGGGGCGAAGGACGCGCGAGCCGAGCAACGACGGGTTGTGCCGCAGCGGAGAGACGTGATTTCTGGCTGCTGTCTGCCATGCCTGGCTTGGTTTGTTTACAAGCAATGGCGAAGGTGGGTTGCGTGGTGGTCTGTCAATAAAATTTATTTTTTATTTATTTATTTGGAAATTTATAGGCCGCCCCTTGCCACAAGCCTCGGGGCGGCTCACAACAAAATGGTGCTTTCTGCCCGAGAGGCGCGGCTAGGCCTGCCCCCCGCACATCTTCCATGCCCCCACTTATCCGTTCCAGTGATGAACGGGGGGCTGATCTCCTCCTGTCTGGCGCCGGAGCTCAGAGCATTAACAGAATCCACACCATGGTGGATCGGTCTTGCTCTGAGAAAGGGGGCCTCTGGGCAAGGTCTGTTGTGCGGGGGGAGGATCAAGGGGAAGGGCAGCCACACATCTGTGCATCCCAGGCGGAGGGGATCTGCGCTGGTCCCCGGGCAGAGGGCTGGTCCTGTGAGCGAGCCCGGGATCCGCTCCTCTCCTCTCTCTGCTTTCTGCACAGCCTTTGCTGCCCTCTGCCTCCTGGCCCTCCTCCCAGTGGCGTCCAGGACTTAACCTGCTCCCAGTAAGCCGCTGCCCTTCACCCCCAGTTCGTACGCCAAAGCCAGCTGCATTTCCCTTCCCAGGCGCAGCAGTCGCCACCTGAGGCCTCCGCGAGGTGGCCCTGCCAGATGAGGGGAACCGGGTGGCTGCCTGCTTGGTGGTGGCACCGCATCTCTGGAGTGCGCCCCCCCCCCCAGCCAGGCTTGCCCAGCACCCAGTTTCTGGTCTTTCCAGGGCAAGCTGCAGTGGCGGCGGGTGGCGGGTGGATAGGACAGGCTCAGCTGGATTTGGATTTCTATAAATCCAGTCTACGGATTCCATAGTGGACCAGCGGGGTCGTCTGGAGTCCATGTATGTACAGCCCCTTTTATTTCATTTTAAGCAAACACAGGCAGCACAAAGAAAAACAAGGCACTGTTTGCATCTGGGGGCTTTGCAAGTCCCCGAAGTACGCGTTTGCGCAAGCGCGTAGGAATCGCATTTGTGGAAACCCGACTGTGTCAGTGGACGGAGGAAGGAAGAAGAGGCGCTTGGGAACCTGCAGAACGGCAGAGGAGTGGATTTCGCCAGGTTGGCATGTCAGGTGAAGCTCACGTTATTCCCCCAGGCTTTCAAGGGCTCTTTCTTGAAAAGTGTTTTCAGTGCTTCGTTCTGCTGTTGGCTTTAATTTGGTTTGAGATGCCACAATGTCTTTTTCCTTTGCCGCGGACTCTTTCCCTTTGTTGAATGTGGCTCTGTTTCTACTCCATGTTTGTTTTACGCATGTTCTGTCACAATGCGCTGCACACTGCCCGGAGAACCCTGGGCGCTGGGCGGTCGAACAGGAGCCGACACTGAACAGATCGAGCAGAGCTTGGCTGCCCCTTGCGTGAGCTGCACTCGGGTCGTTGCATCCCCCGAGACCTAGCGGGCCTGGCTTTGGAGGGGTGTGTGGCACTACGGCTGCCCCCTTTCGGCATGTCTTTTGCAGGGTGGAGGGATTTTAAATCCCTAAAAGACGAGGACCTTCCTTCCCAGAGCCCACAGGGAGGGCTCGGTTGGGCTTCCCTGCCCAGGCCGCTGCAAAAGCAGCTGTTTTGGGCTCGACTTTTTTCTCCTCTTGCCATGCTCAGGCGACCCTGATTATCTCTTGATCAAATTAACGCACTCCAGCAGGCGCAGCTGCCTAATGGAGACATTCGCGTGTTGCCTCGTTTTCCGCCGGCTGTCTAATAAGGTGGGATATTGGCGCTGGGGATCTCGCCGCAGATTGAAAACGGTGCAAGCCCTTGTCCTTGCTCTTCTAATGAGGTTGGCCGGTGTCAGGCGTGGAGGTGGGTCTGGAGACGGGGAAGCCCAGCTGGTCGGCCTGGCGCTGTTCCCGCCGCGGGAGAGCGGGCGGCCCCTCCCCACACCCACAAGTGCCAGATGTGGGTCTCGGCCCGCTTGGCTTTAATCGGAGAGGCTTGTCTGTTGGCAGCGCCTGGCGGTCATCCCAGCCGCCTCCAGCAATGGGTGGGGAGGCTCGGCCGCGGCCTCCTGGACGAGCCCAGATGGGGGTCTAAGCTTCCGGCCGGGGGGGCGAGCCTGCCCTACCTGTGTTCCTGATCTAGCCTGGCAGCGTTCCCTGGGTGGCATCCCCCCCCCCCCCAGCGCTGGGCAGTCTCCTGGGTTTCGCATGCTGCCCGACCTTTCTGAAAGGCCGGAGGCATTCCCGAGGCCTGGTGGCTGAGGCACAGAGCTGCACACTGAAGTGTGCGGGCCTTGTGGCTCCACCATTTTGCCCTCTGCCCCCCCCCAAACAGCCCCCCCCCCCAGGAGCTGCTCTGCACCTGGTTTTGGCTGTCAGGCCGAAAGGAGGCTTCTGCCCTCCAGAGCTAAGACGCGGGTCGTGCCGTCGGAAGGGAGAGCTGTGCCAGCCACACCTTGAGGTCTTCAGCTCCCGGCATCCCTGCTCATGGGCTGGGCTGGGTTGGACTGACGGGAACCGAGTCCCAGCGTCCGGGGTGGGATCCTGCACTCTGTGTGGAAGGGCCCCAGGCCTGGTTTTGGGGGATCCCTACACACCACCACTCACTCCATTCAACTGGCCTTTGGCCAGCACACTTGGCTCAGCATCTGTCTGGATCCGTCCTCTGGAGGAATCCAGGTAGGAGGCGCTCGGCCACAGTGCAGTCTTCCACGCTGCGATGTGCAGGGGAGTGCATGTGATGGCCAGGTGTTCTGGGCTAAGCCGCTCGGACCAGCCGGTCAGGACGGCCAGGTGATGTCCCCGCAGGGCGAGACACCATCCGGGGAGGCGGAGCGCCCAGGAGAGCATGTCTCCCGTCTAGGCCCGTGTGGCTCCTGCCGCAGACGGCCCAAGGGCTCCAGAGCGGCATTTGCCCAGTCCTGGCCTGGCGGCCCCCTCCAGGCACAGCCGGGGCTCCACCCTCGAGCCGCGGAGAGGAGTCGGTCCCCAGAGGGCGAAGAACCTTGCTGTGTCCCGGAAGGAGGCGCCCATCAGCGCTCGGGCCGTGGGGTCCTGGGTGTGCGTGCAAATGCTGAGCAAGGAGAGCGGGCAACTTCCAGCTCGTTCTGCCCGCGCTCAGGTCTCATCCCACTCATCGAGGCCACGGGTGTTCGCAGGCAGGGAAGGGCACCCGGCGTGGCACGTGATTCGAGCAAGCTGGCTCAGCCGCGTGGAAAAGAGAGCACCGTTGCCCCAAATGAAGGTCTTCACTCTCCAATTGGGGTCACGCTCGGTGATGGAGTTTTTACGGGGTTTTGCAGAGTGGGAGCGGTGAGGCGAGAGTCCCCGGTCCTTGGGGGAGCTGGTGAGCACTTTATGGACGCATCCAGGCCGGCTCGGCTTGATAGAAAAGCTAATACAAGGACATAAATTGGTGTCAGTCGAGAGCACGGCCATCCGTCATGCCTGCTAACGAGCACCTTGTTTGCTGCCACGCGGTCGAACTCTTGCTCCTGGCAGCAGGCCGGGGCAGCTGCTCGCGCCCAGCGCTCACCTGGGTGGTCCTCTTTGGTGGGGGAGCCGCTGAAATGAATCGGGGGCGACATGCGTGGGTGTCCGTGGATGCTTTCTCTATGGTAACGATTTCTTTTCAGAATGGAAGGTGTGGGGAGTTCAAACTGGGTGTGCTTTGAGCTGCAGCGAGGGAGGCGGGTCTGAAGCGGAGCGTGTGAGAGCGGGCGGGGGCACGCAGGGGCTGCGCAGCCTCGCCGGCAAACGCACGGACCACCCCGGCGCCGCCTTGAGCTCTGCCTTGCTCCATCTTCCAGAGGAATCGAGCGCCGTGGCCGCTTGCATTACCCTACAGCAATTCCCTTGAGCCCTCCTGCGGTGGCTTAAACAGCCGCTCTCTGCGCAGGACTGGCTGGGGGCCAAGGCGCTGCTCAGACCCCAGGTGGGCAGGGGGCTTGCAAATATTGCGGGACTTATTTCTCTCTGTCGCGGCTCCTGCCTGAAGGTCAAAAGATGAATTATGCATGGCCTCACGGGAAGGGCCGCCTTTGCCTCTCAAGCACGGGCGGATTCAGCCCCTCGTCCCCCGCTGGAAAAATCCCCCAAACCAACACGAAGGCAGCCGAAGGCGTTTGGGCGTGGATCTTAAAATATTGCGTGTGTTTAGGAACTGGTGGGGAGGTGGCCAGGTTAGGACTGGGCTGCCTCGCGCTGACCGGCAACCGCTTCCAGGACAGTGTGGCGAGCCCTGGCCTGGGACGCAGGCAGCCGGCAGTGCCTGGCTCACCCCACCGTCCCGTGTGCCCCGGGCGGGAATGGCCCACACTCGCAGGAGTCCCCCAAGCAGCACCAGGCCAGATGAGGGCTGGAGCCCGGCTTGGCCCGAACGGCCCCCCACCTTTCCGTGGCCCCCAGTCGGGCCATCGTCTTTTGCACCGTGTGCAAAGTTAAAAGTTGGCATACCTCTCGCAGGATTGAGTTGCTGGCGGGAAGGGTTTTGCGGGATTTGGGCTCCTCCCCCTGGAGCTTTGGCTCTGCCCGCCCTGTTAACAACGGCTCTGAAATGGACCTTGGCTCAGGAGAAGCCTGCTTTGAGGGCACGGAGCGTGATCCTTTAACATGCAGGGTTTCGCGTGGATTTCGCAGCATGCTTTTTCAAATGTGATGAATTGCCTTAGGCGGGGCGATGCTTCCAGCTTCCCTTCTCTGTTTCTCATCTCCCCAGTCTTAAATTTGGCTAAAACGAAACCTGAGTTTGAACTAACTCAATGAAGGCTCATCATGAGAATACGTTGCCTGCATTCCACCTGCAGGTCGTTTTAAAGCACCGTTTTGCCAAAAGGGAACGTCTTTTGCAAACTCGTTTCCCAACATCGTGCACTTCTGAATGCCGTTTTCCACCGACGTGTGCTTTTCTGTATGCTGCTTCCCGTAATATACATGTAAGCAAAAGGGAGGATTCCAACGAGGAACCCGCATGCAGGGCATGACTTGGTGAGACGCCAACAGGTCCCATTTCCGATGCCGCCTTGGCTCGCTTTGGCCAAAAGTGGATCGGCACCAAGCCAACCGTGGCCTGTCTGCAGTTCAGTCCCCGTGGTATTCATTTCGTTCTGGGGGGTATCCTGCCCTTCCCAGTGTCTCTCATACAGCCCTTTCCCCAGGCTGTTCAAACACTCAGTATCCTTCCCCCTGGGCTACCTGAAATCCTAGATTCTTTGGGGTGGGGGATATTTCCCCATGTGCCCCCCCTCCCCTTCCTCCTCATTAGTTCACATTTAGGAGGTCATTAGCTCATGGAGAAGAATCTGGGATTGGAAATTAATGGCCTTTCTAAGATGGCTTAATCCTCTTCTGTCGATCTTCTTGCCAGTATTTTTAAATGAAAAAGAGAGGGGTGGGGGCAGATGCCGAGGCGAGCGATGTGGGGCAGCTGGAAGAGCGCTCAGAGAATGGCGAGGGGTGTCGTCTCCTGAGCCAGTGACCTGATCCGGATCCGTTTAGCTCAGCCTTTCCTGCCCTGCCTGGCTGTGCTTTTCTGGCTTCTTGAAAGGCCTTTCCCAGCCCTGCCTGGAGATGACATGGCTTGTGCAAGGCACCCGCCCCACCGTTGAGCTATGTTGCTCTGTTAAGCATAATCTTCTAGTCCTCATGGTTCTGACATGGTTCTGTGGGCTTCTGTGCCAACACTGTCCCCGCCCTGCCCCGGGTTCCCCTGCAGCCAATGATGCCCGGGCAGAGTATCTGGCCTTCTAAAGAGCAGTCGGGGTTGATCTCCTCTAGGACGGACCGGTTTGATCGCCACGCGGTCCAGGGGACTCGCAGGAGTCTCCGCCAGCACGACAATTCAGAGGCCTCGATTCTTCAGCACTCAGCCTCCCTTCTGGTCCAGCTTCCCCAGTCATACATTGCAACTGGGTTCAGGACTCTACAGACACTCCATTTGCGCCCGTACGTCCCCCGAAGAGGCCTCCTCCGCAACCCTGGGTGGAGACGCGAGCAGGAGCCCCGTTGCCCTCCCCAGCAGCCCAGACGCGTTCCGAAATCCGTGCTTGTGTTCGAAAAACGGGCACACGGGCATTCTGGATGACCGATGCCTGCGCGCCAGTCGGTGGTGGTGGGCCGTGGGCCTCGTTCCCATTGAAAGGAATGGGAGACGCAGGTTGCAGGGGGCGAGCGGAAGCCTGCAAAGAAGTTGGGGGATCTCCGGGCGAGCGTGGATGCCTCGGCTTCTCCGAGAAGCGTCGGAAGCGGGTGCACCCACACGGACTGCTTTGCCGTTCGATCCTCGGGGAAGAGCCAAGGGCTTTTGTGGGGATCACGGCGAGTGTGATTTCCGCAGAGGCTGGGAAATTGCTGGCTCCCCCGCCATGTCTCCCTTCCATGGGGGCTCATGGGAGGCCCCCTGGCATGCCGCAGCCCCCCCCCCGCCCACCGACTGTTTCAGGATAATGGAACTATTGTTCTGCGCCGCTGTGATTCATGCTGCAGCTGGGGGTGAGGAGCCTCGTGCATGTAATTAACACCTGGCTCGAGGATTTGGGCTGAGCCCCCCCACTCATTAAGAGGGTGGGAGGGGGCAGCGCTGTCAGCCGAGTGTCTTCCCTGGAGCAGCAAACTCTGCAATTGCCGGTCTCCACCTCCCCAGAAGTGGAAAGACCATTTCTCAGCTTCTCTAACCCCCCCTGGGGTGGAAGGAAGCCGCTCCCTGCTTAGATGAAAGCCTTCCTCAAAAGCTGAAGGCTGTTGGGACTTCTGGGCCAGTGGAAGGTGCTCCTGAGCACGTGCAAAGCTCAGCAGCCGTGCCGGTTTGACTTTCCTTTGCACTGGGATGTTTTAAATGGCAGGTTCTTTCCATCTCAAATGTAGACCAAGTTGTGCATGTTGGAAGATTTCTGGCAAAGAAGAAGAGGAGCGAAATTCTGCATCGTATCCGATTCTGTTCAGTCTTGTCCACCTGCATTTCATGGATCGTCTTGTGTCTTCTTTCCATCATTTCGCTCATTGACGGGGCTTTAAGGAAACCGTTTTGGATACAAGCAAATTCTGCTCCTCTTGTACCATCCGCCAAGGCTGAGCGAGAGCCGCTGTGGTGTGGTGGGCCAGGTCTTGGAGATCCGGGTTCTGGCCCCTGCCCAGCCATGGGCTCACTGGGAGACTTGGGGCCTGACCGGCTTCACAGGGATGTGCAGATAAAATGGAGAGGAAAGGCTTGTAAGCCACCGGAGTTCCTAGCCAAAAAGCAAAGGCGGGATATAAATCCAACGGTGTAGCAACAAAGCCCACTAGTGTTCGTTGCGTTAGTGTGGCAGTGAATTTGCACCCCCCTGCAGCAAAGTTAGCCAAGCAAAACCGAGCGCCTCTGAGCATAATCTTTACAGCTTGGAAAAATCTGCAAAACACGTAGGGCGGCTCCACAGAACTCCGAACTTGTCTAACTCCGTTGTGGATTTCTTCCAAACCCTTAGGCTCAGCAGAAGAGCCTTTTAATACTAAGGGCATGTGAATTAGCAGCTGGAAGCTGCTAATTTAGCCATTTATTAAACGCCTCATAAACTAACGTTCTCTGGGCATTTTACCAGTGAAAACGTAATGCTAATAATACTACAAATAAAATTGCAATAAAATCAACAATGAGAAACCAATAACCATTTCAACACTGCATAAATTACAATGCAAGGCAGAAGGGGTCAAGCCACATGGCAGGGACTAAACTCATAAATCACAGACATGCTGAAATATTTAAAAAGGCATTAGAGGCACAGTCCAGTGCCCCGCATTCTTGCTGCATAGGTGGGATATACATCTAAAAAAGAAAAAGTGGGATATAAATCTAAAAAAGAAAAAGTGGGATACAAATCTAAAAAAGAAAAAGTGGGATATAGATCTAATAGATAAAGACATGAGACGGAAGTCAGTGGCCCTGCATTCCGCAGAGCTGGCTCCCAGGTCATATGCGCAGGATTCTCTTCTGTGCCGGCCAGGTACAAGGGCGGCCCCACACAGGGCGCATTGCGGCAGTCTAGAGGTGAGGGTTTGCGCCGTGAGCCACCCGTCCTCGGAAGAGCGCGCGGCTGAGGCAGGGGCCTCCGGCCACAGTAAGGAGAAACCGTCGATTTCTTTCAAAATGGGTCATGTTGCGTCTCCACGCAGCTTCATCCTCTTGAAGCCTATACCTGCTCTTCTACCTGAAGCATTAATCATGTTCTTTATCCCTCATTATTGGGGGATTCTGAAATGTCCTTGGAGAATCATCACGAGAGATTAGGCGCACCCAAGTCCGGGCAAGGCTGGCCGCCTCGGAGAGTTCAGCAGCGACACGAAAAGGCTCCCTGGGAGGAGTTGCTGGCTGAGTGTGTCCCCCCCGCCCCCCCCCAGCCTGCAGGACCGGCTCTCGGCTGGGTGAAAGGATGGTTTTGCCAAGAGGAATTAGGCTTTAAGTGGAACTGAGCACGGCCAAAGTGGCTATTTTGTCTGAGATCAAATTGCTTCTTTCCTTCT
Organism: Varanus salvator macromaculatus; assembly: GCA_023646645.1. Classification (NCBI taxonomy): domain Eukaryota; kingdom Metazoa; phylum Chordata; class Lepidosauria; order Squamata; family Varanidae; genus Varanus; species Varanus salvator. The sequence goes on along the minus strand of JAIXND010000800.1, from coordinate 13,023,611 downwards.
GCTCTGAACCATGCAAAAGAAATGGTGATGTATTAGCTTCCACAAGCAGGAAAAACCCAATGCAACAGAAGCTGTTTGGACGGTTTAATTGTGATTGAATTAATCGGCAGTGTTATTTTTAAATTGCTTTTTTAAAAGGCTCTGTCTACATTCTGTTGTGACTTTGCTACAAGAAAGAAATAACCGTGCCTTTTGCAAGGAATGTCTGGGACGCTTCTCTGCGTCATGTGCTCGGGATCTTCCTAAAATCTTCTGCAGATCTTTTGATACGGTCTTTTGAATCAAAAGGAAAGGGGGCTGGTTTGGGAGGGGCATGAAGGCATAATAGCCTTTATGCTATTATGAGAACCAGTGTGGCCTAGTGGTTAAGAGCGCGGGACTGGGACTCGGGCGATCCGGGTTCGAGTCCCTGCTCAGCCATGGAGCCAACTGGGTGACTTTGGGCCAGTCACAGACTCTCAGCCCAGCCTACCTCACAGGGTTGTTGTTGTGGGGATAAGATGGAGGAGATGTAACCTGCCTTGAGCCCTTTGTGGGAAAAAGACAGGATATAAATCGAAAAATGAATAAAAAAATAAATGCTGGTTTACACTTTGTTCAGCTCTTCAAAATACTCACTCCAAACAGGCTTCCCAGGCCGGCCGGCCTCTGTGCAGTGGGGACTTCGTGGCGTTGGGTGCTGGGCCACATCCCACAGAGGCAGAAATAGCAGAAAACAGAACCACGGAGAGCTCCTGGGCGGGTTGGAGGCCCTGCCCGTTTGTCTGCGGGTGGTCCCGAGAAGCAGCTGGGCTGGTCGGATGGTGGGCTTGCTCCGGGCGGAGGAGTCCCAGCAGGGCAACGCAGACACCTGCTTGGACCTCGGTCCTGCAATTGCGTTTCATTTCGTTTGTACGCCGCCCCAAACCCCATAGGGCTCCCCGGGTGGCTTACAATAGAACAACAAGAGTACGTATTCCACAAAAATACAATAATACATTGAAGCGATACAATTAAGCAATACAGTATTTAACTGAGCAATGCAAACCCCCCGATGCCGTGAGCCGTTCGTTTGTGCTCTTCTGAGCTCTAGGAAGTTTGGGGTCCTCTGAGGACAAGGCTTCAGGGCTCCCGGGGCAGAGGATGGGACCCTGTCACCCCCCAGCTCTTGCCCAGCGGGCCTGATGGGAGTCGGAGTCCAGCATGTTGGCTTTCCATGCTCCCCCATCCCCTTAAAGAAACACGTTCTGCTTTTGCTTCTGTTCCCCGGCGGTGGCCGTTCTGTCGCTGCCTCTGCCGCCCGTGAACGCTTCAGACACGACTCTCCTGCTTTCTTCCCCGCGCCCCTTCCTGATCAAATAGTTTTTGGCTCCCCCTTCCCCCCTGCCCCCCGGCCCCTTCCAGGCATCAGAAACTTTGGCAGTGGCACCGCACCTTTCATCGCCGGGGAACGCACCCGCCTCGGCTTGCCTTTGCATGCCTTTTGGACCCTCCAAGAGCAGAGCCCTCCGCCCCCACCCTGGCCCACCCCACCGGGCTCCCTCGGCTGCGGAGGATCCGCTTTGGAGATGAAAGCGCCTTCTCTTCTCGCTCAGAAGGGCGCACAAAGGTGACTCGGCTGCTGGAGGAGCCGTGTCTTCCGCAGCGACTTTGCCGCGGCGTTTCCCCCTCCGGAGGAGCCGAGCTCAGCTCCTGCAGCTGCCTCTCGGAGCTGGGCCACCGCGGGTCCCGATGCTGCCACTTCTGGTTACGCCCCCAGGTGCTCGGCCGTCCTGCGAGAGGGCCGTGCTCACCTGCGAGGCCGGGCAGCCCGGCCAGGTTGAAGTGCCCCGTTCTCTCTTGAGCCACTGGTGTGGCGCTGAGAACCCTCCCAGCTGGGGCCCCGGAGATGTGGGCTTGGTCCCCACTCGGCCATGTGGTCCCTGGGGAATTGGGGGCCAGCCCCTCGCCCTCAGCCTAGCCTACCTCGCAGGGCTGTGGAGAGATTCGGCCCTTGGAGTAAAGGTCGGACATGGAAGTCACAATACTGCTAGTCCACTGCTCGCATTATGGGGCAAGGAAAGCAGCTTTCTGCCCACTGTCCCCCCCGGGAGGCGCTCCCTGTCCCAGGCTGTCAAGATGCCATCAGGTGCATGTCCGTTGCAGCAACGTGGGCACGTCTATCAGTAGCATCATCTTCAAATTGCATCTTTAGCAGACCGATTTTTATGTTCAGCGGTACGTGGGTCTTAGCCGCTCTTTCACACTCTCGCAGGCCATTTTGGGTGGGGAGGTGAGATATAAATATGTTTTCAAAATAAAATCAGAGGTGTGGGGAGGTGTGGGGAAACAAACAAATGGAAGAAACCAGCCATTACAGCAAAAGGCACCTGCGTTTGTTCAAAATTTTTAGCAACGCCCCTGCAATTCAGGGCGCTGACTTAATGACAAGAGCCAGGGGCGGCCCTCTCGTCCCAAAGGAACCCGACCCCGTGGCTGGCGCTGCACCGGGCCGGACGACACTGCCTCTCCGTTCTTCCGCAGCATTTGGCCACGCGATTATCCGAGCAGGAGCCAACGCACGCCTGAAAACGGCTGCGCAGAATCACTTAGGAAAAGCGGGGAGCAGCCCTTCTCCAATAAACGCATTCATCCAGGGCGGATCTACAGACTTGCCAGGGGCGTGTCAGAAGGTAAGACGCACTGGGGAATTAAACTGATCAAACAGATCCGTGCAGGAGCCGCGGCGTCTCGCGTGCGTCAGGCCCAGATATAAACCGAGGCGGCTTCTGAGCGGGGATGGAAGCAATTGCTGTTCGCAGAGGAGGGTGCGATTCCTGGGCAACGAGGCTAAGATGCCCCCCGCCCCCCCCCTTCAAGACGTGCTGGTTATTAAGTTTTCGAGAGGCAGTGAAGACACAGCTGCAGTGGCGAGCGGGGCTCCTAGAGGGAAATTGTTCCATCAAACACGAGAAGTGAATTTTCGAGGCTGGGAGGCGCTTTGTGGGCTCCCGCGGTATCAAAGTGGAAGTGATTTCTGCGCGGGAACTTGGGAAAACGGCGCGCCGCGTTTGTAAACACTTCCCTCTCTCGTCTGCTCTGTCGGCACACGCTCCCCTTGCCCAGCTGGAGCTTGCTTCTTGGGTGGCCGGGCTGCAGCTGCCCGGGTTGTCCCATGGCGTGTGGCTGGGGCGAGCTCCGTCCTTCCCATGCAGCCACCGCTCGGCGCTCCCCGTGTCCCCGGGGTCTGCCCCGAGGCCCCGCTGCAGTTTGCCTCCGGGCGCAGACGGCCCTCTCCGCAACCCTTCCGGACCAGATGCGGATGCGCCCGAGGGAGACCTCGAAAGCTGTCCTGGGCCAGGCCCATCCCGCTTCTAGTCCTTCTGAGCAGCGGGCTGTGGAGTGGCCACCTCGACTCAGCCCCTGGCCTGGACTGGCCTGCCCAGCCCAGCACGGCCGCCCCAGCCTGGCAGGGCCTTTCCACGCCTGCCTGAAGGACCCAGGGCTGGAGCGCCTCTCGATGGAGGGAGGCTGTGGGGTCTCGGAACAGGCGAGCGGGAAGAGGTGTGATGGAGGCGTGCGCCGGGACACCCGGTTTGAAGAAAGGGGGCTGAGGGGGTGCTTGCTCACCTTCTCTTCCCTGCACCCGGTGGGTCACCCCGTGAAAAGCTGCTTGTGGAAGATTCGGGGCAGGTGGAAGGAGGCATCTCGTCCCGCAGCACAGACTTAGGCTCGGCAGAAGCCGTGGTGGGCACCAATTGGGGTGGCTCTGATTGGGCCGATTCACGGAGGAGGAAGAGAAGGGCAGCCACTCGGCTAGGCGGCCAGGCCTCGCCTCCAGGGCCAGCGGCCGTGTGCCTGTGCACGCCGGAGCTCACACGCCGGGGCTCTCCGTGGGTTCTTACGCGGACTGGGGACTGCAGTGTTGTGGCGACGGCTCCTCCGATTTAAACTACTTCCAAATGGGGGGGCTGAAGGCAGTTGCGTGGCCAAAGGGGAACCGCTGAGAACGCAGGCAGAGCGGAACGAAGGCTCCCAAGAAGCCCGATATTTGCAGCGATCGGAGGGAAAGACGTGTGTCGGGGGGAAGAACCCGAAGGGGCTACTCCACTAAGGGGGCAGCACCCTCCAAAGCAGCCCCACAAAGACAGAGGGTGCGGGGGCCACACAGTGTGAATGTCTTGGCAGCGACGGAAGCCTAAATTGTGTGCGGGGAAAGGGAACGGAATGGAGTCTCCTGCAGGAGGGCTTGATTCGGTCACTGGAAGACACCCAGGGCTCTTTCGCAGCTTTGCACAAAACATCACTTTCGGAAAGTGCAGCATCTTCGGTGCATCTCAGCTGGAAGCATGTTTTATTTTTTTATTTTTGGTTACAACTCTTTAAAAAAAGACGACCAGCAGCCCAGCCTTTTGCTTCCCTGTGGCGGAGAGTGTTGTGGAGATCTTGGAAGCTGCTCGGTACCTGGGAAGATTGATCGCTTCCCTCGTCGCGCTCCAGACGAAGAAGGGGCTTCTGCGCACATCGCCAGGTGGGGAGGCAATTCAGCCGGCATTTAGGGCCGTTCGAACGCTGCTCGCCAACACCTGCTTGGGATGGCGCTGTGCCATTGCTGTAAATGTTTTTCGTCTTCATTTAGCAGACCCGGAACATCCCGGCCGACGAATTAAACATCAAGCAGGCGGTCCGTGCAGTCCGGGATGGATCCTCTGAGAGGCCGTGTGAGCACATGCGCGCAAATCCGCCTTTTTGCGATTTGGATGCGTCGTCAAGAAGATATTTTGCTGCTCTTTTAAAAACATGGAGCATTGTTTTTTAATAACTCGTTGACTTTTAGTAACAGACCCGTTGGTGCTTTCAAAACGACGGCCGACGGACACGCTTAGCTGGTGACCTGAGGGTTCAGCCTTCAGAGGAACAGCCTGCCCCATTTTTTCGGAACAAGGGTGCGCACGTCTCTTGCACATTCAGGAAGCCCTGTGGCTCTTCCCCGCTGCGTGTTTCTTGCTTCTGGCACACTGCCATGGTCCATGGAGGTTCCACGTTGCTGCTCCCACTAATGGCCTCGTTTTGAGGGGACCAGCAAGGCACTTCTCTGCACTGGTGCTGTTGCGCTCAGGCAGTGGATGGAGCGATGCTCAGGACCAAGAAAGCACAAATGGGCAGTGCTAATTTACGTAGTCCTTGAAGCCTCTCCCCATGTGTCTCTTAAGCGCATCCCTGTTTGTAAAAGGACAAGGGAGGCACAATTTGATTTCGGGAGAAAAGTCTTGGGGGTGAGGCCACAGGAGGTGGCGTACGTGTGAGCCGAAATCCCACGAGTTTGGGGGATCAGAAGCAATGGAGCTCCTGGGTGGCCTGGACTGCAGGGTGTGGGGCACCCCAGGAATTCGGGGCCCCCAGTGAAGAGACACTGCCAGCAGACCAGCGCTGGCCCGTGTGGGCATTCCAGGCCCGTCTTCCGGGGCTGCCTAGGTGGCCAGAGCCCCTCTCCTTTCCTTACCCGCCTTCCTGGACGATTCCACATGCAGCATCTCTGCCGGGCCGAGGCTTCGCACCGCCTGCACGGCAGCTGAGCTTCTCCTCCGTGGGCTGGCGGCAGCGGGGGGAAGCTTTCCGCGGCAATCTCTCCTCGCACCAGCAAGCGGGCCCTGCCACGCAAGGCTTGCCTGCTTCCTGATAAAGCCGTGCTTTCCCCTTCGGGCAGGAGATTCTGCGCGTCGTGTGCATCCGGCAAGGTGAGATAAGGTGATCAATTTTCGGATTGAGCCGCATTAAGTGCGGCGGTAATTGCAATCAACTTGCACTCTGGAGTGTGTGGGGGCGGGGGGGCATTTGGGGGGCGGCAAACTTTGGGAGAGTTGGCTTCTGCGATCCAGATGCGTCCTTGGGCTCCCGAACCTCTGCTCCGTGGAGGAAGCACTTCAGCTGCAGCTGCCGACGAAATTGGCAGACTTTTTCATGGACTGGGATGCTTCAGACTCTTGATTTTTCCAAATTCCGCATTTTGGATATTCGCTTGGTCGGATGCCCTTTCTGTTATTCATTTTCTTTTTCTCTTGGGCTCTCACAGGTATTTCATGCCTTAGCTTTGCTGCTTTCAAGCCACTAAACAGGAAAAGCTTCAACACAAGCCTGAGAAAGCATATTTTGAATTCTCTTGAAGCAAGAAGCAGCCCTGCGGTTGGAACATCGACTGGGCAGGCAAGAAAACAGGTTCCCTCGTGCCAAAGGCAGTGGAGGCTTGGATCCCCCAGTGGCCAAAGGCACCCCAGGTTTTCCCCTGGCATGCAAACACCGGCATGGAACGGCCCAGGTGTCTGATTTCCCCACCTGGTAGCGAGTGACACAGGCGGGGGGCCGCGACGGAGTAGGCCCTGTCAGGTTTCCCACTAGCTGCAACTCTGCTGGTGGGAGATCATGGGGCAGGGCAGCTTAAATTTCAATATATATATATATAAAGGGGGGAAACAGCGTTAGGCATTTACCAGGGTGGCCAGGAGCTCTGCTCCAGCACGGACAGCCCTTCGCATGCCGGCGCCGTTGGAGTTTTGGCCCTGCCTTTTTGCCCAGGGCTTCCCCTCAGCAGTAATTGCCTCCAACGGCTTCTCCAAAGTCTGGTGCCGTAGCAGCTGGGGGTTGTCAGCGGGGCAGTGTCTCCACCCCGGCCGATAGTCTGACCTTTAAGCAGTGCTCCATAATGCTGGATCTCCTTTCCCTGGAGACGCTCAGTACCACGGACAGTTCCAGAAAAGTTCCGATTGCGGCCGGAGTGGACACACGACCCGCTGACCTCGGAGCCCCTTGCCCATGTCTCAGCCGTCACTCTTCGCACTCCCCCAGTTTAACTGGGACCCTTCCAAGATTGGTTCCCTCTCCCAGGCCAATCCTTGCCCTGCTCGAATTTTCTTCTGGCACAGATGAATCTGTGGGGAGTGGAGGAGCCCGGATCCGGAGGCTGCGAACGCTCCGCTCTCGTTCCACAGCCCTCGGGGCCCAGCCTGGGAGTGCTGCGGGGGTCCAGCCTTTGCTGTGAGTGGCGGGGGGCTTGAGCTCTTTACCGGGAGAAGCAGGACCCTCTTAAGCACCTGTCATTTCACAGCACGACGGACACGCTGCCAGAGCATTCACCTGCAAAACGAGACCATTTTTCTCCATAAAGATGGATTACCAGAATCCCCCGCTCGACAAGAAGGTGCACCTCGTGTTTAATCACTCTCCGCGCCAGGTGCAAAGTGCCTCGTCCTATTATCTGGGTCCCGTGGCCAGGTGCGCCAAGCCTGGCGTGGTGCAGCTGAGCAGAAAGCGCGTGGAGCTGCCGGAGGGAAGCGGTTGCCCTCGCGCCCCCTCCCCTTCTGTAAAGCCCCCCATCCTCCTCCTGGGGCTCTGTGAGCTGCGGGGTCTTCCCCACGAGCGGGGCTGGCTCCGGGGTCCAGCTGAGGCACCTCGGGGAGCTGACGCGGTGGCCGCCCGCGGCTCTTGCTCTTCCCCCTCTCTGTCACGGCTCCGCTTGCCGGTTTGCAGAATCGTAGAGTAGTGGAGTTGGAAGGGGCCACAGAGGCCATCGAGGGGCCAAGGAGAAGCAGCGTCTCTTTACGGCCCCTCGTTCGAAAACCTTCCGGGTGCCCTTGTGGTCTGACCCTTCCCGCCTCTCCGCCTCCACCCCGGAGCCTTGCACGCAGCACCAACCTGCGGTGCCCCATTTTTGTCCCCGTTTCCCCCTTTCCTCCTCCCACCGGTATGTCAAATGCCACTGATTAGAGAAATAAAATTTCCATCTGTTGAGGAATTTACGAGAGTTATTACTAGTAATAAAAACGCCATAGAAAGAGGGAGCAGCGGATCCGAGGGGAAGAAGCGCCTCCAGTAAGCAGCCAAAGTGACTTTTAAATAAGGTTACAGACTTCGTTATTAAGTCTTGAGCAGACCTGGCCACTTGTCGCTTCTCTGTCACTGTGGGAAGAAAGTGGGGGGGGTCACCCCTGCCTCCCCCCACAGAGCTACTTTCCCGGCAAATCTGCTGTTTGGATCTGCATGCAGAAGTTCACCTGTGCATGTTGAAAGGCCCTTCGGAGAGAGGTTGAAATGCTCGCCTGAGCCGCTGGCTGGCGGGAGGAACCTGGGGGCAGCCTTGCGATGTGGAGCTAAGGGCTGCGCCCCCTGCCCCCTTGGCCTTTTGCACCGGCCTCCCCTGGGAGGGACCCCCGGAGGGCGTCTCTGAGGGGCGACACCACTCTTGGGGGGAAGGAAGTCTGCCGCCCAGAGGTGTTCCTCCCCCGGCAGCCCCCTTGGGCCTCGTCCTGGGGGGAAGGGGCGGCCCTCGCGGCCAGCACTGGCCGCATCCAGGAGCGTGGAGAGGGCTCAGCTCAGGGGCTCGGGGCAGCCCAGTCCCCAGGGGGCTCTCCTAGGGCGGGAGTGCAGAACCTCCGGTGCGGGGCCCTGTCCTCCTCCGTGGGGCCTCACTCGGGCCCTTGGGGTCCCTTGCAGCCCCTCCTGCTTTGCCGGGGCTTCCCCAGCTTTTCTGCAGCTTTCTGTGCTGCCCTCCTTTCTTTCCGTTTTTGTATTCCAAGACCCTGAGGCTGCTCGCATGGCCACCCTCCCCTTCCAGCAGCAACAACAGCCCTGTGAGGTCTTTTGGCTGAGTGTCCGCCGGCGAGCTTCAGGGCTGGGTGGTGACTAGACCCCACAACTCCCAGGGCCCAGCCCGACACCCCGGGCCCCCAGCACCCCGGCTGTCCGCTGACCACGCCAAGGCTGCAGCACGGCCAGTGGCATATTGGAGGTTTGAGGACTGGGGTCCTGCTCGTTGTGCATTTGACGCCACCGACTAGTGGAGCAGGCCCCAGGGAACTTCTCCCAAACGGGGTTCAGCCCTCGGGTCCCAATGGACTGAACCCCCCGTCCTTGAGTCTCCCTGGCGAGCTCTTTGTACTTCACAAACTCTGGCTCTCCAAGCACCAGGGAAAGTTGCCGGTCGTTTCTACTCTTGGTGCCGTTTTGGCGTCAGTTTGTAGGAAGCGGCAGTAGGAGGACGAGTTCGCTTTTAGCGCGATGGACTCAGAGGCCTTGGGGTGCAGCGAGATTTCTAGAAACAAGGCTCTCCCTCGCACCGAAGAGCCCGTGCCCCGACCTCACAAGGAATGGTGCCTGCCGACGGGGGCTCCCCTGCAGGCGGGCTCCGGAGATCGGAAGCCTTTGCAACGGGGATGAAAGGCTGAGCAGAGCCGCGCTGGGCCTCTCGCCGGAGGCGCATCTGGCACTCGCCTGCTCACACGGTGCCGCCTCGGGTGGAGGCGCTGTCTTGATCTAGGACCTGCTTCCTGGCTCATCAAGGGGTCGACTTCTGTGTCTGGGAGGAAAGAGACTCGCCTGGTTTGCTTGCAAGCGCCGGGGAGGGGGGCATGTGCGGGCCGGTGAGGGATGCGAGTAGCCGGAAGGCAAAGGTGACCCTATGTTGCTCCTCTTCCTCCAAAGCTCAGCTGAAATCCTTCACCGAGAGGCTGGAAGCCGGAGCATCGTCCTGCCTGGGCAGAGGTCCAAAACGGGGCCGCTTCTCAGGGGCTGAGGAAAGCAAAGCAGCGGTGGGACTTGGTGGCCAAAGCCCCCAGGGGTAAGTTAAGGGGCGGGGGGGTCTCTTGGAGACCTGCCCCGCTAGTGTGTTCGAACATCTGAGGCTGCAATCACATTCCCCCCGGGGCAGGCAACTAAAAATTGTTTCGGGGTTGCTTTTCCACCAGGAGCAGATCCTTTGTCAAGCTGAGGGGTCTTCATGACCCACGTGAGACCCCCTCCCCCCGCCCAATGCTTCGCACTGTGACTGCAGACAAAATGTTGTTGGCTAGAAAAATCCATTCCCACCATTGACAGTGAAGAGTGCTGCTATGCTGGGGGGGGGGGGGCAGCGAATGCCAGTATCCTGGTGAAGTGTCCCTTGGAGCCCGGCCTGCACTGCAGGAACGTCTCCTGACTCGCACTCAAACAGGCCGCGGTTTCCGGGGTGATGCCTGGCACGTCCTCCTCTCCAGCGGAGGGGGAAAGAAAGGAATTGCAAAGAATTTATTAGCCTAATTACATCTCCCTAATGCAGCTGACCTCGGCTGTAGGGCGGTGCGGAGATCAAAGCCGCAGATTCCCTGGCGCTGCCGGAGCTGCCGCCGTCCGTGTCAATTGGTGAGCGTCACTCCAAGTTGGACCCTCAGTGTGGGAATCTCAGGAGGTCTGTCGGATCAAGAGGACTCAGAGGCGGAGAAGCGGCAATATTTACGTTAATAATGGTGATTAGATTTCTGCAGACCTGCTGTTATTCCGCAGACGGTTAACTGGCTCTCGTCAGGGAAGGAAACCTCTTGTATTAATGCTCCAGCACAAAAGGATGGCATTAAGCGCCACTGCTCTCCTCTTTCCCGGGCTTCCCGGGGAGAGGAAAATTTTGCATCCTTTGCAATAATTCACAATGCAAATCAGGCCCCACGTACTTCCTGCCAATGTTTCAGTCTTGGCGCTGGGGACCTGCTTCCAACACTGGGTGGCTGGAATGCGCACTTGGTGTTTTAAAGCTCGAGGCTGCACCCGAGGTGTTTGGGTACGATCTTAGCATGGAGGAGGGAAGATTTTCGGGTGTCTCTGCCCAAGGTGTAAATTAAACCAGTGCTCATTTCCTCTCCCCAGGGAATTCTGGGAACTGATGTTTTGTGCCAGGGCCTGGAAGCACCAAGAGAACTTTGAGCACCTTCCCTCGCCAAGCTCTGGTTCCCAGGACGAGCGGCACCTTTTCCAGTGATGGTTGTTCCCCCGTCCAACCGCACGTGAAATGGCCGCCAGTTCCCTGGTGGGGGCCCCGCTCCCACGTTGCACGGAGGGAGGTGCCAGCAGGCACGGGCAACAGGGCTGCGTGGCGCTGGCTCAGCCGGAAAGAGGGCTCCAGAGGGGCGGTGGGGGCCAAGAGCAGAGAAACTGAAACCGAAACAGAGAAACAGCAGAGAATCTGGAATAAAAGATGGCCGCAGCCTGTGCAATTTGCATAAAATGGCTGCAACAGGTGCCCCTTGTGTTTGCGTCTGCACAATCGTGGCCGTATTTTGTGCAGGTTTCTCTGCCTTGCAGAAAGGCGAAACAAAGCAAAAGCAAGTGCGGGAGCTCACGTCCTGGCCTGCCTGCGCCAAGGCAGTGCGGGGCCGACCGGGGGACCAAGGCACTGGCTTTTGAGCCCCCGCAGGGCTTCCTCTCGCAGCCCCGCACGCCGCTTTCCCAGGAGAAGCGTGCTTAGCATCCAAGCCAACGGGGACACGGCGAGAGAGCTGCGGAAACAGCCACACCTCACGTCCTGCTCCTCTCTCCCGATTCGCTGGCACCCGTGCTGCTTTCGTCTCTCTCGGCTTCCAGGCGCCACCAGCACCATCCCTGCCTCCGTCCTCCATCCCTCACAGGCCGCTGATCATCCCGCTCTCCGCTTCCTAACAATCGACAATCTCTGTTGGGGAAACGCACAGAACAAACGCTTGTGATTTTCGGCGCAGGCCGCGCAGATTCTGAAAAGGCGGCAATTGGCTCCCCCGGGTGCGTAAGTGCCTGGCCGCGCGGGGCCCGTTCCTTGCAGGAAAGCAGCTGCCTCAAAGAAACGCACACGCTCTGGCTGGCTGCATCGAATCTGAAAGCTGTGCAGGACCAGGGAGGTCATCCAGCCCAAGCCCTCGTTGGCGCAAGATGGAGCCGAAGCAAGCGCCCCGGACAGGGTGCCGACTGGCCTCAGTTTAACTATTTCCAGCAGAGGAAAAGCCAGCTCCTCGGAAGCAGCTTGAGCCAGGGAGGCACGAGGCAACAGCGCTCAAAGTTCCCTGGATTTCTCCGCAAGTTCATTTGGGTCGACGTCCCCTTCTAATCACAAGCTTCGCAGGTCTTCCCACATGAGAAGTTCGCGCAATTCCATGCATCTTTCCCCAGGCGGGTGGCTTAGAGGCGCACAGGTCTTGGAATGAACCCCTCTTGGAAGGAACATGCATGTGGAGGCGAAGCACGTCCTCTGAAGCGTGTGCGCGCCGATGCACCTGCTTTCCAGAGGTCTGGGAATCGCATGCCAAGCCTAGCGAGGCGCAGTCTCTGGCTGCAGGAAGCGTGTTCAGTCCCGACGGTGAACACGGACAAGGATCCGCGCAAAAAGAAACTGAAACACATTTTTTCTTGCAGCGATGTCCCAGGTGAGGACCCTGCTGATAGACCACGCTGGCTTGACGACACCTTCCAGCCCCCCTCACGGGCTGTGGATGGTGGGCGTTTGTAACCAACACACTTCGGAGGAATGCCGGGGAAGGTTGATGAGCGGAGGGGCACCCCCCCCTTTTTTGTGAATTACTGGAATTTCCTTGATGCCCAGAATATGCACTTGGAAGAGTCAAAGCCCTGAGTACCCTTGGGTGGTAAATCATGAAGATTTCCAGGCGTGTGTGGCCTTATCTAATTTAGCACCCATCACACCATTAAAAGCGCCAGCCAACACAGCATCCTCCTCAACAAAAGCACACAAATTGGTTGATTAAATTATCTTCCAAAAACGCAAGACATAACCTGAGCCGCTGCTGCCATTCCATGGCGCTCAGTTCAGGTTATTTTTTTCATTTTAAAATGTCGTTTCATATCGATCCATCGGTTAGCTTTTATTGCCAACATTTCAGACTCTTTGATTGGCTTGAAGCACTTCTGCGTGTGATCCCTGTGCTCGTTTACTTGGGGGCAACTCCGTTGGTCTCAGTGGGTTTACTCCTTTCTGCATAAGCACCGAATCACAGCCTTGGAAGCCCAAGAAAACGAGGAAAGCCATGATTAATCTGGCGGAAAGTTCACATGGAAGAAGGGCACAGTGGTTAGAGAAATGGACTGGGATGCTTGGGTTCCAGCCTGTACAGGACCAGGGGTTTGCTGGCCGGCGTTGCTCCGGGCACTGACTCCAGCCTCACCATCTCACAGACAAGGAAAAGCTGCCTCAGTGGAGCACTTTGAAACTGCAGGAAGAGCTTCACTTACTGTTCAGGACTAATTAGGCATTGTTCCACGTGGGGAGGTGCCTCGGGCAGGCCGCACGGTCTGGGCCCCGTCCTCCATCCATGCCTGTCCCTGACCGGCCCACCTGGAGGCAGGTGTGGCTGCTGAAGGGGCCACTGCTGTGTGTGGGTGACTCGTGCCAGCGGGGCTCCTGATGCACGGCAGCTTTTACGTGCAGCCTTTCTCAGCCATTGCTGCGCTGCGGCTTGTATTGGCATATTCTGTTCCCTCTACCTTGATCAGGAAGGCAGAGAGAAATCGTGGCGGAACGTCCGTGTAGATTTAGCCTGCGGTCCGACGTCTGCCTAGGCAGAAAATGCTTTGCGTGGGCTTGCTGGACACCCCCTGGATTGAATCCTTGAAATCAGTGTCCTTCGTAGAGCGTCACGGATGTGGCCCCTGGAGCCCAGGCCCCCCGATACCGGTGGGGTGGAGGAGCCATTCTTGACGGTAGCCTGAAGATTCAAGGCACTGTGCTTGGTGCTCAACCCAACTCCCAAAAGAGGCTTTGGCACCACGGATTGCTCCTCTGAAGGCCAGACTAGATGGCCCAGGAGGCCCCTTCTGACTTGCTCTGTTTCTGTTTCCATGGTACTGGAACCTGGAGGGACTGCCCCATCTCACTGAGACTGCGGTCATTGCGGGTCCCTGGCCCAGCTGCTTGGGGTGGATCTGTGAGCCCCCCTCCCAGATCCTCAGGCCCTGGCAGACGTCCAAGGATGCAGGTAACGGCTGTGGATTCTGCACTCGCTTAATAATTGCAATAATTCCTCAATTGGGTGTTGTATTTCAATGAAAAAGCGAGAGGAGGAAGAGGGGGGAAGCGACTTACGTTTCTCATCTCAGTCCCTGCATTAGAGTGAGACCAAAGCGCAGACTTCCAAGGAATCGCCCGCCTGGTCAGCCATCCGTAATTGTGGCTCTTGGACCACATTGTGGAGCAGCAAAACATTACGAGGTTTAATTTTGACTCCTGAATGTGGGATTTCAGATGTTTTATTCATGCTTTCTAAGTTCGGCTCTGGCAAATCTCAGGCTATATTTAACGCGGCTAATCAGCGTTGTTGACTCCCCGAGGAGCTAGGATCCCTGATTAGCTGCACCAAAGGAGCGGGGGCCTTAAACCCGCTTCTGAATCTGCGTGCCTTTATCCTCTGGCGTGCGCTGCTCAGGCATTAGGGCTGCCTGAGTGAAGGCCACACTCCCCGCCCCCCTTCAACTTTCTGCCCTCCCCACCTTGCTGAGAAATGTAGCTGGTGCAGGCTTGGGCGAGCGAGCACTAGGGCTGCCCCGGCAGAGCGGGAGCAGCACGGGCAGAAGGCGCCAGCCCTGCACAACTGGGTGACCCGAACCCCCTTCTCCCGAGCCACTTTGGCGGCCTTGGAGGAGCAGATCCTTCTCTGCAGGCCTTGTGGACGGGTGGCAAGCGAGAGCGGATGCCCGGCTCCGAGGCTGGCGTCGTGCCCCACCTTGGAGCCAACAGCCTGAGCAACCCTGCTGCGTGGCAGGGGCCACGGCCTGCCCCCGTCAGTGGGCAGATTGGCCCTTCCCTGGCGGGGCTGCCGGAGCTTCAGGCGTGCCCAGGGGCGTGTGGGGCCGGCGGTCCGGCTTGCGCTACCTTGCTCACGGCCGCCGGCTGGGGAGCGCGGGAGTCGTGGACTCCCTTTTGTGTAAACATGCATGGATCGCTGCCTTGTCCTCACTTCCCCCCGTCTCTGGGGCTGCGGCCAGCTCCAGCCCCTCCTGGCTCGGCCACCCTGACCCCGATGCGGCGCGTCCACGGACCCAAGACCGATGGTCTGCTCCGCCACGTGGCTGTGTGGACCGGGGCGCATTTGGCCCTCCAGGTGGTGATGGAGGGCTTTGCCCCAGCGCTGGGGCAAGATGCCTGGCCCCAGCTTTTGCTGCCTTCTCCCCCCACAAGCCCCATTAATGGCTGGCCCACTCCCCGGTGGCCTTCGCCAGTCGCCCCCCACCCTGCCCCCTCTCCAGCGCCACCTTATCTCCTGCCAGGATCTTATTAGCTGTGTTTACATGGCCAGGATGTCAAGCGATTAATTTTTAATGGCTTGGCTTATTGCATGTTTGAATGGTTTATTGAGTAATTCCCACATCTTAAGATTAATTCCCCCTCGAGTTTGGGAGGACTGGCGAGCGGCACATTAATCAGGCCCTGGGAATGGCGGGGGGGGGGGGCATCCATCAATCGCCCCTGCCAGGGGAGAGCCGTGTCGGAGTGCCGCAAGGTACGTGGAGGTGAGGGGCAAGGAGTAATTAAGACCAGCTCGGCTCCATGCAGATCCGGAGGCGGCTGACACTGCAGCCGTCCTCTCTGTTCCCGGCTGGACGCTAATTGGGAAACGCGCCGCTCAAAGTTTTTCTGCTTCTGCCTAAAGGGCAGCAAGGAGGGAGCGGCCTGTCGGGATCGTGGCCTGAGCCGTCGGCGGGTCCTGCCGGGGCTGCGCGATTCGGGCCGGCCCCTTGCTTGGCCCCGCAGCTTTCCTTTGGCCTCCCACGTTTCAGGGGCTCCCCGGCTTCCGTGCGGGTTTTCTGCCCTCCTCAGGCTTTGATCCTCGGGGAAGAGCCTCAGGCGAACACACCCTGGCTTTTTGGGTGCTTGGCCCCACCCCTTTCCTTTGGCCCCGCCCACCACCTAGACGTGGCCCCCGAGGGCTGCTCTGGAGAGGAAGGGGGCCCTCAGACTGAACACGGGGCTGCACCCCCACTGGGAACGGATCCGCTGTGCCTGGGAGGAGACGGCGGGGCGGGAAGGGATGGTGAGGGGCTGCTTGGGGGATTGCCATGCGGAAAGGACGGAGATGTCCGATGGCTGCCTGAGAGGGAATCCGCCCTGGGCCCTTCTTGCCCAGGACCGGTGGTGCCTTTGGGAGTTTCCCCACACTTATTTGGGGGTCAAACCAGGCAGACGTGGCTTATAGGCAAGGGTTTGATCCAGAGTCCGGCCCCCATGGTCTAGAGACAAGGCCAACTGAAACAGGCGTACAGAAAACAAGCCGGAACTTGTAGTGGGTCATATTTCTTGCCCTTGGCTGCCTTTTCCAGTCCCGCCGCAGGAATTATCCTCGGAAGACCTGCCTGTCGGAGGCATGCGGTCGGGAAAACCGCATCCAGAGCCAGCAGGAGGTTCTCCGCCGTGTTTATTTGCAGACTGACGTGGGAATGGAACGCACATGGAAAACATTCCCATGGAACGCACACAGATTCCACATGGCTCGATCGATCCATTTTTAGGGCGAGGGGAACCCGTCTTCGTTCCCTGCACCGTGGTCTTTTGTGCCGCTGCTTAAGCTGTGCTTCGCTGCCCTTAAAAACAAGCCTTGACGTTTTGCTTGCACAGATGAACGGCCTCCACAGAGGGTCCTAGCGACTTGCAGTTAGGCAGAGTTTATTAGCTTGCCTTGATGGACCGTGTGGTTGTCCGGAAGGACCTCTGTTTTTGCACTTATTAAAAATGCAGCGCTTAACCTTTAATGTCTAAGTGTCGACTTGAGATAATCTCGTATATAATTAAGAGCTGGGTTTTTGGTGCTTGAATTGCTTTGCGACATAACACACCTATTTTCGCACTTGACTTCTCAATTTAATTCCCACTTAGGTTAGCGTTTCTCGGGGGTGTCGGTCTGCTCCAGGTAGAACGTCATTTAATTTCCTCCCCCGACTCTGACATACAAGCTGGTGGAGCGTCTCCATGAGTTTCTTGTTCCGCAAGGACTTCTGCTAGGAAAATCTATGGAGATGCTTTCTGATGAGCGGTCCGACTCTGAGTGAAGCAGCGGGTCCAGCTCGAGGCAGAAGCGCCCTAGGCGTGGGGGCCATCAGCCACCCCCCAAGACATGCCCGCCGTCGCTGGCTCGTCTGTTTCATAATCCCTTTTCCGGTGGTGTTAAACCTCCATGCATGTGGGCCAACTCCGTCCTGCTTTGCATCGCAACCCAGTGCTCTCCGGATCCCAGGAGGCTGCTCCCACTTCTGGCAAATTCTCTGGTGATTTCCCAGCTGTTGAATGGTCCTCAGGAAGAGCTGGCAGATGTTTGGGACCAACTCCCAGAAGCTCCGGCTGGCTTGGCCAAAGCTCTGGGCTCCTGGAGCCGATGCTCCCGCCCAGCCCGGTTTTGAGTGTCTTGAGCCCCGCCGGGGTGGGGCTGCTCGGTGGGTGCCCAGGCGTTCCTGCCCCGGAAGCCGGCCCGGCCCGTGCGATGCCCTGCTTGGCTCAGAAGGCAGCGGCGCTCCTGCGCAGCCAAGACGCGCAGGGAGCGGCGATCGATCCTGCGCTCGGCACAGGCCGGGTGACGCAGAGAGATGAAGCAGATGCCGTTTGAGAAGGGCGGGATCGATACCTGGCGAGTGGCCAGCGGTGGTGTCTGGCCGAGCATGATTGATTTCGCTCCCTCTCCTTTTCCTCTTTTGAAGGAGCCGGTGCCACGAGAAGGAGGTTATTTAGGAGCTGGAATTTGTAGCTCGTGTCTGATGAGAGCCTCCCACCCAAGCGGTGCGAAGTCCTTTCCCTTTAGGTGGCACTGTGGAGGATGCGCGCTCTATTAAAGCGTCTGTGGGTGGCCATAAATCGACGTGCGGGAGGTACAAGCGCCCTCTCCCCTTTTGGAGCCCAGGAGAATTTTCCTCTCAAAAGCAGCCCCCCCTTTTTTTAAAGCGAGAGAAATTGAACCCGCTGCTCCAGCCAGGCCCGAGCCGCTCTCTGGATCACCTGGAGGACCGAGAGCGAGTTCATTTATGGCCCCACGCCCCGTTCCTCAAGCAGTGCTCTTGCTCCCCAGCTCTTGGGTAGCTTCTTCTCATTCTGGAAGGGTGCGCTGCCTCTCCGAAGGCCGCGGCGCAAGTGTTAATTGCTGGTGTTAATTGCTGGTGTTTCTCCCCGCCACCCGACTTCGGCTACCCTCGTTCTGGCTCACTACCTCCGGAATGGGGGTCCCGAGAACGTCTCTGGAATGAAAGCTGGCCCTTGGCTGAAGCAGGCTGCCAGTGGAGGGATCGGGGCCATCTTGTTTCACTTCCCTTTTACTAGCTGGCCATGGCTCTACACGCATGCACTTAGCGCATGTTCAGAGACACTCTTCCCGAGCCCAGGAAGGCAATGACTGGCACCATTCCCGCTCGCAAGTGGAGTCTGCGGGGCGCACGGCTTTGCTGGCCCATAAATGCCGGAAGATGGACTGCTTCCTAAAAGAGAATTTAATTACCTTATTATAGGACACTAACTGGGCACTGAGTTTTTCTTTTCTTTTTTAAAAAAGCGTTAATAAAGGAAAAATGAATTATCACCAACAATTAAAATTAATTACATTTTCTTCCACTTAATTAAATTATCCTTTAAATAGGGGCACTGGATACGTGAGGTTCTGGAGCGGCTTTTCAAAAAATGCAGGGTGTCTTCCAGAGAGAGGCAGGAGGAGGGCAGGGGAGGCAGCTCAGCCGTCCCTCGCTGGGGGGAGCAATGGGATGCGATGCCTTGGCAAAGAAGAGCGCCCCGCTTTGCCGCATCGGGGCCCACAGCAAGGGCCGCAGTGCGGAGAGGCCCCCTCGTGATCCCGGAAGGCTTTGCCGCTGCCCAGGGGCGTGGGGACTTGGCCTGGTGCAGCTCTCTCGCTCTCTCTGTCTCTTCTCCGCCCTCGCCCGGCTGCACCATCGTTCACTCTTCCTCTCCGCTTTCCTCTCTCTCTCTCTCTTCTGCTGCACTGCTTCTCTCTCCTCACACCTCACTCGCCGTTCTCTCTCTCCCGCCTCTGCCTGCCAGGGGAAGGGCAGCCTATTTTTCCAAGAGATCTGAACTGATTGCTTTTCAGATGCGGCCGAGAGCTGTCCACCTGTGCACGAACCCAGCACACCTGGCCTGAGGATCCTATCCCAGCACAAAAATGTCAGCAGCAGATGCGTGCGCACGACCAGGCCATGCTCCATCCACTGGAGCGTGGCTCCTCTTTCCCAAGAGCCCTTAACAACCAGAAGCCAGAAGTTGCGACGACCTCGCCTCCTTGGCTGAAAGTCACTCAGCACCACGTCGGGATGGAAGGATCCATCCATTCCGAATTTCCTGAACCTCAGGTGTAATTCACCAACTCCCTTCTGCAGCTTTCACTCCGGTTTGTCCTGAACATTGAAATCGTCGCTCATGTGCATTTTTGCGTGCTTCCCCTACCCCTCCCGATCACGTGCCGTCTCGCAACGGATTGTCCTACGGGTTTATTCCGACGGTCATCCTTTCCTACTACATCCACCGTTGTATGTGCCTTTGGATTGGAGAAGGCCGTCACAAACTTGGAGACGTGCACATTCTGAAGGATGGCTGCCTTTCTGCTTGTGTGGCCTCGGCAAGTTTGCCTCGCAAGCTTGAATAAATTTCTCCCCCATTCTGGGAGAAACACAACGGCACCCCAACCGCGCGGTTAGGGCTCCCGTGTCCTTCCCCATCTCCTGCAAAGCCTCACAAAATGAAACGTGATACTTACCCGAATTGAATCGAGCGACTCGTGCTTAATTCTCTTCCTCTGAAGGCCGACAGGACACCGCAGCGGACTTAACCGGTTTTGGCACTGCTGGGATCACAGGACCGTGGCTGCAGAAGGAACCTGTGCGGGGTGAAGGGGGTGTGTGTTTAATGGAGATGTTGACACACTCAGCTGCGAAGGCCTGTGGAGCGGAACGTCAAATTATTACTCGCCCAGCGGGGACTTCGTTGGGTAAGACGCTTCTGGAAACGAGGACGTCTCGTGATGATCCGCCACTCTGCACTGGCTCCGTACCGAACGAGCTGCCCTGGTTCTGGCGGCACAACAGGTGCATTCTGCCCCCTTTTTGCGCAATGAGTCGCTGTGGGCACCAGGACTTCTCACGGGGGGCTGGAGCTCTCCCGGTCCAGCCACCCATTTAAATTTGGGCATATGCTCATCGTGTATGAGGCCACTGTTCCCTCTAGGGAAACCTGCAGGCACCCACCTGGCCAGGCACACAAAGGCACCGGCCTGCGGAAAGATCCGGAGTCGGCGGTTCTGCCATACACCTAGCCAGGCCAGGGCACGTGCCGCTCAGCACCTGCCCCGGCTGGCAGCTACGCCCCGCAGGGTCTGTCCCGGCCCTTCCCGGAGGTGCAGCCGACCCTCACGAGGGCTGGGAGGCCCTGCGTGGGCCTATCCGGCAGGCGTCTCCCGCCTTCCCCGCCTCAGCCTTCCCGAGCTGCTTTGCATGGCCAGCCAGCGGAGGCTGTTTGACCTCCCCGTTCTTGGCCGTAATGACTGTTATCCCAGATAATCGCTTTGAAATAACTCCGGGTCCTCATGCATCTTTCAGCAATTTTGCCCCATTTATCTGTGTGCAGACCTCTGCCTGGAAAGCAGAGGTCTTTCCCGGCTGATGGATTTTCCCCTCTCTCTCACACAAGAAGTCCTCTGCCACGTCTCTCCGTGAAGGGGTCCCCGTATCATTTGCCGCAATGATTTTGCGGTGGGGAGCTGCGCGATTCGAGGCCTGTCTGGGTTCTCCATTATGTGCACCAAAAGAAACGAAACAAAAACATACATGCGGAATAAGATACAACAAACGATAGAAATGCTTTTTGCAGAACGCACCAAACTAATACGGCGTTAACGGATCATGACAACAGGGTGACTTGAAAACGTGGCCATCGCCCCCCCCGCCCCCCGCACTTGGTGCATTCTGCAATGGGGTGAGGGGCAGGAGACGCCCACGACCCTTTCCTCCTCGTGAAACAAAGCAGAGGCAGCCGTGCCGAAAGG
Organism: Varanus salvator macromaculatus; assembly: GCA_023646645.1. Lineage (NCBI taxonomy): Eukaryota > Metazoa > Chordata > Lepidosauria > Squamata > Varanidae > Varanus > Varanus salvator. The sequence continues at coordinate 13,002,849 of JAIXND010000800.1, read as the reverse complement.
TCCTGGAGCTCGCAGGAGGCACGGCCTTGCTGGAGAATATTCCCCCCGCAACGGTCCTGGAGACCTCAGGCGGGGTCTTGGTCCCCAGGCCTCATAGGATAGATTAAAGCCAGCAGAAGCCTGCTCTCTCGCTCCCCCATCCCCTTTCGCCTGCAGATGATGGAGGGGGGGGGGGACCGACAGACAAGAAAGAGCCAAGCTGAACTCAGTGGAATTAAGACATCTCTTTGATGATAAAGACCATTTCATCTTCGAGTCTCTTTGCTTTGAGTTTGTCCTACAGTGTTTTTCTGTGGCTCATTCATATATGTATATATAATGTCGGCAAGCCATTCATCAAATCGGAGAACTTGGTGTGCGCTCTTCCTTTCTAGTTCTCCTTTCTAGTTCTCCTTTCTAAAACCCACAAATCTAAGCTGTTTTTGAGAAGAAAAGTCCTTTGTCTGGCAGACACACGACCTCCAACAGATCTTGCAGGGCGCCCTTGGAGAGCATATGCCCCAAGCGCTGCAGCCATCGGGTACCACCGTCTGTCACTTTTTAAATCCTTGGCTTGCGATCCCCACGCCCCTTTAGCTTTAATAAATGGGGCACAGGCTGCCAGCATTTCCGAATTCTCAAATGGGCAACGTTACACCTTTCCCCTGATCCTGCCTTTGAGCGGGGACTAAATTTAGGTGGGACCGAGTGGCGAAATGTGCCAGGAAAGGAGGAGGGAATTAGCGGGAAGCTGCTATGAGTGATGCGGCCCAGAAAACCGGTCCAGGGGCTGACGGGAGCTGGTGGGGGGGCTTCTCCGCAGGGCAAGCGACTCGGTTCCCCGGGAGGTTTTGACTTCTATAGCACAGGCGCAGAAACCCTCCATCTCGGGGCCAAATCCCAACGGGGAGGAGCTCTCGGGGGCCACACACAGGGTGGGCGGGGCCAAAGGCAAGGGGGTGGAGCCAGAAGGCCTAGCGGCCTACTTTAGCTGCTCCACGCTTTTCTCGCCAACAGCCGAGCGCCAGCAGAGCCTCCGCAGACGGGGAAACGCTGCACGAGAGCCGAAGGGCACTGAGAGGCGGGCTGTCGGGGGAAGTGAGGTGGCGTGGCCGTGGGGGAAGCCTCAGGGGGCAGGACGGTGGATCTAGGCAGGCCTGATTTATATCCCGGCCCTTCAGCCTCCCTCCCTCCCTCCCTCCCTGGCTTCCATGCTGTCCCATTTCTTGGCACGGCCAATTTTCTCTCCTTCCACATGGCTGATCGCTTCAAAGCTGCCCGCTCACCGGAAGTTCGGAGACCCCCTTGCTCCGCTACGGGGAGGCTGACCTGTCCTCCGCTCTTGCCGGGGCTGAAGGAACCCGCGGGGCCTCGGCGGCGGTGGCGAGCGCGCCCAGGCCTGGCTTCCCCGGGCAGCTGGAGGAAAAAACCCTCTGCCACACTTGTTTTGCTGTCCCGGCGAAAACATGCTCTCCTGCAGAGCGGCAGGCCAGGAAGGTTGCAGTCGTCCTCCTGCATGCCATCTTCGTGTTTTCCCTGAGCTGGTTCTGTTCTCCCAAGCTTTATTTTTTAATGAAATCATGCAGCACTTCAAAGTGCATGGAAGGAATGAACGGGGAGACGGTTTTAATGCACCTTGTTTCGTGGCCTTCCTTTTTCCTTCCTGATTTTGAAAAAGTTCTTCCCAGTTCTCCCTTGCCACTGTCTGCATCTTGAACTTAAAACAAACAGAGCGAGTCAGAAGGGGCCTCCCGGGCCATCTAGTCTGACCCCCTTGCTGAAGTCAGGTGCCTTTAAAGGTAGCTTTGCACATCCCTGAGGTGGTCGGATCTTTTAGGTGTTTCTCTCTCTCCCTGCAGGCCGGCATGTTGCAGAGGAGAAGACTCTACGCAGCCCTGTGATCTGGGGAAGTCTGTGCTGAGAGGCCAGGTGAGCCAACCCTCCCATTATAGGATGAGACCCTGAATGTGAGAGCCATGGAGGTGGGGAAGAGGGCACCCCAAGCCGTCACGGGGCCCCGGGCGCATTAGGGCGATGCAGGATGCAAACGTGTCCTGGAAGGGATTTGGGCAACAGTGAGGGCTAGAAGCTTGAATCAGTGACGTAGTGCGGGAAGCCAACATAGATCACACCAGCAAGACACCCCCTCCCGCCAGCCACTTTCCTCTTGAGAAGCCGATGCCGCTTCCACTTCTGTGCCAATAGGCCGGGCGGGGGGTGGGGGGGATGGCGGGCCAGGCTCCGGTGCGGCCATTTTGTTCCCGCTGAGAGTGGTTTACGCTCCGCCGTTCCCTGCATTGCCGCGCTCAGAAAATGGAGCGCCTTGCGCGGCTCTGCTGGGGGCGAGGCGGGCAGATCGCGCGTGTGCTGCACGTTCTCGGGGCCCGGAAACCAGGGCGGCGTTTTGCCCCGTCCCGGCGGAATTGGGTGTTTTGGAGACAGGCACCTGCGAGTTCGGGGTTCGGCTGCGCGTGCCCGCGGCGGATGCAAGAGGCGCTCTCGACCCGCGCCTCCCTCTTGGGAAGGGGCGCCCCCGCGCCGCCCCCCATCCCCGCCGGGCGCGGGAAGCGTCGCCACGGGGCGGCCGCCCAGCCCGCCTGCGCCTCCGCCCCGCCCCGCCCCGCCCCCGGCAGGCGCGGCCTGTCCCGCCCCGGGGCCCTCGGCGGCCGCCGCGCTCGGCAGGTTCCCGGGCGCCCCCGCCCCGGCCCCGGCCCCGGCCCCGGCCCCGGGCTGGCGAGGCGGGCGCGTCCCCGGCGCCCCTTCCGGGCAGGCCCGCTGCGGAGGGAGCCCCGGCGCGCCCCGCGCCTCGCCGCGGGAGCCCGGAGGCCGAGGGAGCCCCGCGGCCCAGGAAGGCCCCGGGGCAGAGCGGGCCCTCGGCGCTCGGGCGGCGGCGCCCCAGAGGCGCCCCGGGGTCCCGGCTCAGCGCGCCCCCGCCCAGGCAGCCCCTGCGCCGCACGCACCCCTCCGCTGCTGGGCCCGGGAAAGCCGCGGCGCTGCCCGGGCTGCCTTGGCGCTCCTGACGACGGGCGTGCTGCCCGTCCGGGAGGAGCGGCCCCGCGGGCTCCCGCTCAGGTTGGCGGTGGCACCTGGCAGCCCGCGAGCGGCGGCTCTGCGCGCATCTGGGTGCGGGCAGGGCAGGGGTCACGCGTGCCCGTGCATCTCTAAAGCGAACAGCGAAGCGAGAGCGGCAAGAGCACGAGTGTCTCTGGGAGACGCGCACGGATGCGCCTGCGCAGACTCGGAGCCCGCAAGATGCTCCAGGCACCGAGGGGGATGCAGACGGCCTCCTGCGGGGCTCTCCCGCTTGTCTGTGACCCGCTCTTGATGCTGCGGCGGCTCAAGGCGGAGCTGGCGGAGGACGTGGCAGGCAGCCGCACCGAGACGCCGCGCGTGCTCTGCTGCCAAAGCGATGCCCTTTGCCCACGATCCCCCTCATTGCCTTTGTCAGGACGGCAGATGCTTGTGTCAGGAGAGAGCTGCCGGCCGCGGAACCGGCACGGCGCTGGCCCTGGGCGGAGGGATGGCTGGTTATCCACCAGCGGGAGCCTTGGGCCTCTCCGTGGCCCCCTCCCGCTTGCACAGTGAGCATCGGTGCATCCGCAGGGCAGCTGTCGGCTCGGCTTAGAGAGACGTTCCGGGGTGGCGGAGGGGGCTCCGCGAGAAGCGGGGACGCCCGGGGAGGAGGCCTTGCGTCGGCCGGCTGCCGCCGCCTTCTGCTAAGTCTGTTCTGAGACTTCCCCATGCTCCTTGAGCCCAGAGCCGGTGCGTACAGGGCCGGAGGAAATGATACATCCCCACACCGCTGCACCACGGCGAGCGCTTTGTCCTGAGCGATGGTCGGTTCGTGCTCACTTCCTGTGCCAAAGATCTAGTCTGCCGGAGGCGAAAACTGGTAGGAGCGGTTTGTGGACACGCGGCCGTGCCACTTCTCGCTGGAGCGGGGAACGAGACCCCCGGAAGTCTGGCCTGGCAATGGGCCCTTGCGCCTGGCTACCGACCAGCCCTGCATTTCCGGGCTCCCCGGGGGTCGTAGCTGGGGGCTGCTCACGGTGGGCTGCACAGAGCCAACTTTCCATTCCGCCCCAACCAAGAACTGGAGGCTTCCGCTTCAGGGAAAGGGTCGTGGCTGCAGAGCGGAGGTCCTGTGTTGCGTGCCGAGGCTCCGGTTCCATACGGGGCCTCTCCCAGTATGGCTGGGAAACCTCCGTGTCGTTACGGAGGGGGAGAAACTGCTGCCAGGCTGTGTTGGGCTGGATCGGTGCGGATCCAGCACGGCTTTATTGCAAAGCTTTTGCAGTGGGGAACGGGCGCCAAGCAGAAGCCGTCGTAATGGATTCCTGTGCCGACAGCCGTATAGCGCTCTGACTCGGTGAAATATTTTTAAATGACAGGGAACGCCAAGTCGAATATGACAGCTTTAAAAAATTCACCTCCCCCCACCTCTTTTCTGTAAGAAAATCCTGCAGAACTAAACTTCAAAGCGAGTTTAGGGTGCAAGTCTCTAGGCTAGGCCTGCGTATTTTTACTCTTTATTTTTAATAAGACAACGAATGGGGCCGATCATGCATGGCTTAATAAATATTTATGCCACCGTGAGAATTCATGATGGAAATAAATAGCAGTTATTTTCTTCGCTTAGGACAGAAAATGTTTCTGAAGTGGAATTGAATGCGTGATTTATACATCCAGGAAGGATGTAATTAGATTTATAATAAACAGGTGTTTACATCCTTATCAACAGTGTAATGATGTCATAACAAGGAAATGGGGGTAAGGAAACATCTATAGACGCTCGCGTCACGCGGATGGGCTGAGTGCTTGGCTTGGCTGTAATTCCTCCCGAAAGGGGCCTGGAGCGTCGCGAGCTCCTTGGGGGAGGCTCCGCTCGCCAGCAGCCGTGGCAGACACAGCGGAGGGCCGGCTGGGCCTGCAGTCGCCGCGCCGCCTGTCCTTTTAGTGGAGGGACACCTGGGCCACCTTTTTCACCTTAGGGGTGCGTATCATGGGGGCCCTGCTCTCCCACATCCAGCTCAGGTCCTTTATGACCAACCCCGGTTGCTTTTCTCTTTCAGGACATGCACAGAAAGGAGAAGGGCCCAGCTGCCGGACCTCCCTCTTGCCACATCCTGCTCCACAAGCCGCTGTTGCTTCTGAAGGTGCCGCCAGGTATGAGCTTCTGCAAATGCGTCTTTCAGGCAACCGTCCATCTCTGTGCAGTGGCCACTGGGCGCGTGGTGGCAATAACGGTGCTCTTGTTCGGGTCTGTGGCTTCCCCTTCGTTGTGTGACCATTAAAACCAGTCACTGACCCCAGGCCCATCCCTGGCCAGTCCAGGGCCTGCTGGAATCCCTGAACAGCCGTGGCTGCCAGTCAGTGTTGGCAACACCAGCCTAGTGGGACGGGCAGCTTGGCTCTGTGTCTGTCAATCTGGGTTTGGGGAGGCTCCGCGAGACAGAGAGGTCCGAGTTGAGGGCTGAGCCGGCAGGGCTTTGCTGATGCTTTCCAGGCCCCGCCTGGGACTCCCTGTGGTCGGCCGAGTACCCCAGCAGCTCCCTGTTGTCATCTCCGTTGCCCTCTGCTCGCTCCCCAGCCGATCCAACTGGTGCAGCCCACTAATTTATTCAGAAAGATGGTGTGAGTCGCCTGCATGAGGCAGGGGTGCCAGCTCGTGATGAATAATCCTTCAAATTTGGGAAGGTTTCAGACTAGGATGGCTGAAGCCTGCCTCCCTCCTGTCTACCCCCTCTGGTTGCGCGCGCGCGCGCGCGTGTGTGTGTGTGCAAGCGTGCATTTTGTCACTTGCTGACAGCTTGATGAAAAGCATTCAGGAGGGATGTGTTCAAGATGCCTTCCTGGAGAAGGATGGTGGCGGGGGGGGGCAGGGGGAGGAAGAAAAAAGAGCCCAGAGTGATGGGTTGACGCATCGCTGGCATCTCGGCGCTCCAGTTGCCTTGTCTTTGGTATTTCTGGCTTCTGGTGCTGAACGCAGCTCCCTGTCGCCACTCACCCATTTGATTTGCGCTTAAGCCAAGTGGGGAGGACAACCAAATGAGGCCTCAGCAAGTTCTGTGTGCTGTGAGCGCATCGCCTGGACAAAGCCACGGGGTGCTGCGCGGCTGGGCAGTGCGGAGCGGCTCTCCTCCACCTCCGTTGGTGGTTCCCCCCGGGGAATGCGTTGGTGCTGAGCGGAAGCGCCCCTTCCTTGCAACACGGAGCCGCTTGCATGCGGCGACTTGGGTGTGGGGAGGCATTGCAGAACCTCTGAGAAAGTGAGAGGAAGGTGAAGCGGGGCCAGTGCTTGTTTTCCCCACTGTGGGAGAGTCTCATTTCTCTTCGAGGTCAGTTTCCCACCCAGCAGATTCCAGAATAAGGGTGGGCAGCGGAGCTTCCAGCCCCTGCCCTCCCTCGGAACTGGCTTCGCAATGGGACCATGCTGGATGAGTTGTGTTGTTGGGTCCTTGATGGGACGCGATTGCTTGGGGCGTCTTTCTCCTCTGCGCCGGGTGATGATGGCCTTTTGGCATCCTGCAGCTGCTCAGATCGGGCCGAGTGCTGGCTGCCTTGCGACGTGACACAAAGCCCATCTGGAAGGATGGCAGCACTTCTGAAGTGGTGAAGCCTTTTAAAGCGATTGTTGAACGAGCAGAAGATGGGCGATGAAAATAGGAATGGGAATGCCTCTCCCTGCCCGCGGCCCCCGCATTGGGGGGCTGTGGGGATTGTGGAGCTGGGGAAAGCAAGATGTGCACCGTCGTCGTGGCAGAACTGGGGGCGGTGAGACTGCGGGCCATCAGGCGCACCGGGCGTTGCGAGGGGTCTCGGCGGAGTGAAGCGTGTGTCCCACGTGTGCCGGGGATTTTCTGCACCATTAAAGGACAGTTAATCTTCACGCTCTGGAGTAGCCCAGAGTCTGGAGGGGGGGCTCTTCCCCTCCCCACTTTTCATGCGAGTGCAGAGAGAAGAGAGGGACTCGTGGCCTTCTCCTGACACCGTCACCACCCACCTCTTCCTCTTCCTCTTCCTCGTGCTGCTGCTTCCCTCTTGCTGGTATCGCGAGGGAATGCGACAGGAGTTGAGGTCCGGGTGTTTGGCCTCCAGCACGTCCTGGAGATGAGGCACGTCTTGGGGTCTGTGCCCGCTCTCATCCTGCGAGCCCAGCCTGGCCAAGAGAAGAGAGGCTGCCGCCGTGGGCCCCCCTGGAGGTCCCTCACGAGGCCCCTTTCCTGCCCACCTGGCCTCGCCGGCACACCTGCGAGGGAGCGAGAGGAGCCGCCTCCCCCAACTCGCTTCCTCCCCCCCCCACGCCTGTTGAATGTCATCGTCATGCCGCGTTCTCACCAAAGGCAGAGGCGTCTGTCTCTGGAATTATTTCTGCAATCTCTGGCACTGATATCTCTCCCTTTGCAGGAGCCATGGCTAAAAATAGCTCCCCCCCGCCCGGGCGGCACTCATTTGTACCGCACACGGCCGCCCGCCTCCTCCGGCTGCTGGGTCCCCTCCTTGTGCCTTCTGGTTCCGCGGGGCGTGTGCATGTGGCCTCGACTCCCGCCAGCAGGAACGCGTGGCCGGAGGGGGCCACGTCCCTCCCGCCCTGCCCCGTGCTCAGGCGCATCCGGCCGGGCAGAGCAGAGCTGGAAGGACTGGAGCCTCTCCGAGGCCAAGCAGCTGTGGGGAGCAGCGCATCCACGGCTGGGCAGGCCAGAGGCAAACGGGGAGTGGCCGGAATACCAGAGCGCCGTCAGCTGCGGCCTCAGACGCTTGCGGTCTCTGGGGGGCACTGCGGCCTGACAGCCAGCCTGGCGTGGCTTCCAGGGATCTGTGCTCCGGCTGCCCTCGGCCAGGAAGCGCGCCGGGTCACCTTGCGCCGCCGCCGCTGTGAGGATAAACCGGGGCCTCCGTGCAGAAGGAAGGAAGGCTGGGTGAGGCTTTTCCCCCTCGCCCAGCTTATCTCACACTCAATTGGCTTTTGCGCCTGCCTCAGCTGACTGACAGCGCTTCTCCGGGGACCGGGGAGCAGCGCATCCCCTGAGGCGCATGAGAAGTGCTAAACACGCGGATCCGATCGGATCGCCCTGGTCTGGAGCGTTTGCCTTGCGTCCATGCATTGCTGCAGAGCTGTCAAGGCTGCCTCTCGCCAGGCTGCTCCGCCGCGGCTTCCGGGGAACACGGCACGGGGGGGGGGGCAGCCCGTGTGCTGGTGGGCCGGCCAAGCCGCCCGTTCTCCACGCCTGGTCTGCACCAGGCGGTCCAACGGCCTCTGGCCAAGAGCGCCATTCCGCTTCAGAGGACCCTGGGGGGCTTCCCATGGAGCTGCGGGGGCCGTGCGCCCACCCCGGCTTGGCCTGAACTCGAAAGGTGCTCTCCGGAAGAGGTGCGGTACCACGGACAGCTCCTCCAGAAGTCCAGGGTGAAACTCGGAACGAGCCTGCCGCTCCGCTGACGTTGGGACCGTGCGCCTCCGCTGGGGCCGTGCGTGGCGGTGGCACAGGGCCCGAGGCAAAGGGGCGGGGCCAGACCCAGGGGGCGGGGCCTGGGTGGACACACCTGCAGCGCCATGCCGTTTCAAGCGGCTCCTGCCGCTCGGCAAGCCTCCGGAAAGGGTAGGAAGGGGGCGAGCCTGGGAAGGCCCTGAAAGACTGGCCGTGGCGAAGCGGGCACCACCGCGGAGGCCCGGCGACCTGGGTGCGCGAGGGGGACGTCCGGCTCGCTGCAGCCCGAGAGCCCGGCCCACGGAGAGGGGAAGGCGCCCGGCCGCCGTCGCCCAGAGCCGAAGGGCCTCCCCTCCACCAGCCAGACACGGGCCGTAATGAAATGCTAGTCACACGCCGTAATGAACTGCTGTGAGAACTCTCTTTTTCCAGCGCTCCCAGCAAATTAGATCTGGATTATTGGAGCAATGAGAATTGAACGATCGGAGATGTTATCAAGGGGGATCGGCGGCCTGGTTCCCGCGCTTTACGGCCCCGAGCTGCGTGTGTTTAATTACCTGGTATTAAAACACTCCCGTCCCCAACAAAACGAGCAAACAAGCCGGGACCGCTGACACAGATCCGTAGCGCCGCGTGCAGCCCGGAGGGAAGCCCGGCCCGGCCCCGGCCCCGGCCCCGGCCGTCCCGGGAGTGGGCTGCGGCGGCACGGGAGGCGAAGGCTGCAGAAGACACGAGGCGGCGGAGGAAGGCCGGCTGGGACGCCTCCGCAGGGGCGGGGGAAATCGGCTTGAACGGACGGCTGGGGGTCCTTGCGGACGGCGTCGCCCCCCGCGAGTCTGCAAGGGGCACCATCTCAGGCGGAAAGCGGAGGCGGCTTAGGACCCGACCTGGCCCGACTCATCCGAGCTTCTCCTCCCAAAACACGTTTGCTTTCGGCACCCACCCCTGGAAGCCTCCCTGGAACACGGGCTGCAGTTTCAGGGCGGGGCACTCTGCACATGCTCAGGCACTCATGTTCCACACGCTTCTCCCCGCGTACTGCCCCCGAGGCACAGGGAACGGGGCTGCTTGCCGTGCCCCCCCCGGATCACGCCCGCCCTCTGAGGAACGCCTTCGCCCGGCATCTCGGGTTCGCTGCCAGGCCAACACGATTCCGCCTGAGAGTGAAGCTCCGTCTCCGGCGCCCTTCGCTCGCACGCGCGTGTCTGAGGAGGCGGAGCGCCATCTTTCATCCTGACCCCGTTCCCCGGACTGACGGGAACGGATGAGTTCATAAACTGCCGGGGAAATTTAGGGAAACTGCGAGCTGCGTGTCCATTGCTCTGTTGTCCCAATTTCTCCGGAAGGCTTCTGATCAATCCCGCGCACAGCGTGCTTCTGATTACGCCCCCGGATGTCTCTCCCGCCGCGAGCTGGGATGGGAACTCGGGCGGGCAGGAGGGTCGGATTGGCTGCTAACCAGGGATGGGACCAGGTCACGCCCCCCGCAGATCGCGCCCCCCGCTCGCCCCCGTACCCGCACTCCTGTCCCCGACGCGTGGCTGCCTGGGCTGAACCGACTCAAAAAGGCAACCCAGCCGTCGTCTTTGAATCATACGTTTGTATGGAGAGGCAGCGTGGCACAGTGGTTAGAGTGTTGGCGCAGGACTGGGGAGGCACGGGCCCTAGTCTCCGCTCAGCCATGAGCCTCCCTGGGTGACTGTGGCCCAGTTGGTCGCTCGCAGCCTGGCCCACCTCACAGGGTGGTTGTAAGGATCAAATGGCGTGGAGGAGCACTCAGAGCTGGCTTGGGTGCTTTGCATGGGCAAAAGGAAGCAAATGACAACGGCTGTGCCGTTCAGAGTATCCGAGCAGGCGTGGCGGCTTGTCTTTTGCGCATGCCGCGTGCCTTGCTCCTGGCTCCGGGTGCAAATCGGGGCTTGCAGAGCCCCCCATCACCCAACCCACTGACACCCCCTCTGGGTTGCCCCCCATCATGCCAGTCTCCGGCTCGGTGTCGCTCCCTGTGCCCCCTCCCCACGGCCGGCCGGTGGGGTCGGGAACAGATTTAGAATCCAAGCCCATCAGTGAAGAACAAGCAGATTCAATTAAACATAACCTTCCCCTCAGCAAGAAAATAAAGCGCATTCTCCTGATAGAACAATTAGTATTTACCACCCCGCCCCTCGGTCTTTTGTTCTCTCCTCCACCCTCCGCCCCCTTTCCCTTTTTAATGCGGTTCCTTTTATTGTCTCTGACTTGGAACAAGCGCCACTGATTTCTACAAATTAGCAGGAGGCGTGGGGGAGGGGGAGGGGGAGGCGGGAGCAGGAACTACATTTCCCATCTGCAAAGGGTCCCCGTGCCCTGCCTGGGGGCGGCACCTTCCATTTGTGTGGGGTGGGCGTGGGGAGCGAGATTGGGATGGGGGGGCATCTCGCATCTCGGTGGAGAGCCGGGCCCACCGTCGTCCCCACAGCTGGTCCAGCATAAGGCGGAGTGGGGGGGGGCTGGCTGGGGGGGCGGCACCCGTGGCCGCAGCACCCCTGCCCTCCTGCTCGCCTGCCTGCTCCCTCTGTGGGGCGCACGCATCGCGCCAGGAGCAGCGCCAAAGTCTGGCACAGTCGGGTGTCTGCCAAGGCCTGTGCCAAGGGGGGTCCCCAGCACGAGCGGCCCCTCCTTGCTGCGGCCCCTTCACTCCCCCCCCGTCTTGGCTGGGCAACGGGTGGGGGAGGGGAGGGGGAGGCCCCACGGAATTGGGGCCAGTGTGGCTGGGCTGCGCAAGAGCTGGTCCTCCAGCTCCCCCCCCGCGGCCACCGGGCCGAATCGGGGCCGAATCACCACTCTAGGGGGGGATCTGTGCGCCTCTGGGGGGAGCTGCCCCCGTGGGGCGGCCAAGCGGCTTGTGCATGGCCCCCGTTCGCTCAGGAACCCCGGGGCAAGGGGCAGCTCCCCACCAGCCCCCTCCGCACGGGAGCCCCATCGAAGGGGCAGGACGCGTGGGGGGAGGGGAGCGGGGGGCTTCTCCCCCGGAACGAAACGGCAAGCAACATGGGGTGGGGGGGAGGCAGGTGTGGGAGGATTTTGATTTCTAAAGTTCAGGTGGTCCCTGGTGTGACTTAGGAGAGAGGAGCTTTCTGTGGCCTGGCAGGGAGCCAAAGACCTCTGTTTGTTTGAACGTGATATAAAATACGATCTCTGTGGAAGCAGCTAATTCCCCCTGCGCGGACGGAGGAGGGCTCTCTCCCGGCGCTCGCGGAGATAAAATGTCACCCGCTAAGCCGGGGGGCCGGGAGTGCGGCGCGCGTTGGTGGCGGTGCCGCCTTCCCGAGCAGGGCGCTTAACCTTTTCGGCGGCGGTTGGCCCCTCTGGGCTGGGCAGGGCGACGACCTTGGACCCCGGGCGGCCGAGTCCCACGTCTCGCAGAGAAAGACACCGGAGAGCGCTTTCCGGTTGCGAGCCCGTGAGGTGCCGTGGTGAGACGGCTGGGGGACCCCGGAGATGCAGATTTTGAATACAGAAATACAAAATGCTCACAAATGCAGGGGGAAAAAATCCGGAATATATTCTGTGGGGAAAATCGCTTGCCAAAAATGTGCAGGGCAGACCAAAAATAAAGCATAAAAATAAAACGCACACATTACAGTGTTTGTTCCTAAGTTTAGTCTTTGAAATGCTGCCTGCACTTTTTCCTTCTCCCCGTTTGTCTTCTGGGGGCTTTGCAACGTGGTGACCCCGAGGGTCCGACTTCCGCAAGGTGCGTCTGTCGCCTCCAAAAGGAGTGGGGAGCCTGCTCATGGAGGCGCGAGGGGAGGGGCGCCGATGCGCCTGCAGGACCGTGGCACCTCGCCCCCGGAGCGGGATCCTTTGCATCGGCCCGGCTGGCTGGGCAGCAGGACTTGCAGCCCGGAGCACCTGGGGAGGCCAGGCCGCCCTCCTCTGTGCTCAGGTGATGCGCGCGCGCGGCCGGGCCACGTCTTCCACATGCAAGGCAAGGCCGCTTTGATGCGCTGCCCTGCAAAACGGAGCCAGCCCAGCGGCTTAGGGATGGCGGGCGGGCGGACGGACGGGCGGGTGCCACCTTTCCTCTGAGGGAAAAGCTACTTGCACTTGAAAAGTGTGCCATTAGACCCGCGTCCTCGGTGACACTTCCGATTAAGTCCCTTTCGCACAAGGCGATTGCTTGAGGCAGCGGGGGGGGGGGCTCCCCTGGGCCTCACACGCTCCCTGCCCTGGCTGGTCTTTTCCCAGGAAGCTGGCGAGGCCGAGTGCGGCCCCAGGGTGGCTTGCTTGGCGCTCATCCCGGTTGCCACAGGCGAGGCGCTAGGGCAGCCACGTTGCGGCTCAGCTGCTTCTGGGAGGGGGCCCGTTTTCCCCGCCAGGGTCCCGAAATCAAAGCCCGTGCTCTTCAGGAAGGCTGGGGAAAGGGCCCGTCCAGCATCCGGCAGAGGCCCCGGCAGGCCGGAGGCAGCCCTGCATTTGGGAGGCCGCGGGTGCCTCGTGCTGGGGGCACGGCCGTTTTGACCCCAGGGCTGGGGCCCAGCTCAGAGGCGGCCGGGGGGCCTGGGTCCCGCTTTGTGGGGTGTGTGGGCTGCCAGGTGTCTTGGGCTCTGCTCTCCGCGCTTGGGCAGAATTGGGTTTCATCAGGGCATGTGAGAAGGCCAGTCTGTGTGGGAAGTGCTTATTCATGCCGACGCACGTCAGGCCAAGCATAAATCTGTGCAAATCCGCCCCCCCCCCCAAAAAAAAGAAAACAGGCTACTGGTCAGGGGAGCCTGTGCCATGTCGGAAACGCGCATCCGTTGCTGAAGGGCCTCGCCGGCTCCGCAGGCATTGCGCTCTGCGACCCTCGGCAGATGCCTCGACTGCTCCTGCGCAGCATGCAGCGTCTTTCCAGAGGCCCCCCCCCCCCCCGCTGGTGTCTGCAGCCACTCCTGCCCCCAGGCCCTCCCCGGCCTCCCCTGCCCCTTCCCTTCCGCACGTGGCACGACGGGTCGAGTGTGGCGTGACGGACAGGTGGGCGGCGCGGACCCATTTCCTGGCACTGTCATCTTCCCGATCGGCATTTCCCCCATTTTGTCCCGACACAAAAACATAATCACATTATAATTATCACTTAATTAAAGCTGAGGAGATCAAAGCCACTTTAGACACATTAATGACATGTGAATGCCAGAAATTTCACCGGTTTCCAGAGTGGCCGCATTGTCGGTGCACGCCGTTTTTGAATTTTTATTTTAAATTGCCATCGTGTATGCAAAAGCGGTCTTTTCATTCCCTCTTTTTCTTTGCTTCTCTTGACGGATCAAGGATTTTTGAAGCCCCAACAGCTGTGGGGATTTACGCGCTGAGGAAAGGAAACATTCGGATGGATTATCAGAACAAGGGGAGGAGAGAAACTGGCACAGGCGGCACACACAGACACGGACATATATATAAAAGGAGGGAAATTAAATGTAAAGAGCAGATCTATGGAAGGGCCGGTCTCCAAAAATAGAAGGCCAGAAATAGCGCTTGGGTCGTTTCGGTTGCGTAAGACAGCCTTCCCCAACCAGGCACCCTCCGGGTGTGTTGGACTCCAGTGCACGCCATTCCATTGAGGAATGATGGGGGTTGTGTTCCAAACACATCTCGCGTGTGCCGTTGTGGAGAAAGCTGCCCAAGCCAGTGTTTCATTGAAAGGGCCGAAATAAGGAAGGGTCAATGACGGACACGGACTCCCCAGGAGTCTTGGGACGTTGGGTCTGCTCCCGGGTCGGAGAGGAGATGTGGGCAGCCTCCCGGGTGGGTGAAATTCTGACAGATTCGGGCAAATTTCACAAATTGTGCCTTCTGTGCAGATGTCCTTGGCCGTGCTGGTTCACATTCACGGAGGCTGCCGAGGCGCCCCAGGCCTGGAGCAGGCGGAGCCCCGGGTGAGCTGGGTGTCCCAACACCTGTGCATCCGGGCGTGGGGAGGGATAGGAGAACAGGTTGTCTGGGCAGGGTGGGCTGGTGATCAGCAACCGAGGCAACCAGGAACGAACCCGCAGCCCACTCTGGCCCAGTTGCTGCTGGCTCCAAATTCCATCTTCCCCAACCAACAGCCATACTTCCAGGCCCAGCAGCATGGAGTCCCGTGTTGAGGTTGCTGCTGAGTCGATGGACAACCTCTTTGGGTCCTTCCGAGTCCACATGTGCCCCGACGGCCGCGTTTTTTCCAGCCCGGACTGTGTGCGTCTTGCCCGCAAGCTCCCCCTGAGTCTTGGGGGGTGGTCTGCTGAAAAGCAGATGCTCCAGCCGCCCCCAGCCCCCAGGAGGTGCTCTCCCCCGGCCCTCTTCCATGGGTGAAGCCCACCCTGTGCCGGGAAGTCCTCGCCTGACTTCCATCTGCTTGCTCCAAGCCGCCTCCGACAGCTGAGCTGTTGCGTCCCCGAAGGCTCGGAGGCTTTCGGGGCCCGCACACTCCACCAAGCGCGGACACGAAGAGACTTCTCTCTCCCTTATAGAGGCATCCATCTGCCAACAGCCGGTAGGATCAATATGTCACCGTGAGTTATGGAGCACGATCATCCACTGGCTTTTGACAAGGTGTTAGACAACGAGTGTATAAACCCCGGGACGCGGTGGCGGCATTGATTTACGGAGGATAATTGGGAGGGAAAGGCGCCCTCCTCGCGCGGAGGACTCCCCCCGCCTGCCGCGCCGCCTCCCTTCGTTTTCGACCCGGGCTTGGCTTGCTGCGAGACTCTCTCGGGGTTGGCCCAGAGTGGGCCATGCTTGCCTTGAGGGGCTTTTCTGGGCCAGGAAATTTGCTACAGCCGGCAATGCTTGGGAGCGTTGCAGGAACGGGGGTTTCATGAGCATTTTTGGCGGAGCCTCCGCATCCAGAGGGCAGAGGATCCACTGCAGCAGGAGCCGGACCATGCAGGGAACTGCCTGTGGCCAAATTCAGTATCGGAGGAGGTTCCCAGGGTGGCACTGGGGCAGGACAAAGGCACCCCAAGGAGCCGGAGTGGGTCAGCGTAAAGCTCGTACAGCCAAGACTTTCCCGCCAGGCCCCATCTCTGGGCACTTCCGGGAAGGCCTTAAAAACTCCATTGGGCTCTGTCTGCCTCTTGAGGACGTTTCCTTGGACTGGGTTCTGGCTGGGTGTTTGTAGGGTGTCGCATATGCTGGTCTGAGCTGGTTGGTTGTTGGAAGGATGTTTGCGACTGCTACTTTTATGGATTTCTTGAAAACTCGCTTTGGTTTCCATTATGCGAGTTTCACTGCCGTGTGCTGCTTTGCGAGGGCCCGTGCCTTGAAAGGCGGCCAAGAAATATTTACAGCCCAGAATAATGCAGTATTGCTGGATGTAGCATTACTGCTTCAGGAAAGGGGTTTGCACTTCTCGGAGAGGGAAAAATGACGCCCAAAGGGCAGGAGTGTTTGGGTGCAGAGGGGGAGCGTGTGGCCACCTGTGGAAGGCTGGAGGGTTGGATCGGGGCTCTGCACGGTGGGGCACCCTGACCCGAACCGAGCCGGACTGTGGGGTCAGAGGGGCGGTGTCTGGGGTCTTAAGCAGATGCCCGAGGTGGCCCGTGCTGGGGCGTCCAACCCCTGGAGTCGCGCACTGTGGGGTCACAGCAGGCCAGATGCTAAGCTGCGGGGTGGCTTCCCAGGAGGGATGTGGGCCCGGCGATGCCCAGGCTGAGAGGAGCAGCTGCTGCAGCTGGCAGGGAGCATCTGCACACCGTAAAAGAGGGCAGCAGCTGGCAGGAGGCGGCGGTGGTGGCTGGCCAGGGTGCAAAGCTGCCAGGCACAGCCGAGGGTTTGCGCCGCCAAGGGTGGGTCACAGCAGGGCTTCTGGCCTTCCAAGCCCAGGCAGCCGGGGGCAAGACCGGCTCCTCCGAGGCGGGAAGCAGCCTCCGCAGCCTTCCCACACCAGAGCCCCAGATTCCGCCCGGAAGCACGCTCCTGCTGGAGTGCGTATCTGATTGCGAGCTTGGCTTTCCCCCCAGCGCCCCGTCTCCCCCCTCCTGCGTCCGGCCAGGAGGCTGTCCTGCGCCCGTCTTCCGGCGAGCCCTGCAGCGTCCCGTCGAATGTGGTTTGAATGAATGCGCATGCTCAAAACAGCTGCCCTGCCTTTCTTTGGATGTTCGTTCGGCCTCAATCTGCCTTGCGTGGACTGGAACGTCTGGGCGGGAGTGGCCTGGCCGTGAGGCACAGCCGCCTCCTCTCAGGGGCACGAGGAGGGCTCTGCCGGGCCCACCAGGGCCCGGGCCGGCCCAGCAGATCTTGCCGCTGCCTGAGGCAAAGGGCGAGAAGGCAGCTGCTCGACACGTGAGCCAGGTGGATGGGCAGACGAGCCCGGCTTTGACTCTGGTAGCGGCGAGCTCAGGGCATGGGGCAGGCTCATGGCACGTTGGGTCAGTCACTGACGCTCAGCCTGTCAGCTTACAAGGCTGCTGTGCGGAAAAGTAGGAGGAAGAGAATGGGCTTCAGCTGTCGGGCGGCAGTAAACGGTGATAAAGAAAGGCATATTTAAAGTGAGTCAATGTGCATCAGCTTGGGTTCCTTGGAGGGAAGGGGAGGGTATTAATACAATTAGGGATGTGTGACGCCACAAAACTCATGGACGTTCTCTGAATTTCATCTGGAAGCTCATTCCAAGTCGAGTCTGAACCGCATTGTCGGCTTCGCTCCCTCCACCCCTTCACAAATATCTATGCATATTGTCGCGAGTTTTTCCCCGCATGTACACAACGCACGCCTCTTTGAAATGTGTGCGTCCTTCGCACACTGGTGAAAGCTGACCTGTGGGTCTCTTCTTTAAAGTACACGTTTTTCCTGCTCGTTTGTCAGATTCATGTGGTCTCCACATGGGTCTGGTGTGCGATTCACACTGCAAGCTCACAAACGGGGGGGGGGGGGCTTGGACTGAAGATTGTGCCTGAACAAAGGGGTTTGATCCAGCGCAGGCACACTTGACAAAACTCCGATGGGGACAATGCAAAATGGATTTTCCATCTGCCCTTGACTGCCGTGACTCAGCCCCCATTCATCCCTGCTGCTCAAATGAAGAGAGAGCAGCCTTCCACTCCCCGCAGCCGGTTCCTAAGCAAGTTATCCTTCCAGCCGTACCCACTTTGTTCTCCTCTGGCAGTTCCAAAGCGGGCAGGTGTGAGCTGGAGCGCTCTTGGCCGGCTCCCAAGGATGCAGAGCCGTTCTGGGACCGCGTCCCTCGCCCGTCACGCGTGTGTGTTGCTGCCGCTTCTCCCGGCTGCCAAAATGGCTTCCGCTTTCCAGCGGCCGGAAGCCAATTGTGTGGGTTCTCATCAGCGCCTTGATAGCTGCAGCGTGCCGGCTGCCTGGCTGAGGCGAGCTGGTGCGCCGCGGAATGAGGGAGCGGGCGTGCCATGTGTGGGGGGCTGGTGGGCCCACACGCCGGCGGATATTGGGAGCAGCCTGTGCAGTTTCCTGGGCTTGGACTGGAGGCTTGACTTGTGAACTCCGAGCTGAGCAGGGCAGGCCTCTCTGAGAAATGGGGACGTTGGTTTGTTTGCGTGTTCCCTTATCGCCCACAAACCTGTGAGCAGGAGGAAGGGAGATGGTGACAGGGCAGAAAATAGACTTCAGAAGGGAGGGTGGGAAAGAGCTAGATTTTGGAAAGGAGTATGGGAAAAAGCAGATTTTCAGAGTGGCCGGGCAGGGGGCTGTGGGAACCAGCAAAACTTGAGCTCACCGAATTTCTCCAGGTTCCACCTCAAAGCTCCGATTTAAGTCTCTAATAGACTGCAAGCCTAATTTCCTTTTTTGCATGGGGATTCATAGGCCTGTCCATGCACATTTTCCAAAAGAGATGCATAGACTCTGCTCATCTTGTCCACATTCTGAAAAGTTTTCCTCTTCTCCAGCAAAGAAGTCCTTGTATTCCCAGAGACACTGAATTTTTTAAAAAGCTCTGGGCCATCGTTCACACTTCTGAGCAGAATCTTGGCTCCATGATCAAAGAATTGCCCCAGCTGGCCTGATTGGCATCCGCTTTTTATTCCACGTGGTGACAGCGGATCAGCGTCGGATTCCTGGCAGCGTGTGAGCGAGACCTCTAAGCCCCTCTCTGTCCTCTTGGCGGAAAAGCCGCGTGCTGTGCAGGGACCGAGCTGGCTTGGCCTGCTTCAAATGAAAGGTCCTCACCAAAGGACTTGGGTGTGTATAAATTGGCGGCAAACGTGATAAAATGGGGCGACTGGCTTCAGGGATGGCTTTGCCGCAATTCTGCCTCCGGCTGCAAGAGGGAAGAGGCTTTGTTGAGCGACTCAGGTGGCCTCACTAGTTGATGCTATAGGAGCCGGTGGCTGCAGAAACAGACTCCGTACCTTTAAGAAGCACCCACAGAGGGGCTGGGGCTTCCAGCCTTTATAAGGCTTCGGAAGGCCTCTGCCCCTCGCTTAGACAACAGCGCTTCATGGGTGAGCGCCAGCCTGTGAGCTGTCCAGGGTTCTGATGGGAAGCTGCACTGTTGCACCCGTGCTTGTCTTTCTGGAAGCGATCTTGGCTTTCCAGTCCTCACTGCTGCTGTCTCCGGTTTCCTTTGGGATCTCAGCGAGGACTTCCTGGTAGGGGACATGGGGTATGGCAATTCTGGGAATCTGACGGACTGATTGATTTCTACACTACCCGACGGCTGAAGCAATGGGGTACGGCACTCCCAGCGGATTCACAGCAGGTGCTGCTCCTCTAGGCCCTGCCACTGGGTAAATACGGCAGGCCGCAAATGGTGGCGGGCTGGAACGCCACTCCTTAAGGACTCAGACAGGTGAGCCCGTTCAGGTGCAGGCAGGACTTGCACGGAATATGCCTCTAATGGGGCTGGTGTGCAGAGCCTGTGATGTAACATGTGGTATGCCTAACACTCCATGACAGGGCTTCTGCCCGGGCTCCTGATTAATAGATGCTTCTCAAAATAAACCGACGGCGCAGCCTGCCAGAAAGCGACTCCACATCACAGCGATGCGGTTCCTCTCCCTTGGCGGCGGAACTGCTGCTAGGAAGGGAACATGCCGTGTTGAGAATCTTTATCGATACATCTTTTTAAAAGAAAAAGTGATGATAAACATAGCTTGGTACATTAATAACTCATCAGCCTGCGCCTTCCGGCGTGGCAGTGTAATACATTTTTAACAGATGATTCTAAAATGAGCTATCATTGGACCCATTAGATTACATGACGATGTATCGATTGCTAAAGTTCCACGCATTATTTAAACATTGCCACGGAGGTAGGAGGCGCGTCTCCCAAACCAGCGTATATCTTTGCCTTCTGGCAGTCCAGTGAAAGGGACGCGGTCAATTTCTCCCCCCACCCTCCTGCCCCTACTTAGTGAGAAGCCGTGGCACGGCAAGACTCTCTCCTGCATTGAGCTCCCAACGAGCCTCTTCTGCCTTTGTAATGTATGGCTTGCTGAGATGGTTCTGTGATTTGTTTTGCCTAGGGCAGAATCAAATGTGTGTGTGTGTCTGGACAATAAAATACCCTCTGTTGGAGTCCTATTTCAAGGAATGCATCTGGTGAAAATATTTGCCCATGCAGAGTGAGGTGAGTTACCTTGCCCTTGCTCTGAGCTGGCTTTGTGATGTGTCTTATCATTAGAAATATGTGAATCAGCAAACTCGGGCTTACCAAAGATTTCTGAATTCTGTGTCAAAACTGATTTTGCCTTCAGTCCGGATCGCATCGCAAGCTCTGCCTTTTTTCTTCTTTTGGAAAACCCTTGCATATTTTCTCAGATGTGCCTCTCAGTTGTACATATATCTGAAATATATGTACAATTATTTGCACATATCAATGGCATTCCCTTCCATTGATTAAAGAGTATCTGCATGCATTTTTCACGTGCATTTCCCAAATGTGCGCACAGGGCTGAATGTGCTTTTTGGTCCACGAAGCACATGGCGTGTGTGGAAATACCCACGTTGGGGCCATGGACCTCCTCCTAGCCCGTGTTTGGTCCAGAAGATGAGAACAGGGTAAATTCTGCTCAGAAGAGAACTGGCGCAAGTGTCTTCGGCGTATTGGTGGTACGCACCGTCCCGCCACGTCTGATGTGTGGCGACTCTGTGGAGGAGGCTGTGTGCAACATGCCGCGTCCTGCACAGCCCTGCGCAGCTCTTGGAAACGCACGACCGTGGCTTCCCGTGTGGGACCCACCCATCGCACCGTTGGCCTTCCCCTCCTGCTCGCAACCTTCCCGGGCATGGTTATTTTTGAGGGTGCTTTTGAGCCCTTTTGAGCCGTGGGGAAGGGTCCCGGCCCAGCGCAGAAGACCCAGCGTTGGCTGAAGGCCGATCTCAGGGCTGGGGAACCTCGTCTGCCAGGTGTTGCTCGCCTTCAACCCTCCCATCTGGGTTCCCAGGCCTTGCTGGCTGGGACTGATGGGAGTTGGTGTCCCCTGCCCACGGCACGGCCCTGGTCCAGGGTTCAGGCCCCATTGGATGTTACCGCAAAAGGCTCTTCTCTTGGCTCCAGGACGTTTTACCGGCTCTCCTTCTGCCGTCTTCTGTATTGACAGCGTTGATGTCTTGATACCATGCGCTGTCTCAGGATTCTCCCAAGAGACGGGCATTTTAAGTGAATCCATTAACTGATCAGCTAGCTGGTCGATTAATTAAATGCAGCGCTGCTTCGTTAAACGGAGGGGATTTCTTCCACCCACACGGCTGCCAGATGCTGACGCCACGCAGGCCTTCTGTGACGTCGCATCTTTGGAAGCAACCGCAGGACAAGCCACGCTGGAAACGCAAGGGCTCGGACACCTTGGGGCTTCCTTCGGGCATTTTGCACTCCAGCTCCCATCGGCCCCAGCCAGTACGGCCAGTGATCGTCAACGGAGGGAATGGCGGTCCAACAGAGCCGTGGACAACGTGGAGGGTCCCAGCTTGGAGGGTGTTTGGGGCTAGCGGGAGGTTTCTTTGTGTGGAGCAGAAAGTTGTTGTCAGCAGCAGCACTGAGAGCTGGGCAGAGTGAAGGGCACCCGGGGGAGAGGCTTGGCTGAGGACGGAAGGAGGAGCCCGTGGCCACCGGGGCTCGTGGCAGAGGCCCTGGGTGCCTGCAGGGAGGTCCTGGGCCGCACGCCGAGCCTCTGCGTACGGGGCTGACGATCCCAAGCTCCAGAGGGGTGGGCCCCTGCCAGGCCGGTCACGGCCCCTGCCGGGAATGAGGACCACGGGCAGCCCTCTCGGGTCCTGCCCGGCTTTGCTCCAGCCACGAGTTCTCCCTGCCCTCGTAGCCCCGGCGGGGCTTTGGCCTGGACTTCTAGCCTGCCTGCAGAGTCCTGGTTTTCTGCTTTGAATTGGGAGTGCCTCATCATGCACCTTGAGACGGGGCACGGCCTTGGTGGCCCCAGGATGCGTGGCGTGAGGTCTTCTGCCTGTGCTGAGCCAACTGGGCGAGCCCGGTTTTCCCTCCTGCCCGCCTGGCTCCTCCCTGCTCCGAGGGCCTGCGGGCGGACAGGTCCTCCTCCCGCCAGCCTCGTGAATCGCTTCCACTCTGCCGCGGCGTTGCTGCTGCGCGCATGTCGTGATGAATGTGCAGTTTCTTGCTCCGTCTGCCAAGCATGTCGGGTCGTTGGTTCGGGAGCCTGCTCCCACGCTCTGCTCCCGGCGGCGGCTGGCACAGGGTGCCTCTCGCCGGCTCCACGCTGGCCTCGCTGTTCTCCAGGCCGGTCCGGCTGTGGGCTTTGGTCGGGCCTTCCTCTGTGTGGGCTCGGATGCCTTGGCCTGCTCTGCTTGGACATCTGTCGGCTTGGCTTGCCTGCTGACCTTGCGCTGGGTATTCTCGGACATGGCCGGGTTCGGACTTTGGCTGGCGACCTGGCCTGGCCTTTGCTCTTCCCTGCGACACGCCTGGGTTGGGCCGTGGGTCACCGGCCCCGGCATTGCTCCGCGTGGGGCCCGGAAGGCCCAGCTTAATGGGCTTTGCTCTAGGCATGGAGGGCCGGAGCGATGCTGGTGCTGCTGCTCCCCATCCTTCCCCGCTGCACATGCTCTTCTCTAGGGCACCTGCAAGAGCTAAGACAGCGGCCGGGGGGGGGGGGTGTTGATTTTCTTCCTGGGGGTGGAGCTGGAGGAGCTGCTGCTCTGGGCTCTTGTCTCTCCAACTTGTAAATCTCGCTGAAAACCATTACGAAGCCGTGGCAATTCGGAGACAAAATTAAGAGGGAGGCCAAAAAAAGAAAGAGAAAGAAAAAGGAAAGAGAAAAGATCGATGTTATTTATTCCCCCAAGCCCAATTCATAACTTTTTATGGCTAAATCAATGCAAATCTTTGTGGATCAAGAGGGGCGCAGGCATTCTTTAGATGTGGGTGGGGGGAATAAGGGGTTTCTTTTATTTTCTCGAAATTGCTGGTTGCAGCAATTCTGAGCAGATGAGCAGCTGGAGGATGGAGCTGGCTGCCCAGGGAGGCGGGAGGCGGGGTGGGCTTGTTGCTGGGGGGAAGCCAGGGCAGCTCTCAGCCAGGGGGCTTTGGACGGGATTCCCGCCCGGAGCAGGGCTGGACTTGATGGCCTCAGTGCACCCCTCCCAGCCGGAGCATCCTGCTCCACTTCTGCGGCAGTGTGTCGTGCTGGGGTGTTGGTCCTCCAGCCCCAACCCTGCCTGTGCTGCCCCCCGCCGCCGGTGCGGGCTTGGATCCAGGGCCGCCTCAGTCCTTGGCTCCCAGGGGGACAGTGGGGGTGCATTCGACCCTCCAGCTCTGTAGGTCTCCTGGGTGGCCCTTTTCAAGGGCCCCCAATTCAGCTACCCGGGTGTGTCAGCTCTCCCCAG
Source organism: Varanus salvator macromaculatus (assembly GCA_023646645.1). NCBI lineage: Eukaryota > Metazoa > Chordata > Lepidosauria > Squamata > Varanidae > Varanus > Varanus salvator. The sequence goes on along the minus strand of JAIXND010000800.1, from coordinate 12,979,675 downwards.
GATCTCACGGTTCAGGGGCTCTTGGGGGTGGGGCCTTTGACGACCGCAGTGGGGTCCGTGCTGCTGTGGGGGCGGGCGCGGGCACCGGCACCGGCGTGCCCCTCCCGCTGGAGGGTGCCCCTTCCGTGCCTGCCGCCTCATCCGCAGAGGCCGGCTGCCACGCCTCCTGGGAGAAGCTGGTTCGGGCCTGGATTGTTCTGCCCCCACCCAACCTGGCCACGGATCGCCCTGCCCGGGCAGTGAGGGCTCCCCGGGCGGCCCTGTTCCTTGGCGACCCCCTGCAGGCCGGCTGCTCTCCCCCCAACCCCCCTCGCCTGCCCTGCGGGAGGTTGCGGGAGGGAGAGGGGCCTGGGCGAGGCCGCCGCGCTGCATCCCCGGGCACAGTTGGGAATGGGTCAATAGCGGTTCTAGCCGAAGAATTATTTTCCTTCCATCTCTTTTGTTTTTAATTAGATATCGATAGCAGAGGCAGGCGGGGGCCGTGGGCCGGCGGGGTGGAGGATGAGGCTGGTCCGCGAGAGGTCTGTGAAGCCGCAGGGATGCTTGGGGGGTGGGGGGCGATGGGCGCCTGCTGGAGCTGAAAGGCAGCGGGGGGGGCGGGGGTGCAAGGACGCCCCCGCTCGGCACACGCGATTTCTCGCTTTCGTCTGAGTTGTGCCACGCTGAGCAATGCCCGGGCCGTTTCGCTCTTGGGCGCGCCAGCCTTGCGCCGGGGCCCCCGTGCCCAGTTCGATCAGCGAGCGCGGGCAGGATCCGAGGAGGGGCGCGTCTCCCGTCCGTATTGACGAGTGACCGGCTTCGCCACGGCCGTGGGCTGGGACCCTGCGAGCCGCGCGGCCAAGCCGTGCTGAGGGCTTCCTCTCGCGGGGCGCCCAGCGTCGGAGGCAGCCGGGCGGCACGAACGGAGGTTGCCCACCCTCTTGCTTCCAAGCCCGTCTCATAATCTCTTCCTCATTGTTAAGCGCTGGATGTGGGTGGGCGGAAGGAAGGAAGGGGCTTGCCAATTACGGCCCCTCATTCCAGCCATCCATCTTCCTTTTGGGGACGCTAACGAGGGAGGAAGTCAAAAAGATGGAGTGGGGATTCCACGCCCCCAAACCAGGCCTCCCCGTTTCAGCTGCTGGAGGGCTCGGCGCTAAACAGATGAGCTGGGCCGCCTCCGTTTTAGCCTGGACAGGCAGAAATTTCCTTGGGGCTTCGCCTCAAGCCATTTTAAGTACGTGCCATTTGCGGACTGCCTCTGGGCATGCGCAGAGGGCTGCTTTTTCGTCATGGAGGTGGCTGCTCTCTGGGGAAAGATGTGAAGAATGCAGGGTATAAGGGCAGTTTTGAAGTGGATGGTTTATGGAAGTGGGTGTCCCCAGTGGTGAGGACTGGGAACCTGGCAAGTGACAGGGCTTGCTAATTTGGGACATTATCCAGGGGTTCATTTGAGCCCAAGCTTTGAGCAGCTTTGGGCCAGGCCTCTAGAAAATGTGAGAGCCCCACTCAAGCAGCTGCTCCATCCCCCAAAAATGGGGCGGCAGCAGAGGTAGAAATTCTCTAGGGTGGCGAAATAGCTGCCGGACCACCTGGTACTTCAGGCGCTGCCCTACTAGCCTCTGTGCTCTCTGAGCAACAGCACTTTTGCCGGCCTCATTTGCAATACAGCGGATAATGGCACTGGCCTACCTTGCAGGGCTGTTGTAAACCAAAGCTTAACAGTCGCTTTTCCATCTGCCCCCAAATGAAGCGGCTGGGCGGGAAAACATTCGCCTGCTGGTGGGAAACCGGGTTGGAACTTGCCCTTCTCTCACAAGGAAAACAAACCCTTGTGGGTATAAAATGAAGACCCCGAAGGACAGGCAGGACTAGAAACATGTGCCTTGCTATGCTAGGTTTTGGTTCCGTTGTGATTGAGAGTTATCAGAAATGCAGTGTCCCACCGGTGCTCGGACGTGGCCCAGCCGGCTGCATCGCTTCCGCCTCCACCGGGGCCCCAAATCACAGGTGCGGGGTCCCCCGGCTTGCTGACTAAACCTGGCTGTGGTGACCCGGGTTCCCTCCCATTCTCACGCTCTCTGATACCCACTTTTCCCAAATGTTAAACCCCTGAGAAGCGACGGTTGCTGAACACCTGAACACTCCTCCTGTAACCGTGAGCCGATGGAATGTAAGAAATTTTCCCTCTTATAGATTCCTTCACGGATTCTTTTAAAAAATTTATTCTTCTATTTTCGAAAGAAATAAACTGCGCCAGGGGCCAAAGGGGAATCTATAAATCTCATCTGAGAATCACGAGAGGGGCAAATAAAAAAGGGATGTAAAGTTATTTCACTTATCCTCCCCACTTTCTTTTTGGAGCGCGTGCCCCCCATTCCTAACTGAATAAACCGAAAGCAAATTTAAAGGAAGACTCCCAGGGACAGCGCAGAGAAATGCATTTCAGTGTTTCTAAATGAAGAGAGAGGTGCCAATGCAATATTAAACCCATTCCCGGCAGAATTGGCTTCATTTCAGCTCTGAATTGGTGCAAAATCAGGTTTTGAAGTGTAACAGCTTTGCTTTTCGCTCTCCCCTGCTCCCCTCCGACTCCTCAGCCGAAATCTCTGCTTCGGGAGGTGGATTGAACGGCGCTTCCCCGCCCGCCCGCCCTGCGTGGTCTTCATGCGGAAGTGCTGGCCCCTCGAAGCCAGCGGGGAGCAGCCGCCACATCACGGGCCGCCCTCAGCTCAGCCCGGCCTCGTCTACGTGGGTCGGCCCCATCCGGTCCAGCTTTGCCAGCACGGGCTGGTAGCAGCTGCCCTCCCAGACGCTGAGCACCTGAGCCATCCCGGGGAGCCCGCGGGGGCACGAGCGTTTTCAAAGCACCTCGCAAAGCCGCTCTGCTTCTTTGGTTGTGTTAAAGCTCTGCTGCAGGTGGAGGGGATCAGTCGGGTTCAAGTGGGACAGGAGCCCTTTCCTGGCCAGTGGCGGCTGGATCTTGGTTTTCTGTACCTCCCCGTAAGAATCCAAAGGTCACGTCCGTTTTGGTTTAGTGAGGGCCGTAATGGTGGTTTTTCTTACCGTTTCTCCCCACAAAGAGCCGGGGTTGATTGGAAATGGTTTGGGATACGGGCACTGCGTCTTGGTCCAGCCTCTGGGATTTAGAAATGAGCGCTGCGGCCGAGTCCAGCTTACCTGCGTGATGACGGGCATTCCTGACCACTCCTCAGCGGGTTTAATTTGAGGTGAGATATTAGCATTTATATTAAAATCCTGTTATATTTTTGGATATACATAATTTCCTTCTAATCTGGTCTGTTTTGCCAAGTGAAACAGAATCATGGGAAGCTGCCCCTGGCCTGCTCAGCCCCATATGGTTGTGGGGGTGTTCAGCGGTGGCAGCCACGGTGCTTGCGGGGGTCCGGCCGGAGCTTCTCCAGCCCCACCCGAGACTGATCCGAGACCTTTTGCCTCCAGCTCCGCCGTCCGTCCTCTCCTGGCTCAGAAGCAACTTCGTCTCACCACCACTGTTGTCTAGGCATGGAGCCAAGGACGGAAGACCGAGCAGGTTGTGGTTGGGGAGAGAAGGAGTGATTCCAGGGGCCCCTTGTCAGGAGGTGTGACGCCTCAGTGGGGGCCTGCCTGTGCCAGCCCTGGTCCCTGCAGTGGGGTGCAGCAGCCGGGGTCCTGAGGGAAGCCAGGCAGGGGGCTGCCCGGAGGTCCTGGGACTTTGCACAGCCAGTTCCCTCCCATGCCTGAAGAGGGCGCTGACGCCCTCCTGATAGTTTGGCACTGGCCATGGGTGGCTGCCGGAAGTCAGTGGAGAGGCCTGGAGACCTGCCAAGGGGCTTGTGGAGAGATGCTCAGGGGCCCGGAAGAGGGGAACGATGACACAGAGCAGACGTGAGGGATGCAGGTCCCCAGCCGTTGGCTCTGTGGGCTGGGGCCGCCTCTTGGAGTCAGGGCGCTGGAAGCAAGGCCTCTCTCGCAGGAACGTTGGAAGCTGCTTTGTGTACGGAGCTTGCCTGCTCATGCCAGCGATGTCCACTCTGGTGGGCACCATTGGACTCCCGGGGTCTCAGGCAGAGGAAGGCCGTGGGGTGAGGGTCGTCCTGGCGTGCCGGCCCTGCTGAACTGAGGAAGCCAGCTTCTGTGGGTCTGACCCCAGTGGCCACGGACTCTCCGGGTCTGAGGGAGGCTCTTTCTCAGCCACACCTGGAGACGCCCGAGGCTGGGGCCTCCTGAACTTCAGCAGGTTCTCCCCCAGGGAGCTGGGCGCTTCCCTCGCCAATTTTACCTGTCTCTATGGCCCGGTTTGGAGGGGGGCATGATGCCTCCCTGCAGCAGCCCTTGCCACCCAATGGGGGGGGGGCACGGACAGGCCGCCAGTGGCGCCAGGTGGATCTGCACCCAGGTCCAATATGCTGCCTGCTGCACTCCGGCCCATCCCCAGACCGTGGGGGCTGAGCCATCACGAGCCGTTTTGGCACGGAGAAGAACCGAGAACGAGCCGTCCACAGTCCCCCTCCTCCTCCTGCGCCTCCCCCAGCGAAGACGGAAGGAGAGACGTTGGGAGGACCAGAGAGGGAAGGGAAGGCACGGATCCCAGGTTCCTTCCAAGAAGTGCCATTAAGCCGACCATGTAGCGTGGCGTTAGCTGTCCCGAGAGATGAAGGATGTGTGGCCGGGGTTCCTATGTGGTCTTTATCTATTGGCAGCAGCGTCTCCGTGCAGGTCCAGCCTGAAGCAATGAGCGCCTAATGCAATTCCATGATGCGCTGGAACTCGGCCAACGGTGGGACACTCTCAAAATCATGGACTCCCCTTTGTGGGGGAAACTTCCTTCCTCTGCTCCGCTGAACTCCTTGTGAGCCTGCGGGCTCCTCTGAAGAGCTCCTCCTCTTCCTTCCACCAGGGAAAAGGCCCAGTCTCAGTGCCAGCTGGGAGGAGGATGGGGACCGAAGCCGGGAGGCGGTGGCTGCGCCCCGTCCTGCGTGTGGGCATCCCGGGGGGGTGGTTCTGGTTGGCCTGTGCGTGTGCAGAGTTCTGTGCCAGATGGACCTGGCCCCACCCGCATCCTCCTGCCTCTGTCCTCTTTCTCGGTTTCGGGAAGGTCTTTCACGAGATCTTTGTGTGTTGATGGCCACCAAGCTGGATTAGAGGAGTTCATGGAGAGTCTGTCCGTGGCTACTGATCCTGATGGTTATATGCCACCTATAGCCTCAGAGGCCATATGCCAGTATAAAAGATTTGCTGGGGAACATGGGTAGGAGGGTGCTGCTGCAATCCTGCGGAGCTTCTGGATTTCTTGTGGCTGGTTGGCTTCTGTGCGGACGGAAAGCTGGTTGAGGTGGACCCTGGTTTGCTCCAGCACCGCTCTGCTGATGTTCTGGTGTCTCCTGGGCCTCAGGCCTGCTGGTCCGGACGCGCTCAGATGCGCCTCTGCGGTTGACCTCCTCCATTCCACTGTGGGATGTGGAGGCGAGCGCAGCCAGCGTTCGCCGCGTTTCTCCAAATTCCACTCTGACGGCGGTCGTTCTGCTCCACGTCCGCACCCGAGCCGGAATTCGGTGCCCTTCCGCCACTCCCGGTTTGCATGAAAAGTGAGGCATATTTTCATGCGTGTGGTTCGAAAGGCAGCAATCAGTCGTGTGCATTTTCTCCTGCCGGATCAACACGTTCCTGCACATTTTTCCGAGGGACACATTCTCTCGTGTGCATTTCTCAAATGTACACCTTCTTTTTTATCCTCCAAAGCGCGTCACCAGGTTGGAAAAACATGGATTGCGGGCCGGGCTGAGTTCCAGGAGGTGCAAATTGGGTGAATTCTGGTTCAGAAAGAAGCTTTGCAGTAAATTCCCCCTGCACCTCAAGTCTCACCCTCTGCATTCGGTTTGCTACCAAGATGCTTACAAACCCCCGTTTGCAATGTGTCTGCGCCAGGCTGCCTCGCTGCCTCTCCTGCCACAGCCCTGGGAATTTATTATTCAAAAGCACTTGTCTTTTCTGCGTTAATTTAAGGAAAAACGTATGTCGCTGGTGTAAGTAATGCTGTGTGAATCACACAATTACTGTGTAATGTATTGTCTTTTTTTTTCACACACACACAGACGCCCAATATCTGGGAAAAAAAAATCTTGTAAGATAATTAATTTACTAAACGTTTCACTCGGGCACAGTAATTCTATCCCCCACCCCACCCCACACACATCAAAAGCGGAGCAAGAAGGACTCTGAGTAATTTTGTGTTAATCAATCTCTCTCTTAACCAACATGAGCGTGAAGGACTTCCCAAGGCCGGGGGGGAGGCCGGGTGGGGGCCGAGGGAAGAGAGAGAGGCTCCCACAGCCCTCCGCCTCCTCCCTCGGATCACGTCCCTGGGAAATGCCGGGATGGAGCAGGCGGCGTGAGGCGCAAGGGGCAATTGCCCCACCCAGTCGCGCTGCTCTGGCATCCTTATTTGCATTAAGGAGACGTGAAAGGCCTGGTTGCGCAGCCGACGGAAATCCCCATCAAGCTTTCCGCAAGTTCCACGGTTCGATCTGTGCGACTTTCCCCCACCCCTTGGACTTTGGTCGGTGGAGGAAAGTTCTGCAATGGCGGAACCACAGGCTTCGCTCGAGGGTCTCGTGCCTCCGACTCGCACCCCGGAGATTGGCTCGGCCTGCTGAGCCTTTTCCTGGGGGAGCGGGCTGCAGAATGGCCCTGTGGGTGTAGCCATGGTCTGGGGGGAAGCGTGGGGGTCCTGCAGCACGCCCCGGGACTGCCCGACCATGCGCGCCCGAGCGTCAGCGCAGCCGGGGCCGATCCTGCCGGGCCGTCCACGCGAGGGAGAGGGTGACCCACGGATGCTCAGCCGCCTGAGGGAGGCTGATGTAATTCCAGCATTGCTGGAGAGCTTTGTGGGAAAAATCGAGAGAATTGCGGGGAGGGCCCCCTCACGCGAGGCATTTGCATGAGGCAAAAAAATTAGAAAAAGGTAATCATGTTAAAAGCATGAGTCACTGTTTTATGTCCCGGTTTTTCTGACATCATTGCTTAGAAATGTTTGCCGTGCAGGCTTGGGTCTGGAAATTGGGGGGACAGGTGAGGTGGGGCGTGAAGCCTGGGTGTCCCTGTTGCTTCCCACCCAGAGGTATCCTGGGACTGGTGCTGCCTGCGGACCCCCCTGGGGACAGCGGTGGCCCCCGGGTGTGTGGCGCTGCGGTGGCTTCTCTCTCGAAACGCAGAGAATTCCCACCTGTGCACCCACAGTTGGACCGTGTGTTGTGCGGAGAGCAGGAGGTGCCGTTCAAACGCCAGGCAGGAACTCGTGGTCCCGGCCCCCTCCCCCAGCATTTGAAGCAATACTTGGCCCAACAAGAACGCAAGTGAGGAGGATCCTGGCACTGTCGTGGATCACAAGCCGGATACGAGCCGGCAACGTGGCGGGATGCTATTTTAGGCCGCATTGACAGAAGCATCACTTTCGCATCCCATGAAGTTCCCCTTTCTCAGCCCTGGTCAGGCCACCTCTGGAGTCCTGTGTACCGTTCTGGGCAGCAGCATTTCGGAAAGATGCGGACAGGCTGGGAAGGGCGCGGGAGGCCAACCAGGACGATTCGGGGTCTGGAAGCGAAGCCCCGTGAGGAGAGATGGAAAGAACTGGGCATGTTGAGCCTTGAGAACCTTGCTCAAGTGCATGAAAGGCCAGGAAGAGGAAGAGGAAGAGGAAAAGGAAGGCCCGGATCTCTTCGCGATCAGCCCAGAGTGCAGGACACAGAATACCGGGCTCAAGTTACAGGAGCCAGGTTCTGCCTCCATATCCGGAAAAATTCCTGACTCTTGGTGCAGTGCTCCGATGGAGCCGGTTGCCTGTGCAGGTGGTGCGCTTCCAAGACATCCAAGGGTCAGCGATCGGGAGGCGTTCAGGAGCGCTCCGGGAGGACGGTTTAAGTGGGAGCCCTGCACTGAGCAGGGGGCTGGACGCAGCAGCGCTCCGGCCCCTTCCAGCTCCACCATTCGGTGCATCCGTGGCTCCGTTTGGTCGCCACGAAGGTGCCCCAGCCAGCGCCTCTCCAGCCTCCACACCAAGCCACGCGGCCCCCCTTCTCTTCTCCCCACAACGACTTGCTCTTAGCTTTGTTGCCGCCGTGGCAGAAGCATCCGTGCCGCGCACCAAGCACGCACACCTCAACACAGTGTGCCGGGGGTCTCGCCTGGGCCTGGGGGAGGCATGTGGCTGGAGCCCGCATGGTCCCCGTTGCCCCGGCTGCCCGGGAGTCGTCCTGCAGCCCTCGGCGGGGCTCCTGCGTGCCGTTGGCGTCTGGCAGAGGGGCGGTTCCTTCCGCTTGCGTTCAACCCGTCCGGCCATGGCGTGCGGTGGGAGCGGGAGTGAAAAGGACCTTCCAAAAGCCGGCTCAGGGAAGGGGAATCGCTCTCCTTCCGTTGTGCCCCTAAATATTTTTTCCTCTCAGCTGCCAAAGCATTCGCCAATTAAATGGCTGTTTAGCAGTCTTTAGAGCCACTAATCAAATCTGCCAAAACCCTTAATGAGGGCTTTTTATTTCCCCTTTCCATTTTTTAAAAGCACGTTTAAAGGTTCATTAAAGATCCGCAAAGGAACACAAAGTGCTTCTCACAGCCTCATGCATGCTCTTCCTCGGCTGAGTCACCGGAGAGGCCCTGGGCTTGCCTCCCGTCGGCCCTCTGCCTTCACTGGAGCCTGGACCCCTGGCGAGCGCAACCCGTGAGGTCGTGGAGCAGCGCCGCCATCTGCCTCGTGGGTCTTCTCCGCTCCGACCAGACCGTCCCCAGCTGGCTTCCTTTTTGGGGCCTGGTTTCCAGTCCACCCGCCATCTTTGGGCCTTTCCCCGAAGGCACGCTGACATACCTGACGATGTCCAGAATGGGTCCCAGTGCGTGAGGCGAGGCCTGAGGACCTTGGTGTCTTCCAGGTGGGGTGGTCTGAGTAGCTGGTCCCCCAGACCCCACGGTTAGGGTTCAGGTCCTGGCTGGGCCGGGACACCCATCCCCCAAGATGGATTTCCAAAACACCCGCTCTGGGGATGCTTTTCTGCACAGCTCATTCGTTCTGCCTGTGCTGACGCTGGCCAGTGACTGTGACATAGAAGATCTGTGGGGCACAGGCTGCCCCCGCGCAGCTGAGAAGTGGTGGGGAGAAGCGGAGACTGACCTTGAGACGATGCAGGGATGCCGCCGTGCGGACGGATGCTTTTGCACGTCGCAGGGACTGTTTTCTCCCGTCGGAAGAGGTGCAGCCTCCGGGGGCATCTCCCCCGATCAGCAGAATGTCGGGGGGCCAAGGGAAGCCCTCGCTTGGCCGCCCCATATGGTGTGGCTGCAGAAGGTGGGAAGGCGCATGCCTGCAGCGAGACCTGCAGCTCCACGGCAGAGATTCTGCTTCGCTTCTCCAGGTGTTCCCACGAGGATGGCTCATCCGAGCCGCAAAATCCGTGGGGCAGAGGGCGGGAAGTGTGCCCTTCGGGGGGCAAAGCCCACAACGCAGGGAGGTCTTCCGCTGCAAGACCCTTGAGCCAGCGGGCGAGAAGCACGCGCAGGACGACTGGAAAGCCCAGGATGCCGTGCGAACCGGGCACATCCATCATCCCTACGCACACCGTGACGCGGGAGTGGACGGTGCTCCAGCAGAAGCAGCACCTCAGGACTTTAATTAAAGCCATAAATTTGCAGTGTTTTAGGCCTGTCGGCCACATGCAGAAGGAAGCAGGACGTGAGGAGGCAGGCAGATTTTCTGCAGGAGTCCTGCTGCTCGGGGACGGAAGCGGGGAGCAGAGGAGGAGAGCCCCGCCGGCACCGTGTGCCCTGGCCGGTATGCGGCGGGCACCAGTCGAGCCCGGGGGTCCCATCCAGAAGCATCTGCCTGCGGTTCTTCTGCCAGAGAGCCCCATGCGGGAGCAGAGTGCCCCCCTCTGCCGCCAATAACCACCCCGAAACATTTCACGGAAACGGCTCCTGAGGAGCAGAGCATATTGGATGCAAAATCGCCGGGTTTTTTAATCTGCATTTTCATCCAAGACTTCTCTTGGGGGGAGGGGTTGAGCCTTTTGCCGTCTGTTTATGCTCACTAAAAGCAAATAAACTTTGCACACCAGAAAATACTATCCAGCTTGTAAATTTGCAAAACGATAAATGTATGGCATCCGTCGAAGGCTTGCGTGGGCTAGAAGGGGGCTTCGGCGGCTCTTTGGCACAGAAAGAGTGGGATTTTCAGATTTAATCTTCCCTTTTTCTGTTTTGGGGAAAAAAAATCATCCCTTTGAAGTGTTTTCCCGACTTCCACACAGAGACTTATCCTGTAAAGATTTCATATCTTCAAATTCACGACTGCCAAGCTCACGTTTGCTGCCTGTTCATGAAATGCAAACAGAGCTGCCGCCATGCCAAACCTGAACTGGGCTGGAGCGCCGTGCTTTGCCCGCACAGTCCGTCTGCGGGGCTCTCGCGTGCGGAAGGCCCCAGCTCCGTCCGGACATCCCTCGGGTGCAGCCTGGCGAAGCGCCACCCTCCTTTCCAACGCCTGGCCCTTCTCCTCTTCCTCTTTGGGATCTGGGCATCGTGTGTCTGGCTGGGCTCACCAGCCCTTTCTCCCAGCTGTGCGTGACGCCAGGGAGGGACCTCTCGCATGTCCATCCTTGGGCAATTCAGGATCGGGCAGGAGGGGGTCCAGGCCGGTCAGTTCGGAGGACATCCTGCCCTGAGCAGCCTGCCTGCTCCTCAGAGTCCCTCTTCCCGATCCGATCCGTCTGCCGCTGCTCAGGGCTGCGGGCGCCTGGTCCCGTCCCCGGCCGGGCCTCTTGCTTAGCCTGCACGCTAATGAATGCCCAACATGCGTCCGCTCCTGCCTTCGGGGTGAGGTCATTCTCATTTTCACAGGAGAGGGCTAATAAGCAGCCGCAGTTAACGCGGCCTCGTCTTCGCAGCCCCCCACGCTCCCCTCCTGCATCCACAGCCGCCTCTGCAAGCTGCACGGACATAATTGCATGCCGGGAACGGCCCCGAACGCGGTGCAGCGCGACCCAGTCGCGGGCGGTGTGCTTTGGCGTCCTGCCAGTGGCGATGGCTTGCTCTCCAAGGTGCTGGAATAATCGAGGGTCGCTACCTGCTGAGCCTTCCTCATTGCGAGCAGAGCGGTGGAGAACTAATTCGCCTTAAAGAGGCGACTCCGTCCTTAATAGGGATGTGCAGAGCCAAGGAGGTGCCCGTCTTCCACTGGCCGTTCCTTCCAGCACCCGATTTCTGCAGCAGGCCCCTCTGGAGGCGGCCTTGCGAGGGCTGCTTTCCCCCCGCCGACCGACGGCACGCAGCTCCTCCGGTGGACTGGAGTGTGGAAATGCCCCTCTGGGCCAACACACCTGTCTGGACAGGTGCACTCACCTGAGCATGCGGGTGCAGAAAGGGCGCTTCCCCCAGCACTGCGCTCTGCTGGTGCTCTGCCTGGGGGGGCCACCGGGCCACCCAGCCGGACTCTGGTGTGGGGGAGCTGCATTAGCACCTGCCCGTGGGCTCCAGCGGGGTGACAGCTCCTTCCGGGGGGCCTGGCGGCGGCCAGACGTGGCCTTCCGCTCCCAGGGCCTCCGCCTGGGCCTGGCTGGCTGGCGGCTTCCCCCCTGCCCGGGCCTGGCCAGGGCAGCCCTCTGTGCAGCTTCTGGGTCAGAACCGCGGACGGGACCCTGGCAGGACTGGTGAGAGCCAGCCTTTGCCTTTCCGGTCTCTTTGTCCCCATCCTGTTGCTCGTTTATATGCCTCGCCTTTTCAGGGAAGATCGGCATACTTAGGTTTTTGGCTTTTGCTTTGTTGCCGAGAGAGAGAGAAGAAGTGGAGAAAGGGGGAAAACACTGAAAGTAAAATAAAGGGAATGAGCTAAAACAGAAATTTCCCGACAAGCTAAGAGAAATAATTAGCAGCACATTGTGTCATTAAACACTAGACTTTAATTAAATTGCATAGAGATAACTACCTCGAACGGCTGGAAGTCTGAGAGCCCATGGAAAGCAAAGCACTCAGCATAATGGAGTAATAGACCCCATAAATAGAGGCAGGTCGGAGACACCAGCTTGATGCAGCACCTGGCACCGCCGGGTCGTCCCCTCTTCTCCTCCAGCCTGCGCCCTCCGGCTGGGCCGCTCTCTCCCGACGACCGCTCTCCCTGGGAGGTGACACTCGCGTGTGCGAACGAGGCCGCGGGATTGGAGCCAATCCACTTCTTCCTGCTTTGGCAGCCGCCTTCCCTTTTTCGTCCCCGCCTCTCCCTCTCCCTTCAGCTCAAACCTGGCCCAGCTGTGAGCTCAGCTGGCCCTCGCGGCCTCCCGGACGGACGGGAACCCTTCCCTTCCTCCCACCACCTGGCCACGCTCTCCCGCAACCACACGCCGTTCGGTGGCGTCCCGGCTTTGTGGAGGGCTGGGCTGCCTCCCTGCAGGGGCATCGCCATCGGCGGGGAGGCTTTGAGCCGCCCCGGACTGACTCTCACGCAGCGGTATTGACTGCCCAGCCCTGGAATTTGGCTGCCCTCCAGGACTATATCCGCCCCGTGGGCAGTGAGCGGCTTGTTGCCCCAGGCAGGAGAGCGCCGGCCCCTGGCCAGGGAGGTGCACACCTGGCTTGGTCGGTGTTCCGCATCTCCGAGGGTCTTTGGGTCCTTCATCTCCCAGCAGAGGAAGAATAGTGGCTACCTCTTTTATCACTGATGTGCGGGAATGTCATTCCTCTTCACAAATGCACATTTGGACTGATGGCACATGTGTACAGTTGTGCAAATCCCCCCCCCCCCGTCTTCTGTTCTGCAGCTTTTTTGCAAGTTCAACAAAGTCAGCCTGCTGCAGAATCTGCAGGTTGGAGTCACAGAAACCCAAGTTCAGCTGCCGATGTTAAGAGGTGTCCCAGCCGCATCAGCTTCCGCAGAGGGCCATTGTCTCTGAATCCCCAGACTTGCGGGCTCACACACCCTGGGATGTTGTGGACTATTGGGGGTCATGAAACACTGGCTCGCATGCAGTCCCCGCTTGCCACCGTGGGGGCTCACGAGGTACGACACACAAGGAAAGAGGAGCAGGGAGGGCAGAGGGGAACAGATGCCGTATTTTCAATACGGCTCTTGCCTCCGTGCGGCCTGCTGGACATGGTGGCCAGAAGGACGTCCTTGCTGGTCCGTGGAACCTCACAAGCTTTGGCGTAGCCTGAGCGACGGTTTGGGCAAACGGAGCTTTCTTGTTTGGATCCCTCGCGTCTTTCGAGAGGCTCAGTTTCTCCGCTTCTCTCCTCCTGACGACAAACACTCCTGCGAGCAGCGCGCACGGTTGCAGCATTGTGTTCCTCCGACGATTGCTGTGTAAGGCGCTTACGCGAGAGAACATTTAACCTTCCTTGATGAGACAATTCTGTTCAACTCTCAAGGCTGGAACGTCGTTCGTAATGAGTTTGGAAATGTTCCAGAGAGAGGCTGTGTGTCTCTCCCCGCTCCCCACCCGCTCTTTGGGCTTATTCCATTTGACCAAATTATTTAACCTCCTCCTCCCCCGACTCCTGCGCACAAGCACCCCCGCAACGGCATGGGTGGTGTTCACAGATGCGCGGCCGTCATGCAATCCATGCGTTCGGGCTCTTTTCGCACCATAATGCACAGGGCCAGCCACAGACCGTTTTCCATGCCGAACCCGCATCTGGGGGTGGGTGGGGCGTTGCTGGTTGAATCTTCCTGCCCCCTTCACATTATCAGAAGGGGGGGGCACCATGTCACCAGCTACCCTGCTATATAACTCAAGCGGTATTTCCCTTTTAAAGAAAGGGAAGATAAGCAGAGGTGATCTAATCCCTGCTCATGGCATCTTTACAGCCAATTGCTTAGAGCAGAATAGAGTTGGTGGAGCTAAAATGTATCTGTTAAAATGCATGGGACGCGCTCGCGCGCTCTCGGCATGCATCTGTGTTTCTGAGACATCTTTGCACAGACATCAGCTGAGGAGCTCCATCGGCAGCGGTGCTTCAGGAGAGGTTGCTCTGCAAAGGCACCCTTCTTCTGGAAACTTCTTTCCCAGCAGCCTCAGCAGCCCAGGAGATGCTCTGCTTGCGACACACGCAAGCGCACCATGTACTTGTGGACTGCCGGAAAGGTGCTGCCGTTTCTCTCGTTCCCAGCGCCGTTTGCACGACCTCCCTGACCTGGCTGCTCCAGCGGCGCCCTTCTCCTGCCGGCCGTGGGAAGGGGGACTTCCGGCCGGGCAGGTGTGCTCATCACCTCGTGCTCGCGTTTGTGCATTCAGTGTGTGGCCCGAGACATTCTTTCTTCTTCCGATGTGGCCCAGAGAAGCCAAAGGTTTGTTCACCCCGGTTTAGAACACCACCTTTTCATGGCCCAACAGGTGGCCTCCAGACTACGCCTCCCCCTGGCTGAGATGCGCATTTCCCTGTCTTTGGGCTGGGAGCAGACCTCTCTTTCTTCATCAACAAAACGCCGTTTTGCTCTGATCTTCATCTCCATCTCCTCTGCTTGTCCACTGCTTTGCGGGGCTTCCCAGCCCATCGTCCTTCCGGTCTGTGGGGCTTCCGGGGGGGCAGCAGACCAGCCAGGCACAGGACGGCCTCGCCAGCCAGTTGATCAAACCCACTTAGAATTTCTCTCACTGAAGGAGCAAAGCAAGCTAAAGGGATTAGCATGATCTTGTTATAGCTGGGCTCCTTCTTGCAAAACAGGAGGAGGAGGAAGCAAAGGCCTCCTTAAAGGAATTGGTAATTATGGGTGGAAATGGCCCCACTTCAAACAAACATGCACCCTTTTAAGTCTTGGTGGAGAGTCTGGCTTTCGTAGCATCCTGGACACCTGCAAAGAGTCGGGCCCTGCTCTCTGAAAGCAGAGAGAAATTCCAGCAGGCCCCGGTTGAGTCGCGGGGCAGGATTAGTGCTGCAGGCAGAGGTGCTGGCCTTTCCCTGCAGCTCCAGGCGCTGCGGTGGAAGCGTCCAGGCGCCAATTGCAAAGGCCCACCTGCCCGGAGGGGCTGCCGCTCGGGAGGCGAGGTGTGGCTCTTGGTGAGCGTCATCTGGCGAAGGGGTGGTGGTGTGGCAGTGCGGGCGATGCCCCCGGCCCCGTCTCGTGCTGGCCAGCCGGATACCCCAGGGGCAGGCCCCAGGCAGGAGCTGGGGGCAGCTGCCCCGTTCCGCTGCTCGCGGCCCCCAGGAACTGGGGGCACACGGCACCCGCCTCGCCTGCTTCCCTCTCGGGCACCACCCAGCTCTGGAATTCTGTAACTTGACGACGTCAACAGCCGACGGGGGCTGCTTAGGATGTGAGCTGGCTAATGATGCGCCCGTCAGCCCAAGCCGAGGATCCTCCCGATTCCACCCCCAGCTTGGCTTGACGGGGGCCCCGCGGGACCGCAAGGCGGCTTCATTTCCTTCCGCATGAAAATCCGCGTGAGTTTTTGTGCGCATCGCTCTGGAAGTGCCTGAGCACCCTCGAACTCTGCCCCTCCGGCTTCCCTCGCCTGCAGCTCGGTTGCGCTCTCTTTTCCACAGTGCCACGCTATTCGGCCCCAGCTGGTTTTTGCTCCCGCAAAGCACAGAGCGAGCCCAGGCGCGGCTGGACTTCCATCTCAGCATCTGCCTCTGAATCAGGCACTGGTTGGGAAGGCGGGAACGACATAAATTCCCACCAGAACCGATCCGAAACCAATTCCTGCCTTCTTCCAGGCGGCTGGCACCCCTTGGCATGCTGGCGCTTCGAGAGGAAGGCGCTGCCGCTCAGTGGAAAGGTGCGATGCGCCGTGTTGGAGCAGGCGCATGATGCCGCCTCCCGCCTGCTTCCCTGCCCCCCTCCCCCCCCCTCGGAAGAGCTTTATCCTGCTCTCCCCGAGAGAAGCTTGCCAGTGAATAGATTTAATACTTAACCACAGTCTTCTCTTGCGCGCACATGTTCTCCTTACCTGCCTGAGGAGACACGGCAAGCCATTTGCATATTTATTAAATATCTTTTAGTAGGATACACAAGCCGCATTGCTACGTCTTGCTTACCGTGTGCAGTTCTGCCGGTGGGATAGGGGACAGGGAGGGAAGGGTCTGCGAGCGAAGAAGGAGCGGCGTGGAAAGCGAGCTGGTGTGGCAGCTTTGGCGCCGGCGGGTGTGCGGAGGCCGGGGCCGAGGCCTCGCCGTCCAAGCCGCTTCAGACTGCAAGTGTCCCCACACAGAGAAAACCCCGCTCCAGCCAGCAGGTATCCACGTGCTTGGAAAGCTAGCGAGTCAAGGAAATGGGGCCTGTGCCGCACGTCTCCCTGACAAGCTATCTTTCCATGCTCGGGGGCGGCGTGTTGGTTGGTGTAACTTGCGTGGCCTTCACGCGGGCTGGAGTGGCGCGTCCTAAGCAAAGGCTGAGTGCTTTGCCGAGGTCGTGGCTCCGTCGCCGCGTACGGGAAGGGGAAGGACGCCAGCGCGATTTCTGGCTTGGATGAGCGTGTTGGGTTGTGCCCATATTTTCCAAAGTTCTGTGAAAGGAGGCACAGATTGTTCTTCCAGCGGCTTCACTTGTTGGTGGGCATGAAGCTGCCACAGCGACGTCGCGCCTCCTCTGTCTCTCGGGGTTGTTGCGCAGAAAAATTGGAGAGGGGAGGATTGTGTAAAGCACTGTGGGTTCATGCGAAGTAAACAAGGAATAACAACAACAACAGTTGTGTAGTAGTCATATTTGTGTGCTGCTCCAGAGCTAGACAATGAAGAGCAGTGAGCAGTGAAAAGTTCAGACAGACCTGGCCGCCATCAAGTGGGGCAGTTCAGCAGGGAGGCCTTCCTGCCGCAGGTGCCTCCCGCAGGCCCTGAAGGCGGCACGGCCGGCTTCCTCCTGGGCCCGGGCAGGGGGTCTAGAGAAGGGAGCCGGCCGGGCCACGAGCACCCATCACGTCCCCAGGCGGCCTTCATGTCGCCCTCTCCCGCCGGCTGCCCAGGCGGGCCTGGATGGAGGAAGGCCCCGCTCCGTTCCTGGCGTCCCCCGGCAGACAGGAAAGGCTTCTCGCCGGAAGCTGCCGGCTGGTGTCTCCTGGGCTTGGCCCCTCGGCCGGAGGCACAGCGGCCCGTCTGCCGAAAGCCGTGGGCCTTGCAGGCTGGCATGCGCTGTGGGGTGCAGACAACGCGGAGGCTGCATCTGGGATGCTGAAGGCGACCGGGGCTGCCAAGTTCAGCCCTGTCTTCCTCTTTGCCATCTTCGCCTTTTGTCGTCGTCTGTGTCGTCTCCTCCTCCTCCTCCTCGAGCCCTGTGCGCAGTTCAGCACTACTTAGATGTATTTCCTCCTCGTTCCTGGACATCTTGAACAAACCCACTCAGTTCAAATGCGAGCTGACAGGAACCAAGGTACGTATTGATCGTACTCTCTCTCCCAACTACTGGGGTAGTTCATTGCAGCGTTGTAGGTGGAGATGTAAGACCCCCGCACTTGTGGTTCCGTTTCATCTCCCTGCGATTCGTTCTCATTCTCTCTCTCTCTCTCGGTTCCTCCCCTCCAATCCCTGCGCTCTGGATATTTTTTAACTATAAAGAGAAGGCAGATGGCATGGAATTGCTCAGGCACCTCATTCAGAAGCTGCCGCACTCCGTTCCTTTTTCCAGCCATCCAAACGTGCTTGCGGAAGGGCATGACTCCCACTCTGACGGGAGCCCCAGAATTCCCTCCTCTGGAGTCACTTGATGCCGTGCAGGGGAGATTCCAGACGTGGGCCCTTTGCTCCAAATGCCGCCTGCTCTTCCACGTGGGGCCAGCAGACGTTCAGCTAGATGTGAAGTCCCACTTGGAAATCTTCGCCTCCCTGCCCCTTCTCAGCAGCTTTTCCCTAGAGAGGGAGGGAGGGAGGGAGGGGGGAGAGCTTGGCCAGGTTGCAGGCTAGATGAAGGATGGCTCGCTGCCTGTGCTGCTGGGGAGGCCACCAGCTCGTGGCTCCCCGGTTTCCCAGTCCCCACATCAGAGACAGCAGCCCGGCCCGAAGCTGCGCGCCGGAGACAGGTTGCTTTGCAGCGCAAATGCCGCTGGATTTACCCAGATGTGACTCAGCGGGCAAAGCTGCCCTGCTTCCAGCTGGCACACAGAGGCGTCCTGCGCCTCTCCCGCCCGGCTCGCTGGCTGCAGAGGAGGGATTAGCGGGGAACAGCCTGCCCTTGTTCTTGGGCCAAGCTCGGCGGCAGAAGGACGAGAGAGCGGGCGCTGGCCCCGTGCCTGCCCTTTGCTCTCCGGCGCGCCTTCCCGTGGCTGGGAGGGCAGGGGGGGGGCTGCGGGACCGAGAGGGAAACATGGCGTGCATGTGGGGCGCTGGAGGAGGGGCGGCAGAACGAAGGGCTTCCAGCAGGGCAGGAAGTCCGGGGCGACTGGGCGCTTCAGGAGGCCTCCAGGCATCCTCCTGAGTGCAGCGAATCTGCGGATGAACCGAACGAGGGAGGAATCCTCCGCACCAAGCGTCAGGCTGCCCGGGGCTCTGCGGAACAGGGCAACTTTCTGCAGTCGCTGTCCAGACCCTGGGATGGGGAAGGGGGCACAGCTCTGCGCGTGTCTGCAGTGCCCCATGGTGCCGCCGTGGACTTGGCCTCGTGTGAGATGCTGGTGTGGCCGGCACGGGACCCGCCTTCCCCTTGGACCAGTGGCGTTCGCTCTTCTCACTGGTGCGGCTCCTTCATCCCCCACGCACTGTGGGGGGGGGGCGTGCCAGGCCAAGATGCCGCAGGGGAAGACTGGTAGCCCCTGGAGACTTCCAGCGGCCTCTCGACTGAAAGAGGTCTGGCATCGCCCGCAGAAGGAGCCGAGGAGACGCGGGGCGTGGGGTGGATGGGGTGGCGCACGGGCCGGGCGGGAGGGCTTTGGGTTGCGTGCGCACCATTGGCCGGCTGGCATCTGCGCACCAGACAGCCGCCTCGCCGGCACTTTTCTCCACTTGACGCCGAAAGGACCTGACAGCCCCGTTCACTTTGTGCAAAGCAAGCGAGCTGTAATGATGCCTCGGTAAATAATCTTCGGCGGTCGCACGGTGCCGGCACGGAGCAAGCGGGAGCTGGATTCTGCTGACCCCGGCATTGTTGCTACCTAAAGGGAAGCGGTCCCCATAAAATATTGAGAGGAACTAATAGAAAACAAGTCAGCGTGACTAATGGAGAGGGCCAGGTGGGGAGCGGCCGCACCGGGCGGTGGTGCGGATGCGGCTCTCTCGCCCCACCGGGCGCGCGCAGGAGATTCCCACAATGCTCTGTGGCTCGGGCGATGGCGGGGGACAACCCAGGAGGGCAGGAGCAGCCAATGCGAGCGGGGCACGGCGGAATCTGCTGCCAATTCCGGCTCAGCATTGGCTGCGTTTCGGCACCTACGGATTTCGTGGAATCTCGTGGGTCGTCCGGCACCTGTTTTTCAATGGCCCGCGTACGGAAATATTTCTTACGATTTGCGCAAAGAGTTAATGTGCGCTTGCTCAAAGTTGCACTTCTGGGAATGTGCAAATTCTGCCTGTCTGAGCCCACTTCGATGCTGTCGCCCGTGGGAGGAAATGCCCTGTGGTTTCCTAATTTTTCATAAAAAGTCAGTATTTGCATAAAATTCCAGAAACTAAAAAAAACTGGTCTGCAGGCCAGTTTGTGCAGCCGGTCCGTTGCACCGCTCATGGAAGCTGGGCTTGTCGGGGTCCTTTGCGGACGTCTTCATCT
Source organism: Varanus salvator macromaculatus (assembly GCA_023646645.1). NCBI lineage: Eukaryota > Metazoa > Chordata > Lepidosauria > Squamata > Varanidae > Varanus > Varanus salvator. The sequence goes on along the minus strand of JAIXND010000800.1, from coordinate 12,960,033 downwards.
TCCCCGACTGACTTCCTGGAGAATCGCGATTTAGGACTTGGGTTCGAACACCAGCCTCCCCTTTCGTCACAGACAAATTGTACTGCCTCGGATGAATAGATCTGTGTGGCCTCAGAAGGGATTGGCACGCCGACTGATCATGACGAGGGGTGGGAAGCGGGGTGGCCAACGAGCGAGGTTGGAGATCACCAGGGCGCCGTGAGTATCACCCCCCCTTCTCGTGTCCACTCCCCGGCCACATCTGCATCCCCCTTGCCCCGGAGCCGGCAGAGGACAGGCGGATGCATCATCACCGGCAAACAGCTTCAAATATGTGAAGGCCATTCCTAATTCGGTCTGATTCTCCCAAGTGGGGGTGCGGAAGTGCCCTCTCCTGAAGGCCGAGAGGTTCCCGGGATGGCCGCATTCCAGGACCGAGCAGGGCTGAGGTCCAAAGGGGCCGGGCCGCAACGGCAGGCGCTGGTGAGCGCCAGGCCCTTGCTGCCCTCGGCCGAGTTTTCGGGGAGACATCCCAGCCTCTCAGATTCGTGGGAAAGGCCGTGCACAAGCCAGGGAAACATTTTGCAATTGGTCCAGGGGGGCCAGTTTTGGATTCAGGCCACCAAAGGGCCGGATTTATACCACTGATCTCACATTTCGCAAATAAATCCTGCAGTCTGCACAGACCTAATGGAGTGCCTCGGTCCCCCTCCGTGCCCCTGCCCCATTTCTGTGGGGAAATCTTCCCTGCTAAAGGACATCATTCTTCGGGTTGTTGATGCTGCCACCCTTCCTCTGCCTCGTTCCGGACTCTCCATCACTGCCGTCTCCGCTCTCCAGGTGAGGAAAGGGCTGTGGAGGACGGCTCACTCAAAACTGTCGATTTCCTTGTCTTTTCCCCCTCGGAAGAGTGATTTGATTTAAGATCCGCCCAGAGGTGGTCGGGGGGTGGTGGAGCATCCATTACGCCTGTCACGGACAGCCCTCCCTTTAAATCACCTCCAACAGGCCAGAAAATCCCTACCTCAAAGACCTTGTTACCATCTGCTCCGTGCAGCCCTGATTAGCTCTGGATGCCAGGCAAGCTCACCTGGAGCGCCGAGGGGTGGGTCGGGACGGCGGCTCATGCCAAACGCGGCGTGCGCGGGCGGCCCGTCCTGGCATCCATCTCTTCCGATCACGTCTCGCTTCTTGAGCACGCGAAGCCGGCCCTCGCCAGCCCCACCTCACCGAGGGTGCCTTGCGGCCGCTGTTGTATACATTTGATTCACTCAATTTCGTCCTTGGTTTCCCACCCCGTGAGCGTTGCTTTGTTGTTCCGCGAGATGCCTGGTGGCTGAGAGATTTCCAGTCCCACCTTCCCATCAAGGGTCGCTGACCCTACCCTCTCCCCATCAGGCGCTTCTTTTGTTCTTCACACCGAATTCCATTAGAGGCAGACAAGCAAACGGTTTCTCTTGGCCTCCGTTGTCTGAAGGCTTTGATCGGCTGTGTTTTAAAGGAAAATAAAATAAATTCATGCGTGTAATTCTGTTTGCAATTCATTTTTATCAACGTTTCACTTCCATTACCAATGGCTGGACTCATGTGCTGCTTTGCAATTCGGAAGACAGTCCAGGAGTCAATCAGTCAATGGACAAATTAATCCATGGACTAAGATCAAGCTCCAGGTGAGGCCCGGGATAAAGGTGAAGGGAGCTTTCGTCTCTGAGGTGGTCCTGCGCTTGAGCCTGTGGTGACTGGTTTCGCTACCAAGTCATCCTTCCTGACCTCTGGGGATGCATATTTTGGGAGCGGCCAGTGTGTTGGATGGAAGCAGGGCCTGCAGGTGATTAACTTCAGTGCAATGAAGTTTCTGAGTGCCTGAGGCCTAGGGTAGTTTCTTGAAACTCTGTTGGGAGGAAGAGCAGAGATAATTGCCTGGAAGCTGTCTTCTCCAATAACGTTGAGACGAGGTCTGTGTTTGCTGTGAGCACAGAACCGAGGCAGCTGTGTTCCCTCTCCTACACCCCAGGAAAGAGTGGGTTAGGCCCCCTGGATGAGTGGGGGAGATGCGTTTTGTAACATCCGTGCGAAAGGGCATTGTCTTTTATTCTTGGTCTGGGGAGAGGAACTGATGGACTGTTCACCCGGGGGATTTTGGAAGCCTGCGCAGGATTGCCTGGCCTGTTCACAGCCCTAGATAATGGGAGAATGGGCGATCCGTAGTGTGCTTATGTTCCGCACCCGTATTTTAGCTTTGCAGTCACTGCGTTGTGTATCCTCTTTGACGCAGGTAGACTCCACATCTTCCGAAGCATTCCTCAAATCTGAAGTGAAGTGAACTGACCAGGCTTCTGGGGCCGGGAGAGCTGCAGTGGTAAGTTATCCTAGTGAACGATTTCTTGTCCGCCCTTGTCTTGTAAATCTCAGCGCTTCCTGACTGGGATCCGTGTGTGGTGCTTGGGATTCGGTAAGGGTGGAGGAGCAATTTCTTGGGTTTGCAGTCCTGCAAGAGCTGACCTAATTCACACCCCCTGCATTAATACACAGACTGGAATTCTGCAGTTTTTGCGCTTCTCCAGATGTGGCGATACATTCTCAGATTTCCCGTATGTATAAAGAGCGGCATTTGTTAGAGGAGAGCCATGCATTTCCTTCTCTTTAATACATCTTTGAATGCATTTCCCCAAACGGATGCATTTTAATTTGTCTTCCCCCCGTTGCTTCCAGCGCACAAAAGGCACAACAAGTACGCACAAAAGCGCGTACAAACTTTTCCGTGGTCATTTTTCTTAAAAACAGCATACCAAGAAACCCAGCAGCGGAAACCGAAGTGGGAATGCGGCAGAGAGAAATGTTGACCGAGGTGCCCAGGAGCCACCCCTCGCTTTGGTGGGTCGTGCTTTGGGGGTCTGCTTAGCCATGGCCTCCCTTCCCCTCTCTCACTTGCTCACACGCGAGCTCCCAAGTACACAATGGCGCACACTCTTCCACATGCCAATGGATGGCTAATCTTTTCCCATCCACCTTGGCCTTTAATGAAATATTGTGATTTAAAATCTTGCGAGTCGATGATTTATGGGAGCCAACGAGGTCTGTGCGTGTTGCGGGAGAAGCCCGTCAGCTCCCAGTGTTCTCTCTAATGGACCAGAGCGAGAGCGAGAGCGAGACAGGCAGCAAGAGAAGGAAAGGAGTTGGTCTGCGGAGTTCATCTTTGTTCCTCGGCTGCCTTGCCGTCAGAACCACTTAGGAGAACGCGAGTTGGCAGACGGTTGACAGAATTAATTGGCAGGCCAAAGCCCTGCAGGGCGCCCCGTTTTTCGCTCTGGCCGCTTCTCACGCACTCCAGCTGCAGTGTCGCAAAGCCTCGGATGCCGTGAAAGGGCTGCTTGTGACGGGGCGGCATAGAGTGGCCTGGCTAGCCCTTAAAAGCACGCCCGTTTGTTTACATCCGCCCCTCACCTGTCTCGGGTCACGATGGGGCCCCTGGCCCGTCACTCCGAGTGGGGGCCGTGCTCCCTCCCTGGCACCCCGAGGCACCCACGGAAAGGAGAAAGAAGGCGGCACCCAGGAGCGCCCATGAACCTGTGGGGCCTGCGCCGTCACTGGGGGAACCCGCCCCGGTTCTCAGGGCCTCATCTCTGGAGTTCTTCCCTTCCACGGACATGTGAGCCCGAAGTTGTCCCCTGAGGTCGTTTGCTTCTGCTCTTGCGATGTTGTTCTGGTTCTTGCTGGATCTGCTCGATGGCGCATCTTGACTTGATCCAAATCCTATAAATTTCAAACAAACAAAAAAAAGTAAGTAAGTAAGTAAGTAATAAGTAAGTGGTGGAGATTGGCCAGCCCAAGCACTGAACCGAAACATTGCGACAGAGGCCACAGGCTGCTCTTCCTCCCATCGCTCGTGGCTGGTGGCCATCGGGCTCTCTTGCGTCCGTCTCACTGGGGCTCTGCTCACGACTTCCTGCCACGAAAGCAGTGGCTGGTTCCTTCTTGGTGACCCCCCCTGTCCGCCATTTTCTTGGTTACTGACGAAAACACGTCTTCTCCCCATGCAGCCCGTAGGCCTGGCTTTTCTGCCAGCACTTGGGATCCTTCTCCCCGCACGTCTCCCAAATACACGCCGTTCATTTGGCCAGCGGTCCGTGATTTACGCTTTTGCCCTCCATTGGGGTCTGTGGATCACAGTGAGCTCAGCAGTGCGTGGACATGCGCAGCCCCAGTCCACGGTTGGTCTGGAAGGAGTGATCAGAAGTAGACAGGTCGCCGGGCTGCGGCGCGGAGGCGCAGGGAGGGGAGCTCGTGCGCCTCGCCTTGCGGAGCCGGCCTTGGCGAAGTTCTGCGGGAGCCGAACGGCAGGCATTTGGACGCCTCCCTATGAGCCGCATCTCCCCCGGCTTAGAAACAATTCCTTTTGTCTCCGCTTTCTCGCTGTGTCCCACGGCTTCAGTTGCCTTTGCCTCCCTCTTATTTCCCTGGCGTGTTTGTGTGCGCTTGCTCTTTTGTCGTCTTTGTCTGCCGATTGTTACCGCTCACTTTGCGATCCCTTGTCTTCCGCTCGATTCCTGCAGCGAGAGAAACTATTTGTGTCTGTTGCTATATAATTAGCCGCAACTGAAGCCCAAACCTCCTCCCGAGATCCACAAGGGAGCCAAATGAGGTCAGATGCGGCTGCTTTCTCACCTGCCTGGATTTCAGAACAATGAAATATCTGTGGAGATGGGGGGCGGAGGAGGAGGAGGAGGAGGAGGAGGAGGAGGAGGAGGCGGCGGCGGCGGCTGGGTGTGTGCTTTCTGCTGCCCTTGGACTCATATTTGAGGATCTGGTTTGCTAGCAGCCTGTTCAGAGAGAGGAGGCCAATGCACCAGACGGCTCGCCAGGAGCCTTGCTCATGCTGAAGAGTCTCTCGGATAAGGGGCTTCGCGTCACCGAAAGCGGACTTTCCTGGCCCGCCGCACAGCCCCGTGGCGGACCTGCCCGTGCGGGTGCTCCCAGCCTTGGCGTCCCGGAGGCCAGGCTCACGGGCAAGAGGGGCTCAGGATGATCTTGGCAGCCCGAGGCTGGCTTGCATTAGGGCCCAGCAGGGAATGCCCTTTGGACCGCCCTGGCAAGGTCTGCCCCTCCCAGACTCCCGCGTGCTCTGCAGTGGAAGCCAGTCCACCTCTGAACCGGGAATTCGATTCACGGGCCAAGAACACGGCGTTCGAAACAGTGTGCGTGTGGCTGACATGTGTGGGAGTCTGCCCTTGTGAAAACCGCAGCTAGCATCTTTTGATCCACAGGAGGAAACGTGTCTTGCTCAGAAAGGCACATGGTGAAGTTGCACATTCAGAAAAAGGAATGCCAGAAGCACAAGCGTTCCCAGGAGCCTTGGTGAAACCCGGAAGAGGAGCGCTCACAATTCGTGGGGAAGCTCATCGGGGTGCTTTGAAGTAAGATTTGGAGACCCTCCATGAGCACAGCCCTCCCTGATCTGCACGTCCCCAGTGCCTGGGCTCAGCTCAGTTTGGTCCCCGACAGTGTTTCTTCCAAGGCCATGCCTGGCGATGTGGAGGATGGAACATGGGGCACCCCAAAGGCAGAACTGTCGAGCTCCACCAACTGAATGGTGGCCTTCCTCCAGATCTGATAGGAAAGCTAGACGCTCGTCCTCTTCCAGGGGGAGCATCAGCAGCTTCTAGACGGGGCTTCTCTGTCGCACAAAGTTCCGGGATTTGTCTGCTTGTCCCGGCTTCCAGGGACACCCATTTCCGATCCACCCAAGGCGGCTGGAGAAATCTCAAGCGGCTGAGAGCCTGCCCCACGGATTCCACGCCAGCCTCGCTTTTCTGGGCCGTGGGGACTCCATGGGCTCCTTGAGCATTTTTAAAAAGGCAATATCCTCTTATGCAGTTCTACTCACAGAACAATCTGTAAAAGAGACAAGAATATAATTTCCCCCACAGGTTAACGCATGGAAATATTCATTTTGGGGGATTTGCATACTGGGGGGGGCGTGCAAGTCTTCTGTGTGGTATGTGTGTTTGCTCTGCTCTGAGTTTGTGCGAATGCCTTCTCGCCATCTCCGGTTCTGCCGGCGAGCAGGCGGAGACGGACAATGCGGGCAGCGCACAGTTGCGTGGCGAACCCACGTGCCCCCTCGACTCGCCCTCCCGTGCCTTGAAAGTCTCGAACCCGGCACCGTCCCTTCATCACTCGATGCGTGGCATGGCGCACGGTTGCGCTCGAAGCCCCGCCTGGCCTTTCCCCCGCTTCCATCTCAGCCCTTCTGAGCTGCACAGTCATATGCTAAAAATTACAAGTACGTTGATAGGATTCCTCCTTCCCCTTCCAACCTCCACATTTTTAATTTACATATATACATATATATATATTTGGCAATTCATGTAGTGTAACAAATTGTACTTCATAAAGCAAAGGTTACGAGTTGTTATTGCCTTGCCGAAACAATCACGAGCGGCTGATCCTTACTCTGGGCCATGGCTCTCGTCTCTCCGAATGCTTAATACTGTTCCAATCACCGCTCCGGATTTATTCCAGTCAGTGCGGATGGAGGGGTGGGGGAGGCTGCGGGCGCGTGCACGGAGTGCGGCATCTGGATTTCGCTCGTCTCGCCTCCTCCCCACTCACGTCGGTGTAATGCACTCCATCCATCGCCAGCTGCCCTGGCAATCGGTTTGCATGGGAAGGAAGCACAGCAAGGCACATTTCTGTGTGCAGGACGGAGGTTTCCGGGCTCCCGTGCTTGCCCTTCTCTCCTTCCGGACTCCTGGTTCAGTCTGCACAATTTTCCCGCATGGGCTGAATCAACCTTGCTTTGTCTGTGGAGGAGAATTTGGAAGTTTGTGCGGGTTTAGGGAAAATGGCCCCAACTTGCAAACGCTGCTCGTTCCGGCATGTTTCTTTGCTTGCGCCGACCGAGCAGCGATTCAAAGAGGTGAAAGAGAACGGCTTGGGTGGAGCAGTGAGAGGATGACCGGATCCTTCTGGTGATTTAAACAGCCATTTTGCACCCATCCCTACTCATGAGTAGCCCTTTAGTTGCCAGTGGACTGCTGCCACGGCTCTTGTGCTGCACCTGTGGCCTCTACACACATCCTGTGCTCCCACCTTCTTGTGCCGGGAAAACACAGTCCGGGGGCCGGATCGTGCCCATGGCGCCGACTCCCCTCTGCACCCCCTGGCAGTCCCCTCACCCCTCCAGGTGCCCCCCAAGGCCACGGCCCCCCCTCAGCACCCCTCCTCCGGAACACAACTGCATCAGGCAGGACCTGTGTGTGTGTGTGTGGTGGTTTAAAGAGGGGGGGAAAAACCACACACACAACGTTCTCCGGTTGCCATAACGACCCAATGCAAATCGCATTGCTTGCCTTGTACCTTCCCTCTCTCACCCACAGACTCCTGCCCGCCCTGCATCCGACCCACACACAGCCCCAGAGCTGCTGTGGCACAGGGGCACCCGGATGGGGGCGAAGGGCCCCACAGTTCTGCCGTTCCTCCAGTGGCTTCCAGCAGAGCCGCCCCGTGGCCCCTCGATGCCACTTCTGGCTCCTTAGGGACGACGGGGCCACCCTGCCGTCTGCCCGGCATCCAGGCTTCCTTGGCGTCCCAGACCCCCAAGCAGGGGGGTCGAAGGCCATGCTTCCCAGGCCCGGCTCCTACCCCTCCCTCCGCGCAGACATGATGGCACCCGCTGCCCCATCCCGGTTGCCACGGACTCACCGGCCAGAAGGAGCCACGCGGGTTGCAGGGGAATTGTGGGCAGCGGCCTCCGCACGCGTGGGACGCAGCGACCTCGGGAGCGGGAGCGGGAGCGGGATCGGGAGCGCCCGACGAAGTCCACCTTGGCCAGCCTGTGGGGCGAAGGGCTTTGGCGCCCGCTCTCCCCCAGGCCCCGTCTCCACGAGCGGCGAACACGCAACCTCTGCGCGAGGGCCTTCTGGACGTGCCCGCATCCGCGCCTCCCGCTCACGGCGCCCTCTGACCTTTGCGTCCGCCGGCGCAGGTCGCGCTCGCAGTGGGAGCGTCCCCCATCACGGTGCCAGGGGCCTTATCGATTATGATTGTTTCCGAGCTTGTTGCGGTGAGATACAGATTTTCCCCAGGCGCTTGTATCAAAGAGATGATTTATTTGTCTTTGCAAGAAAAATAAATATTCTGCTATTTCCCCCACCCCCTTTAATCTCTAAATACTTTGGAGCATAATCGATCAATCGATACACGGACTGCAGACACTCCCTTTCCTGTGGGCTCATAAAAACGTTAAATACACATACGTGCAAAGACATTATGCGGGCAAAGCTTAAGCGGGTGGGTGAGGACGGACCACTCCCGAATCGCCAGGCGGGTCATCCAAGTAATTAGTTTTCCCCGCCCTGACTCTGTCTCTCTAGATTTTGGGCCGGCGGCATAAGGATGTTGTTTCAGTCCCGCTTCCTCCCGGTTGTGCCAAGAGGGGCTTGCCTGGCCCCTGCCCGACGGTCTTTGTGGGCCTCCAGACTGCCTTATGGTGTCCGTTGGGTTGACCACTGCCACAACGTGGTTTGATCTTTGCTGCCCCTCTTGCCTCTGGCTGCCCGCCTCCTCGGGATGCTCAGGTTTCCGCCATGTTGAACTTTGGGGTCCGTCGGAGGCGCCCCCAGAGAGCCTCGGCACCGGGCACACGTGGGACGCGACGGCAGGCGCTGCTCGAATGGGCTACTAACCACGCAGGGAAGGCCAAGGAAGAAGTGGGGGCTGTGGACCCATGGCAGTGCGCTAATTGCCCCACGGTGCATGGAAGAGGCGGAGGGGCTGCAAGGCCCACGGATCCAGCCCTGCTCGGTGCAGAGCCCCAAGTTAAAGCTGCGCAGATAGCTTTGCGAAGAGAAGCCAAGTTCTGCTGCGTGCTGTTCCCCCTGCGCGGCGGGCAGCACACACGTGAGGGGGTTCCTCTCTGCGTGCCCCTCTGCCGACAGCCAGAGGCAGAGACGTGGGGCCCGGGAGGGTGCTGTGGCTTGCTTTTACACGCCGGCTGCTTCCCCCCCTTCCGCCGCAGAGATGTGCTCACCGCTCTGGCGCCGGGGCCTGTGACGGGCACGCATGGGTGTGACGCATGGCGTGCGCCTCCCAGAAGCCGGATAACATCTCGGCTGTGCTCTGTGCCTCACTCACTCTTCCCAAACATCTCTCTTTATTTATAGCTTCCTGCGAGATGTCATCCGCCTATTTATACAGATGCTTTTTTCTCTTTTGTACGTGTTAAAAATACATATCTTTACCTTCCTCCCCTGGATCTACCCCTCCATATTCATATTCAAGCCTCGGGGGGATTCACTTAGCAAAGCCACCGGTGATATTTCGACAGATGACGTTCAAGTGGCGGTGGCCGGGGAGGGTCTTCTTGGCTCAGGTGGCACATGGGCTGAGGAGGCCAGGTGGAGGGGAGAGCGCCCTCGTGCCTCTTCCGAGCATCGTGGGGTGTACCGCATCCTCTTCGGGTTGATTTGGGCGATCACAAAAGGCGATTTGGGGGGGTAGTAAAATTGTCCCCCTCATCCGGAAGAAAATGCGAGGCAATATGGAGGTTTGAATGGGTCACAGGGTAAAACCTGGGGCATCTGCAGGGAGATTCTCCTGACAGAGTGGCTGCCAGGAGGTGGCTGGGTTCAGACAACGCAACTCGCCATGGTGGGTTTTTACCACGACTGAACCCAGGCATGGTATTCCACCACGGTAGGGTTGGACGTTAGAAGCCATGATAGGAAACCAGGTTTGTTGTCTGGAAGAGCAGCAATTTCAGGAGCTGCCCCAGCCATCCAACCTCTTGCTATGAATCAGGGAGGAAGAGGGAGGTGACACAGGCAGGGGGCCGTGGGACTTGTGATTGAATTTCAGGCTCGGGGGTGATGGGATATATACCAGCCGTGGGAGGCCTGGTACTGGCAAAGGTCAGAGAATGTGGCACTTGAAAGAGCCACTGGATTCTGCTCCGTGTGTTGACCGGGAAGCACAAAGCCGGGGCTGGACTGAGCTGCGCCAAAGAGCCACCTTGCTCCCCCCACCTGAGGACCTTCAGGGACGCCGGCGCCGTTCTCTGCTCCAGGCAAGATCCCGCAGGCCATCCATGCCGGAAGGAGATTCCCCACCGTTCCCTCGCCTACGGATCTGAGAACTGGTCGCTTTTCATCTCTCTCTCTCTCTCTCTCTCTCTCTCTCTCTCTCTCTCTCTCTCTCGTCTCGAGACGGACCGCTGGCTACCTAATCGGGCCTCATCTGCCGCCCAGCCTCCCATTTTGGCCTCTGCAGAGCAGCAGAGGGACAGAAATGTCGGGAAGCCATGAGCTACGGAGGTGCAGAGAAATGCAGGGAGAGAAACTCTCATGCGCGCCGATGAAAGAGAAGATCAGAAGGGAGGCCGTGAATGGGAAGCGCACAGCATCCCAAATCACCTCCGCATGTCAATGGAGGGCTCGTTCCCGTCTCCTCTTCTTTTCCGAACCAGCTGCTTCCCTTATCACTAACACGCAGCACATGTTCCCAGCGAGGTAAGAGGAGCCGACGGGCGCTGGAGGACAAAAGGAGGCAGACAAAGATGAAGGCTCCGGCAGCAGGCGCGGGGGAGGGGCCTCCCTGGCCTAGTTTTCTGCCTCTTCAGAACGGCTCAGCAATACCACTCTGCCTTTGAAGATTTGCATATTTAGGTGGTGCCGAAATACTTCCGAACTGGAGCCCCCACTCGGCAGGGGGAGAGGCTCTTGGTCCTCTGCTTCCGGCCGCTCTTGCCGACGCCTTTCCCAGGCGGCCGGCCACCTCCGCCCTGCTTCTGTCCTCTCCTGTCGGCTGAAGCACCGGCCCCTTGGATGCCGTGCGGAGGCCCGGCTTGCCCTTTCACACACCAGCAACCGTGGGGGGCCGGGTAGGGTGGGCACCAAACACCAGAAGACAACGCGGGGGGGGGGGGGGCTGAAGTAAAGGTTGCTCGCCAAGAACACTGCTAAACAAAGTGCGGGGAAGCTCTCCCAAACCCAGAAGCACCGTGGGCCCAGATAAAGATGCAATCGGAGGGCAGCTCTCGCTTTGCATCCCTAGCCCAATGCCTATTTCAAATACGTGTGTGTCTAAATGAAACACAAAGGACTCAAAGCAAGACTCGAAGGGGCAGAGATCCTGGCAGGTGCCCAGAAAGGTCGTCCCCGGGCACACTCAGCGTGTCGGCCAACTCAGCCTCAGGCCCCCTTTCTCTCCCCACCAGTATCCACTTCTCTGCCAACAGCAGCTTGGATAGTGTTATTCCATGACTGACCTTTCTCGTTCTTTCAGCAGTTCGACTGTTGCTGAACATTCCAGGGCACCCGGCTCAGGTTTTGCTTTGTGTTAAGCCACACAGATCTCAACCAGCCTCCTATCTTTTAAAACAGACATCCTTTTAGCTTGCGACTCTCCGCAATTTTTGGTTGTGAAGGACGGGAGCCTCAGCCCCCTGAACTTTGCGCAAACACCTTGTCATGATCCGGATGGGTAATATTGTACGATGGCTGAGAACGGGGAGAAATGCAGAAAGCGACTGCGTTGCTGCAGCAACCGGAGATCCTGGCGTTGCTCATTGCCATAATTATGAACGGGGGAGGGGGAGCATTAGGGCCTCTCCATTAGCGATGTGCCGGGGTCCGAACCTGGGACACTTCAGCCTCGCCCCCTCCCCTGGCTGGAATATGCCGATGCCTGTAAGCTGAGTCTCCGCCTGGGTGCTTCACGGATACCTGTTGTTTGCCTACATTATTACGCTCTCATGATGCCGGTGGCAAAGAGCCCCTCTGTATCGTGGGTCTAGATGCCAGCAGTTTCGGGAAGACCCGTGTCACCTGGGACTGATGATTTTGCAGGAGGGCTGTGAGGAGGTCTCCTCAGTTGTGGAGGGGAGGGGAGGGGAGGAAGAGTGATGGGCCACACGGGAGTTTGCTGGCCACCTCGCCAAGCCCTCGCAGCCACTGTGTGATGGCCAGCAGTCTCCTGGGACAAGCCACCCTGCCTGCTGGCCAGCCGTCCTGGGCTCACAGCGGCCAGCGAGGGCCAGCTGCCGGGAGCAGCCGTTCCCGAGGACCCGGTGTGGGAGCAGCGTGCTGGAGCTCAGACGCGTTACTCTCCTTGCAGGAACCAGCCGCGTTGTCTGGCCTTTATTCCCGCTCTGGATCGGAGGAGGACTACGGTGTGCAGAAGGTATCGTCCTGCTAACATTACCTGTCGGCCTGGACGTTCCAGGCTCTTGGGGGCTCTCTGGAGCGGGAGGGCAGGCCAGCCGGGCACACCTCGCCTGGGAAGGCCTGGTCGGGCACCTGACGCAGGCCCCCACTGCGGCTGGCCCACTGGCCCGGACCCCGGGCTTGGGCCTGGTGCACGCAGAAAACAGCAGAATACCCTGCGCTCAAGGGGCTCGGGGACCGCCGGGGGGTCCTCCGCTCGGCGGCCGCAGGAGTTCGTGCAGCAGGGGCGGCGTCCTCGCCCGCTTTCCCCCCCTGAGCTGGCAGGCTCCCCAGCCGTGCTGCCTCTGGGCTTTCAAGGTGAGCCGCCCTCGGCCCACCGACGGGACGGGCTGCCGGCTCGCAGTTGCCTTTCCCTCCCAGTGGCAGGTTCCACGGCTGGGGGGAGAAAGCTCCTGCTCAGCTTGGGGGTGGTGCTTTTCAGGATGGAGATCGGGATAATGAGCCAAAGATAAATCCCGTTAATGCTAATGGCGAGTTATCTGTGGTTAATTACCCCTGAGAGCCCTCTCTTCCATCATGTAAAGTGACTTTGTCAAGACCACCCGCAAAAGGAGACTCCACTTCACTTTGTTGGAGTTCAGCGGCCTGCCTTGGCAGCGGGACTGGCCAGTTTAGCCAGGTCTGGGGTCACGAGGCTTCTCTGGCAATTCTCCCGTGGGTGCTTGCAGTCTTCCAGGGAATGCCGGGCACATCGGGAGAACTGCCAGGGCAACGCGGTGTCTGGCAGTCACAACATCTTGGGCAGACGTGTGTGTGTGTGCTGTTCCTAAGTTGTTGCTCTTTTAGGCAGAAGGAAGCAGTCCTGGCCAGAGGCCTTTGACACCTGAGGCTCTTCCGCGCATCAACCCGCGCATCAAGACCAGAAAGGTAGGTGCCTGGCGGGTGTCGGTTTTGATCTGGATTTAGCCACATTTGCTAAGTTCTTCGTGGTCTAGTTGGATTCCCCTTGAATTTCATTGGCAAGTCCTTATACGATGCCCACCTGCATTATCCTCTTTTGTGCAAGAATGTTTCCATGCGTATTTTCCTAATGTCAGTATTTATCGCGTGCATCTTCGGCCCGCTCGTCCTCTTCTCGGATACTCTGTGGTATATTCTGTGCATCGTTCAGAGGTATGTTTTCGTTTAGTCCACAAGTCACTTTGGTCCACCGTGGAAGCCTGGAAATGTACAGCCTTTGACTGCAGATTGGATTCATGTCTGTGTTTCCACCTGAAGGTGCCGAACAGGCCAACTCTGAATGAAGGGGAATGAATTTTGTATGCGCCCCCATTGCCCAGGGCTTTGAAGCTTTGCTCTTAAAATTCTGGCTTTGAATTGCGCCGTCCTCAACCATGTCTGTGCCAAATTTGTGTCGCTGCCTCTTTTTACCTTATGGGCGCCTCAATTTTAACCGCTGCGTGTCAGGTCCTCTTCATTCTCGGAACGGCAAATGGCTTTCATGGTTTCCTGTTTGTTTCTCGAAGGTACAAACTGAGCACGTTTTTCTAAAAGCACTCTTGATGGAACACATGCCCCATCTTCCCAGCTAGCCTTGATCTCTGCAGTTCGCTAAATGCGGTGCTTTTGCTTTGGGTTTTGGCAAGGAAGGGCAGCTCAGTACAGATTAAGGTGCGTGCGTTTGCCGCAAGGCCGGGCCCCGTTCATTTCACTTTGGCGGGTTTATGTGTTTCCGCCTGACCCACGGGGACGATTTCTTTGCTCGGTGCTGATGAATGTGGGAATGGCAGCGAACAAGGTGGGAAAGAGGCCACCATGGCACAGGTTGGAGGTCTGGGCTGGCTCAAAGACCAGCTGAGCGATTCCCCGATTTGAGTTCAGCAACTCAATTCACCTGCCAGCCAGTCTGATGCAGAACGGAGGGGCGGCACTCCTGGGAGCTTGCAAGTGAGAACGTGGCCTCGGGGCGTCTCGCTTGCCGTTTCCTGGCTCCTGGCTTACACTCTGGCGCAGCTTTGCCTGCGTGCATCTCCGTCTCGGCTCTGGGACCAGCTGCTGGGCAAGTGCAGTGACAGTGCAGCGGGCAGGGAAAAGGTCCCGCGCCGCCTCCGCAGCCCACCAAGCCCCAAGGAGGGGGGGTCAGCAGGCAGGCAGAGGGCAAGAGCGCAGGGCCACCCGTCATTGAGGGCCTCGGCCTGCGGTGTGGCCAAGGCCAGCAGTGGGCACAGGGCAGCAGCACGGAGGAGCTTCGGGAGGAAAGGCTGCGGAAGCCACGGGCTGGGAGAGCTGGGTTGCGGCAGCGCTTCCTCCGGAGCTGGGCTGGCTGCAGGGCCTGTGCCTCGTCTCTGCAGCTGCCCGTGCCTTCGGCTTCTGGAGCCGCTGCGCACGGGTCGGGTGGACAGCTGTTCTCACCTTCTGACCCCGTGGGCGAGGAGCAGTCCTCGGGGGCATTCCTCAGAGGCCACTGCTGTCAGAGGGCCTACGGAGTCTTCTCCACTGATGCTGGAGGTGCGGGGGGGGGATATTAGGGCCTGGCCCCCCCACAGGTTCTGCTCAGCCCAGCCTAGGTCAGGCTCGGAGAGGCCAGACCTGGTGCATTGGACCACAAAGGCTTCCAAAAATGCCCTTTCTTATCTTACACGTCCTCATAAAGGTAACAGCGAGGGGGTCCAAGACCTCTTCCGGCTGGAGCTTGTGCAGGATAAAGTTTCTCTCCCCTGGATTTTGTCTTCTCCCAAGAAGGGCAGAGCCGGAGCCGCCTTCCCAAACCTGGCACTAGGATTCCCAGGGCCCCGCTCCGTGGGCCGCTGCAGTTGGATTCAGCGCAGGCGTGAACTTTCTGACCTCTGGCGCTTCCCCCAGCAGCCAATTCCAACTTTCCGCCTCTCGTTTATTTCCCAATAACGCGCCGGCTCCAAAAGGGCCCCGAGCAGGTAGCAATCTTGAAAACACAGCATGTTATCGCAGCATAAAACGTGCATTTATAGTCCCACATAAAAAATAATGCTTATAAAATGGATTTGAAAGATATATTTCATCTCCAGTGCATCTTTTAAAATATACAGCGAAAACGAAGCCCTGCTTATTTCTGGCGGAGAAACTGGGGCGGGGAGGGGGCAGTCAGGTGGCTCGGCCTGACCTGGGGTTGCCGCTGACCCGTGTTGGTGGCGTGCACGGTGGAGCGAGCGAGCGAGTGTTCGTTCATCGGTGTGGGAGAGCCAGGGAGACGCTGCACTCCGCAAGCCGATGGGGTACCCGGTCCCAGACTGGTCCCAGAACATCAGATGTTCTCAGTCCGGAAACCGGGAGCAGATCCCAGAAGATGCTCTGCTTTGAGAACCAGGATCCACTGGTGCAAAGCAAAATCCGTAAAGAAATGGAGGGCCGAATGTGGGGAGCACGATCCGCTGGAAGGCCACGGGCAGCTTTGTGGGCGCAGGATTTCGGTTTCGGCGCGGCCTCCCCCAGCCGGGTGCTCCCTTTCCAACCCGGCCTCCGGCCCGTTGGGGTGCAGCTTAATCTCCCGCAAAGGGCGCGAGGGACGGAGAGAGGGGAAGGATCCGCCTGCTCCCACTTCTCCGTCTCTGCATTAATCTTGATTATGGAGCCCTCGTGCTGAAGTTAATTTTCTTGTAGATGCCTATCAGTCATGTTAGCTGGGAATCTCTCTCCAGCTAATGAGGAAATCGCATTCCTTGCAACTTTATTACGCCGCTAATTAGTGCGCGGGACTCTGGCAAATGGGGCTGGGGGAGGGGGAGCAGTGGGTGGTTGAGGGGCACTTTGTTTCAGAATCCGGGTCGGGGCGTTATACTCGCTCGCCGCACTCAGGGGCCGGGGGCCCCGTGGGAAGGCCCCGTGGGACAGCAGCGCTGCGGCTGAAGTCACACGGATGCGCACGGGGCAACCCGTGCAAGATGCGGCAAGCGGCTGGGCAGACCGTGTGGGAAGCTCACATGGGGAGGACCAAGTGGAACCCCCGCAGGAGGAAGCTGGCGGCTGGGCAGCCTGGGCCCCCGGAAGCGTCCCGGGGCCTCCTCCGTGAGCGGCACTGGCCTCGTCGGCTCGTCGGTCTTCCCCCCGCCAGCACCTCTGGAGCTCGCCGGCCTGTCTGGGTCCACGCAGCCCCACGCAAGTGCCCCCTGGCCCAGGCAGCTCAGCTGGGCGGGCATCCAGGCCTTCCCCCACGGTCCAGGGTTCAAGCCCTCGCGAGGCGGCTCATGAGTGGCCTTTCCGTAGGAGAGGGAGCCAGCGCAATGGGCGAGCGCGTGTTTGGCGCGACAGTTGGAGCCCTCAACGGCGGAGCGCCTTTCTTTCCAAAACAGCCCCCGGCTTTGTTTCCTCCCCCAGAAAAATGTAAATTGGGGAAGATGGGGGTGTGTGCATTGTTTACTTGCGTATGAAAGCTTAACGTTACTTTGGGTACACAAATGGGTTATATATACCTTTTAGCATATAACATGAGGGTGCCGTTTGGCATACCTAGACAGTTTGCAAGCATAAAGGCAGTTGTTTTATTCCAACAATAATTATGCCGATCTCCAGCATGAGAGATGGGGCTGCGATCGGCTGCAACTGAAGGTACTTAACTATATCTTTAATTTTTTTTCAGTTGGGAAAAGAGGGATTTAAAAGCAAAGCACAAACGAGAAGGAGAAAACTGAAAATGCAAAGCATCAATATTGTAATAAACAGATGGAGGGTTTTATCAGCTGGGTTTAGAAAGAGGAACGAGCCCAAACCATGATCAGGCAGTTAGCAGCTCTCCGTGTCTTTATTTTTTATTTGTTCCGTTAGAAGAAAAACGATCGGAAAGTGAATAGGGGAAGAATCGCCCCGGGTGAGACCGAGCGGCTGTCTAGCCCGGCGTCCTGGCCAGATAGTGGCCAGCCTGGTGCTCCAGTGGGAAGCCCATGCGTCACCGCACCCTTCCAGCCACGCTGCCCAGCAACAGGGGCACATAGGCCCACGGATGCAGAACGGGAGGGGCGTGGCGCCGTCGGTGGTTAACTCAGAGCTGCGTGAGCTGTCTCTCCCTCTGACCTGCCTGGAGCTGCCACCATGCACTGCACCGTGCCCCTGGTTTTATGGGGGGGGAAGGCCTCACGCCCCCAGAGACCATGCATAATGCCGCCTCCCCGCACTCAGCCTTTCTCCAGGGCCAGATGCTGCAGCTGTTCCTTTCGCGGGAGGTGCTGCGCTCCCTGCCATTCTCCTGTTGCCCTTTTCCGTGCCTGCGCTTCCCCGTCTCAGCTGCGGCGCGCCGACTGTGCCTGGGGCGAGCTGCGGCCGCCCCGTAGATCGCATCTGAGCCTGTGCTCAGCCTCGGAGGGGCCAAGAGGGTAAATTCTGATCAAGCTGCACTGAAAGAAGCAACGCACACGGCTGTCCCGCTGACTTTCCCATCCACCCCCCTCCTCTGGTTCCCGATCCTCCACCTCCGGTAGCGGTCTGTCCACTCTGGTAATCTCGGCGCCTCCTGCCAGGGTCCCCTTTTGGCTGCATTTCTGCCCCTTTTCATTCACCCCCCTGTTCATGGGCCTGGACACTTGTGCACAAGACTTTCACTCTCCCAGCAATCGCACATGGAGGGGATCTCAGCTGTGGCAGATGGGACGTGTCTTCATAACAGCCTCTGGAGGGTGGGCGGAAGGATACAATCTGGTAGGCACCAGGGTGGAAAAGGCTGTGCGACCAGCCACCCCTTGCCAGTCCTTCCTTCCACACACGACTCGCAGCTGGTTGCTTGCTTGCTCGGCGCTTTGAAAGTTGGCCCCATGCCTGCTTTCCGCCCTTCTTCGTGACCCATCGCTGGCAATCCCGTGCCACCAGGCCTTCCCAAATCAAAAGCCGAGCTGAGCCATAATGCCAGGCACCCCGGGCTAAGAGAAGCCCATTTCATCTGACAGTTTACATGGCTTGCTGTCTCCTTTAATGCCTTGCCGTGGCCTTTAAGCCTCATCTATTTCTGAATGGCGTGCTCTCACCTTACAGTGGTCTGTCTGGAAGCCGTCAGAACAATTTCACTGCTGGGGGAAAAAATGAAACAAAACCGCCCCAAATCCATTTTCAAATGATTTGGGAGAAGAAAGCAAACAAAATCCTCACCGTCTCCTTGGCAGCCAGCTTTGGAACTCTTGTGTGAAAAGGCAAATAAATACCTAACAGCATTATAGTGAAATTTACTTATTTTTATTTTTTGAGGAGAAGCCTCCTATGGATAGGCATTCTACTTACAATGCCATAGTCACTTACTCTGAACTCAGAGGGAGGTGCCCCTATGCAAATATGTGTGTGAGCTGGCTGCCGGAGTGCTGGCGGCAGACGGGGAGGGGTCAGCCTCCCGTTGGCCTCTGACTCGGAAGATGTTTTCTTGCAATGGTTTATGTCCCTCAGCCAAGCCGGAGGGCAAGGCTCTGCAAATCGTCACGGGCCCCTTAAGAACTGCAACCAGCTCCCAGCAGAGGTGGAGCCATGAGAAGACCAGGCTCTGCCAGCCTTTGAACGCCTCGGTTGGCCTCAGACCTTTGCTGAGACAACATCTCTCCCCAGCTCAGCACACTGGGAGCTGTCCGTGGTGCTAGTGGCTGCCTGAATCTGCCATGGCTAAGCCGGTAGTGAATGGGCTCGACCGGACTGAGTTGGGCAGATCTACTGGAGCAGATTTGATACATGAGCTCTGTGGGACGTGGCCCGCCTCCTTCTTCATGGGCTCCAGGTCCCGGCCCCTGTGCAGTGCTCTGTGTGAAACAGATTTATTGCATCTGCTTCTCATGGAAGGGTTCATGGAGGTGGGGGAGATTATGATAAGTTAGTGCATGGTGGCCGCCTCCTCCTCCTCCTCCTCCTCCTCTTCTTCTTCTGGTATCACTTCCCCTCTTGGAAGGAATGTACATTGTGATGTACATTGTCCTCCTCCTCTTCATTCACATCCTCACAAGGTAGGCTAGATTGTGACTCAGCGACTGGCCCAAAGGGAGCTTCATGGCCAGGTGGGCTGCAAGTGAGGACCCAGATCTCCCAAGCTGCAGACCAACTCTAACCAGTAGGCCACACCCCCTCCCTAATTAGACATGCCGACAGGAAAAGTGTGAGGTGGCTTTTGTGGCATTTTCTTCACTCTGGTTGGTCGAAATGCCTCTCCCACAGCTGAGCTATTGGCGGAAGAGCTTTACGCTAAAACGGGCTGGTATTCTGGTCCCCGCCCAGCACTGGGAGGCGTCCTGGAGGGCTGCCCCGGGGGGCTTTGGGGCGACGCAGCAAGGCGCTGAGTTCCGTGCTGGCCGAGAACCTGCTGAGTTCTCGATCTTGGCGATCCTGGCAGCATGGGAGCGGTGGCCAGGCCCGTCTTCCCGTGCCGGCCCTACATCTCCTCCCTCTGGTCTCCACGGGGGAGCGGCTTCAGCGGCTTGCGTCCCCCCGCGTTCGCACGGCCGCGCGCGTGTGAGACAGGGTGTTTTTGTCGCTCCTGCGCTGTGTGTTTCTAATGTATGTCATCCGAGCTTAAATAATGATCTAAAAAGGACTTGTTTATCAGGCAGATTCTCCCGAAATCATAAAAGCATTAATAACGCTGTGCGTTCCCGAGCAAACAGGCACATTAGTATCCTCTTAAAGGACAGCACGACTTTCCGAGGGCGAGAGCCTTCCTGGCTTTTATGTTCCCGAGTCTGAGTCAGCCCCGAAGCCCATGTGTGGGGGCTTCCCCCCACTCCCCACACGCCCCCTCCTCGTGTTTGCAGGCGATTTCCTCCCCTCTGCACCTTCGGCCGCTTTGGCAAATGGGCGTCTGCATGGTGGAGGGGAGGGCCTGGGGGCCGGGGGCCGGGCGGGGAAGGGAAGTGGACGGCGGCTGCCTAGACCCCGTCCATCTCACGCTCCAAGGGGTAGCCAGGAGGTCATTTCCATTGCTCTGTGATCGCGTGGGTGCCCGGGAGCGACGGCGCGCCAGCTGTGCCAGCAGACAGCCAGGGAGGGAGCCGTAATCCAGAGAAACCGCATGGAGCAGCTGCGCTTCGCCACCTCTCCCTCCCAGAAAGGGACGCACCAAGACGTGCCCGGGAAGGTACCGAAGACGTGGTCCGGGCAGCGATGGTGTCTTGGTTTGCCGGTGTTTAAAGATCGACTTGGCCTTTCTTTCTGGTTAGGGAGGCCTGTGGCACATGGGAACTCTTGCTCTTCGAAAAGGATTTGGATTATCTGACCCCATGGGCTAGTCCATACTGAATGACAAGCCAGGGTATGTGGGTTAGTGCGTTGTATGAACCCAGCCATGCTAACAACCCCTGGCTTGTTAACCTCCAGAAACCCACACGAGTTACTCTTAATGGGTTGTTTGTGGGTAACAAGCCATGGCTTGTTCATGCAGTCGGGTTCACACAACACAAGAACCCATGAGTCAGCAACCGCAACAACCCAACCAGTATTCTTTGCTTTCCCTTTGTATGAACCCAGCCTTTCTGTGGTAGAGGAGTAGCCAAGCGGCTGGAATTGTGGGTGGAATTGTTTTGGAGAGAAACATGCTGAGGAACATATGCCGTCTGGCTCTGAATCGCTTTGCTGGCTCAGAAGCGGGCAGACTGTGCCCGAGTCCCTGCTCAGCCTGAAAGGTGGCAGGCGGAGGAAATGCGGGTTAAAAGGAACGAAATGTTCCTACGTCCCTAGCGACTCTCCAGCAAGTTCTTGAAGGACCGCTGGCTCTCAGATCCCCGCCGGAGTCAGGCAACATTTCACCGCTCTGAGGAACTGTTGCCCACTTCTGGATCCAGGCCCTTCCCGGCCTTGCCAACACAGTTGTTTTCCTAAACTTTTTACATTTTCCGGTCCCACTTCCCCTCCAAGAGCATAAAACTCTGAGATAATGCTCGCTTGGCAATGAGCGGATGGCTTACCTGAATTATATACCAAGGGGTTTTAAAATATAATTTTTTCACTCCTACCTCCTTCCAGGGAACAAATGCAGAAACGGCTCCATGTGCAGCCGAGCTGCAGAAGATGGAGTAGGTAGAATTTAAATACCTGCCAATTTGCAAAGCCAGTGCCCCGGGACACTGGAGACAATGCTTAGACAGAGCTGGGTAATTTTTATAACTGTTAATAACATTTTGAAGCTCAGCAGGCACAAAACAGGGAGCAGGCGCGTCCCTCTTCCGCCTCTTCTTCTCCTTTTGCACCACGCAGGAGACGGTTTCATGTGCCAGGTTTGGGAAAGGGGAGGGGGCGCTTGAGTTTCCGTGTCGCTGAGTTCAGTGGCTGTTTCTCCCCTCTTAGTTTCTCTTCCCCTAAAAAAAGAAAAGGAGAGGAATATCTATAAAGGGATGGAAAGTTGTCTGCTGCTGCTCCTGATGAGATCTGCAGGACCTTCGTGCCGGGAAGATGGATTTTGGCTGAACACGAGAAGGCACATCTTGATGGCCAGAGCAGTAGGACCATGGAGCCAATGGCCAAGGGCAAAGTTGCCCAAGCTTTGTGCTTTCGCAGACGCCCCTGGAAGCGTTTGTGGAGTCTCTTCCCGCATGGCTGCCCTGCTGGGCACTGCCACGGGCAGAATTCCCATTTCCTGGAAGCCGGATGGGCGGGGGGAGAAGAAGAGCCACCTGTCCAAGGACCCAGGTACAGGGCAGAGGTGTGGGGCGGGGTTTGAGGCAAAATCAGTTTTTGGAAGCCAAGTAGAGAGGGGTGGCACTTCAGTGGCAGCAGGATGGACTCCTGGTTCGTGTTTGAAAGGACTCTCATCAGACTCTTCAGAATTAAAATGTAAATCAAATCGGAGGAGGTGTGGAGAGGGGCAGGGGCCAAGAGAGGTTTGCGGCTGTGCTGCCTCCGCAGGCACCATGCTGGAGACCAGAGTCTTAGGGGGATGGCGGTCTCTCCCTCCCTCACCTTCGGGCTGGGGCAGTGCAGCCCTCTCTTGGGAAAACTCCCCCTTGTCTGTGCCTGTGTCCGTCCGTCCGCCCATCTTCTCTGCATCTAGGCCCATCCATCCCTCCTCCTGCGCCTCTAACCTGCCCGGTAATCAATGCGCTCGAGCAGGTGGTGGGACCAGATGGCCCAGGACGCCCTTCCAAATCTAGGACAATCTGTGTGGCGGACCTTCCGCCCTCACCTGCTTCGCGTCCGCCCAGCCTGAGGATCCAGCTGCCAACCGTCCCACTCCCAAGGAGACCTTCTCGGGGCCGGGCCACTTCCACGGCGTGCCCTCCACGGCGGGGCGGCAGTCCTCTGCGGCCTGCCGCGCTCTGCCAGACCCGTGTGCTGGCTGCAGTTCTGCCTTTCCCGCTACAGGCAGTTCTCTGTGCTTTGTTTCGAGGTTTTGCTTTGAGAGAGGGGAAAAAGCAGCCGGCCCCCACCGGACCGCCAGCTAACGAGGGTCGCGCTGACGGTGGCTGCTTCCACCACCGGCGCCCTAGTCACGGGCCGCGGTGAAGCCGGCCTGTGGAGCCGAGCCTCCGAGGGGCCCGTGGCATCGTGTGGCCTGCTGCCAGATAAGCAGGAGCCTCATTCCCGGCTGGCCTCGGCGTCCCTCCCACAGAATGTCTTGCGCCACTTTTGCTGCGGGATGAAAACAGGGCCGGAAAGCCCGTCTTGGGAGGCGCTTCGAGCATCATTGATCCCCCGCCCAGCGCACTCCCGTTTGTGGCTGCTTTCTTTATTGTGCTGCTGCCTAGAAGCTGTTTAAGCACAACAGCAGCATAAAACACCAACGGGCTGCACGTTAATTTGGCCTTGGACCTGCGCTAGGAGTCCCAGATTCATCTTCGTTTTCTGGAACTGTGGGTGATAGAAGGGTGGCGGCGGAGGGGCGGGGGGTGGATCTGCTTCCCCATCTGGTGTGGGAGTGGGTGGCGAGAGGATTCGGGGTCCGAATACACCCCCCTGCGTGCCAGTGGGGTGGGGCCTCGCGTCCAAGGAGGCACCGGGTGGACTGACGGGATGGGCCTGCGGCCCCCAGGGAGGGGGCGCCTCCTGCTGGAGACCAGCTGCTGGGGGGCAGCAGCCTTGG
This sequence comes from Varanus salvator macromaculatus, assembly GCA_023646645.1. NCBI lineage: Eukaryota > Metazoa > Chordata > Lepidosauria > Squamata > Varanidae > Varanus > Varanus salvator. Next base: position 12,936,888 of record JAIXND010000800.1, on the reverse strand, counting down.
GGGGGGGGTGAATGAGAGGCAGAAGATGGGGGAGGGGATGCGAGCAAGGAGCAGATTATCCTCGTCAGCGCTGAGCCTTAATCTTCACTGGCGACGGAGCTGAGAAGCCCTGGCAGAGCGAGCCGGGGGCACAACCGGCCCCGGGTGCCCAAGCTGTCCCTCGGCTGAGCGCCGCCCCCCACACCCTCCACGCCCCGGGCGTTAATTCCAGCACGCTTTTGTTGGTGCACGGTTGTCTCCGTTTAATTGGGGAAATCCGCTTAATTGGGATGTCTCCCAGGGCATGGGATGTGGCAAGCAACCATGCGGGGGAGGGGGGAGGGGGGCATGTGTCCAGCCCTTTGCATCTCGGTGCGCGACGCTGCCCTCTAGCGCCTGCCGGGGGATGCTCATCTCTGTGTCCTGCTGCCGAGACGCCTGCAGCTTCTTCAGCTCTTCCGCACCCTCGCAAAATGGCTGTTCGGTGGTTTTCCCCGTGGCAACTCCATGCTGGGAAGCAGATGTCGCATGCCGAAGCAGGGAGAAGGCGTGACTCGTCCAGCTCCCCTGGCACTTGGACACCACCTCCGCTAGCCAAGCTAGACTCCTCCTGAGCATGGAGGTTCTATTGGGCATTGTGCAAAGCAGACTCCGAAATGCAGGAGCGGATGTTCCAGGGCACCCGTGTCCCGTGGATCCCCTGGTTGGCTCGTCTGAATGAACCCCTTCCAACCAGCTCCGCTTCCATGCGAAGCAAGACGTTGGTCAGGCAAATCCGTCTCCGCTTTCCAGCCACGTCCAGCCGCCCTCCGATCCTTCGCAGCCCAACAGGGAAGCACCCCCGCTTGCGGGGGGAATGCCTGTTCTCCTGGCTGCAGGGCCAGGGCTAAAAGGGGAGGAAGAGGACACAGAAGCTACGCCTGTCGTGGAGGAAGCGGGAAGGGAGGTGTTTCTCTCCCCCCCCCCGTCACAGTTGGAGAACCCCGAGGGGCCACCCCATGAGGCCTGTTGCAGGAGGTTCAGGACGCAGCGAAAGAAGGGCCTCTCCACACAGAGTGGGGCTGGACTGCGGAACTGGCTTCCACTTGACGCAGCCACCCTTTGGGCGCTTAGCCAAATGCATGGAAGAGAAGCCTCGTGGGGTCCCCTGTCCTGACGGCCACGTGGTCCCCGGGGTCAGAGGCAGTGTGCCTGTGTGGACCAGCTGCTGGGGAACACGAGCAGGGGGACCTGCCCACTCCTGTCCTGCGTGGGCTTTTTCCACGGAAGCCTCACGACGGCCACTGTGGGGGCGGAACAGCGGGCCGGGCAGCCCCCGGGGGCTTCTGGTGTGCCCACAGCTTAGCAGGGAAAAGGCTCTGCCTTCGTGGCCCCCTTCGGACGTCACAGCGAGGCCGCGGTTTCCACATCGCCAGCCGTGTCGGCCGACGTTCCCCCCCTGCTCCCCGCGCGTTCCCCTGATCCCATCGGGCTCTGCGAGTGGATAATGGAACTGCCACCCATGAGGAAGGGAGGTATCACCCATCAAAAAGGATGCATCGGACGGAAACCACACGGCTGGACTGGCCTCCCAGGAAGCAGGCGGGCCCGTCTGCGCAGCTCTCAGGGCCGCTGCGCCTCCAAAATGAGACGCCTCCGAGGTCGAAGGGGCGTGTGTGCAATGCCCACCTGTGCAACGTGCCCGCATGCCTGTTTCACAGACGTCGCTATGATCCGTCACTCATCCTGAAGCGCACTGTGAGCTTTGGGTGCAGGCGGACTCGAAGGGCTGAGTGTGGAGGCCACGTGGCTGCAAAAAACCAGGAGGGGGGGTGGCACAGGGATGCTTCACGTGCTCCCGCCCCTCCCAGGCACCTGGACCGTGCACCTGTGCAAAGGTGCGCACCTCTGGAATGCGGGTGCGAGAGCGCCCCCATCACGGCCGCGGGCCCTCTGCAGGCGTGGCAGGGGGCGCTGGGCAAGTCCTCAGCAAGGCTGCCCCCCCCATGCTTCCCCAGAGCGAGGTCCCCCGGACGTGTGGGGCGCTGGCGCAGAGGCCGCGTGGCCAGGGAGCTGCTTCGCCGAGGCTCTGGGCCCCGCCTGGCGCTCGCCACAGCGCCCCCCCCCCCTCGGCCTCACTCTGCGGCTTCGGCGCTGTCGGGCTTTCAGGGGTCAGGCGCGCCCCCTATGCCACCCTCCGGCTGCGGGCCCCTTGAGCAGCCCCGTGGGGCGGGCCGGGCCGGGCCGGGCCCCTGCCCTCGCCACACTGCAGAGGGGGAGCCGGTCCGGGGGCACGATCTTTCTATCAAGGCACAGTGGGCTTCCTCTCGGAGAAGTCACATTTCCCAGTGCCGAGCAGAAACTTCACTTCCAGTTGAGCCCAGCTGCCAGTAGCACAATTTCGCAGCCTACCAGTATGTGTCTTCTCCTTGGAAAAATGAAAATACGCACCAGTTTCGGATGATTCTTGCCGGCATTGCGACTGTAGCCACGCTGCTGACTCTTCGGCACCCCCCCGGTCTCCCCAGGCTGACTCCTCTTTGGGGCTGGTCGATAAGGGGTTAAGCTCCTCAACCGAGCCGGGAGTGAGTGAGTGTGTGGGGGGGGGGGAGGAGCCCTGGAAGCGAGGGGCTGTTTCCCCCTCTCTCCTCTCGCTCTTCGCTCGCTCGCTCGCTCGCTCTCTTGCTGCAATAAATCCGGCTTAAAGGACAAGAGCGCAGGAGCCTGGATGGATTAAAGAACAGCCTGTATAATACAGATGCCAGCGCAAGAGGAAGGGAGAGAGAGGGAGCGAGAGCGAGGAAGGGAGGCAGGAAGGGGGCACGGAGCCGCGCCGAGGGGAGGGGAGGCGAGGATGAGTTGACGCTGGCATCCCGAAACTCCAGCTGCCCAAGGGCCGCCAGGACCGGACAGGCGCGTCTCCGGGGCACCGCCGGCAGCATCCCTCGGGCACCGCGCGCCGCCGCGCACCTCCGGGCAGCCTCCTCCCGCCGCCGCCGCCGCCGCCGCCGCCGCCGCCGGCCTCTCCCCTCCCGCCGCCTCGAGCCCCTGCTCTCCGGCTCCGCGGCCTCCGCGATGTCCGCCAGGGCTGGCCGCAGATGCGTTGGCGCCGCGTCCCTGCCGCTCGGAGCCTCGCCGTGCAGGAAGCCGCGGCGCGTTTGAACCAGATGGAGTTTCCCTTCGCAGGGCCAAGATCCCCACCATGAGCTGCCTGCTGCCCCTTTGCTTCCTACTGAGCAAACTCTTCGATGCGGTGCTGGGTGAGTGATCGCCGCCCGCCGGGTCCTGGCCCCCCCGCCGCCAGGGGCCCGGCTCCAGACCCCGCGGCAGGCTGGCTCGCCGCCGCCGCCGCCGCCGCCTGCGCCCCCGACTCCGCAGCCGCGCCGCGCCGAGCCGCCCCGGCGCAGCGCAGCGCAGCGCAGCCCCGACCAGCAGCCCGCTGGGTCCAGCGGGGGGGGGGGGCGGCTGCACGGGGGCACCGGGCGTGCTGGGTGTTCCCTAACTTATGCCAACTTCCGCCAGCCTGGCCCTGGCGGTGGTCCCCCGCTGCCCCCTTCGGAGCATCCCTCCGCGGCCAGCCGTGGAGTTGTTTTTCCGGAGGAGGCGGGCGGGAGAGCGCTGCGCATCTTTCCTCCTGTTTTGTGCCAAGACGGGCCCCCTCCCCCTGCCCCTCCCCTCGTCATCATTCCCCTCGTCGCCCGCCCGGGAGGGTCGCCAGTGGGGCTCGCAAGAGAGGGAGCGCCTTTTCCAGCCGCCGCCCCCGGCGATCAGCCACATTGTGGCCCGAGCCGAAGGGCGACGCGAGCCGAGCCGAGCCGAGCCGAGCCGAGCCTCCCCTCGCGGCGTGCGATGCGCCCTGGCCTCGGGCTCCGTCTGGGCGGAAGTGAACAGGCGCGGGGCAGCGGCGGGGAGCCGGGGCGGGGTGGGGGCCGCGGCTGCAGGACGCCCTGGGGCTGGCGGGCACGAGCCCCGCGAGCCAGCCTGCGCGTGTGTGCGCACACGCACATGCTGGAGGGCTGGCTGGCTGGCTGGCTGGCTGCGACGCTGATTTGCCCGCTGACTTCTCCACATTGCTCCGTCTCGCCCGCCCGCCCGCCCGCCCGGCCGGCCCACCCTGGTCCTCCCCAGATGTCTTGCCAGGGTGGGACAAGCAGCACCGCCCCCCCCCTTTCTGGTCTGGTCTGGTCTGGTCTGGACTCAGACTGGCACGCGGCTGCACAACTTCTGTCTGCAGGGCTTGTGCGACTGAATTTGGAGCAAACTCGCAGCCGTCCTGCGCAGAGCCCCCCGGGGGCTGGGGGCACGTGGAGACCCAAAGGGCAGAGGGCCCCTTCTGCATCTTTTCGGGGCGGATGTCTCCCTTCACCGAATGGGCCCTGCCCATCCTTGCCGTGTGTGTCCACTGCCCGTCCTCTATGCCCCGCCATGTTGGGGGTGCAGCTGCACCCCAAGTTTGCCCCCTCCCCTTTTCTTCCCTCCCCCAGTGCACATATCCCCTCCCCAGGTCCTTAGCTGGGGGATCCAGAGGGGGTGGACTATCTCCCCTTTGTCCCCCGCCCCCTGCCTTGCTAAACGATGAGCTGGGCAGGTTTCCTGAGCAAGGTGCTAAAGCCGTTGGGCGATTATGGGTGGGTGGGTCTGAGCGCCCCCTGGCCCCTCTTTCTGCATGGGGGGTGTGACCACGGCCAGGTGGGCAAGGAGGGGTCTTTTCTCTGTTGTGCAGAGGATTTGGAGATGCTAACGGAGAAGCACTATTTGGAGTTGTCTGCGTATTTTGGGCTTCCTCATCGGGACGGTGCTCTTCCACAGCCTATGGACTCGCTCCGGTTTCGTATAACTCACACCAATCTTTTGGGAATTTGGCTGTGTCATAATTCTGATTAACGTTGGGCAACGGGTTGGGAGAGTTTATGGAGCGTGGCTGCACCTCGTGTTGAGCACAAAGAAGGCGTTGGGGCAGCGAGGAAAGAGCGCACAGGGCCAAGTCGGAGAGGGGCCGAGGCGCAGCCAGGTTGTGTGAGGCAGGTGGAAGTGCCCGGCTCACACAGGGCTCTTCCTTCGGTTTGTTTTCAGAGAAAAGAGACGTGCTTGTTTGTAGGGGAAGGAGGCATATTTGTGCTGGATCGGAAGCTGTGTTTTATTCGGCTCACTCCCATGCTGGCTTCAGGCTTCCCATGCCAAGGTGGAAGAGGCAAGCAGGAGTCGTCTGAGCATGAGGCTGGGCTCACTTGCTCGAGTTATCTAGCTATGTGGTCCGTTCTGCCAGTCCCGTTTCTTGTTGTGGCGGTTGCCCTCCAGATGTGCTCAATCCTGGCCTGGATGGTTGGCTGAGGGCCGAGCTGTCGGGCGGGCGAGCAGATCCCGCCTTCCATGCGCACCCCGTGGCGCCCTTGTCACGCACCCGAAGGGTTCTAGGTTCCGTGTTACCATATTATTGCTTTGCCTTGCTAGCCTGCCTTTCCCCCGCTTGCAGCGAGGCCAAAGACCTGCACTGCTCCACCACACCACCTCACAACACCACCCGGTGAGGTGGGCTAGGTCGCAAGTCGGTCCGGCCCAGAGCCCCCCAAGCGCTGCCGGAGAGGCTGGGGGTGCGCCTTGCTCCGGAACGGGTGATGTCGCAGGGGAGGCGGGCTGGCCTGTGGGCCAGAGGGCTGCTCCAGGGCACCGGAGCCCCGCATTCTGGTTCCCACTCGGCCGAGACACTCGCTTGGTGTCTTTGTGCCGGCCTCCCCTACCTCACAGGGTTGTTGTGCAGACAAGCACGGAGAGGAGGGGGCGTGGCTGATGTGCCCCCCCCGGGTTCTGTGCCAGGGCTCAAAGGCCCGCTGCGTCGGCCATAAGGGCCCGCTGCTGAATCAACAAGATGCCAGCAGCCCTCGGGCTGCAGGCGGAGAAGAGCGGTGCGACGCCGAAGGGAGCAGAAGCCCCCCGGGGGCCAGCGGATGGGGAATACGCTGCCCCAGAGCGCGCCTGCCGAGCCCCCGGGCCCGCCGCCACCGCAGCGTCGCCAGACTTGCTTTGCGCTGCCCTGGGTTCAGAGGGACGAGCACCTGTGCATTTGGCGCCACCACGGTGCTATTTCCTCGCTCCCCGGCAGAGGACGCCTTGGCGCACATCCTCCGGTGGCTGCAGGCGGTGCGTGTGCGTTGTGGACTTTGCCGACTTCGGTCCAGCGATCGTCATATGGCTCCTCGAGAGGAGGGCCTCCCGCCGCAGCCCCCTCCGCACCCCACCCTCTGCTCCGGCTCCCAGGGCAGGTCCCTTCCCCTTTGGCTCTGCTGCTCCTGCTGGGGCCTGTGCAGACCATTTCGATGGGCAAGAAGAAAAGAAAGAGAGCGAGAGCGAGAGCGCGAGTCTTGTGGGAGGGAGGGAAGGACTCTGAGTCACAAGTGCAGGAGAGGCAGAGCCTCGTTCGTGTCCCGGAAACCTCTGGCTGCCCCTGCGCCTTTGCTGTCTGGTGCCCGTCTGAGAGGGGGCAAAGGTGAGGCCGCTGACTCGGGGCGCGGTGGGCCGGATCCTGGCTGCCGGCCTCCTGCTTTCATGCCCTTGTCGGGGGTCTGAAGAAGGGCGCGTGCCCCCTCCCTCTCTCTCTGGGAGCTGCTTCGGGGGCCTCGTGACCTGCCACGGGTTCCTCTCCCCGCCTAGCATCGCGGAGGGACTTCCTCGCATGGCACTGGCAGGAGCCCGGCTCGCCCTGGCTCACTGCGTCATGCAAACCCAGGAAGCAGGGGTTGTGTGAGGGCGAGGTGGCTCCCAAGTACTCCAAGGCTTGTTTGGGGGCCCCCAGGGGGCTGTCTGCTCCTGCCGCGCGTGTCTGCGGGACACGACACGCCACGGCAAGCGGCACGCAGAAATGGGGTGCTTCGCCAGCTGCCTTCCTTGCGGGGCAGGCTGGTAAGCCCCATGTCAGCGAGGCTTCTTAGCCATTGCAGCTTTTATTCTGAGCCTCGGTGGAGCCGTTCGTGGTGATCCACCCGCAGGCTAGCGTCACCACCACGGAGCACCATGGACAGCTCCTGGCAGGCTCCGAATACAACGCACGCACGGCAGGTCGGGTGCCCGAGCCCCAGTTCAGTGCCAGTCCCCACCCCAGAGTGCCTCCCTCAGGAGCCGCTTATGGATGGCGGCCCCTCGTCCTGTTCTAGCGAATCAGAAACGTAGGAGCGCGCCAAAGAGGGAGCGGCCCCGATCCCTCCGACGCCTCGCTGACTGTGTGACGAGGCGGCTTCCCGGCCCCCGCTGCAACCTGAGGGGAGGGCTCCGTCCAGCGCCGGTGCCTGGATCACGGAGAGGGGGCCGGCTCGCGGGGACGCACAGCCATGCTTCCGACCACGTGACCCAGAGCGGTCCGTATAAAGGCGATCCCAGTCCTCGGCAAAATGCTGGATGCCTTTGGAGAGGCGGAGGGGCCACGGAACCGCGGAGGGAGTGGCGCGCTTTGGCGAAGGCTCTCCCGTCGGCACGGACGTCTGCGGGGTGGGCCTGCTCCGTGTGCCCCGGGGGTCCTGACGCTTGGTAAGTGGCACCGCCCCCACCTTTCCCCCCACCCCGCCTCGGCTGTTGCCCCGGCCGTGGATCCCGTGCGGTGCCTAACGGTGCTCTGCTGGTCACGACGCGGCTGTCTGGACGAGAGGTGCCCTTCGTGAAATATTGTGGAGGAAAGCCAGGCAGAGCTCTGACTTCGACGGGAAACCAGAAGGGCGGTGTGTGCGTTTGTGTCTGGTGTCTGGTGTCCCTCCATTCCCCTCTGCTTCTCCAACACCATCTCCCACGTCGCCTTGGGGAGCTCAGGCATCAAGCTCTGAAGCCACAAGGTGGCCGCTTGCTCTCCGCCTTTCCCGAGCTGCAGCCCCCTGACTCACATTTCAGACCCGGCAGGAGGACCAAGCCCTGCTCTGGTCTTTTCTGCTTCCAACCGGTCCTCGCGTCGCAGCCTGCAGCGGAAGGGAAGGGGGTTGACTCCGACCCCTCCGTGGATGTTTCGGCAAGGGCTGAAGGGCCAAATTTCCTCCTTTCCCCCTGCTCTCCCTTCTGACCTGCCCACTGGGGTCCCATGAAGAGGCCGTGTGCAACCCCCCGGGGGCAAAGGCTGAAGCGAGTGGGTTCCCCAGCCTCCCGCCCAGGAAATGGCTGTCCAGCCAAGCTCAGTCGGGCCCTCCAAATTATTCCTGAGGAGTTTTTCTTTTTGGCCTCGTTTGCATTCCTGAACACGAGGGAGGTTTTTTGTGCTCGCGAAAATTGTGCACTCTCTCCCACAAGCTAAGCTGTGAATGTGCACATTTGGGGCGTGTGCGTGAAAACATAGCTCTGTGTGCATAAAGCTCCTTTCCTGAAATGCACATTTGCCCGAGTGCGTCCGCTTGATAATGAATGTAATTTTGGGAAATCGCAAAAAAGAAAGAAAGAAATCCTGAGGATTGCATGCCCACTGAGTTTGGGTTCAGGGTTTTGAATGGCGCATGTGCGCATAATTTGCAAACGGGAATGAAATTTTCCCACCCTAAGGTATGATGCTTTGTTTTCAACATTCTCCGGAGCCTTTTCTTTTCAGGCGAGCATCTTTGACCGATAATTAAATTCCGAGCACTGTTTCATGGATAGATTTGCTGTTATCAGTTTTTCCTTTTATATTTTGAGTTTTTAATTTGTCGAATCGTCTGGTATCTCTCAGTCTGCAAGAGGCTTTAAATGGGATAACAAACAGATAAATAATTTCCTGCACTGATAAATTTCCCACCCAGCGAAAAAGAAAGGATGCAACCCGAGCCCATCGAAAGTCCCTCTCGCCTCGTCCTGCTCCATGGAGGTGCCTTGTGTTGAATCCGACATACGATCAAAGGTGAAGGACCCTTCTTTATTCCGGAAAACAAATGAGGAAAACCGGCGCACGTTTCTGGAAGGAATGTCGCTTTGGCGCAATGCATTTTGGCCACAATCGTTCCCCTTCCTTGGGGGCCACTTATTATTTTTTCCTAGATATACCAAGAAAACACTCCTTATGAGGTTGCTTCTGAGCTACGTGTTCCAGCATCAACCTCCTTGCCAGGGACCTGGGAATTTGTCTCTGCTTGCTCGTGGTGCTGAATCAAACCAGTGGCCTGCCTAGGCCAGTGCTGGGCTGGCGACAGATCTCATGCAGCACTCTGTGCATGTTCAGAGACTCATCGCCTCTTGTTCCAGCGGTCTCTGCAGAGCTGATAGGAAAAGGACTGCAGAGCTGCAAGGGGCTGGCACTGGCCCCTCCCCTCTTCGAGAGGCGTCTTCGAGACGCTGACAGTTCCCCACGCTAGGAGCCAATTTGCGGACGGCCGGGATAATCTCTTGCCGGTGCCCTGCCACCTCCGGCACATAAATCATCGCCGGGAAGCCAGCCGGAGCCCCGAGGCCACAGCAGGGTCGCCTTCCCCCTTCCTTTCTGTCCACGTGCCAAAGCACTGCTTCGCCCTTCCTTACCTTCTCGCCGAGGTTCTTAGTATGCGGATGGGGGTCACCTTCCGTTATTTATTTATTTTTTAATTAATGAATGGGCACTTCCATTATCCCTCCTGCATTATCTTTCCTTCCTCCTGCCGACAGCCTTCCTAAAATGAAATGCCAGTCGCAGGGCGGTGGCTTTTTACGATTACTTTGTGGCTGGCGCCGCTCGCCGTGGGCACTCTGGGACAGCTTCGCCTTCGGCACGGGGAGCAAGCCAGGGATGGGGCGGGGAAGGCTCCCCTTTGGGGCCTCATCTGGGACAGGGCAAGGTGCCACTGGACCTCTGGGATGCAGAACCAAACGGCTGCTTCGGAACCGAGCGTGGGGATGCTGGCATGCCCGAACCCCAGTTAATGTTCTTTCGATAATCAGCCACTCCCCTGCGTTGGGAGTAAGCGAAAAGGAGACCAGCCAGGGACCCAGGAGGCACCGAGAGAGGGGTGGAGAGCTCAAGGTCGGAGCGCGAGTGTGGTGCAGACAGCTTTGTGTTGCAATCCTGTGCGGCTGTGTAATTTGCCCGTGCGTCCTGGATCTCAGCGTGAGTTGATTTCGCTGAAGGTAGAAACAGAGAAACAGAGCCAGTCAGAAGGAGCCTCCCGGGCCATCTAGTCTGACCCCCTGCTCCACTCATGACTTGCCCACCATGTGCATGTCCAGCCTATCCTTAAACACCTCACCGATGGGACCTCAACCGCCTCCCGTGGAAGCCCATTCCCCACCCTCGGGGTCCTAACCGTCACGCAGTCCTTCCTGGCATCCAAATGGACCCTTGGTTCCCCGAGCTTGGCTCCGTTGGGGTGCGTCCTGCCTTCCTCCTCTGCAGGGAGTACAGGCCTCTAAGGGTGGGGAGCCCTGCCCCAAACATCTGACAGTTGAGCCAGGGTCGTCTTGTGCTCCAGCAGCCTGTGGAGTGACCCCTGCCCCCCATAGGGCGGCTTCCCCCTCATGTGTTTGGAGACCCCTGGCCGGTTGGGCTCCATGATGAAGGTTAAAACAGAACCGCAGGGGTCCTACTTGAAGCTGTCTGCACCCCCCCAAGGCCGGGTGGGCACGGATTTCCGTGCTGTGCCTTGCCGGTCTTTGCCTATAGCGCTGGGTCCCCAGCTTGGGGTCATCCTGACTTCTGCTGTCCGGGGAGAGACTGGGGAAAATGTGGTGGGGAAGCAGCAAGAGGAGGGTGGGCGGCCATGGAGGGACAGGAGTCCCCAGCGTGCCCCGATTCAGGGCGGCGGTGCTCCCGCCCCATCCTGGAAGCGGCCAGTCTGTCCGCATGCTGAACACAGCGTGGTCCTCCTCGCATCGCCCTCCGGCCGCAAGCAGTGCCGTCCCCAAGGACCGGTCGCTCCACGTGGAGCTTCCCATGCTGGTGAGCTATTTGCTTGTTCTGTTTCCACCCTGCCCCACAGCTGAAGCTCTCCGGGACGTTCACGGCCCCAGAGATCGCTCCAGGAGAGCTCAGAGCCGCCGGGATCTGCGGCCGCCCCATCAGAGGCCGTGCCGGGAGCGGCTTCTTTGTGTGCCCGGCCTCCTCTGGCTCCGGGCAGCGGGATTTCGGCAGAGAGCAGCCGAGTCCAGGGCTGTCCAGGGGAGGGTGGCAAAGGGGACGCGTCCAATTAACCCATCGTTAAAGACATGGCAGTTTCAAAGCAGAGACTTCTGTTGGCAGGACAGGGGAGCCCAGCAAAGTAATTAACCCACACGCGGGGGTCACGCCGACGCTCTCGCTTCTCCGCTTTGCTCTCCCTTTTTGGGTCTGGCTCGCCAAGGAGAGTCGGCGCTTTCCTCTGCCCTCCAACTCTCGAGGTTCGGATATTGGTCATGGTTGCATTCGGAGTCCTCTCTCTACACTCCAGAGAAATGGGTTTCATGCCGGGCTTTTGGTGGGGGGGGGGGCTGTGAGGAAGTGCCAGCAATGAAGGAATCTGCTGTTTTGGTGCCTGTTTGGGGGCCAGCGTGACCGGACTTTTTGGATGAGGAGGCCGAGGCCGGGGAAAGGGTCCTCCAGATGCAGGTGGGAGATCGGGAAGGGCCTGAGACCCATCCGGGCCAGGAGGTGGCATGGGAGAGAAGCCCCAGGAGCCCGGTCTGACCCTTGACCCCGCGAATCGGCATCGGGAGAGAAGGGCTGGCCAACAGAGCAAAGAGGCCCACTCGTCTGCAGAGGGGTGGCGCCCTGGGTCATGCCCAGGGGGGTCTAGGTAGGGTTCGGCAAAGCAATCTGTGCATGCTCAGAGACCTTCCTTGCTGGTCGTCGTTGGCTGGACGCGTGCTGGAGAACAAAGAGCTTTTTGCCTGGCTGCCTGAAAGCGAGGAGGGGAAGTGCAGCCCCCAATGGGAAAGCCCATGGGGGGCCACTTCTGCATGTGTGAATGGGTCTTGGTTGCCCTTCCAGGCCCAACCACCCACTTCCCACCCTGCCCACCACACAGGTGCTCACAGCAGGGTAGGTGGCAGGCAGCCGAGTTCGGAGGGAACATCAGAGTTGGGGGGTGGGGAGGCAGGTGACGCCACCACCTGGGGCCACCTGGAGCCCTGGCTCTGCGACTCTGTGCCCGATCACGTCGATCCAGCCCTTCAAAAACAGGTGAAAAACTTACCTGCTGCATATCCAGACCATTTCATTCATTCATTCATTTCTTGATTTATATCCTGCCTTTTTCCCACAAAGGGCTCAAGGCAGCTGACATCCTCCCCCCCTCATCTTATCCCCAACAACAACAACGACCCTGTGAGGTAGGCTTGGCCGAGAGTCTCTGACTGGTCCAAAGTCCCCCAGTTGGCTCCATGGCTGAGCGGGGACTCGAACCCGGATCGCCAAAGCCCCAGTCCCGCGCTCTTCACCACCACACCACCCTGGCTCTCGTGCCTTCTGGCCCCTTTTCTGGAACGCCGTGGTGATGGCTTTGCAGCCTCGTTAATGGAGAGATTCTCCTGACCTCGGTGGCTCAAGTTTAAGAAATTCCCGGCAGGAATGTCTGATTGCATCCCGGGTACTTGCAAACCGGCTTCAGGCGGTTCCTCTGGGCTGAGCTTGGAAGTGCACAGTTCTGCTTGGCTGCATCGAACACAACGGTGTAGCATAGAAGTGCCACTTGAGGATGGCCGGATCCTGGCACCTCTCGAGCCCAATGCCAGCAAGGCCGAAGCCACCGCTTGCCTTTCCTCTGTGGAGGACACGCTCCAGTCGTGGCGAGCGGCAAGTCGGCAGCCCCCCAGGCCGGGCGAAGTGCTCCGACTCCCATCTCAGGGCGCATCCCGAGTCGAGTCCTCGGCTCATTCTGAGCTGGTGTATTTTGCGTGTCTTTTTCCAAATGTGGGTTTTGCACATGACTCCGTCCTCCTGCCGGGGAGTCAAGCACATGTGTGTGCATTTGCAGAAGTCTGCATTGTGTCTGTGTGTCTGCGCTCACTGTTGGAGGCAGGCTTCCGCTCGGCACATCTGGCCTGGAAAGGCGCAGGCTTTGACTGCGGACTCACCGCGGGCTCTCTCTGCTCCAAAGGGAGCCACTGGGCGGCTCGTGACCAAAATGACGTGGGAAGAATTTCCCGTGGAGCCAGTTGTGGCTGAATCCTGAGGAAAGTTGTCTCCCCTTGGAGCCGATCTGCCGTTTTTCAAGCGGAAGCCGCTTCCCTGGGCAAAACCTTCGCTGCTGCTTGGAAGCCTCGCACAGGGAACGCCAAGCAGCGGGAGTCTGCCAGATCCATGCCCGCATCCCGGAGAGGGACCACGGGAAGACGCCTGGCAGGAGAACTGCCGTCACGAATCAGAATCCCAGCCGCTCAGCCGCTCTGTGCGCTGAATGGATGCGGATCTTTGGGGGCGAGCGGGAACCCCGGTTGGCCCCTGGAGCTTCTCCTGCCTGCGGAGGCATCCGAGATTGTGGCTGTCGTTCCGCAAACCTTCGGAAGAGCGACGGGAAGCTCCCCTGCGTGAGATAAACGTGCCCCTCTGGTGGAGTTCGGTGAGCTCTGTGGAAACGCGACACATTCACACGAGGGGAAAGTTGCTTTTTTCTGTTTGGACTTGTCCCTGCTTCATCTTAGCACATGGAAACAGGCGGCTCTTGCCACTTTTGTGCCTGTGGCGGCTGGTAGAAACGGGGCCCATGGCTGCAGAGCATGGTTGTCGTTGGCGTCCTTGTTGCGTCCTCTCGTCAAAGGTTGTCTCCCCGCAGCAGCAGGGGCTCCAGGGGTGCTCAGGCGGCAGGCCCCGGGGTGGGCCGATCCCTGGGCGGACTCCCCCCTCTCCCCCGCATCCGCTTCGCTGTGTGCCGCACATCCTTCACTTAGATTTTCTCCAGAACAGTTGATTTACGATCAAATGGATGACGGTTGGATTGATCGATCCGTCAGCTAAATGTCATGCAATTAATGGACTAGAAATTACCAGCACTGGCATGCGAGATCAGTCTGGCTGGAGCTTTTCCACCCACTCATGGCAAGCGTCGTTTCGGAATGATGAGAACGGTCCCGAGGGTTGACCTTCGAAGTCATTGCCGGCTGGAAGGGAGGCCCGGCTGCGTGGTGCCTCCCTCTTGACGTTCCTGCACGGGGGGTCATCTGTGGGTGGCCCTCGGTTGCGGTCAGGGCTGCTTGGTGGTGGCACCCGATTTATCAAGCACTTCCTCCGGAGGGGGCCCTCCGCCAGGAGGGGGCAGATGCCCTTGCTCTCTTTAGGCCTCTGAAAACGGATTTAACTCGTGCCACAAGTAAGGCGGCCGCTGATAAATCGCTTTTTGGCCACTCTTCCGCTTCCCCGTGCATTTGGCTCACTGATCACGGGCTGAGCTCAGGGAAGATGTGCCAAGTGCCATGCTCCAGCAGAGGTGGCACAAACTGCAGTGGGACCTTTGCGTGCTTCTCCAAAGGGGGAGGGAAAGATCCAGTTCCATCGGTGCTCCGGCGACGGACTGAAAGGCAGCCCACAATCCGCCCAACACCGGAAGCAGAGGTTAAACAAACTGTGCGTCCCCCAGTTCAAGCGTGGCGTCTTCCGCCTCCCACAGCAGCTCAGGAGAGAGGGCTTCACCACCTGGCGGAAAGGGGGTGCTTGCGAATGTGAATTAGGCAGGGGGGCAGAACTGCTCCTTGCTCGGAGCATCTTGCTCCTGTGCCATGTAGAGGCCGGAACACTTGGGGCAGCTCACAACGGTCCATTAAAGCACAGATCCTGCATGAAATGCCCCCGGACAAAACGGACATGCTTCACACAGCTCAACAATCTCAGTGAAAAACGAGACCTATTAAAACAGGTCCGCCACACTGTGGTTGTTATCGCAAAACCTCATGTATAGCCTCTGGTTTTCCTCCTGTGAGCAACTCAAGACGCCTTCCGGAGTTCTCCATTTGTGTCCTCACAGCAACCGCCCTGCGAGGTAGGTCAGGCGGAGAGTGGGCGAATTGTGGCAAATTAAGATGGAAAGCCCAGCCGCTGTGACCGGGCGGGGGGAAGCTACGCCCTTCTGGGGGATGCCGGATTATGGAGCCCACCGCCCCCCTCAGGGGCTTCCCCTTGACATTCCAGAAGCCACAGACCACATGGCCAGGGCTTATGGTCTCCGTAGTCCAGCCTCATCTGGGGAGGAAAGGCCTTCCATCTTCTGCTCAAAGAGGGTGGGGGGCACGGCTCATCCAGCCCTAGCAAGACCCCCGTTCGGGGCACTCGGAGCGGCAGCTGGCCGGTTTCCTGTGCGGTGCGGAGATGGCGGGGGCTTTTCTTTTCTTTCTGAGAAGGAAACCTCATTTCCTTCTGTTTCCCCCTCCCTCCCTCCCTCCTTCCTACCATCTCTTTCTCTCTCACTTGAAAGCTTCCTGCAGAGGGAAAAAATAACCCAACTCTTTAAACATTTAAAGGGCTTATTTAAACAATGTTATCTCCCTCAGAAAAAAAGAGGAAACCTATTTAATGGTTATATTTAGTGCCTCGTGTAGGACAAAGCAGGGGTTTGAGGCACGGGGAATATTAATTGTTTGCACCAGTCTCTCTTCCGGGATGCAGCCAGCCCCGAGCCGGGCAGGATTCGGCGAGAGAACGGCATCAGGTCTGGGGTGCAACGTCAGCTATTCCGCAACTTCGTTAGCAGACCACAAAGGGACGGAGAGAAACACAGAGAAACTTTCCTTCCTGGTTTGAAAAGGAAAGAAGTTTCTAGTCCCTAAGCTTGCAAAGAGAGCGTTGGGCCCTGTGGGGGAAGCATCTGCTGAAGTCTAAAAAGCTCGAAGAGGTGAACTTGTGGCCACAGGGCGATGAAGTGTGCGAGAGAGCGAGGCGTCTCTCTGCTTGGGTGTGCCCCAACGCAGCCTTGCGTTATCTCTGCCACAAGCCGCCCATGCTCAGGCTCGGGGCAGAGTTCGAGCTTTGTAGGCCTCAGATCCTCACCCATCTCGCTGGGCACGCATGTCTCTCCACCTGGCTGACCTCTTCGTTGGGTGGCTTGGGCTTGGGCAGGATCCCTCCCTGTCCTCCGCAGGCTGTTTGGGGATCCCTCCCGCCTCCCGCGAGGGTTCCCCCGCTTTCAACCTTCGTCTTCCCCCTCCCGGATACGCCCAGCAGCGGGTTCCGAAATTCTGCTCCCTCCTTGAGCACACCTGGTTCCGTCGGCTACCTATTTATTTATTGATTTAGAATTTTTCTATGCCGTCCCATCGCATGAGCCTCGGGACGGCTTACATACAGTAAATGAACATAATACAAATAGTGCAATTAAAATCCAGATTCACCCTGGCTGCAAATTAAAACCTATAGATGATATTAAAAGTTGTTGAAATAGTGTTGAAATAAAAAGGTCTTGGCCTGGTGCCGAAAAACAAATAACGATGGCGCCAGGCGGACCTCGCTGGGGAGCGCGTTCCACAGATGGGGCACCACCGCAGAGAAGGCCCTGCTCCGGGTACCGTGCCTCCTGATGTTTCTCACGGGGGCTCCCGGAGGAACCTAGCGCTCGGCACCTCGCTCCAGAACCGCGGAAGCAGCAGCGGGTGCTGTTGCCCAGGCAGTGGTGCCCAGCTCGGTCTCATCCAGCCACCGCCGCGCCTCGTGTCCACAGCGCTCCGGAGCCCTCGAGAGACATCCCAACAGCGATAAAAACAGTTCCCGAAGACGCGGAGAGGCATCTGGGTTTGAGACCAGGAGGGCTCCTTCCACAGAAGTCCCTTCCCCCCGATGTTGGGGGGGACGCCGTCCTCCAGGCTCCGAGGCCCAGCCCACTCCCGACCCCGTCCAGCATTTCTGGGGGGCCGGACGGGCGGCTGTGGGGGTCCGGTGGGAAGGCCCCGCTTTCACCAGCACCGCTGGCCCGCTGCTGCTGTCGGGATCCCGATCCCTGCGCACCACGTGCTCCTACCTCAGAGCGAGGCGTGCAGGGGCCTCAGCACCATCACGGGGCAGCGAACACAGCCAGCCCCTGGCCAGGCCAGCGCCGGGGTCTCTCCCGAGGGAGCCGTGGGCCAGGAAGTGGCTGCTGCCCCGTGGCTCCCCGGGAGCCGCCTCCCCGAACCCCCGCGGGGGCGCAGGCGGCCGTTCCCCTCTCTCCCAGCCCCAACTGCCGAGTGCATTGCGAGAGCTGCTATTACCCTTCCTCACGGGAGCACTGAATTAAAGGAAATATTTTACGATGCCACGCTTCGTTATGCTTTATTAAAAGCAGCGTGTCAGCTTTCCCTGGCCACATCCATCAGCACGGGCTGGCTCCCCTCCCCTCCCCTCCAGAGCAGCCGTGGCTGCTGGCACCCTTCACGGCGGGGCCGAGGGAAGGGCGTCCGGAGGTGGCCGGCCCCTTCCGCCTGTTTCCCTGGCAAGCTCGCGTCCACCTTCTGCTCGTGGGCAGAATCCGACCCCTTCAGGCGCACGCGTGCCGCTTGTCCCCTTGCGCAAGGTGTCTCGGCAGCATCCCGGCACGGCAATCTGTTGTGCGAGTCCCCAGAGCGTCCCCACCAGGGGAAAGCTGCTCCGCTGTGCGACCCGCAGGTCCGTTTCCCCCGGACCCGAACGCAGGCGAGTCTGCTGCAGAGTTGTTTGTCGTCCCAGAGCCTGGGCCAGGAGCCTCGGGTTCAAGGTTCAAGCCAGGCGCCTGCGGGTGCCCAGAGCATGGTGTCAGTGAACGATGAGAGGAAGTGAAATTCACGGCAGGGGCAGTTGCACAGAAAAACACGCGCTGCTCACTTGCTCGCTCGCTCGCTCACTCAGGGCGAGCGCCTGTCCGGCTTGTTGCGGAGGCCGAGCGCTGGCTCGGGGCAGGGAAAAAGCGCCCCTTGTGGAACCAGTGCTTCCCCAGGCACCGTGGCCATCCAGGGACGGGGCCGCATGGGGGTTTCTGACCACGGATCGTGGCTCTGAGCACACGCATGGCGAGCAGGGCCGTTCCTGCGGAAGCCCATCGCTTCCCCAACTCGCCCTCACGTTCAGAAACAGACTTGTGTGAATGTCCGCGTCTGCAAACCCTCAGCCGGACGTCACTCAAAATGCATCTCACGGTGAAGCCTGTTATTTATTTATTTATTTATTTATTTATTTATTTATTTCCCCATTTATATCCTGCCTTTTTCCTACAAAGGGCTCAAGGCAGCTTACATCATCTCTCCTCCTCCATCTTATCCCCACAACAACAACCCTGTGAGCTAGGTTGGCCCGAGAGTCTGTGAGTGGCCCAGAGTCACCCAGTTGGCTCCATGGCCGAGCGGGGACTCGAACCCGGATCGCCGGAGCCCCAGTCCCGCGCTCTTAGCCACGACGCCACACTGGCTCCTGTTGCCATTCTCCTTTTTCAGACCGGGGCGGGGAAGGCCCCCGTTTCGTGGCAGGGAGGCAGAAAGTGGCGGGACGGTCACCGTGCCGTCTCGGACACAGCGCTGCTCAGACAAGACGGACGCCCCCCTTGCATGCCGTCCCCAGAGTGTATCGGTGACAAACAGGGGAAGTCTCAGCGTCAAGACGGGTGGAGAGGAGCTGCCGATGAATATTTGATAGGCATTTTTATCTCGGCAAACCTGGGAGACGGGAAGGTATTAATTAGCTGTTATTCCTCTGTGGCTTGGATGAGGATTAAAGTAGCAGGTAGCTCTCGTCTGTTTCTACGGAGCCGGAGAGGTAGCAGTAAATCAGCATTATGGATCGGTGCTGCACGAGAGAGATACGTTTTAATCTTATTAGCGCCCGGCATTAAGGAGCAAAGGGATTATTAATCACGGGGTGCAGACCTATTTGCGAGGTGGGGGAGAAGCCAGGGAAGAGAGAGGGATGGGTGGCGGGTGGGGGGCTCCGGGTTCTGCAGCACGTGTGTTCTGGGTCAAGCCCCTGGGAGCGCTTGCGGACGAAGGCGGGAGATGGGACGGGGTGGGCGGGCGAGCGTGGGCAGCCAAGAGGAGCCCCCCCGGAAAGCGGTGCGCGACTCACCAGGCCCGCTGCAGGCTTCCCCAAGCCGGTGCCCCTGAGGCGCGCCGGACTCCAGCTCCCGTCACTCCGATCTGGGGATGGTGGGGCGTGCAGTCCCGCCTCTCTGAAGCAGGCCAAGGCAGTGAAGGAGGGGGTGGGTGAACGCGGCCCTAACGAGGCCTTGCCACTGCGGCCATGAGGTTCTTGTCCGAGCTTGTGCTTGCTGCGCGGCCCAGCGGGCGTGGGAAAGGTCGCTCAAGCCGAGGCCGATGCCGCGCTCGCTCCGTGGGCTGAGCCAGTCGGAGGAAATCGCGCAGATTGCACAGCTGCGGCGAGGCGAAGGCGAATATGTGTTCAAAACTTGCACGTAATTCTGGCAGCTTCGTGCTTGTTCCCGTGTTTGGAGCGTCAGCCGTGCAGCCACCACAACTCCCCGGATACAGGTTTTGTGTCGATCCATTTCGTCCGTGTTTGGTAGACGGCACGGCATTTTCTCCAACCCCTGTTCATGGATGGAATTTGGAATTTCTCCATTTCCCAAAGCGGTGTTTATTCACAGTTGTGCGAATGTGCACATCCGGAAAGGTACAAAAGTGAACTTCCACCCTTTGGATCTGGAGGGGGAAATGTGCATTTTTGGTCAGTGTTTCACAATTATGGTTCATACGGTTACGACTCAGTGTGTGGACAGTGAGCGACTGCGATCCGTACAGCCCCTGAAAGGCCGAAGTGCAGTGGAAGCCCATGGGTTGCTTCATCAGGAACCCAACCCCGGTGATCCACAGCAGGTGTCTCCATCTTTCTGACACCCCCCAGGCAGCAGTTGGGGGGCGGGGAGGGCTGGCTTCGACCATTGCTCAGTGCTGCCTTGATACCTTTCACTCGGGTGGAGTCTTCAGTTTGGTGTGTCTTCCCCTGGCGCCTGAGGGTTTTTAGCAGGTTGGTCGGGAGTGCGAGAGCACGTGGGTGCGTGGGGGACTGAGACTTGGCGTCGAAATGACCAGATATCCCCGAGTTCTTTCTCCGTTTAATTAATCCACTTTTAATGGGATGGATTTTCTTCCAAGAAGGTTGGCTTGTGTATACTTCTGTTAGTGGGTGTTCTCTTTAAAGAGGAGAAAGGAGGCCGATCCATTTCTGGCTGCGGTGCTGCCAGATCAATGCCAAGGCCTAGCATTAAATATAATGGTATCAAGAGAAAAGAAGGATCAATAGCTCCAAATGAGATGGATCCCATAAAAATGCTGCGATAATTGGATTTCCTAAAAATTCATCAGCTGCAGCGAAAGTGTGCACTTGTGTCTTGCGCACCTTCCTTGCCACGGTTCTTTGTTTCCTTGTCGGTTTTACGCTCTTGGGTGGGAGCCTTGGCTGAGGGTCGGGGAGGGGGGCAGGTCCTTAAAAAGCTTTTCCACCTTGCCAATTGGCGGCCGAGGTGGTGTGGCAACGGAGCAAGCGGGAATATTCAGCCTGCTGACGGTGCTTCTGGGGCCATCCTGCCCTGGTACCCAAGCAAGGATGCTCAGCCGGCTTCTGTGGTTGGCCTTCTGGAGTTTTCTGATTGGCTGGGCCTGTTATGCGCATGAGGGTGTGCAGGCAGCGGGGTGGGAATGCTTCCCCTCCCTCCCTCCCTCCCTCCCTCCCTCCAACGGTGTGGCCAATTTCCATGATACATCCCAAACACACAGGACTTGCCCCATGGAGGATGCCACCAGAAATTTGACGGTGGGGAAGACCTATCTAAGTATATGTCTGGTTCCGTTTCCTCCTTGTGTTTCGGGCTACAGCCCCCATCAGCCGCAGCAGCAGTTTGGGAGGCACTGGCTATAGGATAAGAAATTGAACAGCATCGTTGCTGAGTTCTCTTCGACCTCCCTGCGATGTACAGGCGCCGAATCTAGCGGACAAAGTTAATGTGCCTTTAATTAAGTGTTTAAAGTCCAAAAGAGCTCAGCTGCGCACTGAATCCAAACTCTTATGTGATGATTTTTAGGAATCGCGAGCAATAAAGCAGGGTGAGTCCATACCTTCTCTTCGGCATGTAACTATGTTTTAATTAGCATATCCTGTCGGGACCCTGGGAGGACATTTTTGCTCAGTTCTGCACCATTTTCTATAATGGCCCTCATTAAGCGCCCCCGCCCCAAAGGGGACGCGTGTGTCCTTGGAACTTCCGGGCTTCCTTTTTTAATTTCATTGCCGCCGCACAAAGGCCATAAAGCGTGGCAAGTTCTCCCAAACTGTTGCGTCGGCGACGGAGGCTGCAGGGAAGAAGCGACGGCTTGCGCAGTTCCGGCACGAGAAATAACCCGGAAGTCTCAGGAGACGTGCGAAACCGACGGGCTGACAAGGCGGCTCTTGAGGCAGACTGGACAGAAGGTAGTTCTCCAGACGCTTCGGGCTCCAGCTCCCAGCATTGCGGGCTTTTGACCATTCCAGGCGAGGCTTCGGGGAATGAAGGTCCCAAACGCCTGGGTGACGGCTTCTGCGTTGCACGGATTTCAGAAGGAAGGCCGTCCGAGACTCAGCACTCTGGGAAAAAATGTGCAACTTTGAGATTTGGTCTAGGGGAGAAAGTCGTGCGACTTTGCAAAATTCTGGGGCAGTTTTACTGTTTGCTCAGCAAGCACAAATCCGGCAGAGGCAGGCTGTGCCTCCCAGGGCGGACGCCAGAGCCTCCCCTCCCGACGCGGCAAACTGGCAAAGAGCGCACGTCGTACCTGCCTGGTGGGAGCATCTAAATTTTGCAGATTGGACTGCCAGGATGTTTATATAATTAGCGGGAATGAGTTGCGTGCGCGCTGCACGCGGAGAGTGCACCCAGATGAACAGCCTGGGCGTAGGTTAGATAATCAGAGAGCAGCAGGCAATCGGAGCTTTTGATTAGGTCTGCACGGTGCGAGTGCGGCGCATCCTCCGCCGCAGCGCAGCTCCCCGCAAGCATCCGGCCTCGGAGGCCGCGGATGAGGCCTGCGTGGCCCAGCAGAGGCTGCACGCTGCATGTCTCCTGCTTCCCGGGG
The DNA here is from genome assembly GCA_023646645.1 of Varanus salvator macromaculatus. Lineage (NCBI taxonomy): Eukaryota > Metazoa > Chordata > Lepidosauria > Squamata > Varanidae > Varanus > Varanus salvator. The sequence goes on along the minus strand of JAIXND010000800.1, from coordinate 12,915,060 downwards.
CCCTCAGTGTGGCCCCGGGGCCCCGGCTGGAGCTGGCGAGTTTCTGGCGAATCCAACTGAACTTGGGGAGTGAATGTCTATGTCTGACCCTCCGCACGGCTGTCTGAACATGCGAGTTTTGCGCATGTCGGGCTTCCACACGTTGTTCCTTGAAGCTTGGTTTGTCTTGCTTGCATTCTGGCATGTGAGCATCTTTGAAAAAAGGATCGGTGCACCTTTTTAAATGTGTGCACCCAAATCGCACACTTCCCAGCATAGGGTACAGTGTGGATTTGCGGTGGGAGGGTGTTGGTGGGGCGTGCGTACTTTCACAACTGTTTCCTTTACACACACACACACACACACACACTCCTTGCCCTTAGCACAGGCATAATAGAACCATTGAGCGGGAAGGGGCCCTCGAGGACATGGAGAACGCAGGGCATCCATCCAGCAGGACATTGGCAGGATGAGTGGGACAGAGCAGAGGACGCCGTCGTTCACTTGCGCCGTGATGCCACGTGAGGGCCCCTCGCAGTCAGCGGCGCTGAAAGGGCCGGGCGAGTTCACGGAGGAGGCGTTGGTTAGAAGGGATCTCTCTATTCGGACACTGCACGCCGCTCAGCCCTGCTGCAGGGGGACTCGGGCGGGAGGGCCCCGCAGCGTTCTAGTTTACCCGTGGACCTGCCGAGGTCAGCAGGTGAACTAACTTCCAGGCAGGAGGAGGGACGTGGGAATCGGCAAAACTCGAGGTCACCAAAGGTCTGCAAGTTCAGAGCTCACCGGGACGTGTGCCGTGAGCTGATTGTTCTTTGCCTGGCTTATTTTGACGCACGTTTTCCTCGACGTGTGCACTCTCCTCCCCTTGATTGCAATGCTTTGGTGTGCGTTTTTCAAAAGTGCGTGTTTTTCTACACCTGTTTTGAGAGTGTGCGTGCTGTGCGTCACGCTGCTTTGTAGTCTGCGGATCATGCGGCAAACTTGGCACCGCCTGCTCTTGGATGGCAGATTGTGTCCATCTGGGCAAGTTGAACCTGCTGGTTCAACCTCCGAGCTCAAGCTGAACGGAATTTCTAATGCCCTGCTAGGCCAGGCAGGCCTTTGATCTGTTCCGTCTCGCGTTCGTTTCGGCCAGAACGGCCTGCGACTCGCGTCAGGGACAGCCGAGCTGGATTTGCATCTATGCAAATCGGAAGCCCACGACCCCTGCAAGGGGCCGTATCCAAGGGCCTTGGCTTGGCCCATCTGCGCGGCTTGCATCGATGGAGGAGACAGCTGGGCACGCAGATGGGGCACGGAGGGGCGCTGGGCAGGCCTGGCACGCAGCGCTCTGCTGGCGCCTCAGAGGAGCATCATGGCCACCGGCTCCTGAGCCGCAAGCCGGCAACCCTCCACCGTTGGCATGAAGGATCCAGAAGCCACCGGAGGCCTCTTAGCTGGGGATCGCTGTCTGGACTCACCCGGGTTCCCTCACGGTTTCTCTCCTGCCCGATTCCCCTTCACCGCTTGTTCCGTGCAAATAGGGGAACTGATGCAAATCCAGCGGCGACTTCAAGGGAGGCGTTGCGCATTTCGGGGAAACCGGCCTAAATCTGCTGCTTGGTACCACATTCCTTTGGAGGCAGGTTGAGGTGGTCTGTGGAGGGAATTGTGCCAGTCAGAGCGAGAGTTGGGACCGAGATGAAAGCATGCGCTCCAACGGAGCAAAGCTCAGGGAGCCAAGGCTCAATTTGGATGCCAGGAAGCACTTCCTGACGGTTAGGACCCCCAGGGTGTGGAATGGGCTTCCTCGGGAGGTGGTTGAGGCCCCATCGGTGAGGGTGTTCAAGGACAGGCTGGGCATGCACATGGTGGGCATGTTGTGAGTGGAGCCGGCTGGAGCCGGGGGTCAGACTAGATGGCCCAGGAGACCCCTTCTGACTCGCTCTGTTTCTCTGTTTCTATGCTTCTTCGGTGATGCAAAAATGTTTTGGGCCCTCTGCCTTTGTATCCAGGTTGCTGGGGAACATGGGCAGGAGGGTGCATGGTGCCCACCTGCTCCTGAGGCCCACAGCACTCTTAAACCGACCGAATGAGGCTGTGGGAGAGGAGGTGGCACTGCCCCTGGTCTCAATCTCGGCCGGACCGGACCGTGTGGTGCACTCCCTCTCCACAGCCGCCGCCCACCCCTGGGGGTGAGCAAGCCCCAAGGCGCCCAAACCGCCTGGGATTTGCTCCCCGGTCAGCTTTCTGCAGAGCTTGGCGTCCTCTGCACATGGGTTTGGTTTTGCTTGGTGCAAGCAGAGCCCGGGGTGGGGATTTCTCTCCATCAGAAGGCGGCCCCGTAAGTGAGCAGTGAGCCCCCCTCATTGGGGTCGCCGTGCGCCCTTGTGCCAGGAGGCGCGAGCAGAAAGGTTCTCCCCACTCCAGAGGCTTCGTCTTGGCTCGCCGGCGGAAAGGACAAGGGGGCATTTATAAATAAAAGCAGGACTGCAGTGGGTAAGTGCCGCTAAGCATTCCTCACATCTGTGCAGCGGCGAGAGATAAATATTAAATCTATAATTTATGTAGATGGCTTCCCAGCTCTTAGGGGGGAAGCCAGCACCGGCTAATAAAGCGCGATATTTCAAGGCAGCTTATCTCGCCTGTTGACGGGATACTCCTAATGATTTGCATGAGGCCGGCGGGCAGATTTGCTGCCGTACCTGCCGCTAAATATGTCCGAGGGTTGCCTTGGAGAGGCTGGCTGTGTCCCCCGTGTCGCCTCGCATCTCTGGCTGTGTTTGTGTTTCCCCTTTAAAGATCCGGCCAGTGTTTGGATAGCGGATGCCAGACTGTTTCGCATACACCCGTTGCGCCTTCCTCCTTGTTTATGGCAGTCTAGCAATCCATCAGCGCCTGGGGAGACTCCTAAAAATAAAGGGCGCGCGAGCACAGAAGCAAAGCCGGTGATTTCTCCCCCCTGGGGCCGCACCTCAACTGGAGACTTTCCCGCCTAGCCGGAAGCACCGCATGGAGCCAGGCTGCCGGGCCGCCCAGTTAGCGTCCCCTCGGACGGGGCACGTGGCGGTGCCCGGGGCACCTGCGCACTTGGCACAGTGGGCAAAGGCGGCATCGAAACCCCGCGAAATGGTGGAGAGGGGAGGCTGCATGCTCGGGCCCGGACGGCCTTCGATCCAAGGCTAGCCACGCGAGGAGCAGCCGAGGGCGGTGGGGCGCCCGTCGCAGTGCGCCGCTGCTCAGGTTCGTGCCCAGTTCGCAGCTTCCAGTCCAAACGCGGACTCGGACCCAATCCGTGGCCAAGTTCCGAGCTTGCACGGGGGCTCCCTTGCATTCGGAAGCAGGTGCGCGTTTGCAAAACGCACAGGCAAGCAGAGTGCGGGCATCTGCTCAGGAGCAGGTTTTCAGCACTGGGAGAAGGCCGCGCACTTGCGCAGGTGCGCGTCGCCCGGAGGCCGCCGAGCACGGATCGCATTGCGGGGGAGGGACGATGCGATTTGGGTCCTTTGGCTCTGCCTGCCAGTCGATTTTGGGGGTCTAGCCCAGTGCCCCCGTGTCCCTCGTATCCTGCCTGCCTCGGTCTCCCCAGTTTGCCCCTTCTTGGAGGCAGTTTTCGGGCCTCGGGGAAGCAGCTGGTGTGGCTCTTCCTCTCTCCGTGCCACTGGTCTCCAACTTGGTTTTTGCCGGCCGGGTCCCTGGCTTGTCCACGGCATGCCATTTGCTTGCAGAGTTAGACCATTAGTCCCTCTAGCCCAGAGATGGCCACACTGGCTGGCAGCGATGGTTCTCGGGTGGTCCAGAGGGGGGTCTTCCTCAGAGCTTCCTGGAAAGACCAGGGACTGAACTTAGAATGCTCTTCAGGCAAAGCCAGGGCTGTACCATAGGGCCATGACGCCTCCTTAAGATTCTAGTCCTCTTGATTCTATCTGAGCATGGGAAGCCTCCGTATACTTCGCCGTGAACTGGCAGCGTTGGATGCCTGGGTTTCTGGCGGCATCCTTTCCCGGCTGCCCTGCCTCGAGATCCAACCAGGGCCCTTCTGCAAGTGGAGCAGGGGCTTCTGCAGCCACAAAGAAAGGAGCCGCCAGCCCAGAGCATGTCCGTGCCTGCCTGCCGTCCCCCCTCCCTCCCTCCCTCCCTCGTCACTTTTTCTTGCTGGCTCCGTGTGCTCCTCTGGCACGCTGATAAATCACACCCCGATTATGACACCAAATAGTGACCAATAAAAAGGGAGTAAGCACCTGCTTTTTAGCTGGCCTATTACGCTCAGCTGCCAGCCGCTAATGAAAAACAGATCTGCCGCAGATAGACTCATCCGTAATGCTTCCGTGGCCGGTGCCAGGGCCGAGGCGCACACAGGGGCTGGATGTCTTCATCCTGCGCTGCAGGAGCCCTGCTCTTCAGGGGTCGCTGCTTCGGCTTGCGGGGCCAGAGACCCGGCGTGGGGCCCCCCTCCCGTGCCAAGCCGTCCTTATCTGCCGGGGGATCAGGATGGTGAGCTTGCTCCAGGCCTGCTGGGTCCCAGGCAGGTGTGCGTGAGTCAGACTCACAAAAATAGCCCCTGCATGTGGAAAACAAGCATGCAAGCACCCAGGTGTTGCCGTTCTCCACAGCAGGGGCCTCTGTCGCCCCCTCCTGGAAAGAATGCAGTGCCCCCCCATCCAGGATCGAGACCCGGGGGGGGCAGAGTTTCTCTCCATCTGAGGGATGCAAGCTGGGAGGGATCCAAGGGGGTAGCAGTCCAGCTGGGTTTCCTGACCGCCCCCGCAAGACGGGTTGTAAGCCGTGCACGCGCCTTGTGTGAGTCGAGGCAGCTCGTGGACTTCCGCCTCTATGACAGGTCACATTTTTGTGTGCAAATCTACACAATCCTTGCTACTTGCACACGCAGGGAGCCAAAACCGGCGTCATTCTGAACTGAGCTGCACCAGTCGCGCTAGAACGATGCCGTTGCAGCTCCCGGCACGCACGAGTCACGCTGCTTGTGCAAATTGCGTACATTGTGCGATCTGCCCAGAGTGCTGCGGTGTGCGTGTGTTTTGATGAGAAACCGCAGCCTTGGCTCGCAGATGGAAGTCTGTGCTACACAGTGTGCTAGGCATCATTCTGGTCACGGGTGGGCAGAGCGTGTGCCAGGCTCCGAGGAGCCCCCCCCGCCCCGTGCGTGCGCATCCCGACTCGCCACATCTCCGAGCCAGACCCGTTTGCGGCTTGGCCCCTCGGGCCCCAGCGAGCACCCATAAAGTATAATTAAGGACGGGACTGCTAAACGCCTCTTGTACATTCGCGCCCATCAGCGAAGGGAGAGGCCTGTAATTAAATGTTTGTACTTTAATACACGGCGGTGTGAAGGACGATGAATTTTAATTACCAGCCCTTAATTGTTTGGCTGGTCTGGTTAATATCCTATTTACAGAGCATTAGAGCACTTCAGTGTTCGCCAGGAAGGCTCCATTCTCTTGGCAAGAAGAATCCCACCCCTTTGCTCTGTCTTCCTGGAGAGCTTTGGGCACCACGTACACGCGTGTCAAGAGGGCTCAGCTCCGGGGAAGCCCTCCAGTCGGGGAATTCGCATGCCAAGGTGCTAGGCCTGATGGCCACCCTGAGCCTGAGGAGGCTGTCCGGTGGGGCTGGACAGCTGCAGCGGCTTTCCCTTCCGGCTCCTTTTCCCTCCTGCCGGGACCTCTTCCTCTTGGATGTGGGCAAACCTGGGATGGCAGCCGGGCCGAGACCTGGGCTGCCTGTGCTTCTCCGCATCGCCTTCCGTGGCCAGCCTGGCTGTGTGAAAGCCACCAATCGGGCAAGAGCCCAGTGACCCCCCCCCCCGCTCCCTGTGGGACTTCCCAGAAATCGATGCGCACAGCCATGCTTCCTCCAGCACCGGAGGGGTTTGGCCGAGCCGTGAATTCCGTCACTTTCATCTTCTCTGTGCCGAGTCCCCCCCAGTTGGACCCCACTGGGCTCCGGCAGTGTCCGGAGGGGAAAAAAGCCCCCTCACGCCCATGGCGTGGCACACACGCTCCCCTTTACACACGCAAGTCGCGAAGCGCCAGCTGAGTAAACGAGGACCCGGCGCGCAATCGTCCCCACGCAGCCTCGGCCGCTGGTGGGCTGGGGTGCAGCTCTGCCCGCTTTAAGGAAGGAAGCATGTCTCACGGCCAGTTTGCTAATGCCCGCATTTTCGGCTGGCTCCCCTCCCCGCTGAGCCTCTGCCGAGCTTGGGGATGCTGCGCCTCCGTTTGCAGCCTCGCAGGGATGAGGGCTGGGCGACTTCGGAAGTGGCACCTGGGCGAAAAGCTGCGGCGTGGGCACCAGCCCTCCGCAGGGCCACGGACGGCTCCGAGCTGGCAGATGAGTTGTCCCCGGACGAGCAGGTCTCCTCTCCCCATCACCTTCCTCCCCAGCGTGGTCCCTCCCGGCACCCTGCTTTCCCAGCCAGCCTGTCCACTGGGGCACTAGCGGTTGCCTGACGGAGGCGGAAGCTCCCAGGCCTGGCTTGCCGATATTGGTCAGCACGGTCGCCGGAGCTTTTAGAGTCTTTGCGGGATGCATGGCTAGGAAGACGGTCCAGAGCAGCGCTTGAGCTTCAGAGTTCACCCGGCACTGCCGCTTTCCCTGGCTGTTCCAGCGGCTGGAGAGCTTGGGCAGAATCAGGATCCGGTGCGCCGGATCTGTTCCGTTCCGCAGGGGGTCTTGCCCTCCTGATCCTGGTGCCTCGTTGGTGGAACTGAGCTTAGCGGCTGCGAGGACCATTAAGGCTAGAAAGCACCGGGGGAGAGAGGCCCATAACTTTGCCAGTGGCCGTCTTAAGTAGCTCGAGATTTATGAGTGTGATTTGCATATATTTCCCTCCAAGCAAAGTCTTAGAAAGTGCAAACACATATTTACCCCTCCCTTCCTCTTGCTTCCACACGGAACTGTTGGTTTTAGAAGTGTGAAGACAACTTCTCTTTCCAGTTCTCATTTTTTTCTCTCCCTTTTACATCATTTAACACGTACTAAAATATGCATTTCCTACAATTTACTTGGATGGCAATATGGAGAGATTATGGCTGCACTGAATATTATGGAGTTGAGAGGAAGGAATAAATATAAAATATTCCGTGGCAATAGGCACCCTGTGAAATTCTCTTTGGTGCTGTTACCTTTTGCTGGTGGCACCATCTTTCTGGATTGAGCATGTGTTAGAACTCAGCAGCGGTGATAATCTGATTCCACTTTGCCAAACCAGCTCACGACCTTCCCTCTCTCATATGGGCTGTGATTTGTACATACTATTAAATGCAAGGAAATTGAATGCAAATCACACAATTGACAAAATCCGAAGCTGAAAACGACATCGCTCCAGAGCAATTTGCGCAAATCACACTGACAAGCTCTAGGTTTGGGTTTCTGATTTTGCTCCAGTTGCACAATTTGCATGAATGTTCTTCTCGTGTCTTGTAAAAAATGCCCCCATCATAGAGCCGGAATTCCATGAGCGCCCACAATCCCCTTCCCAGATTTGGCCTCTTTCTGATCACAGGATCAGAAGTGGGCAGGACGCTGAATTGGCTCACCTGAGTCAGATGTTCCGGCACTGCCACATCCTCATCCTGGATCCACCCAGCCAATCAGGGATGACCTGGCGAGCAGGGTGAGATCCTGACACTCTCTTTGGACACATTCAGTAAAGGCATGATGTCACCAGGAGCAAAGCGAGGCCAAGGAGACTGAGGGCAGGGTGCTTTCCATGGTCCCAAACAATTCGGGATCCTGCACCAGCTCCAACGGGACCAGCTTGCCTTGTTGTCAGTCGTGGTTGGTGATACGATGGTAGCATCCAGGGCATATGGACTGCACTGAGCGTGAGGCAGGGAGCCCAAGAGGGCAACAAGATCCGAGCGGAAAAGGGGCTTTGTTTCTGATTTGGTTTTGCAAGTGGTTCGGAAACATTTCAGGACAAGCCAGTGCTCCGCAGGCTCGGCTTTCCTTGGGGAACATGCCAGGTGGGTCTTCCGAGGAGAGGGCCTTGCTGTGCTTTGCTGGGGGGGTGGGGTGGGCGGAGCCCCCTCCCTAAGGAAACACCCCTTGCGGGGAAAGCCCGCTTTCTATCAGTGCCAGGTGAGGGCTTCCTCTGGAGGAAAGGGGGACGTGGGGAAGAAAACAGAACCGAACGGCAGATATTGCCGACCTCCCAGCAATGCGATCCGTTCCCTGGCCAGGGAACCCCGGCAGTGGCGCCAGGCAGTGGTGGCTTTAGGGGTGGAACGCAGAGTGCACAGTGACGCGCTCTGGTCGGTTTCGCGCAGCGTCTCCCTTTTCCCGGAGGCATGTCTGCCTCATCCCATTGCCACGTCAGTTGGCCAGTTCTTCCAGGAAGCCGCGTGTGTGGAAATTCGTGGGCCAGTCGTGTGCCTTCTCTCACGCAAAGCGTTTTCCTGCAGGACCTAGTGATCGAGGCATTTGCACTACTGTGGGGCATTTGTGTACGTCGCTTTCCACCGATGTTTGCACGGGTCTCTGGAGAGCATTCTCTGAGCATTTATTGATCGTGCAACTAGAAGGAACTGCGCCGTTCCCAGAGCAGAGGGGGCCCACGTGCCCGGCGCTCACTTTGCGTGCTGGCTGAGGAAGAGCTAACTGGGTAGGCTCCCGGCTGGTGGCGCCCGTGGCGAGGTGGCCGGCTGGCGGGGGGAAGGCCCCTCCGATCCAAGGGCCCGCCCAGCCCGGAGCAGAAGGGCTCCCTCGGCATCTCCTGGCTCTCTGTCGTGCCTCCTTTCTGGTAGGAGCGCTCCATCTTGATTGCAAATTGCCTGTGAGATTATATAGCACTTACTTGTGAGAAGCCGGCAGTGACCCGGAAGGGAGAGACGCCTCTTAGCAGCCCTGGCAGGAGAGAGGACAACCCCCTGGCTGAATGTTTCATGAGGAAGCTGTCGAAAGCTGCCGCTTGCCAACACATGTTTTATTTAATGGGACCAGTGTTTGCACTCCGTTGTGCGAAGTGATGAGCTGGGGGGTTCTCTGGGTGCCACCTGCAGGTGCCGGAGCAACTGGGACGCATCCCCAGAATTGGGATCCTGGTGCCCCCGGGCCGTGGATGCTGCAGTGGGCGGGCCTTTTCAGGCCGGAGGAGTGGTGATCCACTCGGGGTGGGGGTGGGGGTCACAGGTCCCGGCTGCTGCCACGGTGCGTTACTGCCCATGCGCCGCTTGGCACAAGTGGCAGCGCACCCAGGCACCCATGCGCACTTGCCAGCATTTGGGCAAATGTGCCTTCGCGCCAGCGTGCCCTTGCGCAGCCCCACTGGGAGGAATTCCAGCTCCACCGGTGAACAGATGGCAGAGTGGATTGTTCTGCTCACAATGTGCAGAACACGCGGGGAGTGGACTTTTACACGTCCCTCGCTGAGATGATCTAATGCGACGGTCCTGCCTTCTGGAGTTTGAACGGTCAGGGCTGGGTGTCTGTTCTGTCCTTGGTTAGGAACCCCAGCCAAACAATGGGACACCCTTCAGTCCCTTGACGCCTGGGCTTCATTTCCAAAGATTTCTGGGCCGGTCACAACAATTCCTAGAAACACAGATCACATAAAGCACAAAACACACACAAAAACACAATTCATAACGACGCAGATCACAACAATTCATAAGAACACACAAAACACAATTCCAAGGAAACACCACAAAAATTATTCCAATACAGAAAATTGAAAACCGGTGTTGGTGCAAACCAGACCTGCTCAGCCAGCTGGCATTGGCCCATTCAATATCCTAAAATCTCATCGCACCCCCGGGAGAAGAGGGCTGTCGAAATCCGGGTGGCAAAAAGTACCAGGACGGCAGCAGTCCCTCAGAACAGGAAGGTCCAGGTGATGGAGGAAACTTGCCCCACTCAGATGGGGTCTCGGGCACAAGGGGGACGCGGCTGTGCGTTTGGCACTTCACTGGGTGCGCATCCGGAGCTTCGAGCAGAGCGTGGTTGAATGCTTTGCAAGCACAGAGGAAGCTCCCCGGGCCTCCGAGCACCCCTTCCCACTCTCGCTGGCACTGCTCCTCGGGAAAAGAGCCACGTGGTACGAAGGACGAGGGGTGAAGATGGCGAACAGCGGCTTGTGCGAGCCGCCACCGCCGGAGCCGGGCGGGAGAGACAGGAGCTTTAAATGGAGCAGAGCTGAATAATGCATGAAGTTTTGTTAATCATGTACTGATTAAAATGATGATGTGTTAATATTATCTCTGTCACCTCGGGAGAGAGGAGACCGAGTGAGCGGAGGCACCTGGGAAGGGAGGGCGGAGGAAGGGAAGGAAGCGATCCAGAGAGCAGCCCTTTCGGGCCCCGGACTGAAGAGGCTGTGTGGGGAGCTGGGCTCGGACACAGACCTGCCCGACCAGGGGCCTGCTGGACGGACGCTGGCTGCTCACCTGCCGAGCCTGCGTGGCGGCCTCCTTGGGCGCTGACGAGGCTGGGGGTCCGGAGCACAGGGGAGAATGGAGGAAGGGCCGTGCCCGACCACAGCAGGACCTGTCTCTTCCAGCGTCCTGGCCCACCGTGGCTGGCCAACAGGACGCCCACAAGCAGGCACTGGGGTGGCAGCACTCTCCTGCCCATGCTCCCCAGCACCTGGTAGTGAGAGGCACTTGGCTTTTGATGTGGGAGAGGGTGCAGCGCCCTCCGGACCGGGAGTTGGCAGTCGTGTTGCACCCTTCCACGAGCTTGTGGCGTCTCCTCGTAAAGTCACCAAGGTTGGTGGCCTCACTGCACTTTGGGGTCGTGAAACCCATGGAAAGATTGACCACCAAAGCCCTAAACTCCATGGGGACGGGTTACCTGAAGGACCGTCCCCTTCCGTGCTCTCCGGCCCGGACCGTAGGACCACCTGCAGGAGGTCTTCTCCTAGTGCTCCTGCCGGATGACGCGAGCTGAACAACTGCGAGGGAGGGGGGCGTCCAGTGGTGACCCCCTTGTTCTGGTATGACCTTCCTGGCCAGGGAGACTCACCAGGTGCCTACGTAGTGACCTTCTGGGCACCAGGCGAAGGCCTTGGGTTTTCCCAGCCCTTCATATCGGCCCTTCGCTCTTCGGAAACAGATCCCAGGCAATGTCGGAGCTTTCTGCTCCTGCTCGACTATTGCTTTGACTTCATTTTGTCTCAGTCCTGTTGCTGTTATTGCACTTTGCGGCTTTGAGATGTGTCTTCGGATCTGCGCTGGGAGATTTGGCTGCTGTGTGGTGCAGAAGTGCCCTCGGGATGCAAACTGCCCCGAAGGAGGCCCCGTGCCCTTCCGGGTCAGCAGGCCAAGGCTGCCTGTGGAGTCCAGGTGCTGTGCTGGTGGGCAGCTCCAGAGGAGGCCGGGGGGCTTCTGACGCTGCGATTCTGCGCTCACCCAAGGGCTCGCCGGGCGTGCATGAGAGACGTCTCTGCAAGCTTGCCGTGTGATCCGCAGAGCACCCCAAACGTGTTCAACAGCCCGTGTGCATTTGAAAAATATGCGTGGAAAAGCTTGTACTTAAGAGAGACAAGCAGGAGGCGCATGTTCCAAGGAAGTGCGCCCTCCAGGAACATCTTTGGACAAAGGTACATGGCAGCACACGCGGGGTTTCCTGCACAAGGAGGCACATGTGGCTTGGAGCCCAACAGGGGCTTGATCAGAATGAGCTTCAGGATGGACTTTGGGGAGCTTTGGTGCTCTCAGGTGCAACCGATCCATACCTCTGTAGCTGCACCTCCCACAAGGCTGTGACCTTTGCTTCCTTCCTTTCCGGTTGCCACAGGAAGCAAAGTCCTGGCCTTGATTCACTCCGTCGTGCGTGCTCCTCACTGCTCGAGCCCCGACGGTTTGGCCCATGCGACGGCAGATCGCTCAACTTCCGCATGGACCAGTTTCATCCAATGGGCCCCATCTCTGAACTGGACCCACCTCGCCTTCTCTGTCGTGCGTGGCATGGAAACACCCAGCCGTGGCCTCGCCCAGTCCTGCGGGACCCGGAGTGAAAGTATGTAGAATACATGAATCATTACATCTGCCGCAAGCGGTGCCGTGGCTGGGCACCCTCTCCGCAGCAGCTCCAGGGGAAAGTTTTATCTTGCTTGCGACAGGCCGTCAGGGACCCCCGTCTGGCGGCTCATGTGTCAGCGTCTTGTCCGGCGTCACTCTGACTAGCAAGCCTCCTTTTCATGCTGTCAGTCAGAGGCGTCAAGTGCCGGGAAGAGAGCGCACGATGCTGGCGATGCGCCCCAGTGCCGACAGGACTGCACCGCCTCTTCCCCCGTGTCCGTGTGCGCCGCCGCCTCCTTCCCTGAGAGCACGGGAGCGAAGCCGGTGGGCGGGTGAGGGAGGACACAGGCATCCTGTGCTGGGAACCGTCCTTCCCCAGCTGCAGCATGCTCTGAGGACGTGTCCCGCCCACGCCGGCCACCCCGGGTGCTGCTTCTGGGCAGCTCTGGCGAGCCCCCCGGGGACCTCAGGAGCAGTGCAGAGTGGCTGAGCCGGTGTGCCGTCCTGCGGGGCTGGTGCGCAGGAGGGGCCGTGGCCCGGCCCGGCCGAGTGACCATGGCCCAGCAGGGAGGGGCGCTGGCCAGAGCGCCCTGGGGCCACTCCTCTCTTCCCTGTGGCCCTGCCTGTTCGCTCGCCTCTTGCTCTGGTCATGGGGACGAGGGCCAGGAGATGACGCGGCCACCTGGCCCATTGGCCTCCGCCGCCTAACATGAGCCAAAAGGAAGAGCTTTTCTGAAACACGGCGCTGGCTTACATCCCATCCCAAGCGCCCACCCCTCGCCTCCAACAGCCCCCGGTTGGATTCGGCTGAGAGCTGCCCCCGTTTCAGTCGTTGGAGCCTTTCTGTATGTAGGCAGCTTTCCCTACAAATGATTTTCAGATGAGAGAATGGAACATGTTGTAAACATTAAAAAAAAAAAACATGTAAAGATGCCTGTCCTGATTTCAAAGGACAAATTATATTTATCTCTCTGTGTGTGGCTGTGCTTGGAAAAGGGCATTGACAAAAATCGCCTCTGTTCGCTATCGGGAAAATATTCATATTCTGCCGGGCTGCCATCTAATCAGAGAAGTTATAATTCCCGGCTGGTAATCTAATCAGAAGGTCGCATTTGAAATACAACATTGGCGAGGAGAGGCAGTTGCTAAATAAAGCAGGCATCGTGGGGGGGGGGGCAGTTGTGTGGCAGGGATCCTGCGAGGAGGCGGAACGAGCAGCTTCTTTCAAGCAGGGTTGTGGGGCGCAGAGCTGGAGGAGAAGTCGGGAAGCCTGGCCCCTGGACTCCCCGCCCCCCCACGAGGCGTCTGAGGCTTCCTGGCCTTGGGGCGGTTTTTCCTCCACTCTGGAGGGTTGGGAAACCTCTCTGGGGCACTTTTGGACTCCGTGGGCCGTGAAGCCCCCCTCACCTTCCACAAAGCCCACCCCAGCGCTCCCAGGTCACGCCTGCGCCCCATCAGGATGCGTGCCCCACACGCTGGCGTGGAAGCGCGTCTTCTCCACTCGCTCTCGACGCAGCCCACTGGGCCGTTGGGCCGAGGCGTGTGGGCCCCCCGGTTTTGCCTTGCAGAAGTCTGTTGGCTGGCAGAGAGCGGGAGCGGGGAGAAGCTCACAGGCCCCGGCGCATTTCTCAGGCATCAGGCCGCCGGGAGGAGCGGGCTGTGAGCCGCCAGCCGCATTGTGCGGCCTGCCAATGGCTTGACGTGACGGCGGCCATGTTTGCAGCCTTCAGCCGGCTCCACGAGCGTGAGGCCCTCTCTCCCCCGGGGGCCCCGGACACGGCTGGTGGGCCGTGTCGGCGTCTGCAGCACCGAGCCAGCCCCCCTCCACAGAGGCATCTTGACTTCCCGTGTCATCCCAAAATCAGCAGCAGATGTGCCTGCGCCCGGCAGCTGCTGCAGGCAGCGGGCTCCCCTGTGGGGCTTCGGGCGGCCCGTGCTGTGCAAACTCTGCCTCCGCAGTGGCATCAATAAAATTGGATTGTCACCCCGGAGTGTAAACATTTCTTCTAAGTGCAGGGAGGGGCGCAAAGTGTTTGTTTGCCCGTTGCCTCCTGCACCTATTGACGTGCGGAGCCAAAGACGGGGTCTCTTGGGAGGAACCGATCTCGGCGTGCAGGTGGCTCCGGGAGAGGGGAGAGGGGAGGAGCCAGACGTCGCGGTGAAGGTGCAGGAGCAGCCCGAGAGTTGGCAGGACTCGGCAGCCACACAAGTAGTGCGTTTCGTGGACAGGCGGCTCTCTTCAACTCTCGGCGAGGGATTTCCGGCCCGTTTCTGCTCCGATGTGCTGAAGTGGGCCGAGTTGGGTGTGTTCTTGAGGCCTCCAAAGCTGAAGGCAGACCATGATCAGTAATGTCACCACCGCGTCGCGTTTGTCCCCTGCCTGTCCCGCTTGTGCGGAACATCCCACCTGCTCCTCCTCCACTTTGCTGTATCCTCCCAACAACAGCCCCACGAGGTCGGCTAGGCTGAGGCAGGTGAGGCGGAAGGTGTGCGGGCCGATGTCACGGCGGCCGCCTGCCGGCCAGCAGTACTGCTCTTGCACCACCCCTGCATCCTTGCGCCAGGCGGTTCGAGGCCAGCGGGCAGGCGTGTCTAATGCGGACCGTTTCCTCTCAGCAAAGGGCGCCGAGAAGACCCGGATCCTGGTCTGCTCCCCCTTGGAGACGGGGAGACATGCTGAGCCGAGACAGTGCCAAGCCGCACAGTCCCCTCGGTGCCCCCCCACGGCAGGAAGGGGCTCGGTTCCCCGAGGCACCACAGCCCCCTCCCGGGGCACACGCCTCCTGCGGCCCACCGTGCAGGTGACCTTGGCCCGGGCCGGGCCGGGGAGGAAATCCTTGCAGTCCACACACACTCCCGGCCGTGGCGAGCCGGGGCCCGGGAACACTGGCGATTTGTATGCTCGGAGCTCACTGCTGCCTTTTCAGGAAGGGAGAGCGGCAGTTTGAGAAGTCATTTTTCAGCGTTTGACACCAAGCCTCTTTCGCTCTTGCGCCCAGCCAGATCCCAATCAGCAGCTGGGGAGAGTGGGGAAACGTGGACATTGTCTCGGGAAGGAAGCCAGGAGGAAAGGAGACGGCCTGCTTAGGTCCTGCGGTGAAGGAAGGGGATTTTAGAGCGATGTCTGATCTTCCAGTGAGGCCTGGAAGACGGGCCTGCATCATTTCCTGGATGCATGTCCCAACCTCGGGATTTCCTTGAAAAACAGTTGGAGTTGGTGGACTTCCTTTCCCCACCTCCGCCTGGACAATTTCTCGCCCGTCTTGCTAGGAAATTGCACAAGCCAGTGCCTTGTGAGGCTGGAAGACTCTGGAATGACTCCGAGGCCAGATTTCCTGGGAGCGACTCCATGGGTCGCCAGCCGCCCAGGTCACGTGGCGTCCGTGTGGTTGCAAAACCATTCCCCCCCCCCCCAAGTTTGCACATTGTCGCCTCAGAAAAATGCAGACTTAAAAAAAAAACAAGAATAAAAATGTGCAACCCCCTGCCCCATTTGCACATTTTGGGGAGCGTGCGTTTGTGTGACTACAGATTTGTGGATATAAGCAATATTATTTTATTACAATTGTCACAATATGCATTTGTGACAATCCCGAGTCCATAAATCGGTGGGTGATGGAGCAAATCCAGAAACCACCCGAAGACCTGCTCTCTCTGCCTTTGAACGCCCTCGTGGGACTGCTTTGGCTCACTTTTTGATAAGAACTTAAAGAATCCTTGAAGTTTCTCTCTTTTAAACCGGAAACCAGAAGAGAGGCACCCCCAGCCCTGCTCAGAATTAACCCAGTGAACTAGAAGGAGTCTTGTCATGGCTGTGCGTTGACATCACGGTGGTCCTGGGTGAGGCCGTGCCTCCGAGTCTTTTTGACCCAACCCCTGAAACAAGGAGACAGAGGCCCTTCCCGGCAAGACTGCCACATATTCCGGAGAAGCCCGGTGGTATTCAGGCCAGGCTCACCTCTGGGAAGTTCCTTCGCTCTTCCAAGGTCTGCCCAGCAATGTGAAGCTCTCCATCAGGGCTCTTCCGAGCCCGAAACAAATTTATTTATATATATTTGGGTGTTAGACTGAGAAACACAATCCGTGTGTTATCTTCGCTTCTTATTTTTGTCAGAAGGGCAATTTCACCTCCACGGCATCCATTTTCCCAATCACTGCCATTTATCTCCCTCAAAAATAGATGGAGCCTTTACCCATGTGGATCCCGTCGTTTTGTTAACAAACAGGCACGGTTTGTTTTTCACTTTTTAAATCCCAACTACCGGCAGCGCTCGCATCCCTCTGCTCTCTCCGATAAGGGCCCACCAGTTCCGGAGTTTCATTCTGGATCCGAGCGACTGTGCCGGATAGCATCCTCGCGTTTCAATTCCGTGCAGTTTATCAGCAGCAGATTAAAAATTTGCCACGATTGTTGAGGTTTGTAAGCTGGGAAGGTTACTCACAATCTGTATACGAACATGTGCGCTCGTTTGCTCTCTCTCCCTCTCTCCAGGGGAGGCAGCTGATGTCTATCTCCGTGCAGCTCCTCGCTGTTTCCGCTCCCATTTCCAGCTTTATGGGAGCTGTCCATGGTGCTGGCTCCTTCTCCCAAAGGGTCAGCACCATGCGCACCAGTGATAACTCATGTGCAGCTGCAAAGGAAAGCGGCAGTGCTCGTCCGCTGCCATCTCTCTTTCTCTTCCCCCCGCCCCTTTCTCTGGTCTCTCCCCTTTCTTTTCTTTTGGGGGCCCAAGGCTTTTGCCGCCCCCATTACAACGGCTCCCGCATGTGCTCTCGGCCGGGTGCCGGGTGCTTGGCTGGGAAGGATGGCGAGGTCAGCGAGGCTCCACAGAAACCGTCACGGCCGACATTTTGGGGGACAGAACAATTTTGGGGCCATCTGGCTCCGCTGCGTCTCCTGGCAGCTTACTCTAGTGCAAGCGGTATCTCTTTGCACTCTGCTCACGTAAGTCGAGGAGGCCGTCTCCACAGCTTGGGGAGGCCTCGCACCGGGGCTCGGGGTGCTGCAGCTGCTGCCGCCTCGCAGGATGGAGCCCGGCCTGCAGGCGTCAGCAGGGGCTGGGCACCCCATCTCTGCCCGGTTCTCAGCCAGGCCCTGATCCGGAGAGGGACACGTGCTCGCAGGCACTTGCCTCCTCTCCAGGGCAGACCGATGCGCCGTTGCCTGGCGTCTCCTGCCTGGCGCCTCCTCTTCTGGGGGCCCAGAACCCAGGCAGGGAGTCTGGTGGCCGGCATAGGAGCCTCTGGCCCGTGGGTGCCCTTCCAGGGCTGTTGGGGGCCCAGGGGCTCGCCTGCGGGCATCCTGCCCCCTGCTCACGCCCCGGCTGCAAGTTCTGAAGGCGGGACTGTCACCCGGCGTGCTGCGAAAGGCAAGGCACCTCGGCCGGGGCTGTGCAAGAGCAGCGCGTAAGCAAGGGCGTACCGGGAACGGAGCGAGGGCAGGAATGCATTTGCGTCCTTGCCAGACGAGAGCAAGGATCGACTGGGGTGAGTCTGGAGGAGAAACCAGGGGCTGGCAGAGACCCACACCCTGCTGGGCCGCAGCGAGGCCTCCCCGCCCGGCACCCCCTCCCGGCAGAGAGAAGTGGGGTGTTGCCTGAGGAAGTGTTGCGGTGGGCGAGTGCTGGTGGCTTTCCTTGTACCTGTGAGTGCAGCGTTCGGGGGGGTCGTGCAAGTCTTGCATTCCACCTTTGTTTCACAGATTGCCTGGCACTGTTTTTTCATCGTCCGCTCATCAGATATTTTTAAAGGTACGCAAGACTTTCATTCCTCTTGCACAAAAGGGCTCCTGTGCTAATGCGCACGGGCTGAACAGAGCGCTTCAGCCGCTGGGCGTTGGCACAAGTGTGGGTTTGCGCCAGGAAAAACTGAGCGACCTCTCTGTGGAATCCATTCCACGCTGAAAAAGAAGTTCAGGGAAATCTGGCATCCCAAGTTACAGGTAGACTGCCCTTTAACATGGGGGACCCATGTAGCTATCCTGGGTAATAGCTGTTGATAGTCCCACTAGGTCCCCCTGCCAAACCCAGTGGAGGCAGGAGCTGCCACGGACTGGGCTTCTCAGTGTGTCCCCGGTTGTGGAAGCCCCCCGCCCCCCCCCCCCCCCGGAGAGGCTTGCCTTTTGGCATTTCAGTCCCGGGGAAAACATCGTCTTTCTCCCAAGCATGGTGTGGTTTTTCAGTGTGTTTGGGCAGTTCGAGCTCTTTAAACTGGCGCTTGCTTTTATTGTTACATTATTTTGTTTTCAGATTTTAAAAGTCCAACGTCTTGCTTTCAACTTTTTCTGGGTGGTGTATGAGGCGAAATAAACAGAAGAAATTCTGAAGCAGGAAGGGACAATTTTCCAGGCACCGTTGCAAGAGAAGGGGGTGGCCCGGAAGGTGGAAGGGAGCTAGAAAAGAATAACATTGACACCTGGAGAGGGAGGGTACGAAAGGTGACGGGTGTACTTTTGTCTCCAAGGACTTTTCTTGCAGGGCTCGGTCGCCCTGAAGACAACGGCCGTGTAGCCAGTTTGGCAGAGAAGCGGCTTGTTCCACAGCCGCTTGAGCACGTTGGCCGGCCGAGGTGGGCAGAACGGGGGAAGGAAGAAGAAAAGCCGCTCGCAAGCCGCCCAAACTAAACGCTTCTCTCCGAGCGCAGCTGCGCAGGGGTATGAAATCGAGATTAGACGCGACGCGGCTCATTGTCCCACTGCCTCAGCAGTCGCGGCTTTGCTGCAGGATAAGAGCAGTGTAGGAGAAGCCCTTGGAGTTTCTCTCTTGCTTCCTTCCTGGCTCGCAGGTTTTGGCTCAGGCTGCCCGGAAATTTGGCTTCTGCCCGCAAAACATGGGAGAGGCCCGCGTTTGCGCCTCCGAGGAAGAGTGGAGGCGCGTCTGTGGAAAACATTCCAGGACTTCTGGGTCTGTTCTTGTGTGCTTCTGGTTCCCGATTCCCAGTCTCAGCTGCTCAAACGTCCTAATTTACTCAGCTGTCCTTTGTAGAGGGCGCCGGGTCTCTTTGGCTTGGCGGGAAAGTTGTGCGAATCCGGGGAGCCCTGCGGAGCTCTCCCCTTGGGTCTGTGCTCGCTTCCGCAAGTCTGCTCACATGGAGTGAATGGGAACTGAGCATGGGTTGAGCAGCAAGATGGTTTCTGTTGAATTTTGGCCATCTTGGACGCCCTTCCTTGCTTTGAATGGGTGGGTGTGGGGGGCTCAGGGATGAAACTGGAGGGAAAGCAAGCAGCCTTCTCTTGGTTGCAACTCTTTTGTGTGCATACCTGAGACCCCCACGTGGTTCTCCTTCTACACTATCACGTTTCCTTGGTAGTGGCGTTACCTTGTCACTGGTACTGTGTTGAGCTGGGCTTTGATGGTTAAGGAGCGTGAAGTTCTTTCCTGATTGGCTGATTGATAGGCTAGCTCACTGGGGAGCCCAGCCTGGTGACGGACGGTGCAAAGCCGTTCGTTGGTGGAGCTGCAGAAGCAAGCAACACTTTGGGGAATTGTATGGAAAGTATTGACTTGGGTAGAACTGAAAGGAGGAGTCCTGCTCATGAAATCTTCACCTGACTTGAAGAAGCCGCCCTCTTTGGGAATTGTCCACTGCACTAGAAAAGGGATCACTGATGGGCTAGAATCACCCTTCAATGGGTTTATGATCGCTGATTGGCTAGGATCAGTTGTGAATGGAAGAGGAGGTGGAAGCGGAGAGACTGCTGAAGCAGCATGAAAGGGTGGGAAACTGCCACCCCATTTCTGCCCCAGGCCACCCCCAGCTTTGCCTCACTTTGGACTAATCCTGTGCTACCCCCACCTCCCAACTTGGTATGTCCAGGGGGAAGAATGCAACATGGCTGCATTCAAGGCCGTTCAAGCTTCTGAAATCCAAGGGGAGGGACCCTTTCAGGACTCAAGGAAGTGCCGGTGGAGCTGGTGCTCGTGCCACACAAGGCAGGCAACGCTCCCACCCTCTCAGTTCTGCTTTTACGCTCTAGAAATGTGGCTATTTTGAGACGGGAAGACCCGATGCCCCTCATTTTCCCATCTTTGCGAGCCGACGCGGCCTCCTTGCCAAAGAGGGGCTGAACGCAGGGCCTCTGCCACTCAGCGTGTCCCCCGCCGCGCCTTGGGCCGCCCAGGCTGCGCTGCTCGCGTCTCCGCCCCACCCTTTCCGTCTTTGCCATGCGTTGCGACCCCCCCGCCCCGCATGACAGATCCATTAAGGAATTATTTACATTTCTCCACCGCTGGCTCCTGTGTCATTTCCTCGGCACGGCAATGAAATCTGATGTGAAGAGGGTCCTCGCGGAACGAAGCCCCGTTGCGGTTCCATCATGGATTATGGCGACAAGAGCTGCAATTTACCTCTCAAGCGGATGACGGGGTGGCCAGGGAGGGTTGGGGGCCGAGATGCCTTGAATGGCACAGCACTGGTGGAGTCCTTCCCTGGGCCCAGTGAGAATATTCTAGGGCTGCGCCTCCTTCCCAGCATGTTTTCGGTCGCTGTCCCCCCACGGGGAAGAGGAAAGCCAACTGCTTCCACGTCGGGCACGTTTTGGCAATGCCTGGAAGCGCATAACTGGAAATCTCCGTTCTGCAGAACAGACCACCAACGTTCCCAGTCTTGGGCTGCTCAGAGAAGGGCGACGGCCCGGTTTGAAGGGCGGAGAGCAGATGTCTGGGAAGGCTTTGGGGCTCTCCGAGTCCTGCAGGGCTCCGTGGTGCCTCCAGGCGGAGAGGCAGTGTCCCTGTGCGCACCGGTTGCTGGGGAACATGGGCGAGGGGGGCCCATTGCACTCGCCTCCTGCAGCGTGTGTGTGAACGGGGTGCTCAACCGGGGGACCCAGGGGGGCTCCCCTCGCCCTCTCATCGCCCACGACCCGGAGCGTGTTTCCCCCAAGGTCCTTTTCCACGGCTGTTCGGCCCAGCCAGGCCACGTGGGTGCGCTGCATCTGGCATGGCGCTCGGGCAGAGGACTTAATTTTTAAAGGCCCAGCTGCTTTTGCTCGAGCCTTTGGCCTCCACGCTTCTATCGGGCTTTTGAGTGGTGCTGCATCTCCACACTTGCCAAAAGATTTGGAGGGTTGTGCTTCAGGGTTTTTTCATTTTTCGTTTTTGCAACGGAAGTCCTTCTTCTCACTGTGTATAATTACAGTCTGGAAGTTGCTGTGATGGGAAGTGTGAGGGCCGCCAACGTGGGTGGCTTGCAAAGACGATTGGACAGATTCGTGGAAAAAGAGGCGATCAGTGGCTACTAGCCTTGCTGGCCGTGGGATATCTCCTTCACCAGACACCTGTAACTCCTGCAAACACCTGGACTCACGTACACCGAAGAAGGCCAGGAAGAGAAGGGAAAGCACCTGTTTGGCAAGTCCTTGGGCAGCCAGAGCCAAATGGCACGATGAAAGTCGGGCATCGTGCGAACGTTTCCGGGCCAGTCCTGCTGCCGCTCCAAGGAGAGAAGGCGCTCCGGAGACGCTGCACTCGCTGGAAGTGAAGAGCAAAGTGCTGATCCAGTTCTCGGCCTGTCCTTCCCGAGTCTTCGATTTTGCTAACAGAACCTGTACAAAAGGAATAGAAACGCCTCCGGCAAATTTTGCCAGTCTCCAGATGTATTTCTTTTGAATGGTAGAGACATAGCTTCTAAAAGCTCGGAGTGTTTGGGAGGGAAATCTCCTTTTGGGGTACAGGAAAGCTGTTTCCCCCCTCCCCTCACCCCACTCCAGCTGGAAGGAAAGAGCAGAGAAGCATCTGTTCCCAGGTCGCCGTGGTTCAAAGCGGATCACACTGGCAACGGCCTCCCCGGGCTGGTTCTGGGGAGACAGGAGCGTGTCGTTTCGCTCCGCAAACTTCTGCCCTATTCGCAACCCTACAAGTGGCCCTCGTGTGTCCCGCAAATCTTGGCAGGTTCCCAAGACGGTGTTTGTGTGGGCAGCATTTGCATGTTGAAAGAAAATACAACCTTCTCAAAACTCCCAAACTTTCCGGAGTGCACACGTTTTGAGGAGTGTACAGCGTCCCTCAAACGTCTCCAAATACACACCCCACCAGAATTTTTCCAAGGGCTCCTTGAGATTCCTTAGCATAGAGAGGAAATGCCAATCGGCTCCTTCTTAAAAAAGCAGGCGGAGGAAAAATGACCCTGGCCATCGCTCCCTTCAATGCCCATTCCTCTTCCTGTGCCGTGGACACGGAGGCCGCCGTTAACGCCATGCTCCATTGCTCCAAACGGCTCCATCCGTCTTCCGCCTCTCTCACCATGAACACCGATTCTCTGCCCATTAAGACGCGTTTAGCAACAGATCCAACAATATTTAAGAATTAGACATGGCCACACAGGGAAATTATGGCCGCAGATCTGTCTCCATCAAGGCATGTTAAGATGCCCCGAAGATGTTAGGAGAAGCTGAGCACAAATTTACGGCCTGCAGGTCGTGCTGGAGAGAGGCCGGAGATTCGGCTTCCAAGCCCCTGGGGCAGTGGGTCCGGGGGTGTGGAGCTCGAGGGCTGGACTGAGGGGCCCAAGGGCTCTCTGAGGGGCCCAAGGGCTCACAGGGCTGAGCCCAGGTGGTCCAACCCATGGCACCCTCGTGAGGCTGGTCACTCACCTTCTAGGCTGGGCAAAGGGAGCTGCACGGAATCCCAAGAAAGCTACCCAGCGACTGGGGCTTTGGGGAAGGGGGCGGGGGTCCCCGGGGCACCCCAGTGGGCCTGGTGGGGCCACAGGAGCCCCCCTCGCTCCACGTGGAGTGGCTCCTGCACACCGGTGCAGCTGGTTGTGTGCGCCCCACGCAAGGGACTGAAGCAACGTCCCGCCCTTGCCAGGCCGTCCCTCATGCTCCGTCGTGGGATATAATGAACGGCTGCCTTTTTGGCTGCGTTTTCCAATTTTGCTTTGCTGGGCTTCCACGGGAACACAATTTTTCTTTAGGAATAAGAGGCGCAGCTGCATTTTTATTATTTTAAACTGTTGGACACCCTGAGAGTGCTTGGCAGTATATTCTGAAGAGATTAATGGGTGCGAAGGAAAACATCCCCTTTGGGGGAAGCGCCTGGCGCATGCGCCATGTGTCCTCGGCGGCTTCGCACTCAGGATAGATGGGACCGCGATGCTTCCTGCGTGTGTTTTCGGGTTGTTCACTGGTGCGGGAGATGCAACATCCACTCGGTCTAACCTTGCATGGATTGCCTGGCAGCTTCCCTTCTGGCGGCCACTCAGGCAGAATCGGGCTTTGCCGAATGCACATATTCCCATATTGTGTGCTTTCGCTTGGGGGGGGGGGGAGATGCAACTCCCATGTTTCCAAAGCTGAAAAAGGGCCCACGAGGCTTGGCTCTCCCTCTCACCTGCCCTTCTCTCTCTGTTCCAGGTTACCTGACGGTCAGCATCGAGCCGTTGCCACCTGTGGTGGTGGGGGATGCCGTGACGCTGAAATGCAACTTCAAGACAGACGGCAGGATGCGGGAGATCGTCTGGTACCGGGTAAGCACGGAAGCACGGCACCAGCCCCCCGCCCGCCCGATCCAGGCACGCCCTCCACCGCCGTCTCGGGGCGTGTGGTGAGCGCAGGGCCGAGCTGTGCTGCCAGCCCGTGCCCCGTGCTTCAAGCGCTCCCCATTTCGCCCTCTAGCTCAGGGTGAGGAGCAGTGCCGATTGCCAGTGCCCATCAGCCCCAGTTAGTTGGGGATGAGGGGTGCTGTAGTCCAACGGCCTCTGGGCAGCCTGCCCGGCTCAGCGCACTGTGCACCAGCCTTGCCACCTTTCAGATGTGAGAGGGGGTGCTGATGTCCAGAGGCACCGCCGGGGACCTGCAGTGGCGAAAGGCCATGTTCCCAGGGAGATGCTCGCCGTTCTCTCCGAGCGGTGGCCAGCGATGCTCCGGGGGAACTCCAGGCGGTTCCGAGGGCAGGCTCAGGGCCTCAGCGGGCTGGAAGGGGCCCCTGTGCTGGTCGCTGGTCTTGGCACATCCCCCATGCAGTGGCCGAAGCGCAGGCAGAGTTTTGGGTCTCTCTCTGTGCTGGCTGCCTGTTTCCGCTTCGCCTTCTCTGGGGCAAGAGCCCCGCGGCATCTCAGGGTGCGGAAGAGACTCGTTTGCCCCGTTGCCCAAGAATTTGCTGGAGCACTGAGTACTGGGGGACCCCGTGGGGGTTCTGGGGAGAGAGAGGGGGGCAGAGCTTCGGGGGCCTTTAGGGTGGCACCCCCCACCTTTGAAACACCTTCTTGTAATAAGAGTTGCGTGTGCTGCTTTCTTGGGTGTGTGTGTTTCCTGCTGTGGCTTTTGCATTCTGCCCTGTCTGGGGAAGTCCGACTTTCGCTCGATGGCCGAAGTTGCGCGTCGCTTTCTTGACTGAGTGCCACGGTTGGGAATCTGGGCATACAGGCAACATGAATGCACAGAGTTGGTCTCGGTGCCCCTCCTGCCCCCAGGACAGGGGCACAGAGAGACCAGGGACATGCATGCGACGTGCCCCTTCCTGAAGCTGGTTGCTCTTTCGCAAGCTGCGATTCCACGCCTGAAGCAGAGCAAGCCCCGTGGGAGCTGCTTCCGAGGAGCCGTGTGCAGGATCGCGACACGAGAGCTCGCAACCGGCTCCGTCCGGCTGGGCCTGGAGAGCTTCTCCCTCCGTAAAACTACCCTGGCCATCTGCACGTTTGGTGACGAGCAAAATAATTCGGGACAAAAGGGCGTCATGGTGCTATGTGGCAACGGGGAAGCAGCAGGAATGCGGTCAGGGGGGAGATGGGCCGGGCTTGGCCCCCTAATTCTGGCCTGTCAGCCTGGAGCTGTTGCCAGCCTGTTGCGATGTGAGGCAAACCCACACGCATGTTCCATTAGCATGGTAGCTGAGATGCGCACTGCCCCAACCTGATGCTCGATTTGTGTCTCCTCCTCCCCCTCCTCCTCCTCTTCCTCCCCCTCCATAGTAGTAGTAGTTGTAGTAAATTCCACCCACAATTTGTGTAAAGTGTCGCCTGGATTTAAGTACACTTCTCTGGCTTTGAAAACGAGAACGGCCTGCCTTAACCTCTCCGTCGCCCTGACTCGCCCCGGCAACACACTCTTTCTCACACACAGGTGTGCTTGTGCCTCCTTCTCTCCCTCTAACCCTACCCGCCCCCCTGCCGCCGCCGCCGCCGCCATGGAGAAGGCCCGGACTCGTTGGCCTTCCGAGTCAAACGCCACATAGTCCCAGACCACCTGGGCAGCTGCGAGAGCTGGGGGTCTGTTTGCCCCAAAGCCCTTCGGGGTTTTCAGAGGAAGGACGGGAGCGTAGCCGTGCCTGGGGACTGGACCCCCCTTGCCCTGCTGTGTGCGCTCCCCACCCGCCTGAGGAATGGGGAGAGGCCCTCCCTTCGACGCCGCATCTCTTCGCTGGTTTGCCCTCCGTGGGCCCACGCACCGCAGGAACGGACACCTCCCCGTTCGTGCGCACGCCGGCGCCGCCTGCATTGCGCGCTCGGGCGCTGCAGCCTTGCACCTCTGGGCGCGTGCCGGAAGGGGAGCGGAGCCGCACGCAGCCGGTTTTGCGGTCCCTGGCTTCCCGCGGCCACTCCTGCAACGCGCCTCTCCCCGATGTGCTCTTTTGCAGCGAGGCCCTCCTCGCGACTGGCAGAGCCACGTCCCCAGCCTGGGGCCCCCAGAGAGCTGAGCTGACGGGCTCATCGAAGGCTCCAGGCTCGATGCCCAGCATCCCCGGGCGCGGCTGGGAACGACCCCTGTGCGGAAGTACAGAGAGAGCCTCTCCTGGCAGCCCTTGTGGGCATCACTGGCCTCAGCGGGTGCATGCTCAACCAAGAACGCTTCCCAAGTGCCTGGCCGGTTTGGACTACACGTCCCATCAGCCCCAGCCAACATGTCCGGGGCTGTGGGATTATAGGAGCTCTAGCCAAAACACCTGGCAGGGCATCCAGCTGGGGGAAGTTGACCTTGAAGAAACCGCTGGAGTGCAACATGGGGACGTGCAGCCAAGACGCACGTCTCAGGGCTGGAAGCAGGTTGCGAAGGAAGAGCAAGTGCTGCTTAAAGGTTATTCCAGAAGACGGGGAACCAGATGCCGAGCGGGAGGCGCCTGCTCCGGGCACCGCTCCTCCTGCTGGAGGGATGTTCCCGCTATGGGGAGCTGCGGAATATTAATCCGAGCTGAAATTTCAAGAGAGAGGAAACGTCTCGTTACGTTTCCAAGGGTGGGACGCGGGAGGGAACGTGAAATCAGCTTGACATACAGAAGCGTCGTCCAGCCTCAGTTTTCTGACGCCCCGCTGGATGCAGCGAAGCAGCCGAATTGATTGATGTCTCCTCAATCGGAAGCAGGAATCAAAGATTTGTAATTGAAATAATTCCCCGTTTGAAGGGCGAGGGGGTGGGAATGCAAGACTGGCCTGACACTCCGAATCGATAGGCATCCTCTAATAGAAAACAGAAACCCAAGATTCATAAGCACGGTCACGCGAATAAAGCAGCCGCAGGCACCTGCCCGTTGGAGGCGGCCTCCCCGGCCCGGCTCTTCCCTTCCGCGCAGATCGCTGTGTCAGATACCCGGGGATTTTCAGATAAACAGTCAGACAATGTGGGTGGCAGAAGCAGGGAGAGATAAATCCCTCATCGTCGAGCGAGCGCTTCCCGTGCACGGCGAGGTTGGGGCTCCCCCAGCCAGTGCGTGCCGTTCGGCAGCCTGGGCTGACCCCGCCGGGGCCGGGGAAGGAGGGCCGTGAGGGACGCGTCATCCGGCCCTGCTGCTGACGGGCCGGAGAGGTCTCTGCAGGGCTGTGGGTGGGCTGGGGGGGGCGGCTGTGACGGCCATCCCTGCCCACCCGCCCCACGTCACCTCCGGCTTATGTAAGCGGCTCAGGGGCAAGCCGGGGCGTCGAGCGCTCTCCCTGCACACAGCCAGAGTTCAGGGATGCCAGCGCAGCCCGCAGGGACCCGGAAGGGCCTCTGTTTGGTGGCCGGGGCCGTTCTCCTCCTTCCTGCGCTTCTGAATGATGCACTGCAGGAGAACAGTCTCGCTCCGGAGTAAGCGGGAAGCCCTCCCCTGCACCGCACAGAGGAAGGGGAGCCCCTCGCTCACTCAGACGGCCCCGCTCCGGCACTGCCGTCCTCCAAGTGGCTCGCCCGCCTCCCCAGCGGGGGGATCCAGCAGCTCCCCCCCCTACTGGACTGCTCTCATGGCCTGAGCGTGGCCGTGGGCAGCGCCCCGGCGTGGCACACGTGGATCGGGGAAAGGAGCACCAAGGCAGGAATTCGCTGCCGCCGGAGCACGCGACGAATCGGCTTGGCGAGGGTTCCCCCGCTGCTTCATCATACCTGTCGGCCGAGTCTTGGCTCCGTCCATAATTCATTGCCTTTGATTCCTGCTCCCGCTGGACTTCGCGCGGCCCTGGGGCTGGGGTCGCATGCTCTGCCGGCTTGCCTCTGCCCCCCCACCCGTTCCCCGAGGTCCATGCATTGCTCTCCTGGCCTCCTTTCCCATTGTGCTTCGCAAGCATATCATCTCCCCATCTTAATCTCCTCTGTGTTTTCCTAATGAATGAAAACCTAATTATCCCTCCACTCCTTGTAAAACTCGCAGCCTTTCCCACCTCAGGTCCCCCGAGACTCATTGATCATCCCAATTACCCTTCTCGGTGCATTTTCCCCCGGGGGCCTTTATTTTCTTCCTGCTGATGGTGTTCCTTGCTCTGGAAGGGGCCACGGGGTCTCCTCTCCTCTCCGCTCGCTGGGCCAGCCCACCCCCTGGCGGGACGTCTGCTCCACGGGCTCCCAAGCCCTTCCGTTGACCGGTCAGCTGCCCAGGAGGCTCCAGCGATGGGGTGGGATAGAAAGGGAATTAACAACCACAAAAATAATGAGACTTCCCAGCAAATATGGTGTCCTCCTGCGGTATCTGACCTCGTGGCACTTCTATAAATTCTTCCTGCAACCTCATTTTCCAGATTTTGGGAACATTTGCACATGGGCACGTCTTCTGGGGAATCTGAAGGTCCTTGGAGACGTGTGTTCCCGCCACCCAGGAGTCCTGGGTTTCAGATGGGACACATTTGCATGGCTGTTAGAACTCCTGGCAGTCTAGTCTAACGGTAAAGATTCCCAAGCGTAAGGGCGTTTTAAAAATTTATTTATTAAGTGTATATCCTGCCTTTTTTCCTGCAAGAACTCAAGGCAGGTTACATGCTTCGCCTGCTGCTTCGCCTAAGGCTTATCCCCACAACAACAACCCTGCGAGGTAGGGCAGGCTGGGGGTCTGACTGGCCCAGTCACCTCGCTGCTGTCTGACGCGGACTTGCTTTGGAAGGCGCCTCAGGGTGGAACCTGCAGACGTTTGCGGAGCTTCAGGGGTGCTCCTTCTCCCAGCGCTGCTCTGGAAAACGGGGCTTGGCGGACGCCGCATTCTCCGGAGGGCTTCCCACAAGTCTTTCCACTTTGGCCCTGGAGCATCTGCCGTGGATGAGGGGCCTCAATTTTGTGAGGCTGACACAGCAAGACGCCAGTCCGACACCATCTGCTGCTCAGCCCTCCGAGAGGACGACACCCCCAACTCACAGGAATGCGTCTCTCCGGTAGATCGGACCCGATTTTGGAAACTGGGCCTGGGGACCAACCTATTTAGCATCTGTCAAAGTGTTTGCGTGCTTGGTGCTCATGGAGGGACCGTACCACCCCGCCCCACCCTTGACTCAAGTCTGCATTGCCAGCCCAGAAGCCGGAACGAAGAATCACATGCATCGGAATGATTAGACGGGGGCCTCAGAAACAGTCCCCGTTCCAAGCGGAGAAGAACTGGGAAAGGGAACCCACCCAGCCCTTGTGGTCCCGTGACTCGGCACATGGTGCCATAATTACTTCTTCAGTGCCTAATAGATTAATCAGTGCGCTTAATTGATTAAATACAGGGATGCATGAGAAGGTCTTTCAAGCCTCGGAGCATGTCCTGTTCGCAGCCCTTGATGCCCGGCGGAGCCTGGCTCCCCAGGAGCGCTTGCCACCTCCCAGACGTCTTTGCAAGCACACTGCTCCGAAAACGAGCGCTCGCGCTGACACACTCCCCAGGAGTGCCGTCCTGAGCCTGCTCGGGCAGCGGAGCAGGCCCTCCGACTCCCAGCATGCCTGGCCGTTGGCTGCCCCTTTCGGGGATGCTAGGCCTCGAGCACCGTCGGTGTCTGCGCTCATCGACGTAATCCGCATCCCACTGCTTCCCTTCTCCTGCCGGTGGTCCAACGCGCACACGCGAGCGCAACAGCGGCGCACCCGCACTGCACAATCCGTTCGGGCAGGCACCTGCGTGGCATCCTTTGCTCGTCGAGGGCGCCAGATCCAGACACATCCGTGCCCGTTCTCCAAGTGGCACGGCCTGGAATGTTCCTGCGCTAACCTACTTTGGTCGGCGCGTGTTTTAATTTTTCGTCTTTTTTAGACGATGTTGGCATGGCACGATGAGAAACCGTGATAATCAAAGGTCCTGCGGGACCACTGAGGCTGCAGAACTTGGGAATGCTGCCCCCCGCATCCCTTCACTTGAATGTCCCTTTCCTACTCCGTAGTAGCCCCGCTCCGTAATATTGGATTAGCCCACTTCCTCCCGAAAAGCTGCTTCTGATTTGCATAATCTTTGCCCCATTTGGAAAACGGCTGCGAGAAAGACGCGCTGGCCGCATCCGTGTGTTTGTGTGTGGTTGGTGGCGGTGGCAGGCGCGTGCGCGGGTGTGTAGGAGGAACAATGATTGTCACCTCTGAGCAGTGACAGTGGTGAGCAGAGAGAAAAGGAGGAATTGATTTCTGTGCTTAAAATAATAATAATGAAAATATTTCCCCTTCCCTTCCCACTTTTCCTTAAGCCATTGATATGCACACGAAGACAGGTCCCTGCCCCACAGAGCTTACAATTTAATCAACCCGCAACATCTACCCAATCACGCATCCCCACTCACACCTCGGGGGTTTTGTTTTGTAAGTCCCAAGCCCCCCCCCCCCCCGTGCTGTCTCCTTTGGGTACATTGAACCCGCTTGACTGGAGCATCTTCCTCCGAGAGGATCCCCCCAGCTCGGAGACGGAGGCAGCCCGATGTTGCCATGGCGACCTCCCTTCCAGAGGCGCTGACCGCGCCTCTCGCTTAAAAACCTGCCGGAACTGCTGGCCCTTTCCTCCGCTGGTCCTTGCCAGGAGAAGGCAGAGATGAAGGGGCGCTCGGGGCATGAGGGAAGTTCCTGCCGCTCGCGCGATCACAGCGAGAAAGCGGGTCCTGGCTTGGCGGCCATCTGCACGGGCAGGATCCTGCGCCGTGCGGAAAAGGGGCAGCCGGTCCATTCCGGCTCTTTCGCCGCCTGCCTTTCCTCCTTGTTTCCCCGTGCAAAGACCCCGAGTCAGCCTCCTCTCCATCACACCACAACCCTGCGAGGGAGTGCAGCTCGACAGCCAGTGCAGCCCGGCACCTTTCTCACTGCCCCTGCCTAGGAGCGCTTCCGGGGGGCCGGTCGATCCCCTGCGTGTGTCCTTTCTCCTTCCTTCGTCGGTGCCCCTTCCGGTTAATTCCCAACGGCCCACCTTCCCACAGGCAAGTTTTCCTTGCAGTCCCTTTGTGCTCAGTGAGCAGGACGGCACACGGCAGCGGGGAAGCCGCTCTTGCTGATGCCCTCGCGTCCGGGCAGTGGGGGCCTACCCTGCCAGCCGTGCTCGGCAGAGACGCCCCGGACCTCTCGGCTCGGCAACACGAAGCCACAGCCGTGGCCTCCCCTGTCCTTTGAGCCTCAGCAGAGCAAAGAGACTCATGCCAGATTCTTCTTCTTCGGGGTGGGGGGGAATTCTTTTGTAGTCTGGCAAGCGAGACTTCATTATCACGCTCTCACTGCCTCTCCGGCAGTTTGCAGAAATGCCTCCTGGCTCCCGGGAGAGCTCAGTCTAGCAGTTTCTCTCTCTCTCTCATGGGCCCCTCCAGCAACTCTCTCACTTCTAATACAAGCGAGGCGGCGGCGGCTGCGGCTTCCCAGTAACTGCTCCACAGGAGCCTCCTTCCTCTTCTTGCAGATTCTGCTTGCCGGCTGGGTCAGAGCCTTGCTGCTGGCTCGGCCCCCTGGAAATTGGGGGCATATTCTCCGGGGAGCCAGATGCTTCTGGCAGCCCTCATGGGCCAAAATCCCCAGAGCGGGGATGCTTGTTCGGAACGTCTTTCTGCCGCCTGCCGTCGCCTTTCTCCTGGTGCAGTGGGAGTCCTGGTGTGCGATGCGGGGTTGGAAGGAGCAAAGGGCACGAGTCTTCCCGTTGGAAATCCCTCGGTCCCCCTGCAGCGGCCACGTGCGGAGGGTACAGATGGCTGGGAACATGTTCAGTTTTCTCTCGCCTCCTTTCTCAGCTTTGAACAGAAATTGTGTGGTCCTTCTGAAGTCACACTTGCCTGGATAGTGTGGCGCCCTTCTCTGGCCTAGAGGCACGTACAAATGTGCACAAGAGGAATTGTTTAAAAGTGGAGGGACGCACCCATGTGTTGGGACAAACATGCAAGCGTGCGGACCTTTTCCCGCGGGCTTAAAAAAGAATTTGCAAGGCTACCAAATTTCCTAATTAGTTGGCTTGTCGGTCATAATTCAAGCAAACTTGGAAAGCTGTTGCACAAATGTGTCCTCCATTTTGGGATAGATTGGAAAAGTATGAAGAATGCTGGAAAGAGCTGGGGAGGCTCATAGTGCAGAGGCGAAGTCCGTATTTCTGGTTCAGATGGTCCCTGACCTGCCGCTCAGGAAGGGAGGAAGAGCCAAGGATCCCACCGGGAATTCTGGAGAGCCACCACTGTCCGTCAGCACCAAGAATCTGGCACGAGGGGAAGCGAAGGCCCACTCGGCGTGCGGGAACCGCCGGTGCGCCGAGCCCAGGCCCAAGCTCCGCCATCGTGAGTGCTCCCACAGCTGTTCCGGATCAGGCCCTCCACCAGCCAGAGGTGCTCTTCCCATCCAGCCACTCTTGCGCAACTGGATCGAGGGGCTGGGGATCAGAAACCCACCATTCCTTTGGACCGTGGTTCGCCCTGTGGGCTGCGCTTCGCCACGCACCTGTAGCTCCGCGGCATCCCCGCATCTCGGGGCCTCTCTTATCGGGGGCAGGCAGGGAGGAGAGCCTGGCAGCCGACCCGTCTGTGGGGGAGAGAAGTGGGCTGGACCGAGGCCCTGCCAGGTGGCCAAACTGGAATGGAGCGACAGGCCGCGGTCCCAGCAGGAGCCTCGTGTGCTGGGAGCAGCCGTGGACGAGCGGCCGGGCCGGTCCAGTCCAGTAGAAGAGCGAGCCAGGAGCTGGGCGTGAAGGTCAGGCCGAGGGCAGGAAGCCTTGTGGCTCCGCCAAAGCGGTGCTGGAGCCAGGAGCCCCCCCCACGCCCCCTCCGGGGCACCAAGGCCAGGTGGCCCAGAGCCCGGAGGGGCTCCTCACACCAGGGCTCAGCCTGCCGAGCGGCTGCCACGGAGTGCCATGGCGGGAAGGCTCCAACGTGCTGAGTTGCCCTGCCGGGCAAGCGCCAAGCATGGGCGTGCGGATCCACAGAACCTGAGCTGGTCCGTGCTCACCGAGGCCAAGGCTTGCCACGCGCAGGAGAGCCGTGCTGGGGTGTGCGTCCAGCTAGGGCAGGAGCCGATCGCCTCGCGGAGATCGCAGCCGTTCCAGGCGTGCCCCCTCACTCACGGACGGCGAAGGCCAAGCGGGGCCATCTCTGCGCAGGGCCAGGTGCGAAGCGAGGCCTGCCGAGCACCTGCTGCCTCTTCCCTCGGACCCCCGGCAGCCCATTCCTTTTGGTGGTGGTGCCAGGAGCAGCCCCCTTTCCCCTCCAAGCAGCTGCGCCCAAGCTCGCCCGGCCGCCTCTGCGCTTGCCTCTCCTTTGGCAGCTCCGTGAGGCCGGGCTGGGGGCGCCATGGGTCGCTGCCAGGCTCCTCGGGATGGCAGGGAGTTTGGAGGGCCAGCGCACATTCCCGCCCCTCCCAAATGAGGAATCTTAGCCATCTGTGTTTTAAAAACGGGAAGGCCGTCTCCGCAGTCTTTTGCATTGGTGGAGCAAGACCCGCCTAGATGCACATCTTCATGCTCTGAGCCTCTGAGGGAAGCTGCATTTCAGTCGGTCTCTTTCTAACGTGTTTCTCCATCGCATCACATGCATTTCTGTTTCTAAGCACGACAGAGGCCTGCATGACTCAGGTCTGCCGCAGAATCCGTGGGCTGCAGCCTGAGGAATCCGAGCTGGTGACAACCTGAGGAAGATTCCTCACGGGAACATCCGGCTCTCCGAGAGGTTCTGCCACTTTCATCCCGGAGCTCAGCTCCGCTTCTGCGCCTGCCGACTCCCCGCTGAGCATGCGGCATCCCGTCCAAAAACGGAGCGGCCGAGCCCGGCCCTGGCTTCAGGCCGCAGTTGGACCGGGGGCTGCTGGCACCGCTGC
This sequence comes from Varanus salvator macromaculatus, assembly GCA_023646645.1. Lineage (NCBI taxonomy): Eukaryota > Metazoa > Chordata > Lepidosauria > Squamata > Varanidae > Varanus > Varanus salvator. Next base: position 12,881,733 of record JAIXND010000800.1, on the reverse strand, counting down.
CGGTGGGCCTTGCTGCTTCAGGGGCGAGAAATATTCTTCCGCGGTGCCAGAGGAGCGAAGCGCAGCCGTTCTGTCCTCTTTGTGCGCCAGCTTTCCTGCAATCCTGCTGATACGGCGTGAACTGGGCAGCCGTCCGGCTCCTGGCGAGGTGCTGAGCTTGGCATCGCGGAGCCAAGATGGTGACGGCGGGAAAGGAAGAGGCTGCACAGCTCAGCTCCGTGGGGGGAAGGCCGTCGGAAGGGGGCTTTGGCAGAGCCGGCGTGGCAGAAGGCAGGTTGTGCTTCGCCGGCCGCCCGCCATGCTTCTTAAAGGGAGCCGGCAAGGCAGGCAGATTCTGTCGGAGCGGCAGACTCGTTTGGAAGAGGCCTGGGCGGAGGCCGCAGAGACGCCTGTCCAACGCGACCGGTGTGCCAGGTCGCCAGGCAGTCTTCGCCCCGTCCTCGCACCTCGGACCGGGCCCTGGCATGGGCAGGCCGCAGAAGTCCCCTGCTGCCCTGGAAGGAGCTTGGTGCTGGGCAGCTCCGGTCCTGGCTTCCAAAACAAGTAACTGGAGGACTAGGAAAAGGAAGATGGACGAGGGCCTGGAGCAGTTCGCCTCTCGGGAAAGGTTGCAGTTCCTGGGCTTAGAGAAAAGGCAAGCGAGGGGCAGAGAATCGTGTGGTGAGGAAAAACCGGTGAGGGAGGCGTCTTCCGGACTTTCTCATCAGCACAGGGCCTGGCCAGGGCCTGGGTGGAGACCCCGAACAGATCAGGGCAAGGGCATGCAGAGCCGAGCTGTGGAATTCGCTGCCACAAGATGCATTGACGGCCACTAGGCTGGATTTCAGGGGGGATCAGACGACTCCCCTGCGTGGACGCAGTGCCGGACTAGACGGACGGCTGGTCTGATGCAGCCGGGGCCGTCTCCTGCTCCCGTCCGCTTGTCATGCCGGCGAATGTTCTCTGCAAGCGTTCGGAACCTGCTCACAGGCCTGTCCTCCCTGGACACCTCCGGGACTCTTGCCTGGGCTGCAGGTCGTGTGCTTGAAGGCTTTGATCGGCCGCGCTCACAGACCGTGCGGTGGAGCTGTGCGCGTGTTCGTCTCAGTCCACAGGTCACCTGAACTCGTTCCCTCCGCAGGCCTGGATGTAAACAAGAGCACATTCTTCAGAGAAAGGCGAGGCGAGGCCCACGCGGGCGTTCGCAACAGGGTGGGGGCTTGGAAAAAGCACGTTTCCCTCTTCAAAACGCATTCTCTCCCTTTGGGCCTTCCTCAGTCCTCGCGTTCCAGGAATATCCTGGCCTCCGGGACGATCCTCCCGCGTGTGCATGCGAGGCAGGCAGTGGGGATCGTGGGGCTGATTAGCAGCCGGCCCTCAGGGCGGCATGCGCGCTCCCCCGCCACGGTTGCCAGCCGGCTCCTTGCGCAAAGGAGAGAGAAGCACGCGGCCCTCAGCAGGGCGAGCGGCGGCTGATGCGCTGCAGATGCTTGTGCTCTCCGAGCCTCCCTGATCAACTCCGACAAGCTGGAATTCCTGCTGGGGCTCGGCCGCCATTGCCCATTAGGAAGACGGAGTGCCGCCGCCGTGTCCAGGGGCTGGGGAGCCGGAGCAGGGAGGGCTGCGGGCGTCTCCGGCCTGGAAGGCCAGAAGCCCCGCAGCTCCAGGAGCTAGAAGGCAGGGCCACTGGGAATCCGCAAATGATGGTCAGGCGGTCGAGCCGCGTCACGGGACTGCGGGAGGCCTGGACCTGGCAGCCTTCCTCCGCCTGCTGCCGCGGGGTCAAGGACGCATGCTGGGGACCAGGGATGCTGGCCCGCTCGCTCGGGTGGTGGCGTGTGGTTTGCAGGCAGCAGCTGGAGACCAGAGGGGTTGCAGGACCAGCTCCCAGGCCGAGATGAGCCACTCCGAAACGCACGCTCTGCATCAGGCATGCCAGGCAGTTGGCCAGGCCTCCCGGGTGGGCGCTTTGCGCATCTGCTGCACCACAACTCCCATGAGCCCCAGCCAGCATGGGCAGGAGGGCCAGCCTCACGATTGCCTCCCCCACCCGCACGTGGGCTCCAAGTCCTGGGAGCTTTGTGCTGCCTCATCTCCCTCGGGCACAAGCGAGCTCAGGCCCACAGCAGGGCGGGCGATCGCTTGTCTGTGGAGAGTCACCCCCCCACCCTGCAGAAGGGGGCTCCCCAAGCCGGGCCTAAACACGGGGGGGGGCTTTGCAGGGTGTGCCGGGTCACCCCATCCGGGCCAGGTGCAGTGGCGGCTTGGATGGATTTAGGGGAACGGGTGCATCAAAGCAGAGTGTGCGTGCATGGACCCTGTGCCAGCCCTGGGTTTTGGGGGCCCTGGGGGAGACCCCCTCCATGGGCCGCTCCCTCGGGGAGTTGACCTGCCCCCACCATGGCCCCCCACCACTCTCACTCCCCCTCCCCTTCCTCAGCACGGCTGCCACTTGTCCCGTGGACGGCGAGCCAGAGGGCAAGCAGCGGCCCCTCCTGCTCCTCCCCCCTCCCCACAGGTCCTCTTGCTGTCCTCCATCGGGGGCTGCTAACAGGGCACCCCTGACTGCCCTGTGCACCCAAATGATATTCTCCTGTGCTCCTTGGATTTGCCCAGTTCCTTCCTGCTTGGGACTGAGCACAGAGCCGACCACGAACTCTGCGGAGGGCCACACGCCTCCAAGGCTGCCGGGTGGCTCACAGGGAGGGAAAATAAGGTTGGAAATGCACGCATTAAACATCTGCATTGGGAAAAGCCCCACTTTTGACAACCCCCAACCATTAACCTGTCAAGAAAAATGTGTGCACTGAATAGATTTGCACCACGGCATGTTTAATGCACACGGTTTCCTGTGCGAGGAGAAGGCGGCGTTTGTGGGCCTTTCCGGCACGCACTCCGATGAGCTTGAAGGGGGGCCCTCGAGAATTAGGCGCGTCCCCCTCTTCTGGAGCAGCCAAGCTCCCTCGCTCGGGGACTGCTCTGGAGAGGGCCGCCAGTCCCCCATCTGGTTGCACTCCATCCGCATGTGCACGGGCGCACTGGACGACGGGAAGCGCGCAAAGAGGTGCTTCTCAGGCTTGAAACTGGCAGCGCCATGGGCTTTGGGCAGCAGGCGCCCTCCCCTCCGCGGCACGGACCGCAAGTGAGCAGAAAGGTGGGAGCCCGGCTGACCCCTGATGGCTTCTTCCGCAGCTTCCCCTGGGAGGGAAGCTGGACGCGGCGCGTGTTCCCAGGCTGCGCCGGAGTCTCTCTCCAGTGCCAGCAGGGAGGTAAAAAACCTCTCCCTCGTAACTGTAATTCCATCGGGGAAGAGAGAGCCAGACAAGGCCTGGATCCTGGGCCAGGAGGGAACCGGGGAATGGTCCCTCCTCCCTTCCTCTCCTGGGAGGCCCCAAATTGAGGGATGGGAAAGGAAAGTGCCGATTTGTTAGTGCGCTCAAGCTCGCCTAACGCACAAGCCCGAGAACCGACGCGCCGTGGCTGAAAAGACACATGTTTACACGCCGGAAATCCAATTAGCGCAGCAACAGAACGAATTGCGGTGTCAGTGCTGCTGTTCTGGACGGGGCTGCGTCCCCTTTGGAAGACCGGGATTTCACAGCCTGGGGACGCGAGGCCCGTTGCCATTCCTGGGCAGGGCCAGCCTGGCCGCCCGGTCCAGGCACCGCTCGCCTCCAGGCGGGGCTAGTGCGAGCCACGCATTTTGGGGTGCCCTCGGCTGCGGCCGAGAGCCGCTCCTTCCCACACGCGGCTGCTTTGCAGAGGGGACCGCGCAGGCGCTCTGGGCACTCCTGGGCCGAGGTCAAGGTTTGGATGGCTGGCACAAATCCCAGAGCAATTTGGGAGCAGGAGGAGAGCCCCCGCTCTCTTCGATGTGTCCGCTCGCTGCGGCCACCGCGTGGTGTGCCCTGGACGGTTCCACACGGACCCGCGGCCCAGCGGCGTCTGCCCCGAGAAGGGCCTCCCGTGTGGTGGCCCCCTGCTGCCCGTGGCGATCAGGCGGGCCTCCGTGCCCTCTTGCTTCTGGCTCCTCCTGGAAGCCTCTTTGTCCCAAGATGCCTTCCTTGCCTAATCGGGGATGCATTTCATTGCTGGTCCCTCAATATTTTCGTTGTTGTATGTCCCGTTTTGGTTTCGCTCACTGCTCTGCCGCCTGCTCAGCACACGCATGTCCGGCATCGCTGGGTGGACTGGGGGCTTGGTGCAGCCAGGAAGTGGCCAGGAGCCCCCGTCGTCCTCACTGGGGGGGGCTGCCCACACACATATCCTCCCCTTTGTGCTCCTGTCCGTCTTGAGTGCCCTGCACGACGAGAGCAGGCTGCGCCCTGGGGCAGCGCCCCCCCTTGTCAAGCCCCGGCTAGCCCCCCCCCCGCTGCAGCCCCCTCAATCAGGCCGGGAAGCGGCCACGATGGGAAGAGCTGTCGGAGGCCGGCTTCGGAGTTTCCTTAGCGATGCTCTGTTTGCGGTTGCGCTCGGTCGTGGCGGAGGCTCGTGCAGCAGGTGCCAGGGGAGCGGGATGAGGGACGGATCCTGCGGCGCTTTCCTCTGCTCCGTCGCTGGTGCTCTGGGTGTGGGGGGGGCACTTGCTCGCTCGGTCCTCTTGCAGGAAGGAAGAGTGGCATTCGGTGCCAGATGCGGAAGCCCCGGGCCTCGCCGTGCAAAGCTCCCCGTCTGTTTCTCCCGCTTGGGCGCTTTTAAAACCTCAACTCCGTGTGGAACATGGGGAGTGCGCCTACCTGTAGCGGACTTCCCACCTGAGCTAACTTCTCGCCCGCCTTGGTCTGCCTGTTGCCCAGGCTGGTTCTCAGCCTTACTCCACCGGAAGAGCGCCCCCCCTTCTCGTGTGCCCCCAGTACCTCGTATACAACGTGGGGGGGTCTTCATCCTGCCCCCGGATTGCCCCTCTGATGCCGCCCTGCTCTCCGTTCTGGCCTCCCGGCCTGCCTCTTGTTTCCCGCTGCCCTCAGTTCGTGCCCTCAGGCCCAGATCCTCAGATAGCGCTCAGGGAAGCCGTGATGGACGTGTCAGTCCTGAAGGGGAACGGACCCTTTTGGTGCATCAAGCTGACATGGTGGGCCCTTCCCGAAATTCCTGCTGTCGGAAGGAATGCAACGCCCCATGCCCCTGCGGCCCAGTACGGCCAACACGGGCCGGCAGCAGCGGCTCGCCAGAGTGCCAGGCAGGGCTCCCTCCCAGCCCCGCTTGGAGATGCCGCCAGGAACGAGCCCAAGGCAGCGCCGGCGCTCTTCCGCCGAGCCACGGCCCCTGCACCCACTCTGCCTGCCTGGACCGCTGCTAACGCTTGACCCCGGGGAATCGGGCCCCGTTTCGCTCCCCGTGTCCCTCCAACGGGAAACGTCTTTCCTGATCTTAGTGGCACCGCTCCTAGCCGTAATCATTCCAACAACACCAGCGATCATCTCCCGCAAATCAAGTGCCCGTTTTCTGCCTGATGCCCTCGGTTCCTCGGCCGAGGCCATGAGATCCGCAGAACACCATTTAAACAATCCGAGTGAAACCGCTGCGAGTTGTTTTTCGCTTCCCAGCTGCTATTACGCATCCGTGCAGCGGTGGCGGGATTGGGCCGTAAGTGGGATTTCAAGTTTATTGCAGCTATTTCCAGTCTGTAATTGGTTTTGTACAACACGGGGAAGGGTGGGGAGCTGGGGCGGGGGCGGCCCCTGCGTGCGCGCAGGGGGGGCGGCGTGGAGCGCCGCTGCCTTGCGAGTTGCTTCTCCCGGCTGTGATCGGAGCACGACGAGGGAGAGGCAGACGCAGGGAGCCCGCCTGCCCTCGCTCTCCCTCCCGCCCGCCCTCGCTCGATCTCTCCCTCCTGGCGCGTCGATATTTCTTCCAGAGTGATGGGGAGAGATGAGAGTTTTATTTTTCCTCGTGCAGTTCGTGCGCATGACCCAGCTCTGGCCAGGAACGCGAGCGCCGGTGCTTGTCCACCAAATCACCCCGATCGTTCCCAGGCGGCTCGCCCCCGATCCCCTGGGTGATCGGGGCAAAGGTCCCCCGTGGGCGCCACCGGCCCCTCCTCCCTCTTTGGAGAGCAGCCACGGGAATTAGGAGATGCTCACCTGTTCGGGCAATGCGCTGAGATCCCCCATTCCGTTGCGCCGTGCTTTGCCGCCGAGGTTTCCCCTGGTGCGGACGGCCGGGCTCAAGAGGACTGGCGAGAGGAGTCCGGGTGACCTCACAGACGGCTTGCTCAGGCCCCGGTAGGCCACCCGGTGCTGGTGGCTTGCGCTCGGAAGGCAGCGCTTGGTGTCCGCACCCGTCTGAAGTCGGGGCATGGTTGGAACTCGTGCGCGCGTCTCGCACCTCGTAGAAGGGTCCGTTTATTTGCAAGGTTGGTCTGGCCAAGGAGGAACCGATAGCAGGTCTTGCATGAAATCGGTTTTCAAGGTTGCGGCTCGCCACGTGGCCCTGGCCGACAAAGGGCCAGTCCGCATTCGCGCCCCTTTCTCCTCTGCGCCCGCCATGTCGGTATCTTTTGACAGGCGTGCCAGTTCCACTGCCAGCATGCGTCGCTTGCGCCGCCGTGCCAGGAGCTGACAACTATTGGAACTGACAGAGCCTGCTCTGTCTCAATCCACCGAATTCCCGGAGGATGCCCGCTGCGGAGCGGCTCAGATCCGACGGGCAGGCATCCCTCCGTCCCGAGCGAAGGAACACGGGCTGCCCCCGGCCAGAATCCGAGCACGAAGTTGGCCGGGGTGGCCACAAGAGGGTGGCTTGCAGGGGCGCATTTGCCCATGCGCGGTCCTCGTGGATTGTGACGGGAGCTGAAGAGGCGCACCAGCTCTAGTCCCGCTTGCACATTGGGCTCGTGTGTCCCACGTGCGACCCAAGCACGAGCGGGAGAATCTGCCGGGATCGTTGGCGGCTTCCTGAGCCCCTGTTTCGTTTCGGAGCGTCAGCTTCACTTTTTCGCCCATGGGAGGGGTGCATCTCCGGTGGGCCCTTCTGCAAATGTGAGTACCGTGTTTCTCTGCCCCAGATGACCAGCCGTGGCAGGTGCAATTCCCAGGGGCAGAATTTTGCCCCCAGTGCCCCAGCACCTGCTCCAGCTCCTCCCCAAGAGGTGCGCATTGGTGCCCTGGGATGGCAGGGGGCTGGACCTGATGGCCTTCACAGCCCCTTCCGGCTCTGCTCTCCTGTGAGCCTCATCCGAAGTCCACCACTTTCCCAGGCCCTGCCTGGCCGGATGCCGCGATGGCTGAGGTCAGGGGCGCACGACTCTCTCAGTTTGGGTTCTGCACTTCCCAGATCTACAGCCTCATCCTCAGTTCCTATCAAACTTCAGAGAATTTCTCCCCGCGTGATTTCAGTTTCTACTGCAAACTGAGATTTGTATTTTCGGAAGCGTTTCCATGAGAATCCATACGCATTGGCGTGCACACTGCTCCCGGTAGAGGCATTGCTGCCTGCATTCTCTCCGCTAGACACATGCTCAGCTTCCTAATCTCATGCATTTTAATGCCATTTCCCCTAATAGATGCATCTTTGCATGCATATTTTGGCTGGCGAGCAGCACGTCCCTTTTCAGAGAAGCGTGGCTTTCGAAAGAGATAGGCGTTTCCTTTCGAAAGAGATAGGCCGGATTGAAACTGCACAATCGGGTAGGTTCCCAGCACAATGAGAACTGAGCAAATTTCTCCCGTATCCTTTGTTGTTCTTGGGGATAACTTTGCAAAATACCGTCTCCGCTTCATGCGTGGGTAAAGCAATTGCACGAAGGAGACCACTCACCTGCTGTGCCGAGCTTAGCAAAGAGATTCGAATTGTAATAATAAGACCAATAATACCAATAATAGTAATAAATCCACTACCAGCAATTCCACTGAAATTGGGCACGTCCTTGAAAACTTCCAGTGTGTGTCTCTCAAAACACAAGAGATTTATGGTCTGAATAATTCTCTCTGGGGTTCTTTATCTTGTGTGTGGGAGAGAGTGTATTTTCTTTGTAATAAAACCTCAGCTTAGGCAAATAAATTTGAGGAGACAGGTTTACTGACAGCTCCCCTCCCTACTCTCTCCCCCCTCCTCCTTTTTTTTGGTTCCCATGTAGTAAAATAAAATAAAAAGCAGAGTGAAATTTCAGCTCGGAAACTCAACGTGGGGTGCATTTTAAGAGCCGGTGAGGACCCGGCTCTCGGAGCAGGGAGGGTGCCGGCAAAGGGGTTTGGGGAAACGGGGGCTTGCGGCTTTGATCTCGCCACTCCGGCCTTCTGGGCTCTGATCCAGGCAAGGGGAAGAATTATAAGGTGGCTGGAGCCCCTGGTTTTCGCAGAAGGACTTGACCGGAAAGATTCTCCTGCTCTCGTCGGAAGAGAAGGGTGGATGGCGCTTCGAAACGCTTTCTCCGAAAGGGCCCGGCTGCGGGAATGGTGATCGCTCTGCTTTTGCTCATGGCTGCGAAGCAGAGGGCGAAGAAGGGGAATGTCGCTGGCCACCTCCGCTTTGCCCGGGCGGCTCCGGGCCCGTCGAGCGCGCCCTTTGCGTGTAACTCTGGCGCCAGGCTGAGCGCGTGCCGGGACGTGGGGGGTCCGGTTCTGGTCCCACTTGGCCGAGGATCTCGCTGGGTGAGCCTGGGCCCCACAGGGTGATGGAGAGGAGAGACCTGGGCGAGGCCGTCCTTCCTTGGGAGAGGAGGAACAGCAGGGAGAAAAGAACCACACTGGCGAGAGTAAGGACAGAAGATGCCGTACAAAGGCCACTCCTTGGGGCATCATGGAGCACGCCTCCGCCACACCTGGCCGGACCCAGCGGCTTCGAGGCCAAGCGCAGAGCTGGCGAGGGGCCTGAGACACAGTCGCAGGCATAGGCCAAGCTAATCCCCGTTCTGCTTTGACCAGGACTGGCCTGGGCCGCACCTTCCAGCCCCCGGGTGACACGGACGCACCTCCAGGGGAGAGACGGGGCCTTTCCAAGCCTGCAATCTGGCCCTCGGGTTGGATGGTCTGCGTACATTTGGAACAGAGACAAGGAAAACGTGTCCTTTGGAAAAATGCACTCACACGCATGTGAGTCCGCAGGGAAGGGATGCGCACGTTTCGGGCTTTGCGCACGACAGACGCCTCCCCTCGGGGAGAAGACTTTGCACGGCTCTCCAGGCGGTGAATCAGCAAACCGGCGCGGACGGGCTCCTCCGAATCCCCCCTTGACGCTCACTGCAACTTGCGTTTGAGCGAATTCTGGTCGAAAGGGAACCGGAATGAATTTCTTTTCATCCCTGTCCCCCAGATGTGGATGCAGCGCAGCACCATCAGCCCCAGCCAGCCTCCCTCCTGGGAGGGTGAATTCTAACGATCACCAGACGCCCCTGCAGTTCCGACCCGATGCAGCCCAGCTGCGGGGAACATGGCAGTCCAGCCACATGTGGCGGCCCACAGCTCCTGTAAACTAGGAACATTGTCCCTGCCAGCTGGGGATGATGGGAATTGCGGCGCCTGCCCGTGTCATTGTATTGGCCCAGTGGGAATCCTTCCGACAGCTCCTGTATTTTGGACTCTCTGAGACATCCTTGCTTCTTTAGCCGCAGCGAACGGGAGTTGCACCGCCCTGCAGACGACGCCTGCATCGTAAAACGTCAGAATCGAAGCCAGAATGGCTTCCGTCGGGGAGAGTCTGATTTTCACTGCGCTAAGGAGCAGACGCGCTGGCAGGAGCACCCAGTCCCGGAAGGGGTGGCTTCCCGGAGAAAGGCAGATACCGAATAAACAGCGGACAGGTAATTCCTGAGGACTGGAAACCTGCTCCTTCCAAATGGAACTAACCTGCTGACCGGCAAATGCAGCATTCCTGACTGAACCAGGAGGCAGTACCTGTCCAAGATCTCTCTTGTTTAAACCCCCCGATGATTGCAGGACTGCCGGGTGTGTTGCTGAGAGCAAGCACAAGGTGTTCTAAGCGTCGCACCTCCGCAGGTCGGAACGAGCTGCCCTTCGGGGCCGGTCGCGGACTCGCAGTGCACCCCTTCCCAGCCCCAGCTCCTCCCTCCCGCTGCACCACCCGCTTCTGCGCCCCTTTCAGGACTCGCGGTGCGTGTGCGTGTGAAGGAGCCTCATCAGACTCTCCGTCTCCGAGTATCGGGGACTAAAGGGGATGGACGGCGGCTTCTGCCACGAGGCGTCTGCCTGGCGCTCGCTGAGAACCCGACGCTTTTCCGAATGGGCCCTTGCTCCGCAGCGGCGCGTCCGTACATGCCCGACGACCTTCCTCTTTCCTTGGCGCATTTTTAGAGCGGCCTGCCAGCCTGGCAAGCCCACTTGCTGGAAACGCATGCGCGGCTGCAGCCAGGCATGCGGCCGGGGCTTGTCCTGCTGCCTTGCAACCCCTCCGCGGCCCCTGCATATCCCCACAGAAAGGGGGCAGCGAGGGCCCCGTCCCCCTCCTCCCCTCTCTGGCCACGTGTCGGCCGCGCCGCCTCCCCGCACGCTTCTTTCTTTATTCCCCAGACGTTTGCTTCTGGAGTTTATTAGCACCATCTGCGATTTCGCATTTCCCATGGAAGAGCCATTCTGACACTGCCTCCAGGTGCATCATTTCATTAGCAGATCTGCGCCTCGTCGTGTGTTATCTCGGAGACGTGCCGCGGCTTGGACGCGGTGGCCGCAGCCGGGGAGGGCTCTGCCCACCTGCCCGCCCCTCTCTGCCTCTCTCTGGGGAAACTCAGGATGTTCCCCAGAAGCTGCAAGGGGCAAACGCCTTCCCCCTCCGCACACAGGCGCACAACGTTGCCGGGCAGGCGTGCGGGAATGGGCGTGGAAGGATTCGAAAGGAAAAGAGCCGGGGTCCCCGGATGCCGGTGCCATTGCTGGGGAAGCTCACAGATTCCGAGGCCTGTGAAAACAAGCACCAGGGGTTTTTTTCCCAGACATGAAGCATTTCTGTGCTTGGTTGCGCGGGGCTTGCGCACATCCCAAGTGGCGGTTTGCATCCCCCCCCCCCACAAAGCAGAGTTCAGGAAACCCATGTGATCTGTGTCGATCATTCCGTGCTCTTTATATCAATGGGAAGCTGGGGATTTGTGCCCGTCGTGCCGAAATTGCAAAGCGTTTGGCTTCCAGTTTGGGCAAATTAGTGTGATCGGCATAAATTTCCTTACCGCTTTGTTTACACCGTGGTGCACCTTAGAGGCGGAAGAGTGCGAGCTGTCTGGACCCGCGTGAGAGCGGGCTGGCCGCAGCAGGGGCTAACAGGGCAGCATTTGGGGGTCAACTCAGGACCGCGTGTCCATCGCCACCCCCGGGCGGATTTTCCATTCTTCCCTCGGTCCGGCTGGCTCCCGGATCGTCCTGCCAGGAAGGTATCCAGTAGCTAAAATAAAGATGGAGACAGGCATCCTCGCCCCCACCTGCCCACTAGCCTGTCCCGGCCCAGCCGACCCTTCCTCTTGATGCCGCGCAGGCCCAGTTCCCTCCTCCGTCCCCCGCTGGCGCCTGGAAGCAATAGCGGACACGGGCCTGCAGCCTCCTCTGGGCTCCAGCCCTGCTTGGGGATCGGGGCCTGGATCAGGGCCGCTCTGCTCCTCCAGGGCGGAACGGCAGCAGGATCCTCGGGGCCGCCTGGCCGACGTGGGGGCACAGGGCCGTCCGTCCAGGCCGTGCCCCACACCCTGCCCTCGCCCCACTGCACCACCCTGCTTCAGCGCGTGGCGGTCCAGGCCACCCCGGGAAGCGGAACAGGGCGGCCCTTAATCCCGTTGCCACGCGCAGCCCGGCCGTGTCCTCCGAATGCATCACAAGGTTAAGCGGCCCCCCTCCCCGGGTGTGCGAGTGCGTCTCACGGGGATGCGCACACTGATGGGGGTGGGAAGATGCAACGCTGCAGAGTGTGTATGTCCGGGAGAGAAATAACGGGGGAGATCTGAGGCCGCTCTGCCCCCGAGGCGTGCGAAGACTTTAAACGCTCTGCCCTGATCTTCAGAGCTCCGCGGCAGCACAACCCAATCCCCCCGTCTTCTCCCCCCGCCCCCCGGCAGAACCCGCGTTCATCTCCTGCCGCAGGACTTTGAATGGCGATGGCTGAAGTTTGCGGATCAAAGCAGCTCGGCTTCTTTCACGTTTCTTAGATGCGCGAAGATGAAGAGGAAGCCGCCCCCCACCGACCGCGGCTGCCACCCCTCGATAATTCTTTATTCTCGAACAACATTTGTACCAATTTATTTTTAAACATGCCGCATCTGCAAGAAAGCACGCGGCAAGTGTTGGGGGAGGAAGGGCTGGGGGGGCGTGGAAAGGAGGGCAGCTCGCCTCGTCTGGGCCGGGGGCCGTTGCGCGAAGAGGCCGCCCGCGTGCGTTGGCGCGTCCTTGGGCGGCGTTCCACCAGAAAACTGCTGAACGGGGTGGAATTCGGCCGGGAAAGCCGTGCCGCGGCGCTTTGGCAGCTGCCCCCTGGCGGGGACGCCACTCAGCCGGGTGCTGGACGGGGCCCTGGGCGATCCGGGTGGCAGTCCCCGCTCGGCCCCGGGGTTCTTTTGGCCTGTCATGAACCCTCCGCCGAAGCTATTTCTGAGGGAGGCCGTAAGGATAAAAAGCCTGCCGTTAAAAAGTGCACGACAGCTGCCTTAAAATGCACAATTTTCTCAAATCGCATAACTTTCTCAAAATGCAGGCCTTTCCCAAAATGCCCAATTTCCTCAAAATGCAAAACTTTCTCAAAATCTGTACGGTGTGAACGGCACCCACTTTAGCCTGTGGGGGGAACGGCACAATTTTGGGAATCTGCGGATTTGGGGAGGGCTGCCTCTCCATCTATAATGGTTTGCCGTGTGCCATTGTCTTTCATGGAAAGCCAGCAACGACTGCAGAACCGCAGACGGAGGAGAGGCAAGCGGGAGCTGATGTCTGGAGGAACATGCGCATCGGAGCACTCTTGCTGGCCCATTCCCCGCGCCCGCTGGGCTCCAGGAGCCCAAATATCCGCATCTCCTCCTAGCTAGCAGCAAACCGAGCGAAATGGGGAGTCGCACTGCGACAGACCAAAACGTTGCCGTACGCACTGTGTCGTTTCATTTTGATCTGAGTTGATGCGCTGCGTAATTTTTGCATGATCCCTGCCCGGCCCGCCCAGCGGCCCTGCGCTTTCGCAGACTCTCTCCTGAGCCGGGGAGGGCTTCAGAGGATGGGGCCCGGTGGCTCGGCAAACAGCCCCCGTGCCGTGGTGCTGCCCCCCTGTGGGAACCCGCCTGCGGCTCCAGATCTGGCCCGTGGCCGCCCTTCGGGGGTTTTGGTCCCGCCGCAGGACGGATCTTTCCCCACAGGCCTTCCCAGGAGCAAAGCCCAGTCCTCCGGGCCTTGCTGGGGAACCTCGTGAGCAGCAGCACTTCGTACCCTCCTCAAACGCATGACGCGCATGTCATTTAAGATGTATTAAATGTGCTTCTGTGCATTTGCCAATTTCGCTGCTCTTGCGTCGGTGCCACCGAGCCTTCCGGGAAGGCGGTGAGCGAGACGGTGCCTCTGGGGAGCAGGCGCGCTTTGGCTCACTCGGCCTCTTTTGCATTTCCCTTGGCAGGTGACGGACGGCGGGACCATCAAGCAGAAGATTTTTACCTTCGATGCCATGTTCTCTACCAACCAGTCGCACATGGAGAATTACCGCAAAAGGGAGGACCTGGTGTACCAGTCGACTGTCAGGTAAGCCCTGTGCGCTGAGGTGCCGGTTGGCTTGCCCGAAAACTCATGTGTCTTTTCAGCTCGGATCCAGTCCACGAAAATGCGGGCTCTGCCAACTGCGCAGGCTTTCGGGCCCCCATAGAGCGCTTTGCCGTCTTGGTCAAGGTCTTGCACTTTCTCGGAGTGAAAGTACGGGAAGCTTCCCCAGACTTGGAAGAGGTTCCCTCTTTGGGTTAATTTGGGGGTTTGGTGGGAAAGAGGTGGAAGAGCACGTGCCTGGCTACCATAGCTGTTTGTTTTCCCCTCTGACAGACCGGGGGTCATCCTGGAGAACGTATACGAATGTGACGGGTGTCACAGGGAGGTGGGGAGAGACCTGTTCTTCCCTCTGGAGGAAGGCAGGACACGCCCCAACAGAGCCAAGCTCAGGGAGCGGGTTGAGGCCCCAGCGGTGAGGTGCTCAAGGATAGGCTGGACATGCACATGGCGGGCATGTCGTGAGTGGAGCCGGCTGGAGCCGGGGGTCAGACTAGATGGCCCGGGAGGCCCCTCCTGACTCGCTCTGTTTCTGGGTTTCTGTGTCTCTCTGTATACGTTCTTTCTCCGAAGTCTCTTGCTGCCCAGTTAGGGGCACCCACAAATAACCGCGTCTCTCTGCCCATGTAACTCGGTGGTGCTGCCCTGTCCAGCACAGGATCCCTGATTGGCTGGATCCCTGGATAAGGAATGACCAGAGCCGAAAAGGGCTGCCGGATGGCCGGGCGAGCCGTGGACAGTAGCAACAAGCAAACACACAGGCCAAGAGGTTCGGGGTGTGGAAGCGGTGGCTCAGGAACGCCTTGGTCTTGGGGACTGCGCTGGTGGAGCCTTGCCTGGCGCGGTGCATTTCTTGCAGCTCTTCTCGCCTTGTGGGCCGTTCACAGAGGGGGGCCGGGGGCTGATGCTTCCAGCATGCAACGAGCCCAACCGGATGCCTGTGGTCCAGGCCTCTGGGGGGAACGGATGCCCTTGCCTGGCGATGGCGTTCACCCCGCAGCGCTATCAGGGCCAGCATCTAGCCGCCATTAGAAGGGTGCCTGGGGTGAGCAGGTCTCCCGGAGTCCCGAAGAACGAGCCGAGCCGGGGGACCAGGCCGCAGGGCCGCGTTTGCCCCTCCGCTTCGGGGAGAGGCGGCTGCGCCTGAGACAAAGGTGCCAAAACGCTTCGTGAGGCTGCCGCGATTACATTTCAGGCACGGCCCGGCCCGGCCCGGCCCGGCATGGCCGGGGAGAGGAGCTGGGACAGATTGCATTAGTCTGCGGGAAAGGAAGCCTTTGGAATGAGAATTAATGGCGGGGAGAGGGAGGGAGCGCGCAAAGGACGAGAAGACCGGAGGGGGACGGAGGCGCCAGCCCAACAAGCCGAAACCTTACATAAAAGCAAGCAAAGTTTGATGCGAGAGCAGCTCCTGCCGCTTCCTGATTGGCCAGGGAGACTTTGGGGATAAGAAACCCGCATTTACATATAAATGAAGATATTTACAAATTAATGCATTTCCAGCAGGAGGAAGTCCCGTCGCCCCAGCTGTCAAAACATCAGCCTGCCTCGTTGTGGGAAGGCGCGGAGCGCGGCACGGGCGGGCCAGCCGGGAAGAAAGCGCAGCGTCTCCCGGGGGCCCCGGACCGACGCGGCCACGTCCATCCTCGGGTGGCTGCCTCGTCGCTTCGGACGGGCCTCTCGCGGCCTGGGCCTGGGGTGGCGTCCGGGGCAGGGCAGGGGTGCGTGGATGAGCAAAGCCGGAGCATCCCAGCCCCAAGGCCTGACTGAAGTCTGTTCCAGAACACGCTTTTTCGGGGTCCCTTTCCACCCAAAAGTACGCTTTTCCACACGTCTTTCTCCCATGCCCCGTCAGGCCCGTGCATCCGGACATGGCTGCTCTCCTTGGAATGCCAGGGGGCCCCGTTTGGAGGGGGGTGTCCACGAACCGCGTCGCGAGCACTGAACCGCCGGAGCCTTGGCCACAGAGCGCGGCCACGTCCAGGTCCAGCTGGGCAGGGGCAAACTGGCCCAGGTCCCAGTCAAGGGCAAACGGAGCCGAACTTCCTCTCCGCTCTTCGGTGAAGGGTGGGACTCCTGCAGGGACAAATCCTTAGCCGGCAGCCCCCAGAGGCGCTGGCGTTCAGCCTCCCAGCCCGCACGACCAATGGGGATGATGGGAGTTGTACTGCATGGGCTCACACGGCAGGTATCGTGACTTCGATTGTGGGTCGCTGATGGGACCGCCATGGCCCTGAGGTTGTGGGAACCCTTTGATGGGCAAGCGGCGCTATCTTGGAAGGGATGGGCCCCTTCTCCGCAGCGGAGGGCGGCTGCTCCCTCACCGCCTGCCCATTCTGAGCCCCAAGTCTCTCCGGGAAGCAGGCTGCTCCCCTCTTGCATCTCCCCGCCTTTTCCCAGGGCGCTGGGGGTGGCTGCTTGGGAAGCCATCATCCCTGGTTGGCCAAGCGAATGCCATGGGGCCGGGGGGGCATGCGTTGGCGGTGTGCGCGCGGGCGGGAGGGAGGGTCTCGCTCCCCGAGCCCCCGTGTGCCGTGGCGGTGTGGGACCTGAGCGCTCTCCGGGGAGAGCGTAGCTGCTCGGGAGGAATAAACACGGTGCAGAGATTCCGGAGGGGTGGCAGGTCCCCAGCCTGGGGGACGTGTCCCTCCCCCCCGGCCTCCCCCTCCCCTTCGCAGGTCTGCCGTGTCCGCTGGCGGCTTCCATCTCCCGCTGGCCAATCCTGCCAATTAATTGCGCCCCGCCACCTCGCCTATTTTTAAACCCCGCTCGCTGCTCCCTAATCAGCGCCCCATTCATCAGGCTTGTGCAGCGTGGCTCCCGCATCATCCGAGGGCGTCGCGGCCCGGCGTGTGGGCCAGCCGCCCGGCCCCCTCCCAAATCCCCACCCACCCACCCACCCCATGCACAGAGCAGCTCCCCCCCCCCCGCTCCCCAGCGGCTCCCGTGGGAAATGGACCGGCGCCCTCTGGTGGCGCAGGGCTGCAACTGCAGGCTTGGGCGTGTGGGTGAAGTGCTCGAGAGTGGCCCCCGGACCCGTCGGGACCCAGCTTGTGCTGTGCCTGCAGTTCACGCTGGCGCGTCCGCCTGACTGGCCGGGAGGCGGGAAAAGCTGAGCAGAGGCTCCTGCGTGCTCATCTCGGCCAGGTATTGCTTCCGTCACGCGACTCAGAGCGGGTTCCTGGCCAGCTGGACTTCCTAGACCGGCACTGGCGGCTAGACTCCCCTCCAAGTATCGGCCAGGCTGGAGGGGTGAAATCCCGGGTGGCGTCTTGGAAAATCGGGGAACCTTCCATTTTTCACGCTTTCCCAAACTGTTCCCAAGGGCTTCTCAGCTCCAGAGCAAGTCTGGATCTGCCGGGCACGTCTTCCAAGCACGGCCCGGCTCAGGGGCGAGCTTGGCCCGGGCTGCAGCCCAGACATGCTTCCTGAGGGCCTTTCGCATGTGGGAACGCCGCCCTCGGGGAAGCTCCCTCTGCCCCCCGGGGGACCTGCCCCCTCCACAGCCGTTCCCGCCCCCTGATTCTCCAGGCGGCGCTTCGGGGGCCAGCCGTGCCGCTGCAAGGACAGCGCAGCCGTGCCTGCAGGCCGCTCGATCCGGGGAGCAGCCGTGGTGCCTGCCAGACTCCGGCAGCGTTGCTCGGGCGGCTCCGTCCGTGCGTTCCAGGTTGTCAGCCACATATTATTCTGCCGGCGGCTCATGACAGGGTCGGACTTCTTAAACTGCCGTTTGTTTTCTCCTCGCACGGCTTCATGTCCGCACCGATTGTATTGTGTGAATGCAGTGACATCTAATGGCATCGACGTGCATCAGTTAACGGGAAGGGGAACGGATGGGACGCAGACCGGCTGCCAAGATTCCCGCCCGCTTCCCCATGCGAAAGGGACAGGCGGCCAAGAGGGGAATCCGGGCGACTCGGACAAAGCCGGCCTGCCCAGGGACCTGCAGGTCGGGTCGACAGAAATCTGAATGCCTCTCCATCTGTGGCGCCAGCGCAACGTAAAACAGGCCTCTGCCTGGAGGAGCTTACAGTGGGGAGAGTGGCAGGACGAGTGCAGGCAGGCGGATTCAGTAGAGGAAGCCAAGATGCTTTGGCAGCCGCACGAGAAGCGGGGCGGGGTGGGATCAGGTCCCTAGCCCATATGGCCCAGGCCAATTGGGGATGATGGGATCTGCAGTACACTGCATCAGGAGGGCCCCGGATAGGGGTGTGCCAGTCAGCAGGAATCGGACTCGCCCGTCTCCCCCAGCGTCTGCCTCGAAGCTTGGCAGTGCGTCTCAGTCTGCAGTCTCTCTCCTCCTTCCTCCTCGAGAATCCATGCGTCGCATTTTGTGCATGTTTTCCTCAAACGCAGGCATCGATTGTCCCCGTGCTTGAAATGTGCTCATTCCTCTCGCATGATTACCGCGTGCTAACGTGCATTTTGCAGATGCTGCTGAAGGCATCCTTCCGTGAACAACGAACGAGGTGCACCCACGTATCCCTGCGCAAGAGGAGGCGACGTGTGTGGGACAGAGGCCTGCGTGATCCATGCTCACCCTGGGGGTCAGGGGGGAGTGCCCAGAAAGCCCCCTTTCCCTGCCCCGATTCCCACAATTCTCTGGGCACCAGTGAGAACGAGCGCTGAGGCGGAAGGGGGGGAGCTTCTGCTGGACCGCACTCGGGGAGCCCCCCGGGAATCCTGGAGACGCATCCGACGTCGCCAGAAGAGACCAGGTGCTGCGAGGCTGAACTGGCTGGGAGGGGGGCAGTGGCGGTCCCCAACATCTGGAAGGCACTCCTTTGGGGAAGGGGGCTGCACTCGCCTGTTGCAGGGACAGGGCGCCTCTCTCTGCCGAGCACCCCCCCTCGAACCCGGGCTTCCGTCAGGGCCCGGATCCCACCAGCTTGCTGTGTCTGCAACGGGCGATTCCGCCCTTGTTGGGCTTGGGTCCTCCTGCAGCTCCCTCTTCTGCGATCGCCCGCCCCCGGCACAAGCCGGACGCTGTGGGGTGCAGGTTCTAGCTTCCCTGGCGACTGGAAGGTTGCTGCTTTCTGGGTGCCAGGACCTGCGGGGAGGGGAGGCAGAGGGACATACATCCAGGCAAAGCAGGAAAGCAGGATCCAGGCACATGCCGAAAATAAATAAATAACTCCCCCTCGCGCTCCTCCCTCCCCATGGCAAGGAATCACTCAAGGCAGTGTTGGCTTTATTACTAATTATGCCGTTGGCTTTATGGCCAGGCTTATAAAACCCAAACTGGTGTATTAAAAAAATGTTAAAGAGAAACTTAATTTAAACAGAAAGGCTGGGATATTGGCATCTCATTTTCGGGTCCTATTTCTTCAAAATTGGCCTGAACATATTTCATTGCTTGTTTTTCCGAGCACTGGGAGGCCGTAAAACTGGAGTATTACCCTGAGAGTGCCGGCCTGCCAGTCCCCGGCTCCTTCCAGGGCTGAGATCCCGGCTGTCGTGCGAATGGGCGAAGCCTCGACTCCGAACGTGGCTGGCCAGCAATTCTCCGGGAAGCCCAGAGCGGCGCAGGGCCCTGCCGGCGCGCAAAGTTGTGGCGCATCTGCGCAGCCCTCGCTTCGAGGCGTGCCTTGCCATTTTGTCACACAGCCCCGTGCGACGTGAGCCATTTCCGATCGGTTTTCATTTTCAGCCGGCGATGTGAGAGCAATCCAATAAGCAGGTGAAAATCCAAGGGATTTTCTCGGCTCGGGTCCGTGGATTTCATCCCATCTACCCCGCACGGCCAGCGGCTCAGTCTGATGCCGGCACTCGGCTGGGCCAGGCTGACCGTGCCTCCCTTTCCAGAAGCCGGGGAAATTTGCGGCGGATTTGGGCTCCCGCTCAACAATTTGCACAAATTGCAGGCATCAGTGCAGAGTTGCACAAATGGCGGGGGGAGATTTTTCACTGCCCTTTGAGATGCCATCAATGGGAACAATAGCAAGGACTCCAGCCAGTCTAGCCTTCGATTTAAAATACATCGGAGGAGTACAAGCTGCACCTTGGCCACTCAGCAAGTGTTTTGGCCAGTTCTGCCGAAGCTCAAAGGCAACAGGTTTCCGGCACCATACACCCTATTTTTGCTTGTCTTTCGGACAGGAAAATCGTGCATTTTGAACAAAAACAGCGCGTGTTTCTTGGTGTCTTTTTTCGGCTTGTGGTTCTGTGAGTGTTTTGGGGGGATTTTTAAAGAACCTGCTGCTGATCATGTGTTCAGGACTGAAAACCGAACCAAATCCTCCTATCGCTGTAGGATCCTTTTCCGGGCTCTTCGCACAGCGATGCCTCTCACATCGCCCGGTCTGGAGAGCAGGTTCTGTGTGCCTTTTGTTGCTGGGAGAATCTAATTTTGGGTTGAAGGTGGCAGCCTCGTGCCTGCCGGAGCGACAAGCTTCTCCCATCACGACTTTTAGCTTTGTCAGGTGCTGGCAGGTCTGAGGCAGGGTGCGTGGAGACGGGCGCTTCGGCATGATGCTCCCTGGCAGAAGCGATCCGTGGCAAAAGGGATCACAGCATCTCCGCCGGCTCCCCGTAATCCTGACGTCGTTTCCTAGGGCGCCCGTGTTCCGCTCAGCTGCCAGTTTAATTGTTGTGGAATTTTCTGACTTGACTAATTATTGTTTTGCAAGTATTTCTGGGGCTTTACTAATTGACAGCGTGTTCCCCGACTTGAGAATCTTCGTCTCCTTTTGCAGGGTGAAACGTGCTCCCTTCCCCCTTTTCCTTGTAATAACATTGTTTTCCCCTTTATTGACTTTGTTCTCTCGATATTATATAAAGTGCATTTTTCTCACAGCGAGGGAATGCGCAGAGGGGATTGTATTGGAACTTCCTTGCTTTGAATTTGACCTCGAAACTAACTTCGGTGTTCAACTCCAAAAAAGCCCGCTGCGTATGCATCAGGGAACGTGAGCGAGCAGAGAGAGCCCGCAGATTATCTGGACGCGTGCCCACCATCGCAAAGACGTTGCCACGTGCCAGCCTGGAATATCTGTGGAGGACAAGGCGAGGACACCGTTCCGCACGTGTCTTTCAGCAGCGTTGTGCGCCACCGAACACGGTTCTGCAGGTTCCGTGGCACGCTTGCGAATGGCGGAGCTCAGCCACGGAGAGCGCCCGAGCCTGCCCTGGCTCGCGGCTGGTCGATCTGATCCAGACCAGCCGCAGTGGCTCCCTCCGACGTCCCTGGGAGTCTCAGGACCGTGGCTGAGAACGTGGCCGAAGACGCTCAAAGCACCGACCCGGCCGCCATCTCCGTGCTTTGGGGGTCGGGACACGGCCCGTGCCTCCCGTTGCTGCCCTCAGTCCCAAATATGCGCGGGAGACATCGTGGGCAAGGTCAGGCGGCCCCTCGGACACCTCGCTGGGCTTCCCTGCGCAGATGCTCCAGCGGCCACTGCCGGGGGTCCGGGGCCCACGGCGGAGCTTCCACCCCAGCAGCCAAGGGGCCCACGGAAGCGCCAAGTCCGGCCTGCTGGGCCTCCGTGTCCCGTCCCATGGAGAGGTCCCCCTGGAGGAATCCTGCTCTTCCGGCTGATGCAGGGGGCTGGGGGGCTCGCCCGGGCTACTCTCTCCGGCAGCGGCCACGTGCTTCCCTGCAGCATCCACCCCCCAACAATCGAGGGGCGCAGACCGCCCCACCTCTCGGTCCAGGGGCCCTCCCACACGTTGCCCTTCCCTGGCTCTGCGCATCAGGCACTCGGCTCATGCCCTGGGGTGCAATTTCCTCCCCTTTCATTGCGCTCTTTCCGAGCACAGAGGAGGAGAGAGGGAGGCTGTCTGTGCGAGTCCCAAGCCACCAATTACCGAAAAGAGGAGGAAAGAGGCCCGCGTCCGAGCCCCGAGGCAGCTCAGAACCGGAACGCTTCACAAGCCAGCAATTAGCGTCCACGTCGGCCGCACCGGCCTGAGCCAGCGGAGCTGCTGCGGTGTCTGTGCTTCCAGGCCGTGCATTTCGTGTCTGCTTGGCAATGGGGTGCAGACACCCCGGCCACCCTCCCAAACAGGCGGGGGTCTCCACAGTACGGAAGCGGCATCGGGCCCTTCCTCAGGAGCTGCCAGTTTCATTCCTTCAGCCGGTTGTGTTTGTGTCTCGCAGGCCCCGAGGCGTCTTCGTTTCATCACAGCTCACGGCGAGAGTCAGATCCCCTCCCCCCCGACCCCAGGAATGACTCTGGGTGCAAAAGCGCTTTTGTGCTAACCTCCATCGCACACGTGTCCAATTAAGACAGGCCCCTCCCAGCTCGTTTGGCTTTTTCAGTATTCTGGAATCCTGTAAAATCCACACTCCCTGCCTGCTTCGGAACCTTGTGGGCCGGATCCACGGAGATCCACGCCTGCGAAGCCGTTTCTCTGGCAGAAAATGCCCGTCTTAGAGAACCAGTTAAATTGGATACATCCAAGCAGTCAAGACGAAGGACGCCTTTGAACAGAGGACTGTCCTCCGCAAAATGCAGCTCAGGGCCACCCTGCCGGAGGCTCAGCCACCCGGGCCCTGCGCTGAGCGTGCAGAGACGGCGCCCGAGTACGTCCAGGGCATCTTCTCGCCTTCTCAGCCGGAGAGCGGCACAGCCGGGGGATGCGGCCTCTGTCTTGACCCCGAAATCTGGTCTCACTTGAGTGGAACTGGCTTCTTGTCAGATCCCTCCCCACCCCAAATAAAATTTTGCTGGGGGGCGGGCAGGCAAGGAAGCAGCCGCGTGCACGTCTCCGTTCAAGGCACCCCTCTGGCTCCGATCCCTCCAAGCTGTCAGTGGGGCCCGGAGCAGCTCCAGAAGGGACCTGGCTCGGCTGCCCCCAGCCCGGCCCCCTCCCCCTCCCCCTCCCGCGCGCGTGTTGTAGAACTAACACAATTTGCAGGCAGAACCGGTCTTGCCGGCCCAGCGCTGCGCACTTAAAAGCATCCGTGATTGTCAGCCAGGCTGGCACAAATTGCCTGAATTACCGCGGTGCCGCGTCTGTTTGCAGCAAAGCCTTATTTTCAGGTTCACCTTCATCCCCCCCACCCCCCACCCACCCCTTTTAACACAGTGGTAGAGCAACCTGCTGCTGTCACCTTAAAGACAACGGCGACGATCGCAACGCCAACGCCAAGTTTCGTTTCACGGCACGGGCCGCAATGGGCCCTTCGCTCCCCGAGCGGGGGCTTTTGGACAGCGTCCCCGTCCGTCGCAAGAACACCCCCGTGGGGTTTTCTGTGAAGTTTATTTCTGCATCAACTCTGCTCAAAAGCCTCCCACTAGGAACGTGCTCTCTGGGCGGCCAGCAGGTTGCTTGTCTGTGGCCAGACTGGAGGGCCAGAGCGGCTGGATCCCGGGGCCCCAACCCACCAGTCCCGGGAGCGCAGGAGGAGCCCGGGAAGGCCTGCCCCCTCACGCTTCCCCCCGAGCAGCCCCCGGACGAGCTTTGCGGCACCACTGCGAGCGGGTCCCCCTTCCCCGTGGCGCAGGCCTGCCGAGATGCTCAGAGACCCGCCGGCTCCGCAAGGAAGACCGAGAGCCACTGGCTGCCTCGTGCCACGGAGATCCCTTGGCACAGGGAACACACCCGGCCCGAGGACGAAGGGGAGCAGCAGCCCCGCACCTTCCCTTGCCCCTCGGCCAGCTTTCCAGCTAGGTCCACAAAATCTGCCACTTCCAGTCTGATTTTCAGCTGGGCCTCTCGGCCCCGACTCCAATGCCACTGTGCCACGGCAGCATTCTGCATCCCATCAGATGTGCTCGCAGAGGAGAGCAGCTGCCTGGGCAACAGGTTTTCCCCACTGCTTGTCTGCAGAAACCGCTCTCCTCTCCTCTCCTCTCCTCTCCTCTCCTCTCCTCTCCTCTCCTCTCCTCTCGCGCCCTGATCTGCTTCGCTCGCATCGCTGTCTCTTCTTTTGGAGCGTGGCAGCCTGCAAGTGAGGGAGGGGGACCAGGACTCCTAGGGACAGCCGTGCCTGTTGTACCAGTTCCGAGCAGCACCAAAAATGTCAGGACATGAGAGCGGGATGTGCAGGCTGCCAGAAGCCGGGAGAGCCACCTTTCTCCTGCCCGCGTTCCAGCAAGCTGACTCCGCCTGGTGGGCTGCAGCCGAGTGAAGCTGCGTTGCCCTCAGAACCGTCAGCCCAGAAGGCCGCCTCGCAGGTGACCGAGACGGAGAGCACCTCGCCCCAGCGCAGCCTTAGTTTGGCTCTTCCCGGGTCGCGTGCAGACCTGAGCTTCTCGGGGGCCCAGCCTCGGGGTCCGCCGTGGACCAGCTTTTCTCGAGTCCCAGGGGCGTCCCCGGCCCGGCCGCCGAAGAGCACCGGATGAGCCAAAGCCGGCCCAGGCAGGGATCCCCGAAGGCAGCTTTGCGTGGTTTGCGGGCGGCGAGCCAAGGCCTGGGGAAGGCGGCACAGAGCGTGTTCCCCGGCTGCCGTGCCTGGCTTCCTCTCCCAGGGCTTGGCTCTGAGCGGTGCATCTCTCCACGCAAATCCTGAGCTGCCCCCGCACTCTGCGGACCGGGGGCATTCGGTTCCTCGCACGGTTAATTCTCTCTGGCCTACTTCTGGAAGAGCAGGCCTCACCTGGGCTCTTTGGGGAGTCGGCTGATTTGGAGCGTAGGAGAGGGAGGCATGCCAAGATCCACACGGAACGGCCCTTTCTGCCCGGTTTGCTCTGGTGATGTCAGAAAAATCCACAGTGGAGTCAAGTGAATTTGGATCTTTAAGAATCTGAGCCGCGGAGTTAACAACGGGCCAACATTTCTTGAACCGAGTGGATTTTGCAAACGAACGTTTCCAGTATTATTTTGTGTAAATTTAGGCACACAGAAGCACGTTTTGTAAAGAAACAACAACGTTCCCACCCATGCACATAAAAATACACATTTTTCGAGGATTTTGCATTTGTGGGTGGGGTTTGCACAGATTTGGGAGTGTGAGTTTGTGCGATTCCAAAGGGCCTCAAATGTGTACAAACATATTTGTGCAGAAACTAATTGTGCTAATGAAAAGATGATCGACTGAAAGGTGCCTGGCCGTCTGCGGAGCACAGACGGAGCGCATTTGGAAATGTCAGCACATGCCGTCCTTTTTCACATGGATACGTTGGCAGTGGCGTTCGGGGGAGCTGTGAATCGCCCTTGCACGCTCGGAAACGTGCGAACGTTAATCGCAGACGGCATGTTCAGTGCCGTAATCATGACCTGGGTAAATCCTGACTTAAAAAACCAGCGGAGATGAATTTCTTAAACTCCAAAGGCTGGACAGGGACAGGAAGAGGGAAAGCTGCCGGGGCTTCCCAGGGTGCTCCACTTGTCACGGCCTGATTTCGGCTCCGGTTTGCGATCCCTCCCCGACTCGGGCGGGTGCAAGCGTTGCTCAAAGCACGTGGAGACAGAACGGCCACGCCGTGCACGCTTCCCCGGGTGTGCTCTCCGGTTCCACGTTGAGATCTGCCCGGCTGGGGTGGAGAGGGCTGTGCAGACCGGTCGCGGGAGCCTGCCGGGCCCTTGGGGGATTCTCGGGGGGGGGGTGAGCAGGCTCATGGGCAGACGCCGCCTCTGGGTAGCTCCTTGGCTGGGCTCAGGGTGCAGGAACGGGCCAGGCCCCTGCGGGGCAAGAGGCTGTGACCCCAAACTGAGCTGCCCGGAGGCCCCCGAAGCAGCAAGCTTCTGCGTTATTTGGCAAGGGAGGGAAATGTTCCTCCGCTACCCAAGGAGCGGTTGGATCACAGAACCAGTCGTGGGGGGATTGGCTCCAGGGAGCCCACCCCCTCGGCATGCGGTGCTGGCAACAAGCGCCTGGCCCTCGTTAAGCATCCCCGTCTCGCAGCTTCTCTCCACAAAAACAGCCCCCGCACCGGTCGGCAGGGGCCCCGCGAGCCCCCTCGGCACTCTCGAGATAAGCAGGGCTTGGCTCTTCTCTGACAAAACAGGAGCAGAAGAAAAACAGCCGCTCTGGGCAGCCCGCCAGACTCGGGCGGCCGTATTTATCTTTCCTCCGTGTTTCTGAACCAGTCCAGTTTCATGGGCCTGCGGGGGGGTGGGGGGGCTGGTGGTAGTGGGGGGGCAGAGCCAGGTTTGCTTTCGGTGTTGCTGGGCTGTGGATCTGGGAACGGGGAAGGCGGGGGGGGCAGCATGGGTTGCGGGGGCAGCAAAGGGCAGTGTGGCTCTGGAGAGGGCAGCCCGGGTGGCAGCGGGCCTGGAGGCCTTGTCCTGGGGGGGAGGCTGAGCCTTGGGGTGCTGAGCCCGGGGAAAAGAGGCGGGAGAGCCGTTTCATGCCGGCTGAAGGAGGGCTGTCATTTTGCGGGGATCCACAGGTGGCGTCTCGGCACAGAGCAGGCGAGCCGGGGGCCCTGTGGGGCAGAGCAGCGGGGCTGGGCCGGGAGCCCCTGCTCGGGCGTCGATGCCGCCCTCGGGCACCGCCCCTGCCCTGGGCACCTCAAATGCCCCCCATCTGCAAGGCTAAGCCGTGGCCGGCCCCAAAGGGCGCGTGCGAGGGGCAGAGCCGAGCGGGGCGGCTCCAGGTGGCCGGCGGGTCACTGCGGCTCTGCCCTGCCGCAGCGAGGCGTCGATAATGAACAGCAGTGCAGCTAATTAGACCGGCGCGAGCGGCGAGGAGGCGTCATCGCCGATCCAGAGTGCCTTCGCCTGCGAGAGCAGGGCTGCTTGTGATTGTCTTCCAGCGAAAGGGGGGCGCGTCCGTGGAATAGTTCAGGGGAGGCAGCAAGGGATCTGCTCCGCGCGCCTGCGGGCCACCGTGAGGCAGCGCCGGGCACGTTCCTCGCATTTGGGGTCGGAGCGGAGCAGCCGCGTTCCGCTTCTTCCAAAAGCGGCTCTTCCCGCTGATCCCGGCTCGCCTCGTGTTCGGCCCCTGGAATGATTTTATGATTGCGGCGGTTTGGAAACCGAGAGGATCCGGGGAGGGGCGGCGCGCGGGGGACACGTGGCAGTGGTGGGGAAGTCATTAATGGGCTTGCGAAGGCTTTGGAGGGAGAGTTCGCACCCGCGGAAGGGAGCGATAAACCCGCCCGGCACTGCGGCGTGCCACGCTCTGATTCCGGCAGCCGCGCCTGCCTCGCCGCGCCGTGTGAGCTCCCCGTCTCCCCGTTAGTCTGGCGGATTAATTGGCCACGCTCAGAGATGCCTGGATCAACCAAACATATTTAAATCAGACACACTGCCTGATTTGCATCCCACGGAGTCGGGAGCAGCCAGCGAATAAACACCAGCTGTTTGAAGTTGGAGGCCGCGCGCCGGGAAGGCAGGGGTGCTCCGCGGCCCCCTTCCTGGGAGAGCCACGTGCCGGGCCGGCTCCCGGGCGGCCCCGCCACTGGCCGAGCCCCTGTGACGTCAGGGAAGGCCCTCGCCGCCGCCTGCACACCCCCTGGGCGGGCCGGCTGGCTTCTGCAGGGTGGGCGCCTCATTCAGCCCCACGCTGGTTCCCTGGGGGCGGACCCATTTGGGGAGGAGGGGCCAGCTGGGGAAGCGGCGCCGCATGAGCGGCCCCACTGCCCCCCCCCGCCCCACTGGCCCTCCAGCGAAGAGGGGCAGCCTGCCGAAGGAGGCAGGGCTTTGTGAAGGGAAGCGGCTGCAGCCGCTTTCATCCGGGGCTTGAACCGCAGGCTGCAAAATGGCGCAGCCGGGCCCCCCACCTGGCCAGGCCCCCTTTCTGCTGACTGCCCAGCATGGGGGGCAGTTGCCGGCCTTAGTGCTGGTCCCCCCTCTGGAGCAGCTGTGTTTCCTGCAAGAACATTTGGTCAACATCTGCTGGGTTTCCGCATCCCTGTTTCAGCAGAACAGTTCCCGGTCCCCGGTATTTGAGGGGTGGGGCGATGCAAAATAGCCCGCAGGGTTGTCTGGAACTCGCCGTATTTGTTGCGTGGACAGTGGGGAAGGAGCACAGCTACGCTGGCCCCCAGCAATTAGGGCTGATCTTTCCAGCGCCATCCGGGTGGCAAACGAAGCCCATCGTTGAACTCTGCGTTGTGTGAAGATGGCACCCTGAATTCCCCGCCCGTCGGCTCCTTGGGAGGACTGAGGGGCATGGGAATTGTAATCTGCACACCTGGCCGCCCACAGGCCGGGCAACCTGACCGCCGCCAGCAAGGCCGTCGCAAGGAATCCCACTCTGGCTGAGGCCTGAGCGCTCCACAACTTGTTACACGGCTGAGAAGCCACCTCCGGCTAGCGGCTCGTGGCGCATACAGTCCTGCTCAGCTCGGGGAAGCTCAAGGCCGTGGCTCGCTTTATGGGGCCAATCCTTCTCGCTCTGGGTCCCCTGCAGCCGGTGCAAGGGGTGCAGGCGCGTGCCACATTCCTGTTTGCTTTGGGCCCAGCCACTGCAGCGTCAGACAGGTGCGCATCCCTCGAAAGACGGGCCACTCGGATGCGGTGGCGCAACACGGCTCTGTGCCCATGCGCACCACGGCCTCTCACTCCCGATCCCCCCGCCCTTTGCGTGGAATCCCAAGCCCGGCAAGAGCTGCAGGAACGCCGAGTGGACGTCTCACTTTGCCACGGAGCTCCACCCCGGCCTTGCCCTTAGCCGCGGCCCGTGTCTTGGCCTTCCCGCCCCGGAGCAGCTTCCCACCTCGCCCTGCCTTCCTCCTCCTTGCAATAACACAATTACTTAGCCTTCTGAGGAGCTGTCAGTGTTGGTAAACTCCAGC
This sequence comes from Varanus salvator macromaculatus, assembly GCA_023646645.1. Taxonomy (NCBI): domain Eukaryota; kingdom Metazoa; phylum Chordata; class Lepidosauria; order Squamata; family Varanidae; genus Varanus; species Varanus salvator. The sequence continues at coordinate 12,853,460 of JAIXND010000800.1, read as the reverse complement.
TGCTAAGCTGCATTACACAGATCTCTCCTTAAAACCTTCTGCAGTTTATTAATAGTTTATTGATCCCAAAGCCCCGTCGACGGTGGAAAAGAAGCGCTGCTCCGTCCCGCTGCCATCAGTGCTGGTTATCTGAATACTGCCTACTAACCAGACAGTCAATCGATGGCACTCAATTCCCAGGGAAAAATGCTCTCCTGCCCTGCTTAATCCACTTAAAGGAGAGGCAGCCCTGCAGGGAGCAGGGAGCAAAGCGTGCCCGGTACAGTCCAGCCAAGCTGGCCGCTCACGTCAGCAAGCGTGACCCCACAAACTTGGGGCACGGGGCCCCCCACTGGGGTGCGGCTGTGGGAACACCCCACATCTCCCAAAAAGTGCAAAATCGAGCAGACAGAAAGTTTTCCAGCTCCGCGTCCCCAGAACGGCCTTGCCTTGCCTGGCCTGTTTCCTTTCTTGTTGCTATCGCAGTTTAAAATGTACATTCATTCCCGTCCTGAGCCTGCTCGATTTCCTTGAGAGCCTTTCGCGAGGGAGGGCCACTTCCAGGGTTCAAGCAGAGCGACCAGCAGCGGCTTCACGGGAAGTCGTGCCTTGCTGGCATGCTCTCTGCAGCCGCGAACTCGTCGGGGTGTCTTCTGTGCCCCCGATTCTCGGCAAAGGGCAATGCTGGAACCTTTTACTGGGCATCTCTATTGGGACTGTAAAGGCTCATTTATAGCCAATTGCGGCAATAAAAGGTTTGATTGAGACTCCTCTTCGTCAAAAGCTCGTTTAAAAGTTAGCAAAATGAAAGCCATGCTGATTTTCCTTCAGCAGGACTTGTCCTTCTACCCGTTTGGCAATTTTACCTTTAGTAGTGCTTCCCGCGAGTTTTCCCAGAGCACATGTTGAACTGTCCAGTCCCCAGTTCTCTGGATTCCCTCTTTGGCAAGTGTCTGCTTAAAGGTAAATGTAAAGGTAAAGGTAAAGGTTTCCCCTTGACGTTACGTCCAGTCATGCCTGACTCCAGGGGGCGGTGCTCATCTCCGTTTCCTGGCCGAGGGAGCCAGCGTTTGTCCGCAGACAGTCTCTGTGGTCGTGTGGCCGGCATGACTAAACACCGAGGTGCACAGAACGCTGTTACCTGCCCACCGAAGTGGCACCTTTTTATCTACTTGCATTTGCAGGCTTTCGAACTGCAAGGTTGGCAGGAGCTGGGACGGCGCACGGGAGCTCGCCCCGTGTGCAGATTCGAACCGGCGACCTTTCGATCAACCAGCCCAGCAGCACGGCGGTTTGAACCACTGCGCCACCTGCAGTCCCTAGTGTCTGCTTACGGGTGCATTAAATCCGATATGCCTGCAGTCTCTCCGAGGAATACCAAGGCCCTGCGTGGGTGGACAGATGACCCATCATGGGAATTTCCAACCCCCATCTAAGGAAATGGTTTTGTGCTCCCAGCTAGTTCTGAAAATCTATCGGGGACGGTGCAGGTTTGGGATCAAGGTCCTAGTCCTCCTCCCACCCCCAAACCGAACCTCTCCTAATCCTTCTCGACTTTCTTGGCACACCGTCCATCTCCTTTGCCCGTTCCCAGTCCGTGCCAAGGTGCTTTCTGAGTGAAGGAAGCCGCCTGCTTCTGCTCTTCGGGGGTCGTGCTTTATAAGGAGCCCTTGGCTGGGTGTAATTGGAGTCCTGTGCTCACCCTTCCCCACCTCAGCTCCCTGGGGTGCCGGTTTCCTTTGATTAACTCGCAGCATCAAGGCCCACCAAGCCGGCGCCATCAATCTGCCCTTTTGCTGCCGAGGCGCCTTCATCATTGCTCTCCGCGGAGACTCATTTTTTAGTTCCCGTTCCAAATTGGACTCCACAATGTGGTCGGGCCACTTTGATTTTCTGTTGCCTTTCCCCCGGTGGCCTCCCCCGCGCGCTCTCCCTTCCCCTGTTCTTAAACCTGTTTTTAATTTAAAGCTATGTCACTTGATGAATTTAATACCGGAGCAGAGAAATGTCAGGACCAAACGCCAGGTGAAGAGAGATCAATGCGGCCCGTTGCTTAACCCACACCGCCAACTTTCAGAGACTTCTCTCCCAAGCGAGGCTTCGCCCTGCCCCTCTCCTTCTCCTCTCCCGCCCTCTGCTTCTGCTCAGAGGCTTCAGATGGTTCTCTTCTGGAAGATCGCGGCAGGACGTGCAGGCAGCTCAGTGGGAGAGTGTGTCTGTTTCTGGCATGCGTGTGATCTAGCGAGGGGCCTTAGCTCGGTGGGGAGCCCTGCTTGGCTTCAGGATCCCAGGATGGGGCTCCTCCCTCCCCAGGTAGGGCAGGAAGACCCCCGGGAGGGGCTGGAACCCCTCAAAGCTGCCCCCGGGGCGGTTTAGAGGCACCAGGGAGAACGGGACAGTGCCTTTCTCACAGCCTTCGAGGTCAGGCTGCCCCGGTTCTGCTTTTTAACCCTTTGGGTCTCGAAAGCTTGGCTTGTGCGGAAACTGGTGCTCCTGGTTGTTTGTGTCACTGCACAGTGGACTGAGTCCGAGGGCAAACGCGGATGGTGGCCGCGGAGTCCGAGGAACCGACAGGAGCCGCCACGGGAGCGGGGGATTTGCACGGTATTTACACGCCACGGTCTCTCTCCCTGTCATATGTCCAGGCTCCCCGAAGTCCGGATTTCAGACAACGGCCCCTATGAGTGCCACGTGGGTATTTACGACAGAGCGACCCGGGAGAAGGTGGTGCTGGCGTCCGGAAACATCTTCCTCAACGTGATGTGTAAGTGCTCGCGCGAAGACCCCCTCCAGCACGGGCCGGGGGGCGTTTCAGGCCGTGGGGATGGGCTCAAAGGCCTGCCGCTGGTGGCTCTGCCCCACGCCGTGCTCGGGGCAACCGGGGCTCAAGGCACTCTCCTTGCTCGTGGTGCAGACGTGGGCACAGGCGGTGCAGGACGGTGGGAGCGGCCACGGCTGCCCAGCCCGGCTGCCCCTCGTTCTCACGGTCCAGGCTGGAGGCGGGAGGTGGCCGCCGTCGTTGCTGCCGGTGTCGGGCGTGCGCCGTGCCAGGGCCAGCCGTGGCGTGGAGCAGATGTTGCGATTTACATTTACGGAGCCGCCGCATGGCCGCGGAGACGCCCGCGCTTGGCAAATGAGCTCCCCTGTAGTGGGCAGGGCGCTGCCGCATTTCCTGCCCTTGGCAGCATCCCGGGGATTTCCGGAAGGGACCCGGTGCGGCAGCCTCGCCCCGCCCGCCGGTCCGGCAGCCGCTGGGGCTCACAAGACGGCAGCCGCAGCTTCCTGCCTCAGGCTGCCCCTGACCTGGGCCGGCTGGATCGACCCAAGCCGGCCACTGGCACTCCTGGGCGGACGGGTGTCGGTGGGAGGCCTCCTGCCCCCATGGGGCCCTGCTCAGCCAGCCGCAGCCTTCCTGCCCCGGCCGTTCCTGCCTCGGGTTGCCCTCTGCTCCGGGCTTTTGGCTCGCTGTACATTTGGACCAGAACGAGCCACCTGAAATGTGATATAGAACCGATCCAAATTAGCAGAGGCACGACAGAGCCGTACGGCTACAGGCCCCGGCGAACAGGGATCTCCACGAGGCGCCGAAAGCTTGCCAGTTTCCTCCTGCAGGGCCACACTGGAGCGGCCGTGCCAGAGGCCGGGTGCCAGCACTGGCCGGGCCCTGCGCTTGTGCCAGGAACCTGACGACAGATTGTCAGTCAAGGAGCGGTGAACTAGCCCTGCCTGGAGGCCCCCGGGGTTGCTGCGCTGGGGTTCACCGGCCCTTGGCTCCTAGCCGGGGCTGTTCCCAGCCATGCGCCTTGTGGGGGGCGGGGCGAGGCGCTTTGGGTGGGTGAGGAGGAGCCGGTGGCCGTGGGTCCCATCGCCCTCCAGCCTCTTCCCGACGTGGACCGCTGCCCAGCCCCAGCTTCCAGATCCGCATTCAGAGCTTTCCGCCACGTCTTCTGCTGCTCGGGTGACCCATCTCACCTTCACTGGCTCTTGGAGAAAAGCCTGTTAAAATGCACAGCGGTCTCCATGGCAACCGCCTACTGGCCCGAGCCATGTTTCCTTTTCCTTCCCATCGTCCCCCGGACCCTCGTTGTTCTCTTCCTCGCCACCGTGGCAGCAAATTCCGCTCGGCGCTGGCCGTCCTCGGTGAGGTGGTGCCGGTGCCCCTTCCGTCCGGGTCCGTGGCTGAAGGATGCTTTTCCCGTGGAGCCGGCCCAAGTGTGGGTGCAGCAAATGCCCGCCCAGGACACCCCCAAAGCAGGGGCCCCATCGCCACCTCCAGCGCCCACGCCCCGGCTTTGCCGGCCTGCTTTCTGATGGGGGCACACTTGGGCGCTTGCCCGGGCCCTGGAGTGGAGCGGGGCCTGTCCCGGCTTTGCGGCCCTTTCTGCTTTGCAGGGAGCGTCCAGGAAGACCCCGTGAAAGGGGTCACTCTGCCCTCACCCTACGGCCCTCTGGAGACCTCGGCCTTCGCGGGTGCAGCCCCTTTCGGAGCAGCTGCAAACACTGGTGCACGCTTCGGCCACGGACACCCTCGAGCAGACCGAAATCAAGAAATGCGTTTATTTATGTATATATTTATTTGACAGATTTCTATGCCGCCCCCTTGCCAACTAGCCTCGGCTTGTTTTAAAGCAAGATCCTCTTGCGATGCTGTATCCTTGGGGGGCCCCTTAGCAAGCATGCCAACGCACGGGAGTCTTGGGCTCTTAGTCCTGGGGCTTCGCTGGGGACAGGCCGGCAGCCACAATTTCAGCAAGACGAAACCAAACAAAACCAGAAGCAGAAAAAAGGAAAGAAAAGGCGATTTCGCTCCATTTGCATCCTGCAGTTTTCCTCTTGGCAAGAGCCCAAGATGGCTTGTGCGGTCTTTCTCCTCCTCCCAGCTTGACCTTCACAACAACCCTGCGAGGTAGCGTAGGCTGAGCATGAGTGGCTGGCCCCCAAGACACCTGATTTAATGGCCAAGGGAGCGGGGACTAGAACGCAGATCCCCAGACTCGAATCCCCGCAAGGCACCAGTTCTCAGTAAAATAAAGGGTAATGATGTAGATTTGAATCGATCAGATTTAATTAATAGATGTGACGTGTGTCGAAGTGTGTGCGTATAACTTCCTAGAAAAAAAATTAATCATCAGCACAGGCAGCCCAAATACCCAGGCTCCTGCTTGACACAATCGGCTGTTAATTAGTTATTAGTTTATCTGCCCCCGTCCAGAGCATTTCGTGTCACAAGCGATAAAAGGAGCACGCGAGCGAGTGAGCGAGCGAGCAAGGTGCTTGTTGCTGCTCTTAAGATTAGCTCATTCAGTGCAACTTTCTTGGGCCAGGATACGCCGCCTCGGAGGCATTCAAAATAAGCGGGATCGGTGGGGCGACGAGGCTGTGGAAGATGGGCCCTGTGGGCTTTTGCGCCGCCTGCATTGCACCCCGATGCAGCAGCAGCCGCCGACTTGTGGGCGACGCTGCCAAGCACACGTCCTGCAGCTGGAGGTCTTCCCACCCCTCTGCTGATAACTTGCTCTTCTCTATAGATCGGAGGTACGGGTGGTCCAGGAACCGTTCCGTCTCCGTTCCCCGTATGGCCGGCTGCTTTCATCCCATCATCTCTCCATTCACTGGCAGGATTGAATTTTGCCAGATCCATTTATAAGCAAATTTGCAAATTCCTGAATATGTGCAACCCTCCGCAGCCTCGGTAAAGCCTTGAGAAATGCATATTTCCACCTTTTAGCCTGAGTGGAAAACTCGCATTTTTGGACAGTGGGGCTTTGATACCTTTCCATGACTACATTAGCATAACATTACAGAATATTTTTAAAGCCGGCATCGGTGGGGCATGACCAGTGGCTGATTCCTGCAGCTCCCGAGGTGTGTGTGTGTGCGCATAGCATTTTGGGCAAGAGATGCCCAAGGAGGCGGGATTTGGACCCTCTGAGAGGACCGGGTCACACGAAGGCTGCTTGATGTCGATTCTGCAGGGCCAGGGGCCGGCAGCGGGAAGGAGAGGCCGGCTGGGTGCAGGGCTGCGCTCAGAGGAAGTGGAACGTGTGCCCGAAGCCGGGCTGGTCGCTGGGTGCTGGCGTGCCCGCCAGGCCTTCGGAGTGGCCTTCCGGGGCCTCTCGCAGGCACCGCCGGAGGTCGCGGCTGCCCCGCGGGCGTCCGTCGTCCTCCGCAGAGCAGGCCGAACGTACCGCTGGGCCTTCAAGCAGAGAAGGGGTCATGGGGAAGCAGCTGTCCCCGCGCTTCCCTGCCACGAGCACAGTCCGCTTGCGAGAGCTGCGGCATCGTGCTCGGCGCTGGGGCGAAAATGGTTTGCCCTTTCTGTGCAGAGCGAGGCCGAGAAGTTGCCCGCAGCCTCTGAGCTTGCAAGTGTGGCCGGATTCTCGGAGAGGCCTCTGCCGATTTTGCAGTGAGGGGCGGCCAGGTTCCGGCGAGGGGTGCCGGTCACCTCGCAGTGGGAGAGGAAGGCGTGTCTGCAGAACTCGGTCGTGGCTGCCGGGGCACATGGTTTGGAGGGGAAGCGTCCAGCGGGGACAGGCGGAGGCACGTGGCCAGGCTGCGAGATCTGCACCCGGTCGGAGGTGGCGCCAGCCAGCCGCCAGGGCTCCCCGCTCGCCTTCAGCACCTTCCCCAGCCGGGCCAGGAGCTGCTGGCGGCATCACAGCGTGGGCCATAGGGCAGAACCTGCGCTCCTTTCCCGGGAAAGTTTCCCTCTTGGGGCAGAGAAGGAGGCTGGGCTGCTCCCGTTCCCGTTTTACAGCGGCCGCCTGTCCCCAGCGCGGTCCAGAGTGGGTCAGGCTCGTGCAAAGCGGAGCCCCAGACCGGGAGGTGCCCGATGCGGCTCACGTGCAGCTCAGCTCGCAGGGCGAGGCGGGAACAGAGAGAGGCGGCAGGCCGTAATTCAGTGCGGAAGGCGCGCGCACGGAGGTGCTTGTGCCACAAATCAGGAAACGGCCTTCCCTGGGGCCCGCGAGGGCGTGTGCCTTCGCAGCCCTTTCCTCTTCCTCCAGAGTGTCTTCTTCCCTCTCGTCTCAATTGCCCTCCGGTTTTAAAGTGAGGCCAGTGACCCGCCTCCCCCCGCCCGCCCCCAAATAAGATTTTGCGAGCTGTGGCAGCTGGAAAAGAATAATTCATTTCCTAATAGAAAAGCCAGGCATGGACTGAAGGATGTAATTAACTGAGGCGCTCCTGGGAGAGACCTTCCATCTCCAAGTGCCCTCATAAATAGAGGGAGCCCGTCTGAAGGGGCCGTTAAAGTCCCGCCGTTAAGCCCTCGGCGTGTCCTTCCTGTGCTTCAGCCTCCCTTTGACTTTGGAAGAAGCAGGGAAGAAGCCACGGGTGGCGAAGGGCCCGGCTCTGGCCAGAGCGAGATCCGGAACCGCTTGGGGCACCCCCTTGCTTTTGAAGTCGCGCAAAGTTTGCACATGTGTGAACGGCGGGAGCGGGGCCAGCAGCAACATGACGGGGCCCTTTCAAACTGCACCCCAGCCTGAATGTTGCAGCCGAGTTGCCGGTTCAAGAACTCCACTGCTCTTTCCGTTTCTTCCGTCCGATGCTTCCGGTTCAAACATTCCATTTCAAATTCAGCTCTTCCCAAACTTCGGGAATGATTTTTTTTCTTTAGTAAAATTGCTAGCTGGAAATAAGTCGCCACGTTCTCCCAGATTCACATTCTGTGCACACAGCTGTACTTGGTGTATCTCTATGTTTGGGGAAGACTTAGCAAATTTTTGAACGCTCTTCCGGCCTCTGTGCGTTCGTGTGGACATTTTTGGACTGGAGCGCTCCATTCCAAAATTTAGAGAAGCATTTGCAAGGATAATTGAGCTCTGGTTGCAACAGAAATGCAAACTCGTCTGTTAATATGCGAGTGGAACAGATCCCCCGCCCCCAAATTCTGTTCTCTGGTTCTCTCTTAATTCCGCTGATGTTTAAGTGTAAAAATGGCAAAGTCTCTCCCAGTTGATACCAAGGAAATATTGTACATTTGGAGCTCATAAAGGAAACGAACGCTTCGTTTAGTCAAGCGGTGGGCACGGGGTTTTCGGCTGCAGAGGAGGTCATTGCGACAGACTCTGCTCTCGACTTCCGAAAATGCTCCGTGGGTGATTTTATGACTGCTAATAACATTTGTGGCTATGGAAGCTTGGACATTAAGTCCAATCAAATCTTATGCTCCAGGGCATAAAACCATCACCCACCGGGAGCTCCCCACTCCGTCCTCCCCTTCTCCACGCAACGCCGGCCTGTTGCACTTAATGCGCCGCAGTTTTAATTTGCCTTCCTCCGCTGCGCCAGGCCCCTTCCTGCAGGGATGCTGCGCTCGGCCCTGGGAGGCCTGGCGGCGTCTTGATTAAGCTGGGCTCCTCGACCCGCGGCAGGGCCGGACCGCCCCTTCCTGGCCGCGCGGAGGGAAGGCTCCACACTGGCCAAAGCTGGCGCATTTTCCAGATGCGAGCGTGAGGATTTGGAAGCGTGTTTGGAGGACGCACACGCCTTGCGTTCTGTGCCGTCCAGGGCTGCAAACGGGGCATTTTGCAGAGACTGCATGCAAAAGGACACGCGGTTTCTCCAGCCCCCCGTGTTTTGGGCCAGCTCATCCCGGAAGGGTCAGTTCGGGCCCATTTGCGTGAGACAAGGCCTGTTTCCGGTGGAGGGGGAGCTTCTAACTGTCATTGGCATGGCTCCTGCAATTTGGGACTCTCCTGGAGCTTGTGGGCATCTACTGGAGCCAGAAGACAACCGAACCTCCCAGCGGAAGTGCGTGAGCAGAATATGCGTACAGCACCCTCCCACCCATGTTCCCCAGCCACTGGTGCACATGGGCACACCACCCCGATCAGGGAGCACCTGTCCAGCAGGGCCACTGTGGTGGACAGCTGCCTCCTCCCTGGATCGGGGCCAGTCCCCCTTCAACACCACCCAAATTGGTGGCTGGCGGAACGTCTTGTGGAGGCGAAGTCCACGGCTGAGCTCCGCTCGGTGTGAGGAAGGGGCCTCCTCGGATCTGTCCCACATCTCCCTCCGTGATCTCAGGGGCAGCATCCAATTCCGGGGATGCCAGAGCATGGGGAACCCTCTCGCGTTGCCGTCTCCCTGTGAACGCCTGAGGAGCATCCCTTTCCCACCAAAGCGAAAGGTGTCTCTTTGGGATCCGCGCCACAGATTCCACATGTGTCTTATCTCCGTCAAAAAAAGAAAAAAGCGAGAAGAAAAAAGGGAAGACGGGTAAGCCGATCAGCTTATCCTCGCAAACGCCTGTGATTTCGGCGCCGAAGACTGCTCTTGAAGAACTCGCGCGTGCCCTACAGAGTCCTCGTGCGAGATTCTGGCTGAGATGAGCGCACGATGGAGCTGAGCTGTGCAGAGATTCTGAAACAGGCGACGTTGTCGAGAAGACAATCAGCGGCCAAAAATGCAGGATTTTGAAGCTGTCTCTGAACTTTCCAGTGGAAGCCTCTCCCCGCCCCACAGACGCAGAGGATGTCCCAGCGGCTGAGCGCCGGACTAGGAGGCATCCGTGGCTTGTTGACGGGCAGAATTCGGCCTTGTGGGATCGTCCTTTCTCTTCTGCTAGGACTCCGCAGCCCCCCAGCGGGAGCCCGGTGCTGCGGCACTCTGAGCCGCCTGCCCTTGGCCAACGGCCCTGGGACCGTTCATCAGGGCGGCCTTTTGCCTCCGGCTGTTTCTGGAGCAGGGATTCCAACGCCGCTTAGCAAGCTCGGCCTGCAGCTGCCCACTTCAACCAGCTGAAGATATTTGTGTGTGTGCGATGGTTTCTTTATTCATTCCTGTCAAGCATTTTCGTCTCACTCCTTGCCCAGGAGGGTTCTCCGGACGGCTTGCGGCTGCTCAGCGGAGCAAGTGGAACAAGGCCGAGGAGCTGGGCGGCGTCGGGTGGGAGTGTCGGGCCAGGACTCAGGAGATCCAGATGCCGGTCCCTGCTTGGCCGTGAGTCTGGCCAGCCCCTGACTCCCAGCGCACCTACCTTGCAGAGTCTCTACCGGGAACAACGGAGAGGAGCAGGGCCCCGTGAGGCGCTTTGCATTCCCCGCTAGAGAGAAAATGGCAGGATACAAATATGCAAAAGGTGTGTTTGGAAGTGGGTTGCACCTGCGACCTTCCGCTTGCAACCCTCCCGCCTCCCTGCCGGAACTCGGCCTCAACCCGTGTCTTGAGCAGCCTTGGTCCGGTCACCAGGGTGTTCCTTCCAACTTTCCCGGCCACGTTCATCGGCGCGAGGAGACAGGGGAAACGAGCGTATGGGGAAGATGCTGTGTTAAAATTGGCGGTGGACGATAGGCGGGATGGGTGAGCGAAATCTCCACCCGAGACAGGACCGGCTTTTCCTGCCTGCTGACGTTCTCCCTCCCCCTCCCCCCCTTGGGTTGCTGCTGCGGGTGAAACCTTCCCACGGCATAATCACATTCTGACACCTCCTGGGCCAGGCACGGATGGTTTACGCCTCCCCCCTCGGCGGCGTCTAAATTTAGCCATCTCGGCATTAGGCAAAGTTTCCTTCCTCCAGACGGCACCTTTAATTGGCCATGATGTGTGACTTCACGGTCCAGGGCGCTTGAGGGATGAAATAAGGGAGAGGCGAAGGTTACCGGCATGATGGCGGGAGTGGAGACGCCTCTGGGCAGAGGAGGGGGAGAAGGACGGCAGCCCCTCCCGGCCGACACGACACCTTGTCAGTCCCTTGCGCTCCGGGGTGCTCCTGGCCGACGAGGAGCTCAGCAGAACGGCCTCTCGCTCGTTAGTCTGCTTGGAATCCAGAATTTGGGGAAGACTGATCTTCTGTGGGTGGTGAAGGAAAGCTACGTGAGATGCCTCCGAGGATGGCCTGCTCTCCATGCTCCCAGAAACCATGTCTCAGTGCGATGGGGGAGAATCGGGGCCTGATCATAGAATCATGGAAGAGTCGAGTTGGAAGGGGCCAGAAGGCCATCCGGTCCACCCCCTGCTCTGGCAGGACACCAAGTCACACCACCCCACTCAGAGGGCTGCCCAGTTTCTCCTTGAATGCCTCCAGTGTGGGAGAGCCCCCCACCCCTCCAGGCAGCCGGTCCCGCTGTCGCGTTGCTCTGACAGTGAGGAAGCTCTTCCTGATGCCCGGCCTGAACCTGGGTTGTTGCAACTTGACTCGATTATTCCGTGTCCTGCACTCCGGCATCAGCAAGAAGAGACCTTGACCTTCCTCCTTGTGGCAGCTTCTGAGGGACTCATACGGGGATCTCATGTCCCCCCTCAGTCTTCTCTTCTCCAGGCTGAACATGCCCAGTTCTCCCAGTCTCTCCTCAGTGTTTCCAAACTCTGCATCATTTTCATTGCCCTCCGCGGGACCCTCTCTGATTTACCTGCGTCTTTCTTCAATCTTGGTGCCCAGAACTGGGCACGGGACTCCAGGTGAGGTCTGACTAGTGAGGAGTACAGAGGAACTCCTACTTCTTGTGACTTGGAAGTACGACTTCTCATTCCAGGCCTCAGTCTTGGGGGTGGCTGCAGTGCCCCCCAGCCCCGGGAGGCGGGAGAGCCCATGGCCCAGAGGGTGGGTTGCGGGCCCGTTCGCTTGAGCTCTCCAAGAAGAGGCAGGACAGCCGTCCATTGGTGCTGCCCCACCTCTAGTCTTCTCACAGAGAGGGGGCTGCAAGGGTCCCCCTCACCCCGATGTATCCATGACGGATCTGATATGTGCTCCCCGTTTCTCCCAAAGCAGAAATGCATAAAACATGACCCCGACCATGACGGGAACACAAATCTTCCAGAGGCCTGAGCAGTCGCTTCCCACCAAGCAACGGTTTTTCAAGCATCCATCCCGGCTTTTCCGCATCGGCATCCGCATCCCCCCTCGCCGTAACTCCCCCGCTCTCCCTTGATCTATCTCCGGCCCCCCTCCTCCAAACACCCTCCGGGATGATTTCTCTTCCTTTCCCGTCCAGTCCATCTTTCTTGCCGCCGTGACACAGATATACGGCCGCACATTTGGGGACTTGCTGCTCGTTTATGCAGAGGGAGGAGGAAATGAAGTATATTTTTGCAGTACTTTTGCAGAAGAGATACGATGCGACGGGCCCGCGCTCTTTGGGGCTGTGAGCCGCTCTGGAGCCTCTTAGGGGAGCCAGCGCGATCGCTCCGACTCTCTATGGATGCCGAGACGCCCCGGGAAGCACGCGGGCAGGCGTGCGAGGCGATATTCCGACGCAAGGATGACAGGGTCTGGGGACAAAGGGCGGACCCTTCCCGGCAAGCGGAGCCCCCTCCCGCATTCGAGCCAGTGGCGACACCTGCCCGGTGCCGAGCGCTTCGGGGCTGGTGGAGCCGGGAGGACTTGAAAGGCTTTCGAGCGCAAGGGCTGCTTGCCCTTCCGAAAAGGGGCCACTCGGGAGACCCCTGCAGGGAGTGGGCCAGGCGCTGTGCGGGCCTTGAGCCTGTGTTTTGGAGAGGAGCGTTCCCGTCCCTGCCCCTTGCTCGGGAAATCCTGCTGGGGTGCTGGCGGAGGGAGGGAAGGAAGGGAGTGCACAGACTGTCGCGCGGCATAAATCAGCCCGGCCGGGTAATTCCCGCGGAACAGCTGCGGCGCTCGCCAGCTGGGGCTCCCGCCCTGCCGCGCTGACCTGCTTTCGAGCGTACGCGCGGCGTTGGGGGCGCTCCCTCCCCGGCGCTGCCTGCTCCCCGCCAGGGTGGGCACCTGCTGCAGCCCCTCGCCCCGTGCGCCACACGGCCTGCCCCTGCTGGCCGGCCGTCTCCCGCTGCCCCTTTCCACACCCCCGCCCGCGTCTGGGCAGCGCGAGGGGCGGGCGAAGAGGCCGCTCACCCCGGGAAGAGGAGGCGCCTGTCTGGGGGCGCCCTGGTCAGTGGCCCCCGCCGGGGAGGGAGCCCTGGCAAGGGCCCGGCCGTGCCTCCCCTCGGTGCTGGCCCTGCCTTGCTTCCACCAGAAAGGCCACATCCTCAACCGGAGAGCTGCACTTCCGGCACTCCCTGGTCCGCCATTTGCATCCCGGCCTGGCAAGGGCTGCCCCACGGCTGCTGCCCTGTGGATCTGCTGGCCACAGGGCTTTGGTCGAACCCTCCTCCGCCCCACTGCAGGGGGGCTCCCAATTTTCACCTTTCACTCAACGATGCCCTGGGGGGTGGTCACACCTTTTCTGGGTCTTACTGGCCCCAATAGGTGGCAGAATCTGCCCCCCCCCAGACCTCGGCTCCCGCCCGGCCCGGCTTCCTAGTCTCTGGTCAAGTGGAGAACGTGCCCAATGGCAGGTCATGGCTCCCCCCGGACGCATCCCTGCATCCGCATTGTTCCAGGTAAGCAAAGGACGCTGGGAAAGCGCTTTGTACGCTCACTCAGGCACGTTTGGGGAGAAACAAGGTCTCTGCTGCCGGTTTGTCACTCTGTGAAAACCACTGTAAGGAATCTTTGCTTTCGCTTTCATAGAAGCATAGATCAGAGCAAGCCAGAAGGGGCCTCCCGGGCCATATAGTCTGACCCTGGCTCCAGCCGGCTCCACTCATAACATGCCTCCGACTTTGATGCCATCTTTCTTGTTCACCCCTTCCCGGGTAAGCCACTCTGTGAGCCCAAAAACAGCTCCTTTTGCTCTATGTTTGTCTCCGTCCACTAGGATTTTTTTTTTTTTTTTTTTGGTATTATTAAAAAAAAGCATTTGGGGATTTTGCAGTGAGAGGCCCCCGGGGACCAGTGGCCTCGCTGTGGAGCCAGCCCTGCGGACTTTGATTGATGCTCGCTTGCACCATGTACATTTCTGCGCTCATAAAAACGGTGCCAGTTCACGAGAAACTCTGCACTGGGCGCAGCTAAGAGGAGGAAGCAGGCCCGGCTCCGGGGCGAGCCGCCTGGGAACCCCTGCGAGGCTTTGACCCTCGCCTCCCCTTCTCGGGGGTTCGGCTTCTAGGATTGTGGGGCGGGACGCCTCGGGGCTGTGGAGGCCCCCCATCCGGTCCTGCCCCTCCTCAGGCTCCTCCCACCAAGGCAGGCCTCCCCTGGGCTGGTCCGCTCCCCACGTTTGCACCCCTCGGCCCACGCGGGGACCTCCCGGGGCAGCAGGGAGCTGAGCCGGGCCGCCTCCCGCTCGGGGGAGCCTCAGACCGAGCCCCAGGACCGGGCAGAGCCGAGTGCCAGCCACAAAGTTTGCAAGGTGACTTTGGGCCAGCCCCTGGTGCCCAGGCTGACCTACCTCACAGGGTTGTTGCGAGGGTGAAACAGAGAGGAAGCGAATCCGGTAAGCTGCCTTGGTTTCCTTGCAAGAGGGGAAAAAGTGGGATAGCAAAGATGTTTGATAGCACTTGGGCATCTCTGTAATGGTCGGACCTGCCTGTTTCCCCGCCAGCGCCTCCGATTTCCATCTCCGTGATCGCTGCCGACACGCCGGCCCCCTTCAGCCGCTACCAGGCGCAGAACTTCACCTTGGTCTGCATCGTCTCTGGTGGGAAGCCGGCTCCCATGGTAAGTCTCGCCCCGCCAGCCATCCACACCCCAGCTGTACCTCCCCTGGCCTGCGGAAGAGCCGACGAGCCCCAGCAAGCCCAGGGTAAAGCACGGTTTCGAAAAATGCCCAGAGACGCCCGATAGCTCAAGCTGCTTGCCGTGCAGCGAGGGAGAGCAACGCCATTCATTTCCTTCTGAGAGGCTGGTTGGGCCGGCCCCAGGGATGGGCAGGGCCTTCTCGGGGGCCACTCCCGGCCTGCGGAACTCCCTGCTGAAGGAGGCCGAGTCGGCTCCCTTTGGGATGGCCTTCCGCCGGCAGGCAAAGAGCACTTTATTCCTGACCTGTGAGGGGGGGGGGGTTGGCCTGAAAGTGACTCTCCTGCACTGGGTGCTGCATCTTTTAATTTTTATCCTGTGTCGTTCTGCTTTTTATTTGGGGGAGGCAGGTGGATCCTGGACCAGCAGTGCTCCTACCTGTGGCAGCTTTTATGTGAGGGGTGCGATTCAGTACCATGGACGGTTCCCATGTCGCTTAGGAGCTGCGTTGCCATGAAGTGGGACCGCCTCTGACATGCGCCCCCCCCTTTAAATACCTTTTGGTATATTGTATTATTGTGATCCATTTTGCGAGATATCTGGAGGGCTAATTTTTTTAAAGCATCTTTGAAAAATTTATATAAAACGCACACAAATTTCTCAATCTACCCAAATATAGAACAACAAGGATCATAAAAAGACTACTTATAGTAATAATTAGGCAGTGCAGTGCAACAGAGCCTCGCTCCCCCCGGACCCACAGATCCACGTTACTTAGTGTAGAATCAACTCCCTCTCTGTGAGTTTGACTTTTTTTTATTTATTTTACTCATTTACTGGCTTTCTGTACCGCTCAAAAGCGGAAGCTCTCTGGCCATTTCACACCAATTAAAAACATCATTTAAAGCATGATAAAATACAATATACTCATTTCAAGCACAGCAAAACAGATAATAATAAGCAGCAAATGAAGCCCAGCAGAGACGCGGAGCTTAAAAATGCAGGGAAAGAGGTGATGCGCAACGGGGGAAGCGGCGCCTCAGTCCTGCTCCCCGGAAAGGAGGAGCCGTGACCGCCCCGCTTCTCCTTCCCCAGGTGTATTTCAAGAGGGACGGCGAGCTGATTGAGGTGGTGCCGCTGATGGAGCCGCCGGTCAACCCCTCCGGGCTGCAAGACGGCCGGACCGCGCGGAACCTCTTCCACCGCGACCTGGACGACACCAAGCTGCAGAAGTCGCGCTCGCTGCTGGACGTGGAGGACCGGGGCGGGCGGCCCTTCACGGAGGACCCCCTGAGGAGCCTCACCCCGGACAGGGGGCTCTTGTTCAGCCCCGCCACGGAGGCCGTCCCCGAGACGGTGGTGAGCCGGGAGTTCCCCCGCTGGATCCAGAACGTGGAGCCCGTCTACTACTTCCACCACACCCACATCCCCATCAGCGACGGCACCGTGGAGGTGCGGGCCATGCTCATGTGGACGCTGAACCCTCAGATAGACAATGACGCCCTCTTCAGTTGCGAGGTCAAGCACCCGGCCCTCTCCATGCCCATGCAGTCCGAGGTCACGCTAGGTAAGGCGGGCGGGCGGGCGGGCTGGGCCCCGGGGCTCCTGGGCGGACCGAGAACGGGCCCCGGCGCAGCGGGGTCTGCGGGAGGACCCCCGTCGGTCGCCCTGAAGCTCAGCACGGGCTCGTCCGAACCTCGGGTGTGCATCCGTGCGGCAGCTGCCAAGAGCTCCGATTCCAGGCAGGCAAAGCAAACTCGGGGAGGCTCCGTCTTTGCGGAGGCAGCATGAGCCCGGGCACATCCTGATGCCCAGTCGGGCAAGGCGAGGCCAAGTCCAGTCTGGGGAGGCAAAACGGGGATGGAAAGCGCAGCCGAATTCCAGGAGCAGTCAGGCCAACAGCCACCCACAGAAAGTCCACGCGAAGGCCAGTCTCCAGGAAGGCAAGGAGGAGATTGAGTAGGGAGCCCCCTTTGGGACTGTGGGCACCCAGGCTCAAAGGTTTCCCAGGCTGGAAGCGGAGAGATGCCTGTGGACCTTGAGGGAAAACTTTCCTGACAGGATGGCAAGCACAGACCTCTTAAAGGAGCACGTGCCGTGCCTAACATCGGTTTCCTGGCCGGCCACTCCGTGCTACAGAGGAGAGGAAACGCGGGGCCCCATTCCTAGGAGGTCGCTGCAGAGCCTTGCTAGCCATCCCGCTCGGGCGGCTGGCCACCCTAGCTTGACTCGAAGCCACGGTGTGGGACCGCCCGCCACTGGCCCCGGAATCGCGCAGCCGTGGGGCCGCCATGTCCCCCCAGTGCTGACGCAGACCTGCGAGGCCATCGGGATACAGGCGGGCCCGGCAGCTGTTCCGAACCCTTCTTGCCCTGCCCTGAACGGCCTTGGGAAGACGAGGTGGGGCAGGGAGTGGCTTAGAGGAGGTTAATGTCAGGGGTGTGGGGGGGCAGCTAAGTGCCTCTCTCTCCACCCCCCCCCAACCCATTGATTCTCCTCTCAGCACATCTTCCAGGGCCCGTCCAAGCCATAGGTGTCTCGCGGATTATCTGGCCCCTGTCTGTCCATCATTAGTTCTTTAGCAGCATGGATTCTCGGTATGGTAATCGTGTTAGGAACAGAAGAAGGCTTGGGCCTGGGCCGGGCGTGGGGCCCTCTTGTCCGGCATGCTGTCCCCGCACTGGGGAGCCGACCCCGAAGTGCCACCGAACAGCCGCGAGGACGAGCGCGGACTGGCGATGTTCTTCTCCAGAGACTGGCCCCGTCTCCTTTGCACACCACCCTGTTGCTCTTGGCCCTCTTCCATCTTGCACAAGCAAGTTCCAGAGCTTCCCTGTGGGACTCGTTTAGTTGAACCAGGGGTTACAACTGGGGCTCGGGAGGTCCAGGGTCTGGTCCCCCACTGCCCGCTGTGGGATCTGGAGGAGGAACCCAAGCCAAGCCCCACCTCGCAGGGTTGTTTTGAGAAGAGAGCAGAGAGGTGGAGGTGTGTGGCAGCTGGCTTTCCTTGCTGGGGGAAGGAAGCAGGGAATAGATAATGAAAGAAAATCAAAATGCGTGCTTCTTCCGAAGCTGTTAAGATGGTCCGCAGAACCCACGTGGCTCAGAAGCCACAGCTCAGGCTCATCCGGTTTCTCGGAATGTCCTCCCACACCCGTCTTGTCCCCAAATCCACTTATTTAAATTCATTCAAAAACTTCGATACGCCACCATTTTCCTGGGAGCTCAGGAGAGCGAAGCGTGACAATCGCCCGCCGAACAATTAAAAAGAAAGCTTCCTTCCAGTTTGAAGTCAGCGCCCCTGAACTTTAACACACACAAAATGCAACAGCAGGTAATCAAGTGGCAACCGGCGTTGAAAGGTTTAAAACCATTCCAAGGACAAGGAGAGACTGAAATGGCATCTTTAAAATGACTGATGAAATCGTGACTTGCCACAAAGGAAGTTCATCTTCGCAGTTTCTGAAAGGTCACTGACGAAGAAGCCATTCCCGTGCGTTCGGATGCTCTTCCTTCCACCTTGAAGGCACCTGCCGTGACGTTCCAGAGACTCGCACCCCGATTTTGTGTGCTTTTCATGAAGGTGTTACGATGTGGGCGATAAGAGAGGAGCTTTCCCCCACCTGTTGTCCCCAAGGTGTGATGAATGGCAACTGGGGGGAAAGAGATGGGACTTATAGTCCAGGCAGAGGACACCCAGTTGGAGGATCGTTTCAGAGGTCTGCTCGGGGGCAGGCCGAGCTCGGCGAAGGCCCTTCCCAGGTGGGCACCTTCCAGAATGGCCCGTGTGCTTCTCCTTGGCCTCCCCCCGCGAGGTACGGGCAAGGCTGCCTCACACCCCAGCACCTTCTTTCTGGCAGGGGCCAGTCTCCCCTGGGCAGCAACGTGAGGTGGGCTGCCAGCTCACCTGGAGGCTTGACTTCTTTGCAACGTCTCACCCATCACCTGCCCCGGGCTTCTCCGGGGATGTGCCCATCAGCAAACTCTGAGCTCGCCAAAGCTCGCCAAACCCCAGCTCAGTGCTTGTTCCGCCTCGTGCCTCTACCAGATGGCCTTCTTGCTTTTCTGTGCTTTGCAAGACAGCCCATGCATGTTTGTGCCTCTTTTCTCAAACGGGCACATCGGCGGGCGTGTCTTCGGAGCATATGCTTTCTTCTCCCCTGGGTAAAAGCGCTTTGGCGTGCATTTTCCAAAAGCACACATGTTGGCCGGCACGTGCTTTTTGCAGAGGTGCATGTACTGTCAGGTTCTTTTCCTTGGTCCGCAAATCAAGTAACCGGCCCGGAAAGGCACAGACGCCGACCACAGATGGTGGCTGAGCCGGGGAGACGCGAGCCGAGGACGCCTGGATCAAGACCAAGCTGAAAGGAACTCCACGCTCGAGCCTCGCGGAGACTGGTTGCATCTCTGCGCCCGTGTGCCCGTTTCCGCAGGGACCCGGAAGGCCACCTTTGCAGCCATGCAGCCCGGGAACCCTCTGCAACGGATGTGCATCCTCTTGCCCTCCTTCCATCCTCCCCCCCCCCCCCCGCCAACAGCTCTGCCTGCTGGGCCATTTGCACCCGCAAGAAGTGGCGAGCATCCCTTCCAGAGGAGGGCTCCTCCTCTCCTGCTCCTTAATGGGCCGCTCTCCTTCTCTCCAGTCCGCCCTGCCCCAGGGGCGCAGTTTTGGCATGCAAGCACAGCTTCCTTCTCCCAGCATCCTTTTCTCCTCGCCGCGATTCGCGACCAGCATCTCGGCTAACGAGTCTTGGCAGGTTCCCCGCCGTGCCAGATGAGAGGACGTGGGGGATTTCTCCCGGTTCTCCTCCTTTCTGCAAAATGCTCATTTCCTCCGGCAAAGAGCCTGCAAAGCAGTCTTCCCGGATTTGCCCACCTCAGGGTAGGGCTTTCAGTAATTTTTATCGGGGTTGATCCTTCCCATAATGCCCTTGGAATGACCCTAGCGGCACTGGTAGGTTTTAAACCTGGTAATCGGGGGGATTTTGGCCCCTGTCCTTAATGAGCCAGTGGAATTTGGGCCCTGAATGACTCCAGAACAGAAGCCGCCTTGACTTCAAAGAATGGGAGTGGGGAATAGGAAGGGAATCTGGTTTGAGAAGCCCTTTGGGGCTGCCCCACACTCCTGGGTCAGGACGCAGTGCGTGTGGAATCAACCCCCCCCCCCATTTTGGCTTCAAGCCCCTTGTGCCAGTCACTTGACCCTGGGAGCTCTTGCCAGCCCTCAAGAAGGAAGGGAAAGCCAGTGAGGGGTGTCTAGGAGAAGGGGCCTGGCAGCAAGGGAGGGGCCACAGGCTTCACGGCCCTGCCCCACGGCATCCCCCCGGCCAGCCCTTCCTTGCACAGTGCTGTTTTCAGCCAGTTCCGGCTAAATTCCGGTCGGTCGACCTGCTTCCCATTTCCCTCTCTCCGCAACCCAGCCCAGCCCCAGCATGGCTGCGTGCTTCTCACTCAACCTGCCCGTGTTTCGGCTGCCGGTGCTGTATTCCGCTTGCCGTGTTCCAGCTCCCGGCCCTCGATCGCCTTTGCCACTCGCCTGGGATGAATCTCTGCTCGAATTAACATGCTTTCCTTTGGTTGCTTTCAGTTGCGGCCCGGCTCCTCGCCCAAGATGCCCCAGAGTTCATTGGGTTGCTCTAAATTGGGCTGGTCTAAATTTACCCAGAATTAACGAGCTTGGCCTTTGATCTACACCAGTGTATGTAGATGTTTCAGTCCATTTTCCCTGCACCTGTAAGGAACTGAAAATACCCTCAGACTACCTAGACTACTCAGCTCCCAAGGATAGGTGACTCAGTCAGTAGACATGGGTGAGTCAGCCAGTCGCAAGTTCTCCAGAGTTCTCCGAATTCCATCTCAGAGCTTGTTCCCAAAATGTTTTTGGCATGAAAAACCAGGCGTGTTTTTGTACGTATTTTCCCATTTGTATCCCTCGATCGGCCTCTCCTTGTTGCAATGTCTTCATTGCTCTCCCGTGAAGGAGGGACATTCTTGAAACGTGCTCCTTTTGGAACGTGCCCTGCTGGGGAACACTGCTAACTTTCTCCTCCGCAATTCACACCGCCAGCTTGGCATTCCGCAAACGACGACCGCATAGTGAATCGGAGGCCGTGTGTGGCTCAGAAGGTGCAAACTGGGTAAAACAGCTGACCAAAATGAAGTGAAAGTAATTTATTGCACCTCCTCGTGCGCCGTTTTCGCTTCCTCCTGAGGAGAATCAATTCATCAATCAATCCTTTGTGTTCCAACTGGGAAGACGCTTGTGGATTTTTGTACATCCCTGGCAACAACACTCGAAACGAAATCCTCGCTCGTCGGCACACGGAATTCAACGGACGCGAGCAGCAACTCCAGTTCTGCACTGACATGGTGGAATTCCCAGGCATCCAGCCCTGGACTTTAGGAACTGAGCACTCAAAGCCCTGGAGCTGGATGGATGAGCCCCGTGGGTCTGCTTTTATCTCCCATTCGGTTATTTCATTTTATGTTTAATGCGTTATTTCCTTTCCATTCCATTCAAGAAGGAGCAGTTACTGTTCCTGGTCAGGGCCTGCTTTGAGACGGACTTGGGCGAACTCCATTGAGCTTCCGTATCCTCTGGAATCCCCCAGATCCAAGCTGATTGGAGGGGCATCCAGGATGGGTCAACGGAAGGGGGTCCTCGCTCACCCCGTGCCTGGACGAAGGAATTTTCCCTCACAAGCCACAGCGAGGACTGCAAGTTTGGATGGCTTTAAAAGGAACTTGGACCAGTCCGGGGAGGCAGTGGCTACTAGTCCAAAGGCCATGTGTCCCCTTCAGTATCAGAGACCAGTGGCTGGGGAGCATGGGTAGGCGGCCCCGCTCGGGGGTCTCTCTCGGTGGCTAGTGGGCCTCTGTGTGAGCAGAACGCTGGACAAGACCGACCTCGACCTCCTGCTGACATTGCTCATGTGTGAACAGGACCTTGCTGGGGCGAAGCGCTTTTGGAAGGGGGGGCTGGCACCCCCCACACCCCAAGTGCAGCCTGTGTGTGGGAGGCATGGGCGGAAACGGCTGTCGGGCCAGGATGGGGGACCGTCCCGACGCCCTGGGGATCTGCTTCTGCGGCACCCTCCGTGGGGATCCATCGGGGGTCCGAGTCCCTCTCCAGCCTGGGCGATGCCCGTGCGCCCGCCCGCCCAAACCTCCCGTCAGAGGAGCCTGTAATCGCGCACGAGAAGCCCCTCGGCCCGCGTGGCGAGATCCTGCGCTCGCCCATCCCACCTCTTGTGCTGTGGGAGATTAGCCAGCGCTCTCCACGGAGCTAATCCCGGGAAGGGGTCCGATCAAACACTCCATTGAGTCGCATCCCCGCGATGCGCTTCTCTCCCTGTCAGACCCGGCATTTACATATTCAAGACAAAATAGCTTTTATGTTAATCCCCAGCGGAAAAGCTCCCTTCAGCTGAGGGGAGACATAAATCTTACACAGCCCGGATAATGGAACGCAGTCAAAGAGGCCCTGCGCTCGCGGCTGGCAGACTGGAGCCTTCAGATGGGTGTTCAGCCGGCTCCTCTCACGGCGATGGCGGGCCGGCCCAGCCGCGGGTGTGTGGCTTTTTCCCTCCTTCGAACGCCTTGGCTAATGCAGAGTTTGCCCGGTGCCTGCGGATGCTCGGGTGGGGTGCAGAGCAGCCCATAATGTCCTTGTCCCACTCGCTCATGGGTTTGCCAGGCAATATGGGCTGGAAGTCCCATCATCCAGGTCATTGGCCACGTTGGCGTGGACACTGGTGTCGGGGTGCAATGACATGTAAGGGAAACAAGGTGGGCCGCTTGCGGGGAACTGGTGGGACTCGATCCGGGGTATGGTCGTTCCGCTTGCGCAAGTCTGCATTACCGCTGGAACGCTTCAGTGCGTCTGCACGGTGAACCCTTGCGTAAATCTCCTTTTTGATTCTCCTGCAAGGGTGGAGAACCTTCGTGGCCGGGAAAACCTCGTCCTTTGTGGGCTCTGCAGTTCAGATACCCAGAAATCCCATGGAATCTCATTTAGGCTTCCTGAGCAGGCAGATGGCCCAGAAAGTCCACATGGGGCGGGACGGGACGGGACGGGAAGCGGCAGGCTGGGCTGGCTTGGCGTGGCCCACGCCTTCCATCGGCTGCCCGGGGGCACCAAGAGGGGGGCCCAGAGTGGAGACCTGGTGCGTCTCCCCACACAAAAGACGCAGGACACACACCTTGTGCCACCACTGCCCCAAAAGGAAGTCACTGAACCCCCCCCCCACAGAAGCGGAGGGAACTTTGCTCCTTCGTTGCCAAGGCAACCCCCCCCCCAGTCGGCGCGGGCCGACCGACCCCATGTTGTCCTTCTTCCGCCTCGTGGAAGTCATCAAGGCCGGCACGGGGGGCTCCTTGTGTCTCACGCCCCGTGAAAGCCGTGGGTGACTTTTTGGTGGGGAAACGGGGGCGGGGGGGTGAGCTCCACCGCCGAGGGTCCAACCCGCCTCTCTGTCCCCACAGTGGCTCCCAAGGGCCCCAAGATCCTGATGACCCCGACGAGAGCCCGCGTCGGAGACACGGTCCGCATCCTGGTGCAGGGCTTCCAGGTACGGGGCCCCCGGCCAGCGCCCCGCGAGCCCCCAGGGCTGGGTTGCTGTCCCGTTTTCTTTCGAAGGTCACTTGGGTGAATCGTTTCATTGCTGGCGGGGATTCGGGTTAGAGGTGTGGCTACAAATATATAAAGGAAATTATGCTCCAAGACTGGATGGTGGGGAAAGGAATACCGGGAAGAGCTTGTTCGGTCCGACTAATTGGACCGGCAGACACAGAGATGAGAAAGGGCAGGAGGAGCAGGGGAGAGGCCAGAGGCTTCGCGGAAAGCGACGCTTCGTTCAAACCGCACGGCGAATGTGCCGCACGAGGGGCAGTCCCGAAGGGGGCACAGGACCCTTGTCTCCCTCGGGCCGGCTGCGGAAGTGACCCCTCCGGTCTTCCGGACTAGCCCTCACGTGTTAGTGCCCCCCCCCCGGGATCTGGGGGCAGGGAAGGAAAAAGGCCTTCCTCGAATTTTGAAGAGCACGCAGACCTGTGCCGACCGTCCCGGGCTGGGTCACCCAAGCCCCGGTGGGGGGACAGCTCCTCGTGTTCCCCGGTCACCCGGCCCTTGGTGCAGCATCATGAGGACTAGACGCACGGGAGGGGCTGTAGTTCGGTGGCAGAGGACCCGCTGCCGGCCCGTGCCGCCGGTCCCGGACCAGGATGGCCCGAGCCGCGCAGAGGCCTGGCACGTCCCGCTCTCCCCTCGCTTCGCAGAACGAAGTCTTCCCCGAGCCCATGTTCACCTGGACCCGCGTTGGGAGCAGGCTCCTCGACGGCAGCGCCGAGCACGACGGGAAGGAGCTGGTCCTGGAGCGCGTGCCGGCGGAGCTGAACGGCTCCATGTACCGCTGCACCGCACAGAACCCGCTGGGCTCCACGGACACGCACACCCGGCTGATCGTGTTCGGTAGGTGGCGGGCCCTGCGAGCGAGGGATGCATTGCGCGTGGGGGCTGCCCCGGGGCCCAGTCCACTGGGGGGGTGGCCAGGGGAGGGGTGGAGCCACCGCTGAAGGGGCGGGGCAGGGCAAGGAGGCCCACCAGTGCCAGCACGCCGGAGCCGAAAACCCTTCCTAGCTGCACCGGAGCCTTTGGGAAGACATAGAAACAGCGCGAGTCAGAAGGGGCTCCCGGGCCATCTAGTCTGACCTCCGGGTGGGGGTGAGGAAGGATGCACGAGAGCCAGAACCTGCCCAGGGATCCATGGGTGGAGCCCAAAGCGTGGGGACCCCGGAAGGCCGGATCTGGCCCTGGGGCCCGGCCCGGCCCGGGGTTGGGCTCTCCGCTGCTCCGCCTCGTTCCTGCTCCCCTGGGGAAGGTCCTGCGCGCCCGGCCTCCACGCCTGTGGACCTCCTGCGGGGAGGCCTTCTGCCCCACGGCCAGGCCATCACGGGGCAGCTGGCGTTGCAAAGGTGGCCCGAGGGGCCCCCCAGCAGGGCACGGGGAGGGAAGGCGGTGCCCCGCTTGCAGCCAGGGCTCGCGAGACGCCTCCTTCCGCA
The DNA here is from genome assembly GCA_023646645.1 of Varanus salvator macromaculatus. Lineage (NCBI taxonomy): Eukaryota > Metazoa > Chordata > Lepidosauria > Squamata > Varanidae > Varanus > Varanus salvator. Next base: position 12,828,943 of record JAIXND010000800.1, on the reverse strand, counting down.
TCCGTGCTCGGGCCAAGCCTGCCCGCTCTCGGCGTGCTGGAAGCCTCGGGCTGTGCATCCTCTTCCTCGAGAGAAAGGGCCATCTAACCGCTCTCTTTCCGTCCCCTCCCCTTTTCTCACCAGAAAACCCAAATATCCCAAGAGGATCCGAGGACTCCAACGGTGAGGCACAGTTTGAATGCGGGTTTGGGGCAAAGGGTCCAGCCGATCTGCCACTGTCGCTTCCTGAGCACCCCCTGCTCTGCTCCCCAATTGCTCTCCTGTCTCTCTCTGGCTCCCCCCCTGCATGGAGTCCCTTCCCAGAGCCCCAGTCGCAAGCAAAGTGTGCAGGCTCGCTTTGCCAAGCCAGACCAGCGCTGAAAAGCACCCCATTTTCAGAAAACACCGTGCAAAAACGTGTGCAGTGAACCAATCGTACGCGATGACACACGTGCCGGAAGGAAGCGGCGCAAAACGGGGACTCCGTTTCATGCAATCAAAACATAAACAAATCTCCAAGCTTGGACTGAATTTAAGACGGAGCAAATGCTCAGAGTTTGCAAGGGACAGAGCTTAAGGTCGGGCAAATGTGGAACGAGGGGGAAACGAACCCGGCAGACGTCTGTCTCCGTCCTTCCGGGGCCGGCAAACCAGCAGCTTCTCCAAGGGCTGTCTTGTCTCTCCTTCCTCGTAGGTTCCCCCGCCGCAAGCAGCAACTTCCGGCTAGTCCTGGCCGTCATCTTAACAGTCGCCTTGGAACTGACGTGAAATTCCCTGCCTCGGCGGCCCTCACCTCTGCCCCTCGAATGGCTTTGTCCTGCATCCACACCTCTGTCGCCCCGGGTTTCTTTCCGTTTGGTTTGGTTTGGTTTCTCTTTTCTTTTCTATTTCGCGTTTTCTTTTCTCTCTTTTCGCCCCTCTAAACTATTTACAGTCCTGTTATTGGTCTCTTTCTGTCTGTGTCTTGGCTTTGTCATCAAATTTAATTAAAAAGAAAACAATGGGGGAAAAAATGAGGACGGAAAGCCGACCGCCACCACACGGAAACTGTGTGTATACGGCAGGTGCAAATTGGAATTTCCCTTATGCATTGTGTGCAGGTAATTAAAAAGAGGAAGCAGGCCAGCAAAGATCTCTGAGTCCACCTAAAACGATGATTAGGAGAATGTGTGAAACCGTTTTCCAGGAATGGGTTCATGTGTGAGCAGGCAACTTTGGCCGTGGCCACGCTGGCATTTCTATGCCGTCTGGCACTCTGGAGTGCTGGATTTGGGTTGTTCATCTGTTCTTTGCTGTTGAATGTTGCTGTACTTGTTTGTAAGGGGGGGACCCACAGGGGACTGCGACTCAGAGTTCCCACTCCCAGTGCTGCAGTTTTCACATGTTTAAAAGAGACAGCACTCTTCTAGTCCTCAAGCTCCACTGCATTTCTTCCATCCCTGTGTTGCCCATCCGTGAGCTTTCCAGGGCAGAAGGCAAAAACCGGCGGACAACAATGACAGACTTGGACAGTTCTGAAGTTCATGAAAGCCCTTGAAAGCATTGAGCGGAAGCCCCAGAGTTTGTCCACAGCTCCAGAAGTGGTGAAAGAGGAACGCTCTCTGTGTGAGCATTGTGAGGAATCGTCTTGGTGGCCAGCACCGGAGTTTAGGAAAAGACACACGCGACGGGATGAATTCTGCGAGGCCTGGCGGCTGGGAGTTTGCGGTCCTTCTGCCTCTGCCTCGGGGTCCAGACTCTTTTGCGCATGACTGCAGCGGTTTCTGGCTTGTTCTTCAGTCCAGGGACTGGCAAGGATGCCTGGCCCACACGCCTCGTTTCTGATTCCAGTTCCCGCCCCTCTTTCGTGGCATGTGAGTCCTGAAGTGGTGAGTCAAGCAACCCAGAGTTGCCCCAGCATTTGGCTCCTCTCCATCGGAAGAGGCAGCATGGGGCCATGAGGACTAGAAACCTTGGAGAGCCTTGAAGGGTGTGCGAATGGGTGGCCAGCACCGTCACAGGAAGTGAATTCCATGGGTGCTGGGCGAAGAAGCCCTTCCTCTGATCTGCTGACATCTTTGCCCCTTCTGGGCTGTGACAAGGGGAAACCCGGAGGAAAATGTCCCCGTCTGCCCACGCTCCGCACCAGGCCTGCTCCCCGCGCGTGCCTTTGCTCCCGGCTAAGACGCGTGGCTGTTGCCACTCGGCCTCGCCGCCCCTTCCGCATTTGCGCTGCCCTTTCGGGCCCACCTCTGCAAGACCCTTTTCTGTCCCGCGTGAAGGTCGCTTCCAGACCTTCTCTGGCCGTGTTTGGAGGTGCGCGTGTCCCAAAGCAGCCCAGAAATGGGGTGCCCTACATTGCAAGATGCAATCAGAAACGGGCCGTGTGCCATGCTTGTCCCGGGCAGCACCCGGGCTAAGAAAAGCCACAGTCGCCACCATGAAGGGCACTCCAGGTCGACGAAACCCCGAGGGGCCGGGCTTCCGCGGGGCGCCTGCCGCCCGTGGAGCAGCTCGGGAAGGCCGCGCATCTGCCGATGTTTGCATGGAAGGCAGCCCGCCATCCGCCTTCCCAGAGGTCCTTCCCCCGCCCAGGCTTCCCCATTAAAATAAGCAAACAGAACGCCTTAATGGGGCTCTGCCGCGGTGCTCCTGCCGCCTCCGTCGGCCCACCGTGCCGGCTGATTAGCGGCTGGCACCCACGCGTTTTCGGGGAGGCGGGGTGGGCACCTGCTGGGGAGGGGAGCTCGCCCCCCACGGAGCCGGCCTTGGCGATGACCGGAGCCGCTGCGCTGGAAGGGGGGCCGGACACGCTTCGCTTCCGATCCCGTCTGCTGGAGAGGCAGAGCCGCCGGACCAAGGCCCCGGCGGGGGCTGCTGGTGGCGGCAGGCCCCTGGGCCCGGGGGGCTCGGAGGAACTTGCGCCGGCTGCATCCCAGCCCTTGGCAGGGCCGGCCGCTCCCAGCGGCCTCGGGGACCGGATCCCGGCAAGCGGGAGCGCCATGCCAGCGTCTGACGGAGCAGCCTCTGCGGGAGCAGGACCGCTTTTTAAAGAAGCGGCAGGACGGTGTGTCGGTCGGGGTTGAGGAGGCCCTCGCCCGCCAGCGGAGAGGCTCGGGAGAGGCCTGGTGGCGCTGCCCTTCCTGTTACGCGAGTGACGAGGCGGAGAGCCGGCCGCGGAGGCGCAGGAGCGTGGGAGTGACGACGGAGCCATCCGGAGCGGCTGCTTTCTGGCCATCCGTCAGAAGACCCCGAAACCGGCCGCTGAATCACCACCCGCGATGGGTCCCCCGCGGGCGCTTCCGGCGCTCGGCATCCCACGGAGCATCTCGTTCGTCACCCAGAGCCGAGGCGGCGTCAGTGACTTTGTCAGGAGAAAGAGCCTTCCCGGGGCCATCGCTCACGCCTGGCATAAAAGGTTCGCGCGCCGAGTGGCCGCCGGGGATGGCCAGCTTCCCTAATTTATGGGCCTCCGGGCCTCCGGGCCGCGCATTAAAATGCAGCGCATTTCGAAGGCGCCTCTCCAAAGGCTGTTGAGTTGATGGATGTGGGAGGTAACCATGGCGATGGCCGGGAACGCCAGGCGGGGCCGAGCGGGCGCGGTGGGGCTGAGGAAGGGGTCTTCGGGTGGGCGTCACCCGCGGAGCACGGCCCGACTCCCAAGGGCGAGGGGCGCGCAGGCCGGCAAGCGTGTGCGAGGAGCCACACGGGCTCTGGGACGTGCTTCTGCTCTTGGGGGCCGCCCGGGGGCCGTGCGGGAGGAGAGCCCCCGGCCGGCTCTGTGGGCTTCCCCAGACAGCCGCAGCCCCTCTGCGGAGCCCAGCCGTGAGGGGTGGCCCCGGGCTGCGTGCCGCCCCCCCGCCTCCAGGGGGGCGAGACCCCTTTCCGAAGGCACCGCCCCCAATGCACTGCTGGCCTAGGCCCCTCCCCTTCTGCCTGTGGCCCCGCCCACTTCGCCGCAGGCTCCACCCATGCCTGGGACGGCCCGGAGCTCCTCCAGAGCGGAAAGCGGCCCTGGGACAACTTGCCCGTGGGGGGGGGGGGCGGGTTTCCTCCACGGCCGAAGCCCACCCAGGGCAGGGCAGTTCCGAGCTACCCAAGCGGTGAAGCCCACCAGCGCCCCAGCGCGTGGCCGTCGGGGGCCTCCCTTGGGCCAGTGCCCCTCCCACCGGAGCAGCCTGACAGAGCCGGTCCTGTGGGAAGTCCGCACCAGGAGCGTGCGAGGCCCCCAGCGCTCTCCGGAGTGCCCCTCCCGGCTGCGGTCGGAAGCAGGTTCCGAGCTGGGCTTCATGCTTCCACCCAGCACGGACATCTGCGTGCATTTCTGTGCACATGCTCCCGACTGCAGCCTCACTCGTGCGCACCTTTGCAACGCGTACATCCTTCGCTCATTGATAAATTGCCCCTATGTGCAGATTCCCAAACTACGCATGGGGTAGACTCCGAAAGGCAGCAGAAAGCTTCCAAGGCCATGTTCAGTCCGGAAGGTAGGAGGTGGGCACATCTTCCCCAAAAGGAACACAGATGAGCGGCTTACACATCCGTAGATTGTCGGCCAAAACATACCGAGGGCCACACGTTCCCTGCCTAATTTTCCCCCCTGGAGGGGGGGAAGCGAAGCATCCTGATGGCAGAAAAAGATGCCGCGGCCCTCGAATGGGGAACACCGAGAGGAGGGAGTGAGGAAGGGAAGATGCGCGGATACACGGCCCAAAGGAAGAGCACACTTGCCAGAAAAATTAAAAAGCCAGCCAGCCTGGGTGGACAGCTTGTCACAAGGTAGTTAAAGCTATTAATCACCCGTGTTCAGACAGCTGCTCACCCCCAGGGGCAGAGGGAAAACTCAGTATGGTGTGTGACAGGTGTGGAGAGCCCAAAGGTGTCAACGGTTTTGCTTTTGTTGCGCGGAGAGAAATCGCTGCTGACAGAGCAAGCCCATCAGCTCCGGCCCCAAAACGTCAGCGTGGGCACAGAAAGAGCCTCGGCTCCTGCAGGACCCCTTTCCGGCTGGCTTTGACCTCGGGGACAGCCCCCCAAGGCAGGCACTGCGGGGGCTTCTGCTAACGGCAGCTTTTGAGCCACGTGCCCCCGCTCTCGGTGCTCGGTGGCTTCTCCCCGGGCCCCGCATCCCTGTGGTTCCATCCCGGATTCCTTTTTCCTCAGACTCGGGGAGCGATTGCACGGAGCGGCACAGGGCCGCCGTTCGCAGCCCGGTCTGTATGTGCTTGGGGTCTCCGGCCTCGGGACTCTCGTCTGAAGGCCCGGCCAGATGCTTCGGATGGTCCCCCGTTTCCTGCAGGATCTGCGGCGGTCGACTTGGAGGCCCCCCGAAGCTCGTTATGGTACCGATCTGGTCACGGTGTCTCACCAGGGGGGCTGCACTGCATGGCCAGGGCAGAGAAGGGCCCGCAAATGGATCAAGCCCCCCAGGGGGAAGGCCATGGCGTCTGGAGAGGTTTCACTTCAGGGGAGGGGAAGCACGGTGGAGGTGCACGAAACTCTTGTGCGGCGTGGCGAAAGTGCGTTGATCGGGGGGTATTTCTCTCCCAGTGCTGGAGCCCCAAGGGGGCCTCCTCGTGAGTGGAGGGAGGTTCGGGGTAGATCGAAGGTGGTCCTTCTTCACACAGCACAAAGTTCCACTGGGGAAGCCACAAGATGTTGGGAGGGCCAACAAGACTGGGGACTGGGCCCCTTCCTGGAGGAGGAGGAGGAGGGGTGCCAGGGTGCAACTCGGGGTCCCGCAGGAGCAGTGGGTTGGACCTGATGGCCTCCTGGCCCTTTCCAGCTCGACAATTCTGCGGTTCTGTGAGCAGCTTCCAGTGCCAGAGGCGCTGGGCCTCGTCCACCAACTCCTGGAGCAGGCCGGCAGGAAGGTCCTGTTGGCCCCGTGTCCTGGTGCTGCTGAAGGGGTCCTTCCACCTCCTGGAGCCTCGTCAAGCGGCTGAGAGCCCCCGCTTCCCAGTGAGTACAATGCAGTCCCTTGGCTAGAGAAGGTTCCACACTGGAGAACCATCTTTGCTCGGCCTCGGATCGGGAATGGTGGGCCTCCGGTGGTTTGGATCACGACTCCCATCAGCTGCATCCCGTGAAGCCAGCAATGAGAGATGTGGGGAGATGGAGGCCCAGACTCTGGGTAGGTAGGGGGACCAAACATGTCCCCCCTCAGCTGGATAGGGAAGCGTGATCCTCCACGCGGTTGTCTCAGCCGAGCGTCACGGTGTTGAGACTGAGCTCGTCCAGCTTGTCATTCTCCCTCCGTTCTGCATCTGGAGTTGAAACTTCGTATGTTTAAAAACCTTCTTCACCTTGAACTCATCCATCTCTCTTCCTCTCTCTTTCTCCACACACACACACCTTACTTGTTCTCCAGGGGCTATTAACTACGAATAATTTATCCTGGAAATTTGTTATGTTAGAATTACCAATTAGATATGATTATAACTTACCACAGCTAACGCTGTGCCGCTGTTGAAAAATCTGAATCCCATTAAAATCAAATTAGCATATATTAAGAAAAAGACGGGTTTTACCGCACCGTGCCCAGGCTTTGCAGAGCGAAAGCGAAGGCGCTTGTGCCGCTCGGAGGGGCTGGCCGCTTGCGGGACGTCCCCGGGAGGCGGGTAATACGGACCTGGAGACCCCGAGCCAGAAGCCGTGGCCGCCAGAATCCATTCCCAGGCTGGCTCCGAACAGCCACATGGCTGTCAGCCTCCGATCTGGGGGCCTGGGGTGCAGTTGGGACAGTGCCCTTCCTCGGAAAGGAGACCGCTCTTCCCAAGTCAGCTTTTGCCTATTTGTTTTGCCGCCTGTTTTCCTTCCGAGGAATTCATGGAGACTTACAGAGTTCTCCGCCGCCTCATCCCCAGAACAACAGCCCTGTGAGGTAGGCTGGGCCGAGAGTCTGTGACGGGCCCAAAGTCACCCCGTTGGCTCCGTGGTCGCGCAGGGACTGGGACGCAGGGCGCCAGGCTCCCCTCTGCACCCGCTGAGCCCAGCCTCCTGGACACGGGGCGGCGCTTCTGTGCCAGGGCCTTCGTGGGCCCTTTCGCAGAGCCCGCCAAGAGCCGTCCCCTCTGACTGGAACCGAGCCCGCGTGACAGGAGCAAGGTCACCGTCCGCGGTGGGCCGTCACTGGCTGGGCCGCAGCTTGGCAGCCGTGCCCCCGCAAAGTCACCCAGCAGACGGCCCCCCGAGAGCGTGCCCATTGCTCAGCTCGGGAAGGTGTCTGGGCAAGGGGCCCCGGCCACAGCCCTGCTGCCTTCCCAGAGAAGAGCCGGCCAGGGCCCCCGAGGAACCCCTCTGCCACTTAATTCTAACACCAGCATCTTCCCGAATGCGGCGGCGGCACAGTGCAGATGTGCCATAAAAATTTTATGCCCTTCATAAAATGCCTTGCCATTTATTTCCAGATGATACATCAGAAAGTGAGTAAAACCACATTTTAAATATTAAAAGACCATCCTTACTTTTCCCTGCGGCATGCAAAGAGGCAGGGAAGAAAGGGCCTCCCCCCGCCGGAGAAAGGAGCGGTGTGCCGAGCCGAGTCGAGCCGTCCAAGGACGCGGTGGTGGAGCAGGCCGTGTGTGTGTCATGCGCTCGAGAGGCCTTCATTCGCTGACAGGGTGTGTGTGTGTGTGTGTGAGAGAGAGAGAGAGAGAGCGAAGGGCGAGGCTGCGGTGCCTTGTGGAGGGTGACCCAGGGCGCGTTCACAAGAATTCACAGCCGTGGGTGGCGAGATGCCGGCAGCGTCGTGCGCCGTTTCCCTTGGCAGCACGGCGTGGTACGACTCAAACGGGTAAAGAAACTGCACGTCGCAAGGAAGACTTCCTTGCATTCAGTGGCAGGGAAGCTCTCACAACCCGGATGCTGTTGGACTCTGACTCCCATCTGCCTTGGCCGGCACGGGCCATGACCGGGGCTGATGAGGGTTGCAGTCCAGCCATCTGCCCGGCCCGGTTTCACGAAGGTTGGTCTCCGTCAGGGCCGGGGAGCACAATCCCCGCATGGCACCAGCCAGCGAGGACGGAGGGTCTCTGTTTGGAGAGCCTTCCTGGGTCACGGAGGGAGCACCCCGGGGACCACGCGGTGGCTCGGGAAAAGCCCCTGGAGCCGGAGGCCACGCTCGCGATCCGGCCCTCTCGCAGCCAGTATGGGAAGAGCGGTGTTGGCGGTTTCTCTGAAGCGGGAGAAGTGCTTGTAGGGGAGGATCGGGGCGCGTCCGGGTGGCCGGAGGGAGAAGGCGAGGCTGCGACCAGGCGGTAGGCTCATGGGGACCCAGGACCCCCGGGGCCCTCAGTCTCGGGGCAGGTGAGAGAGGGAGGGCGCTCGCCGTCGCAGAGAGCACACGCTCCCCAGGCGAGGTGCAGAGCAGGGACGGCCCGCGACCGGCAGCCCGCCGAATGCATGCAGATGCCGGCGGGGGCAGCGCTGCCCCTCCCCAGCCACGCTGCCCTCGCCCGTGGCAGCGGTGGAAAGGGGGGGGAGTCGATGGACAGCGTCCCCCCAGCACGAGGCCTGGGAGTGGGGCGGCCTCTCGCTCCGGCCCCCGTGGCTTCTGGGCCGCGCCGGCTAACATCTGCCGTAATATCAAATATTTATCCGGGATCATCTCGCCTTGCTCAGCCCTCCCGAGCTCGTCAGTGAGCGGAAAAATGTTGTGCTTAGTCAAAGGAGACTCAGAAATATCGGACGAGGCGAGGGAAAGGAGGTGTAAAAGCACGAGGACCGCCGGAATCTTTCTGCAAAGCCGACGGCTAATTCAGGGGCGGCTTCAAGGCAGCCCCGCAAAGCGTTCCGAAAGGGAACGGAATCGATCCAGCTGCATTTCAGTTTTAAGAATCCTCTCCATTCAGTTTTCCCGTGGGGGGGGGGGGGCGTGTGCCCTTTGATAAGGCTTTGCTGCGAGAGGCAGACCTTGCATCTGCTGGGCTCATTTGCATGCATTTGCATATGCAAATAGTTACTGGCACCAGCCCCTCGCTTTGCATGTCTCTTCTGCCTCCAGCTATAAAAAGCAAGAAACTTCCCAACCATAAAACCTGCGAACTGCCGGAAAAAGGGAAAACGTTCCAGGAAGGCGACATGGATCATTGCCAAAGGCCTTGCCAACCTGCAGCCCATGAGCTGTCCTGCACTACAGTACCCATCAGCCCCAGCCAACGTGGCTAAGGGTTGGGTACTATGGGAACTGCAGTTTTGGGAGATCTGGCTGAGCAAAGGGAGACTTGACATCACCCCCATGTGGAACAGGAAGGATTTTCAGCATGTGCCAGAGCCATGCCTGACAGCTTTGAATGGGTTTGGCAAGGACGATGGGACAGACGCCGCGGCGCGCAGTCAAGAACACCCGCTGGATTCGCACCCCACCAGATTCCTCACACTCCCCTGGCTACTGCAGGGGGCGCCTGGACCAGCCCCCCAAGTCGGTTTCCTCCCCTGCTGGAGGAGAAAGCTGCCCGCACGCCCGTCAAATGACGATCGCCCCTGCGCGGTCGGGAGGGAGCGAGAGAGCACGCCGCTCTTCATAAATCTTGCAGTAATTGCAAACATATTAAATATTTCAGCCCATCAGTGTCAGGGCTTATTACAGAGACGAGAAGTACAAGTGGACCTGTGTCAGAGCGCCGGCGAGCTAATTACAAGCGGGAGAGATCGTGGCGCAGGCTCCTTGACTCGCACCAGCGCCGCGGCGGAGGCCTTTGCCAGTCCATAATGCCAGCATTCTCCCCGGCCTCCAGGATGGTCCTGCAGGTCGGAGGCGGGAGGTGCAGGCAGGATGCGGCTCCAGGCCGGCGCACCTGGCCACGCCTGCCCGCTGCTGCCCCCTGTGCTCGACCGAGGAACTGCAGGCGGCTGCTCCTCGGCGGGGCGCCGTGGCTCCAAGCACCCCAGGATCGGGGCCCGGGATCTCTTTTGTGAGCAGGGCAAAGGCTTGGGGGCGACCTGCCGGGGCGTCCCTGTTCCCTCTGAACTTCCCTGCAGCCTTCGCAGTAACGGGGGCCGAAATGCCCCCCCCCCAGCTGGCTCCGTCCCCTTCGCCTGCATTGGGCCTCCTTGCAGGCATCCGGACCATCACCTGCTCATCCACGGAAGCAGATGTTATGCAGACTTGCACCTCTGGAAACGAGCAACCCCCCCCCCCCGCCCCAGCTGTCATGTTTCAGTTGAAGGCAAGAAACGGCAGTCGGGCAGCACTTTTCCCTTCTGTTTCTACAACTCAATTTGCATGAAGTGGCGGCCAGTTTTTTTTGAACCCACAGAGGTTCCTAGACTTCCACATTCCCCCGAGTCCTTGTGGATTTCTCTGTCGTCTTGAGCCGGGAGCGACCGCCTCCTTCCCGTGTTCTTATCCTGAATGGCCTCGTCTTGAACCGGTGGTTGAAATGGCATTTGCTCCAGGCTGAGGTTGCCACGCCGGGGTCTGCCTGAGTCCTCGGGACACGAAGGGGCCCAAGAGGGTGCGGGCCCCCCCACCCCACTTGCACAACCAGAGGGAGTGTTGCCTGGACGCCTGGACCGTTTTCCCTGTGCAAGGAAGAGGGGAGGGGGAGATCCCCTGGAACAAGCATCCCCCCCCCAAATATTTGGTGGACTCTGTTTGATTTGCCGGGAGAAGCTTCCCCCTCTGAAGCCAGGGTGCAGCGTGGCCAAAAGAGCAAGGCGAGGGAAGATTACGCTCCATCAGAGCCGTAATTAATGCCAAGTGTTTGTGTAAGAGCTTTATCCCTCCAAAGCGCTGCGCAAACGGAGTCTAATCCCCGGGGATCAAAGCCCCGGGAGGAGAAGGCACCCCTGAGCTTGGCCAAGATGCTTGGGTCTGCGCATCACGGGCCTCCACACCCGGCCCCCAAGGACTGGTGGTACCGGGGCCTGGTGCCGGTGCGGGAAACCAGGCCTTGAACGAGGGACTCACGCGGGGCTTTGTGGAGACACAGGGGAGCCCTGTGTAAGTGGGGCTCCTCGTCCACTGAAGCTTTTCTTTTGAGCTTTGCGGGCCCATTCTGTGGTGCAGAAGCTCCACCACCGCCACGGAGCGCCACGGAGAGCTCCTGCAAGGCTCAGAGCAGACCCTGCATTGCCTGGGAAGTCCCACTCTTGAAGGCTTCACAGCCGCCTGGGAATGGGGCCGGCGCTCCTTGGAATCCTCAGGAGGAAAGGGGCTGTGCGACGTTGGCCATGTAGTCCGTGATACATGCAGGCTCTGGCTTCTGCCCTGGGCCAGCAGTGCAGGGACAGCTTCAGGGCTCACTCTGGTTGTTGGAAAACCCTCGGCAAGACCCTCCAACGGGCCTCCACCCGCAGTGCGTCGGGCTCCTCGTCGCCCTTGCCATCCGCTGAGTTTGCCCCTCACCTCTCTCTGCATCGTGGCTGCCACTCCTGCAGGGCAACAGGGGGGCTGCGGCCCCTCCCGTTCCTGCCCTCGCCCCCCGTCCCTCGGGCCCTCCATGGGAGGTGGGTGAAGAAGTCCACTGCAATGGCAAAGGGGAGGGGAGCTGTCCCCGGACCCCTGCAGGGACAGGGCCCTGGACTGTGCCAACCTCGGACCCCAGATGCACGCCAAGCGCCCACCCGCCCTTGTGTTACTGCGCAGGAAGAGGGAGGGAGGCCAGGCATCTCTGCAAATGCCGAGCTCCATTCAGGGCTGACATTCACAGCCCGGCTCCCTGGAGATCCCTGGGGCCAAGACGCGGCCGTCTTTCCTCGGCTGCTCACCACGATCAGGCCCGGGGGAGCCACACCAGGCCTGTGATGGGACACGAGCCTGCCTCCCCTCGTCCTGCTCCCGCCACCCTGAGCACCACTTCCCGCGCTCCCCTCCGCTGGATCGATGCTCCGGGGGTCTCATCCCGACGTGATGAAGCCCTCATTATGCCCACTCGAAAAGAAGACAGAGATCTACGGACTCCCAGGCCTCCATTTAAATGCAAATGTGGCCATTTCAGCCCAGAACTGTGGAATGAGGGACATTACGGTGTCGGTGTGGCATTTGCGAGCCGAGCCTCCTGGAGGCGAAGCTCCCTCTTCGCTTCCGACCCTCACAGCGGCCTGATGCGGGGGGCGCAAGCAGCCTCGCCCTCGGCCCGGAGTGTGCCGTGGGTCTCCCTGCCCCTCAGCGGAGCGCTCGGTGCTGCTTAAGCCAAGGCCCAGCCAAGGTCGGGGCGGACGCTCCTCCGAACGACCGCCACTCCGGCTCGCCCAGGGGCTCCCGCTGCCCCCCTGCCCCACTGGAATGGCCACCTGTCCCACCAGTGCAGCTTGCGACCCCTTCCGACAGACACAGACCCGATCCCTGCCGCCTCTCTGGGGGATTTCAAAGGGCATTCAAGGGCTGGGAGGCTCCAAGCGCGGAATAAAACAGGACCCGGCCGGGCAGGGGAGGCGCTTCGGAGACTCTGGCGATTGTTTCATTATTGATGGGAGCTGACAGGGCCTCCGCTGACAATCTGCCTACGAGAGATGATTAGCTGGTAAAAAATTAATCGCGGCTCTTTGGAACGATGCGATGAAACCCCACACGCCTGCCCGGATACACGGCGTGACCCCCAAAGATGCATGTCGGCGCGTCTCGTCTTTCAGGGGAGTTTGAAAGGGGTTTAGCAGAACGTCAAGCAGACAATTTAATTCAATTAGGATCACAGGCGGCAAAATGTCACTGCGAGCACTGAGGCAAAGCGGGAACGGCGAGGTGGCGGCGCCGAGCCGGCTCCGGCAGGGGAGGCGAGGAAGGGAGCAGCTATAACGCCCCGGCTGGATGCTCCTGGGCAGGGAGGCCCCGCGATCCGGATTTCGGGGCCCTGAACCACGTGGCATGCTTCCCAGAGTTGCCCCAATGCTTCCGATCCCCCATACTGGTCGTACTGGGTTGAGGGCTTCCATTCCCATGCCATCGTTGTTGTGAGGATGTAATGGGGGGGGGGACCACCACGTGAGCCTCACTCAGGAAAAAGCACGGCAGACACTCGCCCTCATCGCTCTTTCTCAGAGTTTCAACAGCCAAATCAGAGAGAAACCATCCCAGGGACTCGTTCTCTTGGGAGCAGCTGTAACGATGTTCCTGAGGTCGGGGCGTCTTTCCATCGGAAGCCTCCGTGCTTCCATCAACCTTGCCAAGGTCACTGAAGACGTGTCCCCCAGGGGTCCGTCCGGGAACATCCTTCCCGTGTTCCTCTTTGCATTATTCCTTGGGCATGTGCCAGGCGGAGAGAGCCCCGATCCGTGTCTCCTTTCCGTGCACCTGCCCGCCGGAAGAAAGCAGAGCCCGGCCGCCGAAAGGCTGCGAGGTGCAGAAGGCGGTCACGGACAAACTCTGAATCATGGAGAGATCCTGACCCAGTCTTTAAAAAACGGGCAGAAACGTGTATATTGGGGGTGTTTTGAAAGGAATGTATGTTAGGGGAGTTCGTTGCACACACAGATTTATTAGGCAAAACTGTGTGCAAGGAAGGCTCAAAGTGTGTGGGGCTCGTGGGAATGGGGAAGGGGCACCCCGACCTCTGTAGGCCACATGGGGTCGGACCCTCCCCCTCCCTGCCCCCCCGGTTCATCCTTGCCTCGGTTGTCTCAGCATCCGCAATCGGAGGCAGACAGGTGGGTGAACCGGGAGGCAGTCACGAAGCTCCCCTCTGGCCAATCCCCCTCTTAAAGCCGTCCAGGCGCAACCTGTGCGGGCAAATCCCACCATTAGACCGAGCAGCTCCTTGAAATTTCAAGACGGGAAGAAGCAGCGTCCGCCGCTTGCTTCTCTCCACCGCCTTCGTGCCTTTGCAAAGAGCGGCTCACAGAGCCTCCCGTCGCTCGAGGCATAATGCAGCGCTGCCCAAGCCCAAGACGCCGCCGAGCCCGGTCCGCATGCTGATCCCCTTAAAAATAATCGCGCCGATAAAGGGCCCGGAAATACTCGGGAGACGTTTTGCTGGGGGAAGAAGGTGGGTGGAGAAGTGGCCGAGAGCAGCCAATTTGCAGTGTCCCCAAACGCGTGACCTTTGAACCCACGGGACCCAACCGCCCTCAGCTCAGCCTTCCTGGGGAAAATTGGCTTCCTTTTGGGCAGCGGTGGATCTTTTGCGCCGTTCGGCTTTTGAATGGGGAGTGCAGCTAGTCCTCATGGTTTGTGGGCAAAACTCCTCCCCTCTGTTGACACATTTAGGCAAGCGGGCAGCTCCTGTGCAGCAGTCAGATGTTACCCAAAAGAAAAGCGTGCTGCTAAATTCCAGGAAGCGCACAGTACCTGCCAGGTGTCCAGGACTACACTTCCCACGAGGCCTTGTGAGGAGCCAGGCAGCCTCAGGGTTGTTCCCTTAATTGCCCGCAGCTGCCGGGTTCTCACGAGCCCCACCTGGGAGCCTGGGCAGGAAGCGGGGCTGTTCCTCCAGAAGCTGCCTCGGCAGCGGGTCTCCAGACTCGTCGTGCTGCTCCTCGCTCGTCGGGACCCCAACCCTCGGGCCTCGCTCCCGTTGCTGGACCCCGCCTGGCCTCCGGACCCCTGCCCCGCTCCAGCCCTCAGGTACCCACTCCTGTGCGCCTGGCTGGCTGGCTGGCTCTCCTGGCCCTGCCTTGCTCGGCTCCTGCTGCTGCCCTTGGGCCGTTGCATAAAGATTTGGGTTTGTCTGGGATTGGACGTGGGGGGCTCTCGGTTGCCGGGCTCCCGGTGCCCGTGGGGGGTAGTCAGTTTCCCCCGGCCTGGGTGCTGCCGTGGGGGGGGGGGGCTGATTCCTAGAAGCGGCCTCGCCGCCCGCTATTTTAACAAGTATGCCTCCCATCGTTTATGGCCTCTCATACCCGGTGGGTCATTCTCTACTACGGGGGGAGGGGGGTCAGAGGCAGAGCAACTGTGCTGGTCTTCTGGGCATGTACAGAGTGCCTGCTTCAGGCTGGGATGGCAGGCAGGCTTTCCTGCAGAGGCTGGCTGCAGGACCACGGGCTTTCTCAGTTCAGCCACGATCTGCGCCCACGGCCGTCTCCCCAGCCTGCCCGCGACTCGCTCGCCGCCACCCCCGTCCTCCTCTTCCTCCTCCCTCAGAGCTCTGCCTCCACCAGCCCCACGGCGCGCGGAGCTGGCCCCTGACACTCCGATTTCTCCTCCACTTAGTGGAACAGTCGTCAGCCGAGGCGAAGCTAATCCTCGCCTGCCTCTTCAAAGCTTCCCTGCGTCCCGCTCTCCTCCATCAGGAGATGCGTGGAAAGCAGCCCTGCCGGCCCTTTGAAGTCGCCCCGTCTTTCAAGTCCCAGGGCGCTGCCTTGACTCCCAGGAAGCGGGTTCTGTCTCCTCCGCTTTGGTGACGGGTCCCCTCTTCCTTTGCCTCTGAGCCGCCTCTTCCCCCCTCTTTGAGTGGGGCTGGCAGGGGCGAAGGGCCGCTTCCTCCGTGCCCACGGCAGAGGGACCGGGGCGTCCGCGCCTCAGAGGGACGGGCCACGGGTGGGGGGGACCGGCCAGGCTGAGGGGCGCTGCTGAGACGAGGAAGGGCAGCAGATCCACATTCCCTCCCCCAGCTCTAACAAGAAGCCTCACATTGGCGGCCAGAAGTACGGGGGACCCTGCGTGACGGGGGCCGGCTGTAACGGGAGACGGGAAAGAGGAGTGGGGCCATTTGGCCCGCCTCGCAGCTCGGTTTGTTCTTCCTCTACCCTCCTCGTCGCTCATGTATCGTGTACGTCTGCATCGCAAGCCTTCAGGCAGGGACCGTGCTTTTCGGTGGCGGGGGCCGGGGGTCTTATCAGCTGTCCCAGCGCCCTGAGCAGTGGGAGTAAGAGGAATACTTTGCATGCATTGGACTCCTGACCCTACGCCATGGCCTGGGCCGCCATCCTTCCCCACCCGGTCCTCTTCCGCCAGGGGTGCCCCATCCGTCCTGCCCCCTCGTACTTCTCCGCCCCCCCCGAGTGGCTCCCCCATCCAGAAAGCGGGGCACTGGCTCAGCAGATGTTGCACACCAAATGCAGCCGCGTCGGCCCCTGATCCCCACACCTGAAGGGCTGCATGAAGACGACGCGCTCGCAGGGGTACCTGATCGTCAATTTTGGGGCAGGGGCCCAGCTCGAATGGCTGGCGGCAGAGGCAAAAAGCGCCTGCTCGGGCTCTTTGCTTTGTGTTCACAGATGGGGGGCTGGGGGGGGGCAGTCGCCCCGATGGCTGGCCTTGTTTGCCGCTCCCTTCAAAGGCGGCGCTGCGCTTCTGCGTCTCTTTTTAGACAACAAGCAATCTTCTCCGAGAGAGTTTGGGCCACGCAGGACATAAAACAAGATAAAACCCCAAACAAAATGAGAAATGTTGCTGACTTCTTGCATGTGGGTTTCGGGAGAAGCGAGACATCAAAGGCGTTTGGTACCTCCAGAAGCAAACGCTGCCGAAAAAGCATCAGCTGCTGGGGAGCTGCTCTCCAGCGCCGGTTTTGCTTCTGCTTCTCTTGCAAAAGCGGGCAGGTTTGGGCAGCCGATAATGTTCAGAAGAAGGGCGAGGGGCAGAGACGGAGGGAGGGGGGTCCCTGGATCCAGCTTGCGGGTGGCACCATTAGGGTAGTAGGGCAGACGCCTGGGCAGTTGCTCAGCCCCATGGGCAAAGGGGCCGTGCCGTGCAGTTTCCGGGCGGCTGCAGCAAGACGCATCCGCACGAGGCCGGCCGTCAGTCCGGCGTCTCAGATGAGCGGCCCGCTCCGCTGCGCAGCAACTCGAGCGGAGGGCAGGCCGCTGCGGTTGCAGCGGAGTCGCTTCTGGGATTTCAGCAGCCTGGGCCGGCTTCGTTCCTCGCCGCCAAGCCCCCCGTCCCCACGCGGCCTTCGCGCAGGAGCCCTCTCCGTCCTGCGTTGAACCCGGCGCAGCTCGCTCGCTCGCTTTGCCTCTCCAGCGGGTCGGGGACCAGGGCCTCCTTTGCCTCTCCAGGGTGGTCGAGACGGGGTGGCCAGCCAGATCTGGGCATCCTGACCCAACATGTATCTATGCCGGTGTTTAGCGGGGGGCCGGGGGGGCTCTGCCCCTTTCCCTCTGCTCCGCCCACCCCTGGACTGGGGTCCCCAAGCCTAGATTTCGGGCGAGGGAGATTCCACACCTCGTGACAAACGGGATGGGAAGTTCACGTGGCTGCTCTTATTTGTCATTATTGGGTGTAAAAGCGATCGGCAAATGTTTATATTTGCGTTGCCATCCTGCCTCTGCTGCATCCACACCCCGTAAGAAGGCGAGGCGTGTGCCTCGTTAGTCTATTTATTTTATTTATTTTACGGATTTCTATGCCACCCCCTTGCATACTAATGATCCGGCCGGGGGTGGTGCCTGCCCCCCACTCGGGAAAGCCTTCGGGTCCGGCAGGGACAGTGCCTTCAGGGTCCCCCTCGCCCTGCCAGCTGGTGCGGCTCTTTGCACGTCGTCCGAGACCCCGGAGATGCGACAGCTTTGCTGGGACGGGGCAGGGGGCTTTGGGGAAGGCAGGGAGGGCCGGCACCACCCACGTCTGCCCCAGTGGGCTGCTTTCCGGGCGAGGAGTGTGAGGGGTCCCCCTCTGCTCCACGCCGTTTCTGGGCTCGACGGCTCGCGTGCGCCCTGCCGGTTCGGCCTGGGCCCAGGTGGGGCAGAGTAGGTGAGTCCCGCGAGTGGCCAGCAGCTTAGTCCTCCCAGTGACCCTGCAGTGCGGGCCAAGACGGACCGGAGCACGGCTCAGCGCCAGGCACGGCAGCCCGGATTGATTTCTTGTCAGCCGGATCCTCCGCCCCGAGCAATCCCGGGGAACCGGGGGGCTGGCGTTCACGGCGCACAACTCGTCTGCCTGGCCGGCTGCCACACGGTCATCGATCTGACCTTCCCCAGCTCGCGGCTTCCGCGGGGACCCCTGCAGGCCGTGCTTCTTGCGGGCGTGCGCTTTTAATCCTCCTCCTCCGGCTCCGCGCAGGCTCGTTCCTGCAGGGAAATACAAGGAGGGCCGCCCGTCTTCCCTCGCGGTTAGCAGAGCCCGCTTTCCCGACGAGCGAGCCCAGTGCAAGAGGGCAGCAAGGAGACCATCGCCCTCCCCAGCGCCGCCCGGGTCGAGCGCGCAACCAAGACCGGGGGGCTTTGCGTGTCGCAGCCCCGGTGCGAAGGCCGACCCTGTCGGAGGTGGGGGTCGGGAGCCGGGCCTCGGTCGTCCTTTCGGAGGCCCCCTGCCCTGCCGCTCGGCTGTCCAAGCCAAAATATGGCCAGCGGGGCCCCGGCGCCTCCCACCCCGTTCCCGGGGGAGCCGGCTTTGCGCCCACGCGTGTGTCACTCCGGCTGCCCCTTGACTCCTCCTGCTGGGGTCTTCCGCCCCCAAATGCCCCCACCCTGCCCGGGCATCCCTTTGCACGAATGTGGAGACCTCGCAGGCAGGTGGCTTGAAGGATTTCGGACCGTGCCAGGTTAGCAGATGCAGATGCGCCTTTTTCGGACCTGTAGTACGGAGCAGCAGCCGCCCCAGGAAACGCCTGGATGGCCTCTTTCGCGGAGGGCAGCCCTCTGCTTGAAGGCCGCCTGGCCGAGGGGGTCCCCTCCCAGTCCCAATCTGAAGAGAAAGAGCCCCGTGAGAGGCCCTGGGCAGCGGCCACCCGGCCACTGCGTCTGCCCATGGCAAGTCTCCGGCCTGTGCGCCGCCATTTCCTCGGCTTGGTGGGGAAAACATCTCCCCAAAGGCTGGGAAGCAAGCAGCCTTAATTTCAGGGCCGCGCGACGCCCCCGCGCCCCCGCATTTGCAAACACTCGCATCCCGTTGCCGCATCTGCTCCGCACGGGCCTCGCCGGTCCGCGTCTCCGGCAGAGACGGCATCGTTATTCCAGGCACGTGCGCGCCATCCTTCTTGGCCTCGAAAAGCTCTCGCACACCCTCCTTCCCCAAACCGGCGGTTCCCCTTCTCCAAGTTGCTCTTTCGGGGGGGGGGGTCCTCCAGGAGGGCTGAAGCGGATCTAGAACGATCCGCCAGCCGCTAATTGCATGTCCGGGCGGGCGGGCGGCCTCTCTCTCTCTCCTCCCGTTGTGTTTGCATTCCGCTTATTTGCCTACCTCTCTTTCCCTTTTGGCTCCGTTTGTTTATCTCTCCTGCCCCGCCATGAGCAAACTCCCCCGGCCGGTCCTGCGTGGCCGACGTGCGCACACTGGCGGGCTGCTTCCTCCGTGCGCGGCGGCGCGGGCGGGCTCCCAATTATCTCTCAAATTTTGCTCCTGCCTTTGCTCGTCTGTTCCACTGTCTCCTGCGGGCCTCCTCGGCCCACCACTTCGGTGCAGCTCGGCTAAGCCGGTCTCTAATTTGCCGCAATCGGCCGGGTCGGTGCTGGAGAACCGGGCGCGTCCCGGAGCAGTGGGGCAGCTGCTCTGGAGCGCTGAGCTGGCCCGAGCTTGCAGATGTCCTAGCGCAAGGCGGGCTACATGCGCTGGGGTGAGAATGGGTGTGCCAAGGACAGGCACGGGCTGCTTGCACTGCGGCGCAAGGGTCAGACTAGAGAACCTCCGAGGTGCCGCCTGACTCCAGAGTCCTACACTGAATGTAAACACAGGTAGCTAAGGGTGAGGGGGCAGAAATCGGCCCTGTGGGGGACTCATGCTGGGCCCCCGAGGGCACTCCTACCTGTGACCCCACACGCTTTCCCCAAACCCCAAATCACCATGCGGATTCTGGGAATGTGCGAATCGGCAGACGTGGCGCTCCTTGGAGCTCTGCAGATCCCACCTGGACCCTCCTTCGGGCCTGAGCTTCGGTTCGGTTGCCTTTCCTTCTTGCGGGAAAAGCCAGGCGTCTTGGCACGCATCTTTCTCAGCCGTGCGGCCGGCCAAATCACTGTTCGCCACCTGCGCTGCTTCATCTCCTGGGCGATGTGGGCAGGAAATGCACAGCTATTGCCACTGTTAATGATTCTGCAGACGTGCGGGCCTTTCTCCCAGGACGGGAGCCTGCGGGGGACGCGTCCTTCAAGTGCCCCTCCCCCAGAGAGCCCCCCTCCGCTGCCCTTGTCCAGCGGCCCCCTTGCTCCCCCTCCTCTCCCCCCACTACCTGTTCCAGAGCCTGGGCTCCCCTTCAGCTCCGCACTCCCCGCACTGGAGTGGGAGGCAGGAGAAGAGGTGGCTTCCCAGGGTCGGGGAGGAGCAAGTGAGGGCAGCTCCGGGCCACGGCCCCCTTGATACGGACTCATAGACTCACAGAATAGTAGAGCTGGAAGGGGTCGGGAAGGTCATCTAGTCCACCCCCTGCTGTTAAGGACCCCAAGTCACACCATCCACTCAGGGGCTGCCCAGTTTCGCCTTGA
This sequence comes from Varanus salvator macromaculatus, assembly GCA_023646645.1. Classification (NCBI taxonomy): domain Eukaryota; kingdom Metazoa; phylum Chordata; class Lepidosauria; order Squamata; family Varanidae; genus Varanus; species Varanus salvator. Next base: position 12,808,750 of record JAIXND010000800.1, on the reverse strand, counting down.
ATGCCTCCAGTGTGGGAGAGCCCCCCACCCCTCCAGGCAGCCGGTCCCGCTGTCGCGTTGCTCTGACCCTGGGAAGCTTCTCCTGATGCCCGGCCTGAACCTGGGTTGATTCTTCCGTGTCCTGCGCTCCGGTATCAGCGGGAAGAGGTCCTGGCCTTCCTCCTTGTGGCAGCCTTGGAGGTGCTTATGGAGGGATCTCATGTCCCCCCGAGTCTTCTCTTCTCGAGACTGAACATGCCCAGTTCTCTGCACGAAGAACTCCATAAAGGCTCAGGGAGGGGTCACGGGCCTGGTGCCGGAGGTCAGACTAGATGGCCCAGGAGGCCCCTTCTGACTCGCCCTGTTTCTATGTTTCTGTTTCTATGTTTCCCTGAGCCTCTGGCGGCTCATAAGGATCGTGCAGGGAGGGGCCTTCTGCACATGCTCAGAGAGCCTTGGGCGAAGGTCCCGATGCGAACGGAAGGCAGGCTCGGCGCGTCAGTCCCAACACCAGGCGGGAACTTGGAGCTGCCCGAAATGCCACGAACCGCAGACGGGATGCGCCGCCTCCTTGGAGTGCCACGGAGGGGGTGGGTGCGAGAGCCGCTCTTGGGACGGATCCTTCCTTCAGTCGCACTGCTCAACCCGCGTGCCCAGGAGCACGATGCGCTGGCCCTGCGGGGGGGAACACGCGGCAACGTCCGTGATGCGGCAGCGCTAACGCGGGGCCTGAAAATGATCGGTGGCACATATCCTCCACGGCACACGTGTCACAGCCTCCGAAAAAGCCGTTTTTCCGCCGCGCGTTCGTTTCCTCCGCCTGCTTTCTGCTACCCTGGCGAAGCTGCTGCTGTTTATCGTCGCTGAGTAAACAAACCGACTCCACGGGGAGCTCTGCCTTGCCATGCAGCTACTGGAGTCGTCCTCCCCTCACCTGTGTCCGGCCCAGCCCACCTTGCTCAAATATGCAAACCTGCTCTGGTAAGCAGACACCTGGCGAGCAGAGGTACCATCCAGGAAGCACAAGGGCTTCTCTCTTTACCTGCCTGCAGGTAGAAGTCACCTTCCAGAGCGGGGCCAAGAGGAGGGGGCAGCCGTGCCTGCTCGCAGCTGGCCCCGGCTGGGCAATCATTAACCCCGCATGCCTGACCCGTGGCATGTCGAGAAGAATGACCGCGGGCACCCAGGTAAGCGGGGATCGCCAGCCCTCCGAGATGCAGCTGGCTGGGCAGCTGGCTCTTTCGGCCACGGCCCTCCTCCTGCTGACGTTGCTGTATAGATACTACAAGTCTCGGGTTCCTGCTGGCGGCATCGGGGGCCGTGGCTGCGGAAAAGCCGGCACTGGCCGAGACGCGGCACAAGAAGAGCCCCCGGGCGGCACCGCGGTGGAGAGTGGGGCCGCACCAGGGCAGCTGGGCGGCTGGCTCGTCCGACGGAGGGCAGCGGGGCCAGCTTGCCAAGCAGAGGGCCGGCTGGCGGGTGGGCCGGCCACCGCAGGGACACCTGGGCCACGGGGCACACCTGTTGGCAGAGAGCGGAGGGAGGAGGCGGCGCAGGCGCAGGCGGGAGAGGCCGTGAGTCACCCAAGGACTGGGCGGCTGTCGGAAGATCGCGGCTCGGCACCAGAGGGAAAGGGAGAGGAAGCGGAAGTGGAAGCGGGAGCGCCACAGGCCGCCTGCAGCGACGGAGAGGGCACTCCTGCCATGGCGTCAGGGGGCAGGCGGCCCTCCCCAGGGCTGCCGTGCCACGGCGGGAGCAGCTGCAGTCCCGGCGGAGACCCCAAGGGGCTGAGCCAGGAGGCTGAGGAGGCCGGTGCTGGATCCTGCCCGGCGCCCCCCGAAAAGCAAGCTGGCCAAGACCCAGGAGGCAAGCCCGCAGACGACAGCCAAGGCCGTGCAGCCCCAAGGCGAGCCCCTCCCGTCCAGGTGCTCCACGCCGCCTCCAGCATGGGCACCGTGACGCGCCAGAGCGGTGGGCAATCCGTCGCCACACACAGCTTCTGCTCCATCGCCGAGGTCCGCGTGGAGGAGGGCTTTGTCCGGGACAGCGGGACCACGGACGGGCCCAGCCTGCGGGGCAAAATCTACGACTACTACACTGTCTCCCGGGCAGAGGTGCAGGAGAGCCCCCACTGTGCCCTCCCCACCGCCCAGCTGCCCTGCGCCCCCCCAGTGCCCAGCGTGCCCGGCAGTGGCCCCGAGGCCCCCCCGGGTCCCACCACAGAGGAGGATCAGGCTGCGGCTGCCGAGGGCCCGGGCCCCTCTCTGGAGACGCCGCTCCACCCCACGCAGGGCGCGTCGAGCCCTGAGCAAGCAGAAGCCTGGAGCCAGGTTCCCGCCGGAGGAAACCAGCCGCAGAAGCCGCCGGGCACGCGGGGCGGCCTCAGCCGGAAGGAGAGCTTCCACGAGATCCTGGAGAACCCGGAGCTCCAGATGCCCATGGACGGCTTCGGCTCCCCTGCCCCTGAGGAGCCGGGCTGGGCTCCCCGCGCCCCCTGCCTGCTCCAGGCCAGCCCCGCCTCTGCCCTGGAGGCCTCCATCCGGAGCAGCGCCGCCGAGCAGCCCACGGTGGAGCTTGTGGCCGGCGCCAAGTTCTTCCACATCCCGCTGAGCCCCGCCGCCTCGGTGGACGTGCACATGGACCTGGGGAACTGCTACGAGCTGCTGCGTGTGGCCAAGAAGCGGGGGCTGGAGGGCCTGCGCGAGGCGGCCTACAAGGTCATGAGCGACAACTACCTGCAGGTGCTCAGGACCCACGCCATCTACAGCCGCCTCAACGCCGCGGAGCGGGACCTGATCCTGCAGCGGAGGATGCAGGGCCGCCCCTGCGTGGCCGTGGCGGAGGTCAGCTCGCGGGCGCGGGGGCCCCACGCCAGCCGGCTGTGCGTCTACGACGACCGGAGGGACGCCTGGCACCTGCTCACGCACCTGCCGCTCGAGGCCGTCTCCACGGGCTCGGCCGCCTGCGCCATGTTCAACTACCTCTTCGTGGCGGCCGGCTGCACGGGGCAAGGGGCCAGCCAGCGGCCCTCCCGGCGGGTCTTCTGCTACAACCCCTGCACCCGCATCTGGCGGGAGATCTGCCCGCTGATCCAGGCCCGGCCCCACTGCAAGCTGGTCGCGCTGGACGGCTGCCTCTACGCCATCGGCGGCGAGTGCCTGCACACGGTGGAGCGCTACGACCCCCGCCTGGACCGCTGGGCCTTCGCCGCGTCCCTGCCCAACGACACCTTTGCCGTGGCCCACACCGCCACCGCCTGCGCCGGGGAGATCTACGCCACGGGCGGCACCCTGCGCTACATGCTGCTGCGCTACGCCGGCCAGGGGGGCGCCTGGAAGGTCAGCCTCACCGGGGGCAGCCAGGACCGGACGACCGAGATGGTGACCGCCGGCGGCTTCATCTACCGCTTCGACCTGAACCGCAGCCGGGGCATCGCCGTGTACCGCTGCAGCGCCCGGGCAAAGCTCTGGTACGAGTGCGCCACCCACCCGGCGCCCGTCCCGGCCTCCTTCCGGTGCGCCGTCGTGGGCAACCTGGTCCATTGCATTGGCCCGCAGCTCCACCTCCGCTTCCTGGCCGACCACGTCTCGCCGCGCTTCGGGAGCAAGGAGCTGCAGAGGTTTCCTTCCCCGCGGGGGGCGCTGCTCCCCCTGGCCCTGGTGCTGCCCGGCAGGCGCCACGGGGAGGCGGTGCAGACGCGGGTCTGACGGCCACGCCGGGGGGCTCCCGAGCCCTTCGCTCCCACCCGTGGGCCGGGGAGGCCCTCCTTCGCTGGCCCGTCGCTGCACGCCTGTCCGAGGCTGGAGCTGCAGGTGTGGGGCGAGCGCTGTGGCTTAAGGCGCGCACGAACCCAGCCGCGGCTCGAGGGCCTGGCCGAGCGGGGGGCCAGTGGAAGCCGCCGAGCCGCCCGCCATGCTCCGGCGTAACGGTGGGGAAGCCCCTCGGGGCCGGGGGCTGCTTCCATTTCAGAGAACCCCGGGGGCCGCAGCCAGAAGGGGGCTGGGGCCTCCCTGGGCTGCAGAGCGAGTCCCGGCGCTTTTGGCTGGGCGACCCGCCGCATGTGAAGCGGGAGGCGGTGCCCGTGTGGCAGTTGGGCCCTTGGCCCCCGCCTGAACTGGTCAGCCGCCCTTCCGCAGCCGTCGCCGCCTCGGCCAGGCGCGCTCCCGCGGCGCTCCCCGCTTCCTCCTCTGTGGCAGCGGATTCCGTGCCTTAATTATGTGGTGCGCATAAACAAAACGAGCAGAGGTCCGCGGCGAATCGGCTGCCAATCAATTTAATTGGATGGCCCCGAGGTCTCGTGTTCTGGGAGAGCGAGGAATAAAACGTCTTCTCCCGTGTGCGCGGGCGTTCCAGCGGAAGAAGCCGGACGGGCGCCGTGGGTGGGCCTGGTTGGGCACGGTGCAAGGGCCCGCCCCGGCAAGAGAAGAGTCCCCAGAGGTGCTCCTCCCCTTTCGCAGAGCAACTGCTGGACTGTCTGCTCTTTGCGGCGGCCCAACCAGAGGAGGCGTGAAGGAGAGGCGGGAGATGCCCCCGACAGCCCCCTGCCCCTTGAGCGAGCCCGTGGTGGCCCCCTGGGAAGGAAGGGCCGCAGGGGACCCTGGCGGGGCCCATGGGGGGAGGGGGCCTTGCCGAAGCCGTGGACCTGGCCCAGGGCATCAGCTGCCTCGTTCTGGGCTGGGGCTTCCGTGTGAACGCAGGCGCTGCGGGCGCTGGCCAGCCCGCCCTTCCCACCCTGCTCCGTCTCCCCTTCTTCCGCCGCCATCTGCAACGCCTCCTAGCCCCCCAAGCGCGGCCACGCAGCTTCATCCAGGCTCTTGCCTGGCACCCGCATTTCCCACAAACCACCTTCCCGAGTAGACGGGGCTTTGGAAAGCCGCTTATAATGTTACGCCTCCTGGATTCAAAGGAACACGCGGCCGTCACCCTCTTTGGAAGATGGGCTCAATTGATTCGCGCTTGTTAAATCAGAGGTTCTCGCACAAATGCCTGGAAGATGCACTGAATTTCTGGTCTCAGCAGGACACAGTAACAAAGGAATTGCGTGACAAGTGAGCGGCCCCCGTTTTTGGTTCTCTCCTGCTTTCCCACTGAACTGGCATCCAGGGAGGGCAAAAAACCCCTCACCGCTCCGGAAAATACATTTGCGGGCCTCTCACTTCCCTCCAAGAAACCTGCAGTGTTTGACAAGATTCCAAGATTCCCTTCCCAAGCAGATGGGGATGTTTATGAACATGTCATGATGTCCCAGAAACTTGGCCAATGGCAACGGGGGAGGCGGGATCTGCACATGGTCAGGTCGCCACAAGGTTTGCAGCTTTTGAATGTCTACACACAATTAAGTGGCTGCGTGGGGTGGCTGTTTTTGTGATTTCCTGAGAGTTGGAATATGCAAATAAAATAAAATTAAACAGCACTAAAAGGGGCCTGTGGAAACTCTGCGGCATGTGTCAGTCCGCATTCTTGCTGCATGCCCGCCTGCCCTTGCTTCTGCCATTCCAGCAAGTGACTGAAATTGGATAATTGAGGTACATAACCTGCCATAATCATTAATGCACTTTATATCCTGTCTCCCGCTGCATTTTGGTCAGAGTGCCATCAGTTACCCATCCCGGGTACCACTTTCAAGCGACTGCTCTTCTTTAGCTATCGAGTTGTCCAAGATGGGTGACATGCAGCTTGACTTCCCTGGAAAGGTTTGGCTCGCAGGTGTGTCTCTGCAGAAGAAGAGAGAAATTTGTTTCGGTTTGCGTTCGGTCGGGGTTTATCCAGCCGCACCTTCCGTTTCTGAGCTTGCAGTGTGATCTGTGGGCCAAAGCAATGCGTTTGGTCACATGCCTGCGTTCGACAATTGTGTGCGGAAAGATTTGCACCTTCCACAAATATGCGCCAAGTCCTTTAAATCATAGATCTTCCACATGTGTGCAATTTGAGTGTGCATTTGGAAAGCTACGCATGCAGATAAACCCAAGAGTCCAATTAGACAGCGAGGCAAAGTAGGACAAGGTAGAGGCCGCGATGGGTCTGGTGCTTGTGTGTTTCGCTTGTGTGCGTCTTTCCGCGAGGCGGGCATTGTCCCATCATTCCGTTCGTGCATCCCGTTCCGACACTGGACAGCCCAACGGCGCCAGCAGGTGGGACTGGTCGGGCAGGCGACCAGGTCCCTAGTTAACAGAACAAGCAGGAGGCGCTCCCGAACCCTGTAGGGCTGGCTTCCATATTTTGAAATAAGTGAAGAAAGCTGACGCTCCAACCCCTTCAAGTAAGGTTGCAAAATCTCAAGTCTTCCGCCTTCTCCTACATTGCTGTCTATTCTGCTGCCAGAGCTGGGGTCTCCTAGACTTGGGGACTGGCTTGGCCGCCAGCCCCGAGCTCACAGGTGTGCCCGCGTGTTCCCGTCCTTCGGAAGCTCCCGGCACGCCGCTTCTGGAAATTTTTGAATCCCAACCACACGACATGGTGGTAGCACAAGGGTGAGGTTGTGTCCACAGGTAGGGGAGTGGAAGCCCCCCGGCGTCTGGGGCTCCCTGGAATCGGTGCCCGCAAGAGGAACCCGGCCGGTCCTGCAATTAGCTCCCGCCCGGCTCTCTCCGGGCGACCCGGTGCCCCCTGCACACTCCCCCCCGAACCTTTTCCGGCAGAAATGCGCCCCCCTGCAAGGGACAGCCTTCCCACAGGAAGGAAAAAGGCCAGGAATGGCAGCTGGCACCTTGCGAGCGCGGCGAGGTCAGCGTTAATGAAAAGATGCTATCGGGGAGGCTGGCGAGCCGCCAGGCAAACATAATTAGCAGTATTTGCGGAAGATGAACCTCGGCGAACTGCAGGGAGGGAGGGCCGGGGGGAGACGTGGGGGGTGGGAGGGAACATGTCCCCCCTGCGACGCTTTTGCAACAAACACTGCCGTTTGGAGAGCGGCCAAGGCAGAGTAACAACCCAGCGAATGACTGTTTAATTAAAATCTGCCCAGTCTTGGGACGGAAAGTGAATGAGCGCGGCAGTGGAAGAGGCACGGGATCCGGCGCGAGCACCGCTTTTTATGCGCCAGCTCACAGCCGACCTGCTCCGGAGAGTTGCCAGTGGCGTGTGATTGACTGGCTGTCGTTAAGGGGGGAGAGCTGCTCTCTCCCTGACGCTAATTCACCTCTCGTCTTTCCGGGGGTTATAGCAACACCATAGTTTAAGGCGCGCCGGTGTCAGAAATACAATCAGCCAGGCTATTAAAGCACCGCCGCGACCTGCCGTGTGTTTATTCCTGGGCTAAGGGCTCCGGGCCCGGTGAGCGGCTTGCCCCTGCCTGCATCTTTCTTGTTCTTCCACCTCCGCTTGGCTCCCTCCATTTGGAGTCAAGGTCGTTGGCGGGCGGATGGGAAGGCTCCCGGGAAGGTTGTTCTGCGCGTTCCTGGGGGTGCCCGCCACGAGGGGAAAGGCACGTCCCGGACTGGGGGGCTCCCTTCCCCCCGCGTGCCGCATCCCCCTCCTGGCTGGGCGCCCCAGAGGCTGCTGCGGACGGGCGGGCGGCTCCTGCTCGGGAGAGACCTGGGCACCAAGGACGCCTCCAGGGCCGAGGGGCTGGCTGAAGCGCCGCGCCAGGAGCTTTCGCTTAGGAGCTGGTTTGGGGAGCGTGCGTCCCTGCGGGTGTAGCTGGACTCCAGCACCCATCTGCCCCGTGGCTGGAGACCAAGGCTCAGGAGCACAGTGGAACATCTTCCTGGCTGGTAGCAAGGGGGCACCGGATCCGAGTCGGGTCCCTGGAGGGGCAGCAGCCTCTGCCACGCACCCACATCGGCCCCGGGGCAGAGCCCCTCCCGGTCGGCCGGAGCCTTGTAGCCCCAGCCTGCCCTTGGCTGCCGAGACGAATATTTTGGGCATGGCTCTTGTCGCCAGGGAGGCCGCCTCAGATGTGCTCCCTCCGGGATGGGACGGGACGGGCACGCTGATGGACGGAGTGGGGGCGGAAGCTGCCGGAAGGCGGTGCCCCCTCCCCCCCGAAACCCTTCCCCATATACATGCAGGGCGTGCGGCAGCTCTGCAGAGACCTGGGGACGATCTCGCTGAATGGAAAGCAAGCGCCGCTTTTCATTTCATTTCATTTCTTTTCATTTCTTTTCATTTCATTTCATTTCATTTTATTTCATTTCATTTTATTTCATTTCATTCTTGCACCGCCAAATAGCTGGAGTTCTCCAGGCGCAGGAGAAAGGCTAAACCCTTGGAAAAAAATCTGTTATCAAAAGCAGACACCCACAAACACAGACGCACACGAGGCAGAGATGCCTGTGTCGAAAGCCCAATTGCAACAGTTGACAACAAGCAGCCCGGAAGGCCTGGCTGAGCCTCATTCTATGCTGCCAAATGCCTGGGAGCAGAAGGTGGCCTTGCCCTGGTGGCGCGTTCGTTCCGGATGGGGGCCACCCCCGAGAAGGCCCTCCCCATCCGTGCTGCCTTCCAAGCCCCTCCTGAAGGGGAATCCTGGAGGGCCGCAGAGGGGTAGCTTCCTTCCGGGAGGGGCTCCATCTGGTACCGAGTCCCGAGAAGAAGCAGGGGGCCAAGAGCCGCACAGATGCAGATGGCTGCTCCCCTCCCCTCCTGTCTGTGGGTCTCCTGCGGGCGCCAGGCTGGCCCCTGCCGAAACCGGAGTATGGGCCAGGCGGCCCTTGGGCCGCCCCATCTGCAGCGACGGCCGTTCATAAGCCCGACACAAAGGCACCCGGAGGTCAAGCCCGAAAGTGGGCAGACCAGGGGAGGGAGCCCGCTGCTTCTCCGGGTCTTGGGGCCCCCGCAGCCTCTGCTCAGCAGCTCAGGACGTTGGAAGGGCTGCCGTGCCGGTCCCATGGGAAAGAGGAATCTGGAAGCCCCTCCCAGGTGGGAGAGGAAGCCCGGCATTCTCGTGGAAGCTCTCGAGGCAGCCGCGGCATCCGAGATTCTGGCTTAGGGAGTGGGGATGAGAGGGGGGCTCTAACCACTGTGCAACACTGCCTCCCCCCCCCCAGCATCCTGTTCTGGGGTCATTCGTAAAGGGTCCCTCAGACCCTGCTACCCTCGATTAGAAATCCCAACGGGACGTGATGTCTTGCTTGGGAAAGCGCCCGGCAGGACCCGGGTCCATGTTCGATCTCGAGGGAGGAGGCCGGGCGGGGGGGGGGGCGGGGGGGAGACGGTTGGAAGTGTCTGCCAGCCTCCTTTGCAGGGTGTATGGAGCCATTAACCTCCCCTGAACAGTCCCAGCCGGGCTGGAAAGGGCCTGAAAGATGAAAGGCATCACCTCAGGAGCACTGGGGCTGTCACTCTCCATTACAAACTCATTAACTGCCGGGCCAAACGGGAAGCGCTTCCAGGAGAGCCTCTGCTGGACATTTACCTGAGCATCCGTCGCTGTCAGGCCAAGCTGCTTCACGGACGATTACCGCCGATGGCTCGCCTCCCGCAACCGTGCGCCCCACTGCCCCGGCAGTCCGCCCCAAGGCTTCCCTCTTGCTGCCAGAGATGACGGGAAAGACGCCGGCCGCCGAGGTGTTTCGGTTCCCGCAGCAGCCATGCAGGAACCGAAGCCCCCAGGTAAAGCGGGTGCCAAGGTCCTAGTCCTCAGTTTTAAAGCTCTGTCCCTCTTCCCCCAGTATGCGATCGTCCTGGGCTGCCTCGTGCCCTGCATCACCGTGGAGACCGGTGGTCCATCCATCTCTTGGGTTTAATCCGAAATAGTGGTAAGAGAACCGCGGATGCAGAACTGGTGCCACGGATCGGGAGCGGGCCCAGGGTCTCTGGACCATGTGCCCCGGCTGGGGGCAGCCTTCTCCAGGGGAGGCCCGTCTGCGCAACCCACGCTTCCTTGGCCGCCACCTTCCATCGCCCTGTGCACAGCTGTGGAAGGCCGGGGGCGCTGGGGCCGAGGAGGCAGCCCTCCCATTCCCGGCTTTTCATTATCTTCCGGAAGGGGGGTTTCAATCCAGCGTGGAGGCAAACAGACAAGCCACCCGGACCTGCCAGCGAACGGAAGTCTTCCGACAAAGCTCTTGGACTGGCCACTGCTGATAACAGGCTTGCGAACGGTGCCAGCAGCCCTGGAAGCCTGCAGAGGATTCCCGGGAGGGGCAGAACTGGATCCGGCCCAGCGCAGAGCGCCGTGCCAGCCGGCAGACAAATCCGCTCGTAATGGCCATATTGCGAGAGGGGAGGCTGGCAGCAGCCGGCTCCCGTCGTGCTCGGGAGGAGCGCTCCTTCCCCACGGACGGACTCGCTGCCCAGCCGCCCGGTGCTTCGGGGGCCCGGATGTGCTGAGCCTGCCAGGCCCCCGCGCTGAAACTGCCTCCAGCAAACGGGAGGGAGTCCGGACCCCTTTGGATGCCCTCAAACGAGCAGCTCCTCACACCCCTTCTGCGCTGCTCTGGGCAGGAGGAGGAGAAGGCCTCCGTCCCGCCCTCGTGGCGCTGCTGGACGTGTGGGGAAAGCTTTTCGGAGCAGAATGCGGGGGCCCGCGAGGAGTCTTCTGCCTTTGCTCACAGCACATGGAGACGTGCCGGCGCGGGGGCCGGAGTTCTGGAGTGCGGGCCTGGGAGGCCGGGTTCAGGTCCCCGCCTGGCCTTGGGACTCACTGGATGGCGTTGGGCCAGCCCTGCCTACCTGACGGGGTTGAGGTTGTGCACATAAACCTGCGAGCCACATCCGGTCCTACAGGGAGAACGGAAGGGCAGACGGAAAGGAGGGGGACGGCGAGGCCCGGCGTGACGGACGCTCTCTGAGGAAGCACGTCAGGCCTTCGAGCTGACAGAATCGGCCGTGTAAAGTTGCTCTGCTCCGGCAGGCGAGTGTTGTCCACGCTCCGGCTGCCGACGGTTCTCCGGCATGTGTCACCGGGAGCGTGGCGTGCTGTGAGCTGACAGAGCAAACCGCTCGCGCTGGAAGGAAACCGCTTGCGTGATCGGGGAGCAGTGAAGCAACCCGAGGTTCCTTTGACAAGCTGCGACCCTGCCCAAAAGCGGGCACAGTGGAGGGCCCAGGAACGCCGCCCCTGAGCCAAGCCGTCCTGCCTCTCTCCTCTTCGGAGTCTTCCTCACTCCACGGATGCCCTCCGCTACGATCGCGGCCATACCTGGACCAGCGGCGTCCATCTGGGCTTCGGTAGAATGCCTGCTGGCGAAGGTACCTCATGCATGCTCTTTAAAAGGTCGGCCTGAGAATCCCCATCAAAATTCCGATCTTTCCACTCGGAGTTGTGGCACGTGACCTGTCCCAGTAGCTGATTTCACCACTTTTTCACCCCCCTGTGAAGGTAATTTGACCCCACCGCCTTCCAAGGAAGACCAGCGAGCCCGGAACTGTCCGTGGTGTTCGGCAGGAGCTCTCCAAGGCCTTGGGCGGCGAGGCGGGTATTCTCCGTTACTCCTGCGGTGCTCCTCCAAGTAGATGCCAGCAATGGAGGTTCCAGCTTTCCGCTTCAGTGGAAGGATGGAGCCATGGTCTGACCCAGCTCAGCTCTAAACCGAGCTCTTAACCTTGCTCAGCTCGGTTCCTCACCTCACGCCTGGCTCTTGGTGGCCCACCAGGTGCGTTTGGCCGCTTCTGGATGCCTTGATCTTCTCCAGCCTCCACTGCTCCCGGGCCGAGCCAAGATCATCTCCCACCTGCCCCCCCCCCACTGTCGCTCACCGCCCTTGTGGGAGCACATGCTCTGTCGTCCTCTCGCTCCCCTGAGCGGACCTGGGAGGGGAAAGGAGAGCAGCAGCCCCGTCCTGCCGCCTCGCTATATCCAGTCTCGAGAGCTCGCATCTTTCAGTATCTTCCAAATGGCACCTCCGCTCTCCTCCTCTCCACCAGAGACGCTTGAGCAACCCGGCAACATTCAAGAAAGCTTTTTCTCTGCAAATGAGGTCCCCGTCGGATGCTTTTCCGCAGAATCTCTGGCCCAAACTTCCCCATCAATGCAATTAAACGCCTTCTCGATGTATTATCACTGGCTGCGCTTGCCTCCACTGCCCCCCCAGACCCAGAATTAATACGGGAAGATCGGCCCTAATCCTGAGTCATCAGCTGATCGTGCGGAGATGCTTCCCCCACAGGCCAGGCTAATCGCTCGTGAGAAAAAGGGACAGCCTGCGGAGAGCAGCTGCTGGCGAAGGCCCGCGGAGGCGCCGATGGAGCGTCCGAGGCCGCGGCCGCTCGACAGCCCCGTGTTCCTGTCCCGCTCAGCCACCCAGAAGCAGCTGGCACCTTCCCCGCGCTCGGCCAGGCCCCTCGCCCTCCCCTCCCCCGCTTCCCTTTGCAAGCAATTTCCCGTTTTATGCCGCTTTGATTTATGGAGCACCAGCTGCACGCCGGGCTCCCCACGAACTGAGCAATTAGCAGCGGCAGTTGCTTCCGTTAAGCAGCCAGAGCCGTCACAGGTGGGACAGCCCAGATTCCATCCCCGCATCCATCATGCGCAGGGCGGGAGGCACGGGAGGGCGTCCCCCGGGGGCTCGCGGGCGCCTCCCGTCGGGGGGACTGCAGCTCAGCAGCCGCTTTTGGCACCCGCGTTCCGAACCTGCTCGTTGCAGCTCTTGCCTTGCACCCGGGGTCGCCATTCAGCTTGCCGGGCTGCGTCCAGAAGACCTGGGAAAGAAGCAGGTGGCCAGTGGCCGGCCGGCCTGAGCTTCGTGGCCACGGGGGGCTGGAACCAGGTCTCCCAGCCGGGCCTCGCACTGCAACGCTTCGGTGGCCACTGCTGGGACGTGATGCACAGGTTGGGCTGCCCAAGGAAACCTCCGCCCCCTCCTGTGTCTGCCCACCCAGGAAGAGGGCGCTCGGCTCTCCAGGGATGTCGTGTTGCACACGGGAGCAGCAGCCACACATGCAACATGACAGCCACACCGAGAAGACGACTCCAGCACTGCAAACCAGCTGCGGCAGTTCCAGCTCCACGGGGAGCAGGTCTCCTGCAAAGCTAATGGGTCTTAATTGCCCACCAAGGACCAACCCACGCAAAATACGCTTAAATTACAGCGGGGAGCAATTTCTCAGCTGGGAAAATTCCTTTCTCCCCCCACCGCCCACTGCCCCCGGCTTCTGGGAGGGCTGCAGCTAAGCTCTGAGGGAGCCAGGGAGGGGCAGAGGGGGTCCCTGCGGATAAGACCCCGATGCAGCAGCCCGGAGGGCCCTGCCTCAGGTACACCCCTGCCAGGTGAAGCCCACCTGGCAGACCTTTCCCATTGTTCAGCCATCTTCTCCCCACCACCGTTGCTGCTACCGTCCTCTGCGGCCTTTCAGGGGGTGTACCGGCATCCTGCCCCCCACCCAACCCACTGGCCACATCAACGCACACGTGATAAACGAGAGGAAAACGCTCCGAGCTTCTGCTTCGCAACGAGGCTCCTTCGCCCCAGCGTGCCGGATACCTCTTTAAAGAGCTATTCCCAAACCCAAGGAAACTTATTTTCTAATTAAGCAAGACAAGGAAGCGACAAGTGGGATGGGAAGGAGGGACCCCGAGACACTGCGCAAGGTCACGCGTAGCGGCAGCCCGGTGGTCCCGCAAGCACCGCAGTGGGCGTGGGGGACGATGGGCCCTGCAGCAGCTGCCCGGCCCCCTCCCGCACGCCCCTGCGTCCCTCGCTCTGCTCCAGCCCTTCTGTCCGCCACAGAAATAGCAGCCAGCTGTGCATGCAAATTCTCTCCCGCTCGCTCGCTCGCTCGCTGGCGCCTTGAAAGAGCCGGAGTTTTGCCTGCACCTCTCCAACTGGCTCGCAGCCAGCTCTCCCGAATCCGCTTCTTCCCGCAGCTGCAGCTGCCACCTGCAGTCTGTCAAAGCCGGGCCGGCCCTGCCCGCTTTGCCCCGGCCTGCCGCAGCGCCACCCGGGCGGCCCGGCTCAGGTCTCCACTCGGGCACCCCCAGCCTGGCCTCCCCCCGAGGCTCCAGCAGAGCCCAAAGCCGAAGCTGCGAATCCAGGCTGGCCTGAGGTCTCTCTCTGAAGGCTGCAACGCCGGGGGGGGGGGGGGCAGGAGGGATCTCTGGGCATCCCTCTTCCACGAACAAGGCTCTGGCTCGCATTCCCAGTGGGCACCGGCCTCGGAAGCCTGCTAAAACAAGGGCGCCCCACCCGTGTCTTCCGGGCTCCCGGCCGGCCGGCTGGCAGACAGGAGAAGTGAGTCACTCTCCATCCCGTCTCGTCTGGTCCTTTTTTCCTTTTAGCATTCAGAGCCCATGTTCCTGTAGGTACCATATGCTGGAGGCAGAACACGGGTACAAGGGGGGTGGACTGAGAATTCGGTGGCCACTCCGGGTGCCAGGAGGGAAACGAAAAAGATTGGCAAGATTTGAAAAGGAGCTTGGAGACCATCCTTTCTTAGACAGGGCCTGTCGGTGCGGCAAAGAATTTTGCTACCCTCCTGGGGGAGCATATGGTTTGCGGCTCTGTTTCTCTGGCATTCCATATAAAAATAAATTAATTCACATATGTTTGTTCATTTTAATTCAGAGATTGCAGCATGTCTGTTTTGACAGGAGAGGAGGGTGTCATTTTCGCGGGGACATGCGGATTTTCTTCAATGTGTTGCTGGCGTTTTGCAGATTCTGCGTGTGTCTTATTCCGTCATGCGTTCACGGATGGGACCGGGTTTTTTAGGAGCTTTATGAGAATTTTGATCCTGGGAGCAAATGCACATTTTTCAAATGAAGGTTAGCAGAAGTATTCTCTTGCTCAGTCATTCTTCTGCACAAATCCTCACCAGCATTTTTTAAAAAAAGATCTACAATGTGGCAGAACCTGCTTCATGAGGGAAATCCCGGGCATTTCCAGAACCTGCAGGTCAGATTCCCAGAAGTCCAAAATTATCTGAATTGAGTGGGGATTTCTCTGACCCCTCTAGACATGCGCGCACAACCTGGGCCCCCAAACAGGATGTGACAGTTACACACTTGTCACCTGCTTGGTCCTGTGGGGTTTTCTGATCAAACACACAGAAATAGAGGCTGCTGGAGGCAGGCGTCATAAGTACCAAGACGGCGCAGAAAGCCAGCTCCCTCCCCTCTTGCAGACATGCCCCCACCTCTCACATTGCTCCCCACAACTGCTATTGCGGGCAGAAAAGGCTCCCCCGATGTCCGTGGGGGTTTCCTCCCAATTCGTGTGGCAGCTTCAGAGGGGTAAGGCGGAGAGGAAAGGGTTAAGCACCCCCCCACCTGCTGCCCATCATTCCCCAACTGCTTGTTTTAGTTGTAGTTTTGACCGCGCATGTTGGATGCAAGACGCATTTGCTGCTGTGCTTGGTTTGGCCCTGAGAGCCTGAAAGGGTGGGAGGCTAGGAAGGAAGGAAGGAAGGAAGGAAGGAAGGAAGGAAGGAAGGAAGGAAGGAAGGAAGGAAGGAGGTGGGGTGGGGTGGCGGGGAGGGTTACCTGAATCGGCTGGTACCTGACCACTAAAATTGGAGCGAGCTGCACTCCCGAAAGCCGCGTCGGCAGGGGCAGAGCTCTGGGGTGGAAAGGCCCCGTCGCTGCAGTGTGTAGGTGACCCATAGCAAAGCTTTCTGCCCCTGAGGAGCTGCTCAGAAGCCCAGCAAAGCAGCCAGCCTGGCGGAAAGAGGGGGCGTGTTTGCAGGGGCGGCAAAGACGGCGGCGAGGGGACGGGATAGGAAAGTTTCGAATAAATAAATAACTGAAAACAAAAAGAGTGTTCTGGGTTTGGGTTCTCATCTATAATGGTGAACCTGGCCGCTCCGAGGGGCTGCCGAAGCAGTTTGCCAGAATAAAGGCTAACGCCCAGTGCGAAGGACGGTTCTGAAATATTTAAAGAAATCAGCGTGCTTCTAGTCCTTAATGATAAAGGAATGCGATATTTAGAGGGCGCTACTCTGGCATGACTTGACTCTCAATACCAAAGTGTTCTCTGCAAGGGTATAGTAGTTGTTGTAGTTGTTGTTGTTTTGTAGTTGATGATGATGATGATGTTGTTTAGTCACAAAGTCATGTCCGACTCCTCACAACCCCGTGGACAACTTTCCTCCAGGCTCTCCTGCCCTGGAGAGTATTCTAGTATCCATATTAATGGTGGCTTTTGGATCTGGTTTTTTCAAACATTGGAAGCCACGATTTGGGGGCAGCTGCTCGTTCTGTGTCCGGGGCCAGATTTGGCAATCCCAGGAAAACGGTGCGTACGCACCAGCCCACATTCCCAAGAAGGGCCTCTGCCTTTCCCCTCCTCATCCTCGATTCCCTCCTTTCCCATTCAAGCCGTCTCCTGTCGCACAGATACTGATAGCTGTAATTTAAGATCACTCCCACGGTAAGAAGCACTGGGAGATTTTCTGCCGAGCTGCCGGCGGCAGAATTGCAGCTAAACATGTGTCTTTGCGTGGCTGCAGCCCGTGGCTTTCCCTTCACCTTTCTGCTGATAGGATTAAAAGCTTTGCCCTTGCCGGGCGGGCAGGCCGGCCACGAAGCTTGCGATTCGGTGGCTTCCAGCGCTTTCGCGTCGCTATTATCATCTCTGCTTTACGACTGGGTCTGCAGGCCGAACCGGCCTCTGTCCCCGATTTTGCCCCGTGGAGCAAAGACCTGGCAGAAGAGAAAGGAGGAAAGCGCACGGCAGCCTCGAAAAGATGAGGGGGCCCCGGGGGCTCCGGTCTGTGGGTGCCGCGCGACCCGAATGCTCGGAGATGTGGCCGGACGTTCCGGGCCCCGCTCGTGTCGGGGGGCCGCATCCCGTTTCAGAGAAGTTTCGGGGCAGATTCTTGGGTGTCCAGGGCTGCAGGCAAAAGGAGTCCGGCCGAAATACCCAAAATGAAGCTTACATTTGAGATTACACCTGTCCGTACTTCAGTCTCAGAAGAGACATTTCAGCCTTGTGGAATGGGGTAAATCCGCTCAGTGGTTGGTGGTTGGGGGAAAAGGGGTGGCGCTTGGGGAAGGGGACCCCCCAGAAGCCAGCTTGAGGGTCAGCACTTTTGGCCGATGCCACGTGGGGTTGCAAAATTGCTTCGAAGCAACTTGGGCTAAAGCCTGCCCAGCCCCGCCAAGACCAGGGCAGGGAACGGAGACCGGGCGGGCCAGGATGCGATGCGGTTTCTCCCCCACAAGCCAAAATCTGCCTGCTGCTTTGTGGGCCTGGCTTTGCGGCTTTTTCCCTCACTGGCGTGGACACAAGAAGGCGGAGAGGAGAGCAACGTGGCCACGGTGCAGGGGAGACCGTCCCCTCCTCTGCTTGCCCCCAACTTTGGGGCGTTAGCGGAAGGAAGGCCACCACGCTGCCACCTTCAAAAGCCAAGAGACCTCTGGGAGGGACCTCTTTGATTGCCTTCTGAGCGCCGTGACCTGGACCTACGGAGGTGATGGCGAGGCAGGGGACACGGGCTCCCAGCATCCCCAGTGTTAGCCAGCTTAGAGTGGGCCCACTGGAACGAGGAGGGGCCGAGTGTCCGGTTTCCCCCGGGCAGGCAGGCCCCTGTTCCGCGGTCCTCGTGTCGGAGGGTCCTCTCTCTCCGCCTGCCGGCCCTTTCGTCATGGGCCACGTGATGCTCCTGGCCCACGGCCCGTTGCGGTTGCCACCTTGCTGTGCCAGGCCCCCATTCGGGCAGCGGCGGGCGCTCGCCTGCCTCCGCTGGCTGTGTGCATCTCTTCGTCTGTCGCCCAGGCAACGAGCCCGGGCTCTCCTCCCTCCTCGTCCTGCCCGGTAATGAATTCATTTGTACGGATCCTGAAAGGCTCTGGCGGCCTTCCCTGGCCCCTCTGCAGAGCCGCCTGGAGAGCGGGAACCCGGATGGTCTCCCTGCAACCCATCTTTGGGATTAACGGGGCCGGGGGGAGGCTGCCCTGCAGAAGACTTGCCCGCCTGGAAAGGCCAGGTGTCTCGCTGGCCACCCACCTTGTCCGGAGCGATCTTTGCCCCCTGATCCAGCATGGCGGACGTTCCGCTCAGAAGGTTCCAGAAGGTGGCCAACCCCAGCATCCCCAGCAGTCCCTGGGTGTCCCAGGCAAGCTCCCCTCTTCCTGCCAGCCATCAGGGCTGGCACCAAGGCACAAGTGGCCATGCTCTTGCTGAGGACTGCCATCCCTTGGACATGCTCCTCCTCTGCCTCAGGAGGTGGCAAGGGGAGCAGCAGGCTGGGGAGACCCCGGAGTGGCCCCTTCCCCCTCCTGGGCCAGCATGAGGGGGTCTGATTCTCCGGGGTCCCCCTGCTCGGTTCCCCTCTCCCCCCAGGCCCAGCCCCTTTCCCAACCATGAGTCACTGACCAGTCTCCCGGCTTAGGGGCTGTTTTCTCCCTGCACTGCCATGCAGTCCCCGGGAGCTTCTCTGAAGTGCAATTCGGCCCTTGGTCCAAAAGGATCCCACGCCCATGCCCCAAAGCGAGTTCCCAAGCGATTCCAGAGGCTCCGTGCCCGTCCCACGGGCGCCAAGCAAAGGCAGGGCCTGCTTGGTGGTGGCACCCCAGAGCTGCAAAGAACCTCTTCTTGACTTGTGGGAGAGCCTTTCCAGCGGGCAGCACAGGGGCTATTCTCCAAGGCGGTGGGTTTTGTGTCAGGGCCAGCCCCCCCCCCTTGTTGGGGCACAGTGAGGGGCAGGCAAAGGGACTGGTTTCGGCACCATGGAAAGCGCCATCTTGGGCAAGGCGCTGCCTGGATATTGGAGCTGGGGGTCCCCAGCAGCCTTTGGCCCCGGCCTCTGCCTGCAGCGCACTCCGGACCCCCAGCCCCCCCACCCCGGCGCACGTCTCCTCTTGCCTCCGCAGCCCCTCCACCCCGCGCACCTCCAACTCGCTCTGTACTGGCTAATTACGATGCCGCACTCGTGCGGCTGCCCCGAGGCTGCGAGGTGGCACCAGTTTGCGCCCCCCCCCCCGCGAGAAGCACGCCAGGGCTGCGCGACAGAGGGGGGTGGCGAGCCGGAGACCCCGGGCCGTAAAACTGCAGGAGGGCCATGGCCCCGGTGTTGACTTCCCCTTCAGCCCACCCCACAGGGTTGTTGTGAGCTAAAAGTACCGAGCGGGAAGGGCTTGCGTGGGATCCCTGGAAGCAGGTGCGAGAGAGACGTAAGGAAGGAAGCGGGCGAACGGGCTCGGGGTGCATGTGTGAACACGGCAGAAAGGGGCCCATCCGGGGACAGGCATGCCCTGCGCCCCCCACGTGCGCCTCCCCACAGTGCACCGCTGCAGTCCCCCCCCCCCCCGGCCAGGCAGTGGGCACGGAGCGGCCAGACCCTCCCTCAAACCAGGAGGCAGGCAGGCCCCCTGCGCCCACCCCTGCCCAGCAGCGCTGGCCGGCGCCTTCTCCTCCTCATCACCCTCCATCTTTTTCCCAGCGAAAAAGCTTCCAGCAGCGGCTCCTCGAAAGTGGGAGGGGGGGCGGGGGGGGGAGTCCTGCAGCTTGCGCTTGCCTGGTCCTGGAGCGCCCCCTCCTGTCCATCTGCTCGCAGCACGGGGCGCGCTGCCCGCCTCCCTCTGCCCGTGTTTGGCTCTCTGCTGCCGGTCTCCGCGCGCTTTTGCCGGCCGCTCTGTGTCTGCCCGAGCGTCCCTCCCTCTGGGGGGGGGGTCCTGCCTGTCCGTGTCCTTGCACGGGTGCCCCTCCGTGCCTCCCTCTCCATGTGTCCGCGCATCTGTCCAGCCGTCTCTGTGTCTGCCGCGGCCCCCCATCTGCGCCGTCTGCCTGGACCCGCCTTGTGCCCACATCCTTCTCTCGGACGGCCTGTTCCAGGTGGCGTGCAAAGGGGCACAGTGCCCCCCCCACTCGCCTGGAATGGGTCCCGCTCCTAAGCCAGGCCTGAGGCTTCTGGGGGTGACTTTGGGGAGGGGCTCCCGAGGGGGCGGCCCACATCCCTTTGGACCAGTCCACAAGACGGACGGTTACGGCACCAGCGGCTATTCCTCCAATGTACATTCCTCTGTACTTTGAGGTCTTTGTTTTGTTCAGCGTCGTTTTCATCCCACTCAGTTGGCTCCCCGCTTGTGCGGCAGCACCCCTTCTAGCAGGCTGCAATGACAGAGAAAAGCAAGAGGCAGGAGTGCTCCCCAGCCCTGACAAAAGAGCTGCTTTTTCCTCTGCCCTCCTCATCCACTGTCCCTTGTGTGCTACTACATTTGTGGTCCTGCAGGCAGACGCTGTGAGTCATCATTTAAAATGCCCGGGAGCCCATTGCTGTGGGGCTTTGGCTCAGAAGATGCTGCTCTTCCTTGCGTCTTCACGCCTCCCGGAGCACTCCAGCCGTGGGGTGGTGTAGACATGAAATGAATATAGTAACAACGCTCTTGGAGCTGAGCCACCGGGGTTGCCTGCCCCCGGCATCCGGGAAGCAGGGAGCGCACCATCTGCCTTCTTGGGAGAGGAATGGAAGGGCACACGATGCCAGTCCGCAAGAAATACCGCACTGTGGAGGCTGTAAAAAGAGGGCAGCCCCCCCCGTCTGCAGATGGGGTGATAAAAAGCTGCCAGAGCGTGGATTTATGGCTCGTAAAAGTTGCCGAGGGCAGATCAGCACTGCCCGTGGTAGTTTATAAACACACAATAAACACACAATTTTTCCCTGCACACATCAGTGCTTCCCTGAGTGGAAAAACGCGCACAAGCCGGTTGGGGGAGCGCAGTTCGTGTCTCGGCTGTCTAGACGCATTCGGGGGCCCCCCCTAAAACGCCCCCCATCCCTCCCTCCATAATTCGGCCTGCTCACCGTCTGGCTCGCCAGGTATTTCCGCCGCTGCCTCCGCATTGTATTTGCTTGGCAGGCAGAGACTCACGCTCATTGCACTCCTGCTAATTGGCATTATAGAATCGCGGGGGGTGGGGGAGCCGGAGGGGGCCAGCAGGGCCGCGGGGCAGCCACGGGCCGTGCAGGATCGGTCCCAGGCTGTGCGGGAGCGCTCAGCCTCTTGGCAAGGGCCGGCCGGCCGACGGGACAAGCGCTCCGGAAGCAGCAGCCCTGGCTCCGACGACACACACGCCTCCGCTGCTCCTGAACCCCACCTGGCTGTCCTGCCCCAGGTGCGCCCCCTTTCTGTTTGCCCTTGCAGGGCTTCACCTTCCGCTCCCCCGGCTGGCCTTGCTCTGCAGCGCTCCTCTCCCTGCCTTTGGGCCGTCCTTGGCCCCCCTGGCCTTCCTCCTCCTCCCCCTTTTATCCCGGACCCCTGGCAGGGCCTTGAAAAGAGGCCGCCTTCCGGAGCCCGGCCGGCTGGGGCTTCTCTGGAGCTACTCTGGGTGCTGTTTCTGCACTCCTTCGGCTGGAGAAGGGGGTCTGGGGGGGGCGAGCCTGCCCTGTTTTGCGTGCCAGGCCCACGACCCTCCCTGGGTCCTGCCCCACGCTGGTCCAAGGGCCACGCAGCCACTGCAAGCCCTCAGTGCTCCTTGCGTGCTTTGCTGGTGCCACCCTGTGCCCGCCTGGAGCATTACCAGCCCCCCATCACCCCCCCTTCTCTGCATCATCCGGGAGGCCGAAACCGCCACGAAATCCGCCACATATCCAAGCGGCTTTGGGCTGTGTGGCCCTGGCGTGGGCAGGCTCTCCAGAGTCACGCCGATCCCTCCCCACCTCGGGGAGCTGCCTGTTCGTTTTAGGGAAGGCTTGCACACGCTTGCACATCCAGTGACGCACACTTGTGCCAGCGTGCATTAGAACTGATGCGCGTTTGTGCCAGTGTGAACTGGCACATGTTCCTGTGTCCAGTGGGAAATGGTTCTCCTGCCTTTTCCCTGAGCTGGGAGACCCCCCCCCACCCCCCTCACCCCAGTTAGGAAAAGACTTGCTTGGAATCGCCAATGCGATGGCCCCAAAGTCGAGGCCCCGCAATAGCCTGCAGGCCAGTGCTTCCAGTGGCTGGTGTGGGAGTTCACAGAGGCAAACCAGTTGCTCACTGGGAAGCCTGCATGCGTGTAAGGGCGCCCGCATCCCGAATCGAGTACTGATTCAATGATTCCCCCAGAAAGGCAGTAACCCTAAATCAGCATCACAAAGAAGAGGAATATTCTAGATTTCGTCCTCCCACCAAGCCCTCCAAGCCTTGGGATAAGCCATCGCTTCTTGGTTTCTCCCACAGTTCATTTTATTTTTTAAATCCCTCTTATTCCTTCCATTCTGCTTGTGGAGTTCTTTGTGCATTGTGAAAACCCTTCTTTAAAGAAATGAACCATAGGAAATTTTTACACATCCCAAGGAAAGTAAACAGGAACTCCAAATGTCTGGAAAAGAAAAGCTTCCACTGACATTTTTATTTACTGGATTCTGGGAGTGGGTGAGGGGGGAAAAGTTCTTTTTTTAAACTACAAGGAATGAAAACTTTATGGCGGAAATGCGGCAGAACAAATCGACAGAGCGCAGCCGGGTGAGGCCGAACTCAAGCAGCGACTGACAGTCTGAAATATCGTGGGACTTGTCAAGTGCACAGAAGGCACAAATTCAGGGAAGATGGAAAAGGGAGAGGAAGGACGGCCTCTCCAACCCAGCTTTTCCGGTGTGCAATATTTTTCAATATTCTCATGGCCTGACTTTTATCTCTTCATCATATTCCGCTTTTAATCACGAAAGCTCGGGGATACATAGCATGCGATCACAATTTGGAAATGATGTTTTGGAATGATGGGGGTCAAAGGGGATTTATGAGGATTCGTTGCAGTGTATTTTTGATCGGGCTCGAAGTAGATTGGAACCATCCGGATCACGTACAGATGCGGACATGATCCGTGGTCTCTAAGCCTGCAGTGCCATTTGTGTGACTTGACACACACACAGAGTTGCGTTGGGCTGCATGTGCTCATCTGAACACAGGGTGGACTTTGGAAAAAGGCGCATGACGGCACTTCAAGCCACGGGAGAAGGGTGCGGGCATTTCTGCGCAACCGGTGTGCTGGTTGAAGCTCTCCTGTGTGATGGGAACTGAAGTCAAGATGGGATTTGGAGAAATTTGGGCGGGCTCAGCTTCTGCCGATTGGCCTTCGCCCAGCTCAAGCAGGGGCAGAGGGGCTGTGAGGTGGAAGAAGACAGCCTTCCTCAGGCTGAGGGTCCGTCCAGGGCAGGATCCTGGTCACACGGGGCGCAACCGGCTGCTCCAAGAGGAATCGCACCCTCCTCCGAGTGGGCAAGGGGAGGCAGCATTAGCAACCAGGATGAACAGAAACATAGAAACGAGCGAGTCAGAAGGGGTCTCCTGGGCCATCTAGTCCGACCCCCGGCTCCAGCCAGCTCCGCTCACGGCATGCCCACCATGTGCATGTCCAGCCTGTCCTTGAACAGCCTCACCGATGGGGCCTCAGCCACCTCCGGGGGAAGCCCATGCCAGACCTTCCTGGCATCCCAGCTGATCCTGGGTTCCCTGAGCTTGGCTGTGCTGGAGCGCGACGTGCTCTGGGAAGCCTCCCGATGGGCTGCCATGGGGGACTCTGGCCACTTGGGTCACCCATCTCCTTCCCTCTGCTCAACGGAAGTCTTTGAAGCACCTTTTCGAAGAAGAGTCAGAAGAATCTGTAAAGCAGGAGAAGGGAAACGTCGATGCTCTTGAGACCTCTGTGCCCAGTGCGCAACCTTGCGCATGGGCGTTCATGCACAAGAGCGTGTCTTCAAGCCACGCCACGGCAAGGACACAGTTTCTTCCTCACTTGGGACCGTCGTGGCTTCTCCACCGGGCAGGGGCAAATCCGCCTTCCTCCTGCTTCTTTGAGTGTGATGTAAACCCCTCTGGGTCTCTGAAGGACCCCTGATTTGCTGTGTCTGCTGGTATATCAAGTTATCTAATGGCTGGAGGGTGTTTTGCGTTTTATGTTCTTTCTCTGAGTGGCTGAAAGCCAATTTTGTTTAATTAAAAAACCCCGACGCAACTTGGCAACTCGGCGTGGGGGGGCAGACAAGGATGTCCTGTTGGAGACGTGGCTTTGAATGCTCGCTCTAACATCTTTCCGTCGTGTGTCCCACCAGTGTTGGAACGCTGCACCATGACGAAAACTCCACAATAACGGCTCTGTCTCCGGGAAGAGGGCCGGTCACATGTGGGGCCATGAGGGAAGAAGAAGGGGCGGCGAAGAGGTTCCTCTGTTATGTATCCCCGGGTTTTAGCTCTACTGTGCCCTTTTGATGGAAGTTCCAGTCCTGCCTGCTCAAACCAGACTTAAATGCTCGAGGGCGAACGCAACGGGGCTTGCTTTCTAGAGACACGCTCCCCTCCCGAAGGGAAGCTGGGCCAGTCACTTGCCCATCTCCACGCGCACAAGAAGCTGGAGAACCGGTTTGCACCTTGTCTCGGTAGGGCCAGGCCTCTCCATTCCAGATCCTCTGTGCTTCTCACGTCCCCCCTCTTAGGTCTGGTTCATCTCAAACGTCGCAAATTTCTCCGTCGCGGGAGAAAGTTTGAGAGTTTCTCCAGCCTCATTTGGTGAGCACTGAGAATGATGGAAAAGCATCTTTTGTGAACACCTAAAATACGCATTCCTGCGCGATGCACAGTTTTTGCAAACGATTTATCTTACAGAGTTATTGATTTCTAGAGCTTAAGGCCCTCTCATGAGTTCTTATTCTCTCTAATGCAGAAATTTTTCAGCTGGAAAATTGCGGTCACCCCAAGAACAGCTGAGGGCCAGAGGAGGCACGAGGGTCCCCTGGTGGCCAGTGCTGGCCTGAAGGGGGGGCCATGCCGTGCCTTCCCACCGAAGACCCCCAACGGCCAATGGAAGCAGAAGCAGATTCCAACACCTGGGAAGCTCTTCCCGTCCACTCCAGTTTCACCAAGAGGAGCTGCTCCAGGCTTCCTGGATCTCACCTCCTATCAGGCCTGCTCAGGAGCATGGGGAATTGAGGCATCAAACATCGGGGAAGGGTCTCAGGCTGCAGAAGTCTGGTCCAGTGATATTCTTTGACCCGTTTTGGTCCAGGGATGCCCCCTACCAGGTAGCTCTAACGCCCACTTGCTCACCTCACCAGGAAGGACCATCCCGGCTGCTTATTCAGGCCAGAACGTCGTCTGAGTCACAATTCCTTTGCAATTTCTCGTCTGGAGAAGTTGTGCAGACAGCAGAATGCTTCAAAAGTCAAGAAGTCGTGACAGGGCAACACAATACTGTTTGCATTTAACCTGAGCCAGTTTCAGGCATCCAAGTCTTTGTGCAAACCAAGCCTCAGTCGCCCTTCCAAACGTGGCCACAGCGGTTTCCATTTTTTAAAGAAAGTAGTCACAGTGAGCCCAAGGCGGGGAAGAGATTGAAATGCCAGGAAAAGCGCCTGCCAGGAATATGCCCATTATGCAGAAATGCACGCATTGGAAGCATGTGCCTGGATTTTCACGAGGACACTGAAAACATCTCCGGTGTCAGAATGCGCAGACTGCAAACATGGCAGATGAAGAGACGCCAGCGCGGCCCAAGGAGTCCGCCCTTACTGCACAGGACGCGAGTGAGGCATGATTCTGATTTCAGCTTGGGAAGCTTGGTGGATCTCGGCTGCTTAGACATTTGGCAGCTCCAACGGGGGTGGGGGTGGTCCTCGGGCTGAGTTTGTGGGGGGCCTTGCAGTAGAATGAGCAGGGGAGACCCCCTCACCCCTCAGGGCTGATTTGGACGCTCCGAAGGGCGGTGGAACCAGCTTTATTTCTTTATTTAAGGCATCCACCCGTAGGCCTCCTGATTGTGCCGTAGCACCTCTGGCCGGCTCACAACACGAGACCAAAACCCACGGTGTGGGTCCAGAGCCCTCCAGACAGAGCCCTGCCTTTGCCCAGGGTCTTAAACACGACCTGGCGCCCATCTCTGGGACGTGGACGCTGTTTAGCTCAGCCCGAACTGTCGGGTGCCTGGGGGAGGGGCTTTGGGGGCTGCCACCCATGGTGCTTACACACCCGCTGCTGATCCCCCCATCCAAAAGGCCCCTCGCACGTGGTGGACACGGAGGCCTTCATACACCGGCACGGCGACGGGGCACCGGTCACACGAGGAGGCCGCCCTCGCCCTCCCAGGACCAACTTAAACCTGGGCGCAGGCACAGGCCGGCTGCCTCTTTTGGGCCTGGGCCTGTGGGGGTTTCACGGGGGGGGGGGCGGCTCTGCACTGATCCCCTGGCCCTCCCGGGCCGGGCCGGAGCACTCAGGCTCCCACTTGCTGCCCCGGGGGGTTGTGGAGGCCGCTTTCATCCTGCCTGCCACTCAGCTGGCCAACCCACAATGGCCGCTTGTCTGGGCACGGCGCAGCTCCCGGGGGCTGACGGGGCGCACTTGAAGAGTGCCGAGCGGAGAGGGAGGGGCGGGCAGGGGGTCCCCGCGGTTGGGATGGGCGAGCCCCGAGCCAGTCTGAACCGGCTCATCCGCCCTGGTCCGGCTTCTCCAGGATTCCTACTTCCTTGCTCGCTTTTTGAGGCTGCGCTTGCCGCTCCTCTGCTCACGTGCCCCGACGTCCCGTCAGAGCCTGGCGAGAGAGAGACGCTCTCCTGCAGCGATGGATCCCGGCAGGAGCCCTCGCTTGAGCATGGCGGCTGCGTGGGCGAGGGAGGGATTCCTCCCCATCCATGGCTGAAGGGTGGCCGCCGCATTCGGTAGCACCAGCGCCCCGATCCGGAGGGCCCTTGCGCAAGACAAGACTCCCCCCAAGGATGCCTCCCTCCAGGAGCTGGGGCTCCTCCTCCTCCTCCTCCTCGTTGGGCCCCTCCTGGGTGCCGGGATGGGCAGGGCAAGGGGCGAGGGAAGACGGCGGCTGCCCTGCGAGGAGGACCCCTGCAAGGATGGCGGCCTCAGGTGGAGCCCAGGGGGACCCGGCCCGGCCTTGAAGGGGGAGCTTCCCCGTTGCCCAGTGACCCCTGGCTGCTACCCATAGATGCCCAGGCCTCCCCAGACGCCCTCATCAAGCCATGGGGTACAGCCCAGGTTGGTTCGGTGCCCCATTGGGTGGGGGGCTCTGGCAACGTGGAGCAGGTGGACAGGATCGGTGCCGCTGAGATCCCGAGCAAGCACGCTTCCGTCCCGCAGACGCCTCCTGACGTGCTCCGCGGGGAGGGGGGCGCCCTGCCTGCCCTGGTCCCCCACCCGGTTGCCTGACCTGTGTTGGGGGCAAGCAAAAGCGAGGCCCACCCCCTCGGAGAGGTTCCTTCTTTTTCGCCCCAGCACACCTCGCCTCCCGCTACACAGCTGAGGCCGTTTCTCCCATCGCTCGCTTTGCGTCCTCCTTGCGGGGCCGTGCAAGGTCTTCCCTCTGCTGGGTGGCGCGGTTGAGCCGAGTTGCCCAAAGGGGAAGACCCATGTCTGCCGTGGGTACGGCTGCCCATCTGACTGGCACCAGGAAGGGGCGGCAAGGGGGAGAAGTCGGGGAAGGACGCAACGAGGATGGACGTGACCACAGAAGCACGACGGAGAGGTCCGTGCGCCTTGGTGCGCCGGGGCTGAAGGTGGGGCGAGGACAACCCCAGATCCTGGCCACGAGTGGCCGCCACGCCGCATGCCAAGTTGTGTGCCTGCTTGGAGAGCTGGGAATGTTCATGTGATGGGGCAGAATTCACGGTTCAATCTTTGCTGAAAGGTCAAGTGGGAGGAGAGGGTATAATCCGATTATCGTCTTGTGACCGTTGTCTGAAAAGGAGGCCGGGCCGGGGTGGGGGCCGGGGGCAGTGTGGGCGGCAGCCCTCCCCTCTCGTAGGTGGGCTGCTCCGGGCATTTCAGCCGACGAACCCTCCCTTGTTCCAGTCATGGGTATTCCTGACGGGCCGTCCCGCTCCAACTTTCACCCAGGCTGGAGTCCTTGGCGCTTTGCCTCTGCCGCATCCAGGCGGGCCCACAGTCCTCCGTGGGCAGATTCCTCCCCGGGGTTCCCCCGGGCCAGATCAGCGTCCTTTCTGAAGTGAAACCGAAACCGAATTGGGCACGTGTCCAGAATGGTCGCACGTGTTGCGAAGCGTGTCTTTTCTGGGCAACCGGCACTGCCTTCCGTTCCTGCCTCTTACCCTCTGCCTGCGAGCCCAGGTGGATGAAGCCGTGCCCCTCCGCCCAGGAAAGCGAGCCGTCTCGGTAGGACGCGGTTGCGCAGCCTCGCCCCGTGCGGCTTCCCCTGCAGTCCGGCCACATCCTCGTGGCCTGCGCTGCACTGACTCTGACCTGGCCATAGCCTTCCTGCAGCGCGGAGCCCAGAACTGAGCACAAGACTCCAGCTGTGGCGCATCTTTTCCCCATCATTTTAATCTTTAGATGATTTTAACTGGAGTTTTATCATCTTAGTGGCTGGATGCTAAGCTGCTTTATCTATCTTATTCGTTTTCATCGTCAGCTGTCCCAAGATGCTAGTGGTGGACTGGTTAGAGAAGCTTTTAATAAATAAATTAAATTAAATTAATCATCCCAGGTGGGAGGGTGGAAGGAGAGCCCTGGGTGGGCAGAGACCCAGCTCCGACAGCAGAAATCTCTGGGCACTCCAGTCCATCCTATGGCTGCCTAGCCAACGAGTCGCGGCGATAACACCACACCTTCAGCGGCTCTGGCGACCTCCCGCTCGGCAGGTGAGGGCCATGGGACTCCTCGTGTCGTGTGCTCAAGAGCGATGGTAATAGGAGCGAGGCAGAAACCGAGCATGATTTGTGTAAAAAAGGAGATGTTGTGTTCTTGTTCAACTTGTCCTGGAGCTAGGGGCTTGGACAGAGATAGCGCTTTCAGAAGTAACACACAGGTAGCTGACTTGACATTAGACCTGAAGGCATGCTTATTAATGTGTCAGAGGGAAGCTGGGAAGTGCGAGGGGCCGGCGTCGGCTGGAATGATTTATGTAAAGCATCGGTGTCGGAGTGTCTCTTTGCTCGAGCGAGGAATGGGCCAGAGCAGGGCGGTCGCTCTCATTTGAGGCTCGGTGACAGCAAGCAGGCAGACCCCGCAGGCTCTGTGTGTGCGTGTGTGCGTGTATGGGGATTGTGTGGTTTCAGCTTGAAGACTGACCACAGCTTATTCATTTTTAACCCCCCCCCCGATGATATTTGCATGAATTGGCACCCAAACCCGCATCGTTTCAGCACGGTTTATGCAGTATTGGCTGATTTGTACGCATCTGAATTTGGATACATCTCAAATTGTGCCACACGGCCGATGGCTGTGGGATCTGCCCGTGAGGCGTGTGGCTTTGTGGGGCTTGATTTGGGCCAAGTTCGTCCATGGTCGCAAAAAAGACACAAACCGCAGGCCGGTGGGAAGATCGAAGTCTCGCGCAGACTTAATTCTCGCCACGGCGAGTCGGGAGCAGCCGTGTCGGCCCTAGAACTGGCTGCGGGAAGCCAGGAGTTCTTTCTGCCCAAAACATGCATAAATTCATGCTTCTATTTAATTGAGATCTCCCCATCCACCACAAAAAAGCACCCAGGGCAGTTGGAAGTCAGGGGGGATCAAAAACAAAACCGGACCTCAAGCCCAGCAGAGGAGCACGGGGGCCTTTCTGTGGGGAGGAAGCACGCCTCCTGGGAGGTTGGAAGAGCCCTTTCTCTGTGGTCCTTTCCTCTGGGGACTAGAGGCACAATTCAGTGCACAATCACACAGAAACAAGGCCTCCTGGCTCCGACTAGATGGCCTGGGAGGCCCCTTCTGTTTCTGCATTTCTGTAATTAATGAACCTCAGTTGAAAAGCACTGGCTTTGCACCTAGGTCTGGCCCCTGAGTAAAGACGCATGAAGGTGGGCCAGGATGAGATGAGTGAGATGCATGTGCTAAGAGCAGGAAGTGCACCATGGATTTCGTTCGTGCCGGCTGGTTCACAAACACAGAAACACAGAAGCAGCGTGAGTCAGAAGGGGCCTCCCGGGCCATCTAGTCTGACCTCCGGCGCCAGCCGGCTCCGCTCACGACATGCCCGCCATGTGCACGTCCAGCCTGTCCTTATATCTGGATTTGCGAATTATAATCACACCACACGATGTGTCTGTATTCTCTATGTGCAGCCCTTTAGTCCAGGGGAAAGCATACAGGTTCTGACTTTTCCCACACTCTCCTTTTCCCCCCTGTGAAATCTGTATCACAAGATTTCACTTCTGGGGAGAAAACCAAGCAGGTTAATAAAGCCAGGACAGAATCGGTTTTCCCTGTAAATGGTGTCCATCAGCCGCTAGAGGGGGATAATGGATTGCGTTCTGTGTGTCGGTGCTGGACGTTTTGTGGCCCAGGCAGGAAAGGTTTTCTTCACATCCATCGCCAAGCAGCGAACGCCATTGCTGGGGAGGCACGAACCGGCAAAATTCTCCCAACGCCATCCCAAGATTTCTGCCCGACTGTGAGCTTTGTTTGTGCTTCCCCCTTTCCTTTGGTGATCCGCTTGGAGTTCCATGTATTTTTCCCAAAGTCCACCATGATCACGCGCATTTGAAACATGGGCGTTTCTCGCCTGTTGATTAAAGTGTGTTTGTGCATCTCTTGTGAGAAAATATATTTTTGTAGGCATTTTTCAGAGCCATGTGTGCTGTCCAATGAAGGAGGCTGTCCGTGAATCCTACTGCGAGCTCAGAAGCGCCCCGGCTCTGACTGCAGAATGTTATCCCAGTCCACGCTTGTTCCAGAGGTGAGAATCGCTTGATCCGGATTGAAAACCAACTAGGGCAACTGTCGTGCGCATGGCCAAGGGCTCGAACCTGTTGGCCTCGTAGCCTTTCTCCCCTCTGGTGCTGAAAATGGCCCTCTAGAGCCAAATTGGGGTGTGTGCCTGCCTCCCAGTGGGACGGGAGCTTCCTTTGGTCCATCCTAAATCCCCGGCTTGGTGGCTCCAACCGGATCCCCACCTTGTTTGATTATCCATCATACGCTGCCCTGCATCCCAGTGGATTCCGGAATGGCAAGCGATGAAAAGGTTTCACGATTAAAAGAAAATAACTGCACCGGAGAACAAAATAGGAGTTAAAAGCCAATCAAGGCAGGCTTCCTGTCAATCAAGGGGTTTCAAGAGGCGGGGAGTCCCATAGGAAAGGGGCCACCACGCTGAAGGCCCTTCCCAGGTGGGCACCCAAGTCCAGGAGGTATCGCCAGCAGGGGGCCTTCTGACGGCCTCAATGACCAGGCAGCTGATACGGGACGAGGGTCAAGGGTCCTGCTCCCAACTTTGAGGGCTTTAGGAGCTCACAACAAACCCTTGCCGTGGCCTCCTCGGTTCAAGCACCCAGGGCACATCCCGTGGCAGAGGTGCTGCGTGCTGGGAAGGGTTTGGCTCGCCTTTGAAAGCACCAGGCACGGCGGCACGAGACCCCTTGGCCCCTCTGGACGTTCGGCGTGTTTCTGGGCACTGAACGTCTGAAAACGGCTCTTCGGTAAGAGAGCGTGTCCGCTAGCAGTGCCTTCCCGTGCTTAATAGTGCTGCTATGGGCGGTATAGAAATGTAATCTTAGTAATAACAGCAACAACCACGATGATAAGGACTGAGTAAAGCGTGTCATATGAGAAAGCTA
Source organism: Varanus salvator macromaculatus (assembly GCA_023646645.1). NCBI lineage: Eukaryota > Metazoa > Chordata > Lepidosauria > Squamata > Varanidae > Varanus > Varanus salvator. The sequence goes on along the minus strand of JAIXND010000800.1, from coordinate 12,777,463 downwards.
GAATTTGGAATAACTGGGGAGGACGAGAACTCCACTTCGGGTAGCGTTGTCTCGGGACTGACCCGGTTTGCCCCTTGCCAAACAAATGCAGACTTGACGGGAAAGCAGGGCTTTCTTTCCAGCTTGCAGTGCGACTCGAGGCCCCAAAATGGCATCCGGCAACACGTGCGCTTTGGACAACTGTGCCGGGGAAAAACACCGTTGGGAAAGAGCATGGCAGTGAGCCGGGCTCCCCGGGAGCGGCACACACAATCCTCCAGGACGGGCACAGCTCTTTTCCGGGAAAGCACATCCCAGGTTTCGTGAAGGCAGAAGAAAGCTGCGAAAGTCGGAGTCGGATATGGGCCGGAGGCGGAAGGAGCCTGCAGGGGCCCCTGCAAAGCTGCATCCAAGGCAAGTGCTTCTTTCACTCACCCTTCAAATCACCGAGAAGCCAACCCGGTCCCCGAGGAAGAGGAAGAGGAAGAGGAAGAGGAAGAGGAAGCGGGGGTGTTTCTACATGCAGAGGGGATGGGGGAGAACGGGGGCTGCCCCTACCCCCACAGTCCGCTGGGGACCTTCCGGACCTGAGGCCTGCAGCCGGACCCTGCCGGCACCATCGCCCACGCACCTGGAGCTGGGCTGCCCGCCCGGACCCACGCAGAGGCGGGGTGTGTGGGGGACGGAGCCATGAGGAGAGCGCCGAAGGTCAGTGCTTCACTGCTTGGCTCGTCCCGCTTCCGGCATGTCATCCTCCCCGCTGCTTTCCCAGCCGTCCCAGTGCGGTTGCGGGGGGGGGGCGACCTGCCCCCCTCCGGTGTCGGGCAGGGTCCCGAGGGAGGGAGGACCGCTCCATCAAGCAGCACACGGGCCCCTCGGAGGCAGGCCGCACCTGCCCCTGCCACTCACCCGCATCCGGTGGGGTTAGCGCTCCAGATGTGCCGAAAGGCGTGGAGCCGGGCTGAAGGCCAAGACTTAATCCAGAATCTGGCCAGCTCCTTGGAAACCAGCAGTGACCAGTGCCTCCGAGCGGGAGGGTGGGGAGCCACAGGCGCTTCCCGGCCCACCAAGGCGCTCTCAGCTTCTGTGGATCCACCAGAAAAGGTCTCCGGAGCAGAGTCGGCGGCTCCCGCCTTCTCCGTGTCCCGCCAGGCCCTGAGAGGGGGAGCGACCTGGAGGAGGCTCTCTCCAGCCCCCTGGATGTCGCTGGTGGCAACCCCCATCGTCCCCATGCTGAGTGGGGCCAGTGGGAGTCCATCAACCTGGATCCTCCCGTGCGCACCCTCCCCGGTGGGGCTTCCAAGGAGGGGCTGTTCGAGGACAGATTGGGCAGGCACGTGTCGGGGGTGACAGGAGCAGATCCGGATGGAGCCGGGGTCAGACTAAATGGCCCGGGAGGCCCCTTCTGACTCACTCTGCTTCTAAGTGTCCAACCTCTGACTCAGTCAAGAGAGCACGGAGTGCTCCAAGTGTCATGACATCGCTTGTGGCTTTTGTGGAGACCGGAGATGCTTCCTCGGGGACTCAGCAAGGGGCTGGAGAGCACAATGTGCCGGAGATGAGGATGGCGGGGGCAGCAGGACGCGATCGCCCTCCCTCCTCCAAAAGAGGGATGAGGACAACCAGCAGGCAGGAATCCCGCAGGAATCTCGCCTCAGAGGGCCTGACACCCGTCTGGGAGCCCTGTCCGGCCCCCAGCACCTTCCTTGACAATGGCTGGACCCCCAAGGGGCCACTTGTGGGTGCTGCAGGGATGTGGAGGGGGGGAGCTCAGGTCCCTCTGCTGGGGCTCTTGAAGCCAACATGGCAGTCCCGGGCCCCAAAGCCCTTGATTCCACGGCCCTGCCCCACTTCCCGCCTCTCTCTGGACATTCCTGTTGTGTCTCGCCGATTTTCCACATGCCCCCGAGTCCTGGTCCCTGGAGGGGAGACACGGTGGCTGTTACGGCCCAACTTTCTGGCTTGTTATTGATCCTGCCAGAGGCAAACTTCCCTGCAGGAGCTTGACCTCCTTTGCTTGGCACGGCAGGGAAGTTCCGGCTGCCATCCCGTTCCCGCAGGACTCTCCTCTGCATCGGGGTCTCTCTGGGTTGGATCGCTCTGGTCCCAGGTTCCTCTCATCCCAAACTCTGGGGGGGAAAGGTTGGCACGATGGACATACGCCCTTTCTGGCACGGGCATGATTCAGGTGTTTCTCCTGCGCATTTTTTGCCGTCATCAGCCATTCAGTCGTGTCCGACCCTCGGCCCCTCCATGGATCTGCTCCCCATGCCTCTCTCCCTCACTCTGCTCCCTTTAAGCCCTCCATGCCCATTCCAGTGGCTTCTTTGTGGTGTGCTGCCAACAGGTCCTGGGGCAGCCTGACCTCCTTTTCCGCTGATCACTCCCAGCATGATTGACTTTCTGAGTGAGCCAGCTCTCATGACATGGCCAAAGTATGACAGTTTTTGTCTGGTGATCTTGGCAACAAGTGATCATTTTGGTGAGGCTCAGTCTAGGAATTCTTTGTTTGCTATTTTTGAAGACCATGCGATGAATTTATAGATGGAAAAATGGTCCTGTGACTTCCAGCGGAGGGAGATTAGAGGGACAAGCCGGGCCACTCCGTGACTCCTGTCAAAGGCTACATCTTCCTCTTCCCTCCTCATCTCTCTTTCCTTGTATGCCATGACGCTTTAGATTGTAAACCTGCAGAGTGGGTCGAGGGACTGCCTTGTCTCACTGAGGTTGCCCGGAAGATGCTCTGAGAGGGCATGCCACGTTCAACAACTAAAAAGTAACCCTTGAAACCGCCGCCACCGGGACCGTGGCCTGTAGGTGGCAGCACCTCCCTTTATGTTTCCAGCATGAACTGGCGGCTTCCTTTTTTTTTTTTTTGGGTATTTATTGATTAAATGGAAAAGTGGGACTTGCACCCTTATCAGGCTGAGCTCCTCCTTGAGCCCTGGCCAGTAGTTCTGTGGCCGACTGGACAGCCGATCGCAGGCCTCCGTCGTCAATGCGGTCGCTATCTCCCCCGCAGGCCCCCCGCGTCACTTGTGGACGGCCCTCGCTGGACCTGCTCAAGTCCCATTGCTGCAGAGGGTCGGCTCTGTGCAGGACTTCACTTGGGATGCTGCCCTTGGCCTAGGCTCCATCCGAGGAGGCAGAGCCAGAGCATGGCGCACGGTCCGCTTCCAGCACCCGAGTGCGGCAGAAGCACAGGCGCCACGAGTCCCTGTGGTAAGTGGGCCACGCTGGATCCGCCTCTCCTTCGTAGCCACCAACTCCCGAAAGGGCACGTAGGCTGCATCCTCTTCTCTGGGCTTTAGTTCCTTCTCTCCGGAGGTGCAGAACACCTGGAAGCCTGCAAGCGGGCAGGAATGGGCGGGCGGCACGTCTCCAGGTGTTCGGGACCTCCACTCCCAGAGGCCAAGGCTGTGGCATGGGCTTCCCCGGGGGGTGGCTGAGGCCCCATCGGTGAGGGGTTCAAGGACAGGCCGCACATGCACATGGTGGGCATGCCGCGAGCAGAGCTGGGGGTCAGACTAGATGGCCCGGGAGACCCCCTTCTGGTTCACTCTGTTTCGATGGAGCCTCTGCCAGCCTGGCCAAGGACCAGGAAGGGTGGAAGTCCCAAACATCTGGAGATCGCCTTTCTGCCCACCTGTCTGCTCTTCAGGGGTGGCCAAGCCTGCAGCCGGCCTGAGAGGTCTGTGTCGGGGTTGTGGGGGGGCTACCAAGACCCTGGGGCCGTTCATCCCCTTGGCTCGCCTTTGGAAGACAACCCTGGAAACGGACTTCGAGCGAGAGGGGAGCCCAGCATGAGCCTGGACGAGTGCCCGCCCACGCCGTAGCCCAGCAGCTGCCCACGGGACACCCGCCGCACGGCGGGAACGCAGCACCTCCACCGCCCCATGTTCCCCAGCAAGGGCAGTGCCTGGCCGTGTTGGCCCCGATGCCGAAGGCAGCGTTCGAATTGCCTGGTCCCCTTTGAAAGCCCGCCAAACCGCCTCTTCCTTTCTGCCTCGATTAACGGGAACAACCACCGCACGACACACGCACACACGTGCAGGTTTACGGGCAACTGCGCATGAACCGGTGCTTGCAAGCAGGGCGCACGCCAGAGAGGCTGAGGCCTGCCTCCCCGCCTTCCTGACCGTTAGTGGCCCTGCCAGGGCTGATGGGGGTTGTAGGCCCGAGCATCACAGGCCTGCAAGCTGCCCCAGTCCTGGGCAAAGCCAGATTCGGACTGGGGACCCTCAGGTATGGATCTGCACTCCCTCTGTGCGTGCACTAGGTGCCACGGACCTGTCCCCTCCTCTCAGCCCAGCCTACCTCGCAGGGTTGTTGCTGGGACAAGCCAGAGGGGAGCAGCTCGGTGTCTCATGGGCAGGAACCCAACGGTCGGCCCAAGAGCCACGCAAGGACAGGACCGAGGGCGAAGGACCGGGTCTCTCCGGAGACACAGCAGAGCCCGGCTGGCGCGCCACGAGCCGAGCGTTCGCACTCCCCTTCCCCTCAGAGGGCTTGGAGCTTTTGGAAGTTAATTCCCGGCCAACGCTTTTTTCCTTTTTTTAAGAGCAATTTCCACTTCTATTTAGACTCGCTGCACTTTGCGATAAGTTCTTTGAACGTTGCCTCTCCTGAGCTCGCCAGGCAGCTCGGCAGATAGACGCCTCGCCCCCGAATTGCAGAGGTACTTGTCGGGGGCTGGGGGAGAAGAAGAAAGGAGGTGGGGGAACCGGTCGAAGGATTATGATAAGGAGCAGAAAGCCATTTTGATACGCTGAGTGTGTCTTTTCCTTGACGGCGTCTTACCCGGTTGGGGCAGAGGGGAGAGACGCTTCTCCACTCGCCCTCCGTGTCTGAGCATGCCAAAAGTTTAACTTTCATCCTGACAAAGGACGGCCTTGAAAAGTGGATTTCACAGAGGGGCAAACCGCACCGGTGAGTCCACGGGCCATTGCAGCCCTACCCACATCGTCCCTGGACGACGCGGTACCATGGCATGCAAAGAGAATTGTTTTAACCGAAATAACAGTGCCGTTAGCACCGCCCAGCACCTGGTGGACCAAAAGGGGCCTCCTTTAGAGCCCCCGAAATGAGGGGCATGAGAGTATCTCCTCCACGTGGCTCGGGCTCGGTCGCCCACGCCGGAAGCCAGGGCCAGATGTGCCCGAGCGGAGCCCTTGCATTCCCGGGACTAGACGGCCAGATGCGTTTCTCCAGCGTTGTCTTTTGCAAGCCTCGGGTTCTTTTGTTCTCCTAGCTGTGCCGCACCTGGTGAGTTTTGGCCAATTCTGGTCGAAACCCAAACAAAATTCGCGCCCAGATTTGGCTGGTCTCCCCTTGGTCCAGCCAATGACTTTTCGCAGCCCCGCGAGCAGTCCAGGCACCGAAACGCTGGACCCCTGTGCCCCCTCCCCAGGCAGGGCCCATGCCCACAGAGGGCCCTCCCGAAGCGCAGAATTTGGGGAAGGGCGAGAATTAGGCTCGGGGTGGCCGGACCAGAAATCCTCCGCCCCGTCTCACACATGGGAAAAATACCTTCGGGATCCCTGAACATCTGTAATGCTTCCTCCGTGCCGGCGTAAGACGGGCGGAAAACCGTCTCTCTCCCTTGCCAGGCATGCTTCTCCGCAGAATCACTTTTTAATAAGACCGGGCTTAGGGTGCCCTTAATGCAGCCGTAATGGGATTTGGTCTGGTCGGCGGCTGGAAAAGCTGGATGGGGCTGTGCTGGGGATGGAGTGCCAGGGCCCAAGTCAGCCATGCGGCCCCACATACCCCAAGAGGGTCCTGTGTCTCGCCGTGGTGGCGGCATGTGGGTCCCCTTCCCGTCCCCCCAGGCCCCACAAAGCCTCATCGGGGGACACTTCAGAGCAGCCGCAAGCAAGGCGAGCAAGCTGCCGGGTCCCCAAAGACAGACGCCGTTGGGGAATCCTCAGGGAGGCACACGGTCTGACCCCCTGCCCCGGTTTTAGGGCTTGGCATGGGGCACAGTCCTCCTGGTGACATGCACATGGGGGCCGTGGAACCCTGCGAGCCAAAGGGAGCTGGCCGGGGCGGCCTCTGGGCCGGGGGGTTCCTTGGATGAGGGAGATCACTTGCGCTTTCCCGGTCCCCAATCGCCCGGTGGGTCCCCAGCTCTCTCGTGGCCCCCCTTTCGAAGAGGCCCCGAGGCCTCCCCGCTGGCTTAGCTCCTGCCACTCCGAGATTCAGGGGAACGCCCGGCTGCTCTTCCCGTCGCGTGCAAAGCAAGCTCCTCGCGGGGAGAGCTGCAGCCTCTTCTGGGGGGAGAAAGCCAGCCCTGCGAGGAGAAAGCTTCGCTGCTCCTGCGAAGGTAGAAAGCGAGCATCTCAAGAAGGCCTCAGCTTCTACTTCTGGGGGCAGAAACGGCCAGGCCGAGGTACAGGCTTTTCTTCTCGCAGATGTGCTTTGGGGGAAATAGGGAGCGTTCAGCGGGCCTTGTGCGGATGGGAAAAAACATCGATGGGGGAAGCTGACCTTGGCTTCTGTCCATTGCAAGTCATGCAGTCCAGCCTCAGCATCCCATTACCAGTCTGAGCACGCCCCCAGGAGCACCTACCCTGGGGAGGGAGGGAGGGAGGCAGGCAGGCCTTCGTGCCCTTCCACCTGCTAACGTGTACCTTCATGGTTCTAGTCCCTAGTGAGGAAACAACCTGTTGACATTCAACCAAAGAACTGAAATGCTGGCACATGCCTCTGCTTGCGATGTACAAAAAAGGAGAGAAAAAGAGATGGGTCTTCCCAGAATAAAAGCGAGGGGCATCGGGGGGCAGCGGCGGGGGGGGCGGTGTTTCAAGACACAGGTGAGCACGGCCCTGCTGAGAGACAGAGGAAGCGTGGGAGGGGGCCTCCACTCTCTGGCATCCCTTTTTTGATCTTCCTTAACCACCCTGCCACAGAACTAAATTAATTTCATTTTGACGATGAAGGAATTAATGGCCAAAGAAGAATAAAGAATGGAGAATCGAGTTCAGGTAGGGGACTGGAATCTAAAGGAGCAAATCAGGCCTTGATATTCAAATAGGGAAGAAAAACTATATTATATATATATATATATATGAGAGAAAAAAACATAAAGGGAGCCTATTTTACAAGTGTACGACTATAAAATGCATAAATGTGGACCGAGAGACCTCTCTGGGCAAGTGGAATTGTGTTTTTAATTCACCCAGACAAATAAGCAGCCGACTTGCCCCGCCAGCCGAGCGTTTCCGCGGAGGCCCGGCTGCACGGCGCTGGAGGGAAGCCGGCCGTCCTCGCTCCCCGCCATCTCTGTCTCTCGACGCTACGAAGTGTAAGGACGGCCTTTCGTTTCATCTGTGGGCGAGAGGTGCCAGGGGAGCGCTCCGGAGGGGGGCGAGGAGCCCCTGTGCCAGGGAGCCGTCAAGCCGGGTTGGCATGATCGGGCACTGGCCGGGGCTCCACACACACGAGTGCCTTGGAGCCGTGTCTCCTCTTCCTCATGTGCCTTCGCCTGCCTCTTGGGGTGGTGGGAAGCTGCAGCCTCCGAGCTCTGTGCATCCAGCAAGCATGTGTTGGCCAGGATGCGAGGAGGAGGAGGAGGAGCTGCTCTGATGGGGGACATGCTCCGGGGGGGGGGGTCTGCAGGCAGCCCTGCCCAGGGATTGCAAGATCGTCGCTGCCAAATGGCGCCCTGAACATCCGAACGTCCCCCGTTTGCACCCCCGATTAGAAGTATATCCTTCGCCAGACCTCTCAGATGGCTGTGCTTGCGCCGTGCGTCCGGCAGAAAAATGCACGCCTTAAGTACGCGCATGGGGGAGGGAGGCAGTGTGCGGGCTCGTGTGCGGGGCACATGCCTCTTCCGGAGCACGCTTTCAAAGCACACAGCGCAATGCGCCGCTTCCCTGTTTCAAGGGGCCTCAGAAAGAGTGTGCATTTGGGAACTGCGAGGCGGCGTTAGGCTTGCGTGGCATTTCGTGGGGCCACCACGAAACAGGCCTCTTTTGCACTGCTGCCACATGTGGCTCCAGCAGAGCTGGGCTGACGCGGAGGGCCTCCCGCCAGGACCCCAAGCCGCAGGGAGGCCCCCGGACAGCCCCCAGCTCCATGTTGCCCTTCTGTCTGCCCTGCCTGTGGGGTGGGGGGGGGTCGGAGCGTTTCTGCAAATTTGATTTCAGTTTGCCAGTCGGTTCTATCCAACCATATAAACTGCAGCTCATTTTCGTCCACAACATTCGCAAGTTCGCAAAACGCTTCCTGAGCGCACGCCGTTTGTCCAAATGTGCGTCATTTAAACCGCCTGTGTTTTAGTCTGTGCGGCAAAAGCCCCTCTCTGGAACGGCCACAGGTTCGGGATGTGGCTGTTTGTGCAGCTTTTGGGTTCACTTGGCACAACTTTCGCGTTCCAGAGCCATTCGTCTCCCGCGATTCTCCCGCTGCACAGCTGGATGGACCCCTCCGAGAACTGAGCGAGTCTGGAGAGCCTCCGGTTGCCCGGCCCGAGTTGTTTGGCTCTGGTGAGGGCTGGCTTCGGGTTCAGTAACCGATCGGGTCTTTCCCAGGCTCCAGCTGAGTGAACCAACCCTGGCGAGAACACTTGTGTGTGTGTGACGTTTTGTTCCTGAGGTTGCTTGAAAGCAAGTCTTGGGGTCTCCCTTTCCAAAAACATACTGAGTGAGAAGCTGCTCATATTTCACTGGCGATTTAAAATCCTAAGGAACAATCCAAATTATGTTTCTCATGATGCCTGCCCAAATACATGGAACATGAGCAGCTGTTTACACGGAAAAGGTCTTTACGCCCCTTGTTGACGTGGACACACTGGGGGGGGGGTGACCTTTCTCTGGCGAAACAATGGATCAGACTAAATTCCAAGCCACTTAATTTCCAGGTGCCCATGGAATCGCGAAGGGGGGGGCTGCTGAGTGCCCGTTTAGTGGCGACACCCCCATTGTGAAAAGTTTTCCCTGGAAAGGGGGTCCCCTGGTCTTGCTGGCGCCAAGGGAAATATTTTTGGCCTCCCAGGAAGTTTCGTTCTTGGGGTTTTATTGTTCTCTTGGGGCAAATTCTTATGACTGGCGAACACGGACCGTAGTGGGAATCACATGAGTCCTGATTGCGTTTTCGGCTCTTGGCAACACTGCTGGGTCGTCGTTGCCGTGGCCACTTTGACTTTCAGCTGCGGTTTTCGAAAGTTTTGCACCGTCTGTGTCAGGTTGTTGTGTTTTAGGGGCTCAGCTGTTGCGCACTCCCCCGGCAGTTTGGCAATTCAGAAATGCCATGAATCAACCCCCGTCTTTCCTACACCCGGCAGTTCGGAGTGGATTCCGCAGCACAAAATCGGGATTACTTGGAAGAATTCTAATTCATATTCATTTGAAAAAGGGAGATTTGGAGAGGCAGGGGTGTGATAAAAAACAGACCATCCACACTTAAAATGTTTTATTCCCCCCGGTCTTCTCTTCTCCCATTTTTTCTTTCTTTCTTTCTAAGAATTTAGGAGACAGAGAGAGAAGAGCGAAAAACATACCTTAAGGAAACCATGGAGATAAAACAGCAGGGGGTGTGCAGAGAAGCCCACTGAAGGGAAAAGAAGGGGGGGGATTCAATTTGACTCCCTGCATGTTTACTCAGAAGTAAGGCCCACTTCATGCCTCCATCAGCCTCAAGTGGCCCTTGGTTGTGATCTCTGTGTGCCGAACACAGCATGAAACCGTTGGACAGGCTGGGATGGGGTTCACTGGGAAGCCTCTGCTCCCTCCAGCTGCAGGACAGTGGGGCAGAGATACCCTCCCACCCCAGCAACCGGTGCACCCAGGCTACTGCCTTGCATAGTGCGAGCAGCATTCCTCCATGAGGACTAGTCAGCAGAAATAGCCCTCTTTGCGGTGGCCGTTGTGCCCCTCCCGCCCTTCAGCTCTGCCGCGTTTCCAACCTGTCTTTCTCTTGGAGGGGCTGGTGGTGATTTCAGCCTCATCGGAGTTTTCCTAGCAGAAGAAGCCCCCAGCCCCTCAGCTCAGTGGGCCTTACTCCTGGGTTCATCCACATGGGACTTGCAGTCCCTGTGCAGCTCGATTCCCTGCTCGTTTACCCGGAGACAGATGCCCCTGGATGTACTAGGGGCTTTCTCCCCAGTAAAAACCCCCAGGAAGATCTTGGCCCTCGAGCTGTTAGGGTGCGAGTTGAGGCAGCATGCCTGGAGCATGCTGGGAATTGTAGGCCCGCCTTCTGCCTCAACTCAGGCTGGCTTGCACCTTGAGCATCTGTTCTGTCTGAGGGGCTGCTTGGCCCAGCGGCCTGGTGTCGCTCGCTGCCCCATCTTTTTCTCCCCCGCCTCTGCCCCCCTGGAGCCATGTCACGCCGCTGTGTCCGTTCTGCGCTTCTCTGTTTTTGCTGTTGCTGCAGAGTTCGCCCACACACAGGTGTGTGCAGGTGTTGCGAAACCTGCTTGCTACGGGAACGTGCAGGCCGCCCATGCACGAGCCCCCCCCTCCATCTCCTGATGCAGAGGGGCATTGCAGGGGTCCCTGGAAGGCCCCCCATGGCCGGCTGCACACAAGGAGATGCCAGCTGCTGCTGGACCAGTGCCTCTCCTGGCCTCCCTCCAGGAAGACGGCCATCTCAGCCCGTCTGCCTCACCTCCACCGCCTCCTCGTGCCAGCAAGACAGCGGCTCCCACCATGCCGTGCTGCTTGCCCTGTTCCACGTGACCATGGCTCTTCCGCCTGCCTGTCCTCCTCCGGCCAGTGGCTCACCAGATCCTCTGCTTCCTCCTCCTCTTCCTCTTGTCCCTGCGCAGGCCTCAAGAGCCACCCGACTCTCCTGGGTCCTGGCTGAGCCCCTCTCTCTCTCTCTCTCTCTCTCTCTCTCGCACATGGGCCTCTGATGGGCACCCTCAGCCCCCTAATTCAGAGTGGCAGGAAACCTGGCACCTTCTGTCTGCTCTGCACCATGGGCCCATGTTGGCTGGGGCCAATGGGAGTTGCAGTCCAAACCTTTGGAGGTCCGAGCGGCGACACTGCACAGACTCCCAGATGCCAGGTGGCTGTTTTAGAAGTGCAACAGGAGGGAGGTGTTAGAGAGAGAGAGTGTGTGTGTGTGTGTGTGGGGAGGGGCAATTTGGCTGCAAAGCAACCCTTTGCACATCTCCCCGGCAGGTGTGCCGGTCACTCTTGCATCGGGACCATTTTCCCTGGTTCCCAAGAGATAATATTGAATTCTCGGCGCAGGTAGGTTGCTGCAAATCTACGCCACAGCCAGGCAACCAGGAGGTTCCGGCTTCATCGTGACTCTCGTCAGTTTCCAATGATGCATTTATTTAGTTCTTGTGCTTCCCGATTCACAACGATCAGAAAAACGGAGTCACAACAGCGCGATTTCACAATGTGTTCCGGGCAAAATGTTTCGGCCTCTGCCCTCGCCGGTAGCTGCGTTAGAGGGAGAGATTCAGATCTTCAGGCTCAGCAGCTGCTGTGCGATATAAAATTGAAATAAATGATAGACGTAAGACTGTCGTGCTGTGAGTGGCGAGACCCAGAGTCTAGTCCCGGTTTGGCCAGGAAACTCACAGGGTGACTTTGGAGCTCGCTGCCTGATACTCCACCAAGCCCACCTTGCAGGGCTGTGGGGTGGGTGCCTGGCAGTGCCGGGGGATGATCCAAAGTGCCGTGTGTTCGTCCTTGCAAGAAAACGGCAAGGTGTGAAAGCTGAAATAAAATTAATACGCTGTAGGAAGCCAAGACAGGTAATTTTGGTACTGAGACATGAGCAGGAGATGCCTCCTGCTAGCGCTCCTGCTCTTAAAATGTGTAGGAATTAACCCGGCTCATTGTGGGGTGGGGGTGGGGGGGTCTTTTGGTGCCAGTCTGGGTCCTGGCCTCCGTCCAGCCCTTGAACTCCATGTGACCCGGGCTTGGTCCCATCCGGACACGCGGCAGTGCAGACCTGTGCGCCCCACGAAGGTTTAGCCCAGAGAGAGGGCTGTCTCTTCCCAGCTGGGGACAGCTTTCTTCGAGCTGGCTGGGGGATCCTGGGAGTTGTAGTCACATGCATCTGCAGGGCACCAGCTCTTGGCCTGTTGGATCCCGACCCCCTGCCAGAACCCAACTTCTCAGCAGAGTTTCCCTTCGAAATCGAGCCCAGTGTTCGGGGAAGGACACCCCTTGCTTTCGGCTACCCCTCCATTTTCTTCTGCAATAGGAACTCCAAGGGTGCGGACTTGGTCCTGCGAGCTCTTGGGAATTGTCCGTGGGGAGCACCCAGAGGTGACGTGATCGCTCTGACCTGAAGACCCCTGAAGTGTTTGTTCGGGCCCAGAGAGGGACCCCCTCAGCGAAATGAGGCAGGACCACCATGCCCGCCAGCCACGGAAGGCCCACGGACCGCGGCTTCGGTCTTTTCCCGGGAAGTAAGTGCCCCTCTCTCCGCTTTGATGTCAACTGGGTTTATTTCTGAGTTTTCTGGACAAAGGTCAGGGCGCATCCCATTGAAATCAACGGGGCTCGCGTGGGCGTAGACAAGGGGGAAACAGGCTGCACGCCTCTGGCTGTTTCAGGGGAAGGAAGCCCCATTGGATTCAAGCGGACTTGCTTCTTTGTAAACAAGGACATCACTGCCCTGTCAGGGTGTCCAAAACACGCATCGGCAACGTGCCTTGGACAATTTCGCTTTCTTCTTCTGTGAAGGGCGAACGGGAAACAGTTTAAAACCCGAGGGGAGGGTGGAATTTGCCAGGGGGTATGCCTTTCCTTGCGAGACACCCCCATGTTCCTTGCTTGTGGGGTGGGGAGGTTTGCTCTTGGGAACGGCTTTTGAACATATTTTGCTTATGAGATAGGAGTTGCGCGCCGAGGGAGGGAGGGAGGGAGGGATGGGAGGCGGCGTTAACTGGCCCCTAGTGGAGTTGATCTAAGTTCCCCCCATCCGGGCAGAAAAGGGGAGAAGGACGGACGATGCGGGGGTTTGAGGCTGTGTGAAGGAGGACCGCTGCCTTGTCACTGCCAGAGCGCTGGCTTGTCCAGGCCAGGATGCGCGTGTGCAGAGGGGGCGGCTGAAAAGTCGCCCGCGAGAAATGGGCGCCCCCTCCCCGTGGGGGGGGACCGACCTACAGTTCTATCCTCGGGCCTATTTCTCCTGCGTCTGGAAAGAGAAACGAAGCGGTGGCGACGGCAAATCGCCCCTAGTTCGGACACTGGCCGAGGCTGGCCCGTTAGGGAGGGGCGCGGGAGGCTGCGCGACGCCCCCCCCCCCCACAGCTCCCGGTTCAGGTGCCCAGCGCGGCGCTGAAATCTCTCCGCCCCGAAGAGCAGTCAAAGTGGCCCCAATCGCTGGGAAAGGAATTGTCCCCCTGCCCGCAGCTCGAGTCGGGCTTGTCCTCCGGACCACACCCGCGCTGGGTCCCCCTTAGGATCGGGCTGCGCGGGGGCGCCTTGCGCGGGACCACGAGGGGGGCAGGGGGTCGCAGTCCCGCGCGGGTGAATCTTCGAGGTGGACCCGCGTGTTTCCGCCAGCCTCTCGAGAAACCGCGGCACCGTTTTCTGCCTCGTGGATGCGCTTGGAGGAAGACTTTTCCAAGGAGCAGAAACAGGGTGCGGAGGGGGGTGGGCGAGGGGGGAGCTCGGAGGGAAAGTCGGCTTGCGGGGAGAGGCCTGAGCAGCCCTTCGCTCGCCCACACCCCGGTTTAAGAGCAACACTAAAAAGGACGCATCTTGTGTTCTGCAGTATCCTGGGACGTTTCTGGGGGGACAAGTGTCCCCTCATATCCAGGGAAGCCTGCGTGGGGCTGCCCCCTGCTGTCTTTCCACCTGCCGGCCAGGTCAAACCACCCACCTGTCCCAGGTGTGAGGATAAAGGAGGGGAACACCTGGCCAGGTCGGGGGGAGTCCATGGGCACAGGGAACCCCCAGGACTACCTGCAGAAGTGTTCGGGTGTGGGGAACATTCGGACAGGAACCTGGAACGTGGGGAATGGCCCGTGGCAGGAATGTGGGCGACGCCGGCTGTGGCGGCTTCCCAGGCGGTCCCTTCCGCGCTATCCAGATCTTCTGCATTGATCCATGGGGGGTTCTTGTCCTCCCTTCCCCCTCTCCTTCCCGCACCCCAAAAGTGGTTGTTGAGGGGTTGGACTTGGGGGTCCACTCGTGTCTTTCCCACCTCCTTTTGGGAGAAATAATGCTTTACTCGCGCGCGGACACGGCGGAAGCCTCCATCAGGAAACAGGCAGGGAAAAAGGAGGCGTGGGGGGCACTTGAAGAAGCCCCCCCACATCTCCTTGGGCAGATTCCGATTTGCAACCCCAGAGCTGCTTCGTCCTGGAAGTGGGGAGCGAGTTGGGCTTTTTGTTTTCTCTTTGCCCGGTGGGGAGAGAAGACTTACGGGGTGGGGGGACACACAAGTCACACCACCTCCGTTAAACTTTGCAAAGTTTTTCTTTTTAAGGATCGACACTCGCTTAGGCGCAAGGTATATTTCAGGCAAGAATCCGTTTCCTTCCCAAAATATAGTGCCATATTCTTTAAGCGACGAATTTCAGGGAAGGGGGGGCCCGCCCCTTCGCGATTGGCTCCCAAGCCGGAGTTAAATCTCCCTTCCTTTTGCTCATGAATAAAAAGGAGGTTTTTAAAACCCCGTTGCGGCGCCCCGCCGAGAGATCCGCGCCCCTCCGCCGAGTCCCACATGCGCGAAAGTTTCACGTTTTGCCCCTCGCAACCTTCGCTGTCCTCGCCGCCATCCAGTAACCCCCCCATTCCCTCCCCCCTAAAAAAAAGGAGCAACACACGCACACAAAATAAGAGGAGAAAAGAAAGGGGAGGGAAGGAGGGGGAAGAAACCCCTCCGCGATCGTGCTCCGAAGAAGCCCAACCTCTCGGCTGGCTTTCTTCATTGCGCATTCCTGAAGGACGCGCGCTCGGTTCCAGCTGGTCAATTTCACCCCCCCCCCCGCGCCTTTGAGGGGGAAAAATTGGTGGTTTTGGGGGAGAGGCTGGGAAGACGCGATCGCCTGCCTTTCCCCCTTCTTCTTTGCAGCGGGGGAGGGAGAGAGAGAAGGAGAGAGAGACTTAAGGCGAGGTCTCTCCCCCACCCCCTGCGTGCGCGCGTGTTTTCGCCCTTTCCTGCGAAGCGTCCGGACGTCTCCTTTTCTTTCCGCGTCTGCTCCTCGCAGGCCTCTGTCATCTCCACGCGGCCCTCCCCCGGTCCATCCCAGCAGCCTCGACTGGAGCATGGCTGCGCTCCCTGGGACCGTACCAAGAATGATGCGCCCAGGACCCGGACAGAATTATCCCCGTACCGGATTTCCCTTGGAAGGTAAGCGCTCGCTGCTTCGAGTTTGGAGATTTGTGAAATAAAGACCCCGCACTTTTAGGACTAGCTTCCCCGCCCCCCCCCCGGCAGTGGGGGCATCGCTTCCAACTTTCGCCTGACCCGCGCCCCTCGCCGGGGGCTTTGTAACCTTCTGTTCTTGGTTCGTTTTCTTTTTAAAAAAACTTTTCGATCTAAGATGGATTGGGGAGCCCTTTTAACGCCCCCCCCCCGCAAGAGTATACATCCAGAGCCTTTTGAAATTCCCTGACGGCTGAACGCTTGTCTCGGAGAACGTGCTAGTGAAACCAGACGGGCTTCCTTCTGAGTAAGGAAGCGCCGGCCTCGAAGGCGGGTTTCCTTCGCGCCGGTGGACTCGGTCGGCTGTCGCGCTCCGAGCAAACGCGGCGGGGTCGAGGCTTTCCCGCGCGGGGGACTGAGGCGGGCTGCCTCTCCCTCGGGCCGGGCTGCTCTGCCTTCGCTCCTTTCCTCCCCGGGTCCTGCCGGGGTTTTTGTCTGCTTCTGTTGGATTTGGTGGCGGCTCTCACCCCCTTCCAAGTGTCTTGTGGCTTCCCAGCCCAGCGGCTCTAACCCAGCCGGGCGTTTATCCGTGCCCCTTTCTCCTTAAAAAATAAAATAATATAAAATAAAATAAACAAATTAACTAACTTTAAAAAGAAAACGCAGAGAGAAACTAACCAGATGTGGCCGGGCTGGAAAACCGCCCTGACCGACGTTCCAAACTCGGGCCCTTCCCCGGATAATTCCTCCCTTGCACCTTCGCTATTTCTCACCTGCGCGCTTCCCCCCCTCCAGTCTTTTTTTCTTTTTCGAGGGGTAGCAGGTGAGCTCCCGACGTCCCCTCGCCCCCCTCCCCCTCCCCCAAGAAAGCCCGCACGACGCCTCGGACCCGCCGCCCCCTCCCTCGCCACGGAGGCCAGGACAGAATTAACGCCGGCTCGAGGCCCACTCGGCTGCATTTATTAAAGCAAATCTTCCGCGCACGAGGCGTGCTCAAGTGGACGAGCTGGGCAGCCGAGCCCGGGGGGCGAGGGAAGGGACGGGCCCCGCGCAAGGTGGGAAAACACACAGGCACGCCGCGCGGAGGGCGGCCGAGACCCGCTCCCTGCTGTAGCGAATGAACTTAACGGGGCTGGGAAGGGAGAAGGGATCAAAGGATTACCAAAATATTTGTACAACGTGATCGGGAATAATGACAAGGCAGAACCAGCGGCCGATTCCAGCGCCTCTCCAAGGCACCGTGTCCCACTTGAGCGCGCTCTGCGCCTAATGAGCTGTCTATCCGAGTGACTTCGAATTAGCGGCGCGTGATTCTTGATTAAACCGCGAGGCGAGCGCTGGAATCTACTTTTCTCCTCCGTTCAGCAGGGGAGAGAGAAGCAGGCGGGGAGGGCAGAGAGAAGGGCGCTCTTCCCTTCTCGCCTCCAAGCCCCCTCTTTCTTCTCCCTTCCCGCCGGTCCCCTCCGTGCTAGGAAGCGCCCTTCGCCAGGGCGAATGTTGCCCATCCGCAAGGCAGAAAACAGAAAACTCAGACCGCCCCCCCGGGGGAGGGGGGCTTCCTTCCGGATCGCCCGCTTTGCCTGGCAAGACAGGTATTACTGTCGTTGCCCGCAAAGTCAAGAAATAGCACGCGAGGGTTTCTGTTTAAAAATGCCGCATTAAAACTGTTGCGCGCGCTCCGCCGCGGAGCTTTCAAAGACCGTTTTGAAAAGAAAAGGTCCCGGGGGCCTTGGAGACCCCTTCCCGCGTCTGCCCGGGATTCTGCGAGTCTCTCTCTGCTCTGCCGACGCCCGGCCGGCCGGCGTTTCTCCCACCGCGCTTCGCCGGGGCCTCTCCCGCGAGCAAACTCTCCTTTTCCGCACGTGGGAAAGCGGCCGGGCTTGGCAGAGCGGGACCCGCCGAGGGCTCGCGGTTTCTTCGGAGCGGCTGCCGTGCGGAGAACATGTGGGCGCGGGAAGCGGGTGTCCGGTTTTTGTTTGAAGGCCAACAAACCCATCTGCGGACGGGTCGGGACAGCTGCGGAGAAAGCGCCAGCAGATGTAAGAGGCGTCGGCGCAGCTGGAAGGCCCCGAGGGAGAGATTTATAAAAATATATTGTGGGGTTAAAAGGAGGAGGTACCGGGGCGCTGCAGAGGTCGAGGATGAGAAAAGCCAGCACGGACCGCTCGCCTTGTAAAACAGTAGATCTGTCCAAGCCGCTCCGGGATGTTCATGAATAACGGCGGAGGCCTGAAAGGGTTACGAAGTGACACGAAGCCAAGCGCAGGACTGCTCGGGAGTAAGCGCCCGCGCGGTGGGGTTTCGTGTCCGAGGGCACCTGGCTGCGGAGGGCGCGCGGCTCTCGGCTCCCCTCGGCGGGGCTTGGCTTCCCGACGCGGGGAGCGCGTCCGCGGATCGGGGCGCCCGGCTTGGCGGACCTCCTTCCTCGGGAGGCAGCTCCGCCGAGTCGCGCGCAGCCGCCTCGCCGGCGCGTCTCCGGGACCGCGAAGGCCCTTTGTCCCGGGAGCGGCCAGCCCCGTCCCGCCCGCTGCGCCCAAAGTTTTCGAACTTCGCCGCTTTTCCAAAGGGGGGCGGCGGCGCGCGCCCCATCGGCTCAGCTCCCGCGTAGCCCGGAACCGACCCCCGAGGAGCCTCGGTGCGGGCCGCGGTCCTAAACCCCGCCAAGACGAGGAGAGCCCCCTTCCCTCCCGACGCTAACCCCAGGCCGTCGCCCCGCAAAGCAGCCTCGACTTCGAGGAGGGACCGCGCCGCTCGCGCTCGGGAGAGCGGGCGAGGAAGGCCCTTCGGGGCTCCGCGGGCGCCGGGGACCTTCCGGGCGGCTCGGCGTTGGAGGCCGCGCCGCGCCTGGCGGCAGCTGCGCTCAGGCGCGGCCCGGCGGGCCTCCTTTCCCGTGGATGCTGCGGCCAGAGGCAGCGCCCGCGGGGCCGGGGCGCTTTGCCCTCCCGGGGGCGGATGAGGCCCTCCCGCCCGGCAGCCCGGCGACCCCAGACGGCGCCCCGGGCCTCGCCTCGCCTCGCCTGCCCGCAGCTCCGTCCGGCGGGAGAGCGCTCTTGCTCTGCGATCCCGGCAGGTTTGCGTGGAGTAAGCTCCGTTGCGAACGAGGCTTGCTCCCGCGGAAGCGGGAAGGGGATGGCCGCGCACGGGCCAACGCGATGGGGAGCGGGACCCCCACCTTCTTTCGGAGTTCTTCGCCAGCCCTGGCCGGGCAGCCCCCTGGCCCGGAGCCTTTGTTCTCGCCGTCAGCCCCCGAACCGAGCCGCGAGGGGTTCCTTCCGCGCCTGGCGCAGGGCTGGCCCAAGCCACGGCTCCCTGGGGCCCTTACTCCCAAGGAGCCGCGCGGAGATGAAGTAGAAGACGAGGCGGGACTGGGTGGGGGGCATTTTGACACAGCTGCGACCCCCCCCCGCCTTCTCCACAAGGTGGGCCACATAATTCAGCCGATGCCGACGGCCGCGCGCTGGGCCAGAGGCATCAGTCCGTACGAACAGAGCTGGTGCCCACGCTCCGTGGGGTGAATTCGCCAGGATGGGCCGCGTTCGCCCCACTCAGCACGCGAGAAGAAGCGCGGGGGGGGGGGCAAGAGCAGGCCCTGAGCCAGCCAAAACCTGCGAGGGATTTTTTTTTTTTTTTTTGGCGGGTGGGGGGAAAGTGGGGGGCACTGGATTCTGGTTTGCAGGTGAAGGGCTCGTAATAGGCATAACGGCGGCAGAGACAATTCAGGGGCAACGTACCGTCCACCGCACTGGGGGGGGGGGTCACCGTCCCCAGGAGCCCCTGGCCGGCTTGGAGCAGCTCGTCGCGCGTCCGCTCCTCCCGAGGAAGCAGGTGTGGGAGCCGGGGCGCCACCGGGGAGGACTTGGGGCGAGGGCACCGCGCGCCCGGGCGGGGTGGGTGAAGTTTGCTGCCCGACGGGGCGCGGGGGGCGCTTCCCAAGAAAATCGCCGCCTCGGCGTTTCTAGCCGCATTTCGCGCTGTTAAACAGAATCACGGAAAGGCCGAGTTGCAATTTTGTTCCTGCTTTTAGGTGTGTCTGTCCCGTTTTTCAGGGCCCGGGCGGGGGCGGGGGCGGGGGGCGATCGCTGCCTCTCCCCGCAAAAGTGCACGAGCGATTGGGAAACAGCAAGCCTCCCGGTCTTGTCTGGCCGAAGCCGTCCCCTCCGTCGCCCTAAACAACGCTCCTTATTCCCCGGCCCCGCGGGCGCTCCCTGCCCTTCTCCTCACAGCAGCCCCGCGAGGTGGGCTCGGCCCGGAGCGCGCGACCGGCGCAGGCGGCCCCGTCCCGCTTCCGGGCGCCCCCGGCGCCCCCGGCACCCCCGGGCCTGGGGCGCCCCGCAGGCGGCCGGGGCGGCGCCGCGCCGGCTCGGGGCCCGCGCGCACTCGCCGCTCTGCTCTGCCCGCAGTCTCGACCCCGCTGGGCCAGGGCCGCGTCAACCAGCTCGGCGGCGTCTTCATCAACGGGAGACCCCTCCCCAACCACATCCGCCACAAGATCGTGGAGATGGCCCACCACGGCATCCGGCCCTGCGTCATCTCGCGGCAGCTGCGGGTGTCCCACGGCTGCGTCTCCAAGATCCTGTGCCGCTACCAGGAGACCGGCTCCATCCGCCCCGGCGCCATCGGGGGCAGCAAGCCCAGGGTGAGTGGACATCCCGGGGCGGGCCCTTTCGCCGGCCTCTCCCATGTGCCCCGGAAGCCCGCGGGGCCCCGGGGCAGCACTGGCCCCAGGGCGCTTCCCGCTCGTGGGGACGCGCTCTCGGGAACATTCCGGGCCGGGCAGCTCGGGACTGGGGCCCGGGGCGCGGCAGGTGTCTCGGGCCACAGTGTCTAGAAGCTTTGACCCTTGGGCCTGCTGGCTGGGGCTGACGGGAGCTGCAGTCTAAGCTGTCCAGCGAGAAGCCGGGTTGGGGGGTCGCAGCCTTAAAGTCCCATGGATTTCAGTGGGTCTCCTCCGAGTCTGAGTTGAGCACTCAACCGCCAGTACAATCCAAGTGGTGTCTACTCTGAAGGCAATCTGGTTGTTGTCAGTGGCACTTACTCCCAGGTAAGTGTGTACAGCCAGTGTAGTGTGGATGACGGGGCATGTGGTCCAACACGGGGAACTAGGAGAAGTCAGCCCTGGGCATCAACGTGTGTGGGTGCCTGTTACAGCCCTGGGTCGGTTTACTAGCAAGTAAGGGTGGGATCTTGCCGGATGCTCGGCTCAGGCCCCATTACTTCCGAGTAAAGGTGTAGAATTGGCCGCGGCTATCTCTCTGAATTAGACTGGATTTTCTTCGCGAGTAAATGCGCACCCGATGGGGCTGGAAGGCTGTCTTTCTCTTCACACTTTCTCAGAAGTAAGCCCCGTTGAAGCGTTACTTCTGAGTAGACCTGGTCATTTGGAAATGGGCCTTTGGGGGTCGGTTCAAAGGTGCTTAAAACACCTCCAAACTATTTGAATACTTGTCTTCTAAAATAATCCCCCGTTTTTTTCTAAGAAAGAAAAGAAGACTCGCGGGAGATAGGGAGGAGGGAACAAGCTTACTCGAAAGTAGGCCCCTTCCGAGTTGCTTCTGAGTAAGCAGCGAGGACAGGCGAGAGTCGGTGCTGCCCGGGACAAGCACGCGCAGACTCGGGGCCTGATCCTAGGCGTGTTTCCTCGGTAGCAACCCCCCGGGCTCCAACGGGGCTTGCTCCCGGGTAAACGGGAGAGGTGCTTGCAGAGGATCGTGGCCTTGAAGGGCCACGTGAGCGCGCGGGGCATGCTGGGAGGGCAGGTGAGCCTATCTGGGCGTTAAACTAGTTCTCTTTACCCACCTGTTGGAACTCGGGGAGAAGCGAGGTTTCGGGGGCTCTTGCGAAGGGGGCGCGCGGCCCGAGCGGGAGCCTCCGGAAAAGCAACCTCGAATTTAAAAGTGGGCTTGTCTCCCCCCCGCCCCCCGCCCCGCGTTGATCACAAAAGCAGGTCGCGACGCCCGACGTGGAGAAGAAGATCGAGGAGTACAAGCGCGAGAACCCGGGGATGTTCAGCTGGGAGATCCGCGACCGGCTGCTGAAGGACGGGCACTGCGACCGCAGCACGGTCCCCTCAGGTGAGAAGGCAGCCGGGCTGGCCCGGGGGGGGCACAGGCCGGGGGGGCACAGGCCGGGCCCCCCGGCCTTCCCGAGCGAGCCGCGGCCCCTGCCCCGCTCTGGCCACGCAGCTTCAGGCCGAAATGGCCCCGAAATAGGTGCGCCCCGGGGCGGGGTCGCTGAGCAAGGGGCCTGCCGTCTGGCGGGGGGGACACTATCCTCCCTCTCCCATAACATGCGGGCCGGGGGTCATCCCAGGAAGCGGCCTGGGGAAGAGTCAGGGCCGCCCGCCGGAAGCTCCTCTTGGCGCGGCCTGTGGGTGAGCTGCGGAACTCCCTGCCGCGGGAAGGGGGGTGGCTTTCGAGCGAGGTGGGGCAGATTCTCGAGGGCGAGGCTAGGGGGCTACCAGCCTTACTGGCCACGGGCTGCTTTCTCTGCCAGGGGTGGCCTGCCTGCACACGCCAGCTGCTGAGGGGTTTGGGCAGGGGGAGGTCTTGCCCCCGCCCTGCCTGAGGGATCAGGCGGGCAGCCGGTTTGCGCCGCATGGATGGCCCCTGAGCTGTTTCTCGGGTCGTAGATCCATACCTAGACGCTTCATGCGAAGTGCAGAATCCCCGTGAGGGCAGAAGGCTAGCAAAAGAGCTCCGTGCGCCCCCCCCCCCACCGCATGCCAGGCTCCTTTGGGGGGGGGGGTTGAGGGGACGTCCTCCTAATCCAGCCAGTCGGTATGCTGAGCGTGGTATAGCCCAGCGCCAAGAGAAGTCCTTCTCTGCCTTGTGTGAGAACCGGGTCTGAAGTTGCCATTTGGCTACTGGCCCTGCTCCTGGGCCCCGATAGTCCCTGGGCCAGGCAGGCAGCTTGTGGGGAACTTTTAACTAAGTTTTTTTTTTAACATTTAGTTGGGATGACACGTGTGCTTTCTTTAAAGACTGTGGCAAAGCTGAGCCAGGTCCCTTTGCCTGCTACATAGTGCGCCCCCCTCTCTCGCACTCTCTCTCGGGGGGGGGCACCCCCCTCCACCTGCACACGCACACACGCCTGTCCAACAGCGTCCTTATTCCATTGCACCAGGGACGGCTGAGGCACGTGTCAGGGGTGTCATCCAAGCCCCATGTGAGAAGGAAGCAGAGGTTATTCGAGGCTTCCCTTATGGTCTTTATTCAAATAGACCCTTTGGAGGGATGGGGTGGTAGGATAAAGCCTGTGGGAGAAGCTGCAAAAGTTCCCTTCTTTTGAAAGAAAGACTACAAGTTTGGCCATCCATTTGACTTCCGTCACTTGGATGCAGTCTTGTGAGTTACACAGGGCTCTGCATGGAACTGGTGGGGAGCCCAGTGTAACCTGGAAGTCAGCGTCCCTTTATTTGAAAGCACGAATTGGTCCTGAATAAATAAAGCAAGCTCTTTCCTTCTCTTTATTCCTGGGTTTGTGGATCCAGTTGCACACAAGCCTGCACATATGTATCCAGAAGCAAGCCTCATTGATCGCAGTGGGCTCATTCCTAGGGAAATAGGCAGGGGATCGCAGCTTGTCTTGTCTTGGATAAAGCCGGGAAAGAGAAGCTAAATGTTGTTGATCTCCCGTCATCCGGGGATCCATCTGTCTCCAGGGTTCCTTCACATGACACGGCTCGCGTTGTTTTGTGTGGTTGTGTGCTTGATGGACTGCTTTTTAAATGCCACCTGAAACGGCTCCGATTTATTAAATGGAAAGAGGAGGATAGGACCTGCTTGCAAGCCTCGGTGCCTGGCTTCTACACGTGCTTTATGGGGGGGGACTTGGGGGGCCCATTCCCATAAACACCCCAATAAGATGTTTATTGCGGGGCAGGACCCGCAATCGGCTTCTGTGCCTTCAAGAAAGCTGCATCAGGGCTGCAGCACGTGGCTGGTTTTGCGTGTCTACCCAGAAGGGGGGTTGATCTTGGGGGGGGGGCTGCCCAGGTTTGTACCTGAGCCTCAGGTATTCCCCAGAGCAGGAGAGGCACCTGCAGCAGGGATTCTGCCCGATGGCAAGAGACGCTTCCCAAGGAGTAGGAGGGGGCCGAGGGGGCGCCCACCCAGCCTGCTAGCCATGCAGGGTCCAGAAATGGGGAGGAGGGTGGTGGGCCTGGAGGGACCTCCCCCCACAATTATCTCTCCCCATAGCCTTTTTCTGTCTTACAAATAACATAACGGACTTGCTCTCTTGCCTTTAAACGACCCACAGACCAGGTAAAATGCCTCCCCTATTTTATTGGCATCCCCCCCCCAAAAAAAACCCCTTACGCTGCCAACAGGCCTTGTGAGCTCCACGTTTCCTTGCAGCACTAACAGGCGTTGATCCTCGGAGTGAGGAGGGCCCTGTCAAAGCGCAGGGGGTGTCCCGTGGGTCAGCTGTGCCACAGCTTAAAACAAAACCGAGCACACACCCCGCAGGTGGAAAGCTAGCTTTGCAAGGCCGCGAGGTTTCTTTCTTCTGTGCTGCTTGGCAGCTTGCAGGGAAGCCTCCCTGATGCGCAAGTCAAGGGCCTTCACCCCCCCCCCCCCACACACACACACACGTGCATGCTTGCACCTCCGGGTCTTGACCTGCACGGTCCTTTCGACCTTCCAGAACTCCCACGGATTTCTGGTCCGGTGGAATTGCATCAGCGGCCTTGCCCAAGGAGGGGATGGCCAGTCTACAGAAATCTGTTTAAAAATTAAGCCAGCGTCTTAATACGGGAGCAGAATTCCATGATTTTTGGATAGATACTGAAAACGGCTCTTTCCAGAAAGAATGGCATTGCAGTGCGATGGCTTGACATTTTCTGGTTCTTCTGAGCACGACAAAGAAATTGCATAACCTGAGACAGCCCTGTGTTTGTGTCCCTGCAAAGAGGTGGTCAGTTTTAGGGTGCTATTTTAGGGTAGTGGAGTTGGGGGGGGCTGTTCGTATTCTCAGTGAATCCGCACAAAGTATTTGGATACGTTTCTCAGCAACGTTGCGCAGCCTCGTAACTCATTCCAGATATTTTGGACTAGAACTCTTTGAATCCCTGTCAGCTGGCCATCTGATCGGACTGATGGGAGCTGTAGTACGACACATCTGGCAGGCTTGAGGTCGGGGAATGTGAAGCGAATGTTTCACCGGGCGGTTTTAGAGACCTGTCAGCTCAGCCATGAACAAACCCCGCACTGCGATCTGGTGGTTATCATATTGGGCCTACTCTGCAGGGTGGTTGTGATTTCCCCGTTTCAAGCACCCCCCAAACCATTGCTGTAAATAACAGGCCCGTTCTGCAGTGGCTGAGTTAGAGAAATGGGTTTACACGCACCAGAAGGTCGGGAGAGAGAGATTTCAGTGCATGTCCTTATAAAAACTACAGGTGGTGGTTTGTTTTGGAAAAGGCATTCCCACGGAGCTCCTTTATGGAAAACGCTTCCCCTTTTGGGGACACAAATCCGTGCCGCCTAGAACCAAGTGAAGGCTCTTTCTAGCACCGATCATTCCGAGTTGCACGCAGGGCAAATTGACGATCGCCTCCTAGGAGATCAGGCGGTGAGGACCATGGCCCACCGATATTCCCTGGAAATATTTTCCGGCCGTGCCAAGATGTCTCCCCCTCCCCATTTCCCTGCTCTTTGTCTGCTTGTTTTTGTCCCGTTAACGTATTTTCTTCGAAGCGGTGAGCGGGCGCTGCCGGAACTGCAAAACTTTCCCTGGGAACATTGGAAGGGCGCTGTTCCCCATGGGGCTCGGACCCCCTCCCCGCCCTGCCGTGCTTTGGGCCGGGGCTTGTCCCTTGCCGAGTCTGCCATGTGCTGGTGCCCGGGAGAGTCCCCCTCATTGTTGAGTTCTCCCAGGGGTCCCAAAGGACGCCTGACCCGGATCCAAGGGGAGAAACTGCAGCCCAGCCTTCGGGAATGTTCGAATAATTCTTCTGGCCTAGCAATTTGCTGCCCCCTCCCCAATTTGCCTGCAAACCAGCTTATATTTCCCTCTTCTGTCTTTAACTGTCCGAGGTTTAGTGAGTTCGATTAGCCGGGTGCTCCGAATCAAGTTCGGGAAGAGAGAGGAAGACGAGGACTGCGAGAAGAAAGAGGAGGACAGCGAGAAGAAAGCCAAGCACAGCATCGACGGCATCTTGGGCGACAAAGGTAGGGAGAAACGGGGGGGGGGCGCTTTTTCTGTGGATTGTTTGCCCCTGAGAAAATGCTGTGCGGAGAGGTGCTGCCCAGGACGCCAGGCAAGGCCTTTTCGGGACCCTCCATTCCATGCCGCCCCACAACAGACACCTGGCGCTGCTCTCGCCGGCTCTTGCTCTTCAGAAACCCCCCAAGCTCCTCTTCTCCCTGGTCCCCATCTTTGGCTGAAAGGATTGTCACGCAGAGAGACCCTAGATGTGTTGGACTACGGCTCCTAGCTACTCCAGTGGGGGATGATGGCAGCTGTAGTCTTACCCATCAAAGGGAGCCAGGTCACCGGGAGGCTGCAGGTCTTTCGGTATCGTCCCCTGAGCAACAGGAATGCTTTGTCCTTTGCTCCTCGTGTGGGATGAAGGGTCGTTAGGCTCCATCACTGTGGGCCTCCGTGGTGACATTTAGGATCGTGTTTTCAGTATTTATGCGCCCTGTTTTCAATCTTATGGGAAGATCCTTCAGAGGCCAGATAGGAAGAAGAAAGGTGGGACACATTATTTTTTCAAAATAAATTTTTAAAAATCAGACACGGCCTGTTCCTCAGGGAATTTGGAGGCCCCAGTTCGACTCTGGGAAGGAAGAGGCAGGTGAAGCAAAACCGGAAGAAGATGCGTTTCCTTAGAGGAGGCAGGCGAAGGGGTGGATATGCCAAAAGGCTTCCACAAAGAGAGTTTTGTTTGGCGTTCGCTTTCCTTTTTCTTTTAATCCACCAGGACCGTCTGAGATTGGATTTAAACTAGAATGGCTCTCTTTTTAAACTAACCAAATCACAAACTTCGGCCTGGCCTGCCTTTTCTGGCTCTTAATATATTACAAAATGCATCTTGGATAGTGGTTATGAAATGTGTTTTCCCGCATCTGAAAGCATAAGGTGAGAATCTCGGAGAGAGAGAGAGAGAGAATCTTACCAGTTCAAGAACAATTTTATTATTTTCTGCCACCGTTTCTGATCTACTG
Source organism: Varanus salvator macromaculatus (assembly GCA_023646645.1). NCBI lineage: Eukaryota > Metazoa > Chordata > Lepidosauria > Squamata > Varanidae > Varanus > Varanus salvator. The sequence goes on along the minus strand of JAIXND010000800.1, from coordinate 12,751,019 downwards.
CCAGGGTTTGCTTTTATTTTCAGCCTTTTAAAACCGAGAAAGGAAAAGCACACCCTTGTGCATGAATTAGCACATTTTCTCATTTTGCATAATTTATTCTAGATTTTGTCGTCATGGGAGGGGCAGGGCCCCTATACTGACTTATGCAACCGTTGCTACTCTCTGTCCCCCTAAGACTTGTGGATGCTAAAGATATCCTCAGGCATTGCCTGTACGTGTTCAAGCCCATACAACCCTAATATCCAAGTCGTCGTGTTTCGAGCAGAATCCATCCACTGGCATATTCTTTCCTGGTTTTGCATGTGTGCAGTGTCCGGTTGACACGTGTCATTGTGTGTGTGTGTGTGTCTTACCTTAAAAAGCAAGTTTACATAGAGAACACATCGTCCCTTTGTGGAGTTCTTCAGGGGAAGAGTCAGATGTAAAATGTTTGTAGCGAACTTTGGAGTTTTACAAAATTCTTCACTGATATTCCACGCTTCCCTTCTTTGTGTCCGTGCTCTTTTCCTTAATGTGGTCTATCACCTTGGTTTTTTCTTCCGCAAAAATAATCACATGAATTAAAATAATCAAATGGAAGTTCCTTTTTGCAAAGCTGGGAACCTTCTGTTAATGTTTCCAACTCTGAAACAAGATGCTCTTTTTTAGTTTCATTCCAACAGGACAGCATGCTATGTATAATACTTTAAGAAAAGCGTGATGTGGAATATCTGTGCATTGGAGCATCTGAAACAATACCCTTGGCTATTTCTAATATCTTGAAAGAAATGTTATTTCAAATATTTTTGGTTTATTTATTTATTTTTAAATGACATTCGTTAAGACGGTGGGGGAGAGAGAGAGTTGTGAAGGGACCCACAAATAATAGAATTAGAGGATGTTGAGCCGGGATGCTGCTGGAGAAGGGGTGCTTGTGTGGGGCAGAGGAAGCGGGCTAATTTGCCAGCGCAGAATGCTTCATTTTGTGGGGACAGGGTGGAAGCGCTGCCAGAAGGGCAAACCTGAGCTGTCTTGGCTTGAAAACCGGAGTCACTTCGGATCCCGCTTGAGCCAGGACTCGGGAAGAGGGGAGGGGGAGGAGAGGGGGAGCCGAAAGCGTCGCTCAATGAATTTGTTAAACAGATCAGTTTCTCTTTTCCTGCTGTTCCTTTCTAAACGGTCCCCAGGAACCTCGCTTGACAGTTGACTGATGGGAGGCATCAAATTCAATTATTCTTTGGGCTTCTGGTTATTGGGGGGGGGGGCGCGAGGGAGAGAAGAGAGAAATGGGGAAGAGATGCCTCCACTTCTAAAACTCGCTTGCTTTGGAAATAATTGCAAGCTGGGTTTCTCGCGATTGCTTGGCGTTTGGGGGCTGTGGAACGACGCGCGCGCAGCGCTCTCGACTGTCTCTTTCCCCCGGAAAGCGGGGCGGGAAGGGTCTCTCCGGGAGGACTTCGGCCCCCGTTTCTCTCCCCGAACTGTCCAGACAAAGGTCATCGCGCGATGACGCTCGTATTCGTACCAGCAGCGCTGTCCGCCCTGCGCCCGGCGCAAGATGAAGAGGCGAGGGCGCGTCTCCTTGCGCGCGCGGCTCCAGGGAGCGGGGATACTTTAGGGGGGCTCAGCCCCGCGCACAAGCAAAGAGTGGGACCCCCGAAGCTGCCACGGGGAGCCCGTTTTCTGGGTCGACGTTTGTCACCGTGTAGTTGCCGATTTCCACGGCTCGGGAAGAGCGGCGCTTTTGTGTGCGCCCGCACGCCGGCCGCCCTCGGTCTGCACGGCCGGCCCGGGCGGGGTGGGGGGGACACATTTATTCGGGGGTGTAGAAGGGAGCGGTTGGGTGCCGAGAAGCGCCGAGCGATTCCCGGCAAGTCCCGCGGCTTAAACTTCGCTTCTTGCCCTCACCAAAGCAAAAATCCCCGAATTGGCCATCCAGACGGCGGCTGGGAAGCGCGGAGACTCCTCGCCAAGTCTTCTGCGTGATTACTTGGGAGTAAGCCTCGCTTGCAGTGGGACTTACTCCCGAGGAAACACGGGGAAGCTTACATGGTGCGCGCGCTTGAAAACGGTGGCTTTTACTTGCGAGTAAGTGGACAGGAAGCAGCCGGTTTGGTTTCGTTTGCTTTAATTTTTCTCGGTGGGGAAGCTAATTGAAACGGGCAGGCCTTACATGCGAGTAAATAGCCCAGAAGCTGATCTTGGGTGGCTTTTATTTCGGGGGCGGGGGGAGGAGGGAACCGAAACGGGTGAGTTTTACTCGCGAGTAAGCAGACAAGAAAAAAGATTTAATTGAATTGGCTTTGGTTTTCGGGGCCATGAGTTTTTCTTGAGGTTTTACTCCTAAGTAAACAAGCGCTTAGCTGGATCTGCTTTAATGGCGGCGGCGGCGGCGGCTGCGTATTTGCTTTCTTTCCAGGAGTAGTTGTAGCTTTCCTTGCAACAGTCTCACCTTCCTAAAATCTCATCGAAATGAGTTGGCGATCAGAAGAGATTCCACACACGTGCGCGCGCACCCCGAAAGAACCCGCTTCTGAAAGAATCCTCCAGCCCGATTTTTTTAAAAAGTCTTAAATATTTTTTCCTGAATTAATATATTTAAAATCTTTTTAAATGAGCGTACCAGAATGGTGTGCTTATATCTGCGAACAATTTAAATATATGTGGGCTTCCAGTGTTATCTTGAAAAGTTTGAATGGAGAATCAGCAGGACACGAATTCTGTTCTGTTCTTTTCTCTTCTCTTCTGGCCCTGGGTTTGATCGCCTCCCTTTGGGGGGGGGGTTGTTTTTTCCCCCTTGTCAACCTTGGCGATGAACTTCAGTTACAAAGACTCTCCAAGTCTATTGAAGCTAAAGAACTCTCTGACCACAAAAGCAAACAGGGAACGTCCCCCAGGGGTGGGGGTTGGAGACACGACGCTGTGTCCCTTCCCTCGAAACCTGCCCCCTTCCCCCCCCCAAAAAAAAAAAACTGCAGGGAAAGGGACTCCACTTATTCTCATTCAAAATTTTGCAAGGGGAACAGAAAAGTTCGAGAACAAAACAAGCGAAAACAAAAACTGTGGGAGAAGAATAGGAGATAAATTATTCAATGCGCCCTGCTGGTCGAGAGTTTTGTATCATTATTCACACCTTCTGTTGGCAGTGAAAAGCAGTTGGATGGAGCGAATGCCTCGTTTTGTGCTTTTTCGTATTTCAAATTGCTCTATATCCATTTGGAAATTAGTTCTTTTGTGCCCAAGCAGCCATCCCGGCTGCTGTTATTAATATTATTAGTATCATTACGAGTTTGTGGTTTGTATTCTAATATTTTTAAGGGAAGGGTTGATTTAGGGTTACAGACTTAGTCCTTAGGCGGCTAAAATCGCCCCCCCCCCCGCCGCCTTTCTCTCGGTCTTTCTCTCCCCGTCCATCTTTTGTTTCATTTAAGTGTGATTCAAAAAATACTCATGAGTGAAAGTTTGGTTGTGAAGCGAATTTATTTCTATATACTGCTTTTGAATTCAGGTATTTCTCTCTGATAATTTTAAATGGTTCTTTCTTTCTTTATTTATTTTTGTCTTTGTTCTTGTTTTTTTCATCCAAGGCTTGTGTGAAAGAAATAGCCACATTTAGAGGATGGCTCTTTTAATTTCAAAAACGGAATGTTTGTAGGGGGAGAAAGGAAAGGTGGCTTTATCCAACTGAGATTATTGTGTCTTAAATTAGACATACCGAAAATGATTGTTTCCAGAAGGGAAGTGGAAGTGAGGGCCAGGAGATGAAAGATTTCTGCAATTTCTAAATTAAAAGGGCTCTCAGTCGAACTGTTGCAATCTTGGATTTGACTTACCTGAAAGTAGCCACCATTGAACTCAATGGGTCTTACTTCTAGAAAGCGCACTGGAAGGTTGTGCGAACTCGCACCCCCTGCTGCAGTTTAAGTGCATCTTTCCAAGCCCGGGCCTCCTCGCGAGTAAACTCCTCCCTCCTTGGACACTGCGGAAGAGCCAGTCTGCTCTCCTGTGCTGGGTGTTTTGGGGGCCAAGAGTCTCAGTCTCAGAGTCTCTCTCTCTCTCTCTCTCACCTGGGTTTACTTGAGAGTCAGCCCCCTTGTCCCCAAAACTGCACGCGGTGGGGGCGCGCACAGGCCAGGAGAACCCGCCCATTCCGGGTTCTCTTTTGGCCCACCTTTGGCCTGCCGGCCATCCCCCCCCCCCCCCGATGGACAAGCGTCCAGGATTTTCCAGGCTGGTGACAAGAAGGGACTTCTGCCTCCTTTCGCTTTTTGTTCAGGGGTTCCAATCCCTGCAGGGGCAGATGCAGCTCCCCCCGCCCCGCACCTCGGTTTTTCTTTACACTATATTCTAGACAGTAGGGGGCGGGGGGGGGGGTAAACGTCCTTCCACTTTTTCCAAGCCCTGCCACAGTTTAAATGCCCTAATTAAAGTTCATAATCGCTGCACTTCACTTGTAACGCGATCTCCAGCGTGTGTCCCCCGCACCAGCCGAGCAATCTGTCTCTCTTCAGGAACGCTGCCTTACTCCCGAGGAAGCTGCACTGGATTATGTGGCGCCGGCTTACTTCCGAGGAAGCACGCAAGGGTCAGGCCACCAGAGTCTCGGTCTCCACTCGGCTAGGCTGGCACCGCGTGTTTCCCAGAAGGAAGCTCCGCTGCGGTTTGGCGGCAGTCGCTCCCGGATAAAGATGGCCGGGATGGGCGCTTTCACACGTCAGGCTGCACGTGTCCCCGCGGGATCCGCCGCCCTCAGCGTTGGCGGTGTGGCTCGTGCTGAGGCGACCGTACGAGAGGAGTGAGCTGCTTTAAGCCGTGCTTCTTATTTTCTAGACGCGGCGCGTATTTGTGCCGTCTCGGGCCAGGGCTTCCGGAACCCGTGGGGGCGAGGGGCGAGGCAGAACCCGCGCGAAATACTGTTCGCACGCCCCAGGGATCCGCAAGCAGCATCGTAACACCCGGATCCTACGCGTGTCTACTCCAGAGCCGCGCCAAGCCCGCCGAGGGCAGCGGGCTCACGCAAAGCGGTGCTTGAAGGGGCGTGGGGGGTGCAGTCCCTGGCCCCCTTTAGCGGGGCGCAGGGTCCCCTGGAGAAGCGATTCTCTTCCGAACCCGGGGCCCAATCCTGCTCCAGGTGCAGTCGGAGGATGCCTGGCGGCCGCGGATCCCAGGCAGGGCCCAGGGCCGCGCGGACCGGTGCAAGGCGGGGAGCCGGGCGGCCCGGCTGCGGGAGCGCGCCCGCCCGGGAGGAGCCGCCCCCCTCCCTCCCTCCCTCCCTCCCTCCCTCCGCCGGCTCATCCGCTTGGCACTTAATAACGTTAAGACTTATTAGCGCTGGTAATGGAAGCGGCGGCGCGTGAATGGCGCGCTGCGTCGGCGCGGCGTAATAGCTCCGAGGCGCGCCGCGAGCGCGCTCATCCCCAGTCGGGCCTCGGTCCCGGGGTGCGCGGCGCGGGCGCGGCGTCGGGGGCTTCAAGGCGGATTAAGCGGGGCCTTTCTTTCCCTCGCGCTTTCATCTTTAAACGGCTCGCCCCGCTTGCCCCTCGGCGCGCCGGCGGGGGGCTCCCGCCGCCCCCGCGCCCCTTCCGCCTGCTCCTGCCCCTCGCCCCCCCCCCGCCAAACCTGCCCTGCGCGCGCCCTTAGCCGCCGGTTGAGCGACTCGGGGGGCGAGGCGCAGTGGCGGCGGCGTGGGTGGGGGCGCGCCGGGCCGGGCCTCCGATCGCGCTGGGGTCGCCGGGCGCGCGGCCCCGTGGCGGCAGTGCAGCCGCAGCTACGGGGCGGGCAGCGCGGCGGGCCGGCGGCCGGACGGTGGCCAGTGCGCCCCCGGCGAGGATGGCGAGGAGGAGGGCGCCCGCCCGCCCGCCGCCGTGCGCTGGCCGTCAGGCGGCTCCGTTGCCCCCGTAGTAACTGGCAGCAGCGGCGGAGATGAGCATCTCCCAAGGGAGGGAAGGCCGGGAGCCGTGCGAAGCGGGGGCTAGCCGGGGACCAGCTGCCCCCCCCCAGGTTGCGAGGGGCAGCTGGGGAGGGGAGGGGGTAGGGAGCAAGGAGCAGGGCGGTGGGGCGGGGCAGAAGTTCGTAACTCTGTGTGCCCCCCCTGTGTCCCGCTCTGGCCACCCTAAAGAAATCCCCCCTCGCCTGGACAGTGATGTGGCCGCCGCTGGAGCTGCCCCCACGCGTGGGGATCCCAGAATGCCCCCGCTGCTGCTTGCTGCGTGGGCACCGGGGGGACTCCGGGGCGGCTGGAGTGGGCCCACGGCGTGCCTGTGGCGGTGTGGGTACTCCGTGGGCCCGCGAGGACGAAAGAGCTTCTGCGGATTCCCCGGAGGAGGGCTTCTGCGGGGTGGCTTTGGGTCACCGGCTCTCTTCCCAGCCCACCTCACAGGGGTGTTGCAAGCAGAAAATGGGGGAGGCGGTGTCGGCTTGTGATAGCCGCAGCAGGGCGACTTAGGGAGGCTTCGCTTCTGGACACCACGAGACTGGGAATGTGGGGAGCCCAGGCTCGTGTGGCTCTGTGCTTTCTGTCCTCGTGAGTTGTTCCCCGGGTGGCTTTACCCCGGACTGAAATCCCACAGAAGCCCTGGCTTGCAGGTCCCGAGTCAGGGGCTGCAGGGGGCATTCCAAATTTTCTGGAGGTTATTTTTGCAGGTGGTAAGTCAGGAGGGGTCCCCACTTGGAAGCAAAAATGTCAGGGTTCTTTTCTTCTTAACTATATGCCCATTGAAAGCAAGGGTGGGAGCAAACCCTCGTCCAGTCTTACTGGTTTCTGCATCTTGACCCACTGGCGTGGGGTCATTCAGGAATCAGGAAGCAAACGCCCCCTTCTTGGCTTCTGTGTTGCTTTTGCTACGTCTTCCTAAACCCCAAGTCCTTCGAAGCAGAATTAATGCAGCCCCCGATCTTCGATTAAGGACAGGAGCCGGGCCAGTTCACTGCCTTGTGGCTGTGTAGGCCCCCCAGAATTTCTGTGTGGAAATCCAACCACGGTCTGGATCCAACCTCGGACAGTGACAACGCACAGGAGTCGCAAAACTCTGAGGAATATAAATCTCTTGTCTAGATTTTGACACCGGAAAATAATGCTGATCGTTCAGTTGGGGAAGGAGCTTTGCGTTGTGTTTAATGGGCAGCCCTTCTGCGTTAGAATGACAGGTGAGAGGAGGAAGCCATGAAAGAGAGAGAGGGAGGGAGGGGGGGAGATATATAAAGTGGGGCAAGAGGATGGAGCGGGGAGATATTTTGGGTCTTCTCCACAGAAGGAGCTTTGCCTGGCCAAGTCACTGGGAGAAAGATAGCTCCGGCGCTGAAACGTGCCACATTCTGTGTCGACATATCTTGTGCACAGACAAAAGTACATACCCATTGTGTGTGTGTGTGTGTGTGTGTGTGTGTGTGTGTGAGAGAGAGAGAGAGAGAGAGAGAGAGAGAGAGAGCCTTGATCCACTCAGTTCATAAGCAGCAAAATGTCCCTTTTCTTTCAGTATCCTGGACTCTCTCTGCATCATGGCCTACCTTGGTTGTCGTTGCAAGGCAGCACGCGGGTTCTCAGTGCTCCCGCACCCCATACCTCATGCGCTGCGCATGCCATGCGCAGGGGGCTTGCCTCTGAGGCCTGGGTCGCCCTGGAGCCTGTATCCCGGGGCACAGCTGTTCTGTGGAGGATCCCGGATACTGGCCAGGGCCAGAAACGCAGCCTTCAAGGCCGCGGTCTACGTCTCCCTTCCCTGGGAGGAAGCCCCACTGTGCCCCGAGGTGGCTGCGTATGAGGGTGCAGGGGCGGTCCTGACCTGCCACGGGTCCAGTCCCGTGGGAGAACGCCCGCCTGGAGCCCTTCGTCCGCTCAGCCAGGGGTGAGGCCCCTTCCTTACTCCTTTCACCCTTCCATGGTGAGTTACCTGTGAGTCATCCGCCCAAGATCCGGGTGAGTGTCCGAAACACCTGCCTGTCTGTCCCGTAATAACCCCCACGCTGCGCCTATTTTTGCTGCTGTTATTCCTGCCAGTGACTCATAAGCATTTTCACCCCCAGGTTTGGTGCCTGCCTCCCAGGGCTTTGTACGAAGCCACGGAAATCTCTACCCACTCGATCCCCCCCCCCCATAAGAAGGGGCTTTAATAAGTCGGGAGGAGGAAGTTGTTTTGTTGCGGTGGGGGGACAGGGGCCCGCTCCCTCTCTCTGCCCAACCTGCTTTTCGGCTCACACCTGGGGAGCTTTGTCTGCACAATGCCCAGGTTGCACCTGGCGTCTTTCTTTCTCTCTTTTAATTTCCCTTCGGATGTGAGGAATGCCACGGTGGAGCGGATTCTTCCAAGCGGGGCTCCGCGCTGTATCCCCCCACCCCTTCCTCTCCCCCATTCGAGAGAGAGAGCGAGCGAGCGAGCGCACCCCTTCCTCTTCCACTCGGATGGGCGCTTTCCTTCTGTCAATGCATGTTTAGAAGGAAGGACGAAGTGACAATACCGCAAATCAGGAGGGATTATCTAAGGGTTAGCAATCTAATCAAACGGCGAGCAGGCAGGGATTTGGCGTGGCTGGGGACGGGGACGGGACGGGGACGGGACGGGGACGGGGATGGAGAGGCGGCTGATGGGCGCAGGCGGGTAGGTGGCGGAGGTGGCAGGGAAGCCGGTGCTCCAGGTCGGGCTGGCGCAGGGAGGGGAGAGCCAAACTGGGGGAGATGGGAAGGTGGGCAGCAGGTGCAGCGGGTGGAGGCTAGGGAAGGGAGAGGGCTCCGTGGAAGGAGGGAGGGCGGGAGAGAAGGGCAGGACATGGTGGGAAGGAGGGGGTGACATGGGGAAAAGGAAGGGGAGAAGGAAACAAGCGAATGAGAGAGAGAGAGAGAGAGAGAGAGAGGGAGGGCAAGTAGCCACCAGGGATGGAAGAGGTCCTGTCTGAGCACACTTGGAGCTTACACGCCTCGCACACCCAGACACACACGCACGGCTGAGACAAATGAGGTACAACAATACACGCTGATAACGGTGACAAAGGCAAACACTGGCTTTTGGGGACGAAGGGAATCCGCACAACCCCGTGTACATAAACAAAGTCTGCGAATGTTTGCAAGATAAAACTCCTTCCCAAATCCACTGTGACGAGGCGAGGCGAGGCGAGCAAGAGGAGCGAGGAAGATAAGGGGCTGCAGGGGGAGAGGAGGGCTGCCGGCTTGTGCGCTCTCTCCCTCTCTCTCTCTCTCTCTCTCTTTCCCCTAGGAAAGAAATTAGCTAAGACAAGCAAGGAGGGGGCCTAAATTATGCAAGAAGCAGCTCAAGGGGAGGGAGGAAGGTCGAGCAGAGATGGGGAGGTGGCGGTTTCTTGGGACAGGTGGGGTAGGCTGCTCTGGCAGCAGAAGAGACTTGGCCTTCTTCATTCTCCTGCATCTTTCCAAAGCCTCTTCTGCCTCATTTCTGGGACCGGCGGAGCATCCTCTGGCTGTGTAGGCCTCTCGCCCTCTGCAGCAGGGCCTGCCTGCTCCTGCGCGCGTATTTGCTTCCCTGGTGAGTCCCCGAAGCATTTCCGACAGACGGGGGTCCAGGAAGCAGGAGCATCGGCTTTGCTTGCGCAGGGCTGTAACAGCCGGGGAGCGGGGGGGGGGGTGGATGGATGCAGGAGGTCCCCTGAATTGGGCTTATACCCAGACATCTGTGGGCAGGTGCGCTTCCCTCCGTGGGGGCAAATGGGCCCATTTCTGTGACGTGTGGGAAAGAGCACAAAATGCAGGCGGATTTCCATGCGCGTGAGAGAAAGTCACGCTTGCCAGCACAGGCCTGCAAGGCGGCAGTGCAGAACCTCGGGGAGCCGGGCCTTGCTGGGTCACGCCTCCCGAAGTGCCGGAAGCTTCGCTTACTTCCCTGAATGCACATTCGGCTTTTTGCAGAGAGGGCCAAGAGGAACGGGGGTCTTTGCGGCCTATTCAAAGCCGTTCATTTGTTTATATCTGACTGTTTTCACCTTCTTGCAAGGGAATATTTTACAGGGTCCTATTTCTCTTCGCCAACGTTATCCTCACCGCGATCCTGTGAAGTAGGCCAGGCAGAGTCGGTGGCTGGCCCAAAATGAGCAAGGAGGTTTGGGCCCCAGAGCCTGCCCCCCCCCAGAGATTCCCACTCTTGCTGCACCCTGGAATGCTGTCTGGGGGGGCGCGATCTTCTCCCTCAAAGATAGGGGCTTGCTTGGTCTACCTGTAGCAACATGAGTGGGGGTCTTTAGGGTGTCTGTTTGCCTTCTGAAGGGGGAAGCAGCATCCCCAGGGAATAAGACCCTTGGATCCATGCTCAGGAGGGAACAGACTGCACTTTCCTTGGAATTCTGTGCAAGAGGAAGTGTTTCCTTTCTGGAAGGTCTTTGAGGAAATGTATCTGCTGGAAAGGCAAGGAAGAGATTCTGAGAATTGTTTGTCTAGGTAGTTTTCACAGCATAAAACTCAGAGCATTTTCCCTTGGAACTGGGTGGATGTACAGCCCATTCCTCTCACGATTAGGAAATTCTGAGTCGGCTTTCTAGACTTGTAATTTTTCAGAAGTAGAACTGGATGTGGAGCCAAAAGGTCAAGACAGAAGGGGCTTTTCTGGGGACGCAAACAGGTTGTGTTAGCTCTGGATTTATGACTGAACCCTTGAGAACCTGCCCAAACTTCGTGACTAGAGTTAAGTTCTGGAAGAAATGCTGGTGTGTTTCTAGAAAGCTGGTCTTACAGAAGGACCAGGCAAAATTGGGGAAGGGTTTCTAGAAAGCCAAGGGTTCCACTGCAAAACTTCAGTATTGTGTCCTGGAAACTTTGACTTTCTTCTCTGCCTCCCGCAAAAATCACCCCCTCAGAGTTTCTCAGAAATGGGAATCGCCCCTTGTGCTGGAGGAGGGGCTTCAGGGCCCAGCTTGCAGCCAAACTGGGGGGTCCAGTTTCCAGCCTTTTTCAGCCTCCTTGGGGGGAGGAATCCAGCCAGGCTGGCTTGCACTGGGGGAACGGTCAATGGGGCACAGGGAAGGGCTGGGCCACTCTTCACCCACTTGGCACCCTGGGAGCATGCCTGCCACCGCCAGGGTGGTGACGCTGTCCGGAGCTGCCGGAGCTGCCCCCCGACTCTTCTGGAGGCCCCAACATTGCGGAAGGCTGGCCAAGAGTGCCCCAAAAACGGTATTTAGTAAGCCAGGTGCTGAGCTTTCGCAAGTACTCGCGCTGCAAGGGCATTGCGGTTTTCTCCGGGACCAGGTGCGTCACGTCTCGCGCGGGAGCAGGGGGTGCCTGTCCCTTGAGGTCCCCTTGCAAGAAATGATGAAGAAGAAAAGAGAGGCACGGGGGCTGCGTCTCTGTCCTCATTCCCCCAGTGGTGCGGTTAAAAGAATTATATTTTCCCACGTTTTTGTAATAAGCCTGGCTAAAAAAAGAGCGAGCGAGAGCGAGAGGGGTAGGGAAAGATGAGATGGACAACCACTTCAAACAAATCCATCATCTCCGGAGTTGGTGGAAGGGGGAGATTTACAGACCGTGTTGTGGGGGGGGGGAGTTATTTAGATATTAAAAACTGTATTTTCCTGAGGCGTCCATGAGTTCCCCCCCTCCGCACTTTTTTCTCGCAGCTATTTGGCTGGGTGAAATCCTGAAGACCCAAATGTTGAGGAGAGATAACGCTGGAAGCCCTCGCCGTGGTCCTGTTAGCGGCATCACAGCTTTAAACCCGGATTAACCTCCCCTCTCTCTCCCCCCTCCCCATTCTCCTTCAACTCTCTTCCCCCCCCCCCCACCAATGCTTTTCCAAAAAAGAAAAAAAATCCAGCGGAATTTACATGGAAGGATTTTAAAGCATATACAATTCTTAGCCTTTAAGCTTAAAGATACTTAGGCGAGCAGGAGGGTAAAGCCAGGCGAAGGGGGAGAGGCAAAAGACATGCCTTTTGTTTCATGGGAAAACAACTCTTGGGAATGTTACAGCGCCCCCTGCTATCCTGGAATATCCATAATCGATATCTCCCCGATTGCTGTCATATTCTATAAGTTCCGTGAAGAAATGGCTACTTTTTCTGAGCTACGTTTCTCAGCGGACATCGGTCTTCCTTCTTGCATTGTCTTCTGATTTTTCAGTAAACCCTGCACTGTCCCTTTGAGGTAGGCTCGTATTTTTGTTCCCCTAATTCTGCGTAGTTTTGTGGAATTTGTGAGCTTGCGGTGCGTCCCACCTGTCAGAACAAAGGGGACACACGGCACCTGCTCCCGAAACCCTTCCAGGAAGCCCCTCAGCGGCACTTTAGATGCGGTTATTGATGGACACAGTAATTTCTAACCTTAGCGGAGAGAAAGTGGGCTGCCTTGGGTTCCTTAGAAAGGAAAAACTGTGGAATATCAATGGAATGAAAATTAATCCACTTCCCTTTCCAATCCACGGTGGACACAGCACTGTCTGAGCTGTGCGGTAGGAGGGCATTTCATAAGTCTGATGCATGCGGTCTTTAAATCGTTTACCGTTCTGAGAGCTGCGGCTAATCAAATGGTTCATAAAAGCTTTAAATAAATAAATTTAATTGGGCCCTGCCTGCGGAGTAGGAGAGTCAGAGAACTGCACAGTGGGCTCCACTGAGTTTGGGTCTCGGAGAATCCGGCCGGCCGCTTCTGCAAACGCTGGCCGCTTCTCAGCTCGCGAGCTGATGTGTGTTGCTTGCTTGCTTGTTTGGACTTTGGGGTGGAGTTGTGCAGGGACGCACGTGTGCAGCTGCGCGTTAGAGCCAGTGCGCATTCGCAAGTGGCGGCAAAATTCTCGGCCTTGCTCGTGGGCCAGCCCGGGTCTTCGGCGCGACGAGGCCTCTTCTGCCCACTGCGGGAGCCTTGCTTTGGCGAGGGCTCCCATGGGGCCGCTCTGAATCAGGGCCAGCCAGTGTGGCGCTCGCCCTGCTTCCGCTCCTTCGGCAGCTCCTGCTGAGTGGATGAGCCAGTGCCAGGAGCTGTACAGACGCGAGTGCTGCCTGGTAGACCGTCATCACTCGGCCAGCGGTTAGGGACAGAGGGCCGCTGAGGGGAGGGCCTGGCCCAGGGGTTGCAGCGCATGTCTTGCGTGCGGAAAGTTCTCTGTCTGATTCCCAGCTGCTCTGCACGATGCTGGGAAGCTCCTGCTGGAAGCCCCACAGACTGTCTCCGGCCGTCGGCGTCCACTGTCAGTGTGGAGACTTGATACAGTGCCGATTCCGATTTCCTGTTTAAAGCCCTTTATGCAGGACCATGAGGACTAGAAACTCCAGGAAGGGCTGTCACGCGGGGTGGTGCACCTGCTTTGCATGTGGAAGGCCACAGGGTAACAGATGGCCCCCGAAAACACTTGGGGAGCTCAGCCGGCAGCAGGCAGCCCTGCTTGCCCTGGGACCTCGCTTCTATCCGGCTCTTCGCACAATGCCCGCCTTTAAATGATTAAGGCGAGGGTGGGCAATCCAGTGTCCTCCAGGTGGTTGGACTGCAACCCCCACCACTCCACTGCATGGGCTGTGGAAGATGGGCGCTGTAGTCCAAAACTTGTGGAGGGTTCCCCATGGAGCAAGCCAACGGCCCATGACCTGAAGCTCCCCAGGTGTGCTAGATGAGGATTCCCATCATCCCCATCAGGTGGCTGGAGACGCGAGGCGGCTCCAGAAGGAGCTTGCAAATTTCAGAGGCATGTGGGAGAGCAGAGTTCACCCACAGCCGAATTTTGGCCAGGCCACGAAACTTGGCTTTAGCAGGAACTGCCACGTTGACTGTTCAAGCTGCAGGCCCAGCATCAAGGGTGGGCATGTCTGGGCCCAGGACCGGAGCCCCCGCCCATCAGGGGCCACGGGCAAGAGTCTCCGGCGGCCGCTCCTCTCCCCCCGCAAGCTGCTCTTTCCCTGCCCCCCCCCCAGACCAGCCTGCGGTGGCGGAGAGGAAGAGGAGGAGGGAGAGCAAGTCTGGGGGGCACCCGCAGCCGTCGCGGGAAGCGGGGGGGCCCTGGGGGAGGTTCTCCCACAGACCCTGCACACTCTTGCAGTGGCACCGGGTGCAGCCGCTGAGAGCAGCCCTTCCGGCTGGACACGCGGAGCACCTGGGTCGGGGCCCAGAGCCCTGCTCAGCAGAGGGGCCCCTGCTGCGGCCCCCCCCAAGAAGCCAGCCAGATCGCAGCTGCTCCGTCGAGGGGGGGGGACACACACAGGGCCGTTTCGCGGGGGCGGGGGAGAGGCCGAGCGGGAGCACGAGGGGGAAACTGAGCCGTTCGCAGCACTTTGATCTGTGCTTGCTCTGCCTTATCGGAAGCATTTCTGGTGACACTGCAACAAAGGACACTCTGCACGTGACCCACGGCCTGGCACAGCTTTGCAGGAAGCGGCATCTATTAATTAGCCGGGCTCCGTGTCTCGTGGGGCTTCCGGGCGGATTTGCGATGATTTCTGGGCCGCTGCTTTCGGAGAGCTGCTCCGAGCGAGCGTCTCTCTCTGTCTGTCTGTCTGGCTGGCTCGGCTCGGCTCCCTTGCAGAGGAGAAAAGCCACTGCTCGGGGGCCCCGAGGGGGACGGGGGGCGGAAGCCCTGTCGTCGTTGGAAGGGCAGGGGCCTCCCCAAACTCCCCGTAAGCCCCGTTCTGGTTTAGGGGAAGTGCTTTTCAACATTTGATGTCTTTGTTCGCTTCTTGTCCGGCGCAAGCTCCGTTTCCGTGTGCATTTCCAGCGGCGGGACCGTTTTCCTGGCCAGAAGCGCAAGTCGCGCCCACAGCAATCAGCAAAGCCGCAGAGGGCGGCCAGGCGCCTTTCAGAGGTGATGGTTGGACTGCACTTCCCATTCTCCCCGGCCGTTTGCCCTGCCGGCTGGGACTGCTGGCAGCCACAGTCCCAAGCAGGGAGCGGGCGTCTTCCACTCGGGGGCAGTGTGTGCTTCTCTGGAGGCTGCGGGGCACCCGGTCCGCTGGCCCCAGAGGCCAGGCAGATGGGAGTTGTAGTCTGGCAACCCCTGGAAGGTCGCACCCCTGCACCCAGGTCAAAACACTGGTTCTGCATGACCTATAGCATTGCCAATTGGTCTTATTAGCCATGCTGAAAATATCGGGGAGGAGGGAAATGGGGAAAGCTCAAGCCCAGTCCCCCCCTTTTGTGGCATCCACCCCCGACAGCGTTCTTCAGGAGCTAGCTGTGGTTGTGATTTGGTTAACACGGCTAGGGCTTGCAGGTTGCCATTCCTGCCTCCCCCACCCACCATGATCCCTGCTTAGAATTCCTCTTTATTATTAGTTTGGGGTATTTTATCCTGTGGAGGTTCCTGGAGGAGTGGGTTCCATATAAGCCATAAAGATGGCTCCTGCCCTGTAGGCTTGCGATTTAGCAAGACACGACACACAAGGAAAAGGGATGGGGAGGGCAGAGGAAAAATGAAGTTAGCTTTCAGCAGGGTGGGCAAAATAGCCCTGCTTACCACTCTCAGCCCCCTCTCATCTGCTGGAATTGCTTATAGGGCTTATGGGGTGGTCTTCAGCAGGACTCCCAAACTCCAGCAATGCTCTGGGTCGGTTCTGCCAGATCATGTGGCATTCCTCCGGTACCATGACCTAGAAAAGCTCTGGGCTCGAGTTTGGACTGCGTCCTGGAAGAATGGCGTACGTCCTAGGCCTTCCCACTGTTATATCACAGGCTCTGGGAAGCTCCCCAGATAGTGTGTGCTCCTGAGCATGTTCAGACGGCCATCTCCTCACCCCAGGAGTAGCCTTGGGCAACAGGGGAGCAGGGGAGGAGAGCCCAGGTGGATCCAGGGCCTGCTGCACCTGGTCCAAGACTGGCTCTCAAGACACGTGAAGCAGCTGTGTGGGGCACCGAGACAGGCAGGCAGGGGTTCTGGGGCACCCCACCCCACCCCAGCAGTGCCCGGCCTTCCGCCTCTGCTGGTGTGGAGGACCGGCTGGACCCCACAGACCACCCCTCTAAACCACAGACCACCCCTCTGGGAGGTGCACAGCAGTCCGTGGGGCCCAGCCGGTCTGTGGGTAAGGCTGCCCCATGGCTGCCGCGGGCGTGGAGTCCTCCTGCTCTGCTTTGGTATGTGACGTGGGGAGAGGACCGGCCTCGTCGTCCAGCTGAGACTGCAAATTGTCTTGGGGCAGCCTAGATGCCCCCGGGGGCAGCGGAAAGTCGAAGGAGCCGTTCCCCTGATTCTCAGTCCAAATGGCAACTGATTCATTCGCTTGGGGAAAACGGGGGGCGGGGGGACAGAATCGGTCTGGAGGGGGGCAGCCCGTCCCCGGCTCTGGGGAGGAGGCGACTGTGACGCGACCCGTTTCCACAGCAGACTGTGACAAGCTGCAGAATGAACCTCGGTTGGCTTTGGAGCTGCGGTGTCACTTTGCACATGGCGTCTTGGCCCCCAAAGGTTCCCATTCGAATTCAAGTTACCAGACCCCCCCCCCCCCGCCCACCACCACCAGCCCTGGCTGGATCCCAAGCATCACCAAAGCACTGCAGCCCAAACAAACCTTTGCAAAGTTGCAAACATGGGCCCAACCACTGGTTGCCAGTTAACCATGCCCAGTGCAAAGGGAGCGAAGTGGGGGGAGAGGGAGATATTTGGGCATGGGATTCAAACCTGGAGATACAGCTTCAGTTTTGCGCTCATCGGCGTCCCCTGATTCATTGTCCTTTGAATTTCAACCTTACAAACAGCAGCATCAAATTCTCCAGAATACAATACTAAAATTAAAGATTTTGGAGGGGGCGGGGGATCACATCCCATTGTCAAAGATTTGCCGAGCATTAGAATATTCAATGATTGTGTCTGAACATTTTACTTCTCAGCTTCTGGTGGCTTTAGCGCGCGCTCTCCTTTTTTTGGAGGAAAGAGCAAAATTCAGGCCAACCAAAATTCCAGCCCTGTAGCTGCAGTCCTCTGGAATCCTTTACTCATAAGTAAAACTCACGTTTATTTTATTTTATTTAGGATATTTATTGGCAAAAGCCTCAGGGCGGCTTACGAAGATAAGGGGTGGGGTAGGCCATTGCTGAGACAAAATGCAGTTTTGGGTACTGCGAAGCAGGAAGGGGTGAGCAGAAAATTGGAAAGCTATCCGAGCAGGGTGGCAGAATGCAGAATACTGGAAGTTTATCAGCATCTTGTTACAGAAGGTCGAGGAAGGAACAGGGGGATAAATTTATTGGATACCCGGACTCGATTTGCCATGTTCTGGAGTGGCAGACCACACATCCCAAGCGAAAACGCTGACATATTTTTGCCAACTTAATTGCGACGTGTTTCTTGTGCTTGTGAGAAAGTCATGATATTAAGTGCGATATATTTGTAAGGAGATCAGTGGAAAGAAGGGAGGCAGGTGAGGAAGAGAAGGCCAAGTCTTGCCCTTGCCCGGTTCGCAAGGGGGGAGGAGGAGGAGGAGGAAGGGGAGGCGAGCCTGGAAAGCACTTGGCCAAATCTTTCCTAACCTCTCCCAATTAGGTGTCCGGGGAAGGTTAGGGGAGGCACAGGTTACCGAAAGGAGAGTGCAAACTCTTTTCAGATGTAGCGCCTTCTTCCAGCTCCTGCCCCAGGCCAAGCAGTCTTCAGCAGAGAGAGCAACGCTTGCTAAAATTGGAAAGCGGCACTCCGCTTGACCCTTCAAATAGGGGACGGGGGACAGGGCTTTTTTCCTGGGCTCCCTTTCTAGGTTTGTCAAGCTTTTTAAGTCCTGACTGCTTCCTTTGTCTGCAGTCCCTAAAGTTCGCAGATCAAAGTGACCTTCTTAGGAGGGGGAAAAAGGGGAGGGGTGGAGGAGGAGACCCCCTCTCCAAGCACAAGTCTTTGATTCTCTTGGTGTTGTCTTTGAAAGGCATTCCAAGCAGGGCTTTTTTTTGGGTGGGGGGGGCAGGGGAAGATTTTATTTTATCGGTTTGATTTTATTTTCTCCAGGTTGGTGTTGGGGAATTTGGACGAAATAGGAAAAGGTTGCAAATAGGCAGAAATCAGTTTTTTGGCAGGAGGGTCTCTTGGGTGCAGCAGGCTCCGAGGGTTTGCTTCTCAAACTTTTAAGGACGTTTTGGCTCCCTGGCTTAAGTCTTTCCTGCTGGCAGACTGGTATCCTTGCCTCATTGGGTCTCCCGCTCTCCTTTCTGGACATATTTGCGAAGAGGAGAATTTGAGGGTTGTGCCGTGTGTGTGCGTGCGTTAGCATTGGCATGAAAAGTGGCTATTTTAAACAAAAATTGTGCGTCCCATTCCATACTGGGTTTTCTATATGTGGAGGAAACGGATCAAAACCCGTTTTAGAGCTCCTGTTCTCGGGTTCTCCTGCCCTTGAAGTAAGGTGGGCTGCAACCCAGGACGGGGACTTTTTGGAGTGGCCCCACGGTTGAAGGGTTCCCTCCCAGAGGAAGAGGGCTGTTGGGCACCTTCAGTGCTGTTTGGCTGAACTGAAAGGCGCCACGGGGTGGGGTGGGGGTCTGATCTGGACCCGGCTGAGGGGGCCGGGGTCGCTGAGCCCTTCCCGCACTCATTCCTGAATGGGCCCGTTTTGGAGCCGCCCCTTCAGGGGAATCCTGTCCTTCCCAGGTTGTGTTTGGGGCCTCGGCTTGCTCAGGTGTTCCTTGACTGGGCAGGCCTTGCTCCCCTGCTCCCGATGCTCTTCGCTCCATTCCTTCAGCTCTGTTGGCTTCACTCCTTGCTGGCTCTTGAGCAGCCAAGAGCGAGACCCTGATCAAAAGCCCTTTAAGTCTCACCTCTGCGGCAGAGCTGGGGCGAGGTAGTTGGTGGGCCAGGGTGGGGCAGGGGGCGTTGAACCTCAGCCCCATTGCCCCCGGATGGCCAAGCCCTTTCCCACCGCCACCAATATTTAGCAGGGCCTCCTTCCTTTCCGGCCTTTTGCTCCACTCCAAGAGGCCAAGATGCAGCTTAATTCCCGGCAAGGGAGCGTCGTGCTGGAAGAGGCAGGCGTCTGGGGTGCCTGGCCAGCCGTTCGGCCCTTGGCCTCTCCTCCACCACAAGGCAGCCGCTCCCCAGGAATGGAGCGCAGCCCTTGGCTGGAAAGGGGTGAAGCCCCTCCAGCAGCTGATGCTGGGCCTGGGGAGCCCCTCACTGCCCCTCCGCTGGGGACTATCCCTTTTTGCCGTCTCCGGGGCACCCAGCCTGTTCTGCTTCATACCTGTTGAGGTGCAAGGACTCAAAGGGGGACAAACAAAAAGGTGAAAGCCCAGAGCACACTCACCTGTTCACACCTGAAGGGCTGCCCGGTCCGACTCCCATGGCAAGGGGAAGACCCGTGAGGGCATGGCTGTCTGGGGGCCGATAGGGCTGGGGGTCAGCCCCCTTCCTCCCCGCCCTACCAGCTACCTCTTGCCCCTCCCCAGGTAACGTGGCAGGTGTGCAGGTCACCTGCTTGCCATCTTCCACCCACGACGAGGCACCGCGTTTCTATTGAAAGAGCAGCAATTACCCCAAAGGCTGCCTCTCCCCGGATAATTAGCACATGCAACATCTGCCGAATTGTGCCCGCTTTCATGATTTCGTTTTCATTGTGCGTCTTCTCTTTTCTGGCAATCAGTGCCCGGTCTCTCCGTGAGACGCGGCTTGGCTCCCGCCCCGCTAGCAAGCTGAGCATCCGAGGTTCTGCTCCGGAAGGGGGCTTCCTCCTCGCCCGGGGGCCTCTGTGTTTGCCCTCTGGGATTCTCCGCCTTCCTCCCTTTCCCCCCTCAGTGACATCTTGAAAACAGCTGTTGAAAACAGCCCCTTGGCTTCCCAAAGCCATTGCTCAAGCAAAGCACAGTTCTGGGCAGGACGAAATGAGCCGCTCGCTCCTTTGGGTCTCCGCCTTCGAGGGCCGGCTCTTGAAGCAAGGTCCAAAAATAGAGGGAGAAACCCTACAGGCAATTATTCCTATCAATTTTGCAGCTCCCTGTGAAACAACGAGGACGAGGACTCCCTGTAGAAATCTCTCTTGTCCTTGCCGAAATTCATCCAGTCTTTCGACCTCTGTTGGCTGCCAAGCTCCGACATCGGATGTCCTCATTTGTCTGTTGTTGTGTTTTTTTTAAGTTGTGGATGTTCGGCACGCTACCTCTCTGCTCTCAGTTTTATTCCCATTTTTCCCCTCTCCCCGAAGGACCCCCGCCCCGTTTAATCTCGTTCCAAGGACCAGCCCCCTCTTTTGCATCCCCTTGAATAAAAGCACCATGGGGATACTTCCATTTCTATCTTTCAAACTCTCATCATAGACAGCCGGGGAAAAAAACATGTAAAGGAAAGGGCTCCTGTTATTTTGGGGTGCTTGCAAGCACTCTCAGCAAAATCTGTTTCCAACGCGAGAATGATGGAAGTATTTGAACGTAATCTTTTCTCTTAAAGAAAAAAAAGCTAGATAGAAGTTTCCCTGCTCAATCGAGGTTTAAGATTCCTCTGGAAATAACCCCTAAATCATGGGCTTTGGAACAAAATAGATCGGTGGTCAAATACTTTAAGAGTCTGTCCTAAATAGAATGCACTTTTCTTAGGAAAACACATGCGGGTTTTTAGAGAGGCACCAAATCTTGCACCCATAAGTTCCTTTGCCTACGTGTCTACTCAGAAGTCAAATCCATCGAATTCAGTGGGGCATTCCCTCCTGGTTAGTTGAGATGAAATTTCACCCTGACTGCCAAAGTTTTTACTCCTGGGTAAACAAGTGCCACCCTTGCCAAAAGTCAGCCAAGTCTTGGGAAAGTCAACTCAACTGGGAGACTGTACATGTGCCCTGGATGGCACCAGAACCCCAAAGGAGGGAGGTTAAAATGTGAAGAATCATTTTTTAAGAAAGAGTCAAGATCAGGAGGATAATTTGGACTCCTGTCCCATCGCTCAGACAAAAAATTCAGGGTGGATTTGCTTGATCCCGAAACACAAAACACTTGCCACTGTTCTCAGACTTGGTGCATGCGAAGAAAAGATGGAAGTGACCCGTTTGGGCAGGTTTTGGCCTCCAAACCGTGTCCTGCACACACATTTGCCAAATTTTAGGCTATGTAAGGCCGGATGGGAAAAACACACGCTCCAGCACAGCTTCCCCCTTGGATGGGGCACTGTTTTCCGTTGCGTCTTCATATCTGTCCCCCACCCCGTACACTTTCTGCTCCCCCTGCCCTCTCCTCCTCGCTGGCTTGCCCTGCGATCATTTTGAACCTTGCCTCTACGCCGTCGCCACATTCTCCGGGCAGCCACAATGGCTCCCCACTTTAGAAATACAAACAACTTTTAAAACTAAAGTAACCACCCCAGGCTGGGACTTTCAATGGTGGAATAGTTTGTCGAACTTTGCCATGGTGTGTTCAGCCGCCTTGTTTAATCCCCCTTTCATTTTCACCGACAAACGTCCAAACCCTCGGGAGCCCTGATTAACCAACAAAAGGGCGCCATTATCCGCAGAAGAGAGCAGAGGGGGGGTGTCCATGGGAGGCTCCACTCTCGCGGACCGAGGGCATCTTTAAACTATTGACTTAGTGGATGAAGTCAAAAGCAAACACGCTGCGATCTGAAAGAGGGGGAGGGGAGGGGAGGGGGAGGGACCGAAGGGGGCAGGGGAGGGACACCGAACGCAGGAGCCGTTGCATGCGGGCTGCGCTCTCCCCCGCTCTGCCTCCCTCCTGCCTCTTCTCCGAAGAGCTGGAAGGCGGCTGGGCCGGCATTCCTTCGGGGCCACGCGCAGAGGGTGCATCGAAGGGACCGTCCTGGGGCCCCGGGCCCAACTCCCCAGGTGGCCGGGCGGGCTCTCTTGGCTGGCTCTCAGCCTCTGCCGCACCGCAGGGCAGAAGCGCCGTTCCGAAATTTGGCTACCGGCAGCGAGAGCTTTCGGTCCCAGAGGCGGAGCCCTTGGGGCTTTGGCCCTGCCGTGTGGCCCCCGGCGCCTCTGCAAAATGAAGTCCTGCCCTCAGGTGGGAAAAACTGTGGGGCTTCGCCAGACGGCCCCCCATCCATCCCTCAGGGCCTCCGTGGCTTTTCTCTCGTCCTTCTTGGAACGCGTTTCTGCGCTGCCCCACAGGGGAGGCTCTTTGGGCTGCGGGCAAAGCTTCAACACTTAAGAAAGACATCCTGAATTGTGTGCGTGTGCCCAGGCAGTGTGTGTGGACCCAGCGTGACCCACACAAAGCTTGAAGGACGGCGGGGATTCCTCCGTGGGGCTAGCCCCGGATGGGGCAGAGGGCCCACGGAGCTCCTGCTGCCCGGACTAAGACCTCCTTGGGACAGGTTGTCCCGGCAGCAGAAAGTGCCGTTTGATTAGTTGGGGGGGTCCGGCCGAGCCCCTTGGCCCATTTGTTCCACCAACTGGCTGGCAAGGACTTGAATTCCAGCTCTGGCAGTTCAGGGTGCCCTAGACCAGGGGCATAAACTCCCCAGCTCACGATTAGAGTCAGCCAGTTCCCCCGGGGTTCCCAGAGGAAGGCTCCCCGCTTCCCAGGTCCCCCCTTCCCCAGCCGGTGCCTTCCAGACTCCCATTCCCAGCATCCTTCGCCACGTGTGCTGCGCTTCCGAGGGCGATGGGGTTTGTAGCCAGGCGCATCTGGAAAGGCGGGTGGTGCCCAGTCAGGGCTGCGTTTCTGGTCCTTCCTGCTTGTTTTTCTGATCCGTTTGTGACTCTCCCCTCCTGGGTTTCAGGGCCGGGAATCCTTCCCACTTCTCTGCCTTTTGCTGATCGCTGTCGAGCCAAAGCTGGCCCACGCAGCCGCCTTCTAGCCCTCTGCGCCAGTGCCTTCATTCAAGCCCAATTCAGCGCCCGCACCCCCGAGCCCCTCAAAGCGCTGGAGGGTCACGGCCGGGGGGGGCAAGCACAGCGGTGTCCCGGGGCTCCCATTAGCGCTCGTTAACCCCCAAGAGCCCGGCGCCCCCGCCGAAGAGGTTGGCCAGAGGGGAGCCAGCTCACACGGTCGCAAACTCTGCGCCTTAGCTCCTTTCCCCCCAAAACAAGTGCCCCATTGTTAAAACACGCCCGGCCCGGCTGCTAATTTGATCCGGGATTCCTTTCCCGGAGCGAACGAGGCTAAATTGAATTAAGGGATGCTTGGAGAAGGCATGGTAGAGGCGAAGCTTTCTGTCGCCGATCAAGAGGGTCTTTGGGGTGTTTCCAGAAAGCAGGTCTCCGAAGCCCTCTCGCGCCAGGACTGTTGCCCCCTCCACGTGGGGAGCAGAGGTGCCTGCAGGTACCTGTGCACCCCCAAACACGTTTTCTGGGGACCTGCCAAGGTGACCCATCTCCCCTACGTGCACCAGAAGTCTATCTGTTCTTACTCGCACGTTCCAAGGTGCTGATTCCTGCAGAGAGGGGTGAAGCCCACCTCCGCTCGCCCTCCGTCTGTGGGGCAGCCGACTCATGCCTTGCCCCAGCTCCCGCCAGCCACTGTGGGGCGCAGGAAAGGTTCTCGGAGTGCCAGATGTGCAGGCGGCCCCGAAAGGTGGGCCTCTTCCTGCTGTAATGAGAAAAACAGCAACCAAACATCAGGAGCGTTAAAGTAAAACTGATCCCAGAAGACGAAAGGGCTTGACAGTTCCCTCCTGGATTGGGCTAAGGGCCCAACAACCTGCCTCCGTCGGTGGGCAGCCAAGTGGCTGTGAGGAGGCGTCTAGGCCGGTCATGACTTAGACGTGAGTGGCTGAGCACAGGAAGCATCATGGGGACTCGGCCTCGGTTCAGAATTGCGGGTTTCCATAGCGAATTTTCACCTGATGGGGTGCCGTTAAAATAGCAGGATACCTGTTTGATGTGTTGGGTGTGTGGGTAGGTAGGTCGGTAGCGGGGAGACTCGGGAAAGTTAACAGCAAAGTAGCCATTCTGCAGTTTCCAATTTTTAAAACTGAAATTTGTAAAATTTTGCCAAAACAAAATAAAGCAAAGCCAAGCCAAGCAGGAAAAGGAGTCCTGCATCTCCAGAAATTAGCGAGGACTGAGAGCCAAGGACAAACCGAAGCCGCAGTGTATCGGCTACAATGAAAGGCAGCCATTTTGCATAAAACAGAAATGCCCATCCAGCTTGTTTATTTGTTAAGCTCGCAACCCTGCGCAACTCTGCCTCCGTCCCACCGAATGCCGTCGGATTTGCTCCTGAGCAGGGTGTCGTGGTTTGCACGAAAACGGCTCGACGGCACACGCTAATTTCGCATTTTGCGTTCCTGCTGCCCCCTTTCCTGCCTCCATCAATCAGTTTGAAGGTGGGCATTGGGGTGCGGGGACGGGGCATGGCTTGATTTCCTCTTGAACAGTGTCTGGAAGGGATCTCTCCCCTCTCCCTCTCCCTCGAGTTGGTTCCTTCTCTCCACGCCATTTTCTGGTCCAGCCACCTGGATCGGGCCGCCGCATCCCCCTCCCACCAGTTGCTTTTGGAGCCGCCCCGTCGCTCCGACTCTTCTTACTGGTTTCCCTGGAAAGCGCTTGGCAAAGGAAGCAGAGGAGAGCCGCTGTCACCTGTCCGCTGGGAGCTGGGGAGGGGAGCCGTTGCGGGAGGCAGCCTTTTCCGGGGCCATAATTAGAAGTAAACAAGAGGCGATGTGGGGACCACGCGGTCCAAGCGCTCAATTGTGCAGGGATTAACTCTTAAATAAACTAATAAAGGGCCCCAGGGTTGCGGGCCAGATGCAAAGCCGGCAAGGATATCAAAGGCCGCGGAGGCCCAGCTTCGCCTCGCCCCGTTCCAAGCCGGCAGGAGAACGGTGGCGAGGAATTTCTTGTGAGCACGCCGGGCTCTGCGGGAAGCGATTGCACCCGTGGCTGCAGAGGCTTGGCCGGCTTGGGATGCCCAGCCGGGAGGGCGACTGGGCTGAATATGGGCTTTGCGGGTGCTTACATGGGGGGGGGGGTGTTCCTGGCTGGATGAGGTACCCTCCGGGGGCCCCAACCTCTGTCTAGTGGGCCCTCGCCGGGGCCTCACTTTGCCGTCGCTCGATGCTGGCGCTGCGCCTCTTCTACGGGGAGTGGTCCTCTCCGGGAAGGGCTCCCAGGGGACTGGCCTCTCCCATCCGAGGCCCGGGTGGACCTGCGGGGCTCTTGGCCCTGGCGCTGCCTGCAAACCGGGAGCACGTGGGTAGGAGCTCAAGGAAGGCACGGGGTCGCCTGCTTGCCGTCTTTCCTCCAGTGGATTGCAGGGTCCCAGGGGGGCCTTTGAGCACCCCCTCCCACCGGCTCAGTGCTAGATGGCATCTCTCCGGGTTTCGGGCAGGACGGTTTCCCCACCTGACCCAGAGGGGCTGTGGGTGGAACCTGGAGCCAGCCCTGGGGGAGGAGGCTGGCCGGGCGAGCCACCTCCCTGGAGAGGCCACTGTGGGCCCCTCCACGCCCCTCCTGAGGGCCCACCCCCTCCTGGAGCCCACCCTCCAGCAGAGGGCTGCCTATGCTCTGCCAGCCCTCCAGGTTGGGGTGCCGGCGGGACCCTCCGTGGTGCCCACGCCAGCTGTCTGTGGAAGGACTCTCTGGCACCTTCCAGGAGCCACTCCCAACCTCGGACTCGATTCGGGGAGCCACACGCTGCTGCCAGCCTGAGGCCCATTAATCTCTCGAATAACCTCCAAACTTCCCCCTCCAAAAATCCCGGAAGGCACAGAACCATCCAAGACGGCAGCCCCAGAGCCGGAGCGTCGGCTGCTTTGTTTTGAAGCCTCTTCCCCTCTTCCCACTCCCCACCCTTTCTAAATTTGTTCTCATTTTCTGCTCAGGTATTGAATTCCACCCCATCCCACATTTCTGTACGTTTCCGAATCTCTCCTCTGTTGCGCTCCTCACTTTTGGCCTCAATCCCAAAAGATCAGAGGGTTTAACCTTTCCGAAAAGAGTACCTGTGGACTGGATTTCTGGAAGGTGTCCCCCTCCCACTCAAAAATCGGGGCCGAGCGGGACGTGGCAGCCCGTGGCACGGCTGGAATTCACTTGCGGGGCTGGCCCTCCATTCCCGCCACGCATGCCCCCGCTGTCGGGTCTTTTTAGGGTGCACCTCGGGTACTGTATATTTTTCTCTCCCCCTTCCGGATTGCAAGAAGCCTGAAGATTACCCCCGCTAAGCCGCTGTTTTGTAGTTGGAACAATGGGGAGACCTCAGGAAGTGAAGCAAGATTGGAAAAGGAGAAATTGCTCGCACGCCGTCCCGGCCTCCTTCTAATCAACACAGCTCAAAGTTCATAAAGTCAGCCTGCGGGACTTAAAGCGGCCTTGATGTCGCCCCACCAGCTTGCCGGGAGGGGAGCGATGGGCTTGGGGGGCGCAAAATCCCCCCGCCTCGAGCTCCCTAATGAAATTTTTGTGCACAGGAGGGCAGGTGGGCGTGCTCTGCCGCTCGGCTTGGCCGGCCCTTCCGGAGCCAGGACAGAACCACGGGGCTCACAGGTGTGTGGGTTGCCACGGAGTGGGCATGGGCTCTCTTTTCAGGAGGCAGGCTTGGCGAGGGAGAAGGCGCTCCAGGTTTCTAGACCTCATGGAGGAATGCAGCCTCCAGGGACAGAAGCACTGTGCCTGAGTGCCCCAGTTGCTGAGGAACATGGGCAGCAGGGCGATCCCATGGGCAGCTGCTTGGCCACGGAGTGACCAGTGGGCCGGACTGGATGGAGCTGGGGCCCGGCCTCGCAGCCCTCTCCCGGTGTCCTTAGGCCGGCCTGAAGGTCGGCCAAGTGTCTCTCCCGAGTTTTTGGTGCTGCCCTCCAGGAGAGCCCAAGTCCCGCCCATGCCTGGACCGCAGGCCGACTGGGGCTGCTGGCACAGCCCTCTCCTCCGTGGAGAGACGGCGTACGGTCCCGCTGCAATGAGAAAAGTTCTCCCTGCATTTGCACCCGCGTGTGTAAACGCGCCGCTGCAGCGGCTGCGCACTTTTGCGTCCTCCTCGTCGTCTTTGCCGGTGCTCCATCTCCCGCACGAGCCGCGGTCGAGCACAGCGCATCTCGGCCGGGGCCGTTTGCGTCTCAGCTGGAACACTTGGTCCTGATCCCCAGCTGAGCCCTTCTCTCAAGGTTCGCAGCTGCACCCAGGTGATGCAGTGGGGCCCGGTCTTCGAGCGAGGAGCTGACCCAGGCGGAGACGCACCGAGCTCTCAGGGCCTCTTAAGCTGGGCATGCAAGGGTGGGGCTCTGCTGCTGAGCCTACGGCCCTTCCCTAAGCTTCTAGTCCTCAAGATCTAAAGAAAGGGCAGGCTCAAAAAGGCCACTGGATGCTGCCTGCTCTTCCGTCAGGCCTTCAGTCCACCTAGCTCAGCACTGACGGGCAGCAGTGACTCTCCAGGGCTGTGGAGAGATGCTTTCCCAGCCTGCCAGGAGATGAGGCTGAACCCCGTGGGGCCTCGGTGGTCTCTTGCCCAGCACTAAACAGGGCCTTGTTCGAGGGGGCCAGGTTCGGTCTTTGATTGGACTCCAGAGTCCATCGCTCCAATTTGCTCTAGAATTCATTGCCACAACGAGGATAAATCAAGTTTAGTCCAAGGATGCTCTGCTGCAGGGCAGGTCTGCGGGGTTTTACCAATCCAGCATAGGTGTGTCCTCTCCCTTTGGCATATTTCCCCCAATAATTCAAAGCCCAGAATTGTATTTTTATGTAGCTTTTGTGTAGTTAAATAAATGCTTTCATCGTGTTGAGGTTATTTATGTGCCCAGTACATCAGATGTTGGGTTCATTTAAACCCCAGTGTTTTGAATATGTATCTTTCCTCTCTGTTTATTTTAAGTGGGGCACAACAGACCCCAAATTTAGCATATGCTGTACCAGTTAGACCAATGCCCTGGGGAGATCTGACCTCTGGTCTCCAGGTGGCTTCATTGGGTAACCCTGGGCGCGCTCTCTCCTAAAATGAGAATTTTATTAATTCGTTAATGCTTTTAAAATGCAACAAACTGGGGGAAGCAACTTTTTCTGTATTTCAGAGTAAAACGTGGGCAATGGGAGAGGAAAACCGGAGAAGGAAGTCCAATCTAAAATCCCACATTTTAGGAAAGAATATTTTCTTTGGGTCTGTTATCACCAAAATAACAGCGTAGGGTTTGCCGGTGGAGAACTGACCGGGGCAAAATAGGGTTTCAAAGAGCTAGTCCCAGTTCGGTTTTGCTCTTCCTCCGGCTCGTTGTGCGTTGTGTAGGTGTAGCCCGAAACCGTGCAGCCGAAACGGAGCAGCAGCGTCTGAGCCACGAGCACCCAATTAAGTCTGTGCTCAGCAAAGCTGTCAGTATATTTTGGATGAGATCGCCCTAATGGATTTGACTCGGAACTCTTGACCGGCTCAGTTTTTTCCTCTTTTAAAACAAACTCATTAAACTTGTCAACACTCATTAGGGCCTGTAGACGCTGAACCAGAGTCGCCAGGGAAATGGCTTGCTCTGGTTTGGGGAGGGGGAAATGCAGCGAAAAGAGGACGGCCGAGCGTTGAAAAAAGGATGAGCCAAAACCGAAAGGCCCGTGTGGGTTTGGCTGGGCAGCGATCGAAAGGGGACTGTTCTCGGCTTCCCGGCTGGCTGGCGGTCAGCAGATTGGGGTGGGAAGGTGGGAACAGAGGCATCCAGTTAGCCGGGCTCAGTGCGGGTCTCCCCAAAATTTTCTGGGAAAGGAGTGTGCCCCCTCCTGTGACTTCCTGCCCCCCAGTATTAAGCACCAGCGAGAGCCATTTGCAGTGCTGGGGTCCCAAAGCTGTTTTCAGGCGCCACCCCAACTTCTGACAACTTGCAGTAGGTTGCAGTTTTGTGCGTTGGGGGGAGCAGACCAAGTGGGGAGGGAATGAAACCGCCGACGTGACCCGCTCGGCTTTTGTCAAGCGATGCCTGGAGATCAGCAGGTGGCACTTGCTAAGGTGGGGAGGGGGAGAAAGGCAGCGCTCACTGGTGTCTGAGCCGGCGTGCAAAGCACGGGAGTTGTTGGCTGCCCTGGTGTCTTTTGTGAATTCCATCGTCCACCCCCAAAGAGAGAGAGACAGACAGACTGACTGACTGACTGACTGACTGACTTGGGAAGCTGCCTTGCGCCAAATCAAACCGCGTTCCTTTCTTCAGAATCATGAGGACTGGAATCTTACTTTAAATTTAGGGGAAGGAATGCAGCTCAGGGCTAGAGCCCCTGCTTTGCATACAGAAAGTTCATCACCTTCAGGTGGGGCTAGGAAGGGCCCCTTTCTGCCAGAAGCTGCTGAAGGGTTTGTGTTGACTAGTTTGTGGGAGGGTAGCTGCTGGCTCTTGCAGAATACGGATAATTTATGTTCTGGAAGCAGCATTGAAGGGGTTCTCCACACTGGACGGCAGTTAACTTGTTAATGGGCCAAACGCCCAGGAACGAAGGTGAGGTTTTGGACTTAAGTGCAGTTCAATCTGTACAGTTTGGGCTAAAAGCCACTGAAAAGACACTTTGCAATGCTGCTGGAACCAAACAGGGTTTTTCCCCCGTCTGCTGTAAGGAGTGGAGCGTCTTTTTCCTTCCTGGCCTTCCCCATCACGGCACTCATCCAGCCAGGTGCTGCTGGTGGTGTGCTTGGAGTCCCCTCGGGGCAGAGCCTTCGGTGTGTTGGCTCCCACACCACGAAGCTCCCCGCCAGGGAGACTCTGCCTTTGTTTCATTTCCGGTGTCAGTGGAAGGACTTCCTCGACGAAGCAGCCGTGGTTTTCGGAGCATGATGTGACGCTGAAATTTATTTGCCTTCCTTTATTCAGTGCGCAGGCGGTCGTCTTGGATGTGCCGGACGTCCACATATTGCAAGCACAAACCCTCTTTCTCCCCTTCTTTGAAGCGCAACGACACCAAAATGAGTGGGTTGTTTAAAAACAAAATGCACACGCATGGATTGCAGAGAGCTCCGGCCCTGGAGCCGAGCGAGTGTTTTGCCGGGCAGGACTGGTTCCAAAAGTTTGCAGGAATGGTGTCGGAAGAGCGAGCAAAACTTTGAAAACACAATCCTTTCCCAGCCACGCCGGGGAGCGGCTCATCTTGGGCTCCGCTGTGCACAGCAAAATGTGCGGGGCAAGCTAGGAATGGCTCGGTGAGCCTTCCTTTCCCCCTTTGGGCGAGCGGTCCGCTCCGGGGAGGGCACGGAGGGGTCAGGATTCCACCAAAGCAGTCGACCTGCTGGGTTATTTTTAAATGCTTGAATGGATCCGAGGCGTTCGGCTCGTGCAGCTTCTGTCGTCGGCTCATGTGGATATTTTGGTTTTAAGAGCAGCGTCTTTCCAGCGTCTCCCGTGCTTTTGACGTTGGTCTGTGCCTCAATCTGAGAGGGGGGGAAATCGTTCCTTGGGGCACTTCTGAAAATACTCACAGAGGCGCATTGAGATGTTCGCTCCCCCCCCCCCCCGAATGTGACATGTGCTAAAAAATAGATTTGGTGAGCCGGGTTTTGTCTGTTCCAAAGTGCTTGTTCAGCTTTCGGAGGAGGGAGCCTGGCTTATCAAAGCCCTCGTTCGTGTGTGTGTGTGTGTGTGTGTGTGTGTGTGTGTGTGTTGTAAGTAAAATAGTTTCTGCAAGTGAGGCTCCAGAGCATCTTTCAGCCGACTTCAGTTGCAGTGAATTTAGGCGAAATCCATAGAATTTCCTCCTTCTGGGTCACTGTTCCAATCATGAAGGATCCATCAGGAATTTTGCACGTGTGAGTGTGTTAAAATGGACAGATGCCAGCGCATGAATACAAAGCTATTTGTTTATCTCTGCAAAAACATGGTTGGGTTTGCAGATGTGAAAAATGCTTCAAACTATGAAGCGTCAGGTATGAGAGCAAAACCTCCAGGGGAAAGGAGCGCCTTAGAATATCCCTATTGATAACCAGTTGCAAGCTGATATTTTGCTTGAAATATCTAACAATCGGTTTTTTTTATTTTTCCGGAACACGCTCAATCCAAGGAGAAAGGGCGGGTGGAGAATGAGAACAGGGTGGGGGATTTCTTGTGATATCCATCCCAAATCCCACTTGAGCTATAAAATAATGCGGAAATTGGGGTTTCCCCAATCACAGAATCTCTAAATGCTTTTTAAATCTTTCGGAATGCAGTGTGGGAAAAACAGTGTATTTCATTGCTCTATATTTTGACACGTCTCCGTAAAGAATAGTACTTGTTCGAGGTGAACGTGGGCCTTCTCTCTCTCTCTCTCTCTTTAATAAAAGCAGGTTTCTCTGATGCCTTTCATGACTTCGCTCCTCTCCCTTCGCTCCCCTCCTCCTTTTTATAGATATGTGTGTTAAAAAAAAAAGGCCCTTCTGTTCGTCCTTTTTTCAGACAATGGGCGCATCAGCCATTCAGTTGGATTGATTAACTCTCCGAAAAAGTTTATTAAGAGGGCCGAAAACAAAGGTGGCAAAAGCCTGCCTGAATCTGCCCTGTCGGTTTTATAGACTGGGCTCCCATTGTCCGCCCGAAAGGGGCGATGCCTCAGTAGCTCTCAATGGGGGTTTCTTTGGAGTGACAAGCGCTTCAGACGGCGGAGTGTTCAGGGAGGGCCGTGTCGTTTCGCCTGTCCCCACCCCAGAGGTCCCTTCCTCCCCTCTTCTCCCTGCATTAATGTACATCTGCAGGGAGAGGGGAAGCCGTGTGGGTCGCCCCCCACCCCCCGCGCGCACACACGTTCCCGCCGTCCTGCTCAAACCTCAAGGGCAACCGACCCTTTCACCATATGGTCCCCATCAGACCCCCAAACTTTGACCAGGTCCGGCGAAGGGGCTGAATTCCTCCGCCAACCCCTCCCCGGGAAAAACCAAGCAGCCCACCCCCACCCCCACCCCCCGGCCAAGACGTGGCTGTTTGGAAAGCCAAGAATCCTCTTGCCAGTGTTGCTCAGCTGGCGTTGAATAAAGTTTTGGAATCAAGAGGCGGTTTCTCCGGTGCTGTGAATGCATGGGGCAAAGAGCACAAACGGGAAACCCATCCCCCTCTTCCAAATTTTCTGGGAAAACACCAGGAAACGGATGCCCCATAAATGAGGGTGCCTCTGTTCCTCTTCCGGTCTTTTCCACCCGGGGGCTTTGCCTTTCTGCTCTGTGCCAACAGGCCTCCGGTGCCAGCTCAGGCCGAAGCAAGTCCTCTTGATGTTCCGTGAGGTTAATTTCCAAGAGAGCTTTGGCCGTTGGGCAGTGTGGCCATGAAATAAATTGTACGAACGAAGCAGAGCCCCGGGGATTCTTGCCGTGGGTGGACCCTGCCCCTTGGCTGGTCAATGGGGGACGGAAAAAGAGGACACCGGATGTACGTTTGGTAGACCTTCTGTGCCGCCTCGTCCACTCGTGGGGATGTTAGTGGCACTTCAGTCAAGGCTCCGTGGGGCATTTGAGTTGCCTGGATCTGAGCAAAGGCTTCATCCTGCTTGCTGTTGCGAACAGCCGGGTGGGAAACGTGAGGCGTTCCAGGCAGAATTGAACTTTCCCGGCAGGTCCATCCTACCCTTCTGGCTCTCACGGCTGAGCCCAGGAGCCGTGGCTGCTGGAGACCTGGATTCGGTTTTTGAGATGTGAGATACTAAGCAGTCGATCGAGGGGAGTGTGAGAGAGAGGAATGCGTGAGAATTCGGTTTCTGTTCCGCACTTCCATTCCGCCGTCATGGCTAAGAGCCACCCATAAACCTTGCTGTCCCCACGGACATGGTCTAATCCCCGACGAAGGCATCGAAATTGGTCTTCATCCTCCCATTCCCCTGGCAGAGAATCTCCCGTTTAACTCGGTGTTGTGCCAAGTCCTTCTGTTGATCTTCTCCCAACCCTGCTTGGCTTCATGGAGGAGAAGGTTCTCGGTGGCCTCTGGCCCCATTGGCCTTGCGCGCCCTTGCCGGGAACATGGCGGGAGAGTCCTGCTCGCGGGTTTTCCATGGGCAGCTGGTTGCTCGCTGTGTGACTGGGCGGCCGCACTGGATGGACGCTGGGTCAGAGTCGATGTCCTAATCAGATTCGTGTGCTGATGTGGCGAGCGAGGGAGCCAAGCGTCTCCTTACCCTTGAAAAGCTTCCGGGGACTTGAGCCGCGGCGCAATGTTGCAGCTGGCCGTGTGAGGCGCTTCGCTCACCTTGCCTCTGTCTTTGTTAGAGCCGCCTGTGTTTTCGGGCTCCGCGCAAGGGGCTGATTCTGCAGTTCCGGATCCCTGCGCTGTGCAGATGGGAACTGGATGCCTTGAGGACGGTTGGCCCCGTTCAGTGCCTAAGACCCTCCTTCACGCTTTTGGCCACTGGCGGGAGGTGGCTGCTGGCCGAGCCCAGTGCTGACTGTGTGTTGCCATCTGTGGGGTGCCCTTCCAGCTGGCAGCCTCCGGGCCCCAGTGCTGCTCGCTGCTCGCTGGGGACCCGATGGCCTTTGCCAAAGGGGCGATATTTCCGCTCTGGAGCCGACGCCGTCCTTTTCTCTGCCTCTCTGCGCTGGTTGCAAAGGGGCTTTCCAGGCACGCCTTCCGGCATTCTAGAACCTTCCGGGGAGGCCCCCCCCCCCGCTTCTCCTTTTCAGCTCTTTGCATCGCAAGCTCCCTTGAGCGAGAAGCTCGTGGGGCGCACAGAAACTGCGGGCCAGGGAGCAACTTTCAAATCAATTCAATGAATAAATAAATTTGCAGGTTCTGAGGAAACTGAAGGCCGGGGCAGGAAATGCATCTGACAAACAACTTGAGGCCGCTTGGTGGCATTCACCCTCGCCTGAGGTCTCCCTGGCTGGGGATGATGGGACTTATCGTTCAGGCTGTGCAGGAATGTTATGCCAGACTGAAGACTGGAGCAACCTGGTTCTGCTCCTGCTTTGGCGGAATTGTTTTGGGGCATTTCATATCGCATAAACCCGGCCTACCCAGCATGGATGCTTAAAAAGAACAAGGGGGGCCCATCCCAGGCTCCTCGGAGGAGGCGCACGGCTCTCAGAGGAGTCCATGCATGCTCTGGGGAGGTGGAGGCTTCGGGGTTGCGGTCCAGCGTCGGTCTGTGTCTTCGTGCCCCCGAAGCGAGCTCCTCCCCGGGTTGAGCTTGGGAAGCCAGCTCCCATCCGTAAAAACCCGGAGGAGGCCGGCCAGCCGGCCGGCACGCACCCCTCTTCCCCTTCCCGACGGAACAGTAGCCATTTCATGGCTGAATAAGCTGAATGCTCCCCAAGGGAGAGCCGTGACATATGACCCCCGTAACCTGCCCTGAGCACTTCTAAAAGGGACACGCTCCCCCAGAGGGCTGATCTTAGCAAGGTCTAAATTGCTGGGGCCAAGGGAGACCCCCCCCCCAAATACGTATGTGCTTTAAGGCCGCGTTGGAGAAGGTTACGACAGGGAAGGGGAAACAGGCTGAATGTAAAAGCAGAAGTGTTCACAGCCAGGGGCACCAAGTGCTCAAATTAACTCGCCCAGTGGTATCCTGAGAAGCATTTAATGCCTCCCGAGCGCATGGGGAAGGGGTCACGGGGAGCACGGGCTTAGGACGGCGCCAGAATGCCTGACACAACCAATAATCTTGCAGGCAGGGGGGTGCCGCCAGGAAGATAAAAGGGCAGGTGCCCGGCTGGCATCCTGGGGGCCTTGGAGCTCCCCCCCAGCCCCGGGCCCTCTCCCATCCCGGCGGTGCTCGAGGGCAAAGCGCTCTGCGTCCCCTCGCTCGGCCCGGCCCTGGCCAGGTGTCCCCACCCCTTTCGGCCGCCCGGCCATCCTCCCGCAGCTCCCTGGCTTTCTGTGCATGTGTCACTCCCGTCTCAGAGGCAGAAAAGCGCCACCGGAGCCTTCGCTCCACATAGCGGGCGTTGAAAGGAGAACCGAACGCATCCTGGATCCTTTGCGTCTCCCATTTGGCCTGCGGCCTGCCCTGCCACTGGGCTGCGCTCCCCGCGGGTCTCCCCGGCCTTCCCGCCTCGGCCTCCCGCCCGGACCTCTCCCAGCCTCTGTCTTGCCCGGCAGCAGCCGGCCGGTCTGGGGACGAAGATGCTTGGTGCGTGTTCGCACAATCCGTCGCGTTTCCTTCGCTGCCATTCCAGCCCAAGACCCAAGTCAAGGATGCAAATCAGAGCGACAAATGGAAACGACCTGGATCCCGAATCGTCTTTTCTTAAGAAATAAAAAATGATCCCCTTGGAAGCAGAAGCAGCAGCAGCAGCGAAATGCCATCATTGCTTGCAAAAAGCCCGAGGCAATAAGGATACCAACTCGTGCACGCCTGAGGCGGAGGAGTCCCTGCAGCTGCCGGTCTCCTGCCTCAGTACGCCCAGGATTGGGCCCTAAAGAGGTGCTGACAAGCAGCCAATGGACAGGTGGCGAAGGAGGTGCGCAAGGCAGAGTCTCCAGGGCATTTCCTCACGGGGGGGAGGTTACCCCCAAGCAGGTGTTGCTCTTGCTTTCGCGCCTCCATGGAGCCTCCATGTTTCAGGGCAGTCTACCTCCGAGCATGCAGTGTTGAGGACTAGTGACGGCCGAGCTTCATGTGTGAAAGCGGGGATAATCCAAAAATCGGGGATGCAAAACCATGAAGGATTGTGATGGGGTTCCATGAGCTCCAGATCTGCAGATCTGTTCCCTCTCTTATTCGCTTGGGTGTCTGAGTGTTTTAAGATTGCTTCTGTAGGAATGGGGAGAAATGTGTTTGTTTCCCATTTTGAGACGGACTGCCTAGCTTTGCGCTTTCGAACCAATATGCACCCCAAAACATTGTTCTTCTCCAGAATTCACGCCTCTCCGAATTCTGTGATGAGTTCTGCTCCATGGGTGTGTGCAAAATGATCTTCCAAAAGGTGTATGCACGTCGCACGCAGTTTGTAGGGATAACTTATATTTGGCTCTTCCTGCTAGAGTAAAAACACAAAAGCAGACTCTCCATGTTCAAGGCAGACCCAACTTAAAAACCGGAAAAGTCTCATCGCTTGAAACGAATCAAATTAAGTTTGGAAAACTTAGAAACGGGGAGACTTCAAAACTGACCCATCCGTCTTCTGCGGCTGCTTTGCAATGAATACCCGGATTGCGGAAAACTTCTGCTTTTTGCTTGTTTTACCCAAGGTACTCTGCAAAACATGGGAAGCCCTGCAGGAAAGGCGCTGGGGAAACTGCCGCTTTGCAGAACTTTGGGAAGGAAGCGTTGCTCCTTTCTGCAAACTCAGAACCTCCCTCAAATCCCTCTTTGTTTTGCGCCCTCCCAGAGCGATTCCTGGACTTTTAACGCCGCCGCCGCCGCCTTCTTCGTGCCCCTTTCCGCAGCCGCTTTTCAGCCCCGCAGACAAGAGGCCTTCTGCTCCCAACCGAGTCCTTCAAAGTTTGCAGCGGAGATCAACCTAATATTACCTCAATTAATTAACTCAAAAGACAAAAGCGTTTGAGGTCTCACCTCTGTTTGCAAGGGAGGGGGTCTTTGTGCCATCAACTCAATGAATGCAAGGCGGGGGGGAGCGCAGGACCTTTGGGGAAAGAGTTAAGTGCTATTTCTGTCACTGTTTCCTGGGGCCATGCTATCTTTGTGTGCCCGTGTCCCCCTCTTTTCTTTTTTTAAACTCCTGAAGCATTAAAACGCAGCTGGGGGTGTCATGGCGAGGGGGGCGGCGCGCTCTCTGCATTCGTGGCTGAAATCAAAGCGGTGCCTATCTCAAGGAGGGGGCGACGCACACTTCTCAGCTTTTGGCGTCCCTTTTGTGTTGCTAGCTTTGAGCAAAAGTTTTTTTTGTTTGTTTGTTTTGGAAGCGTTTCTGGTTAAAGACAAACAATCTCCATTTGGATTTGTTTTATGCTCCTCCGCCTCCCTTTAAAGAGTGTGGAGAAGAGCCGCAGGCAGCCTGGGAAGCAAGATGTTTGGGGGAAATCCAGCCCGCAACGGGAGTCGGGGGATGCTGCCCCGATGCCCTTCCGATACCGCGGGAGGGTGGCTGCGGTGGCGGCCACGTCCTTGCCCTCTTGATCTGGGATGCCATCCTGTCTCCGGCCGCGGAGTATCCCCTGCAAGGGGTTCGTGGGGCATTGAGGCAGAAGTGACCACTGTTCAGAGACCAGGGCTTTCGCACGCGGCGGACTCCTGGCACCCCCAGGCGGGATGGGGGAAACTGTGCGAAAACCTGGAGCCTTGGCACTCCTGGGCTGGTTGGACCGAAGCAGCTCGGACCGCCTTGTTCCTCTTCCATTGCTCTGCCATCGTGTCCTGATCCAGGCCGGCCGTGGCGACTGGGAAGGGCGTGCGTTCTGGCGACTTAAGACCACAAAGTCCTGGATGCAGTGCGACCGCGAGGAAACATCATGCCCTGCAAAACTTTGAACAGGCTGTATATTTTACGTGGCTGCCAGAGCCAGAACGAGCTCAGGAACGAGCTAACACGTTTTGTGTTTGAATTGTTCCAAATAAGTCTGGATTTTCAGCTTGCTCTATCACCGTCCCCAATAATTGGCATCTTTGAGAGCACAATCTTCTCTTGCAGCCCCACGCTACCTGGAATTTTGTAGCCCCTCTGATCTGCACACCTGTCCAGCGCACCTTGAGGGCCCCAGCTCAGGGCAGGCTGGCCTTGGGTCGTTAGATGCGTGGTTGGAGGGCCTCTAGCTCAGAATCCAGCCGCCCGCTTTGCGCACAGAAGGCCCCGAGTCGGATGCCCTGCCATCTCTGGGAAAGGGTCCAGCCTGAAACCGGAGGGAGAGGCAGAGTTGCCAGTTTGTGCTGCTAATACTGGCTAGTTGTTTCGACTCCCAGGGTCCACTGGCCATCTGTTTGCCTTCTCCAACAGGGCGCCCTCTGGACGTGTTAGGCTACGATCCCCGTCACCCCCTGCTAGAAACTCTGCTATTGGTTGGGGGTGCTGTAGCCCCGCACATCTGGAGCGAAGCCTGCACAGGACAAACGGAATCATGGAACAGTCGCGTTGGAAGGGGCTGGAGGGGCATCGGGTCCATCCGGGCAGGGCTCCACATCGCACCAAAAAGGCCCTTGATTTTCAGCTGTGAACACGCGGGAGACAAGACATGCAGCACGCCAGCTGCGTCTGCCACGGAGCTCTTTTCCTGGGAGCGTGTGCGCCGAACTCTTTCTGTGGCTTCCCGTGGCGCTTGCGCCCGATCTCCTTCCCGGCCACGATAGGCGCGTGGCGAGCCCCTTTGCGTGACGTTTGCTGGTTGCTCAGGCGGAGGGTTGCGTGGAGGGTCCTCCACTTCTCGGCACCTCCTCCTCTCTTCAACCCAACCGGGGGTGGCGACCTGGAGGTGCCCCCTCACCCAGCCGTGGAGGGTCCGCGACGTGGTGGAAGGACCTCAGGAGCCCAAGAGGTTGTCGCAAGCACAGCAGGCGGGACGGACCTCCAGGGGTCGCCAACCGCATCGCTTCGCGTGTGGTCCTCTTCCGCGCGGGTCCTTGGTCCTCCTTTCATAGCCTTCGCAATCTGTGGGGGCGCTTGCTTGTGCACCATGACGGGGACACACATGTGAATGGGGCAGGATCTGGCCCTTTCCATCCCGATCCTGCGCACCAATCCCTCAGAGAGCTCTGCAAAGACCAAATAACTTAGTCTGGAGTCTGGTGAGCAGGGCAGGGAATGAAAGCAGGGTGTGCGTGTGTGTGTGCGTGTGTGTGTGTGAGCATTTTGGAGAATGTCCCCTTGCTTGGGAAGCCACCTGGCTCCTCTTCCCCCATCAGGGTCCACTTAAGCTGATGTACCTTTAAGTGTATTGTGGGGCCGTGGGAGGGGACGCAATTTAAATGCTTCAGAAATGGAAATACGGGCCAGTTGTTTATAATTTTCTACCCGGCCAGTAACCTGAACCTGATGGGAGTCAACAGAAGTTCTGAGCCTGGTATATTCCCCCTCTCCGAAAATATTGGAGCCTATCCAGAATTCTGGGGAACAAATGATTTCTTCAGGTCAACTAACTGAGGCAGGAAGCAGCTCTTTGGGGTAATTGTGGGGGTTCGGTCTGGTTTGGTCTCTTCATGTGGGCCCGCCCCCCATAGTTTGGAGACGGTGTGTTTATTTGTACACCAATATGGAAAACGTGGCATGTTTTTTGTCTGTGCGCCCGTATACATATCCCGTTTACCTCCCGCCATTTTATCTCTTACAAGAAACCCCAGCCGTCCGCATCCTCTTCCTCCTCGTCTCCATTTGATCCCCGGACCCACCCAAATTCTCCAGTGCCCTTCCCAAGGGCGAGGGAGTCAAAAGCACCACACTGCAAGTGCACGAAATTGTGCGTCCCGGTTGTGTGTGCGTGCAGGTCTACAGCCAGGTAGATTTCTGGGACCCTGGCTCGAATTCTGCCCTCTGGCACAGAGCGGCTGAGAAGGAAAAAGGCATGCACAAGAGCAGGCCCGTGACCAGGATCTGCCCGAGAGACTCGCTGCTTGAGCGAACGGTGCCACCTCCATGTTGACACCCCAAAATTTGGGACGGAGCACCAAGCCAAGGCCAGCGGTGGCCCTGCTGCTCCCTTCCAGAAGCCAAGAAGCGGAAGTGGAAGAAGTATTGACGCAAGAATAACAAACAGTTCACTGATATTTCCTGCTTCTGCAAACTGCTCCCTTTTCCTGCTGCCAAGCAGGACGGGCAGGAAGGGCGGCACAGGTGCCTCTACCTGTCCAACGTTTGGAAGCAGAGGCTCGGCTTTGCACGGATTTCCCGAGCCCCTGGTCCCGGCGGCTCTCTCTCGCCTCCCTCGCGGCTCCCCGTCCGCCCTCCACGGTCCGCGAGGCCCGAGCTCCCGGCACGCAGCGCACGGCTCCGCTCTTCTGCCCAGTGTCATGGAGCCGCTTCCGCGCCTCCTGTTTTCCGAGATTTATGGGCCAGCCTGCGCTTTGCCCGGAGCGGCATGGAGGCGAGCTGGGGGGCACCCACACTGCGCCCCATGGCGAGGAGCCTATAAATCCAGTGGTAAATGGAGCGGCCCCCGAGCGGCTGCAGCCGGCAAGCCAATATCCGGTCCGGAAAGGAGGCGGTCGCCGGCCCCGTGAGCGCCACCAGGTTAC
This sequence comes from Varanus salvator macromaculatus, assembly GCA_023646645.1. NCBI lineage: Eukaryota > Metazoa > Chordata > Lepidosauria > Squamata > Varanidae > Varanus > Varanus salvator. Next base: position 12,711,278 of record JAIXND010000800.1, on the reverse strand, counting down.
CCGGGGCGGGGGGGATGTTGTGGGCAATGTTCCCAAGAGGGACCTTTGCTGTGCCCTAGAACAGTTGCCGCTTTCCCCGGAGGAAGGCGTTGGAAAGGCAGTGCGGCCTAGTGGTTAAGAGACCACGCTCTGGACCGGGATGTCACTTGGATCTTGCTATTACCTTGCCAGGTTGCCTGTCTCTGAATCCTATGGGATTGTCACTGTTGGCTGACCTCGCAAGGTTGTTGTAAGGGGAGGAGGCCCTACTCCGTTCTTGGGGACTGCGTTCTAGTGGTCCGTGGTGCGGAAGGCAAAGGGGGCACCCCACGCCAGGAAGTATCACAACTTTAGCCAGAGGTTTCACCTGCCAAGCCCCTCAGCCTTCGGAGCATGGGGGCCTCTTCTAGAGTGGAAGGAAATGCACGGAAGTCCTTTCCCAGGGCAGGACTCAACACTCCTGGGGTGCCTCTACCATCCTGACAGAATGCACAGTTTTGGGGTGATCGATCCAGAAAGTCAGACTGTTCCGGAAACACTGCGTGGATGGTGTGGAGTGATTTCGGGGCGTAGGGTTCCCGGAACCTGCCTTCGTTGGTTACGTTGCAGGGCTTGGATGCATGTCTAGCTGCTACAACCTTCCAAGGTGGGGTGTCCGTTTCTGTGTGAGAGAACTTCTCTGTCGAATGCAGCTTTGCGTGCTGGAAAGGAAAGGGCCCCAGGACTTTTATCCCCAAAATAGGTTCAGCACCATGGATAGTGTCTGCACAGCTCAGAACAAAAGCTGGCAAGGAAAAGGAGCCTTGCTGAGCCCCAGCCAGGCAAAACCCACACAAAGGGGGGCCCCCGCCGGACTGTCTGTGCTCGGGGTGTGCAGGCAGCCGGGGAGGCCGCAGACAGCGGAGCGATGCAGAAGACAGCAGAAGCCCCCACGCAGCCCCCGCGGCTGCCTGGCCCTCCGCCAGCTCCTCCGCCAGGGGGGGTCCTGCCTGTTGCGGATTCCCCCTCCCCTCCTGAAGCCTGAAATGGCTCTGCCAGCAGAGTCAGACTTAGAAGCTGCAATACGGAGCACAGGTTGTGTTTCTGGCTCCCCCGTCGGCCCCGTCCCTGCCATAGAGCGCGGCCCCCGAGAGCTTCTCCGGCCCTGCTTCCCCACACCTGATATAGGGCAGACTGACTGGGCAGCCCACCCCACTCGCTCCCTGCCTACAGCGCTGGGATCCCACATCCGGTGCTGCCTTCAGCCTCCTCTGCAGCCCTGGGAAGCCCCCTCCGTGCGGAGGATCCCGGGGCAGGCGGATCCGCAGCGGCAGGATCCAGCCCCATCCGCAGGGCCACCCGGGCGGTCTCGCCTGCTCCGGCCAAGCGCCCCCATCCTGCACCCCCAGCCCCTCGCCCGCTCTCTCGCTCACTCGCACGCGCGCGCTCCACCCCCTTCCGTTTGGCAAACTCGCGACGCGGAGCGTTCGCTTGCCGCGAAGTGTCAGCGTGACTTATGTGTACCACTAATTAAGAAATAAGTCGCTTGGCCGGTTCCACGGCAATCGTTTAGCCGAGTTTACTAACCACGGTCGGCTGCCTCAAAAATTGTCATTAGCCCATGGTACTTACGGGCATAAAATTTCTCGTTTTCTGCCTTTCATCGGCCTCACCCTGGAATCTTGGTTTTGCTTTATTTATAAATTTGCACTCAAACAATGGCCATAAACCCATCCCCAGAGTGTTGCAAATCAGAAATTTGTCGACGTGGCTTCCCCACCCGCCACCGTCCAGGGGCTAAGTTCCCTCTTTGCTTGGGAACAACGCTGGCCATCGCCAACTGGGGAAAAGGGGTGGGGGTCCGCGGCGGAGATTGATTGGGGCAGAGCGGGGAGGCGGAAGGCACCGCGGGCATGAAAAGGCAGGCCGCGGCTCGAGGAGTCCCTTTTGTGCGGAGAGGCTCAATCAGGCCTCGGGGAGCAGCAGCGGCGGGAGAGGCGCTCGGAGTGCGTCTCGCCTCCAGGGCAGGGCACGGCTCCGTTCCTCGGGCTGCCCTGTCCAGCCGCTCCTCGCCATCTCGCCGCTGGCTTTCATCTGCAGCCCGGGCAAGCGTATTTAGGGCTGTGTGAGACTGTTGGTTTTGTTCACCAAACGTGTGTGCACGCACGCTCCATTCGGAGCCCCGGATGCATACGCGTGCCTGCCGGAGAGTTTCACAGTTTTCGTCTCGTTTCCGGGCTGATTGGGGCCAGCGGCCTCTCTGGACCGTCTTGGCTCCACTTGTGGTGCGGAGGGAAAGTCGCATAAAGCGGGAAACCCTCACACACGTGGAGACATGGACCTAAACCTCCCACTGGATCATTCCTCAATTCGTAGGGACCAAGCCGTGATCACGGGTGCAAGCAAGCGCCAGGAAGAAGCGCGAGAGCAACGTCTGAAGGATGCTGCCGCTCTCGAGGGCCCCTGGTGTTCCCACCCCAAACCCTAGTGTGTCAGCTGGGAGGAAGCCCGACTCCCAGCATTCCCTATTCAGCACAGAGAATGCTGGGGGTTGTAGGCCTTTCGGTCTGACTCCACGCATGTGTGAGCTGGCCCCTCCAGAGGTCAGGGATAAGCAGCAAACTTTGCCTGTGCTCTGGGGACACGGGGTTCCCTCTCTTCTGTTCGGAGCGCCTCTTCCTCGGCCCTGATGACAGAATTGATGCCTGGGCCCACACCGAGAAGGCCCCTTGCCTGTCCTCGCATTGCAAATCCTGCTTCGGAGAAGCTTTTCGGCTCTTGCTCATGTCTAGCAGCTCCACTTTCATTTAAGGACTCGCTGTCCTTTTGCAAAATTATATTAAGAGAGAGTGGCCACCCCCAAATTTGACTCAGATCACGAAAACTTGCCAACTTTCAGAAGGATCAGTGCAGGAACGAGGGAATTGGGATCAATGTGTATTCATTCACTCACAACCATCCTGCACTGCAGCCCGTCCTACCAGGTCCTTGAACAGTGACAAATACGCAAGGAATAAAGTGGAAGATCGAGGGGAACGGGCGGGGTGAGCACCTGCAGCGCTGGGTGGTGCCCCACAGACGTCTCTGCGCTGGAAGTTGCTGGAAACGTCGCGTTCGGTTCTGTTTGCCCTGTGTACGATGTGCCAAGTTGTGGATATGGGAGAAAGGAAGGACGGACGGACGGAAGGAAGGACGGACGGAAGGAAGGAAGGAGGGAGGGAGGGAGGGAGGGACAGAAGGACGGACGGACGGAAGGAGGTGAGATTGTAAAGGTTCAAGTGTGGGAGAAAGCTACACTTCAAGACCTGCCACCGAAACAGCGAAAGCAACTGCAACAGGAGGTTTTCGCAATAGCTGGAAGCCAGTGCGGCAACAGGAACGCAGCTGCAACCTTAGGTTGCAGTTCCGTTCCGAAATCCTGGGAAGGACCGTTTCCTTCCAGGCTGCGCAAGCCTCCCGCAGAAAGCTGGGGCTGGTTCATGGCCACCACGCACCAAGAAGGGTCCGGATCAGTCGGAGCAAGTTCGGGGGAGGACAGCAAGGACGGTCCGGGAAGCGGAAGGAAGCCCTGCAAGGGGAACCAGGAGGAGCTGGGCGGGCTGGTCTTGAGAGGACCGCAGACGAGGTGATGGCCGTTTCTAGCACGTGTCGGGCAGAAATGGGAGGCAGGCTCCGTCTCACAAGGCCGTGGGGCACAAAATCGGCCACTGCAGCCACGAGAGGCCAAGCTCGGGTGAATATCTGCAGCAGGTCTGTGTTCGCCAGGCTCGGGAGCCAGCGACCGACCACCAGAGCCGGTGGGGCCCCTGCCCCTGGCGGCCTTCCAGCAGAACCGGGAGAAACATCCGTGGGGGATGTTTTCAGCTGGAGTTTTGTGCCAAGCGGGGGTCGGACTTGTGGGCCCCGTGGCCCTCCCAGATCTGTCCTGCCGCGATTTGGGGAGCAGCGCCGTTCCGTGCCCTGCCCGGCCTTGCCCGGCCCTCGGGTCCTTGGATCGCCTTCCCTCCCCTGGGAGAATCCCGCCCTCCCGCGTCCTTGGGCATCTGCGCAACGGCCCCGCTCCGCCCTCATTTCGATCCCCATCGCCCCCGCCGCCCCCGCGCTCCCCACCACTCCCACCCGGAGCGCTTTTTCCAGGCCGCCGGAGGGGGAGGTTTTAATATTCAAGCCGCACCTTCTCCGAGAGCCTGCACCAAGGAGCCGGTGCTGCCAGGTTTTATTGATCTCGCGTAGGCCTGTCAGCCGCACATTCAGCTGCGCTCGGCCCCCTAAGGTGCCTGTCCGGGCAGTTGTAAAGAGACCCACACCAAAAAAAAAACCGCGGCTTTCTCCCCTCCCTTTTTGTCCAAGGTGAGACAATGCGGACGAGGGTTCTCGGCCGCGACAGATGACAGGGCTGATAAAGAGCCCAACGGTGCAGGAATATCTTTCTTTTCACTCCTTCCCCCAATTCTTCTTTTTGTCACATCCATTCTCTCCTCTCCCTTGCGCTCCTTGGCTTTCTCCTCTGGGAAGGGGAGACCGGCCGAGGAGCTCAATTGCGGGCGTCCCTCCGGACTGGCTTCTCGAGCTGTTTTCGTGGCATCCAGTGCTTGCCGTGGGCCAATGTGCACGGCTCGGCCTGGGGGGCACCTCTCTGCGAGGGTCCCTTCCCTTCACTGCCCACCACCTCTCTTTTGGCGGTGCTTCGTGGCCACGGGCTTCGGAAAGGGGAGTGAATGAACTTTCCAGCCAGGAGGGCGGAAAGTGGCAGCCCACGCCGCCAAGCCGAGGGAGAGGGGCCTTCGAGGGCCCCGAGCAGCTCCCCTATGACGAAAGGTTGTGACATCGGTGGCTCTTAGCTGAGCGGGAAGGCGAGGAAGGGGCGACCTGACCTGCATGCAGAAAATGCGACCCCGTGCAGAGAAAGGGGCGAGGCAGGCAATCCCCCCCCCCCGCAAACTAGGACCCTGTGAGGACATCCCATGAAATTAACTGGTGGGAGACAGACCTGAGAACGGGGGGTAACGGGACCTCTTTGTACAAGGAGTTTATGCAGGGGGCTTCACAGGGCGGGCGGAGGGAGGGCCACCGATCTGGAAGGCCGTAAGCAGGGACTAGGAGGGGAAAATGCTGGGGAGGAGACACTTGGTGGCTACTGGTGCTGCTGGTGGGCTTCCCGGTGGGGCAACAGATTGCCCACGGTGCCAAAAGCACCTGGGCCTGATCTGGCAGGGTTCTCCTGATGTTCTCCTGATGTCACCAACTGGAGAGAGCTGTCGGCCAAGGACGGCAGTCAGATGCTCCTCTCAGAGAACGACTAGTTGGGAAAGACCACCAGAAGAAGCAAGGGCGTCTTTTCCAGGGAGGTATGTTTGAGGCACGGCGGCGGGGGGGTACTCTGGGCTGGAGCTGCCATCAGCCCCCACCATTGCTCTGCAGGACAGGGCTGGTGGAGCGGCTGGCCAGGCGCCCGAAGGTGGCCCTTGCTGGGCTGGGGTTTTCAGGGCGACAAGCAGCTTCTTCGCCTGCCCCAGGGCGGCAACCGGACCGACAGACCGACAGAGCTCTGCTTCCCACGGAGAGTCTCACCTCCGAGGGGCCAGCCCCGCACTGGGCGAGCTCTCCGGGCAGCTCTGCTCCTGCCGACCAGCTCGCCACCCGAGCGAGGGAGGAGACGGTTCTGCCCGGCAAAGTCCCGCACGCTAATGCTGTTGCTGAGCACGCCGGTCCCCAGCTGAGCTTCAAATGACTTCTTTTTTCCACTTTGCCAGCCCAGCCACCTGCCCTGCTTGGTATTCCCAGACCGCCCCTCTGCCGCTCGCGCGCTCGCTCTCCCATTCCGCCGGGGCTGAATTACTAGATTAAAGCGCACATCAGCTCCGACGCGTTTGGCTCTTCTGCTTACGCCTTCACGCCGCCGAACCTTAAAGTATGTTAAACTGCAATCAAGACAGGAGTGGGAGGCGGAGCGGCCGGTGGAAAGGGAGCTGCTGCAATGAATCGCAGATCTGAGTGATTGTGCATTGTTGGTTTGATTTGCGGTGGAATCTCATACCTGCCCCTGGAATATTTGTCCGCCTCGCATGTGAGTTTTGGAAGAGAGACTTCTATTCTGCAGAAATGTTATTCCACCCCAATCAGTTTCCTCTTTCTGATTGAGGGTTCCACATTCCATAAGGAAAATGGGGAAATTAAATTTGGGGGAGTTAGAAAAATCGGCAATGGGCTCCGATTAGTTTACGAATCCACAACTCCAGCACACCGGATCCGCAGCAGGCGAGCGTCTCCTGAATCGTGAGAGTTCCACGAAACTGTGAGCGCATTTTCTGCCATATTAGGCAAATTTGGTCATAGAAAAAATACAGACGTATTTAGCAAGCACAGATCCCAAATGTGTTTGTCTCCCACACGCTAAGGGAGGCATCCTGGACGGATCTGCACGTTTGTGGAGCGCGAATTTGCACTGGTGCGAATTTGCACAAGCGAATATGAACAGCTCTGCAAAATCCGGTTCTGTCAACGAGCGGAGAGCAAAGCGAAGGCCTCTGACCACACCTTCGTGTACATCAAAAGGACAATGCCCTGTCTATGCAACCCCGCAGGGATGGAGACGTGTCCCACTTCAAAAGCGCCCTCTCTTGTGCTTATATAGCTGCATTTACATTTCCCCCTTGTTTAGCAATGTCCCGATGGATTCGGATGGTCTTAGCCACTTCCCTCTCCAAACCACAAATGCCAGGCCAAGGGCGTCCAATTGATTGTTGCGCAACATAGCAAGACGGTTGGAGGAGGAGCGAGGGACACGGGGTAAAAATGATAACAGATCAAATGGCTTTTTCAACTTTTGGAGTGGCGGGGAGGGTCTCTTCTGATTCATCTGGTAAGCAGAACAGGAAATTTGCTGGCCAGAACCTGGTTCTCCCGAGTCCCAAACCAGGAGCCATCACGTCACGCGGACTCTGGCAGAAACCTTCACCGTAGGAGCTTCGGAAGAGCTTAGAAGACCAGTTCGGGTGGTGGGTGAGAAATGGAGCTACAGACACACAGCTTTTGGCTAAATCCCTTATGCCAGCGCCCCATGGGTGACAAACCTCTTTCCACGTCCACTCCCTGATGGAATCTGATATTTCTTTTTTCTTCTTTTAGGGAAGTACGGAATTCCTTTCCACTCGCACAAGGGTGCTTTAGTGCAAATACGCATTAAAACTAGTGCATCTCTGCACCGATTCTCATTAGCATTAATGTAAGGGGATGTAATACTAGCAAATTTGCATGAAACACCCCCCCTCCCAAAATTACAACTTTTAAAACCAGTCCACAGGTCTGTGGAATTTTCAGTTGTCAGAAAAAGCTGAGGAATCTGCAGGTTAGATTCGTAGAAATCTGAACTTCTTTGCATCCGGCGCGAATTCCTCTGGCACTCCGGGTGCTGCTAGACTTCAACAAACCAGAGAGATAATTTGTTGGAAACGAACAAAGGAAACGAATGAGAAATAAGAGAGCAGAAAACAACGGTGCATTTTTGCAGGTTGGGAACGGTCGCGCAACGTAGAACGTTATGGAACCGACACGTTGCGGAAAGCTTCTAAAATCTCGCAGCAGGAAGTGCAGGTGAAGTTGAGTGAATGAAGTGGAGAAGGGGTCATGAGCCAGGAAAAGAGCATCTCCCCGTTCCAAGCATTGCGGTCTCAACTTGCGAGGGCCAAGCGATGGTTGCCGCTCGCCCCCAAATGGCAGCGGGACGGTCTTGTTTGGTTGGGCAGGTGTGCAGGACATCAAATGCCTGCTTGAAACTCTCGTCTGCTCAGGCGATAGGGTCAGGATGCAAGGAGTTCTGCTGTGCTCCGCAGCCATCGCTGGATCTTATTTCCAGCCCGCCAGAGCCCAAGGGCCGCGGAGACTAGCGGTTCCAACATCCGTGGGGCTGTGTATCCACACTGGGTTTCAGTCTGAAGTGTGAAGGAGCTATCTGTGGTGCTTAACCACCCCATTTAGCCTCAGCACCCTTTAAACATTGCAGCCAAGGCGAACTCGCGAGCAGATCGAAGGCCCCTTCCTGCTTGGTCCCAGTTTCTGGTGTGCCAGAACACTCTGCCTCAAAGCGTGCTTTTAGCAAGGGGAGGCTGTTGGGAGAGGGAACCCACTCTGAGAATTTGGCTCTGATCCCTTCTTGAAGTCTGTGGCCACTCCAGCTTGGGCTTGGCCGCACTCAGTCCTTCCGGAATCCGGCAAGCTGGTTTAGAAACCCAGTTTAGAAGCTGGTTTTCTCCCTAGCCCCACCTGCAGAATCTGGGGGCTGAAGCAGGGACCCTCTCCCTGCCCCAGAACCGTGGTCCTTCCCGTTAAACTAAGGTGTGGTTCCAGTCCTCATGAATAAGCCGATTTAAGTAAGAAGCAGCCTCTTGCTGAGCATGAACCTTGCTCCGTCCGTCCAGCCAGCCTTTGGCCGCTGTTGTCCTCCAGGCTGCAGGGAGGGTCTTTCCAACCCTACCTGGGGTTGAACCCGGGCCCGTCCTGCATGCCAAGCCGGGGCTCCTGCTGGCGGAGAAGAGCCAGGCAGACGTGAGGCGGAGCTGGACGCTGGGCCCGGCTCTCCAGGGCTGGCGCACATCTCTGCCCGGCCGCCCGTGCCAGCAGCGAAGCTGCTTCGGCGGAGCAGAGAGCTGTCAAACAGACCCTTTGGAGAGCGGGATTAGAGGAGTCCAGATGGGGCCGCGTGAGAGAGGGAGAGCAGGGACGGCAGCGCCGGGGAGAGAGGCGCGCCCCAGCCGGAGAGGCGTCCGTCCCGCTGCTTTGAATGCGCAGGCAGTCGGGGCGCCCGCTTAATGAATGCGTCTCCACGCCTGGGCCGGGCGGCGAATCCTGCTAGACTGGGCTGAGGTGCTCGAGATGTAGACAGGCAGGTCCTTGGAGCGCCTCAAGGGTTTGAGCCGCGCCTGGAGGGTTTGGCCGTGGCCAATTCCTGCCTAATCCTGTTGATTAATTTAACTTTAAGGCCTCGAGAGTCTCCCTGAAGTGAGGGGGGCGGGGGGATATCTGCACGGTGCTGCTGGAAGAGCAGGGAGAGGAGGGGCTGGGAGAGGCCGGGCCGCCGCGTGCTCCTCCGGCCGGGCGCGTGCCGCGGGGCCTGCTCCGGCGGAGGAAGCGGGGCCCCCAGGACGGTTGCTGCGGGCTCTGAGCTCAGGCGGAGGCTGCCGGACAGGGTCCCGTCCCGCCAGGTCCATGGAAATCCTGGCTGGAAGGGAGAAGAGGGCAGTCGGTGGAATGGGAAGGAGGGATCGGTCTGGTCTGGTCTGGCTGGGACGATTGTGCGCTGGCCAAGAGGCCACCCCCTGCAAGGCCCTGCTTGTCATCTCCTCTTCCCCATGGCAAGCCGCTTTGTGGCCTGCCTCTCGCTCTGGCCCAGACGGGGGTTTGAGGAGGAAGAGGAGACCCCCAGCCCCCAGTGCCCGGGATGCCCCTGTGAGAATCCCCCCAGCAACGGTGCTGGTGGAGGGCTGCGGAGAAGACCATCTTGGCACCCACATCTCCCATCAGCCACTGCGCCGGCAGTCCCAGTGAGACACTGTTCCATCTCGACGCGTCCTCCGCCGTCTCCAACCAGCCCTGTGCAGGCCACGGACATGCTGGTTTGGGGCAGCGGATGCCGCCACGAAGGGCTGATCCCACACAGTGGGAACGATCTGATTCTTGTAGGCACAATTCCCGGATTCATCTCTGGTCCATTTTAGAACAATGGGCACGAAAAGCAATGCGGATAAATTATTGCTGTTAGTAACATTATCTTTTTCATCTCTGTACCGCCCAACAGTCAAAGTACCCCGGGCAGCTTAGAGCCATTCCTGAAACAGGTGCAGTACGATAATGTGCCTTAGCAGTTTCCAAAATACTTAAGATTGGAACCGAAGGAACTGCTAAAGCAACGATTGGTACAGAAACCCCATTAAACCCTTGATGTGGTATAGGCCGGAAGCCATTCAATGTCCTTAGAAGCCCGTAAGTGCCTCCAGAAAGTGGGTTGTCCTCACCTGGCTTTGGAAGGATGACAAGGTAGGCGCCAGGAGAACTTTCCACAGCCGGAAAGGCCGAGGCGGGGCAGAGCTGCTCCCTCGTTCCCCTTCTCCAAACCTCTCGCACATGGCCTCTCCAGCTTGCAGCTGGGAGAGTGCCGCTCGAGAGTGCTGTGGTCCCCGGCAGTGGATGGAAAATTACTCGCAAAACACGCGCCTCTCTTAGCAAAACTTTGCACACCGGGTGCACATATCGGACGAGGATGCAAAAACACCCACGGAGAGACAGTCCGAAACAAAATCCGTACGCCGGTGCCGAATCGGGCCGCACCAAAGGGAAGGCTGGGAAAACGAGAAGCGGAGCAGGAGTGGACAGATCTGCGTGTCCCCAAAAGGGGCTTGGATGTGCCCAAACGGCGTGCGAGGAGAGCAAAGTGCCAGGGGTGACAAAAGGGCACTTGGCCGTCCGGGGTGCGGGGGGGGGAGGTGCTCTGAGGCTGTGGCCGAGCATGTGCAGGCACATTAATTGTGGACGGCCGAGCCGGCTGGCCGCATTCTGGAGCGAAGATGGATGGCGACGCGGACGCCAAGCTGGGACAGGGAAGGGGCAGCCGAGGGATTTGGGACGGGGGGAAAGGTTAGCGATGCCACCGAATCGCGTAATTAGTTGGATCGCTAGTCGATACAGATGCACAGACTTTGTTTAATCCATTCCATCTGTGTTTCCCAGATTGTCAGACGTCATCTGTGCCACTCGTTAATGGAATCAGATTTCCACTCCTCGTTTGGAAAACTCTGTTTTAAAAAAAAGAAAGTCCTTTGCCGTTTACATGAGTTTCACCAGCACGTTAACGTTTCGTGCATCTTCTTTTGTAGTTCAGTGGCTAATCGGCAATCGGTGAGCAGAATTCCCAAAAAGAAATAAGCAAGTTAGCCGAGCCTGCGGAGAGAACAGGGGTGCATAAAATGTGGGCCTTTAATGGCATATATATTGGCATGTTTTCAAGTAGTTTTCCTCTGACGCAATTTGCATACGCTGCTCCAAGTCTGTGGAATAGTGAACGGAGTGGTTCCCCGTCTTCTGAGGGATCCATGAGCCGGATCCTTCCAACTGCAGGCCATTTAAATTTGCGTTGGACTTCCCTGGTCAGAATTCACCTATTCGTAGCGCTCGCCTTTGTAGCCAGCCTCAATCGATGTGCTGCTTCCCTTGGAACGGACCGTGCGCGTCAGAGCGCAGCACAGTCAAGCGTTACACAAATATTCCCCACCCCAAATTTGCGGCCGACGTTCCACCTGCGTGCAGAAGCTCTGACTCCGAGGAAGCGAGCACCGCACCCCCTGCCATCCCTGTGATCAAACAACCTCGCGGGGAACCGTCGGGCGGACGGGGCTTGTGGAAAAAGCGAAAGGGCCTGGCGCCATGTTTCCGTGCGCGCGTCCGCACAGGCAGCTCCTGAGTTGTGTCACAGAGCTGCACGTGTGCAAGCAAAGGTGGCAGGTGTAGGACAAGGTTTGGGCAAATGGGCCACGGTCCGAGCATCATCGCAGGAAGCAAAGGTCACCACGGCAAGATACACAGAGCCACACGCGCAAAGTGGGTTGTGAGTGGGCTTGGTTTGTGACGTCCGTGCACCGCAACCGTCTGCGGCTTTCCCCTCCTCCCGCCATCCTGCACGGCCTCCCCATGGGCCACCAACCGCGCGAGAACCCTTGGCCACCAGGCGACGTGCTCCGTATTAGGTCATGGCGCTCCCTTCTGTCCACTCTGCGTCTGCTCCCTGCACCGTGAGTTAAAAGCGGGGGGGAGGTCTCAACACGCCCCGCCATTTCTGACCGGGGTGGCGAGCTGCGTTTTCTCTGAATGGATCCCAGTGATTGCCCCCTCCCCCTGAGCACCCTGGCTATCGTCCACTGGCAGAGGTGGAGGACAGGCATCTGACCTGGGAACGGCGCAACCTTTGGGCCTCCAGGGGCAGGTGGGCCACATCCGTGCCGGCACCGTCCTGCATCTTTCCTCCTCGGCTTCCTTCCTCTCCTCTCCTCTCCTCTCCCGTGGCCCCTGGCGAAACTGGTTGTGAGATCAGGAGGGAAAGTAAGCAGGGCTTGGGACGGCTTCCTGTCGGCCTGCTAGGACAAAAGGAGGATGTTGTCCCAGCGGGAGCTAACAGCACCTGAAGCCCGACATGGGGCAAGGCCTGTCGTGCGGCAAGTGCCACCCCTCCTGGGTGCTCTGGGGAGCCTTGTCTGAGTGTTGGGGCTCCACGAAGTTGGGGAGCTGAGCGGCCTGCGAGACCTGCGCCCACCTGAAAGAGGCGGATTGTCCCCCTCCTTCATCCTCAGCGGGGCCTCCCACTGAAGGCATGGAGGCCGGGGTGCCGAGAGCGGCCGCACCGCCCCATCTCACCCCCTCTCTTTCCTGTTCCCCTGCCCAGGCAACAGGCTGGACGAGGGATCCGACGTGGAGTCCGAGCCGGACCTGCCGCTCAAGCGCAAGCAGCGCCGCAGCCGGACGACCTTCACGGCGGAGCAGCTCGAGGAGCTGGAGAAGGCCTTCGAGCGGACCCACTACCCCGACATCTACACCCGCGAGGAGCTCGCGCAGAGGACCAAGCTCACCGAGGCGAGAGTCCAGGTGAGGAAGGGGCTCCCCGAGGGGGTTGCGACATGGCCACCAAGCCCTGCGTGCTCCCGGAAGCACATGCCTGGGACGTCCGTTAGGGCTTCCTCTGGCTCTCCGGCCTTCGACTTTCCCTGCTTCACTCTCTTTCCCCCTGAGTCTTGCTTTCTTGCGAGGGGTCCAAAAACAACCCCAGTTTCATTATTTCTGTTCCCAGGGGAGGTTCTGGCTGCGTTTGCCCAGCGCCTGCTTGTGGGTCTTTCTGTCAGTCCAGGAGAGGCACAGGGGTCCCGCTTCCACCTCCTTTTGGGGGAGACCTCCACAATGTTCCCTTGCCCAGAGCTGCCCCCCATTGTGCGTCGCGCTCCTTAAGACAACACACCACACCTCCTTTTCCCGTTGAATCGCCACACCACAGACCCAAATCCAAACAATGGCATTTTCTCTACCCCGCTGTGTCAGTGCCAGGGGAGGAGAACGCGCCACACCTGTTGAACTCCGGGGGTGGGGTGGGCGGGCTGCTCACCGCACACCCTTCGGGGGTGTTCTCTCTCTCTGCCAATCTGTAGAGAAATTAAAGATGGCGAGTTTTGAAGTGCCAGGAATGTGTGTCCGGGGCAGGGGGGCGCTGGACTCAGCACTGTTATGATCCCGGTGCAACTGAATAGCCCCACTGGGACTCCGGGAACGCAGCCCTTGTATCTCGCCAATAAATCTTGCTCCTCGTTGTTTGCAAAAACACAAGAGGAGGGGATAAGGGGTGTGAACAGATCACTGGGTATAATAGAGTCTCTGGGGAGAGTCCTGGGAAGAGAGGAACGGAGACACCGGCAGGGAAGACTGTTCTGCGCTCTCCCCTCCCTGGGGAGGGCTCCATGAAGCCACGGTTAAAATTCCCAAAGATTGCAGGGGCCAGGAAGCAGCAGGAAGAGCGGGTCCCCCGCTGCCCTGGCCCACGCAAACCAGCCGGGTCTGGGGTTGCACGAGAAACTCGTTTCAGTTCGGTTTTACCGCGCTTTAGCCGGTTCTTGCCTTCCGGACCCGATGCAACTTGCAGCCAAAGCTCGGCCGCTCCTGAGCCTGCATTGAGTCGCAAGCAAACCAACCTGCATTTGGCAACACGGCCCCGTTTGAGAACCGTGCGTGGGGAATCGCACATGCCTCCGCCGCTCGAATTAACGGGAGCAAAAGTGAGCATTTCAAAACTGTGCACGGTCGCCGTGCTCGTTTGGGGAAACAAGCACAAAACCACACACGGGTGTGTCTGTGGCAAAATCCACACCCACCAAGACGATTCGCAAACTGAAATCAGCTTCGACGCTGGAATTTGGGGAGCTTCAGGGAGAGTTTGGCTCATTCCTGCACCCTTGTCAAAGTTCTCTGAGGACCTCCAAGCCTCACCTCGAAGCGCATTCGGATCCGTGTCCATTTCACACCGTGGCCTCGGTTTCTTTCCCGTTTTTTCCCCTCACGAAAATCCACATGTGTGTGCGCGCGCGCAAGTATTTTCCCCAAAGTGCACCTCCGCTGAGCAATCTTTGCCCCCTGACTGAGCCACGCCATCTCCTTTGCGATGGGTGGGGGGCCCTCGCTTGGCCTCGCCTGACAAACTCGCGAATGCGTTGGCACCAGCCAGAGTTGGCGCTTGGGTCTGCGGAGGCAAAGGTTCGATTTTGTGCAAAAGCTGAAATGCATGTGGTGTTTTTCCCCACTCCAGGTGGAGTTTTAAGTCCTGGAGCATCAGAATAAAACGGGAAGGGGTGCAGTGCGAAATTCAAACGCAGTCACTAGGAGGGATGCTGTTGAGTGGGGACTGAGCCCCTTGCCCACCTCTGGGGGCCCTTATGTGCTGCTGTGGGTCCAACTGGGACTAGTAGACCATGGGACTGAAGTCCAAGGCCCCACCACCCGGGGGGAGGACCCCCAACAAGCCTCCACAAGCGCTGTGGCTGACGGTGCCTGGAGAAGCAAACCCTGTCTCCTTCCGTGCTCAGGCAAAGCCTTTGCTTATCAGGTTTGGCGCATGGTTTTGCTTTTGTTCTCCTGCCATATAGCAGAAATCTCGAAGCGCCTGTAAAGCAATGCAGGCCGGAGAAAATATTATAGCTGGCAGAACGTGTGTGGAGCCACATGAAATGATTAAATCTAGGGCCAGCATTGGCCTTGGTGCCTCCTGGGGAAGGGAATCAGGTGTGGGATCCGCAGCTCTGTCAGCACAGACTGGAGGGCTTTGTTTTGGTTTGCTTTTTGGCCTTCCGGTGGCCAACAGGAACTCAAGCAGAGGGACCATTCCCTGCATCTACCAAATTGCACCCCACGCAAAGACGAAGATTTTTCTCCTGCTTGCCACACAGTGGCTGCGATCGGGAGGGGAGCCTAGAACGGAAGCTCATACAGAGAAGCAGTGGGCAGCCTCCTTGGAGAACCTCCCCACCACATCTCTGCGTTGCTAGGAGCCAATCGCTTCCCTTGGTGCAGGGATCGAGCCTCTTTTAGTCTGAGAGGTGGAACTCCAGTCTGAAGACTCCAAGGGCTGCACTCGGGCAAAGAGCGCCAGAGGCAGATTCGGAGCAATAGGCTGAGATTCCAAAGTTATCCAGCCGTGGAGGTTGAGGGAAGGAAGGCAACCTGGCACGGACTCATTCAGGGAGGCGACAGGCGAGTTCCCTCCCAGGCGGGTGTGTCACCCATGCCTTGGGGACGATCAGAACACCCAGCCCAATCCACTGAAGAGAGACAGCAGGTCACTGGCCTCCGGTGGAGCTGGACTGGGCAAAGGCCACGGCCGGGCAAGGAATCCCACAGAGACACTCCAGGCAGACTCCTCTGCATGTGGAGGCTTCCTGTCCAGATAAATGCAGCTGTGGAGGCAGCATGAATGAGCGAATTTACATGTCCTCACAGCACTTGCTGGCCAGCAGCCCGGCCAACGGCACCCGATTCGACACAAGCGCGCTGTTCCGACAGCAGCGGATTCCTTCCATCTGAAGCCCTTGGCTGCCATGCTGGGGCGAGGAAGGGGGGAGGCCTTCCCCCCCGTCCTTTTTGTCAAGCTGTAATTTGTGCCCCCCCACCCCCGCCGCCACCCACCATCCAAGCCACTCCTGGAAGGCTCTTTGCCCAAGCCCCTGTGCTGGATTTCTGCAAACAGCTGGCCCTTCGGCCCGCATTCCTAACGGATTTCTCATCCCGGGAACCTGGCACATTCGGTTTCTTCCCACCACTTTTAAGCCTCGCCGCCCCCTTGTAAAATTTTCTGGGTATCAGAGCGGATCTTTTTACTGGCTCTTGGGATGGCCTGTTGAGTTCTTGACGAAAGCGGGACGGTGGCGTGGGGGTGGGAGACAAGATGCCCTGGAAGGCTTCTTTTAATGGCTGCTCCGCCAGCAGAATCCGTGCCCTGCCGGGGAACCTCTGGTAGTCTTGCAGGTGGACTGCCTGAGTGCATCTTGGAAACTTTGAAGACACGTAGAAAAAGAAGTGGGGGGGGTTTCAAAGGGGAATATATTCCGGGGCAGTAGGACAAGCGGCTGTTGGATAACCACTGTCCGTAGGATGAGATCCAGCCGGCCCAAATCTCTCGGCGCCCCTTTTCCCGTAGCTTCAAGCAACATTGCCATGTTTGGGTTTTGCTGGTAGGAGAGAGAAAGACCCCTTGAAATTGGCCCCGGAATCGGTGGACGGGCAAAGGGCCCCCCGTGTATGGAGTCACGGCGGAGTGCGGACTGAGACCCGGATCTCCGTTCCCCGGTCCAGCGCCCCAGACATGCCAAATTTTCCTGCTTTCCCTGCTTTCCGTAACACCGAGCCAAGAGCCGCCACTGCAGATCTCCGAATCCATCCGCAGTGGCAAGGCGCTCTTACCAGGAGGGGTGGGCCTGATGGCCTTCATGGCCCCTTCCAACTCGACTCTCCGATGCTTCTATGCTCCTTAGCGCATTGACTGAGAGCAAGCAGCGGGGTGGCCTTAACCAGGAGGTCCCAGGGGAGTGGGCGTGCTTGCGGATTTGGGAGAGGGGAAGATGAGGAGACCCATCGGAGGGCAGCTGGTCTGAGATGGTTTCCCCAGAGAAAAGAGCTGGGGGGGGGGAATTCAGAGGGCAGCGAAGCGGCCGGAGGAGGCTCGGCCCCACGTGCGGCTCCACACCAAGTGGCACGACTTCTGGGGCCACCCAGGAGGGCCACCCAGTCCGTAAGGGGGGTGGGCACGGCGGCTGGGTGAGTGCCAGTCTTGCCAGCCCGGCTGGGACCTGGGCGGCTTCCTCCGTCCGGGCCCGGTGCGCATTAACGTGGGTCATGGGAAGTCGTGTCGCGTCGAATGCGATTCGTGCAGCCCCGTGGTGTGGCCGCGAGCTTCTTGGCCCTGTGTGAGGGGGCCCGTGTCCTTTCCCGGCATGCGCTCCGCACCCCTCGTGCTCCGTGGTGCTGGCTCCACAAGGGCTGGGTGTGCAGCTGCCCGGAGGCGCTATGGGGAGCTGGCCAGAGGGCCCGCAGCGCCTATGTGAATGTGTGGGGCAGCTTTCCTGCCACGCGCCGGTTGTGTTCGGGGCACAAGGTGCACCTCCCGGCTGGACAGGGGGGCTTTGCAGTCCAAGCATAGCCCAGGAGGGGCAGTTTCGGGAAGACGGGTGCAGAACCCGAGGCGCCAGTCCCTTGCGGAGGGGGATCCTCCTCCTGCCTCCACTGAACCGGCTTCGCCCCTTTCCCTCTGCCCCCCACCAACATCCAAGCCCTGGCGCAGGGGGGCCGGTCCCCGGGGGCTAGCTTCGGTGGCAAGCTGCTCTTTCCGTGGTCTCCCCCCTCCCCGTGTCCGGCAAACTGGGAGATGGCCCCGGCACCCGTCCGACGGTGGGATGCCTCTTCGGCCCATCGATGGCGCGGCCGGGCAGCGTTTCCGTAAGAACGTTGTGTCACTTGATGATTTACGTGCAGTCGGTGGAGGACTTCCCCATCTGTTCCCTCGCTGGCAGATGGCGGAAACAGACCTCGACTGAGCAGCCGGGGCGTGGGGGCCGGGCAGAGAGAGCCCTCTGGGTTGGAGGGCCTGGGGGGCTTGTGTGAATCACCAGAGGAGAGGCCTTCCAGGAGGAACTGGGCCGCCACCTGAGCGGGGTGGTGCCGCTCGGCGTCCTGCAAGCGCAGGGGGTGGACCCGATGGCCTTCATGGCCCCTTCCGACTTGGCTCTTCTATGAGCCGGGTTCTCTGAGTCCCACCTCAAAGCTCCGCAGGACCCCCATGACAGTAGGAGAAATGCCTCTGGACCAGCTCCCCGCACAGCCGGCGAGCTTGCTACCCCCTCCGTCCTGGCCCACACTGCCCCCAGGGGGTGCTCATGAGGACATCGTGGTTAAGAGCGCGGGACTGGGGCTCCGGCGATCCGGGTTCGAGTCCCCGCTCGGCCATGGAGCCAACTGGGTGACTTTGGGCCACTCACAGACTGTCGGCCCAGCCTACCTCACAGGGCCGTTGTTGTGGGGATCAGATGGAGGAGGAGGATGTAAGCTGCCTTGAGCCCTTTGTAGGAAAAAGGCAGGATATAAATCAGAAAATAAAATTCAAATTAAAAAAGCCACCTCAGAAGAGGGTGGGAGCAGTGGAATATCGCTATCGATACTCCTAGGAAGAGCCGTTGGGCCACGAAACCAACGAGCTAAATGGTGCGCTTGGACCGAAGCAGTCGCTGGGCAGGCATGGAGTGACTTTCAGCTCGCAGGATCTCTGTTGCTATTATTAAAACAGAATTAGCTGAAAAATGGATGGCGCAGCAGAGCAGACTGATTGCCCCGTAGGCCGCTGTTGGCTCGGGGATGCCGGGAACGGCCGGCTGTTTTCTGCCCAAATATCTCCAAGATGGTGAGCATCCAGCATGGGAGCACCGTGGCCGTCCGTGCGCAGCAGCAGCAGGGCCCGTGGGCGCCCCGACCTCGAACGGGGGGCGCTTCTCTGTCGGGGGGGGGCGAGGCATCTTCAGGCTGCCCCCTCGCTTCTCGGCCCCCCGCCCCCTTTGCCTCTGCGCCGCGGGTTTGGCATCTGAAGCAATTGGCCGTCACTCTGGGATTAACATTTTTATTTTTATTTTTTTCGTAACCGGATCCCCCTGGCAGGAGAATCTTTTAGTGGCTGATAAAACCTTAACTGTGGTGGAGTGAAAACAGGTTCCCTTTGATGTGGGGCTTGTATTACCCTCTTGACGCTCAATCCTGTATATTTTAACCGCCAATAAAATGATTTATAAGCATAAAAAGGGAAAAAGGGTCTTGAGCCACCTTTCAAAGAATAGGCGAGAGGGAAGTGTTGCCAGCGTGAATTCCTGGGATGTATTTTGGAATCATCTTTGGGGGGGTTTTCTCGACTCGGAGAGAGAGAGGAAGAGAGAGGGAGACGCACAACGCCGGAGCTGTAAATAAGAAAGCAAACCCATCTGTCTATCTTTGAAAATGCCCATTTTTGTGGGAGAGCAAAGCAACCTTTCGGGGTGTCCTGGCCACGCGACACAGGAGAATTCCAGCTGGGAAAGGAGGTTTTTGGGGCAAGGAGGTCGCTTCACCGGAGGGAACGCGTCTCTCGTGCCCTGGCAAGCCGAAGGGAAGCCCCGAGGCTGGAGGCAGCGGAGATGTGCTCCGCGCCCCGTTTGGCCCCGTGGGGTTCGTGCGCCCTCACCCGGAGCAGGGCTGTGCCCTCCCACCTGAGCCCAGTGTCTTTATTTGCTTACTTAAAGCCTTGCTGCCCCGAACCCTACGAGTCTCTCGGGACGGCGCACGATAAATTCCTGCCTTCTCCGTGCAGATGCTCTCACGGCACCCAAGTGTGGACGGGGTCCTCTGAGTTCTCCTGACGTGTTCCCCGCATTCATGTCCCCGCTCCCTTTTGGCCTCCAAGGAGGCCGGAGGGGTGAATGACCATCCTCCGCATGTCTCACAACAACCCTGTGAGGTAGGCTAGGCTGGAAGCTGGTCCACGTGACCCAGAGAGCCCCCTGGGCGAGTGGGAACCGCAGTCCCCTGTCAGCCCACGGCACCAAACCTTTCTCGGTGGCCAGTCACGTAAGTGGCTGATATTGTAGGAAGCGGAAGAGACTTCGGCTGCAATAGCGTGAAAGTCCACTAAAGCCAGATTGGTTCAGGAAGGGAGGCAAGATGGGAGGCAAGATGGCAGCCGTTGCCCTCTCCTCACGCTCTGGTGGTAGACTGCGCTGGGACAAGGAGGTTTTGCTGTGTTCTGCTGGCCATTCCAAGACCCATCGCTTCTCCCGCTAGCTCTGAACTGGTTTTTGAAGCCAGACAGCCATCGGGGCACCTAGCAGGGGCAAGTCCATCCCCTGGTGACCCATGCTGCGGGGTGGGGGGGCGTCCTCTTTTTTACCTCTGCTGGACCGCTTCATTCAGAGAGGCTCCATGCAGCTAAGTAAATTTTTCCTTAGGGCATCTTTCTCCAACCTGATGTTCCCTCAGCTACATCACACTGCAATTCCCAGCAGCACTGCAAAGATGGGAGTTGCAATCCAGCACGTCTGGAGCACATCAGTCTGGAGAAAGATAGGTTCAGGGGCCCGTGCGCATCCTTCAGTCCCTGATTCTCTTTGGGGAAGCGGGTTCTGCTAAGCTGAATACGACTTCGATGCCCTTCAGTGCTTTGCTGTGTGAATTTCACTGTCGACTACAGAGATACAGACTTTGCTAAAGCCGCTGCTCTGTTTTGTAGCTCTTTTGTTCTGTTTCCAGCTCAGGTGAAAACCAAACCAGGTTTTTTGTTCCGAGCAGCATTTAAAGCCGCTTGTGCTCATGCACAAACTGGCATTACTGAAGGTGTGTGAGTGCCCGGGAGCAAGCATTCATGTGGACTAGTGCATCTGGGTCCTGGTAATCTACTCCCAAGGTGGAAAATTAGTCCACAAAATCTGTATGACTTGGGAAAGGAGTCAGAACTCACCTGAGTCTATTGCCGATTTCTCCGGCGTTCTGACATCTCGCAAAATCATCCATGTATGAGTTCTGTCCCACGGGGACAGAATGCAATATAGCAGATTCAGAATCTAAATTAATGTTGTTACCTGTCCATCCAACAGGCAAAGTAACCGCAGAGATGATGGTATTCATAGTTCAAGGCAGGGATGGATGGATCAGCCAATGCCTGATCCCTGTCAGCGTCTCGCGTATGCAGGAATGAGTTTGCTCTGCCGAATGGCTGCAAATTAAATATATTACGGCCAACCTTTGCACGGATTTTGGGCTGCCGCTTTTTCTGGCCTGTGCCTTTGGTTTGCCTCGTCCCAGGGATGTATCCGTTTTTGTATGCAGCTTTTCCCAATGTACTCAGTTTTCGAAGGTCGGAGACTCCAGAACTTAATTGGTTGAGGAACTGAGTTTGGACAGCTCAAGTGAAGGCCAGGCAAGATTTTCCCCCGTGCCAAGACGGGATCTTCTGGATCCTGGATGCAAATCCAGGAGAGTCACTTGTTGAGTTTGGGCTACTGGTATTTCTGGTCAGGTCAACTCCACGGAGTGCCCGATTCTGGCTTAATAGTTGTTGGAGTGGGTCGCCAGTGGGATGCAAAACCTACCTCGAGGATAGGACTACAAGTCCCATGTGCTGCAGCCGATGGTGAAGGATTAGGCCAGCCCACCAGGACCCAACGGCCCGATGGTCCCCCAACGGAAGATACAAACCGACCTGAGCTCCGTTCCTTATTTCCGGGGAAAGCCATGAATTCGTCCACGTCACCTCGGATGAGGGTTCTCCTTGTACTCAACGCCTTGTCCCAGGTGCCGGGGGGGGGGGGCGGTTGCACACGTGCCGTTTCAAAGTGCATCATGGGAGTTGTGGTTTGGGATCGTGGAGCGCCACATGCGGGGACATGGCCCCTTGTTTTGTGTCTCCGTTCCGATGGGCCCTTTCCAGGAAGGTAAAGTGAGCCTGTTTCGCTCCACCACAATTACGGCTTTGAAAGATGCTCCTGCCGGGGGGATCCAGGTACGGGAAAAGCAAAGCGTCAATCGCGGAGGGAGGGCCGTCTGCTTCGGACACCCAACCCACAGCGTGGTGGCCACGGGGGCAGATGGTGCTGAAAAGCGAGGGGGGAGCCCAAAGATGCCCACAGGACAACAGTTCCCACTTTGGGTCAGTGGAGCCCCACCTAACAAGCGGCTTCTTGCCCCACACCTCCCCACACCTGCCTCAAGCAGGTGTGTCTCTTAGCTCCCGTTTCTCCCGGTGTCTGAACATGGCTGGATCCTCGTGGTCCTTCCACCCCATATGCCTCCCCGGCACAACGGGAAGCTCCGCCTCCAAGCATGGCTTTTCTGGCTGCTCTCGCCCTGCACCATTGCCGGGAGCTTTCATCGTGCCCCGTGGCCCTTTAGGGCCCGGCACCGTGGCTCAGCCCTGTCCAGAGCCAGGAGTCCTCCCGCCGCCCCGGCCCTGTCTCCCAGCTCCTGAGAGTCCGGGGATTCCAGTGGGAACGCGCAACGCGGGAGCAGATGCCGGCACACAGCTCGGCAGGTCCGGATCAAGGCGTGCCGAGATGCGCAGGGAGGAGAAACGGCACGGCGGGGCGCCAGCTCAGCTCTGGGGGCACTCCGGGGGGCCACAGTCCTGCTCTGCCCCTGCCCCCTTGGCCTTAAGCTCCGCCTGTGCTTGGAAAGGGACCCCGAAAGGGACCCCACGAAAGGCCAGCCTTGGGCCCGGGGACTGTTGACGTTCCGAGGTGCTCCTGCTTCGCCAGCATCACCCAGCGAGGCCCCGGCGGCGCCGGCAGGGGGAAGGTCTGGGCAGTGGCGGCCCGCTCGGCCGCGGGCACACATGCCCCGTTAGCCTTTTCCTTCTCTGCCGGTGCCACCTGGTGGCCGCTCTTGCTTCCGGCGGCAGCAGCCCAGCCTTCCCGGGTGAGTCGCTCTGCGACTGATGGAGCTGCAGAGCAGCAGCGTAACGGAGGCAGACTGTCGCTCAGCCGGAGGGTATTGCAGTCCCGTGGGGAACCCGAGCGGGGGCGGCTGCTCGGAAAGATGCCCGGGCAGGGGCTCTTTGGCTCGATTCAGCTCCTCTGCCGAAAAAGCTCCCTGTGCAGCTTGCAGGCTGCTGGGCAGTCCTTGCCCACAGGCTGAGGGCTGCAGAGGGAGCATCATGCAAGGAAAGGCGGTGGGGAGGGGAGAGGAAAGCAAACTGCAGGAGTCTTCCAGCCGGGGTGCTGGAATGGCTGGCACTGGAGACCGTGGAGGGAAGGGGAAGACGGCCGCCGCTTGTACCGGGCAAGCCCCACGGCCTGCACAGGGGCCATCTGCCTCCCATTGTGGAGGGCCAGGCTTGGTCCCCAGCATTTCCCACAAAACGAACTCAAGGCATGGGGTCGGCTCAAGAGCTGCTGCAGAGAAGGACGGCTGCTTCTCTGAAGCCAAAGAAATGCTGCTGGGCAGAGGAGCCAGCACTGGGCAGGATGAGTGCCACGGCACACACACCCGGCCCATGCTGCCCAGCATCGGGTGCACACAGGCATTCTCTCTCTGACCCTGGAGGTGGTACATAGCCATGAGGACTAGCGGCTGTGGAGAGCCTCCTCTGCCACAATTTCTCCAGGCCACGCTGGTGGCGGTCTTGATATCTCGGGATGTGGCTGCGCTGTGCGTCGCCCTGGCTCCGTCTCCCGGGCTGCAGTGCACGCGAGGGCGAAACACGTCTCTCGCGCCGCGCCGGGCGCTGCTCTAACCCTCCGAACCGCTGCCTTCCTCCTCACAGGTCTGGTTCAGCAACCGCCGGGCCCGGTGGCGCAAGCAGGCCGGGGCCAACCAGCTGGCCGCCTTCAACCACCTGCTGCCGGGGGGCTTTCCGCCCACGGGGATGCCGGCTCTGCCCCCCTACCAGCTGCCGGACTCGACCTACCCGACCACCACCCTCTCCCAAGGTGAGTGCTCCGAGGCGGGAGGGGCTGTTGCCGGCTTCACGGCCCCCTGCCTTCCGGCTATGCCATGCGGGATGCGGGGTGTCTGGGAGCAGGGGGATGCTGGGGGTGCCCAGGAGCAGGGGATGCTGCGGGTGCCCGGGTGGTGAAAACAAGGATGAACTCAATTGAGTATTAAAATGCCGGGAAAGTAAAAAGGCCCTTCTGAAGCGCTCTGTTTCTATGTTTCCACAGTCGGGGAGCCACCACCCAGCAGGCCCTTCTCTGAGTAGCCACCGCCTGGTTTCCTTCAAAGAGGCTCCCGGAGAAGGGCCTCTGCCCCCAATCTCAGAGCACGGTGGTGCATCCGACACACGGGGCTGCCTGCATTTAGTTTCTTCTCCCACGTGAAGTGGGGCTGCAGATGCAGGAGAAGCGGCCCCCTTTGCCGTCCCCGGGAGGACAGGACCGTGCCCGCGATGACTCTCCCGCTTCTCTTCCCACAGATGGGGGCAGCACCGTCCACAGGCCGCAGCCTCTCCCGCCGTCCACCATGCACCAGGGCGGGCTGGCGGCAGCGGCGGCAGATTCCAGCTCTGCCTACGGGGCCCGGCACAGCTTCTCCAGCTACTCGGACAGTTTCATGAACCCGGCGGCTCCAGCTAATCACATGAACCCCGTCAGCAACGGGCTCTCCCCGCAGGTAGGTTGAGCGCCGCGATCTCCCGTCTCCTCCGATGTGGCCGTGCCCCCAAGGAACGTGGGAGGGCCGTGGCCCATTTTGCAGTGGAACGACGTTCCCGGGATCCTTGGCCGGTCACCAGGGTCCAGATGGAACTGGCTGAACCCTCCAAAATTCAGCTTGTTAAAGGATTGGAGCGCCAAGCTAAAAATCCCAGAGAAATCTGCCTTCCCGAACACAGGAACATCCCCCGCTTTCGCCGAGTTCCCCAACGAACGCCACACTCTGCATAACCTATCCAAAACCAGCAGGGCTTTCTCGGTGGTGGCCCCGTTGCATCCGGCACTGTCGCCTTTGGTTAGGCACGGAAAGATGCCGTTTTGCTTGTCCGCGGCGGCGTCTTCCAGGTTTGTCACCGATTTCTAAACGCAACGGTCGGGCCTCTTCCGGCATCGCTGCCACGTTGTCCCCCTGTGCTTGGGAAGACCGGAAAGAACGAGCCTGGGGGCGGGTTGGAGCGCCTGCCGGCACACGACTCGTTCCGTCCCTCTTGCGCTTTCCCGGCGGCGTGAACGGCGATGGCGTGTGATTCCGGGGTGCCTCCCTCGCCGCCCTCATTCCTGGGTCGCAGGCGCTGACGGGACAGGCCTGTGGAGAGAAAGGCCACGGCTGGGACGTGGCAAGGCGGGATTTGCATCCTCGGCCGGGCGCTTGGTTGCCGATCGATACATACACCCGCGACACCCGCGTCCTTTGGTGCCGTGGGGCCTTTCGCCCCTGGGGGCACCTCTCCCAGCGCGTGGCCGATGAGCGATCCGCGTGGCGTGGCGTGGCGTGGCGTGGCGCGTGCCGGCCGCCGGCCACCCGGTGGTGCTTCAGAGGCCTGTTGGTTGGCGAAGGCCGTTGGCTGAGTTAAGGTGTCCTTCCGCTCACTCAAATTCTTTGATCCGTTTTCTGGAGTTCGTGCAGGTACATGTAAACCAAATTCCATGTATGGGTGTATCTTGGCCGTCCAAAGCGCGGGCAAAGGATGGCTAGGAGCGCCTGCTCGAGCTTTGAAGGAAGAGGTCAGGGGTGTCCAGATGGGGTGACTTCCCCGTCAGTTGCTGAAGCACCAGGTTGGCCGGGTGTCCTATGTGGGGAAGGACTGTCCTCTGTTCTGGAAAGCTGGTGGAAGATGGTCCGCTGTTTCATGTTTGCTTGTTTGGTCCCGGCCCAGTTTGGAGATAAGGAAAGCTCGGAAGGCCGAGGCCTTGGAGTTGGGCACCCCGGACAGCAGCCTGAGCCGGGCACCAGCTGGCCCAGTCCCAGGGCTTCAGAAGCTGCCTTGTGCCAAGTCTGAAGCCCAGGCTTGCCAGCACGAACAGGCAGCAGTCGCTGTCCTGGTGTGTGGGGAGGGCTTTCCCAGCGCTGAGATGAACCGGAGACCTCCTGCATGCAGAGTGGCAGCTCTTCTGCTTCCCCTGGAGACAACCCAAGCTTCTAGACCTCATGGTTCTGAATAGAGGAGGAACGTGGCCCGTCTGGCCCAGTGTGGTTGGCACTGGCTGGCAGCAACCCTTTGGTCGAATCTGTCCCACCGTGTTTTGCGGGCCGGTCGGTGTCTCTCATTCTGCCATCGCCTCATTGACCGGGTCATTTTTAATCGGAGTTCTCAACCTAAAGTGGGACGAATTCGTGAGCCGAAATGTTGTCCCGCTTGCAGATATTCACTGTGCACACATTGGCTGATGCAGGTTGGCACCGGATGCAAAAGCGATTCGTGAATGTGGATCCGTGTGCATCTCCCCCACCCCACACCCCATAAAACTGATCCACAAGCCTGCAAAATGTGCATGTTTCGGACAAGGCCGGATCGCTGCAGAATCCTCGGGTGAGAGAAAATGAGCTCTGAGAATCCCGCCTGGCCCCTCACAGAGCTTCTCCTGCAGTCCGTGTGAGCCGGATGGAAATCGGCAGGTCCAATCCTGGCATCTCCTAGGAAGAACCCCTGCCTTGGGCGCCCAGAGACCGGGACAAGCTGGACCAGGGGGTCTGACTCCATCAAAGGCCTTTTCCTATGTTCCTTTTTAGATTAGCCCTTTCTTCCAAACCATGAGGGCTAGAAACTTAGCCAGGGGCTGCGACTCACTGGTAGGCAGAAGCTCCCAGGGTCAGTCCCCAGCATCTCCAGGTAGAGCTGGGGGGAATCCAGACCGGAAACCTGGCGAACCGTGGCTGCCAGCCCGTGTCAGCGGCACAGAGAGAGGCCACAGGTCCGCCTTGGCACGCTGCCGTGCCGGAAGTCTCGCCGCTCCCTGCCGGCACGGCGGGCTGGCTGGCTGGCTGGCCGGGCTGTGCTTGCAGAGGTCGGGCGATGCTTGAAAAGGACTTGTTCCTACACGGCGATAAGCCGAAGCAATGAATTCTGATCCTTGCCAGCCCGGCCCCTGCAAATTTGCGCGCGGGCAGAGTCTCCCTTTCAGGGGGGAAAAAGGGAACGTGGTAATACTTCTCCCTGTGCAACCGTAATGCCAGGCCGTTCCCAATCTGCTTTGAGGGATGGAAAGATTAAGAATAATAAAAAAAATTGCAATAAAATATGTGTGAACGCGGGGGTAATTGTGGACAAATGCGGCATTCAAATTCATTTTTCCAGCTCTTTTACACACCATTTCAATCTTATTTTCTGCTTATTAATGAGCTCTTGTTGGCTAGGGTGGGCAGAGCTGCCCAGTTTTTCTTGAGTAATTGCACATAATTTCCTTTCCACTAGTGATTTGCATCTGATCGGGGTTTTTTTTTCTAATTCTTTGCTATTTAACCACCCCCTCCTCCTCCTCTCCCGCCTCCCCAAATCTCTCCCCTTCCCTCCCACTCCCCTGGTCTGGCAAGGCTTCATTTTAAATGCTTATTATGCGCACGGACAAAAGGCAGCGAAAGAGGCATAGGCCGTCTGTGCCAGGAGGTGAGCAGCCGCCGGTGCTCCCGACGCGAGTGCCACGCACGGGGCGAAGGGACCCACGGGCGACCCCGGCGGGAAACGCGTCCGGCGAAGGCAGAGGAGCCGGCCCGCCCTGCCAACCGGGGCGGGGGCAATTCCGGCCCCCGGGGCTGCCTTTCCCCCCGGTCCGCCCTTCTGCACAGATGCGCGCCTCCGAGATCGCCACATGGGATGAAACCCTCACGCCATCCTTTCCTCCTGTCCTTCCTGGCCTGGCGCAGAATTCTCCCCAGCCACCCCGGCGTTCCAAAAATACGGAAGAGCCGCTCGGGAGCGTCTGCATTGGGGCCCCGCCCCCTCGGCCCCCCGCCCCGCCCACCACCGGCCCGCGGCCCGCGAGCGCGTCTCTGAGCGGGGTGAGTAGCCCTGAAGCTGCTTCAGCATCCCTGTCTCAGGGGCCCCCTCGCCTGCCTGGCACTGCCCGCGAGCCCCCGGGAGCAGGCCTTCCCGTACCTGCCATGGCTTCGCACCTGTTCGCCCCCAATTCTCAGCAATATCGGGGCGATGGGGGGCCGGACGCGGCTGCGGGGGAAGCGGTGGCGGTGGCAGGCTGGGATCCATGAGCCCCAAAGCGCACGCCCGGCCTGCCTGGGGTCCTGCCTTTGCCCATCAGGCGGCCACCCCCCTTCCGGGGGTTTGGCAAGTGCCCCGCTTCCGGGCTCGCTTGTGCCGACCGCATCCAGAAAGGTGGACAGCCTCTCCGAAGATTCCTTGGCCAGAGCGAGGAGCGCCAGTAGGGTGGGCATTTATTTTTTATTTATTTATTTATTTAAATATTTATATGCCGCCCCTTGCAACAGCCTCGGGGCGGCTCACAATTTCCGCATTTGGGGGCCTGGCTCCATTGCCTTCAGCCCCTCCCAGCATGGTAAGGGGCCCAGCGAGGGTCTCGGGAGCTGAATTCCGCCCTCGGGTGGAGAGCAATTGGTGGGGCGTGTGCAGAGGGCCAGCAGGGCCGTGGCGATGGACCCTCTCCCTCCTTGCACCCCATTTTTCCCAGGCCTTCCGGCTCCCGGCATGCTGAGTTAGCTCACGGTGGGCACGAGGAGGAAGAGGAAGGGGCCAGGAGCAGATGGGATCGTGCTGGTGAGCAGGTCAACTTGGGGGCATCCAGCCAAAGACCCTGCAAAGCCAGGAGCTGGCGGAGAGCTCAGCTCCCCTTCTGTGCCCCAAACAGCAGCTGTCTCTCCTGCACCATCAGGAAGCCCCCAGAGCCGCAGAATCTACCCCACTGCAGGCGCCACGAAACGTGGTCCGGATACCCGGAAGCCGGGCCAGCATCCAAGGCAGGCTTTGCCTAATCGGCCCCCCGGGTCAGGGAACCATCCCTTGGTGGGGCTGGATTGGGGCACCAGGGACAACGGTCAGCTGTGTACAGAGGGAAATGACAGATACGAAACTCTCTCACTGCTCTACAGGCAGCTGAAGAAGCAGCACCTTTGCACTCCAAAACCCATCAGCCTTGGCGCTGCCTTCGAATGCATGTTTATGGCTCAGAGAGATTTTGGAGAGGCAAAGCCTGCCCCCTCCCCATCTTGCTCTTTCTCACGAAACAGAAATTCACAGGTAATTCTGTGTAAAAGAAGAAAAGGACTCGATTTCCCATTTCCACAAGGCAGAGCGAAAGCTTCACCCCCCCCCCGCACCCCACCGCTCCCCGCCAAAAGCTTTGCTTCGATCCCCCTGGCGTGCCCAGCAGCTCAGTATCACGTATAGCTCTCACTCTGTAAACTTTTAACCTACACAATCCCACAAAGCTGCTATTTCTTTCCCGTAAGCTTCCCCGCTTTTTCCCAGTTCTTTGCACCACGTTCCCTCCTGCCCCATCTGCTCCTGTCAGTTAGGGGGACGCGCTGCCGGCAGTGGGAAACAGGGAAGAGCAAACCCGCCCTCCTTTTTTTCTTGTGTGAAAAGAGAAAGGCGTTTATTCTGCTAGGTCGGCTCCCAGATTTCAGCAAAGAGGGATGGAGAACAGGGTTTTGCAGGGGTCTCTAACTGGTCCCCCCCCCAAATCTGCCCATTTGCCATTCAAACCGCACATGTGGGTAAGGGGGTCCTGCTTTGGACCAGTTTGGACTCTGGGCTGGAGGGCTACAGCCAAGCGTTCTCCACGCTGCGGAGTGGGGCCCGGGACTTCGACCCGGAGGCTGACCCGACGGCAGCACCGCTCCCGCTGCGGCGTCTGATCCCCCCCCCCGTGCAGGTGGTGCTCTTTGTCTTGCGGACCCCTTCTAGTGGCACGTCTCCCCCCTCTTGGCTGCTCGTGGAGACGGGGCACCGAGCTCGGAGAAATGTGTTTTCAGCGTGGACTGGGCCGGAGGGGATGTGGCGAGGAAGACGAAGGGGAGCAAGTGCTGCTCAGGGCCATGGTGGGGGGAAGATCAGCTTCAGCGAAGGGCCCAGGGCCATGGAGGGGTCTCCCCAGACACGACCCGCCCCTTTGCAACGCTTCCTAGCCGACCCCCGTCTCCGAACCGTGCGGCAGTGAGTTCCGTCGGTTAATTCTGAAGGCCGCTTTGCAGAGCCTGGAACCGCCCATCCTCTCACTGGATGATCCCAAATTCTGGTTCTGAGAGAGAGGCTCCCTCCCTCCCCCACCCCTTCCCTCCACACATCCAGGGCGAACCCTGTCAGGCAGGGAGAGGCAGATGCGGGCAGGCAGCTGCAGACCGCACGGCCTTCCTGCTCTCCCTCACCTCCAGGTGCGGCCCTCCCAGGGCTGCTGCCAGGGCAAGTTCCAGCTACCTGTCCACCGAGCGAGCGTTCGCACCTGGGGCTGGAGGCGCACACGAGCCACATGCTTTGCTTCCGGCAGCAGCATCTCGCGGCCGGCCCTGCCTGCGTCCTTTAAGCGCTGCCCTTGCTCCCTGCTTTCCCTTTCCCCTTTCCCGAGGAGGTCTTGACAGCATCCTTGCTCCATCTGTGCTGCGCGGAGCCTTGCGTTTTCTGAAACGAAAGGCACGTGGCCGGGGCAGCCCCAGCGAAAATATGCCCTCTTTCGCGGCAGACAGTGAGAAGCCGGGCGTGCGGGCGAGGAGCCCCTTCCCCGCGGGTGCTCTGCCCTCCTCTCGCTGCTGCAGAGCGGTGGAGAGGGGAGCTCCCCGGCCGAGGGACGCGGGCTGTGGATAATCGCGGTGCAAAATGTTTGTCCTCCTTGATGTGATTAATAAGGGAGCCCGAGAGACGGTCCGGGCAGGCCAGATAGAGGGAGAGAAAATGGGAGATTAGCAATTAATGCCGGAGCGGTGAGGACCACGGCGGGGGGCGCCGGGCGACCTCTGGAATTCCGAGGCGGCAGCTGGGGGGCTGCGGCGGCGGCGGGGAAGGACGGGCGGACGGACGGAACCGCGGGGGCCCTGCGGCTTGGCGGGGGGCAGGAAAGGCACGGCTGGAGCAAGCTGCCCGGGGCGGAGGGGGCCCGTCTCTCGCACGGGCCCGGGCACCGCTACGCCCACGGGGACGCCTCTCTTGCGGCCCGCCGGGCAGACGGCCCCTTGCAGTGTGTGCTCAGCCCTGGGGGACTGGGGGGCTTCCTTGGCCACTCCTGGGTCTCTCTCGGGGTGAAGGCCAGTCTGCAAGGGGGGCGGGGAGCCAAGCATCCCCCAACCCTCGCCCCTGCAAGGCGCCCATGGGTGGAAGGGCTCCCCGTGGGAGGCTTGGGCTGAGCTCAGCAGGGAGGGAGGGGGTTTCTGGGGGAATTAAGGTTTGGGAGGGAAGAATTAACCCCCGCTTCCTGGACACTGCCACACATACCAATGAAGCGTTTTTATTTATCTTATTAATTATATTTGGATCCCACCTTTTCTTCTGCAAGGTATCTTGCATGACCCCTGCTCTCCTCCTCCTCCTCTAGTCTCACAACAACCCTGTGAGGTAGGGCAGCCACAGAGTTACCCAGGGATCTTCATGGTCAGGTGGGGTCAGCTCCAGCTCTTCCAAGTCCCAGTCCAAACTGTTAGTTAGTTTGTCATACAGGTGTTATGGATGTTTAAAAAAACCAGTGCCAGTGGAAACACTGGGCCGCACATCTTTTCAGTGCCTAGCCACACCTCGGATTCCCATGAGGCTTTGCAGCTGAGGCATCTGGCCAGGGAAGGGGCTTGGTGGGAACCGCTTTGACGGATCGACGGAAAGGCTTCTGAATTCAGGGGGAGCGCAATGAAACTACAAGATGGCCACCAGCTTGGAAGGCCTTCAAAGGGGCCAACGCAGCAAACACTGTCCAGGGTTACTAGTCCTCATTGTTCCATGCTCCCTGGAGCTGTTGGATCGTTTTGTTTTTGCTTGCCGATGCAAAAAGGGCAAGAGAGACAATAGTGAGGCAATATTTGGAGATGCCGAACTTCGCTTATTCGCCCATCCCTGCAGCTCCCCTGGGTCAGAGACCATGTGCCAGCCGTGGGCTTCCCCGGGGCACCCGGTTGGCCAGGGAGGGCACAGCAGGCTGGGCTAGACGGACCTTCGGCCGGATCCAGATGGTCTGGATGGGCTTCCAGTCGGGCTCCCTCCAGGTGTTTGGAGCGAGAGCTCAACCTTCCTGCACGTCGGCCCAGCTGGCTGGGCCTGATGGGAACCGAATTCCCCTCACCCCTGGGCTTCCCAGGGAGAAGATTAAGTTAACTGGGAAGGCCATCTTGTGTTTCGGAACTGCTGTGAGCTGCCGTTGGGTGTGATAATAACCACAACCACAACGAGAACCACATCTCGGCCCCACGAATTGCCTGGAGATGGCGAACACCCCAAGGGCTCTGGAGCGGAGAATCGGAGCCCCGTTCAGCTCCCCGGCCTTCTCCTCCTCCGCTCCCAGTCCCTTTTCCTCTCATGCCACGTCTTTCGGACAAGAGGCCCGCAGGCCGGGTCCGTCTCGTCGCTCGCCTGGGAAGGGGAAAGCTGCCAGAAACAATTTGCTTTTAAAGAGAGGGCCGCCTCTACCGCCCAGCCAGAGGAGAAGCAAGGCTGCTCTGCAGAGCGAGGGGAAGGAGAGGAGAGGAGAGAGAGGAGGAGAGGAGAGGAGAGGAGAGGGGGTGCTGCCCGAGCCGCCCGTGTGAAGGGATGCTCCGGCGCAGGCGGGGAGATCACCATCCCGGCGGGGTCCCCGGTCGGCCAATGAGTACAGTGATCAAAGGTGCGGACAGCCGGAGGTGAGCCGATAAGCCCCGGTCTTTAAGCTTATCGGGCGTGGAGATGAGGCAGATCTTATGGCAGGCGATACAGGCCTGGAAAGGGATCACAAACCACACGGGGGAGCCAAGAGGGGGAGCAGCGGGGGGGCGGGCCAGAAGAGGAGGGGGCCCACGATCTAATCTTGGGTAAGCAGCAAAGGGGGGGGGCGGCCCTCTCCTGGGAGCTGGACAAAGGGAAATAAACAGGGATTTCTGCCCGGCCCTCTCCGATTTCAAGGGGACTGCTTCTGGCGTGCGTTATCCCTAGACCGATTAGCGGCTGAGGGAGCCCGAGGGGTCCGGCCTGCGGGCACAAAGAGGCAGCCGCTCGGCCCAGGATGGTGCAGGTTTGGGCTCCCGGGCGAGGTGCGTCCTGCCACTGCGTTCCCCCCCCCCCGCCTTTTAAATTCTGGGGCTCGGCGAGGTGTGCAAGGGATTGCAGGGGGGCTAAATTCTTTGGAATTAGCTTCGATTTCTTCAACACCTTTCTTCAGACACACACACACACACACACGGGGGGGGGGGGGCATCTTGCTGTAGAATTAAAGCACTGGTCCCAAGCAAATGAAACAGAGGGATGAGAATGCAAGAGGGCTCCAACGTTCGCGTCCAAGCTCCGTCCAGGGCAAGCTTTCCCTCCAGTGACCGAAGCATGAAAACATGGCCTTTTTCTTAACGGGCAGCTTTAAAGACGTGCGTTTAAAACGACTGCGCACGTTAAAGGCTTGCCTCGTAAAATGTGCATTTTTGGGAAATGCGCCCGGTTCACTTTTTGAATGCGAATGCAAGTCTGGGCATTGGCAGAGGTCCTGGAGAAAGTGGCCTCCTTGCGGGTAGGAAACGGGCCATCCGTGGGTGATGGCAGAAGGAGAGACGCTTCCCACAGACGCTTAACGACGGCCATAAACAGTTGGCACGCAGGAGCCCGGCGCACGCTGCCGGAGGCCTGGGAGCAGAGGGGAGCCCGACCGTGCCGCCAAGAGCGACGGCGTGGCTGCCGCGGAGTCTTGCCCGCAGTTTTCTGAGGGCGCTTCGCTCCGCTGCCGCCCGGGGCGCTCGGAAGGGACAGAACCCGGCCCCGGCTCATGTGCCGACGGAGCACCGGCTTCCTGCCGCTTCCCCCAGCCCAGCCTGAGAACGGGGCTTCGTGCGAACTCCTGCTTTGGGGGACAGCCCCCGGCACAAGCTTTGGCCCATGAACAGCGTGTGGTGTAGTGGTTAGAGCCCAGGGTGGGGAGTCCCTGCTTCAGGTCCCCTCTCAGCCGTGAAGGCCGCTGGAGGATGCTGGGGGCAGCCTACCTGGCAGGGTTGTCGTGAGGATGACCCCACAACCTGGAGCCCCTGACAAGATGCGGGGGAAGGCCAGAGACCAGGAGCTGCGTCGTCAGAGGCCGTGCCACTTCCTCCCCTGGCGGGACGGTCCAGGAGGGCCGTGGTCTGATTCCCCGGCCCGCCACTGCCTCGCTTCCGGAGAGCCGCTCGTTGGCCGCTCTGGCGAGCAGGTCGCTAGCCCAGGCGGCCCCTTTGCGGTCCAGTGGAGCCTGCGGACGAGGCCGGCCCGCTCGCTGGACGCTTTTTGGGGTGCCAGGCTGCGACGCGGCGCCGAGCGGCCTCGTCGCATCCTCTCCCGCCCGCCCTCCCGCCCGCCCTCCCTCCCGCTCGCTCGCTCGCTCGCTCTCTGCCTGCCTTGTCTCTCCATTTGATGTGGGGAGCCGTCTGCCACTCGGTGTGTTCTGCACCAAGAAGGGATCAGAAGTTTCCGCGCGCGTTCGGCGCCTCTCCTTTGATCCATGTCCTGAGGCCGGCTTGACGGCAGGAAAGCAGGGAAAAACCACGGAGACAAAACGAGTCAGTCAAAGTGATTCCTGACAACTGTCGCCTTGCGATAAGGAGGCACTGCAAGTCCCGGGCTTCCCCCACCCCCCAGCCCCCCCCTCTTTTTAATACCTCTCCTCCATCTTCATAAGAAGCAGAGCTGCGCTAAACCGAGAAGAGCCACCGAGTCCCTTTTTGTTTTCCCTTTCCCTCTCTTTGGCGCGCGTGCCGCAAGTATCTGCTCTCACCTGCCTGGCGCGTCTCTTCTGCTCCCCTTTTTTCAAAATATCCCCTGCCGCCCCCTCCCACCGCATTCCTCCCCTCCCGCTAATGCGCTGTGTCGGAGCCTGCCATTTAACTCAGTGCCGCTTTAATTATGTTCAGGGGGAGAAAGGAAAGTCTTGCTGAATGCGCAGGTGGCCCGGATGGTCGTGCGGTTATCGCCTTGCGCCTCCATCCGCGGGAGAACGCCTCCACTCAGAGGCAGGTTCGTGGGGAGGGAAGAGAAGAAAGGGGAAGCAGTCCCTGGTTATTATCTCGCAGTGACCAGTCCTGCTGCAGCCCACTTGGGGGGTCTCTCATTATTGTTAAACTGTCATAATTTGGACGGGGAATGAGCCTGGCCATTGTAGCAAGCCCCGGGTTCTCGGTGCACACCTTTCTCCAAGCACGGATTGAGAGCCGCTGGACCCGTCTTCCTCCCCTTTGGGGTGCAACAGCCTTCCATGCCATCTCAGAATTGTGCCACGTCGTTCGGTTTTGAAAAAGATCTGAGGATGGATTTTTTTTTTTGAAAATTATAGTCTTGCATCCACTTTTGCATTAGCGACAGTTCAGTGGTGGAGAGGCGTAAAAAGCCCTCGCTCTGAACTGGCTGCCCTCCCTCTGAACTGTCTTTGTGGGATAAATGCTGGTGGATTTTGCTGGGCTGGCAGTTTTCAGTAAGACAAATTTCCCAGACTAACAGGTCGACGGAAGCACAGCTTTTCTCTGGACTGTGTGCTTCTCGGAATTGTGCAATGCGGGTGAAAGTTTTCCTGGTGCTTTGACCCGCCGCCGTTTTCCTGGGTTGGGCAGCCGCTGTCATTTCCCCAAGTGCCCTGGATGTGCCAAGGACATCCGGGGACTTCAGAAGGAGAGCAGACGCTCCTCACAGCTCTGTGTTCTGCTGCCAGGCAAGACCGCCAGGGTCCGTCCAGGAAGTGTGAAGGGGCATTTTTCTTGTCCCGGTGGTGGAAGGTTGCAAGGACAAGGCCCGTTCTGAGCGGCTCCTCCTTTCTTCCTCATGGAGATTTGGGGAGCAAGGAGGGCGCCGCATCGCCCGCTCCTTCCCACCACCCCATTTTTGGCACAGTGGGGGAAGCTGGTGAAGAAGCGAGGGGGAAGAGGGGGAGCCACCCTTGGGTCCTCGGGAGATGCCCCATCGTGCCGACCCTCGGCACCCGCCCTGGTACAACCCTGGGCCTGATGTGGTGTGAGCCACCTTCCTCGTTCCATGAGGACTAGCGTCTTGCTTCGTGTTCAGGGAAAGCACTGCGGCACAGTAGCAGAGCCCTGCTTTGCAATACAGACCCCCCGTGCAATTCCAGGATTTCAGGGAATTCTGGGAAAGCTCCAGCCGGAGACCCAGGCGTGCTGTTGCGGTCAAAACTACCGGGCAGGCTGTGGGCAGGGTCCTCGGATCATCCGCTGAGGCTGCTCTGCACATGCCCCAGCAACCTCTTCCTGCCCCTGCCTGGGAGGGGGTGGCCCTTTGGATGCCCCCGCCAGGAGCTGAGATGCTCCCCCTGAGCGGCTCACCGGCCCCACGACAAGAGCCGCCTCTTCTTGGGCACTTTGGGAATCTCTCCCATTTTCCAGACGATCCCTCCGTCTCCGGAGTCTCCGGGATGGCTATTCTTGTGTCAATAGGACCAGTGAATGGGACCGGAGTCCCCGTTAAAACGGGCCCATGGGGGTGAATGGGACCGGAGTCCGCCAGCCCCACGCAGCCCACACGTCCTCCCAGGCGTGGGGCTCTCCGCCTCCGCTTTGCTGCCCCAGCGGCCCTGGCTCCGTGGGGAGAGGGGGGGCGCAGGCGAGCCCAGCCGGCCAGAGGCATTGTTGTCCTGCAACGGGAGAGGTGAGGCCTGCGCTACCGGGGGGGGGGGGGGCGAGGGGTGCTAGCGCCTCGCCACCCCCTCCCCTTCCGCAACCGCACTGCACTTCGCTGATAAACAGGAAATATCGGGGAACAGGATTTCCGCATTATCTAAGCACGGCAGAAAATCAACATTTCAGTCTAAATCCAAAGAGACGAGGCTCTAAGCTTCTCCCGCCCGATGCGGCCGGCCCCAGCCAGGAGACGGCTCAGGGGGACAAATAGCATTTCTGCATCTCGGAGAGGGAAAAGGAGACCTACGTGATATAATGCAGCAAGCGGGGAGCCGGATTGCGGGGTGGGGGGGTGGGGGGGAGGAAAATCCATTTCTTCTCGAACGTGGCAGGTGGGGAAGGACGGGGTGCCGCGCCGACGTCATTTTCTTTGGGGGGACATCCAGCCCTTTGGTTTGGGGAACTGCATGGTGGGGGGGGGTGAAGTGGGAGGTGGAAGGCACCCCGTTTTGCGGGAACTTTTTCCAGGGGCTTTGCAGGGAGGGGGCTTTGGCGCATGGGAGTCGCAGCCGCCGCTCAGGAGAAGCTAGAAACCTTCGGCGGCTGATTTCAAGGCACAGCCAAGCACGGTAACGTAAGGTGGTGCTCAGGGGCCCCGGGGAGGCTGGCGCACCCCAAAGCACGAAGACCTGTAGTATTTATTTGATGCACACCCTCCCTTTCGACCCCAAATGTGACTTGAGCAGACAACCAATTAAACTAGATTAAAATGAGGCAGCTATGAAGGTGCGGACAGACACACCGAACATTGGAAATGTGGGTTTGCCTTTGGCTTCATACCCCAGGCCTGGGGCCTGGAGGTCTTCCCGGCCATTTTGTCTCGTAATATCGCTGTTTCTTACTGACAGGCAGCTGCGTGGGGCTCGGCATTTGCCAGAGTGA
This sequence comes from Varanus salvator macromaculatus, assembly GCA_023646645.1. Lineage (NCBI taxonomy): Eukaryota > Metazoa > Chordata > Lepidosauria > Squamata > Varanidae > Varanus > Varanus salvator. Next base: position 12,674,159 of record JAIXND010000800.1, on the reverse strand, counting down.
GGAGAGAGCGGGGATGAGCAGGGTCTTCCCGGGGGTGGCCCCCGTTTTGTGACCATGGGCACCAAGGGATGCGATGAATGCCAGCGCACAGGCAGCTTTAGGCAAGGCGGTGGTGGTGGTCGTTGTGGCATGCACACCAAAGGCACCTTAGCAGTTCTTTAGGGGCAGGGGGAGTTCTCTGCCCATGCTCCTCCATGGACCAGGCCCCTTGAAGAACGGAGCAGAAGGACCCCTCCTCCAGGAGGCTGTGGGGAGCCCCGTGGCGGGACCAGCAGGTGTGTCTCTGCTCAGGTGCGGCAGCTGCAAGGTGAGCCACCTTGACCGCGGTGTAAGCTTGCTTGAAGGTTCAAGCAGAGCTGCAGCAGCTCCGACCCTCAAGCCCAGTGTCCTGTCCACAGGACCCCACAAGAGTGCCCTGGCCCCCTGCCACCCATGTGCCCCAGCAGCAGGCTTCCCCAGGCAGGCTGCCCCGATCCAGGAGCTAGCATGTGATCATGAGGACTAGTCGCCGCTGCTCTCCTCCTCCATGGATTCATTCCACCCCCCTCTGAAGCCCTCCAAATGCGGGGCCATCGCTTCCTCTTGTGAAGCTGAATTTCTCGGCTTCACGGTGCCCCACGCAAAGAGGGGCTTCCCTTGACCTGCCCCGGACCTTAAACTCAGGTGCATCCAGCCCTCGCAGGCCTGGCTCTGGTTGCTTGTCCTTTCAAGTTCCTCCCGGAGTCTTCTGGGCCAAAGAACCCAAGGACAGCCAGCTGCCCTGCTGGCCGGCCTTTGGAGACCCTCCGGAGCCGTGCCGCCTCCCCACCCCATGCTCCCACCGGCCTTTCCCCTCCTCGCCCTTGCACTCACCTTTCCCCCGCCCGTTGGCCTTTGCCACGTATCTCCCCCAGCAGCCCCAGGCCCGGCCGCCCGAGACCCTCGCCAAAGGGCATCGGAGAGGCAGCCTGGCCGAGGAGCCGGTGCCGGGGGCGAGGGGTGGAAGGTCCTCGGGCTGAGCGAGTGTTTCCGTTTAGTTCCAGATGCCGGCCTGACAGGTGTGTGCCCCTTGATTAATTCCCGGTGCCCCGCGATGCTCCTCCCAGTGCCGCCCGGGCTGAGCCGCAGGAAGGCGTCGCGTGTGCCCCTTCGGCACGGGGCTCGGGACGCGGCCTTGGCCGGCTGCAGAGCTCTCGAGGTGGCCCAGGCGAGCCGTTGCCCCGGACCTGCCTCTGTGTCACCCAGGAGGCCTCCTGCCGTTCGCCACGCCAGAGCTGGGCCATATGTAGTCTCCGTGTGCGCTTTTTGATGCTGTCATTCGCAGTAACAGGGCTTCCTTTGCGTGTGCGATGCGCCGCCTTCCTGGATGCCCGTGTTGCTCCGTTGCCCCGCTTCGTGTGGCCTGGGCTTGCACACACGGTGGAGTTTCGTGCTGCTGGCTCCACTCCTCCTGGCTCTGCACCTTCGCCCGGGCAGCTCTCCGTGGAAGACACGGTTCCATAAAGTTTCTTTAAGAAAGTTCCTTAAAGCAGGACAAATCCCTTCACTCCACCGCTGCAACCTGGCGCAAGGTGCCTGCGTGGGAGGGGAAGGCCGCTTCGGATAGGCGGCCGACCTCTGTCAGTTCGAGGGACAAATCAAATTTCAATCAAAGCTCTGAGGGGCCCGTCTGCGTTGGAGGCCAGGCTAAAACCAAGGGGGTCGAATGCCGGCGTATTCATCTGTTCTTGTTCTTGTCGTGGCTCCGTCCCACCTTCTTCCTGCCAGAAAGCCGCAGTGGCTTGCGTAACCCCCTTGCTCACCCTTGTATTCTCACAACACCCCTGTGAGGTAGGATAGGCTGTGAGTCAGGTACTTACCCCAAGCCACCCAGTGCGAGTTTCATGGCAGAGTGGGGACCCCGGCCTGGATCTCCTGAGACCCGGTCCCACATGCCGGCAGCTGCACCACGCCGGAAATGAACCCAGGGGGCTGCCGGCGATGCCAAGGGAATGCTTCTGGCTTCAGGGGCTGCTGGCCACTCCCAGCCCCTGAGCTGGTCGCTTGCTTGCTGCAGAGCAGGGCCGGCTGGCTACCTCACCCACCAGCCTCTGTCCTGTGCATGCCGGAGGCCGGTCCACCCAGCGGTCGTGGGGGCCAGGCCGCCCCACCATTCAGCCTGAGCTTTTGGGGCGCTGTCCGCGGTGCTGAAGTCTGGCTCTCAAGTTGGGCCGGCAACTGCTCCTTGGACAAGCGGGCTGCAGCCCGGTTGGCTGCGACCCCCCTCCCCCAGTGGCCCAGGGCCTGGGTGCCGGCGTGCCGCTGGCCACGCCATCGGACGCTGTCCCTGGAAGCAGACATGGCTGCAGTGCTCCGGATCACACGCACTTCTCCATGGCTTGGCCCCCGGGCAACCCCCCAGGCCCCTTTGCGAGCATCTTACGGGGACCCAGTCTATGCCAGCTCATAGCTGGGCTGGTGGAAAGTGGTGGGGATGGAATGGAGCGCCCTGAAAATGGGCACAGCAGACTGGCTGGCTAAAGGCCCAAGCAGGAGCTTTTCACGCTGCAGCAGTCTTGCGGCCCTTAACACGTTTCCTGTTCACCATTTCATTTCTTCCTCCCGGCTGATTTTTAGGGTTAACCCCTGAACCCTGAACCCCAGATCTCCCATGCCCCAGCCCAGTATTCTCACCCATACGCCCCACTAGCTCAGCGGTTGTTAATTTCGATGTGTGGGCACGGTCCCCATAGCAACCCGCGCCAAAAAAAAGCCCAAAAATTCAGGTAGTTGTGCTGATCCTGTCCACAAACCGCTTCTGCCCACACTCAAAACGGATCTTAACCGCCCTTTCGGACTGATGCACACCAAATAGTTTGCATCATGCAGTTGCTGGGAAATTAATTTCCCCCCAGCTTTCGCGAGGATTGCAGCTAAGGAGCAGGGAAGTCTGGGGGGGCGGTGGGGGCTCGGCAGATGATGATCGCTGCTGATAGGAGCATCCTGCAGCGCCATCCCTGGGAGTCCCGCAACCTCTACACCACTGCCTGGGGATTCAGCTTCTCAGCCTTTCTGCAGCTTTTCGGCAGGCAGAATCAGACCCTGTTGCGGGTGAGAGAGCCACTTCTAGTCTGCTTGGCAACAGAACGCCCTGCGTCTCTCTTTCAGGGAGGGGGGATATAAACACCAATCTCACTGCATTGTAAATTCAAATATTGCCAGTTTTCCTGATAGAATCTTCCGTCGCTTTGCGGCTTCAGCAGTTGAGTTAGCTGAGAAGGACGAATCGGCACACACAAAATGAGCACCCATCCTTATCTGTCAAAATCTCTCCCGAGGAAACGGAGTTTGTTAGGTTTAAAAGGGGGGGGGGCTTGTTTGTGTATTTCTTTCTCTCTCCCCCCCCTACACTCTCCACACATTTTCTATCTCTCTTTCTTTCCCCTAAGTGCCTGTTCTAAATGTAAGGCAGCCATGGGCAAATTTTTGCTAATTTTTTTGTACGTGTATGCTTTTTATCATCCCGGTGATGTGCCGCCAGCATTATCCACCGATAAGTGGATTAGTTCTTGAGCTAAACAAAAAAGGTGTTTGACAACTAAGAAGCTCCAAAGAACATATTTTTGTTTTCTGAAGAATGGAGCTATGTTTTGCGTGTGTATCTCCCCCCCTCCCTTCCTTCTTCTCCGGCGTGTCACAGAGAGAAACCGTTTGTTTGCTAACACCAGAAGCCAAAAGAGAGAATCTAGCAGCTTTGCTGCACTTTCTGGGCAGCCTCTGGGTAGTTTTTAAAAAAATGAAGCTGCTATGGTTTTGGCAGTTCGTTATAATGGTCGCTACAGTGCAGACGCATTTGCAAGGTTCGGCTCTTCTCCGGTTCCTGTTTTTCCGGTCTTCGGTTCGGCCCTTTTCTGGCATGTGCTTGCAAATTTGGCCCCAAAATGCCCGCAAGAAAATTCCCGCTGCGTCTGCCTTGCTGGCACGGACTTTTCCGTGCTGACCGTCCCTTTCGCAAGCAACGCGGCCCAAAAGGAAAGCGGTCTTGTGTATGGTGGCAGGAGAGGTATTTGTGCACGGCCCTTCCTTGGCGTGTGCCATTTTGCACGGCTTCTTGGGGGAGGCCTGACGCCTCTCCTCATTCGGAAAGTCCACCTGCCAGGGAACACAAGTGGACCTTTCCCAACGAGGCGCTCGCCTCTCCATCCATGGGGAAATTCATGGCAGGCCCAGCGTCTCGCCCAGGACTGAACTGCCCGTGTGCGAGCAGGAAAGCATCTCGCCCGAACACCCAAGAGCCGTTTTCGGGGTGCTCTGTGCTAGAAGTGTGCAGTCACAACGCCGGCTTTCAAGGCTGTGCTTTGAAGACGGCGCACAGTCGCTTCCCGCCGGAGAGCCGCATTCCAAAGCTCTCCTGGGGCCCCGTTCCAAGAGCGGGTGGGACAAGCAGCCAGCAGAAAGCGGCCCGCAGGCAAAAATCCTGGCATTTTGCACTTCAAGCACTCAATTCCCGTCTTTCAGCTTCCATCCGCCCGTGGTTGTGTCCAAATGCATCGGTTTTCTCATTGCTTTAATCTGGTTTGATTTACACTTGTAAGCCACTTTGAGCACCGTTTTTCTTGGCCCAAAAGCGGGGTACAAGTATCTTATAATTAGTTAAAAACTTGGGCCTTGCGGCAATCGGTTCCTTCCTTTAGAAAGGGTGTGAGGGGGCAGTGCAAAAGGCAGGAAAGCACGGGAGGGAGGGAGGGAGGGATGGGGGAGAGCAGTGGGGCTGAGGTGCCGGCTTTGGCTATGCTTGGAGCCCCAGGGGGCCGCCCCAGTTCGTGAGGCCTTTAAGCAAGAATCGCTCCCTCCTCCTCCAGCCAGGAGGAGGAGCAGAAATTGCAGGCTGGGGAGCTGGGGGGGGGGATGGTCCCCAGCTGGCACTTTGCAGCTTCTCAGACTCCAGCTGAGAGCTATTTCACTGTTTATCTACATGTAATTATTTCTATGAGGTGCAAACATTAACACTGTCAAGAGCAATTTACCCTGACATTTTTCACTTGTTCTATGGCCCAGTACGTCCCCTGCCCCCTCCTTCCATTCCCTCCCTGTGTGTGTCTCTCTCCCGTTCGCACAGGCACACACCGCGCAACATTCCCGGGAAGGCCCGGGACCCTCCTCCTCCTCCTCCTCCTCCTCCTCCTCCTCCTCAACCGGGCCCCTTCGCAACTCATTAAACTTTGAAATCTAATTCTGTCTCGGAGGGAGGGAGCCAGCCAGCGAGGGCCTGGGAGAACTTTTGGCCTCGCCGTGCTGTTCGAAACTCTTCTGCTCGCCTGCCTCCCGCCGCTCCCACCACCACGACACCCCTGAAGTATTTCCACTTGACACGGACTGAATTTGCCGGTCGCCGCTTTTTCAATTGGAATGCAATCTTCGGCATTAACCTTTGCTTGCAGGCCGCCTTTAGAAACCTGGCCGGCCGTTTACACCACACGGCTGAATGCGCCCTTCTGGATGGGGCCGGCCTGCGGCGCGCAGCCCCCCGAGCCGCACGGTTGCTCTTGGAGGGCCGGCTCGCCGCCTCTCTCGCGCCAGCCCGGTGCCGCGACTCGTCCGAGCGGTGACACTTTAAATTAAGGCTCGCAGCCCAACCTTGCCTCTTGATTTAACGAGACACTTATTGTATGTTCGCTAATAAATATCAATTGCCTGTTCAGGGCACATTTGCGGCAATGTGACGGCGAAACCAGCCGTGACGGGGCCCTCCATTCGTCGCCAATATGTTGCGTGTAATCCGTGGTTATTTTGGCCATAACTCTGCGGCAGGCAGAATCCCCGAGAAAGCAGCGGCTTGCGGAGAAAGCCAGGACGACGGAGGCGCTCAGAACGGTACTCTGGAGCGACTGGCGCTCCTGCAGGGCCATGGAAGTGAACGGGGCCGTTCGTGCCAGGCGGCTGGCTCCAGGCAGGAGGGACCTTCGGCTCCCCGGACTGTGGATCCCACATGGGGGATCCCACTGGGCCATGCGAGAGATTTCTAGGAGGGGGCCATTCCCCCACCCCCGGCCAGGGTGCTGCCACTTCTCCGTTGTGAGCATGCCTGGGCACCCCAGTGTCTGGGTTTGGCGCCTTTCGTGGCTCCACATCCTGGCAGGGGCCTACGGGCCCACATCCCCCCACCCCGTGGCTCCCTGCTTCTTCACCTCTCTCTTCCCCTGTGACTGGCAGGTGCGATGTCAGAGGAAACGGAACGAGGAGGGCAGAGGAAAGCTAGCGCTGGAGCGGCAGCACCTCCTCCGGGTGGGTTGGACCAGAAGTAGCCTTCCTTAGCGCAGGCCCCGTAAAAGGACGGGTGCGGTAGCCAGTCACAGCAAACTGAAGTCCCGCTGGTTTCAGGGGCCGCGTTCTGGCCTGGCATATGCACCCCTCCTTTCCCGCAGGCGTGTCCTCAGCCCCCAAGGCACTCTTAGTGCGCAATGGTGCGCTGCACACCCTGCCGATTGCCCTGCAGCGGCGGAGCCCAGTGGCGATTCCCACCTTGCAGGGCTAGCGAGGGAGCTTGTGGCAGGGCGCAGTTTGGACGGGGGACCTCGTAGACGCCTCGAGTTGGAGGGGAGCTGGGCACACACAGCTGCATGCAAGAAATCCAGGCCAAGCCTCTCCTCCTTAAAGAATTCTTCTTTTCTTGAACTGGAGAGACTTTGCATTTCCAAACGCATGCATCTTTGTCTGCCGTGTTGCACCTCGCAGTATTTTTTTCCTGGGCGTATTTCCACACGGAATAGGTGTCTCTAGGCGTCTTTTGGGGTGTACAAGTATTTCCCGTAGTGTAAACCTTTTTCAAAAAGTTGGAGTCCTGCACTGCAAACTCTGGAGGCATGCAAATACGGAAAGGGAGTGGAAGCCGCTGCTGTCCCGCTCGCAAATTAGTTCGCAAGTTTGTTTATTGAAAACTTTTGCAAGCATCCTATACATAAAAGTCTCAGGAAGGTCTAAGAACAAAGGCACAGCAGAATAGCTATGATAAAAGCCCGACAAAAATTAAAAATTAACCCTTCAAATAATGGGAACATTAAAAGGTTTTGCCCTGGTGCCGAAAAGAATAAAGTGTTGCCGCCAGGCACGCCTCTCTGGGAAGCGTATCCCGGAGTTGGGGTGCCACCATGGAGAAGGCCCTTCTCTGGGTCGCCACTCTCCAATCTCTTTCAATGAGGGCTCCCGAAGAGGGACCTCCAACCCAGATCTTAAGGGGTGGGCAGGCACCTCGGGAAGGAAGTTAAGGACGTTGGCATTAAAAGTACAGCTCCAACACCTTTCTCCCCACCCCTGCCCAGTCCCAGATGGCCGGCGCTTACTGTAACCACTAGGCAGCACCACCTCGGGAGGGGCTTGGGGTACGGGACGCCAACTCTGCCACGACGGAGCAGCTGCTCCCGTTGTTGACACCGGCAGAAGATCTGGCAGGCCTGTATATGGATGTTAATCAGCCTGTTCTGTCCCCGTCTTGTCACTGGCCAGTGGCTGCCACAGCCGATCTGTATCCTAATCTCCATCAATTAACGAGGGACACTTTATCCCCTCTGCCCGCCCCGCCCCGCCAAGGGGCCCCCACCCCGGAGTTATCAAGAAAGAACAAACCACCCACCGCCGGTCCCTTTTCACTTTCTGCTAACCTGGTGCACCCAATTAGACATGTCACCCCGAACCTGCTGATAAATTGTTCTTGTCATCTGTTTTCTGTCTTTCATTAAATAGAAAGACGGAGGACGGGAGGGGAGGGGAGGGGAGGGGAGCCGAGCGAGAGGGGAGGAAGATGTGATCTCTCATGCTTAGCAGAGCCAGATACATTAATTACAAAACGGCCATTTGCGGCATGAAAAAGCATTAATTAAATTTATGCAATCATTATCTTTAAATAGTCCTATCTTTGGGAGGATCAGCCTTTCCTCGTTTTCCTTCTCCTCTGCTAAGTACTTCTAATCCCCCCCTTCCAAGACTTATCTCGGGATCAGCAAGGCCCCATGTGACTGCCAACTTAGAGGGGCAGAAGGAGTTGGGGACTCTGGGACTTGGGGGGCTGCCCCCCAGCCAGCCCCCTGACCACTACAGGGCCGTAGGGTTGATGGTCCAGTGACGAGAGTGGCCCCCCAGATTTGGCCATTTCCAAAGCGGGCGGAGGGGAAGGAAGCTCCCAGGCGCAGCAGAAATGCCTTCCTTCAAATCGCTTGGGTGCTCAGCACCACCCCTGCCTGCCTGCCTTCCCGGGAATCGGGCTTTCAGCCCCCTGCGCGGCTGCTCCTGGCAGAATCGGTGCGCCCAAATCCCTCCGGATGGGGTGGGAGATCGGCTGGGCAGTTGCCAATGCCCCGCAAGGCCAACGGACTAGAAGCTGCTCTCTCGCAGTCCCCGGACGAGCTCCCCTCCTCCTCCACGGCACCCTCTTGGCCGAGTCCTCTTGGCAGTGGCCGTGGCAAAGCGTCTCTTTCTCCCGCGTGCGAACCTTTAAACCCTCCAGATCTTTCTCCCCAAATACAGCGCTGATAAACTGAGGGGCTTGCTAGGGGGAAGTGAACCAGGGTGAACACTGGTTGGATAGGATGGAGAATTTTCTGGGTGAAGCGGCGGCAGCTGGTCGGTCCCACGCCAGCGGGGTGCTTAATCCATTCCAGGCTGCAGCCTGAACTCGGAAGGAGCAACCTATGGAGCTAAATCCCAGTCCCAGACTGGGCTCGGCACCTGGGATTTAGCCGAGGGAAGTCCTGGGAAGTCTCCACTGAACCCCAGGTTGGCCAGAGAACAGGGCGACGCGCTGCAAAGGTCGGGCGGCCGCGATGATGTGAACAACTTGGGAGCCACGGTGCAGCCCTGTGCTCTTCCGACATGCCCAGCGTCCCAGATTTTGCAAAGGAGTTCTCCGCGTTAAAAAATAAGCAAACAGTGCTGAAGATGATGAGGAGGAGGAGGAGGAGGAGGAGGATGGGGAACATACTGGTTCTAGAAGGAAGGGTAAAGAATGCGAAGAAAGAAAGTTGGAGGGTTTGTTGAGGAAAAACTGGATTTAGGGTGACAGAAAGTTTAGCGCACAAAACAAGGCTGGGATACGAGAGGAGCGTCCGCATCCGGCCGAGTGGTGCGTGGCGGGAGCTGTCCAGGGTGCTGAGCGCTGTCCTTGCCGGATCGGCCCTGAAGGTCCTTCCCGGCCCCTGAACGTGTCTGGGGCAAAAGTAGCAGCTGCTGCCAAGGTCCGCCATGGCATGGGCTCCTCACCCGTGGCAGCTTTGCCTCTGAGCCTGTGAGAGCCGAAATCCATCCCAGGCCACGAGACGCGGCGCCCAGAAAGCTGCAAAAGAAAAGCTGGAGCGAATGAGGAGCCCCGCAGACTTAGGGGCCACCAGGCCCCCCTGCGGATACCTGGGATTTATTTAGGAACGTGGCCCCGTCGAAATGCTGCAAGCGTTTGGCAAGGGCGTTTTGAGCTGGGCCGACACTGCGCCCCGTCGAATTTAACGTCTCTGGTGTGAGTGGCTGGCAGAGAGCCAACAAGCAGGTGGTCCTGCAGCTCCTAGCCTGCTGCTACGTCCATCATCCCTTTGGCTATGAGGGATGATGGGCATTGCACTCCAGCAAGAGCTGCCGGGGGGCCATGTGTCCTCTGCACATGAAGCAGCTCCAGATACAGGAGGACTGTAGTCATGGGTGCTCCAACATCACGGGCGATGCATCCTCTCTGGGTCTCGGTCAGAACGTTTAAGCCTCCACACCATGGACAGTGACTTTAAAGCTCAGGCTGAAACCCGGAGTGGATACACTGCCCCGCTGGCACAGGACTCGCCAGCCACGGCTCCTGACTACTTCGCCACCCCAGCCTCTGGCCTCCATGCAGCCATGACAGTCACTGGGCAACTGGACCAGTCTCTGACTCTCAGCCTGGCCCACTCTGCAGGGTCGTTGTGAGGATAGAAGGAGAGGAGGGGACCACGTAAGAGGCCTGGGGTTCCTGGCATGGTCCCTCCCCACCAGTCTCGCTGCTGGGCATGAATGAAGCCACTCCTTGGAGAGCCCGGATCATCCCTGATGCACGGTCCCAGGGAAGCTGGGGGTCCTTCGTAAGACAGCTCGTGACGGCACCCCACAACCACCGAGCTCGCCCCCACAAGCCCGCCACCGCGGGAGCTGACTGAGCAGTGGCGCTGCCTCTTCCTCCCGACGCACCGAATGCGCCAGCCCAGGCGGGGAGGCGGCCGCGGGCAAATGGCCCTTTCCTTTCATTGGCTTGCCAAGCGGAGTTATTATGAAATGTTTGATTTGGAATCTCGCTGGCTGGCACCGCTTTTGTTGAACTTTATCAGGGCTATTTCATCTCCCCGAGACCTCTCTCTTTCGATTTTTCCTCCCCTCGCGCAAGGCCCCGGAGGCACCGGATTGACTTAACGGGTGTATCTTACATTCGAGTTAAGCTGGACTTTAACTGATTGTAGCGTCTGCTTGATGGGGCGGGGAGGAGGGGCGGGCAAGCGCCAGTCCGGCAGCGGAGCCCTATCTGCGAGCCAGGCAGCCTAGCCGCAGGCTGGGATATGCGCTCGGCGGGGTCTTTGTAGAACAGGCCTCTGTCGCATCTGGAGATACCTCTCGCCGCCGTCCCGGGAAGCCGAAAGAAAGGCGCAGAGAGAGGGAGCTGGGGAGAGGCTCAAAGGAGCCCTCGAAAGTCTCCTTTGGAAGCCATGCGCGGCCACCCTGGGCCATTACTGGCGTCCGCGGGGGGCTCTGGGGGGGATCGGCTCCGCCGAGGAAGAGGGAGGGTTGGGGGTGCGGAAGAGAGCCGGGGGTGTTTCGGAGCGGCTTTGTCGGTCTGTGCCGGGATGGAGCTGGCAAGGAGGAGTTGGGGTGCGACAACATTGGCCACTGGCCCCATGCTCAGGCAGCAAAGGGGTACTTTTAGTCCTCAGTTCTGGGGCAGGGCCCCCGATCCCTTGGGGCTTGGCTCCCAGCATTCCCCACCGGCCTCCACGCCACCAGGGACTTCTGGGAATCGAAGCCCCCAGCATCCGGAGTCTACCTTCTGCCTCACCCCAATTTCTAGTCTTTCCCAACAGTTGCCCTGCGGGTCTGTTGTCCACAAGCCGCATCATCTGCCTTCCAAAGATGCTCGAGTGCGGCATGAATATTGTGGCATCTCCTCTGAAGGTTTCCCATGGAGATTGGCGTTCAGGGATAGACCGAGGCTGTCCATGGAGGTTCTATTGATCCAAGACGGCTCCTCCTCCATGAATTTGTCAAATCTTTGTGTGTGCGTGTCCATCAGTATCTTGTGACAGTGAGTTCCACATGCTGGCTTGCTTTTGTCAAGTCCACACACACCAAAGACCATAGCAAGAGTGTTGGATTGCTCAGATCAAGGGGTGGCCAAGTCAAAAAAGCACAGGAAGGCGCCTCATCCCAAGTCGGACCATGAAATGCCCCCAAAGCTGCCCACACGCTTGTCCAAGAGCGAAAGGAGAAGGCCTGCAATCCAATCCAGACAAAATTCGGAGCGAGCTTAGAAGTGGAATTCGGGAGACCCCAGTGAATTTGTGTTTTGCTGTTTGCACATTCCCAAGTACAACTCCTATCAGCCAGTGTGGCCAATGGGGGCGATTATGGGATTTCCTGGCCCGTATGTTCTGGGGAGCCAAATGTTCTCCGCCACAGCTCAGTGCAGCCTCTCCTCCACTCCTAAGCTCGCCAACACGAGCAGAATAAAGTGGCTGCGTTTCGGCTTGTGCCCATGTTCCAATCATTACTCGAGAGCGAGGAAAAGATCTCTCTCTAATGTGCATTTAAAATAGCCGCTGTTGCCGCCGCCATTGTCGGGGGAAAGCGCTCTATGATTATGCAGAGGGTATTAGCAGGAAGGGACGGGAAGAAACGAGTTTACTTTGTCCCTGGGAAAGGGATAGAAGGAGGTTTAAGGATCTCAGAGGAGAGCTTGGAAATATTAAGTGAGGCAGGAGGGAAGCGTTGCTTGAATACTCTCTGGGGATTAAGGGAATGTAGGAGCCGGCGAGGGGAAGGAATCCGCTTTAATGACGGCGAGATCCGTTCCTCATCGGGGGATTCCGACGAGAGGGAAGCGCGGCCTCCAGCGAACCCTCGGAATGGAAATGACCCGGCACGCGGGACTCTTCCTTCCCCCAAAAGCCTCCATCTTCAGTCTAATTCCGGCCGCGTTTTGCCAAGCGGAGATCGGGGCGGCGGGAGGGAACCCGGGGCCGGTGGCGGGGCAGGAGCGTCGCCTGGCAGAGCCGAGGAGAACCGCCACCCCTCTGGAAGGCCTTTGTCCCGGGAGTGCAGAGGTGGAGCGGCTGGCAGCCGCCGTGTCCGCGGTGCCGCTCCAGCCCTCCTGGGCCCCGAGAGGGCCGTGCCCGTCCCTCTGGCCGGCCCCCTTCCCACGGTTGTTCGGTGGATCCCCGGCTTTACACAGTCCGTTCCCAGGGGCCGAAACGCCTTTGCATAAGTCGTGGTAGGAGCTCGGAACTGAGGTAGGTTGATCCTTCAAAGCAGTGCAAGATGCTAGTCCTCTTGGTTCTGAAAGAAGGGCTGATTTACGTAAGCGTCGTTTGACCCCATTTGGCCCTTTTCAGATGGCACACAAACGGAGCTGCCACCCGCATCACGATTTGCGCTTCTCTGGAGTTTGCAAAGGCAGCCTCTCTCCAGAAAGGCCTCTCAGCAGAAAGTGCATGTGGCTGTTTAATTTGGATTGAAGGGCCAGCGCGGCATGGTGGTTGAGCACTGGCCCGGGACATGGGGGAGCCAGACTCTATCCCCCGCTCGGCCATGGAGCCAACTGGGCGACTCTGGGCCGGTCACACACTCTCAGCCTGGCCTGCCTCACAGGGTGGTTGTTGTGGCGAGGATAAGATTGAGACAGAAGCAGGAGAATGGGGTTCCCGGGAAGAAAAAATGCACAATATAAATATAATTAATCAACTATGGATTGATTAATGGCCACATGGCAACACGCTTGCCCCCCAAATGGGGAAGCAACTGTGAGGATTCCCTTTTCTTAGGCAAGTTTTGTCGTAAGCTTCAAACATGGAAGCAAAATTAAAAAACAGGAAAGGAAATTCAAGCTGAATGATGCGGTTCAGGCTTTGTACATGAAATACGAATGACCCCGTGCACCCTATCTAGGGAGGTGTGAAATTTTCGTGGAAACTTAAGCGGGCCAAAGTTGCCATGTTCAAACACAAGATTAGGAAAATGAGAAATAGGACAAAATTGGCATATTTGGCAGTTTCAGCTTTAGTGCAGCCCCAGACTAGGGCGCTCCGAACGCGTCTCACGGCCAGCTTCGGGGGAGAAGCAGGGCAGGGTTGCCAGACAGAAGAGTCCCTAAATTTAGATATTCCTGGCAGCTCCGTTGCCTCCGATATCCCCATGCAACCTCCCCTCCGTGCAGAATTGATGGCTCTTTATTGTCCTCCTCTCGTCTTGCCACCGCCCCCCATGCCCCCGAGACTCGGTGGCCTTTCCCTGCCCAATAAGCCCCCCTCCAAACCTAAAATAAAGCTATCGATGGCCGAGATGAGTTTGCCTAATTGTGCTTCGCGTTCCAAAGCTGCCTGCGTTTATCGTAAAGGGCGCACATGTCCCAGCTTCTGCATGCGCAGCCAGAGGCCCGGAGGCCCCAGCTCAGAAATGGAGAGAATTAATTACTTTTTTTGAGGGGGGACGAGAGAAAGAGGAGAGCTCCTCTTCTTCTCGAGGAGCGGGGAGAGGGCGATGCAGTCCCAGAGGGCGGAACGCGGTGGCACGGGGCGGGGGGCCGCGGAGACGCTGGCGCACGGGAGGAGCTGGCCGCTCCGGAAGGAAGTGAGGGGTCGGTCGGCGCGCTCGCCGTCAGGCGCGCTCGCTCAGTCCTGTGGGAGCAAGCCTGCCGGTTCCGTCTCCTCCTCGGCGGCTACGCAGAGGGTACCGGAGGGATGTGGCGATGCAGGAGCGCTGGGGAGAGGGCAGACCCTCGGGGCTGGCGAAACCCCCCGGCGATGGCGTCAGAAGCCTCTTCTTGCAGGCGTCGGTCAAAGAGCCGCAGGCGGCCTGCATGAGAGTCCTCGGCACCGGACCGGGGAGCGGGGCCTCTCCTGAGCTGTGGCTCTCCCCCTGAGGTCGAGCTAAGCCGCCAGTCCTCTGGTGCTGCGGCGTGGGCTGTTTGGATGGGAGCCCCAAAGGCCGCCTGGGGCCGAACCCCAGGGCGGTCAGCCTGGAGGGCACCTGCCCCACTCCAGGGGCTCTGGAGGAATCTCTCCAAGCCTCCCCGTGTCACGCCAAGGAAAGCGGGCGGCCCTCTGGGGGGCACTGGAGGGCCAGGCCAGATTGGGTCTGGGGTCTCTGACTGTGCCCCCCCATGGGAGGAGACCCTTGGCGTCCCCCAACACTCTGGCTCAGCTGGGCTCTTCCCACACCCTCGAACGGGTGGGCGTCCGAGGTGCAACAGCGGATGCACCGCCACGCTCAGGGGAGGACTGTACCAGTGCTGGCGCACTCGGGAAGGCCTTCTGCCTCCCCGCTGGCCCATCCGTTCCCCAGGAGGAGCATGCGGCTCCCACACCGCCGCCGCCTCCGGAGCCTCTCGCTGCGCCAGGCGAGGCCTCTCAGAGCCCGAAGGGGAACTGGAAGGGAGCGATTGATAAGGGGGGCGGGGGAGGGGGCTGCCAATCGCCGTGATTGACGGGATGCCAGATTTCCTTCCCGATAACACCCGTCGGATGCCGAGCGCCTATCGATTTTCTGTTAGCCATGGTAATGCTCCGAGAAGTGATGCATTACCCAAAAGCAAGGTCAAGCGGGGGGAGCCGCAGCCCCCCCCCCCCGTCGGGCGCTCAGGTCCTTGGCCCCATTTCAGACAGAGCTTGCTGGGCACTCGGGATGTTGGGATTTAGCGGGAGCCCAGCCCGGCCAGCCGGAGGGTCCCTTCACGGCGGCTGGCCTGCGCAGGGTGGGCCATGGAAGCCCCCAGCAAGCCCCCAGCCCCTCAGAGGAAGGGCAGGCGCTGGGGGGGGGGAGGTCTCCAGCATTGTTCCCAGGGACCCCCAACCAAGGCCTGGAATGGCTCCACGGGGTCTCCGTGGGGAGCAGGGGCTGCCCCGTCCCCTGGGCAGCACTTCCGTGCAGGGAGGGGGGACGGAATCGGGCGCAGTCGTGACGCGGGACCCCCACCTCGCGCTGGAGGTGGCCCGGCTCCTGGGGCCCAGTCCTCTCCCCCTGCCCTCCCGGGGCCTTCACCGAGGGCCCTTCCGGAGGACTTCCAGGCTGCCGTGTGCGCAGAGGCGGGCAGTCGGCGGGTGGGGAGGGGGCCCTGGGCTTGGCAAAGGGGCCACGTTGAGGACGCTTCCCTTGGACCCTTTGCAGGGTGAGTCGTGCTCCTGAGGCGCCGCAGAGTGCCGCCGTGAGGAATAGTCCACCCCACGGGAGGTCAGCGGGCAGCAAAACGCTCCCGTCCGCCTCGCGCCCCGACTGGTATTTCCACCCGGCGCCCCGGCTGAGCCCATGAGCTCGTGCTCCCGCCTCGTATCTCTTTCCTGGCAGCCTTCGACGTTCCCTGCAGGGCCGGGCCGAGCCACCCCTGCCTGCCCCCCGACCCCCCACAGCCTCACCCACTGCGCCCCCCCACGTGCCCCCCGGGGCCGACTGACCCGCCCCTCCCTCCGCCCCCACAGGTGATGAGCATCCTGAGCAACCCGAGTGGGGTCCCCCCGCAGCCCCAGGCCGACTTCTCCATCTCGCCGCTCCACGGCAGCCTGGACACCGCCAACTCCATCTCGGCCAGCTGCAGCCAGAGGAGCGACTCCATCAAGTCCGTGGACAGCTTGCCCACCTCGCAGTCCTACTGCCCACCCACCTACACCACCACCGGCTACAGCGTGGACCCCGTGGCCAGCTACCAGTATGGCCAGTACGGCCAAAGTAAGTCTTGCGCTTTTCGCCCTGGGGGGGCCACTGCTTTGGGTACGCCTGGGAGGGGCAGGAACTCACTCAGAGGGGCAGCGGGCACCCTCCTCCAGGCTCTGGCTGGACCGTGGGAGGGGCTGCGCCCCCCACTCTGCACTGGGCAGGCCTGGCCTTGCGCTCTGTGCAATCATCACACCTCCCTCCGAGAGGGATTAGGACAAGTTCAGAGAAGGGTAGCGAAGGGGACTAGAAACTTGAGCTCCTGGAGGAAAGATGGAAAGAGCTGGCCTGTGGAGCTTTAAGAAAAGAAGGCTGGGAGGTTCGGAGGAGTTTTGCAGTGGGTGTCTCAATGTTTTTCTAATTCGGCTCAGCCCGGACTTTGAGGATTCTTGGTTCTCGTGAAAATTCGCCCAGGGTGGTTGTGTGCTGGTTTCATAACACAGGAATGGTCATTCGCCAGTTTGCCCAGCATGTGTGCGATTTTATTTTATTTTATTATTTATTGAAAGTTGTTTATATGCCGTCCAATACTAAAAGTCTCTGGATGGCTTACAAAAATCGAGCAGCTGCCCCAGCGTCGTGGCATGGAAGGCCCTTCAATGCCTGGGAGAATGGGGCTGCCTTCACCTGAGGCCGAAGTCTCATTGCTAGGCGGGCCTCGGTGGGGTGGCTGTTCCATACCTGGGAGCCACCACCGGAAAGTCCCTGCCCTTGTGGCTACTCCGTCGGATGACAGGAAAGCATGAGACGTCGATTATCCCGTCTGGATAAACTTTGCTGAGGAGGCAATGCATTCGGAATGATGAGGATGACGATGACGATGAAGAATAGTCATCTCTTTAGTCCTAAGTCAACAAGCATCTTCAGCTTGACTTGAAGTTTCCAGGAAGTGGGAAGCCAAGGGGCAACCAAACCAGAGCCCAAGTTGCTTGCGGCAAGAGGCCGGCTCCTTCGGCAGCCCCCGCGCATTTCCCAGGCCCCCAAACCCGGGCAAACCTCGCCCCGATGCCTCACCTGCCGCCATCGCCACCGGCACCCCCTCCGTGTGCGAAGGCCCCCCCTTCCGCCACTGCCCCCGCCAGGCTGTGCTCCCCTCCCGGGGGCCGCGGCACCTTGTCCGGCTGCTCCATCGCCCCTTCCTCTTGCAGCGCAATGGGAAACAGCTGCGGGGCAGGAAGGACGCCACAACCTGCCCGGCCGCCTCCTCGCCCCTCAGCTCTTGGCTGCCCCCGTTTTAAAAATTTCTCCTCCTTCTGGGGGGAAAAGTCCAGACCTTGATCTGTGACCCCCCGACCTTCCTCTCGCTTCTGGAGGCGAGGCCCGGTCACACGTGCTCTTGATCAAAATCTTAAACAAATTCCGATGCCGTGGACGTCCAATAAAGACGCCCCGGGGCCAGGTGTTAGTCACACCGTGCGTGCGCGGGTGCGCGGAGCCAAGGGGAGGAATGCGCAAGGAGGCAACGCAGGGGCGCTGGGCGGCCGGGAGAGCGGCCCGCCTGCGCTGGAGAGCCCCTGCCCCGCCTCGCCGTCACCTCTCCGAAATGTCTGCCCAGCCGCAGAACCCACTTCTGCAGGGGAAGCCTTTGGAGGGCAAGAGCAGCCGGAGGTCAAGGTCATCTCGGCAAGGGGGGTCCCCGGAAGAGGCCGTGCCCCGGGCCCCCCGAAGCCCGCGGCCGGCCAAGCTGAATTCGGTTCTTTGCCCGGGCGAAGGGGCCCGGCATCCGCCTCGCTAAGATTCGGGGTTCCGGATGCGCTTTCCACTATTTTCCCACAAGTGCTGGCAGAATCCTCTCCCGAAAAGCAAGGCGGGGGGGAGCGAGGCGGTGGTGGGAGGGGGAGGTCTCCCGGCTGCCTGGAAGAGGAGAGCCACCTCTTTCCTCTTCCTGCACCCCCCCCCCCCGACCAGGCTCTGAATCCCTCACTTCCCACGGAGGATTCATCCCCCCCCGCCGGTCCCGCTCGACCTCCTGCTCTGTGCTCCCCAGTCTGCGCTCGGTGCGGAAGGGCCCTCCCATTGCGTGGGCCGGAGGGCAGCTCCCCGGGGGCTTCATGTGGGGCCCCGGCTGCAGCCCGGGACCCGCGGCCGAGCCTCAAAGCGGGCCCCGATCCCCAGCCCTCAGAGCCGGGGCGTGGACGCGCGGGCCCGAGAGGCTGCTGGCCTGCGTCTTCCACCCCGACCCACGGCGGCTGATGGGACCTGTAGTCCAGCCGGAGCTGGAGGGCCTCTGTCCCAACAGCGGCAAGGGGAATACCACGCCACCGCCGACCGCCCAGCCTGGAGGGAAGGGCTTCCCAGCCCAGGGCCTCGTCGTGCTCCAAGTCGCTTTAATGTCCGGCAGGCGGGGGCAAGCGACCCGGTCCCCCCCCCCCCGACAGAGCAGGATTGCCGCTTTCCGAGGCCAAGGGATGCCCCGGCGGCATCTGCCAGGGCAGCCCTCCTGCCAGGAGGTGGGCTCCGCGTGGGGAAAGTCCTTCTGCCCAGTTGGGGGGGCTCTCAGAGGGGCCTTTCGGGCTCCTGGAGGAGCTTCTGTGCAACGCAGGAGCCCTGTCCGCCAGCCCTCCCGGCCGGCCAGCGCAGTTCAAGCCGGCAGCCTATTTTCTCTCCCCTGCGCTGAAACCACTCGCCTTCTCCCCCAGTGCTGGGCGGATCGGGTTGGCAGCCAGAGTCCCAGGCTGCCGTTGGCGCCTCTCTGAACCTCGTGGGGCGGCGGGAGGTGGGGGGGGCCCCGCCGCCTGCTGGGGCCAAGCAGAGGAGCACAGACCGGGTCTGGGGAAGGGGGGCGCTGGAGGGGTACCAGATTGGAGCAGGCCTGGCCGTTCCCAGAGGCTGAGGCCGTGCTAATGATGGCGATGGCGGAACGCAGAAGCGTGAAAGGATTCCTAATGGATGTGACAAGTCTAATAAGAATTTTTCCCTGGAAGGGACCCCCCTTTGGGGCAAGCTTCTGACAAGATGCTGATGGCTGGAATTTGTTTACTCCTTGGCACTGATGCTGCCTTTCCTGCCAGATTCTTATTAATCTAATTTGAGACGTTAGAGTTCGGAGATTGGGGTGCGGTGGGGGGGGGGAGAATTTGACGGAAGCTCAACTAATAAAGCGTGTCACCATCCGGCTACTGGATGACGGGGCAAAACGAAAACGTAAAAAAATTGCCATTTGCTGGCCAACGCGGGGAGATTCGGCTTCTCCGGGCTACCCAAGAGTCACCTGTGTAAGCCGGGATGCTGGACTCCATGGACTTGGGTCTGATCCTGCAGGGATCGTCTATTTTTCAAGCCCCCCTCAGGGAGGGGCTCCTTGGGTCCCTGGAACAGCCATCCAGGAAGTCGCTCCCATGCTTCTGACACGCAGTCTCCACAGGGCGAGAAAGGCCGGCTGGGACGTGGCTCTTGACGTGCCAGCATGCATCACCGGAATCGGGCGATTTGGCCCGATGCAGCCTTTGCCGAACTGCCCAAAGCCACCCTGCCTTTCGGGCCACTCACACGTTCTCCTGTGTCGGTGTTCTCTCTCCTTCCCTTGGTGTCTCCAGCTGCTGTTGACTATTTGACCAAGAACGTGAGTCTCTCCACACAGCGCAGAATGAAGCTTGGGGAACACTCAGCAGTCCTGGGCCTCCTGCCCGTGGAAACGGGCCAAGCGTACTGACGGGCCACCTGGATGCCTCCTTCCACCACAAGAGTCTGCCACCAGTGGGACCAAACGGAAGGACGGACAGACGGACGGGCGGAAGGAGGGAGGGAGGGCACCCCACCACGACCACCCGTTTTCCCAAGACCCCCCTCGATCCCGCCGCCTCCTCGAGCTCAGACCAACAGACCTTCCCAGTCCTGCCTCCACTTGACGGGCGGAATCGGAGAACTGCCCACGTGTCCAAACGCTCCGTGTGTGGGGCCACCGGGAGGCCGTGCCGAGCGGCGCTGGCGGACTCCTGAATGCCGAGAGACCCGCTGGGTCCACGGAGCTTTTTGCCGGCCCGCCGAGCCGGCCCTGCACACGACCGCCGCGGACGGACCTTCCGCCCTTGTTGCCCTGGTGGCTTAGTCTCTGTGGAGCCTCGTCTTCTGCGTAATTATGTACATATAGATATACATATACTCCTTTTGTCCACCACCCCCGTCCCTGTCCCCGTCCCCACCAGCCCCGTTTCGTTCCTTCTGCCTGTGAAAGGGGAATTCACTGATCGATTAAGTGCTGGTCTGGGGACCAGATGTGAGAGGTTTGGACCAAAAATGGAGGCGTGCTAGGAGCAAACTTCCGCTCCATCCAGAACAGAACCAGGGACCAGTTGGACAGAGCTGAGGGGAGAGAGCGCTGACGCTGGCTGCCAATTTCCCCCCACGCACACGTAGGGACCACTGTGAGTGCAGAAGTGGGGGACGGATTTCGGGAAAGGTGGAGGCTAGGCAGGAACCGGTGAGGCAGGGTCCACCGAGAGCACCCCTGGCCCGCGTGTGGGTTCCCCAGGGGCTGCGTTTGTGCCGCAGCAGGGAAACCTGGGCAGATCTGCCCGGGGTGCTCTTACGTAGTGGAACCGGGGCTCGCCGGGACGAAGCCCCTGGACCACTTGATTAGCAGAACACGGGGTTCTTCTGCCCCCCTTCTCAGCTTTCCCAATTCCTTCTGTGTTAGCTGCAGCCCTCGCCATTGCTGAGCAAAGTGGATTTTCCTTGCTGACGAGCTATTATTCCTTGCTCAAAGCAACGTCTTCCGAGCGGCTTCCCTGCCAAACGGCCCACTAAGAGCTGGACATTTTTCAAAATACCTGCTCATGGTGTGGCTGGGAACTGCCAGGACGGGTTGGTTGCTCCGGATCCAAGCAGCAGTCCTGGATTCTCCTTGGACCATGAATTTTTTGAGTGGCGAAACTTGAAAATTTACCCTAACACCAGTGCTTGTGTGCTTACTAAGTTCGCTCAGACAGAAATCAGCTCCACACAGAAGGGCACAAAAAAATTTTAACAGAGGAGGGCTGGGCACCGAGCAGGTCATTTCGGCATATACTGGCGCGCTGCATCCGTCTGTCCCTCTGCGAGGGACTCCATAGCTGCTCCTTGTTGGCCGAGCCGTCCCAGAACCCACGTGCTCTGGATCCCACGGTCCCGAGGGATCGGTTCCCTTGGAAGAGCACATGCCCCCGGAAGACCAGCCGGCCCGGGAAGGTCAGCCCAAGCTTGGCCCACGGGACGGTGCAGACTCTTGGGCGGTCCGGGGCGGTGGAACCGGCTCCTGGAGAGAAGGCAGTCCAGGCAGAGCCGGGGGGGAGCTCAGCAAGCGAGTGGCGAGGGGAATCTCCCACAGCGCCCCTTGGGCGAGACCCTCTCAGGGGGGCCCTCAGGGCGTCCCCGGGGAAAAGCACTCGCAGCTGTGCTTACCCATGGTGCCTCCCTCCCCCGCCCCAAAAACCCTCCCCTTGGCAAGGGCCCCCAGCGTCCTGCCCCGATGCCCCGGTTTGGACGACAGAAGCCGACACAGGCGGTGCGGCAGCTGCCCTCTGGCTCGGAGAACCTGGGTTCAACGGCACGGCTCTGCCAAGGCACCATCTGATGTTCGAAATAACCAAATTGCAAGACCCGCCACGCCCCCTTCACCCGCCCCAGGGGGCAATCCCCAAACGCTGCGGCTTCCGCCCCACGGGTGGCGGTGTCCCTGCGTTTTCTCTTTTCTTAGCCGTAACTGTTGATCAGGGCAACTTTTTGTCGGAAGTGGGGGAAACACGAGACCAAGTGGGTGGGGGTGGGGAGAGAGCCTGGGAAGGAAGGAAGATAGCCCCCCCAATGCCCCCTCGAGAGGTTTTGCTTCTCCGATTCCCTGCAGCTGTTCGGACCGCCGTCCCCCGAGTTCGGAGCCCCTGCGCGGTGAGAAAGGACCAATTCTGGGCAGTGCCGAGATGCCAAAAGGCGGGGCTGACCCCGGACCCCTCTGGGTCTGGCCCCCTCAGGCAAGCTACCCCCCGGCTAAGAGGACCCCTTGCCATTGGGGGGGCACAGCACTGCCCTTCCTCTTCCCCCCCCCAGCCCCCTTTTGTGTATGCACCATTTCCCTCCGAATCGCGAAGATTTTAGGGTCCCCTGGAAATAGAGGAATATCACTCAAGGCCCCAAGATGGTGTCTCAGGCAGAACCAGGGCATTCTAGGTGAGGGGCAGGAAGCATCAGGCCTGGGGGAGGGGGAATCCAGTCCTGCTGCCTCCCCGCTCCCACCCATCCCTGGGTCTTCTCCCAGCTCCGGTCCCACTTCCCCCGTCCCGGAATGCCTCTTCCGGAGGCTTAGTGGCCATCAGGAAAGTTCCCAGCAGAAGGGCTGCATTACTTTGTGTACGCTGGCCATGGGACCGTGACCCACGCACTCCCCCGAAATGGGATCCAGCCCTTAGGCAGGCAGAGGGGTGGGACCCGATCCCTCGTCCCCGGGTGCCCTCACAGCTCACCGAGTTCTTGGGAAGGGAACGACCGCGGGGACACGTCCCCGGAAGGCTTCCTCCGCCCGGAAGGAGGCAGTGTGCCCCCATCCTCTCCCCAAAAAGCCAAGCCTCAGACCTGCAAATCCGAAGGGCAGAGAAGGGGAAGACGGGACCCCCGGGGGCTGGGCGGCCGATCCTTCGTTCCACGGTCCTTGCAGGTGGCACTTCTGCAAACGAGTCGGGGCCTCGGTCCCGCGGTGCAGGCATGAAGGCACTCGCGGCTGGCATTTTCTCTCGCACTCCTTTTATTGAGCAGTTTCAACAGAGCGTGCGCACACACACACACACACACACAAATAGATATCACACACATGTACAGGCTTAGACTTCAGCAGCGGCTTGAGCTGCGGAGGAACCCTTGGGCTGCGCGTTCAGAGATGCTTCTGCGGGCCGAGCGCCAGGCGCCTGCTGTCGTTCAAGGGAAACGCACTGCTAAACTCTCCAGAGAGGGGTCACCGCGGGTTCGGGGCGGCCCCAGGCCCCAGACCTGGTCTCCCTGCTCACAGCTGCCGCCCTTGGGCCGTCTTGTAGCTTCCCCCCACTCTGCCTCGCCGAAAGCACAGCGCCCCGGGAGCAGGCTGGCATTGCTGGCTCCACCCACTTTGGCCTTGGCCCCGCCTACTCCAAGCCCCCCCCCCACGGGGCCACCCCCAAGGTGGGGAAGGTCCAGCACTCCTGGGCTGGAAGAACCGAACGGCGGGGAAGGTCTGAGGGAGCCAGTTCCCCCTCTTCCCAAAAGAACGGGGTGGGGGCTCTTCTGGAGAGGCCCCCAACTCTAGATCGTCCCAGTGAAGCAGCGCCAGATGCTCACGTCGCCTCACCCAACCGGGAGGTGGGCGCCCTCCATGCGCAGGTGGGTCTCCCACGCCCCCCACCATCTAAGGTGCGGGCTGGAAAGGGTCCTGCAGCTCCCAGCATGCCCCAACTGCCCGTGGCTGGGGCATGCTGGGAGTTGTAGGACCTGAGGACGCTTCTGCAGGACTTCACCCCCCACTCGGACATGTCTATTAGAAAGACTATGCGGCAGCGAACGGCGAGCGCTTCTAACAGAGAATTCGGCGCACGAGGCAACGGCTCGCTGAAACATACAGAATTTCTAGGGAGGAGAAATGCGCAGAATCCGGGAGGAGAAGCACGGTCTCCCTTCTTTGACATGCATCATTCCCACCCCACGTGTGTGTCTCTCTCTTCCCGCCCCCTCTCCCCCAAAGGTCCTGCACCCACCCCAAACAGCCCCCTCTGCTCAGAGATTTTGTGTATGTTTCTAACTTGTCACCCCTTAACAACTCCATATACCCACCCCTGGAGAAATATTATCTGTAGAACATATCTTTATTCCTAGTACTTGCAAATATGTTGCTTCCGTGTTCGCGTCATAGCTAATTTTTGCTCCCATATGTACATGTGAGTATGTGCGTCCTGTGTACATGGCAGAGGATGTGAGCGTGTGCGGGAGGGAGGGAGCGTGAGCGTTCGTGTGCGTGTATAAATATATAAATATAAAGCACCCCCTAATTTATTCAGCTATATGGAGTCGTAGATTAGAGGAACAAAACTGGTATTTGCTTTAATTACAGCCTGCCCGTAGATTGTCTCTCTCTGTAACTCAGGCGTAACCGTTATACATTAAAAAAGAGAAAAGCTTTTGCTGGCGTCGTTTTTCATACTCTTAATTCTCCCCCACCCAAGTTTGGTGCACCGGGGTAAGTCTGCGCAGAACGGTGTGGCGCCCACCTGGCCCCAGGAAAAACCAGGAAGGGGGGTAAAATTTGCCAACCTGGATGCACCGGGAGGCAAACAACAAAGTGGCCCGAGCAGCCCCTTCTGCATGAACACGCAACTCAAAATGTGCTTACCTGAGCCTCTTTGGACTTGCTGGCGCTTTTCGGGCCCAGTTCTTGGCCCAAACTCCAACCCGGCCTCCTCTCAAAATGTGTCCGCTGAACGATCCCATGCACGGCTCCATACCAGGAGCGGAGCGTTGGAAATGTGCGTTTTGGGATGCCCCAGCTGGGAGATCACCCCTGTAACACAGAACCATGCAAACAGAGCAAGTCAGAAGGGGGCTCCCAGGCCATCCAGTCTGACCCCTGGCTCCAGCCAGCTCTGCTCACGACATGCCCATCATGTGCATGTCCAGCCGATCCTTGAACACCTCACCGATGGGGCCTCAACCGCCTCCCATGGAAGCCCACTCCACACCCTGGGGGTCCTAACCGTCAGGAAGTGCTTCCTGGCATCCAAATTGAGCCTTGGCTCCCTGAGCTTGGCTCTGTTGGGGCGCGTCCTGCCTTCCTCTGCAGGGGAGAACAGGCCTCTCCCCACCTCCCTGTGACACCCCCTCGCATACCTATGTAAAACTAAGGCATCTGCAGAGCGACACACACACATATGATGGGATGGTGCAAAGGTCAGTACCTGAAAACCAGGGGGCTGAACTTTAAGTCCGAGGGCCCCCATCCGGACCCGACGGGGTCTCCCAGACTGTCCCCTCTCCCTGGAAGAGTCGGTGGTTCCTTGCTCTTGCGCAGCCCTCCCCATCCTAAAAGTTTACTTACCTGCAACAGGCGCTCAAAGCTAAAATAGGAGGGGGAGTGCTTGGCTCCTCCCCTTTTCCTCTGGCTCCACCCACCCCAGAGCACAGACCCTGCGAGGGTCTCGGAGGTGGGCCCCAGTCCTCAGGACGAAAGAGGGCGAAAGCCAGGAGACGAGCGTCTGTCCCTGTCACGGTGCAGCCCCTTGACCTCCCTTTCCTGCCAAGAAGAAAACTACTTCCGCCGTTCTGGAGGAATACGAGCGATTTTGCTCTCCCTCGTGCCCCAAAGCACCCCATTACCAGCCTGGGCACCCACAAACTTTTCTGCCTCCAGCAGCGTCCCCGTGTGAGCTCGGTTGAAGGTCTTCCTTTCACAGAAGGTCCCAGCCCATGTTCCTGTCCATGGGAAACCACACTTTTACACTGCACACACACCCTTCACACAAGCAAGCTTCTTCTCCTGCAGTACTCCAGAATTATGCGAGGTATTAAGCCTCAGCCGCCAGCCCTGAGACGTTTTGCTGCACTGATCCTGCATCCCGAGTCCCTGGGACTTTGCTTCACACTTTCAGGAGCCGCCTCCACCTCTCTTGAGGGGTAAAAACTTAAGCATTTTTTTTGAACGGAGAACCTTCGACGTATCCGCAGTGACGAGGGGGGGATTTACACCAGGTTACAACAAACAACAAAAACAGTGGTAGACACATGAGGACTAGGAACATGAATGTTGAGGACAATTGGGGTAAATAGAATCTGGAGCAGAAATGATCACTCTGAGAGAGACTAGAATCTCTCAGCAATTTGCACACAGCACAGGCCATGAGAAAAGCCCAAAAAGAAACACAGAAACAGAGCGAGTCAGAAGGGGCCTCCGGGGCCATCTAGTCTGACCCCCGGCTCCAGCCGGCTCCGCTCACGACATGCCCACCATGTGCACGTCAAGATTGCCAAACGCTTCCTAATTCACACTGTTGGCAGGGAGACGGCCCCCGATACCAGCTCTGTGTCCGCACTTCTGCCGGACCCCTGGAAGGGGTGTCTGGGGAAGGAAAGACGACCCAGTCCCAAAATCGGCCCAAAATCGGCCTGCGACGCCCACCCGTGGGGCACGGCCCCGAAAGTGTTCGAAATGGGCAGTTTGGCAGAATCCTTCCTAATTCACAGCGTTGGCTTGGACAGGGCCCGATACCCGGCCTCCGTCCGCACTTCTGCCAGACCCCTGGAAGGGGTGTCTGGGGAAGGCCCCCAAAACCAGGCCACGAGGCCCCCCGCAGCCATGCCTGGTGCCTGACTCCGCAGGCTGCCTTGAGGTGGCGATTCTTCTGCACAGCTCACCTTCTGGGCGCAGGCGAAGGACCTTTCCAGCCGCAGGACCTTCCGACTTCTCCCTTGCCCTTCCGCGGGAGCTCCTGTTCCCCCTTCCTCCAGGGGAGCAGCTGCTTCTGATCTTCGATCTGAGCCGGGTGCAAACGCACTTCTGTTCCTATTTTAATTTTTTACTTATTTAAATTCTTTGTACCCCGCCCTTACAATGCGTCAGGGCGGCGAGACCCTAAACAGCAGAATAGGGCGCTGCTTTTATTCTCCAACACTTATCCTACTGCAGAAATGCACGCTGGCATTCTAGCCTTTCACACACATCCCCCAAGCAGTGAAAAACCGGCCCACGAGTCTGTGGGAATCCACCCGAGCCCCATTCCTAGGACCCCAAACTCTTTGAATTCCCTGCGGATGTCTCCAGCAGCCTGAGACGAAGCACGCTGCGGCCCGGGAGCCAAATCCAATTTCTCGGAGGCTGCATTCCAGCAGCGGGCTGGGCCGAAAACCAAGGCGGCACGGCCAAAAGCACGATGCACAGGGCACCGCTGAGCGGCCTGCTTCCCACCGGGAGCTTCCCGGGGCATTTCAGACCGTGGAGGGAGGAAAACACACCCAAGAGCCTCGCAAGCCCCAAGCAACCAGAGGCTGGACCCAAAGGCGTGTTAGGGAAATTCAAAGAATCGGCAGAAAAAAATACGCTCGCAGGAGCCTTCGTGTTACAAACATACCTGCATCCAAATTCCACGCCAGGTGACTGGACTGAGGAGCTGCTGGAGGCTGACCCTGCCGTCAGGAAATCCCCGTGGTTTTCTGCAGTTTTTCACCTGCAGAAAAACGGAAGCAGTGGTGCCCGTTTGTTCCTGAATGGACCCACTTAAGCATCTAGCCGCGCACGGCTGCCAAACCAGACATCCTGAAGGGTCCCTCCATCGGACCCGTCGGCGTGGTTAAGCAGGATCCGAACTGCAAAGAGGCCACTCAACGGACAGGTCAATAAAAAAGCCACCAGGACTGCTTTCCTTACTATTTTCCCTAGTACTGTATTTTTCGCTCTATAAGACGCACCTGACCATAAGACGCACCTGGTTTTTAGAGGAGGAAAACAAGAAAAACAATATTCTGAATCAAACGGGCACATCATCACAGGCACATTCCCCATCGCTTCCCCATGGGCTGCACATCTGACAGACTTCCTGCACACACGTATTCGCTCTATAAGACGCACAGACATTTCCTCTTACTTCTGAGGGGGAAAAAGTGAGTCTTTTAAAGCAAAAAATACGGTAATTCAGATTGGTTTAGTGCATTATGTGTCATGCGTAAAGACAGCATGATGCTGCTGGGCGAGCATGAACTGGCCGCTTCACACTGCATTGCCGTACGTGACCAGCAGGTTGTGAAAGTGTGCGCGCATGGGCTGTGATTTTGGCAGTTGCGGTGAGGGCCGCGACCAGGAGCGTGCCGGCGTGGGTCACTGCGAGCGTTTGATAAGAGGCTGAGGTTCATGGGGCAGGGGTCTCTCCTGGCCGGACCCAGTTGTCCTACCTCGCGGCTGCCATCGAGACTTCCCGACACAGGGAGGCAAGCCAGGGGGAAGGCCACCCCCACCCGGACCCCCAGTCGGCGGGACCTTGGGACCACATCCCCACCTGCCCCATCTTACAGGCGGGGAGAGCCAAGTGAGCCATGCAAGCCCCCTTTGACCACCGCTCTGTGTTTCTAGGAAGCCGCCAAAGGGAAGCAGGGAAGGCTTTAGCGCTAAAGCGTTCACGGCTCAATTTTCTGTCCCTGTCGGCACGCGGGAGTCTATTACTGCAGGCTGTGGGCCTGCATAAAATAAGAGCCCCCCCCAGGTAATTCAGGGAATACAAGGCCAGGTGTCTCAGGGAGGGAGAAAAAGCTAGAGGATGACGACACTCACGCACACACACGCAGACACAATAGCCTTCCTCTGGGTGCAGCAGGTGAGGCAGCCCGGGGGGGAGCGGGGGGCGTCCCTGAGCCGGAAGGTGCTGCCTCTGGGGCCAAGGGAGAGCAGGGGCCTGTCCAGCAGCCCCACCCTCCGCGCCGGCTTCCGAAAGGCAGGCTCTCACGCAAATCCCCGTCGGACCGCGGCTCCTCTGCGCGATGCCGAGTCGGGGAGAGGGCAGGTGGGGGCGGGCCAGGGGAGTCCCACTGCCTGCCCCTTCCGAGGGCTCGCCTGGCCGGTGAGGGGAAGCAGGGCAGCACTGAGGTGGGGCACAGCCGCCTGCGGCTCCCTCCCCCCGTGGACACGCACCCCTGGGCTCCCACCTCTTCCCGTGGCCAGCTCACCTGCCGCCTCTGGCGTGGAGCAGCCCCCGGTGTGGCGAGAAGGCAGGGCACTTGCCCGGGCTCCTTCTCCGGGGCTGCCGCTCGGAGCCCGGGAGCACCTCCCTCACGCCTGGGCCACGGCGAGGGGCGGCGAAGAGCGGGATGGGGCCAGGGTCTCCTGCCCTGGGCAGGCCCCCGGCCACGAAGCTGGCCACCCCGGGGACACCCGTCCCACGGGCTCCGGTCCCCCCGCAAGGCCGCCGGAGCAGCCGGGGAGAGCACAGGCCCATCCCCTGGCGGAGGATGCGACGGTCGGCAGAAAGCATCCTCGCTAATTACTTGTATTAGCAGATATGAGTTTGTCTCAGGCAGGAAATAGCGGGCGGGGGGAGTGAGGGGAGAGCGGCAGAAAGGGGGGAAGGAGGAGAAATCGGGGGGATGCCAACAAAAGCTGGGAGAAAACCCTTCACATTTCCCCAAGACGCCCACAAAGCTTTTATGAATATAACTGGATTTGCAACAAGCCAATCCAGCATCATAGAAGGAACTCAGACAAGGAGACAATTTTACTAGATAATAGACTATCACGCAGGATACAATTTAAATTAAAAAATGCAATTTTCACCTTGAAATGAACAAATGATTACAATTTCTATACAAATTAAGGCCTTCACTCTTTCTTTCAGTAGTGCCATCAGCCCATGAAATATGACATAATTGCCATGAAATACATTTTCAAATATTTTGGGGTTTTGTGTGTATGTGTGTGTGTGTGAGCGTGCGCCCAAGCGTCTGCCACATTACCAAAACACACACTCACACACACACAAAGAATGGAGTGGGGATAAAAACAGAGACCCAGCTTGGAAAGCGCATGCATGCGTCTCCTGCATTATCTCACCTTCTGGGGAGGGAAAGAAACCACATTAAAAAGAAAAGAAAACTACCCAAAGATTAAGCTTTTTCTCTCCCTCTCTCTCTCTCTTTCTTGTTTGCTCGTCTTCCCTCCTGCCACCTCTCCACTTGCAAGATAAAATTGAAAAAAAATGGATCAGACCGATAGAAAGAGGAGTTGCAAACAGCTCCGTGATGCCTCCAGATTTATCTAATCTAAATTACTACGCTTATCTGCAAAAATCACATCTGTTGGTTATCTACTAGCCTCGCAGATCTGCCTCTTTATTCCACCCCCCTCCCTTGCCTTCAAATGATTTTTTTATTCTCACTCTTTTATTTTTAATTATTTTTCCATTATGTCCTCCTTTTTCATATAAAGCTGGACTTACAAGGCTAATCAGGGAGATTTATTGTACAAG
Organism: Varanus salvator macromaculatus; assembly: GCA_023646645.1. Classification (NCBI taxonomy): domain Eukaryota; kingdom Metazoa; phylum Chordata; class Lepidosauria; order Squamata; family Varanidae; genus Varanus; species Varanus salvator. The sequence continues at coordinate 12,644,355 of JAIXND010000800.1, read as the reverse complement.
AATCGGGAAGGCGAAGAAACTTTTCTGCAAAAAAAAAGGAAAAACGCATTCTCCGTGCAAGGAGAAGAAGAAGGGGGGGGGGCAGATGGACGGACGGACGGACGGACGGAGCACGGCTGGGCAGCCATCTTGAATGGCCACGTTTGTGGCACCAAAGGTGGCGCAGCAACTCGGGGGTGGGGGGGAATGAAGACCCTGCCTCGGATCCTGGAAAACCGGCTGCCAAATGGAGGAGGAACGACTGGCAGGTGACAGTGGCCAACTTCTTCTTGGGATCCCGCTCCTATGCCTTGCCGGGTCTGCGGACGTGTCCTTTGGATCCTCTCGTGCCAGGATCCAGGGGCTACGGCTGACCGGCAGCTCATTCACCTTGGAACGATGCAAAGCCCCGCGGCCCACCCGGGAGGGACCCCTGCCCCCCACTCGGGGGACGGGGGACAGTCTCAAAACATACCTCAAACTCGCCCCACACTTCGGACAAGACAAGCGCACGGAAGCCTCGTCCGCAGGAGGCCGGCTTGCCCCGTGTCGTTCCGACATGCGGGCTACAAGAGCCCGTGTGTTGGCAACTGAGACGCTGGCGTCCGTGTGCAAGGAAACCTCGTGGTTTGCAGACGGGCTAAAAAGAACTCACAGCCGGAAAACGGGTTTTCTTAAAAAGACAGTGGAAGAAGGAAAGGGGTTCGTGGACGGGGCCTCACTCAGGGTCCTAAACGGGAGGCGAAAAGGCTCGGGTCGCATTAATAGTGTGAGCTTCCCGATGCTCCCACTATCAAGGTGGGAACGCTACTCCAGGTAGAATCACACCCCGACCTTCGTGACGGGGCTCTCCAAAGCATCGCTGCCCACACCGAGGAAGCACACGCACAAAACCGGTGCAAATTCACACAAACAGACTCAGGAGCGGATTCGATGAGGAAAGGGGTGTGGAAAGACGTACATTAGGCCAAAAGGCACAGCTCAGGAGTGACGGGTGGGAAGGGATTCGGGCAAACCCATCTTGAAAAGGGTCTGCGTGTTCACATCCCTTCGCGTTGAGGACGGGACAAAGAGTTGCTGGGAGGACTTTGTCTATCTGGAGAGGCAGGGGACTAACAGGCCCAACGGGCTCTTGCGGGGTTGGGGACGTTGGGTCAACGCTCAGGCGCTCGACTTGGAGACTGTGGGGCTTTCTGTGCGGCACGTGGGTCGCGGGGAGCGGCCAAGCCCCCCTCGCGCTGGCGGAGGGAAGGAAGGCCCCCCAGGCCCCTGCCTCCGGCCTGCATCGCGAGCCGGCCGCAGCCTGAACCCCTTGCGCCGACTCTGCTCGGCGGCCATAACTAATCAAATTGGGGTGAGCGGAGAGAGGCAAAGCCGGTTGCAGAGGTTGTGCGCCCCTGAAAGGGCAACGCGGCACATGGAACGAGTTACCGGCGCGAACCTGCGGCCGTCCCTGCCCTCGGCTCGTTCCCTCTCCCCTGGACTGGGAGGGGGCATGGAAGGGGCCCTGCAGGGGAGGGCGCAAGTATGCCGGAATTTAGGATTACGATCAGCCGGCCGGGCCCTTCCTGCTCTTATCGGCGAGCGGAGGATTACGCTATTACTTCCAGGGCGGGAGCCCAGTGCGCACGGGTGGCGGAAAGCCCCCTCGGAGCACCGGCCTCGTCGGGGCAAGCGCGGGGCGGGGGGTCCCGGCCTTTGCACCACCACGGTTTGGCTGCAAGCAAGCCCTGGGCAGCGCTCCTGCGGGGGGGGGGGGCTCCCATTCCCAGGAAGCGAGGGAGCACTCCGGGGTCACAGAACGGGGCCCGGCTCCCGCTGTGGAAGGGGATGATAGGGCTTGCAGTCCAACAGCATCTGGGGGACCCCGTGCTGCCTGTCCTTTGCCCACGCAGTGGCTGGCTTCACACATGGGAAAAGCCAAGGGTGGTTCATAAAGGGGGGGGGGGCGCGTTGACTCTGACCCCCAACCACGTTGTTGGGAGAAGAGAACCCAGGCTAGAAACCCTCCAGACTTTTCCTGTTGTGTGAACCCAGGCAGGGTCAAGGTTTCATTCCCAACACTTCAGTCAGGACAAACCAGGCTTGGGAGAAACAGAACTATTTTCTGGCAAGGGAGTCCATGGCTGGGCTGCCAGAGGGGCTCCCTATCCGTTCCAGCTTTTACCCTGGGCTTCCCCCAGGCTGCCTGGACTCAGAATGAAAGCAGCCACGGGCCGGGAGACCCACTGAAACGGGAGTCCGGGGCTTCCCTGGGTGTGGGCGAAGCGGCAAGCGGCCCCAGCTCGGTACGGGCCGGGAAGCCCTGCGTGTGGGGCAGCCGCTCCCAAGCACCCGTGGGCTGCCATCAGAGGCACCCCCGGCTACGGCTCAGAGGGGGCCCCCCAGCCACAAGGCGGGGCTCCTTCCCCTCCTTGCCCTGCAGCAGGGGATGGGGCAAGCCAGGGACACATAGCCCACAAGGCCGGCGTGGGGAGCCCCTTCCCCGGGGCCGAGGGCCGAGCCCAGACGCCTCCGCCCTGCAGATCGCCAACTGGGCCACAGCCGGGGAGAGCCAGGTTTCTAGTCCCTCGCGCTCCCCGGCAGCTCCTGGGGTGACTCGGGGCCAGCCGCGGCTCCTCAGCCTGGCCTACCTCGCAGGGCTGTTGTCAGGATCGAAGGGAAGAGGAGAGCACATGCGCTGCCTGGGCCTCTTTGGAAGAAATGGCGGAGAAGGGCGCCCGCAAACAGACCGACCGACCGACCGACCGACCGCCATGCGCAGCCGAGGCGGCCAGGGGACGCGACGGCGTGGCTGGCGCACGACGGCAGCAGCCCAGGGCCGGCGACGTGGAGCCAGGCGGAGGAAGCCCCCGTTCCAGCGGCTTCCCTCCGGCCGACCCCAGCTGGGGCTGGCCGAGGGGGCTCGCCGCGGAGATGCAAAATTAAGCTCCTGCAGCCAAGCCAGATGCAAACCAGGCAGCGTGCTTTATGTATTCATGAGTTGCTCGGAAGAGAAATAAGAGCAATTCATTACCACGCAAAACTGTTACTAATGACATCTACCTGGCGCCCAGCACCTCTGGAAATCTAATGCGACACACTCGGGGAGAAAATGCCTCCGCTTACGCCGGGGCCCCGGCTGTGAATGGAAAATTTCCCTTCCTTGGCCCAGCCTCATTCTGCATTCACTAAAAGCAACATTTACAATTCTTCTGCCATTATGTCCTACCAGGGCCTCTGCACCCGCCGTCACGACCTTGATATTAGCTGAAAATTGGAAATTCGATGGCGTGGCGGAGGGAGGGGCAAGCCAGGCCGGCGCTCTCTCTCTCTCGCCTTCCCAGTTGGCACTGCTGAAGAAAGAAAGAGAGAGAGAGAGAGAGAGAGAGAGGGAGGGAGAGGAAGAGAGAGAGGAAGGAGGGAAGGGGAAGGAGGGAGGGAGGAAATTTCTGTTCCATCCCTAACTCAGAGTAGACCCACCAAGCTTCTGCAGGGTGGAAGATCGCATGACTAGGTGAATTCCCACTGAGCTCAGTGGGCCTACTCTAAGTAGGGCTACAAGCCGATTCAACTAGGAACACGCGAATTAGCGAAATTCAAGCTGGCCGAAATTCGGCAGTTTCCGTCCCAAAGCTCGTTCCGTTCAGGGCGGCACCTGAATGCAAACTTCGCGGCGTTTCTCGTTTTGCAGAAAGATCCCTGTGCGCTCTCTGCGTGCTTGCTCCAAATATATACATCCGGGTGCACATGAAATACGGGTCCGTCCGAAACACCTGCGTGCCACTGCCTGCTTGCGTTCCATTAGGCGGGACGTGCACATGGCGGGCACGTCGTGAGCGGAGCCGGCTGGTGCCGGGGGTCAGACTAGATGGCCCGGGAGGCCCCTCCTGACTCGCTCTGCATCTACGTTTCTACACGGCCCGCAAGTCTTAACTGCGAGCTTGCAAGTGCGCCCAGGTCTCCTCGGAGTCCGCTTTCCGGCCGGCCGGCGCAGAGCAGGTGGCTCCTAACCGAAGCAGAGCCGAAGTGACTCCCTCCCTCGTGTGTCGCAATCCAGTCCTCCCAGAACGGGAGTCTCCCTCTGCCCCCGGTCACTTCTGCAGATCTCGGGGAGAGCCGATTCGCGACCTCGCCTGCGCCGCCCCGAGAATGAATCGGCGAGCGGGACCGGGCGCCCCGAGCGGAGCTGCATCCGGCCAGCCTTGACTGAATTAGAGGGCTCTCCAAAGGATGCGAAGGTACCCAGAATAAACAAGCCCGAACGGGCCTAATGGCGGGGATGTGAGATGGGCCGGGGGGAGGCGGGAGGGGGGGCGAGGGGGGAGGAAGGGCCGGGTGGGTCCACGCAGAGCTGCAGAACGCCGGCCGGAAAGCGGGGTCCGGGCTGCCATGCTCTTTCGGGCCGGTGGGGGCTCTCCTAGCCCGTCTCTGCTGGCCAGCGAGAGCGTGAAGACGAGCAGTGGGCCGCTGGCCCCGCCCCTTCGGCCTTGGGCCCCGCCCACCACTGGGATATGGCCCTCGGGGGCCTCCCCAAAAGGGAATGTGGCCCCCGGACCAAAAGCGGTCCCGCAGCCACTAAATCAGCCCTGGAAGAATGCTCAGGAATCCGTCACTGGGGACGCAGGTCGGCACGCTCTTCCACAGGGGCAGCGTCCAGCCTTCCAGCAAGTGCGCTTGTAAAAATAAAGTTGCTAGTCCTCAAGATGGTGCCAGGAAAAGTGGGAAGCCCTGGACTGTGCTTGTGGGGTGCTCAGGGGCAGCTGCTGGGAGCCTCTCCCTTGTCGTGTCCCCCCCCCAACCCCTGGCACAGGCGGGCAAACGCTTCGCACACGGCCAAGAGTCCGTAGACGTGCCATGGCACTGAGGCCGTGAAGCTCCCTAGCTGGCTCTTGGCCTAGCCAGCTCACAGGGTTGTGAGGATGAGAAGAGGGGAGGCGGAGGGGGGCCCCCCACCCCGGGTTCCCCGCAAGAGCAAAAGCAGCCTACTGCTGCGACACCAGGACTCCCTCGGCTGCCGGCATCCAGCCCAGCTGTCCCCACGAAGCCCCCTGGCACCTCCCGGGGCAAACAGGAAGGAAGCATTTCATTGCTCCCCCCCCGCGAGGTGCCCATGCCAAGGGCCCCCCGACTCCGGCCTCGTCCAAGGACTTGGGACCAGCTGGAGACGCCTGGAGGGCACCCAACCCGGCCCGGCTCTCACCACGGACAGATGGGGCCATTCCCAGAAGAGGGCTTAGATCAGAGCGGCGCTGCTTGCCAAGCATCCGGAGCGGGGGGGCGGGGGGGAGGCACCTCGGGCCGAGGGTGGCTTTGCAAGGGGCACCGGGCAAGAATCAGACCCCCCCACGCCCTTCCCGTCATGCTGCGGTCCGAGGCGATTCTAGATGAAAGGGGAGGAGAGGGTGGGCAGGCGGATCAAAGCGGGGCGGAGGCTGGGCAGCCTCGGTGCCTCCGCCAGCTGACCTCCTGGCCCCCTTCCTCCCCAGCTGCTCTCGCCTGTCCTCCTCTTCCTCAGGGTGGCTGCGCTCGCTGGGCGGGCGGCGACCTCGGAGCCGGAAGGTCAGGCCTCCTTTGCTCCTCCGGCTCGGTGCCACCTTTGCCCGGACCGGAGCGGCGGCAGGAGAAGCAACCCGTGCAACAAGGACGAGCGGGGCCACGCCGGGGGATCGTGCCCGGCGGCCTCGAAAGATGCCCGAGGATGCCAGCACGGAGCAGGGCCTTCCTCTCTCCCGCAGCCCCCCCCCCCGGCACGGAAGCCCATCGCGTCGCACGAACGAGGCCTCTTTCTGTTGGCATCGCTGCGATTCTGCAGGCGCAAGCAGGTTGCTCTTACTCCGGAGCCCTGCGGGGCGAGAGGGGCGCAGCCCCGGGAAGCCGCAGCCGCGAAGTAGGAATTCCCGAGGCCCAGTGTCCGCGCCAACCGGGGAGCCTGCCGCCCTTCCCGACGGGAGGAAAGCGCCCAGGCGCAGGGCAGAACCGGCGGGCCGGACATCGTTCCGCCAGGAAAAGCGGGGCACGTCCGCGCCTGCTCTTGGGACTAGCATGCCCGTCCCCAAATCCCCGTGCTCGGGCTCCTCCATGCTGACCTTTCGCTGTGCCGAGCGGGGCACATGGGAGTTGGGATCCACACGCATCCGGAGGGCCATCCTCATCCCTGACCGGCAGCGTTGGCCTGCGGGCCTGTGCTGACTCCGGCCCCGGGGTCAAGCACATTCACTGCCCTCTGGGAACATTCCTTCCCGGGCGCAGGGAGGGGCCGCCCCTCGGATCCGTGCCTCGGAACGGGGGGGGCATTCCTTGGTGACCCTGCGCGGAAAGCCCGTCCCAGGCTGAGTGGGGGGAACCCCACGCCCCCTCCCCGGCCCTCCCCCACTTCCGCCACTTCGGATGCCAGCACGGCCGCAGCTGCACGGTGAGGGGGCGGAGGGGCAGCCTCGCCCTCCCCCCGGGCCCGCCCAGCCCATGGCGAGCCCCCCGACCCGCCTCGTGTTTGCGGCTTGGCAAGACGACAGGCTTCTGCCCGTTCCCGGTGGGACGGCAGCCAGCTGCAAGGCGCTCGCCCAGCCTGGGAAAATACTTCGCTGGGACGCGAGTCGTTCCCGGAGAGCGCGAAACCTGAGCGGCCCCTCTTGCGTGCCCCCTGCCCCACCGCCCTGGCCTGCCTCCCTTCGCCCAGCAGCGGGACCTGCGATGCCCCCTGCCCACCGAGTGGCCGGAAGCCCCCCTTTCCATCGCGTGTGGGAACACCCTGACGGGACGGCCGCGGAGGACGCCCTGCAAGCCGGGCGGGCAGGCGAGGTGGGCCGGAGCTGAGCGGCCAACGCTGGACCCGAAGGCGATAAACCAGCCGAGGGGCCAGTGGGAACTCATGTGAGGAAGAGGAGGAGGACATCCGAACAATTCGAACAACAACAACAAATTCGATCTACAAATCGCAAGCTCACCCAAGGAGGAGGAGCTGGAAATAAGAAGGAAGTCGCCATCCTAAATACGGAGGGCGACCGCATGTCCAGAGGAAGAGAGCAGGGCCCGAAACACTCTGAGCCCAGTGGCAGCAAGCCCTTCTCTGGGCAGTCAGAGCAGCGGGGCCACGGCCTGCGGAGAAGTAGCAGGAATGCCCAGCAGCTCCCCGCTTGCCTGGCCGGAGCAAGGAGCCACGTGCCCCCCGTGCCGGTCCCTGCGCTCGGGCAGCCAATACAGTGCCCCCCACGCGAGCATGGGGTGCCACCAAGACGAGCGAGGCACCCACTCTGAAGGCAAAGGGGGCGAGGACACCGTCCGCCCCGACACCCAGATAATCCCGCCCGGGGCTCTTGCCCGGAGTGGCCCGGAGAGGGAGGCCGCAAGGGTGGGAAGCCACAAGGGGGCCGTGCTCCGGGGAGGGGAGGGGCCATCCAGGGAAGCGCCCCCCCAGGCGGCCCGGTGGCCCGAGGCTCGTCTCCCAGGCCGGGCGCCCCTCGCTGCCTCCCACACCGCCCCGCCCAGGTGCCCCCGGCCCCTCGCTCCGGGACAATCCGGGCAGGAAAGCCCCCAGCCCAACTTTCCGCTGCCCGCAGTCTCGGCGTGCCCAGAGGGGGCGCGGAAGCGCTTCCAGAGGACGGCCGAGTCAGCGCCTTCCAGCGGGAGACGGGCGGTGCCGAGAGCATCTTCCGATGGCGCGCCGACGGCGCCAACTCATTTCCGTGGTGCGCGCTCAATCTATTCCCCCGACAGACCTCATCATTCAGCCCTAATCCAGCGTTTGCTGGCAGACGCAGATGGCGCATGAGCGAGCGAGCGAGGGAGCGAGCGAAGGGACGGGGAGAGCCTTGCGGGCTCCTCGGGCGCGCGAGAGCCGGGCCGGGGTGGCCCTCCGCAAAGGCGATTTTCCCTTCTTTTTTTAAGGGAGCGGAAGGCACTCCGGGAGTGCGAACTCGGACCGTGGGACAGGCGCCCCCCAGCTCAGCTCCAGCCCTGCCCAGCCCCTCCTGCGGCCACGGGACAGCCGAGGACGGCCCAAGCGCCCCGCTGGATTCACCGAGCCCAGGTCCCAAGGAGAGGAGCACAGGCAAGGCACCTCCCGCCCATGTTCCCCAGCAAGTGGCCCTGGGTAGCCTCCTCCGCCACGAATACGCTTCCTCCCCTTCAGAGCCTTCCAGATCTCTGCACTTTTTCTAGCTCTACAATACAATCTGCCAGCCAATTTTCCCCTGACGCCCGACAATCCACTTCGTTGCCACTCTATACAAATGCTCAAATTCTGTGAGCAAAACACGACAGTTCGTTAAAAAGCCAAACCCCAAACCACGCGTTCACGAACAGCGGTGGAAAAGTCCGATGCAGGAACTGTAAAACGGATATTTTTTAAAGACCATCAAGCCTCAGAAATCATTTCTGTGCCACTAATACCACTTCCGTGCGCATTTCAATAAGGAATGCGGTCTGGGCGCATAATGCAGGCTCCACGAAAAGCTGAGCTGCAAAATGCCACAAGCCGCCACGTTTGCAACTTCCAGCTGGGCTAGGAGCAAATTGGGGGAATTTGCATGCATTCAGAGCCCCCTGGGGCCTGAGACCCCCGGGGCCTGCAGATCGTGCGCCTTGGCCCCAAAGCTCCCAGCCTGACTTCGAGCCGCTCACTGACGTTCAGGTTGCAGTGAGGATATCGGCAGAGGGAGAACTGCGAGTTCCTTACAAAAGAGGGCAAAGCAGGGTATAAATCTAGTAACGAATGCATTTTAAGATCCAGACAATGCATCTCTGCTCCACCCCTGCGGCAACGCTGCCATCAGGAGGCAGGAGGCTGCTGCGAGGCAAAGCAGTTTCCCTGGATCTAGCAAGCCGTTCGGTTGAGCTGGACTCCCCCCTCCGCCAAGGGGCCGCTCAAGACCAGAGGCGCCTTCCCAGACCTCCAATCACCAGAATCGGCCGCAAATGGAACATGAACATCCAGTCCATGCTAGAGCTCAGCTCTGGGGGCAAAGACCGCAGGGGGGCAGGGAGGGACCCCCATCTCCCGCCCGGCTGCCACGACGGATGGGCACACGGAAGGGGCGCTTGCCCAGCTCCCGCCGCAAGAGACCGGGCCGGATATGCTGCCGAGCCCGGAGACATCCTGACCCCGCGCCAGGCCGCCGGGAGGCGAGCGGAGGAGGGGGCGGGAGCGGCATCCCCCTCCGCTCGGCCACACAGCTGCCTCCCCGCGCGGGGCCAAGCGCTCCGTCTGAAGTGGGCGCCCACCGCATACCCACGAGATTCGTTCTGCCCTGCCCGGCACATCTCAGCTGGGAGGCATGCGGAGGGCCGGAGGGTGGGAACGGCGGCGGGCGAACCGGGGTCCAACTGTGGCCAAGGAGGGGGAGCGCCTGGCTTGGGGGGCTCCCAGTGGAAGAGCTCTCGACCGCCCCTCCCGTTCGGTGGTGTGAGCTGCTTCTCTATTTATTCGCACCCCAGCGTTTCCCCCTTGCGGAAATCGAGGGGGCTTCCGACAGCGCCCAGCTGGCCTCCCCTCCAAGCCCAGCCCTGCTCGGCTTCGATGGCCCACGTGCCTGCAGGCCAGAGTGGCAGGAGGGGGCTGCGCCCGGGCCCCGCGTGAGACGCTCTGGAGGGGGCGCAGCCAAGCCCCTTCCCTCTTCCAGAGCACCCCCACTTCGCAGACCCCTCCAGCCAGTCCGGAGCTCATCCTCTTCGCATTTGCGCCAGATCTGCGCCAGCCCCGCGCCCTCCCGTCCGGCTCCCCTCCGCACGCCTTCGTCCGCCCGCAACTCGGACGGATCCGGGGCGAGAAGCAGGCCTGGCTTTTTGCACTGTCCCTCCGGCATCTCCCCCCCCCCCCATGCACACCCCAATTAAGGGCGTCTTCATGCTTTGCCACAATGCGTTCCCGGACTCCAGGGCTGGGTTGTGCAGCCGGGGGGGGGGGGGCCTGCGGGCAAACAGCTGTCCCCAGGCCTTCCACCGCTGCCATGGGATCACAGGCAGAAAGGCGGGGGGGGGGCGGGGGCATTCTTCGGCAAAGTACGTCAGCTTGGCACCAGCCCCTCCTGCGGCAGGATCCGCCGCAACCCGCTTCAGCGGGAGAGTTCCCGGGCGGGAAAGCTCCAGCCCCGCGTCGGAGGGTGGAATTCGGGGAGGGTGGGCTGCGACCCGACCCTTCAGAGGGGAGAGCACCATCGCGGCCGTCGGCGTGTCAGGCCGGCCTTCTTGCAAAAGCGTGCCGCCGGGACGGACCAGTGAGCCGTTGGAGAAAATGCGTTGCATTTCCTGGCTTGCCACCCGCGAGCGAGGAGCTTGTGGACTAGCCGCTTGGGTCGGCCACTCGCTTGCATCAGCACCGCAGATGCAAGTGGGAGGGCTTAGATATGCCTCCCGACCAATCGGGAGACTGGGCCAGTTCGCCATCCGGCAAGAGCCAATCGCCAGGCAAATTGGCGACATGGTGGCCACAGCGCCACCTACTGGCCCACGCCTGGCACCAGAACGGAGTGTCCATAAACCCATCACAGTCCTGGTGACATGCCCCTGAGCATGTACAGAGTTCCCTTGGCGTTCTTGTACAGCACATCCATTGGCATGGGGAAGGGAAGGGAAGGGAAGGGAAGGGAAGGGAAGGGAAGGGAAGGGAAGGGAAGGGGTGGCTGTTGTTGTTTTGTTTTTTTAAGTCTATTTAATATCTCAGTAACATTCAACCCACGTCACCCGGGAGACTTTTCCTGAGCTCAGGGGATGCAGTCGGGAGAGGGGGAAAGGAGACAATTAAACAGGTCCACTTCAACCACGATAAAATCTTAATTGGTTTTGTTCCTTCATTATTGTCCATTAAAGGAGTCTGTGTAAACCCAAACGGAAAAGCGATAAACATGCCGATGTGAGGTTTTTGCAAAGCGTGAACGATCCCGGCACAGAATGCGAAGCACCACCGGGATTACAGCAAACACGAGGCGGGAGGCAGCCGGGAGCCAGAAACCGTCTCAGAGGCTCTGCCTTGCGCACGATTCCCACCGTGCGCTGGCGGTCGCAACCGGGCCGGCGGTGCCAAGCGACAGGCGCTCCCCGCACACGGCAGCGTCCGTCCGACACGCCGGCCCCGGTGCGAGGCGGCCGGATCCGTGTCGGCTCGGATGCGGACGCGCCGGGTCTCCTTCGGAAAGGGGTGAGAGCAACATCCGAGCGGCCTTGGGCCCGGACCCGGCGCATGGCAATAAAGCGAACTCTTGGGCGCAAGAGCAGGGGATGGACGGACGGACGGACGGACGGACAGACCGACCGACCGACCATCTGTATTTTTTGCTCTATAAGACTCACTTTTCCCCCCCTCAAAAGTAAGGAGAAATGTCTGTGTGTCTTATCGAGCGAATATGTGTGTGCAGTAAGTCTGTCGGATGTGCAGCCCATGGGGAAGAGATGGGGAATGTGCCTGGGATGATGTGCCCATTAGAGTCAGAATATTTTTTTTCTTGTTTTCCTCCTCTAAAAACTAGGCGCGTCTTATAGAATGAAAAATACGGTATATATTTATCGGTTTATATCCTGCCTTTTTCCTTCAAAGGGCTCAAGGCAGCTGACACCATTCTCCTCCTCCATCTTCTCCCCACAACAGCAACCCTGTGGGGCAGGCTGGGCTGAGAGTCTGTGACTGGCCCAAAGTCACCCAGTGGGCTCCAAGGCCGAGCGGGGACTCGAACCCGGATCGCCCGAGTCCCGGGCTCTTCACCACTACGCCACACTGGCTCTTGTGTTGTGCTGGGGAGCTGCCTTCCACCGTATGGAGCTGGAGGCGAAAACGGAGCAAGGCGGCCGGCCCCACGCAGCCGGTCTTGCCGCCGACACAGAAATCCCTGGAAGGGCCGGCGAGGAACCGTGGGCGCGCACGCATCTCGCATTCCTTTAAAGCACTCGAGTGCACGTTGGCAAATCTATGCATTTTTAAGGCAAACTCCCACCGTTGTGCAGAATCCTGGGCTTCTTTTTCAAACCTACACACTTACATATTTAGGCGCGTGCCTTTTAAATGAACACGTTTTGCCAGCCGCTCAAATTCCAGTTCAGACTTAATGAACGAGGGAGAGAGCGAAGGATGAACTGTGGAATTTGCTTCCGTGCAGGGAAGCTGCCGCCATCTGTTTGGAAGGCTTCAAATGGGGATTGGTCTCATCCGTGGAAGAGAAGGCTATCAAAGGCTGCTAGTCCTCATGACTCTATGTCACCTAGAAGGTCAGTTGCTGGGGAAGGTGGACGGAGCGGGTGAAGTCCTGCGCTCGCGTTTCCTGTGGAGGCACCTTGTTGGCCACGGCGTGAGAAGAATGCTGGATAAGGAGGCCTGGATCCAATCCCACCCTGCTCCTCCGAAGGGCTCCATTTGAGCCACCTTCCTCCCCTGGGGGGAGGCATTTGCCCCCAGGCTACCCCAGCAAAGAAACCTTTGCCAGAGGTCAAGGGCTGTTTTTCCAGCTTCTCCATATTCCGGGCTTAGCCAACTGTTAGAACGGTGCCTTTTCCTGACCACAGGATGTGCAGACACACACACACACACACACACACACACACACACACACACACACACGAGGGCCTGCGCATCTAGATCCCCACTGACCGTGCAAACCCATTTTAACGCGACAAGCAAAGCAGCCCAGCACGCAGCTGGTGTGTCCAAAGCATCAGCAGAGAGTCCCCGGGGGAACCGGGCGCCTCGGCCAACGTGAAGTTTTCCCTTCCGTCGCCGCAGCCCTTGGGCAGCTTCCCTGCCGACGGCGCTGCTGTGAAACCCGCTCCTTCTCCCCCCGTGGCTCCCCCTGCGCCCGCCCTCTTCAAACAACTCTGCCATGTGAACCAAGTCCGAGGACTTGAGACAATCGCAGATAATTTATCTCTGGGGCGGTTTCCCCCGGAGAGCTGTAAGGGGAGAGAATTCGGAGATGATATCCAGTGGCACACCTGTTCCCCTTCTTCACATTTTCCTGGCTCCAAATCATGCCTGAGACAAGCTGTCCCTGGAGTACCCTGAGAAATGTGGGGGTCGGAAGGCTCCCCCTCCCCACATCGCCTCCACCGCCAGCCAGGAAAGCCCCACCTCCGGGCTCGTGGGGCCGGGCCGCACCACGAAAACGCCGCTCGCCCTTCTGCCCGGTGGGGCCGGAGCAGCCCGAGAAGACCCTTTCTCTTCTCCCCAACCCTTTCCAGGGCTTCGCCCCCTCCACCCCAGAGCCAAACCGGATCTCCCAGGATATTCTTGTGCCTGTTTTAGCATCATTCACTGCTTCGCTTTAATGGTCGTCCCCTTTTCTCACGCCTCGTTCTCACTTGAACGGGCGTCTTAGAAATCGTGGTGGAAAGGCAAGATACCTTTCCAATACCATCGAAATGTCTGCTAAATATACAAGTAGAAATGATATTTTTTTCTGAGGAGCATTTCTGAGATGTTGCTACACACACGCCGGCAGAAAAGGAGGCCTTTTCGCAGAATGTTATCCAAGCATTCTCCACCTCCCATCCTTATTTATGTGGCAAGCAAGCGCGAGGCATTTTGAAGGAGGCAAGACGGCGGCCGACCCAGGGGCAGCTCCTGGCCCCCCACTGCGCGAGACCACCCCGCTCCCCAGCCCCGTCGCTTGGTGCACGGCGTCTCCCATGGAGCAGGCCAGCCCGATTTTGACATCCCAGGAAAGGAGGAAATCCACCCCCAAAATGAGAGGAGTCCTCGTCTGGCCAAATCAAAGCGAAGGCGGGTTAAGAGGAGGCCCGCCAAGCCCGGAACCCCGAAACTCTGGGCAGCCTTTGCCCCGCCGCAGTAGACGTCCGAAGGGCCGAACATCTCCGTCACATCCGATCTACCAGGATCACCCGGTTTATGGACCACACGTGCCTCACCTCCCACCGAATCCCCCCCCCTCACCACGAGGTTTGCTTCTGAAATCCCAAGCCGCCCTTTCCCTTGTCCATCCCTCCCTCATCACAGGCGGGGTGTCCTTTTGAGAAGGGACCCTTTGAAGGGCGCACGGATCGCCCCGTGCGCGTTTGGGCTTCTGCCGTTATCTCGCTTTTTGAGCCTGGCATTTTTCCGTGGGAAGCAAGCAGGCTGCGGAAAGCCACCGCCTCGTCCTCGTCCTCCTCTCCCCCCAGGATGAGGGGAAGGGCAACCGGGCGCTCGCTCGGGGGTCCAAGAGACCCGCCGCCTCCGCCTGCAGGACCACTGGAAGCACAAAACCGGCCGCACTCTGAGTGACACGCTGCCCTCTCCTGGCGGATTGCAGGGTTTTGCATCTCACGAACCGGGAACCGCTTCTCCCGCGAGAGGAGAGGAGAGGAGAGGGCGGCGGACAAACCCGGATCGGCCTGGTTGCTACCCTTCCAGAGATTAAAAAGCCAGTGTGAGGGCAGTAACAGGAAACACAACCGGCCAGTTCCACTCGGCCCAAGAAGATCTGGGGAGCTATTTGCTATTAACTGATAAAGGCGTTGTTTCCAAGGACGGGGGATACGACCCGGAACGATTAGACGCCCCATCCTTGTGCGCCTTCTAACTGCCAATGGATGAAGCAACCAAGAAGGGGGGCAAAAGTCCCCATCCTCGAAGTTTGCAAAAATTCTTCCCATGGAAAAAGGAATGGGAGAAACGCTTGGTGGGGAAACCGAAATGAGCCCAGTGAGGACTTTGTTGTGCACAGTATAGGGGGTGCCTGCTGAAGGCAGGATGGGACGGGGCGTTTCAGGAGAAGGTGCTTAAACGAGAGCTTTCCACACCGGGAGGCCTGCAACTTGGACAGCAGCCGAAATCAGTCTTCCTCTTTGTCCCTCTTACCTCTTGATCAGCTCCTGAGAGGCCCTTGGACGGCCATGAGGACTAGAAGCAGCAAAACAACCGCGCTTTCGTTCGCCTTCCAATCTCTCTTCAAGGGGCCATTTGCCTCTCCTCCTTCCTAACACTGTGGGGAGCTGCGAGCCCACATTTCTCAAGACCCACGTGGCCTCGTCTGACACGCAGCACCCCAGCCCTCCTCCTCTCCTGGGGTCCCCCCCAGATCCCTGTGGCAGTTTCCATTGAGGGTCCATTGACATTTTAGCGTTATGCGTTTTGATGCATGACGGTGTGTTTCGTCGCTTTCAGTGCTTCTTGGACATGGGGCAATAGTGCACAAACCCATTGAATAAACAAAGGGACCAGCCCCCCGCCCCTCTCCTGGGATGCCCCGGAACCTCTTCTCCAAGGCTGACTTTCGGCTTCGGAGAAGGGTGTGGTGTGGGCCTTTTGCCGCCGGTTGCGAGCAGGCCGCACATCCCCGATCCGAGGCCAGAGCCCCTTTCCAGCCTCCGAACTGGGGATCCGAACATCCCTCAGCGCTGCCCGTGCATTTGCCGCACCTGCGGTCCCAAGGGCTCGCCCACGCTCAGACCACCTGTGAACGCCCACAGGCGTGAAACGAGCGTCACAGCCACGCCGCCCGGGCACTCGGAGGAGTTCAAAGCAACTCCTGACGCTCGCGCTCGTCTCGCACATCTCCCCCCGCTGTTCCCACCTCCCAGGACCAAGCGGCCGTTCCATCTGGTTTGGGTTACCACCTTGTGCAACGCAGACAGCAGAGCAAGACCCGGGAGGGGGGGCAACGTGCGGACAGAAGAGGAACCCCCCAACTTTGGGTCTGATCCAAGAAGTGCCGCGCACCATCCTCGGGCTTGCCGTAACAACCACTTATCTAACAAGGGGGCGTCAGACGGCTTGAATTGCCAATTAGCCTCACGCCAAGCCGCTAACCGAGAGCAGATGGGCCGCTATGTTATCGCAGCGTCTGCAGAGAGAACCCAGCGCCTTTCCTGGATTAAAAAGTAGCCGCGTTCGGCCCGCTCTCAAGCCAGGAGCCTGCTTTCGGCAAGGTGGAGACGAGCATGTTGCCAGGGTCCCAAGACACAAGTGCCCGGCCTACCAGCCCGATCAGACAGCATCGTCACCGGAAAAAGAACTCTGCAGGTCGAGTTGCAAATCTCAGAACGGGGGCTCAGAACTGGGGTTCTCCAGGTACCCACACACCTTCCCAGCTATCTTCCCATTCTTAAATCCCGAAATGGCGGGTTTGTCATGGCACAGTCATGGCTAATGCATGTTTCGCACTCGGGGCAGGCCTGGGACGCCCAGGATGGCAGGGCGCCAGGCTCGGGTAATGTTCTTCTCCGGGCCAAAGGGGGGGACATTGGCAAATGCTTGAAAGAAAAGCTGAGTGTCTCCCACAGAAGTGCCTGGACATCCGGGGTTTTCTCGGCCCAAAAGCTAAGTTGCTCCTGGGATAACTAAGCAGAAGACGATTAAGAGATGTGACTGCAATCAGTGGAAGACGGAGCAGATGTCCACTGTTTGCAAAGAATTCATAAAAATGGCAAGGAAGTGAATTTGGGCTCACCATTCGGAGACATTTCCTGCTGCTGGAAATGGAGGCTCTTGCAGCCAAAATACTCTGCACAGGAGCCGGCAGGCGCAGCTTTGGTGGAGATCTGAAAGGGGTCGGATGCTGACTTGCCGGGGAGCTGCTGTGGGATTCTGACCTTGAGGCAGGGCTCAGTAGCCGCCAAAGACCCTTCCGCCTCTCCAAGGAGCTACCAGAGAGACGTGAACACGCCGGGCGAGCGGGCACAAGGAAGCACTCTCGCCAAGCGCCAATAAACCGGGAACGGTACTCAGCCTCCGATGGCCGTCTGGTGCCTGCCAGATGTTTGCCTGGGCCCCCAGCCCCTGCAGCCACCCAGACGTCGCTGCAATGGGATGCTGCGGAAACCTACAGCAGAACCCACCAAGTTTGGATCCAATCGATCCAGGGCAGGGAATCCCGCAACAGAAGGGCCCGTTCCGCACTGCAGGTTCCGAAGGACTTGCAGACTTTAAAAAAACGTTCCAGAACAAATTGAGCCATACAGAAACACAGAAAATAGGAAAGGAAAAAAAAGGGGGGGGGACACATCCCACCCTGCCACAAGCTAGTTTGAAAACGTGTATTTCGGCAGGATTTGCAAATTTTTCATAAATACATACCTTCCTGTGTTGCACTCTCTCTCTCTCTTGACATCCCCTATGTGTATAAGATCTATTTCTTCCTGAGACGTCCCCCAGTTTGGGACGTTAGGGGCCTCTCTGGAAAGGGCTCTAGCCAGGGATGGCCAAGTCCCCAGACTATTCTCCAGGGCTTCAGAGCTCTTCCCAGCCATGTTGGAGCCTCAACGGGGACCTTCAGCAGACAACAATCGGCAAGCTGCTGGGCCGCATGCGCCCCTCCTGAGCAGCGGCCTTCCTCTGAAAAGGCTCAAGGCTCCAGTCCTCATGGTCCTGAAGGAAGGGCTGCCTCAACAGGGACACAGAAGGATCCCTGGGAGCAAGTCCAACCACCTCAGTTCGGTAGCGCCCATCTCCGCTAGGGGTGCCCAGCTCGTGGGCCGCACACGGGGCCCCGGGCTCCTTCGCGCCTGGCACTGCTGCTGAATGAGGCCCGGTGGGTTTTGCAAGGGGCAGTTGGCCCCGATCTTGGCAATGATCACCCAGAGCTACGCAGGCTCTCCGGAGGTTCCAGGCGCCGGGACTGCTCTTCCCCCACGGTGGCGTGGGCGGAAGCAGAGGCGGCCTCCCGGTCCAAGCTCAGCCTTCCCTCACGATTTCTACGCTGGTTTTTAAACTTCCCTGGTGCTCCAGGGGGAGCAAAGAGTCGATAAACACTGCGACCCCCGTGCCCCAATTGTGGGCTTTCCACAGGCTGTCCACTCTCGGAAACAGGCTGCTGGGAGCCAGTAACCCCTCTGGCCCTCCGGTGGTGAAACAGGCAGGATCTTCCGGGCCAGACGGATAAAAGTTCGATCCTCACAGCAAGCGGGCCGGGTTTGCACGGAACCGTTTGCCTTCCACTGGATCAATCATGGATCTACTTCCCTGTGGAAAGCAATCATCCGGAGAGCCGGGCGAGTTCGGGATGGCCTGCGGCCCATTTCCATCAAGGCCCCAGACTTCCGAAGCACGCTCTAATTTTCCTCTAGATTTGCCTCAACGCAACACAGTGCCTGGGAATGGCGGGTCCCCCCCATCCTGTCCCACACGCCACCCCCAGCCTTGCCCCACGAAGCTGCAAACTCTCCACGGGAAACGCACACAGCAGGGCCATCCTGCCTTTCCTTCCCAGAAGCCTTTAATTGCGGAAATTAATGACCAAGCGCAAGGAGCAACTCGTCCGGCGGGGCACAAAATCGTCACCACCCATCCAACTCGGGCCGGGCTGCAAAACCACGTCTCCGTTCCACATGCAAGCAAGACTTGCGAGTTCATCGCCCAAAATTCAATCCATCCCATCTCTGATGCAGCCGTTGCCAGTTCGGGAGCCCCAAAGCTCCGGGAGCGAACTGCTGAGCCAGTGCTGTTGCTCTGAGCACGCCTTGTTTTTCGGCGTATATCCAGTGTTGAGAATTCGGAAGCATATAATTCTGTTACAAAAATATGTACAGAGATCTTTCACATAAAACACGGGCATAGCAGCATTCGGACCGAGAGAGGAACCCTAGACCACATAATATTATTTCAAATCGCTTCTTCCAATCCTCTGCGAACCAAACTTCGCTCAGCTGCCCCGGCGGGGAAAATGTTCTGCCGACGTTTGGCTGTGTGCGTATCTGTGTTTACATGCAGGGGCAGCAACATTTAGGATGGAAAAAAGAGACTGCAATCGGATTTTAGGAACTTGGTGTCACAGCATTGGACAGCCGCACACTCTTCTTGGACGGCAGAAGATAATATTCAAATTTGGGGGTCTTTCTCAGGCTTTGTTTCGCTCCGAGAGCTTCATTTCCAAAGGCACAAGGTGAGATTCGACCGACCGACGGCCTCCGACAAGCAACACTGCAGGAAAGGGTTACTGGGACTGTCGGGTTCCTACGAAGTGCATCGCAAGAGATTTTCCGCAGCAGATCTGCAACTCTGTGCATCAGTAATCCGACTGCGGCAGAAGGCACTGGTGGAGGCTCGTCACTGCATGTAGGGGTACCTCCAGTCCCCCAGGGGAGCATGGGTTTCTTTGACGGCCTGAGGAGACGTCCATCGCAGGACATAGTGGGGGCTCCCCGGCTTATCGTTCGTTCCTGTTTCCAAAGGGAGAAAGGGCAGGCAGGGCTCAGAGAAGGGCAAAAGTTTTCTTTAAACGAATAAATCCAAGTCGCTAGACCTCATGGTCACAAGGAAGCGTTTGGAAAGCTGGCTTTGCACAGTCCACCCAGTTGGTGTGGAACCCGCAGGGTGGCCCTGAGGGATGGCAGGACCGGGACTCGGAGGGATGCGACTACAACACACTTTCGTTCGTGGGACACTGACGCCTCCTGCATCGGATGCCCCCGTGCTCTGTGTTCACCTGCAACCCCCACACGAGCGGGAGGGCAAGGGGTCTTCCCAGCCAGCTGTCTATTGCTTGAAATGCAGTGAGTTTGGGGTCTCCGAGGGGCAGTTCAAGCCCATCTGGCTGCTCTCGGCAGACGCAGGCAGCTGGAGCTGGTGCGTGGACCCAAGGCAGTGTGGACACCTACGTTTCAGGACGCTCGCTGGAGGCCCGGCTGCGGGGCTCTTCGCGCAGACCTGCTCTGCAAACTGGCCCCTCCGGAGGGGGCCGGAAACGCTGCCCCCCACCCCGTGGGTCCCACCCAGCTCACCTGACATGCGGGAGCCGCCAAAGGGCTGCTGGGCCACCACGGAGCCGGTGGACTTGTCGTTGACGTAGAAGTTGCCCGTGGCGTTCCTCAGCAGCTCCCTCGCCTCGGCGAGGACGGCCCTGCAGGAAAGGCGGAGGGGCAGGGAAAGACGAACTCAGGGGCCTGGCGTGGGCGGACGCAGCCACCCCCAGAGGGAACACACGTGCCCCCCTGCGCACTTTAGGCTTTGTGCAAAGATGGGCTGAGAACTATCATGTTTTCCACCTCTGGCCCATTGCAGCAGAGAAAGGGGTGGGGGGGAGGCAGTGCAGCCTAGTGGCTAGAATGTTCGACTTGGGAGATCCAGGTTCTAATCCCTGCCTGGGCATGGATCTCGTCTGCGTGGCTTTGGCCAGCCACGGACCCTCAGCCCAACCCGCCTCACAGGGTCGTTGTGAGGATAAAATTGAGAGAACGGGGGCCGCTAAGCCACTTGGTCCTTGCAGGAAGGAAAGGGAAGACGTGAACGAAAGAATTACGCTATGCTGGCGGTAAAACGATTCCGTCAAAACTCACGGGTGCAGCGAGGCGTGGATCGAGGGGCTGGAAAGAGCCCCTTGCCTTGGGCATGTGCCCCAAATTGCTTGTTTTACCCCAAATATTTGCACCCTGCCAGGCTCGCGGGGGGGGGGGCACCCGCCATCCGGGCTTACCTATCCTGGGCAAACACCGCCCCCGTGAGGCCGTACGGGGAAGTGCTGTCAATGAGCCGGAGGATCTCCTTGTACTGCTTCTCCGGGTAGACGAACACCGACAGGACCGGCCCAAAGATCTCCTGCTCCGGGAGAAGGAGAGGCGTTTGAATGGGGGGAGCGATGCAAAGGCCCCCCGGAAGAGGAGCAGCCGGTGGGGGGGGGGGACTCACCTCCTCCATGATGGGGTCCTTGGGGTCATTCGTCTCGATGATGCACGGCTGGACGAAATATCCCACCCGGTCCTCACACTCGCCCCCGGCGAGGATGCTCAGGCCGGGCGACGTCTCGGCGTGTCTGATCCACTTCCGGATGCGCTCGAAAGACTGCGGGAGGCCAAAGGGGCGGCTGAGAGCCAGGTCCACGCGGGCCCGGCCCTCACGAGGTCCCTCTAAGTGAAGCCCCCCAAAGAACATGCTTGGCCCAAGCGCATCGACTTAGAAACACAGAACCACAGAAACAGAGCGAGTCAGAAGGGGCCTCCGGGGCCATCTACTCTGCCCCCGGCTCCAGCCGGCTCCGCTCACGACATGCCCACCATGTGCACGTCCAGCCTGTCCTTCAACAGCCTCACCGATGGGGCCTCAACCGCCTCCCGTGGAAGCCCGTCCCACACCCTTGGGGTCCTAACCATTAGGAAGTGCTTCCTGGCATCCAAATGGAACCTGGGTTCCGAGCTTGGCTCTGTTGGGGCGCATCTGCCTTCCTCTGCAGGGGAGAACGGGCCTCTCCCCACCTCCGTGGGACCTCACCCCCTTCAGAGGTCACCCAGGTTGGAGGTGAAGGAGACCAGCCCCCGGGAAGAAGGGCGAGGCGGGCCGCCACCCGAACACCCCCTTCCCCCAAGCACCAGCTCAAACACGGAAGCACAGAACTGCACCCTCTGACAACCAGCCCGTGCCACCGATGGGTTGGTCAGTGCAAGTGCCTCCTGCGGGCAACAGGAAAACGTCTGTGGCAGCCTGCGTTGCACGCAGGGGGCCGATGCACCGAGGGCCCTGCCCTACGGGGACCTGGGTCCATGGGGAACCGCGGGGACTCTCCCCGGGTGGCTGCAGCGGTGGGGCAGCCCGCGTTGTGCAGGGCGACCAACCCCGCCGTGGTCCCCGGAGGGACGCAGAGGCAAGGGAACAGGTCCGAGGACACCGAACGGGCTCCGAAGGAATTCCCCCGGGAGCCAAGCCCACTCCCGGGCCCCCTAACCCGCCTTCCGGGATGGCCAAGCGGCTGGGAGGAAATAAAACCACGGAGACATGAAACCGCGAGGGAGGCCGATGGGCCAGGCGGCCTACTGGGCACAGCAGGAGCAGCGGTGGCTTCTGGGAGACCAAACTTGCCGCGCCGGCCCAGAGAAAGCTTCCCGGACGGCCACTGCGCGCAGCCCGATCCCCGTGGGCGTGACAGGAGATTAGCTCGATCCAACCGGGAAGCGACAGACTTCAAAGGAGTCCCCTGTGCGGAAGGGGAGGCGTGCGGGCGGAGGCGGGGGGAGCGGGGGGTTATCGTTATTGACAGATGCCTGCTCTTAAGCTGTGAAAATACGCTTTTAGAGAAAGCGCCTGCCAGCCGAGCAGCCCCGGCTCAGCGGGGCTTCCTTCGGAGGGGCTCCGGCTTCTGCAGGCAGCGATAGCGAGTGGCGGAGCCGGGACCCCCGAGATGGGCGGCCTGGAAGGCAGGGCGGAGGAGGGTGGGCGGCCTCGGGGCGGGCCGCACCATTTCGGTCTGGGGCCCTGCTCGTGCACGAAGGAGCTGGGCCGAGCTGTCCCCGGCCCCACCAAAACGGGGAGCTCATAAACTCAGCTGGTCCGAACCCCGAACTTCTTCAGTGCCTTTACTGGTTTGCTCTGAACACCAAGCTGGCTTCCAGCACCACACACGGCCCTTGCTTTCAAGACCTGGACCTCCCACCAGCCAGCAAAACCCCTCTTGCCCACCTCAAGCCCCTCTCCCAAATCCGCCTTGGCTTCTGCCAAGCACTAGCAGAGCCAGCCAGCCACAACCCACAACGGCCCTGCCTTCTGGGCCCCGAAAAGCCAGTGCGGAATAAAACCGGTCCTGGGGAGTCAAGATGCACGGTGTGCCGAGGTTTTCCTGGGCGAGTAGGCCTTTTTATTTATTTATTTATTTTTATTTAAAAATTTATATGCCGCCCCTTGCAATAGCCTTGCCGCCTGGGACTTCCCGGACCCATGAAGGATCCTGTTCCCTGGGCCCTGAGTCATCAGCCATTTCTCCCAAAGCATCCACCACCTCAGGGGAAGAGTACGGGACTAGAGACGGGGCCTGTTTGGTGACGGCACCCCGCTTCTGAGCACAGAAAGCCCGGGAGGCTCCCCAATTCCCTTTCAGCGCTAGGCCAAGTCTTTTCGCCCCACCCTGGACTTTCTGGAAGTTACAGGTTTTATTAAGAACCGTTCACACCTGTGGACCACATCCATCAAGGCGGTTGTCTGAAGGCCCTGGGGAACAGGTCAGGATTTGGTAACGGTCGGGGGGACCCAAACCGCGATCCAAGTCCAGCCTGAGGCGCACTGTGATCCATGCCCGCCTGAACGCACAAGCCTCGTTTCCCTTCCTTGCTGCGCCACTTGCTTTGCACAATCTCGACACGCGCACATTCCCACAGGCACGCCTCGACTGTAACCCTTTTGGGAACATGCCTTGTCCTTGCGCCGCGCAAGGCACGTTCTGTGCGCCCGTCTCCAAACAAGGCCTTTGTTCAAGTACGTGCTTTGGCGTGCGGTTCCACGTATCACCTCACAGAGCTGAGAGGTATATGGACCTTTGACCACAGGCGGCAGCTGCTCTCGGTGCCGAGAGGTACAAAACGGATCAATTTTGCTCCAACGCAATTTGAAACAGGCGTCTCAAGCCCCGGCTGGGGGGAAATTTACCTTTCCCTTCTGGTGGAAAGTTACCTATTTCTGCCGGGAGTCAGGCGCAAGCCAAGAGGCAGGCCGGCCTGAAACCCTTTGCTGTGGGCAGATTAAAAACATAACAAAGCCATGAAGAATAAATGGTTGCGGGGAAGCGCACCCACACACAGACACACACCGCTTGCTTCGCCCACTGGGCTCCTGCAAGCCTTAGCTGTCAAAATCCCAGCCCGGCTTCTGGAAGCCCGCGGTTAATTCACAAGCCGTGACACGAGGCAGCCGCTAGCCAAGTCTGCTGCCTGCCCCGTTTCCCAGGACCAAGCGGCAAAGGAAAATATTGTGGGAACGCGCTCTGGTCTTACCCTAACCTGGATGCTTTTGGCTGGGGGGATGCGTAGCCCCGCCTGGGACCAACCCGAGATGCTTGTCGTTCTCCTGCTGACACCAGTGTGGCCTGGGAACTGGAATGCCAGGCCAGGACTGGAGGGATCCGGTTCTGGCCCCCACTGTCGTGAAGTTCTCCGGGCTTTGGGGTCAGCCTCGGCCTAGCCCACCTCGCAGGGGTGTTGTGGGAGCCAGTGTGGCGTAGAGGCTAGCACGGCAGGCTGGCACTTGGAAGACGCGGGTTGGAGGATCCGTTAAACTGCCTGGGCCCCTGACTCTCGGCCCAGCCCGGCCCACCTCAAAGGGTCGTTGTGACAACGAGATGGAGGAGGAAGAAAAGGTTCGCATGACCCTCCCTTGCCGCTAAAATGGCAGGAGATAAATATATGAAGAAATGAGCGCGGAGGAAGAGAGATGAAACGGACAACGGTGGCCTCACGACGGCGGATGTGGGTCCGTTACCTTGTTGTCGATCACAGCGGAAAAGAAGATTCCGAAATCCTCCGTCGGCTGCAGAGGAAACCAAGCGGGGAATCCGTGAGGGGCGGAAAGGGCAGACCTGCGCCGTGGGTCAGTCCGGGCAGGACTTTTCCCGGCCGGCTGGAGACCCTTCCAGCGCGTCGCAGGCCAGAGGGACACCCATCTCTGCCCAAACCGGAGTGCGGCTGGGAGCAGCCCCGCCTCGTGGAGGGCGGCAGCGAAGCTCCACCGGGCCGGTCCCTTTTCTCCCTGCCGAGCGGCCTTCCCCGCTCCAGGATGCTGGACTACTGGTCCCAACATCCCCAATGGCCAGGACTGGTGAGCTTTGTAGTCCCAAACCACAGGAGCGGGTGAAGCAGCCAGGGAGGGAGTAGGTGCTAGTGAGATTTAAGCCCGGGGGGGGGGGCTGCTTCCACCCCAAGTGATCTGGCCAGCATCCCATGATGCCTCACTCAGAGCAGGGCTGATGGGAGCAGTAGTCCAGGAACATCTGGAGGGCATAAAATCGGAGAGGGGAGCAAGCAGCGGGACCAGGCTTCCTCCCCGGGTCCTTCCGAGCCTGTTCTCGGGAGAAGCGCCTGTCCGGCACGTT
The DNA here is from genome assembly GCA_023646645.1 of Varanus salvator macromaculatus. Taxonomy (NCBI): domain Eukaryota; kingdom Metazoa; phylum Chordata; class Lepidosauria; order Squamata; family Varanidae; genus Varanus; species Varanus salvator. The sequence goes on along the minus strand of JAIXND010000800.1, from coordinate 12,619,696 downwards.
CATTCCCACCCCCCCACCCCCCCAAAGCGAGTTCGGAGGGCAAGGAAGACCATGCGGGGCATTTCGGAGGCGTGGGGCGGGGGGGGGTCCCGGTGCGCGTCAGCAGCCAGCCAGCCAGCCAGCCGGCTAATCCCATCAGCGCCCCGCCGAGCCGCAGAGCCCCTCCAGCGCCGCGCGGCCCCCACTCCGCTCACGTCGCCCACTTTGATCTTGCGGTGCTCCTGCAGCAGCTCGGCTTTGATGCGGGGCCAGAGCGAGTCGGGGGCGTAGAGGCGGGAGCAGGCCGAGCACTTCTGGCCGCCGTACTCGAAGGCCGAGCGCAGCGTCCCGCTCACCACGCTGGGCACGTCGGCCGAGGCATGCACGAAGTGGAAGTTCTTGCCGCCGCACTCTGGGGGGGACGGGACCGCGGTCAGACCCTTCCCCCCGGGCGCCCGGAGCGTCCGGCCAAGCCTCCCCCCGCCCCTTGAGCTCTTGCCCCGGCCATGCCGGCTTGCCACCCTCCTCCGGCCACCTGCAGCCTCCCGCGAACACCGGCCGGGGGGCTCTCTCTCGCCTCCGAGGGGCACGGCCGCTGCTGCACTGAGCCCGGCCCAACAGGCTGCAGGGCCCCCCCTCCCCTCCCCTCCCGACCCCCCGAGGATGCTGGGGCGAGAACGGGGGACGGCGCCGGGCTCTTACCCCCCGCGAGCCGTGGGAAGTTGCGATACCGGTCCAGGTTGGCGGAGACCTGTTTCCACAGGCGCTTGAAGGTCCTACGGAGGAGGGCAATGGGGCAGAGCTGGAAGCCCGCGACCAGCCACTCAGGGCGGGGTGGGGGCGCCCCGCCGGACCAGGCACGCAACCGCCCGGGGCGTCCCCTGGCTTTGGGGCCCTCCAAAAAGCACCCCTTTCCCTGCCGGGCCTGCAACTTCCCCAGAGCCCACAAAACCCGACAGGCTTTTTCTCACGTTTGCCCCCAAAAGTCCTTGCTCCACCTGCCCCCCATTCTCTGTGGCTACTGCAAGCACCTCAGGGCAGAGAGCCTTTCCTCCTGCTTTAACCCCCTCCCGGCCGGCCTGCCTGCCACGCAGAGGAAACTCTCCCTCGCCGGAACCCTCTCCCGTCCCCACATCCGGCCTCCATGAGGGCGAGAAACTTAGGGAGGCGACATCCCGGGGCTTCCAGGGGGCGGGACCCCCTCCCAGCCGCTCGAGGTCCCCCGGGAGCCACGCCGGGAAGCCCGCCTTCCCCCAACTCCCTCTCCTCCGGGGGGCGCTGGCGTCCTCGCCCCCCGCCGCCCCGCCTCAGCCCCTCGCCTGCAATCTCCGGCTGGCAAACGGGCCGCCAGGCTATTAGAGCCGCGGGGCCGGCGATGCCACGCTCCAGCGCGCCCTGCTCCTTAAAGATGGGGGCGCTCATAAATTAGCCCCAGCGCCTGGGACCCCTGGCGCGCGGCCATTAGCATTTTTATTGTTTTGAAGAGCAAGCGCTCGGTCACACTGGAAATCGGAAAGGAGAGCGGCGCCCGAGAGGCAGGGAGCGCGAGGGAGGGAGGGGGAGACAGACCGGAGCATCGCTCGCTCCCTGCCTCTCCTGGGCTGTTCTCGGGAAGCGGCAAACCATAAATGAGACTTCCAGGAGCGGCTCCTTTCATCCTCTCCCAGCAGAAAACATCCCTGCAAGACCGCCGAGAAAGCGCGCTCGCATCGGGCGCCCCCTCCTCCCTTCCCGCCCGTTTTCCTCTTGTGCCATGACTTTGGGTTGCAAGAGAGGGGCTTTCTAGGGCCTCCCCCCCCCCACTTTGGCTGCAAAATGCAGTAAATAAACGAGATATGAATTAACATCCTAAGGGGGAGCCAAGGGGAGAACGCAAAGGCCCTCGAATGCATGGACGGGGAGTCAAATCTCATGGAAACAGAGAAACTGAGTGAGTCAGAAGGGGCCTCCTGGGTCATCTAGTCTGACCCCTGGCTCCACTCGCAACATGCTCATTTCCACTGGCAGGGCTCCACCTCCACCATGAGCTGGCTAGCGGCTCCCACCCTTTGGCACTTACGGCACGCTGCCGGTGAAGTTGACGCCGCAGAGGTGCTCCGAGCTGGTCACCGTGTCCCCAAAGACGGGGCCGTCAGCCGGGACGAACTGGATGATGTTGGGAGGAAGCCCGGCTTCCAGGAGAATCTTGTAGACGGCGTAACTGGAGAGCACGGCCGTGTCGCTGGGCTTCCAAAGGACCACGTTCCCCTGCGAAGGCGGCCAGAGCAAGACAGTTTAAGAAGTGGGGAGGTCAGAAACCATCCCCTTCTTTGGCAGGCCTCTTGTTACAGCCCCAAGAAGGCGCTAGTCCTCATGATGGGAGAGGAATTTTTAAAGAGAAACATGGCTCTGTTAATGGGGCTTTCAGAGGACTGCCAAGAACAGAAACCAGGGCTCTCCGGGAGCTCCTTACAGTTCATCAGATCAAAAGGCAAACATGCAGATCATAAAACACAACATCGACTTTCCATCTACGTGTCCAAACACCCCAGGCACCGAGAGGAGCCCGGGTGCCGGCCCAGCCTGCCCGCACAGATGCTCACCATCAACGCCGGCGTCCCCGCCAGGTTCCCTCCGATGGCGGTGAAGTTGAAGGGGGAGACCGCAGCCACAAAGCCCTGTGGGGAGGGGAAGAGCGGGTGAGCGGCACGGGGCGCCGGGGAAGCGTGGCAGAAAGGCGGCCATGCGCCACTGTGCAAGCACCGCCCGGCTCCGGGGCTCCAGCTGCGAGAGCAAAGGGCTGCGGAAGATCACAGCCTCCCTCAAGGAAAACCTACTTGCCCAATATTTTAACAGTCAATTGGTTTTATCTTTGATGTCACCATTAATGGCCAGACGCAGCATGTTCGTTGCATGTGCCTGTTTTGAGTTCTGTAAGCCGTCCAGAGACTTTAGTATTCCATATAATACTATATATTATATAATACATATTCCATATAAAGAGAGGTCCGCCTGGCGCCGTTGTTACTGTGTTTTGGCGCCAGGCGAAGACCTTTTTATTCAAATGTTATTTTAACTGTTAATTTTTTTATTTATTTTATGCTTTGGCCAGGCTGACTTAAATTTATATTATATATTTTTATATTATATTGTTTTATATTGTTATATTATTTACTTGGTTGTAAGCCGCCCCGAGGCTTTGGCGAATGGGGCAGCATGGAAGTTCCCTAAATAAATAAATACATAAAATATAAAAACTATAGCAGATAAAAACTCCAAATAAATCAATAAAAGCCTTCTTAAAGCTCAGCGTCCTCCTTCCAAAGAGGCAGAAATAAGCACAGTGAAACTAGAACTCTTTTCGCGCGCCACTTTCAGGAGAAACACACGCATCACCGAGCCGCTGGCGTGTCAAACACAAGCGACCTCTGGAAGCCATTAAAAACAAAACTTGCAACAAAACGCCGAAGTCGATTAAAACCCAGTAAGAGGGGCAGAAGTTTTAAAAGATGCACGAATAAGATTTCCTTGGTTGTTCTAAAAAACGATAATACAAAACAGCCAAGTTTCTAGCCCTCATGGTGGGAAGCTGTGCTCAAAATGAAGACAAGTGATTACTGTGGATATATATTTTAAGAGGAGAGGCAGAAAGGGAGGGAGGCACGAAGATTTCCAGAGGTTAGCTAGTGGGACTTTAAAAATAGGCATGCATGTGACATGCATACAGACCCCTTTAGAAGGGAGCATAAGAGGGTGCATTTGGGCTATTCTTGGAGGGGGGGAGGGCAGGGTGAAACCTTTCTGGCTATTTTCAGGGTGAATGCATGGGGGGGGGCTTAACCACTCTGCTAGACAGCTCAGCTGAGCCAATGGCCATCACCTCTACCACCACCCTCCCCAAAAACGCCCCATTCCAAAGAGAATCAAGTCTCTAGTCCACATGCAAATGGTTTGTTAGAAGCTTCAGAAACACCACCTAGAATTTCAGAACCATCTCCCCCCACCCACCAAAAAATAGAAAGTCGATGCCGGGGAATCCTCTGAACGCAGGCTGAATTGACCGAGTTGGACGTTCGGTGCAGCAGAACCAAGGTGGGGGTCCTGCTGAGCCCCACAGGGCGGGTGCCCCCCCCCGGGCCCTGCCTGCGTACCTCGAGGCCCCGATAGACCAGGCTGTTGGTGCTGGGGGGCACACTGATCGGCTGCTGCGCCTCCAGCTCCACGGCGTACTTGGCGTTGAAACGGAAGAAGTCGATCAGCTCGGCGGCCGCGTCTATCTCCGCCTGGATGACCGTTTTGGCCTGGAAATGGGGGGGGGTCATGGGGAGGGCCGGCAAAGAGCAACTGGCAGCAGAATCCTCCCCAAGGCAGGCGGCTGGGAGGCCTCCGCTCCCAGGGTATCGGGGTGCGGGAGCCCTTCCCACCCACGGGCCAGTTTCCAGGGCAAAGGCTGCACTCCAGCGCCTTGTGGGGCCGGGAGGAGGGCCAAGCCCACCAACGTCCCGGAGCGCTGAGCCCTATTTCTGCCAACGGCAAGCCTCGGGGGCGCTCCCCGTGGGAACCCTAGATCTGCGCCCGAGGCCCTTCCGAGGGAGCCCCTCCCCAGGGGACACGGAGGGTGGCGGCACGAAGGGCCTTCTCCGCGGTGGCACCTCGACTCGGGAACAAGCCCCCCAAAGAAGCCCACCTGGCGCCTTCCTTACCATCTTTTAATATCAACAGTATTTTAACTGTGTGTATGTCAGGATTGGGGCACATTTATATTGGCTTTTGTGCCTTTTATTTGTAATTGTTGTCTTAAATGATACTTTAACCTCTGTTTCATTCTCCCTTTCCATTTTAGTTATTTATATTGTGATTTGTATCCTGCCTTTTTCCTAAAAGGGCTCAAGGCAGCTTACATCATCTCTCCTCCTCCATCTTATCCCCACAACAACCCTGTGAGGTAGGTTGGGCTGAGAGTCTGTGACTGGCCCAAAGTCCCCCAGTTGGCTCCATGGGCGAGCGGGGACTCGAACCCGGATCGCCCGAGTCCCAGTCCCAGGCTCTTAACCACTGCACCACACTGGCTCTCTTTTGCATTCTGCATTTTATTTTGTATTTTATTGCTGTGACCGCCCAGCAAGCCATATGGCTAACGGGGCGGGTTAGAAATTTGACCCTAAATAAATAAAAAGCGGTGGGCTTTCTCGAATGAGGGGCAAGTGCCATGCAAGGCAGAAAGTCGCCGGCCACCTGGAGACTCGCTGTGTCTCGGGCCGCCACTGGTGGGGCCACCCCTGAAAATCCCCCCCCCCGGCCAGCTGAACCACGCCAGGCAGGCAGGGAGAGCTGCCGTCTGGTCCCCTCCTGGGAAAACGATTCTCCCCGCAGGCCCGCGGGGGCAAGAGCATCCGCTCGAGCGCCCTGCCCGCCTGCCGGAGCCCACCGCCGGGGCCCGCCTGCCCGCTCACCTGCCCGATCATGGTCTTGGCCAGGACCTCCGCCCGCCGGGGTCCGCTCAGCATGTCGGCAGCCTTGAAGAAGATGGCGGCCCGCTCCTGGACGGGCCGAAGGTCCCATTCCCGGCGGGCGGCCACAGCGGCATCGACGGCCCGGTTCAGCAGCTCCTGGAGGCGTGGAAAGAGCCCACGTGTCTGCGCAGCTGCTTAACTCGTTGTGCTTTAATCGGTCCTCAATGTGTGTCGCTCTGGTAGTGCGCTTTGCATTGTAAGCCGCCTAGGAAGGCCTTGCCGATTACAGGCAGCCTACACGTAGATGCAGGGCTTTTTTTGCCGCAGAACGCGCCGGAATGGCGCTCCGGCACCCTTTTTGGCGGATTTCGCCAAGTGATTGTGAATCGCCCTGTTGGGCGTAGCCGGTCGGCGACAAAAATCATTAACACGGCGCCTGCGGGCTGCTTGTGTGTCGGCGCTGCTTGTGAGGGCGCCGCTCGGCTCGGGACGCTGCTCGGCTCGGGACCGGTCGTGTGGTCGCGCGCCGAGTGCTTACTGCCGGCAACCATTATGTTTGTGTGTGTGTGGACTGACTGGCTACGTGCAAAAGGTAAGTAAGTTGTTTCTTTCAAAAAAAGTTGGTGAACTGAAAATCTTTTTTAGTGTAAAAGTGTGACCCCAAGACTTTTACACTAAAAAAAGTCACTTTTGTGACCCCAAAAGTGTTCCGGCACCTTTCTTTGTTTTTTTTTTTTACAAAAAAAACACGGCATATATGTAAACAAATGCATGAACTTACTAAGGATTTAAATACGTCTCGCTCATGGCCACCCCAATGACAACCCTGCAACGAGCACCAGAATAAATCCAATTACGGCAGCTGGGACAGTACAATCTGCGTTTCCAGAGCGGTTGCTAATTACCTTATCGGCATAGCAGTACTTGGCCACCTTGTGGGAATGGTTGAAAGGCTGAGAAAACAAAAGGCAAGGAAAAGTGTTTAAGACCGCGAGCTGCATTGCTCTGCCCTGCCACACCTGCGTGCTCGGAATTAAGTCCCGCTGGGTTTATGGCCAGGGATGCAGGAACGGGGCTGCAAACCGGGGAAAGTCTGGATGAACTGAATGGGCTTTATTTTGTATTTCCTGGGACGTCTCGTAAAGGATGGGGTGTAAGTATTGTTAAGACATAAAATGGCGGCGACGGCTTTTGCAAACGAAGAGGATGCCGCCGTTAGCCTCTGGGCTGCACTATGCTGACCGGGGACACTGGGAATTTCAGGACAAAATTCCAGGCCCAGGGAAAGCTGGGCACTTTGGGATTTTTCTGTGTAGAAACATAGAAACATAGAAACATAGAAACAGAGCGAGTCAGAAGGGCCTCCTGGGCCATCTAGTCTGACCTCCGGCACCAGCCGGCTCCGCTCATGACATGCCCACCATGTGCATGTCCAGCCTGTCTTTGAACACCCGCACCGATGGGGCCTCAACGACCTCCCGTGGAAGCCCATTCCACGCCCTCGGGGTCCTAACCGTCAGGAAGTGCTTCCTGGCATCCAAATTGAACCTTGGCTCCCTGAGCTTTGCTCCATTGGAGCGCGTCCTGCCTTCCTCTGCAGGGGAGAACAGGCCTCTCCCCATCTCCATGTGACACCCCCTCACATACCTGTATGTTGCCAACATATCCCCTCTGAGTCTCCTCTTCTCCAGGCTGAAGAGACCCAGTTCCCTCAGTCTCGCCTCATACCCCATCCCCTGCAAACCAGCCACCATCCTTGTGGCCCTACGCTGCACTGACTCCAACCTGGCTATATCCTTTCTGTAATGAGGGGCCCAAAACTGAACACAATACTCCAGTTGCGGGCGCACCAGAGTCATGTAGAGTGTACAGGATTGTGTCCTTAAGGCTCTGTCTTGTTCCTGCCCTGATAGGGCCTGCTTTGCAAATGCAACTGGAAAGCTGCATATTGCAGAATTTTGGAAAGCTGGGAAGATTTCAGGGCAGTCTGATGTCATGACCTCCCCAGATAACTCACCGACACCTGGTACCTCACATCGGCTGTCCACACTTCCTCTCCCCCCACGACACACGGGATGGATTCTGTCTTGCCCTTCAGGTCACTTAAAGCCTACAGGAGGAACATTTAAAGAGAGAAATCATTTCTGTTATTTGCCCATCGCAGAAGGCCGTGGGGCCATGGGAAGTGAGCCATTCTGCCAGCCCTGCTAAATGACTGCTTCATTTTTCCTTTCCCCCCCGCATCCCTCTTTCCTCTTATGCCATGTCCTTTCAGAGTGTAAACACGTAGGCCAGAGGCCCTCTCATTTTACTGACTGCTCTGGGAGGCTTCTGGCTGAGGCAAGGGAAGAAAATTCCCTTAAAAATTATAGTATTGGGAGCATTAAAAACTCATTTATGTGGCCCATTCCATTCTTTCCTGCCACCCCTTAGGCCCGGGCTGCCCCGCAAAGCTCCAAAAACGACCAGCCCCCTTCTCCCTCCAGTGCAACAAAGCCTGAGCCCGCTACCTTTTGGAGGGCCGCTCGTTCAGGACTGCCGGGCAGAAATGCCAGAACCGGCTCATTGGCCACCTTGACCGCCGCACGGTGCTGCCACCGCAGCCTGGAAGAGAGCAAAGAGCCAGGACACCCTTGGACTGATTCATTGATTCATTCATTTATATTCTGCCTTTTTCTTTTTTTAAAGAACTCAAAGTGACCGGCATCATTCTCTTCCTCCTGCTCGCAGTCTTACCCCCACGACCACCACCCTGCGAGGTAGGCTGGACTGAGAGTCTGCGACTGGCCCAAAGTCACCCAGCTGGCTCCAGGGCTGAGTGGGGGCTCGAACCCGGATCGCCGGAGTCCCCGACCAGCACCAAACCAGATTCCTCAAGTTGTCGCCAGGAGGTCTCTGGGAAGCCCAGACAGACCAGCATCCCCTGTTTGTGTTCCCAGTATACTGCCTCTGATGTGGTGCCGAATGATTACCTCCCACAACTAGCCACTTCATGTACCATCATCCTCATCTCCAGGCATCCTCACAAAGGACCTAGGAGTGGCGAACGACCCATATAATACAGGACAACATATAAAAACCCATAAAATCATAAAGCCAGAATTACAAGACACAACGCAACACTGGAAGAAAGTGAGGATTTGTCTAATTCTCTTTCAAAGCTGTCCAAGTTGGCAGCTGTTGCCGCACAGCATGGAAGAGAATTCCAAAATTTAACCAGGTGTTGTGCAGAGGCCTTTCTTTATATAACGGAGCCCGCTAGAACCGTCTCGATCCTGCGGATGATCCAGCTTTCTCACGAGGGGTATGTGTGTGTGTGGGGGGGGGGGGTCACGTGGATGCATGCAGAGCTGCCTTCCCCAGGCAGATGGGACCTGGTGCCCAAAACACCTGGTGGACACCTGGTGGGGGACTCCCTTGCTTCGGGAGCCCCACGCCTGCAGCTAGCCGGCTGAGATCCCTACAAAGGTTGCAGTATCTACCCTCCCCTGCCATTTTCTATTTTTAAAAGTTGCTTCCCGAACACGATTTATTTCCTTAAGTCGTTGGGTACATGGCTGCCCGAATCGTCTGAGAAGAACCAAACCGACCCTGCGAATCCACGCCCACCTGGCATGTTGAGACCAAGGTTCAACTGTCCGGTCAGCAAAATGCACGCTCAAGTAGCTAGACCTGTGCGCCTCAGGCCAAAGTTTGGCGCTCTCCCGTCCTGGAACACGGCGCCAGCCTCGCTTTCCGAGGAGACTCGCAGCAAGTGCAGGGCAAGAGGTTAAGAAGAGCACACAGACGCTTGCGTGTTTGCTTTCCCAGGGGCGGCAGCTCTGCTCCCTGCAGTTATCTGGAGCTATGCTGATAAGGGCACCCGGGGTGTTAAGAGGAGGTAATCAGGAGATAAACCAGCCAGCTTTCCCCAGCCTGGGACACTCCAGGGCCCTGGACTACCACTCCTAGCATTCCTGACAACCGGTCCTAGTGGAAGATGGCGAGAGCACACACACACGCATAGATGTGTCTGCAACAGTGTGGTGCAGTGGTTAGAGCACGGGACTAGGACGGAGGAGAGCCGGGTTCTAGTCCCCGCTCGGCCAGGAGGCTCAGAAGGTGCCTTTCGGGGTGCTCCCCGGCAGCCTAGCCTACCCCACAGGGCTGTTGCGAAGGTGAAAGCTGGCTGCGGTGGGGGGCGGGAAGCTGGGCTGCGAATGCAATGCACTAGCACAGAGGGCGGCTGCAGGGCCAGCGTCTTGCACCAACTGGGGCCACTTGTGCGGCAGCCGGAGAGGGAGGGAATTTTCCACCTGCTGGGCATGCAAAGAGGTTTCGACACAGGCGGCACCTGGAGGCTGCAAAGGTCGCGCCCAGCAACGCACAGCTGGGGGGCAGCTCCGTTTTCTTCCAGAAAGCCTGAGCCGCGGCGGCAAATGGTTTTTTCCTCCCCAAAAAAAGCCCAGGAAATGGAAGGGGGGTTTTCTTAATGGATTTCTACGTCTAACTTATTGCTGTAAGCCGCCCCGAGGCTTTGTTGTGATGGGGCGGCATAGAGATGGTTTAATCAGGGCTCCTCAGGCCCTGGCTGCAGCAACCCGCACGCACCGGAAAAGTTGGCCCAAGTCCATGTTCCCCGCAGAGCCCGTGTGGTCCCGAGCCGGAGAGCTGGACCGGGGCCCCGGCCCCCGCTCAGGCACGCAGCGCTCGGGCTCGCCTACCTCGCAGGGCTGTTGTGCGGGCAGAGCGGAGAAGAGGCGGCGGGAGGGCTGGCCAGCGGCTTTGCACCAGCTCGAGAGCGGGAGTGCAATGCCACGAGGCGGCGCGGGCAGGTGGGGAGCTGCTGGACTACAGCTCCCATCCTCTCTGCCCACCGGCCGGGATGGCGGTGGCTGCTGGAGGTTGGACTCGCGAACATCTCCCTCGGCTTGGGGAGGGCTGGAGGACGGCATTCCAAGCCGGGGAGGGCACCGCGGGCCGCCACGCCCAAGATGCCGCGGGCCTCCAACACCCATCAGCCCCAGGCGGCATGGCCCAAGGCGCGGGGGGGCGGGGTGCAGGGGCCGGGCCAGAACGGCTCGTCCTCTTGGGGCAAGGCGAAAACAGAGCAAGCGCGCAGCCCGCACGGGGAGCGCCCGGGCTGCAGCGCCCACCAGCCTCGCCCAGCAAGGCCAGGCGCGGGGAGAGTGGGCTTTGTAGTCCACACTCTCTTTCTCCGCGACACGGAAGGACCCGCGCGGGGGGGGGGGAGACACGCTCCCTCCCTCCCTGCCGGCCAGCTGCTGGCGGACTCCAGCACCCACCATCCCCAGCCTCCCCCCCCGACTCACCCCGCCCTGGGCAGCGCCCCGCGCAGCCCGCGCAGCAGCAGCAGCAGCGACATCTTGCGCGTCCTCCTCCGCCGGGCAGCGCGCAGCACGCGGCGCGCGGCCGAGGCACGCGCAGGGCCCCCCCGCGCGGCCCGCCCGGGCCGAACCACCGCCGAGGGGGGCGCGGGGGCACCTCCAGGCGCCGCCCTTGCCAGAGCGCCGCGCTCCTCCAGCGGCCCGCCCGCCGCGAGCCAGGCTGGGCAGCGCAGGCGGCATCGGGGCGGCTCGCTTACTGATGACCACGTTTGCACACGCAGACATGTATTTTCGGGGTTTGACTCCCCTCTCAGGGAGCAGCGCGTGGATTAGTCCGCGCTCTTCGAGGAAGGGGCGGGAGCGCCGCAGCCAATCGGAACGCTCCTCTTCAACTTTCCGACCAATCAGGCGCCAGCTTCAGGTTACAACCCCCTGTTGAAGGGACTTAAATGGGTAACGGAGAGGCAGGGGCCTTAAAGGGGCAATGGCGCGCCCGGGCCCGGGAACAGCCGGGAAAACCCTGCAAAATAGACCAGAGCGAAGAATCCGCTCTTCGCTGCGGAGAGACGCTTCCAGAATATTCCCCTCCGAGGCATCCTCTCCACAGACCCTGAGCGTTGCATGCCAGGCGGAAATCCAACTGGTGCAGCAGTCCGCATCCCTACCGGTGTGGTTTAGACCCGGTGCTGCGCAGCCCTAGGCTTGGAGCCGGGGCAGATGCCGTGGACACCCGATCCCTCCGGATCTCCACGTTAATCAGAATAAAGTAATTAAAATACTCTTAATGCCACCCACCCCCCTCGTTCAGTGGCTCCGGAAAAGCCCCTCGTGCCTCGCAGCCGCGCTCTGCTCTGCGGCTTATCCTGGGAGGTTCTCGGGCAAACATTCATCTCAGCGCTGGGGCTCAATGTGGTGTTTCTTTGTCTCCCCGATTTGCCTCTGGAAAGCGGCACTTCGCCGCCAGCCAGGCTGGCGGTGGCAGCCATCTTGTGAGAGAGCCCCGGGCCAGCCTCCAGCTGCCACCACCTGCACGCCAAGGTTGGGGGGCGCGGGGGGGCGGGGAAACCCCCCATTCCCTCGTGGGCAGCCCTGCAAGGCGCCTGCATTCCGTCCCCAGGACAAACAACCAAGCCACCCCTTGTATCGCATCCCTGGGGGGGCAAGATGGCAGCAAACCCTGCTGAAAGAGGGCATTCCGAGCCCGGGAATGCAGGGAATGGGGTATCTGCAGTGGGGATACCCCAAAACTGGAGCCGGCTGCAGGACGCGTGATGCCAAGGTGACCGGAAGGAAGCCCACCTTCAGGAAGCCCACCCATTTGCCGGATCCCCCCTCCCCTGCTCCTGCTCCTGCTCCTGGCAGCAGCCGCCTGATCTGGATCGGAACTGGTGTGGACCCGGAGCGGGTGTGAGCAGCCGAAGGCTCAGGCCAAAGACCTGGGGCCTCGTCCCGGGGCGGAAGCAGCTCCGCCAGGTCTGCCGAGGGGCAGCGCAAGCCTGAGGCTCGTGGGGTTCAACCAGCACCGACAGTTGCATGGAACCCTGCGCCCCATTTTATGGCGCTGCAACACAGAACCGTGTGGCTCTCCAAGTGTTTTGGCCCACAACTCCAAGCAGCCTCAGCCAGCATAGCCCATGGCCAAGGATGCTGGGAGCCGTAGTCCAGAACATCTGGAGGGCACTCTATCGCGGCCCCTGGCTTGGACCTCCTTTCCTTCTCCCAGGATCCTGCATGCGACGTCGGGGGTCTCCAGCCGGTGTCTCCACGGACATCTCCCCTGGCTTCCACCACGGGGCCTCCCGTTTTAAATTCTTGTGGGATTAAATATTTTTAGGAACAGACCAGCTGCCCATCAAGGGGTGCCTGTGCCCAAAGCAAAAGGCAGGGGCCCCGAGGGGCCCGGCCGGGCTCCATCCAGCCCAGGACTTGGGGAGTTTGACACCCGAGAGGCCAGGATGCAATCGTGGGACTTTCCACGCCCAAAGCAGGTGCTTATCGCTGAGCTACGGGCTCGACCTTGAGCGCCACGGGGTGTCATTGAGTCGGATCCAACGTCTGCCAGAGAGACGGATCGATCGGGCGAGCGGGGAAGTTCTTTGTTCGGAGGCAAAATCGGCCCTTTCGGGAACGCGTGGCACTTTCGCGGGGGCAGAGAAAAAAGACACAGACACACAAAGCCACTTTAATATCCAGGAAGTTTGGCATTTATTCTAAGGGGTTTCTTCCTTTTAAACAAAAGTATTACCATAACCCGTTTCCCCCACCAAGCCTGGGGACCAGCTCCGGTTCACGGAGAAGCCCGTTTGGTATGTGTAATAAGGACAAAACCCTCCAGCCCGTCTTGAGCGAGAATGTAGAGCGGGCGGATGAACCAACTTCCGGAGCTCCTCCGACGGTGCAGGACGTTTCGGACGGGGGCGAGGGAGCAGGTTCCCGGCCCAGCTGCCTGGGCACGGCTTTTGGCACTCGCGGGGACGGAGCGGCCCGAGGGACGGGCTCCCCCCAAGTGGAAGCCCCGGCGTCGCCAAGCGCACGCCTGCAGCGGGCCTGCGAGTCCCAGGCAGGCGTCCTGGCCCTCCGCTGAGCCGGGGAGGACGGGCTGCGGAACGAGGGACGGGACGGACGGAAGGGCGGGCGGAACGAAAAGAACGGGCCCTTCTGGAGCGAGCGCGAGAAATGGTCCATCCTCGGAAGTTTCTTCTGCCGAGAGCGCAAAGACAGTAGGTCTGGCTAGAGCCCCCACCCCTTAAAATAGGCTAATATACCGAATATAAAGCACAGTATATACAACAACAGTTTCATTCCCACTCTCAAGTCAGTCCCTGCAGCTGGGGGAAAAAAATACTTATGCGACTTCTGCTGTGAGGGGAAAGGCGTGTGTGTGTGTGTGCGCGCACGTGCATGCGTGCGCATGACGGCTGATCACAATCGCCACCCCTTTCCCACCCACCCCCAACCACCTATAAAACCATAAAGACCAGCATTTGGGACATGGTCCCGAGTGGAGTCGTACTGTTTGGGAAAACAGTATCGGATTATTGCAAACAGAGTGTTCTTTCCAGGCAGCTCTGCATTCGGGCCCGGGCTGCCGCAAAGGGAAGCGGGGTCCCTTTGGCTGAAATTACATCACCCACCCATTGCGCGCCCCCCCCCCATCTTCTGCTCGTTTCTGCAGCTACTTTGAATCATGCAATTACTATGGCACTGTTTCACAAGCGGTACGAGGGCCTCCGCCTCCGAGCCGATTCTGCCTAGTAAAGCGCAGCGTGGATGGACGCCAAACGGCGGGTTCGTAAGGGCGACCACACAAAGCTGCCCGCTCACGGAGGTGCGTGGCAGCCCCCCTGCATCCTCCCACGTACAGACTCGAGTGGCCCAAAAGGAAAAAACAACGGCTTATCTTTGGTTCACTGTTCCTCCGGCATGGTTGCCTGGCAAGGAATTCTGCTCACCATAGGCGACAAGCTACCTGCAAGCCCGTCCAAGGTTCAGGACCTACGAGAAAGATCCAGCCTCGACACCCTATTTGAACAAATAGCAGGGGGGGGGTCACATCTCGCACCCCCTCCCCAGGTTTCCCCATCAGCGGTTCTCAAAAGCAGCAAGCCAACTAAAAGGAGGTTTTGCAACAGCCGAGGGGCCGCCGCCTTGCAAGCAGGCTGCCGAAAATGGGTGCTGCGTGCGTCCTTCGGCCAAACCGGCTCGGGGGCCTTCGCCTTCCCGGGGTCAGCAAGGGACGAGGCGGAGAGAGTTTGGCAGGCGGTGCTTTTCAAGCTCACCTTTGCCGCTCGTTTGGAAAGCGGGGCCGGAAACGTCTCAGCCAGGGAGCGGCTCGTCTCTGTGCACATGGACAGCGGGGACGGAAGATTTCTAGTGCTGGAAAGATCCCGACGGCAGGCCTACGTCCGAGCCCCCAAGAAGCACTTGGGCCCCGGCAGCCCGGGCGACCTGCCTGCCCCTTCTGACGAAGGCAGGTGCACACCTGCCGTCGCCCACAGCCAGCCGAGGCTCTGCTTCTGCTCTGGGGAACAGAAGAGCACCCCTGGGCTCTTCCCTTTACTCCACGTCCACGGGGCAAAACGAGCAGGCCGGACTTGCAAAGGGAAGCATCTCAGAAGCGATCCGCTCGGCTCTCTAAGACCTCGCTGCAACCAGGGCCGGGAAGGGGCAGTGTGCTTCGCAAGCCGTTCCCCTGCCCGCGAGCAGAGGGCTTCCGCAACGGGGAATACGCAAGCGCAGAATGGAGCCCCATCCTCCGCTGAGCCAAGCGCATCCGTGACAGGCAGCGAAAGCACGAAGCCAGCCCGAAACTCACGGGCACTGCCAGGGCTAAGAAATGTATAAATGCATGTCCAGGGCAGGGATCCGGAAGGGTGTCTCCCAGGGCGACTGCACCGGCCCTGACAAATTCAAAACCAAGTGCCCGAAGAGACAGGCAGCCCTCGCAAAGTCCCGTTCTCCCCATGTTTCGATTTGCCAAATGCCTCCAGATACGAAAGAGGAAGGGAACAAACCCTCTGTCGGCTCTGAAACAAGCAAGTGAGCTAAAGGGATCGGAGCCCCGGAGAGGACTTTGATCCGAGACCTTCTCCACCTCCCCTTGCTCTGCAGAAAGTGCCTGCTTCGGACACACGCCCCTCCGAACCCCGGATTCCTAGAGCGAGTTTTCGCTCCCAGTGGATACACCCAGGTGAGCAGAGAAGTCCTTGCTCCTTAGGAATACATCTGGGAAAAGGAACTTGGTGGCTCGCTTGTTCACCTGGATTTCCTCTCCGCTCGCCGGAAAGGAAGTGTGGGCATTTTTCGCCTGCTGTAGCTTATTAAACAGTTTCCCCTGCAAAGCTGCCAAGAAATCTTTAGGGTGTCTCAGCGTCACCCTTTTAAAAAATAGTGTTGATTCGGAACAACGGTTGTTTCAGTTCAAGGAATTTCATTTGAAGGCTTGTTGCTTTGTTCGTGGCATCCGTTGCAAACACTTTAGCTCTGTTTATTGAGCTGAAATGAAATCACGGGATTCCGGGAACAGATTCACCTTATGGCTCATAGTTCTAGATTAACCATCTGCCTTCACAAAACAGCTGCAAGATTTGCCCGCTGAAAAAGCCCAATTTTGTGCTGACTGGGTTCTGATCGCACTGCCTTGCTATCAGGCGAAGAAAGGGGGCTGGCATCGACTCCCCACCCACTTAAAAACCCAAATTGTTCCCCAGTTTTAAGTTCTTTTTTTAAAAGTGTCAATATGACACTGCCTTAGGAATACAAAAGAAAGTATTTACAGCTTTACAGAACACGAAGGGAGAAAAGGAGGTCATTAAAATCCTGTCCAGCATTTTCATTTCCTGACAAGCTTTAAGTCTGGTCGTTACAGGTGTGCACCTGCAGCGCGGACGGAACGTGATGAGGAAGCAGCAGCACGGAGATCCCCCAGTGGTCCAAGGCTTCCTCGCGCTCCCTTTATGTAATCCCAAGATCCCTTAAATAAAAGAAAACCCCCGACGTTAACACAAAGACAGGACGCTTAAATACAAGTTGCGTACAATACCGAAGACCCCGATCACCCTCTGAACCCCACACTCCATTCCCATCTACCGTTATTCTTCGCAGACAATTCCCGCCTACCTTCTACACCTACAAAACGTACAATTCCTACACGGCAAGGGCCACCTGCCAACAGCCAGAGCCTGAACCTTTGGGGGGGCACCCCCTCCGTGGCACGACGGCGCCCTCACCCCACTGGCGAGCCCCCGGAAGGACCAGCCCTCTGCCCCAGTGAGCCCCCTACTCTGCATCCAAACATGCCAACCATTGCAAGCAAAACCTACAAACCATGCTCCTGAGCGATGACGTTTTAAAAAGGATCTGTTCCGCAGCGGTGGAATGGGACGGCTGCAAGCCGCTGCGGTTCGCTGCCCCGGAGGCCTGGGGCAGCTAGAGAAACGTCCAAGCGGGACGGGCGCACCTGGACGGAGAGGCGTCTTGGCACGGGGAAAATGTGCGCGCAGCCAGGGAGAGCCCCGCGCCGGCTTGGGGACCCCAGATGCGCTTGGGAAGGCGCTGGGTCCCCAGAGCGCGGGGCAGGGGCTGGGCGGGACGGGACGGGACGGGACGGGAGAGGAGGGCCGCTCGCTTCACCGAGCCCGGCAGCCCTGAAGAGAAAAGCACACGGTCGGGCCAGGGAAGGGGAGCACAGGATCAGCCCCTGCTCGGGGTTTGCCGAGCTACAGAACGGGGAGAGCAGAGCGGCGGGACACGGGGGTGCAGCAGCGCCCCCCTCTGCCCCCCGGGCCGTTTCATGAGTGGGGGCTCGGGCAGGAAACTCAGCAAGGCGGGAGAGCCAAGGCAGGGGCTCGGGGAGCTCCGGCTGGACCCGGGGCATCTTCCTCAGCAGGCCGGTGGTGTCCAGAGGCTCTTCCGCAGACGAGCCGTGCTCCTTCCACTTCCCCGGGCACAGTTCATACGCCAGCCTTTAAGAATCTCCCGCCACACAAAACCGTTTCTCAGCATAACTGGAAAAGGCTCAGCCGTCGCCCTTGCTCCAAGGCCCCGGAAGCCACGTTCCTTCCAGACAGAGGCGCCAACGAGCTCCCAGGGCGTCTCCCCGGATCGGCTAGCGAGAGGGCGGCAACCCCGGAACGCAGGTCTTGCCCCGTTTGGGGAAAGATGTGCAGAGAAATATAAAAGCCGCGACGGGAGAGAAGCGAAGCATCCTGGCCAGAACAGAGGAAGTGTGGAACTGAAGCATCCCGGGACTGACCCCCCTCGGAGCCCCCCGCCACGCAAGCCCCGCAGACGCATCCGGGGCGCAAAGCGCGTGCTCAGCCCCTTCCCACGCGGGGACAGAGCTTTCCACGGAAATAAGGCGAGCGCTTTTGCTTTTTTTTTTTTCCTGGTTGTGTTTTTGCATAGTAGGTAACGACAGTGACACCCCATTCCACCTGGCTTCTGCCCTTTGCCCCGATTTGCCCCCAAGCTCTCCCAAATTTCATGCAGGCCCCCCAGGAGGGTCCTTCCCAGGTGCCGGGGGAGGAGGGAATACGATGTGCGGGTGCCTTGGAGCCGCATGAGCCGACGGGTGGGCCACTGAAGGGCCCAAACCGGGCCGGCCGCCAGTCCCGTTCCAGCCGAGTCGGGTCCCTGGGGCACCTGGCGACCCCATCGCCGCCGGGGCCGCCCTGTCCGCGGGCTCCCGGCAGCTCCGCTGGCCCTCGCCTTCGCGGCCGCGGAGCCCTCTGCTGTCCTCAGCTCGTTTTCGGTCGTGAGTGACGTAGAAAAAGCACGGAGGTCGTTCGGTGGAGCTCCCAATGGCTCAGCTTGGGGCGAAGGCACAATTTAGATGCCATCTTCTTTTCCCTCGGAGACCCCCACGTGATCGTAGAAATTTGTACAGCACCAATCCTCAGGGGGCGGGGCGGGGCGGGGCGGGGGGCGCCCCCGGCGCTCTCGGGAGCCCCGCCGAGTCTCTGCCCTCCACCTCATTCCCCCGCCCCCCACCAGGCGTGCTTGCGCCCCCCCGTCTCCCCTTTCCGCCGGAACGCCCCGGCCTTCATCAGCTGACCATCGGCTCCACGTCTGCCTCTCGGTCGAACTCGTCCTGGATCTCGTCCGTGTTTCCTGAGTCGCTGCTGGCTAACGAGCTCGGGGACGGGGAGTTTCTGCCGGAAGAGGCAACGGGGCAGATGAGGCCGGGCCCCGTGCGCGGAGGGGCCCGCCTCGTCCCCCAGGGAAGGCCGCCTCCCTCTCCGCAGAAGCGGGAGGCCCTCCGACTGGGGTGTTCCCCGCGTGGACCCGTGCCTGGGGAGCACTCCGGGAGGGTGCGGGCAAGCGGGCTGCGGCACGACAGCGGGGGGGGCGGGGGGCATGCCTACCTTTCCGCAGAGCCCTTGATCAGCCGCCGGCAGGTCTCCATCTGCACGTCGAGGCCCCGCTTCATGCTGCACATCTCCATGTACTCGTGGAGGTGCCGGTTCATGTCACTCTTGGCCGTGGCCAGCTCCAGCTGCACCGGGGGGGGGGGGGGAGCAGGGTCAGGGTGGCCCGAGGAGCAGCGCCCCCTCCTGCTCCGCCCCACACGCAGGGGGCGGGGAAGCGCCGCAGCGCCCCACCTCTTCAGCCCCTGGCTCCCCCCGCCCCCCACCCGGGACGGGAGCAGCCGGGCGATCCACACGCGATCCTCTCACCTCGATCTGCCCGATCGTCTCCTGGTATTCTTGGTCTCTTGTTTTGAAGAACGATTCCGTTTCGTGGATCATGTTCCCGAGGTTCTCCTCTTGCTGGGAAGGAGAGACGGGGAGACGTTAGGCAGACGCTACCAAAGAAGCGTCTTCCGGAACCTCCTCGGGAGGCGGACGCCAGGCCAAGCACGAACCTGGGCATGCAATCTCTCTCTCTCTCTCTCTCTCTCTCTCTCTCTCTCTCTCTCTCTCTCTCTCTCTCACACACACACACACACACACACACACACACACACCATCTATCTGCCATTCAACGCCCTCCCACACCATGTGCAAAGCAAGTCCTTCATTGGGAAGACAGAAATGAGAACCGGAGAGGGGCAGTGCTGAAGGGCCAAGTGACCCGTCTTGGGTTCCCTGCCAAGAGGAGTGCAGGTGGGGTACGAGGAGGAGGAGGAGGAGGAGGAAGGCAGCCTTCCCTCGCATGCCTGTGGGAACAGGGAGGCGCCAGCAAACAGAAGGGGCAGCGAGGGCCGGAGGTTGGCCCCGGGGAGCTCGTGGCCCCCCAAGACAGACCAGACCAGGCCTGCCTCTGCCGCCTCCATCCTCTTCCTCTCAGCACCCAGCATGCGGGGTTCACTTTTGCAGTCCTCTTCCCTGGCCAGGCCCCACGAGGCAGCCCTGGACCCCACGGCCGCAGGAGAGCTTTCGGGCCGCCCCGGGAGACCGCAGCCCCGTGCCGAGGGCCGCCGGCAAGCGCCTCGCTCGCCTGGGAGCCGGAGCAGGCGAGGACGCACGGCAGAACGAGCCCGGGCTCCCGGAGTCAATTAGTCTTTCTTCCTGATCTGCATCTACAAGGCAAAGCTACCCCCTCGCCTTGTGTAATTTTCAGTTAGAGGGGATTTAAGCTTCGTAAAGCCTTTAGACGCAGTGACAGGGAAGGCCTCACGCCTCTAATGCCCCACGGAGAGCTGTGCTTCTCGCCGGCGCTCAGCTCTATGCAAATCAGCTGTCACTAATTCCAGCCCATCGCTAAAGCACTTTATCGCCACGGCACTCGCGGCTCGCGGCAAGACGCGCCTGGCCGGCGAAGATGCCGCGTTTTGCAGCCTTAGCACTTTGCCGTAATCTCTCGCCGGTTCCGGCGGCACGGAGGGTTTTGCAAAGGCGGGACGCGGCGGACACCTGAGTAAACGGAACGCCGGGCAGGACGGATCGTGCGCCTGATCTGGCAGGGCCGCTCCAATCCTGCCCAGGGCCTTCCGACTCTACGGGGAAGGATGTTCTCGCTTGCACAGTAGTGGCCCTCACCGACAACCCCCGCAGCCCCGGTAGCGCGGCAACGGAAGCAGGGCACGCTCGCAGAAGGGGGAAGGCTTTGCCCGACAGGCTTCCCGTTCAGGGAGGCGCCGGGCAGCCTCCCCTTCCTGCGCACCATCCGCCTTCGTGGGAGGAATGGCCATGTGCCGGGACGGCTGGCACCCCGTCCGAACTGGCATCGTGAAGGCTGCCCACGGGAGAAAGCACAGCCCTGCGAGTCGGGACAGTGCAAAGCAGAAACCGCACACGTGTTCCCAGGGACCCAACCGGAACCAGAGGCCGCCGTCTAAGCCAGGGAACGCCTCCCCGTGGGAAGCCTGCATGGCCACCTCTGCTCGCTCCTTTTGAAGGTTTTGAAGGTGCCCAGAGCAGGGGGTGGGGGTGTCCCTGCGTGTTCGCTGCAGCAGGAGCTAGGAAAGCCCCAAAGACCGGCGGGGCCATGAGGGCCTGCAGCCCCCGGAAGCAGCGAGCCTTTGCCGGGCGGACTTCCCACGGATGCATGCGCTGGGCTGCCGCTTCCGGGGTGCGAAACACCGGGAAGGAGGCAGGCTCCTCCCACGCCCTGGTGAGGGATCCGCCAGCTTCTGACGTGCTGCACGATTGTTGGCTGTTTGGAGAAGAGGGTTCTTTCTGCACGTGGAACGGACTTCCCAGAGCAGCTGGCCTGGCACCACCGCGGCTGTCTTTCCGGCGCCAGGAGAAAACAATCCTATTCTCCAGACATTTTACTACCTGATTTTAAAAACATGATCTTATAGGGTGTAAATGTGATAGCCCCGTTTTATATAGTTCTTTAGTTTAATATATTATTTTAATCTACTTTTATCTGACCCCTCAGCTGCATCTTGTGATGTTTGTATGTTGTTATCCGATGGTGTTTTTAACGGTGTTTCTGTAATCTGCTTAGAGTCCTTGGGACGAATTTAATTGTGGGATATAAATTGATAAAGGAATAATGGCAGCGACAACGGGAGGAAGGCAATACATTCTCGTCCGACCAGGAGGGCTGCAAGGACCAACGGATGCCTGCGGCCGGACAGGAAGCGCCTGGCCGCAGGAGAGCTTTGAAGCGGCGGGACAGGAAAAAATGGAGAGGGCAGCCAGGGCCCACGTCGCCAAGCTGCCACGTCCCGCTGGCCGTTTTCTCCTCCTCCAACGCCGGCACGACTGGAAGGTGCAAATAAAACTCAGAGGAGCCCGCCAAGCCGTACGGCAGCCGCTCAGAGGTGGACGTGTTTCAGCCCTCACCGTGTGGGCGTGAGGAACCAAGCCCCGGTTTTAAGGGATGGGCTTTCATGAAGCAACGCCACAAATTCCAGACTCACCTCGCCCTGCAGCTCAATGGACGGGTTGCAGTTGGTGAAGTCCTCCCACAGGAGCAAGGTGTCTTCGTTCTCCTCCCAGGTTAAGCTGTCGCAGTCGTCGTCAAAATCAAAAGTCTCGCGCCTGCCGGAAGAAATCGGGGAGCGCTCGGAAAGGCCCCGGTTCAAGGCGGGCTCCCGGGCTGCGTTAGCCCTGGAGCAGAGCCGCGCGCAGACTGCTTCCAGCGAGGCACGGCCCGGTGCCGCAAGCCTGCTCGGCACCGGTCCGGTTCTGCCACGGACGGCACCATCGCCGTCTGGCCAGGAAGTGCAGCGGCAGTCCGGCGGCTCCCCCCCAGGGGGCGCTGTGCGTCGCACCAGCCGGTTCAGGCGTTTGGCACACAATCCGGGAGGGTCGGAACCTGGACAAGTGCTGGATTTTCTATCTGAGTCGCCATTTAATTTTTAATCTAATTGAATCCTTCTAAAATTTCAGCAAAAAAGAATATTTGATTGCTGCAGTATACATGTTTAATATCATTGAGGTTTGTGTATGTTGTCGCTCTTCTATTTTGTAGGTTGCCCAGAGAATCATCCTGACTAATGGGTGGGGAAGAAATTTAATGAAATAAATGATAAATAAAATTTAATAAAAGGAATGATAAATAAAAATTAATAAAAGGAATGATAAAATACAAATTAGTAACTGACTAATAGATTTAATAAAATAAATCAAACGGTCCGGGGGCACCTCCGTTCGCGTCTCAGGGTCCCTGTTTTGTGCCACTCCGGCTTTGTGTGACCCAATCTGCCCCTCCGGCAACTGAGAGCGCTCCGTGGAAAGCCACGCAAGTGACACAGCCCGGCCTTTTCCCCTGGATGCAAAATCGGAGAGTCGCGATGACCGAGGCGGCCCTCAGAGATGAGCACACGCCGCGCCGGATGCCCCTTCGCTGGGCCGGGTTCTGCCCAAAGGAGCGATTCTGCGGGGCTTCCCTTCCCTTCGGACCACGCAAGGATCCACGGACGTGAGCCTGCTTCCCAGGAGTCTTTTGGGGAAGGGAACTCCCAGCGAGTTCGGTGGACGCTGCAAGTCTGCCCGTTTTTCTGGAACTTTGGCCGAGCCTCGCAAAGGCACTGCCTGGCTGTGGATTGTTTTCTCATGGGCCACCACACGCTCTTTGGAGGGGGAGGTCTGTGCAGCCGAAGGGCCACATCAGGCACGATCCGAGTGGAGCAACACCTACACCCAAGCCAAGACCAGCGCGAGGGTTTGCAAGGCGAGCTTTGCAGCCCCTTGGGAAAAACCCGTCTCGGCCCGCGGCCGGTGCTCCCCGGCCCCCATGGCAGGCATTCCCGTCTCCTGAGCTCACTTCCTTCCCAGCAGGAACCAGCTCAGCCTGGAAGCCGAGGTCAACACTCATCCTATGAGGAATGGGGGCAAAGCCCGGGAAAAGCCACAAACGAGCCGTCTGGGAGAGGCGAGCGCCGGCTTCCCAAATCGGCCATCCTGGGGGAAGTTCAGCCTCTGCCCTCAGGGGAGCCGGATTGGGAGGGGGGGCTGCAGGAAAGCAATGGCTGCTCAGGGGTTGAGGGCTCCCAGACCCCCGGCACTGGGTCCCCATCACCCCCTCCTCAGCCCCTTGCACACACGCACACCGGTTCCAGCACCCCCTCTGGCATGTCGGATGGCTATGCTTTTCCCGAATGTGGAGACAGCCAAGCTGGCACCCCGCCCGGGGGTGCTGCCCGCCCCGGCGAGATCGGCCCGAAGCGCCTGCCCCCGCCCAACCCGGGAAGCTAAGCGGGGCCGGGCCGGGTTGGGCCGTGGATGGGAGACCGGGGGCAGCTTCTGGCCTCTTCCGAGACGCTCGGAAAGGCGAAGCGTTTGTGCTGTTTTGGCAGCATATTTATTTATTTATAGATTTATAGATTTATATTCCGCCCCCTGCAATAAGCCTTGGCCACCAGCAGGGAGGCCCTGGACCGCCGGGCTACTCACAGCTGGTTGAACATCCTCTTCATCTCGTCGGTGATGTTCAGGGAGCAGCTGACCTCGTCCTCCGCGAAGCGGGCGTTGTCCGCGTCCTGCTCAGAGAGGTCCTCGTCCGAAGCCAGCCTGCGCTCCTTCTTCTTGGAGGCCACCTTAGCAGGGGGCGAGGGCGACCGTGACTGTGCGGCCCGGCCGAGCGGCCACCGGAAAGCGGAGGGCTGGGGCAGGGCAGGGGCGGGCAATGGCCCCTCGGGCTGCGTCCGGGCCCCCCCGCCCCTGCTGGAATCCGGGGGGGGGGCATTTGCTCGTTTCCCAGCTGAATGCAGCTTGCGGGGCTCCCTGCAGTGGTGTGCCCCCCAATTCCAGCAGCAACAGCCTCCCCACGCCCTCCCGTTGCTCCTGTGGGTGCAGCAGCTCAGCCCCCAGGCGGCCAGGGGTGGAAGCGGCTCCCGGACCGGCCCACCCCCATGGCAGGACGTCCCCCCACCTCCCGGAGTGCACCAGGGTGGTCCAGCTGTGCATGCTGCGGGGCGGAGCGCAGCACACGGGAAGCGGGTTGCGACGGCACACAGCAGAAGCAAGCTGCCGGGGCTCAGCAGGAGGCCCAGGGCGCACCCGCTCGGGCCACCATGCACGGGGCAGGGGGTGCAGGAGCGGCTGGGGGTGCTCAGGGGGCAGGCCGGGGGTGAGGGGCATGGTTTCACGGCCCCTCCTGGGCCTCAGCGGCTGGGCTGGCCTGGGCAGCTTGCAGGTGCCCCGGGACAGAGCCAGCCCGGCCCAGGGAACGTGGATCTGCGGGAGAGTCCTGGGCAGAGCTGCTGGGCCACACCGAGGCCCGGGTGCAAGTTGACCACAACCGCCAAGCGTGAATCACCGCCCATCACGTGTCCGGGGAAGCCCGGGGCTGAACAGGCCACGGCCCCATCTGGCCCCTCCGACTGGGGCGCCCCGGCACGGAATGGCAGGGCAGGAATGCGGAGGATGACGGGGGACCTCGGGGAAGCCGGGCCTGGACAAAGACCCGAGCCGTGCCGCGCGCTTGCAACGCCCTCGCCTTCTCGGCCGCCGAGGGCAAGCACAGCATCCGCCCCGGACGCTGCAGCCGGAGAGCCCTGGCCGGTGCGCTTCGCTCGGCACAAGCCCGGTGGAGCCTCACGGCGGCCCCCGTGCCCTCGCAGGGGCTCCGGGGGACCGCCTGGAAGGCCTCTTCCGAAGCGGGGCTGCAGCCCTCCGGGGCGTGAGCCTCCCCGGTCACGAGACTTCCTCTGCGGAGACCGTGCAAGGAAGTGGGGGCCGGGCAGCCCCGCGAAGGCTGGGCCTTCGCGGGGTCTTCCGACGGGCAAGGCGGCAACTCCTTGCTCCGGTCGGACTTCTCCCAACGAGCCGAGCACACGAAGCGGGAGGCAAACAGGAAGAAGCCCTCGCTTCTGCAACGGGGCACGCCGGGCCGGGGACTCCGGTTCCATCGCTCGGCCTCCTCAACCTCTCTCTCTCTGTCTGTCTCTCTCTGTCTCTCTCGGCCTCCTCCCTAGCCGGGCCGCTTTCTGGGGGACGGGGCAGGCCCTGATCACCTGGAAGATCTTGGAAACGTCTTCGGAGTTGCGCTGCTGTGCGACGTCGCACAGTTTGGCGGTGATATCGATTCTCCGGCAGATGTCCATGTCCACTTTCATGGCCTTTTCCTGGATCTTTGTGTCCAGGTCTGTCAGGGGCTGCAGGAAGGACAGCGAGCACAATCCGCCATTAATACCGTGCGGGAGGGAAGGCCTGGGGAGCACGTGGCCGGCAGCGCCGCCTGCCCTCCCGCGAGGTGGGCAGCCGCAGCGGGGGCGGCTGCGTTCGGGGACGCGGGCGCGTCACTGCCGGCGCCCGAGCGACTTCTAGCCGAAGTGACTGTCCAGGGAGGACGCCAGCTTAGGGGCAAACCCTCGATCCAACACTTCTGGTCCACGAGGCAATTATTTTGGGAATCTACACGGGAAATCGGATCTGCGGCACCAGGCGCGGTTTTAAGGCGAGACGTCGCACGCCTTGTCAACGCACGTCCCCTTCGTGCAAGAGGGACTGGCTGGATTCTGGCCACCTTCTACGGAAGCTAGAAGATGAAATCGGGGCTTGTCGACTGGGTTCGAACGACACCGTAGCCAGCGCTCAGGAGCCGAGGCTGGCTGCGGGTGAAGCCTCAGCTGATGTGTTGTCTGAACCCAGCTAGGCTAGCAAACCATGGTTTGTTAACTCACAAACCACCAATGAAAGAAGCCATGATTTGTTGGTGGGATGTGAACTCTGGGTTGTTTGTGCTGGGTTCAGCAAACGTGGTAGCCCATGGCTCAAAGACAATCCATGGCTCCTCAACCGCCCATACCTGACCTCGAGTGGAGGTTACTGTGTTGTCTGAACCCAGCATTCAAGTCCTTCGGGTGCTCTAAAACTTAAAATAGTCAGCGCTAGGGGAACATGCGTTCACCCTGCCCATGCGACAGCTGCTCCCTGTAACAGGCAGAGTGGAGCGATCCAGAACAAAGATGGGCACCACAAGGCGCCCCAGAGAGAAATGCCCCAGGGCCGGCTACTGCTCTTGTTTTCGGTGGCAGAAGCTGTGGCCAGGAACTCCTGGCGCATCCCAGGGTCACGTCCAAAGTCGCCTGCTGGAAGCAAAACTGAGCTACGAAGTGAAAAGGAGAAGAGGACTGGGAAGGCCTTGCTGTGAACCAGGAGACATAAGATGCCAACCGCATCCTATGGCAAAAGAGGGGGACATCGGAAACAGCCTTCCTTCATGAGGACCACAACCTTTGAACGACACCTTCCCAGCCTTTCTACTGGCTCTGACACTCTTTCCAAGGTGAAGACTCCAAAGCAGCCGCCCCTAAAACGGCATTCGAAGTCCCTGTGTGTGCACCGCTTACACACGCAAAGGCTCGGTTCACACAACCTCTGGACTGGCCTGCGGTGCTCCGAGGACAGGAATCTGGCGGCACCCGTGCAGTGCAGAGCCCGGGACGAGGCGGGACGCTCCCCGGCTTTCCTCCCGCCGCCTCCTGCTCCAGGGCCTCAGCACCGCTGGCCGGGGGCCGGGGCCGGGGGCCAAGTCAGGGCGGGCGGCACGTGGCGAGGGGACGCATCCACACAGGCCGGACGGGAAGCGCGGGGAGGCCGAGCAGGGGAGGGTTGTGGGCATTCCAGGCAGCCAGGCCACAACTGCAAGCGGCGCTCGCCGGGCGGCGGAGCCGGAGCGCGGCATCCCTGGCACGGGCCGCAGCCAGGCTGGGTACCTACGTCGCTCATCAGGCCCTTGAAGACCACCAGCTCTGCTTTCAGCCGCTCGATCTTCTGGTTCAACTCCTCCTGGAGAGTCTCGGCCTCCTGGGCTTCCTGGAGGGACGGAAGGAAGACGGGCGGTGGGACGGGCAGCAGGATAAACGCTCGCGGGACGAACTCAGCCCTGCTTCAGCCAGGCACGAACAGGCTGCGAGAACGGAACTGCTCTTGCGCGCTCTGGGTCGGTTTGCACCGAACCCGAGCAGATGGCTAGCAGACGCCGGCTTCAAATGCCGGGGGTCTCGAGACCCCCAGTCCTCTAAAGTGCATCAGGGGCCCAAGGGGGCAGGTCTGTGAACACGGGGGCCACATCCAGGCTTCGGGGGGCCCCAGCCTGGCCCTGCAGGGCTCCCCGGAAGGCCGCAGCCCTTCCCATCTGCAGCTGGTGCTCCCTGGAGGGTCTCCCAGCTTTCGGACAGGACAAAGCACCCCCGCCTTACAGCTGACCAGTGGGCAGCAACAGCTTGGAGCTGAAATCAGCAGGCTCTCTGGTTCTGCCCCTTCGCCACCCCTCCCCAAAGGCCTCTCCCAACGCGATCCCACCTTTGCGCTGGAAATGCTTCTGCACCTCCCCTCGGGGCACCCGCTTCCCCTCCTTCCCACCGGACGCTGCAACAGAAAGAGCCGCTTCGGGGGCACCCGTCCCATGGGCTGCATGTGCGTGCATCTGCTCCCCAGCCTGAACTGGGCCCCCTCCCAGGCCAGCCAGGCACTCCGAGCTGCCAAAAGGGCGAATGCGGAGGCAAGGAAGCCCAGCCGGTTCCCAGCCGGTTCCCAGCCGCTCAGCAAAACGTACCTCCTGGAGGGTCTCCACCATGGACTCCAGGCTCACCCGCTTGGCCACTTCCTCTTCCCATCTGAAACAAAACAGAGAGTGAGCAGTCGCTCTTCCTTCGACACTCTCGGCTTTAGGGAGCCCGACGGTTGCAAAGCACGAGCCACCGTTACTCGAATCGCCAGGCCCCGAGAGTCCTCTGCACCCGAGCAGGCTAAGAGGTTTGTGCCCGGTCGGCCTGAGGCTGCACCAGTTCAGCAGCAGCCTGCTCCCAAGGGCCAGCCAGAAGCTTACCGGGCCCACGGGCGCAGGCGGGTGCCTTCAGCCCCGCTGCACGGCGACCCACCCTGAGACCGCTCAAGATTACAGAAAGGCCTCACGATTGGCAGCCTTGCCCTCCATGACTTCACCAAACCCTCTTCCAAACCCCAAGCATTTCGGGGAACGTTCCTCCTCGTTTTCGGTCATGCTTGTCCTTCCCCAACCCAAAGCCATCCTTTCGAGAGCACGGCCTTTCCCCCAGTCCTGAATTTTCCCGTCAGTCATGAGAGATGCAGTTCTCCTTCACGGCAACACACCGCGCGACAAACTCCTGATGTTTATTTCAAAGGCATTCTTGGCCCCCAAATCAAAATACTGCACGCCGTGCACTGGAAAATTCTGTCCGGAATGCTCTGGGCTGCGTTAAAAATAAACAAACTTGAAGCGTGTCACGTCATGAAGGATGCATCCCTAAAGGCACCGGGAAGGGCCGTTCGCTCCGACTTTGCGCAGAAAGTTTCTCCTGAGGAAGCGCCGAGAATGCATTTGCGGACGGTCGCTCCGCAAAGCCCGCCTGGCCGAGAAGGCGAAGGCCGGACCGCGAGGTTGCGAGTGATGCCCGACTGTGCAATCCAGTAAGCGCCGTCCAGGCCAGGGTAATTAAAATGCCCCCAGCAGCTTAATTACACGCACGAAGGGAAGCTGCACTGGCTGGCTTGATTCAATCGACGGACGTTAACAAGGTTACTGGGTGGAAGGGCGGAGCGCAAGGGACGGGGCCGCTGTCGGCTTGGCTGGGCTGCAGGAGCGCTGCGGGAGCGCCGGGGGTGCCGTGGCGGGAGAGCCACAAAGTGCGTCTGCCCCCCACGCCCCCATTTCCAAGAAATCTGGGGGTGCGTCCTGCTAACCAGCCGACCGCACGCCGCCGACTCCTTCCCGAATCCAGCCACTGCCAAGGGGAGCATCTCAAACGGGAAGAACAGGGGCCACTCGTGGGGCATCATTTTCCCTCGACCGCACGCTGCACCTGGATGCATCGCCCTCCTCCTCTTTCGGCGGAGGCAGGGGCTTTTGCGGGAGCCCTTCCCGGGGCCGTTCTCCCGGCCCGTCTCCTTTCTCTGGCGGAAGGGCTGTTCCCAGCCCGGCTCTTTGTCATCGGCCATTTACAAGCAAGCAAAAATATCTGACTGGAGCGAGTGCTTTGAGACCGGAGCGAGTGCAAAGGCTGGCCAGCCACTCGTGCAATTACACACAGGTGTGATTATATCCACAAGCGGCAGGACTTCCCAAGTCCTCCTCTGCCTCTCCAACAACAGGAAAAAGCCACGTGTGGTGGAGAAATAGGAGAGACCCTTTTACCCCTCAGACTTCCTGTCATGCCAGTAATGGATGTAAAAACAGGAGCAGGGAGGCTAACTGGAGGTTTGTATTTCTGATTTATTTATCCATCTTAAGAGTCCCTGGAAGAGGCGAGCCTCGCCTCACCCCAAGCCCACCCCTGCGAGCCCCATCCCACTGGCTCTCATTTATTTATGGCCCCGCACATTCCCAGGAACCATTGGGGGAGGCTGCAGGGTCACCCCAAAGCCCATCAAGACGCACCTGCCTCCGCTTCATCCCCCACTACTGGAAGGAAGGGCGGCGGAAGGCAGGTGGACGGGAGACGAAGGGCCTCCGATTCCCAGATGCCTAGCAGCAGCAGCAACGGAGCAGGGCCCATCATCCGCCACACTGGGTTGCTGAGAGGAGGGTGCTTGGCGGTGGGGGTGGCACGCGGCTGGCCCCAGATGTGCCGCGAGGCCGTTCCCCAGGACCTGTGGTCCGGCGCACCTGCGCAGCATCCGGGCAGGCCGGGCAGGGCTGCTCTGCGCACCTTGGCTTGGCTCCGGCACCGATCCCAAAAGCCCAGCCTGGCCCTGGCACAGCGGCTTGACTGAAATGCCCGACTCAGCTGGCAAGCGGGGAGCTCCAGGCGGCCAACCTGGCCTCCTCTGGGGGAGCGTTCGGTGCCTGGGAGCCACTCCCAAGAAGGCCCTCACTTCCTGCCTTCCCGAGCCAGCCGGGGGAAGGTGTCCCCGCGCACCTGTGTGGGAGAAGGGGGCCTTTCATGGCGATGGGGCCCCTGCAGTGGCACTCCCAGTGTTGAGCGGATACGCAGAACCGCTTCCACAAACGCTCGCCCCAGCAAGGTGGGCTCCGGCAGCATGGGAGCAGGACCGCCAGGGTGGCCTCGCCCGATGCAACGACCTCTCCCCAGCACTGGAGACGACGTGCACCGGTGCCAAGGGAGCATGACAGCGCACCTCCGTGGCACGGTGTGCGAGGGGTTTGCTGGCCTCCGCTGGGCGAGCGGAGCTGTGACCGATTTCCCTGCCCTGACCAATTTCCATGAACCTGCTTTCGGAGGCAGGCCGGCCGGCCGGCCAGCCCGGCCCGGCTCTCCTGACCTCGCGGCAGCCCGGAGGGATCGCGGTGAGTCAGCCGGGGGCGTCTCTCCTTGCAAAGCAACCCAGGCCCCGCTGCTTTCGGCTGCAGGGAAGGCCAAGCCAGACAAGCAGTTCTTCTCCGAGGAGGGGCACGCTCTGGACAAGGGCCAAGCACTAATGTGAAGCTCGGGTTCTCCGGCGCGTCTTTTTTTAAAGAAAGGGCTCTCTCGGGCTTGGCGCTTATAGTCCCTCCCCTGGTGCTGATTAATTTCTTGCCAAACCCTGCATGGACACAGTTAAACACCGAAGCCGCTGGCCTCGCCGATTTCCTCAGTGAGCAGACGCCCTCCCAGCTCCTTTGAAGCTCACAGACGGGCAAGACGGGGCAGTGGCAGGCCGAGCCCGGCTCCAGGAACCGGCACGACCGGGCAGGGTCCCGGGCCCGCCCCCGTTGCTGCTGTGGAGCCAGCGGGGCAGCACGGGGCGGAGCAGCAGCCGCGATGGGGGGACGAGGGCGGCGATGCTCTGTCTGCCGCCACTCTGTGCCCTCTCCTTGCCTCGCTGCAGCATACTTCAGCTGTCCTCAAGCGCGGCTTGGCGTGGATGCAGCTCAGAGGCCTCGCATGGAAGTGGCGGGGCCTGACGAGAGATGCTGAGGCAGCAGTCCTGGGCCACACGTGTCTCCTTCCCAGAGGAGGAGGAGGAGGAGGAGGAAGCATCCCTCTGGCTTGGCAGAGTGCACACCGAAGCTGAGGCCGCCGTTTCTGGGCGGGGAAGGGCGGCCCACCCCCCTCCGGCGGGCCGAGAGGTATCTGAGCCACGCTTGCCCCGCGAGACGGCTGCCTGCGCTAGCTCCGCATTTCTCCTGGCCCGGCACCCGTTCACACAGCGTCCAGCTGCAGCAGGCAAGGAGCGGCTGCTCGGCGCTGGAGCAAAGCCGTGCCAAGCACAACTTCCAGACGGCGAAAAGCGCCATTGGCAGCTGAGTCACCGGCTACTGGAATTATGTTTCAAGGAGGAATTAGTTCCAAAATGTTGAAACCTCCCAATCTTTGGCCACAGCGCCCCTTCCCAGAGCCATCCCCAAAACCGTCACGCGCAGCAGCGCGGTGCCGCCGGAGAGCCTCCGTCCCACATCAAGAGTGCCAGGCGGCCCGGGCACGCTCGCACACCCAGTCCCGAAGTGGATGACTAACTCGCCCGTGAGAACAAAGCGGAGGGAGTGTCGCGATAAATGCCCGTTTTTCATCTGGGCACAGAGGCCCCACCCGGCTGTGAACATCTCCCGAGTGCGAAGCATCTCAGGTATGCAGTCCGGGGCCTCCGTGAGGACAAGCGGAGGAACGGAGTGTCCCGGGGACCAGGTGCGGGGACAGGCGGTTCCCTGCTCCTCTCCCGCACCCGGTCACAGGCCGGAGACACGTTCCCCCCTCGCCACCCCCCGGCCAGAGGGCCTGCATCACCCGCTGAGCGTCTGCGGATGCTGCGCTTTCGGAGGGTGTACCTGACCGGCAGGGCGGGCCACGCCGAGGTTTGCTGCGGCTGCTGGGGGCGGAAACGTCCCTCAGCCTCAAACAGCCCCGGATTTGCTTCCTTTGGCATTACTCATGGGCAGGCCCCAGGTGTGGGTCTCCCCCATAGTGCAAGAGGCAACAGTCGTTCACCGTGCACCTTTCGGGGTACCAGTTGGGTTTTTTTCCCTGGGGGGACACACGGCTTTGGCTGCTGCAGATGAACCCAGCCTGAAACACCCTCCCCGTATTTCCGGGCCACGTGCAAGCCATGTGACAAGAGAATCACAGCGCTCATGACGCAACGGCCCCGAGAAAAGTGCGACAAGTATTTTTCATTTGGAGGGCACCATGAAACACCCGCAGAGTCCCCGCAGTGGCGACATCACATTTTTGGATGGATGGATGGGCAAGAAGGCTTGGGCACGGGTGAAAGGGCTTGGCTGAAGCGTGCGCGTGACGCTGCGCATCTCACCCGTCTGCACGGGCCCAGAAAGCACCTGGAGGAACATTTGTACAGGGTGAAAGCCACCCCTTCTGCTAAAAGAGACCCTGGAAAAATGGGGAGAGGGCGGGAACGCCATGTGCATGAAGGAGCCTGTCACTGTCTTTCATGGCAAGCTCGTTCTTCCAAGCGCTTTGCCTCCCCGATGAGGAAGAAGCGTAATCGCACAACGCTAACAAAGCCTTCCTGGGCAGTTTGCAGAGATCAGCACGCAGCTTGCAGAAATCCAGGTGCCAAGATGATGACGCAGTTTGAACAAACGCCTTTGCACGCACGGACACGCCGCAAACCCCTCTTCCAAACTTATATCAGCAGAAGGCTGCATGGCACAGATGGCAGTGGCTGGGCACGCAACACAGTGCACAGGAGAGGAGAGGAGAGGAGAGACAGACAGCCGGAATAAACATGTGCATTTCAGTGGAATATTGTCGGTCTTAGAATTCAGTCCTAGGAAAAGGCACTTCCGTTCCCGGGGTCCTTGCTGAAATGCAGAATTGAAGGGTCACGGCAGAGCTCCGTGCAAAACACCATGATTCTAATGGGCAGGCCCGATTCGCTTCAAAGCTGGCTCGAAGGCAACAGCCTTCGCCGTGAAGCCGCCCTGAGCACTGGACAGAGAAGTGGGCATCCCGGCCGTCGTCCCCGCTGGCCAGGAGCAGCCTTCCATCCAGCCGGACCTTTGGTCCCTCCGTTCGGTCCCACCCAGTGACCAACAGCGGCTCCCCAACGTTTCGGGGTGCCTCCTTGCTGGGAGATGTCCGAGACCTGCCCAGGCAGCATCCACTGAGGGAAGGAGTCCCTTCCCGATTGCGTGCACCCAGCCACTGAGCTCTGTATGTAGGAAAGCAAGCATTTTTCTCACGGAATGGCCGATTTTCAACCGGGGCGGGGGAGGGGAGGATCGCCAGGTTAGAGTTCCCCAAAGTGGTACGCCCCAAATGGGGTGGAGGAGCGCTCTCAGAATCGCCCAGACAGCCACTCTCCTCCGCCTTCCCTTCCGCATCCGATTCCACTACCCATTCTTACGAATTCTGCCCAAACATGGAAATGTGATTCCCCCTGAAGGTTAGCAGGGGAAAAGGTTAGCAAGAGATTTCATGGGAATGGTATGTGCACATGAGCACAAGGACAATGCCTTCGAGGTGAGCGGCTACCTTGTCAGAATTATGCACGGTGACTACATTTGACGGGCAGTTGGAGCCACCCGAAAACGCAGCCCGGATCCCGGAGCAAAGCTGTCCCGGTTCCAAGCTTTGTAAAAGCAAAACCCCCGCCATGCTTGGGTTTGCTGCAGAACCTGGCGGAATGCGCTGGGCTGCGGTTTTGGCTGCCCTCGCTCGGGTTCGGAGCGCCTTCTGAGCAGACACGCCCCGTAAGCGGCCGCTTCTGTGCGGTGCCTGCGATTCATTAAAACCGTCCCGGCTGACTGTGGTCAAACGTGTCCGCACCGCCGTGCTCCAGCTCCCGCTGCAAAGATCTCCTCCGCTGGAAGCAAAGGCGCTGCCTTGGACTCACAGCTGGCTGGCAGCTCTGCACAGTGGCCACGCTGGCCTTTTAATTCGGGATGCAG
Organism: Varanus salvator macromaculatus; assembly: GCA_023646645.1. Classification (NCBI taxonomy): domain Eukaryota; kingdom Metazoa; phylum Chordata; class Lepidosauria; order Squamata; family Varanidae; genus Varanus; species Varanus salvator. The sequence continues at coordinate 12,585,804 of JAIXND010000800.1, read as the reverse complement.
GCGAGCCTCTGCCACTTGGCGATTTTCCAGCGTCAATTCCGCAACAGGTTCTCCCACAGATCTTGAGACCTGGAGCGAGTCTCCTGAAGATAAAGTCCTCTTGGGACTGCATTTGAAGGGGTGCCAACCCAGAGCAGCTCCGATGCAGCCACCCCGACGACGGAGGGGGCAGAACAGGACTGCGAGTCTTCTTGTCTGCTTTCAAGGACACGAGGAAGGAAACTCAGTCGCCCGCCCTCTAGTTCAGGGTATATGTTTCTGTCTTGTAGGGCTGCCTTCGCAATCGGATGCCTCCCAAATATGCCGCACTACAATGCCAGCGGCTATGAACCATTCTGCATTCAAGGGGTTCAGATATTTCTGAAAGGAGAGCTGCAAGATCAGCAGAAATCTCTTCCAATTCCTTCTCTTTCCACGCAGTGTGTTGAGACTGTAAATCTTTGTGCAGGGACTGAACTTTATGAGCTGCTCTGGGCTTTCCCAGCTGAAAAGCAGCTGAGCAAAGATGCTGCAAATGTTTTTCTTTTGGGAGAGGCGATCCAAGGACGGGGCTTCTTGCTTTGAGGAGGCCCCGCACCTCGGCGACAGCCAGAAACCGGGCTGTGCAGATCGGGCACGGCGGTGCTGAAAGGAAGCGGCAGTGAAGCCTGCGGCCCGAGGCGAGAAAGGAGAACACCGGGCCTCCAGCAGCGCGGGTGACGGAGAAGCGGCCAAGAGTGAAGAAGCCGCTGCTCCTGAATCGCCTTCCTTCACATCTGCTGAAGGGCACCCTGCAGCCGTGCACGGCTGGGACACAAGCCACAAGGGCCCTGCTCTTTCTGACCTCCATGCGGAAGGGGAAAATGCAGGACGAGGGGCCCGGCGAGCGCAGGGCCAGCTGCCTCGTCCGGGGAGCCCCCAAAGTCCTTGCTGGCAAGTCACGGTTTGGGGAGGCGGGAGGGTGAGCAAAGAAGCAATCCCCAGATGGATGGCGGGGACAAATCGTTCCTCTAAAATTCTGTGTTGCCCTTACACAAAGATTCCTTCTTTATCGGCAGGATTAATATCCCTCTTTACATCCAACAGAACTCCTGAGCGGAGAACGATAAAAAGAAAAGCTTAGCCTCCCTGCAATCAAATTCTGCTAATCGAAGCACGGCAGTGCAGTCGGGGAAGGCTGGTTTCTGTTTAAAATTTCCCCAGCAGGAGGAGAAAATGAAAGGCATCAACGCTCGCGCGACGAGGGCAAGACGACAGCTCCGCCGAGACGGAGCCAATGCAGGGAAGTCCCCGCTCCAGGGGGGCCCCAGGGGGGCCACGTAGAGATTCAGCGAGCGGACTGCAGCCGGGTGTACAGATTTCTCACGCCGTTCCCTTGTGTTCTGACCCATTACCAGCCGCTCTGACGTCTTTTCAGGGCTGCCCACCTGAGCTGCAGCTCAAGCTTGGTGAGGGACGAACAAATTCCGAGAGGAACGCCTCCCGCCGACAGAGAGACCCGCTGTCATCCCGCGACTCGTGTCCGTGTCTCTGCACCTGGATTCCCTCTGGCCCACACGGCGGCTCTGCCGAGACGAACGCCAGTCACGTCTGACCAGGGCTAGTTCAAATGTTGGGGTGGGCCCTCCGTGCTGCAGAGTAATTACGTGCTGAATCCTCACTGCCCCCCAAATATCCCTTAGCAAAGGGAACGTTAACGGCTTTCTTGTGATCTAAGTCCTACTGGAAAAACAATTAGCGGCAAAGCTTATGAAACATCTGTGGCAAAAAGGCATTCTTCGCTTTTTGCAGCGCTGTCGTTAGTATAACTGGAGGTAAAAACAGAATTCTTTTGGATCCCTTTTGAAAGAGGTAATTATTTTGGCAATCTGAAGAGCAGAGGATTAGCTTGCTCAAAAGAGCTCCAGGGTGCAAGATAATTAAATACAGAACTCGTGTTTCAGAGAGCACTGCCTAAGCAAAATCTGTATCACCACATTGTAAACTACCTGACAGAGGAGCTGCGCTGCATCGGCGCTCGAGCGTCTACCGAATTCTGATGAGACTTTTGCCCCACTTCCCTCGGCAGGATCGGCCGGACGGAGATGCCCGGTGCCGGGAACAGGGGAGCCCCGTGAGGGGCGCAAGGAGGGTGCTTTGGGGCACGACCCTGCACACACGGCGATGGAGAGAAGGGCCAACTCCCAGCATCCCCCTGGAAGCACGGCCACCAGAGGATTCTGGGAGGCGCCGGACGTGTCTCTCAGCTCCACCTGGGTATCGGACTCAATACAAGGCTTCGAGGCAAAGGCGTGCCAGCCCAGAAAGGTCGGGCCGGCGTTGCAGTGGCTCCGTTTAAGGGAAGAGACGACCAACGCCAGAAGTCAGGCGTGTCCAGAAGTTGGTGCCGGCACCTTTCGGGCTCTTGGGCACCCAGCCCGGGAGGATGCCGCCTGCAAAATTAAGCACGCTCCCGAGCTTTCACTGTCAGTTTCTGAAGCTTCGCCACTGTAAACACCCCGGCGGCTGAGGGATTCCTGCACATCCGTCCCGGCCAGGGCGCTCCGCTCGGAGCGAGAAGAGTTCCCCCGCCACGGCCGGCAACCAAATTAATCCTCCGATCTGACACTCCGCCAGTGACGTTTCCGAGGAGGAAAAGGGCAGGAGGGTGTCTGTCTGGCTCCTGCGGCCATATATAGCATATTTTCCTCAATGACGGCCTGCCCTGTGGCCGGGCGCGTCACCACCAGCAGGGAAATAGCTGCTTGGAAAAGTGAGGGGCTTGTTTTGGTGCAGATGGGATGGGATGGGATGGGATGGGATGGGAGCCAGCGGAACAGAGCCAGCAGTGGCAGAAGCTGTGCAAGGAAGCTGGGGAGGGGAGGGGAGGGGAGGGGATTAAGCCCCAAGAAAATGGGCACGTCCCTCTGATTGGCACAAATGCAAAAGCATTCTTATTCCGCTACCCGGCACAGGCCTGGGGCTCCGGCGATCCGGGTGCCAGTCCCCGCTCAGCCGTGGAGCCCCTCTGGGTGACCCTGGGCCAGTCGCAGACTCTCGGCCTGGCCTACCCCACAGGGTCGTTCTTGTGGGGATAAGGTGGAGAGCAGGAGGAAAACAGAAGGATGTAAGCCACTTTAGGTCCTTTAAGAAGGAAAACGGGTGGGATAGAAACCAAATGCTAATTGAGTAATGATGAATACGCCGGGGGTGGGGAAGGTATGACCCTCCTGCCAATCTGGCTGGGGATGATGGGAGTTGCAGTGTGAGAACTACTCAAATAAGCTTCCCCCCCCAAAAAAAAATCCCCAAAAACCAAACAAAACCAGCAGCCCTGTGACCTGCCATGGCTGACCGCAGGATCCTAGAGGAGCACAGCCGACAGGGGCCGGGGGGTCCAACCCCCGCTCAGCGTTTGCACAGCTATTTCAGACTCTGCTTTGGGAACGGTCAGTTTGACCCCACCCCACACAGTTCAGCCCCCATCCAGCACTGTGCGGCACTTTCCCACGGGACCCTCCACTCCAACGTGGCCCCCCAATCCCAGAACTAGAGGGGCACCCCTTGTGCTGCTCACAGGCACTATTCTCGGCCAGTTTTTCAAACGCAAGGAGAAGCGCAAACAGCCATGGGAGGGAAAGTTCGTCTTCCCGTACGGGTTGCAGGCTAAATGTTCGTCGCGAGCTATTAGGGCCGGTGCAGGGCGACAGCTGTCAAGTCTGGCCGAATTTCCGCGGCCGACGAATGGAGCGGTGCCACGTCAGCGCCAGCCGCGCTTTCCCGGGAAGGCCCACGCTCCGGGAGCATCGTCTCCGATTCAGCATCACACAAGATTGCGACGCAAGTGCCGAGCCGTGTGATTAATAAGCAAGACACATCATTAATGGAGACAGAACGCCATTCTCTTGGCTGTCCTGCCGTCCTTGTTTGTGAAGGAGATTTAGGGACGGGGCTGATGTAATAGGCTGTAGATGAAACAGCTCTGCATTCACGGGGTAAAATTATTTGTCTCGCCAGAGATTAAGGGGAAAACATTCCCACACGCTGGAACAGAAGAAAACACAGGGTAGGAGGTGGTGTGCGGAGGGTAATAAAGTTTGCCAATTACTGGATTTTGCCGAGCAAACCGTGGTCGGGATGCAGACGAGGCATGGGCACGCACCGAAGGAACACCCTCAATTTCACAGCAAAAGTTCCAGCGCAGAAGAGACAAGCCGTGCGACGTTCGAAAGGTGGCTTGCCTCTTCGGCGATGGGACCGGCTGCAGAGAAATGCAGTGTTACTGCCCCGGCTGATGGGGCGTCCTCATTTTCGGAGAGGAATCTCCTCGCGTGCTTCTGTCTGGCGGTGAGGGACAGAAATTCTAGGCCAAGGCATGGGCAGGGCCACCGGTTGCTGCAGCCCTAGAGAGAGGATGGGCACGGGAAATATCCCACGGCTTCCCGGTTGGAATGACCAGGGGACGCAAAAGCTGTGCATTGAGAAATTCTTCTGCAAATGTGGAAGCAGAGACACAGGGCCTTTCAACACGGACAACAAAAACGCCCAAGGCGGCATCCATCTTTCACTGATGCAACAGAAGGGAGCAGCTGGTAGATTTCGGGGTCGCACAGACACCTCCGCATATATTTCAAATATCAGGCGGAGAACCGGAGAGGCAAAGAACCGGCAAGAATAGCAAAGCTTTGTGGGGCCTTGGAAGGCAGCTGAGGACAGAATAATCTGTCTGCATTGCACTTGAACCTCGGGCAAAAAAAGAAAAACAAGTTTTCAAAAGGCCTGCACTAAGGCTTAATTAGAGAGTTCCTTGCACAGACCGGCAGTTTCGCCAATATTAAACAAAACGCGGACTATGACTTTTCACATACTGAAGTTTGGAAAGCGCAGCCTGAGCACTGGGCAAGAGCCATGGGGGAAGGAACAAACGTCCCACAGAAGCGGAAAGGGGGGGAAATGGGCCACATCCCCACAGGGCCTGAACCACAGTTGAGGCAGCGGCGGCAGCAGCAGCAAGAGCCTCCTTCTTACAGGCAGTCCAGCGCCCAGGCGGCATTGTCCGCCGCCCAAGCCTACAACTGCACGTAATGAAAAGCCAGAAAAACTCTGCATCTTGCTTTCTATTTGCACCAGAGCCTTGTATGCTCAGATGTTTATCTGAGCGGCACTTCAAAACCTGCTTGCTCTGAGGCAGCCCCACCTTTTCCGCAGAACAAACCAGATTAGAGACGACACGCATGCAAATATCAGAACCACGGGACATGCCAAGCCCGCACGGGTGAGGTGCTTCCCGGCCTCCGCGGTGGCCGCTTCAAAGTCCTGCGACACCTTATGCTAATGGCAAATTTCAAGGGTATCGCTGGTTTGACGATGCAAACTTCTCATTTCCCTCCCTCTTGAGGATCTTGGCCGTGAACCTCTCTGTAGCACCCTCCGAGGCCCTGCGCAATCTTTGCGAGTGTATATTAAAACCCCGCTGGAGGTTGTTAGATGAAGAAAAATGAGGGACACCGGCCCATTAGCGCGGCCGATTTCACTGCAAGTTATTTTCATTATGGATTTATTCTCCATGTGATTGAGGAGACGTGCCTTGAAGTCTTGCACCAGGGCTTGCATGCTTGTCCCTCTTTGACGCTTGCGAAAACATCACAAGCACATGGAGGGGAAAGAGATGCGCATGGCAGAGAGTCGTTTTAGCCCACCCTGCTATTTCAGAAATACCTACATTTTCTGCATCTTCTTCTCCATCATCTTCACATCAGGACAGATGTGGAAGGGAAAATTCCAGCTACTAACTCTTCGTAACCTCCTGGGAAATTACCACCAAATGCATTCCCAGCACAATGGGCCACACCCCTCCCCAAAAGACAAGTCCCCCTGGAATTGTGGCATTTATTGAAAAATCTACACCGTTACCCTCCGCAGTCCCACTTCCGGCATCCCTTTAGCAAGAACTCTGCATTTGGCTTGTTTGCGAGGGGCCGGCATACAAATATGTTAATAAACAAACAAATAAATAAAAATTTGCTGTGCTCATTTGAGCAGGCAAGGCCAGCCAGGCCGGCCTTCCTACAGAACTTTTCTCCACCGGTCGGAAAAGCAGGGCAGCTACCCAGCTTCACTGCCAGCGACGGAGCAGAACGTGGCCAGCGAAGGGTTACAGCTTCCCACATCCAAATTCCTTCCCACATCAAAATCATTTGGTTTCGATTGGCCTCTGCTGCTATAACATTTGCATCTCGTTACAGTGATATTTTAACTTAAAAGTTGATTTAGACATTCCTCACAGATTGCTTTTAAGCACGGTTTTATTAAGTTCCCTGTTTTTGAAAAACAAGAGTTGGCTAGTTTTGTCCCGCTTCCCCTTTGGCAATGATAACCTTTCCCCATTCCAGCTGCAGAAAATTTGGGATAATCCCTTGTCCTCAACTGGACTTTATTAATCTGCCAAATCAAAGTGCGACGGGAGGAAAAGCAATTATTTCTAGCTAAATCGGTATTAACAAGTTATTTTCTCTCCACCGTCACAAGGAAGGCCCAAACGCCCAATAAACACTCAGCGTCTGGCCAATTAAAGGCAATTTTGGAACCATAATATACAAATCCATTCGAGTGCTGGAACTAAGTTCCAGACAGGCTGATCAATGGGCTTTCTGCAGAAACTTTAAAAAGAAAGGCCGTCTTCAGAAATGAGAATAGAACACTCAATACGGGATTTTCACTAACTAAGTAGACTTTAGCCGGCCACACAGAGTTTATAATTCAAACCACACACCAAGCCCTTGTTGCAATATTTATCAAAATGCAATGCAGCATCACAAAGGTACGAAGCCACAAAGAGCGCAAGCACACACACACTTCGAAGGTTGTGCAAGGTGCCAAGGCTGAGGACCAGACGCTACCAAAGGCCCAGCCAGCCTGACCCAAAGGGGCTGGTTTTTGTAAGGGGGTGGGGGGGATCACGGAGAATCCTCCCTGAGACGTAAGCATTCAAATGAAAGAAGATAAGTTGCAACGCTTTCTTTCTCTAGATTCGAGCAATGAGTCCTCCTGAAGCACCCTCCGAAAGGCCTGAGAGTCGGAGCCAACCAGCCACAAATACAATTACGGGGAAGCACAGAAAGGAAATGGATCGGGGCGCATCTCGGGTCCTCGCCCAGAGCGCATGGCGTAGTCCTGAGGACAAATAGCTCCGGAGCGCAGTCATGAAGCTATGAAGTCACTTGAAGCTAGAGGAACTTCTCGGGAGGTGCCTGGACAAGCAAACGGTTGCTACCATCAGCAAACGCTCGCCGGCGAGTCCCGGTGACTCAGTCTAATCTGCTTCTGAGTAAACACGCTCAGGATCAGACGGAAGACAGATCTCTATTACTTTCTGTTACTGCCGTCATTCCTTTTGTTGCAGACTGTTCAGCTCGAGTCATGTGCTCTTGGTCAGACCGCAGCGCTCGCCCAGCTCCCTGCGAACTCCTGTGCTCCACCAGACCTGCCATCAAAATACGCCAAGATAAGGACTCTAACTCGGGGCTTTCCTAAATGCAATCCATTTGCAAGATTTTTACCTGTCTCTCTGGCCAGAGACAGTCTCCAGCACGTGTTCCATGGATGACCTCAAGCTTGCAACCAAAAAGACACGGCACAAAAGGAAAGGCGGCTGGTGGGGAGGAGGAAGATGCAAGCACTCAGTTCGGCGTCCTCAACTCCCTTAAGCTCTGGCACACTGTGATAGCCCAACTTTCTCGTGGCCTAATCACATAATGACCGCGTTTGGATGCCACATCCTCGGCTGTGGTTGGGTTAACCAGGGGTTGTTTAGCCCCTGAATGATCCAGCAGTCTGCATTCACACAACACAGAGAAACCCCAACCAGGGGTTGTTTGCAGAAAACACAAGAGGCTCGCGCACACAGTGTGCATCCTGACAACATGTGGGTTACTTAACCCGAATTTTGCCTCCAAAGGCCACCGTGATGTCAAACGGCCCCTTGATCACATCACTGGGGCTAAATGAATGTCACCCCAAAACTATAACCAACATTTCACTGCCTGATGTCTTAAAATTCCACAGACAGAATTGAAAGACTTTATGGACTATGATCCTCTTATATACTTATCTAGAATGATAGTTAATTTAGAACTGGTTAGTATTATTGCTATTTAGGGCATGAATTTTAATATTGTAAGCCACCCTGGGAAGGCTTCCACCCTATAAACTGAACCATTTTCAATTTATAGAAATGGTATAAATAAATAAATGCAAGCTGGATTTTCCTCTCTGCTGTCAAGAATGCCGCACGGAATGCGATTTTCCTCCCAAGGCCTTGGGAAGCTGCTCGGTTAGCCAGGAATCGACAGACTGCTTTCCAAAAGTCTTATTCCCTCCGCTAAGTTATTTTAGGGCTGCAATTCTGTAAGTTTCGGAATTTTAATAGAGGGACAATAAAGAAAGCCAGCGTCAGTGCAGAGAGAGGAAAACGTTGTTAATGTGCTGCTTAGAAAGCATGATGCAGGTTCCCGACTCCCTGCTCTTAAGGCTCAGAATCCTACCGGAGTCAAGAATTTTCCCTTCACTTCTGAACTTGATTCACTTCATGGTACCAGTATGCCTGTTTTGACAAGTTCCTGGACTTCAGCGCCACAATGGGTTCTCTGAAATGTCCCAGAGTAATCCACAAAAGCCATAATTACCACTCCTCGTTTACCAACAAAGAGAGAGCGCAAATATCCAACTAACAAGGCATTGCATGGCTGACTTGAGAGTAAAGACTGCAAAGTCGAAAAGGAAACACAGGCTCCTTTAAAAGTGGCGAAAACAGCTTTTTTGAAAAATATGACATCACCCGGAGCTTCTGAAACAGAGAATTGAAATGTGCAGTCTGTTAGCAGCTACTGAAACAAAAGCAAGACCGACCTTAGAAACAATTCATTACTGTTTACGAACTAAATGAACATCTTCCCGCCTTATTAACAGTAAATAACTCTTGTAGCCTTTTACAAAAGAAGAAAGGCCAACCAAGAACAAAAGGACCCTCACAGATACAGGAGCACACAGGGGCAAGCATTCCCAGCTGATTCCTTGGGACTGGAATTTCCTTTGGCTGAGGAGGCACTATGATAAAAGAGCAGGAAGCGCTTGGGACCGAGAGCTTGCAGTGCCTGCAAAAAGCTGGGCTCGGCCTCAGGGTTCGGGAAGTGATGCTGGGCTGAAACCCTGCAAGGACCAGGAGAGATGCAGGGGGAGCGCAGAGAGCGGCTATGGCAGCGGCAGTCAAATCAAAATAATAACGCGAGTAACGGGCACTTTGCTTCCAGCTCACGTGATCCCTCGGAGTGGGTCTTCCCGCTAGGGCTGCTGGGAGTTGTAGGCCAAACCGTGCCCACGCCTGAGGCCGAGGGAAGGTGAGCTCCAGCGCGAGGGTCGGCTGGACCGAATGGGCCTCTATTTCTGTATGAGGCCCCCAGAGAGCAGGCCCGGCCGGGACCCTAACCTCCCGGAGGAGCAACCGGATTCAATTCAGTGTGTTGCTTTCTTCAGACTGGGAACCGACAGCCTCTTGCGATGACTTTCCTTCTTTGCACAGCTTTTTCCCTCCTTTATCAGCACCGGAGCAACTCCATCTTCGCAATTGCTGAAGGGAGTGTATGCGCGCCATCCCTGCCACGACCAGCTTCAACCCACACCGGACTTCTGTTTCCGTTCGCACAATCTGCTTCCAGGGCAAGTTTGCCAGCAGCTATTTCAAGTGGCCAAAAGGGACCGCGACTCCGTCGGCCGGGTGGCAGACAGAAGCGACGCGGGCCGTGTGAAGCGACAGCTGAGGCCGCGCGCAGATTTTAAGCACGTTCAAACGCGGATCTGCAAAAATAGCTCGGATATTTCACGAAGAGAACCAAGCACCGCAGTGGCACACAAAAATAGGACTAGGGGGACACGCGGCAGGACAAAATTCCAGGGGGTGTTTGCCAAATCAGTCGCGCTCCTGCATCTTTCCTTGGGAGGCCGCAGCCGGGCCCTTCCAACTGTTCTTGGGGCCCTGCTAAAGTTCCCACGGATTCGCTCACAACTGCGCACAAACATCTACCCGAAAGGGAAAGGCTGCGAAAACTGGACCTCAGAGGCCGAAATCTGCTTCCGCTCACCGAGGCGGATGGGGCAGGTGGCCAATGTTGGCTTGTTGTTTTCCGAAAGCGGGTGGACGAGCATCACATTAAAAGAGCTCTGCTTGGATGCGATCTCGCCCTGCAGTGCGTTCAGCCCAGAGAGCTGCACCACCGAGCTTGTTCCGAGAGCCAGAAGGCCAGACAGGCTGAGGAGAAACTCACGGCCGGCATTTGCCAGGGATCGGCACAGAGCAAAGGGAAGGAGCTGCCTTTACAACCAGATGGCAACCCCCCCCCCGCAAGATATCTGAGACTCTGCACCTTCCCCACTTGGGAGAAACGGGGGGTCCTTGGGATCTTTCTTCCCTGCTCCAAGCCCAGGTCCGCCACAGATCTGAATTCTGCGATTCCTCGAGCTTATTTTGCCGTCCTTTTTGGGTAGGGGACCTGTCCTCCTTTTTGAGGACACCTGACCCCATGCATCCTTTGTTATGCTGAGCTTGTGGCCTGGTCAGGCCACCGACTTCCAGGGTACGGAGCTTCTGGCTTTCTCCACCGGCCAGCCAAAGGCACCCGCTTCTGCTCATGCTGCAGCTCTTCCCACCAAGCCGGCCCTTTCCTGCTGCAGGCCTTTTGGAAGCCTCCGGACAAGCACCCATGGGGGATACCCTGACCCATACATCCACCGCCACCCTCGCCCCGGAACGGGGAAGGAGGACCTGCCCTCCCACACCCACGGGCGTTGTCTCCCTCGTGGCTCTGATCCGCAGCCCCTGCAGGCTCCTTCCCATGTTGCCCTGGAAAAAAGCTCCAACGGTCCCATGCGCCACACTCAGGTCTTCTCCTGAGGAAGAGCCGGGCCCAGGACCACTGGCCCACTGCTTCCACGACTAGCAGGGACCCACCGAATCAATCGGCTGCCTGCCTGCCAGCCCGGATTATGGGGGACACCACCGTCCATCCCAGATCACCGTGCGGGGGCTCAGCATGGCTGGCGAGGCTTGTCCTTGACGGCCCTTGGAAGGAGGCCACCCGGCCCACCCTCCACGCGTCCGCCTCCCCCCTCGCGTCCCGGTGGACCACGCACTCCCACCCACCGGGCAACCCGCCTCCAGGGCGCTCCGCCTCCCAGGCGCGGCCCACCCTTCCCACAGGGCCCGTCCAGCCCCAGGGCTTCCAAGCAGGAAGCCGCTTTCCCAAGCCCAGGCGGCCTGCCCTTCCGCCCCGTGCTGCCCTGCGCCCCCCCAGCCCGCCTCCCCGTGCACACGCGGCCCGGGAAGACCTCTGCGCGCTGCTGTCTCAACGGACTCTCTGCCACTGGGACCCATTTTCTTTCCCTCGCTCTGCCGTGTCTGCGAAACAGGGCCCTTCGCCTCAGCCTTTCGGCCCTGGAGAGGGGGGTCAGGAGAGGCAGCTCACTGCTGCTGCGCCGCTTTGGACTTATACGCTGCTTTGTCTCGTTCCCCGGCCTTTGCGGCCACCCCTTGCCCTCTCGCCTCCTCCCCAGCCCAGCCGCGGGCCTTCTCCCTCTACTTACCCATCCCCCAGTGCAGCCAGACAGGAAATCGCTATGCGTCCTGCTTGTGAGTAACACAGAGGGAAAGGGAGGCTAAAGGCATGTCCGGTGCCAGAAGAGACCCCAGTGCAAAGGGGGCTTCCGGCACCTTCCCCACCCCCTCCATGCATCGTGCCCCAGTTCCCAACCCCCCTGCTCTGCCACACGCCCGGCTCCATCCCTGACCACCTCCCTCCCCCCGTGCCCCCCATGCGCACTCCCTCGCCCATTCACCCCAGGCGGCCCATTGATCCGGCTCCCCTCCCCCAGCTTCCGCTCCCATCCCACGATTTCCCCTCTCGCCTCCTCCCGGGCCCAGCCCGCCATTCATTTCCTCTTCCCTTTCTTGCTTGTCCGTCCGCGTGGGCTTCCACTTCCTCTCCTACACATTCTGACCCCCCCAAAGTCCTATGCCCCCAACTGCTATTCCACCGGCATCCGCACCCGCTCCCCACTCTGCATTCCTGCCCCGCTCCGTCTCCCACCTCTCTTCCTTCCACATCCAGACAGGGAAGGCACTCCCTCCTCTCCTACATCCTATCCTGGGCTAATTCACGCTGCAGAGGGCTATCGGGGCCGCTAGTCCTCATGACTATACCGCTGGCAGTAGGCCTGTGTGTACCAGTTGCCGGCCGTGTGTCAGCCGGACCAGGGGGCCCGCGGCCTCATCCAGCACGGTTCTGGTTCTCCTCATGCTTGCGGCATGTGGATCACTCCCGCAGACAACAACTACCCAAAACTAATCTGGCAGGCTGCCTGTGCAGGGAAAAGCGACACACAAGGCCGGCTTCCCCAAAGGCACCAGAGGGCTGGACCCCAGGCTCGGGGGGGGGCTGGACCCCCCGCCTGCCCATCGCAACCGTTGCCAGCTGCCAACAGAGAAGCAGGCAGAACCAAGCGACAACCCTGGCCGGGCCTCTGAGATGCTAGACGGGTCGCCAACCTCCCCCAAAATGAGAAGAAACCTCCATCGGCCCGGAAGAGCTCGCTCCTTCCTGTTCCCCCACCTCTGCATTTGGAAAGAACACCGGATCACACGGAGGGAGAAGCAGGGCCGGTCCAGTTAAACCCAAACAAGCCCCGAAGCCACCCGCTCCCTGGAGCCTCCATCAACTCGGGCGGCACCAAAACGCAACGCATAACGGATGGGATTTGTTCTTCCCAAAGGCAGGGAGAAGTCGCCCCGGTCGCCCCTGCGGACCTGGCCAGGCCGCGAGCGCAGCCCCGCAAAGCGACCACCAAGCCCACACGCCCGCGACTGATACCCATGTGCCGGCACTTCCCTCCCCGCAGGGAGCGAAGCGTCCGCGCCTTCCGGCCGCCCCCGTGATGAAGCCAAGTCCCGATCCAGGCGGCGGGGACCTCGCCCGCCCCGCGAGGCCGCTTCCCTGCGGGGAGAGCCGCCCGCACGACGCCGGCTCTGGCTGGCAGCCTCGCCCGGGCGCAGGGCCCGCGGCCACCGGGTGCTGCGGCTGCCCTGCCCGTGGGACCACAACTCCCATCGCGCCCGGGAGCGCCGGCGGCTGGAAGGCCTGGGCGGCCGCACAGGCGGCGTCGGTCGCGGGGGCACGGGCAGAGTGCCCCGGTGGGGCGCAAACGGGCCGGCCCGCCCCTGCTCGGGCGCCCCCGGGCTCCGGGCTCCGGCAGGCCGCTCCGCGGGGCGCGGGCCGCACGGGGCCCCGCGCGCCCGGCCAGGCCGTGGCCCCCGCCGCCCCCCCCGCTCCCGCTCCCGCTCCCGGTCCCGGTCCCGGGCCGCGCGGACGCACCTGCGCTTGTAGTCGTCGCGCTCGCGCTTGACTTTGGCCAGCACGTTGTAGAGGGCGCGGATCTCGGGCGTGATGGTGTCGATCTGCACGCCCACGCCGTCCGGGTGCACCCAGGAGACGCCGGGCCCCTGCAGGGTCTCCAGGCCGCCGCCGCCCGTGCGCCGCACCTGCGTGTAGCTCCAGATGGTGCCGGGCAGGCGGCTGTAGTGCTGCGCCGGCGGGGCGGCGGGCGCGGGCGGCGGGCCGGCGGCGGGGGGCGGCGGCGCGGCCGAGGCGGCGGCGGCGGCGGCCGGGCGGCATGGCGGGCGGCGGCGGGTCGGTCTGCACGGCCTGGTGGCGCGGGAAGCGCTTGTAGCGCAGGCGGCGCTCGCGCTCGCTCAGCTGCTGCGCCTGCAGCTGCTTCTCCAGCAGCCGGTTGCGCCGCTCCAGCTCGTGCACCTTGGCCAGGAAGCAGCGGAAGCGCACGTTGAGCCCCTTCAGCAGGTGGATGTTGGAGCCCAGGTCGTTGCGCAGCGCCGCCGTCACCGGGGCGCCCCCGCCGCCCTCGTCCTCGCCCAGCAGCAGCGCCGCCGCCGCCGCCGTCGCCGCCGGGCCCGCGCCCGCCGCCGGGAAGGCGCGCGCCGCCATCTCGCCGAACAGCGCCGAGTTGAGCATCATCGCGCGCGCGGCCGGGCCCCGTCCGTCCGTCCGTCCGCCGCCGCCGCCGCCGCCGCTGCCGCTCAGCGCCCGGCCGCGCCGCAGCCCCGTCCGCCGCGGGGGCGCCGCTCGCAGGGCCGCGCGGCCATCCCGGCCCGTCCGCCTCGCCTCGCCTCGCCTCGCCGCCTCGCTCGCCGCGCCGGGCAGGCCGGGCCGCTCGCTCTCGCGCTCGCGCTCGCAGGGGCCGCGCCGGGTGCCGCTGCCGCCACTGGCGTCGCCTCCGCAGTGCGCGCCGCTCCTCTCGCGGAGGCGGCCTCTGAGTGGCCCGCGCGGCGGGGGCGGGGCCGGCGCGGGGCCCGCCCCCGAGGCGCCGCCCCCGCCCTCGCCCTCGCCCTCGCCCTCGCCCGCTCCGCGGCCCCGCCCGCGCGGCCCCGCCCCGCGCCCGCCCCTCCCCCGCGCTGCGGGCGGGCGCGCCGGCCACGTGCGCGGGCGCCCCACGTGCGGTCCCGCCCCCCGGGAAGGGCCCCGCCGCCGCCGCCGAGCGGCCGCGTGCACGCGCACCCGGGGGGCGGGGGGCGGGGGCGCCGGCCGGGCTGCGGGCCTCGGTGGGCCGGCGGGCGGCCTGGGGAGCCGCAGCTCCTGGCCAGGGTCCTCTGCAGGGAGCCCCTCGCCTTCGGTGGCCGGATAGGCGGGCCGCGCCCCCGGGAGACCCCCGGGGCCGCTTTCCTTTGGGCCCCCGGGGCGCCTCCTGGGCACTCGCCCTCTTAGGGCTCCGCGCTCAGCGCCTCGCAGGGCGACGGGAACCGCCCGCCTCGCCCCGTGCGCTGCGGGCAGGCGATGCCGCCGTCGCAGCCCCCTAGCAAGCCCCCCGCCCCCCCAGCCGCCCCCGCTCCTGATGCGGGAAGCGGCCCTGCCTGGGGCAGCCGTGGTCCTGAGGCAGGCCAGCCGATGCTGCCTGCGCGGCGTGGCCCTCCGTCGGCCGTGGCCGGCCCGTGGCGCATGGGATGCCCTCCCCAGTCCGGCGCAGGCGTGACGGCTCGCCCAGCCCGGCCAGGGCGCTGCGGGAGGGGACGCCTCGGGGCCCGGCGGCGGTGGGCCTGCTTGCCCGCGTCCCGCCGGGCCCGGGCGCCGCTTCCCGGGGCTCTTGGCCGGCCTCCGCCCGCGGCAGGCCCTTCGGCCCGCGGCACAGCGCGACCTGGCGAGGAGGAGGCCAGCGCTTGGCTGGCACTCTCCTGAGGAAGCTGCAGCCCTTTCCCAACCGGCCGGCCGGGGAGTCTCTCCCCGAACGTCCCTCCCGCCCCGGAGGCTTCCGTCAGTGCAGGGCTGGCCCTGTTTGTGGAAATACTGGGCCGGTGGGTGTCCCCGGGCAGGCGGGCGGGTGGGGGGCAGGCCCCACCGAGTCACGGGAGCCTCCGGAGCTGCAGCCCTGCACTTTTGCTCCAGTGATGGCGCCTCCCGCAGTCTGGCGGCCCTTCGTCACCTTCCATGCGCTCGCACGTGAAAGGCAAGCCTGCGGCCGGCACCATACGGCAGGCCTGCTGCTCCCGGTGCCTGCCTTCCCACTTCGCAACACAGGACAAAATGGACTCCCAGTTTTAGCTTTCTCCTCCTCTCAATGCCAGGGAAACCCCTGCGCTGCGGCATCAGGAAGCAACAAGTCCCACCCCACCCCAAAGGCACAAAGTCCAGGCTCCAGGTAGTCTCTCCCCAAAGGGCTCCGGGAGGCTCGACAGTAGGAAGCCGTGGGTCAACTTCAACCGCTCAAAAAAATCAAACCAGGGAAAAAGCAGGATATAAATCTAATAAATACAATCTTGACAGACGACAAATGGCTCCCAAGTGTGCTGTGCCACCAATCCCATCTTCCCCAGCCAGCAGGGCCAGTGGGAGTTGCTGTCCAGTGCTTCTGCAGGGCACCAGGTGGGGGAAAGTTTCTGGCTACCGGGTGCTGGAATGGGCCAACAGAGCAGGTACGCTGACGGGACGCCGACGCGCCTGCCCTGCGCCGTCCGGGGCGCCATGCTCAAGGGACGGGTGGCTCTCGCGCCAGGGCCGGTTTAGGCAGTGGCTGATCGCCCGGCTGGCCCTGTGCCGCCTCCGCTAGCGGAAGCCATGCGCTCGTCTGCTGCAGCCGCCACGGAGCTCTGGTGGGCTTGAGGGCTCCTGTGGGCGCAACGGGCGCAAGACTGGGGGCCCAGCAGCCCGACGCAGCACGGCTTTTCCTCGGCCCCGTGGCATCGCCAGAGGCATTCTGCTCGCACCCCGCGCCGCTCCCGCATTCCCGGCCGGCACCGGCTCGGGCGGAGAGGCGCCAGGCCGGCAGGCCCCATCCCGGCTGCTCCTGCCCCGGGAGCCTGCTGGGAGCATTCGGACAACACTGCCACTGGTGTGCTCTGCCTTGGAACGTCACCCAAGGCTTGCGGCACATTAAAGGCTAACAAACATACTTATTCTGGTATCAGCGTTCGTGGACACGGACCGCCGTAATTGATTTGGAAATCCGTTTATAACATCATCATAAATAAACATGGGAACTCTTCCCCGAGAAGCAAAGAGCAGCGTGCAGGAGCCGGTTTTGCCAAGGCGATGCAGATGGATGCCAGGGCTGGGTGGGTCCGGGGGGGGGGGCTAGGCCCCTGTACCTTGTTTGCCGAGCGAGGGGCTCCAGGATGCCCACCCCCCAGGCCCAGAAGCGCCCGAGAAACCTCATGACCTTATTTGCCCATTGCCATCCGTCCCGCAGGGGAAAACAAGTCAGCAAGTGGGAAGGAAAGAATGTAGGGCCTGGACAGGATCAGTCCAGAGGCGATGGACAAGTGCTCGCACGTTCAAGAAGAGAGCCAAGGTGGCTTCCTCAACGGTGACTCAAACCTGGCAGCCCCCAAAGCATAACGTCAACCCAGCGATCGTACTTGGGCTCTCCCTGTGGCATTTTTGCAATGGGCGAGGTGGGAAGGAGGAGAGGTGGGTGAGTCACGTAAGCGATCCAAGCCTTGCCATATAAGGCACAGGGACTAGCCTCTTAGGTATTTTTCCTGGAAGCATCGCCCAAACATCAGGTGCAAGGTTCATGGGCAAAGTCCACTGCATCCGATGCTTCTGGGAGGGAGCTTTTCCCTTGAAACGAATTTCCCTTTATAGGCGAATTTCAGGCACCTCTTTGGGTCTCAGCCATATTGTGGTTCCCAGGCATTTTTTACAGCACGGTTCAAGAGCACAACACATTTTCCATGATCTCAGCTGGACTTGACAACCGTGCCGTGAAAGACGCTGGGTTTTGTTGACAATGGGAGGAGCACAAGGCCTCCGAGAGAACGGGTGTCATCTCAGGCCCGTCTGCAGCAAAGGGAGGCTTGGAAGCATGAACAAGGGTGCTCGCGGCAAGGACGGGGCGTCCGCTGCCCCCCGGGGCCTGCCTTCAGCACGCTGGGACCCACAGCCGCCCTCTTCCAGTCCAGCCGCCATGATGGTGTGGCATCACAGCGCCCCAGTGCGAGCCTAGAAGGCTCAGCCTAACCTCCGTCGCAGGGCTGTTGTGAGAGCTGGTGCGGGACTCAGGAAAGCCGGTCCCAAGGCCGTGCCTCACCGTGAAGGCGGGCGTTGGAAAGGGCCCCCCGCGGCTCCGTCACGGCCCGGTCCAGCACTGCCGGGCGTGCGTGCATTTCCCCCTGCGTGGATGTGTGTTGTGTGTCTCTCACCTGCCTCCTGTCCCGCCCTCGACGTCAGGCAGCCTGCAGCCTTCTGGCCCCTGTGCGTGGCACCTTTTGGCCAACATGTGCCACGGGGGCAGAGCATTTCCAGAAAACACCGGAAGGGGGCTTCCGGGAGCTTCTGCCCAGGCTCCAACTAAAAAGAGGGGCCCCTCTGCACCCTGGAAGATGCCCCCGAAACGCAGAACCCCACCCAGGAGTGGGGAGGCGAGACGGCCCTGTGCAGGTGGGGACTCCCTCCCTCCCTCGCTCGATTTACTGAAGAGGGCGATTGGCGGTTTGTGTGCAAGGCAGGGCCCACGTGTGCCCGATCCCCTTCGCACGTGCTCTGTGACATAGATCAAAATAATGCAAGGCAAACCCTTTTTGCAAAAAGCTCCATGTCAGCCAGGTGAGTCAGCTAAGCCCTGGCGTGGCTCCCTGAGAGTTTCCTAAGATCTCCAAACATTTTGGGGCGACGGCCCAGGGTGGAGCTGCAGTGACACCACACAGAGGTACACACACACACACCCTGAGTGTGCCAAGGGCTCAGAAGAGCCGGCAGCAGCCTCAGCGGCTCTGCCCGGTTTCACTGCGCCTTTCCCTGTGACTGGCAAAGGGAACCGACCGCTCCAACCGGGCCGAAGAAATGTGAGTTACTCAGCACATTGGCGGACCAAAATGGCCCCGGGCCCTGGAGCCGCGAAGCTGGTCAGCCTTCCAACGGGAGGAGAAATTATTTTAGCAAGACTTTTGTTGCTTCCGGGCAACTGGAAGGCTGCCTTGCAGCACGATCCGAAGCCGAAATCCTGCCTCTTACCTTGGGGCGGGGGGGCGCCAGCCAGCCCCCTCTGGATGATCTGGAGTCCCACAATCCCTGGCCACTGGCCAAGCTGGTATTGATGGGAGCAGGTGGCCAAAGCATCCTGAAGGAACCGGGTCTTGTCTGACCCTGGATTGCCCCGGATGGAATGATAAACACCTGTTAAAACAGCATCCGTCAAAACGTAAAATTGTAAGGCCAAAGTGTGGAGAGCCTTCTGAGTAGCACACGCTGGATTGGGGCCACAATGCAGGGCATTGTTTGCCAGAAAAAAACCCTACCATTTCTGGCGTGGCTGGGACATGGGTAGTTTAAAAGGCCGGAAAATGAATACCAACTCCGTGGTCTGAGTTGCTCTTCAAGGCTGCCTTGTGGGGTTTGCTGCTTGAGCTGCTTCCTAAACAAGGACACATACAGCCATCGCATTCTGTGAAGAAACAACTCCGTGCAGACGGGCCGGTGTGGGGCAGGCCGCGTAGAAAGAGGTTTTGAAACGCAGATGTTCTGGGCAACTCTCTCAGCGGACGGCACTCCTGACCGCCCTGGACAGGGATCAGAGCTCTCCTTCCAAAGTCAGAAAATCTCGCCCTCCCGTCTGCCGGGACCGGACTCGGGCCCTCCAGAGCCGTTGTCTTTGCCCGTTCGGTCTCATCCAGAGCCCTTCCGCTTGGGACATCTCGGCCAGTCCACCCCGTTTCCTCTGCCAAAAAACCCTTTTGCTTTCCAGCAGAGAAGCAAAACCAGGACACAGCATCTTCCTCTCCGGCAGCCCAAGTGCCGCTTTCCCAGTCCCTGATCCCGGAACGGAGCAGCAAGCCTTGAAAAATCGACCGAGCTGGTATTTGGCAGTTGAGGGCAGCCAACGTCAAGTGGCTTTAAGGGGGGTGAGGGCCGCTTCTTTATTTTTAGAATATTTGGATTGTCTTTCCAGAGAAGTCATAGAGGTGGGGCTTAACAGATCCAAAGGAAACCGAAGGAAACCATACTTGTTGAAGATGCTTGCATATACTTGCCTATTTTAAAGGTATTTATTTCTGGTGGGAATCGGCATAAATATTGCTAGCAAAAACAGAAAGATGAGCAAGGCGAGACTAGGATCAAAAGCCACTTCAAATGAGAGGTGGCATCTCACACGTTCAAGAGGCAAGCAAGCAGGGGTCTGGAGACCTACCGTAGCGTCCGAGTTTCAGACTTTGGGGCGCACCCATGTTAGACGAGTCCCAGCTGAAGCCGCGTGGCTTTGCCCAGGAATCCCCGGAGCATCTGTGGTAAAGCCTCTGCAAACTTTTAGCACGGCTCCATGGATTGACGGTTCTCCAGGGAGAGGAAACGTTCACTAAACCAATTTGAGGCCGCCAATTAAATGAGTTAAGGCCCTCACTCCATCCGCTTCCAGAAGACAAACCGAGTAAACAGAGTTGCAGCTTTTGTGTGCACATGCGTATCTGTTTATGTCTGAGGTTTCTCTGCTTTCTCGAGGCTAAATATGGTTTAATCCAGTTAAGGGGCAGAAGCTGACGGCTGGACATTGCAAGCCCTTTTCTGTCTAAACACCTGTGGGATGGTGCCCTGAATTGGCTGCCCTGGAGTATGGGAACGTGGCGGCCCCCCTTTGGGGGCTCCTGGCAGGATCCGGTTGGCCTCCCCGAAAAGCAGGATGCTTGGCCTGGATGGACCGATGGGCCTCATCCAGCGTCCGGCTCCTGCTAGAGTCCCCTCCATCTTTAAAACGCTTTGCCAGGTGACATGAAAAGCCAGGGACTTCTGTTTTACGCACAGCAAGCTCCTATGGGCAAGTGGAAATTGTGGATCGTGGCCTTCGCAAAGAGGAGGCCGTTCACCCCAAACACCTGTCGGAAGAGGAACGGACAGCTCTCTTCTCTTCCGGCTTTCTCAAGTCCTGCACTGCTTGACAACTCTCACATTCCTGATGTGGAACCTTCCGGATTTCAGGAAAAGCAAAGCTGGCTTCATAAACGGGACACGGCGCCCGGATGTGTTGTCTCAAGCGGCCCAATACCAACAGGGATGCCCAGCTGGGGGCCCGGGGGGCACGTGCCTGGCCTCTCACACGCAGGAAAGAAAACCTCTCCCCAGAAGGTGCGCTTTGCCACTGGGCAGGAGTTGTGGGTCCCATCCATAATCTCCGAGCCGCACTTCTGCCGAGGTTTGGGGCAAGCATCAGGGCGTGGAGACTCGATTGCCCAACGCTGCTGCCGTCTGGCTAACCGACCCAAGACACCGTTGCACATTAAACAAGCCCATGTGCTCACTGGGCACGTGAACACCGTTCACACCGTGAAGCCGCAGCGCCTCCTCTTAGGCCTCGCTTCAGCCTCGCAGAAGGGCGTGCTCTGTCCCCACGTCTCACGTGGTCCCACCAGGGAAAACCCAGCAAAGCAGAAATCTTAATCACTCTTTGCTGCGGATCAAAAGATGTCCTTGGAAGACTTTGATGTGCCCAGATGCTAATGAGGGGAGCGGAGAACATTGGGAAAGGGCTGACGAAAGTCCTGAGATCGCTCTGGTAATGAAGGAAAATGCTGCCCCACCCGTGGCTCCGACCTGCCGGGGAAGGGAAGGGAAGGGAAGGGCGCCTGTGCCTGAGAGCCAACCTTGGAGCTCGCAGCGGGGAGCCTGCTCCCCGGGTGCCGAGCGGAGCTTCTCTGCCGTCCGAGCAGCTGGGACCCCGTCCGGCACGGGCCTCCCGGCTTCTTCAGGCAACACCCATGGCTCCTCCTCTCCCTGTCCTGGACACCGATTCAGACCGCTCCGGCTCTCCAACTAGGGCTGGAGACCCCCTTGATTTCAAAGCTGATCTCCTTAAGGTCTGGGGTCTGCGTGGCCATTGAAACTTGGGGTGTCTGAAACCCTATTTTCGGTTCGGGCTGCCTGCACCACAGCCGGGCTTGCAAATTCAAACTGTTTTGTGGGATTCAGACAACTCGGGGCAAAGCCCCAAACCTCTGTGTTTAGGATCCGACAAGTCAAGCCAGGCACTGGCTGCCTGCTTCCCCCCAGCCAACTCCCCAATCTTTAAAAGGGAGATGTTCACTTAGTCATTAAGAGGAAAATGAGGGACTGGAGGGAACAGCTAATCACCTGGAAGGGGCGGGTGGTGGGGAGAGGATCCCTTAAGAGCCGAGGCTGATGGAAAGGAAAACAAGGCTTATGTAACCATGTTTTAATCTCCCACACCCTACAGGATAATGGGAGAAGGCTTCAGAACAGAACACATGGAAAGCCTTGACTGGTAACTCATGCTTCTCCCTTCTCCCCACCTACATCCACCCTCAGGGCTTCTTGAGGCGAAGTGGTGCCAGGGGGGAGCGAGGGTTGGGCAGACCTGGCGTCCCCGGTGCCCCCGTTCCGGACCCTCCTGGAGCCCCAGTTTGCAGCAGTGGGAAGGCCGACCCCAAGGTGGGCTGACAAAGATCTGGGGGGGCTTTAAAGCACGTTCATCCCGGGGATGCCGCCCTGGGCGCCTTCGCGGGACCCGCACGAGCCGAGCCTCGAAGCAGCGACTGCCGACCGGGCATCTCGTTAACATTTTATGAGACGTTCCACAATGAGCCATTTGGGAGATGACAAGTGTCCTGAAAAAAGCGACGCAAGGATTTGGGCAGACCTGTCTTAACGGCCCTCGGCCACTTTGGACGGTGCTTCGCAGCTTCGTGGAGCAAGTTCGTCGACACGTTTCCAAGTCCGTTTTGATATGCCCTGTGTCTGCCCCTTTTTATTCTTCACTATTGCCCCACGTTTATACGCCACAGAAGATGGAAATGCCGCAGTGGTGTAGGACATTAAAATCATACACGGGATTGTTTTCTGGAAAAAAAGGGTGTCTTGATAAAGCAACCCTTTTGCCAAAATTATAATCAACCCACGTGCCATGAATACACCGCAGCAGGGCAGAAAACGTGCAGAAGAGTGGAACAGGCAACAAACGGTTGCCTCCAAAATAAACACACACACAAGCCAAGTTTCTAGGCCTCATGGCTGTGGAGGCAGGCTTGGAAGCACGTGGAAGGACTCCTGTGGAAACCTCAGAGACGGTGCCTCCCAGAGCGGGTCTTTCTCCTCACACTCAGGCTGGCAAACACGGGAATAAACTTCAGAGTGAAGATGGCAGGCAAAATGTGCTGCAAGCAGTGTGTCATAGTGGTTAGAGCACCGGACCCAGGTTTGGGAGATCCGGGGTTTATTCTCCCTTTGGCCATGGCACTTCCTGGGTGGATTCGGGCCAGCCACCACTCTCAGACTTGCCTACCTCAAGGGGGTGTTATGTGGATAAAGGGGGGGGTTGTGGAACCGGCTTTGGGTGCCTTCCTTGTTGGAAGAAGGTGGGCCAGAAACGGGGGGTGAAGGCACAGGTGGGGGCAGACAGGTCTGGCCAGGCACGGCACCCCCTGCCGGCACATCTCAGCACAGGGCCTGTGCGTGCGTCGGGACTGCCTCCGGGCCGCATCCTTCCCCGCATGGGCGTCCTCGGCGCCTTGTCAAGGGAGCTTGATGAGCCGAGCGGGAGCAAAGGCGGTTCCCAGCACAGGCGCCATGCATGCGCCTCGGCAGGCTGGCGGAGTGGCAGCAGACACACGACGTGGCCAGCGCACGCCGCCCTCCCCGGCCAAGATGGGCCGCGTCGAGCGAAGCCCCCCCCCAAACCTTGCCGGCAGCCTCTCCACCACCCCAGCGCGCGCACACACATGCGCACAGGTATCCACAGCAAAGCGCACGCTTCTGAATGTGCGCACCGCCTCCGCTAGGCTTTGCCTCGTCAGCTCTTTCCGCGGGACAGACGGGCGGAAGTCTTCCGTGTGCACACCTTCCCTGTAATTATGAGAAGTCAGTGGGCAAGGGGAGCACCGGAGCGCGCCGTTCCCACAGGTCGGCCGCGACAGCAACCTGGCTCTCCTCGGTGCCGGGTTCAGGTCCTCCCGGCACACGGACACAGAATCCCTGCGCCCCGCACCTGGCTCAGTCACCACCGAGCGCCTGCCCCTGGGAGACCCAGCCGCTGTCGCCGCCGCCTTTCTGCAGGAGAACAGCCAGGCCTGGCCTGCCGTGCGGACGGGCGGAAACGAGGCGGGAGCCATTTCGCATCAGGCGTTCCTCCTGGATGGCTGGCAGAAAAGCTGAGCCGCGCGGTTTTGCCAAAAACACAGGTTGTTGGCACGGTTCGTCCTGCCTGGATGGATGAAAGCGGCCACGTTGGTTCCTCTCGGGCAGTCCCGGCAAAGCTGCTTGCAGGACGCGATGGGGGTCCTAACCTCTCACGCCCCCCACGCTCTGGGGAAGGGCTAGCCAGCATCTTCGAACAGGGCAGTCCCACCCAGTGAAGGCCAAAGTGTCCCTTCGCCCGCCAAATCTCCCCCACAAGTCAGAGAAGTTTCTGGATCCACTGGCCAGCGACGGCGCTCACAGCCCCAACCTAATGTTTGGGGCTATAGCACCTCTCTAGAGAGAGGTGGGGAATTCCAGGCTTGGTGGGCCAAACCGTGCCCCCCAAAGTTTGGGGAATGCCCAGGCCTCCTCCTCCAGACCCTGGCCCCTTCCCTTGACCGCCAAGCTTCCCAGCTCCTGTGTGCCCCCCCTCCGCCCCGTCTAAAAAGCTGAATCGCCCCCTCCCAATGGCCGAGCTCCATTCAGAACTTGGGGCCGCACTGGCGGTGGAGCTAAAGGCCAAGGCCAAAATATTTGCTGCTTGAGGAAGCACAAAAGGGGGCTACCAAGAACAAAGTCGGACTGACTCTTCGTGACCCCATGGACAACATGCCTCCAGGCCCTTCTGTCCTCCACCGTCCCTCATGGAAGGCCCAACCCCATACCCACCACCCCAGTGTCCCCATCCAGCCACCTCATCCTCTGCCGTCCCCTTCTTCTTTTGCCATCTATTGCTCCCAGCATCAGGCTCTTCTCCAGGGAGTCCGTCCTGCTCATTTGGTGGCCAAAGTATTTGAGCTTCATCTTCAGTATCCGGCCTTCTAAAGAGCAGTCGGGGTTGATCTCCTCCAGGACTGACCGGTTTGATCGCCTTGCGGTCCAAGGGACTCGCAGGAGTCTTCTCCAGCCCCACAACTCAAAGGCCTCAGTCCTCCGGCGCTCAGCCTTCCTTCTGGTCCAAACTGTTGAGGGCACGCGAAAGCGCCTTTGGCTCACACGGTCGCCGTGCGAAGCCTCCTCCATCTGCAAGGGGCCCCAGGAGAGCAAACGCCCCGTCACGGATGCAGCCCCCCCCCCCGTTCTCCTCTTTCAGCCCCCGAAGGTCCTCGTGACTCAGGGAGGGGCCGGAGCCAGCGGCCAAAACGTGGCCAGGCGGCTGAATCGCCTAGACGACGCTCCCGCCACGTCCGCCCTGCACATCTTTCCTCTGAATGGAGCCCATTGTGCTTGTGCGTTGCCCAGCCTCGCTGGGAAAAGCAGCACGGGCTGGCACTTGGCACGGCGGCTGGGCACCGATGCCCACCATCGTTGGGGTCTCCCCCCAAGCATGACCCGGCAGCCCGAGAAGCCCAGGTTCCCCAGCTGGCTCCTTTGACGCAAACTGCTTCCCCCTGAAGCATCCTGCGGTCGGTTGGGGGGGGGGGGCCCTACTCGGAGCAAACAGCGGGGAGGGCACAGCTTACCCTGCAGGAGATAAAAGGGCACATCCGGCTTCCAAACTAGAAGGCCGGCCGGCCGGCCTCCCAGATCGGGAACCGGCAGCCCGCAACCCAGCTCTGCCTCTCCAGCTCCCAACCGGGGCCCAATTTCCAGCCTCCCACCATGTTTAAACTCTCCTGCAGTGCTCGCCATGTTCACCCAGAGTTTTATGGCGATGATTTTTTTTATAGGGTGCCACCAGTGTTAACAGCTCTGGGCAGTTCCAGGAGTTGAAATGTTATTACAATGCATATTAACGCCGGGGGCCAGGAATGAGGCAAGATCTCACGTGCCCAGAAATGAGAGCGCAAGCCGAAGCAACAGCGGTCTGCTGGGATGAGAAAGCCGAGAACGGTGCCGTCTCCCATCAGGGCGGCGACAAAGGCCACGTGGATGATGGGTGAGGTTGTCCCTCCTACCTCGACATGCACAGAGGTGGAAAGGCGCCAGGGTGTCTCGTGTGGGCACCAACTGAACCTGGAGCCAGAGAGAAGCTCAAAGCCCTGGCAAGCACTCACACCCCGTGCGAATTCTGCAGGGGGGTCCGGAGGAGTCACGTTTTGTTCCGTGGGGCCGGCGGATGCCCATCCTTAAGCTCCGAACGCACCTTTTATTTCCCTTGGTCACAGTGCCAGATGTTAACACCGTCTTTTGACAGCACGGCACCTTCTGTGGGGGCAACTCCCAGTGCCCCACCAAGACGCCCCAAAGGGATCCCCCCGAGAAGAGCATGAAAGCCCAGCATTAGTCACACAGAGCTGGTGTGGAGGGACCCCAGTGCCAGCACGCTGGCTGCTGCATCTGGGCGACCTCCGGGGGTCTACTGGCAGCCCCACGGAGAGCACGCTACAGCGATCCGCCCTGGGCAGCCTCAGCAGCCACACCGCACAGCAGAAGGGCTCGCGGGGTCCGACATCCTTCTGCCATCGGAAGCGGCCTTGCCCGGCTCCCCCACTCGTCCAGTGCTGGCCACGCGGAGGGGCAGCCACGGCCTCAGGGGGGTTCCTTTCCCAGGCCTCCCTGGAGACACCGGGAGCCCTTCCACGTGCAAAGCAGGGGCTCCCCCGCCGAGCCACATGGCCGTGCGCTTCCCCAAACGTGACCCGCTTGGAAGTGCCGCATCGCTCCCAGGCGTGTGTGTCGATGCATGTAGAGCAGCAAGCAGTGTGTTTCTGCGGTTTGGACTGATGTTCCAAAACAGGCATGTGATGAAAGCAGAACAGCGGCTGCAGGCGAAGAGCAGGTGGGCGCGACAGCAGCAAAGGAAGCGGACGCACCGGCTCTGTTTTGTACGCAGTTCGCGCCGCCACGCCACGCCACGCCACGCCACAGCCCAATCCACGCAGCCGCAACATGCATTTGCTCCGGGGGTACACCGACGGTCTCGTCCAGCACACGCCGTGCTGCCTTCGACACACGGGGGAAAGGTCAGTGCGCAAATCGCCCCCATTCACACGTGTCGCGTGACCTGACCGTGGCAGATTAACTCTTCCACAGCTTCCCTACTTGTTGGCCCTGCCACGGCCCAACGTGCTTAACCACGCGGCTGGCAAGGGCTGGCTTCTCCAGAGCGCGACTGAACGCGGCCACAGGCGCGTCCACCGCAGCGGGCCTCCTGCGCCCCTCCAAGTGCTAGCGAAGCGGCTTCAAAGGCCTCCCGCCACAGGGCAGGCTGCGTGGCGGCGGGACGCCTCTGGTTCGAGGCCTCGGACGGCACTCTCGGCTCCGGGCCATCTTGCTCCGCAGCCGCCACCAAGTCCAAGTTCGCCGTTTGCTGGACTGCGACCCTCGGCTCTGGCATGCAGGCGATTCCCCTCGCGCTGCTCTGGAGGGCAGGCAAATGGGGGAAGACCCCCAGAAGCCCCAGGCCCGTTCAGAAGCAAACCGCCCGCCAGGCGGGAACGTCCATTCTGTGCCGTCTTTGGAGCGCTCCGGGGAAAGACCGTCCTCTTCTCGGAAGGGATCACAGCTCCTGAATGGACGGCCCTGAATGTATGGGCCCCCCGGACGGGAATCTCAATCAACGCGTCCTGCTATTGCTGGATTAAAAGGCAGCCCTTCCTGCCAAACGCAGAGATCACCCTCTTCAGTCAACCCACTGGAATGGATGAATGGGATCCAAGCGTGTGCCGATGAGCCGAAGCCTCCCACATCCCAGGCGGCTTCCTGTGAGGACGACGACCCCAAGGTCCAGTCCATCCTTTCCCCTTCTCTATCCGGCAATGCAGAACTACAGGTCTCCTGTCCTTTCACATCTCGCTGCTTTCTTGGGCCGGCAATTCACCCTGCAGAGCTTCCTTGTGCCTCCCCTCTTCCAGCGCCCCTCCCTTCCCCAGGAAGCTGTGCCACAAATATTCCGCAACAGAGTGCTCCCCGTCCCCGATCTGGTGGCACCCCCTGTGCTTGGGAGCCCCCCGAGCTCCGCAAGGCGCGTGCACAGAACAGTCACCCAGCCAGCGACCGTGCAACCCTGCACGACGCCGGGCGGCAGCTCCCTTGGCCACGGCACACGCAAGTGCGCAAATTCGGCCCAGACGGGGGACGAGCCCCCAGTCCCTCTTCAGCCACGTGATTCCGCCCCCCTACACTGTTCGGGGCACTGTGCTCCACCCCACACCCGTGGGGCTGTGCTCCACCCTCCATCCCATCTCTGCAGAAGGAACCTGGGACAAGAGATTTAGTGACGCAGCTGGGGAGGCGGCCTTCCAGTCCCCGGCGGGCATTTTGTGACGGACGAGGCTCAGGAAGGGCTTCTCCAGCGCCTTGAGCCGCCTCCATCCAGCAGCTCAGGTTCAGTAACAGCAGCAAGTCTCTCCCGCCACCCAGCAAAACCAAACCGGCCCGCCAGCCAGCCAGGCAGAGGTGGACGGGCTTGGCTGGCAGGCGTGCGAGGGCGCTGCCTGCCGTTCCCAGGGCGTTGCATCAGCACCGGGTGCAAGGCGGCAACAGGACGACTCTGGCGCAGCACCTTGGCGAGAGCCGCTCCCGGGACGGGGCCGCCGGCCTTGCCAAAACCGCACCGGCAAGGAGCCAGCGGGCCAGCCGGCCCACTGTGAGGCAAGCGAGCTGCAGGGCCTGTGGCCTTGCCACACTCGTGAGCCACTGGCAGCAAGTGCCAGGAAGGGTCTGGGTGGGCTAGCAAGAGAGGTGTTTTCTCTAGACAACTTTGGACTACCACTCCCATGACTCCAGGCCAGAAGGGATGGAAGTTGTGGTCCGGTCGCCTGGAAAAAGCTGACGTGACAGCGGCAGTTCTGCAGGACAGTGCATCCAATGTTCCCGCAAACACCTGGGAATACCTGAGCAAAACCACTGCTGGCGAGCTCGGAGGTTCCTGGACAAGTCAAGGAGGGGGCCGAGTGTCCCCTCGTACCTTGGTGAAGAGCAGATGCCGGCTGGCTTTAGCAGGACTTTTAAACGCATTGCTAAGGAGGGCAGACGGAGTGTTTCAAGGTCGCCCCCCCTCGCCCCAGGGGCTTCCCTCGACTTGCTTGCACTCCCTCGCCGGCCCTGGCCTGGCCCCCCCCTCGCACCTTCCCCAGCCAGCTATTTCTCCTCTTGCAAGACCCTTCTCTCTCCCTGCTTCTGCCCAACCCCTTGGGCACAGACCTACGACCCGGGAGCTCCCCTCCCTGGCAGCCCACAGCTCATGGGCAGGGGGTGGGAAGGCCGGCAAGCTCCTGCACGCTGGGAGAGCTTTGGCTGTAGGGTCACCCCTGCGACAACCCCCCAAACGGAGCCAAACAACACGTGTGCCGCCTCTGCAAAGTCCACACCGGAGCGCCAGTGCTTCCTGCTTCCGTCGCCCTGTGAACAGAGGGAGGAGGGTGCCGGTGCTGAGCTCCTGGGCTGGAAAGGGCCCACTGTGCCTGCACGAGGCCACCCCTCCCCACACACCATATCGAACTCCGAACTCCTCGCCTCGGCCTTCCAAGACGCCGCCGAGGTCCAGACCTCCCACCTGGCAGGTTCCACCTGTGTGTCTCAGGAGGCGCCTAATTACCTCAATCAGGGCTAATGAGGAAATTGGAGAGGGTGCCTCCATAAACCTCCCAAAGAGCAGGAAGACGGGAAAGGCCACCTGCCCTTCCTGCCCACGCCCAACCCTGCGAAGCTCGCAATCCGCGGGCCACCCGAGCGGCTGAACCTCTGTGAGCCTCTCGCTGGGGCCACACTCGCCAAGCCCGGCGTTACGCCCTTTTCTACCCGGGCCAGGTTTCGCGGAGCGGGGTGGCAGCAGGAGGGAGGCGCCACCGGCGGAACCCCGAGAGAGCAACCTGAGGAACAGCCCGGCCCAAGCGCAGCACGAGAGCGCATGCTGTGGCCAGGGGGCTCTGCAGCCGCCCGGTGTGGGGCCAGGCCGGGCCGTCCCGTTGGCCGTGCTGCTCTGCCCACTGCTGGCACCGCACGGCCCACGACTGATCAGTGGGAAAGCCCCCAAGCCCGCGGCCGGCGCGCCTGCCTGCTGAGACCAGCCACAGGCGGCAGGCTCAGGCCGACAGGCACGTCTGCTGGGGCCCCGAGTCCCAAAGGGACGGTCCAGGGCGCTGCAAAGGGGGAATATCAGCGCTGGCCCACCCCAGCCAAAGGACGCGTCAAGGTGACATCCACTCCCCGAGCAGCATCCTTGCCCGCCATCTCCCTGCCCCCATCGAGGGGAAACGCAGGGCAGGTGGGGTGGGGGGAGAAAGGAAGCGGAAAAGCCCTGGGGGAGGGAGCACGCCCTCCCGGCTCCTGTTCTGCCCCACGTGGGACTCGGAGCGGATGGAAGCCTGCTCAGGAATTGGCGGCCACGGCGGAACCCGTCCTGCGCTTGGGGCTGGTGCTGTGGCAGCTTCCCCGCGAATGAAGGGGGGCGAGCTGGCCGGGCGAGGGCGCCGCCTCCCGAACCTCGAAACGCGGCCAGCCCGGGGGACACGCTCGCCGGAGGCATTCCCAGCAGGCTGCACTTAACTTATTTATTAACTGATAAAAGGGTCTCACGCACACGCAAGCAGTCAAGCCCTGGGGCTGGCTGCCTCCCTCGGACCCCCACGCTCCGTCCGTGGCTCGGGGCAGAGCGTCGGGGGGCCAGGAGGGTCACCGGGGCGAGCAAGCCGGAGTCCAACATCACTGCAAGATCGGGGCTGAGGGCCGGGGGGCTGCCGGGGGGGTGGGGGACCGGAGGCAAAGTAACTCTGCGCTTCTGGGACGGGATCCGGGGGGACGACGGGGGCGAGCGGTCGTGGTCTCTTCGCGTGGTCACGCCAGGCAGGAGGCTCAGGGGATGGAGTTGAGGAGGTCCTTGAGGAACACGTCCGCGTCTCTGATTTCCGACAGCAGGCCTGGAATCGGAGGAGCTGCGTCAGCCCGGCGGCCCCCGGGGCGCCTGGCCCCCCTTCCACGGCGACGAGGCCGCAGGGCTCCGCGGGAGGGCGGCCTGCTCCCGTTGGCTCTCGGGGGGCCTGCTGACCGGCCGGAAGCGCTTCGAGCCCCACTGCTGCCCTGGCCACTGCCGTCCCCGGAAGGCGGCCCGGAGGAGCTCCTCCGGGGCTGGAAGGCATTTCCGGTGGCCCCTGCGGGAGGCTCGGGGCGTGCCTGCCCCTCTCCCAGCAGGCCAGTCTGGCTCCAGGCGTTCCCAGGCACCAGCAAGGCCGTTGGGCCATTTCACGGCTGGAGGATTCCGTGCAGAGTTTTGCTGCGGAACAGAATCTGGCCCTTCGCCCTGGCGAGCGGAGGCGCCCCGAGTTTTCGGCAGTCCTTCTTGCAGACGGAGGTGGCTGAGGGTAACACCAGGGGCCCATGACATGCTGAGGGTGGACTGGTAGCCCCTCCCACTCTGGCAGAAAGCTAGCTCCAGCAAGCGAGCCAAGCTGCATGGTGTTCCAGGTGAAGATCGAGAGAGGAAAGTCAGCCGGGCGAACACTGCGTTGCCGCTTCCCCCTCTCCCACTCCACTGGAGTCTCAACCCCAGTGGGAAGCGCCGTGTCCGATTCTGCGGCTCACGCCAGCAAGATGCGCCTGGTGCTTGCACATACCCTCCTCCTTCCCAGCCCGCCTCCGCGGAGGCACCCACCGGCCACGTCCAGAAACTCCGAGAAGGTCTCCACCGGCATGAACTCTTCCTGGAAGGTCTTCAGCGCCTTGTCAGCGGCCTCGTAGATGGGCATGTCGTTGTGGCGAATGTATTCGGCCAGAGAGTAGGACCAGCCCCCCTCTGTGTTACTCGTAGGCACCTTCTGAAAGGGGGGAAGAGGGAGGGGTGAGCTTGTGCTGTGGGGGCCCCCACAGGCAAGCTTCCAGGCGCGGCTTTGGCCACGGAGGGTCCAAAGGCGGACTGGGAAGAGGCACCCCTTGGTGGGAGGCACTGGCCCGGCCACTGTGGGAGGGAGGGAGGTGCAGGGCAAGGGGGCCCCTGCAGGCCGGCCCTTCCGGTGCGGCGACCCAGGCCTTGCGTCCTGCCGGGGGGCCCCTGGCGGACCCGGCTGGCTGCAAGGACCCACTGAGGAGTGGCATCACCCCAACATGGGCAGCAAGGCGAGCGAGTCGGGTCGGCGCTGTCTGAATTCTGGCCGTGCTCACTGCAGCCGGACTGTCCGGCAGCTGCTCCGGCACTGAATGCTGCCCTTTGGCCGAGAGAGGCCTGGCACCCCTGCTTTCCGTAAAGCCGGGCAACTTTTTACTCTGCTCTTAGAGCCTGTACTTCCCGCTTCCCATGAAACACAAGCAGCAGCAGATGCCGGGGGCGGAGAGGGATGCAAGCTCTGGGGCACCCTGGTAAATTCCCCCATGCTGCATTTTTAGATTTCTGTCTGCCTGGATTTCCCCCGGGCCTCCTGGAATCGAGAGGCGGGGGAAGTTCAGCCACTGCAACACGCCGAGCGCGCGACTCCTTACTTTGAACATGTTGTAAATCAGATCAACCAGGGCCCAGAAGAGGAGGCTGGAGCGGTAGGCCGAGTAGTCCTTTGCTGCTTTGTCCGTCAGCCTGTCGGGAGGGACGGAAACGGCGGACTGAGGGACGGAAATGGCCGCAGGCACGACGGGGAGGGTGGGCGCCCGAACCCCCTGCTCCCGGCTTGGCTCCGCTTGAATAAAGGCACCGGGTGCTCCGGACTGTGAGGCACCCGGGACTCACCTCATTCCACCCCACCCAAAGCCATGGGGTAGGGTATGCGAAGACCCGCGGCGAGAAGGGGTGATTAGCTGCCTGGGGTGACTAGCTAACCCTCTATCTATCTATCTATCTATCTATCTATCTATCTATCTATCTATCTATCTATCTATCTATCTATCCCTCTGTCAATCAATCAATCGATCGATCTTTCCACCTCTGAAAGGCAATCTCAGAGCAGAGGACCGCTCACCTGCTTGCCCCCGCAGGTGACACCACCCGCGCGTGGGCGACCACCAGCAGCCGCTTCAGGACGTCGACGCGGATGGCCTTCCACCTCTCCGGCGGCAGGACGTGGAGCGCCAGGACGGTGAAGTAGTGGGGCCCGTCCACCTCGAAGGCGCTCTCCACCCACTTCTCCCTCGGCTGCTCCAGGAAGCTCTGCAGGTTCTTCTCCTCCCGGGAGGTGGCCCGAGTCCTGCGGGGCAGGCAGAGGCGCCTTGCTGCAGCGGGCCCTTCCACGGGAGACCACCCCCCAGGCCAGCGGGGCAGCACCCTCCCCCCGGAGGTGGATGGCTTCTGTGCAGCCTTCCCACACTCTGGAGGGCGGCTGCCTCCCCCCAAGGGGCAGGGTCCCCAAAGGCGGCTGGGAGAGGATCTCTAAGCAGGGTGGCCGTTTGGGACCCCCCTCGCCGCCTGGCCGCTTCTCATCTTCCGCTCGGCCCACACACGGAATTCAGTCCATGGGCCGGATGAGCTGCGGCCCTCAACCCTCGCAAGTCGACGGCCCGCTGCCATGGTTGAGGCCCTCTCCCTCCCCAGAGCGGCCCGCTCAATGCATGCGCACCCCCTGGGTTGGGGGACGCCGAGCCCGCGCATCACAACGCGGCCATCTGGGTGCTTTCGGGTTCTCCAGCCCCACCAAACCTCCAGAGGAGCCCCCCTCACTGTCCCCCCGTGATCTGGCGGGGAGCAGCTTCTCCCTGCACCCAGAAGCCCCAGTGCTTGGAACGGGGGCCTGGCTGTGCCCGGGAAATGGCCCCGTGGCCCGCCGGCTGCACATTCGCCCCCGGGGACCGTCATGTGGCCCCCCGGGTTGCCAAGGCCCCCCGAGGGAGCAGGCAGGTACTGACGTGTTGAGGACGTAGAGCACCGTGTGGATGATGTAGGGGATGAGGTGCACGTTGCTCTCCCGCCCGCCGCCACCTGTGTCCACGCTGAAGGACTGCTCCATGGCAAAGCGCAGGAAGAGCAGCTTGGTGTCGTGTGTGTTCAGCTGGTAGGTGGGCTCCCGCTGCCCCGTACACTCCTGGAGGTAGGTGTTGTGCCTGCGAGGGAGCCACCGGTGGTCAGGGTCCCCCCTGCTCCGTGAGACCCAGGGCGCCCGCCCCACGGACCCCCGGGCCTGCCGAGGCGTCCACGCAGGGACACTGCGCCTGCCCATTTCGTGGCGGGGTGGCACAGTCGGAGGGGCTATGGGGGCATCTCTCCACTCCCCGCAATGCGGGAGGGCGGGGCTTGCCCGGCCCCCAAACCTGCCGAGGGGCACCTGACTCACCTGGCTAGGCAGGTGGCGAAGGCCGACTCCGGGACGTGGGGCCCCCACACGGGCAAGAGGCCGTTGCACTTGGTGTTGGCGTTCTGCAGGGCCGCGCTCTCCCACTCCTCGCGTCCACGCGCCAGCCTGCGGGGCATGGAGGGAGCAATGCCACGCCTGTCCAGACGCATCCCGAGGCACGGACGCCCCCCCACGCCCCCTCCGGCTCCATTCCCTCCCTGCGCGACCAAGGGGGACACGGGCTGCAGCGGGGCAGCGAGACCCGGGCTCTGCAGCCCCCTCCGCCCCGACGGGCTGGCGCTCGGCTCGGCCGGACGGCCCTCCCCAGCCGCACGGGCGGCTGCCAGCCTGTGCACGACGCCCTGGGGGCAAGCTGAGCTTACCGCACGGCCGCCAGGTGGCAGTCGTAGTGGACGATGTTGAAGTGGGAGACGGTGCTGTAGCCCTGCTGCTTGCGTGCCTTGCTCTCGAACTCCTCCAGGGCCACCCGCTTGGTGAAGGTGTAGATGCCCAGGACCTTGGCCGGCTGCGCGGGGAGGAGGAGGAGGGGAAGCGGGTGGGACGAGGCCGGCGGCTGCGGGGAGCAGGCCGCGGCGGCTCCTCTGGCCAAGGGACCAGGCAGGGGAGCGGCGGCAGCTCGTCCCCTGGCACAAAGGCTCGGCTGCCCCACTGGGCCCCTCGCTCAGAGAGGAGGCGAGCTGCCTCCCCACAGGAGCGGAACTGGCAGAGCCAAAGCCCGAAAGCCCCGAAGCGATCGGCAGCCGAGGGGCTATTGCATGCCCCCCGAGTGCCCGGAAGCCCAGCCGGGTGGCCCTGATGGAGGGCAATGTGGGCAGTGGGGTGGGGGTGGGGGTTCCACAGCCCCGGGGGCCTCTGCGGGGAAGACCCACAGAGGGGGCCCCAGGTGCTGGCGGGGCCGGCTCCCGCATCTCTCTCGGCCCTCCTGGC
This sequence comes from Varanus salvator macromaculatus, assembly GCA_023646645.1. Taxonomy (NCBI): domain Eukaryota; kingdom Metazoa; phylum Chordata; class Lepidosauria; order Squamata; family Varanidae; genus Varanus; species Varanus salvator. Next base: position 12,551,039 of record JAIXND010000800.1, on the reverse strand, counting down.
GCTTGGCAGGACTGCCGAGACCCGCGCCAGAGAGCCGTCCCCTCGGCTCGCTCCCTGTGGGCCCACCTGGAACTTGTAGCCCTCGCGGCAGATGCAGCAGGTCAGGCCGGGCTCCTCGATCAGCTCCTCCATCTGCTTCAGGAGCGCCGTCTTGGTCACCACCTGGCCCTTCTCGTTGGTCTGCAGAGCGAGCGGAGAAGCGCAGTGAGGGGGCGCGGGAGAGACGTGGGGAACCCGGGACACCGGTGAGCTTTTGGTGTCACAAGGGCTGTCCCGGCCTGGGGGCTGCGGGCCCAGCCACGGGTGGGGCGCTGCTCGAGACCCCCCCGCCCCCCCGCAGGGACAAGGGCGCCTCTCGGTACCGTCATGCCCAGGGTGCCCAGGGCCTTCTGGCGCATGGCCATGGCCATGCGCTTCTTCTCCGCCCGCGTCTCCCGCCGAGCCGCGTCGATCTTCTTGTTGACGTCCGGGTGCTCCCGCAGCGCCTCCAGCAGGTTCTCGGCCAGCGTGCCGATCCCTTCGTCGCTGGAGACTTGCTCCAGCTTGTGCAGGTTGGAGATCGAGTCGTTGCCGATCAGGACCTGATGTGGGGCGGGGGGGGGGCACAGGACAAGCATGGCTCGAGGGGGGCTGCTGCCATGACTGCGGGCCACACCTGGCAGCAAGTGGGGGTGGGGGGAGGGAAGGGGGGGGAGGCCCCGCTTACCTGTGTGCCGGGGTGCTGCGTGGCCAGGCCGCGGAGCAGCCGGAGGATGAAGGGCAAGGCCGGGCGAGACAGGAACTTCTTCCAGACATCAGCATCCAGGCTGCGGGGAGCGAGGGGGGAAGCAGAGAGGGCGGCCGCTTTGAAAGCCGTTGCCAGTGGGAGCCCCCCGCCCCCGTCTGGAGGGCGCCCCTTCTCTGCGCTCGGCCTCTTGCCTCTGGCCCAGGGCCAGTCCAGGCTCCAAACTGCTCCCCAGCACTGCACGAGTCGCCTTCCTTCAATGCGCTCTGTGATCCCGGCACTTTCACCGCCCTGCGACTTACTAACGAGGGCAGCACAGAGGTATTTTATCCGCCAAATCAATCCCATAAAATAATCGGGATGTCCTGCTGAAGGAATGAGCCACCCCTTTTGGGGGGGGTCCTGCCCCAAAGCAGACCCTTGTGTGAAACATCTCCCTCGGCGCCTGAGCTGGGAAAGAGCCACGCAAGGGAGCGGGGAGGCGCTTCCGTCCCCGGCCCTGCTGCCCCCCGCGGCCCTCACTTCTTGGCGCTGGGGATGTGCTTCCGCATGTAGTCCAGGGCGCTCTGTGTGATGCCGCGCTGCAGGATGAGGTCCTTCAGCAGGTGCCCGTTGCTGTTGTTCTTGATGCCGGCCGCGATCTTGCAGAAGCAGTCCAGGAAGACCTTGTCGTCCCCGCTGTGCTCCTCGTCGTACCTGGCCGGGGTGGGAGGGGGACACGGGAGGGAGACCTCAGGCGGGGCCTGGAGCCGGCTCAGGGGCTGCGCTCTCCTCCCCACAGGGCCGAGGCCGTGGGGCCCCCCGCTGCGCGGCCGTGTGGGCAACCTGCGCGCTGGGCTCGCAGAGGACACGCCGGCATCACGGCCCGGAGCGGGGCCACGGCACCCCCAGCTCCCCCCCCCCCCGTGCCGCGGCCGGAGCCAAGGGCTGCTCCGGGCGCCGTCCCGGGCAGCCTACTTGTCGAAGCTGCAGAAGGGCTTGAAGCGATCCACCAGGATCTGCATCTTCTCCATCTCGCCGAACGACAGGTAGGGGATGATGCGCAGCAGGCCCTGCAGGACGCTGGGGTTGGAGCGCACGAAGGCGCTGTTGATCTGCTCCAGCAGCATCACCAGCTGGTCCTTGTCGCCCGTCAGGAGGAGGTTGCCCTGCGGCGCGAGGGACAGGACAGGGCAGGGCTGAACCCGCCTTTCCGAGTTCCCGGAGTCCGGTTCCTTCCCCCCGCCTTCGGGGCACCCGCTGTCCTCCCCCTTCCTTCCCGCTGCTTAGCACCTCCCCAAGACCCCCTGGGGGTCAGCGCCGCCTGGACCCCGGCCGGCCTCGAAGGAGTGGCACGCCACGGCTCTGAGGGATCCCCTATGGAATGGCGGGAGGCAGAGACGGGAAGGAGGGCGCCAGCCCCAGCGAAGGGCGTGCCAATCCTTCATCTATACGCACGTCCCACCCCTTCCCGGGAAGGAACCCCACGCGGCTGTCAGAGCCCTCCTGTCCAATTCATCCACACAACAGCCCTGTGAGGGAGGCCGAGCTCAGTGTCAGTGGCTGGCCGTCAGTCACCCGGTGAGTGGGGCACCCAAACCCGGCTCCCGGCCCTCAAGCACTTGCCAGGCTAAGCCCTCTCGCCCCGCTGGAACCTGCTGGACAGGTCTCCGCCAGCAAGGAGCATACACAACTAAAACCACCGACTGGGCACCGAGATGGGGAAAGGGGGGCATGGGACAAGGCAGAGCGGGGCTGGCCCTGCACCAGGAGGAAGGATCCACCCTGAGGGGCACCCATTCACGGGGGAACCCGCTCCCTGCTCCCCGCGAGGCGCGGTCCTGGCCAGAAAGCGCCCCCCCTCCCCGTCCCGTCCAGGCACCTTGTCCTCGCTCAGCGGCTCCGCGTTGGACTCGTCCAGGATAATCTCCATGATGCTGAGCACGTGCTCCGCCACCGCCGCCCCACCGCTGTCCTTGCTCTCCTGCTCGGCCACCAGCGCCTGGGGGGGGGAGGTTGGGGCTGCAGCCGTCACCGCCTCCGGCGCCCCCCTCCTGGACCAGCCGGGCACGGGGACAAGCTGGGGAGCGTGCCCGAGCACTTCCGCGCCGGGAGCAGAGCCGCGAGCCCAGGGGAGCCCTGGCGGGCCGCGGCTCCCGGACCTGGGGGAGGGTGGGGGGCAGCCGTACCAGGTTCAGCGTGCCCAGCATGACGTTGAGGGTGTTCATCTCCAGCTTGACCAGCTGCTGCCGGTTGACCTTCACCTTCACGCAGTAGCTGAACAGCTTCAGCAGCACCTGTGGGCGGGGGCAGAGGGCCGGCGTGGGCGGAGGGCTTTCCGCTGGCCCCAGGTGGGCTCCAGAGGTTGGGCGGCACGTGTGGGGAGGGGGCGGCCCCCCCCCGGCTGCTTGGAGCAGAGGCCGCGCACCCCTGCGGGGCATTTGGGCCCGGAAGGGCTGCTGTCGGAGCCCCTGGCTGGCCACTGTCCAGCACGGCTGGCGGCCCCCTTGAGGCCCAGCCTCAGCCCCCACCTGTGGGCAGCCGGCTGGCCGGCGCATCGCGGAGCATCAGAGCCGGGCTCGCTCTGCCACCCGCTGGCCGAGGGGGGCACTGCATGCCATTCCCGCCAGGCCTGCCCGCGTCCCCGATGGGGAGAGCCGAGCCGCGGGGGACTCACCGTGAGGAGGTGCCGGCCCTGCTTGAAGTCCCGGATGCCCGTCAGGCGGCTCAACATGCAGCCCAGCCCGCCGCACTGGGCCATCACGCCCGCCATCTTGTACACCTCCTCCTCGTCCTCCTCCTCATCTGCAGGGGAGCGAGAGGCACATCAGCCATGCGCGGGGAAGCTGCGCGGGCTCGGCATGCCCCTCTTCCCGCGGAAGAGCGGCCGAGGCCAGCCGCTTGGCCCCCGGGGTGCGTCCTCTTTCGGGGGGACACTCCAGCCAGGGGTGGGGCACCAGGCACAGGGCTGCGGGGGCAGCCCGCCTTGGTTTCAAGCTCTTCCCGCCACTCGCTGAATCCCAGGAGAGGCTTCATGGCCCTTCCGAACGGACGAGAGAGTGCGCAGAAGCCAGGAAGCCGTGGGGAAGGCGGCGGGTCAGGGAGGGGCTGTGGGAGACCCCCTGCCTCGATCCAGCGGGTCAGGGCAGGCAATTCCCTCCAAGGGTTCTGTGGGGGGTCTTGTTCCTTCTCCCGGGGAGGAGCTGCTGCCTGAAGGCACGCGGACGGACCCACCGGCTTGCTGCCATTTGACTCCAGCAGCCCCCCCTTCCGCTGACCGGCTCCTGGGACCCCCCCACTGTATGCCTGGTCATTTAGCGCTGGCCAGACGGTCCGGCCGCAAGGGACTCTCCCAGAACGGCCGGAGGCGCTCAATGGAAGGAGGGAGCCGACCCAGGCAGATGCCCTGCAGACCCCGGGAGGGAAGCGGGCCGGGCCTCCTACCTGTGGTCGAGTCCAGCGACTCAATGAACTCTTCCGTGGCGTCTCCCAGCAGGCCCCGCATACGGTAGATGATCCGCATCGGCTCTCCCTGGAGAAGGCAGAGGCAGCAGGGAATGATGAAAGAAAGCTTTGTGGCTGCAGGGGCGCCGGGACCGCGGGCCTCCCTCGCTGGGTGGCTGCCACACGGACGTCTCCGAATAATTTTGCCTTCTTGGCCACTGCTCCCGCTCCTGCCTCGAGCCTGCAGCTTAGCTGGTTCGCGGCCTGGTTCGCACATTGTGCGAACCACGGTTTGTTTGACCCTCCATCACTCGCCCTACCCAGGATTCCCCCGCAGCGGTTCAAGCAAGCTCTGTGTTGTGCCCTCGGCCCCTGGGGGTCGGTCTTCCCTCCCTCCCCGCACCCGAACCCCGAGGCGCTAGCCCAGCTTCCCCTTTCTTGCCCTTCTAACCAAACATCACGGGGGCGGATGAATGCTTTGCAGCCGAAATAAACACACAGAATAGGGAGATGTGTGAGCTAAATTGGCACTTACAAAAAGAGAAAGAAAACACAAATCTCTCACTGACGGGAAGCAGCCGGGGAGGAGGGGATGGAGTGAAGGCGAGAGTGACAGTTTAATAAGCTTTTAAGTAAAACAGGGTATTAGGAAAGTGGCTAAGCAGAGCAGGGACTTGTTACAACTTTCCCTGTGGGGAGGGAGAGTGTTTTGGGCCAGAAGCCCTGGCTGTTTGTTTCCCTGCCTCCCTCTCCATCCCCGAACTTTCCGTTTTAATACCCTTTAAGTCTGAATACAGAGCAGAGAAGAATGGCGGGTGGGGGGGAATCCCGGCTTTGCGAGGAGGAGACCTCATTCCCCTTATTGGGGGAGAGCGAGGGAGCGCAGAGGCCTGTCAGGAAGGCTGCCGCTAAGCCTAATGTGGAATAAGCGGCGCTTAATGTCAGAGAAGATTCCGAGAGCGCCGGGAAAGCCCTCCGGGGAAGATCGGCTCAAAGGCCGCGTTCGAGACCCGCAATTAGCACCGCGGGGGACGCTGGTAAAATGGCAGACGAACAAAGCGAAAGCGGGTGAAAGCCAGACAAGGGGAACAAATGCCGCCCCGAGGTTAGCTCCTTGTGAGCCTGCCTATTTGGCTGGGGAGCGCGAGAGGGGGCTCCGGGGGAGGCAGATGAAAGCTGGCCCAGTGACGGCAAGGCTGACAGGCTCCCCGGCCTCTCGGGGGGCAGCGCAGCATCCTGGGAGTGGCGCTGGTGTGCAACAGGCGACAGGCGCGCACGGCCCCGATCTCGCCGGGCGGCCTCCTCCGCCCGGAGCTGGCGCCCCCTCGGAGCAGCCGTGCCACCCCGAGCACTGGGGCAGGCAGAAGAGGGGCTGCAGCGCTCCCCGTGCGCCAGGAAGGCTCCTGCCCTGCGTCCGCGCATGGCAGCTCCCTGGCGTGCGGGCTGGGAGGCCGCGTCGCACGGGACCCCCTGCGGGGGCTCTCTGGGGGCCGAAACGCGGGGCTCCCAGTGCGGGAGGGCGGAAATGCTGTCCCCAGGACCCTGGCTCGGCTGCCAAGCCCCGGGGGGGGGGGCAAACGCACGTGGCAACGGTCCCCGTGAGGTTGGCAGGATGCGCCCGTCCCTTAACGCGCCATCACGCGTAGGAGGCGAGAACTGGGCCGACGCTGGCCAAGGGGAACTCCTAAGACCCCGAGTCTGCGGTTCGTTCCTGCCGTCCAAAGCACCGGCTCTCGCTGGCCGAAGGCTCCGTCAAATGAAACACCAGATTTAGAGGGTGCCGATGTTTGCGGAGAAGCGCAGGCAAGGAAACACGCACCAGCAAGCACCTGCCCCGAGGCGATTACATGCAACCAGATGGCGCTGGCCAGGGATGACCTGCACGACGCGCTGGACTGAACTGCCACGCAATTAGAAGTCGCTTCCCCACTGTGCTGCACTCCGGGTGTGTCGGATCACACCTCCCATCATCCCAATGAGGGGGGTTGCATTCCAACACCTCCGGAAGGCAGCAGGCAGTGGGAAGGCCGGACAGTCTCTGCATGGAGCTGGGGCGGTGAAAGCCAATCCACAGAGACCTCCCGGCACCCGGACGCGAGCCCAAGGCCCGCTGCCGGGCCCCTGAGCAGCCGCACGGGGCTGCAAGGGGGAGCCCGGCGGGAATTCGACGCCAGGGCCCGAGCGAGAAAAGTTCGGAGACAGGGCAGTGCTTAAACGGATCTCTGAAACAGCTCTTTGCTCTCTCGTGCCCCAGGAAATGAATGAGAATAAGACGCAGCACCCTAGCCTCGTGGTTCCCCTTCAGCCCTCCGCAATGTGCCCGAATATTAAATTCTGAAATGCAGGTCTCTATTCAGGAACTGTCAGTGTGTTTGAAACGCAGGCCACTTGGATCCATGCATCTGAAAGCATTAATCTCTCGGCTGCTTCTCAACGAACATGAGATGCTTTTGAACTCGGATGACAAGGCAGGGAGATTTTAACATATTCATTCCTAGAGGCTTTCCAGAGGATAATACCCAAAGTTTGGCACTGATAGTCAAAGCAAAGACATCAAATACTTAATTTCCCCCCACCCTCTTCCGCAATGTCCCTTCTGGAGGATTTTGAAAAAAGTTTTCTCGCCTTCACAAATGTCCTGGGTAGTTTTCAGTTCTGAGCGCGCGTACGCACACAGCCTTTCTCTGTGCAGCGTCGATACGAAACGCTGCGGCTTCGTCATTTCAGACTTTGGGCACTGCCGATGTCAATCGCCAGGCCTATCATTTAAAATGCTGCCTCGCCTGCTCACCGATTTGGATGCACAGAAGGAAAGCTCCTATCATTGCCCGATTTTGTTTTGCTCAGGGGCAGAACAGAGAAACGACCCCTTCTGAGCCCACAGGGACTCTTTTTTAAGGGTTATTTCCAGTGGGGAGAAACACGGGTGCTCCTTCACCTGCCCGTTTGTCGGACTCAAGATCAGGGAGACCCAGGAGAGGATTGTGGGAGGCGGGAACCACTTCAACACACCATATGAGAGAGCGATTGGAGGGGAAGAGGGGACGTCCCACTGCCCCACTGAAAGGGGACGCGCTTTTCTTCTCCCCTCCCCACCCATCTTTCCTTGCGTGCCGCGTCTTTTCATACTACAAGTCCATGTTGGCAGAGACTATTATATTTTTCTGACTGCACAGAAGCCGCTCTGGGAATCTGTTTTTTTGGCAGAGGAATACGCTATGCAATACATGTGTTTTTAAACCCGTAATTTCAGGATCTCGGCAAAGCCTGTTCCTTGGGAAGGCAGCTGGATGGAGCAACACCGAGGCTCTTCTCTGCCACAGAGGAAGCGTGAAATCCGCTTCGGAAGGCAGCGGCCAAACGTGCGATTGTGCCTGACATGCCGCAGAGTAAAGGGGTCTGTGTGTGTGTGTGTGTGGGGGGGTCTCTGGACAAAGGGGGCCAGCAAAAGGCCGCTGCAGCAGCGCCCCCACCTAAGGACCACTGGGAGTGAAGGACGCTCCTTGGCCAAAGCAGGGGCAGGATTCGGCCCTCAGGGTGCAGGCGCAAGAGAAGGCGTGGATAACCACGGAGTGCAGGCGGCAGCAGCCCGGAAAGAAAGAGGGCGCCCAGCTCCCTACCTCGTTGGTGGGACACCAGACCTTCCTGTAAACTTCGGCCACCGGGAGGTCCAAGCTGATGATCTTGTTGTTCACCAGAAGCTGGATGGGGAGAGAGGAGATGCTCGCGCCGGCGGGAGGCTCGCCACGGGGGGCTTTGAGGAGCTGCTCGGAACGCCTGCCAGGCTCCCCCGTGGGGCCCTAGCAGCTCCGGCGTCGCAGGGGAGGAACCAGCCACCCGAGGGAAGGGCCGCCGCGCCCCGGGGAGCACCCCAAAGGCCCCAGCAGGTGCCCTGAGGAGGCCTGAGGGTTCCAGGCGGGCCGGGGCTGGGACCCCTTCAGGAAGCCCCCCCGGGGCTGCTTTGGGCCAGGAACGGGCAGGGATGGCTCAAGCCCCGCTTCCTGCCCCACGGCGCCTCACCTCCATTCCACTGTCGTCCTCCAGCAGGGCCACCAAGTCACAGTCCTGGCAGATCTTGTTCTTGATGTCCCGCATCAGCGGCCCGATGCCGGGCTCGTTGCTGCTGTAGGGGTTCCCCGGCATGCGCCCCTGGAGGAAGTCCTCCTGCTGGGGGTCCTTCTCCAGCGTGACGAAGAACTCCGTCACCTCGTTCTCTTCCTGCAAGGCGGTGAGGGCGAGGGGTGGAAACGCAGTCAGCTGCACGCCCCCCGCAAGGGCTCGGCCGGCCCCGAGCACGCACCGGGCGCCCAGAAGTGCGGCGGCATGCCGGCAGGGCCCCAACCCGCTCATGTGAGCGCTGGGCAGCTCAAGGCTCCGGTGGTTTTCCTGCTGCGGAGCGGGGGGCCCGGCAAGCGGCCCTGGGGAGGAGGATCCTCCCAGGCTGCCCGCACATGGGGCTGGGCCAACGCCAGCGGCCTGGTCTGCCCCCAGGCTGCGCTGGCCCCAGGAGCTCCCTCCATGCTTCCCTACCGGATAGATAATGCTGCAAAGCCGCTCGAAAATGAAGACGGGCGTCCGGTAGTCGTCGAGGCTGTAGCGCTTGGCGGTTTCGATGCACACGGCCATGAAGGCCTTGGTTTCGGACTCCGTGCCTGCCAGGAGGGCGGGGGAGGTGTCAGCGCACGGGGGCTTTCCGGGGAGCGGCTGTGCTTGCCCCGGATCCTGGCGTGGGGAGGGGGAGGTACAGTGCAGCTTCCGCCCCCCCGAGGCACGCACACCTGGCCTGGGAGAAGGGGAACCGGCGGGACTGTGCCAGTGTCCGGTCCCCCGGGGCCCAGTCCAGGGCTTCGGCGCTCTGCGCTTGTTTACGAGGCAACGCCGCCTGGGGAAGCCTCCCCCCGGGGCCTGCCCCCTCCCCGCCTGCCCGCCCGCCCGTTTGCCGGCAGGACCGGCGAGGCGAGGGCCCCGCACCTGTCGTCATGTCCTCCAGCATCTCCAGCAGCATGTCCTGCGTCTCGTCGATGAGCTTGGTGCGCTGCACCACCAGCTTCCGCAGGCACAGGTAGCCGTTCAGCACTGTCCCCACCAGGCGGCTCTTGAAGTGCCGCTTGATGGACTCGACCTCCACGAAGGAGGAGAGAAGGCCTGCGGGGAGAAGCGGCTTCACACACCGGGGCCCCCGAGGCCCGGGGCGGGGCGGGGGGGTGTACAGCCCGCCCAGGGGCCCGGGGCGGGGAGGCCCTCCCACTGCCCCAGTCCAGACGTACCGGTGATGCTCTTCAAGGCGTAGCCCTGCTGCAGGTCCGTGCTGAGCGTGGCTTCCTCCAGGGCGAGGAGTCGGGCGATCTCCTAGCAAGGCAAGGGCCAGCCGTGATGGCACAGGTGTGGGGGACGGAGCGGGGGGACACGGCACGGGGAGCTTGCGCAGCGTTCGGACCCGGGGGCCACCCTGCCTCCCGTCTCCCAAGCACGGGCCAATCTCCCACCTGTCAGTGGCTCGGATTTACCCCGGCCCCTTGCAGGACGCCTGCCTCCTCTGCCGATCACCAGCTGTGCCTCCAGAAAAGGGGCGCGGGGCCTCGGGGGGACTGGGCCAGCCCTGCCCTGCCCTGCCCTGCCCAGCCCCGCACAGAGGGCTTGCTCCGCACCTTGGTGATGAGATTGCCCACGTAGGGCAGGACGCCCCGTGCGGCCAGGTAGACCTTCCAGCGGGCCGGCTTGATGAGCTTCTGGTAGAGGGCCAGGTATTCTGCGGCGCACTCACCCGCCACGCTCAGCTCGTCCAGGTAGCTGGTCGGAAGAGGGGCTGGTCAGAGCCGCCCGGGGAAGAGGAGCCCCGGCCAAGCGTGGGCACGTGGGCGGGAGAGGCTTCCTCCCACTGGAGGCAGGGGCAGAGGGGGCGTGGCACCCAGGCCCCTCTGCCGGACGCTGCAGGGGAGCACCAGCTCCCCTGCCCTCGGGGACCTGCAACGCCGTACCTGGTCAGGAGGTCGAGGACTTGCTGCTTCCGGCTGGGGATGGTGGCCAGCGCCTCGACGATGGTGCAGGCTGCCTGCCGGGCAGCCTGGGTGGCGGGAGTGAAGAGGACCTACGGGGCGGAGGGAAGGCAGCGTGTCCACGGGCTGCGGGGAGCCCAGGTACAGCCAGGCAGCCTCCAGCGCCCGGGTGCGATCCAGGAGGGTGCTGGCTCCCGCCTGGCCACTGCCATAAACACGGGCAAGCTGGGCCTCCCAGCCTCAGTCCCTTGGCCCTCAGGCCTGCGAGGAGCGAGCCCGCCTTAGCAGGCAAGGGGGCGAGACCCACTCATTCGAGACAGAGAGAGCGCCCCAGAGGTGCGGGGGCGCGCGCAGGGGGCCGTCTCACCTGCCGTAGCCAGTTGTTGTGGCCCAGCTTGAGGTCCAGGGGGCAGGTCCTCTTCCCCCGGCGGCTCATGAACTGCTTCCACTTCCAGGTGTACTTCTCAGTCAGGTAAAGGTGGCGAAGCTCCGTCCGGCTGGGCGACTTCCCGTCGGCCTCGATGCCTAAAGCGGAAGTGAGAATCCCCACGGGTGAAACCTCGGACTGTGCCTGGACGGGGCGAGCGGCTGGGAAGGCTCCGGCGGGGCCGGCAGACGATGCACCATCCAGAGCGGCTCCGTTTGCACAGGGGCAAAACGGGGGCGAAAGCTGGAAAGCCCTGGCAACCGGGAAGCGGCCGTCTCCGCTGGAGGGGTGGTGCCCATGGGGACGGAATTCCCGCCAGCGCCGGCCATACCTCTGGCCGGGAGACATTTCTTCCAAGCCTCGTACGACGCCTTGGGGTCTCTCTTGAGCCACAGCTGGGCCTGGGCGTGGATCTCGTTGCTGTAGGGCTTCACGGTGGTCAGGGAGTCGACGGGACTGTCCTGAAGAGCAAAAGGAGATGCCCACAATGCCCTCCGGGGGATGCTCACCCCGGGCCGGGTCGGGCCCTGCAGGCTAGGGATCCTGCCTCATCTTGGCAGCTAAGCAGGGCGGGGCCCGGCTGCGATCCAGATGCGTGACCTGAAACGTGCTGAACCGCCTGGAGAGCTTTGGCTACGGGCGCTCCACAAACACAGCGCTATCAGCAGCGCTATCAGCAGCAGCACCTGCTCCTGAGCAACCTCGCCAGGGAGCACCGCGGCCTGCGCATGGCCCCCGAGAAGGCCGTGCTTCAGGTTCCCCACAGATGCGCCTGCAACAGCGGGGCTGCAGGGGAACAGCCCCGACCTTCTAGGGTTCTCGACACACAGGTGCTCACGTCGCCCTGCTCCCAGGTACATGGGCCTAGGATTTCATTTTGCTGAGGAAGGCTCTAGCCCCGCCCCACCCCCGGCCTTCCCCTGAAACGCTGGAGGGCTTCCAACAAAGACGGTGGACGGATGGAGCTTTCCCCAGGCGCGTTCCAGGCAGGTGAATCTGCCGGAGCGGCCGAGCATGCAGTGGGTACCTTGTTCTTCTTGCTGGTTGGCGCTGGCGGCTTGATCAGCTTCTGGAGGATGCGCAGGCACATCAGGGTGATGTTCTCCACCACCACGGGGGTCTTGATGTTCACCGCCATCAGGAAGAGGCTGAGAGCTGAAGAGGGAGCGAGTGAGTCAGCAAGCAGGGGAGAGTGCATGTCAGGGCAGCCCGGAGCAGCCCGACAGCTGCAGACAGGTGCACCGAGAGCTCTGGGGGGTCTTCATCCATCGCGGCACGGGAAGAGCCCCTGAGCCAGGCGGGCTCTCCAAGCAGCTGGACCCCACAGCGGTGGGGAACTCTTCCCCCAACCGACCAGCCAGCCAGCCAGCCGCCCGCCCTCCACGGGGATCCGCCTCCTCCCCAGGCCGCTCCGGCTTGCCGGACTCACCGCAGCGCAGCCGCAGCTCCCAGCAGCTGTCCTCCTTGGAGATGGAGTCCGTGAGCAGCAGCATCTCGTACTGGAGGCTGCTGGCCTGCAAGGGGAGCAGAGGCTGAGTGGGGTGGCAAGCCCTGTGCTGCGCGTGGCACAGGATCCCGATGGCCGTGGCCGCTCGCTCGCTCCTTGGCAACCTCTGGGTTGGCCCCAGGAAAGGTTTTCCTGCTGGGACTTCCGGATTAGTAATTCTCTGGGCCTGATGGGAAGAATTACTGGGAGGAGCAGAAACGGCCAGCTGTGAAGGGCTTGGGCCGCACAGAGCTGGGCTTGCCAGGAGAAGCTCCCCAGCCGCCAGGCCGCCTCTGGAAGGCTTCGGAGCAGAGCCCCCTGCCGAGCCACAGCAACCCCACTGGGGCCTTTTCGGTCGGCCCGGGGAGTTCAGGGCGCCCTGCCCAAACTTGGCCTGGGAGGGAGGGCAGGTGGACAGGAGGCGCGGGGGCCGCTCCGCCTACCAGGTCGGGGTTCGCCCAGTGCCCCTTCAGCGCCGCTGACACCTTGCCGATGATGAGGTCGTTCATCTGCTGGGTGGCTTCCGGGTTGTCCCTGGTGTGCCGGCAGCGTGAAGACACAGAGGCAGGAGTGTCAGCAGCCGCGCGCTTCCCTGCAGCGCAGCGAGAGGGAGCGCGCCCCCGCTCGGCCCGGCTCCCTGCCCTTTCCCACACCAACAGGAAACTCCACGAAGGAATCCCGCGGCGTTGCCCAGCAGCTGCCGTGCGATCGGCGCCGGCCCTGTTTGGTTCGCTTCGGGAGGACGGCACGCCTGTGGCGGAGGCGGCTCCGTCCTCGCCTGAAGAACCAGACGCAGGCGCACTGCTTGCAAGCGCCATCCGCTCCCCGTCCCCCGCACAGCTCCAAGAGGGAATGCGGCCCCGGACGAGCCGGGCTGCCCCCGCCCACGGAAACCGGCGAAGGCGGCGGCCCGGGGCGGTTCTCCTTACGACAGACCGGCGGCTCCATAGCACAACGCCTGCCGGGGCCTGTTCTGTGGGGAACGGCAGTGCAGCTCTGCCTGGAAGGGGGGCCCTGCACCCCCCGCCCCCCGGCGGCCGAGCCAGCCCTGTACCTGGCCAGGAGGCACATGAGCTGGCGCACGTCCTCCCGCATGGCGGCGGCCCCGCGGCGCAGGTTGTAGTCGAAGAGCTCCCGGATGAGGCCCTGGGAGACGAGGATGTGCCGGATGGCGGCGTTGGTGGCCAGGGCGCGGAGCAGGGTGATGCAGTGCTCGGTGACGGCCGAGGCGCAGCCGTAGCACTTGGTGGAGGACGTGTGGCCGCAGCCGAGGACGGAGAGGGCCCGGTACTGGCTGGCCGTGAAGGTGGGCTGCACGGCGGAGCGCGAGGACTTGCTGGCCGCTTCCCTCTGCTGCAGGTCGTACTCCAGGAGCTCCTTCCGGGAGGCGAAGACTTTCTGTGGGCCGCCAAGAGACGGGGGCGCCTGAGCGGGGCTGGAGAAGGCCGTTCCGCCCACGCCTGCCTGGGTGAGCAGAGGGAAGCGCACCGCCTCTTCCTCAGGCGGCAAAGCTGTCTTCAGTCGAGGGGACAGGTGTGCGGGCGGAGGGAGACCCCCCAACACCCGTGTCTGGCAACTGGTGTCCTGCAACCTCGGGGGGAGGTGATCTGGGGCCCTCCAAAAGTTTGGGCCTACGACCTACCAAGCTACACCCCACAGGGAAGGTTTAAAAGGACATCCAGCACCTAGTTTGGCCTTAACCTTGCTCAGAGGTATTGAAAACGCAGAAAGCAGAAACCGGACATATCTTCAGAAGGAAGGAATATTCCGCATTCTCAAGGACCGTGGTCTTCCCACCACCCACAAGCGCCTTTCCGCTCACACGCCAGTGCTTTCTTTCAGTCCACAAAAGCAATTGGGCGCCGCGAGCAGGCACTCCATGCATCCGAGACCGAGGAGCACACCTTTGCACACCTAAAACCCAGCATTTCACAGTAGCCCGAGAACCTTCACCTGGATGATCTTGGAGAGCTCGTCGAAGGAGGTCTTGCAGTCGCCGCAGTACTCCTGGGCCAGCTGCAGGATGTGGCGGTTCACGCTGGCCGAGGTGGGGCTGATGCCCCCGCTGCCGCCCGAGTCATCCTGGAAACGCCGGGGGGGGGGAGAGAAGCAACCCACAGAGGTTAGCTGGGGGGGGAGTGGGCGCACAAGGGGGCTCCCCCACAAGGGAGGAAGCAGCAAGCTCCGCACCCTCCCCGGGTAGCTCAGCTGGCTCCAGGCCACAGCAGGGGCCTCGTTCGGAGAGCAAGCCCCGCAAAGGCTCAGGGCTGCAAAGGGGAGAAGCCGTGGCAGCAGCACGGAGCCGGGCCCACGCAGAGCTAGCGTGTGCATGTGCTTCAACATAGCATTTCCGAGTTGCTGTGATGAACAGCCCGGGAGATTCCGCATCCGGGCAGGGCAGAACGGAGCCCGCCCACCCCAATCCCCTCCAAGGAAGCCCCCCTCCCGGCGGCTCGCAAAGGCGGTTCCCTTACCTGGGGCTTCTCGGGCGCCGCCTCGTTCACCTTGCAGAGGAGACTTTCCAGCTGGGGCCTGTGGCCCATGAGCTGGTGGTACACGCGGTCGGCCTTGTCCAGGAGGGCGTTGATGTTGGTCACCGCCTTCAAAAGCAGATGACACAGAACGCGCGTTACTTCGGCGTCCTTGCGCACAGGGAAACCGCCTGGGCTTGGTGCCCACAGACGAGAGGCGGGGAGGGAGGCAAAGCGAGAAAGTGACTCGCACATGGGATTGAGCCAGCTTTGAGGCCCAGGCCTGGCCCCCGAGCCTGCCGGGGGCCCAGCTGTCCACCACCGGCCACAGCCCGGGACTCGGGTCACGGCCCGCCTAGTCAGCGCTCTGCATCATGGCCCGCCCAGCCCAGGAGGCCGGGTGACAGCAGAGAGCACCTCCCGCTGGACTGGGACGAGGGGCGAAAGGGAAGGAAGGGGGCTCAGCTTCCGGGCGTTGAGGGGAGGGCGGGCGGAAGCCCCAGCAGCAGCAGCAGCCGCAGCAGCAGCCGGGCTGGGGGTCCTTGCCCCGCCACGGGCCCCACCTTCTTCCGGTCCTCCTCGTTCTCGATGGGGTCCACGGCGCAGCACGGCTTGGCGTACAGCATGAAGTCGAAGCGGGCGTATTTGCAGAAGCCGCAGGCGTTGCACAGGAAGGGGTCCTTCTCGTCGTAATTGATGGACCTGCGAAGTGACGCCGGGGCCGGTCAGCGGGAGGCATTCCCGGCGCCCAGAGGGGCGGCCCGGCTGGGCGGGGGGCGCTCCGGGCCTGGGAGGCCAACCCGTACACGCCACGAGCGGCACGAGCTCCCCGGACCGGGGCCTGGCGCAGAAGGGCACCCGCGTGAGAGGAGTGGGACGCCGCCGGGCACACGCGGCGGCTTGGCTGGGGCCCCACTAGTGTGTGGTCGGGGCAAGAGAGGGGTTTTTAAAGTGGTGGTTTTAAAGTTACGCGTGAATCCTCTCAGTAAATAAGGTGTTCCGTGTGAACGATAAACGTAGGCACGGATGCCAGTGCTCCTGCCCGGGGGCTGCTTCTCGCTCGTGGGGAGCATCTCACCCCGCCTACCTGCATTTGTGGCACTGGTAGACGTTCTCGCCGCAATTCCCGCACACGCCGGGGTTGGCCGGGACGGAGGCACTGCACCGCGGGCACTGCAGAGTCTCCGTGGAGGCCTGGTAGTTCTCGTAGAAGTCGGCGAACTCGATCATCAGGTTGGACGCGACGATGGGCAGCGGCAGGTCGATCTTCACCTCCGTCTGGCCCGGGGTGAGCTGCACCTTCTTGGCCTTGTGCCAGCGCGCCGGCCTGGAGCAAAACGGCGGGGGGGACGTGGGAGGGTGGTCATTCGGCAGCGGGGCAGGACCCAGCCAGCTCACCCCCCCCCCCCCACCAGCTGCAGCTGAGCGCTGCTGCTCGGCTGAAAATCTCCTTTAAACAGGATGAATGCGGACCGGCTTCGGGAGCCTCCGTGCTTCTGTGTCGACACGATAGGGAGCCAGAAATACATTTTAAGCCCTTATCCCCTCCACAGCGAGGCTGCTCGGATTAGAGAGCCTTCGATGCCTCATGGGGGAAAAACGTGTGTGTGTGTGTAATATATATATAATTGAGTCTACTTATATAAGTATTGCCCCTTCTCTTTAGGATTCTAACTTCTTTTGCTGATCTGCAAGGCTATTTTGCAGAGCTGCGAGGGGTGGGGGGGAACGAGGGTGCTGCTGCAGACGGATGCTCCTCTCTGGCCCGGGGCGAGAGCAGGAAAACCAGCAGCCTGGCTCGGTAGTGCGTCCGTGGATACGTGCAGAACCCCATGGCGCCAGATCCTGTGGGCAGGGGCGGCCAGGAACTGCAGCCTGGCGGTTCTCCACGCACGGCACACGCCAGGGCCTGCTTCCCTTGAGAGAGAGGCCTTCCTCGCCCCCACAGCCTTCTGGCCGGCCCAACTGCCCTAGGGGGCAGGGCCGTGGCCAGGGGGTCAAACTCAGCCCACCGGGCTCCCCAAGGGCCACGTCTCCCCCCGCTAGCTGTGCTTTCGTGGCTTTTCCCCATTTGAAAAGGCTGGTATGATCCCCCCGCAAGAGCCGTCACTGCCCCTTCCCCTTGGCCCTGCCCTTCCCTCCAACGCCGCAGCAATGAGATCGGGCCTTGGACCAGAGGGGGCGCGACCCGCCCGCCCGGCAGGAAGAAGCGGGGAGGCTCCCTACTTGTTCTTCAGCTCCACGATGGCCTGCACCGTCCGGTTGTTGTAATAGAGGTTGATGGTCCGGACCATCTTGGTGCGCTTCAGGTCCCCGACCTTCACGGTCACCTTGCTGATGGTGTGGCTGCCGATCAGCTTCACCACCTGCTGGGTCGTGGTGTAGCGGGTGTCCACTTTGATGGAGGAGAGCTTGATGTACTGCGGGGCGAGAGGACCAGGTGTCGGCAAAGGTGGCCGCCGGTCCGCAGCGGCCCGGCTGTGCGGCACCCATGCGCTGAGGGACACTTACGCAGAATGGCACTTCCGGGTTGTTGCACACCAGGCAGGGGTCGCTCTCCAGGTAGTAGCCGTCGAACTCCACCAGGCCGGAGAGGGTGCTGCAATCGGGGACAGCCGAGCCTGAGCCCAGGCCACAGGAGAGTGCGGCCCAACCGGACCGGGGCCCAGATCTGCCCAGCAGCCTGTTTCCAGCGGGGGACAGCCGAAGGCCTCCAGGACCGAAGGCGGCAGACCTCCCCACCCCAGGGGCCAATGGCTGCCCCAGCACCTGGCCTTCCTAGCCGCACGGCCACTGACCCTGGAGGAGCAGCTGCAGCAGCCTTCCCCAACAGGGTGCCCTCCGGATTAGTGGAAATCTGTTCCCGTCAGCCCCGCCCTTGATGACCAATGGTCTGGGGTGACCGGAGTCCCAACTCCTGGGTGGGCTGGAGGGGCCCTTGGCCTGATCCAGCAGGGCTTTTCTTACGCCGGGGCTTGGCTGCCCCACACCCTGGGCTGCTGGGACATGCAGCAAGTTCCGGATGAGAGCCCCCCCCTCCATGCCTCCTTCCGGGTGAAGGGCGGGCCAGGGAGACACACACTTGTAAATGTTGGAGTTGGGGTGGTTGGTGAGGATGTGGTTCTGCATGCGCAGGATCTCCACGGCCTTCTGCGAATATTCCTTCAGCTGGCAGAGTCAGAAGAGAGCAGAAAGAAAACCGTCACAGCCGGGAGAATCCCCCCTCCTCCGGCCACACCGTTGCGCCCCGAGCACACCTGGAGCGCTTCGTGAGACGCCTCCGAGAGGGTGGGCAGAGCCAACACGATTGTCAATGCACAGAACCGAGGGCCAGCCGTTCCCTTCGCTCCACCCAGTGCCTGTGCTGGCTGGGGAAGATGGGAGCTGCAGTGCCACAGGACCGAGGGCTGCCAAGGCAGGGGGAGGCTGGATGAGAGACTGGGGTGCCGGGCGAGAAGCCATCAGGAGGTCCGGGTCCCGCACTCAGCCCCACTGGACGGCGCTGAGCTCGCCGTTCGTGCTCTTGGCGTGCGCCCCCCTTGCAGCGAGGGTGTCCCGGGAGCTTCCGGGAAGGAGGGCCGAGCTCTCTGGGAACCTGTCCCCCCGTGTGCCCACGCCAATGCCGGCCACCCCGTGCCGACTCTTGCAACTGCAGCCAGTGCCCAAAGGACCCCAGCCAAGCCGGGGGGGGGGGTCCGGGGGGTCCTCGCAACGGGGCCCTTACCTTCTTCTCGGTCTGCTGCGTCTTCAGAGAGAAGTAGCCCAGCAGGTCCACGAACTGGGCAGCCTTCCGCCCGTAGGCCGGAAGCTCGGGCCAGATCGACCACATGAGGTCCAGCAGCAGCTCCTGCTGGGACTTGCTGGAGTTCCTGCAGAGGAAGGTGGGAAATGGCTAGGGATGATAGAAGGTGCCACCTGGCCTGGCCCGGCCCATCTGGAAGGCACTGGGCTGGGGAGGCCCAAGATTCTGCAGCTGAGCATTCCCTGATGAGTGACAGGGCTGGGGGTGTGTGGCAGAAGCACGGGGTGGCGCGGGGCTGGGCTGGGGTGGTCTGAGTTGCGGTCCTCGCTCACGCCCCGAGGATCTGGGGTGGCTGCAGGCCAATTGCTGACTCTCAGATTAAGCTACCTCGCAGGGCTGTTCTTGTGAGGATGGGAGCAGAGGAGAGGAGCAGGGAGCAGAGGGGTGGGGGGCTGCCTAAGCAGGGGATTTTGTCTCGCTTTTGGCTGAGTGACTCCGGCTCTAAGGCGCTGCGGGAGGCCCAGGGAGGGGGCACGGGCACGGAGCTCCCCCAGGCTCACCGGTAGATGTGCAGCGTCAGGCAGTGGGCCTGCCACCGGACAGATGAGGAGTTGGACTCCAGCAGGAAGCAGCGCAGGAACTGGACCAGGGTCTCCTTGTCGGCGAACTTGTTCAGTTGGTTCACCAGCGCTGTGCAGAGCTGGTCCTCCTGGCTGCCGGAAGAGCCGTCCCCTAAGAGGCACAGGTGGGCAATGAGGCGGTGGCCACTGGGGCTCCCACGGGCCCGGCCACGGCACGGGGACTGCAACCCGTCCGGGCGGCCGAGGCAGCCCTCACGCCCCTCCGCTCACCCTCGCGGTCTTTCTCCTTCTCCTCCTTCTTGCTCTTCTTGGTGGAGGCCTTGCTCTGCCCAGCGGGCTGCCCGGCCCCCGTGCCGGCCGAGGTTGAGCCAGACGTGCCGGACGAGCCCGAGGACGAGGCAGCCGAGAGGACTTTGCTGCCGCACAGGGCACAGGAGAGCAGCTGCAGGAGGACCGGCGACACCCCCTCGTCGACCAGGAAGCTGACTTGCAGGAGGAAGCAGAGGACTGCTGGCGAGGGGAGAGAGAAGGTCGCGTCGGCCTCCCGCCTGCAGGATCCCTCTGGGGCGAGACCTGCGGCAGCAGGAGGCCGGCGAGGAGCTCGGGGTGGCCACTGCCGCCAGCTTTGCAGGGACGTGTTTCCAGGCCTCGTCCTCACAGACAAATGCCTCAGATCAGGGCCCGGCCATTCCTCCTCCGGCCTTCAGCAGCTCGTGTCTCTGCAGTGAGTGGCCACGAGGCCCCGCAGGCCAGAACCGCCGAGGCAGCAAGTGTTCAAAACGGGGAACTGCTGCCTCATGGTTCTCCCACTGCTGTTCCAGGCCAGGCCCCGATTCCCTCGCCCCTGCCCTGCCCTGCCACCAGGCAAAGGGCCTTCGGGAGCAACGGAGATGCCCGAGCCTGGGCAACAGGGGTGCAGAAGGTCTTTCGGCCCGCGGGCTGCACTGCTGTGGTGGGTGGGGCCAGAGGCAAAATGGGCGGGGCTAAGCCAACCACCCCAGTGCAGCTGGCTAATGGGCAGGGTAGAAATTTAATTAATTCGATGGCCCAGCAGGCTCCTTGGGACTCACTCTGGCTCTATGTTTCCAAATAGCCGGTTGCTATTGGCAGCGACTGCTGAAGGAGAGGCATCATGCCCCTCTGGACTGGGAAAAATTCAATGCAAGACCCAACCGGAGGGGGGGGGGGAGGCATCGGGACAGCCCTGAGGCGGAACCCCCTGGCCAGGTGTGGTGCCGGGGCCCAGGGCTCTGTGACCGCACTTGACAAGGATCTTCGGAGCCAAGTCGCGCTCTTAAGCCAAGGGGAGCATGGAAGGGAGTGGGGGGATGAGGCCGAGCATTTGGGGCTCCTCTGGAGAGAGCTTCCGCCCCAGCGGTGCCCGCTCGGTGGCAGCCTGCTGGAAAAGCGACTCACAGTCATCTTTGATGCAGAACTTCTGCCAGTTGGCCGTTCGCTGGGTGGCGATTTCCGCACAGGCCTTCAAGTGCTCCATCTGAAAGGGACACGGAAGGAGTTGGGGGAGGGCGGGCAGGGCTGCTCCCGCCGTTGGGGAGCAGGCGACTTCAAAAGAGCGGCTTTACCCGGACCACAGCTCCCCTGGGCTCCGGCTGTCGCTCGGAGCGACAGAGGCAACCACCTCGCACGCCGGCCGGGAAGGGGGCCTACCAAGCTGATGAGCGTGTCGTAGTGCAGGGCGGAGCCCGAGCTGGCGGTGACCACACTGGCCCGCAGGAAGATGCCCTGCTCCTCCAGCAGCTTCTTGATGCCGCGGACATGGGAGTCCAGCGTGTGCAGGTCCCGGAGCTGCCGGTATTTCTCCTTGGAGCCGCAGATGAAGAGCAGGAGTTTCCGGACCTGCCGGCGCACGAACGGGGTCTGCTGGGTCATCAGGTACTGGATTGCAGGGCAGAGGAGGCAGAGAGAAACGACGGGTCACTCAGGAGCCTGCCAGGCAGCCAAGTGCCACCCATGCCGGCCCTCGGACGGCCCAGGAGGCGCCGCACGGGGCCCTCCGGGAGGCACAGAGCGGGCCCCCCGCAGCCCGCTGCTCACACCGCCCTCCTTGGGGGAGCTCAGACAGCACAGCGGCCCACACGGGGCCTGGGAGGGACGCACTGGAGGGGGCAGGCCATTGCCTGCTCACCCACCTCCGACAGGAAGTAGAACCAGGAATGGTCGAAGACCGGGGGCGGGATGTGCGGGTTGGTGTCGGCGATCTTCTTGATCTGGTAGGGCAGCCGCAGCACCATCTCCGTCAAGAGCTGGGCGTAAGCCTCGAAGACGTCGGCGGCGTGGCCCTGGGCGGGAGCAAGCAGAGCCCCGGTGAGCAGTGCCCCGGCAAGCCCAGGAGACGAGCCGGTTTCCGGCTGGAGGGGGCCCGGGCCAGACACGTCTTCCCGGAAGCATTAGAACTCTCTTGGGCTGCAATGGCACGGATGCAAAGGAAGGCCGGTGCTCTCCGTGGTGGGAAGCCACCGAAAATGCACGGCCGGCAAAGGCTGCCATTTCCGAGCAGATTCATGGCACGATTTCGCTGGCTGCGGCTCTCAGAAAACGCTCTCACGGTTGGGAGCAAAGTGGTATTAAGCGGGGCTATTTCCCCATAGTTGCAAGAGGGAAGAGCCGCATTCCGCTGTGGCCGATCCTGCGCACAATCGGCCGCCAAGCAGCAAGGAAGAAAAGGCGAGGCAAGAAACGCCAAACTCCTGACTGACGAGAGTTGTGTGGGAACAGCGGGCCCCTTCGAGGGGAAGGAATAAAAGGTGCGGCTTAGAGCGGCAGTCCCCACCGCAGGCCTTAAGAACTTTAGCAGGCTCCATTCTTCCAGTAAAGCGCACCCTAATGTTTAATTCGGCTTATGTCCATTGTGCTGCACCCAGGCAGCAAGGAAAACGCTGCACCGCGAGGCGTGGAAAATAAAGGAGGCGCCACAGTGGCTGCAGCGGGCTAGGAATTAAGCCGGCAAATCCGTCCCCGCCAGCCCGCTGGAAGCCACAAGGGGTCCTCCTGCCTGTCAGCTGCCTGCGAGGCGCCAACTGGTGGGAGACGCGTCCTTCGGGGTTCTCCGACCCCTTCAGAGGAGGCCCCGCTCGGCCCGGGAGACACGGATGCTTGGGTGGGACCCTGGGTGCCGGAGGTGGGGTGCTGGCCATGCTGGAGCCTCACCCCGAGGAACGGCCTGCTCATTCTGGCTGGTAGCCCGCAGGCTCCCCACGCGGTGGCACCCATGCGCCAGCCGGCCGCTGGGCAACGGGGGTGCGGAACCCCCAGAAGTGGGCCTTCAAGAGGTCCCCAGGCGGCCAGGCCCCTCGTCCCTGGCCGCACCCCCTTTCTGGCGGATCACGGACCGTCCTGGGACGCCCCGGCTTTTCCGCATTTCCCACCTTCTGCCTCCCCACGGCTCAGAGCCCGGCAGGGGGAACTGCCGGTCACACCCCGCCGAGGTTTTGGGTGCACACGGCACTTCCCAGCGCTGAATGTGCCCTGCAGGACCCTCTAAAGGGGGATTTAACTGTCGGCCTGGGCAGGTAGCAACCCGGATGCGCTTCGCTGGGGAAATGGGCGCTCTCTCGCCGTCCAGGCTGCACCCAGGACGACACGTGGCATGGGGGGCCCCGGCGGCGGCTCACCTTGACATATTGCCGCAGGAAGAAGGGGCTCATGTCCGGCGGGGAGGTGCTGGTGTGCGGCTTCAGCAGCTGGCTGGCGGCCACCGGCTCCTCTTCGTTCTGCTGGTTCTTCCAGTACTCCAGCAGGGACTTCAGCACGTACAGGCAGTAGTCCACGGCGCCGGAGCTCAGCAGGGCAGCGGCCGTGGCGCTGGAGATCAGGGAGGAGGACTGGGGGGAGACAAGCGCAGCGCTGGTTTCTAGGAGGGCTTTCCTCGCACGCGCTCAGGGAGCCCAGCGGGGCGCCGGGGCTCCGAGCGGCGGGGCACACGGGAAACCTGGCCAAGAGATCAGAGTCTGCTTCCTTCCGGCCTCGGGGGACAGGACCCGGGTGCACCCCACCCAACGCCTCTCGTCTCCCCGGGCAATTTGTTGACGCGATCCTTACAGGCACGGGGAGAAAGGAAGTGTCGCTCCTTTGATTTTCTTGGCTGGATTTTCAGAGGGCTTTGTGTACATTCGGAGAGCAAAGAGGTTTCGGCAGGGGACGGGGACGAAGGTGAGGCTAAAATATTGAAATGGACTGGTGTTCTGCAGCATAAAAGACTTATGCCAGTAACGAAGCTTTAGGAGAGGCATTTCGGACTTCTGAAAGGGATGGGGAAGACAGTGTGGAAACTGAACAGGGAATCGCCAGGGATTCTCGAGGGCCAAAGCCAGGCCGGCATCCTGGGGGTCAACCGTTCTGGCATAAGTGGAAGTGACCGGAACACGCGGGGCCCCTGGGCCTCCCCCATTGGCTGCTGACGAAGGGGCGAAAAGGGGAGCAGGGGCCAGGGCCGGCCGGCAGGTGCAGCTGTGATCACAGGGAAGCGGGGCCAACGTTTCAAAATCTTTAAGAGGATTCTGCTACTGTCTTGTTACTAAAAGGTGCATTAAGGCTTTTTTTAAAACAGAAGAGGGAGATGCCAAAACCCGCGTGTGCCGAGGAAGGAAGATTAATAACAAAAGCACAGAGGTTAAAAATGGAGACTGAAGTGCATCGGATTTTAATGAGCTTATGAGCTGTGGGGTTTGTTTGGAGTTGCTCTTAATGGTTTTATTTACACTCGCGCGTTCACCGGCCCCCTTTGTGGGTTGCTGCCTCCGCTGCCGCCCACTCATCCAACCCACAAAGGTAGGCTCGCGCCATACGGACGTGTGGCCCTCAGCAGGAGGCGCTCGGGTGCAAGAGGCTGCCTTCTCCCCAGTGTGCAGGGGCCGCTTCTCCCCACCAGGACCTTTCGGCCCCTTCTCCCGCAGCTGGCCACACTCCAGAGAAACAGATGGAACTTCAACTTCCCCCCATTTTTTTAAATAAAGGGAAAAGGGGACGTGGGGAGGAATCTCACTCGCCTAATCCTCAGCTCAGGGCCCCCTGGCGTGTGTGTCGGGGGAGATTAGGCTTAAAAAATTGCTGTTTTGTTTCCTCCCCCACCCAAGAGTGCCTGGTTCAAAAGAGCCGCCTTCTGTGAACACTCCTCTCGGTGCACACACTCACACTCCTTCCTGCTCCCTCTCCATACAGGAGTAACAAACCGCACCGGAGTGGCGTGGGCTCCAGTGGCCAGCTTCCACAGCTCAGCAGAGCTGCTTCCAGGAGCCTCGGCCGAAGCTTTCTGGGCGCTGTCCATGGTGCTGAATCGGGGCCCCCAACCAGGTGCCTTCCCCACGGTTTGCCTGACTGGGGAAGGGGCACCGGCCCTGCCCTCCGTCGGGGATGCAGCTCCGGCTCCCCTTCCAGCCCCTCCGCTGCCAAGTGGGGCGCCCATGGGCGAGGAGGGACGGCCCCCTCGGTGCTTGTGGAACCTCGGCAGGGCCTTCTTTTGGGGTCCCGGCTGCCGGGGGCTCACAGTTGAAGTCTGACTTCGGGAGCCTAACCTTAGTCCCAGCGCCCAAACTGGGACTGCATTCGGCAGTACCTCTGGCTGCGCCGTGACCCTTTGGCTTCCGGAGTGGCTGGGGAGGCCAAACTGAAGAGGAACAGGGAGAGGGAGGGAATGGGGGGGGGGGGTGAACTGGCACTGTCCATGGGGCGCGACTGGGAAGTTCTCTCGTGTGTGCAATTTACCCCAGAGATACCCCCCACCTCTCTTGAGGGCAAAGCAGCACAGTGGGACTTCTTCAGAGCAGGTGCTGGAAAAGTTGAAGGTCACGGGGCAGCTGTCCAGAGAGGTCTGACCACGTCCGGCAGCATAAAACTCCTCTGCCCCCTGCTCTCGTGGTTAGTGGGACTACTTAGGAACTCCTTTCCGCCTCTGCCCGGCATGTGCACGCTCGCCTGGGATGACACGTTCTTCCAACACAGGCAACCCAACAGACTGAAGATTTCAGTACCTCACAAATGGATGATTTGGAGCCCGACTTGGTCCGGGACATGAAGACGCTCAGCAGCCTCATGATCACCAAGTGGACTTCATTCAGGGCAGTACGTTCATTTTTCTTGGACACGTCCTGGAGAATGGCGGGGGGGGGGGGGAGAAAGAGAGGAACTGGTGGTCTTCAGAATCGAACAGGATAAGATCTCAGGCCCATCCCATCCCACCCAAAGCAAAGCAAACCCCAGGAGCTGGAGGATAAGTGTCGAGTGCCCGGAAAAATCAGCCCTGCTCCTCCGCTGTGCCTCATTCAGGACTTTAAAGGTATCCGTCACATTGTAATTGTTCTGTCCCCTCCCAAAATACCTTCTTCTCCATGCACAGTTCTGCAATGAGCTGCGCAAGCAGGTTGTCCAGGGCGCCTTTGTCCTTCTCATCCTCACCATCCAAGTCCGTCGTGAGCATCAGGATCACCTGCAGCACAGGTGTGTTGTGGGATGCAAGAGGCCGAGGACTGCGGTGTCCCCGCCAACAGCCTTCGGGACCTCACGGCGGTGCCCCCCCCACCCCGGAAACCGCAGCCTGCAATGCCGCCGCTGACCGTCGACCACGGTCACCCTGAGAAGACGCTGAAGCCAGCGATTTTCAAGCCACTACACTTGGCAACAGCCCGGTTTGCAGCCGGGGCTTCAGGAGCGGAAGGGACGGTTGTGGGGCTGCTGCCCTTCCGACTCTTAGCATGCGCCTCGGTATTTGGGCAAGGCCACACGGAGGGACAAGGTAAAGGCAAGAAACCGGCGGGCTGAGGTGGCCCAGTCCCAGGTGCTGCGTTCCAGAGAGACCTGGGTGGGCAAGGCAGGCGGAAGCAGCCCCTCTGCGGATCTGTGGAAGCCCGCCAACGGGCGGCCAGTCCCGGCCGGCATCCGGGGCAGCGCGCTAGCCAAGGAGAAGGGGGAAGTCACGCAGCGAGTGCACACAGGGGCAGACAACCCGATGCCCTTCAGGTGTTTGGGACAACACCTCCCATGCTCTCTGGCCGTGTAGCTGGGGCTGATGGAGCTGAATCCGGGGGGCACCAGGCCAGGGAAGACAGTCAAATGGGGGCTGGCGGGGGAAAGGAGGCCGGGAAGAGAGACACACGTGGAGAGCAAGACAGGGGCTCTGAAGGAGCGGCACAGCTGTGTGGCAGGCGCTCCCACACCGGCTACCTGCATGTAGGGGATGGCGCGGACTCCGCCGACGTGCCGCAGGTGCGGAAGGGTCTGGAGCAGCCGCTCCAGCAGCATCAATCGCACCATGTGCAGCCTGAAAGGTGCAGAAAGGAGGAAGGTTGGGGCGCAGACTGGGCTGGCAAGGGGCACCTGACCGCACGCCAACCGCACCCACATGAGTGGGAAAGAAGGGGGGGCGCCTGCGGACCGGCTCCACTCCCACCGTCCTCTGCGCCCGGACCCTGCCCCATGGCAGCCGGGACGCACCATGAGGAGCAGCAGCCTAGCGAGCTGCCGCGCGATCACCTACCCGAGGGGAAGCGCCGCAGGGAGCCAGGAGGGCAGCGTGGGCCCGGCCCCCAGTGCCCCTTCCCGCCCCGACACAGCCCAGCCCGGGGAGGCCGCAGGGAAAGGGGGCTTGCCTGTTGCTTGCGTGGACGTCTCCTTCGGCCTCGCCCTCGCCCTCGCCCTCGGAGCCTTCCCCCTCCTGCTGCCCGGTGGTGGTGCTGATGGCGCCCGTGCTGGAGCTGACGCTCCCGGGCCCGGCGGGGTGGCCCTCGGCAGCGGTGTCTCCGTACGCGCTGCTGCGGCCAGACACTGAGAGCAGAGCAGAGCAGAGCACGGGTGAGCGCTCCCTTGGGCACAGCCGCCAGACGGGCATCCCAGGGGCTGAGAGCAAACTGCCCGCCCCGATTTTAGACGCGCCAGAAGGGTGCGTCTGAAGATTCGTGCAGGGGGCTCCCCATCACGCAGCCAGCCCCTCAGAGGAAGCTTGGGGGACCCACAGCCCGGGTCTGTCACCCTTCTCCTGCCCTGCACCACCGCTGAGCTTGGACCCTTTGAATGACAGAGCAAGATTCTAGTCTTCATGGCTCTGACCGGCAGCCGACTTGAAACAGGCACGTCAAAGAGGGGCTTAGTGAGGTCAGGGCCAAGGCTGAGCCGGCCTGTCAAGGAAGAAGGCGCCGAGCGAGACAGAGGTGGAGGGCAGCTCTCTGCGTGCCACCCAGCGAGGGGACGGGTGGCGGGCCACTGTGCGCAACCGGAGGGTCCAGCAAGGGGACGTGTCCGGGAGGGCCTTCTCCAGCCCGCCACCCGGGAGGCTTCACCCGGAGGGCGTGATCAGCATTACCGCTGTGCTCGCCGGCCACCGAATCCACGGCGCTGCCACCGCTCTCCGAGCCCACGCTGCCACCATGGTCAGCCGGGGAGGTCCGGAGGGTGGAGCCGTCCGTCGCCGCCGTGCTTCCCTCGTCATCGGAAGCTGGAGCTAAGAGAGTAAGGAGAGCTGTTACAAGAAAAAACACAACTCGGGCGTGGGAGAGCGAGAGAAGCACTTTCGGCATGCCAGGATCCGCTGGCCGATTCTCTCGGGCACTTGGTAAATCTCGGGGCAGAGGGGGCTATAAAACTCTAGTCCCGAGTCCAGGCGAGCAAAAGTGCAACACCTGAGAAGGGGCACGCCCTGAGCGAGACGGGAGAAGAGCAAGGTCGCCCTCCCTGCCACCCTGCCTCGGACTCGGGCCCCGCGTGCAAATCCAGCAAGGCGTTTTCCGCGTTTGAGCTGATTCTCACACAGGCAAAAATCAGATTTTGCTCCAGGAAGGACTGGGTGCCCCCAGCTTGCACACTTTCGGCCCGAGGGAAAAGTCCACCTTAGAGAAGAGTCCAGTGGTGAAGAGGGCCAGAAGGCAGGCCCAAAACCACCCACCCAAACACCTGTCACTAAGCTGAAGAGTTTCCACGGGGGAAACGGCACAAAAGCCCGGAAGCCAACAAACCAAGGGCAAGAGGGAGGAGGATGTGGCCCGCTGGAGACCCTCCCGGGCCGGATCCGGCCCTGGCAAAGAAGGAGGTGCAGCGCCCCAGGCTGGACCCCGAGGGTCAAGCGCCGCACGCCGAGCGTGGCGGCACTGGCAGGGCCCGTCCCCGGAGAAAGCGCTGGTCTATGGTGGGAGCAGTTACCTGATGCCGTGGTGTCCGACAGCGTCCCCGCGTCGAGGGAGGAGGAGCTCGGGGCCTGGCCGGAGAGGCCCAGGCTCTGCAGGCCCAGGGCGCTGCTGCTGCTCCCTGCGGAGGAGAGGGGGGGAGGACAGGAGCTGGTCAGCCCCTCCACAAGAGGGCCCCTCTGTTCCTGGCCAGCTGCCCCGGTCCGGCTGCCACCCGGCCCCAACACCTCTCCACACCAAGGGGGGTGTTTGGGGCCAGCGAATGAGAGTGGCGCCCCTGGCCAGAGTGTCCCGCCACTTGGCCTTGGCTCTCCGCCTTTCCCAAGCTCTTTTGTTCAGTCCAGCAGGCCTCCCCTCCCGAGTGGATGAAGACCACCCTGGTGTGGCCTTCCGAGTCCTGCCCGGGGGCGGCAACCCCTCTGGGGCCAGAGCCAAGCGGAACCGCGGGGGCATGTTCCCAGGCCGGCCCTGACATGAAGCTCAGGCTGGGGCTTTGGACTCGGACCGGGACCGGGACCGCTTGCCCGGCAAGCAGCATCGGCGGCCCGCAGGCGCCTCACCTTGCTGGTCCTGCTGCAGGCTCAGAGCGATGGCCAGCTCCACCATGGTCTCATCATCCGCATCGGGGGGAATGTCCAGCATGGGAGGGAAGCCCTCTGCCCCCGCCAGGAGTGCTTCCAGGGGGGACGGGTTGCCGTTGTTCACGTTCTCCGCCGTCTCCAACACCATCGACTCAGACTAGGGAGAAGACAGCGGGCTGATACGAGAGGGCCTGCTGGTATGGATGCCAGGGAGTTTTGCATGCAAAGTACCCAAAATAATCCAAAGCCACTCTGAAAAATATCCAAAGCCAAAGAAAAATGTTCCGGACCTAGTCCTAGCTCAGAACCAGACAAGCCCATTAGGGTGGCAAGCAGAAATACATGATTCAGTATTACAAACATCCGAAGAACCAGGAAAGAACGCTTTCCTTAAACTGCGCTCCACGTGTTCCAAGTTCCCTTGGGAAGCTGCCTCAGAGGTTCCACAGCGTTAGGTTTCGGCTGAAAGGGAGCTTGTATTTTTATAAACGAATATATGCATACATCACTAGGGCAGCAGTCGTGTGTCCTTACTGGACCTCGTCGGCCCGGTCAGGCCGCCCGGGTTTTCTGCAGGCCGATGGCCACCCGGAAGCACCTGCAGGACTCACCACCATCTCAAAATCCCCGTGGTCCACCTCGTTCTGCTCCTGGCTTTCTTGCCGGATGTCCTCGCTGGTCGGTATCCCAGAGCTCTGCATCTTGTCGTCGGCATCGTCGTCGTCATAGTCGTCTTTATCTCCTGCGGAGATGAGAGGCGGTGTCGATTTCCCGCAGCCGGGACAAAGGCTGCAGCCCCAGGGTCTCTTGGTGCCCGTCCCCGGCTGCGCCACGCGCCCGGCGGGAGAGGCGCTGAAGGCCCCGATCCAGGTAGGCAGCCAGCCAGCTGAGGCAGCTTCAGGGGCTAGCCATGGCGAAGGGAGGCTGCTTATCTTGAAAAGGTAATGGAAGTAAGGCTGGGATCCGGACTCAGAACGCACATGGTGGAGGCAAAGGGAGCCTGCGCCCCCCGCCTCTGCAGCTTCAGGGAGACTCGCCCTGCTGCTCTTCGGAACTAATCCAAGGCCCCAAGGGACCCCCCGCCCCCCGGCTCCAGGAGCCTGAGAAAAGCCATGGCCCTGCCTGCCGACCCATAGTAAAATCCGCGCCAAAGTGAAGCCTGTGAATGCTGGGCAGATTCTGCTGTGCAAGGGCTCCTCCGAAGAGCCCAGCAAGGTGGCCAGAGGGCCGCGTGGCCCACGAGCGACGGCGAAGCTCTCCTCACCCATGGGGGTGTTGCTGCGGGGGGAGGAGGGCAGCGTCACGTGCCTCCGCTTGTTCCGGGGCCTCAGCACACGGATCAGCGCCTGCTTGCAGGAGAAGCTCACGGCCGGGTCCTGGAAGGCAAGTGATGGAGCCGGGTCGCGCCGGCATCCCCGGCAGGCGGCCGAGTCTGCGCCAAGCGGGGCGAAGGCAGCTCCCCGCAAGTCTGGGATTCGCACCCCCCTCCCCGAGGCTCCGCCAGCACGGCCCCTCAGCCCCTCTCGGGGGTCCACACAGCAGCAGGCGAGGCCCCCCGGGGTCAAGCCAGAGCGCGCAAGGTACCGGGCAGAGCAGCATCTGCATGTAAATCGTGGCGGCGGAGTTGATGCAGTCCAGCTCGCAGGTGCAGTAGCCGTGGATGATGTCCACCAAGGCGCTGACGGTGGCTTCCACGTGGGTCAGGCCTGGGCACGGGGTGGGGGGGGGAGAGGTCAGGGCGGGCAACGCTTGACGCCGCCGGTCGTGAATCTGCAGGGAAAAGCTGCTCGGCACCCTCGTCTCCCACGCATCCAGAAGAGGGGGCAGTGCGGGAACACCACGGGCAGCCCAGCAGGGCCGACCGGATGGCTCCCCTCCCTGCTTCAGTCCCCGTCCCCTTCACTGGGCATGCCCAGTCGGGTTGGACCGCAAGGCCACAGGGTGCGCTTGGGGGGCCACACGAGGTTCCCTGACCCAAGGCTCCCCGAGGCGGAGGAACCGTTCAGCTGGCCTGCAACAGACTTGGGTGACACGCCATGAGAAAGGGACCCCGGGAGACCTTTTCACAGGGAAAGGAGACTGTGGGCGGGAGAGGCGAAGCGGCGCGCGAGCTGAGCAGACGGGCCCGGGAACCGGAGAGCGGCCGCCGCGAGCTGGTGGGCACGCTGAGAGGAGCACCTGGCAGGCAAGCGGGGGCCAGGAAGGCGTTCTTGGGCTTCGAGGCGTGAAGCTTCCAGAAGTGGCTGACCAGCTGTGCCACGAAGGTGCAGCCCTCGCCCTCGGCGGTCTTCTGGGCCTCCTGCCCCTCTTCACCAGCTTCTGAGGGCAAACGAGGAGGATTTGGTGGGGGAAGGAACAGGCATCCCGCAGACCGGGCCAGAAACCGCGCTCAAGCAGCCGAAGAGCGAACGCGGCTTGGCCACGGGGAGGAAAAGGCAGGGGCGGGTCCTGCCCACCTATTTCAGGCTGCGGCAGCTTCGACTCTGTGAAGTGGACCAGGTTGCTGGGCCGCATGATGGCAATGGAGCGGGCGGTGATGACCAGCCTCTGGAACACCTCTGGGTCGAGGTCCTTCCCCTCTTTGCTGGAGGTGCTCAGGTACTGAATGGCTTTGCTTAGCAAGGCCTGATCCTGCAACGACAGGGAGCGGATGCCGCCTGAGAAACGCGTGCGCGCTCTTAGCGGGGGGGGGGGGGGCATCCCGCCCAAGAGCCGCCCTCGGACTCGGTTCGCACGGCACGGCGCTGCCGAGGCCCCGCAGCGGCTCGGCGTCTGCTGGAGGCGACCCGACACCCGGTTCCAGAGCCCCCTCCTTGGCACCCCTCGCCACCGCTGCAGCTGCTTGGCTGCCGAGGCAGGGGGCCGTTTTCCAGGGCATGTGCAGAGGGCGGAGGAAGAGCCCGGCATGAGCAGAAAGGACAACCCCGAGGGGCACCCAGAGCCCTCTGTGGCACGAGAGGCCCAAGGACTTCCTCCGCCGGAAACTGGGACGCCCGCAAGCGAGGCAGGCTGGGTGGAAGCGAGGCCCGGCCGGCGGCCTGCCCCGGGGTGCTGCTGTACCTTGTGGTTGTGGTAGGCCGAGCGGCTGGTGTGCAGGCTGGCCAGCAAGCTCTTGGCCTGCTGCTGGACGCTGGAGGGGGCCGGCATGGAGAGCAGCATGGTGGCCAGCTCCTGGGCCACGGCCCGGCTCTTCTCCTGCAGCCGGGGACAGAAGGCCGCGTTGTGAGGGAGCACAGGCCCCGGACCGCGTCCCGGCAGTCGGGAGGACGCACATGCGTTTCAGGATGCACGCAAAGGGTTCGTGCCGCTGTGCGGACGGGGGAAAGTGCGCGCTTTAAGGGTCCCGATTTCCATGCGTTTGGAAATGGGGCCACCTTAACTTGAGGAGACGGAGGAGAGCGGCGAGACATATCAAGGGACCTGGCAATGCTTATACTCCCCAGTTCTTCCCCCAGCGGGTTTTGCAAATGAGGTCAGCTCTGCAGCAGGGTTAGGGTGAGAAATGGCTGCCAGGCTCCATTCAGCCGCTGTCCTTCAGGGCCGGCTCCAGAGCCTTTTTGCTCTCCAGCGCCCTCGCACAGCTCTGCTTCCGAGCGGCATCAAAGCAAATCCGTGAAGAACGACACGTTCCTCTCTTCTGAGGATCAGGGCGGCAAGAGCCGCTGATCTCCTTGGTGTGTGCCGCCCAGCACCCCCCCTCCCAAACCTCAGGCAACCTCCCGATGTCCCCAAAACCTCAAGGAAAGTGACTTGCCTTCTCGTTGACTGGTCCGACAGCAAAGCAGCTTTCCAGCGCTTCTAAAGAACTCACGACTAGCCTGGAGGGGAGAAAGGAAGAGGGAGAAAGCTGGTTTGAGAAAAGGCAGCTTCCTTGAGACTGCTTCATCACACGCTACAGCTCTGGAAGGCTCAGAAAGAGAAGGGGGAGAGCGCGAGGGAGCGAGCGCGAGGGATGCCAAGTCTCCTGCCTACTATCACCAGCGCCACAAAAAAGAAAGGCATCAAAGCAAGATAGAAACTGCCACAGGCGGCATGCATATCTCCATTCATTGTGCTGCAGACCAGAGTTAAACCTGGCTCGTGCTCAGAGAAACTTGGGCCTTTCTAGCAAATCCACAGCTGAAAGGCAAGGGGGCAGGGTGGGGGGGGAGCTTTTCTCTCCCCAAAGAGGATAAAAAGCACTCCTTACACCGCCTGCGGCGTGGATAACTTGGATTGTGTTGACAGCACCGATTCGTCTTGTGTCCCCCCGACACACACGCCTTCCCCTTCCCCGAGATCTCACATGTGGCGGAGATCAAGGGGCGGTGTGGCACGAATTCTGCGGTGGAGAGAGAGCTGTAGGAGAGGCCTGCTTGGGGGGGCTCTGGGGACGAGGGCCGTGCGGTTCTCAAACTTTTGTTCGGGAGGGACAAAAGGAGCGAGCAACTTTTTAGAAGACCTGGGGGAGCGCACAGCGAAATACAGCACTCAAAACCCCCAACCTTGGGGATACAGCCAGGACCCCTTGCCAGGCCGCAAACAACTACTCTGCAAGGAAGACCCACCTTCGGGGAACCTCGAAAAGAAAAGAAAAGAAAAGAAAAGAAAAAAAGAAAAGAAAAGAAAGAAAAGAAAAGAAAAGCTTTCTTGGAGAGGAAAAAACAAAAGGGAATTGCTCCCACACAAGAGAAATAAGCAACCTGATTGTGAATGTAATTCTCTGCTTCCATTACGAAACGTGGCCAAGAAATAATTCTGGACAGCTGTCCAAAGGAGACACTGAGATGCTGGGTGGAAATGATCTCGGGGGGCGGGGGGGGGGCTGGAAAGCATCTTCCCAAGGGGAAAAGCCCCACTGTTTCGATGCTTTGCCAGAAAATAACGAGCTTCTTTGCCCTCTTGCCCCCCAGCCTGCAATGCTCGCCTTGGGCCTGCTCTGAGCATGCAGACCCGGTGGGGCAGAGGCCTGCCCCCTCGCCCCGTGTCGATGGGGCTATACGTGGGTGGGGCGAACACTGCCCTATGACCTCCCAGGACAGCTGGGCTCGGTCCTAGTCCAGGCCTTGCTGTTCAGCTCTGCAGCTTGCAAACCGAACCCCCGTCTGTTCCACGCAGAGCAGGGGAGCAGCAGACAAACCAAACTCGGGGAAGGAAAAGCTACGGCCAAGGGGAAGACAAGGCAAAACCGAGCCTCAGAAAGCTGCGCCCCCCGGCCTGTCCACGGGTGGCCCCTGTCCTTGTTCTGCCCATCATCCCATACAGAAAAGACGGCTCCCACAATGCTCTGAGAGATTCTGTCCTCCCGGCAGCAACAAAGCAAGGGGAGGAACAGTCCTTCCAGGCACGACGGAGGACTAAAAGCAAGCTGCCCGTCATACGCCCTTCGCTTCTGGGCTGCACCTGACAGGCAAGTCCCCATCACCGGCTTCACCCTGCAAAGCGTGTTGCCCCCGACAATCGCGAGGCCACGCTGAGCCGCAAGGGACCGCCTGTGCTCCTGACTCCTTCGATGTGCCAGCGACACCTGCGCACGGATGCTGCCCCGAGCATCGGCAGGCCGGACCCGCCAGAAAGCAACTCCAGCTACGTACAGGCCCCTCCGAAAAAAGCTGCCTGCTCTTCTAGGGCCTGAGCCTTCCGTCTTCCCACTGACTGCCCTGGCCAAGGCCCAGGGCTTGTCCCCCACCAGGCAACCTTCATGGAAGCCGGCTCTGCTTCAGTCCCAGATTCTGGTAATTTCTGATGGATGGCTTTGACGATGCAGGAGTAAAAATGATGGCGGTGGTGATAATGCAAGGCAGAAATAAAATACCATTTATTTTATCATATATGTTTAGCCAGCAAGATAGGGTGAAGAGGAGAAAACGAAGGGAGCCAGGGTGGTGTGGTGGACAGAGTGGAACAAACTCCCCACAAAGTTGTTGCAAAGATAAAATGGAGAGGAGGCCATCTTGGCTCCCTTGCAGGAAAAAGGTGGGACAAACACAGAACGGAACAGAAACGGGAGTAAGGATGATGCCACAGTCCCACGTGCCAGTCCCCGGTAGCGGAGGTTCAAAGGTTCGTTTTGGAAAGGCTGGAAGCTGCCGGAAATGGTTGGTTAATGGGCACCTACACAGCTCCCAGCCTTTTTGGGTCCCCCTTGGAGACGCGGCTGCCGAGCCTCCCCGAGTTGCGCCTCCACACCACGGCAAGGAGCAGCGAGATCTCCGCCTGAGACTCTGGAGCAGCCTTCCCGACCTGGCACCCGGGGTGGTCTTGGACTACAATTCCCAGCATTCCTGCCACTGCTCAGGCAGGCTGGGGCCAGCACAGGCTGCAGCCCCAGCCATCCAGGGGGCACCAGGCTGGGGAAACCTTGTTAGTGAGCTGCCTGGACGGGGAGTGTGTGTGTGGCGGGGGGGGGGATCCCCCAGCCAGATTCGGCACAACCACGACGTTTGGGGGTGCGGCTCAGCGCACCACATGCACAGGTAGGATCCCAAGCACCATCCTCAGCACCTGCAGGTCTAACGGATCTTGGGGGCAGCGGGAGCAAGGAGGGGATGACTTGCAAGAGCAGTTGCCAGGCGAGAGCGGACCAAAAGTCCTGGGTCGTGCCGGGATTCAGCGAGGTAAAGCAGAGCTTCTCTCGTGGCCTGAGGACCGAGCTTCCTTTCAGAGAAGCTCCCAATGGGGTCCTTCGGTGGGTGGGCGAGAGCAGGTCAGGCTTGGGTTCGGGATTTGCTTGTCGGGCTCTTCCCGTGGGTCCTTCAGCCTCGGGAAAAGCATCTCAGCCTTTCAGAATGGGAGACCCCGCACAAAAGAAGACCGGCACCCAAGAAGCGGCGGCGGGTGGAAGGGCTCGACGGGGGCCCTGGGCGGGCCACGCCTGGCGCCTCTGCACCCGGATGGAAGTCTGCGTGGTAGAGGTGAGCATCAGCCACCATCGACGCCCGTGGCAGCCGTGGGTTCAAACGGGGCTCAAAGCTCTGTCTCTCAGCTACACCCCCCGCTCTGCTTCGCCACAGGCCAGGATAAGCGGGTCCCCTCCCCAGCGGCAGTCCGGGGAGCAGAGAGAACCGGAGGGAAAGCCAAGCAGAAACACAGGCAAGCCGCCGGGACTCTCGGCCCAGTTCCTCTTGCTGGGTCATTCTGCAGACCTCTCCGCCATGCAGGGAACCCCGAAAAAAAGCGGCATGAGGGCAACTTTACACAGACACTGCACACATGTTAAAAGAAAGACAGCCAACAGAAATCAAAGCCGTGTGCTGTTATTCTGACACACAAAAACCGTCCGTGCAGAGAAGAGAGACAGACAGAGAGTATACTAACCGGTCCAGGGTGGTTAGGGATTCAATTTCAGAACTTTTGGGGGAGCAAAGGAAAAGGAAAAATAAAAATGCATAAATAAAAGGATGGGAAGCTTACAGAAAAATACCCAAGAAATACATCCTAAGCAAATGAACAGAGAGGGGGAGGGGAACGGGCAAGCGAAATCAAAGGAGGAAAGAGAGGCACCTTGGGAAAACAAAGGAACGGTTATTGGGGTGGCACAAGCGTCTTTCCTTGCAAAAGAACAAAGAGGAGCCCCAAGGGCTGCGGAGCGCGGGGCAGACAGGCTGGTCGACAGGCTGGACCTGCCACCCAGGACTAGCTACGAGGGCACACCCCAAGCTCTCCACAGCGCCCCCAAGAGGGCCGATGCATGCTTTCCATGTGGGGCAGCAAAACAAAGAGCAGCTCACATGCTGCAGGCACTCTTCACATGGTTGAATAGTTTCAGTCATGTCTGCACGCAGGCCAGGATTCTGTGGCACCGCAGAAAAACCAAGAAAAGCGATCCCGGGCAATGGGTCCATCTTCTGGGCCTTCTCAGATTTCTTTCTGTCTTAAGTTCCTAGTCCTTATGGATGCCGGGATTTGTTTGGATGTCTAGGGGCAAGATCTGCTGAAATCCGACCAGCAGAGCGGGCGGCTGAACAGTTTTCATGGCACCGCAAAATAAGCAGACAAGCCTCACGTGGCGCTTCAGATTGTGGCAGGACTGGGCTTCGCTTGGGCACAAAGGCCAGCGCTGTTTAAAAACTCGCAGAATACGCACAGCCCCGAGCACGGAAGCATTCATACCGAAAGGGGTCGAGCCGCAAGTTCGAGGCACGTGGGCACACCTGCCTTACCGCTCGAGTTGGGGCACCCCCAAAGAGGCCTCCCTCAGCACCCAGCGGGGTCCAGGCCTCTCCTGATTTTCATCCCTTCCTCTGTTCGGCAGAACCGGGAGGCAGGCAGGCCTGCCTGCACCACGGCAAAGCGCCACCTGCTCCCCAGCACCGCTTCGCTCGGCTCCAAGGAGCTGTGTCGCGTTTCGGAGCGCAGACCTCGCCTCTGCCTTGCATGCAAGCAACTTTCCTCCGAGTCTTCTGGGGAACGAGCGTTTTATCACTGGCTGTGCCCGTCATGGCAACTATTTTAGGAACGGGCAGGACCAGCCCCACTGCAGCCATTCTGTGAGCGCGCCCAACTCTCAGAACTCCCCAGAGGCCGAAGGGCCCACAAAGGGCCTCTGCGCTCCCCCCCCCATTAACACTCTTCCTCTTCTGGAGCAACGCCAGACTGCGCAAGGCAAAAGCCAGTCCACCTGTGCCCTCCAGATACACCTCCTCCACCAAAGCCCATGTGCCACCTTCGCCCTTTTCCTGCCCTCACAGCGCTCTCCCCATCATCCGGGTTCTCCCAGTGTTCCAGCCAAACTACAGCTGCCCCGGGAGAAAGGGTGAAGGAGGTGAGGTCCCAGCGTGCTTCCCTGGGGGTGGGACTTCCGACCCCCACGTTTATTCCAGTCCCCTTCCTCGGAAGAGATCGCCGTGAAGACGACCAGCAGAGAGAAAGAGGCATTTCCGGCAGAGCAGCAGCCGCAGCAGCAGCAGCTGGGGGCAAAAGCGGCTGCCTAAAAGGGATCCGACTGCCCGAGTCTCCTCACTGGAGAGCACAAAGCAGGAAGGAGACTTCACGACGGAGGTGAAGTGCACAAAAAGCACCCTAGGACACAGCCTTTCCCAGAATCCTCAGCTACGGAAACATCCCAAACCAGGACTCCATGAGGCCAAATACATGATGCACAGACATCGTGCAGCGACTCCCTCCCTGAGCTCAGGGGCCTCGGCCTTTCGGCTGCGGCTTCTGCCCCGCTCGGCCTGAAGTGGTCTCCGCCACGGCTATGGGTCCTTGAGCAGGAGAAGGGGTCCGCCCCGCCCTGGAGCCCCCACTGTTCCCAGCCAGGCGCGCAAGCTGCAGTCGTGCGGAGCAAGAGGGCCTGGGGCTGGGAAAGGCTGCCCGGAGAGTTAAGCGACGTTCCCACACCACACGCCAACGGAGCGCAAGGCGCCACGAGAGAATCCAAAGCCCCCACGACAGGGCTCTGCGCCACCGATGCGGCGGTGCCACGCCTGCGGGGGAACGGAGGGGTGGGGACGCAACCCAACCAACAGAAAGCAAAGGAGCAACCGCGGAGCTTTACCTCTCGAGAACAGTGCCACTCGCCACGGCGGGGGCGGCCGACTCCACGTCTCCGGTGCCATTCCCCTGGTTCAGGTTCGGGGGGCAAACGCTGCTCACCGAGGCCGAAGGGAAGTCCTCGGGGGGCTCGTCCGGCCAGCCAAACTGCTCCTTTGTCTTGCCGTAGATTTTGATGGCGTCCAGCATGGTGACGCCGGCGGGGTCCACCGACGCCCCGACTGCCAGAGGGAAAGGGGAGAGCCGGGGAGACCGACGAAGTCAGGGGGCGCGAGGGGCAGGGGTTGGTGCCGGGTGAGAAACGGTCCGGGAGCAGCCCCTTACCGAAGATGGTCAGCTTCTTGTCAGCCTGCAGCGCCTCCTCCCGGGTGAAGGGGAAGTCGAACCAGCGGGGCCGGCTCAGGTTGAGCTGCATGGTGCGGCCGAAGATCTCCAGGTAGGACGGGGCCCGCTCGATGGCCTGCGTCCCGATCTGGACCCGCATGCCCGTCATCACCATGGTGCTGTTGTGGTTGGTCACCTCGACGGTGAAGCCGCCCGGCTGCAGGACGGAGAGGGCAGGGGTCCGTGGGGGCAGCAGGAGCACGGCCCTGGCCGGACGCCGCAGCCCTTGCCTGGCCCCGGGTGGGGAGGGGAGCGCGGACTCACCTTGGTGTTGGCGACGTACATGCTGGTGGAGTTGAGCCGGTGCTTGATCTGCTGGGCATTGTAGACTTGCAGGAGGTCGTTGCCCCCGAATTCCACGTCCGTCAGCTGCTGGTTGTGCTCAAAGAAGTCAATGGGGAAGCTCACCTGGGTGGAGGTACGGTTTGCTGTGGGAGGGGGGGAGGAAAGGGGGAGTTGAGGGCTGAGGTCGGAGGAGGGAGCCGGTGGGCCCCCGAGGGACCCTCTGCTCCCTTGCACGGCCTCCCACGCACCCCTTTCACCCCCTGGAGCCCCAGAAGGTCCCACCTCCTCGCCCACAAAAGACGGTGCCCCTGGGTTGAGTGGGAGATCTTATGGGCGGAAGGGCTTCCGCCCCCTGCCCTGCATCCAGGGGAGGTCGGATGGCCATCCTGAGGTGCCTGTGGGCCCCGGTCAACCCCACGTCGCCACATTGTAGGGCCAGGCCTGGGCTCTACGGGAGAATGGGTCCCTGCCCAGGCGGAGGCCCAAGGGAAGCCCGACCCCCCGCTTAATGCTCATCCTGAGGCAGAGGCCCTCGTCCGGGAACCTTCCTTGAAAGAGATGAGGAGGGGGCCTACCCGGAGGAGGGCCTTCTCTGTGGTGGCGCCCCGACTGTGGAACACACTCCCCAAGGGGGCCCGCCTGGCGCCAAAGCTTCTTTCCGTCCGGCACCAGGCAAAACCCTTTTTATTCTCCCAGTATTTCAACTGCTAATTTGCGGTTTTATACCTAACATCGGATGCTGTGCTACTCCCACTCTTATTTCTATTTTTTTCTATTTTATTAATGGTGATGTAAACCATTCCGAGACGTCCGTGATGGGCTGGTACAGAAAAGTTCTAAATAAATGACAGAGGAGCTGCCGGACAGCAAGAGGACGGCCGCAAGACCGCAGTGACACGGCCGCAGCCAGCGCCGCGCACGAGCGGGCCGAGAAACAGCACCGCCGGCCAGCCTGGCCTCGCAGCCACTTACTGGTGGCGGCCGCCTTGCGCTTGTGCATGGGCTTCATGATGCTGATGACGCCGCTGGGCTGCAGGGAGGGCTGCAGCCAGTGCGAGGTGTTCTCCACGTTGGCCATGTAGATGCGCAGGCTGCCGTCCTCGCACAGCAGGATCATGGTGGTGCGCTGCTGCTCGTTGCAGGCCGTGTGGCGGATCGCCACCATGTCCTGGATCTGGAAGCCGGGAGCAGCTCAGCGTTAGGCGGCTGTTGGCTTGGAAGGAGCCGCCCAGAAACAAATGGCGTTTCACTGCTATCAAACCTGGGACTCTTTTTATTATTGGCTAGAGAAACAGGACGTCGCATAGATTTAAATATGTTTTTAAGTTACCATAAATACAGGGAAAGGATGTGGGGGCTGACCCAGCAGGCCCAATGTTTTCTGATGATTGGTGTTGTTTTTAGTTTTTCTTTGTTTTTAGAATTATAATTTCAAATAAAACTTCTTATAAAAAAAGAGAGAGTCAAAGAGAGAGAGTCAAAAGCTCTGAAGCATTAAGTTGATCAAGTCGCAGGACTGGAAACGCGTGCCGTGCACCGGTTTGTTCCACCTTGCTTCCAGCGCTGCGGGTTCACACGCTCCCCTCGGCCTTCCGCTCGCAAGCATCTCCCCAGCGCCCCCACTTTTACCCACCCAGGTGAACCGCCAAAAAGCTGACCTTGGCTTTTGCCGGCAAGGTTTTAATCTCTTGGATCAGGAAAGTGTCCGGCTTCACCATCATCACCAAGGGGACGCCTGTCGTCTGCTGCACACAGCACACCAGGCCCGGGTGGTTCATCACTTCGGACCACTGGCAGAGGGCCGGGGAGGTCTTGCTGCCGCCGTTGGAGCTGTGGGAAGAGGCGAAGGCGCCGCGTCAGCGGCACGTGGCACGGAGAGGCCTCCCTCCCCAGGAGCAAGGCAGGCTCCCTGCAGCCCGCCAGACGTTCCGGCCGCCTGTTCCCAGCATCCCCCAAACCTCCGCAGAGGCCACCCTCTCTGTGTCTCAGCATCCCGCAAAGGCGCCTCTGCCACCGTCGCAGCGGCTGCGAAGGGGAGGGGGGGGCCGCTACGCTGGGGGGCAGACTCACCTCTTAATATTGATGGGGAAGAGGCACATCACCTCCAGCGTGGCGCGGCTGACGGTGGCGGCGAAGGACTTGCCCTGGCAGTAGCTGAAGAAGAGCATCTGCAGGACGTGGGAGTAATAGACCGAGACGCCGCCTCCGGCCACTTGCCCGTTGCTGTCCTGCGGGGACAAGTGGGAGAGGGAGGCCCCTGAGCGGGCTGGGAAGGGAAGGTGCACTGGCAGGACATGGACCGGAAGGCTTCTGGAGGTGTGGGGGGGACACCTGACTTTCCCAGGGACCCACAAGGACCCCCCCAAGATTCCCAAAGGCTGTGCTGGACGCATCCTCACATTTATTACGCCACAAACAGGGGTGGGGACCATTGAATTCTGATATTGCTCTGGTTTCTCACTGTTAGCAGCTTACGGCCATTATAGTCATTATGTCGAAATGACAACAAATAAGTGGAGAAAAAAGCACAGCCACCAGTAAAAAGATGCCATGGGGGCATCCAGCAAGCTATTCTCCGAAACCAAACGCAGCCAAACATACTCACAGCATCTCCCAATTCCAGAATAAGGAAGGGTTTGTGGCAAAGCACAGGGCGAGGGGAGGGGAGGGGAGGGGAGGGGAGGAGGGATGGGACCAGCTGGTGCAGGCAACCAATTCTGGCATAAAATAGCATTCCAGACTGCAGGAATGGCGAGGCGGCCATCCCGGCTGGAGCGGCATTCGGAGACAAGACTCCTCCAGGGTGGAAGAGCCCAGTCTTAGCTGGGGCCAACCGGCTCAGTCCTGCCCAGGCGGTTTCAAGCCTTCCCTCAAAACCAGCGCAACGGAGGGGGGGCTTGGGGGGGCTTGGCTTTCCTGCCGTGTCCCCAGCCGCGCCTCCAGCAGCCTTACCTTCAGGTCCTCGTGGGCGATTTCGAGGACGCTGGTGACGTAGAAGGGCCCGTGCTTGGCGCTGCTGGCCTCCTCCATGAGCTGCGTGTAGATGTAGCCAGCCGAGGACATGATGACGACGATGTTCTTGCCCTCCTCGTTGAAGAGGAAGGTGATGTCCCGGATCTTGGAGCTTGGCAGCAGGAAGTAGAACGTCGGGCTCAAGGCGTCCACGGACAGGTCATAAATCTGTGGCCCAGAA
Organism: Varanus salvator macromaculatus; assembly: GCA_023646645.1. Lineage (NCBI taxonomy): Eukaryota > Metazoa > Chordata > Lepidosauria > Squamata > Varanidae > Varanus > Varanus salvator. Next base: position 12,509,144 of record JAIXND010000800.1, on the reverse strand, counting down.
GAGGGGGAGGAGGCGGCTCAGTGGGGAGCCACGCAGCTGGCGACCTGAGAAGGCGGCCCCGCCAACCCAGCACCCCGCTCTCCCCCAGGCCTCCCGCCCGGCTGCACCTTCACAAAGTCCGCCGTGACGATGGCCAGCTCCGTCTGTGACCCCGGCAGCCACACGGCTTTGATGATGAAGTTGCCCGTGGCAAGCTGGGGGTGGAGCACCAGGTGGTCGGAGACCGAGCCGGAGCTGCTGAACGTGAGGACGTGGCAGTCCTGCGGAGAGAGGGCGACGCACGTGAGCCAACGCGTCCCGGCCGGCTTCAGGGAACCACCAGGAGAGCCGCGGGGCCAGGGCCAGGTCCGGGAGGACCAGAGTACCCAGGCACACCACGCTCGTCCCCATGAACCTGCCCAGTCCCCCGCTAAAGCCGTCCAAGCTGGTGGCCATGACGGGAGGGCAGAGAAGGAAAAAAGCCGGCCTGCCTACCTTCTCCACACCAGGCACCATTTCTGGCCTCTCTGCCTGCCCCACCCCCCCCCGCTTTCCCCAGCTCCATGGACCCAAGGACTAGGCTGCTCTTCCGCACAAGCGGCATTCGCAGGGACGCGGCCCCGAGCCCGGCAGTGGTGGGCACCCTCTGGGCAGAGGTGCTGGCAGCTTCGGCCTCCTATGACGCCACCGAACCCCCCCTGAAGCCCTCCCAGACGTGCACCTCGGGGCAGTGAGCCCCACGGATGGCGGGAACGAAAGGACGCAGCCCGGATGATTACACACCCACACACAAATCGCCTGTAGATTAACATCGGCAGAGGAAGCCGGTCCCACAAGGAGACGCTGACGCAACCGGGTGTGCTTCGCCTGAGCAGCAGACAGCACGGAGGGCCGGGGAGGAGGCGATGGGGAGAGACGGGGCAGCCTATCTCGGATCCCGCCGGACGGGCCACGCTGCAGAGGCGGGCCGAAAGTTGTGAGCTCTGCGTCTGTTTGCAAAGCTCTGCCGAGTGCAAGTGATGGGAGGGGAGGTTACAGTGGCGCGTCTAGAGAGCCGTCTGGGTGGTGAGAGCATCCTGAGTGGCGATGGGAAAAACGGCTGCGAAGAGCCCAGCGAGGCCGCCGTGAGCTCCCTGGCATGTCTCTTGGCCCCAAGGCCGGCCGCGTCCCTACCTTCAGCCCGCAGACAGCCAGATAGTCCTCCTTGCAGGGGTTCCCCGTGAGGCTCAGCACGGTGAAGGGCACCGGGGCGGACGCCAGGCGGGTGAGGGTCAGCTTCCGCTTGCTGGAATCCGCTTGCTTGAGCAAGGCGGAGAGTTGCAACACGGTGATCTGCACCGACGGGAAGAAAAGCACAAGGTGAAGCGGCGCTGGCGCTTCTCTCCGCCAGAGGGGAAATAACGCTGCGGCGCTCGGACGGAAAACGGGTTTGCCTGGGTCACGGGGTCCGGCCAGGAGAGCAGGTTGCCCAGTCCTTCAACGCAGGAAAGGAAGGGCCTGACTCGACGTGGTCCAAGCCGCTCTTGCATTGGTGTGTGCAAATCACGGCAGCTGGCTGCCCGGACACGTTTTCTCCCACATGTATTGCGTGTGCCCTAGCAGCCGATATCGAAATGCACAGCTGCCTACCGGCCACACAGACCCCAAGGCAGGGAGGAAAGTCTCGGACTGCAGTTCCCGGGAAGGCCAGCGATGCTGCTGCAAAGCCGAGCGGCAGGGTCCCGCCCAGGCAAGTGGCCTGAAGCGCCCCGGACTCCGTGGCGCAGCCCCAGAAGCCGAGCCCCGGCTCACCTTGCCCTTCTCGTGGCTGACGGCCAGGTGCTGGCGGCGGCCGTGGGGGGAGGAGAGCACGCACATGGCCACGCGCCGCAGGACGTGGGCGCTGATCAGCTGCCGGATGGTTTGGCCCTGGTCGCCGCTGTAGTTCATGCGGACGTTCTCGAAAGCCCCTTCCTGGGAGCCCAGCGTCGGCACCTGCGGCCAGGGAAAGAGTGTGGGGGTCGGGGTGGGGGGCACGAGGGGGGGTCCTGTCGGAGCAGCTCTGCCAGTAATGTCTCCCGGGCCCTTAACCTCCACTCTGCTTCCTCCTCCTGCAGATCTAGCTGGCAGCGTCCGACTCCCTGCTAGGCCTGAAGGTGTGGGCAGGGTGGAGGGGCTGGAGCCAGAGACCCTCCCCGGAAGGGCTGGAGGAGAGAGGGAGAGGGGAGCAGGCAATGGGCCCAGGAGGGCTTGCGGCGGTTGAACTGCCCCATTCCCAACATCTGTCCAGAAGTGTTTGCGCACTTCCTTCTACAGTTGTTCCCTGGCCACTTGCTCGAACGTCCCATGTTGTGGACCTCACAGGGTGGGAGGGGGCTGACCCCCCCCCCAAACACGCACGGCGCTCACCATCAGCTGGTCCGTCATCTCCACCGCCTTGTCCAGCGTGTGCAGCTCGCTGAGGGCCTGCTGGGCCCGGGTGCTGCTGCCCATGGCCGAGGCCTGCTGGAAGTTGACCTGGATGGCCTCCAGCAGGAAGTTCAGCATGTCCAGCACGAGGGGGGCGAAGGAGAAGTTGGCCTGCATGGAAGCGGAGCGTGAGGAGCCTCAGCCAGGGGGGCGGAACCCGAGGCACCCAAAGCAGCGCTGCATCCCAGAGTCACCTGCCTCCCGGAAGCAGCAGAGGCTTGGCGGGAGCTAGTCAACCACCCAGAGGTGGGGGGCAGCGGCTCTGAAGGCAGGCGGCCACAGAGGGACCGGCCTGGGGAAGGGGGGCCACCTGGGGCATGCTGCATGGCCAGACGCGTATCCCAGGAAGGACGGACAGATTGGGAGCTGCGCCGGGGGCATCGGGTCCCCCCCCCAAGCGGGGCCCCTGGGCCGGGGGCACACCTGGGCCTGCAGCTGCTCCCGGCAGCCCTCCACGTTCCGGCACAGGCTGCTCTTCTTGGGCTTCTCCTCCTCGGGCCCCCGGCCCTCGCTGACGGACGCCTTGGCCTTGTCGGTGGGCGAGGGGCTGGAGTGCCGGACAACGCTCTCGGGGACGCGGGGCTCGCTCTGGAAGGCCGACTCCTTCATGGTGGAGCTGATGCCGCTGCTGGGCGTCCTCTTCACCAGGGCCTCGGGGGCAAAGCAGCACGTCAGGCCAGCCTGAGCCTTCCCTGGGCGATTGGGGAGGCGCTGGGCTCCTTCACCCAGAGGCTTCCCGCAAGGGAAAGGGGCCTTCCGCAGTGGCCGGGCCGCCGTCCTAGGTCTCTGCCCAGCTCCGGGGTCCGCCCCTCCCCGCTGGCCCCATTCCGCACGCCCTCCCAGCCACCGAAGCAGCATTTCCAGGGGTCTGCTTCCGCTGTGCAGGTGGCCCAGCTCAAATCGGGCGCCAACCCAAGCTCAGGCACGCCCGCTCAGCCGGCAGCCTCTCACCAGGCAGCTGCCGTCCTCCTTCGCGCCGCAGTCGCAGAAGAAGGAGCCGTACTTGGCGTAGGAGATCTCGTGGTCCTTGTGGCAGACCTTGGCGCACACGGTGCACACTCCGACGCCGTCGACCATCTTGCAGGTGTGGCAATGGTACCTGCAGGACAGGTAACGCTGCATCAGGAGACCTGCGGGGGGCCCTGTGGATGCCACCGAGGGGCCCAGGGCGGGCCCGGTTGCGCGGAAAAGCAGGCGTGGCTCACCAGTGCTGGTTCATGAACTCCTTCTGGGTGATTGTGAAGGTGCAAAGCTTGTTGCAGAGGGAGTCCTCGTCCTGCACACACACACACACACACACACACACAAAGGGGTCCTTTCAGCTGGAGAGCCAACTGAGTGCCTTCTACGCGGCAGACGCTACACGCTGTGGCAAAATCTGGGGGCTGCTGGCACAGCTGGAATTTGAACGGGCTACAGTGGCAGGCCACGGTCCCACAAGATGGCGGAGGCCGCAGTGGGCACAGCCCAGCGCCAAACACTCCTGTGCCAGAAGGGCGACCCGTGAGACGCAGTGCAAGGCCACCTCTCCAGAAACTCCAGCGCAAGGGCGGGGGAGGGTCCTGACCTCCAAAACCCAAAGCCCCCCCCCCCCCCGTGCTGCAGGAGAGATGCTTACAGTGCAGCATGCCGGCCTTATTTTTTGACGTTAAGAAATAAAATAAGATGAAATAAAATGAAGCAAAACCTGCAAACCGTGCTGCAGTCCGTCCTGAGACGTCTGTGACGGGATGGCATAGAGAAGCCTTAAATAAATGAAGTCACACCCCATCCCCTCGCGGCCCCGGCCCGGACCCAGTGAGGCACCCACCGAGTCCTCCGCCTGCGAGTCCTCCTCCTCCACGGCCAGCTCCTCCACCCAGTCCGAGTCCACCTCGATGGCGCGCTCCTCCCCGTCGACCGACAGGTGGCTGGGGCCCTGGCCGCCGGACTGGCTCAGCGCGTTGGTGACGTCGGCCAGGTAGGAGACGATGTGGCACGTGCACTCCAGGATGGTCACGTGCTGTGGGGGGGGGCAGTCAAGTCGTGGAGACCCCGCCCCGCCAGGGGCTCGGGTTCCTCGAGCGCAGGACAGACGATCCCGGAAGCCTCTCCCCAGGCCGGTCGCACACGGCTTGCTCGGTCAGCAGCTGTGCGCAGGGGCCGGGGGACTGCCAGTGGCGGCCAAAGCTCTCCTCTCTGTGACTCGTGCTCAGGCGGGCACGGAGCCTCTGCCCTGCGCCAGTGTGGGGGCCGTGGGGCTTCCTTCGGCCACTGCGGGCCCCGAGCCGCCTGCCCTCTCCCAGGACCGCAGGGGCCCCGCCGCCCGACTCACCTTGCCGTGCATGACGTTTGCGTTCATTTTCTCAATGACGTTCTTCTGAGACAGGTATTTCTTGCTGGGGGGCGAGAGGGGGCAGTGTGTGGGGCAGCCGGGAAGGGCACCGCTTCCCCCAGTGATGCCTGCGGCAAGAGCACCCCACTCCTGCTGCCTCGGCGCCCAAACAGGCCCGGCTCCTTACCATCGGCCCAGCCACTCGACGGCGGCGCTGTGCAGCTGGAGGTGCCCGGCCCCTTGCCCGGCGCTGGCCAGGGTGGCCATGACGACCATGAGCTCGGGGAAGCCGGTGCCGTCGCCGTTCGCCAGCATCTCCGTGGCCGTGGGGATCAGCGTGCTCAGCAGGACGGTGCAGGCACCTTCTCCGACTTGGCTGGGGGCAGAGGGGGCCGATCAGACTGCGTTGCCCACTGAGCCAACGGGCCGGGGAGTCTCCGCCCGGGCTCATCCCCTCCCAAGACGCCCGGCCCCCCACCCCGGCGCTCCCGGGCCGCCCGGCCGGCACCCACCTGTTCTCACGGACAATGTAGGTGGTGAGCAGCTGCAGCAGCTGCCGGTTCTCCTGCACCACCTCCAGCTGGTCGGACTCCTTCGGGGGCGAGGTGGTCATCCGGGTCAGCCAGGCCTGCAGGCGCAGGGGGTCCACACAGGCCAGCTGGGCCAGGGAGCCGCACAGGCGCAGGAGGCTGGGGTTGGGGCTCTTCTCCGCTGGAGGGGCCGGGAAGAGAGCAGGAGGTGGAACCGGGGGCCTCTCGGGCCGGCCGACTGCGAGGACGGTGCGCCTCGGGGGTTGCAACGGAGGGCGCCGAGGCCGAGACCACCCCGCTCTGGGCCAGGGAAAGCCAGGCTCCAGGCAGGATGATGCAAACTGGAGGCTTCTTCCGGCCCCAAGAGGGCAGGAGATGAAGGCTGAGCATCCCGTGCAACTTTTCCGGCACTCTGGAGATGCTCCTGGGGACCAGGCATGGGGGTTTTGCCTGTCAGCCCCCAGAGAGGCACTGCCATCTTCCAGAGCGGAAGAACCGACTGCGCAAACACCAGGGAAGCATTAGGTGACCTGCTGGGGCAAAGAGCCCCCCCGCTGATGACACAGGGCAGCACAGGGAGCTGCCTGGGGTGGGGTGGGAGGGGGACCACCCCCGGGGAAAGATGCTGGGGACTAATGAGGGATGTTACAGCAGGGAGAGGTGGCAGGAACGCTTGGCTCCACCCGTCAAGGCGGCCAAAAGGCACCAAGTGGAAAAATGAATGACCGGAAAGGTTCTTTCTGGGGAAGGGACCCCCCCTCGCTCCTTCCAGCAGCCTCAGTGAGAGAAGCCCCCGGGCATCAGAAGCGTTGAATAAACACCCCGCTCTGCTTCTGTGAGGGAAGAAGCGCCAGCGCTACACACAACGGCACCGCTTGCACCATCCGCGGCCGACGCTCTGGGTTCGGGGGCGATGGGGAACGCGGCCACTCACTCAGCTGGAAGAGCTTGGTGAAGAACCTCAGAACTCTGTTGCAGAACTTGGCCGAGAGGCTTTCGTTGGCCGTCACCATCATGATCTGGACCAGTTCCCCACTAGCCGAGAGAAATGTCGAGGGATACACCGTGAGCCGAAGCTGGAGGGCCCACGGAGAAGCCCGGCGGGGAGGCCCGGGGCACGGCTCACCTCTCCGAGAAGAACTCTTCCATGGCTTTCCGGGCCTGGCTGCTCTCCAGCTGCTTCTCCAGGTGCTGCAGGCACTCCTCCAGGAGGGCTTCATCCAGGCCACTAGAAAACGATAGCACTGGTCGTCGTTTCCAGGGCTGTGCCTGTTCCCTAAAGGCGGGCTAAGTCGATGGGCCAGAAACGGGATCCGAGGCAACTGAGGAGGAGCGGGAGGGCAGCCTCCACTGGCGGGGGGATAATGGGAGATGCCGAGAGGAATGGGAGCTTGGTTCAGCTTAACTCTCCCACCGAGCAGCCGAAGCACCATCTGAACACCAACGTGCTAAACCACGTTTTCTTTAAGAAACTAACAAAACCACACCGCAAGAACTGAGCCCACCAAGTGCTGCCATCGAAAGCAAATCCCATGCCATGGGCAGAGAGGGGAGATCAGCCCTGGGGCCCATGGGTCCAGCAGGGGACAATTAAAGGATGTGGGAGAGAGAGAGCAGGAGGGGGGGCATGGGGGGGCGTGCAGGCCGAGAGGGAGGGAGGGAGAGAGCAGGAGCGGTGCCCTGGCTGGAGCCGGCTTGGCCGAGGCTGCCCCAGGCCTGCAGGGGGCTCTGTGGCGGGGCTGAGGGGACCCACCTGCTGGGGTCGGAGTGATCGGCCAGAATGTTGTAGCAGCCCATGATGAGCTTCTCGTAGACCCGGGAGAGGAACTCGTCGGACTCGGCCGGGCCCAGGATCCGCTCGAGGGAGTTGCCGCTGATCTCGGCCACGCTCTCCGTGCTGGTCTCCAAGAGGAGGGGCAGCAAGGCCCGGGTCGCCTGCGGCGGGTTCAGCTCGTCCGACCACCTGGGGAGGGGACATGGCTGAGGAGGGGGCTCCATCCGGGGGGCAGGCCCACAGGTGCCCACGCCGCAGAACTTACACAATGAGGTCCCCGGTCAGCCGGACCAAGGAGAGCAGCGTCCGCTTGAGGGAGGCTGCGAGAGGGAGGCTCTGGCTGCAGAGGGTGCCCAGGTGGGCCGCCTGCACTGCGCTGATGTAGCTCTCGGCGGGGATCGTGTCGTTCGCAAAAGCGTTCCGCTGCACGTGGGCCCAGCAGGAGGGTGTGGTTAGCGGAGGGAGACGAGGAAAAGTTTGCTTACTTCAGGTATTCCTATGCTGTCCATCCAAGGTTTACGCCCAGGATGGCAATGAGCTGAAATTAAAGCGACCTGCCCCACAGGAAAAATACCATCCAACCCCAGGAGGTGAGTTCAGCCTTCTCTTCCGGAGGCAGGGGCACAAGCAGAGAGAGAGGGGGCCCCAGTGGCCGCCCCGCACCCCCTTTCTCAGGCACTCTCTCGGACGGACTCACCCATGAGCCGATGTTGGGGAACTCGTTGGTGTGGATGCCATTCCAGGACTCACAGAGCGACTGCACGGCTGAAGGCAAGTTCTGGACCAGCGCCGGCCCTGCGGACCAGGAAGAAACCGCCGCACGTTCAGGGTGCGCTTCGGGGGCAGCCAGAGGTGGAAGCCGAGCCGGGACCATTTCCTGCTGTTCTCCCAGTCCACCCAGCGCAGCCCCTCCCTCCAGCCGGCACTTCAGCTGGTTCAGCCCAGTCTCCCCAGTAGCAGCCCAGACGCTAGCGGGCCTTTTAGCGGGAGGCGCTGGGGTTGGACCGCTGCCTGGACCTTCTCGGGACAGAGTGTGGGATGGGCCGACGGGATCCTCACGCAAAGCTGAGCCCCCTCCTCGCCCCGCTCCGTGGGCTTCCCTACGAACGCAACAGTCTTCTTTCCCAAGGCGGGGCCGGACCCCTCCCCCAGGCCAAGCACCCCGGCCTCCGGGCCCCAGCCCGCCTCCCCACAGCGAGGGGCAGACCAGCTCGGCCACGAAGCCGTCCAAGGGAGGAGGGCGCAGGCGGCTCACCCAGCGTGTTGGCCTTGCACCGGCCGGAGCCGATGGCCAGGACAGCGGCGTAGCCCTGCAGCTTCTGGGCCGTGGGCTTGTTCTCGGGGGAGCCCTCCTCGGAGAGGCTCTGCAGCAAGTAAGACCTGAGTCGGGACAGAGCGAAGGACACGCGTTCCAGAAGGACTCCTGGGCCGGGGGTTCCCGGTCCAGGCCTTCAGCGGCCAGAGGCCGGCCCTCCAAGCCGAGAGAGCAGCCCACCTGGTGCAGGTGGCGTAGGTGTCGATCAGCTGCAGGGTGGCAGGCAGCAGGTGCTTGGTGATCTCGGAGGACTTGTGCGGGTCCGTCTCGGCGGCCAGCTTGGAGAAGTATTCGTCCAGGGAGACCTGGACTTTGGAAATAGCCGCATCCAAGGTGTAGATGGACTGCAGGCTGGGGATCTCATGAAGCTGAAGGATCGTGCCGCAGTCGATGCCACAGAAGGAGGAGATCTGCGGAGAGAGGATGGCGCCGGCTGTCCAGTCCCTTTGGCTCCTGGGGGACTTGCAGGGAGTTCTCTCACGTCCTCCCCAAAAGCCGCTCCGGGTGGCCGTTGGGTGGAGAGAACTGGCCAGAGCCAAACGAGCTTCGGTGCACAGGCAGGCCTGGAATGCCGGGCCTCCTGCCGTTCCAAGGCAGGGCTGAGCAGCACAGGGCCTTCTTGATGCTGTCGCCTGCCACTCCCATCAGCCCTGGCCAGCACAGCCGACGGGCTGCAAGCACGGAGGTCGTGGGCCGAAGCAGGGCTCGAAGCCCCACCCGAGCGACTGGCCCGGCCCCCTCCCAGCTGCTTCGCCCTACGCGTCCCGTCACTCCTGAGCGCTGGCTGGGGCCGATGGAAGACGCCGGCCGGAACATTCGAGGGATCCCAGTCGGGGCTGGAGTGTGTGGGGAGTGGCAGGGCTCCTCCTCGCCTGCCCAGGCACAGCACTGCCTCCAGAGCCAGCTCGCGCCCCAGCCCCTCGAGAGGCGGCGTGGCTCTTCGGACAAACGCGTGTCGCCAGACCTGCGTGCACGGTCTGGGAGGCTGCCTCGGAATGGGCTCCTGGCACGGCCACCGAGCCGCAGAGCGACACTGCGCCCGGGCACCTGCGGGGCATCAACCCACCTGCCGCGCAAAATACTCCTCCACGATCTCCACGTCGTACTTCACGGAGCTGCACTTGGAGGAGGTCAGCTCGACGAGGGACGCGGCGTGCTCGGCTTTCATGCCCTGCCTGACGAGGTGCTCCTAGCGCAGGGCGGGAGGGGCAATCGGAATAGAGGCGACGCCACCCAGCCACCAGACCCTGGCGCTTTGGCCGGGTCTGTGCCCGTGCTCCGCCCCACGCCCGGCGGCCGAGCAGAGAGACCGGGATAGCGCCGCCCGGTCCGCCCTGGGCCCACAGGCCGGGCACAGCAAGCGTACCTTGATCCAGGTGACGTACGAAGGGATGCGCAGGCGTGAAGACCAGCGCAGCGTGTGCAGGATGTCGCACTCGGTCATCTCCGGGCTGCTCATGGCCAGCTGGTTCATGTACCTCTTGGAGGGGGGCAGGATCCCCAGGATCCGCCAGAGGGTCAGGAAGTAATACTGGAGCGCGCAGGCCTCCTAGGCAGCCGAGGGGGAAAGAGTCGTCACCGCACGCCGTGGCGAGCAGCCAGAAAGGCTCCGCGGCCGGGCCTGCTCACTGCCCAGCGTCCCAGCAGCCAGTGCTGGGCCGATTATGGAGTCCCAGCTCAGCACAGAATTAAAGCCTCAAGGAACTTACAGGCTTCAAAACACTAACTTTTTAAAGGAATCTGGAATTTAATCTTTAGATTTCACCAACAGCACAATTAGGAGCAATATAACGTATTTAAAATTATTCCAGGTACGTACGTGCTTATGTGCTGTATTCTAGAATGTACATTATTTCTATAATGCATTTTTAATCTTTGCAAAATGCAGAGAGATCTTCAGCCACTGAGAGATAAGGAAAGTTAATGGAAGGGTAACTATAACAAATCCCATGGAAGCCTTCTCGATATTAGACCCACTGAAATGAGTGGGCCTTAGGATATTCACAACCCACTGAAGTCCCAAGCCCTATTCATTTCTTTTCTTTTTGTTTTTTTGGTGAATAAGTTTTATTATAATATACCTGACAAAAAGAAGCTAAGAAGCATCAGTCATCAAAAACATCAGACCTACTGGGTCAGCCCCCACATTTTTTCTTTTTATGTTAAACTACAAACATATTTAAGTCCATGCAGAGTCCCGCTTCTCTAACAGATAAAAGTCCCATTGACGCCCGGCTTTCCCCGGCCAGAAGCGGCCTGCAATTCTCAGCCGGACCCTGCGCACGGAGCACGTCTGGCGCAGAAGCCCGGCTCTGTAGCCGCCGGGCAGAGTCCGCTTACCAGCGCAGTCACATTCTTCTTCTCCTTCCGGCGGAGCGTGTCCAACTGGGAGCCGGCCGCCAGCAGGGAGGTGAGGGCCGCGTACAGGTCGTCGTATTTGGTGGCCTTCGAGAACAAGACCTCGCACACCTGCAAGAGAGGCAGGCAGGTCAGCACCGCTTGCGCATGCCCGGCGCCTCCCGGAGCACAGACACAACCGTCGCTCTTCTAAACCCGGCTGACAGAGAAGGGGGAGGAAGGATGGGCAGAGTACGTGCTAAGCCGCTGGGCAGGCTCTGGCTTTTCCCTTTGCGGGGACCCCAAAGTTCTTTCGTGCACTTCCTTTTTAGGGCGCTTCCTCAGATTTTGGGTCCCGTTCTGCAGGATGAGCAAGGCGTCCCTGCATTGAGCCAGCTCCCAGAAGCGGCTGGGCACGAGGAGGCACACATGGGCTGCGGGGAGGGAGAGGATTCCCGTACCGTGCCATCGAGGCGGTTCAGATCATCCTCGGACGCTTCCGGCGAGAGAATGCAGTAGAATCTCGGCTGAGGGACTGCATCTGGGCAAGAGGAGAAAACCGCAGGGCTCGGGTTAAAAGCCTCAGGTGGAGAGGCACCAAAAGCAATCTTGCCCCCCACCAGCCGATGCCGCCTCGTCCTGCGAGGGCTGGGCAGAGCGGCAGTGGTCCTGGTGCCCCCGACCAGCTGAGGACTGCTCAGCAGCCCCTGCCTACCTGCGGAGCAGTGCTTGGTCCAGTTCTCCTCCACTTCCTTGAAGCCATGATAGAGTGGGGAAGCCCCGCGCCGGCTGCCGTCCTGGGAGCCGCTGGCCCAGACGATGGGTGGCGTTAGGAGGTTGTACTGCACCTGCAGAACACGCGGAGGAATTGGCTAACGGCCCGCACAGGCTGGCTGCCTTCCCTATGGGAGAGGTCCCCGCACTGCAGGCATGTCGGGCCGCTGCAGATGGCCCAACGGGGCCAGGAAGGAGTTGATAACTCCAGGGCCTCCTGGCACCGATGCCAAATCTTCCTCACTCCAGAAAGCTTCGAGAAGACTGACCTGGTTCCCTAAGGCCTAGTGTGTTGCAGCAAGCAATTAACTGCCCTGGGTTTGGAGGTGGGCGTTTTGGCCCTGCCAAACTCTGGAACGCGCCTGGGCCCCAGGAGCTTCTCCAAAATGGAGCCCGGCCCTCAGCAGCCCTGGGGGACATGCACCAGCAGGACACACGCACACGTACCTGTTCAAATAAATACATGGGAACCTTTGAATACTGGTGCAGCAGGTAGTCGAAGACCAAGAGGAGGCGGGCCAGCAGGAGGGGGACGCAGCGCAGCTGGGAGTCCAGATTGGCTGTCAGCTCCAGGATGGTCTGGATGCAGAGGGCCAGGATGGACCGCCGGCCCTTCTCGGAAAAGCTGTGGAAGATCAGCAGGAGAAGCTGCAGCTGCTCGACGTTCAGGTCCTCCGTGTCGCTGGGGAGGCTCCCCTGCATGGCGCTCTGCTTCAGGGTGCCCACAAACCTGCCGGCAAAAGGGAGGGGAGGGGAGAGCAGGTGTCAGCTCCCAGTTTTCCAAGATGGCCCAGTTACCCCCGTAACTGACTGCACCGTGAGATTCTTGTCCCTCATGGTGAGGCCCCACAAAATGAGCGTCTAGAGAGGCACTCAAGGGCCAGGAGAGTCACGTCATTCGCCCAAACTCAGACTCGTCACCCCCCTCCCCTTCCCCGGCCCCAACCCCTTTCCCTCAGCCTTCAAAACCCTGATGGCTTCTCAGACTGCAGAAAAGCCCCCCCCCCCACAGGCACCCCAATTCTGAAAGGCTGAAACGCCTCTCCGAACATTTCACTGCTGGCAGGAAGAACTTGAAGAGAGGCTGCCATTTTCTGGAGAAAGACTCCTCTTGGGCTCCACCGTTTGAATCAGGCCCGGCTCCCTCTTACCTCTCCCAAACTTTAAGGCATTCTGGCACGTCGGGGTCCCCCTGGAAGCTGGCTTTGTGCTGCCAGATGAGGAGAAGCCGGGAGAGCACGGACAAGCTCTGGGGGTGAATGTAGAGGGGCCACGGCCCTTCGGAGAAGGGGGCCACCCCCAGCTGCTGCAGGAGGGTGCTCTGGCAAAACGGAAAAGGGAAGGCACACAGGTAAGAGGCTGCTGGGGAATGTGCAGAAGGAACCCTTGCTGTGACACTGCTTCTGTTCCCATCTGTCTACTTACCAAGAGAATTTAGTAATGCAAAGACTCAGAATGGGAATGTTTTGGCGAAGGCCTGACATTTAAATATTTTAAAGCACTGTTTTTAGGTATAACCTGCGATAGCCCTCACAGAGAAACTTGTGACGGGATGAAAACGACACATTCTGCAGGTCGTAAGCTCTGCTTTGGAGGAACTGGCTTCTCATCTTTAGGCGTTTTCACGATTGCATCCCACCACCTCTGAGCTTCTATGGCCTCAGCACGGACTTCCTGCATAGCCAGGCCCCGCTTCATCTAGGCAAACGAAGCCCAGCCACGTGAGCGATCGGCCACTTACTTGCAAGGCGGGGGACTGCAGGTCGGAGGTCACCAGGGAGTGATTGAAGTGGTACAGCGCGGCCGCAAACTCCTCCTCCTCCGAGGTGCCTGAAACACAGTGCCCAGTAAGCTGATCCGCCCTCGACAAAAACCCACCGCGGCGACACTGGGCCCCCTGGCTCAGGCAGCATGAAAGGAAGCCGGTTAGTTCTAACGCTGGCCCACCATGCAAGGATCCTAACTCAGAGCCAGAGGCACCGGGAGACACCGCCAGTGACGGCTGCCCTGCACCCCTCTTCCCCGGGGGAGGGTCTTTTCAGTGGCTATTTTTGGGGCGGCAAAATGACCCCCGTCTGTGCACAGTGCTGCCTCCTGCCCATGCGCCACCCACTGAGCAGCCGGCGTTTGCGACCCCCCCGCAAAGCAGCTCGCTGACCTTTCAGGCCATCCTTGTCCACCTCTTTGATGATGCTGGCCAGCGTGGCCATGTGCTGCTCCAGCAGGGACACGCTCACGTAGTTGCGGATGAAGTTGTTCCTGGAGTCCAGCATGCAGGACGTCACGAAGTTGAGGATGTTGGACGCCAGGTTTAAGAACTGAGCATTCAGGGGAAGACACAGGGGTCGGCAAAGTCAAAATCGGAGGGGACAGAGAGCCGGCTTGTCGGCTGGCCCCAGCTCGTCATCCATACTGCCCACCCCCGCCTGCTCCCGAGAGCCTCCCCGCTCAGCAGTTGAGTGGACCATTTGTTCCATCTGCCTCTTCCACATCTCCAGACACACACAAACACCCCCCAACACACACACACAGCACCACAGGGACAATGGAGACATGACGAAACCCAATCCCGAGCAAGAGCAGACAAGCGGCTGTAAACCATGGCTTGCTGCTGCGTGCTTGGAAACGCAAACCGTGATTCGGTTTCTGAAAGAGTTGCTGCAAACCACAGTTTGGCACCATTGCCTCTGAAGCAGCGGGCAGGCAGCAAGAGCCGGAGAGAGCCGGGCCACTCGCTGCGTCCTGTTTGTGCACGCAATGCTCGCGCAAGGTTGCTCTCTCAAGCGCACTAAGCTCCCCCAACCAAACACGAAGGAAAGCGTCAAAGTTCACCGTACGCACCAGTTCCGGATCTTTGCGACTAGCCAGGATATTCCCGTTTTCCCCCGCGGCCTGTTTGTTGGGGCTCTTCACACGAGGGGAGCTCTCCAGGGGGGGCGGTGGGGGGGGCGGGGGCGGCGCCGCCTTCTCTTTACTCGGAGAGATAGTCTCTTCAAACCACTGCCCAAGAATGGGCTCGCTGTCGTCATCTGCGAAGGGAGCAGGGCTTGCTCAGAGGGAGGCTGGAGAGGAATGGACCGGCCAGGCCCAGCTCCAGAACCTGCTCTCCACTCCCAGGCGGGGCTTAGGGTTTCATTCCTGTACGAACTTGCCACTATCCCAAGCTGGCTAAAGCAGACTTAATTGTTTACTTTATTCCTTTTCCCCATTTTATTCCTTATTTATTACTTATTAAAAGCGTTTGTATGCCATCCCATTATATGAAACGCTCGGGACAGCTTGCAGTATTTAAAAGAACAATTAAAACAACAACACTTTCTGATAAACTGAAACAGAAGAATACATAAAACAAAACGGTAAATCACAAAGCGAAACAAAACATTCCCTCTTCTTATTGTGCGCTGGCAGCGCTGCATGTTCCACACCGGCATATTTGCAAGCGAATTTGAAAAGACGTGAAGGGTGAACCCCCCGACGGTTCTGTGCCCTGAGCCCCCCGCCCCCCCCCAGACACCCACCTTGGCTGCTGTCCTCAGTGCTGCTGAAATCGTCCTCATAGTAGGTGTTGGAGTCCGTGGAGGCGCTCACGTCGCTGCTCATGGACCCCTTCCGCTGCCGCTGCAGCACGCAGGCCTGTGGGTTGGGGGGCGGGGGGAGGCCCACAGGAGAGCAGCTCAGGCCCACCCACAGATCGCCACAAAACCCCAAGCGCCTGCGCCTCGAGGACGTGGGGAGAATGGCTGTGGATGCTTCGGAGCACCATGAGCAAAAAGCTCAGATGCCGCGCAAGGCGGCCTGCAGAACTCGCTCGCGGGGAAAGGCGGGGGCGAACCAGCCCCTGCCGGCTGGCGGCTGTGGGGACCCTAGGCCAGCGCACTGGAAAGGGCCGGCCTGGGGAATGCCCGGATTGCAGAACCTGGCTCCTCAGGGTGCGGAAACCAGGCCCCCGTGGCCCCGAGGGACACGCTGCACCCGCTGCCCTGTTCTAGCACGTGGGGGCCCATGCCGGCCGTGGGGCGATGTGCCCGGGCAGGGCAGGGCAGGGCAGGGCAGGGCAGGGCAGGCCCCGGGCTGATGGTGGGACGGGTCAGGGTGAGAAAGAGCAGAGTCGCCCGGCCTGCGGCTTGACGACGGAGCGGAGGCGGCCTGCAGAGCAACACCCACCTTTCTGTAGGACGTGGACAACAAGGTCAGCAGCAGGTTGGTGAGGGGCACCGACTCAATCAGCCGCTGGATCCGCTGGATCGACGTGTTCTGGGCCATCACGTTCAGCACGGCAGGAGGGCCGTCCGTCTCCCAGCCCTGGAAGGCGAGGCCCAGAATGGCTCAGGTCTCAATCCCGGGCGTATTTAGACCAGAAAAGGCCCTGCATCTCCCAGAATTCCCAAGCCGCCTCAGGGGCTCCCCGCACGGCTGCCAGGGGAACCCTGGGAGTTGCAGGCTGCTTTTCTCCTTAAAGATGCATAGGACCATGTGCTTGATATATTCCCCCCCCTCCCCAAAAATTAAAGGGCAAAGCTACACACACACCTTGTGAAGGGCCTCCACCTGCAGGTCTTGAAAGAGGGAAGTCAGAAGCTTGATGGCGTGGTTGGCCAGCACCACGGACAGGACACCAAAGCCCTGATGCCTGAGGG
This sequence comes from Varanus salvator macromaculatus, assembly GCA_023646645.1. Lineage (NCBI taxonomy): Eukaryota > Metazoa > Chordata > Lepidosauria > Squamata > Varanidae > Varanus > Varanus salvator. The sequence goes on along the minus strand of JAIXND010000800.1, from coordinate 12,493,036 downwards.
AAAGGACGCGCGAGAGAGAAAGTGGCACAGCTGAAAGTCTCAGGCGTCCCATCAGCACAGGATACGTAAGCAGCAGCGCAAGAGCAGCCCTCCTCTTGAGAGGAAGCAACCCAAAAGCCATCGCTCGCCAACACAGGCAAAACGGCGCCTCCGGAACGAGGAAGCTCTGCTGTGGACGCGCGTTGGTGAGCCGCGGCCCCCTCGGACCCCAGCCCTTGCCTGCACTGACAGCACAAAAGTGATCAGCAAAGGGAAAGAGCCATGGTCTTCGAAGGAATTCCAGCAGGACAAGACGGGACCCCAGAAACGCCAGCACCTGCCCAGGTCCACGTTCCCACACCCCGGCGTTGGGCTGCGGTTCGATTGTGCCATTTCTCGCTCGGGCAAGGGACTCCAGGCTGCCAACACCGTTCCCCTGCTCCCCCCCCCCCAGCCTCACAACCACCACCCTACAGGAGGGGGGGGCCACAACACCTGGCCACACCCCGCTACAGGTACCCGGCTTACCCTTTTCCAGGTCCGAGCTTGGGAGAGCCCCCTCCCTCTTTGGACCGCGCGATGATATCCCGCACCCGGAGGGCGGCCAGGGGGTCCTTCTCCTTCCCCTTATCCGCCAGCGCCGTGGGGCTGAGATTCAGGATGAGGAACAGGCTGTTCAGCAGGCACCAGGCGCCGAGCAGCTGGAAGTTCTGGTAGTGCTGCCGTTCCAGACGAGGAGGAAAGACGGACAGCGTGTCAGGCCTGCTCTCGCCACAGCACGGCGACGCAGAAGCACGTGCCAGGCCCCCAGACTGGTTCGCACAACCACAAGCCAGACGCACGTGCAGCTGGGTTCTCACCACACGACCATCCAGGATTTGGCAACCACCCCAGAATTCAGCCGCCCCCACACACCGAGTCCACGGTCACCCCTGCATCCTGCAAACCCAGCCGCTGCGGGCTGCCCGCCTGGACTGCGCAGGGGTTGAACTCATTCAGAGAGGACAAGCCATGGCTGCTCACTATCCCCGGGATCACAAGCAAGCCGACTCTCTGTGCCCGTTGCCGGGAATGCAGGAGGGAGCCGCCGCCGCCGCCCCACATCTGTGCGTGAGGACTGCCCACGAAGGCATCTGGCTGGCCACACCAGGAAGGACGGCAGGCTGGGCTGGGCTGGGCTGGACGGACCCCCGGTGGAATCCCACAAACCTCTTCTGAAGTTCTTACGCTTTGAAAGGGCGCCCAAGCCCAGGAGTGCGCTTACCTCCCCGCCTGCACGGCGTGAGTTGCTGATGGCCAGGCCTATCATGTCGTAGATTTCTAGCTGTGGACAGAGCAAGGGAGAGGGCTGCAGAGCAAGCCAAGCCCACGGGCCCGGCGGGCTCAAACCGTGTCCTCTCGAAGGGTGTGCTTTGGGGCTGTTGACACCGGCGCAGAAAGCAAACGAGGGTGCACCTGCCACCTTTGGGCTGCAGAAGGCATGGAGCCCCTTCCCGGCACAGGCCCCTCGCCCCACTTACACACTTCTGCACGATAGTGGCGGCGTCGTTCTCGTAGTCCTCCTCTTTGGAGCTGGTGGACCCCGTGCGGACTTGCTGGGTGGTGCCCACGTGCAGGATGGCCATGCAGGTCGCGACGCTCACGCCTGCGGGGAGAGAGGACCTCAGCGCCAGGCAGGGCCTCCCCGAGACGTGCCCGGCCGTATCTGCGAGGAAGCCGGCGAGGCAACGGGAGACCCCCGGGAAGTGTGACACTTTGAAGTGATGCCGAGGCCGCGGAAAACAGCAGCAGGATGAAGCCCGTACGCTTTAAAAGACTGTGTTAATCGCAAGGCTTAAATGCTGGGAACATTTGCCTGCAGAGTGGCATCACCGCAGGGCGCTTTACAGACCAGAGGAGTACAATCCCCTGCCCCAAGGAACTTACAATCTTAAAGTGAACTGAAAGAAGAATTGGGAGGGGGGCTAGTCTGTTCCTGCATTCTGCCGCTTTGCTGGAGCATGGAAAATGAGCCCCCTTTCCCTCCAGGACCCGACAGGCCAGAAGACCCAGGGCACAGCTTGAATTAGGCCAAGCTCATTGCTCCGTCCAGGACTTCAAGCAAGCTGCTGGGCGCTGGCCGGTTCCTGGGCGGCTCGGTCCCCACTCCTCCCTGCAGCCCAAAGGGCCCTGCAGCCCTCCCCAACGGGCACGGGCAGAGCCGGGCTTTTGGACCCCTCGTGCTCGCCACAGCTGCAGCTGAGCGCGTCAGCCCACAGTTCTGGGTTCGTGCGGAATGGCGACCCGCGAGACCCAGCAAAGCACGGGTTCCGTCTGTGGCCAACAGCCCATCGTTATGGCGCTGCTCTGGGTTGGCACGCAACAGGCCGCAGTTCAACAAGCCGGGGTGAACTACACCAGGGGCTCTCTCTCGGAGCGACCCTGGTCCGCAGGGGCTCAGCTGGCTCGTGCTGGGCAGAGGCTCACCTGCATAGAGACAGCTGAGTGCCAGGACGGCGACGTCCTGCAGCCGCGTGGGCGTGAGCGGCTCCAGCACGGGGAGGGAGAGGGTGTCCAGCGCCATGGTCACGTCAATCACCAGCGAGTGGAACCTGCCACGGAAACGCACGCGCTCAGCCCCAGGCGCCCGCCACGGAGGGGCCGCACGCTTCCTGCTGCCGGGGGGAGCGGCACCCGCAGGGGCTCCCCAGCAGAAGGGCCCTCTCTGTCCCCCTCACCCGTTGCGGACGGCAGTGGCGTCGGCAACGGTGGCCGGCATGATGAAGAAGGCATTGGCAGAGACGGCATCTTGGAAGCGGTTAATGTAGCGCAGGAAGTACGGGAGGTTCAGGCAGACGCGCAGCAGCTTTTCGGAGCCACCTGTGCAACGGAAGGCGGGGAGCGTGAGGGGCGACGAGCGGCTCCGGGGGCCAGGCCGAGGGCCCAGCTAGTCCAGTGCCCCGCTCCCAACAGTGGGCAGCCTGCTCGCAGGAGAGGCAAGGAACCGCCGCCACCTGCTCTCGCCCCTCCCGCAACACCAACGCGGCACCCACAGCGCCTCCACGGGGACCCGCTCCACCAGGAAGAGGCTGCTGCGGCCGGGAAGCAGCCGCCCTCTCTGTCCTGCTTGCTCAGAGCACTCCCTGGAGGGCCAGCGACGGCGGCCCCACACTTACCCAGCTCCTGCAGGCTGGCCACGTTCTGAGCCACGAATATGCTCTTGGTCCTGGCCGCGGAGGCCTTGTCTGCCGACGCCTGGTCGTCGCTTTCGCCTTCTCCCTGGAAGCACAAGCAGGCAATAGGCAAAGCTGAGCGCTTCTCCCGCGCCAGCAGCCCGTTTCCCTGAGGGCTCAACGCCGCTGCCGTGACAGAGTGCCAGGGAGCCTCGCCACCACCCTCTTCCTCCTGCTGCCGGGAGGTGGCAGGGGTGGAAAGGGAGAGGCTCGGACCAGCAAATCCCACCCCAGGTGCCTCCGCTTACGGGGCAAGGGGCAGGTTTCGCAACCCTGCCAACAAAGCTCCCAGACGGCAGCCCTCTGAACCCCTGCCCCCACCCTGCCGGAACCCAGCTTCCCAGAGGCGAGGCAGACGTCCCCGTGAAACCGATCATTGTGGCAACCCCTGGAATCTGTTACAAAGCTTTGCAGCCCAGGGCGGCACCCACAGTGAACGGATCCCAACCAAGTGGCTGGGCAAGAGTGAGTTCCCCGGGAGGGTCTTTCTTTCCCAGCCAGTCTGAGCAGGGGCTCCGCAATCAGCCACGATTCCCTCCCCGTGCAGAGGAGCAAGGGGCACAGAGGCCGGCCATGGTCCAGCCGGCATCCTCAGCTCCCTGGGACTCCAGACTGGGGAGACGAGGACCAGACCTGGAGCTGGGGCGTGCCAAGCTCTGTTTCTATGTTTTTTCTATGTTTCTAAGCGCCGCCCTCTTCTCGGCTCCTTCGCCGGACGCCCCCGCCCCCCGCGCCCGCTGACTCACCGGGCTCTGTGGCGCGGTCGGAGACGCGGACACCCTCGGGTTGAAGACGGAGGTCAGCTGGTTGAGGAAGTTCATCTGCACCTCCTTCTGCCGCAGCTCGGGGCTCACGGGAGAGGCCAGCTCCTTCTGGTCCTCCACTGCCAAGGGAAGGGACACGTCAGCCCTCACGTGGGCCGAGCCACGGCGGCCCTCCACTGGCCACAGCGGGGCCCTGCCCGCAGCGGGGCCACGAGCGGCGAGCGGCTCACCGTCGGAGAGGGTCTTCACGGTCTGGGGCAGTTTGGCCGACTTCATCATGGCCGTGAACGTGATGATCTCGGTCCTGTCCAGGCGGCTGCAGCCGGTGCAGAGGCCTTTGATCAGGAGTATCAGGTGCTTCTGCGGAGACACGGGCAGCAGCGCGTCAAACAAACAGGAAGGGAAAAGCCTTGGCTGGGGGGCCGGTAAATGCGTGTCAATTTATAGTATGTCTGCGCCAAAGGTAAAAGCTGCAAGACGCCACGCGACAAAAATATGAAGCCTTCCGGCCTGTAAAAGCTGCCATACAGGTCCAGAGAAAAACCAAGCAGTGGTGAAAAAAGCATCCGCTGCGCTGTTTTTTAGTAGGGTCTGAATGACTGCGAGTCCCGTGAGAACCCCGCTTCCCCCAGTGAAGGACAAGCTCGAAGAAGGAAGCATAAAGAGGGAGACTCAGCACTGGGGAAGGCGGGCGACATCAGCGGTGGTGAACTACCCAGAGAGCTCCGGGCACTGGGCCCCCAGACCCGCTTTCCTCAAAAACAGGTCCGGTGGTTCTGGCCACGCGCAGACGGGACGGGGGAGCGACCGACATGCTCACCTGGGATACGGCGCACGCTTCATCGGGATTCTCCAGTCGCAGCAGGGAGAATTCAATCAGGACCTTGCAAGCCGCTGCCACAGACTGCAGCTGATTTCTAGGTACTGGGAAGCCGAAGAGGGCAAATCATTCCAACTGATGCTCAGCAAAAGAACATGCTGTGAGCCTCACCGTGTCTCCATCCCCCTGCGTTGGCAGCCTGCCTCTCCTGCACTTCAGAACTTATTTGCCTTTGAAATTCTCCTTGCCCCCGTCTTTGGTTCTTCCTTAGAGTTTGGATCAACTTTCATTTCTGCTGCTATCTCTTCCCTTGGAAGTCCACTTCCAGCTTGCAGACCTCAAGAAATCCCCATTTTGCCCCATACCTGGTCCATATACCCCTTCCTCCCATGGCAGCCTTCCTCAAATTGGCACCCTCCAGGTATAACAATTCCCACTATCCTCAGGCAGGATGGCCATCCAGCTTTTACGAACCGGTGCCTCCATTTGCCCACTGGGGCCTCAGCCCTGCCCCTCCCCTCCCCTCTGCTTTTGCACCAGTCCTTTTTGGATGGCAAACCCGCAGGCAGGGGCTTTCTTCCTTTTACAGATTGGGGAAAAATGCCCCAAGAGCGGCATTTTGTGGAGAAGCGAAATAAAGGCACTTAATATCAATAGGAAGGTACCAGGCTCAGGAAAGTGGCCCTTGAGACTCTGCGGCCACGACAGCAGCCACCCAACTGGTGCTGAGCACTCACCCAGTCCACACACTGAGGTGATGTAGTGCGTCGCAAGCGCAACGAAGGATGAGTAGAAAGGTTCGTATTGTTTGTCATGATGCAAGATTTCAGACTCGCTGTGGAGTTAAAAAAGTGGGAGAAAGACAGAATCAGTTGTCGCTACGTCTGTGAGATCACATGGGGCTCTGGACACCATTAAAGCAGGTTTCCGGTCCCTGAAACCACGAGGCCGGCTTGCTCCAGGACGTCTTGGGGACGGCTCTTCACTCAGGGGATCAAATGTCCCCATCGATGATTTGGGGCTTATCACTTCCCAGTCTGGGAAAAGACGTCTGAAAGGCTCCCAGTGCTTGCGCTCTTGCATGGAAAGAGGGAAACTTTCCGCACCGCCTGATGGGTCCAAATCTTAAGAACGCCGTCCTCAGGCCTGTGCCCAAGAAAAAGCAGGGCTTGTGGGAATGCGTTTCTTCGCACCCCACATCCACTGGAAGAGCGCACAGGGGAGCGTTCTGCAAGACCACAAGGGTTTGTGCAAGGGAGCAAAGGGGTTCTTCGCCCCCCCCGCCCTTTCCTGCTGCAAAGCACGACTGCCCACTTGCCTGGCCCCCAAGGGGCCGAGGTGGGCCACGCAGAGTGCAAGCAAAGCGTGCCAGACGGGTGCACTGCTTCCCAGGCCAAAGATTCCCCCTCAGCACACAACACGGCACGGAAAGCAGGACAGACTGGCGGCTAACTGACCCAGTGGACCAAGGGCGGGGGGGGGGAGATCCTTCCCCAGATCAGCCGCATCCTGTGCTCCAGATCAGCAAAATCCTTCTGCTGAGTTATCCCGCAGAAAATGCAGCCAGGCAATCCCCCACCTCCACCCCAGAGCCTCCTGCTGCCACTGCCCAAAGATTCTGCAAGATCACCAGTGCTATTTCCCTCAGCAATGCGCTCAAGGCATGCGACTGTTTACACAATCCAAGGCCCACCCAGGCCTGTTTTGACCGGACACGGGGCAGGAGGGGGGAATGGCCCAAATGCTCCTAGGCCTCCCGCAACACGTGGTTTCAGCCGCACTGAGGCAGGAACACCAAGGACACGCACCCCGGCTCTGGCCAAAGCACTCTCTAGTTCCGCATCCTGCTTTTAAAGAACAGACATCCACGTGCCTAGCAGAACCCTTCCGACCAGACCAGGGCCCAGGGCTTCCTCTGCTATGGACACACTGCCTCCAACTGCAAAGGTAACACAAAGCCAGCAGGATCTGGAGCCACTGATCGCTTTGACCCCTGTGGATCTGTCGACTTCCCTCCTAAAGCTATTGCTGCTGTTGCCTATCGCAGCACCTCACGCCAGCAGAGAAGGGCTGCGCTGGATCAGCCCAATCCAGTCCAGCACTCTGTACACAGGGAAGGATGGGTGCAAGACGAAGGCCTGCCCCAGCTCCTCAGCAACTCGTGCCTGCAGGCAGGCCAGCTCTACTGAAGGAGGGAGCCCACAGCCGGAAGGCTGCTAGCCACAGACAGCCTCCTCCATGAATTCCATAGTCCTAACTAGGCCCTGAACCCCTCACCACCATAGCCACTGTGCATGCCAGTATTACCACTGAGGAGGAGAACATTTTCCTTACCCGTGTTCTCAACCCCACGCACGACTCTCTCCTCTCCCCCGTTACTCTACTTTCCTCTACACTACAAAGTCCCAAATGAGGTAACGCTTCTTTGCTCCAGCTCCTTAACCTAGTTGACCCTTTCCGCAGCATTTCAAGCCCGGCAATGTCCTTTTACAAATAAAACAACAGGAACCATACAGGCAGTATTCCTCTTGGGGACATGGCATAGATTTATATGAGGCTACTATAAACGAGAAGCTTTATTTTTCAGTGCTTTTCCCTTAGCGTGGAATTTGCCTGTTCATGGTTGCCAGACACATTTTATTCTGCTATTTTCCTATTGTACCTTTCCTATTTGGTCCCTACTAATTCAGGCCTCAGCAGCATCAACATAAAGGCCTTGAAAAACCGTGGCTCTTCTGCCTCCCTGAACCCAATGTTCGCAATAGTCCATTCTGAGAGGAGTGAAGAGAGGGCTAGCCAAAGATGTCCAGGGTTCTTCCCTTTCCTAGAGTCCAACCCAACTGTAGGAACAGCTTGGGCAACAGCTTAACCAAAGGTCTTCTTCTCTTATCCACTAACTGCTAAATACCGAGTGACATAATAGCCTTTAATGAAGAACTGAATGAGCGTTCACTGAACTTAGTGTCATGAGCCCAAAACCCTGATATTTATTACTAGACACCCGCTAACAAAATCCAGTCAGCAAAACTCTTGAAACCCTTCTGAAAAATTGTGGTACATTATTAAGCTGATTGTGCCCCAAAGACTTCAGTTTTCTCCAGCTTCCCAGAGCCACCACCAGAGAATCCAGCCCGGTTAACACAAGGGGAAGGGAACAGTTGCCCCGACTCATTTTTGACTACGATTTCCATCAGTGCAGCCTGCATTGCACATACTGAGGGGCTGTGGGAAAGTTCGTGCAAAATGCCGGTAATCCCAAACAGCTTTGCAAGAGAGAGACTTGTGAAAAGAGAGAGACTTGTGAAAAGCTCACAGGAGTTATGCCTTTGAGAGGAATGGCGCACTGGTAAATGCCCCCTCCTGGCACACGGCTTTTTCCTTTCCACAGCCCCTGTGGGTCTTGTTACGTTTGCTTTGTTCATGCCCCGCAGCGTTCATCACTGCTTTGGAAGCGTAGATGTTTAACACGCTGCTTAGCAGAACAAGCAAACCACACTGTGCGGCTGAGTGAAGTTTCCACATCCTTGCAGAACAGAGGATTCAAAGCAGGGAGTTGCACAACAGAGGCAAATGAAAAACAAAGAGCAAAGGAAAGTATTTGGAGAAGAATTTAGTCTGCTAGGGAAGCATTTGCCATAGGTTGTTAGCTTCTGCTATTTTCAGTCTGGAATATACTTTGTAACGTTGTATTTAAGCAGCTCTGGTTTGTTTTTAAAAACAAAGCAAGCAAGCAAACTTTAATCATTCTAAGCAAAATGAAAGAAAAACCTTTAAAATAGTTTGGGCTTGAAGTGTAAACATAGTAAAGAACCATTGCAGAAGAAATTGACGCTATTCCTAAAACTGAGAGCAAGGAAAAAGCAAAAATCTATGCATCTGCTCTAAAGTGCAGCAAGATTACAAGCTATTATCTGAAGATAAACACTGTGAGAAATAAGTTGACTATCAAGGCATAGTTTAACAGCAGACTAAAAAAAAGCCCTCGTAAGGAAGACTGCAGGTTCAAATGCAGCCAGCAGGTCAGTAATACACAAATGGAAACATCACAGGGACTCCTTTCCCTCTCCCATCCATCATTGCATGGAGTCTGACTCATCTGAGCGCGCTATCCGGGGAATGTTATCTGTCTATAGAGGTGAAGCAGACCTCACGAAGAGAGACCAAGAACTGCAAAAGTTAACGGTACAGATGGTCACCACCAAACCCACTGGTTGCTCTAGGGAAAAAAGGAGGCTCTCCAACTGCCTCTTGCATTCCTGGAGGACACAAGGGTCAGAGAGCAACTGTGCCAAGGCAGACCGCTCAGCCCCCTCGGGGCGCTTTGCACCCCAACCCCTGGCGCGGCCGGCCATTGCCCCCTCGGCCAGGCGTCCGGGCGCCCCAGCGCAGCCCTTCTGGGGGCTGTTTTCGCCTCCCCCGGGAGGAAGCTTCCCCGACGGAGCCCCCTGCGGGGGTTTGGGGCGAGAATGGCCGAGCGCCCCCCACCCGCACCGCTGGCCAGGCTGCCCGGGGAGCGGAGGGGAGACTCGGCCCCAGGCACCCGGCGCCCGCCCCTCCGCTCGCGCCCGCACGAGGGGACCGGGAAGCCGCGCGCCCCCCCCGCGGCGCCCCCGCCCCCACCTCTCGATGACCGAAGCCAGCAGCTGCGGCAGCTCGCGCATCTCGAAGGCCGTGTACGAGGCGGAGAGCAGCGGCCGCACCGCCACCTCCCAGCCGGGCTCCCGCTCCCGCTCCGGCGCCGCCGAGGCCGCCGCGCCCGGGGAAGCCCCGGCCCCGCCGCCGCCCGCCGCCGCCGCCGCCGCCGCCGCCATCTTGCGCCGCCGCCCGCCTCCTCGGCGCTGGTTTCCAGCCAAGCGTCCGAGTTGCTGCGGCGAGGAAACGACTGTCCCGCGGGCAGTGCTTCCGGGTCGCGGCGGAAGTGGCGTCCCGCGACCTCGCCCGCCCGGCCTCCCTGGGAAGCGTGGAGGGGTTCCGCCGCAGAAAACAGCCCCGGGTCGCCTCGAGCGGCTTTGCGGGCGGAGGCAGCTCACGCCCTCCTTGCGTGCTTTGAAATGAAGCCCGTCGGAAGAGGGCCGCGCCTTGCTCGCCGCGCTTCGGGGAGGGAGCGGAAGGGGCTCGTCCCGCCGCCCCTCGCAGGTGTCACCAGAGATGGCGGAAGAGCCGCGCGGCCGGAGTGCGCATGCGCCCGCGATGTGATTCAGCGGCTTTCTCTTCAGGCGCGGGGCGGCGGCGGGCGGGGCCGGGGCGCCGCCTCCCCTGTCGACACGGGTCCGCGTATTCGGGCGTGCCTTTTGGAGGCGCGCGTGCGCGGATGGGCATTTCCCCTCACCGCCGTAACGGCCGGATGCGGGGATCGCCACCTTTCCTCTTTCCGTGAGTGAGCGAGCCCCTTCCGCTCGGGGGCCCCGCGTGGCCGTTGCGCCCCCTCCATTTTCCTCACAACGACCCTGCGAGGTAGGCGAGGCCCGGCCCAACTGCCCCGAAGGCCAGCTCGGTGGCCAACCAGGACACGGCCGCAACGGCACCCTCGGGCCCATGCTCCCCAGCCACTGTATACATGGGCTGTCTGCGCTTCGCACCCGGGCGAGCGAAACCTGCCGTGTTTGGGCAGAGTGCGGGTACCCGCGGTGGCCAGGGCATCCTTAAAGGGTCCCGAGGGGGCTGCTGCTGGTCCAGGCCCTTGGCGGTGGGGAAGCATTGGACCCACAGGCCGAAAGTGGGTGCAGCAAAGGGTCTGTTATCAGACCTGCACATCTCTCCAACTAGCGTGCTTGAGAGAAACCCGCTTGGGCTGGGGGGGCGGGGAGGGGTTCGCCTCTCCCTTGTATACCCCCAACAATGCTCTTGGTACCTGTATTTTGGAAAGGGTGGCAAAGCCACAGAGCTGCCGTGGCGCAATTGGAAGGCGCACACACGTTGTAAATAAATAAGTATATAAAATCGGGGATCCAGAGTAAATAAAAAATAGGCACCGGTTCGGCTGATCAAAGCGAACGTGATCGAACGGTGTTGGTTTATTATCATTGAAACTGATCCAAGATGCTTCTGCCCAATGACTCAACATTCCTCTTGACATGAATACAAAACCGTGGCGCACACGCTTCCACAGTGAGAACACCAGCTTTGCACTGTCCCTCCTCCCACATGAGGATAACAATCTCCATCTTTCCTTTACTGCAGGAGAAAAATGGGTCCAGATTTAAATCAGCAATAAATTATTACCAACGAAGCTCATAATTTAGGTTCTCAGAATGCCAACCTCAAAGAATCCACACACACAAAAAAGACTCAACCGTACACAAAGAAGTTATTTTCATTCAGAGTTCCAAATGCTTTTTTTCAAGCCTAGCTTCAAGTAGTCCCATTAACCCAAACATCGGATGCATGTTTAAATTCTAACGGTCGTGTGCTAAGAAATGTAATATAAATAAAATCTTTTCACCCAAGAATTGCAGTAACGGAGAGAGGAAAGATCCAAATAATGAAGTCTAGACCACAGGGAAACACAGTTAAAAAGGGAAACACTTTCAGTGCAGGCAAATGTAGAAGTTACTTCTCTTCCCAAGGTCATTGCAGATCAAACTGATCTACTCTGATTTAATCTCCATTTCCACGAGCATTCATCTGTCGAACTTCCCTAAAGAGTCGCCCTACTTTTTTTTTTTAGCATTATTTATAACGTCTTTGCAACTCAATCTCCTCCCTCAGCAACAGCTCCAGGGGAGCCAGAGGCACAGAAACTGACTTGCAGATTTGCCATGTTACAAACGTTTTTTTAACGACCAAAGGCCTGTTTCAGTCAAGGTGTGGATGGAGAAAAAGTTTCACAATGACAAGGCTGATTCACAGAATATTGTTACCCCCGGAGTTCCTATTTTTCTGCAGAAGACTCAAACTTTGCTTTTCCAACGAGACAGCCGAAAAAAGAACAAGAAACCCCATGCCCCGCAGTCGTCGATCCTTCCAGAGGGCAACCAGTTGCGTGCATTAAGCCACCGGCACAGCCAGGGTGCCTCCGCCTGGCCTTCACCGCCATGCCCGGTTGAGTAGCTTCACCTGCGCAAGCCGCTTGGTGATCATGGTGGCGAAGACCAGCCCGAAGAGCACGCTGCTGATCAGGATGTAGTCGTAGTCGTCTTTCAGAACATCGAACTGCTTGGACGGGTAGACGCGGGTCTGGTAGATGTCCAGCCCGTACGCCACAACCTGCAGAAGGCCGGGGAGAGTGGGAGAAGCCACGGCTGGCTGAGCATCACTTCACCTTTCGGTGACGGCAGCCGTGCACGACGCGAGGTCACCTATGTATTACCATGAATGCGTTAACATCCCACCCTTCCCCCTCCTCTATTACAGCAGGGGTACGAAGAAGTACCTTTTGCCATTCTTCCTTGGCGCTCACGACCCACCACTTTCTCTCTCAGATGAGCACACGTTCTTACCGGCAGCTGTGAGATGGATTCCTCTTGATGCTGAACCAGCAAGGTCTGCATGCTGGAGCTCAGCCCTGCCTCTATCTTGTACGTTTGGGCAGCCTTTTTGTGGGGGTGCTCGAGCGGTCACATGCTCTCACGACCCTGAAAGAGGGCCCTCCTCCGGACTGCACCATTGTGGGAACAGCCCTGGCGGACCCAACCATCCTCCGTTAACGGATCCGAGTCACTCTTAGTAAGGCCTTTTCTCTGGGATCAACCACCGCTGGAGACATGCTTGCAGGGGGTGCGAGGAAGAGCCTCAGGAATGTCTGTCCCCAGGCTCTGGAATTCCCTGCCAGAGGTCAGCCTGGCCTCTTTTCTGTCGTCTTCCAACAGCTGGCAAAGGGGTTTTTATCCGGACTGGCCGTTGGCACAGGAGTCGGCCTGCTGCTGAACGCGGTTTTAGCTGGCCGAGTTGCATTATCAGGCTTTTGAGTCCTGGTTTTGTGCTGGTTTTTAAGTAAGAAAGATTTTATGCTACGCTCCCTAGAGTGCCGCATTGGGGCAGAGAGACAAGCTGTTGATTGGAGACATAAAACCTCCTGCCGTCACCACCCTGCATATGAACGCACCTTTGCAGAGAGACAGACAGACAGACAGATAGGGTTCGAAGGGGCTCACCAGGCACGTAGACTCAAGGCCTGACGGGGCGGTGTAAATGCCCCTCATTCGGGAGATGGTCTGGTTGTAGTTGATGTACCTCTCAGCATGGATCTGCACATCTGGGGAATACGGGATCAGGTTTTCTTCCCTGAAAACACCACAGAAGGGCAGGAAGTTAAATCGCTCTCTGGCACCTCTCCACTGCCCAATAACTGGAGCAACCTTGGACTGGACCCCGGGGGGCTGCCGCAGGTCCAAGTGGGTCATACTGGGCTAGAGGGACATCATTCTCCCGCCTGGGATAAAGCGACTTCCAACATTCCTCAATTCCTGCACGGAGCTAATTGTGCTGGTTTGGCACGCGGTCACTTCCGCCATTGCATGGCCTCTGCTGAGGCCTGAGAAGGAAGGGTGGCCGGGGCAACTCGCCTCGTTTGTTCCGTTGGGATTTCTGGCCGCCGTGGATCCAACAAAGCCTTGGGGAGTGAGAGGATCGCCCCGGAAGGAAGTCCAACTGTATATTGAAGGAAAACAAACAGGCAGGGGAATTGTATTAGCACACCACATGCGCTGCCTCATGTGCAAAAGAGACACCTGAAGGACAGAGCTGGGCAAGCCATGACAAGCGGCGCCTGTGGAACAAGGAATCGAGTGCATCCACACAAGACCTTCTCCAAGGCAACCTCCTCCTGGGGGTTGGAAGCCAAGAGCACCCCGCCTGGGGCTGCGGGACAAGCACATTTCATGGCTTTGGGCAAAGCCCAAGAAGGATGGAGAGCCGCAGCGGAGATGTTCTACTCGAATGTCCCGCTTCCCCTTCTTCAACTTCCCCTTCCAAAATTTATTTGTTAAGCATCCTGGCAAATTGTCCAAGGAGAACTCTTGCTGCCTCAGCCTGCCAGGCCTCTCGCTTCTGAACAGCACTGCTAGCCAGGACGGCTGCATGGATCTCGGATGCAGCGAGGCCGGCCGGCTGGGAACCATGGGAGACGGTGGCTCAGTACCCACGGAGGCCCAAGGAGGCTAGGTGATGTGAGGCCGCGCCCGGCCCTCCTCTCCCGCCCCGCTCCTTAACTCAGCAAGTGCCGGCTGGTGATGCCCTGCTCTGTGATGGTGGCCTCCATGGCACTGATGGCCGAGGGGAAGATGTAGGACTGCTGGAGGACCTGCGGCAGCAGCGGCCGGTCGAGCGAGCTGAAGGCGGTGGCGTTGTACTGCTCGGTGCCCTCGTACAACTCGAGCACGGTGAACTCGTTGCGGCGGGCCTTGGCGTTCCAGTACTGGTACTGCCGGGAGAGAGGGGCACATCTCAGCGAGGCAAGCGCGGGAGCAGCTCTACCACAAGTGGCACTGAAGGGGGAGGCGACTTTCCATGCACAGAGTGGAAAGCCGGGATTGCCGGCACGGGAGATCTCTCCCGGGCAGGTGGAGAGGGGAAGACGGAAAGGAAGACCTTTCGCTTCACACACAATCGAAATGGAGGAAGGAAAGCAAAACAGTGAGATGGGAAGACGGACCAAACGCAAAACTCTGAGAAAGGAGCTCTGTGAGAAGAGGACTCCCCAAGGGTCAAAGGCCAGGAAGCAGAAAGGAGGTCTGTCCCAGGCTGCAGGGAGGAGAGGAAACAGGGCAGGGCCGGAAGAGCCCCCTATTCGCTGGGGGCTGCTCATCATGCGACCCCTGCCTTGCTGGGGAAGTGCAGGCCAGCTTCCAGGTGCCAACTGGAATGGGGGCATGTGGTCCCAGGGGGAAGGGGAGAGTGGTGACAACAGAGGGCACTCCGCCGCCGGGGGGGGGGGGGACCCCAAGGAAGCTCCGTGGGTGGGCCAAGTGGGAGGTCCGGCCCACTGGCTGGTTCTGCCCCCAGCACCGGTGTATGTGCGGAACAAGGTCCCCAAACCGAGGGGGCCGCGCTGGCAGCCGTCCCCTCCTTCCCCCAGCCTCCCCCCCCCCCAGCGGAGGCCTTGAGCTTACCACCACCCAGTTCTCCGAATGGACAATGTGCACGGGCCCCTTGGCCTTCCTCTGCACGGAGGAGTGGATGATGCGGCCGGTGACGCCGTCGATCAGGTATATCCCAATGAAGGTCCGCTCCTGGTGGGTGTCCGTGCTCTCCGTCACCACCGCCAGCAGGTTCGGGTTCAGCGACTGCGGAGAGGCGACGGCTGCAGGCCACACAGGTCTCGCGGGCCAGCAGGCCGCCTCCCCCTCCCCAGCCCCCTCCTCTGGGCCTGAGGGCCCGGTGCTCTTGGGGGGGGGGGGGACCGGGAGCCGGAGGGGCGCAGGGCCCTGCCCTGGCAGCGAGGCTCAGTCCTTCCCTTCCACACAGGCTCCCCCACAGGAGTTCCCTGGCTCCCACGAGGCTTTAAGGTAAAACGTGGGTGCCTGGGCTCTGCCCACCTGGAGAGGGGCCCCAGCCCTCCTCTTGAGCAGAATTCAGCCTTGGTCCGCAAGAGGGGCAGCGCCCCTGCTCTGACCAGGAGCCGCCCTGGAGCTCCAGGCCTGGCAGGTGGCTTGGAGGACGGGGAGGAGCCAGGAAGCGGCAAGGCTGGGTGCTGGCACGGGGTCCCCAGCGCCAGGAGACGGTCAGAAGTCGCTTGCCCGGCACTATCCCTGCGAAAGGCCTCCCCCTACCTTGTAGAGCACGCTGCGGTCCCCCATCACCCGGCCCTGGGAGTGGACGTGCTCGTTGGCCCGCTTGCCCTTCACGGCCACGATCCGCTGCACGTCGGCTGGGATGCTGATCTCCCAGCTCTCTTCTGTCGTCAGGTCCTGCGACCCAGCCAAGCAAAGCGGGCTGTAAGCCCTGAGCCGACGCACCACAAGTCTGCCCCGGCGAGGGGCGCAATCTGAGGCCTGCTGCGAGTGCGGTGCCCGGCACGCACATCGCCTCCCCCGAGCAAGCGTGCGCTCGTTTGCTCAGCCCTGGCCTGCGCCGGCTTGCACCGCAACGGCTCGACACGGCCCACGCAGGAAGCTCTCCGAAGCCCGCCAGGAGAGGCCCGCGTGTGGGAAGGCAGCCCGGAGCGAGCAGCCAGCACAGACTCCCCAGCAGCAGTCCTGCCCGGGAAAAGTGGGCCCCGTACCTTCCGCAGCCGCCTTCCCGTCAGCTTGCCCTGCTCGGTGTCCGCTAAATAAAAAGAGACGGAAGGTGCCACTTCTTCCAGCTGCCGGAGAACATTCCTTGTCGTGGGAAACGCCGTCACCTGGGCGGGAGAGGGGGGGAGCACGCAATTCCAGGCGGCCGTCTTGCCAGAGCAACGCACGGGAATGGGGGCCGCGGGGGGGGGCGCACCTTGTACTCGTCGTCAATGAGCAGGAGCACCTTGGCGTAGTCCTGGTCCATGATGGGGAGGAGCAGCGACTGGAGGATGGGCCGGTCCAGCGCCGGAGGGGCCACCTGGCTCCTCCTCCCGAAGATGGGGTTGAAGACGTAGAGGGAGCTCGCCCCGGTCTCCTGGCGGGAAGAGACGGACACGGCCCTGGGACGCGCGGCCTCATGCGCCCAGGCCTGCCCCAAGCCCCGTGCGTGCCTTGCCCGGCACCCGAATGCTCGCCCGAAGCCCCCAGCCCAAGACGCTTCCGCTTTCTTTTAACTCCTGTGTCTTGAGCGCACACACAGCAGCTCCCCGCAGGGGCGGCTTGCGGGGGGCTTGCGCAAAGGGCCGTCCGGGGCAGCCGCCGGCCCCAGTACCTTGTCCTTGACCAGCAGGGTGCACTGCGGAGGGTGGGGGAAGTGGGCCGTCGTCCTCTGCACCAGCAGCTTGAAGGAGGAGCCGGGCCGCACGCCCTGCAGGTACTGCTTCCACAGGATCGTCCCGGAGCGGCTCTCGATGCCGAAGAGCTGGGGAAGGACGGCAGTGGGCGGGCGTGAGCGCAGGTGGTGCGGAAGGCCGCCCAGGAGCCCCCCAGGCAGACGCTTGGGCGTTCAGTCATCTGTCTCGGTGGGGGGGGGGCATTCCCACTCCACCCAGCAGCAGCAGACTGCAGCTCCCATTCACCCGAGGCGGGGCACATGAGAGCCGAGGGGGCACCTGCCCGATTCCCCAGAGCTCCTCTCCCCGCCCCTGGTCTAGCCCAGCTGTGCCCCCCCCCGAGAGCCAAGCAGCCCTGGAGGAAGGGGCGTCTCCTCGCCCCGTCCGCCTCCCGCCGACGCTCGCAGCGGCTGGCGAGGCTGGCCTGACTCAGCCGGACTGCCGCTTCCCGAGGGATGCGCCGCCCGCAGCTCCCCCTTCTCACCTTCCCGGCGGCAGTGACCACCACAATCATCTTCTGCAGGTTGAACTCATCCCGGGCCAGGGTGTCGACGCTGACCTCGTTCCTGATCTGGCTGCGGGGCTTGCGGGCGTCGTAGAACATCTTCCACAGGTGCGCCGTCCAGGCCTGCAGCAGGATGAGCTGGGAGGAGAGGCGCTTGAGCAGCATGGCCAGCAGGCCGTCTGGGGGGCACAGGGAGGACCGTCAGAGGCTGCCTGCTGGGCGACAGCGCCGAAGGCCACCGGGAGTGCCCACGGGGGGCCACGCAGCGTCTTCCCATGCCCCACCCCGAAAAGCCGGACGTCACACCCAGGCCCTTCTGCAAGCAAGTTCTGCGCTTCCCCCCGAGCTGCGGTCCCTCCGCAGGACTGACACGCTCGCTCCATGGACTTGCGAATTTTGCGTGGATTAAGTGGCTCACTATGCAAAGCTCAGAGCAGAGACTCTGCGTACAGGTCTGTGGTCCCAGTGAATGAAAAGATGGCCTGCTAGTATTAAGTCAAAGTCCCATTTAAAGTTTGCAGTTTGCTTCTCTCTGAATGCTGGCGACACAAATCTCTCTCCATCTCACTCTCTCTCTCTCTCTCACTCTCTCTCTCTCTCTCTCTCTCTCTCTCTCTCTCACACACACACTCAAGTGCCTCCAAAGCAAAACTGGTCAACAAAAGCAAGGAGTTACCTTGAATTGCTGGATCCCAGGCAGCAAAGCAAAAGAAAAAAGCACGAGGCAATTCAAATTTATTCTTTCAGGCCAAAAAAAAAGCTGGAGGAGGAGGGTCAGCAGCCAGTCACAATCCCCTAACCGCCCCCCCCCAGTCTCTGTGCACTGCTCAGAAAGAGGGGGAGAGCCCCCCCCGCAGAGGCACCACAAATTCACAGGGGCAGCAGCTTCCGAAGAGCATCCTGGCCGCATTCCCATGACTTGGGAAGGGCAAGAGGCCTTTTTGCCCCCGCCCCCCCCCCCGGTGTGTGCGGGCCACTTGCCACTGCGAAGGGGGCTGCTGAACTGACCAGAACCCCAGGACAAGGCGTGGACTGGAGGGTTGGACCCCCCCCCCACCGCCTTCCTCCTCCTCCGGGTTGAGACGACACAACAACCCACGTGCGGTGTGGCTCGTTCCTTGTGAAGCGCCCAGAGCGTATAGGAACAGGCAGCTCGTCAACATCAACATCAAATCACGAGAGAAACGAGGCGCTGTTGACCTGGCACACGCCAAGCGTGGCAAAGAAGCCCCCGTGGCGGCTGCTCCTTCCCTGGCCACGCCAGCCCAGTCCACGGCAGTCTGAGACTCTTCAACACCGCCACGCTTTTGGCTGCAGGCCGCCGGCCCCGGCCGCCCAACTGCGACCCTGCCGCTCTTGTGCGACTTGCCCACCGGAACGAGCCCAGCATCCTCTCCAAGTCTGGGCAGCCAGCCATGGCCCCAGCTGAGGGTCCCCCGGGACGGCTGCCCTCACCGGCTTTCTTTCCAAATTCGCCCTCCAGCTCTGCCTGAGCGCCCGTGAGCGGGAGGTCCACCATCTGCAAGGCGACCACCTCGGCCAGGGACTCCTCTCTGCTCCAGAGAACCTTTCCTGCAGAGAGCGAGAGACACGGGGCAGGCCGGAACATGACTTCCCGGTCTGCTCCAGGTGGCCTGTGCTTTTCCCCAGAAAAACAGGCCAGGGAATCACGCAGAAGCCCGGCGTGCTGCACAGGGGCCGAGGGGGAGCTCTGGAAAGAATTCTGCCTCCAGCATGAGCTCTGCTGGGCGCCTTGGGCAAGAGCCACGCTCTCAGCCTCTGTCTCCCCGCTGGCACCACGAGGAGGAACCCAGCCTGGGCCCGCTTGCGCCGGGAGAAAGCCTCGCAGCTGCCAGCATTGCCCGGACAAAAAGCTCTGGGCTTCCCAGCATTCCCTGTGGCGAAGCTGGCTTTTCTCTGTCTAGACACGTGAGGGGATTTCGGCTGGGAAGAGCCAGCACCGGGCCTGAGTTCTGCCCCCAGCACAGCTCAGGTTCCTTCGACCACCTGCCAAACACCCTTGGCCCATTTGGCATGCTGTCCATGCTGCGGCTGGCCAGCCGCAACTCGGGGGCTGCGAGCTGAGCTGCACGGCAAGAGGCTCACCTGGCTGCTGCAGGAAGAGGAGCATATGATCCGCTGTCTGGACCAGCGCCCTGTAGCCCACCGAGTCGTCCTTCTTCAGAAAGACCTGGATGTAAAGCTGCAAAGGGAGAGGAGAGAGATGGACGGCGGTTGCTCCAGAATGTGATTCGCTTGCGGGCCAAAAGGAGGAGTTCGAGGTTGCTGGTCGTGTCCAACCGGAACTAGCCTTGTTTAGTTTTAACTTTGGTTGGTCCAGACAAGCCAACTTCAACTGTGGTTAGTGATCATGGCTTGTTTGCACAAGTCGCTGTGGGGAATCCTGGTTTGAATATAACCAGGCATCGACAGCTGATGCTGGGAACAAACGCTTCGGATCTCCTGGCAGCCGCTCCAGAGGGAAGCAGTGCAGGCTGCCGCACGTAGCGCCAGAGCGTGGATCGGCCTGGCACGAGAAAACGGGCACGGCAGCCGGGCTGGGAAAGGCGGGTGCACAGACCGGAAGGGCCCGTCAGCTGAAAAGCGGCAGCCCTGATCCCTGAAGGACCGTTGCATTTCCTCGTGTTGAGCACGTCCAGGAGGCCACCGGCCGCTTACCTGCTCAGGCTTGGTGCTGCTTTTCTCCAAGGTGAACGAGATGACGGTATCCAGCAATCTCTGCCCAGTTTCGGCCAAGTACAAGTTGATCGCGTAGGACTGGTTGTGGCAGGTCGAGGCCTCCTGTCGGGTCATTGGGATGCCGTCAAATGGCGGAAATTTGCAAAACGGGGTCTGCCTCAGGAGAACAGACTCTTTTGCTCAAGGCAGGAAGGTGGCTGAGTTCCGGGAAAAGCCATTAATCTCCCCCCCGCCGCCCCCTTGCAAGCCATGTGCTTCATCAGCAGGGCAGACAGGACTAGAAGCTGGTTACCCACGTGAGGGGGGAGCGCAGGCCTCCTCCTAGGAGCATGGGGAGCAGAGATCACGAAGCATCACTTAAGCATCCTTCCCTGCTTCGCCCAAACTCTGAAAACTGGTTTGTCACGACTGTGGTCAATTACCAAACCAGGATACTAAAGCATGGCCCGATCCTGGCTTGTTTTTAACGCCTCACACTTCACATACACCAGTTACCCCATTCAGACGCAAGAGCCAGGTGGAAGCTTTCGATCTCAACCGTTGCTGCACGATTCAAGGACACACCAGGCTGCAGAGTTCACCTGCCACGGTCTGCCTGCACTTACCGCTTCACCTTTGCAGGTGAGGACTGCAGCAACGGTCTTCTCACTGGTGGTTGCAAAGGTCACCAGGCTGACCTGGGGAAGCAGCGAAGGAAGGAAGGAGGGGAGGGGAGGGGAGGGGAAGGGGAGGGGAGGAAGAGGCTTGTTAAAATGTTGATGATTCATAATTGATTGGAAGTCGTTCTTTTTGAGCTTCAACAGAGTATTGGCTGACAGAAAGTTAGAAATTTTTGGTTCTTTTGAAAATGTGCAGGTTATGAATGTATTAGTTATATTTCTTTGAAAACCCTTGTCAGTTTTATTTCATTTTTTATACATTTTTCTTTCTGTAGCCTATCTATTTTAAGAAAACATTAAAATTATCTTTGTAAAAGAAAATAGGGGAAAGAAACACTGCACAGGAAACCAGAAGGAAGTCAGTCGGGTGGTGTGGGGCTGCCCTCCAACAAAGCCTTCCCCATCTGACAGAAGGCCTAGCTGTCAGTGACAACAGATGGAGCGGCGAAGCTGTGCCAGGCCTGGCCCATCTAAGACCTGCAGGCAGCAGGGTGGAGAAGGACAGGCTGCCCACCGAGTCGTGATCACCCCCATCAAGACTCCTTGCACGTGGAACTCTAGAGAGCCAGGGAGAAGGGCTCCTGCCAGCCTTTCTGCCTGCAGTGCGGTTTCCCAGGTGTAGGCATTCCCCATCCACTAACAGCAAGCATTCCAAGAGGCGCACATCCTGCAACAAGCCTGAGGCACCGCAGCCTGGACTCCAGGTGTTCACCTCATCGGAATACTTGGGTTGTGTATGTCCTGTTACACACAGCTTGGCTCATTCACTTGAGCCTTTTGGGGCCACCGACTGGGCAGGCCTGGCTTTGGTGTGCTCCGCCCTGGGTGGGAACACCTGACACTGAGCCCTGGCTGGGCTGAACACGCTGCGGTGGCTGCCTTTGGGCCGAGCGGGGGACTGGACAGACCGACGGTCCTCCGCCCTTCGAGGACTCTGCAGGTGAGAAGCAAGCGCCCTGCAGGAAGCGCTTACCGGCGATGAAACCAGGGCCGTGTACCGGAGCGAGCACCTTTCCCGTAACCCCCCACCCTGCTCCCCCTCACCTGGGGGAAGTCCCGGAGGAGGCTGAGCATGCCGTTCCGATACTGCAGCAGGGCGAAGTGGCTCGGGGCCAGCTGCAGGAAGAACTGGGCCCGGGAGGCACCGGCCGGACTGGGATGAGTGGGCAGCAGGTGGGGCCGGAAGCCACTGGCAAACTCGAAGCCGAGAGACTGCGGAGGGGAAGAGCGGGAGGGCAGGTCAAGTTGGCCAAGGAGGTGGAAGGAGGCCACGGAGCACCCAGCTGGGAGCTGAAGATGCGTTCCGGGACACCAGGAGGAGCACGTGGCCCGGGCTTTCCCAGGCTGGGCAAAGGGGGGGCGTGCTCCCCTGCCCCTCCTCCTGTTGCAGCAAGGACATGGCAACAGCAACAACCGGAGGGACATCACCACGTGGGCGAAGCTGGGCTGGATGGCTGCTCTGCAGAACCCGAACGCGGATGGCACGACACAGCCTCCCCGTTAAACGAGAATAACGTAAGGTAAAAAATGCGGGGAGGGCAGTGAGAAAGGTTCCCACGGACGACACGCCGGAGAGCCCAGCCATACAAGTCCCCGGCCTGAAGTTCGGAAAAGATGTTCATAGCCCCGAGCTGGTACACATGGAGAATCAAAGCTGGGCTTCCAGGAGCCCCCGCCCCTTCCCGGACCCCTTACCTGCAGCGCCAACTGCTTTGCCTCCTCCCCAGCACCCAGAGGCAAGGTGTAGAGCGAGTGGGTGGCCGCGTCCGCACACACGAGCACGCCCTCGCCTACCACGCCGCAGGCCCCGCTCAGCTTCTGCACCCAAGGGGCCACCACCCGGGCCTGCAGAGGGCAGAGAGAGAAGCGCTGAGGGACTGGCAGCCTTCCTGCAAGGACTGCACAGCTGGAGCCAGGTAACCATGGCTCACTTCCAGGCTGGGTGGCTTCACAGGCCCAGCGTCAGATCGTACTCTCCGGGTATAAACCGGTTAAATTTTCAATGACCAAAGTGTCAAGCTCTTCAAACAGCTAAAGATCATTCTAATCAGAACCCCGGACAAGGTGGAAAGACAGCAGACCTATGTGCCTCACCCCCTGCCGTTAAACTCCATTACACTGAAAAGGCGATAAGCACGTGTACGAAAATGAAAGAAAACGGCCGCCTAATTGGGGACATCTTGTTTAGTTCAATGAGGCTCACTAGAGAAGCCCAAGCAGAAATGAAGTTTTAGACATGTAACTTCTCAAACGCCCTCTTCCCTGCTCAGCCACCCCACAGTCTTCCAATAAACTTGCCACGTTCTGCGTTGATCCAGATGTGCACTGGGGGTGGAAAAGAAACCAAATTCTGAGCAAGACTCTTGCCCTACCTGTCTGGCGAGTTCTCCATCCTCAGCATTGAAGGTGAGGACACTGACGTGGCTCCGAGCGGCGACCCCGACACAGTGCACCGTCCCCGCCCCGTGCGAATACACCAGCTGATACGCGACATTCTCGCTGGCGAGGAAAGTCAGAGTCAACTATGGCAGCGAGATGCTGAGATGGAGGCACGTTCTCTATGCTGGAAGTTCGCTTCTCAGGGGAGAGCCCGAAGTGGCTCCGGCCAGGAGCAGGACCATCACTTGACTGGGCTCTGTGAAAAGCTCCAGCTTTTCCGGCGCTGCCAATCCCGCTAAATCCTTCAGTGCGCCTCGTGCGTTCATCAAGAGGCCTCAGGTCTGCCCACAGCTGCCCTCTCGCAAGGCAAAACAGCCCCCGACTTAAGTCTGTCCCCCAGAGGCAAGCAAGACAGCGACAAGAGCTCCCCGCCTGCTGTCCAGGCCCCGGCTGTTCTTCCTGTGCTACGAGCGAAGCGCTGAACAGACCAGGCCCACATCTATGGCTGGGCTTTGCTTCCAAGGCTCCCGGGCTGCTCTGGGAGCGAGGCCCTTTGCAAGACCCCCGATTGCCTACCTGTCTGGCAAAGGCTCTGCCCACTTCTGGTGACCGTTGGAGAGATAGTGGAGCGAGAGGAAGCCTTTCTTCAGCACTGCCACGTATTTCACAGCATCTTGCACTCCCACCAAACCAGCCATCTGGAAACTTACAGCGGAGCAGGAAAATAAGGTTTCGAAAAGCCCTGGATGGATGTGAGCTGGCCCCGCGTCACACCCAGTCCCCCTCCAGGAACACTCACCTGCCCGCATCCATTGAAATCTCCCAGTTCAAGCCTCCGATGTTGGTCTCCCAAGAGCGCAGAATGCGGCCCCCGTTGGACACCGTGATGGCGTCTTTGGAGTAGGCGGTGCGTGGAAAAGACAAGCAGCTGTTGAGTTGCGAGCCCCACAATACTTGGGTGCGATGCAGTCAAGGTGCCCTTGAACTGGAGAACTTGGAAGGCTGCGGGCATCCAGTGGGGGGCAGCAGCAACAGCGCCATGACCGCTGCTGCCATGTTGGCTTGGTGGCCATTTTCAGCCAGCCGGCTGGGACACTTCAGGGGGCAGGAAGGAGGCCGGAGAGGGTGCAGAGCCTGTTCCTCCGAGCCCATCCTGTCTCCTCCCCTTCTTGCCCCCCAAACACCCCCTTTACTCCTCCTCCAGGGCTGCCTCCCTGACCTCAGAGAAGAGCCAGTGTGGTTCTCTCCACAGTGGCTGCAAAAGGAGACAGGAACCCCACTTGCCAGCTCCAAGCTCAGAGCGCGCTTCCCACCCTATCCTGCCCCCACCCCATCCAGATAACCCTTTGGGATGCTGACATCTTTCCCTTAGGAATACATTTGTTGGGGAAATGACCGTTGCAAATTATTTCAGCAAACCCGGAGCCCTTTCTCCAGTAACCCTCAGTGACGCAGGCCATAGGCAGAGGGTTCGCTCACCTTGCCCGTGGATCAGCATAGCGTCCACCGCTCCCTCAGGAGTTCCCTTGTCCACATGGCGCCACACTGCGAAAAGGGACAAGGGTCGGACGAATACGGGAAGCCGCCCAGGTTCCCCAGCAGCCCATCCTTGCTGGCTCCTCTACTACCATTTCTCACTCATTCTCAAAATACCTCTTGAGGCTTACTCCAGTGTGAGATTTTAATCAGGACTTGAATTTTTCTCATTTTAAATTGTTTTTCGATACACGTGCAATTCTCCGTCTGTTGCTTGTGTCTCCTGTTTCTATGTTTGCACGCATCTGGTCTTTACGAGGCAGTTTTAATCTCTGCAAGGCACTCAGACCGTTTCAGCAATTGAGCAAACTAAAACGCAATTACACAGCAAAGCCTTTAGTTCGGAACGGGACCAGAGCCCGTGAACTCGTCCTCTCTCCTTGCAATGTTCAGGCCATGCGTGCCAGTGCCAAAGTAGCCCAAATGGCATTATACACACATGAGGAGGCAGCCGGCAACAAACTTGAGGAAAGCCAAAGTTTCACAATACTACAGAGAAAATACTTGGAGTAAAACCCCTAAAAGGACGGCAGTAACGGCCTGATGAAGCCCGGCAGAATGCTGATTGTGGGGTGAGGGAGCAACTGAATAGCTGGATCAGAAACACTCCGCGCTGCCAGTTTTCCGCAGATCCTTCGGCCATTGTTAACGTAGAAAGAAGCAGAAGCGGAAGCAACTTAAAAACACGCATCTCCTACATGTCCGTAGCAGGGCAAACAGTACAAGCTGGCACTTACGGATGTCGCCTGTCCTGGAATTCAGAGCGGCCATTACGTTCTTCTCTGTGGCCACAATGAGCTTTTTGGAGCCCTGGGAGGATTCCAAAGAAACAAACTTGATCTTGCCCACATATTGCTGCCTCCTAGTAGAAAACACAGAAAGGGCCGCACTGGCGTTACTTCCCGCTCTGCGGCGCACCTTGGCCTGCAATGTGGTGTAAGACAGGCATGGGCAGGGAGCAGGCGGCAGACCCCCAGGCCCACTGGGGGAGTCGACTTCCCATCAGTTCCGGGTGCGCTGTGTGCAATGGACAGGAGTGCAGTGAATGGTAGCCGGGCATCTCTGGAGCATTGGCTGAAGGGAAGCGCCTCTAAACGAAGCATGGGCAGAAGACAGACTGCCAGATACTTCGGCCTCCCAGACACCCAGTCAATGGCTACGCAGAAACAGCAAAAGTTGAGGCTAAAGGCATCTGAACACCAGCATTCTCTGGTGCCCTACTCCAAAGCAGCCTTCTCCAGGTGGGATCCCCATGCTCCCTGCTGGCTGGGGATAATGGAAGATTAAGCCACAAACTTCTGGACGGCATCTTGCCACCCACGCCCTTGGCATCTTACAGGAGCCTTCCCTGGCCAGCCTTCCAGAGCTCTGGAACTAAAACTCCCAGCATCCCCGACCTTTGGCCCGGGCGGCTGGGACTGATGGGAGCAGAAGTCCCGGAGCCACGCACTCCCCCCTCGAGTCCACCTCACGGGCCTCTTCCCAACCTGCGCCTTCCCAGGGGTGCTGAACCCCAGCCTCCCGCAGCCCGGACCGCCTGGGGCTGATGGGGGCCGCAGTCCAAGCCCTCCGGGGGGCCTGGGGCCCATGGCCGCTCTGCCCGTCCCCCGCGGCGGGGGTTCCGCGGGCGCTTCGTGCAGGCGCGGCCCGTCGCTCACCAGTCGAACTTGCCCACTTGGTCCTCGTACACGGCGCCCGCCGGGGGCGGCGAGAGCACGAGCAGCAGCCGGAGGAGCAGCAAGGCCGCCCAGGGCGCCGCCATGACAGCCGAGAAGATGGTCCCGCAGCGGCCGCCGGCTTCCCGGCGGGCACCGCGGCACCAGCGAGATCCCGCACCATGGAGCGGCTCTTGCCCTAGAGATACTAATCCTGAAGAAAACCGGCTGAGGACGGAGCTTCCGCGCTCCACTGGGCCCAGCTACCCTCCCGCTTCCCTTGGAAATCGCTAGAGTGGCAGATCCGCTATGTAAACGGATCTAAGAGGGAGAAGCGCGCGCTGGGGGATATTAGTTCTTGTGCGGTTTAAAAATAATATAATAAGGGATTTTAGCGGCGAGTGCCAAATACCATAATTGACAAAGCCAGTACTGGGATGACTCTAATTTTAGTAGCTCTATGCTCTAGGCGGCGAACCGTGCGAAGCCCCCTCCTAAGCCGGGCGCTGCAGGGTGTCTAGTCGTTCGCCTGCGTGGAAGAAAACTCATTTTGCCGCTCCTTCCGCCCGTGTAAAATTGCGACTGGGGGCGGAAACGAAGGGCCGTGAGGGGTTCCGTGGCTCTGCGGGGCCGCGGAGGAACGCGGGACCCTTAGCCCAACTACACAGCAGGCGCCTCCACGGGCCCCTAAATCTTTCCCGTCGGCCCTCGCAGCACAGCCGCCGCCGCAGGAGGAAAGCGCGTGTTGTCCGACATGCCGAAATCTAAGCGGGATAAGAAGGGTGAGTGAAGGCGCTAGTCCTCAAGGAGTCCGAGTTGGTGTGTTCGGAGCGTTGAAATCCCTGGAGCAGCCCTCCTGTTTCCCTTCCACCCGGCGCCCTCCAGGTGAGCTGAGCTACATCGCCCATCATCCCCAGCCAGGCGCTGCAAATGATGGGGGATGCAGCTCAGGTCATCTGGAGAGCGCTGCACTCAACCAGGGGCCAGGGGCCCACGCTCCGCCTTGCAGCCTGCAGGTCCCATCATTCCTGCTCACCGCCCATGCTCGCTGGGGATGATGAGAGCCCGAGTCCAGCAATACGTGGACGGCCACGGAGGCGCGGAAGAGCCGCGTGTGCCGAGCCTTGGCGGGCAGCCTCGGCGGCGGGCACAGCCCCCTGCCCGCCACGACTCTTGGGGCCCCCGGCCGCAAGAACCCCTCCAGCGGAGCCCCCCACCCACCATCCCCAGCCACTGTCGCACGCGGGCCACCGGACCAGCAGCCCGATCTCGGGGCCGCCTTGACCGCATGATGGGCCCCGGGCAAAGCAGTGTCCTGGGGCCCCTACGGCGACTGCACCTACTGCTAATGTTGGAAGTCTTCCCGTTTCCCAAGGGTTAACGCGCACAGATTAGTACGGGGTGCAGGGGCAGGTGCCCACCAGGCGCACGCGTTGCGACGGCCCTGCAAGGCCCCAGTGCGGCGAGCGAGAGGAGGGTCCCCACCGCCTTCCCGCCCGGCCCCCGC
This sequence comes from Varanus salvator macromaculatus, assembly GCA_023646645.1. NCBI lineage: Eukaryota > Metazoa > Chordata > Lepidosauria > Squamata > Varanidae > Varanus > Varanus salvator. Next base: position 12,465,490 of record JAIXND010000800.1, on the reverse strand, counting down.
ACGCGCCTCCTGGGGAGCTGACCCACCCCAACATCGGATGCTCGCCTGGCAGGGCGGTGGCTCCGCTGCGACACGGACATGGTCCTTGGGCGCTTCCAGAGCAATGGGCCCATGCGCACGTCCGTGTGGCTCCTTCGCCTGCAGCAGGACCAGGTTTGACTCGGGCCGGGAAAATTCTTGCTGCGAGCTGCTTCCGATGTTCCTACGGGGCTGCCCCAGACTGAACTACACCCTTCCCTCCCTTCTTTCCTTCCAGTTTCCTTGACAAAAACCACCAAGAAAGGTTTGGAAGTTAAACAGAACTTGATAGAAGAGGTAAGCAACTTCCCCCTCGCCTGCTAATCTTAGAATCCTATGTAAAATGAGTTGGTAGAAAGGGATGATTTTGCAAGCGGGGTTCTGTTTTCCATCTCGGGCTTGAATAACCCCTCTTGAAGGATCTCCTTTTTTTCCTCTCACAAAGTGTCATGGTTGCACTGCAGGAATCAAACATGATGGGGAGGTGCAAAGAAATGTGTTCTAACGACCCCCGTGGGGCCTTCATTTTTCACAGAGGGCAGTGGGTTGGCTCAGTGCACCCACCAGCTCCAAATACGTGCCCAACCCCAGACCAACCTGTCCCCGGGCTCAGTGCAGACCTCCAGGTGCTGTTGGACTGCAAACCCCATCAGCCCCAGCCAGCAGAGCTTGCTGTAATGGATTTCAGTCCCACAAAGTTTGGACGACTGCTTGTTCCTCACCTGTTTTAGTGAACGCATTGCCATCACATGCTGATGTCCAAACTTCTCTGCCCTCAGCTACGGAAATGTGTGGACACCTACAAATTTCTCTTTATTTTTTCCGTCTCCAACATGAGAAACAACAAACTGAAGGATATTCGCAACTCCTGGAAGCACAGCAGGTGAGGGGCACGCTCCCAAGATCCGTCTCCCCCCCTCTGGCTTCACCCAGAAGGGCTCAGGCATGATTTATACTCAAAAAGGGTTTATCTTGGGATGAGGAGAGGGTTTAAAAAGCGCCAGCCAGGCCACAAATCAAGGGAGCCCCCCGGGAGGACTGGGAAGCACCTCTGTGGTTTGTGAACAGAAAAAAGCGCCAGGTGGAGTCGGGGGACGGACTGTCGCTGCCACACCGCCGCGTGTTGTGTCGAGCAGGGACGGGACTCGTTGGCCTGAAACACCCCCCCCCCCGTTCGACAGCTCTGCAGTACACCGATTGAGAGGGTCCGTCTCCGGCTCCCCTCACTAGGCCTGGTTTTCCTTCCAGGATGTTCTTCGGGAAGAACAAGGTGATGATGGTGGCGCTTGGACGGAGCCCGACGGACGAATACAAAGATAACCTGCACCAGGTGGGGCCCCCAGCTGCTGCATGCATCTGTCTTGCTCCCAGCCCAGTGGGGGCTCTGTGCTCCGGGGGCCGTTTCCTAATCCCCCCCCCTCTGCTCTCCAGGTCAGCAAGCACCTCCAGGGAGAGGTGGGCCTCCTTTTCACCAACCGCACCAAAGAGGAGGTCACGGAGTGAGTGTTTCCTGCTGCCGCACGATGCGTCGCCTGAGCCTCTTGGTCACGGCACCCCAAGGTGGTGCCCTCTGGGTCACAAAGGCTGGGCCTCGTAGTCTAAAACGTCTGGAGAGCGCCAGGTTGGAGAAGGCACCGTTGGTCACGCGACGCAACTCAGCGTAGGCGGGACCTTGGGGACTTCCCGGCACGGGTCGGTTTCTCCGGGTGCTGGAGGAAAGGCAGCCTCCAGGGCAGCTCTGGGACGAGTAGGGCTCAGCCCCGCACCCCCGCCCGGTACTCGCTCTTCAGGGATGGTCGTGCATCCCTTGCCCCGCCTCCCACGGCAGCCATCTTGCGACGGTGCCACCAGCAGCCTCTCAAATTGCCAGAGAGCCCCAGGCCTGGCCCGCGACCTGGCTGGGAGGCTGCGTGTTTCTCCCTGCTACGTGGACTTGTGTGCTGTGCGAATCCCTCTGAAATCCCCTGCGTCCTTTTCCCCTCGCAGATGGTTCTCCCAGTACAAAGAGAGCGACTTCGCCCGGTCGGGGAACAGGGCCACCTTCGCCGTGAGCCTGGACGCGGGGCCGCTGGAGCAGTTCCCCCACTCCATGGAGCCCCAGCTGCGGCAGCTGGGCCTGCCAACGGCGCTGAGGAAAGGTCAGTGGCGGGCCCCTCCGGGGAAGAGCGGCGGGCTTCGGCGAGGCGGCTTCTCCCTGCCTCGCGGGCCTCATCTGCGCTTCTCCCGCTTGCTTGGCAGGGGTGGTGACACTCATCTCCGACTACGAGGTCTGCAAGGAGGGGGAAACCCTGACGCCGGATCAGGCCCGTATCCTGGTGAGTGACTCCCGGTGCCCGGTTCCTCCCCGGGACGTTCCCGCAGGGGCTTTCGTCGCTTCCCCCTGCGAGATGCCTGCCCCGGCTTCACGTCGGCCATCTTTTCGGCGCTGAGGGAGACTTCCCCTCCTCCCCTAATCCAAGCTGCTTTCCTGAAGGGGTGGATCCTGCCGGCCAAGGGTCACATTCCGCCAAGAGTTCCGGCACCGCATTCCAAGGGCAGGCCGGGAAGGAGGGAAGCGGGCCAGGCCGGGCACGAGAGCAAAGTCCCTCTCCGCACATGTTCTTGGGCTTCGGGCTTTTCCAGCGCCCCCCGTGGCAATCTTCTGTACGGTTTGCCGCTAAGCCCAAAGAGCGGGGAAGCCGAGGGGGTCGGCGGGTGGCCGCCGTGTCCTTGGAATGAAACAGCGCCGGAGCCGCACCCCGCCGAGTGCCCGTTCCACGTGGTCTCGGGGCGAAGGAGCGAGCGAAGCGCAGGCACTAGTCCCAAGGGGTCACTCGGCCCTTTCTTGCAGAAACTCTTCGGCTACACGATGGCGGAGTTCAAGGTGACCATCCGGAGCGTGTGGAGCGCGGAGACGGGAGAGCTCGAGCTGCTGGTGCGAGATGCGGGGGATGCTGCGGAAGAGATGGAGGAGCAAGCGGAGTCTGACGAGAGCGCGGACGACTAGGACCTGCTGTGCCCCGAGGGAGGGGCAGCCTGTCGGACCTGCTGCTCGCACCCCCCACGTAGCACAGCCCGGGCTGAGGGACCTTGCTGACCCGAGGACACATAAAAGTGTAAAGAGGAGCGTGCGGAGTCCCTCATTTGCTTTGCGTGCTCTAAGAAGAGTCTGGGGGGTCCAGATGAGGCGTGAAGGCCGAGGGGACCGGCCTCAGTGCCTGCATTCGCGGTTCATGCGGGGGAATCGCCTTTCCTTTTCCTGGGGGCCCCACGGAGCCACTGCCAGCAAGAGGCGGAAAGAACAAGGGGCTCCGTATTTGTCTCGGGCCTACCTGGGCTTTGCCGGGGGGCATCTGTGCTGGTTTGGATGCTGTTGCGCTGCAAGCCCCAGCAGCCCCAGGCACATGTGGCTGCAGGGGGCGATGGGCATGGCGCCAGCTCCGTCTTGCAGCAGGGTTTCTACGGCCACGGGGAAGCGCCCTTCTGGCTCTGCTTTCTGGACAGCACCAGCGCTGGGTCAGGGTCAGGGTTCCCCAAACGCCCGTGGCCGGCAGGGGGCAGTCCCTCCCCCACCTGGGTTCGGTTCTAATTCGCGGGGAAAAGGTACGGACGCTGCCCCGTGGCGGTCCCCACGTAGCCTCACGTCGCACAGTCCAACACGCTCGCAAGAACCACCGGCTCAAGAAGTGCTTTATTCTGGCAAATGTGTCCTACAGACAGAACTGCTCCGGAGTTTGACATAAGCTGCACGGATCAGTTCAGCGAAATCAGCCTTTTCCCCACAGCACTGGCTTTCAGTTCTCCTTTCTAACTGCTGCAGGGCGGGGAAGGCCGGGGGGACTCGGGGCTGGATGATTCTGTGCGTTAAAATCACGGGAATTTCCAGGCTAAAAAGGCCTCTTCCGTTTGAAGGCCGTGCGAGTGCAGGACAATTCTGCTCATTAAGGCCGTGCGAGTGCAGGACGATTCTCCGTCGGGTGGGGGGCAGGATCCCTCGGCCAGGTTCCTGTGGGAGCAGGGCTGCCCTCCAGGCATGGGGGGGGGCACGCTCCCGTCGCTCCCCGTCAGCGGAAGTAGCTGGGGCAGTCGTGGGCCGTGAGGTGCCAGGCCTCCTCGAACGCCTCCACCACGGCCGGGAGCAGGGGCCCCTCCTCGCTGCACCGGAGGTTCTCCTCCAGCTGGTCCAGGTTGGACATCCCGATGATGACCGCATCCCCGCACTCGCCCTGGGAGGAGGAGGAGGAGGAGGAGGCTGGAAGCGCACCCGCGTCACGGCTGTGTGGAGCTGCACGGGCTGTGTGGAGCCTTCCACTCAGGAATCCACGCAGACACGTTAGAGCCGGCAACTCGGGGCCATTGAGCTGTTGTTTGACTCCCAGTCCCATCAGCCCCAGCAGCATGGTCTGGCTGGGAGCAGTGGGAAGGGGGGTTGTAGCCCCAACCCGTCTGGAAGGCACTGGGTGGGAGAAGGGGAGGTGATTCTGTTACAACCCACACAACGGCCCTGCAGAGTAGGACTGGCGGGGGGCGAGCTCTCCCGCAGCTGGGGGGGGGGCTCACAGTGCCCTGAGCTGCGCCCCCTGCTGGATTTCTCACGAACACCGCAGGAGTCCAGCAAGGCGGAGCAGCCCACCTCTCCCGCTCCCGCTCTGCGAATTTTAGCCCCTTTTGTGAGGGCTGGCCTCCGTTTCAGAGCAGCCCTCGGGTCCTCAGCCCTCTTTCTGGCGCGCTGGATGAGTCCCCCGGGCCTGCATTCTTCTCCGCGACCTGCCAGGTCTCCTCCGTGCCATTTCGGCTGGGCAAACGGGCCACATCCAGCCTGCCTCCCCGCCCGGGGCCCACCGGGAACCTCGCGGGTACCTGCAGCTTGGAGTGGTGATACATCCAGCGCAGGGCAGCGGAGGTCAGGCTGGGGGGATCGGGGCCGTACGCCTCGCGGAGGGCACTCTGGACCAAAGCCACCCCTTGGAAGTGGTGCGGCTTCCAGTACCTGCCGTGTTTCGGGGGGAAAGACAACTTGGGAAAGTGTAACAATCCAACAGCCTTTAAACAAGCTACCCGCAACCCACAATCACACCAGTGTAAGTTTCCCGTTACCTCCGGTTACGGCTACGGAACAGCTTCTCTCAGGAACATGGATGCTACAAAACCGGCTGCATCGCAGCCGCTAAAGCACCTTTCTGCCCGAGATCGAATTATTTAAGCGAGAACATTGCATGAATTAGGTAAGAAAACCTCAAGGGTCTTCTAAAAGTTTCCACACTTTGGTATTTTATAAATACATCTTATATATTTTTTGCCGATGGCATTAAAAAGTTGGAACGATGCTGGGAAAAATGCATCACGAAGGAAGGTGACTGCAGAAAAGTGATATATTTGTTTTTGAAATTCTTAATAAATAGATTTTATTAAAATGCGGAAACATTTGGAAGACGCATTGTACAATGGAGCGAAGAACAAGATGATGTTTCAGCAGGCAAGATTGAAAGTGGGAGGGGAATTATGTAAGCTGCTCTGAGTTATTGCAAGAAAAAAGGTGAGATTTAAATCAAATAATTTCGCACAGTGGGTGTTTTTGCATGACTGGGGAAGGGAAACCAGCTACCAGGTGCCGCTTCCATCCCATAAATCCCCGGTGGAATTAGCCAGGGGTCGCTGGGCAGTTTGCCATATCCTTTCCTCTTGCTGCACAGCCTGCTTGGCTGTTGCGCCACTTTCCCCAATTCTCTGCACATGTGCAAAAGGCCTCCAATCCGCTTCTTACACAGTAACAATTTCAAGCACAACTATCCAAGCCGCAGCAGGGAAAAATCATCCCACTTAAAGAGCGCATCAGCAAAAACGGAAACGGGCGCGCAAGAACCAGGCTGAAATCCTGAGCGCAGAAGAGCCGCGAGCAGGTCCTTATTCCCCCTGCGCTGAAGGTGCCCCCCGCTTTGGCAAAGGGGCAAGTACCTGTCCCGGTAGGTGGCGGCCCAGTCGTTCCCAAAGAACCTGCTAGCCGGTTGCTGGCTGGAGTCCTTGTCTTCATACCTGTACTTGCCCGTGAGGAGACCACCTGCAGGGTCCAGGGACACCCCCAGGAATCAGAGGAGCTCCGTGAGCAGGAGCCCACCCCCCCAGCTTGGCACCAGCAGCGCCTCTGTTGATGACCAACCCTGCCCAGCCCTTACCGGCCAAGGGATTGTAGGCGTAGAACCGGATTCCAAAATGTCGGAGGCACGGAAGGAGCTCCGTCTCCACTTGACGGGTTGTGGCGTTGTACATGCCCTTTACAAAGGGGGGAATGGCGGAAAGGCGGCAGGAGGGCAGCTTATCCACACCCTCCGGAATGGGGAGCGGAGCTTGGCTCCCTCCCACACTCCGCTCTCAGCACACCGAGTGCGCGGGGCCCTCCCAGCGGCCTTCGGCTCCCGGTGCCCTACCAGCTGACCCAGGGGACCCGCAAGCAAGCCTGGAGTGGGCGGCACCTCCTTGCCCATGTTCCCCAGCAACCTGTGCACACTGGCACACTGCCTCTGGTCCCTGGAGGTAGCAGCCAGCCACGGGGACGAGCTGCCCCCGTCGCCTGGTAGACCCTTCCCAGGGGGGCCATCTCTGGATGCCCCGTTCGCCCTCTCCTGCCACACTGGCTCAGAAGCCCAGCCAAAGGTCTCCGGCTCCAGGGAGTCTCCAAGATCGGGTGGTGCCCCTCACACTCTCTCACCTGGTACACCGTCGGCAGGAGCCAGCTGTTCGCCCTGCAGATGCTACAGATCTCCGCGACCTCCCAAGCGGCGTAGTTGGAGAGACCCAGTTCCCCGAACTTCCCCTGTCGCGAGAACAGCACAGCTGAGCGTCCCGGGCGCTGAGTGCTCCGCCTGCGAGGAGCCCCGCTGGAATCAGAGCAGCTTGTCCATCCGAACTGGGGTGCAGGTCTTCCGATGCCAAGGGGCGCCCCGCTCCAGCCCTCGGGGCGGCCACGCCACGCTCCAAGGGCGGCCGTTCTCTGCTTCTGCACGGCTCTTTCCCCCGTCCCGAGAGACGGCACAGCCTCGCCAAAGGCAGGCCGACCGAGCCCCCATACCTCTTTGTGCAACTCGTCACAGGCCTTGAGCGTCTCCTCCACCGGCGTCCCGTGGTCGGGGGCGTGGAGGTAGAAGAGGTCCACGCTCTTCATCTGCAGCCTCTGCAGGGACGTCTCCAGCTGGGAGCGCACGCCGGCGGCCTTCAGCGTGTTGCCGCTCCAGGGATTGGCCTTGGTGGCCACGTGGACTGGCGGGAAGAAGACGGGTCAGGCACCCCAAAGCCCGAGAAAGCGGCTCTCGCCGAGGGGGAGTCCAGTCGGGGGCCGGTCCTCCGGACTACAGCTCCCCTTTCCAGAGGGACGCGGTCCCACCCCCGGGAAGGGGCCACGTCGCTCCCTTGGGTGCAGGCGAGGCAAGCTCGGGCGCACGTCGGATCTGTGCCACGGGTGCCCGGGGGGGGTCCTCTGCGCTGGGCTTGGTTTGGGGGTCTCCGTCGCGCCCCCCCTCCCGGAGAGGCTCTACGCTGCTGGCCCGCTCAGCTCGCCCGCCGTCCCAGGCACGCGTGGCGGGAAGGGGGCCGCTGCCCTGCCCTGCCCAGGGCGCCCTGCACTGATGAATAACCCGGACCGGCGGGCGGCCAAGTCACGGGCGGGCAACGGGCGCGTGGGGCGTGTGCCAAGGGCAGCAGCCTCCCAGCCTGCCCCGCGTCTGCTAGGCTGCCTGGGGCAGATGGGAGCCGGAGTCCGGAGCCCTGGGGGAGCCGGCAGGCGGGGAGGGGGCCCCTCGCGCGGCCCGGGGGTGGCCCTTCGCCGCCCGCTGCGGGCGCCCCAAGAGCGCACCAGAAGGCCTCCCTGCGCGAGCGCGGGCGCGCTCTGCACGTGCGCCAAGGCCGCCTCGCCCGGCTTCTCGGGGGCGCTCCGCGCGCTCGGACCCACCTGCCCGGCGGGGCGGCTCCTCGGCCAGGAGGGCGCCCACGATGCGCTCCGACTCGCCCCCCGCGTACATGTGCGCCGAGTCCAGCTCGCCGTGGCCGCGGGCGAGGAAGGCGCGCAGCATGGCCGCGCAGGCCGCCCGCTCGGCGCGCCGCCCGAACTCCATCGTGCCCAGCACCGAGCGCACCCCGCCGCCCCGCGCCGCCATCGCCGGGCTCGAGCGCTCTGCGCCTGCGCGGCCCCCTCTCGCCCCGCCCCCTCTGGCCCCGCCCCCGCCCCCCCCGCGAGGGGCCGTCTCCGAGCGCCGCCCGCGCAGCATCGGAAGGGCTCGCGCGCTTTCCGGCTGCGGCCGCGTCGCTCGGCTGGCGCGGGACCCTGCTGCCCCTCCGCACGACGGCCCCGCGAGGTGGGCCGGGCCGGGGCGCCGCCTGGGAGGCGCCTGGCGGGATGGGGGGGTCCCGCCCCGCGCGGGCGCGCGCTTCCCTGGGCTCCGGGCGAGATCGGGGCCGCCGTCGGCGCAGCGAGCCTCCTCCCGATCCGCGGAAGGCTTGGGCGGGGGTCTTCTTTCCCTGAAGCAGGAGGGGCGCTCTGGCCATGGTCAGAGGCGCCCTTCCCACCCCCCGGGCCGGGAAGCAGCGCTCCTGCCGCCTGCCTTTGAATGGAACGGCGCCTCGCTTGCTGCGTCTGCCCAGGAAAGCGGGCCTGGGGCGGCGCGGGGCCCCCGCCTCCTTTCCTGCTCCGTTTAGGGCGTCGCACTCCTGCCTTTCGGGGCGCTTGCGTTTGCAGGCCCAGCACTCCGCGGGGGTCACTCCTGCGGCAGCGGGGCTCTTGCTGGGATGGGTGTCGCAGCGGGCGGGGCCTTTGCCGGCCAGGCGGGTGTCTGTGCTGTGGGCGATTTGCACCGCGATTCCGTGGCGATACTGCCTTTCCTGGGTGCGAAGTGCTTGGGGGTGGCATGACCCAGACGCCGCAGCGCCGAAAACAAAAGTGAAATGCGCTGGGCTACGAGCCCAGGCTCTTGCTTGCCCTGTCGAGCCCTTTCTCCAAGAGCCCGGAAGCGAAGCAAGAGCCCCTGAGACAGCGCAGAGTAGACTTCCCGACAGCTGGCCCGACTGCAGCTGCAGGCCGGGGAGTTCTGGGGGCAGGATGGGTAGGTCCCCCACGCCATCTCTCCTGCCGGTTCCCTCTCTCACATTCGCAAGCGTTCTTGGCACCGGTGCCCGCGCTCTCCGTTCAGCCCTGGCTTTGCTTCAAAGGTTAAGAGCTCAGACCGCAGGGTGGGGATCCGAATTCGAACCCACTCCTGGGGCAAAGAGCGTCTCGCAGGCCTTGGCGGTTTATGTCCTTTGCCTTCAGTGACCCGCAGCGTCGGCGACGGACTGTTTTGCTCATCCGAGAAGGGGAGGAAAAAATCTCTCCGCTTAAACAAGGAGCAGAACAGGTCGCGGGGACAGTTCTGGCGTCCCGTGACATCCCTACAAGCGCCCAGGTGACCTGCTGCGTGGCAGGGGGAAGACACGGCGGCCGCTTTGCCGCTCTTGCCGCAACTCCCGATCAAAGCCCCCTTCCCGGCTCGCCTCTCACAGGTTGAGCAAGAAAAGCATCTTTGGGAAACTCGACGCTGATGCAATCGAACCGTCTAGTGCTGATGCGGCACTTCCTGGCAGTTCGGTTTTCGGGGAGCGCGTGTGCTGGATGGACAATTTTTTGGGAGGCTGACTCGCGCGTCCCCAGGCGCTCTGAACGCTTTGCAAAGCTGGCGAGGCTTTTAGGGTGACAACAGCCCTTGTGTGACTCAGTCACATGAGGTGTGTCGCAATTGAAAGGTTGTCATCTGGTACACTGCTTTTGGAACATGTCCTGCTCAGCTCCCAGGGCAAAGGAGCCATTGCCTGGCCCGTCACTAAGGGGAAAGATCTTCCGACCAAGAAACAGAGGCTGCTGTACAACCCTAACCCTAATCCTAATTTGGTTTCAGCTCCCAAACGGGCCCAGCTTCCCAAGCCCTGTGCGCTTCGCCTGTTTCGCACTACGGCTCCCAGCATCCAGTTGGAGGGGGCTGCCTTGAAGAGCGATTAGATCAATTCCAAGGACCATCCCAAAATGGCGGATGGGAGTCATGAACCCTCAGCCACCAAGAAGTTCGGTGTAGCCCAGTTGCGCGGCCGGCCCAAAGCCACGGAGCTAGTCCAAGGCCGAGGCTAGACTCGAGCTCTGGTCTGCTCCGTATTTCCACAACTGTCCCCACCATCCCAGCCCAGCGGGAAATGAAGGGAAAGCTGGGCGGCCATATCAGCCCCACTGAGACGGCTTCGTTCCCCCTCTACCCTCCTCGTCCCTTTTTCCTTACAGGACATGTATGTGAGCTTGCAAGCGGGGGCTCAGCTCGCTGCAAAGCCCCTGGAAACCTTTTCAAGGAAGAAGGCGAGAAAAAAGCCGAGTATTTAACGAAATGCACGGTCTCCTCCCACTTCTTTGCCTCAGCAGATTCGGCTATGGCCAGCTCCTCGTGTTCTGTGTGATTCCCGCAACGCTCCCGGTGGAACAGGCACCATGGTCGCTCCGTCCCACGTGCTGAGCTCGCGGAGCCCGAATTTCAGCGATTGCCCCAACGGCTCCGAGTGGGTCAAGGAGGTCTTGCACGAGTGCGCCCAGGATGGCTGGGACATGGCCAGCGTGGTGCTCGGTCTGGTCTCGATCCTCTGCTTTGCCGGCGCTTCTTTCCCGTGAGTCGGCGGCCCGTTTCTCTCTGGGCGACGGGGGTGTCTGAGGGGAGGCCATGGCTTCCTGGCCGCCCCCGGGAGGGGGAAAGCCCGGGAGGGCAGTTCGGGTGCTGGTTCTCCGGTGCCGACATGTCAAGCGGCAGAATTTGGAGAAGCGAGTCACTTCTGGCTCATGGGGCACAGCGGTTCCCCTTCCCGCCACACCTCGATGCTTGGGGCACCCTGAAGCGCGTGCGCGCACATGCACACACAGAGCTGTGAAGGCGTGGGGACCACCTCTGAAAAACCTGGGCTGCCGTTGGGATTCAAACGCACATCATCCCCTGCCAGCCAGGCCCATAGGCATGTAGATCTGTTCTACAAGGAAAAACAGAAAAGCTGGGCAGGGCAGGGAGAGGGACTGGTCACCTGGAGAGAATCTACTCACCGCAGGCGACCAAGCCAGGGTGGACCATCAGGCTTGCTCTGAACTGCCTCTTTCCCACAGCCAATTCTACCTGGCCTGTAAAACGGGGATTATGGACCAGGCGCTGTCGATCTACTTCCTCCTAGGCTGGCTGGGAGGGGACTCGCTCAACCTGATCGGATCCTTCCTGGCCGACCAGCTGCCCCTGCAGGTAAGACCGGGAAGGCGAGCCCGCTGCCCAGCATGGCATCTTGGGCGAGCCGGCGGCCATTTCTCCCCTTTCCTCCTCCCCCCGCAGGTGTACACGGCCATCTATTACGTCCTGGCTGACCTGCTTATGATCACGCTCTACCTCTACTACAAAGTCAAGAACAAGGACCAGAGACGTAAGTCCAAGGCCTTTGTTGCGGGGGGGGGGGGGGGCAGTGAGGGTCACCGCTGATTTTTAATCGCAGGCACGACCCACTGGACGGGGACCGGAAGGTTCGACAGATCCGTTTCATCTTCTCCCCCTTCTCTCTGCAGTCTCGGTGTCCATTAACGCTTCCTTTGTGTTCGTTCTCGTGGGAACGGTGTCGGTGACGTCCTTCCTCGTGGCACCTGCCGCTCGTCTCGGCCACGAAGCCACAGTGGTCAAGGGCAGAGCCCTTCTCTCCCTGGCAGACAGCCAGCCTGGGTGGGAGGTGAGTCCCCCTCTTTGGGAAGTCTGACGTCGTTCAGCTCCAGGTCCCAGTTCCATCCGGGAGACCCTGGGGAGGCCAAAGGCCAGAGGGGGGCAAAAAGGCCGCACAGTCGAAACCTCAAGTGAAGCGCTTCTGGTTCGCCATCCTGCCCTCCCAAGGAAGTCATATTTTCAGCTGTTATTGTGGGAGAAGCGGCATTAGAAGCCGAGAAATCGGCTGACGATCAGCGGGTATGGGAACGGAGGCCTGGACACCGCGGTGCACCCTACTTTCGAAGGAGAGGTGCTGGGGCCACTTCTGGACGAAGCCATTTGGCCTTGCTGCAGATCCCAAAGCTGGGCCAGGCCCAGTGGTCAGGCCCGTTGAGGACGGCTTTGCACTTGCTCGCGTCGGCAGAGAACGGCACGGAGCGAGCCTTCCCGCGTGCGCAGCTCTCAGGTGTGAGCGCAGGTCCTTTTGTCTCGTGTGCATCTAGGAGGAGGCAGGAAGGGAGCCCCGAGGGGGAAGGGCTGCATTTTGCAGAAATGGCATTCCTTCCCGCAGGGCGAGACCTGGGGCCGCCTGCACACGCTCGTGGATCGCAGTATTCGGAGCATCGGGTGGTGGGAAACGGGGCAGCGTCCCCGGGAACGCGGCCTGCTTGGCGGGCTGCTGCCCCAAAGGGGAACTCCGTGTGACCGAATTCACTGGATATCCCTCGTGCTGGGGGGCAGAGCCAGCAACTCGAGTCCCCTCTGTTTGGGGAGATGCTGGGCCACTGAGGATGCCGCAGAAGAGCATCCTATGGTTGTAGCTCCGTTTTGCTGCACCGTTGTGAGCCGACTGTGCCCAAATACAGCTGGGCCAGCCTCACTTTGCACCGTTCTCTTCACTCCGTCCTCTTCCGGGATTCCACGGCCTCTTTCCGCCCGGCGTTCCTTAAACCATCCATGTCTCCCACAGCCTTTCAGCAGGAAAGAAATCATCGGCTTTGTGATCGGCTCTGTTTCAGCGCTGCTCTACCTCCTTTCCCGGGTCCCGCAGATCTACACAAACGTAAGGCTTGCTTGCTTGGGAGTGTCCCGAGAGCGGCGTTGCGTGCGAAGTGCCGCGCTCGCTCCTGGGTTTCCGCGTAACGTTGACGGTTCACCTTTGTAGTTCAAGAGGAAATCGACCAGCGGCATCTCGTATTCCCTCTTCGCTCTGGTGATGCTCGGGAACCTGCTGTACGGCGCCAGCGTCTTACTGAAAAACCCGGACCAGGGCCAGACGAGAGCCAGTTACATCATCCATCACCTCCCGTGGCTGATCGGCAGCTTGGGAGTGTTGTCGCTTGACGTGCTGGTATCCTTCTCGTTCTGCGTTTCTGTGAGGAGACTCGCAGGGCTGTGCTTTGTCCCTCAGCTTTTTTAAGAGCCGAATTTCCATGCCAAGTGCAGAAAAATCTCGCAGCTGTTGCAGTGGGATTGGATCCGGAGATGCTTGTCCGGGGAGGCCCTGGATCAGGGACGGAGTAGGACAAAGGGTGACGTTGGGCCCAAATGACCTCCCAGACGCTTAGGGTAAAAGAGGGAGAGGCAGGGGGAGCTGTTTCTGCTGCTGGAGCTCCTTTAAGGAAAGAGACGCTATTTAGAGTGTCAGTTATACAAATGATGAATATCGTCTTGGTTTTTAAGAAGTGCTCCCTGGAACTCTCACATCAACCTTGCAAGGTGGGACAGTGGGAGCTCATCAGCATTCCCGGGACAGGAATTCTAATTCTCCCCAAGCCATTCCCCTTTCCGGCTGATACGGTTCTAAATCGGGTATCCTCCCCATTGCGCCTGGGGGTCCCTGAAGGCTATGCTGCCGCCTTTTCTCACGGCCCTGTGCCGGTCGCATTCCCGGGAGCTCTCATGACCCGAGTCTGGTATTAGAGGAATCATATCGAATTGTCTCATTCCGGGCCTGCCCAGTAGCTGAGGCTTTCTGAGAGGCTAACAAGTCATAAAAAATAAGACCCAAGACGGAGACAGCAAAAATGCAGCACACGAGTCACTACAAAATGTGAAGCAATTTAAACACCCTGCTTGACTGCTCTCTTCCAAGTCTGAACTAGCCAAGTCCTTAAATGCTGCTTTGCTGAATGAGAAACCGGCCCTCCCAGTTACGCAACAGACCTTAACTCTTCCGTCAAGATTTCCTTCCAGTTTCTTGCTTACCGTCGGAAGCGAACGCCGGCACTGGAAGAGAGAGACCCGCTGCTCAGCCAGACGGAGGACCCTCTTGAGAGCTGATCTCGAGCGAATGGACGGCGGCACTGACCAAAGAGCGCTGCCTGGATCGTCCTGGTGGCTTTGGAGAGAAACCTCCCCCGATTTTCCCGTGGAACAGACCTGGCTCCGAGGCAGATGGTCTTAACGGACAGAGCTTTTATTTAAAATGGGGCTGGAGGCAGGAGAAAGGAAGCCGACAAAATCCAGGCTGATGTGACCTTTCCGGACTGGAATGGAAGGCGGTTTTTTGTCTCCATCTTCCCAGTGAAATGGGAACGTGCAATTCTCCTACGGGAGTCAAATGGGAATTCCTACCTATCACTAATTCAGCTCCCTCTTTGTAATGGCATTTTACCTCCCTTCGCCCATCAGGCTGCTGCTTTACTTCTTCAAGGCCAGTTGTCAAAAGGGGAAATGAAAACCCCCAGTTCTTGCACATGTAGGGAGAATCTTTGTAATGGACTTGTCCAGCCGAACAGGGTGCGGGGAAAAATAAACCCCTTTACCAAACGCCCCCGTATCTTTCTTTTCCTCCCGTTTCCCCTGCAGTCCCATTTGAACTTCTTTCAATGTGGGTTTTTAAAAATCCTTTTAAAACCCCTTCTGGCTTCACAAGGCTATGCCTGCCGAAAGTGTGAGGAGGAGGAAGCGGTCTTTGTCGGTCCAACGAAAGGGACGTGCCCTGCAGAATGTGTGGGGACGTTCACAGGGCCTGCACAGAGCTTTTGTCTAGCGAGCCTCGTGCTTCCCCCCTTAAAAGCCACTTAAAATCCCACAAGGACGAGAGCCATCCTGGTCGTCAGTGGGAGACTCCTTCACCCTTCTTCCTAGGGCTGCGGAGCCATCAGGCCCGGCTCATTCTCCCTGTGCAACCTTCCAACTCCCACTGACCAACAGCCCTTGCCTGTGCAGTGGCGGTCAGTCCACTGTGAAGTCTGAGTTCTTCCCTCTTCATCTTTACGAGATCTTTGCTCAGAAGAGTCTGGCCTCCTCACACGTGAGCTTAGAAAGCAACCGGAGAGCACAAAGCTCCCGTTCGCAGGGACTCTGCCGTCCAACTCTTCACAAAACACACCGCCGTCATTTCCACTGCAAAGTGCTTTCTGAGGCGGCTCAGCTCAGAAAAGCCACGAAGCCTGACTGGAGCAACGCCTCCGTTCGACACAGGAAGCTGCATGTCGAGGGGCTCCTTTTGGCTGCAGCCACGCCTGCAGGGATCAAAATACACGCGCAGCGTAGCTCGGAGCTCTTCCTACCAGTAACAAACCCCGAGCGCCATCCCAGTTTCAGGATCCACGAGGGGCCGACCTGGCTCACCGGCCAGAGGCGGAGGCCCCGGCCGAGCAGCACACGACATCTCGCCGCCCCCAGCCCGTCACACGGGGCAATAACTGCGGACAGCCAGACACAGTTTTCCTTTTTTTGCAGTTTATTATTTTTTTTTCATTTTAAGTATGGAGGCTCAAGTATAAGATGTTGATTTGATTTTTAAGCATTACAATTTTTTTAAAAAACAAAAAACAAAAGCCAACCAAAAATAAAACGGTCTTCTTGCATTCCAAAGAAACCGAAAGAGGGAAAGGAGGGGAGGGGGGCAGCGCCTCGATTTCCCGACTGGAAGCAGGACTAGGAAAACTCCTCATAGGGCGGGGTTGGTGGGGGCAGCCTCCAGCGTCTGTGCTCAGCTGCCCCCCCACACACACGCCGAACTTGCTTTCCAGAATTACTTTTTCCCTCTTTCACACACCACAGAATTTCATAAACTTTTTTTGTTTTACATCTTTTTTACACCAAGGTAACAAAAAATGGGGAAAGGGCAGAGTTTAAGGAACAGGGTGGGGGTGGCAGCAAAAGGAACAGAATTATGTGGAGGCCTTATGGATATTACTGCGAGGGCAGAAAAAGAAAAGGGGGGCCCGGACACCCCCCCCGCACCAGCCCGGTGCTTCCTCTATGGAGATGCTCTGCGAGTTTTTGAGGATAAGATGGTGCAAATCAAGCCGCAAGAGACCAAAAAAACTTTATACAGCTTTATTCATCGGGGGCGGGGCTGGGGGGCGCAGGGGGGGAACTGAGGCGGCGCTGGTAAGAGCATCGTACATGGGGGGTGACGGAAAAAAAATCCGGTGGTGGACGGGAGGGTGCGAGGAAGAGAGAGAGAAAAAAAATGTTTTCTAAGAAAAGGAATCTAATGAGTGCATGGCCTGTCTCGTTAGCATTGTCAATGGAGTACTTGTGTTGTGTGTGTTGTTTTAACTTTGCTGCTTTCTCTTCAAAGCCTCCACCAGGTCGTTCTTAAGCGCTTCTTGCTTTGATTTGTCCGCGAATGTCTGCACAGACCTGGGGGGAGAAAGGGGGCGCACGGTTAGCCCAGGAGGCGGCCGCCGGGGGCCGAAGCGGAGGGAGGCCTGGCGTCCTGGGTCTGCGCTGGAGGGAGGCAGGAAAAGCAGCCGGGGCGGAGGGCGCGTTCTGGGCTGGGGGCAGCCCCTCCCACCATGGGTCCGTGCCAGGGACCGGAGGCCCCCACACCCCAGCCCCGACCCTGGTGGGACCGCGCGGACACGCCACGGCCGCCCCAGCCGGCACGCCTCTTTCTGCCTCCGGCTCGGGTGCAGCGCGCCTTCCCAAGGGTCGGGGCAGGAGAAGCCTGGCCGTGGAGGGAACGTGTCCCGGGGCCCCGACGTCACCGCCGGGCCCGGTTCATTTCCCTGCTGCTTCCGTGTTTAACCCGGGCTGGCGGCTTGCTACAAAGCCCTTTCTGTCCTCCAACCCCCCCCCGCCCCGCATTTGGGGTCCAAAGGACACCTTTGTGGTTTGGGGCGCACGCCCCCTTCCTCTGGGGCAAGGTCCCCCTCCAGCCCTCTGTAAGCGGAGCGCTTTGTGACCGGTCACGGCGGTCTTTTGATGTGGTGAGCATGCCCACGACACCGTTTCAAAATGGTGCTTGCCAGCCCAAAACGGGGGGCTCCAGCAGGTTTCCCCCGCGTCTCGCCCGCAATTTCACAAGGGGGCAGGTGCCAGGCCTTCCGCCAGCACCGCCGTCCGAGAGCTGCCTCTAGAACATGGCAGCGAGGAGAGTTGTCCAACCACTTTCTTATCCTGGAGTGAAATTCTGCACACACCCAAGGAAAAAACCAGGATCAAAGTGTTGGACGTGGAACTTGGGGTCTCAAGGCATCTCCGAGCACATTCAGTTTTTCATGCATGTTTCTGATCCTCAGGGCCTCCGAAGTACACTCACGCACTTGGGAGCAAAGCTTGCCAAAATTCCAGGAGAGATACTTCAGGGAGAAGGGCTGTTAGCGGCCCGTTTGGCTCCTTCCCCACTCCCAAGACAAGGTCCTGACCCTTTCGAGGCAGCTGATGTTCCTACGACTCCCAGCATTCCCCAGCCTGGCAGGATTTGGGGTGGGTGGGTGCCGGTTGGGCGGAGGTTGCACGTGGCGCGCACACAGCCCCCGTCGCTGGCTGTGCTTTCTTGTCTCCCCAGGGCACAAACGGGCCACAAAACCACACACGCATCATGTACACCAGGTCAAGCGCAAGGAACTCCAAACTGTGAGCAAGACGAGCAAAACACAAGGCTTGGGAGGAGGCAGAGTGCGCCCGGCTTTAGCTGTTTTAGGAAAACGGGATCAGTAGCCTGCCAACGTTAGGGGTTAGTTTGTGTCAGACGGAGTCAGACATGCAGAGGAAGGAAAGCCACTGGTCTCTTGGGCAGGTAAGTGTCGTTATGGTGCCAAGTGCTGCAACCTGCAGGCCAATTTTGGCGGGTGGGGGGTACCTGGGCCGGCTTAGTTGTCCGGCTGAATGTACATCTGGCGTTGGGTCAAGACTTGGGAGAGTTCTCTCTGCAACTGTTTATATTTTTGGTTGTCAGGAATTGCATCGACAGATCTAGAGAGAGAGAAAGCAGGGGCGGAAACGGAAGAGGAAAGGAGAGGAGAGGAGAGAACAGGTCAGATGAGAAGGGGCAAAAGCCGGACCCCGGGAGTTGCTGAGCTGGCAGGTGCAGAGGGGAGATGGCGAGCGGGCGGGGGGGGGGGCAGGGCTGGGCAGCCGCGCTGCTCCTGGCGCCACTCAGAAATCCGCTGACCCTGGCCAGGAAGGCAGGCCGCTGGGTCACGCAGGGCACCTCCGCTGCAAGGTGCCCTGCGCTCCCCTGAAGCTTGCTGCCGGCTCTGCAACGTGCCTTCGTGGCCCCTGCAGCGGAATTCGGCTGGGAGAAAGCGAGAAATAAGCCGGAACAGAACGTGACGGACCAGCCCCGCTCCTGCATGGGAGGGCCACTGAAAAATGCCTGCGGCAACTTGGGGGACGGGCAGGCGAGGACCCAGCCTCTGAGGGAACAGTGCGCCCCCTCACCTACCTCCAGGGCGGATTTACGCACAGGGCGAAAGGTCCCAAGGGAAGGCAAATGGCTTCAGAACAGAGGAGGTCGGAGAGGGTTCCTGTTCCCCGCGGCGGCGGAGGGAGGAGAGAAGGAAGGAAGGAAAAGGGGGGAAGGGAGGAGCAGCCCCACGCGGCGATTGCCCGTTACCTCAGCCCGTTGACAATGTCCTTTGTTTTTCCAAAATAAATCTCGTTCAGTGTACTTCTGATTTTATTCTCCATGTCCTAGAAGGGGGGGGGGGGGAGGGAGAGGAATCACATTTCGGATTTGGTCGCATGGTGAAACCCAGCATCTCTTACAACAGCTGAGGAAGAGGCAGGGGGGATACGATCCTCAACAGACCCCAAACTGGGCATGCATTGTGAATTTCTGTGGCCGAACAGCAACAGACCCAAATATTCAGTCTGGGTATCAATGCGGGTATTGAAAATCTCCCCGCAGCTGGGTGGGCTCCAGACGCGTCGGAACCGATGGGGTACGGGATACGGGGAGGGGCCGTTCCAGGCCGGCCCAGCAGAGGGCAGCACGTGCCCACGGAACCCGCCCCTCCTCCATGCACAGTCCGAACCCATCTGGCAGAGGCGGCTGGGTTCACCGCCCCCCAATCCCCACGACCCACAATCCCTGCCCCTCACGGCCCGCGTGCAGGGCGCCTCCTGGAGAGCCAGGCTGCCTCACGCCGCCGGCCAGACGTGCCCAGCCAGACCTACCTCCACCAGGCGGCCGATGTTGGCTATGTGCGGAGAAGAGTCGCTCACCGTCTCGTCTTTTTCCATCTGCGGGGGGAGAGAAAAGGGGCTCGGATTACGTGGGAATGGTGCACAGTGGGGTCTCCGCGGCCAGCGGGGCGCATGGGCAGCCTAGTCCGGCCCTGCCCCGGGCTCTGGCCACCGGGAGACCGGAAGCATCGGTGGCTGGGGCGCCCTGGCTGCAGCTCGACCAACAGCAGCCGCAAGCCAGGCAGCCCAGGCATGGCGGGTCCACGGTGGGCTGCAGGGCTGACCCGGAGCTCGAGCGGACCGGGGGCTCGCCGAGGCGGCCCAGGTCTTCTCCGCTGTTCTTTTAAGGGAAAGGGGGCGGAGGAGTCCATCGTGGGAACACGACACAGGCCGAAGTGTAACCTGCCCAGGGCTCGACCACGGCTGGCCTCTGGAGACTGGCAAGCGGGGAGTGGGCTTTCCGGGACCCTCGGCTACCCTCTCCAGAAATGGGGGCGCCTGGCTGAGACAGTGTCCTGCCCGACACCCTGCAGAGCTGCCGCCGCCAGCCGGGGCCGACCATGCCGGGCCGGAGTGCAAGGAAGGCTGCTCGCTGTGCCCCCGGACGGTCGCAGGGTTAACTCCCGCCATCTCAGAAATGTGCGGTTTGAACCCCCCGGAAGAAGGGGGACGCAACGAGGCGGGCTCACCCCCCTTGTGACCCCACTGAGGCCTGCCTCCCCGACCAGGCGGGTGCCCCCTCCTCCTGGCTGCCCCACTGTCTGAGGCAAGCACTGGCCCGAGGCACTCGCAAGGCGGAGAGGGAGGAATTTGGGGGGGGGGGGGGTTGAGCGTGAGGCAGGGGCCAAATTCTCTGCTTGCTCAGCAGGCAGCCGCCTTGTGCCCCCCTTCTCCGTCAGCCTCAGGAAGCTCTTTGTTCCACCCCACCTGGGCACCTGGAACTCCGTGCCACCCAAGGCCCCTCGCAAGAGTTCCCCGTTTTGTCCTCACGACAACCCTGCGAGGTAGGGCAGGCCATGAGCCTGAGCCTGGCCCCAAGCCAGCCTCCCCTGCAGGGGTGGCCCAACTCGGCCCTCCCTCGAGGATCGGGCCTGCAGCGGGGTGCCGGGGGCCGAGCCCGGCCCAGTGTGCCTTCCGGGCGTGGGTCCACTCACTGCGCCGCAGCCCTTGCCCATGCTGCCTGGCGTCACTCGTGGCCGGGGAAGCCCCCTCCCGGGCCGGTCCGTGAGGAGGCGCCTGCGTGCCGGGAGGCCTACCTGTCTGGTGAGGCTGCCGCCAAGGTTCATCGTGCCGGAGCCGGTTTTGTTTGTCTGCAGCCAAAGCATCACCGTCGAGGTCAGCTTGTAATGAGCGGTGCGGCCACTGGATTTCTCCTGGGGGGGCAGAAGCGGCCCGGGGGTGAATGTGCCAGAGGTGCGCAGCTGTCCAAGGCTGGCCGCCGCCCCCCCATCGCCAGCACCCCTGGGAAACCGCTCCCGCCCGGCCCCGGCAGACGTGCCGCTCTCTGGGCGCAGGCTGCCACCGAAGCGTGGACTGTCGCACCGCGCGGACGCAGCAGCCCCGGAGAAGGGCTCGCGAAGCACAGAGCGCCCTCCGCTCACAAGCCAACATCGACCCATGGGTTGCTCCCACTGTTAGCATGGCTGGGTTCACACAGCAGAGCAGCCCAGGATTCGGCAGCAACCCACCATCCTGCAGCAACCCCCGCTCTGGCTTGCCGTGTTACGTGAACTGGGCCTCTAGGCTCCACCGCCTTCCTCACCCAGCAGGCCCCCAGCTGTCCCCTTGGCGGGGTGTCCCTTCACCTGGAGTTCCCCAAACCGACGCTCTCCAGGCCCGTTGGAGGACAGTGGCTGGGCGGAGGCGGGAGCTGCACCCAGTGCGTCTGGACGGGTGCCGGACACTCCTGAACGTGCACCGGCTGAAAGGGGGCCGTGGGCGAACCCGAGGAGTCCTGCCCTGACTGGGCAGCGACCCCCGACACCCGGGGTCCGTCCCTTGGGACAGGCAAGTCCTCTTCCCCTGGGGCTGGGCCCCCATCGGGGCTGGCTCCCCAACAGACGCGCCACGCACCTTCCGAGCCCGACACCCTTCGCTCGCTCCCCTGCTTGTTTCGTCCCACGATTCCTTACACGCCCCTTTCAGGTGCAAACCCTGCCATGCAAGGAGCATGCCAGGCACGAAGCAACGCCAGGACCTTATCAGCTGTGACAGGCAGGTGGGCCTGGCGGCCCGGCCTGCACGAAGCCAGGTCAGGCATTCACCTGGGCGGCAGGAGAGGACGCCGCCGTGTTCAAGCCTTGGAGGAACAGTCTAGTGACCCCGCGGAGTTATTTTTCCCCTGCTTCGGGGGAGCTTTCCAAAATTAACGGGAGGAAGTTGCCGGGGGAGGGGGGTGTCGGAGGGGGCGGGAGTGAAGTTTATGAGCCTGACACAATATTGCATTGTTCACCCAAGCACCTGCGCTCATTAGCTGGCCGGAATTTAACTAGGCTGTTCCTCTCTTGCCTTTGCTGCTCAGAAGTCATCAGCTGCCTCCTGGAGAGAGAGAGGGACGGACGGACGGACGGACGGACGGACACCAGGACATACCTGAACTTCCACCACATGGATGGAATCCCAGCACCCTTTAATCTTCTTTGATCCATCGCCAGCTTTCTTAATTAGAATCACGCCAGCAAATCCGTGATCAAGATCCCAGAGGTAGACGGAGGAAACGCCCCCTTCGAAGTATCTGCAGCCGGAACAAACGCGGAGAGGCCGCCGATCAGCCCGTGGGGCTTCGTGGAAGGACCCGTGAGCGGGGCAGAGGCGCCGTCGGAGCAGCGGGGGCCGAATTAGGGGCGGCGGGCAGTTCCCGGGCGTGCAGGGTGCCCCGGCCATCAGCCGCCGCCTCCTCCCTGGCCACCTTGGCCGTGCTCCTGGCGGCTCCTCACGGACGCGACCCAAGTGCACCCTCCGCAGCAGGCGGCCCCCCCCCCGCTGTTGGCACCTGCCCAGAACATCATCGTTTGGGGAACCCTTCCAGAACGAGCCTGCCCAATTTTTATCGCTTGTTTTAACACGGCATTTTATTCCTTTTCTCTGACTGAGCACCCTCCGCACGGCGCTGCCAAGCCTCCAGATGAGCGGGGAGGGCATCCCCCAACCACCCACAGCCAGCTGTGCCCCGACACATCTGGAGGGACCCCGGTTGGGACAGCCGCACCGAGTCCTTGTCTCCTTTGGCAGCCAGTTCTAAGATCCTGCCCCGTCCGCGCTTGCGCCGCACTGGCCTGCCGTGCCGCCTGGGGCCCAGCTCCCCCGTGCCGGGGAGTTTTAAAGCAGCCCCCGCAGCCCCAAGCTGTTGAACTTTTTCAAGTAAACAAGAAGTTTCATTCTCCAAGGATGCCAAGGAGGTCGAAACGCTCCCCTTTCTCTCTGACGCTGTTGCGCTGCGTTCAGCCTCGCCAGTCGAGCCTGGCCCGAAACGCCGCTGCTGGCCCCTCTTGCCAATACCAGGCTGGACAGAGCAAGGGTGTTTCCGTTCCCATGTGCATGCTCTCAACGACCCTGTGAGGAAGGCCAGGCTGAAGGCCGGCGAGTGGCCCAAAGTCTGCAGGGAGCGTCGCAGCCGAGCGGGAACCTGAACCCAGGTCTCCAACACAAGCGATTTCAGCGCACTGCTTCAGGGAAGAAAGAGCAAAGGAGGGTCTTGGGTTCCCTGGAGCGTGTGGGGCCAGGCTGAACCAGCAGGACAAACGCGTCCAAGGAACCCACAAATGCCCCAAAGGCCACTGGGACTCCCCGTCTCTCAGAAAGACACGATTCCCCCAAGGAAGGGCTGCCTCAAGCTTATGCAACACCCATTGACGCCAATTAAGGGCAACAAGCTGTTAAAAGGCATGCTGGAACCGTGGCTGAAACCTAAAACCTGCGTTTTATAGCGCGGCTCCCTCCCACCGCCCCATCTCTCTCATCGCTGCGCAAGAGTGTGGCTGGGCGACGGCCTCCAAACCGTTTTACAGCAAGATGGCCTAATTAAGACTAAAGGGAACGGAGGCACGCGGCGGGCCGGTTCTGCAGGAGAGGGGATGTTGATTTACTGCAGTTGCGAGCGAGCCAGAAGCCGCGCGTCCGCCAGAGAGGGGTCCCCCGGCTCGCGCTAAGCGTTCCCCCACCTGGTCTCCGGCCGCAGCAGCGGCAGAGCGCTGGTTCGAAAAGGCAAGGGGTCGCCTCCCACCGGCCTGCGAAGGATCGTCCTCCGCCTGGGCGCACACATGCGCCGAGCCGCTTGACTTGCGGGGCCGCCACCGCACCTGCTCTTCTGCTGAGCTCAGGGGAGGACTCCTCTCCGGGGAGCCCCGCCACCCCTCACTGCGCACAGCAGCCCCAGTGGCACGGGGAGGCCCGGCGAGGCGGGCTCGCAGACGCCCCGGCGGCTCCCGTCCACGCGAGAGCAGGCGTCACCCAGCTTGGCGCCCTCCAGATGCTCAGGACAGCAAGTCCCATCATCCTGAGGCAGCCTGTCCGGATACCTGGGGGCGGCAAGCACCGCACTGCTTTTTCAGTTGTCACTGAGGAAGAACTGGCATGTTTGTAAAGGTGGCCAGAGATGGAGCCAAATGTTGATGCAACCGGAGACCCACCAAAACAGGAGCCCCCCCGTCCTGAGGGAGAGCCCGGTCCGTCGGGCCCCTGCTGGAAGCGCCAGCAAGGACCCTCCTCAGTCATGCCAAAGAACCTCAGTCCTTCTGCATGCAAAGCAGGGGCTCAAGCACTCAGCTGTGACCTTTCCCCTGCCATCAAAAGCAAGCCTCTAGTCCTCATGGTTCTGAACAGAGGGCTGATTTTAACACAAGAAGTTGCCTTGTTCTGAGTCACCTCTTGGCCCACCTGGCACAGTGCTGTCTGCAGGGACCGAAAGCGGCGGCGGCGGCAGCTCTCCAGGGCATCCTTCCCAAGCCTACCTGGAGATCCCGGGGATCAAACTGGGGACCTTGGGTGCAAAGCAGGGGCTCTACCTGTAAGCTGCCCCTCAAAAGGCAGTAGGTAGGAGTCCCAGCCACGACCGTATTTCCATGCTAACCCTTTTTGTGCCGAAGAACCAAGCCTGCTCCCCTTTTTGAACGCAAAAACCCCCAAAAGCACATCAAGAGCTTCGGAGGAGCGGGCACACCGTCACCCCAATTAAATACTCTGCCGGCTCACTCAGAGCGTGAGACATTAATGAGGAGGAGGGGGGGGCTACCACGGCTTCAATTCCCCCCTGCCCCATTACCTGCTGGACTTTGATCCTAATGACACGGAGCAGGGGCAAAGGGGAGAAATGAAGGAGCTCTAATTTTTATATGCTTCAAATTTATGGGATCTCACGTAAAGGCTGTTGTGGGCATATTTTAAGAACGTGCTAAAATGTAGTCCGAGACCACATCAAGCCTTCGGAGGAGCGCTCCGGCCAGAACAAGCAAGCGCCAGATGGAAGCACTTGGGCCGCCTTTGTGCCTTTAATGAATCAAATCTAGCATTAATATTGTTTTAAATGCGAACATGCTATTTCAATTCGGCTCGGAGCGGCTGCAGCCACAGCCATGGGGACCCGGGGAGGCAGCTGGCCAGGAAAAACAGCCCAGTTGCCGTTCTGTGGTCGGAGCTGTGCTGGGCTCAAGCATCAGCGTGTGCTTTTTTTTGGGGGGGGGGGGGCACCAGCGTGCGAAGGCTCCCTGGTTCCTTTCTGTGCGTGGCCAGGCCTGGGAGTGCAGGAGGGGCCGGGGCCGGAAGCCAGGCCCAGGAACGGGGAGGTCACCGGCTCGCAGGACTATTGCTGGGGGCAACAACGGAGGGGAGGCGTGTGCCAGCCCGCCCTGTGGGAGCCGGAAAGGCCAGCTGTGACGGCAGCATCGCTCCCACCAGTGTCCCAAGCGGCACGGGGCCTTGGCCACACATCTGGGGCTCCCCCAAGCCAGTGTCTCTCAGGACAAGCTGGGATGACAAATCACATTATCCCCAGCCAGCAGGGCCCGCCTGCCCACAGCCTGGCGAGGAGGAGCGTCACGGCCCAGCGCGGCAGGTCAGGGACAGCCGTTCAACCGCCCTCCTGCTGTTACTCCAAGGCATGCGCGGCAGCCGTGGCGGCTGGAACTCAACTGCGGCAGCTCTAGCGCTCAGGCCGCCTGGCTGGAGGATTATGGGAGCTGGAGTGCCACACTTCTGGAAGGGAAGACTGGACTGAGCTGTGCCACATGGGGCAACCATCCGGGAGCTCCTTCGCTGCAGAGAGGCAGGGCAGACGCGCACGGAATGAGATGGCCAACCCCACAATGCCCGTGCGTGCAGCCCAAGTGTGACCGGACGGGGCTCTATGCAGATGGCGCATGCACGCCAGAAGGAGAGGTGGGGGAAGCCCGGCCTCCACGGCCCGGCTGCTCCTCGCCACTACTTAAGCGGATCCGTCCTGACACAGCGCCTGCGGGTTCCGCGCAGGTATTTGATGAATCATTTCCAGTGCGCACACAGGTGCAAGCAGGGCCTCGAGCAAACATACCGATCCGGTTAGGTATGCATGTCCCCCATGCCAGGTATATTTTTTAAAAGCACACATCTGGTCGACAGCTGGGCAAGCTGCAACGGCACGGGGCGGCCGGCGGTCCCGGGAGAACAAAGGGCGGATTCAGGCATGGGGCGCTGGGTGGACAGCCCAGCCTGGCCCAGACTCCCCTCCCAAGCCAGCCCGGCAGCCACAGGGCAGGAGGCCGGGTTGGTGCTCCAAGCCTTCCCTTCCCCTCGGCTCTTCCGGACACCTCTTTGTGCAGGCAGGCCAAGCTGGGTTGAGGCTCCGGGGCACATGTGGGGACAGGAAGGGGGCTTCCGTGCGAGGCGCATGGTGCCTCCTGGCGCTCCCGGACAGGTCTCCCGGCCCCCAGGGACCAGCAGACCAGAAGCCGCTGCCTCTTGCCTCCTTCCCCGATGCGGAAAGGTGACAGCGACGGGACCGCGCAAGCACATCGCAGAGGTGCACAGCGTCCGTACGAGGCGAAGGGCGAGAGGCGCTCTCCCGAGCAGGTCCGGGCCAGAGCAGCTCTCCTCCGCACAAGCAGAAGTTTGTCAGCTGCTCATTCGCTCCGTTCCCGTTGCCGTCACTGATCAAAAGCAGACCAAGACAATAGGCGCGTCCGGGTCTCACATTACAATACACAAGGAACGGATAAAAAAGCTAGTCCTTGAAACAAAATCAGAGAAAAGAGAGAAGCCCCTTTCTTTTATGAGGGGAACCAGTTTCTGCCAGACTGCCCGTCACGCTTCGCCATCCTGAATATACTTGGGAAACACGGATGGATCGATCAGTCCCTCCACTGGGGAGGCGGCATGTAGGGCCGTCTGAGAAGCCGCCTTTCAAAACTGTTGCATGTGATTAGAGACCACAATTAGGTCTGTCTTCCCGCAGCCCCCTCCCCGCAGCCCCCAGCGGAGACCAGGGAATGCCTCTCCTCAAAACTCTAGTGCCAGGGTGGGAACTTTAGGCGGCCACAACTCCGTCAGCAGACAGACCACGAATGGCGTAAAAGGAGGCGTAGGGGGCCTGGGGCACCCCGTCCGCACTGCAGCGGGGGCTGAGCGCCTCTTGCGGCCCCAGGGCCGAACCCCACGCTGAAGAAGTCCGCAGCAGGCGGCTTTCTGCAGCCGGTCCAAACGGAAAAGGCCAGGACAAGACACAAGGGAAAGCAGGGATCCACTGGCACACTGCTTCCAAGGGACGTTGGGCATGAAGCAACATGCTGCCTCGTGGCCCCCACGGAGAGGGGGGCCCCCACATCTCCAGCAGGAGGGACCAGAGCGGCCTCCTTCTGCCGGGCACCTGTGCTTGGGACCACCACAGCCACGATCCCCAGCAAGCCATAGGGACTGGAGTCCAACACATCCGGAGGGCAACACACTGAGAAAGGCTGCCCCAGTGCCTTGACACAGGGAAGGCTCCCTTTCTCGTGGTTGCCAGTCTTGGATCGGCACACAGCTCACCAGCCAAATACCCCACAAAGCCACGATTCTGTCCGAGGCCCACAGAATTGGACCGCTTGCTGCTTCGCACAGCTGTTCTTAGAAGCTGGCTTTTTAATTAAAAACATAGTTGCTGTTACTCTGCTTTAATTCCCTTTTTGGCCTCTTTGGGGTGATCTGGATATTCCAGGATAAATGGCAGAGAGAACTGTTTGGTGGACTGATCAGATCTGTAGTTTCTCAACATTGCTTGCTAATTTTTTTTAGCTGAATGGCTTTGTTTCACAGGAACAATGGTTTCTTTTGTAGTTCAGTCAGCAAACGAGGTGTGTTAGGGCTGACCCGTCTTCTGTGAGACCCAGCTCCAAGGCCGTCTCCAACACCGAATGTGGCCCTCAAGCTAAGACAAGAGCCCCACCCTTGTTGTGAATGCTCCTGGAGAGCTGAAAGGTGGGTTAGGCTACAATCCTAGGCAGGCTTAGGCAGTAAATTCGCTGTAGTGCCCAGTGTGACAGGCAGTCCGCTGACTGCATTAAACCAGCCACTGGCCTGACAAGGCAAATTTGTGGCTGCTCCGGACACGCTCTGGCTGCTTCCACCCAGCCAAGCGCTCCCAGGCTCTGGGCAAGGGCTGAGGCAGCCTTCCCGTCCAGGGGACTCCCTCTGGGGAGCAGCAGAGCAAGGCAGGCTGGTCCGAGGACACAGAACTCAGCTGAGCGGCTGCAGCTCAGTTCAGCTTCAGGGCAGCGATGTCTCGCACTGAGCAAGCAGCCCGTGATCCCTGGTCAACACCTGGGTGCGGTGAACCCCCAAGAAGCATCCCCCACTGTCCGTGACGGACAGCATGCCTCCAGAGGAGCCCCGCTTCCGGCAAGCGTCCCACAAGCTCTGGGCCTGGCCACAGAACCCACGGGATTAGCGGCTTAGGGGAAGGCAGGGACGTGGCCTCCTGGAGTTGCCGTTCACATGCACCTCCCCTCTCCGGACCTCGGGAAGGGTCGCGCTCTGCTCCCCCCCCCTTCCCTTTCGTGGTTGCTCCGAGTAGCATGCCTGCTACCCGCCGCCCCCTGGCATAAACAGAAAGGCACACGGAACTATTTTGGGGGAGCCCCTTCCAACGCAGCTTGCAAGCACATCCTGTAAAAAAATAAAACTGCCTCGACAGGATGTTTAGATTCTGCAGCCGCTGGGCGGCTAGAAGGCAGGCAGACACAGCGCACCTGCGCTGCAGAGAACTGCCAGGGCTGCCTGTGAGAAGGTGCCTGCTGCACACACGCACGCGCGCACACGCAGCTCCGTGCGCGCGGTGCTGGGTGGGCACTGCTGCTCGGGGACACGATGCATCCACAGCAGCAGGCCCTTGTGAGAAAAGGAAGGGGTGCCAAGGGAGGGGCAGCGCAGGGATCGCTGGCTCCGTGCACTGCGGCCCATGAACAAAAACGGCTTTTGGGGGGCGTGGGGGTTAAACACCTGCATTTGCGCGAGCAGAGTTTTCGCAAACAGCAGCATGGGCTTCGGAAACAAGCAAATCCGACAGCAGAGTTACGATGTTTCAGCTCACACGTCGCTTTGGGAATTGGGAACTCGGGAAGGCCTCGTTAAGGTGGGAATATCCACCGAGGCTTCACCACGATCCTGTGCCAGCCGAGTGAGCCCTTCTCTGAGTGAAGGATGAGGGCATCGACCCGGCAAAGACAGGAGGGGGGGCCTTCCTCCGAGGCCCCTGAAGACAGCCAGCTTTATCGGCTCGGCTGAGCGGCCGGCACTGCAGCGGGAAATGCATTTCGACAGGAGGATGGGACGAGCGGCTCAAGTGTGGGAAAACCTTTGGAAAACCCTGCTCACCCGGCCTTCCGAGGAAGCGTCCTCGGCAAACGAGGGCTGCCTGAGAGAGGAAACGGCCTTAAATCAAGGCCGCCCAGGCCCATGTGCTTGTTGTTCTAAGACATTCCTAACCAGTGGCAGCAGGTTGCTTCCTGTAACTTAGCGCAGGCTTAAGTGCCGGCCAGGCCTGCCTGCAATGCCGTAACCGGGGGAAGCAAAGAAGAGCGCAGAAGCGTGTTGTAGGAGAGATCAAAAACTGATTCCCCCAAATAAAATACCCTCCTCGTTCTGTAAGAACACACTGCAAAAACAGAGGGGCCAGCAAACCAGGAGTGGGAAAGAGCTACATCTCGCCGTTACAGAAGGCGGCGAATGCCCAGCTGTTTCTGTTTCAGCTCCCAGAAGCCTTTGCCAGCCCGGCCAAGGCTCAGCGAAGCTGGGAGCTGAAGTCCGACAAATCTGGGGATCTCTGACCTCAACTGCCTTCTTCAGGAAAGGAAGTGGATCCCCCTTGCCCAAAGGATATGTCCCCAGAGCACCCACCCACCTGCCCGCCCGCCCGCCCATACAAGCAACAAGAGCAGGGGACGTACAAGTCTCTGTACTGGTCAAAGGCATTGTTCGCTTCCACCTCCAGCTTACGCAGACGAGCAGATGGCATGGCGCCATCTTCCAGAGGTGGGTCGTATTTGTTGCTCCACGGCGATCTGCAGGCGAAGAACAGAGAGAGGGGAAGTGATCCACACACAGCATTGTTGACAGAGCAAACGTTACCTGAAGGAAAGCAGACAGCAAGGGAAGAGGCCCCTGCCCAGGACGCTTGCAGCGGAGGAAGGGCTGCAGACGTGGCAAACTGGGTGGCAGGACGGGCCGTGCGATTTCAGGATGAGGGGGTGCAGATTTCTCAAAGTTTCTCTCTAGCAGAAAAACTTTCTTTTTAAAAAAGAAAAAGGAAAAAAAACAACAGGGCAGCTGCAAAGGAGTAAATCAGAACCTCTCTTCCTGGTGACGTAAAAACCTACGGGGACTTTTCTGTGCATGAGAGCATTAAAAAGCCCAAATCCAACCCTAATGCCGTTCACCCGGACGCATCCCCACCTGCAGCGGAACAATCCACTGCATTCCTGCCCCTCATTCCAGCATCCCTGCTGGGAACGCACCCCACCTGGAAACCAGGCTTCTTGAGCAGTAACACCCGTCTCCGGAACGCCGTGTGGTTTGGGAAGCAGAAAATGCGACACGTTGCCTACGCACCCGCTCAGCCAAGCTCCCTGGCCTGAAACTGTTCTCAGGCCGCTATTCCACCCAGATCGCGCTGATTCTGTCGTGTCTGTTTGCTCGCTCTTTGCTTTTGTTCCATTTGTTTACTGTTTGTTTATTCACCACGATTTTTAAAGAGTGGCAAACAACCCAGTGAGACCTGCAGTTGCATCTAGAAATCTAAAAGCATCGCAAAGCAAAGCACAGCGCCACCGAATATTTAGCACGGGGAAGGGCCGATCTGCAATCGGGAAAAGCCTGACACAGGTGGATCCGAGGGCAAAGCTGCTTGCCATTTCAAATCTTCCCCAAGAGCCCTTCTCCAGGTAACTGGAGAAGAGCCGCTTCTGGCACTGCCAACTCCCACGGTACAGGATTTCCACGCAGGTGTGGCAGAGGCTATTTTTCCGCCACCCAGTCCAGGCAATTTTAGGATAGACTCTCTTGTAAGACGGACAGCCTGTTTCCACCTGGATTTCCTTCCTTAACACTGCCAGCCATGTGGGTTTTCACAGTTCTTTTTCATCGGCGGTTTTATTATTTCTTGCCGTTTATACTGCTTTTGGACAGGCTGTCCTGAGGCTGCGGCACCCAAAGCAAATTAAAATGAGCCTTCCTAAATAGGGCCACACAGGCAAGAAGCTCCTGCCAATTTGCGGTCTGGCACGGCGATGGGGCCAACCAAATGGGAAGCCCCACCGGGCCGGGTCCCGCCTTGCAGGTCAGGTGTGACAGGGGGGGCTGGCCTCAGAGCACGCATTGCTTGGCTGGATCGTACGGTGAGGCAGTCTGCTGCGAAGGTATGTGGATGCATGCACAGGCGGGTTGCTCCAGATCACGACCACACGCCTCTCCTCCTTTAGAGCTCGCAGTGCTGCCGAGGTCGCTGTCTTGCACATACCTGAACTGCGACCGCTGCGTGTGCTTTTGTGCCCAGGGGGAAGGTTAGTGCCTATGCATCCTGTGTGCTATTTTTCGGCTGTCCCTGGAAAGAGACCCATGTGTGGTCCAAAACACAGAGGAGCTCTTGGCTCGTGCGAAATACAGCACCCCTTTTGCTGCTGTGCTCCACACGGGCTGGCCCACAGCTCAGGGCACTGCCGCAGGGAGCGGAGAGCTGGGGACGAGGCCCCGCTCGGCCACGCAACTCGGCGGATGGCTTTGGTCCCACCACGGACTCTAGGCGACCTCTCAGGGCCGTGGTGCAGGTGGAGGGGACGAGCACGTAAGCTTGCAAGAGGAAAAAGGGTGGGAGACACACGAAATCATTATGCTCTCCCATCAGCCCTAGCCATCGTGCTCAAGAAGGATGATGGGACTTGTCGGCCAAGGTGGCCCAGTCCTGCAGTTTGCAGATTCATCTGAAGGACAGCAATAGAAACACCAAGGAGAAAATGCAGCACGGCGATCCCCTCTGCCCGAGACCCTTTTGGGGTGCGACTCGAGCTGTCCCCCTGCAATTTAGAAACACCCGACTTCTCGAGCAGGGAGCCGCTGAGCAAGTGTTCACGATTTCACCTCCGTCCTCTTTAACGGGGGGGGCTGGATTTAATTACAGCGAGCAGATCTCCTCGGCAGCGCGCAGGGAACGGAATTTCAGAGCGACACGGCCACCGCTTAGCACTCTTCCGGCAGGGGAACGTGCGCGTTCCTACCTTCCCCCGTTGCCCCCCAAAATAGAGCGCGCTGGGGAAGGGGGGAAAAAGAAGACCGGCTGCGGCAGTCATCTTATCCCCAAGACATTCATAACATTACCCCCTAAAACACATTTAAGGGCTTAGGCAGGAGGCAGTCTGAGAGAAGATGGACGAGTCCTGCTTGGGTCGGGGAAGCCACGGCCCTCTGCCTCTGCCGGCACCAGAGGGCCATTCGAGAGCAAGCGCCCGGCTTGCAAGCCGGGCTGCTGGCACCAGTCTCAGCCCGGAAAGATTCCGTTTCAGACGGCACCGAGGATGGGACTGTGCACGGGGAGCTGTGGGGAGGAGGGGTCATGTGGAATCTGGCTCTCTGGGCGTCTGAGCCCGAGATCTCCCAGGCATGTGCATCAACCGGTGTGCTCACTCCGACAGCCAGGGCAGAGGGGCATTGCAGCTGGGTTCCTCGTTTCAGTGCCCGCTTTGTCTGGCCTCTCCAACTTTGTGTGCTCCACTTTCTTGGACTACAAACCCGCCACCTGCGTTTAGGGCTCAGGCAAGCGGGACCAGGCCTCGGCTGTTATGGCACAACGGAGCTGCCATACCAAAGGAGAATCTCACCCTGCTGGTCCAAAGGAGCAAGAGGGCAAGTGAAGCTGGAGCCGGGGAACACTGCTTTGCATCAGCTAGCATCCCAGCTCCCCCACCCCTCCATTTTTTAAAAACCTCTTTACATGTAATCATCTTTAAGATCAGATCAGCAAACACAGGGGGCCTGGCAGGCATCGAGAGGTGCCTGAGTGCCATTTCCTTACAGGAGCCCGCGGGGAAATGAATGCGGCGCAGAGCGCGGAGCTCCCGTGCGCAAAGGAGAGGCGCCATCACCTGTACGAGTCTCCATCTCTATTGTAGTCGCACAGTAAATAGTCCTTCCCCACCACCTTGTCGCGGGCGATCTTCAGAGGCTGGTCAACAGAGGACAGGAGATCTTCACAGAGGCTTGGGACCTGGGGAGAGGCGGGGGGAGAGGGGTGAGAATGGGATCCACACGAGGCAGACGCTTCAGTGCTCTCCTGGCACGTGTGGCCCAGCTGGTATCTCAGGAGTGCTGGACTTGGCCGGCGTGACAGGCATCCCTGTCCAACACACCTGGGCAGAATCAGACTGGGCAAGGCTGCATTGTGTGTCAAGCCCACTTGAAAGAACATGCAGCAGCCCCCAAATACGCAGAGGTCTCAAAGGCCTGAGACAGAGACGGGGAGGGCCGGAAGGACGCAGAGCCCACAGTGCAGCGGCAGGGTCCTTGCTTCACAAGGAGAAGGCTTCGGGTTCAATCCCCGACATCTCCAGGTAAAAGAAATGCGGGATTACTGATAGGTTATTCCGTCACTGATTGGCTATGCTTTTAGGGAAGAGGAAGCGCTGCTGCCAGGGTGAATCGCTTTCCACAGGCAAAAAGGTGCTACCCCAGTGGACTTTTGCCCCAGTCGCTCTCCACCAAATTTCTGACAGCAGGGCACCCTGAGAAAGAGCGTGCAAGGCCATCTCCCTGTTCCACTTGCACCGCGAGGACATCTATGGTGCACCCCATTTTTAAGGCACTTTGCTGGAGCATGTGCAGGCACCAACGCACACGCACAGGGATCCAAACATACATGGGCCTCGTTATCGTGGCCACTCGTGTGGTCTCATAAAGCTAAACACACGCAGAGGAGCGTGTGTGTGTGTGTGTGTGTGTGTGTGTGTGACAGGGTTCATTTCTTGCCAAACCAAGGGCTGTAAAAAAAATTGCTGGGGGGAGGGGGGCTTTAAAAAAAAAGTAAATATTTATAATGGAGTGGAAATCCAAGAGCTGCTAAGAGAATAAGCTACCCATGAACAGCAGCTTCAGTTTTTCCACTAGCTCATGCGCTGGGTGGAGTTTAATATACTTTCCAGGCAGCCTGCCAAACATTACCATGCTAGTTAACTTGGGGTGGGGGAAATGCACTTACCTGACACGTGTCGTTTTTGTTTTTGTTTGGGTTTTTTTTTTAATGAGGCACAGACGCACTGCTGTACAAATCTGGCCATAGAAAGATAAGAGACCACAAGGCACTAGTCCACAGAAAACCTCGGCTCACAACCACGAGCCCAGCTGTGGCATTGGACTGCATCTGCCCTCATTCCCAGCCGGCCGTGCTGGCTGGGGAACATGGAGCTGCAGTCCAGCACACCTGGCAGGCACAGGAAGACTGGGCAGCGGGTGATGGGGAGTGCCCTTCTCCACCAGAGACCCCGCAGAGCCGCAGACAGTAACAGGACAGAGGATAAACTCTCCACCTGTGCATCATCCAGAAGCCGGGACCGGCTTTCACCTGCAAAATTC
Organism: Varanus salvator macromaculatus; assembly: GCA_023646645.1. Lineage (NCBI taxonomy): Eukaryota > Metazoa > Chordata > Lepidosauria > Squamata > Varanidae > Varanus > Varanus salvator. The sequence goes on along the minus strand of JAIXND010000800.1, from coordinate 12,431,336 downwards.
TGGCTTCACAGGTGTGAAGGGGCACCTCCAAGCCATCTCAGGCGAGCACGCTTGCCATGGGCCCCAGAACACCCTTCAATTTCCCAGGGCTTCTGAGGCCTTCACCGCCGGGGCTCAAGGGCCCTCTGCTACGGACATTCAGATGGGGCGGGGGGCATGCTACACTTCCCAGCATGACCCGGCCAGCCAGAGCAGCACAGCGCATCGGGTCAAACAGGACTATTCTGCTGCACTGGCTACCAGCTCGACTCCAGCCCTGGCTCAAGGTACCTGCTTCCCAGAAGGGGCCTGGCGTCCTCCAGGGAGGATTCTCAGCCATACTCAACTGCTTTCAGTGGAGGCCATCCAGCCCAGGACCAACAGCAGGGGCCCTCTCCTGGCCCCACCCGGAGATGCTGGGGACCCTTCCGCATGTAGAACAGGGCTCTGCCCTTGAGCCATGGGCCCTCCCCGCCCCGCCCCAAGTTTTTTCCTTTATTTTAATATCTACCCAGCGAGGTCCCTTTCCAGGTGCCAGTCTCCCGGGGAGCAACACTCTGCGCTGGCCCCTCAGCTCTGGAATTCTCCTTCTTCCAAATCCTTCTGAAGAGTAACACAGCCTCAGAGCTCTAAAATCGCTCGGATACATGTGTGCGCAGTTTATTTCTCTGTTTGTGTGCAAATGGTCTTTATTATGCATACTGTATTTTTATTGCTTTTAATCTATGTGAGCTGCCTGAAGAGCGTTGGCTAATGGGTGGTTTAGACACATAATAAATGAAATTACATTTCCAATTTCCTATTTACGACTCGTTCTCATTTCAAGCAATGGGGGGTGTTAAATACACACACATGCAGGTCTCTTACACACGGTGCCTTGTGAACCAAGCCAATGAGACCCCCAGCTTGGGCGAGGGTTGTTTCACGCAAGCACCCAGACCACCCCGAAATAAGGCCCTAGTCTCCGAAAGCTCGGATTTTTTGTTCCTGCCAAACAAGAAATGAATGAGTGCGCCGCTGGGAACTGGGTTGCAAAAGAGCAGCCGAAGGGGCCGAGAGATCAGCCCCAGACAAAGAGGAAGACAAATTGAAAGAACAAGCCTACCGTATTAACGGCAGATGTCGAACAAGGATTCTGTTGTCCTTCTGAAATACTAATCTGGCTGGAGTTAGTGAACCAGGTACTGGAACAAAGTTTTAATTAAAAATAAGCCATCTCTCCAACCTGAGGGACAAGCGGACACCTGTGCATGGGCAGAAACCCAACACCTTCCAGAGCTGCTGGCCAAGCTCTTGCTTCCTGCTCAGAAGTCCAGATGCCAAGAGACGAAGTCAATATTCAAAAAGGAATCCTGAGATGGATCTGTGCGAGATAAGGTCTTCGGGGCTGCAGTTGGCATGGGAACGCTCCGGATCGCCCACCTCCTGAACTTCTCCTTTAGAGAAGTCCATTTCCACTGGGGCAGGGAGGGAAAAAAAACAGGAGTCTGGCATTCGGACACTTCTCCCCATTCCAAAGTGTGTGCGTTTTTGTGTGTGCTTCTGTTTCAATAGCAGAGAGCCCAGAAAAGTCACACCAGGAATTAATGTTTCTGCAAACCATTGGAGAGAACCCAGCAAGGGCCCGTCTTTCAGAGTTACGATCAGTCAACTGCTGTTCACCACCCTGATAGCTTCAGCTACTGGGCAGTACAGAAATTAAACAGAGTTGTATATTCTTTATACAACCTACTCACAAGGCTGAACTGGCCGAATATCAAAGTCAGCCCCTCTATACAGAAGTTAGTGCCAACACTGCATCACACCCAATCAAAAGTTGCCCAAAAGAGCCGGGGAGCGTTGCAAAAAATATTACACACGGACTCCAGTCATGTGTCATTGTGGCAAATCATGGGTTATTTCCCATAAACAACCTCCAGTTGGCATGATCAAAGATTGTCAGTGCAATGTCTGAACCCAGACCACTGGGTTGTTTAATTAACCCATGGTGCATTGTTGGGTTAATCCTGGGTTGTTACGCCTCTCACAAATCATGGCGACAACCTCTGATTGTGTTGATCAGAGGTTGTTTACATTAAATGGAAGCAACGCGTGCAAGGGGAACATCCCAGTGGGTTAAACAGCCCACAATCTGCAGCCATTGTATTCAGACTGCCCCAAAGGTTTCCACTCTCAAGGTAAGCGCAAGGCAGAAGAGGGAAAAGGAGACGGAAAAGGAGGAAACCGAGAATGAATAGATGGGAAGACTTTCTATCACAACACTCACAAGACTGACAAACATTCACATGGATTTCAGTGTTTCTTCCTTCCATTATACAAACCTTAATGCGAGTACTTATGTTTAATTTTCTCTAATATACACTGGGGGATTTTTGAATGAGAAATCTACGTCACAAAATCTGGAGAAGTACAAAGGCAAGCATTTGGCTGCATTCCACTTTGCCTCCTGATTTCAAAAAGTGCAAATTAGAGGACTGCACATTACATGTGTCCAATGGGGTTCTCGGCCCACCCCGAGGCACACTGGTGGCTGGGAAGGCCCTCCCTGCCCCCTGCATCAGGGCCTGGGTGACCCTGGCAGGGACCCCACCAAGATATGGCACAGCCCGGTCCGGTGGAACTCTTGCACGGCGCAAGCCCTCCATAACCCACCTTGCGCCCAAGTCTGCCAGAATGGCAAGCATCTGAAGCAGGAGCAGACTTGTGAATGCAGCCCAGATGGCCCCCTCCCCTCCAATTCTGGTGCACCCCCATCCCCAATCCTAAAAAGCTGGAGACCTTCTTGAAGGCTTAGTTACTGGCAGTCAGAGATTGAAGCCAAAATAGGAGGGAGGGCCTACTGCCACCACGGAAGGCTCCTCTGTAGCCCAGCCGACTGCTGAAGCCACCAGACCTCCTTCCCCCTTCCCTCCCAGAACCAGTCCTTGCAAAGGTCCCCCCAGCACCCTCTCCTTCCTCTGGACATGTCCCCAGTTCATCCCGGCCCTGCCTCGCCCTTGGCCAACCCTTAACTACTTCCTCCACTGTTCCCCGTCTCAACTATTTATTTATTTGGAATCTGGATGCTCAGGAACTTGCATACCAAGCAGCCAGTGTTGTTTTAAGGGGCTGAACGCTGACCGAGGAGAGAAGACCTAGAGCCAAATCCCCAGGCTGCTCTGGTTTGAGCTCAGAACGGTCAGTAACCAACCTTACAGGGTTCTTGTGAGGATAAGGGGGGAGGGGGATAAAAAGGAAGCCAGTTCAGCCTGCTGTACTCCTGCAACTCACAGCTCAGCAAGTCCACGATTCAAGCAAGCTGTGAACCTCCCGGGCGGGGGCTGCCATTCCTCTGCTGCGAAGAGGATGTGGCTTTTCTGCTGTGCTCAGCACTCCTGTTGCAAGCACTGCAGTCCGCATGCAAATACTGGCAGTTTTGCCACCTGGTGCAAAGAATTCCAGCTTCTTCATTCCGAAATTCAAGGACGGGGATTTGGATTTCTGGCGCGGGCACATCCACGTGTGCACGGTTCTGGGAACGGGATGCCGAAGGCCCCACAGCCGGGAACGGTGCGCTTCCAGCAGTGCTCTGCTCCACCGTTGTCAGGCAAGAGGGGTGCCGCACAGCAGCGGCCGGGAGGGTGGGAGGCCAAATGGCCAGAGCAGAAAGCGATGTGGTGGCGCTGCGCTGGGCACCCTTGCTCCATGCTGCAGTCAACTTGGGGCAGGAAAGCAACCGGGTCATTTCGCTGCTCCTCTCGTGGCCTTTCGGAGGCTTTGAAGCTCAGGTTCTCATTTAGGTGCTCGTGGGGCTGATGTCACCGTAACTTGAGTGAACAATGGCCGTTGGTCGAGGCCGGGGCCAGGAGGCGCTTGGGGCTCAGGCCAGCGCGAGAAGCCAGCGCTTCCACACGTCGGCCCAGCATCCACCCACCCAGCTGACGCTGGACTTCTGCCGCGCCGGGCCCGCTCCTAATAACGTGTCATTATAATTCCACTGAGTCATCTGACAAGCGTTTAAAAGTTTCCTCTCCCGGCAGGGAAAAACAGGCCCAGCCTAACGGATGTTGTGCAAACGATGAAAGCCTCGGGGCTGTGGACGCGCGGACACGGGCTGAGAACCTCGGCGGCAGCACGATGCAGGCATGTACAGCCCTTCAGCATGCTCTGCTGGGATGGGCCATGGCTCAGGAGCCCTTAGATGCAGCTCTCCGGGGCACCGGCTTCTCCTGCCCTCAGTCTTATCCCCACAACAACTGCCCTGTGAGGTAGCTTGGGCTGAGAGTCTGTGAATGGCCCGAAGTCACTCAGTGCACTCCATGGCTGAGTGGGGCCCAGAACCCGGATCTCTGGAGTCCCCGGTCCTGCGCTCTTAACCACGACACCACACCGGCTCCCGGTAAAATGAAACAAGGATTTGACTTGTGGGGCGCTCTTGGGCCCCGGGCGGAAAATAAAATAATATAAAAACCAGCTTGGTCTTCCACATGGCACACATTCAATACCTCTCTCAGAGTCAGGATCTACCACTATGCACATTGATCACGGATTAGGAGGCTGTGTTTTATTCCATTTGTTACCCTGTCCTTAGACTACGCTAACGGACAGGTCTAAAAAAGTTTTAAATAAATAAAAAAGGCACAAGCCACCCAGGCTGTCTTTATTGGCCTTCTTAGAGAGCTCTGACTGTGAGAAGCGAGTCCGCAGGGCTTCACCCACCTTTGCCCAGCCTGGCGGGGCCAACACCTTTCGGGATTTGGGTTCTGGGTGGCGCCCATCTCCAAGTACGAACTGACATACGTGGCCATGGCTAACGGTCAGGAATTCTGGCCGCTGTCATCCAGACCATCTGGAGAACATCACGTTAGGGAGAGCTGTCCCAGGCAGAGTTTCTGCCCCCTCTACACAGGGCTACACAATTATGGGATGGAAATCCCATATGGTGCTGCAGAAGACAACCATCCCTCCACACTCCAATTAGCACAAGCGGCAGAACATGGAGATGAGGACACGGCTGTTCACACCCTCCCACGGGCTGCCAGCGTGCCAATGTGTCATCACCAAGACACCCCGCCAGCGTGGATCGGGACCCAAGCACTGCTGCCAACTGATGGATCCATGCTGACTCGAGGCGGCCTTGATCCGAGGTTCCTCCCAGGTTAGGGAAGGCTGACTTCCGCTTCTGTGATATGAAGGTATGCCAGAAAACTTCTCGGTGTTCGGCGGGCAAACACTGCGCATCCCAGCACAGTCCCGTGGCTGGAGTCTTAGATGGGGAAGGTTTGGGTTCCAGCCCCCTCACTCAGCCGTGGAGCTCAGTGGGAGCCCTCGGGCAGGACACTCTCAGCCTAACCTACCTCACAGAATAAGGAGAAGGATATGAATATAACAGACAGGTAAGAACCAATTCTCACCTGATGGAGAAGCGCCCTTGCCCCAGCTTTGGGCTGGGAATCAGCCATCTACAAAGGCACCGGCCGGGAGAACCGTAGTCCATGAAATCTGGGCTCAGGAGCTACAGTGTGGGTGGGATGGGTGCCCACAGTGGGCCAGCTCTGCCTCAACACACAGGAAACCACAGACGGCTGCAGGTTAAGGGGCACAGGTGGCTCTAAACCACCCAGGAACGGACCAGTGGCGTACAAACTGGGCCACTGTACAATGGCATGAAGAGGCCCGCGAAGGGGTCTGGAACCCCCTTGCCTTTTCAGAGGGGGCCAGAACTACCACCCGCTCGGCAGCCGGCACTGGATGCTTCCAGGCTCACCAGCTCACGTTTAATGGTAAAAGCACTGAAACCTGTCATTGCACCCAAAAAGGCAGGTGCCGAACAACAGATCCCACACTCTGGGATGCAGAGGAGCGGTTTTTACAAGGTACCTTGAGAAGCCCGCTAAGGGAAGTCAGCGGGCTGTGCTGTTTTCAGACCCTCCCTGGCTGCTGGCGTCTTCTCATCTGGGGGTTCTCTTTAAAGAGGTCTGAAAGCGAGTTCCGAAGGCCTCGACGGTAATCTTGCGCAAGCGGAGGACATTCCCATTTACAGCCACGCTTGCTGAGTGGAAAACTGGCTCACGCCGAGGGGCGCGGCCTCGGTTGCGCCAAGCCCCCGTTTCGGCCAGTAATTCCCCATTTGGAGCCTCAGCAGCTGCTTGTGGCATTGAGGACAGTGTCGTGCCCGACACGCTCAACATCTCTTGGAAAGAACGCCAAGTTCGCAGAGACCACCCTGGTGAGCGAGCGCGCGTGCGTGCGTGCGTGCGTGTGTGTGTGTGGGGGTGGCTCTTCCCTTCACGGTGTTCCATCAAGCCAGCCAGGACAAAGGGCCATTCCATGGGCATGCTCAGACGCCCCTGCGTTTGCTCTGTCCACCCCAAGGCACCCAGGCACACAACTTCACAGGAGCATTAAGGAGACCCTCCTAAACTGTGACGCCTGAACAGCTACGGGTGGCACAGACTGGCGGGGTGGCCCGCTGGGGTTGCAGGCAGCGCTTTTCCCACCCTCCCTGCTGGGACCCAGGTGGGGACCGCCTACTGCCCAGCGGGGGCTCTGCACCTGAGCCGTGGGCCCCCCGGCCTGACCAGGGGTGAGCAGGCGCATGGCATCTGCTCGCCTCCCGCCCAGGACAGAGGGTTCGATTCGGGCTTGTGCTGCCTGCGATTCCCCGGGCGCACGGAGCGCAGCCTTGGCGTGTGCAATCCAGTTGCACAAGTCGCCTCAAGACTCTGCACACAAGATGGATTCCCAAGCGCCTCTGGGGCTCCAGTGTGCGAGGCACATGGACAGTGGCTGTTAGAACTGCAGCAGGCATGTCAGGGGAGTGGGAGGAACGGAGAAGACCTGCAGGGTTCCGAAAACGATGGCGCGCCACATCCTTCCCACGAGTGAGAGGGGAGGAGGAGCCATCGCTTCGCAGCAAAGCACCTGCTTTGCACAGAAACACCCCCTTGTTCGTGTCCCAAACTTAAAAGCCAGGTAGCAACCAACGAAAGAGCGCTGCCGCTACCTGCCCTCTTTCAGCCCAAGGGCTGTTTTCCATTCTGGAGAGCGCCTCGGGGACCGGGGTGGGACGCAGCCCCTCCCGGTGCTTGGTGCTTCTGCACTCAAGGGGGCAGCACAGGCCAAGTCACTGGGGGCTGCGAAGAGGGCCCAAGCAGACTCCGAGAGTTGCTGCTTTTGACCCAAAGCAGCACAAGAGGGCAGCTGGCATGCCTCCAAGACAAAAATTTTCTTAGGATGGCACCGCGGAGCAATGTGTCAGACAAGATTTGTTTTTCAACTGTCGAGCCACCAAGAGTCGCTTTGCTGCCCGTGCCACTGAGGGGTGGTACACAAAGGTGCAGCCGTACACAAAACGGGTTCCTGATGGTTTCTCAGTGCCACTTCCCAGCGTTTCCCCCGGGACTGAAGAGGCCCTTTTGCCATGCTTTCCATCAGGGTTTCGGGGCCTTGTTTTATGTATAAAATGGGGGTTTACAGCTGCCTTAGAGAAGGACAAGAACTTTATTGAGACTACATACATCACGACCAAGAACGCTGACAGAGATCTGCTGTGGAACATCGGGTTAAATTCTCCATCGCGAGAGACTGTGGGATTGGAAAACTGATTAAGGTTGGTTAATAAAACACGGTAGCTTGTTAACTGCCCCTGTGTGTGTGTGTTGATTAATTTCCCTAATTATACTCAAAGGGTAGGGTGTTGACAGGGGTTGTGGTTACCAAATGCAAATCCATATCAAAGGGTGTGGGTTCTGGGTGGTTTGTGTGTGTGTGTGTGGGGGGGGGGGAATTAGGGAAATGAGCAGGCATTCCCTGTGGCTCAGTAACCCATTTCTGTGTCATGCAAATCAGGTCCATCACACAGACACCATGGTTTGTTGAAGGGGAACAACCGCAAAAGAGAACCCAGGGTTTGTTGCTGGGCTGTGAACTGTGAGTTATTTAAACCATGGGTTGCCATTACATGTGAACCCGGAATTGTGGGTTGTTCTGCTAGGTTAGTGGGACAGCAAGCCAGAGTGTTCAAAAGAACCCAGCAGCCCTGTAAGCCAATTAAGTGGGCAGAGTAGGGAAACAAACAAACCCAAGAACTGAGAAAACAAGCTGCAGTTTGTGCGATCATCTGCCAGAAAACAAGACACCCCCCCTCAAAAGCCAGGGTAGGGCAACAAACCATGGATTAAATAAACCATGGGTTAGCATTATCTGCAAATCAGATCACATCCAAACTCTACAAAATTATATTCACATGTATATCTTCTAGTTGAAGAAAACTCTTTTGTCAACCACACCAGAGCTTCATTCGCACAGGCTGAAAGTTTTACCGGCAGAAAGTGTTCTGATCCGGTCAATTATCCCCCAAACTAGCGGCTCCAGTCCTGCCTGCACCCACGCCCGTCCCATGCAGCATTTCCTGCGACCCCCCTGTACGTGGGCTCATCTCCAAGCTGCCCATTTACCAATGATTAGTCATCAGACTTCCCAGTCAAGCGCTCCATTACCGGCACCCGCAGCCCCACTCCTTTCAGGCTGGGCTTCGGGGAGGCCCCGTGACTGACAAGGGCTCTAATGAACTCTAATTACAGGCTCGACAGCCTGAGGAAGCAACAACAGATGTGGCGAGCAGGCCAGCCGCATGGCTCCGCTAATGAACGAGGGAGCGCTCAGCGGCTGATGAGGGCCAGTGACCCAGAAAGGACCTCCACCCGCCTCCTTGCCGGGCCCTTTCACTTCATGTCCAAGTTGGGACAGTTCCCCTTCTGTCAGCGTGACTGCAGTGAGGCGGCCGCCTCTCCCAGCTGGGCGGCCGCCGCGAGGGCCGCTGGGAATGATGCACAAAGCGGTGTCAAGACATTCCCACTTCTGCTTCCTCAAGTTCAATCCCAGCTGCGGGAATCGCGGGTGGCAGGACAGGGGGAGGCGCTGCAGGCTAGCCGGACTCCCTGAGCTCCCATAACCCGGAGAGGCCCTCGCCTCACTCCGTGCTCCTTACGAGGCAGATCCAGGACCTGAAGCCAGAGCAAGGACCGACCCGAGCAGATCCCCCCAGCTCTCTTTCCTTAGCGGGAGACCCTGCAGGTGCCTCGAGAAAAGCCTCCCCAGGCTCCCTTGCCTGGAAATGCCCCTTCCTAGCAGGACCACACGCTGAGGGGCCTCCTTCCCAGCCCCACTGCCTGCACACTTGTTACCAGAAGGAGCCGTGCCGGAGCCCCGGACCGCCCATGAGGCCTTCTGCACCATCGGTCTTCCCCCGCGCAAACGCAAGCTGGCCCTAGCTTGGGGAGAGCCCGGAGCACCCCCGAATCAGAGGAGCCGACCTTGGCAGGAGCCGGCCATCACAAGCGCAGCGCCAGGATTTGCGCTGCCAGGCGAGATCAGCACAGAGCCCACGGGAGGCAGCAACCGTGTGGGCAGCCCAGCGAGTCAATGCAGCCAACAGGCGAGGCCTCTTGCCTGATCCAGCCACAACAATCCTGCAAGCGCCTCAAGACTTATTGAAAGCCGGGCCGTTGGTGAGCTGCAGCTGCCCTGCCCAGACTAATCCAGCAGCCCGGTGGGCGCCAGAGGGCAGGCCTTGCCCCGGAGCCCGGCCCCCTCCAGCAGAGCAAGAACAGCCCGTACTCACCAAGTCAATCAGGTCACTGAGGTTTTTCTCAATCTGTTGCGGAGGCAGGCGCCTCATGAGATCCAAGGCACAATCCAGCTGCTGGTCGCTCTGAGGACAAACAAGAGCAAAATACTTCAGGTTACTCGCAAGGAACACCAGAGCAATGCGCAAACACAGGCCAGGAAAGGACGCCCAGTCTGCATTATTAGCCAAGGCCGGCTGTTTCGAAGTTCCAGGTGCGTGAGTTCTCGGCATGTCGTGCACGGCTCTGGATTTCCAAAAGGTATTGGGGTAGCACTGGAAGGAGGGCCGCTCCGATCTCCGAGGCTCCCAATGCCTGGTGCAGCTGCTGCTGACCGAGCCGGAGAAGCGCCGGAGGGACGATTTCGACTTCCCTGCCTTCCTCCTTCCCCCCTTTCTCCCCCAAATGGCCTCTGAATCAAACTAGAGATGGTGCACTCCCAAGGGCAAGACGGGCCAGGGAGAGGCTGGAGTGGGGAGACCGCAGGACTCTTCCTCCACGTTGTTGTCTGCACGTTTTTACAAGTGTCCCACTAAACTTTTCTACATAATTAACGATTTAAATCACATTAAGTGTGCTTTCGTTTCTCTCCTCAAATATTTCAGGTCAAAGAGCAGTGGTGGATTGGAACAAATACTTCACGTGCGGTCCTTGCCTCCTTTAGCTTCATTTACTAAGCACGAATAAAATCAATTCCCGAGGGCATTAGAACTTTTTGATCCACACAAAAGGTCCCACTGTAAGGTGCCCCATGCGATCCAGATCCAGCCTCATTTGCATTGGAACCGTCTGTTTGCGAATTACACTCATTTGCATCTGGAATTTCTGGAATACAACTATAATGCAAATTAACCTAATTCACAAAGGAAAGTTTCCCAGAAACTGTTTCCAATTCATTTTCCCACAGAAAACACAACACTGAAAATGAGTAATCGCTCTGGCCGGTTCCTGGCAGCTCAGGTTGTCACGGAGGAGGAAAGAGTGAGCCGATCCACATGCGACGCAGGGAAACCTTTCGCTGGCTGCTCCACTGCAAAGACCCAGCCAAGCACTTCCTGACATGCACCAAGATGGCGCCCCTTGCTGGGTTCCAAGCCGCCAGAGGATCCTTGCAGCCGGGCACCGATCACCGGTGCAGGCTCATCCCTGGGAGAACAGGTGCCCTCCACAGGCACAGCTACCGGCAACGGAGCAAGGGAGGGGCGCACACCTCCCCGGAAAAGGACCGGCACTGCAGCCCCCACAAACGTGGCCCTTCGCCCCATTCTCCCTTCTAGGCCCGCGGTGACCGACTCCACACCCAACCAGCGACACCCAGGCAAAGCAAGTCCCAGAGACCCTGGAACGGCTCCTGCTTGGGGGGGGGGGAGACACAGGAGAAGCTTGCGACCAGAAGCCATGAGAACATGCGCAGGCAGAAGGCACATTCTACCAGCCTGGGTGGGGGGCGGCAGCAGATGCTGCAAGCGGCACAGCCACAGGGCTTGGTCTCTGCCTCCCGATTCCAGGCACACCCACATCAAGGGCGAAGGAAGCGGAGTGCTGAACTCGTCTGCCAGGAGACAGCGCACCGCTGCTGCAAGGCGTCAGTGCGCAGCCCCGTCATCAGCAGACGGTTTCAGCACTTCCTCCCTTACAGGAGGCTCCAAAGGCCAGCCGCGCACGGAGCCTGGGTACCGGCTCTTCAGCTTGCATTCTTCAGAGGTCGCTGTACTCCCACCCAGTCCCTGCACGGGGCGTGCAAACTCCCCAAACAGACAGAGATGCCAGCAGAGGTGGAACCTGCCAAGGCCTCTCCTGAGCTGCGGGGAAGTGTGTTTGGACACTCTTCTGGAATGGGGGACGGCAGACTTGCGATAAGCCACCAGTTTGCTCCCATGCAAAAACAGACCTTGCCCTTTAGGCTACAAGTTTTTATTTCTGATGGTTTAACAAAAGGTGCTCAAATGAAACGTAAGAAAGAGAAACCATTCCAGAGCTTTATATAAACAGCAGCCTCCCGCCCCCATCCCAAAGTTTTGGACCACAATTCCCAGGATCCCGGGCCACTGGCCTGGTTGGTTACGGCTGATGGGAGTTGCACCCTAAAATATCCAGCGGGCAGAGGGTTGGGAAAGGCTGGTGTGATGTACAGACTTTGTAGATAGCAGTGAAAGAGCAACCCAGGAAGCCACCGGCTTCAACCCCTTGCAGCGTCACGGCCAAGGAAAAGCAAGTGGGAGAGCAGCCAGTGCTCAAGGGTTTCCACCCATCCACACAAGGCCAGAAGGGGGGCAGCTGTACGGACGTCACCTTGAAAAGCTGGGCCACCCGCAGAAAAGCCCGGGCAGGACTCGCCCATTTGTGCGAGAGAACGACCGTGCGGGAGCTGCAATCCAGAAATGCGGAGCACTGATCACACTGTGAGGCTGGGGAGGGCAGGGTGGCAGTCCTCACTCAGCCATCCTGGGCCACTCGTCGACTCGTTCTTGCCTGCCTCACGGGGCGCTGCAAGGAGGAAAAGGAGAGGACGAGGGAGCTCACGCACACCACACCCTGCGCTTCTCAGAGGAAAGGTGAGCTAGAGAGGTAAGAAGCCAGCACAGCAGGGTGCTGTCCACCTTCCAGGCCTCAACTCAGTGGGATGCTCTTAACATCAGCGACACTTTGAGATGCACGTTTTGTAGCTTTGTCGGCACACACCGCGGGCTACTAGTTGAAGAACTGAGAACCTGGTTCTTTTGTTTAGCACAAAGGCAGACATCCCTCTGACTCTCTCCTCTTCGGCTCCACAGCTGCTCAGGGGAAAAACTCTGTTTAGCTTGGCCCCGGAAGATGCAACTCTAGCAGGTAACCCCCGAAAGAGGATCCTCCTATCCACATGTTGCCGCTGCCTCCCACTGCCTCTTAGACAATGCGGTTTTATTTTGCTTTTAAACCCGAATGCACAGTTGCGAGGTCAAGCAGGCTGAGCTCCAGGATCGTGGGAACGCTGGAGCCAGCGCTCATCGCAGCAGGACCAGCTGGAATTGTTTAGCAGGCATGGAATGAGAAAGCAAAGACAGCAAGCATCCCCAGCCGCTTCTTCCAGCGCTATCCTGTGACTCAGATTTTTGGACTCTTCAGCTCAACTGCAACACTGCCTATCTTTTCACTTGCTCAGTGGTGCCAGAACAGCACAAGCCCGGGGGGGGGGGGATTTTCTGGCTTAGGGGTCTGGCTTGGTAAGACAGAGACCCCGATTTGACATAAACAGACCACCAACAGAGGCGTCCGGGTTTGTTTAGCCATTCCCGCTGGCAGGAAGTGGGCAGCACCAGCATGTGGGGTTGTCCGTGCAGGACAGAAGTCTTGGCGATTCTGGCTTACCACAACAGCTGTTCGGGGCCCCCATTAAGGAAGCACGGCATTATAGGATTGGCTCGAGTTAGTCTGCCACTGAAGCAGTTTGGGTTCTGCAGAACGTTCCAGAAGACGGAACAGGCAGCTCAGAACATGCATTAGATCCAGAGAAGCGTAAGTCATGGAAAGCGAAACCACATTATGCTTGCCACACAGGGGTCCCCGATAAGACAGTGGTGGGGTACATACAGCGCACCACGTTCCCACCCCTGGAGGACTGAATTTTGTTGCTACACGCGCAACAAAACAGGCGTATGACTAGGACGGAGAAGGACATTCTCCATGACCCAGCCACTTCTGCAGCGATGTTTATCATCTGGATAATAAAGGGATGTCGATTATTTGTACGACTTGTCATTAACCGTAACTGTGTAATTTGGCTGCTTTTATCTCATGCCAGAGAAACCACAGGCTATAAACTTTATCCAAAGGGGGTCCATTACCCAATAAGCTTGGCATCCAAAGGAGGGTCCAAGTTTCACCAATTACTTTAAGGGAGGTGGGGGGGGCACAGCTTGCTCACTACCACGCACACTCCTGTCTACTAAGGCACTTGGCCAATTGCAATTCAGGCAGGGGCGCTTCTCAAAATTGTATGAGTCCTGTTCTGTTGCTCATGGAACAAGCAGCTTGGTCCCTCGAACAGGATCTACTGGCAAATCAGAGGCGGACAGAGTTGGACCCCACGCCTTGCAGCAAAGCACGAGCTCAGCCTCTCGACTGAGATGCTTGTACTCCGCATGAAATGCGGGCATTCTGCAGAGACACCTGGTCCCAGTGCCCTGGCGCCGGCGACCAGAAGCACTGCAGACGCCAGCCTGCAGTTCAGTGATGCCTGACCACTGGACCTGCTGGCCTGGGGAGCATGGGTTGTTGTCCCAACGCATCATAAGGACAGCTGATTGGGGCAGGATGGCTTGTGGCGCAGCCTGGGTTTGGGAAAGGCTTCCTGTCTCAGGTCGGTCTCAGTCACCCCAATTCTGGGATTACAGATCACTGAGCAAGGTCGAACGAGAGCAGCAAACGCTTCTGAGTGGCACGGAGAACTGGCACCCAGGCAGGAGGCAGGACAGTGGGTCCCACACATCTAACTACTACACTACACTGCCTCTCACATCACACTGGCTTAAACAAGGAAATGTTTTTAAACTCTTTTGGGTGTTTCTGTTCTTGTCTTCTAACCTAAGTCATTCTTCCCAAACAGTTTAACTTTCAGAGTAAAATATTAACGTTTTATTCTAGTCGTGTCCTTGAAATATACAGAAGCTGGAGGGTAAAGAGTGGGAACGGGAGAGAGAGAGAGAGAGAGAGAGATAGGTAGGTTACTTGGAAGATAACAGACAGGCTAGCTGCTTGATCTGTCTGGGGAGCTTAGAATGCCCTGCTTCTCAATCGTGAAAAGTCCTCCATCTTTGCAAAAGCAATTTTAAAAATTGTGCTCAGAATAAGCAATGCAAAACTGCATGCCTTTTTATTCTATAGCCACTGCGTTTTGCAGATGCTAAGGGACTTCGGAAGGAAGGAAGGAAGGAAGGAAGGAAGGAAGGAAGGAAGGAAGGAAGGAGGACGGACGGAGCGAGTGAGCAGAACTACTTAAAGACTGGGACAGGGCACACAAAAACTTCCGATATGATGAATGGGGTGTGCCTATGGAAATTCCACCAAAGCCAAAGAATCTCAGCTTTCCATTTTTTAATGAACAAAATTCAAATTTCTAGCCCACACCACACTGAAGTGCACAGGCAATGCCCAAAGAGCACTGACAGATCTGCGTGAGCTGGCTGAAGAGTTCTGGTGAACGGGCTTTTTCATCCTTCGACACGATGCTTCCAATGCGATGGAGAAGCCAAACGAAGGTGCGCAGCAGGTGCGCGTGGAGCTCCTGACCCAGCCCTCGCCCCGAGTATCATCAGACAGGAAGGGCACAATCCTGTCAAGAGGAGCCCAAGCCTCTCAGCTCATCTCTGCCGCCCAGCTCTGCGTTTTTGCATATAATCAAAACACTGGATTAAAAATCACATCTAGGAGGCCAGCAATGGAAATCAATTTTTAAAAATCCTCGAAGGAAAATATATATCCTTTCGCACATAGTGGCTCATCTGCAGAGAGGTGTGCATGGACTGTTCCCCCACCCCAAAAAGTTGCGCTCCAGCGCTGCACAAGAGACTTTGATTTGTAGCTAGAATGAAAAAGATGGATCCCTCCCGCTATTTCCTTTAGCCTCATGACAGAGGAAATTAATATTCCCTGCCGGCTGGTCGGCTTGGCTTCCTTACAGCACTCGTGGCAGATTTATGACAGTGCCCATGAGTGAACCGGTGACCAGCCAGGGAAGCTTGCCGGCGTTCACTTGCAGTAGCTGAGCCTTAAAGCCCCTTTTCCTGGACCCCCCCCCACTCCCACACTACCAGTGTGTGCCAGGAGAGCCCTGGCCAGGGCTTTGCCTCCTGCCAGAGGGGACGGGTTTACAAGTCGCACAATTAGCTGCACAAAAAGGGCTTCCTGGAAATCTGGTTTCTGATTCTGGGGGCTCAGAAAAAGTGAGGGAGGCGCGTGGTGAGCACGAGGGAGGAGCCTGCTCACGGAGGACTGTCTTGAGAAGGCACCGAGAACCTTCCGATCGTTCCAAGTTTTATTTGCTGGGTTGTGAACTGCGACATGCCAAACGAGTCCTGCCAGTGAGGAGAAGATCCACCCCAATGGCCAGCTGTGTTTCCGGGTGGAATTCAGAATAATCCGAGATGCGTGAAACAGTCCGGTGCGGGCGCTCCTCGTCCGAGGCCTTGTTCCTACAGGGGCCAGGCTTCCCGCTTCCATGGACAGACCTCTTCCGCACTGACCTCTCCAGCATGAAATATTCCCAGGAGCACCTGCTTAGCCCACACCTCCCTATAGTTGTGCCTTTCTGTCACTTTCTCAAATTTTCCGACTGTAACTCATTTGGAGCCAAGGGGCCATATATTAAAATATCAACAAATTCTGCCCATCTTGCTCTGGCTTCTCTTAACTTCTTGTGCATACGCCTTAGATGGATGCTTTCAGTTTGACTCAGTACAGCTTGATTAGGGGCTTAAACTAGCTTGGTGACCTTGTGATGAAAAAGGAAAATACAGTTCAGACATAGAAACTACTCAGTCCCCAACGACGATCCGAAAGCCATCCCTTTGTCTTCGAATGCTGGCATCACTCCCTATTCCTGTTTATATATTTGTTAAATTTATATCCCACCATTTTACTCCTTTTCAAAGACTCAATGAGTCTTACATAGTCCGCCTCCTCCCAGTCTTATCCTCACAACCAGCACCCTTGGAGGCAGGTTGGGCTGAGAGCGTGTGACCGGCCCAAAGCCACCCAGTGAGTGCCAGGGCTGAGCGGGGCCCAGAACCCACAACTCCTCAGTCCCACACTCTTCACCACTACACAACATGAAGCCGCGAATTAACCTGCTGCTCCACACACCAAATAAAAAGACAGCCACTGAGAAGGAACAGTTTTGCAAGCAGATCGGTCTTCCTGAAGAGGTTTTGCATTACGGCTCCCAGAAGTCTCTGCTGGTGGAGCGAATGCTCAGGAATTCTGGAAGTTGTTATCTCAAACACCTGCAGAGACCAAGCTGGCCAAGGCGGAGAGCTCCCCTTACAAGTGGCAAGTAAGTTTCTACTCGAAGCAACCAGGAAACAAAGGGGGTTTGTGTTCGGGGCCAGACAGACAGACATTCGTTTGCCACTAGTGGTTTTCGGCAGTCTGCTTCGTACTTGATTTTTACGAACAGGCAAAATCTGTGTTCATATGCAAAGCTGGCGAGTGCCTTTCTTCCCTTGTACACCGCACCCACTCGCGCTGCCCCACAAGAAGCTTCTGCGGCAGCTTCTAAGCAGCTGTTCTTCCGCCTCAAGTACAGGCTGTGCTGACAAGAGGAACCGCACTTGCTCACAAGGAGCAAGTGAGCAGGCCCACTGGGTTCACACCTCGAAAACGGACTGGGGTGGGGAACTATTCCCACTGCAGTACATCTGTGCCAGCGCCGTCAAACCCCCTTGAGCCCGAGGGCAGGATTCAATTCCAGAGATGCTGGAGCGAAGACGCGAGCGCCCGCAACGAATCCTTGGGAGAGGCCTTTCGGCCTCTCAGAACTGGGGCCGGCGTGGTGCCATGCAGCAGCCAGAAAAATCATTAAACGGCCGGTGGCTGGAGAAGAGCAGAAGTGTGAGAAAGGGGAAGAAGATATTCTGGGGAGGCCCAGAAGGCTGCTTTGTGCAAGCAGGCCAGACTGGCTGATGGGTTTCAGGTTCCACAGCCCTGGCCAAGGCCAACATCCAGAGGAACAGCAACAAAGAACAGGACCGGCTTGCCGGAATTGCAG
Organism: Varanus salvator macromaculatus; assembly: GCA_023646645.1. NCBI lineage: Eukaryota > Metazoa > Chordata > Lepidosauria > Squamata > Varanidae > Varanus > Varanus salvator. The sequence goes on along the minus strand of JAIXND010000800.1, from coordinate 12,414,005 downwards.
CAAAGCGTGGCACTGGGTTTCTTGTTTGGAACTCCCCCCCCCCCAGCCCCCATATATGCAATTCTCTGTACATGGTTTGGGTTTTCTCTTGGAGGGGGCAGAAAAAGCCCCTGCACCTCTTTCCTCATCAACCTGGCAGTCTACAGATTTGCTTCGAGGGCATGGCCAGAGTCTTCTAAATCCACTCAAGCAAGCAAAAAAACCACACACACACGCGCGCGCGCACACACCAAAACAGAACAAAACAAAAAGGCAGTGGGGGAAGTAGAACAAGGTAAAAAGAAAAGGGCTTGCCTCAAACAATGCTTATTGCGGGAACATTACAGGAAGCTTATCAAAAAACCCTTCCCTGCCCCACCCACCAAAGCAAACAGAAGGTTCCTGGCTCACAGAACATTAAGCATTAGAATGTGATGCCAAGGTCCCATTTCTGGACTCGAAACTGAGCACTGCAGGCAGCTAATGCACAGCTGGTATCCTGCTGGGTGCGAGGAGCTGCCAAAAGCCCGAAAGAAAGGAGAGGGGACAAGAATGCAGGCCAGAGGGAAAACCCAGAGGCTCGCAGGGAAGATGCTTACTATTAACAATATTTATATGCTGGTGTTTCACTCAAAACCAGGCCTGATGCATAGCAGAGTGGCTGAACAAGCCGCCATGGACTGAAAATATTCACTGCTAATCAGTAAAACTGACAACGGTAATTTTGTCTTAAAAAATGAGCCGGGGGATGAACATAAAAGTTTGGTAAGCACCGAATGACTAGTGGTTGGGAGAAAGGGAACACGGCCTTTAGGGAAACCCAACAGGCCAGATCTGCCGACTGGACCTGGGGTGCTCCCCCCGACCCCGCTTTAGATTAGAAGATGATGAAGGGAAAGCTTGGTGGGAAATTGCCAGCTGCGAGCAGGTTTCATTTCTGTGCATCTCCGAACAGCCAGCTGCAGTCTGAGATTGCATTAGCAGAAGAGCTTCCATCCCAGCCAAATCTTATTACTACATGAGCTGCTCCGGCCTGGCATTCTGCTCCTGCAGTTCCATATGCGTCTTGCTTTTCTCAACTTCCATTAAAGTCCGGGTTATGTTTCCAACCCTGGCGGCAATGAGATGCAGCAAGCAGAGCAGGGCACAAAGCCGCAGACATCAGTCCTCCGGCCTCTTTCTATTTCTGGTTTGCACCAGTGCAAAAAATAAACTGGGAACGGCAGGTAGCTGGGGATCAGTTTCAAACTCAGCAATGCTCTCAACTAAAAAAAAAAAAGGGAGGGAGGGAGGGAGGGAGGGGAAACCGTAGAGAAATAGCAACAAGATTTTATTCACAGTGTCTTTAAGTTACTTGCACAAAAATGATTTTATTTACAGTGTCTTTAAGTTACTTGCACAAGGTAGTAACGAAACCTCAAGCAGGAACAGCAGAAAGCTATTTCAAAGGCCGCTTCTGAGGCCCTCAGTACCTAATCAGGGCAGGGCAGAGACCGGCCTGTGATCCAAGGGGCAGGTCTGGGAGCAGCCGGAAACCGACCAGAGCAAGCGCTTCCCTTTCTGAAAGGTTCGACAGCCTCATCCCAACTCCTACAGCCCGCTTCCTCAGCTTCATGCCTGCCTTCCTGAGCTGCTGGTTTACCCCTGGCTTCGGCTGGAAGAGCCTGGGCTGCTGGGAAAAAGCAGAGCACACAAGCCTACTGCTGCAAGGAAGCTGGATCGGCAGCCGCTCTTCCGTAGCATTTCCACAGTCCGTAGGCATCTGCTGACACTAGGAACGCCGCAAGCTTCCATGTACCAATCTTGGCCGTGGTGCCATTTAACCTATTCTTGTCTGTACCAGAGTGCTGAGCACTTTTCCATCTGAAGGATGAGTTTCCCCTTTAGAGAAGCCCAGGAATTTGTTTTCAGTACCAAGGCTGGGCTTTTGTCCACTCGACAGAGAGACAAATCTATGTTTGTCCACCGCTTCAGCTTCCTTGAGTTCAGCAGCTCTATTTCAGTGGTGAGCAGCAGCCAGAAGCAAATAAAAAGGAGGGGGGTGCGGCGGCCTAAATGCCAGTGTATTTTAGCTAAAAGTGCTGTATGCTCAGAACTGACCCTTAGGAGGGCAGATCAACCTTTCAGGAAGGTTTAAAAAGAAGTGAAAGGCAGGAAAACTAGTTGCACAAGCACTTGGCAAATCCCGAGAGGATGGACTCAGCCCCGACCTGGATGCTCTGCACACCAGCTCTTGGCTGACAAACGGCAGCTTGCCGGGCTCCCAGGCAGGCGTCTCTCCCAGCGTTACCTGGAAATGCCAAAGACTGAACCCGGGTCCAGCATGTGCCCCTCCGCTGTGCTCGGACCCTCGCTAGGTGTTCTCGGGCAGCTCGCCTCTCCTCCAGGAATACTTCCAAGGCACCCCTGCATGTGAATGACCACCACCGGCTGAGTGTTTCCCCACTAGCAACTGCCCGAAGCACCAAGGGACGCGTCAGCCCCCAACTCCCCGGCCACAGACACACTGAGCCCCAAAGTAGTGACCACCCCCCAGGCCAGAAAGCCTCCCTGGCCTGCTGCACATGGCCTGACCGGCACACCAAGCCGAACACTGCCCACCCTACCCGAGCTGCCCCGTTCACAAGCAGGCCATCTGGCTTCCGCTGCTGACGTTGAAGCACTCCTCTCCCCCGCTGACTAGGAAACCAGAGCGTGGCTTGGCTCGGGGACGGGGTGCCCTGGAGAAGGGCTGGGGTGCTGAAGGGACACGGCCTCTGCAGGGTGCCATGTGGAACCCCCCAAATGCCCTGATGGCCCCCGACTCTGGGAGGCGGCTCTGAATGGGCACTGCGGGGCTGCACCCAGCTCCTCTCCCCATGCGCAGCCCCTGCAACCTGCACAGGAGCTGAATCTCTCTACAAGGGGGGGCGGGGGGGGAGACCGGGTTGATGAAAGTACATACAGTGCTTTTAAAAAAAAGCTACCCGCTGATAAGTCAGTATATTCAATTCTATATTTAATACGCATGTATCATGTTTGTCTAAGAAGATTCCACAGTGAAGAACAATTAAAAGGAAAACAAATCCAGATACAGATTGAAAATATTGAAAATTGAACCACGGGAATAGGGACCAGTCAGCCCGCTTAAACAACATCATCTTCAGCAGGCATCAGAAGCCAAGGAGCTGCGGTGCTCACCCGACATCAGCCGGCAGGAGTTCCACGGAGGCCCACACAGAAGGGCCTCTGGCGAGCAAGCGCACGCCCCTGCAGAAGCTCCGGGGGCACCTCGCAAGAGGACTGCCACGAGTAGGCGAGGTGGGAAGGGAGAAGACGCTCTCTAAAAAAAGTCCACGGGTGAACCTCTCAAGATATCTGAATGCCTGCTGAGCTGATGGCGGAGCCAAACATGAGCTGCCCAGCAGCTCGTCTCAGGCCGAGCTATTAACTGGCATCAGGCCACTCCGATTCTCTGCTGCTACACAGAAGAGGCCCAGAAGCCTCATCAAGTCGCAGAGGTTTTTCAGCGGATTGCCAAGGCGGGGCGGGGGGGGGGGGAGACAGGCTGATGTAAAAGCTGCTCCCCCAGGGAAGAAAATGTGCAGGGCCCCAGCTTCTTACCGCTGGAGCTTGCCTTCTTTTAGAAAGGTGACCGCAGCATCCACCACTTGAGCAACTGCATGGTAGGCAGGAAGGGGAAACGGAAAGCAATCTGCGCTTTCCACCTGTGCCACCCCAACCCTGCATTAAAGCATTCGCTGCAGGCCCCGCTCCCCAAAGGGCAACCCTCAAGTCGCCTCTGGATGCCATGGGATGCGCTGGCCGTAGGATTTAAAGACCCTTGCAAATCTTACAAACAAGCCCCGATTCTGAACTTTATAGAGCTGATTTAAGCAGTCCTTCTTGATGCCAGCAGTTAGTGACTCTCATCCAGAGAAGAAAAGCCTCAAGCTCTCTCGAGGCTTCAAGTTAATTCAAAAGCACCATTTTCAGAGTTGGCTCCCACAGGAGGTACAGCAGGGTGAGCAGGAAGTAGATCCGAACATGCGGGTCATTGCTGGCTCATCAGACGTGACGCCTTTCCAGCTCAGAATTCAGTACCAGAAGGCACAGCGCGATGCATGTTCAGACAGAAGGAAGCTCCGCACAGCTCCCGGATTCCCCAGGCTGGCTGCGAACCCTGGAAGTTCCAGGACCTTCCTTCTGTCTAAGCATGCACTGTGTTGTGCCCCTAGAGGCGTCACTAGATTAAGAAGCCTCCAAGTATTGCAAATAAACATTAGGAATGGCTTGACATAGATTCTGAGAGGGGTCTTTGAAGCTACTGCCAATTGTTAGGAGCCATATAGATACCTAAAGGACTGGCCTTTGGAGAGAAGACACAGGTCAGCCCTGGCAGGGCCCAAGGGGTCACTCTTCGACAAGTGGTAGGCAGCACTGCCCCCTTTCTCCTGGACACAGAGCGAGACTGTGGGGAAACGAGGGCTTGATGAACAAATGCCAGTGTGGCATAGTAGTCAAGAGACTCCGCCAAGGAGCCAAGTGGGTGACTTTGGCCAGTCACGGACTCCCAGCCCAACCTACCTCACAGGGTGGTTGTCATGGGGATGAGCTTGAAAACAGCAGGAGGAAATGATGTAAGCGATTTTTGAGTTCTTTAGAAAAGGAAAAAGACAAGATATAAATCTAATAAACAAACCAAGTGAGCTGGAATTATGTAATGAATCTGGAGGGTCGGATGAGAGAAGAACGCAAGTGCATCTGTGCAGATCCAACCAAGGGTCCATGTCATCCATCATTCAGTCCCCACAGTGAACCATCCCTGCCAAAGGGAAGCCCACATGTAAGTTGTGAGCACATCACATTCTGGTGGGAGGGCACACAAGCGCACTGCCCCTCTCACTGGAGGGACCACAGGACCATGAAGACTAGTAGCCACTGATGGCAAATTCATGAAGGAAGAGGCCAAGGATTTCTAACGTTCAGGAGTTTTAATGGCTGCAACCACGAGGTGTCTTTTTTTCCTTGCGAAACGCAGCTGCTCCAAGGTGGTCGTGAGGAGCCAGAAGTGATATTTTGTTCAGTACCACAAGCAAATTCAAGTTGAGTGTGTCCTCTGGCGCTTAATACTGGGTGAACTTCTATGCCTCCAAACCTCAGCTCAACACCTGACACCTGATAAAGAGGTGGCAAGTCCCACAGAAAGCGTGTGGTAAAAAAACACCGCAGATTTAAGCCTAAAGTCTTTAGTGCCAATAAACAAGCCTTAGGTAAGGTACCTCTCCCTTTTCAGAACAGGGTGGGAGAACCCCACAAAAGCCAGGCTCTCTCTCGTTTGGCTGCAGCTGAGCAATACAGCTGCACCCCTGTTCTGCTGCCTTAATATGTGTCGGACTGCCCCCTTGATTCGGCAGAAGGTTTCGTGGACACCGCCTCCTTCTTCAGGACGCGCACAGATTGTGCAGCAGGGTTTGTATGGCGAAAGGCAGGATATAAATAAGAGTAATAAATGTATACAAGGAGATCAATCAACATGGGAGACTGGTAGACAAGATACATGGCCCAGGCTTCCAGCTCGGAGCCTCTTTCTTGGAGTGTATTGACACCCTCCGCGTCAGGTCTCTCACTACAGTGCTAAGTCAGCTGAAGGGGCAGGGAGGGAAAGCGAGACGGGAGGCTGCTTGGTCTCAGCCCACCTCCCACAAAAGGAGCCACTGCTGCACGGCAAGTACAGTACCAAGCTCTCTAAAAATAGACGAGTGCTACATTATACTGTATGCTTAGGTTTTACTGCTGGGCAATGAGCGCTCTACTGCCGCAGCGAGGAATGCACACCGCGTCAGGGGCACGCCATGCCAGGGAGTTGGCGCGCTTAACTGCAAGGCCGGGGGCAGTCCTGGCGGGGAAATGCGGCAGGCTGGGGCTGCTCCGGAAAAAGTAATGCCCCCCTTGCCTCAGGGCTTGGCACCCACCGAGCTCTTGGCAGAGGTGAAACCAGGTTTCCAAACTCCTCGGGAGAAGAAAATCTACCCAGGCTGGGCTGGGGTTGACTGATGCTTCCTTGGCACACGAACGAGAAGTGGACAATGCGGAGTCAGCATTCCCTCAGCACAGCAGACACAGAAAAAGACTCACTAGAGGGCATAGCAGGGAAATTAAGAGCGGTGGGTCTTTTCATAAAAGCAAGCTTGCTTTAGGAGGCACAAGGAACCCCTTGGTTCTCCGTCGAGAAGGCGGCTGCCCTGTTCAGGAAGCATTTCTGGAAGTGAATCCGTTAGAACCTAAGAGCAGCCCTGCTGATTCACAGGAAACATCCCCATCTCATCCAACCAGCCAGCTGCCTGTGGATATGCACAAGGAGGCCAGAAGCCAACAGAACCCTCCCACCCATGTTCCCCAGCAGCTGGTGTGCCTCTGCTATTGAAGTAGAAAGCGAATGGTTTCTGTCTTTACACAAATGGCTTGCCATTGTCTAGAAGCACAGGAAGATACCTGGCATGTGGTCAGACCTTTGCTCCATCCAGCCCAGTACTGTCAACATGGGCTGGCAGCAGTGCTCCAGAACTTTCCCCGGAGTCCCTGCCTGCACACACAGCAGGACTTCAGCAGCGGAGCTGAAGCCCTTCCACAGAACTTCAAGATACTAAGAAGCCATTTCACACAAAATCAAGTTCTGTTTTTTTTTTTTTAAATGCATGTTCCATAAATGTGCCTGCTTCTAAGACAGACTGACACCAGCTTGACGTTCTGACCCTTCTCAGGGCCTCCTTTGAACAAATTTGCTTCTCAATTGTAGTATGAAAATATATTCCAGGGCGACAGGCTCTTTCACAACATGGCTGTACCGTGTGGGTGCCTGCCAGCCACAACAAACAGGAATCAGGGCACATCTCTGAACAGGACTGGGGCAGGCTGCACGCACATTCCCACTGAGCTATACGGAGATGTGTGTACACATGCCAGCCTTCTCCAACATGGTGCCCTCCAGATGTTTCGAGCATGACTCTCACAGGCCCTGGCTGGCATGGCCAGCGTCCAAGAACGCCAGGCGTTGTAGTGCCTGGTCGGACAAGGCTGATACACGCGGCGTCCAGGCCAGCACACTGCGCTGCGCTCACCCTACAGACCAGGAGACGGACGGTTGCGGAGCTTGTGCCTTCTGCCTGTTCCTGCAAACGCAGCACGCAGAAAGGAAGCAACATCGGCTCGCAGAAGCTGTCACCCACAGGCACCGCCAGTGAAAGGATTTCCAGGGGAAAGCAGAGAGCACTGCTCAGCCTGGGGCCTTGGACAAACTCCTCTAATCAAAGTAGCGCAAGCGAGGCTGGACCGACCGACCGGCCATCTGGGTCAGTTACAAGCCTGCTTCAAATGCAGCGCAACAAGCAGTTTAAGTAAGAGTCCTCGCTGGTTCCCAGTTACAGCAACCCTAAAATTATGGCAAAGGCTAAGCAATAATTCATTCTGACTGGGGCAGCTTTGCCACTCCGATCGCCTCAAGACGCATGGGTGTATTTCTGTACTGCTCGACACGGTAGGTTTAACATGTCTCTCGCCCCCCCACCTCAAGTTTCCCAGCTGACTTTGCAGGGGCACCCTTCGAGAAGGAAAGCCACACGACGCGGGCGGGAAGCTCTAAGGCGCGCTCTTCCCCCATGCTCTCTGCCACAACAACGCTGTCAGGCCACAAAGCAACTGTCACTGTTGACATGCCCCACCTCTGCGACTCAAGGAGGTGTGCCGGCGGTTGGTTCCTCCGACATCTCTTCAGCACTAACCAGGCAGCAAAAGATGCTTCCCCTTCCCGCCTGCCCAAGATGGCAGCCTGTTTTCGTTTTCTACAGGGAAGCCTGCGCTCCATTTCACACCAGGCTCGGACCTTCCTTGCTGCAATTCCCAAGTGCCCAGGTCACAGAGCCCCGGCCCATGAAAGACCCTCTTCAGCAAAGGGGCCCCCGAGATCTTTCCCCTTTCACATTTCATACATCCAACGCGCTCAGAAGATGCTGCTTTCCCGAAGCGGCTTGCAGTCCGTAGTGTATCTAAGCCAAAGCTCAGCTCTGCTCCAGTTCCAAGCTACGCTCCTCCCCACGACACTCCCGGGGATTTGCATCCCGGTATCTCTCTTCTCAAGAAAGTGGAAGAACCACCATTGGAACATGTCCTTTCCCCTTCTCCGCGAGGCTTCTGTCTACTACCGTCCACCTTCGCATTCTCCAGCCTGCTGACATTCTCCCCCATAACACAGCCCAACAGTCTTCAAAGACCCCAGCGATGAGGGGCTGCTTGCTTACTATAAACTCATTCTTTGTCTTCCTCCAGAGCGCGTTCTCTTGCACACCCATTTCTACCTCCTCCCACTGTTATTGGAACGCCACCAATACATACATGAAGTAAAGAAACAAGGGAAGCCAAAACCTGCCCCAAGAAGCTTATAGTCTGGACCAACTGCAGGTGGGCATTCTGGGAGTTACAGTCCAACACATCTGGAGGGTGTGAGGGTGGGGCAGGCTAGCCTAGACTTAGCGAAGGGAAAGCAAATCTCGGGGACAGAAACACATGCATTCAGGAAGCTATCAAGGCTCACTGTGGCATTGGTGGTGCATGTCTGGGACTGGGAGACCTGGGCTCCAGCCCCCGCTCAGCCATGGAGCTCACAAGGTGACCTGGGGCCTTTCTCTGACTCTCAGCCCAACCCACCTCACCGGGTTGCTGTCATGAGAATAGAATGGAGAGAAGAACCAGCTTGTAAGCTGCTTTGGGTTCATTACAGGGGGAAGAAAGGTGGGCCATTACTGTGCCATAATAATAATTCCTCCAGCTCTTATTGTCCCTATTGTGCCTCTCCTCTCCAACCAGCCCCATTTCCTTTTCCAGTTCTCCCCCTGCCCTCAACTTTTCAGCAAGATGCAGGGGTGAGGAAGCAATACCATGTTTTTCCCTTTCACCACTTCCCTCCCTGCCAGAGGGACACTTTTCTCTCTTCTTTCTCCCCTCAGTCCCCCTCAAAACTAAATTCTCTATCCACAACAACTCAGTCGTTGCCTCTGCCTGTCATATTGATCCCTCAAGACCACCATCAACACAAACTCCACCACCAGACACAGCCCAGTTCTACCTCATAATTCCCACCCAAGTCAGCACTCTGGGTGCAGGAGTATGGGCTTCCCATCTTACCCATGATCTCTCTTCCTTCCCCTAATAACACTAAGTCCCTGCTTCCACTCATTTCGTCTTTACATGTTGTCTCCACACTCATGCTGGACATATTCCATAGCCTCCCGTTTCCTGGTTCAGCACGGAGAAAGAACTGGGGGGGGGGGAGCTTTCCCTCTGGACAGCAACACCCCCTACCTCAGGGTCTTCCTTGTCCAGCCAGTGGCTTTGCCCCTGCCGCACTTCCTCACATGGAGCTATAATACTCTTTACCTAACCCCAAGATACAACCCATAACATCAGAGGGACCACCCTTCCTCAGCCCACCTCAAATGCAGCACAGGGTGCCCGGGAAGCAGGAAACGACGGGGAGAAGACACGACGCTCCCCTCAGGGGCTTTTGCCACGGAGTGGCCCACATACCTTCACCCTAACGGCAGGCGGGTCATGCTGCTGGAACGGGTCAGAGACCTCTCTCAGGGGTGGGAACCAACGGCCCAAAAGCACCTGGAGGGCCACGCGTTCCCCACCCTTGCCCTTCTCGCCCAGCAACCGTTCCCACAATGTTCCTTGACACGCATCAGCCCTAGCCAGGGAAGCCCATGAGGAGCGATCACGAGAGCAGTGGGCCGAAGCACCCGGGCAGCCACAAGTGCCCCCCCTCGCTCGCACGGGGGCAGGGCCAAGCCCACACCCTCCGGAGGCTGCCCCTGCCCCCCCCCGCTGCTGGGGGCACTGTCCCTCCACGCCGCCCCCCGTCGGCCCCCTCCACCCCTGCCAGCCAGGCCGCCCTCGCGCCCTCCCCCACCCGCGCGCTGGGCCGCGGGGAAGGGAAGGGACGAAGCGCCGCGGAGGCGCGGAGCTTCCCCGCTGCTCCAGGGCGGAGGAGCCGGGGGCGCGGGGTCCCCTGGCGGCCGGGCCTCCCAGCCCCTCCCCGCCCGGCCCTCCGCCCCTGCGCAGGGCGCCTCGGCCCCTCCCTCCGCCTCCGCACCCAGCCCCGGCCGCCATCCACTCCCCCCGCGGCCCCTCCGGCCGGGCCCCCGGCAGGAAGCGCGGGAGGCGCCCCGAGCGCCGCTTACCATGATGTCTCCGCGGGACCGGGCTCTCCACAGGAGCGGCGGCGGCGGCGGCGCCTGCAGCAGCGGCGGCAGCGGCGGCGGCGGCGGCGGCGGCGGCGGCTCTCAGTCCCTCGTCCGGGCGGCCTCTGCGAGTTGCGAGCCAGGCCGCGGCCCTCCTCCACTGCCTCCGCCTCCTCCGTCTTCTCTCCCCCCGCCCGCCTTGGTGTGTGTGCGAGCGCGCTCGCCACTTCCGCCGTTGCCTAGCAGTTGCACATCCGGGTCAGCGGCGCGCGCGCAGGCCCCGCGCCCAGCCCAGCCCCACCCGCCCCTTTCCCCTCGCGCGGGCCCCAGCCAATCAGCGGGTGGCTCGCCGGGCATCGCCAAGTATGGAGCTGGGAGGCTCGCGCTTGCGCACACGGGCTTCCTGGCCGCGGGGGAGGAGACGCCTCTCGGGCTCCGAATGGGAGGGAGGGAGTGACGGTCCTGTGTGGGAGAGACCATTCCGGTGCAAGGGGGATAGAAAAGCGCGGCGGAGGGGTCAAGGAGAAACCATTGGATGGGAAGCCAGGGGGTGTGAGGAGCACAGGAGTGGGGAGGGAGGAAGCAACTGAGTCGCGGGGCGAAGAAAGCCGGAGAAAAATCTCTGAGGTGGTTGAGCTTGGCGGCTGCCCCGGAGTTGGCGTGGGGAGGGGAGTGTCATGAAGCTGATCGGCCTCCGTGCGGGTGTTTTGGGACTACAGCGCCCATCATCCCCGCCACGGGCTGCTCTGGCTGAGGCTGATAGGAGCTGCTTCATGCGGACTCACTCCGTCCCACCCTGGGGCCCTGCGAATATTTTCGAACTGCAGTTTCCATCATCCACGACCCTCTGCCCTGCTGACTGAGGATGATGGAGGTTTTGGCCCACGCCGGCCGCCAGACCTTCCCCTCTGTCTGCTGCCCTCCAGATAGTTTGCACGGCACCCTTCCCGATCCCCAACCATGGTGCATGTTGGACGGGACTCATGGGCATTGCAGTACAGAACACCTGGAAGTTGCCAGGTTGCCTACCGCGGTGGGATTCGTGCGTTTTCATGCGTTTTCCGGCACCGCCAGTGACCGAGGCAGCCTGTGTTCCAGCAAAAACGGCCTGGCGCCTGGAGCGGGCCACAAGCCAGCCTTGCCCCATCCTGGCGCCCTGCTGGCGGGCTGGCCGACGGCTTGCATCTCCCGGGCCGCGGGCCGCGCTGGCATGGCGGACTGCAGCCCAGGAGCTCGGAGGCCCAGACGCCGCCTGCCTGTGCCCTGGACTCTCCTTTCACACCGGCTCCTCTGGCGATGGCAGGCTGGCCAACTTCCCGCGCAGCCCACGCACGCCTGTGCTCAACGGCGGCTTGGGGCGCCATCTTGCGCACATTTAGACGGGGGGGGGCGGGAGGCCCGCAGGTCCGAGCACTGCTTGCTCATTAGGCGGCTTCTGAGATCTGTCCTCCGAGATACTATCAGAGGCATGAGAGCAGGCCACCCAGTGTCCCCTATGATACCATCCCACCGGGGCCAGCGGCACCATGGGAAAGACAGCTGAATGCTGGGGGAATTCTGGGAGCTGCAGGGCTTTCAAGCTCCACCCCCCCCGTTTTGCCGTGGCTCTCCAGGACATCGGATCTGGCTGGCTCCTGAAGCCAGAAATGCTCTCCCACTGAGCTACAGTCCTTGCCCTACAAGGCTCTAGTCCTCATGGTTCCAAATAAAGAGCTAGTGTAAGTTGGCGCGTCCAAAGCTGCCTTATGCCAGGGGAGACCCTTGCTCCATCTAGCCCAGTTTGCCAACACTGACTGGCAGCAAGGGCACTCCGGGGTTCAGGCGAGTTGCGTCTCCAGTCCTTGCCAGCGAGCTCAGTCCTCGGCTGCGGAGCTGCAGTTGCTGCATTGCCGTCTCTGCCTTGGGCCAGGGCACATCTCACCTACGGGATCTCTTCCAGGTTTGGTCTTAACTGCCTCTCCATCCCAATCCGCCTTCGCTTCGTGTGCACCCGCTGTTCCCACGCTTGGAGGTAAGGTGGAAGCCGTGGACACGTCTCGAACGGAAGGCGCAATTAGAGCAAAGCCAAACCGGGAAAAGGGTGCCAGACACCAGTGAAGCCGCTGGGGCCGTTGGCGCATTCTGGGTACGGGTGAGGTGGGCTGCTCCGTGACCGCCGGAGGTGCGAGAGGAACCGCGCGTCCCGGGGGTGGGGGGGCCTGGTCCGGCTTTTCCGTAGAGTTCTCGTCAAACGGACCTCTCCCGCAGCGGTCGGCGGCGGACCCTGATCTCGCTGCTCCAGGGGCTAAGCCGGAACGGCCTTCGTTCGCAGGCCGCTGGCGAGGTGCCCGCCTGGCCCCGGTGCAGGCGAATGCGCTTCCCCCTTGCCATCCCGTTATCGATCCTCTTGCCCCGCCTTCTCCTTCAGCCGCCGGCCATTTTGACGTGGACGTCGCTCAAATTGATTCCAGAACTGGCCATGTTGCTATGGGGAAGTGCAGCGGGAGACATTTGCCTGCCTGCCTGCCGGCCTCCCTCCTCATGCCCGAACTCAAAGGGGTCATTCCACGACAGATCAAAGGCAGGATTACTTTGCACAGCACAGAAACCCCGGAAATCACCTCCACAAGATGTCGTGATGGCCACCAGTTTGCATGATTTTCAAACGAGACAAGACGATTTTGTGCAGGAGAAGGCTCTCCATGCTGCTAGTCCTCATGGCTAGGTGCTCCATCCTGTCAGAGACAGTACCCCAGTTGCAGAGAACATGGCTGGGAAGGCGCTGCCACTCTTGGATTCTTACATGCAACACTTTTTCAGTGTGTGGCTTCTCTCCCACACCCCTGAGGACAAAATTGTGAGGGGATCACACAACACCTCCTGGATCCTCATGCCCTGGCTTAGGATTCGTTTAAGGGTGAGCAAGACTTGGTCCAGGCAGACTTTATTTATTTATTTATTTATTTCCCGATTTATATCCTGCCTTTTTGCTACAAAGGGCTCAAGGCAGCTGACACCATTCTCCTCCTCCATCTTATCCCCACAACAACAACCCTGTGAGGTAGGCTGGGCCGAGAGTCTGTGACTGGCCCAGAGTCACCCGGTTGGCTCCATGGCCGAGCGGGGACTCGAACCCGGATCGCCTGAGTCCCAGTCCCAGGCTCTTCACCACCATGCCACACTGGCTCACACCACATTCAAACCGAGGACTGCCTCCTGCCCAGCAACACATGGACACCTCTCCCTGGCCTGGATGGCATCCCCCGTGAGCCGGAGGCCACCCCACCCTGCACAGCCCTTCCCAGGGTCTCCATAGCCTCCCTTTTCCAAGCAGACAGACGTGACCCTTTCCAACATGCTGTGCGATAAACATTTTGCCACATGCAGCTGGCCTGCATTTCAAGCCCTGTTCTCCTGAGGCAGGGAGCGCAAACGCTGCTTTGGCTGGCCAACTTAATGCAAATATTTGGGGGTGGTGTGGGGGGGAATGAGACACAGCTGTCCGATCCCTCTTTGTATCGAGCCTCCGCAGCCCCACCGAGCCTGTCCCCGGGCCATAAAAGGAACCCTCTTGCCTTGAACTCGGCACATGTGCAAAACAGTGAGTAGGAACGGCTTGGCCCAGAGTTCCTGCTGCTCTTGGACACACGCACGGCACCCCCCCCCCACCTTCCCTGGGGCTAGTGAGGCAGGCGTGTTCCCAGAAGAAAACCTGGTGGATTTTCTTCACGCCTTGCCTCCCGTTCCGCCCGCCCCGCAAGCTTGTGGAAAGCATTATGGTTGTTCCGCTCTATAGAGAAGGGGGGTGCAAAAGGAGCAGGGCCAGTGCCAAGGGCCAGCACCCCGAGGGACGGGCCAGTGGCCAAACAACCCAAGAGGTCGGGTCACTGACGTGCGGGAACCATGGACGACCCTTCGGCCCTGCAAACACCGGCACTCGGGAAACTGGGCATTGAACTGGGTGGCAAACGGGAAGTTTGCTCGTCCTTTTTAAAAGTTGCAATCTTTATAACAGAAGGGGGTGGGATGCCCTTAAACCAGGGGTGCAGAGCTTGGGTGCAGGCCTTCCACGGTGCCCCTCATGGCCACCCCCTCCCCTTTCTTCTGGCCACCCGTGATGTGGCGGAGTCCCAGCTTTTGTGCAGGATTTTCCCCATTTGAAAAAGCGGAAATTCCTCTCTCCAGCCCTTCATTATGGGAAGGACTTGTTTTCAGAGGGTAGAAACTGGTATTTTGAGCTTGCCCCTTTACCTCTGGCCCTGTGGGCCCTTTACCTCTGGCCCACACACTGGGACTCAGTCCCTAAGGGCTTCTCCCAATTGGAATTTGGCCTACAGGCTCGGCACCCCTACTCAAAATGATTCTTTACTAATATTTGATAACCAATCAAGCACAGGAGCCGAGCTGTTTAAAAAAAAAAAAACACACACACACACACACACACTCTCTCTCTCTCTCTCTCTCTCGCTCTCGCTCTCGCTCTCGCTCTCGCTCTCTCTGGCAATCCCTGGCCAGGAAGGTCTTCCATGTTTTGCAGTTGCGGTGGAAGATCAGAGGGCAACACAAGTTTTTCAAAACAAGAGTACGATGGCTCTGGGAAGTGGTTTGGCAAAGCGACATCCCACCTGCCTGGAGCTTGAAAAACCAAAACAAAATGTCATTGCGTGCATAAATCAGGCCTGACGTGTGTTTCGAAGGAGAGGTTTCTCCTCGGCCTTATGCATTCGATTAAGGAGAAAAGGCATCTCTGCCTGACCAGCTGAATGTCTTTGCAAAGCCACATTCATGTGCATTTAATAACAGACTTTTCTGATCATGCTGTGAGTGACGGTAAATCGGCACATGCTCTCCCTCTGTGTTGTAACTAAGCGAAAAATAATTATCAACCAACCACCGGTTCTGTCTTTTTTATGACTGTTGGAATGCATTTCCACTCAGAGTGAGCCAGATTTTTGTTTTACTTCTTAAGAATGAGGTTGGAAGTGGATTGGCGGTTTGCCAAATCCCCCCCCCCCGATTTGCCCCATGTGGAGACAAATCAGAACCTGTGTCAGAGAGAGGAGGAGGAGGAGGAACATAGTTCAGGGATGCATTGATGTCACCCACTAGACTTCCTTTGCTCTGCAAGGAAATTCGAAATTCGGTGATGATGAGATTTTCAAGCTATGCTGGATGGCAGTCTGGCATGGACTAGCAGGTATAAGTCACAGGGCCTGCTCAGTGGTGACTCCCCCCCAGATCTGGAGCCCCCTCCCAAAAGTTGGTGTGTCTAGCTCCCTGCCTGCCTCTTTTAAGTGGATGTTTTAATTCGAATCTACTTTTTAAAAGTTAGTTTTGCTTTTAAATACTATCTCCTTCTTTTAATGCTCATATGATCTAACTGGAATTGCTCCATGCTACGATTGAGCCTAACATGTACACGGAGCTACACCTAATGTTGAATGTGGGGGACAGTTCAAACTGAACTTCTTGTCACAACAGCTTTCAGTTCCTGATAGAGGAAAAGTCAATGCTGAGAAAGGAGAAAATCCAGTTTTTTAAAAAAAGAAACTGCATGATGAAAACATAAAATATGAAATCAATGGCAGGAAAGAGATGCTCACTTCATGGTGGGAGCTGGGATAAAACTTGGGTGTTGAACTTTTTTTAGCCGAGGTTCAATTTCAGAGATGTTGGGGCTGCACACCAGTGAGGGCAAAAAAGGCAGTCGAAACACCAGCATATTCAGACTTAAATCTCGTACTGCTACTAACTGAACCTTAGGAGAGGCACTTCAACTTTTTGAAGGAGGGAAAAAAAATCCAAATACCAGGGAGAAAACCTAACGGGCCATCTCAGAGACCCATGAGGACTGGAATCATTTTTGGTCCAGAGTCGAGGGCTCCAAACACACCAGGAATAGCAAGTTATAATGTGGGAAGAGATTGCTTTTAGTAACAGTGAACACAGATGCTTTAAGCTTGCTCACGGTCATGCTAAGATCTTGATTAATCTTGCTCCCTCTTGCCGTTTACAGTTCCCGATTCTTATCCACTTATTTATTTATCAGACTCACATTATGAGAAGTGCTCGTAAAACCCATGGCGTTGTGACGGGAAGGATTTGGAAATAGCATCATCTGATAACAAATATCAACAATTGCATTAGATGGGTTTAATTGCCAGCATGTATCTATGGCAACAGAACGAGAAAGCCTGACGTTTGTCTACATTCGCTCCTCCTTTTTCCCAGGAGGTGGGAAATGGATTCGAGGCTGTTAATGGAAAACGTCTTCCAGATCGCCGTTTGATTGCCCGACAACTTGTGGATTAAAGAGAAGCAGACACAATCTACAACCAGCATAAAAAAAGGAAAATTGGACTTTGGAAACAATTAGGTGGAATATTTTCCATATCTCTTTTGGAGAATTTTGCACTGGGGGACCCTTAATGCATGACTGCCCAGGAGAAGGGGGGGAGGTTCAGGTTAATAGGATTCATCTTGAAGAATGAATGCCAGACAAAAGGGACAGACTACTTAAAGGGGGTTTCTTCCAAGCAGGAAGGGTTGCAGCCTTGACTCCTCTAAGAGATACGATCCAGTTCCTGGGTTTGACACTGAAACCCTCTGCACCTCGAACTGGATATGTCGGGTAGGAATTTTTTGGTGGTGAGAGAAAGCACTCTGCGGATTCTCAGAGTTCCTTTCCTCTCACTTCCCAAGTCCAGGAATGGATGTTTGGTGGCCAAGTGCCCTGCTTGACAAAGGTCAGTCCTCTCTTTGAAAGTCTGTCAAGAAACAGGCTTCTTTTGAAGGGCTGCTCACTCTAAGCCAGGTTTAAAGATAAATGTAATGCAATAATAATAAAGAACCCTAGAAAGCTGCTGACAGAGGAGGCTGTCAGTGGGACTTATCCACTGTGGCTTTTATTATAGATTCTCTGTGGAGTACCATGGATAGTTCCTATAAAAGCAAAGAATAAAAGCCTCAGTGGATAAGGAGCCCCATTGAGTCGCTGGGGGCCAGAGGCTGCCCATCAACAGCATGTGGCCAAGCAAGCTGAGTAGCCCCCCCCCCCGAGTCTCCCCCAACAATTGAGACGCATGCCTTCTATTGACTCAGTTCGCACAATACCTCAAACTAGAGTGTGGGTTGAGAATGAGTTAGCTATCACTGGATTGTGCTAACAAACCATGGTTTGCTTAACCACATTCTGCAAGAGAGGAATGGAATGTATTGAGCTGCATGGACTACAGGGGCTTCTGGCCGCCCCGCCAGGCCTCTTCCATGGCAGGATCTGAAATCGGCTGAGGGGGCATCCACTTTACCCCAGTCTCTCAGCCCAGTGCCCTCCAGATGTATTGGCTACAACCTCCATCATCCCCAGCCACCTGGTAGGGAACAATGCATGCTGTAGCTTTTGACATCCACAGGGCAGGGGGCCAGCACGGCAAATGCTGCGCAGGGGCTGATGGGACCTGCAATCAATGTATCTATGGGTCAGGGAGAATGGAAGTGCTGGCTGGGGATGATCGGACTTGCAGTCAGGCAGCTCTGAAGGACGATGAGCAGGGGAAGCCGCACCAGCTGAGGCCTCGTGCTGCCTTTCCAGGGCGTGATGGCTCTTAAATTCTCTTTTAAAAGGACGGTGCTAATTCCCGGGGGGCGCGCGGCTGCCGGAGGGGAGGATGGCCACGGATTGGGACGCGCGGGCCTGCGGCGCCGCCGGGCCCAGCGCTCCGCCCGCCCCAAGGTCACACGCGCGGCGCTAAGGCCCGCCCTTGGTTACCCTTAACAACGGGAGCGCGGCGGAAGCGGAAGTCCCTCCGCCGCCTCTGCCCGAGCTCTCGCGAGAGCTGCCCAGCTCGGGCAGAGGCGGCGGCGCCTCTCGCGAGACAGCGTGCCTGCCGGGGCGGGCGCGCGGCTTGAGTGGCAGGCGCGCGGAGGAGCAGGGGGCGGCGGGGGCGGCCAAGATGGCGTCGGAGAGCGAGCTGGGTCGGAAGTGGGACCGGTGTTTGGCTGACTCCGCCGTCAAGCTGGGTAAGGGCGGGAGGCGCCTGCGACGCGGGAGCGGGCAGGGCGGGGCCGGGGCAGTGAATCGGGGAGGGCGCCTGTGTCACGGAGGGCGAGGGGTGGGTGACCCTCGGCGCCACGGGGAGGGTGAAGGGCGGAGGGTCCCGGATCGTGGCGGGAGCTCGTGCACGGGGGCGGAGGAGCGGGGATCAATAGGGGCGGGGGCCTGCGTCTTGCGGGGATCGAGCCTATGGGAGGAGTAAATGGGGAAGGGGCCTGTGCCCCGGAGTAGGAGGTTGGCTGACGGGCCGTGACACAGAGCGGGTGGATTAATTAATGGGGAGGGGGACCTGTCACGAGGAACAAGAGTCCTGTTCGCATCCTTGCGTGCTCATTTCCAGGTGTGTTAGCATTGCTCTTGTTACTTATTTCAGTTCTGTGGTGCCCAACAGCTGAATTCCTCTGGGCAGTTTCCCACAGTACATAAACGCAATGCAATAGCATTCAATCATACTGCAAAAACATGCAGTGGAAAATGATCCTATCAAACAAATCCGCCTGAAATTTGTAATGCCTTGAAGCCCGTGAATAACCAAGCATATCTTAGTGTAAGGGGCCATCCTAACCTAGCTTGGAGAAGATGACAGGGTTGGTGTCAGGCAGGCCACAGTGGGGAGGTCATTCCACAGACGGGGTGCTACCACGGAGAAAGCCCTCCCTCATGTTGCTGCCTTCCGAGGGAGGAGTTGGCGCTTGGAGGAGGGCCCAGGATGTTGAGTGTAGTACAAAGGTAGATTGCATTTGGGAAAGATGTGATCCAAAACTGTGAAAGGCTTTATAGGTTAAAACTGGCACCTTAAATTGGGAACAAAGGCATACAGGCAGCCAATGCAAGTAAGTCAGGATTGGTTTGATGTGTTCGCACTTATAGTTAGTTCCCAGTTACTAATCTAACTGCAGCATTCTGCATGAGCTACCGTCAGTCTTCAGCTGGCATGCTTCCTTGGCTTAAGCATTACTGGAATGAAGAGCTAGAGAGCCTCAGTTCTGCCCCCTTTCCAGACTAGGAGAATGGCTGCCACACAATGCAGCTTGAATGCATAGAGTGAAGCCTGCTGTGAGCTGCCAGGTGCTTTGATACATACACCTTAGAGAGGAAAGTTGCACAAGGTTTTCCCAGCATCTTGCGTCTGATGTCAGCTGCAACTGTGAGACTTTTGTTTGCAGCCAATTCCCCCTTTCCCACACAGAGGAAAGTCCTTTTAAGTTTCATGTTATAAAACTTGTTTACCTGTGATAGGTAGTGTTGAAAAAGAAAAAAAAATAAGCATGACTCATTTTGAATTGCAAATAAGTTAATATCTGATTTGTGCTTGATGTAATTTTAATTTCTGGCGTCTTCTGTGCAGGTAATAATTTGGTCTTAAATGAACTGCAGGGCAGGTGGCAAAATGGACTGCGTGAGAACTTGATATGTAAGCAGGATTGAAGAGATGATAAGATTTCTGGCAGATAGCAGCATTAGATGAGACCAAGAAGAGTCCGTCTAGTTATGTATCCTGCAGTGGGAAGCTAGATGCTGCCAGGAAATTTGCAGAAAAGGCTCAGAAGGGATCATGCTGGTGAACTGTTTCTGAAACAGAGGATCAGTTTAGCTCCCACATAATGGCTATTGATTGACCCATCTTTCATGAATTGATGTAATCATGTATTAAGCCAGACATAACCACTGTGGCACTATTTCTTCAGGGATCTGTTTTGCACATGATTTGAAGCTGCAGCCTGGTTTGTCAGAATCTGACTTGCTATGCCCAGTCCCAGCCGCACAAAGAGACCACGATTGGTATTTGCCACAAGCAGAGGAGCCCAGCAAAAGCTGCCTGAGAGGGAAACTGCTCTGAAAGCTGGCAAAATGGGTGGGAGAAAAATAATTCTGGAAACCAGGTAAACAAGCTGTAGTTTCCTTGCTTGTCTGCAAGACAAATTCACGACTAAAGCAGCAAACCAGGGTAAGCATCAGCCACAGTTCAGCATTATGTGTGAATGAAGTCTGTGTTTGCAGTGCAGGGTTTCATACAGGTTCCATGATAGGTGTAAGGCTGCAAGATTTTGAGTTTCACACAGTTCCTCATCTAGGCATAGAAGCTGCTTGGGGGCAGCCACCAGTGGCGAAAGGTTCCCCTGAATGCAGGCATGGACCTTGGCAAGTGGCGGGTTCCATTCCTAGCGCCTCCGTTCGAAAGGGTCATGTAGCTGTTGGTGGGGGAGACCGTTCAGTTCAGCACAGAATCCACAGGTGGCAGAAAATAGACTTCCAGGTGCTTTGGACTACAACTCCCAGTCCCAGCATTCCTAGCCATTGGCCATGGTGGCAAGGGCTTCTCAGAGTTGAAGTCCAAAAACATCTGGAGATCTCTTGTCCCAGATCTGCTGCAAAAGGTTGATGACAGAGCATGTAATACACTCAATGATTAATGGGCAAAGTGACTATTCTATACATACACTCCTACAAAAAATAAAAAGGCAAACTCTGTCTTGCCTTGGAGCTGCAATTAAGTATGTTTGTTTGTTTGTTTATTAAAACATTTATAATACATAAATGTTACATAAAAAGTAATTAGGAATCCAAAGAATTAAAGAAATGGTACTGTAACTGGTAACTGTGGGGATGATACAAAGTGAGTTCATGATATTGGGTAATTATTATCAAAATGTAATTGGCAAAGCAGTTTGGATAATATCCAAAGAGAAAATGCTCAATTATAACTCATCACTAAAGATCAAAAGGGTTGTGTGAGAGATAGAAAGATAAGAAACTATTATTCAAGGTCAAAGAAAACTTTCAACATTTTTGCTGATCCATTAATAAACAAAATTATTATGTATGATGCAAACATTAAAAAAACCCAATATATAACTGTCTAGAAAATCCCATGCACTTAAGTTTAATTAGTCAGCTTTGAGTAAGAAGTCACATTGCTAAAGGCATAAATCAAAATTAATTGTTTCTGACTTGAAAAGTGTATGTTCAAGCTTTTGTATGTTTAAGCTATGTGACAATGAAAGATTCTTTTAGCAGGTTAGATTCTGAGCCTAGAATTACGAAACTAGAATTAATATGGGCATATAGGCAGGCAGTAATTTAGGAATTGTACAAATATGGTCTGATTTGGGAGTCAGGTAGTTAACTTTGATAATGAAGCTGCTTGGCTGTGACCATGCCAAGCAAAATGGGCCCAACATTTCTCTCTTCTGATTAGGGGAACTGCTTAGGAAATACAGCGCTGGATACTCTGTTCCTTGCGATTTAATAGGGGATCTGTTTTTATCAGTAAAAGAAAGAAGTGGATTCAGGGAATCCCGTACCATGATCACTGCGAGTGTTAGACTAGGATTGCATTCACCGAGTGAAGAGCTGTATGCTTTGTGTAGAAGTGCTTTTGTCTGCGGTAGGAAGCTAAGAGGCTCTCCCCGATCCACTGCCCGCCCCATGCTGGACGGGGAGCCCTAAGAGTTGGTGTGCAACAGCTCTGGATTGTGTCCCTGCCAGGGAAAACTGCCCTGTGGGCTCAGCCTGTCTGCATGTAAACTGGGTCAGCGGATCCCTCATGGGGGAGGGCAGTCTTGCTGTTGGGAAACCAGCACAGCCCTTCTTCCGAGGATCAGCCTCCCTTTTTGCACCACTCAGCGTTGGACACACTTTTCCCAGCGGGGGCCCTGCCTGAGATCCTCAGTGGGGGTTTCTCTCGACCTGCTAGATTGGGCTGAAGCCGTACTTGGGCACAGGCTTTTGGGCCGATGTGCTAGAAGGAGTCGTGCCTCTCCTTTTGAAGGGCTCGGGAATCAATACGTTTGTGCACGCAGCCAGGGCCGCAGTTGCAAAGGTGAGTACGGAAGCAGAGCCGCCGAGCTGGCGATGGCAGGGCATTTCGCCTGGGGCTCAGTTATGGCCTGGGAAAGCAGGAATCTGTGTCTTTCAGACCTGTGAGTCTAAACTGTTGTGGAACCGACCCACCCCTTAGAGAAGCAACCATGATGGAGCCCCAAGTAAGAGAGATGGAAGTTACGGCCCCAAACCCACCAAGTTTCATTCTGTTACAAGGATCAAGACAGCTGTCTTACTCTGTTCTGTTTATTTAAGCACACAGACTTGCTAACTGGCTTGCCAAAAGGTCATGAAAATTACAAATGCAAGGATAAAGTCAAAACAGTGATCACTGTTTGTGTTACTGCCGTGCCAGAGTCTCCAAGAGACCCAATCAGCTTGCCCCTTCCCACACACGCAGTCTGGTGGCTTTCCTTTCCTGCCACCCCCCAGCCTTCCTTTCCTAGGGCTTTGGCATCAGCACTCAGAGCGTCAAGCTGAGACAGATTCGCCTTTCTTAAAGGAAAAATCCTGCTTTAAAAGCCCAAGTCCACTATGGTGTTTTAAAAGCCCTAGAGATCGGATAGTCTAGTCTTATATGTGTTGCTCCCCAAATGTTGGTAGAGTCAGTGTCAGGTGACCTTCGCAGGAGGTGTCCTAATATTGAGGTGCAACTTCAGACCAGGCCTTGCCTTCATCCACAGCAGGGCAACTCTGAACAGCTTTGGCTGCTGGTCTCAACTGATGGACAGGTTTCTCTGTGCCCATCAAACAGCATCCATGTTGCACAATGCGGTAGTTGGCTGTTGTGGTCCTGGATGTTCCTCCACCCTCCGATTTCCCACCCAGCCAGCGTGGCTGCGTTGGAGCAGGCTGTCCGGGGCGTGACATCCCGTTTCTGGGAGGTGGGCTTTTTGTGTGCGCAAAAGTAGTTCCACTCACCTCTCACAAAAGGAGGTACAAGTTGAAACAACTTGTCTCTCATTGTTCCCTATAAGCATTGACAAGCCAAACCAGCCCAGAGCCCTCTTTGAAATCGCCTTAACAATGCATTTTGAGATAATTTAAGTGAAGGAAATGGTTTAATCGCTTTAATCTGCCTGTCACTGGGAGAGCAACTGGAGGGAGAGTGTCGTGTTTCTTGGCATCCGTTTCAGAGGACTCCGTCGCAGTGCCTGCTCCTTTGGAAGCGGAGCTGCTTTGCGAAGATGCGCCTGAACATGACCAGGCGACTGCCTCCCTGCTCAAAAATTGCCTGCTGCTCCTTGAAAGAAAGCTAATACTTCTTCGCCTCTAATCCTCAGTTTGTTTTGACATCTGAAAGTAAAATGTGTATAGCTATTTTTTTTTTAAAAATGTTCTAATTATAAGGGTGGAAAAAAACAATTTGGCGTTAGATGTTAGTTTCCTGGAGCTTATAGTTTCAGGTAAGAAAGTTGAATTTCGTTACTCTTGCAGCTAAGAGCTCCTATGGGGACTTTATTTATTTATTGTTCCTTCATCAGGTTTCTATATTGCACAACTGGCAAATGCCTACAAGGCAACATGCCAGCATAAAACAAAAGAGCCACCCATACCCAAATGCAAGCAAAGTTGTCCCTAGAATGAATGGACCTGGTTTAAAACCTTTCAAACATTAAGAGTATTGCTCTCTGATTTTGAATTCCACACCTTCAGCCTTAAGGTGTGTGATTTTTCCCCATTCAGGAGATTGGGGGGGCTGGTTTCCGTGTGCCCCCCCCATGTCTCCAAGCGTTTGTTGACATTTAGAAGCAAAACTAGCCTCTTTTTCTTCCTTATCCAATTGTAGGTGGATGGGGAAGGAATTTGGGAGATGTCTTCTGCATCTGCTCAGCTAATGAGCTCGGGGGGGCTTTTGGGGTGGGGGCTGCTGTCTGGCTCTGACTTCCCTACAGCTGCAGTGTGGGGCTCTGCTGCCTGGGGAGAAGAAAGCTTTTGAGGACTGGTTTTGTGGGCTGTGAAACAATACTAGGAGTTGCTTTGAAGTTTTAGAATGGATCAGAGAGAGTCTGGGAAAAGGAGAGCTGGCTTCCGCCACCCTCTCCTCGCTTCCATACTCCATCTGTCACTGTGTTTGGGAGTGGCAGCCGGACAGGGAAGGGAGCTGACGGGAAGAAAACATGGCGCTGAAGGAGAGCGTGGCGAATACACCAGGCCAGCAGAAAGTCGACCAAGGGGGTCCTCGGCCAGCGCTTTCCCCAGAAGCACACATGGCACCCTTGAGGCTGTGATACCTTGGCACTTCAGGGGAAGACCAGGCTCTCTGGAGAAGACAGTCATGCCAGGGAAAGTTGCAGGCGGAAGAAGACAAGGAAGACCAGCTACGGGATGGGTTGGCTCCATCCAGGAAGATGCAGCCTTGAGCTTAGAAGTACTGTCCTGGATCACACACGTTGGAGGCCTTTCATGCATAAGGTGGTCAAAAGTCGGAGGCACCTTGGCAGTGTTTAACAACAACTTTTTGGCAGAGGGGGGCTGCTGCCCCTCCACCATTGCCAAGCACTGGCCTCCAGAGCCGCCATTTTGAAGCCTGTTGGTCAACATTAGCTCGGAGGCTGATATGGATAAAACCATTGCCTGCCTGCCTGTGTTCAGTGTGCAGAAAAGGAGACGCGGTTTAGTTGAGGGCTCAGATAGCTCAAAAGATGCGGGCAGAGACGGAAGCAAAGCACAAGACAGGGCCCCGCTAGGCATGGGGTGGGTGTGGGCTGGAGGTGCAAAGATGACGCAGCAGGAGCAAGTCTCCCAAGCAGCAGTCCCAGTAGATGTGGCTTGAAATTCCTTGTGCCAAGTCAGAAACAGTTTGTTTCATAAACTCGAAACTAGATGGAGCATGGCTGCTGGAGCTCTTCTGGCCCGAGGCAGCTCTTGGGATCGCCTCGTGTTCCAGCGGTGAGCGGGACCGAAGGCAAAGTGGGCGCACGGGCCCCAAAAGCACCAAGGGATTTCAGCTTGCAGCCCCTGCCAGTTGGTGAGCTTAAAGGGGAGCCTTTCAACTTTTTCCAAGGGGGAAAACTGGCAGGGGGGAACCATAGAGACAAAAAGTGCTCATGGGACAGAATGTGGGTCCCGAGGGAGGGGCCCGGCCTTCTGGGGTGCTCTGGAGGGAGGACATTTAATTCTAAGTCCAAGTCGAACTGCCTGTCCGCACAAGGCGCTCACTTGCAGCTCTTCTCCTGAGGGGTCCTGCAGTGGTTTGCCAGGTACAGACCAGGTACTGTGGGGTGGCTTGGTCCAGAGGGCCCCGCTTCCTCCTAGCTGCGGCATCGCAGAGGAAAGCCCCTTTCCCCAAACACCCCCGTTGCTCTTGAGCCCCTCCTGGCGAGGGTGGGAGGAAGCCCAAAGGACCCGGCTCTGCACAATCCTTCGCTTTTCTTCCCTGCCCATTTGTTTTCCTTGCAAGGGAGACCTTTCATGTTTTATTGTTATGGAGTTAAAGGCTGGCCCTGGAGGTGCCGCTCTTTAGTGGAAACAGCTGCTGCCTTCGGTGTCCCTCAGTCAGGTGGGAGGCCTTCTCCTGAGCGACGCGCTGCCCTCTTAAAAAGAAATGGGGCATGCCAGGCCCAGGGCCTGAAAAAGCCACTGGCTGGCTTAGCTCTGCTGTTTCTTTGCTTTTCGGCTTGCTTTAGCGGGGGCCCTTGCTGCATAATGGAACTGCAAACTGGCCGCTCGCCACTCCACCCCTTGCAGTGTCCGTACCACGAGACCCATCTGTTCCCGGAGGGCTTGTGCGGGAGGACTAGACCCTGGCATGCCTTCGGTTCCCGGGACAGATTGGCTCAGCCGTCTGGTTGCTTCCTTGCTGACACCAAGGAGGTGACCACAGAACCGCAATGCTTCCTGGTGGGATGAAGAATTATCCACAGCAACAGTTTCCTAAATGGGGGGGGGGGGATGTCTTTGTAGTTGCTCAACGCCTCTTTATTTCTTCTTTAAACAAGTTGGGGATTGTGTGTATGATCCCAGGCCAAAGCTAGACGAGAAAGAAGAGGCTATTTAACCAGGGGCGGAGGGAAAATGTTTGTCACTTTCCTCCTCTGTGATCTTGATGGCTTTATGGTCTATTATGTACCACCGGCACCTGGCATTTGCGCTTGCCCTTTCCGTTCGCGGTTCTCCGTGCTGTCATGGAAAGCTGGATGAACCGGCCTTCAGAATTCGTGAAAATGAGCAAGCTGCACCAACTCAACCGGCCTGCGGTCTCCTGCCAACATAAATTTATTGGTGGCACATCAATAACCCGAATGTAGGAAACGCCGGACAGTTCCCAGTACTGCCCGGCCTCGTGTGTGCAGCAGGACACCCTCGGAAGACCCTCGGGAGCAGAGAAGTCCCGTTCCAGGAAAAGGCTCTTCCGGAATTACTGTCAGAAGTGCCACCGTCTGCAAATGCAAGAAGTGGGCCGTGTAAGCACAGCAGAAGTGTGACACCAAGACCGGATAGTGCCCAACAAGCACTTCTGAGTTCCAGGAACTTCCTTTTGCTCAGCTTGAGAGAGATCTGGCTCGCCACAGATGAGTAGGCAAGGGGCTCTGAAGGCTGGGGTGGACCTGCCCGGCAAAACCAATTTTGGCCTCTTTGATTTAGAAGCGTTCGTTGGCTTGTTTAAGCGCTCCTGCCCACCATCTTTGTTAGCCTGGCAAAACAACCCATGGTTTAACCAGCAAAGAGTGCACAACCCAACAGACCTTGGCTTCTTTGTCTTGATTGTTGCCGGTTAATAATCCAAGGTTTGTGAACCACAACACGGCTCCATTCAGACATCCCAGCTACCCAAAATTTAATGACTCGTGGGTTAGCGTTATATGCAGAACAGGGCAAAGACTTTCTCAATGTGTAGAGAAACGTGGAGCTCCAGACTGAAGTGCAGAGCGAGGGACTCACCTGGCATCGGAAGGAGCAGTCGCCAGTCAAGTCCCTTAGCTTTGAGCAGGGGCGCAGAGGTGGTCTTTCAGGCTAGTGCTGGTAAATAGGCATTACCCTGGAAACAAACTGGTACCCAGCGAAGGAGTTCTTCAGGGGTATGTTCTGTATGGCCAGCCTGAAACGGAAACAGTGGTCCCGTGTTCTGGAGGAGAGCAGAGTGGTGTCCCCCCCCATCTCTGCCGTGGCACCAAATGGCCACTCTGGAATAGAGAATGCGGGTGGGGGGCTTGGGCCCCTCCAGCGTGCTCCGAGCTCTCTGGCTGCCCTTCCCTGGGCAGCAGCCGGGTGGTTAATTTCTCCCGACAGGATGGAAAGTGTGGTAACGGAAGCAACTGATTTCAGGATGGTGCTAGCGTGATTCATGACCCATTTTCCTTGTAAATAATTTCTCGTTGATTAGCTAACTTGTTTGGCTTGGCGGCGGCGGCAGAGAAACTGTCCGCGGGCAGGAAGTGTAAAACTGGACTGCAGCATGCTTTGCTGAGCCAAATGCCCAGCACTCGCTCTCTCCATCTCGCTTGCAGAAATCCCTGTTTTTGACTCCCTGGATTTTTGCAATTTGGTGGGTTTCTTGGGTGGGAGGGCCAGTTTGGTTTTAAGGAGCATAAATGCCCTCAGCCACTTCTCCACTCTGCACAAGCTGGGACCGACTTTTCTGCCTGGAGGCTGCGGTAGGAGAATGGGAGAGGAGGCAGACCCTGGCTGTGGGCAATGCTCGCTCACGACTCATGGCAGCCCCTTGTCAGCACAGAAATCCTTTGTCGGCGGAACCGTGCGTGCCGGCAACCTTTCCACTGTCAAGCCAGGTTTAAGAATCGGCAGCTAGCATATGGAGCCCAATTTGGCAATTGGCACCAGTGCCTTCTCCCCGACCGACATGCCAGGCCTCCAAGACTTGTTCCTGGGGGTCCGGTATGGACCTCTACCCAGAGCAGAACCTTCCTAGTGGTGGCCCCCTGCCTGTGCAGCTCCCTGCCTTTGGAGGCCGGGCAGCTCCAACAGTGTTTTGTTTTCAGTGTCTCCAGAGACACTTTTATTTCAGGAAGCCTTCTCGATTGTGTATTTAACAGGTTTCGTGGTTTTATCTGCTTTTTCTTTTATTGTTCATTCCCTCGTCCTCTCCCTCACAGAATACGGTGGATGAAACTCGCAAGCAAGCAAATCTGCTGATTGGAAGGTAGTTCTTCCTCAGCCTGCTCTCATCCAGGCCATGCTGGGTTGTGGGTGATGGGCCTTCTAGTCCAGCAAACCTGTGTGGCACCAGATTTGGGGGGGGGGGGCATTGGTCAGGTAGAGCCCCTGCTTTACACGCAGACTGCCCCAGGTGTATCCAGGTCAGAGCTAGGAAAGAATTCCACCTGACAACCTGCAGAGGTTTTCCTGCCCATCTGCGCCGACACGTCTCATCTAGGCAGACCACGCTGTCTAGGGGTCCCTGTGCTCCTTTGGAGACAGCAGAGCGAAATCTTGTGACAGCCTTTGAAGTGTATAATCTGTCTTCCAAATCCATTTCCATCCGCCTTCTGGCACGGCCTTCCCTTAATCCTTCTGGTAGGATCCTGTAGGCAGGTGAGTTTGAATCTGTCCCATCATCCATTCCATACATTCAGTTTGGGATTCTTTTTGAGCATCTGCCTGAAATCACGCAACTCGTGCATTCCTGCAGAAGGCCAAATCTAGGAAAACTGAAGCATCAAAGATTCTCTGATCCATTATTCTGTCCAGATCTTCCTCTCAGCCTCGTGGAAGGCAGGGGCTCTGAGACGGGGGTGGGACAGAGGTGGCTCTCCAGGTGTTTTGGACTTCGGCTCCCAGAAGCTCCTGCCGGGCTGGCCAGCGGTGATGAGGCTGTCGGGAAAAGTGTCGTCTGCAAGAGAACCCGAATTGTAGTTCGCGCATTGCATCTGTTTTTGAGAAAATGCCTTGAGGTGTTCCCTTGGACACAGGTTCACTCTTGAGTTCACCAAAGGAACTACTTGACCGCCAGGGCTCAGTTTCAGAACTCATGGGATAAGAGAGTGCTCGAGAGCATGGGCAGAGAGCACCGGCCCTGTGGTTGAAAGACAGCGGCCAAGCGAGCCTGAGCCTCGCAGGCCGGTGGCTTTTTCAGGCCCTGGGCCTGGCATGCCCCATTCCCTTTGAAGAGGGCAGCGCCTCGCTCGGGAGAAGGCCTCCCACCCGACCGAGGGACACCGCTGGCGGCAGCTGTTTCCACTAAAGAGCGGCACCTCCTGGGCCAGCCTTTAACTTCATAACAATAAAACATGAAAGGTCTCGCTTACAAGGAAAACAAACCGAGGGGAATAAAAGCGATGGGTCTCACGGAGCCAGTCTGCCTTGGCTCCCCCCACCCCCATGGGCTCCCGAGGAGGCCGGGGGGACGTCAGGGAGGGCAGATTTTCCTCCTCTTGGCACGTCTCTGGCCACACTGGCAGAGAGGGAACGGGTCTCCTGTCAGCCCAGGGCTTGCACGGGCCACCAGGCGGCTTTCAGAGCCCTCCGGTTCCCTGGGACGCCCTCTGAAGGCTTCAAGGATGTCTCAGCCAGGTGAGGTGCGGGGCACGGGCAGGGGCCGCTGCTCGGCGTATCGTGTCTGCACTGGTCAGCATCCAGCTCAAGGGATCCTGGGCAGCGAGACGAGGCAAGCCCCCGAGAGCACGGTGCACATGCCGAAGCACCCTGGAGAGCCGGGCCGGGCGTGGGGTCTGTGTGCACTCAGCGGCCAACCCAGTGCGGCATCTGGCACACCTGGGCACAGGAGGAAGCGCCCAGCCGCCTGGACCAGCGGCCTTTGCTCCCCCCCTCCTTCCTGAGCGCGTCCAGTCCCCCTTAACCCCGTGGCCATCGCTCCATCTTGGGGAAGCGGATTGCGTCGATCCACCCTGGGCTGTGCGAAGCAGTGCTGCTTTCCCGCTGTCCCGAGTGTCCCAGACCCGCTTCATGGGTTGGCTGCTTTGGGCCCGAGCATGGATGGCAGGGGAGCAGGGCACCCCCGCCTCCGATTCCAGAGCCGGCTTCATTCCAGACGCCTCCCTCACTTCTTTCCCGAGCTTAATGGCTCCAGGCACAGCACCTTTTTTCTTTTTTTTTTTCGATGCTGGAGCTGCTCCATTCGCTTGGTTGTTTCAGCTGCCGGTCTTGGCACGGGGCTAGAAGAATCTGGCTGCCTCAGGAAGCCCCGTCTCTCACCCTCTTCTGCTTGCAGCAAGCCCGGGACTCCGTTGCCGGCAGTGCCGGCCGAAAAGGTCTCAGGTAGCCGGCTAGGGCAGCAGCCCCGTGGCGAGAGGCCGGGGATGGCCCACGACTGCCCCTTCTCGCTCCCTGAAGCAGCCTTCCCCACCTGGTGCCTCTCCCGGGGCTTGGACTTCAACCCCATCACCCAGAACTGGGGATACTGGGAGCTGTAATCCAACACCCTGGGAAGACACCCAGCTGGAAAAGATACAAGCATGAGCATTGTGTGTAGTCCCTTTCCGAAAGAACCCCAAATGGATGTTCTCCAGGGAATTGAGCTTTCGTGCTGGCGTTCTGCAAGGTGCTGTGGGAATTTCATCGAAGGAGAGGGGTGAGTTGCCCCTCGGGGCAGGCAGCAGCTCTTACCGCTCCGTTTCTCTTGCAGGTGCTGGTTTTGGGCTGGGCATCGTCTTCTCGGTCATCTTCTTCAAAAGTAAGTGCCTTTGGGTGCCCTGGGGCTTGTGTTTACACTGGGTGTGGGTAGCGAGGGCTCCTGGCCACGGGAACACGCTTTGACCCGCGTGCCTTCTCTTTCTCTTCTCTTCTCTTCTCTTCCCTCCCTCCGCTCCAGGGAAGACGTGGCCCATCGCCTTCGGGTCAGGGATAGGCTTAGGGATGGCTTACTCCAATTGCCAGCATGACTTCCGAGCCCCTTACCTTCTCCATGGACAATTTGTCAAGGTGAGTCCGTCTGCCTTGGAGCATTCCGGTCAAGAGCATCCCTTGTCCCGGAGCAGTCTTTCTCAGGAATGCCGTGGCAAATCCCCTGGCCTGATGAGAGCCCTCCAGACAGCTTAACTCTGCAGCCTGTGACAGGTGCAGTGTGTCCGCTGGGACTGGCCTGGGTCTCCCCAGCCACAGCCACCCCACCCCCCACTTCTAGGCACATGGAAAATCATCCAGGCAAAGCCCCATCGCTTCCGGAGCAAGCCATAAAGCCGTTTCAGGAGAGCTGAAGCCCTCTTGCCTCCGTGGCTGCTTTATTCTGGGTTTCCTGGAGAAAACATGCGTCTTGCGATACAGGGGAACATGCATCTTGTTTCGTCATGGGAGGGAGAGAAGGGGAGTGTGGCGGACCTTCATTCAACAAAGCCACCTTCCGCTTTCCGCAGGGACACTGGCCTGCTTTGCCACCTCCTTCAGGCGCTGGCAAATTCCATCAAACGCCCCCAGGTCATGTTGGCGTACAAAGCCACCTCCCGCCAAGGGTCCAGAATTGCCCGTTCTGATGGCCCAGCCAGAGAGGGGCAATTCTGCTTCCTAGTTCTCCTTTGTGCTGCCTTTCCACCAACTTCTGCCGGGGCAGTTGTGGCAGGCGCGGTGAGGACATGGGTCTCCGGGAACGTCTCAAGAGTGCAGCAGAAACAGTGGCTTGTCCCTCCCTCCAGCAGGAGCAGTGATGTGGGCCCGAAGGACACCCCTGGGGCAGAGGAACGGAGGCGCCTCGGCGAGCACCCCTCAGGAAAACGGACGTATCGCCCCGGCCCTGCGTCAACCGTCTCTGGAAAGCTCTCCCCCGTTGCTCATCAGTGGAGCGCCGTCACCGATGCCCGAAGCCAAATCTTTGTTTTGTATCCTCTGGCAACGGCAAAGAAGGTGCCGTACAGCGGAAAGGAAATAAAAATGACGAGAGACACACGTGCACACAGAAGCGCCCCTCCACCCTCGCCTCGTCTGTCGTCTTTGTGTACAGAAAGGGGACGTGTGGGCCGGCTCTCTTGTTTGAAGCAGCAGCTGCAGCCGCCGGTTCCTCCTCCTCAGCCTCCCTCTCCCCAAACAGCTGCCCTTCCTGCCCCTCTCACCCCCCACAGAGCATCCAGCCCCCTTTATCCTGGCTGCCTGGACTTGAGCTGGGAGGGCTCCTTTCGCCAGAGCAGCAGCCTTGCACAGATCGACGTTCAGATACGGGCTTGTGGGGCTGCCA
This sequence comes from Varanus salvator macromaculatus, assembly GCA_023646645.1. NCBI lineage: Eukaryota > Metazoa > Chordata > Lepidosauria > Squamata > Varanidae > Varanus > Varanus salvator. Next base: position 12,381,868 of record JAIXND010000800.1, on the reverse strand, counting down.
GATGGCCGCGTCCAGCCCTGATCCTGGGACCCCCCCACCCCTGTTGCGGCTGCTGTCATCCCAGGACCGCAGCTCAGTATCTTGCACACAGTGTGAGAGAGAGAACATTCCTGAGTAGTGATGCGAAGGCCCAGAAAACCACCCGGTAAAAATTGGCAGGGGGGCGGGGAGACGGAAGAAAATAACTCTTCTAAAAATCCCCCACTTTTCCAAACATTTCCCTGGAAAATCCTAGGAGGAAGCTTCGCAGGGGGTGAAAAAATTGTGCTGTTTTCCATGCCTTGCCCGCCAGTGGCTTTGGCCTCTCCCACACTTCCACCCGCTCTTGGTGACACAGCACGGGAGGCACAGGCCAAAACCTCTGGAGGGCCGCGAGTCGCCACGCTTGGCCAAGAGATTCTGTCCCCTGGGATTCCCGGGGGGGGGGGAGTGCAGGCTTTGCCATGGTCCAGAGCGGTAGTCCTGTAGCGCCCCTAACGCAGCTGTCACCTGCCAGAGCATCCCGAGCACCTTGACGGCCCGGTCCAGGTTTCGGAGCGCCCCGGACCGCGCCCCGTCCCTCCATGAGGCAGCTCTTGCCCCGTTTTCTCCCCTGCGCTTCGCCGGCTGGCAGGCAGGGAACGAGAGGGCCGGGGCTTCTCACACTCCTCTTCCGCTCTGCCCCAGACCCTGGCAGGCGTGAAGGCAGGAGCGCACACTGGTTGCAGTCGGGAAACGTGAGGCCCTGCGGGAGCACAGGCCTCTGCCCAGTCGTGCCACCTCTTGACGGTGCTTCAGTTCATCGCGCTCATGCTCACGCTCTCCACAAGCGCACACGCCCTGATGGGAGCAGTAAATTTGCCTCTGGGCTCTGCTGCTGCAGGAATGCGAGGATCTTCCTGGCCGAAAGATTCCACACAAGGGGGGAATATTCGGCAACTAGGGGGCCTGGCAGGTCGGGGAGAAAAAACCTGCTTCACCGTCGGTCTTCCAACTGCACCGTCTCCCCTGTACCAAGCCATTTCCTCTCCTCAGTGTGGCGGGCTCCACTTTCTCCACCAGCTGTTTGTAAAAACAACCCTGCATGAAATGCTTAAAAGAAAGAAAGAAATGGGTCAGAGCTGTGCTCAGGAAGAACTAGCAATTTAGACCTTGCCTTTTGCTTTCCCTGATCGCTCTGTTTTGAGCCCAATGCCAAAGAGGGGGGGGGGGACTGAAAGTGGGTTTGTTTTTTGATGGCATGGCACTACTTTCACTGTCAGGTGTCCGCTTTGGAGATGTTATTTTTGAGCCTGTTTAAATAAGCAGAGTTGGAGCATCTCCACAGAACGCCGTTTTCGTCTCCGCACGACCGCGGCCTGTGATGTCGGAACAAAAGCAATTACGGATGGGGAAGCGAAGCGCTAGCGGAAAACCTCTTAAGTACCCGAAGAAATGCAAAGTTGAGTAAGTGCTCCATCTGGAAGCAATTCCTTCCTCCTCCCTCCGCTGCCCAATTTGCCTCTAAGTCATCTGAAATCACTCCTTCCCCTTCTAAACTGAAGCTCCCAAATTTGATTTCGGAAAGTGCCTTGCCGGTTAAGGAAGATCGCCTTTTTTGCTTATGCGTGGGGGGGGGTCTGAGTTCCAAAGCAAGAGACCACTCTTGTGACCCAAATAAGGAAGGCAGAGCCGGAGGGCAGCTCTTTGGTTTGAACCTTGCCAGCCTCCGGTTGAAAAATACTGCTTTGATGAAAGAGCAGTCGGGAGTAGCTCTAACCGAGCCGGATCCACAGCAGGAGCAGAACCGAATTCAGGCTTTGGAGCTGCTGCCTTCTAGTAGTGAGCAAGGCAGAAATATTACTGTATGCTGGATGAAAGTTCTTCCCCCCTCTAACAGCTTTCGGAAAAGCGTTTCAAGCTTTTACCGTGGGAGAGCAAAACTGCAATAGCGGCAAAATTTTAGCGGCAAAATCGCCCAGGGGCAGCGATTGTGTGGATGGGGGTGGCCGGCTGGACCCTCCCTCCTTCCCTCAGAAGGATGTTTTGGCATCCCATGGGGTTGGGGTTCCACACCTGGTCCCGCGTGGCTCAGCCTGCAGCATCCCGGGGTGTCTGGGTTAGAAACCCGGCACCCTCCGAGGTTCCTACAACTTCCATCAACCCCCCTGGCCATGGAAGGGGAGGGCTGTAGCGCACAACGGTTGGAGGGGGTGTGCCCACCCACCCCCAGGCAACCAACCCACCCACACAGCTGGAGACTGAGGGACAGCCCCGAGGCATCCTGGACGGTGTCTCTGGTGCCACCGTGGGGCATGTGGCTATTTCTTTCCGGAAGCCCAGCTTGGTGGTGAATCGGAGCCAAGGCTCCGCAAGTCCCAGAGCCTGGCCTGCTGGGCTGCGGAGGGGCCGATTCCCAAGAAGGAGGGCCGGTGGCGGAAGCGGCTGAACACAGGCGCGTGGCAAGGGAGGCGAATCCGGCCGCTCTGCCTCCGTCGACGCAGCTCACGAGGAGCTGGCCCAGCCTCCTTCCCCGGTGCCCGGAGGCCAAACGGCAGGGCTTTCTGCCTGGAAGCATCCCTGCATCTCGAGGAACTGCCCCATGCCAACTTAGCACATGGAGCACGGACGGACGGCGCTGCATACCGATGCGCTGAGAGAGATCGGGCCCCGCTGGGCCACCCACAGTGTGAACTCTGGCAGGCAGGGGCGGAGAGAGGGGAGCGAGGGGAGAGCTGCTTCGGCGGCGGGTACCCTTCCCCGTTCTCGAAGCAGCTTGCGCTGAGCTGCGTGGCGGCCCGCCGTGCTGGCCTTCCCTGCCCCGAGTCCCAGCTGGGAGGTTCATCAGGTTCTGCTCGGCCCGTTTGCTCGCTTGCGAGGACCTCCAGAAGGCCCCTGCGGCATCCATTGAAAAACCCCACTGCGTCCAGCGTCCTGTTTTCCACAACGGGTCAGGCCACATGTGCCCAAAGGTGCCTCCGATTACGTGGTTCCTTTTTTAATTGCCAGTTTAGTGGCTGCCAAAAGGCTCTCCTGCCAGGTGTGTTTCATCTGCTAGAGCTGCTGTACAGGGTTAGACCCAAGCTCTTTTGTCCCCGATGCCTGGTACTGTGAGGTAGACTGCATCTGTGCCGGGAGGTTCCAGTTCCAGCTCTCACAGCTAACCAAATTTGTCAAAAGGCCTGTCAAAAGGCCTCTGTCTGTGCCTCCACCCACTCCTCCAGCTTAAGCCCTGGCCCAATAAATCTGTCAATTTTGGATGCTTGGACCTACCAGGCAGTCCCTGTGGCTTGGTGTCAGTTTGGAATGCTGTCTGTTAGACTTCAAGATGCCACTTCGTGTCTGTGTGTGTGTTTTTGTGGAGTTGGGAGCATTCCTAAGGGAATTATTTATGTATATCTGTCATTGCTCCAGTCACGCCTCTGCTATTTTTTCGGAGGAGCTCGAATGTGGCGGATGTGGTCCGCTTTCTCTTCACAACAGCCCTGCAAGGTAGACCTTGGCTGTGGGCCTAAAGTCGCCCAGACTAAAGTTGTGGCTTGGGTAGGGATAATAAAACCACAGTGTTTTCTCCCAAGCAACACTTTTACCCCTGCTGACAAGGTTCGCTCATCCCAGATGTTCTGGGCCTCTCTGGACAGCTCGTGTGCCCCGTTGGAGCTGAGACTTTGGGATAACAGTGGACCAGAGAATACACCTCAAACACGGGGCATCTTTCCTAGTTGTACCTGGAGATCTCGGGATCGGAGCCAAGCCTTGTTCCTGCCAGGCAGAGACTGTGGCACCCCGACACTCTGTCACAACCCAGGAAAGCTGCTGCGATGCTCTCAAAACGGGCCACAACTCAAAGACCCGTTTCTTGTTCCCTCTATGGATGAATCGCAGGCATTTCAGAGCAGAAAATGGCCATCCACTTCCCCCACAGGCGTTAACCACAAACAACCCATGCAGAGAAACCATGGTTTGCTGCCACGTGCATGGCAAACCATGTTTCAACAACGACCTGCGGTTCAGCGACCAGCTCCACTCTCTTCTTTGGTGCGAATTCACGCCTTCCGGAGCTGGGCTTAGGAGGTGCAGATCGGTTCTGCGGGCCCCTATTTGCCAGGCTGCCTCGGGGGCTGAAGCATAACTCCATGGGCCAAACTTCCCTTGCCAGGGGTCCTATTCTGCCCCCCCAAGCGGCCACACACCCTTCTTCGCCCCTCCCGCTGGTCATGGGGGCTTTCCTGGCTTTTGCACCCCCTCCAGCTCCAAGAGATCGAATTGCCCCTGCTAGCGGCTGGCAGTGGGCGGTCTGTGCAGACTTCGGCTGGCAGAGTCACCCCCTTTGCCCCTGGCTCCTCTCCTTTTGTCTTCAGCCCCTGCCCGTCCTGGGGAAGTGCCCCGACCTGGAATCCAGCTCTTGGCCTGACGGAGCTTGCGGCTCCGATGGAAGCAAAGGCGGGAGCCGCCACGCTCTCCCTTATCAGCCGCAGACGCCAGGCGCGCACTCCGAAACACTTCCCATGGCGCTCCCCGGCTCCACATTCAAGCCCAAACAGAGCCGCCCGCCCGCCCGCCCGCATTTCTCATGCGTAGCTGGGTGCCCGGCCTTTCGGATCATAAGCCCGTGTGGGACCAGGCCGTGTCTTAACGTGTTCAGAGCCCTCGCAGCCGCCCGGGCAACCTGGCAACCAGGCTGCCAACTGCACGGCAGAGGAGCACTGCCGGGTCACGCCGGGTGAGAGCCGCGTCTCCAGGCCAACGCTCCGGAAGCCCCCACCGGCACCAGCTCGTGGAGGCCTGGGTCCCACTCCCTGCCTGGCCAGATCGGGCCCAGGGCATGTCCCGTCCCACGTGCAAGCCCTTGCCTCGGGAAGTGCCACCAGTGGGTCAAAAGAGAGCCGCCACCGTTGGCTCCCCTCTTGTGTTTCGGGGTAGACTGCCCCCATCCAAGGGAGCCCCATCGAGCACCTCAAATCAGTGTCACTTTTACAAACCACACGCACGTGTGCACTCGCCCAGCCCGGCACTCCTGCAAGGTCCCCCCCCCCCGCCTCTCCTTGCTGTGCCCGGGCCGCCCAGCAAGAGCACTGGCCTGCGGGGGCATGAGCAAAGCACCCAGCAGGGGAGGGGGGCACTTCTTCCTTGTCTCTCAAAGCCCCCCCTCCCCTCATCCCATGTAGCTCATTCTTGTCTTTTACAATATAATCAACCCAAGACGGCAGAAGAAAGAGAAGGTCGCCTTCTGAACGGAGAGCCGAGAAGTGGCTATCCTGGGAGGGAGGGAGTGGGGGGGAGGAGGAGGAGGAGGAGGAGGAGGAGGAGGAGGAACGGGGAGTTGATTTACAAGGAGGAGTGTTTCTGTCTCTTCTCTTTGAGCCTTGTGGTTTCTGCTGTTCTCAGAGTTCAGAAATTCTCCCCTGGAAAAGAGACATTCCGAAGAGGCAGCGGCTGTGATGGAGACGGCGAAGCTTCCCCCAGCCCGTGATTCCTCCTTCCCAGGCTGTTTTTCTGACAGATGCTTTTTGTTTTAAGCATCTGTCCTCCGCTTTAGGAGATCCCCCTTTCCTCCCCCCCTGCCCCCCAGTCTTGCTCTGGTTTGGGTTTTCGGGTGAAACGCTAGAGCTGATTCCTCGGCTGCCGCGGGCCGCCTCGATGCTGTCTCTCGCTTTCAGGATTGCTGGATTTTGCCTCGGCCACACCGAGGAAGGGAGAGGACAGCCTCTTCGGATGGACTAGGCGGACTGGCATCTTTAGGATTCCGGTGCCTGCTTTGGAAGTAACTTCTTTTTCCCACTCTCTCTCTCACGCTCTCTCCTCTACCTGCTGGGATCGTGTTGGAGCTCCTGAGGAATTCCTTTCCCGCCTGCCCTGTTTTCCTCTGACTATTTAGGATGCTCTGAAGCAAACTGAAACTGCCAGAAAGAAAGCGGATTCTGACCTGCGGAAAGGGCCATTCCGAGCGCTTGTCGTTGCTTTTCCCTGGGGGAAACCGGCAGTGGCGAGAAACGTTTTTCTCTAATGGAATAACCCTCCAGTGCATTGAATGGTAAGTACTGATTTTGGGGTGTTTTCTTCTGATCTGCTTTTCCAACCTGTTTGACTCCTTGCTGCTCTCTGCTTTTTTGAGCTCCGCGGCCCAAAAAATGCTCTGCATGCCATTCAAAAGTTTGCCAATTGCTCTGCCATGCGGGCAGAATCGCTATGATGCGTCAGAATTTTACCTGCATGAATATATCCAAAGACAGAAAGAAATATAATGCAAGAGGTCGCTTTTTCAGTGTTTGTGCTGCTTAAGGTGAGCTGAAAGGGTGTTTTTAAACAGCAGCTTTTAAAGAGGCAAATACATCCCTAATCAGCAGGAATATTTGATTGTAATCACAGTTTTTCTCCACTTTCTGGTTCCACAGTAAAATCTTGTGAATATTTGCCCCGTGCTGAGTCCTGTATAGACACGACTGGCACATCTGGTCGCTCAAGTGCTGCATGGGACGTGGTGACACGAAGGAGCTGAAAGGGTCTCTTTTGCCACACCAGTTTAGGACTTTTTCAGATATTACAAAGAAATCGTGCTGATCCCAGGAGAGGTCTGAGTTCAGGAGTTTCTGTCCTGGTATCATGTACCGCCAAAGATCCACAAGCCGAGAATTTCACAGCACCAACAAAGCTGTGAGTGTTTTCTTGGATTCAGTGGGACTTACTTCTAAGCAACTTGGTTTACAGTTTTGGTATTAATCTGGGGTGCACCTATTAATTTTAGGCCTCCATGCAAGCACGTTCTGTGTTGGGTTGCGACTGATAAGGTCAGGTGAGCGAACATCTCTGCGTGATCATATTTGGGTGGGGAGTAGCTTTGCTTAAGATAAAAAGAAAGTTTGAAGTGCTACTTTCATGCTATCAGCTGGGCTTGTAAATTCTTCCCTGCTCTCCTGGGGCAAGTAAATCTCTCTTCTTGGTAATCAGATTTGTGGGGTACAGGAAGAGGAGGAAGCTGAAGGGAAAAGCAGTGACTTTTTAAAGCTTTGCGTGCAGCCAGTGTGCCAATTTCAAGCGTCCAAGTTCCTCAGCCAGTGCCTTTTTGCAGAAACTTTTACAGGGCTGCCTTCTTTATGCGAATCTGTGATAAATGCCAGCCATTAAGCACAGTTTGGAGAAGCTTTCTCCTTCCCCACCACGCTTGAGGGGGCTGCATTAAGTAGAAGCAAACCTGTCTTTCTTTTCTTCCCTATTTATGAAGACCAGATTGCTGTGCTCTGAGTTTCTGCTCCCCTCTCTCCCAGCTGTGATGGATGGTTTGAAAGAGGAGAAATCTTAGCAAGTATAAATCAGATACAGCTGAAACAAGACTGGAGCACTCTGTGTGTGTGTGTGTGTGTGTGTGTGTGTGTGTAGCGGGGGGGGGAATAGCTTTAGAGTCATTAAAATATTTTGATCCCCACCCGCTTTCCCCTCAGCCTACAACAAAAGAGAAGAATCCATGAAAAATTGCATTTTGGAAACTTCCTTTGTGTGGGGTTCTCTGATCTCTCTCCTAATTTTCCCTCCCCATTATGAAAGGGAGAAAATAACTGAGCAGATAGAGTTCTGAAATAATGAATTCGGGGAGTATCTGGTCAAAGGAGGGGGGACAAAAGAAAAGAGAGGATCTTGAACAAAGAGAAGCAAGGGAAAATCTTCCTGCTTCAGTGCAAAGCGACAGAAAGGCCAGAGAAGAAAATTGAAGTATTGCACATGTTGGGTAAAGTCCAATTTGTGTCCTACTTAAAGCAGACATATTAGCATGAATGGAACTTAGGTTCCTAACTTGTCCTGTTCATTTCAATGTGTCTTTTCTGTTGCTGGATTTTACTCTGCGAAGCTGAGCCTTTTTGCGACTCTGGGGTGGTTTTGAAACCTGTTTAGGTGCCATTTTTAAAAAATGACATTTACTTTCATGGAAGTGAAAGACGTCCAGTATCCGCTGTATGTATCTTAAGGCAGGGCGAATTGCTAGGTAATAAAACTTGCTCTCTTGATGGTTTTCGCTGGCTTTCACTGGTTGTTAAAAGCAGTCCTGGGCTTCACCAAGATGTGGTCTTTTCCCAGAGCGAGTGACTTCACCCTTGCAATCTCTCATTCCCGGAAAGTCAAGGGGATGTTTTTCCAAACATACTTTTGCCTGTTGTTATTTGGGTAGAAGTTTGCTACAACAGGTCACGAGAAGTTCCAGTTTTGCAGACGTTAAGCTCAACATTAAACAAATCCCCCAAACACTTATTCCAGGCTGAGATCTATCAACTTCCACCTATTGTGAACTAGAGTAAACATTTTGTTCAGGGGAGAAACAGACATTTCTCCCGTGCCTTCCCCAGATCCCAAACCTTCCCTGATGCCGAGACTTTCCCCCTCTCTCTTCCCAAGGCAGCATGGTGAAAACCGCCACAAACATGCCGAAACTCCAGAGCAAGTTTTGGGGGATGCTCGCCCTCAGAACTTCCACAAAAACAAATTCCTTGCCTAATTGCCTGTAGGTGAATAATAACTGTGCCAAACAGCTCTTTACCCTGCATAGAAGATGGAGTATAATAGTACTTTTCCAGCGTCTGTGGTAGACCACATATAAAGGAACCCATTATTTTGTTGACTGAAGCGGATTTACTCTGGAGGGGTATTTGGGGACCCCCCGTGGGCTGTTTCAGTGCCTGGTCCTGACATTCTATACCCAATGTTGGGGTCACCAAGCCCTTTAATGACTCTCCATCCAGCGATGTTGACTCTCTCAAGAACCTCCAAGAATATCCGATAGCTTTCGATTTCCTTTCTAACCAGAAAATCCCAAATTCCAAAGACAGCATTTAGGCCCCGGTGCAGCCCTGGAATCCAATGAAACCTTCCTTGACAGAAAGCCACCAAATATTCACTTGAATTCCACCAAGGATGGAGAGACCTCCATGTTCTCAGGTGGTCGGTTCCACTGGCTGGGTTCGGACAGTACAATAACCTACACTCAAGGGTTAAGTGTGGGGTTGCCATTGACCCATGGTTCTCACTGAAACATGGGTTATCACCTTGTCTGAATCTCGCCTCCTTAACAAACCATGGTTTGTTAACCATGAACAAACCATGGTTTGTTCTTTGGTTGCAAACGGTGGGTTGTTCATGGTTAACAGACCATAGTATGTGAGCATGGCTGGTTGAAACAACGCAGTCATTCACATTCAGGAGCAAGCATAGTTCAGTGGCAACCCACACTCAACCCTGGAGTGGGGTCCGCATCTAGTCATCGTCTGACCTTTCGATGTTCCCTCCTGATGTTCATCTGAGATGTACCTTCCGGTAGCTCAGATGGTTTCTTCCGTGTCCGCTCAGATGACAGGCTGCGGCCTTATTCTGAGCGGCAGCCTTTAAGGACTCGGAAAGGGAGACCTTTTCCCTCCTCCGTCTTCTCTTCTCAGGGCTACATGCACCCAATTCTTTTGATCGCTCCTCAGGATGAGCAGGTCCCGCCAAATGCACCCAGCCCACCAGTCTGGCAGTAGGCCTACAGCTGCTCCCAAATCGGCACCACGCAAGAGCTCTAGTCCCTTTCTCCTGAACAGGCAAAACATCGATGGACCTCCGGCCATATTAAGAGCTGAACTTCGCAATAGGCAGGGCGTATGGGAGGAGAGGAACCCCATCCAACGTGCGGCAGAAACCGGGAAAGCGAGAGTGCTAGTCTTCAGCTCATTTCCTTGGAAGTCAAGTGGCTTCCGCAGAAATCTTGCCGGCAGTTTGACGTCTTATCTTGCTTGGCACTTAGGCGAGGTCTAGCATTTCGCAGGACTCCTTTCTGAAGTTGCACGGAAAGCGGGAATCGCAACCTTTGGCAAAAGTCACAACATTTGCAAGATCAGTCGTGGGTTCTTTGCAAGGATCGGTGACTCAGGTCTGCGTTTGCGAACGGAGAGGCAGTGACAAGGACACAGGGATCCTTGGTCATGATTTTAGATAAGTACGGGATGGGCGGGTTTTCCTCTGTTTGTTTTAAGCAACAAATATCGATCCCCCAAATTTGGGTCCAACTTTTCATAGCTGCCCCTTTTGGGAAGATGCCACCCTGGCTGGGAACAGACCGGATCGTCTTCTCCGAGGAAGCACCGGCCCTAACAGGTGTGGGGCTGGAAAATCCAGGCAGCAGTGGCCCCAGACAGGCAAAGCACCTCAAATTGGCATGCTTAGTGGCCATTCAGCAGAGCTCTTGCCGAATTGTTAACAAGGAAGGGGTGTGTGTTGCATGTAGTTTCTGGCCAAAGTCTTCGCCCTCCTCTAAAAGAAGGTTTTGGGGAGATTGTTGGGGGTGTGTGAACACCCATCTTCGGGGCTTTCTCCTGCCCCAGAACGCCTGCCATCGGAGGGCATTGACAGCTCAAGCAGTGCTGGGTAAAATTAAATATATGGGTGTGAAAGGAAGAAAATGCAAGAATTAATCAATGACCTCAAGTGTTGGTGTGATTTAAGTTTTCTTTCCAGCAAATTCAGGGGGTGGGGATATGAATCCAAGGTCTTCGGTACAAGACGGGGTGGGGGGATGTCATGGCCCCTAAAAGCCTCCAGCTGCCCCCCTTGCAGCCCAAGAAAACTCTCATTGGCTGTGTGCCCGTGGTGGGTGGGGCCTAAAGCAAGGGGGCGGGGCAAATGGCATGTGACCCCACAGAGCTTCTCTTGAAAGTTTTTCCTGCCCGTTACTCCCCAGGAGGCTTTTGGGGTTCCAGTCCGGTACTCTAACCACTAGTCCATACTGCTCTGGCTATCTCGGAGGCGTCCCCTTGGCAGGTCTTCGCCAAAGCCAGGACACATGCGTTGAAAAGCTCTTTCCGCGGTTCTCCCGAAAGACATCTGCTTCGCAGATGAGCCGCATTTCTGTGCGAGGACCGTAACCTGCATTTTTATGCCTTCCCCGTTTCTCAAAAGCAGATGTCCGATGCCTCAGCTCTGCTTCTTTCGAGACCCAGGGAGCTGCGTGCAGCGAGTGGCGAGGGATTAGCACGCAGTCCATCACGAGAGCCAGTTCTCTCTCGTGCGGGTTGAAATGGGATGAGGGCTCTCTTTTCAAAGCAAGACAAGGACGCAACGCACAACTTAAGCATCTGGGTTCTCCCCAAGGCGAACACCCAGAGGTTTACGGCTTCCAGCTCCCATGAGCCGCAGACAGCATGGCTGATGGCCAGGAATGATAGGCACTGTAGTCTACAGCCACTGGAGAGCAGCGAGCTGCCAGCGCCCAGGAAATATATTCATTTAAATGATCGTTGCCCAATCACTTTGGAATGACTTATTTAATGGGGTGGCTTACCTCACGGCAGGATGTTTATGAGATTCCTCGGCTGATGTCTGTTTTCTGGGCGGCCACCACCATTGTCACTGTCTGTGCATTTTGACTCCGTCTCCTCTGAATCCGCCATTTACGACCCCGTGTGCTGCGTTTTCTCTAGCACTTGTGCCTTTCCGACGAAGCTTCCCTGCCGCAGAATCAGCCCAAGATTTGAGGAAGTAACGGTGCTATTTGCACATAGAAAGAATCGGGGTTCTGATTTGGGGGTGCTGGCCATACCCGATTGAGACCCCCGGGGGGACACATCCAGTGTATCACCGCTCTTTTGCCAATGAATGCAATCCCTCGGAGACGTTTTCCCACCCTAGTCTAGTTCCTAGACTGTCTCGAGACCTTGGTAGTGAGCAGAATGCAGAAGTTTTCAATTAGTAAATACATAGCTAGTCCTCATGGATGTGAAGGGGAGGGACACATGGGTTATATTTTCTTGAAGCGCAGGAAATGTCTTGGATCTACAGCAAGAAGTGGGGCTTCTTTTCTCCACAAGGGCCAAATTTCATTTTGGAGACTCTCCTGGGAGCCACATCGCTGGGCGAGAGGAGCCCATGTGACCAAAATGACCCACGTATTTAGCTCTTGCTGCCAAGCTGGGAGACCTGGAAGCTTTCACCGTCAGGAGACCATGCGGGGAGACCACCAGCTGGCCGGTGACCCACACTGGCTTTGTGGCTCGCCCGGAGCTTCCCTGCAGGAGGCCCACAGCCGGCTTCTGAATGCTCGATCTCGTGGGGTCTTTTGGTTCAAAGATTCTCTCCCGATTCAGAAGTCAAGCAGCTTTCCCAGGAGAGGGAAATGGGCCGTTGGGTCCCGGTGCCATCTAACTCCGCTCGCCCTGGAGCGCTAGCGATGGGAAGGCCTCAGAGCTGCCTGCAAAGCCCACACGGCTGGGGATCGCAGCCTCGTCCCCGTGCCCAGGTGCGCGCCGGCCACCCCCTCTTCCGCATGGCTGCCTCTTTTTCTCCCACGGCGAGCTTTCGGCTTGGCTGCACCCCATCGTGCGGGTCTGAGCTCGCTCTGCAGCGCAAGAGCTTTAGTAAACAAAGCTCAGGGGAAAGGAGGAAAAACAAAGGTTTGACGGAGCCCTGTTGCTGGATTTTCTGTCTTGGCCGGGGTGCAGCTGCAGTTGGGCAAACCGATTTTGTCAAAACATGCCAAGCAGGTACCTGGTTTGATCCCTTGGCTGATAGGAGGCTGTTTTTCTGTCTGAATCCGCCCGTGCCAGAATTTCCCGCTGTGCACTTTTGATGTAAAAGGCTGCCGCCCAAACACGACGCCAGCAGGTATAAGATTGTCCAGGGGCAGCCAGGAAGCGGCTGGATGCGTCCTTCGTTGGAAAACAAAAGAAAACAGAAAACATTAGTAACTTTGCAAGATGCACGCAGTCACAATATTGCAACTTGGTAACGTGCACAAGCAGGCAGAGCTGAAGGACTCCCGGGGTATTCTGCAACACCGAAACACTGTAAAACTATGAATTTCATAGGACTCCTAAACAAGCAAGAGCCTTAGTTTCCTCAGTCCTGGAGACTTCCAGATTTTTAGATAATACCTCCAGTCTGTCCCAGCTGGCATGGTCAGGGCTGATGGGAGCTGTAGTCCAAAACATCTGAGAGGGCCGAGCTGCGCAAGACCACCCTGAACGAATGGACTTTCCACCACCCCCTCTTGCCGCCTATCACACTTAAAAATTCACTCTTGGACTGCGTGCATCTTTGTTTGTGGTATTTTACCCCATTTTTTCAGCCAAAAAGTATTTTTAGGGTTCCCAGGTTTGCAGGCATTTTAAAGACAAAACAGTATTTAATTATTTGCTTGTAAAAAGAATATGATTAGAAGTCGCTCTCCATCAGCCTCTTGCTATGCCAAGGGTTGGCCTGGAGCCACATGTTATCTGAGCCCAGTGCTGCTAATAAGCCATGGCTTGATAGCCACAAACAGCCTACGGTGACTTGTTGTCTCAGCTTCTGACTACCCGAAAAGCTGCATTTCAACAATACCCATGGTTCGTTGAAAACCTGCACTCAGCCTTCAGGGCGGGTTCTGGTCTCAACCAATCCAAGCTATCACCTAGGGGAACAGCCACAGCTCACGGCCCAGCAACAGGCCATGGTGTGTTATGCCTGCATTAGGGGACATTTCTGATGCTCGCTCTCTCTGTGTGTACTGGGTGGGGAGAGATTGTGCAAAGGACTGGCAATACCTCTTTCCATATCGGGACAGTTTAATATTTTCTCTTTCACTGTCCTGCAGTAACACACCGGTGTCAAAGTAGCTTCAAAGGGCCCACCAGCCAATTGGCCCAAGCCTTCATTGAGAGGTCAACCCGTTGCAAAGTTTGCTGCCAACGTTTTCCGAGAGCCGCACCTGGGGAATGGGAATGGCTCCCTTCCCGGGTCCGGTTCATGCTGGTGCGCATCAGAAGCCGTGCTTGGCCGCGGAAGGCCTGCTGGACACGCACACGGTTGAGTTGTACATCCAGAGCGGCTCCCCCTCTAGGTCCTTCGGACCACAAACCCCATTAGCCCCAGGCAGCATGGACAGCTGTGGGGAAAGTTGCCAGTTGCTATCCCACATCTCTGGGGAGGGTTTTCCTCCACTCCGGGGGGCCAAATCCAGGCCTCTTGCAAGACCAGTTTGTTTTTGGCTCTAGCGCGTCAATTCGTCTTGCCAAAAGCGACCCCTGCGGGTCGAAGTGCTGAATTGCTGTCTGTTTATTCCAGTCACGGTTCCAGAGCTGAATCGAACCCCGACTTCAAGCCCGATACACTGACACGCAATGAAATAAAGGAGAGCTTTCTTTGTCCATTTCATTCTGATTTCTGACTGCTTTTTGCATTGGTTTATTTGTTTATTTATTTATATGCATATTTGTATGCCGCCCCTCGCAGCAGCCTTGGGGCGGCTCACAGCAACATTAAAACATATACAATATTAAAATCAGCCTTTTGGTTTGCTCCTGCTTTTTAAACACACTCTCTTTAAAATTACACTTATTCTGCGTATTAATTTCATTTCTATACCTGCTCAATAGCCAAAATTTTCTGGGTGGTTTGCAAAATTTATCAGTATATGTTGAAATATCTACATGACTTAAATTATTTGCTTGCAGAAAAGGTTCTATGAACTCAGCATGTCTCGCGCCTTTGTGGGCTCTTTTGCAAAAATGGAGTGCATAAACCCATAAATACCTTGATTGATTGATTGATTGATTGATCAGTGTAGAAACATGCAAAATCATTTGTCCATTCACAACCCAAGTTTTGCATCCCCATTACAAATCCAGTCTCAAATGGAAGAAAAGATAAATTGTGTTGCTATTTTTGAAAGCCCAAACACACTAACATTAGCCATGCTGAACAACCTCCCAGCTTCTCCACACTGGACTACAGTTCCCATCAACCAAGGCCAGCATGGCTGATGCTAGAAGGTGTAGTCCAAGAGGTCAAGTTGGGATAGGCTGGAACTTAGAAGATGACTGAGCGAAAGAACGAAACCGATACTGTGTGGAGAGCGTGGGAGGCAAATTGGTTGTCTCGCTCGTCTGAGTCGTCCTCTCCTTGGGCCCAGTTTTAGGGTTTCTCCGGAACAGGCCACGATGCTGAGGTACCTGCTGGGAGCGCTCTTTCCGGCCCTGATCCTGGCCGCACCTCCTCCCATCAACAAGCTGGCCCTGTTCCCAGACAAGAGCGCCTGGTGCGAGGCGAAAAACATCACCCAAATCGTCGGCCACAACGGGTGCGAGTCCAAATCCATCCAGAACAGGTACGGGGTCGGGAACCGGGTCTCTCCATCACCTTCGGGCTGAGATGCTGCAAAAGGTTCCCTATTCCACCCATCGTATTTTGGGTTTGTAATTTGTAGAGCTGTCAGGAATGCTGACGTGGGAGATTTTTGGACTGGTTCAAGCCTTCACGTGGCAGCCTATTTGACTCCCGCCCACATAAAAATTCAATCAAAAAATAAAGGGCGATTTTGCGGTAGACTCCCCCTCACCTCGGGGCTCTTCCCTTGCATTGCTCAGCCTGCCGCTGGTCCTTCCAAGCTGCTGGGCAGCCCTTGCTCTTGTGAGAGAAGGGCCTCCCCCTCCAATGCATGCCTTGCGCCAAGATTCCGGCAGGGGGCGCCGTGGGCACGGACCCACTTAATCAACAACATCTTCAGTTGATTAACTTATTCCTTCCTGGTCGTCCTCCCACAGGGCTTGCCTGGGGCAGTGCTTCAGCTACAGTGTCCCAAACACCTTCCCACAATCCACCGAGTCTCTGGTGCACTGCGATTCTTGCATGCCGGTGCAGTCGCTCTGGGAAATCGTGAGTATTCGCATGGCCAAGGCGGGTCTCTTCATTGGGAGGCCACGGGAGCAGTGGGGAGGGGGGCTCCCACCCCCCGGCGTCTCCCAGCTGCCCCACGTCTCCCAGAGTGGAGCCACCCGTCTCGCCGGGCGTGACACCGGCATGTAAACAGGCAATTCCTTCCGCTCCTTTCTCACCGGAATCAGCGGGAGCAAGCGAGGGTCTTCCCAGAGTCAGAGAAAGTAGCCTTCTTGATGTGCGGGTTTTTACTTACTTATTTGTTTACTAAGTGGTGGCAAACCTATGGCAGGTGTGCCACAGCAGGCAGGCAGACCCTCTATGCCGGCACGCGAGCCAAGTGGCCCCAGCGGCTGAGCACCGGATAACAGCGCACATAGGGGCCATGCGCATGCTCAGCAAGGAGTAGCAGCGCCAGGGGATGATGTCATGCGGCACGACTCATGGGCCGCGACTCGTCTGAGCTTTCGCGTGGGCAGTCAGTGCGCTGCAAAGGATACACGTGTATTTGCGTGCACAGATTGTGAGTTGTTTTTTCTCAACTAAAACCTCAGTATTCAGGTTTGAATTCAGTATTGGCACTTTGTGATAAATAATTCAGTTTTGGGATGCTGTTTCGGCACTCGGTCCTTAAATGTTGACAATCATAGGGTTAGGGTTAGGGTTAGGGTTAGGAGAACGAGGCGTCCTGGCAGGGTTTTGATGGTTGGAACGCGTTTAGAAGGGGCAGAAAGGCTGAGCTGTGCAGAAAAAGCTACTCCGTTAGCCGATTCTCTGAATGGCTTTCAAAAACAACAACATCAAACCGACAAACAGCACTCTGCACTTGACCATTAATGATAAATACAAATATAAAACTTAATTGGTTGTATTAAATTTTATTTTCCCAACATGTTATAAATTCCGTTCTCCGGGTGCCTACCCTCCTATTTTCCTTCAAATATGGCTCCCTCAGAAGGACCTCTGCCTCAGCTTTCCCACACTTTAGTACATAAAACAGGGATTTTTAAGGTGTTTCCCTTAGAACAACCAAAGTGTGTTGTTGAGCTGAGGTTCGAGCATGGGCTCCTCCGTGCCGCGCACCTGGTGCGCAGGGGAACGGCCGTGTGGGCCGGGAGGTGGCTGGGCCTCCCCGGTGGGCCAGATCTGGGGTCCAGCTGGCTGGAGGGGCCGAGGGCCACCCCGTCCGGCTTCACAGGGCCTCTCCCCCCTCGGTCTTGCCCAGGTGACGCTGGACTGCCCCAGCAACGAGGAAATCCCCCGCGTGGACAAGCTGGTGGAGAAGATCCTGCACTGCAGCTGCCAGGCCTGTGGGAAGGAGCCGAGCCAGGAGGGGGCGCTCTTCAACGTGTACCTGAATGCCGACGAGAATCTGCCGGCCGAGGGGCCCAATCCACACCCCTACGGCCACCGCCAACCTGAGGACCTCGCCAGCCACCACCACCACCGCCAGCACGAGGAGGAGCCCGCGGACTGACCTCCACCCCCTGGAGCTGCCGAGGACCCCCAGTCGTGCCTCCCCCACCTCTCTCCCCCTCTCTTTCTCTCTCTCACTGAAATTCCCACCCTGCTTTGCTCTGATCCGCATTTTGGCCGAGGGCCCAGGCCGAAGCTGGACCCCAGTCGAGGAAGCGGGGAGCCCAGGCCACCGGCGGAGAGGACCGGGCTCTGGGAGCGGCCCCCCTGTTCCTGGACCCGCACCGGGAGCCCACCTGTTTGGGGAGGACTTTGAGGACCCGGCTCCCTGACAGAGGGTCGTCTGGGGGACTCCCCTCCAGAGGTCAAATTCAAAACATTTTGGCAAACCATGGAGAGAAGGTGGGCGTTCCTTTGCCACCTCATCTTGGTCACACTTTTCTGGATTGGGACCCCACCAAGCTGGATTCTGACTGTGGAGACTTGATCCAAGAGGAACCCGTGGAGAGGAGAAGCAACCCATGTTTGGGGGCATGGCTGGGGTCACAAAAAGGGGGAAAGAAGCTGGATCCTCTGGGGCAGTCTCACCGCCTCCTTCAGAGTCCCGGAGGGGAACCCATCCAGCCTCTGAGAAATCCCCTTCAGCACTTGGTGCCAGATTCCCACGGTGTTCACTCCCCACCACGGCAGTTCTGTGAGTGGGGCTGGGGGCCCCTCTCTGATCGAACATCCCCCGGGGAGCAGAAAACGTCTCTCCGGCCTGTAGCGCCGGTTTGAGATCCCTTTTCTGTTCCCACTTCGCTAACATAGAGATGAGCAGCAAACCAACCACACTGGGCTGGGGAAGGCGCTGCGATCGTCGCCGTGGTCCCGTCAGCCTTTCGGTGCCGCATTGCCCGGGATGCAAATCGAAGGGGGTCTTTTAGGGGCAGGTGAGGACACCCCGACCCTGCGTCTTCCTGGCTCACTTCAGAGGGGGCTGCCTGGGCACCCTTACAGTGGAGGGCAGCCCTCAGCAGCAGCGGCTCCCACCGTGGCCTCATCCTGCCTCCTACTCAGCCTGGGCCACCAGGGGCCTTTAAGGGCACTGTCCGTGGTGCTGAACCCAACCCTGCTGGGCTCAGCACCATGGATAGCTGCTCAGAGTGCAGACCACTCTGGCGAGCCTTTGGTGTCCCCACAGCTCCCTCTCGTCAGCTGGATGCGTAACCTGAGAGCGCAGCTCCCATCCTGGCTGAGGATGATGGAATCAGCAGCCTGGCTCTTCTGGGCGGCTCTGGGTCGGACAAGGCCTTCCAATGGAGAGTCTCCGGCCACCAAGCTGGAGAAAACCATCCGCCTCCTGCTGGGAACGGACACAAGGCCTCTGTACACTGGGCTCCGGGCTCTTCCCAGCTGCTGCCCAGGGAGAGGTGTTGGGTTGGCCAGCTGTGTGTGGCATCAGCCCTTCCCCAAACAAGGGCGGATGTACTCAGACATCCGAACGTCCCAAAGGGCCAGGAAACACCCGGCAGCTGCACCACTTGAGCTCCTGCGTGGATGCAAAAGATTCCACGTCTGTGCCGGAAGGCAAAGGCTGCTCTGCAGTTCCCAGGAGGTCAAAACCTGCCATGCTCAGTTGTTGAATGGAGTCGGAGTACCTGATGCAGATCCGGCGGAATGGGATTCTCAGATTCCCGGGAGCGGGACCTGAATTCGGTGCCTCCTGTTCCAACAACTGCAGTGCCATTTAGCTTCCTGGGTGCCTGGCCTTGCTTGGCCCAATCCAAGTATTGGTGATTTGGATCCTTCAGGAGGCGGACGTGAATTCAGTGGCTCTTGTTCCAGAATTCTATTGTGCAATATAATTGGGGGATCTTTTGGGGGTGGGGAACAAACGCGATTAACTTCCAGACCCTGTAGGTCTGAGTCCCAGGTGAGAGTCACGTGATTATACTTTGCAATTACCTGTAGGTTTCTCCACACCATTAGAGGGCAGTCGCTGATCAGTCGCACGACCCACCCCGAGTCGCAGGCGGAGGGAGGGAGCCTTGGCCACGCGATCCTTGCCAGCCCGTCCCGGGTTCAAAAGCAGAGTGGCCCGGATGAATCCCACAGTTGGAAAGGGGTGCTTGTCCTCCTCCCAGACATGTGGGGGATTGTTGCAGCTCTGAGCAGCACTTTAATGAACAGAAACAGGGAGCTCAGCAGCGAGACTTGGCGGGGGGGGGGGGGTCCCAGTGAGCGCTGTTCAACTCAAGGGCAAGCCAGGTGCGAATCAAGGCCGGTCCCTCTCGCAGGTAACCCAACGCAGCCAACCCGGGCAGTGAAGCTTACCCAGACTCAACGGTGCTTACTCCTGAGTAAGCAGGCCTAGGGTTGTGCTACAAGGCTGGAGAACGTCTATGATGGACTTGTCCCTTTCGGTTTTTCCTTTCCAAAGCCTTGCTCACTGGTCCTCACAGCGGGGCTTGGTCTCGCTTGTCTCAGCCTCTCTCCATGTTCCACTCGGGCTGGAAGCTTCTGGAACTTGGAAGACATGTGCATACGCTCCCTCACACGCGCGGATCTGTGTGTGTATTGTTGTCTTTGTAGTGCTCTGGTTCCCCACCCCCTAAATAAAACAATGCTCAGCTCTCCATCTGTCCTCATGCAACGGGCCATGGGCCAGGGACCTTCGCTAGGCCAGGTGTGCCTTTTTTATTTTTTAAAAGCAGGAAGGTTTTAAAAGAAGAGGGCGAGAAAGATAATGACACAATTCAAAGTTACTTTTGAGATGGGACCCGTCGCCAGTGCAAGAAAAAGCAGCCTGGCGGCTGTGGGTCCCAAGGCGCCCCCCATGCTTCCCAGCTCCCTCCAAAACGCCCTTCCCCTGCCAGTCATTTTTTAAACCCATTCTTTCCCTGGAAGCGCTGTGGGAAGGGGCTCTGGGGTGCCGGAAACAGATTGGGAATGCTGGGACTCGGAACCTCTTTCTGCAGCGTCCTGCAGCTTGTCGGGCATCTTTTGCTCACTGGTGGGACTGGTGAATTCACGCATGTGCAGGCTCACACGATACGCATATCTGCCCTGGGACCAAGTGTGCAAGTCCTGCCCCGGAAGTGAAAAGCAGGTGTGCAAGTCGGAATAATCCACGCGACTCAATGGCTCCTAGAAATTCAAACTTGTTTGGAGCTGAGAAAGTTCATGGGACAAGAAGTTCAAAGCATTGTCTTTGAAAGCCTGCAGTCCGGGGGAGCTCTGCCCCTTCTTTCCGGTGCCCTCCCTGCATATCTGGCTGAGGACAAGCCCGGGGTGGCGCAGGGGAGAAAGTCTCCTGTGTTCCTCTTGTATGACGCCACCAGGTGGCACCTTGGATTCAGCAAAGCCTGGAGGGGAACGGGGGGGGGGGGGCACTCCTGAGACACGACAGTCACCGGAAAGGGGCCTCCTTGGAGTAGATGCTTGATAGACAAGCATCTTCTGCTTCAGGTTCCTGGACTTTGAGATAATGCAGGTTAAAAGAGGTTCTGGTGCCAGCGTCCGAGATAGTGGGGCACTTGCCAGGGCTCTGCTTCAGCAATGGGGGAACCCTGCCAACCCGCAGAGCTTCCAAAGGCGGCTAAGAAGCTGGCTGTCCTCCAAATGAGTGAACAGCAAGAGGACAAAGTGGTACAGCCCCTGCTTCACATGCTATAGCCCCAACTTCAGTCCCTGAGCACCTCCAGGGGCCAAGGGTCTCCTTGCCTGAAAAAATCTTGAAGGGCCGTCTGCCCATCCGAGCATTATTGTTATTACGTGACTTTTATACCCCAATTTTATCGTCTTCTTGCAAAGAGCTCAAGGAGGCATACTAAGCTCTCTTCCTCTCCATTTTATCCTCACAGCCACAACCCTGTGAGGTAGGCACAGCTGAGGGCAGGCAGCTGCGCCAAAGTCACCCAGGAGCTGCATGGCTGAGTGAGGACTAGAACCTGGGCCTCCCGAACTGCAGGCCCACCCTCTACCCACTGTACCACACTGCTCGAGGGAGCTAAGGGAGAAGGCTTCTTGCTTCTCTTGCTTCCTGGTACTGGCAGGTGAAAAGAAATTCCATGTAAGCAGCAGAGCAGGGAAAGGCCCACGTCTCTAGAGCAAAGCAAAGCAAAGCTGTTGGAAGGGGCCATGAAGGCCATCCGGTCCACCCCCTGCTGGTGCAGGACACCAAGTCACACCACCCCACTCAGAGGGCTGCCCAGTTTCGCCTTGAATGCCTCCAGTGTGGGAGAGCCCCCCACCCCTCCAGGCAGCCGGTCCCACTGTCGCGTTGCTCTGACCCTGGGGAAGCTTCTCCTGATGCCCGGCCTGAACCTGGGTTGATTCTTCCGTGTCCTGCGCTCCGGTATCAGCGGGAAGAGGTCCTGGCCTTCCTCCTTGTGGCAGCCTTGGAGGTGCTTATGGAGGGATCGCATGTCCCCCCGAGTCTTCTCTTCTGGAGGCTGAACGTGCCCAGTTCTCCCAGTCTCTCCTCGCTGGGCAGTCTTCCAAACCCCGGATCCGTTTTGGGCCTCGCTCGTTGGTCTGCCTCCTTCCGAAATCGTGGTGCCCAGAGCCGGGCAGGCCTCGGGGCAGCGCTCTACCGCCCCCTGCCGGCCCGTGGGAAGACCCTCCCTCCCCGACCGCTCCCGCCACCGGCTCGCCTCCCGCGGACGTTTCGGGTCCTGACTCCACAGCCGAAGAGCAGAAGTCAGAGGGCCGTCGCTGGCGGCATCAGCACCGCCATCACCATCCTCATCGTCGCCTCTTCCACTCTTCCGGCCACGTTTGCCCCAGGCACGTGGGTGCCGAGCGCCCAAGCAGGGGAGGCACTCGCCGCCCGCCGCCCGCAGCCCCGGGCGTGGGGTCCCCTCGCTGGCTGGGGCGCCTCCTCCCCTCGCCCCCCGCCTCCAGCCCCCTCCCGCGGGGGGGGTCCAGTCCCTTCCTCTCCACGGGCTGCGAGACTCGCTCCCTCGGCAAGAGGAGCCGTAGCCGGGGACGCGCCCGCGGCGAGAGAGCGCCGCCCGCGCCGCCCCGGAGGGGCCGAAATCCCACAGGTACGGAGCCGGGGGCGGGCGGGGGGCTGCGCTCCCTTCGGGGTCCGAGGCGAGGCGAGGCGGGGGATGCGCGCGGGCTTCCGGGGGCGCTGCGCAGCCCAAGCCCGGGCTGCCCTCCTGGCCGGGGGCGGGGGGGGGAGGGAAAGGGAGAGGAAGGTGAGGAGGAGGGGGGAGGGCCAAGCAAGGCCAGGCGCCCCCGGGGGGAGGGCCCGCTCCGTCTCGCCCCCTGCCCAGGGCGCGCCGCCCTCGCCTGTCTGGATCGCCTCGTGGCGACCGCCCGGCTCCGCGCTCGGGTCTCCCGGGCCACGACCGGCTCTGGGAACTGGCCGCCCTCGCTCGGCAGCCCCCCCCGCTTCCACCCCCCCCCCGCCTGCCTGCAACCTGTTTCTCGATCGGGGGCACCAGCAGCAGCTGCCTGGTTGGTGGGGGGGAGATCTGCTCGCCAGCCGCAGCGGGACCCCCACTCCTCCGCTCTCCTTCCAGCTGCAGAATCTGAGTGCCAGACTCCCCTTCCCGAAGTGGAGGAGTTCCTGCGCCGCCGGTTCCCCCCTCGCCATGGTCCCCTCGCCTCCGCGCAAGGCGGCTTCAGCAGCACCGGCACCCACTGCCTCGGGGCGGGTGGGGGGCAGCTGCTTTCGTCCACTTTTGACTTCGGAAATGGGACCTCCCACAACGCCGATCCGGTTCCATCGACCGACCGAGGCAGTCCAGTGAGTGGCGCCCCACCTCCTGCTGGGTCTCCTCATTGCACCGGCCGGCCCGGGACGCCTCCGACCTCGAAGTCTGGCGCTTCCACCACACCCTCTGCCTCGGATCAGCAGGCCTCACCCGATGACTCCCCTCCCGCTCCGCCACCCCCTGATGGGAGAAGAGCTGGGGCGCACCGGCCGGATCCCGGAGACGCCTGGGCTCGGCAGCGGCGCTTGGGCAGCGTCCCGGCCCAGAGCCGGGCCCCCGGGAGGCGGGCCGGCCTCCCCCGACCACGCGCCCCGCCAATGGAGGGCGAGCCTGGGGGCACCAACACCAGCTGGGCGGGGGAGGGCCCCCTCCGCGGCGGCAGCCCCTGGACCGCGGCCCTGCTCGGCGGCATCACCTTCCTGACCATGGGCGGCAACCTGTCCCTCATCCTGCTGATCCTCAGCCGGCGGGCGCTGCGCAACACCTCCAACTACTTCCTGGTCTCGCTCTTCATGTCCGACCTGATGGTGGGCTCCGTGGTGATGCCGCCGGCCGTGCTGAACCACCTGTACGGCCGCTGGGTGCTGGAGCGAGCCTTCTGCTCCGTCTGGTTCTCCTTCGACGTCATGTGCACCAGCGCCTCCATCCTCAACCTGTGCGTCATCAGCCTGGACCGCTACCTGCTCATCATCTCGCCGCTCAAGTACAAGCTGCGGATGACGCCCGGCCGGGCCCTGCTGCTCATCCTGGCCACCTGGACGCTGGCCGCCCTGGTGTCCTTCCTGCCGATCAAGATGGGCTGGCACGAGGCGGAGCGCGACCTGCGGCCACCCAACGCCACCCTCCGAGCCCAGGAGGACCAGTGCCGGCTCCTGGTCAGCCTGCCCTACGCCCTGGTCGCCTCCGGCCTGACCTTCTTCCTGCCCTCGGTGGCCATCTTGTTCACCTACTGCCGCATCCTCCTGGCGGCCCGGAAGCAAGCGGTGCAGGTGGCCTCCCTCACCAACAACGTCGTCGCGGCGGCCGGCGGCCTGGCCCAGCAGGTGAGAGGGCCGCGGCCGCCGCTGAGGGGCTCAGCCCAGGCCAGGTGTGGGGCCCCCCCGAGCTTCGGGGGCCCGGCCAGAGGAGCTCTGCAGGGGGAGCCCCCGGGGGGTGGGGCCAAGGGCCGAGGGGCGGGGCCGGATGCCAAGCGTTGCTGCTTAAAGCTCCCCTTGCGACGGCCTGTGCCTTGTAGAGCCGTGTCCATTTGGACGCCATATGGCAGGGCTTCTCCGTCGCTGTGTCCCCGCGACCTAACCGTTTGCAGGCAACCATTTTTGGCTGCTTTCATTGCTGCTGTTGTCATTTCCGTGTTTTGGGCTGTAATTCTTGGGAATCGCCCTGAGAGTTTTGATTCTTGGGCAGCACAGAACTAAAATGGCGCAAAGAGGGGCAGGTGCTTGGCCCCTCGCTGAGGCTTGCTGAGGGCATCGGGGTCTCACGCCCATGGCTTTTCTTATGGGCGAGCTTTCCTTAAGGGAGGGAGTTCAAGAGACAAGGACAAACAGCTAGAATTTCGGCACGGGCGCTACGCAGAACGGTCCTTAATTCTCATGGAAAGCCACAGCTTTCTGGAACCTGAGAAAGCAATGACATTTCTCAAAAGAATGTCTCTCTTCCCAGTTATTTAATGTGTGGATCAGTTGAACGTTTCTCTTCTTGCTTTAACTTGCACTGGTGAAAGGAAGAAAACTTGCAGAGAGGCCTTTTGTGTGAGCTCGATGCCGCTTTGCTACACAGATTAAATTCCCGGGCTCAGAAATCTTTAATTCTAGGTGACTTTTGTCGCCTGGCTCTGGTTGGTGGATTTCTGGGGTTATAGTTCTTAAAAAAAATCAAAGCGGTGAATGTGGAATGTCCCACCGTAGCTGGCATAGCCCTTGACAGATTTAGCTAAGAGGCAGGATAGCAATCCTAGAAGGAACGAACTGTGGGGGGAGGGGGGGAATTGGAAAAGTGGCTTCCAGTTCAGTGTGGGAACTGCCTTGCCCCAAAAGAAGAACATGTGATGCAGGGTGTGAAGCAGCAGCCGCTCTCTGAGAGTGCGTTAGCATTAGTTGGGCAACCCCGAAGTGCACTGAAGTGCATCATGCAGCCACGGATGCTGGCGACCTTGCAGCACTGGGCGGAAAGGTGGGGAGCAGCGCGATCCGTCCATTCGATGAAGCGTTGCATGATAGAGTTAGCAAGCAAGGGCCCTTCTGGGGTGAGGTGGGGGGACCCCTGCAGATATGGAGACGTACGCCTCACTGCCAGCACAGAAAGCCGGGCTGGGGGGAGCCCCTGGCGTGGTTGATCTTGCATTTTGTGGGGGGTTGGTCTGTAAGGAGGATGATATGAAGGCAGTCACAAACTCCCCAGCTCCCCCTCCACCCACCCACCCACCCACACTCACACACACACACACGTGTGTGTGTCAGCACATCGAAGTGACCTCATTGCCGAGCTCCGTCAGGCCTTGAGCTTGCAGGAGCCTGCACAACTTGGCCGGATTCCTGGGTGTGGGGGAGATTGGCAGGCAGCAAGACGAAGGGGGGCAGAGACTGGAGGCCTCCGTCCCCAGTGCCGCCCTCGGACAAATGACTAACGTTCCCAGCAAGTGGAATTTTATTTGCCAAGATCACTGAGTCACTACCTAAAGGGAAATGGCACTCTCCATGCTGCAGGAGCGGAAAATAAAGTAAGACTAAGAGCCGGATCCAGCCTCTGAAAAACCTCAGCCGGGAATAATAAAAGGAAAAAACAAGCCCCTAGTCCTCATGATGGCGGAACCGAGCTTCTTCAGCATCTCACATCTTGTGTCTTACTATTTCAGGTTGTTGTGTCCAGGAGGCTGGCAACTTCTTTTTGTGTTGTATTCTTCCAAACTCCTAGTTCTCTTGGCTGCAGAATCCAGATTCTGGGGCATCCCAGCTTGAAACAGTAAAACGTGAAACAGAGTCTCTGCTTCTCAGGGCTGCAAAACCGAAGTGCTTGACGTTTTTCCGATCTTCACTTGCTCTGCGTGTGCCATTGGTCTGCCTCTCGCACTTTGTAAAGAGGGGATAACTCACCTGCCCCTGCGAAACGCCTTATGCTGCAGGAGAGACAGAGGGGACCCCTCCCGCAAGCCTAATGGCATTTAAATGCTTCGGTTTTGCTTTCCCCCCTTTTTTCTTTGCTTCACATCAGGAAACTACAACCCAGCCAGCAATCAAAGGCCCAATTGCAGATTCTTGGCTTGAGAAATGCTTTTAAAAGGAGGACGCAAAGCAGCCCGATTTATCAGCAGGGTACCACTGGCTTAGATTATTTCCTTTTTGGAGCGTAATAAATGCAAGCAAGAAAAAAGAACTCTCCCTGCATGCCGCAATTTATTTTTTCCATAACAAAGCAGCCTCTGCAAATCCGATAAACAACCTTATTGTCAGTTTTCCTTCCCCTACCAGCCCCTGTAGATTCCTCAGATAGGAAACCATTCCTGCCCTGAAGCCATATAATTGCCTGGCTTTTACGGCAGACGAAAAATTGAGAAAGTCACCGGATGTTTGGAGCAGGCAGAAAACAACCATCCTCAACCTGGTTCCAGAAAGCTTGCAAGACCGAGACTGCATCTCAAGGCTTGGTCAGCTCAGTTGTACGAGCAGGTTTGATTCTCTGTGTTCAATTGCTCTGTTTTTGCACCTGGGCACCTGTGGCCGAAATCCAGCCGGCAGGATCCCAATAATACCCTCCTGGTGGATACCAGAGCACTGGCGGACAAGCCAGAAGGAGAGGAGATGGCGCTTGTTCCCCGTTTCCCAGGTCAGGGAAAATTAGTGGCACCCTTTGGTCTGGCCTCTGGGTCATTTAATTAGGAGATAATTAGCAATCAGTTCAATGGAAGACTAAAGAACCCAGAATAGTCCCCAAGCCCTCTGGAGAAGCGCCGTTCTCTGAGATGCCAGAGCCTGAAGGAAGCGGGAGATAAATCTAGAAGGAAATCCAAGCCTGAAGGAAGCGGGAGATAAATCTAGAAGGAAATCCAAGCCTGAAGGAAGTGGGAGATAAATCTAGAAGGAAATCATCAAAAAGCCGGAGTTTGCTGGAAGATGGAGAAGTAGCGGCAACCTCCCACCATGCGCCCCGATTTCTTGGACCCGTGCTCGGCTTGGTGGGAACCTCGTCCCTGTGACTGCAGAGTCGAACTGCTTGGCCACCTCAGCTTGAAGGGATACAACTCAAAAGGAGCTCCTAGTCCTCATGGAGGCAGGATCCAGGTTCTTAGGGAAAGCCTTGGGGCCCAGGTGCCAAAATGGGGTGACTGAATTAAGGCTGGATAGAAAGATAACAAGGCGGGGAGGCAAAGGGACGTGATCAGGTGAGACTTGGCTTTTCTGAGCAACGTAGACAAGGCTCAAAATAGCCGGGAAGGTGTTGGTGGGACAAAACTGCGGCCTTTGAGAAGGGGGGTGATCGTCCTTCCCGTGAGCCCCTTTTGGAGCCCCCCGGCCTTCAAGAGGAAACGCTTCCCACATCCCTGGAGGCTCACCAACCCGGGTTCGCCCTCCGCCCTCAGCACCGAGCCAGCGAGCCTTCGAAGTCGCCCAGAAATACCGCTGGCAAGACAGATGCGCGTTCACGAAACGCACGTGGTCGGAATTAAAAATAGGCACAGCAGCGTTTGGTGCCGGCTGAAGCTGGGCTCCTGAAGCCCTGAGCCGCCCTGGCGCTGGGGATGATGGGCGTCGCAGTGCTCCCGTCTGAGTCTTCCGTTGCTTTCCCCAGGTCCACCGAGCGCGCAGCCAGTCGACGGGCCCGGGCGACACGCGGAAGCTGTCCAGCAAGCACAGCAAGCGGGCGCTGAAGGCCAGCCTGACCCTGGGGGTGCTGCTGGGCATGTTCCTGGTGGCGTGGCTCCCCTTCTTCGTGTGCAACATGGCGCAGGTGAGCCCGGCGGGAGGGGCGGCTCTCGCCTCCGAGGGGGAGGCACTGAGAAGCCCCCCGAAATCCAATGCCCCCTGCCCTTTCCAGGCACCCCGTTTCACAACGGGTGGGGGGGGGCTTAGGATGCAGGGCGCTTTCAGAAGACGCACGGGGGGGCTTCGGCCCCGCATCCATCAGGTGTGCTGCTGGCCGTGCCCCCGAACAGTGTGGCTCCTGGCTCCAAGCTGGGGGAAGCCGCCGCTTTCCTGCTGCCCGGGGTGTGTGTCCCTCCGTGTGCTTGCGTGGGCCAAACCGGGCGCGGAGGCAGCAACTCGACCCAGTCCCCTCCCCCCTCTCCTCCTCCTCCTCCTCCCCCCCCCCACAGGCCGTGTGCAACTGCATCTCCGAAGGCCTCTTCGACCTCCTCACCTGGCTGGGCTACTGCAACAGCACCATGAACCCCATCATCTACCCGCTCTTCATGCGGGACTTCAAGAGGGCCATGGCCAGGTACCTGCCGTGCTGCCGCAGGGCCTGGGAGCGCCGGCCCAGCCCGCTCTCGCTCTCCGTGCGCAACTCCAACAGCGGCCCCCGCCCGGGGGCCTCCCTCCGGAGCGGCCCGGCACCACCGGGGGACACCGACTCGGCCGCCTCCACCACCCAGGCCCACGGGCGCGGCAGCCAGCGGGCGGGCCCCCTCCCGGACCTTCCCGACCCGGGCCATGTGGACCCCGAGCTCCACGTCCACCCGCTGAACACCCCCGTGGCTTGAGCAGACTGCCCCCCACGGCTGAGCCGAGGAGCCTGCCCCCGATGGGCCCCTCCTGCTGGCCCTGGACACCAGCCTGGCCCGGAGACCCCACTGCGTGCCGGCACTGGGGAGACCGTCGCGTCCACGGGAAGTGACGGGGAAGCTGCACTTCTGGTTCTTGGCATGCGGTGTGGACCCTCCGTTGTGGGGGGCTGACACGATGCCTCACCCCACTTTCGGCCACCCTGCCTTCTGAGTGGGCCCGTCACCTGCGTGCGCCGGGCAGCGCAAAGCATCCACCGGACACGCACGCCTGCGACTCCTTTGGACGCTCCAAGTGGCTCCCGCGGATTTTCGCCCGGATCGTGCCGCCTGTGCCTCCCCTTCTGCCTCGCCCGCCATTCCCCCGGCTTGGGTTTCTCGGCGTGGCTTCTCCCGCTTTGCGACGGCCACCACGCCTCCGTTATGCGCCTGCTAGATTGGGCCTTGGCGCAGAGCCGCTCCGGCCGGGACCACCTCGCAAGCCAGCCCACCTCGTCTTGCCGCTTCCCGGCAGAATCCGCTCCCCAGTTTAAATGGCTGCCGTGTGCCCTTTCACGCACAGGCTGCATTGAAATGGCGGCCAGCGAGCGCGATCCTCCTTTTCAATTATTATTTCCCAGCGGACACACGACGAATGCTTCCCGCTTGCACATTCCCCTAATGCCCGGCTCCTCGCAGTTTTATGAGTCACGAAACAGGTACGGCTCCAGAGCAGGCCAGGCTGGGCTGACGGGAACGGGGCTTTCTTGCAAGAACGCCAAATGCGTCAACGGGGCCGGATGCCCCCACTGCCGAGAAAACGCGCGTCTTTTTTGGTTGCCAAGAGCGAGGAAACGGCCAAGAAATCCAGGGCCACCTTTCTTAGCCAACTGCAACAGAGTTTATTGCCAGTTTGGGACTGCCAACCTTTCGCTACCTAGGGGTGGTGAAAGGGGAGAATGGGCTTCTGATCGGGGCACCAGCTCTGCCCCCCGGATCAACCCCACACCTTTTCGGGGGGAGCGCGTGCCTCGAATAATTCAGTAGGTTCTTTTATTCAGCTGCACACGGGTTGGCAACCGTGGCCGAGAAGCAGCCCAGCTGTCTGGGGTCCCCCAGGGGGCCACGAGGTCTTCTTTGGGTGCTGCTCCTTTTCGGGCGACCGCGCCTCTTCTGCTGGCTCGCCGGCTTTGGGGCAGCCCCCAAACCTCTCCTGGGAGACCAGACGGCCTCGGCCAAGGCTGAATTACTGGCCCAGAGCACTTTCAGCGGAAATAAATAGTGAGAAACCACACGCTGCCCAGCCCCAGGGCGTGTGGTCTTGGTCCCATCTTGGGCTTGCCCACCGTGCGAATGGACCTTCCAGACTGCTGCCCCAGTTCGAGCTCTTGCTGGCCTGTGTTTCTTTCCAATCTGAGATCGCGGCGTGTCCACCCGTTCTGCAGACAGCCCCTGCCTGGGTTCAGACAGCACGAGTGCGGCTGTGGGTGATCGTGGGCTGTCTGAACCCAGCTATGCCACCGAGCGAACGAGGCCGTGGACAGAACCCCCGGTCCGTGGCTGGGTTGTGAGCTGCGGGCTGCTCACCACCGTCTGGCACCTCGGCTGGGTTCAGACAACACGCCAACCCGTCTTTCGGCAACAAGAACCACCAGCGCACAATCCGCACGCTCCCTTTTGATGTGCTGCTTGCGCTGTTTGAAGTCGGTGGGCTCTGGCCTCCCAAGCAGGCCAAGGGCGCAACAGCCACATCCGGGCAGGGGAAAAGGCCTCCGACCCGTGGAATGTGCTGGCTAGGGGAACATGGGTGTTGTGAGCCTCTTCTGGCTAAACATGCACAATGCAGGGCACTGGGAAGCGCGTGTGGCTGCCTGGGAGCCGGGAGATGCTTTTCGGCGCCCTTTCTCCAGAGCGAAAAGGACGCAAGGAGCACTCGCGGGGCCATGAAGGCGACCCCTCCGACTGCGCTGCAGGGGGTGGGAGAGCAGCCTCCTGGCAGCCCAGGGAGAAATGCCGGGGGGGGGGCTGCAGAATGTGGGGCAGTCTCCGCAGCAGGTCTCCTCGGATGTTCTCCCACGGAAGGGAAAGGCTCCCAGGTGGCAAGGGCCGGGCAGGTGCCGTGCCGGGGCAAGCGAGGGCTGCGAGGTCCCGGGCCGCGGACTCTGCCTCGGCATCGGGGCAGGTGCCGCAGCCAGTCAATCCGGCAAGTTCTGCAGGTGGTGGGACCTCGCTCACTGCACGGCCCGGTCCTGGCCCGGCCCGGCCCCGGAGAGCTCACTCTGGTCCCAGTCTCCCGGGCCCTGCCCATGGCTGACCGGCTCCCACGACCAGTGGCCCTCGCCACCGGTAGGGCTCTCTCTGCCGCCGTCCCGGCACTCCTCCCCGTCCGGCGCGGCGCGCTCCTCCTGCGGGGCACAGCTGGTCTGGGCTGGCTCTGGGCCGTCCTCGTCCTCAGCAGGGAGCGCAGCGAGGTTCCCCCGCTCCTCCGCATGGCACGGCTTGGTCCTGAGGCCCACCGCCTTCAGGATTGTGTCCATCTGCTTCATGTAGTCCAGGTGGCCGCTCACCTGCAAAGCCCAACGAGGACACAGGAGGCTCATGCAAGGCGGGCCTGACCGTAGCACCATGGGAGGGGGGTCCCATACCCCAAGCCATGTGCTCCCCCCTTTCTGGTCCTTCCTTCAGCGACTCCCCATTCCTTCCTCTCCCGCAAGCACTGGGTGCTTCCCCACCTTTTATGCACCCTGCCCCCCGAGACAGTGGGACATCCCTGCAAGGCGCAGGAACTGGGGGAAAGGGCTGAGCGGAAAACAGCCAGGCGGCTGCTCCAGCGGAAGCGTGTTCCAGATTTCACGAGTGTCACCGGAGAAAG
Organism: Varanus salvator macromaculatus; assembly: GCA_023646645.1. Classification (NCBI taxonomy): domain Eukaryota; kingdom Metazoa; phylum Chordata; class Lepidosauria; order Squamata; family Varanidae; genus Varanus; species Varanus salvator. Next base: position 12,350,571 of record JAIXND010000800.1, on the reverse strand, counting down.
CCCTTCTGGAGAAGCCGGTCTGCTTCCCAAAGGACCCCTCGTGTTGCTCGTGATGCCAGGAGTTTGTCCTGGGAGGGGGTCCCCTGCAGAGTGAGCCCCGAAGCCTTCAAGACCAAAGCCCCGGATTCAAGCAGCAGCCAGCACTGGCCTTGCGGGGCAGGATCCCGGCACGGCACACTGCCTGGGAGCCCGGCTGCTCCCCATTTTGCCCCAGTCGACGCATTCACACGCCCTTTGAACCTAATCTTTCGAGTCGGTACCCCCCGGACCTCAGGCCCTGAGCCGAGCATCCTGCAGCACCTTCTGCCTTGCCTGGATTGACGCTCAGCTCACGCAAGCCAAGGCGGCATCTGCCCCCCGCTGCCTGCGAGCCACCGTGGCCGGACGAGCATTCCTTGGGTTTCAGCAAGAAGCAGCATTGCGATGCTTTGACATTTGGAGCTGGCACGAAGCCCGGAAGGTTGCCGCCTGCCTGCCTATTTTTTGGGGCATCTATACTTCACGAGGCCATCTGCAGCTGCAAGCTGTCCATATGGCTCGAGTGTTTTTTCCCAATTTGGGAGAGATTAGAGGTTTAATTAAAAGGGCCGTCGGAGACCTACGCGGCTGGCTCATCTGCAGGCGGCGGGGGCGTGGACGGAAGGCCCCCGCTCTTCGGTTAGCCTGCGTGGTCCGGCCTTTTCAGACGCCGTGACAGCCACAGTGAGAAACAAAACAGGCCGGAGATCCGACGGGGGGAAGAGGAGTGGCGTTTTGCCAGCTGATCCCTTCTGGGTCCAAAGCCGCGGCTTTATGCGGAGTCACGCCTGCCCGTTTCGATGCATTTCGGTCGCTGCTTGCTGCTGTGATGTGTGTGATGCTACTGTTACTTTAAAGCAGGAGATCTGGGGGTTTGACGACCTGAGAAATTGACCTGGCCGGGACAAAGGCTGATCCCATGCCAGGGACTGCTTGGGAAACACCTGGATCGCCAGGCACAAGGTGGGGGGGGGGGGTGAAACCAGCAGCCTGTAGCGGCTCGGTGCTCCTGCTTCCCGTAGTGCCACTTTTGGAGAGGCCCCGCAGCTTTGTCAAAGGGGGAAAATGAAGCCGTCTTCGGCCCACCCCATCCGGGAAGCCTCCTGCTTGCATTTTCAGCCCCCCCCGCCTTTATCGCCACCCTCCACCAGAACACAGCCCCCGAGAGCATCTCAGGCCGGCCGAGCTGCAGGCAGCCACTCCGAGGTTGCAAAGGGCGCCAGCCAAAGTCCTTGCATTTGCCAGCAGCGACTTACGACCGAGGAGAGATCCACGTTCTCCATCCGCCTGTCGTCCAGGTTAACGGGCTGAAGCCCAGCAACGTTGAGCTGGGCAGAGGACGTTCTGTAGACGAAGCTCAGCAGCCAGTCCCCCCTGGAGAGAGCGAGACATCCACGCAAAAGCCGGTTGACGGAGGCAGTGCGCTGGGCACGTCGAAGCAGAAAGCGACACCGAGCGACCCGAAGATTCAAAGCTCCAGGATGTTCATCCTGGAGAAGAGAAACTTGAGGGTGGCTAAGGCGTGACCTCTTGCTCCAGGGGGCAGGATTAGAAGCGAGGAGTGGAAGCAGCAGAGAAGTACCCCGGTGGGTGTGAAGAGGCAGCAGGGGCTCCTCGAGGAACCCCGGCTGACTGCTGGAGAATTGCTTTGCAGAGCTGGCATGGACTGGCCCCATGGACTGGATGGCCTATGTAACGAAGTGAAGCGAAGGGGCTTCTAGACCTGGATTCTGCTCACAGGGCGGCCAAGCCACCGCCCATGAGACGCCCCCAATGCCAAGGTGCCTCTCGCAGGGCTGTGTTTCCGGCCAAAAGAGCTTTAAGCTCAAATCTGCTTCCGTGCTGCCCCTTGGAGAAATGAAAGGAAGTGGGAGCTCTGACATGGCGTTCGGCCGTCGGGAGCAGGTGGGTTCCACAGGCCAGCTGGACGCCAGGCTGGACGCCGTCTGCAGCGACCGACAAAGGTGGTGTCTGCTCGTCATTTGCTCAAACCCCCTTGGAATAAAGGGCTTTGCCCTGAAAGAAGTACAGGGGCATTCCCACAGCAGGAGAGGGCAGGAATGAATGTGAGGGGCTACGGACCGACAGTAGCCGTTGACGATCTTGCCCGAGACAACCTTCGCGATCGGCTTCCAACACTTGGCGTCTCCCTCGACCGGCGCGCCCAGCAGGACCACGTCTTCCACGATCCCTTTGCAATCTGTCGAGAGAAGCCCCCAAAACATGGAGAGCATGAGAGAGCCGGGGAGAGGAAACCCACAAAGAAGTCCCGGTCGGAAGCGTGGCACGGGCCAGCCCAAAAGGGGCCGGGAACTGTCCGTGGGCGTCTTTGCACTGCAGCATGTGAGGCTCACCTGCTTCCCTAAAGGGTTTTGAAGTTGGTTATAAGCGGCTTCTCTAAAATGAAAGTTGTTTGTAAATAGTTTGCAATTAAAAAAACCCCAACCAAGATCCGGGTATGTGCGTGTTTAGTCCAACTGAATTCCGCCCTGGGGCTGGAAGCTGGACGATGGGAGCTGCTCTCCACAATGGGGCAATGCCAGACGGCGAGCGGCTCCTGCGTCGGACTCTAGTTTTGACTCGGCCGCCCTTCCCGGATCAAGGGGCCTTTTCTGGGCAAGGCAGCAACAGGCATGTGTCAAGCGCAGGGGGACCTAATTCCTGAAAAAGCAAATTTGGGTTGCCAGCTGAATCAGGGGAGACGCAACCCTCCCCTGCCCGCAACCACAACTGCCCTTGACTTTCGTGGAGAAAAGCACCGGGTGCGGGGCAGAAGCGGAAGGCTGGGGGTGCAAGGGGAATCGCTGCAAGAGAGGCTTTTCTTTCTTGCCCCGAAGATCTGATTCGGGCAGGCAATGAGCTGAGGACGAGGCTGTTCTAGCCCCGCAGATGGTGGGCAGGGGGGGCATGAGGGCCAAGCAGCGTCTTCTGTTGCCGAAAGGGAACCCGCAAGACCCATGTGACTCGGCTAATTCAAACTCTGCAGGGTTCCTCATTTATCTGGACTTGGCAGAGCGGCTCACCGCACGGACGGTTTGAGCGGCTGAGCTGCGTGGCAAACAGCCCCGCTCGGCCTGAAACCGTCCTCCCCCACCTGCGCCCCCAGCCCAGCCACCGCTTGGCCTCATTATCCCTCTTGGTGCTTCAGCATCCCCGGGAGCTGGCAGAGAGGTACCGGGTTGCTTAGCAACCGCATCCCCCTCTTCCTTCGGCCCCCACACAACAGCCCTGCCTCAAAGCCCGGAGCAAGGAGCTGCACGCACGAGGTGGCTCCGATCTTGGCTGGCGAGCAACACAAGAGGCTGCCTAGCGACTCTCGACCCGTTTGGAGCAGGAGGGCGAGACGCACGCAGGCCGTTCGTAAGGCAGCTGCTACAGGGATAACCAGGCCCCCATTTGCAGGCTCTGCTTTAAGTGCCGGCTTTGAGCCGCAATGGGTAGTTGCGAGCCGGCATGCACCTGAGCGGTGGCCCCTCAGTCGTCGAAGGCTCTGCCCTGAGAGGGTCTCCCAGGGTGAACTTCAGTGCCATATGACGGGTGGGAGAAGACCTCTCTTAATTTTAGCTCTTGTCCTTTAATTCAGCTTGACTTATCATTTAGGGTTGTGCTTTCCTGCCACAATACTGCGGGTTTTTCAAAAAACTGTGGGTGATGGGCACTGCAGTCAGGCAGGTCTAGAAGGTGCCTGGTTCCAGGAAGCTGGAGCAGAGAGCCGACTGGGCTAGAGGGCCCGATCCTTTGGCCTGGCGTTAAGGCAGCTTTCGGCGCCCCCCAACCCGAGAGCTGGGCGGGTGGGCGGAAGCCTGGCCCAGGGCCACGCTCCGGCTGCGTGGTCCTGCCAGGAAAAGTGGCTCTGGAGGCCGAGGAGCGGAAGTGAAGCCCGAACAGCCGGTCGGATGCAGCAGGAACCAGGCTGGCTTTGGAGGGGGTGGCGAGTCCCCGGCTGCGTTAATTGGTACAAATTGTCCTAATGCTGCCGTCTGCGACGAGGAAGCAAACGAGGAGGAGACACGCGGAGGGCGCGCAGCCGTGGCGCCAGTGACTCAACGGCAGGACTCCGCTCCTGAGCAATCATGACAGCTCAACTGCTTTCCGCCCCTAAACTAAGCAGCAGGTGGGGGAGAGGACGGTGGGGGGCTATTAATTTTGGAGATCACGAGTCATCTCATCATTAGTGAACCGATGGCTTGTGGGGGGGGGGGAACGCTGTGGGGAAGCCCTTGCGACGGAGGAGGGCAGCGCCTGGAAGGAAGAGGGAAGTCTGGGAGAACTGGGCGCGTTCAGCCCGAGGGGAGGGAGGAGCGCCCTCCACCAGGCTGTCACGGAGACGAGAGTCAAGGCCTCTGTTTGTTCATCCGGAGCAGAGCAATGGGCTCAAGCTAAAAGAAGCCAGCTTTGGACTGGACACGAGGAAGAGCTTCCTGACTGTCAGTGCGGGGCGGCAATGGAAGCTGCCACCCGGGGAAGTCGTGGGCCCCGAAGAGGCCTGGGTGGTGGCCCCGCTGCCCTGCACCAGCAGCGGGTTGGCCCCTTCCGGCTCGGCCGTTCCATGATTGGAAGGACGGGGGGGACGCAGGCCCTGTGAGCTGTCACTCCGGCCTTCCGGGGCCTTGGAAACGGGAGCCAGGAAAGAGCACGGGGCACTCTGAGACACGGGCCCATGGCTTGGTGGCCAGAACGTGCCTGCCATCCGGCTAGGATTCCTGCAGGAAACGTTGTGGGATGCCTGGCTCCCTGGGCAGGATGTCTTGAGCCTGGGAGCAGCCACTGAGAAGGCCCTGCTGTGCTCCGCCGAGCTGGCTTCGAATTGCAGTGAGACCAAAGAGAGGGGCCTCTCCTAGGCGTCCTGACGCCCGGCCGGCTCGCCGCGGAGGAGGCGGCCTTTCAGACACAGCCTTTGGAAGGGCAGATACTGGGATGCCACCCCAGGGGCTCCTCATGCCCAGCCGTGGCCCCATGCTCCGGGCGCGGGGTGGGAAGCAGCGTTCTTTCTGCTTACCTTCCTCCTTGGCCATCTCCTGCAGGCAGAAGTAGATGACCCGGGCGCCGAGGCTGAAGCCCACCAAGGTGACCGGCCGTCTGCCCTGGAGGGAGGGAAACCAGAAGGGGCAGCTGGCCCACCACTCTGGGAATGGCAGAGACACACACCCGAGGCGGCCCCTGGCTCTGGCCTTAGCCGAGTGTCTGGGGCCGGAGCGGGGACTCCGGACAATCCCGTGGCTCTCCAGAGAGAAATGCCATCGGACAGATTCAAAGCCATGCGGATAAACAGGTAAAGACCAACCTGGGCCATCCGGGGCTGGACTTGGGGCTTTCCCATGGACTGCCGGGGAGCCGTGCCCCCCACCTCCCTAGAGAAGCCCCCACAGAGGCGAGCTGCGGACTGGGCACCTCCACCTACCTGGTGCCGGCCGAGCAGTATCTGGGCCAGGTGCTTGCCGACTTCCGCCGAGCGGTGGAGGCAAACCCCCCAGGGGTTATCGATCACGCTGGCCACCGTGAGCAGCGATGCAGGCAGGGCCAGGGCCGTGACGATGCCTGGAGGGAGGCGCGGGGAGAGAGCACCCTGAAAGCTGGAACCGCGGGGCGCTTCCCTGCAGGCCAAGCCCAGCCTCTCTGGGGCCGAAGTAGACCCTCAGGCCCCCCGGCTGGCCACATGCTCGGGTCCCAGCAGGATTCCTGCATGTGAAAGGTGCTTGGGGGATTTGTGCATTTGGGCCGTGTGCCTTTCAGGCGGAGAATTCACAGAAGTGTCCATTCTGAAGGATAATTCATCCGGGCCGCTCAGCCATTCTATCCCCCACCCCAAAAGGTTCGCTCCCCGCTTTCCTCTTCCCACCTCTCCTTTTCCCTTTGTGTGCCACGTCTCTTAAGACGTAAGCTCCCCCGCTTTGCTGAGTCTGTGCGACCCACTCTGGGAGCTGCCTGGGCGACCATCGCTTCTTCCTTTCGGGAACGTTTAAGAAAAATCAACATTTCTCCCCTCCTTTGCTTTTCACTGTTGGAAAAGTGGGATCGCTGAGGTGTAAAATGAAAGTCTTGGAAAATGAGCGAGACGGAGAGTCCTTTCTCTTTCCGTCCTTGAACTGGGACTCTGCAAAGATGCGGCCTGAGAACACGGCCGGTCGCTGGATACTCACCCGACAGAACGGTGTATTTCAGCGCTTCTTGACCGACGACGTTAACTAAGCCGTTCAGCAGGGTGTTGAACGCGTTGCCGAGTTCCATCAGGTATTTCGACTCCCAGGCCAAGCAGTACTGCTCTTTGGACTGCAGCAAGCTGCCCCACGGCGCCACGAAGCTCCCTTTCGAGGGCAAATCGGGACAGCAAGGAACCAACATGCCGCAAATCCCCCTTCCATGATCTCAAGCTTGCAAGGCTCTCCCAGATGTCTGCGCTCCACCGAGCAGAGCAGCGCCCCCCATCCTTTGACGTGGGTCGGCAGGCACGGGGGGGGGGGTTGTGCCGGGTGTGTGGTCAGAGGGGGAAAAGGACAGAAAAGCTCATTCCCCAGAAACAGATGCGAGTAAATTGGGGAAGGAGAATAGGGACAGGGCAGAGCTGGGTTGGGTTGGAAGCACCCGGGCGGAAATCCATCCTTTTGGGTGGCACAGGTGGGCATTGGTCACGTTTGCTACAGAGCAGCCTTCTGGTTTCAAAACACAAGCACACCCATTTTTATTTTAAAAACACTTTAGGAATAAAATAAAAACCAAGGGGGCAGAGAGCTGGATGTCTGGTGAGAGAGATGCCCAGAGCCACTGCCCGGGGATGCTTGGCTTCTCCCTCGCAGCCATGGGGACGGGATGCTTGGTGTCGTGTGCCTTTCTGTTTGTAAAAAGGATGGAGAGGGTCTGAGCTGACCGGGGAGGGGAGCCCGCACTGCGGTGACGGCACGGAGCGCTGGCCGACATTCCCGCTCCGGCAGGTGCGGGTGGCCGACCTGCCGGGGCCACGTATCTCTCGCCTTGCCCTTACCGTATTTGCCAGTGGAAAGCCAGCCCGTGACAGCGATGGTGACGTGGAGCTGCTTGCCTTCCGTTAAGGGCAGGAACTCAAATTCCTCTATGGCGCCCACACGCTTCTTCATCTTGTACCCTGAACACGCACACGCATGATTCACACTGTAAGCCCGCAGGTTAAACACACGAGGATGGCTTTGCTGTGTGGGCGGGCAAGTCTGGAGCGTTTGGCTTGCAAGTCCCATCTTCCGTTGCCGCTGGCTTGGGCTCATGGGGGCACGGGGCGCAGCACGCGTGCAACCCAAGGGGCTGAAGTCTCCGGAAGCTCCGGCCTTTGGCATCCGGACAACAGACCCGGCTTGGTGGATCAGTCCAGAGTCCAGCAGGTACTGGCACGGGCTGCCCCACCAGAGGTCATCCAGCAGCACCCCGGCCCCCAGCTGGGCTTCGGCACCTGCGCTGGCCCACTTGCGGCACCAGAAGGGAAGGAAGACAGAGGCGCGCTCTTACCCGTGAGCCCTGCCCCAGCGGCTCCGAACAGAGAGGCCATGACCGCGATCCCAGCCGCGGATCCCAGGGCAGCCGCGCCGGCGCTCCCGATGACAGCAGCCGCTCCTGTGGCCACCAGGGGAGCAGCCAGGCCCCCGGTCAGACCTGAAGAGGGGGTGCCTTTTCAGTCTCCAGCTAGTGTAAGCGGCATGGGGGAGGGGGAATGACAGGACCCCAAAGCTGCAGTGCCCTCAGTCCAGGGAACTCCCTTTGGCCTGGGGGCCGCTTCCGTCACAGAGAAGGCCCCCCCGGGGCTGCATGCCGGGCCGGAAGATGACGGGATTCCCACGAACACCCGCCCGTCTGAGCAAAAGCGCTTGGTGCTGGGAAGAGGGCTTCCAGAAAGGCGTCCCGATTTTAGAAGGGGCGGGTGGTCCGGGGCAGCGGTGAGCCCGGCCCTGGTGGGACAGAGGTTCACCCCCCCCCCCCGGCGACTGGTGCACAGGCTGGGCAGCGCGACACCCCGAGGAAGGCCACGCTTACCAATCACCGTCCCTCCTCCGACGGTGGCCAAGCCGATCAGCAGGTACCTCTTCAGCTTCCTCCTCCTCTCCTTCTTCTTCCGCAGGGCCTCCGCCGTCCTGCACCGAGGAGAGAAAAGTGTGTTCGGGGTGGGGGGCAGGCCGCGAGTGCTCCTTCCAGGGCCAGGACCAGACCAAGTGCAGCACTCCCAGCCACCTAAATTATTTTGGCCCCCAAGCAAGGAAATTCCCCAAGGGCCTCATCCAGCTCCCACTGCCCCTGCCCAGGACATCCGGAAAGCTACCCACTTGCTCTTCCGTCCGGCAAAGCCGGCCTCTGGAGGGGACTTGCCGGTTTCCGTGGTGCAAACAGAAACGAAAACGGGATGGGGAGCCCCGCTGCGCTCTCTCGGGGGACGGCCAGCCCTGCACCTTGCCGTGTTAGCATTGAAGGAAGCCTCCATCTCTCTCTCACACACCCCACCCCCTCCCCAGAGCCTGCCGTCAGCCCCCATAGCAAATCCAGTTCGCGTTGTCAGCACTCGAAAGGGACAGAGGAGAACAGGTGTGCTTACCTGGCAGGTGTTTCCTAGCAGGCAGGCGGCATGTCCAATGAAAAGGGTGGATATTAACGAACGGACACAGAGCGCAGCCAGTGAGGCCAGAGCAGTGCATTTCAAACTACTGGTTTTGTGGGCCCCGGTCCGGCTCCTGCTCTGCACCTCCAGCCAGCGGCTTGAGAAGCGGAAGCAGAGGCAGGGCCGGCCGTTTCAACTGAGGCCGCCCGTCCCGCCCCGTCCCAGCACGAGGCCCCGGCCATGTTGACGGAGCCCCCGCCAACCAGGCCGGCACCTTTCGACCCGAAGCCAGCAATAAACCCCTCGTGATCGGTCAGCGGCTCCTGCGTGTCCAAGGGCCTTCCGGGCCCAGCCTGGTTGCGCTGGACTAGACGTCCCAGCACGCACCAATCCCGAGGGCTGGGATGATGGAACCTGTAGTCTGACACACATCTGTGAGCTGCCGAGCTGAGGAAGTCTGTGCTACTGGGTGGAACTCTCACACCCATCCTGCAAGGTAGGCCAGTATTTATACCATGACTGACCTGTTTCTACAGAAAAGGAGGGCGCGGGCGGCCGCCAGCATCTTCTCAAAGGCCGCCTGGCTAGATCAGGGTGGGCGGTGTGGGGGGCTTGGGGGCGGCACACCCCACCAAAGTCACGCCCACGCCAACATTATCGGCAAAACTGTGGAGGGGCCAGGCGAGTGGGCCAGACCCTCCAATATATTCGGTCCGTCTGGGGCCTGCCTTTAAGCGGGCTGATGCATTCTGCGCAAGCCGCAGCTTCCAGACCGTCCTCAAGGGCAGACCCACGCCGAGTGCTTTGCAGAAATCTAGCTCAGCTCTCGCCGGCTTCTCTGTACAGCCTCTGCTCCAGGGGGCCAACCGGATATTCAGACACACCAAAACGCAGGCCGTTGGTGCCCTTGTCCCCAGAACATTCACGCCTCGTCTCTTTAGCTAGGGTCGAGTTGGGGAAGAGGGCCTTACTCAGATTCCTGCTCTTGTTCCTCGTTCAGACATTCAAGGAGGCACTCCTCAGAGGCCTCCAGTTCCTCCAACGGGATCTTCAGCAGCCGGGTGACGTGGGAGAGGAGCACCCTCATGCGTGCGTCGTAGTGTCCTGCGGCAAAAGGAAGGTGGAAGGTTGTGATCCACGGCAGCCCCGCGGTGTCAAACTTTGCTCTACCTGGGAAAGGCCGGCGGGAATTTTTTCCTGTGCGGTCCGTCATCTGCAGCCCAACCCCAATACTGAGGCATTGCCTGTCTCTCTACTGGCAAAACAGAAAAAAAATGAAAAAAAATGACAACAGCTAGGATTTGCCACCCTAGGCTAAAGTGTGAAAATGCCCATTTCCGGGGGAACTGCCTATTTTTGGAGAAAGAGGATCTGTGCATTTCTGGGTGTGTGAATTTGTGCGAAAGCATTTGTACGAAATCGACCACATTACATGGAGAGGGTTGGGTGACGAAGAGAAAAGTGGCGGACTGGGAAACTTACCGTCCTTGAGAGAGAAGAACACGAGATCCTAAAAAAGAAACATAAACAGAGGTCAAGAACCTATTTAGAAGGAAAACCTTTAAGATTCAACTCCCTTAAGGACATTTCCAATTACGTGCGTGTGCGTTTATGATGTTTGTTTCTTCCTAGCTAAACTTCTAGCTAAACTACTAGTGTTATATGTTTAGGGTTTTAGCATTCGCAAGCCACCCAGTAAGCTCTGGCAGCAGAGCCATGGGATGAAGGCCGTGCAAAAGCTCTGTGTCATTTTAAAAATAGCGGTAAGATTAATGAGGAAATAAAGCAAGAGACAAGCAAGCGAACAGGCAAGAAAATAAACAAACAAACGCACTAAGGAGCTTAGACTGTCACGGGAGAGGTCAGGCTAGAGTTCTACTCCCCGTGATGCTATTTTTCTAGGGGCAGGAAATCCGGGTGCCGGTGAGCCCCACTGGCAGCCTGAAGTGGTACAGTCCAGCCCTGAGTCATTTATGAAACTGACTTATGTCGGGCCTGGCCCAGCATCTTCCATGAGAACTGGGAAGGAATCTGCAGGTGACCCAGGAAACAGGATCGACTCACCTGCGTGATGACCCTGGCGTCGTCTTTCAGGAGAGGCTCCTTCAGCAGGATTTGCGCAAAGGTCTCCATCCCTTCGCCTCCCAAGCCGCCCGCAAAGGCCTGCATGACCGGCAAAACCCCTTCCGAGAGCTGCAGCCATTCCACCAAGGCCTCCACGACCGCCTGCCGGTAGGAGCTTCGGAGAGGGCACAGCCAAAAGGAAAAGCATCACAATCGGACCACCTCCCATCTGCTGCCGGCCTCACAGAAGTCAGCGGAATGGTGCTGATGCGGTGAGGGATCCGTAGCAATGACCCAGCGCTTGGAGATTGGGATTAGGAGCCGGGGCAGCCGGATTTCAGGATGTGGAGCATGGGAAGCGCCTGCATTCTGAAGGAGCACAGACTGGCAACAGCCCCACACTCTCTCGGATGGGTGCGTTTCCTTTCCTCAAAATTCCAGACCCATTTTAGCAGGGAGAACAAAATATCCCAACTCAAACGCAGCAAAATCCCCAGTGACGTCAATTTTTTAAAAATTAACTTTATAGCGCACCAGGCACTCAAGGTGGCTAAATACAATACAATGCAGGTTAAAAATAGAATCTGGGTTAGAACAATTAAAAAACACAAGAAGAAATAAACAGAACCCAACTTTTTTTTAAACTAACAATTTACATATCAGATGACTGCGTGAATAAAAATCCTCTCTTGGGCTGGCGGAAGGGTGTTCACGCAGAATCGCAATACACAAAGCTAAACTTTCCAAGCGTCCCGACTGACTCTCTGGGACAAAGCTAGAGCACCTGAGCCAAGCCACATCGATCCCAAAACACACACCTTTCCTCTGGCTCGGGAAACAGCGATGCCAGGGACAGTCCACAGAGAGCGGTGTACGCAAACCTTCCCGGCTCGCCCAGCTGCCTCCCGATACATTCCGAGGGCTCCTCTTTTCCCTCTGCCGGCCCCGTCTCCTTCCGCCAAAGTTTCCAGGAACTGGCAGCCATTTTCAGCAGCTGCTGCAATGTAATTGTTGTGATTAATTGACTGAGTGCTTGATCTGAATTGATTTTCAACCCACCTGGACTTGCGGGGCCCTGTGAAGGTGACAGACGGGATAAAAGCAATTTGGAACAATGCAAAAAACAACAGGCAAGCAAGTTTTTTTTTTAATGCTATGAAAACAGGTAATCTGAATTAAAGCTGAATGGACTATGGAAAGGATGGTGAAGACCGGCAGATCTGGAATTTTTCCGGAGGAAGCCCCTGTGGAAATTTATTCCAGATGTATGGAGCCACCACCACGAAGACCCTTCTTCTTTGTGCTCACCAGCACAATCACCCGTGGCGATCGATATGCAAGAAGGGGCTGTGCAGATGAACTCACGGTGTGGGCAGGCCTGCTGTGGAAATAAACCCGAGAGGGAAAACATAGAAGCATAGAAACAGAGCGAATCAGAAGGGGCCTCCCGGGCCATCCAGTCTGACCCCCGGATTCAGCCGGCTCCGCTCACGACATGCCCGCCATGGGCATGTCTAACCTATCCTAAAACCTGCTGCTTCAGACCAAAAGGCCCCCTCCCACCCAGTGTCCAGCTACCAACCGTGCTCAGCCGGATCCTTGCAGGATCAGGGGCAGCACTCCCCCACCCTGCTCCCAGCGTGGAGCCCCACGCGGCCTTTCATGCCTGACGGCTGTCGCTACAACCATCCAAGGCGCGAGTGCCAGCCTGCTTCCCACCTGAAAACCAGGTGCCATCTTGGAGAAACTTGGGGGGGGGGGCATTCCAGTGGTGGGGAGGCAAAAGGCAAAAGGGGTGAGTCCAAAGGCCAGGCATGGCCTTCCGGGGCACCTCAGGGGGCTGAGTGCAGGGCGCTTGCTTTGCCCATCCTTGGCAGAAAGAACGCCTACAGGAACTTTGAAACTCAGAGGCACCTTTTCCTCTCCCCTCCTTATCCTCTTTCCTCGCCTGCCATGCCTTTTAGATCGTATACTAGCGGATAGGCTGGGAATGAAGAGAGCAGCAATTCCAGCACATCTGGAGGGGCCGCAGATGTGCAGCACCAGGGCCTACGCAGCCCAGCCCGAACCCTCTTTCCCCTCCCGCATGGAAAGCGCTTTCCTTTTATGTACGCTGGTGGGTTGCCAGACTTGGCCTAGGGGAGCCTGCCTCCCGCCCCCCCATGCATTAATTCATTTTGCAAATAATTAACGTGCAGCTCTGCCTTTCAGAGGCGACGGGCCTCCTTCACTTTGCTGGCACCCCCCAAATGTCTGGCCTGGCTTGGTGGGGAGGGGGGCACTCCCACCCCGACCGTGCAGAGGGTTTTCTGGCTGCGGCATAGCCCAGTTCGGAGGGCGCAAACGTGACTCAGCCCTACGTCCCGGCGGCCCTTGAGGCCGCCCTGCGGGGGCCATGCTGCTGCCCTCCCTCCTTCCACAAGGACTGCGCCTGAGCGCCACGAGCAGCCCAAAGTCCGTGGAAGGATGACATCCGGCGAGCGAGGGACTCCCTGGAGGGGAAAGGCCACCGCGAGTCCTTCCAGCACGGGGCTCCACGTGGCCGGTGCACACGCAGGTTCTCCTCCGCTAAATGAGATCACATCCGAACGGAGGGAGGTCTGCCCAGGGACTTCGAACGGGCTTGGAGGGCTTCGGAAAGCCCTTGCTTCTCCTCCTCCGGTGCCTGTGGCATTTGGGCCCCCACACGAACCCTCAGCATGCCCCTGAGACGGCCGCGGGGGTTCCAGTTTCGTGCACAACCCTCACCCGAATGTTTTCTAATGGAACAGACAGTGGGCCACCATTCTGGCTTTCCCAGTTGCTTACTGGGCTCGGTTCAAGGTGCCTGAGCCCCTGGAGGGTTCCCGAGATGGCCAGAGCCCTCCGCTTTAGCACGGTTCCCTCTCACCCCACCTGTGAAAGGTTGGCAGGCCTCTCCGAAGATTTTGCCCTTGGCAGTAAGAACCTCAAGCTTGAAAGGGTCCCTTGCTTGCATTTCTGGTCCACCCCTTTTACTTTTGGGCCCTCTCTGAATGGAATCCAGTCCTCGGTTCCCAAGGTGCATTCCTTGCTCGCCAGAGGCGATTCCCCCAGTTGACAGAGGCGATGATGAGTCCAAACACAAGGCAACACTCGTGCTCTCTTGCTTCTATCCAGGCGCCTAGTGAACGCCCCGACTCCTGGTCCCTCGGGACATTTGGGGTCCATGGTACATTCTCCCTAATACATCTACAATTTCACGTCAGCCTCTGCGCTTCCTGGAAATCTAACCTTGAGTTCTCAGCAAGCTTTGGAAGGTTTTGTTTATTTTCAACCTTTTAATTTTTTTGTAATGACCTCCTGGTTGTTGACGTCTTGGTCCTCGACATTAGGTTGAAGGACGGTTCACAATCTTTGTGTCTTGTGAACATAAACCCAAACACCCAACAGTAAAAATGACCCACAATCAGTTTGGTGTGTGTACACACCCATCAAATACAAATAGAGAGAAGGTTGCACAAGGGCTTAGAATTGACTTTGAGAGCCTGGCGAAGTCTTTGGTTTCCTCTCTTATTTTCCTCTGGCTTTTTTAAAGCTTTGAAATGATATTCAGGCAAGAATTCTGCATCTTACTTTGGCATGAAGTTGCCCCATTTCAACCTAGCAAGCTTATTTTATCTATTCATTTCACTTCATCTCTACCAAGAAAAAATGGATCCGAGGTCAGTTACAAGCCTAGGAACTATTGAAAGAATGCAAATAAAACTTGACAAAAACGATAATAAAACCAAGGGATTAAAAACACAACCGTGGGACTAGAAGCAGCTTCCAACCTAGAGGATCGGTCTACACACCAAAGGCTGGCTTGAATAAAGGTGGCTTTGCCTGCTGGCTTCCCTTGGCAAGGAGTCCCAGAGCCGGGGAGCAGCCACCGAGAAGGCCCCGTCACTTCACCACCAACCAAGCCTGTGACGGTGGTGGTACTAAAAGGAGGAAAAGTATATTCCTTCAGAGGTTCCTAGGACAAGTTTCCTCCAAACTCTGCAGTCAGGGTGGATCTGGAATGTATTTGCATTATGTTTTTATCGATTTATGTAAGCCATCCTGAGGTTCTGCGAAAGGAGGGCATATAAATATTCTAAATAAATAAACTCCCTTTTCCACCTCTTTGTGCGTAAGCAGGCAAGTATCTGCACGCTTCCTAAGCTGGGAAAGGCCCCTTCCACTCCCTCGAACGCCTGGTGCTGTCAAGGCGTTTGAACTACAATTCCCAGTATTCCCGACTATCAGCCATGCTGGTTGAGGCTGATAGGAGCGGAGGTCCAAAGCATCTGGGGGGCACCAGAGCTTTAGGAAAGATTGCAGAGTCCCTCCTAAATCTTAAGGCATGAAGGACTTTAAACAAACATATGCTAATATATGAGCAAGAATTACAGTTCCCTCTAAATTGAAAACTGCAGAATGTCTAAAAATTGGAAGACTGGAAAAATAAGTTGGCTGTGCATGGAGTGATGCAAAGTTAATTATGTTAATTATGTAAACAGAGGGCCGATTGAAGAATTTAATGATAAATGGAAATTCTATTATATGTAATTTAATTAATGCAGAACAAAAGGAAGCTTAGAAAATATTGTTGATAAGTTATGATCGAATCAAAATGATTGGAAAACATATTGGTTTAGAGGACTATAATAATCTTTTTTGAGAGCTTCAACGAAGTACTGATGGATGAAAAGATAGAATTTTTGGCTTTCTTGGGAATTTACAGGTTATGAATGTTATATGTTATATTTGTGTAAGATCCCGTGTAAGATCCTGTGGCTTTCTTATCTTTCTTTTACATTTTTCTTTCTTTTTTTCTGTATTTTATTTCTTTCAAGAAAACGTTTTTTTTAAATTAAAGCTAACATATGGTGGGACTCGTGGGGAGGGAATTCTGAGTTGCCCAGCACTGGAATGCCGTCATGAGAACATCTTCAGAGAGAAGGAAAAACATGCCCACTGTGTTTGGCTCCTTGAAGGGCACGTATGGCTAGAAATGTAACAAAGAGGTTTTAAAAATCCAAAATTCACAGTGCTGCTTATGATTTAGGGACTTCTGGTTTTGAGACTGTCTGCAGAAATCAGATTTTTGCAACCTGCCATCTGCAGCCTTCATCAGATGACAAGCACTACAATGCCTATCCAACACCCACTTGTACTAGGAGTTGTAGTACAAGAGATCTGGAGGGCCACAGGTGGGGAAAAGCCCTGAGAAGCCTCTGACCTGAACCAGCACAGCTATTCCAAAGTTCTAACAACCAGCATGCTAGCTTTAGCATTCCTAAAATCCTTCTTAAAAAGGAAAGATGTGAAATTGAGAATATGAAACTGACAATGTGAATTTGACAAGACTTTCCCCTGAGTAGCTGGTGGGCCAGCCTGCGAATATAATGCAGGACTGCAAAGGATTTTGTTTTGATCCAGGAATGCTATTCTTACGTTCCAACCGCAGAGGGATCACCAGGGACTAGCCTCATTGCTTTGGTCTTTAAACTGGAAGCTGAAAAAGATCTATGCGAACCTCATTGCCTCACTCACACAGCAAAGGCAGACCCTTTGCAGCAGGATATACATTTATTTACATTGGTTTATATAAACTTACACCAACACGCTGCAAATCCTAAACCGGCGCTAGAAGAGGGCAGGAGGAAGTTGCAATTAGGAAATGCAAAATGCGATTAGGGAATCCTGCTGAAAGCTCCCTGCCAGCCCCCTTCTTCATCCCTCCATGGCCCCCCATGCCCTGCTAGTTCGAGGGGCAGCAGAAAGACCCCCATTTGGGGAGGGGGAAGCCCCGCACCCCTCCTCCCCAGTTTAAATTTCCAGCCACAGGGCGCCCCCCTCTCAAACGCCTTCCCTCTGCTCCGCCCCCACGCGCCGAAGCCCACCTGGCCGTGCTCGAGGTCGGGGAGGGCCGCATCGGCCTCGGACGCGTCCCCGCCGCGCCTCCACCCTCCGCCGGCTCGGCGCTCACTCCAGTCCGAGGCTCGCGAGGCACCGCCTAGGCCGCGCTGCAACGCCGGCGACGCGGCGGACGCTATTCCTGAAATGGGATTACGGCGAGCAGGTGACGTAAGCAGCGCTGGAAGGGAGGAGGCTGCGCCAATGGCGTAGCGGCTCTCATCTGCTGACTCGCCCCGGGTAATTAATAAAGCGGCGGCGATTTTGAAGACGGGTGTTATTGCATTAATTAACCTCCTGCCCCTTTTCCTGCGGGGAACGCAGGGGGCTTGCAGAGGACTCTTTCTTAGCCAGGAAAAAACTGGATAAGAAAGCTGATTGCAAAGGGACAATGTAAACCCAAAGAAAAAAATACGCACGGATAGGCTGTTTCCTAGTTCGGAGTATTCTTTTAAAGAGGAAATGAAACTGTCCTGTTTTCTTTTCTGTGTTTAATTTCTGCAAGCATTCTCTCTTCTTTGGAGGCACGGGTGGCTCCAAAGAAATATTTCATATTTCTTCTAAATATTTTTAAATATTTAAGACACCATCCTAGCTGAGTTTCAGCAGGAAAAATTCCCATGGCTAGGATTTTTAATCATCATTCTTTTTCCCCGCATTATATTTATTCTTTCTTCCCCTTGCAAGAAACCCATGGCTGTTTATGGGGCTCCTCCCAGTCCATTGATCCTCCCAACACCAACCCTGCGAGGTAGGTGAGGCTGAGAGGCCACGATGGGCCCAAAGCGAGTTTTGGGGCCATGCAGGGACTAGAACCCCGATCTCCCCCGTCCTGAATCAGCCCAGCATTGATTTTATCCTGTTCAGAATTGTTGGAATCCCACCCAAAGAGCTTTGGCTATTGGGCAGTATGGAAGTTAGGCAGAGAATAATTCTCACTTCTGCGCTACACTGGGAGGGAGGCGGGTAATGCTGCGGATCTGTGGCTGGCTCAGAGCCACCCAAACAGTGGCTCTTTATTGGTTGTTGCATCCAGATCTTTTCCCCCAAGGAGCCCAAGTCTTACCCTCACAACAACCCTGCAAGGTAGGCTAGGCTGAGGCTAAATGGCTGGCCTGAGGCCCTCTGCGAAACTGACCTTCCCCTTGGGCTGGAGGAAGGTCCCCAGTCCGGCCCGTGGGACCTGCTCGCTCGGATGCTCGCGGCACCCGGGACTTGGCGCGAGGCACTTCCCCACGCCTTGCTTCCACCTGGCATCTTTCCCGGGCGGCCGCTTTTGGCCATGCGATTGTCCCCTGAACGAGCAAAGCCACTGGACGCATGTTCACAGGGACCGGCAGCTTGAGAGGCATGGCTGCTCCTCCATGAAGCCTGCGAAGACGGGCCCCGTTCCTCTCCCCGTGCCGCTCTCCGCGAGGCTCCTATTCTTAGCGTTTCTCCCCGCTAAGCGTGGGAGGAAGCACACGTGCCGTTTTCCCCGGGTGGATCATGCCAAAGATCTGTTCCCTCCCTGCCTTGGAAGTCTTGCCCATCTCCTCTCGGGGCACATCTCCTCCGCCGGAACAACGCTCCCCGCGGGGACACCCACCCACCTTCCCGCACGGGGCCTCCTGGGCTGCCAGACGCAGCCACCGCTTCCGCGTCTCCGGGTGCCGAGCCGCCTTCCGCCGAGGGCCAAACTGCACTTCGGAGAAGGCTCAGGGCTGCGTCCCGAAGCCAGAAGGAAGAGGACCGCAGGCGAACGGGGGTGTCCAAAGCGCCCAAAACCTTGGCTGTTTTAGCTTGAAGCACTGGCTGCCATGCGGGGAAAGGGGGTGAAGTGGCCTGGCTTTGGTGCTGCCCTGGAGAGTCCTCTCCCCAGCCATCTTTTCGAGCAAGCTTCCCGTTTATTTTAAGGAGCGGCTCGTGTGTCCCTGGCCACTTTCGGCACACGGTGCAAGAGAGGGAAAGCGGGGCAAGGAGCGAGAGAAGGGGTGAGCCCACCTCTACTGGCTCGACCCCCCCACACACTCCAGCCACCATCAGCCTCTCCGCTTGCCAAAGCCCACCACTGTGCTTCCCCATACAGCACAGACCAGTCTCGGTGTCATTTGAAGCCATTCACTTGATTTATTGGGGTGATGGAGGGAGTAAACTGAGCTCTGCCATGTTGTGGTGGTGGAGGCCCCATCCCATGTGGGGGTTCAGAACCATGGATAGCTCCTATGAAGCTCAAAATAAAAGTCACCACAATAGGGAGCCCTCCGGACCGTGCAGAAGCGTGACGGCTGAAGGGAGTTTAAAGCAATCCCCACGTAACTCCATCCGCTCGGGCCTTGAACCCCTTACATTTATTTATTTATATTGCGATTTGTATCCTGCCTTTTTCCTACAGAGGGCTCAAGGCAGCTGACATCATCTCTCTGCCTCCATCTTATCCCCAAAACAACAACCCTGTAAGGTAGGTTGGGCTGAGAGTCTGTGACTGGCCCAGAGTCCCCCAGTTGGCTCCATGGCTGAGCGGGGACTCGAACCCGGATCGTCTGAGTCCCAGTCCCAGGCTCTTAACCACTGCACCACACTGCCTCTCCCCCTTGAACCTCCCCGAGCCGGGCAAAGGCTCTTTCCGGGGGTGCCGGCTCGACATTGCCAAGCGAAGCTTCCCCACACCGGTGGAAGGGCTCCGGGCGATCAGCAGCCATTCGGGTGTCCAGGAAACGCCAGCAAGACTCCGGAGGGCGTTTACTCCTCCCGAAGTCCGTCAAGGCCGCAAACATGAAAAGACGCGTCCAAGGGAGGTGAGGACTTCGGGGTCCATGTGCACAGGACTCCAAAGGTTAGCAACTGGCCGGAAAAAGGGAGCTCGGACTGCCCTGCCCTGCTCACGGGGGCTTAGCTCCTAGCAGCCAACGCGGGAAGCCCTTCCGGACATGTTAATTAACACTGGATCGTGCCTGCATGTACAGAAACGGCTTCAGTTACTGCTGTTTGACAAGGGTGAGTAACTACTGGCCCTGGGCCAAATTTAGCCAGTTTCTCCTGGAAGATTCCTGCTTTTTGTACTTTTTAAAAAACCTTTCTAAAAGGTGACAACGCCTCTCCAAAATATTTATATCAGAGGTCACCCACTGGCCCTGGGCAGACGGCACATTTCGAAGGCAAGTACAAATTTGGGGAAGAAAAAGGCAAAAACTTTAAAAGAATTATCTTTATATAAATTCGGCACAGCTCAAAACCTGTTAAATATATACATAAAATCCTCTTGGAGCAATACATGCGAGTGTTTCATATTGCCCTAATGGCTGGGATAGCCTGGGATAGCTTCTTACAAGCATACGAGAGTAACGGTTGGTTCCTTGAGATCTTTGGAAAAACATAACAGACAAACCGGTCCTCTTATACTCTGTATTAAACAAGTCCAGATCAAAGCCGTTTTGTCCTCTGCAGTAAATGATTCCAGAGCAAAGCCAATACTATACTTTCTGTTAAGTGATTCCTTCTGCTCCTCATAGCCAGTCACAAACATTTCAAAGCATAGAAGAACCCCCCCCACCCAATATATCCAGGAGATGTGCACTCAGGAGCACGTTTTTTAAATCCGTCCTGACCGTGAGTGCAACCAGATAGTGAAGGCGCATATTATGTTCCATTATCCTTGGGAGGTATTTTAAACCTCCAAACTATGGCTTTAGCTCTGGATCCCGAGACTTCACAAAGAGACCGAGCCCTTCCGGACCCGACTCAAGGTCCAGCTTGTCCACCCTTTCATACAACTGCCAGCATCTGGTATTCAAAGGTACACTGCACCGGAATATGGAGGTTCGATTTAGGCATCAGAACCACTGCCTGCTCTTTCCAGGCTGGATCTGAGACATCCGCATCTTGGGGCAGGGGGACGCTCCGAGGCAGGGGACGGCTGCGTAAGTGAGCCTCTGGGACCGCACGTCGCTAAACAAGCCATTGGGAGCTGGTAGCGTTGGCTATTCCTAGACAACGGCGACATTTACCCATGTTCAATGTGTGCCAAGAAGCGCACCGCACACTTCTAGAGGTCATTTGTGCCAAGGAGCAGCCCCCTTCCCTCCCAGTGGCCGGGTGTCCTCTTTCGCAGAACGCCCTCCTCTCTCCGAAGCCGCTGCTTCCTGCAGGCCTCTCCTCCCGATTCCGCTTCGACCGAAAGGGCTGCCTGAAAGGCGACCGAGGGGGGACAGCTCCCCAGCGACTGTTTCTGGCACCGTGCTGAGGGGTGTTTCTCCCGCCGCCGTCTCGGGCCTCCGTGCACATTCAGTCAGGCGGCGCAAGCGGTTTGCAAAGCGATGCGCCCTTCGGTGGAGCCACGCGGCACGCCTCTCTTGGGATGGTTCCGCCGGTGGCTGCGCTCCGTGTCCAGAAACGGGCCGGGGCCGCCGAGCGCCACGTGGGCCTGACCGGGGCCGTCCCGCAGCGGCTGATGAGGGCTCCGCTCGGGGGCCGGGCCGGGGTGGGGGAGCAGGAGGGACGCCCCTTTGCAGCGCAGGGGCCAGCGATGGAGAGGGGCCGTGCGGCTTCTCAGGCAGCGGAGGCGCCCTGGCCTGCCTTCCTCCGCCAGGGGGGCCACGGCCGGTGGGCGCAGCTCCAGCCGGGGCTGCAGCTCAGCACCACCGACAGGAGCAGCCCCAGGGCGAGCACGGACCAGAGCGCCCACTTCAGCAGCCCCGTGTACAGGAACGGCAGCAGCAGCAGGATGAGCATGGCCACCAGCAGCAGCAGCAGCAGCAGCCGCTTGGCCCCTGCGTCGGCTTCGTCTCGGCCGGCCGTGGCGGCTTGTGGTGGGCCGGCCCCCGTGGTCGGGCAGGGCCCCTCGGCCTCCGGGCCGGGGCCCCGCAGCCGCTCCCCCAGGCCCTCCCTGTCGTGGAGGCTGCAGACGAGCCCCCCGAAGACCACGGTGGCCTTCCGGCAGAGCGGGCAGCTGATGCGCCAGGCCCGGTCCTCGTGCCGCAGGAGTTGCTTCAGGCAGACGGCACAGAAGGCGTGCTGGCAAGCCAGGAGCTTGGGCGGCCGCTGCGGGCTGTACCGGTGGAAGCAGATGAGGCAGTCTGGCTCGGCCAGCGAGGCCCTGGAGAGGCGAGGCTGATCGGGCGGCTCCGCCGGCAGCGTTTCCGAAGGTGTCGTGGAGCCCGGCACGGTGGGTGGTTGCAAAGGGGCAGCCGGCACGGCGCCTCGAGCATCTTCCGTCGGCCCCTCCACGGCGGGCAGAGACTCTCCTGCGGACGAGGCGGGAACACTCTCCCCTTGCCCAGCTGGGCCCTCGGAGGTCTCTGGTTGTGCCGAGTTTTCCTCTGCCGCTCCGAGCCGCCCCGCCTCGCCGGTTTCCATCTCCTCCTCAGTGTGCAAACCATCCCCGGACGGCTCCATGGGGAAAGCACGGGCGTCCGGGCGCAAACTGCCTTCATGGAGCCAGCAGCCCCTTTATATAAAAGCGCTTTGTCCCACGAACACAGAGCGATTCCTTTGTTTGCTCTTCCAAGCATCCGACCCACTGGGCAAAAACGGTGACGTTGTTTTGTCTGGGTGTGTGTGTGTGTTTTACAAGTTGGGGGATCGAGGTTAATCAATAACCTCAACGGCTACAGGGTTTTATGATTCCCGATAAGATCACCACCCGGGCAATTCACCTGCGAGACCAAACAGTGTTTTCTAATCGGCAAACAGACCTTAAGAGAGGTGGCTTAGGGTTTTCAGGGGAGGAGGTGAAGGACGCTAAAATGGGTCCAAGCCACAGACGGCATTTTCGGAGCCGCACCGAGTCTGACGACGTTAGACCGTTCCTTCCACTCGGGCAGAGCAGCGATGAAAATTCAACACACATTTAATCAGAGCCGAAGCCGAAGCACACTGTCGAATCTCAGCCGTGTCCAGCGGCCTTCTTAAGATCCAATACCCAGAGAAACATAGAAACATCTGCTCTTGTGAATGCCTCTGACGTGCTTGGCAGCCTTTCTGAAGCTGATGCCTTCCAAAAGCCATCGGACTGCAAGCACCATTATCCCCAAGCAGCATGGAAGTTGTAGTCCAGCTTATTTGGAAGGCACGAGGTTGCGAAGAGCTGAATTTGCCAGCAGTTGCTTAGTGGCTTCTCTTTGATCTAGCTTTGCTGGATTGCCGAACTCTTCCAGCTGGGAATGTCGAGCAAAGAAAATTCAGTGTAATGAAATATTAAAATGCAGTCCCTTATAAGTAGGGCCAGCATTGCGCTGGTGTGTGTGTGCAAATGTTTGGAACTCCGGGAATCTGCTCTGCGATTCCCCACAAAATTCCTATTGGTTTCAGCTGTAGAGAATTGGCTGCGACGATAGGGGTTTCTGTCCATAAATCACACGGTGGGCTCAGAAATATGGGGACTTTGGCCGAAGTCTGTATCTATGCCCGTTTGGTCCAGACGTGCAAATTGGTAAATCCTGATCAAAAGCAAACGGAGACAACCATCCCTAGTACCAGCCGCGGTCGCCCAAGTCCACAGTCCTCCAACGATCCACACACAATGAGCTAAAGTATTCTTATCAAAGGGCTTCTGGGAGAAGCAGACTCGATAAACTCCGACTTCTAAAGCTGGACTAGACGGATCCTTTCCTCCTCCAATTTCACCTCTGTGACGTTTTCTCCAAGGCGTTGTGGCGAGAAGAAACCTCAGTCACATTTGTGAAGCGCTTTACATTGACATTTGTAAAGCGCTTTGGATGCTAAAAGCACTGACAAGGTAGACCCGTTTTACACTCTGCGGTAAACAGCTCCATTTAGATCGCCAAGGTCTTTTCACCGGAATGGTGGAATTCCCACTCTTCCTCTACGGGAGTCGTGAAGTCGCTGCCCGGGCAGCGCTCCGTTTCCTGCTCCGGGTACCGCATGGCCAGTTCCGTCTCTTTGGCACCCTCGCCAGACACCGAACTCCCGTCCTCATCCCTCGTGGGACAAGACTTCCCCGAAGGCGCTTCCAAAACGGAACCCACAATCACCGTTTCAGCTTTCATGATGTAGACCTTTTCTGGGGAGAGAAAGACGCAACACAACAGCATTGTAATTATTTATTAAATTTGCTGTGCACTTCCAAAAAGAACAGAGGTGAAAGCAAAATAAAAGAGGCCTATATTAGTCCCTTTAATGTGTATAAATCCTTCCCAATCCCTCACCTGATCTGAGCCATATTCAACCGATTCCAGTCCTTTTCGCTTTCTCATTTTCTGTACACGTCTTCCAAAATGGTTCTATTCGATTCATTCTGCTGTTGTTACTGTTTTTCTCCCTCCACCCCGTCACCCTGCATCGCGTGGCCCAACCCAAAGGAACACCTCAGAGGAATGAGAACTCTGTGCATGTTCAGGGGAACTGTTCACAGATGCATGCAATTCCCCCCTGCATACAGATGAGCGTAAGCATGTGCTGCTCATGGTGCGGAGTCTCCCTTGCCCAAAACCAAATCAAAGCTGCCAGGCGGAACCGCATTCGGGGGCTCAGATAACATTTGCAAAGTGGGAACGCTGCACAAGGTATTTCTACGTTGGCTGTGCGTGCGCACGGGGGGAAGTCTGGAGGAGCACAGAAGTGGCTCCCCAGCACTGAGCCACTCGCCCGGTTACCTGCTTGGGGCTTCCGAAATGCTCAGGAGGCACAGCTGCACAGAGTTCTGAGCGTGAATTCGCCGTCTTAAGGACTAGCAACTTGGTGAGTTGAATTCCACAGGAAGCGCAAGCTGCCATTCTGAGGAAGTGGAGTTCTGCCCTCGCGACTGCCCGGGGAGTCCCGGAAAAGAAGCCAAGGCATGCCTGCCTATTTCAGCCCTTGGCAGCAGGTGGAGGGGCTATGAAGAGGCGCTTCCGCCTGGCTTCTTGACCCGCAGCTGGGCCCCCCCAGCGTCCCCTGGCCTCCAGCGACCTCCGGGCCGCTCCTCCCCCCCGCGGGGCATCAAGGACTCACCGATGTGGTTATTTCCGTGGCCTTGCGGAGGCGGTTCCGGAGGTGGTGGGGCAGCCACCTGGGCCGGCTCAGCCCCGTCGGGCTCCAGGCTGGGCGCGCCCTCCGCTTCGGGGGGGCGTCCGTCGTCGGCAGAGGCTTCCGCGAGGGGCTCCCCCTCCCCGGCCCTGTCCTCAGCCTTGGCCAGGGCCTCCAGCTTCTTCTTGAAAGACAGGAAAAAGCGCGGCCGTCGGCGACGGGTCCCGCCCTGCAGGGGGCCGAGGCAGGGAAGGCCCCCCGGCCCCGGCCAGCCCCCAGCACCACGGCCAACCACCCCCCTGGCATGCCCAGGCCTGCCGCCCCACTGCATCTGCCCCGCTGCCCCCAGCCCCCCTCGCGGCTCATTCCAGCAGCAGGCACCCCCTCCCCCCCCAGGTGCCGGCAGGGCCCCGTACCCACTGCAGCTGTCCCCCCGAGCCTTGTGTGAGCTGTCCGTGGTGCTGAACTCTGCCCCGACAGAGGCTCACTGCCTCCAAGCACCACGACCAGCCAGAGGGAAAGGTTGGGGGGGGGAGGAGCCCCCTATCTCAGTCCCAAGCCTGGGATGGGGGTTGTGATACTTACTGCACATATCATGGCCTGGCTGGAGACTGCAAGGGGTGGGGGGGGGAGAGAGAGAGAGGGAGAGGGGTTAGACCCCCCTTTCTGGGGTTGGGCAGCCCAGCTGGTGCGCTGAGGCCACAGCAACCTGTCCCCATAACGCCTTAAAAAACCAGCACATGGCATCGTGCCAGGAGCCTCCGTGCGTCCGGCTTCCCCCGCCGGGCCATTTGAGACCCCCCCCCAAAACCCAGCCACCCTGGATCCATTTCTGGTCGGCTCTGCCCTTGTCGGATGAAGCGGACAGCAAAATAGCTGTGCTACGTTTTAGGGCTCCACTCCGGGGGGGCTGAGACAGAGGGACTCCCTTTTCCCTGTCTGAACAGGTCCGGGGGCGCCTCCTTCGATGGGGGGGGGGGGGCATCGGTTTGCCAATGCAAGGAGAACAGCGCCACCTGCTGGCACAACGTATCGCCAGCGCATAGCGAGAGACCTGGGGGGTCCCCTCTCCTGCTGCCCATACGGAGTCCAGAAACAAGGCCGGGGCACGCCAGCTCCCATGTTCCCCAGCAACTGGTGTGCGCAGGCACACTGCCTCTGAGAGTGGAGGCAGCATTTCTCCATGAGGACTAGTAGCCTCGGAGAGCCCTCCCCAGCATTGGTTTGTCAAATCCACTTTTAAGCCATGGCAGGCGGTAGCCCTCCCCGCATCACGACACTGGTGTCCTCTCTTGCGGTTTTCTCTGGGTATGTTCAGTATATTTCTCTGGGGTGTTTTAATCCAGATGTAGCTTCTCCCCTCTCTTGCTCCTGCCACCGGGGAGGCGGGAAGGGCAGCAGTGCAGGGCCCGAACGCAGTCAAGAACACGGCCCCGATTCCTCGACCCAGCCCTGCGCTGCGAGAAGGAGGGCTTCCTCGGATCGGCCCTGAACCGCTCCGCTTCTCGGGTGCCCGCTTCCTGCGCCACAATCGGTCTGCCCACCTCCAGCCTTTGGGGTCATGGGAACATTCCCTGGCAAGGCAGTCCCCGGATCGCCGGTTCCTTCGGAGTGCCCTCGGCTAACTCGGCATCACCCCGTTTGAGGCGGCCGTGGGCCGTGCCCCGAGTTAGCCCTTACTCAGAGTAGGCCTGTGGAAATAGGTCAGGCCCGCAGCTAGAGCAACGTCGGCTACAGCTCCACGCGGCGGTCGGAAAGGCCGGCCGTGGGCTGCTCCGCCGGGAAGGGGGCTCACTCTTGGCTTTGTGGGGGACGATCCACTTGTCGCAGGCTCGCCTCCGCCGCAGGATCACCAGGCCGGCAAACAGCACCAGCACGGACAGGAGGACCGCTCCCAGCTGGGCCAACCTGCTGTCATCTGCACACCGGGATCGCCAAAAGGAAAAAGGGGCTTGGACAGATGCAGGACGATTCCCGAAGGGCCACGACCGGCCCAAGTCCCCCCGCGGGCTCCACTGCCGAACTCCTCCCCATCTCCAGTGCTCTAACCACTGCGCAACACTGCCGCAGGGAGTTCTGAGAACATGCCCCGTGCGCTTGGGGGACTACTGCGCTTCCAAACCCATCGCCCCATCTTCGCCAGCCCCCGCCAGCCCCGGAAGTGCCGCTCGGCCGCTCACCTCTCGACCTTTTCTCTAGAGTGATGACGCCGAGGTGGCTGGTGTTGACTTGTGTCCCGGGTCCACGGGTCGCTGCGCCGAGGGAGGTCGCAGGGGAAGTGCCTGGGGGGAGCACGGTGGTGCCCCCCGGCATCCGGGGGGCCACCTGCTCGGTTGGCTGGCCCAGGAAGTGCTTGTCATGCACAGAGACCCCAGGACTCGTGGGGACCTTGTTCAGCTTGGCATACCTGGGAAGGTGCGTAGAAACAACAAGAGAAAGGTGTAACAACGTTCTGGCAAGGTAGGCCACCGCTCACATCCCCATCCTGCACACGGCGGAGCAACTCAGTGTGATCGCTTTGGGTCTTGCTGCTTTAAGGTGAACCTAACTCACATTTGGACAGACAACGTGGTCCAGCCGGCATCTTCCTGTTCCAAAGACCCCAAACCTACAGCCTAGGAATGCACGAAAGTTTTGCTTCGGTGCACAAAAACATGAGCGCCCCCCTGCAAAGCTCCCGGTGCAAACACACACGCACCGAAAACACGTGCAAAGCTACCGAACCTGGACTGCCACGCTTCAGATTCCGATCCCCAGTGCGAGCTGTCCGAATCCCCCGATTTGCACAAATTCCCTCAGAGCAATGAACTAGCAGCGGGCTGTTCCACGGAGGAGATGTGTGGGCGCTGGGGGAACCCAGAATACGCCGAGTACGGCTGGGGCGTGACTGTCGCAGAATCCTGGGTCGCCACGGCATGCGAACCCTGCCCTGTGGTTTAATGGTGGGCTGTTAGCCACGAGCAACCCGGGAAGAGAAGCCGCGGCTTCTTGTCGAAGGGGGAACGACTCCGGGCTGTACGCTTCTCACCCTGCGCCCACACAACAATACAACGTCAACGCAAGAGGAACTTGCTCACTCTGTGTGCTTCTGGCACGTCTGGATGCTCGAGCGCATGTCCGAGGAGGTTCCTGGAGGGCATTTTTCACAAACGGTATCACTGACAGCGGTGCCTGGCAAGAGAGCAAAGGCCCGAATCGATATATGTGCGTTATTCGTTCCTAGCATTCAGCACGGCCTCGCAAGGGTGACCCACGCACTGGAAACATCCCGGTGGGATTGTTGTAATCCGCTCTACGTGGGGCTGCCCTTGAAGACGGCCCGGATACTTCAGGTGTTTCAGAATAGAGCTGCCAGGAGTCCACGGGGACCGGCAGGTACTCACATATAACGCTGGTCCTACACCGTTTACAAGGGCTGCCAATTGAAGTCTGGGCCCAATTTAAGTGCTGATGATGAGCTATAAGGCCCTGAATGGTTTGGGTCTGGGATACTTGAAGGAGCGCCTTCTCCCCTCTGTGCCCTCGCCCCTTGAGATCTGGGGCAGAGGCCCTCCTCCGGGAGCCCTCCTTGAAAGAGATCGGGGGGGGGCTACCCAAAGGAGGGCCTTCTCTGCGGTGGCACCCCGAATGTGGAAGACGCTCCCCAGAGAGGTCCGCCTGGCACCGACGTTATATTCTTTTCCGCATCAGGTGAAACCCTTTTTATTCTCCCGTCATTTTAATGTTTAATCGATTTTAACTGGGGTATTATTAATGCAAATTGTTGGGTGCTGTGGTGTTTGGTTCGCTCTGTTTTTGATTGTAAGCTTCTCCCGAGATGCTAGCGGTAGATGGGTTAGAAAAGCTTTTAATAAATTAATATTATTGACTTGTTTCCAAAAGCTGTATATCGCACCGTATTCCAGTAGAGGAAAATCAGGAGGAAAGCGGGAGCAGCTTCCCTGTCCTACGAAACGCACCATTCCCAAGGCAGCTTTCCCTGAACAGGGCTGGCGTTTCAGGGAAAGCTGCCTTGCAGATCCTTGGCTTTCGATTCCCTGCGAAGCAACCGAAATTTGGCTTCCAGGCGTGAGCAACTGTTGTTGGTGGCGCTCGCAGGGGCTGAATTATTAGGCACTGGAGACACACGACAGACTTCCTGGAATTGGGACAGAAGTGGACTGGTGGCGTTTACATGGAAGGAGTAAGCTTGGTTCCTCGCTTGCAGAACCCAAAGAAATTGTGGGCAAGAAGTGGCAGGGCGCCACAGCGGTGCCGCTTCCCGGTGGCATGGCACGGGGCCCTCGTTGCGGGCTCGGGGTCAAGACAGACGAGGATGCAGAGAGGGTTTTGGGGGGCTGGCAGGCTGCTCCTACCTGCAACTTTGACCCCGTAGCCCTGCCTGCAGGTGCTGTGCGGAGAGCATCGGAAGCAGGTGTTCTCCACCGACGTTTGGCAGTACCAGCCCGGCTGGCACTCGCACACCCTGCTGGAATTGGCGGTACACGGCGCCTTCTCCACCAGGTGGAGATCTGTGGGGAGAACAGTGTCAGGGCGAGCGGCGTTCCTCACCCGTTGCGGCAGAAAGAGCGCCAGGCAGCCTCCTGCCCTGCACTTCGTCCTCACAACAGCCCTGTGAGGTAGGCCAGGCCGAGAGGCGGGGTCGGGTCGAAGTCCCCACGGCTGCGTGGGGCCCAAGACCCGCGTCTCTCAAGCCTGAGCCCAAAGCTCCACCCAGGCGGCCGCACGGAGCTCCCTAGAGCAGAGGTGCAGAGCGTCCGGGCTGTGGCGTCGCTTTAGGCACGCGGAGAGCGGCCGGGAAGAGAGGGGCAGGCCTGGGAATCGATCGGCACCTGAGACGGGGAATATGCCCCCACAGACAAGTACCTGCCCGGCACGTCACGCAGGTCTGACAGCGCAGGTTCTCGAGGTCCAGGTATTGACCCGGTTCACAAGCCGGTTTGAAGCAGTCACAGCGGAAACTTCTGCGGCACTTCATTTTCTGCGCGTGTCCTAAAACATAGGGGGTGGGAGAGAAGGCGAGCACGGGGTCAAGCTAGCCTGGGGCCTTTGAATGCCGCAGAATCGCTCTGAACACGACCCCCGGCCGGCTGCTCCGCTCCCCTGTTGCAAACAGGTCCCCGCGCCCGAGAATGCGTCAATTCTCAGCAGCCCTCCTTTGCGCCACGAGACGCCTGCCAGTAAAAATGCACACCGCAAATGAATGCCGATCCCAGACCCCCCCCCGCCCCCGCCCCGGCGAGCAGAAAGGAAGGAAGAAAATCCAGAGCGTGGTGTTCGCGTCTGACGGCGTGCTCTTATCGCCGAAGCAGAAATGTCAGAAATTTCCTCCAGAAAGACAATGTAAACACCCCCACCCACGGAGTTCTTCTGAGCCGCCGAGGGGGTTTTGGGGCGTCACGCCGCGCCTGCGGAGCTCGGCAGCTCGCATGAATCACGCCGGCGGCCTCGGCCGACCGCAGGGCTCCGTGGCTGCCGGGGGCCTGGGCACGCGTGCGGGGAAGCCCCGAGCCGGAGCCTGACGTGGACACCGCTGCTTCCGAGGAAACGCAAATGGCACGGGCCGGCCGGCCTCCCAGCGCAAGCACACCCAGAGCGGCACCGCCACCCCCATCATCCGCACGTGTCATTTCCTGTACGTGCAGCCCAAAGTCAAAGCCATCCAAGGGATTCACGAGTGACCCAGTTGTTCACGACAGCCCTGCAAGGCTGGCCCGGGAGACAATTTGCAGTAAGGAGACTGGGGGGGGGGGGGAACAACAGCGAAGGGGCGGGGCAATGCGAAGGGGTGTGGCCAAAAGGCCTATCCGTCACTTCAGCGCTGACGGTGATGCTCTGGGGAGTGGGGTGCAGAAGCACGCGGACCACCCACGTGTCCGCCTCTGGGGCGGGAGGAAAGCGGTGCCTCCATCTGGGGAGGCCTGGAGCCGCCCCTCCGGCCTGCAGGCTGGCCGGGCTTGGCCCACGGGCGCGAGGCTGGAAGGCGTGCCTCGCTGAGCCCCACGCTGCGGATGGGAGACCCGAGTCCGACAGAGGAAGCGGCTTGCCCTCAGGCTGGCCCAACCGCCCTCTTGCATCTTGTGTGCAAAACCCTGTTTCCTGCCACCGTGTCGCACAGCTTTGAATCCCCCGCTGCCAGAAATCTAGAATTAAGGATGGGGACATGTGCCCGGTTTGGTTTCTCTCACTGTCTCGCTTTTCCTCCTGCTTCTGCATCAGCTTACAGATCTTGACCGTCTGCATGAACGTTCCCAAAGCCCCTTCCACTTTCTGCACGCTCTGCATTTCTGCCACTGTGCACCCTTTGGCATGTTTCTGCAAGCCAGCTCCACGCATGTACAAAACTTGAAAAAGTTTCCACGCTTATGCATTTTTTAAAGATATTTTATATATATTTTTACTGACGGCACTAAAAAGTTGCTACGAGAAAGCATCGCAAAGAAAGGCAACTCTGTAGAAAAGTGATGCGATTTGTTTGGAAATTCTTAATAAATAGAGTTAAAAATGCGGCACCGTTTTGAAGAAGCCTTGTATAAACCTTTGGGTGAGCTTTCCCCGCCAGACGCACATGTTTGTACTCCTGCCTTTTCAAAACAAAAACAGAAATAAAAACAGAGAAAGCCTTGCAAAACTCAGAGCGCTGCCTAAGCAGAAGGAGAATCCGGCCTTCCGTAGGTTTCCATCTGCTTTGGTGCCCCTGGGAATTTGCCATGGGGGGCATCGGCCCGGCCCAGCTTTTCAGGGTAGTATCCTGCACATCGCTTAGCTTGAGCTGCAGCAGAGGAAAAACTATTGTCTTCCAAAACGGAAGATGCCAGTTTTCAAAGGTGAAGCCGAGCCTTTTGGGCACAGAAAAATCAGGGCTTGATTTAACCCGGTTGCTCAGCTGCTCAGCTGGAAGAGGCTGCAATCGGCCACCGGAACGGTATCCGCCAAAGCAGGGCAACACAGCTGTTGTAACAACACAGCTACAATTTGTGCAACAGATTTGCAGCGACCAGAAATTGGGGCATCCCACCCTTGCGTGTAAGTGATCTGTGTGTGCCAGGAGCTGTGTGTGTGTGTGTGTGTGTGTGTGTGAGTGAGTGAGAGAGAGAGAGAGAGAGAGAGAGAGAGAGAGAGAGAGAGAGAGAGAGAGAGAGAGCTGTGTTGTTTGTGCAGGTGGCTGAGTGTGTCAGAGCTCACGAGTGCGTGTGATGAAGTTTGCGTGTGAGAGGGAACCGGAGAAAAACGGCCAAATGAGTGTGAGCGTGGAAGCGGAAGGCAGAGAAAAAAAACGGGCCGAACCTGCTGAGGAGAGCGTAGCCGGCCCAGGGCATCCCAGGAGGCGCGTCTGCTCGCTCCCTTCCCCAGGAGGGTTCCTCCCGCTGGACAGGTACTCACCAGAGTTGCAACAGTCACAGCACTTCTGAGACGGCTTGTCCGGGTTCTCCTCGCTGATGCTCTTGCAGGGATGATGTGGGAGGCCGGAACCCTGAAACATCAAACAGACAAAGACGCTCCATCTTAGCCATTATAGCAAAACTCCCGAAGTCAGTTTAATGCCTCTCTGGTTACGGTTGTCTGCCTGCCTGCTTTGTGTCCCTTTTCTTTTTCTGCACATCAAATAAAAATTAGAAATAAATTAGAAAAACAAAGGCACCACTGACGATTCTTTTGATCCACCGGAAAGGAAGGCTTTGGGATTCCAAAGACCGCCATGCGATTCCACGCGGGCCGTAAGAGTCCCTCATCCCCAGAAGCATTGCAAAAGCAGCAGCAAGATTTGGGGGTTTGGAAGGAGCTTCCCTGGGGGGACAGGCTGAATGAGGGCCTCGTCTGTGGGTGGGGGAGAGGACAGAGGGGCAGCTGGCCTAGCACCCCCTGGGTTTCTATTTCCATTAAATGTGCTTCATTCAGAGGAAGAGGGCTGGGGGAAAAACCCTCCAAGCTGCTAATGGAATTCCCTATGACTAGAGGAGATACCCAGCTGAGCGAGACGTGAGGGTGGCCACCCAAGTCATGCTACGGTGAGCTGAGGCCTCTCCGCCCGGCACCGCTGCCCCGATCAAGAGCGGGCTGACCTGGCACAGGCCCACATCCAGGTTCCCACATGCCTCTGTGGCAGTGGGCACCCGCCCCCCAGAGTTCCCAAAGCGAGCACACACTGCCGGTCACCCGGTGGTTCCCCGGTCTCCGTAGGAGTCCCCCGCCGGCACCATCCTAGAAGGGTGAAATGCTTCTCCAAAGGAAGATCCCGGCGATGAGACTCTGGGGACAAAATAGCCAGTTTCTTCTACCCCTTTGCCACTGGAAGCTTAAGTCATTTCATTGCTGTGCCCTGTGGGCAGCATACAGCAAAAGCTCAGAAACCAGAAGCCAGCATGCAAACGTCTGGAAACCGTTCGGCAGCTCAAGCCAGTTCACCAGAAAGGAGCCTTGTAAAAGCAATGGGTATCCTCGTCCCGCCAGGCCACTGAAACGCCGGGAGAACAGTCTCAGCCCGGCACCAAAAGATGACGGTCGGTGCCGGGGGAACCTCAGTAGGGCCACCCCTGAGAGGGCCCTGAGCCTTCTGAAATTAGGTTCAGGCCACAAGCTCAAGGAGCCCCGCGGGGGCTTTGCTGGATGGCTGCTCTGCAGAGGGAAGCCCTCGCCCCTTTTCGGCGTGGGGCACCCCCAGTTCAGACACGCTCCCGCGCAGAATGACGTGAGACAGAAACCAGAAGGTGGCAGCTTCCCATCCCCAGGCTGAGCTTGCCCACCTCTTTCAACTGGTCCTTGTAGGGTGGCGTTTCCATCCTGGCTGGACGCACTCCAAGGTGCCCAGAGCCGGACACACAACTCCAAAAGTGGCCTGAGCAATGCACACTAAGCAGAGAAAAGTCCCACAAGCTGGACACCCGGCTACTAGTCGCACAACCCGAGGCTGCACTCGCTTTCTCAGCCCACGCGTCTTCTCTCCGGCCTGCACAATTTGTGCCCTTCCTCCTTTCTTGCAAGTGCACACACAGAGCGCTGAATCCAGCATCGGGTTGAGAAAACCCCACTTTTAAAAGTGGGGCAGGCATGACCCACTTGACCCAGGGCTGCCTTCCCCAACCTAGTGTCCTAGAGAAGTTTCGAAGAGCGTCTCCCTTTTCCCAATGTGTCATACATGCTGGCTTGGGCTGCAGTGAGTGGCAGTCCCCAAAATGCGTTCCCAAAATGCCTCAGGACTATTTCCCAGGGCCCCAAGCCGATTCACCGGAGTCTGGATTGCTCATCAGGCCCCAGTGAAGCTTCCTGGTGCTTTTTCTTCGTAAATGTAAGAATCACTGGGGCAAAGCCAGCCAAGTGATCTCTGAACCAGATCACTCAGAATAAATTCTTCTTTTAACTGGTGCCCTTGCCTGTCATCAAGACCTGCCCTGGCCCTGAGACACACCGAAACGCGCCATCTGCCCTCTTTTCTTTCTCTTTCTGTAAGTGCACCAAATTACGGCTACCTGACCTCAAAACATGGTTTTGAAATGTCAACCAGTTCCCCCCACCCCTTTCAACTCCCAACTGCTTTCTTGTTTCGACTCAGGTCTGAACCCCTCCAGTCATCCAGAAAAATCAAACTCAGCGTCTTCAGCCTGAAGATAAATCCAGGAAACTTCTAAGCCCTGCCTCTTCTTTTGCACATGGCCATGCAAGCAATTAAACATCAAATCAGTTTTTTCAGGGCTCTTCACACCTAGCCCCAGGAAAGAAACACTTCGGGGCAGATCCTGGAAACTTACATGCTTTCCTGCAAGTAAGCCATATCAACACATGTGCCTGCTCACACATGTTGGTGCTGTCACTGAGAGTGGTTAATTTCTAGAAATGTTATTCACTGGGGAGGACAGAATAGAGAATTATAAAATGATGCAAGGGGAAGTTTCCCCCCTCTTCATTTTACCAAGTTATTATTTTTAAGCACAATCACCCACACCTTCTGTCCCCAGATGGATTCCCAGGGACGTTTCTGCCTTTCGTACAATTCTTCAAACAAACTATAACATCAAACATATTATCGCGAGTGGTGGGCCAAACAATTCCATCCACTCAAAACAACACTCAAGCCTCAGGGACCAAAAAAAGCACCTTCGGTTGGGATGAAAGAGCCACGCCGGAGCCTGTGTGAGATCATTCAGTGTGACCACAAATTGTGCATAATTCTCTCTGCGTTTCTTTAAGAAATGATTCACACATGCTACTTGCATGGCCGATGAACACAAACTGAGCAATATCCTCCCATCGCTGTGCCCGTTACAGGCGTCCATGATCCTCCACCCTCTTTGCAGGCAGAGAAATTGGGAAGTGTGGACAATTCCACTGGATTTCTCCAGGAGAAGCAGAAATTCTTATTAATTTCCCACAGGTAAGGCTCACCTGTGGCCTAGAGTGCAGCATCTTCACACCCACCCACGGGCACATGCTTTGCAAAGAGGCCAAGGACTGTTTTCACCGCATCTGGTAAAACCCCAGCCAAGTGTCCTTTTATTTCAGGAAATACATAAAAAATCTCAAGCCATTTCCCTGAGATAGATCTCTTCTCAGAAGTGTTGGCTTATCAAGGTTAGCATCTCCCCCAGGGGTTTCCAAAACCCGCAGATATATCTTGGCCCCAAGACAGAAGCAAACCAAAAAGGGGTGGGAGGTGGGCAGCACTTCGTCTGCTGAGGCCAGGAAATCTGTCCTCCGATTTCCCAAAAGTTTTCCTCCCTACAAAAGAAGCTCTCCGTCTTCCTGGTGCATTTGTGGCAAACTTTCTAACTGATTCCAATTCATCGTGAGCCTCGCCAGTCCCCACCAGGAGGACAAGCGCATCTCTCTGCAGCCACCCAGGCTGCCTGCGTTGCCGAGCTGACAAAGCCCCAGGCTTTTCTTATGGGGTGGGAAGCCAGGGTGGCTGCCGGGGACCAGCTGCCTTCCTGAGGGGTGGTTCTGCCACAAGAGGCAGGTCCTTGCATGCCCCCCTTGGCCACCTCATAAGTAGGATAACACAGGAACCCAAGATCATCTCTCCAGGATTTTCTTTATCTTTCTAGTGCTGGGGAGCAGCTGCCTTCCTATCCAACACAGGCTGGAGAAGAGATGTCCAATATGGCACCAGTCAGAACCATCACTCCCCAGTTTGCATGCAGCCCGAGCACACGCTTTGCAGGAAACCGACCCCCACCCCCCCGGGTGCACTTTCCTTTTCTCGTTCAGCCCCAAATGACTCACGCACGAGTATCCTTTTGAGGATGCCGAAACCCTTACAAAGCCAAGTCAGAACCTTCGGTTTGCTAGAGATGAGTGGTCAGGCCAGAAAGGCTCCCGCGTCATTCAGCAAAGTGCCCCAAAGCTTGCGGAATCCAGCAGTGTCCACAGCTCAGTCACAGTGCTTGCTTTTCTGCTATGGCTTTGCACTGGAACTGGGTTTTCCCCAACCCTACTTTTCAGAAACCCACAACCACATCTGAGAAGTTGTGCGAGGCTTCTCTTTGTGATCTGAGAATCCAAGACTTTTTTTTTTTGGTAAACTTACATTTATATTCCACTTTATCCCTACCTGCAGCAGGCAAACGGGGCTCGGCCACCGAAGCCTCACCTTGGATATGGCAACCCTTCAGGAGCTCCAGCATTGCATTCCCAGCCTCCCACCTTCCCTTCCCCAGGCTAAATGCACCCAGCTCCTTCAACCAATCCGAGATACGTTCAGGGAACTCTTTGGGATGCTGTTCTACAATTCTGGGGCCACCACCCTACGTGCCCTGCTCCAAGGAGTTCGTCTCACCCTCGCCAGCAAAAGAAGCCCCTTGAAGAATTTTCCAGCAGAGAACTAGGAGCTAAGTTTCGCCTTTTCCTCCCCTCCCTCCACACCCTCTTTCCTTTCATGTTCTTCCTCTTGGATTGCAATCCTCCGGGGCAGAGACTGTCCCTGCATGATTCTAGGAGCCCTTAAATGAGGGAGGGGGTGGAGATGGCGTAAACAAACACATGCTGAATGAAGGTACCCAGTTCAACCAGAGGCTTCCTCACCCCAAGTCGGAAAGATCCCTCAGCAAGAATTTCTGGCTACCTGCTACGGTGTGACTAGCTCAAGAGCCCACACAATTCCTATCATTTCAATAATTCTCTTTGCATTTTCCTGCGGCACATGACCCTCACATGCCGCTTCCGCCTTGCATTTTTTAGCCAGTTCTGAGGAGCTTTGGGGGAAGGAAATGGTAAAGGTTAAATCAAAATTATGAACTTTTAAAAGAAGATAAAGATTTTATGACTAACAGAGGGTAAAGCCAATGTCAGCTCGAAGAGGTGGCCCCTCCCGCTCGCTCGTTTCGTGGGAAGGGAGTTTGCTTTGCCCCAGGAGGGTCATTGGCGGACCCTGCGGTCTGGGCCCCCCCCCCCGAGGCCCGAGGCGGCCGTCTGCCCCGCGGCTACCGATGCCCGAGAGAAGCGGGGCTCCCGCGGACTCCAGCCGGGGGTGGGGGGACACCCGCCCGCTGCCCCCGCGGCGCTGCAGCCTCCGCACAGGCAAAGCGCCATCCAGGTGGGAGCAGCGCCCCCCCCCCCCGCGCATCCCACCTCGCTGGGAGCAGCAGACCCTCAGCCCCGGGCGGGATGCCCCGTCCGCGCCACGGGGGCCCCGCTCGGCGGGTGGGGGGCGCTGCCGAGTCAGCTCTCGAGAGCCCCCCTCGGCCCACAGCGGGGCGGCTCCCCGGGGCGCCCTCGCGGATGCGGAGAATG
Organism: Varanus salvator macromaculatus; assembly: GCA_023646645.1. Lineage (NCBI taxonomy): Eukaryota > Metazoa > Chordata > Lepidosauria > Squamata > Varanidae > Varanus > Varanus salvator. Next base: position 12,313,367 of record JAIXND010000800.1, on the reverse strand, counting down.
GGAGTCGCGAGGCGCCCGCTGGAGCTGCGGGGCGGCTGGCGCCGCATGATGGGAGCCGCGTGCGGAGGGCCCCCCAGGGAGCCGCGTCCCCGCAGCCCAGCCCAGCGCAGCGCAGCGCGTCCCCGCGCCACGTGCGCCCGCGCTCACCTGCACCGGCGCCGCGCCGGCCCCCGGGGGTCGCAGCGGGGGCAGCAGCGGGGGCAGCAGCAGCAGCAGCAGCGCCAGCCCCCGGGCCGGGGCCGCGCGGCGGGGGGCGCCCATGCGGGCTGCGGGCCCCGCCAGCCAGCCAGCCAGCCAGCCGAGCAGCGCCGAGCGCGCCGTGCAGACGAGCGAGGCGCAGTCCCGCGGCTCGCAGCAGAGTGCGCGGCGCTGCGCGCCGAGGCGCCGCTTTAACCTGCCCCGCCGCCCGCCCACCTCCTGCCTCCCTCCCCGCGGCGGGCGTTCCCGGGCCCCCTCTGCCGCCGCTTCCCGGCAGCGGCCTCAGTGGCCCGTCCGCGGAATGGGGCGAAGCGGCGCGCCCGGGGCTGCCACAGCGCCCAGCATCCCCGCCCCGGGGGGCCGGGCCAGCGCGTCTGCAGCGCGCGTCCCCTTCTCCCCAGGCCGCCAGAGGGGGCCGGGGCGAGGCGACCCCCCGTGGGCCAGCGGCAGGCAGCGGACCCGAAAAGCTCCAGGACTGGACGGAGCTGCCAATTCACGCGGTTGGCGCCACCGGATGGGAAACAAACGTTTATTTATTTATGTATTTATTTGTGTTTCGGTTTATGTCCTGCCTTTTTCCGACAAAGGGCTCAAGGCTGCTGACATCATTCTCCTCCTCCATCCTATCCCCACAACAACAACCCTGTGAGGCAGGTTGGGCTGAGAGTCTGTGACTGGCCCAAAGTCCCCCAGTTGGCTCCATGGCTGAACGGGGACTCGAACCTGGATCGCCAGACCCCAGTCCCGTGCTCTTCACCACCATGCCACCCTGGCTCTCCACATCCTTCCACTTTATTGACTTACAACATTTATATCCCGCCTGTTTTCCTCTGAAGGAACCCAAGGCAGCTCACATCTCTCTCCACCTGCTCTCCATCCCACCCCAACAACAACCCTGCGAGGCAGGCTGGGCCGAGCGCCTGTGGCTGGCCCAGCACCGTCCAGCTGGCTCCGCGGCTGAGCGGGGACCAGAGCCCGGGCCACTGTGCCCCAGTCCCGGGCTCTCCACCGCCACCCAGGCCGGCTCGGAGTCACGCTGGCCCCGGGGCTAACACGGTGCAGAAACGGAAGCGGCCGCTTTTCTGCAAAAGCGGCCTTGGTGCTGGGAAAGCTGTGAGAGGTGGTGCAAGATGACTCCGTTCTGCAATGTGCAAGCACCCAGCATCGTATGCTGGCCTTTGGGAGGAAGGGACTCATGCGCTCTTAGTAGTATTAACGAAAGCAGAGTTTGGTAACAGGTTTTTTGGGGTGGCTTATATGACTCAGTGTTTTACGAGGCCTGAGCGCCATTGAGGCAAAGCGGAGAGGAGAGGCCGTGCCGGGGCTCGAGGGACCCGAGTTCCAGTGCCCGCTTGGCCATGAGGGTCCCTGGGGGACTCTCGACCCAGCCCACCTCACAAGGCTGTTGTGACGAGAAAATGGAGAGGAGGGGGCCCCGTGAGCATGAGCCCCACCTCTGGAACGCGCTCCCCAGAGCGGTCCGCCTGGCGCCGTCGTTATTTGTTTTTCGGCACCAGGTTAAGACCTTTTCATTCCAGCGGTTTTTTAATAAGTTTTAATATTGTTTTTTCTATGTTTTTCATTGCAGCCAGTGTGGGCCGGGGATTTTATTTATGTTATTACATTGTAAGCCGTCCTGAGGCTGTTTTGCGAATAGGACGGCATAGGAATATTTTAAATAAATAAATAAACTTTGGGTGCCATGAAAAATGGCAGGATAGACGTGTGATTAAAAACAAATAAAACTCCTCGTCTCTCTCCTGATCTGAGTTCTTGGAGGATCCAAGCTGCAAGCAAGACCTGGCCAATAAAGGAGCAAACTGGTCCATTTTCCACACTATAGAGAATGTCTTACTGGTTAGAGCACTGAGCAGGTTTCTAGTCCTCACTCCATCAGAACATTCCCTGGGTGACTTTGGGCCTGTCAAAGTCCTGACTGTCAATCTCGCCTCCCTCACAGGGTTGTTGTGAAGATGAAATGAGAGAGGCTCATATAAGCCTTGGGTCCTTTGCAAGAGCAAGAAAATTTGGTTACAGATATTCTACATTACTGTGTGTATAATTATAAATAATAATACATGAAGATTACATAAACCATTCTGATTAGCATGGATGGGGACCACTGAAAGAAGTAACTCTCAGGATTATCTCGGTTGCTGATATTTGTTCAAACATTTTTATACTTTCCTTCATCTTATGGTCAGGAGGCAAAGTCTAAGAAGAAGATTCTGACAGTCACAACAATGAAAGAATGAATGCTCAAAATTTCCCCCACACATTTTTCAAAAATTCTCATTTGACTTGCCAGAAAAGAAATTGCTCTGGGAACAAATGTCAACGCGGAGGAAAATTTCAGAGAAATTCTCGAGTGGTAGGTCGAGTTTCTCGTGCTTACCTTACTCAGAAGATGTCTGAGGAGCGTGGCCCGAGGTTCATGGCACAGGCTGCGGCCTCCTGGGCTTCCCACACTTCCACGGTCCTTCTTCCCGCGAGGCTTTTCCAGTGCCGGCAGCCTGGGTGGCGATGGGGAGAGCTGCGATCCGAGCGAACCTGGATGCCGCGCACACGGCTGCCTCCGGGAAGCTCGGAGGGAACCACAAAACTAAAAGAAAGGCCCCCTTTTGTGGGGAAAACGACGGAGCGGACCTGCCTCTTCCTGGAGCTGAACTTTCTGGCCCCTCTGCTTTTTGGAGGATGCAAAACGGGGACGGCTGCCCGGGCTACTCAGTGCCATTGCAGGAGAGGCGGGAAAATGGCAAAGCCCGTGAGAAACTTGAGAATGTCTCCTTATCCCAGAGAAATTTATTTTTATTTATTTATTAACAGATTTATATGCCGCCCCTTGCCACAAGCCTCGGGGCGGCTTACAACCTTAAAAGCATACACGATATTCAGTGAAAATTCACAAAATTCTGTGAATTTCTTTGGCCATAAATAGGGTGGAGGATTGACTGTTTGCTGCTCCCGAAAGCAACGCTAAGCACTGTAAAAGCAAAAAAATACCTTAAATATACAGCTCATTAAGGAAACTTTTAAACGGCTCTCCCAAAGAGCTTTATTCTCACAACAGCCCTGTGAGGTAGGCTGTTTTTATTTTTTTGTCGCGATTATTTGTCACTGCAGCAACGTGTGTCAGGACCAGTTTCCAGAAGAGGAATTGGGTTTCCCTAGCAAGCGGATTTCTCAAGGAGCACACGACTACCTGGATTGTTCAACTGGGAAAAGTTGGCCTTTTACAGAGCTGAATGCCATAACCCGCAAATTTGGCAAAGTTGTATGGATTTAGTCCAGCTAAGGAGAAGGCCGGGCTTGGGGAAGATGCTGGAAGGTTGATTTTGGAAAACTGTCTTTGACACATTGCTGTTGGCTGCCTAGGTTTGGAACGAGGCTCAGAACGGGTCTTACTGGGAAGTTTATTTATTTTTCGATTTATATCCTGCCTTTTTCCTACAGAGGGCTCAAGGCAACTCTTTCCCACCCACCTTCTTACATCTCCGATTTTATCAGGAGTCCTTCATACACTTTCAAGCGCAGCCCTGCAGTCATGAGGACTTGAAACTTAAGCTGATTTGAAAACGCGACTGTAGGGGCTTGGGGCAGATCAACCCGCACCAGGTCAGGCCCCCTTCTTTCATGCCACATCGCTGCTCTTCGCCGGAAAGGTGCAAGCAGGGCCGTGAAAGAGAGGAGGCCCTAAAAGTCAAGAGATCGCCATCCGTTGTCAAAAAAGGACTGTATCATAAGAGGCCAGAGAAAAATGTCCCCCGTCCTTTGTACTTTCAGTCTGACTCTTGCGCTCAAAGGAGGACACTGGGTTCAAATCTTATCTCTATCCCACATCAGAAAAGTCATCTGGTCCACGGGGAGCATTGCCAGAAGGCTTTGAGCAGCAGCTTAGCAGAGCCTCGACGAAGTGGCCCCCGACCTCAGACCAAGGCGCCTTTCCTCTAGCTTTTCCAACACAGAGGCTCCGCCACCTTCTACGAAGAGCCTCGGCGGCTATGGGGCCCGGGGAGCCTTTCTGAGAGGGCTCCCCCATTTTCAGGAGTACGAGCATGACCCTTCTCGAAGGGGAGACATCTGCGAGTCATCTCCTCTCCTGCCAGATATTTTTCTGTGCTGGCAATTAAACCGTTTCTTTGAAGCCACGAGGATTCGGAAGCACAGTCCAAGACATCTGGAGAGCAAAGCTGGGAGTTTTCCCAGCCGCTCTCAGCCAGTGGCCATCAATTAATGCATGCGCCGAACTTCGGACATGGGATGCAGGAGGAGAGACTGCTCCGGCCTTGTTTCTTTTTTCTTAAAACCACTGGGTTGTTTCTTCTTCTGCAGCCGCCCTGCTGGGAAATCTTTTCCCAAAAAACTGGTTTTGCATTCAGAAGCGTTTTCGGGAATGCCACAGACCTGCATATTCAGCACCTGCCGGATCCTGGCCCTTTTGCTCCACGCCGGCATCCCACAGCTGGGACCACCCTGGCACCGTCCCTCCGCCCCCCATTGTAATTCCCGAGCCCACCCTTCACTGGTCTCATTAGCCTGCCTTTGAGGAAAACCTTGCCCCCCAGAATCCCGTACAAACCCTTGTATTTCTTCTGAACATCGGGGGGTCCCCTCACGCCCAGAGAGATCCGTGGGTTTTCCAGCAGCCGTTTGGGCCCCGATTCCCTACACCCCGTGTTGCCGCAGGAGTAGAGGCCCCCTTTCCTGGAAAAGGAGTGTATGTCGGAGCAGCGGGACGCCGCTTTTCGGAATCCTAAGCCTGGGGCCACTGCCTGCTGGGAAGCGCAAGGGAGAGGCCAGCCGGGCTGCAAACAGGAGACAGAGGAGAACATCTGCAGAGCATGGCTCCCGCTCTCCCGAGCAGTGGGGACACAGGCCTCCGGCGGAACATCTGGAGTTCATCCCCTCCCCAGAGAACCAAGGGCGACGGGAAAGCCACGACCCCCCCAGACTGGCCGCCAGCAAGATGCACAAGGGAAGGAGCGAGCAAGGCCGGTCCCGGACGTGGGCCGGGGGAAGACTGCTGCAGGGAGCTTGTTTCGTAGTATTCCGGGAACTTTGAACCAAAACAGGGTCTGGAGCAATGCATTTCCCTCCTCTTCCTTTCGCATCGCATTTTTTAGTCTGCGAGCCCACGAACAAGGACTGTGCGATTTCTCAGCCTTGAGTCACGCTGAGACGGTTTTCAGCTGAAGAGCCGGACACAAATGCTGTTGCTCCATCGGAAAGCACATGGCTTGCCCGTGGTCCACGCTCCCAGCACACTGCAGCTCCCGTTTCTGGCTATGAGCTCAGCCTGAGACGCTGACGGAAAGGGAGACCGAGAAGCGAAGCGAAGCGAAGCGACGAGCGCAGGTTAAAACCGAGTGGGGCTCATTCAGCTGGAACGCTCATCGGCCGGCCGAGCGGCTCCGAATCCCGAGATGTGGCTTCCAGCCCTCCTGCTTTCAGTCAGCCCGTTCAAGGAAGGCAGCGCATGGGGTGTGGGGCTGGGCCTCATCTGTGGCTCGCATCAACATGAGCCCCTCTGATTCATTTCCAGCCTGGCCTGCTGCCGGTTTGGAGCCCTGCCAGGCAGCCCGTGGTCGGCTCGCTTTCTGCGGATCTCTGCATCACTTGGGACACGCCGGGCCGCCCCCATCCCGCCCCCGGGGGCCTCTGGGAAAGGCTCTGGTTGAAAGGGACCGGCTGCATCTCTGCCCTGCCTTCCCACCCCCTGCCCATCCAGGCATCCCCGGTGCCCAGTCCAGCGGTGGAGGCAGCAGCAATGCAATCCAGAGCAGAAGCGTTTGGTGCCTGGCCAGCTCTGAACTCCCTTCGACAAAAGACCAGTCTCTGTCGCAAAAGAGGCCTGCCTGGATGCTATGAATCATAAAAGTCGGCTTACTGGTCAGGTGCAAGTGGCCAAACGCACAGGGCCCTTTCGTTCACCTGGACGGTCTGCTTGCTTTTTCTTCTTCCCTCCCGATTCCCTTTCCTTGCATGTCGTGCCAGGAAAGGCTTGTTTTTTTTTTGACTGTATTTAAACAGCTCTTGGAATCTTTTTTTTGCAGGGGGCTGATAAAAACATTAATCAATCATTCAAATAATGCACAATAAACTTCCAAGACAAACCCCTCCGCACGGCTTGTGTTACCTGCTACAATGCACCCTTCAGAGGCCATGGCTGCTCCCTGAGCTTGCCTCCCTCGCCAAGAGAAAGGTGTTGTCTGTGGAACTCCCTACCACTGCCGAACATGCGCCAACCTCAGGCCCGGGCGGACCAGAAAGGGCGCGAGAAGGAACGAGAGCACCTCTTAAATTAACTTTATTGGGTACAACCTCAGGTCCCTGTGGCCCCCGAGCGGGGAGCCGGGTCCTGCGCCCCCTTGGGTCCTGCTTGGAAGCTGGACGAGCGGAGGGGGCGCAGCAGGACTGGGGTCCTCAACCCGGCACCCTCTGGCTTTCGGGACTACCTCTCCCATTGTCCATGCCCACACGGCTGTGGTTGATGGGAACTGCAGCCCGACTCAGAAGGGCAGGCGGGGTGTGGCCAGCCTGGGGGACGGTCCCCACCGCTGCCTCCATACTGCATGCCCCTAAGTGTCCCCGGTGTCATCCACGACAGGGAGGCTGTCGTACGAGGGGAAGTCGGGGTGGGGAGGCAGCGGGATCGCCACGTCGTGGGGCTTGGCGGGTGGGAGGCCCCCAAGCCGCGAGGAGGAGGAGGAGGAGGAGGAGCTCTCCGCCCCGGCCGCCGGGCACTCCTCCGGCGCGCATGTGGGGCACTCGCCCGAGGAGCAGCCCCTCTCCTGCCAGAACTCGGAGGTCTTCAGGTGGCTGGTGCTGCGCCTGGCCCACACCACGAAGTGCCGGATCCGGGCCTGCTTGTGTAGGTCGCACATGCACACCCAGGGCTGCCAGCTGCTCCAGTGCACGCTCGCCGCCCCTGCGGAGAGCAAGAGGGCACGGGGGCTGCACTCCAGCGAGCCAGCCCCACGGCCGGGCCCCTGCTGGGGGCCACCCCACCAGGCTTGTGCCTTCTCTTCCCCATGGCGGCTGGGGCCTTCACCCTCCCCTCCCTCTGCCGGGCAAGGGGGGGGAGAGGGGAGGGGGCACACGTCCCCCGTTTGTGAGCCACGCAAGCGCTGGGTGCGCTGAGGAGGAGGAGCCGCTGCAGCTGGGCACGGCTGTCTGGATCTCCCGGCAGCTTTGGCCCGCGGCCCTGAAGCAGAGCAGCTCCGTATACGGAAGCCAGGCAGCCTTGCGCCCGCTTATTGGGGGGGGGGGGCTCTTCTGCACCCAATTTTGGCAGGTCTTGAGTCCCGCAGTCTGTTCACCCAGCTGCCCCCAGTCTGGTGGCACGTAGGCACACGGCCTCCGATACTCGAGGGAGCATACCGTCATGAGGACTAGCAACCCTGATCTCCAACAAAAGCACCAGATTGACAGAGGCTGCTTCTAAAGCTAGGGCCAAGCCCCTGGCGAGCTTTACCGCTGTCCGGCCGAATTGCGGCAGCCCCGACATATCCCAGCAGCCAGAACGCAAACAGGAGCAGCAGTAGCATCGCTTGCTTGGCCTCCGGGTTGGTAGCTCATGTGCCTGACCCAAGAAGGACCACCAGGGAGGGAGGCTGTGTATCCGCTGCCATGGCAACCATGCCAGAGCCAATGAGCAGCCAGAGAACCTCCGCAGCATCCATTGCTGACCGGAAGCATAGGCTCCCACGCTTCCTGACGCTGTGGTTTGATTTTTTTTCCTTTTTTTTTGACATTTTGGATCGTTAAACCACCCCGAGATTTCGGTAACGGGATGGCCTAGGAAAGCTTTAAATAAATAAAAAGAAGGAAATAAATAAATTAGCCGGGCTGGCTGGGACTGATGGGAACACACACATTTTGGTTCCAGCCCAGAAGAAAAAGCAAAGTCAGAATGGAAGCAGAGCTGCACTGAAGGGCCGAATCAGTTCCAGCAAGCGGGGCCTGTGTGGGTTGGCTGCGGTTTTCCATCCGCGAGGGCTGTACCCATTGCATGCGAACTGTTCCACAGAGGGGCCTGGGGTGCCGCTTTGGGTAACAGAGGTGTGCAATAGAGACGGGTAGGCCCTGCTTCTATACGGGCCCTTTTGGATTATATCCTCTGCACTGGCTCTGCGTTCAGGAGAGACCTGACTCGCTCAGAGCCAACTGTCCGAAGCAGCGGGGACTTCGCTGCATGGCCCCGTTCCTCATGCAACGGGGCTATTTATAAACGCTTTCCCAGCACAATCATGGGTGCCAAGCGGCTGCTGGAAATCCCCCCACATTCAGGACACAGCCTGGAGCTGGGAGGATTCAGCAGCCTACCTTACAGGGTCGTTGTGAGGATAAACTGGAGAGGGACAGGAGGCGCAGGGCCCTCAGAGGGAAAAGCAGGGTATACATGCAACACACCAGAAAATAATTGGTAAGCGTTCTCTTGTTTTAAAATTAAAACTTTAAAACATAATTCAAAATGATTTTCCTGCATTTAATTCATGGTTTAACAGGTTTAAATTATCCCCATGTCAATGGAGTGGTTTTATTCTGTAAGGCACCTGGTTTGGATTTTTAAAAAGGGGCGGGGGGTGAGATTCTTACGCATTAAGAACCAAACTCTTCCATTTCCTGAACTGTGTCACCTACACCGTGGCAACCAAGGAGATGTACGACTCGCTCCTCTTGCTGAGCGTCCGCAGGATCGTGCCCTATGTGGCTTTGCGGGGATATGCCCCAAGGCCCTTCGGGGCATGGGCCCCTGCCCCCGAGCCCCCGGCTGGACCGGAAGGTGCAACTCAGCAAAAGGTGGGAACGCTTTCAGTCGGAAGCGGCTTCCTTGCCCGGCGCTTGTGGCGCCTCTGCTGCCAGGAGAGGGTCCCGAGTTCGAATTCTGCCGCGCGGGAGAGGTCCAGCAGCTGGTCCGTCCAGCCTCCCCCGGCCGCTCGGGAGCCAGGTTTCTGGAACGGGCGGAGGGGCCAGCCTGTAACCCACGTGGGCACCGCGGGCCACGCTGCCGGGCCGGGCACCAGCGGCGGGGGCTTCTGGGGCGCACGATGCCCCGGCCCTTCCGAGCTCTGGGCACGGCCCCGTGGGCATCCTCACCTGGCCGGAGGGCCTGGCGCCCGAGGAGGAGCGGAGGTCGAGACTGCTGAGCGGGGGGCTGCAGGGGCGGGGTGGGTTCTCCCAGCCGGCCAGGCAGTGCTGCGGGACAAAGAAGGCGAACGGCCGGTGAGGCCGAGCGGAGCCCAGTCGGACGGGGTAACCTTCTCCACAGGGCTGCGCTTCTCCAGGTGTGGGGGCCCCGGGGGAAGTGCCCCCTCCCCTCCCCGGCCCGGCCCCCTTCCTCCCATCTCGGCCCCACACGCTCTTCTTCACATACCCCTCACCCCTTTCCCTTTGTCCTACTCCTTTTCCCCATTCTGTTCTCCCTGCTCCCTCATCCCCCTTCTCTCTCTCCTCCTCCTCCTCCTCCCACTTCCCTTCTCCCTCCGTCCCTCCTCCTCTTCCTCTCCTCCTTGTCCACCCATACCTTGCATCTCTCGCTGGCCACATGCCACTCTGGCTGGGGCTGATGGGTGCACAGCAGCCTCATGGATCCCAATGACCGCCCCCTCCAAGCCCGATTTTGGGCTGCCACCACCAGAATTTTCTGCCTTGGCCAGGACAGTGGGAGCATGTGGGGGGGGGGGCACAGTGGGGGGGCTGGAATCAGATTTCTGGGGGGTGCAGAGCAGCTGGGGGAAAGGGCCACGGGCTCTCCCTCCCCAGCCAGACACTCACCGAGGGCAAAGCCAAGTCGTCTGCCGGCTCGTAACTTTTCCTGCGGTGGATTCTGTGCTTGTAGGCGGGGAGAAGCGTGGATCTTGGGATGCTGATCCTGAAGGGAATATGAGCATCCGGAAAGAGGTTGGGGCGAGCCGGGAGCCACCCCGGAGTTGGAAAAACATCTCCCAGATGGAAAAGGCATTAATGAAAAGCAGCCACCATGAACAGAAATCGAAGCAGTCCATCACCTCATCCTGCATTAAGACTGTGCCTTTTCCGCCGACCTGCCAGGCAAACCCCACAAGGGAGGCGGGATCCCACCCTCTCCGAGCCCCTCGGTGAGTCGCCCGCCCCGAACCAAGCTTCCGCCAGTTCCCCAGGGCTGACCCTACACCCGGCACCCTAGATGCCTGTCCAGGATGGGGCAAAGGGAAAAAACAGCACCAGCTTGTCCCCAGAGGAAACCGGTTTTGGCCCTCGTACGTTTGAAGCCACACGGCGCATGACCCGTGGCCCACCTGACAAAGGCCGGCTCCACCAGGGTCTCCGGCCATCGCTGGGCCCTGGCGGTTTTGCAGATGGGACACGCCGTCTCCGGATCCAGCGGTGTGGCAAACAGGCGCTTGTTCAGCCGGTAGCAGAAGACACCTGCAGCACGACACGGGACTAGTGGCTGCTGCTTTGTGGAAAATGCTGGTTTTCATCCCCACGCTAAGTTCCTAGCCCTCATGACGGAAAGAGCTAAGCAGGAAGCCACTCGGCTGAGGGAAAGCAGAGCCCGGGATGCAGTCCTCCTCAGCTGTGCTTTGGGCAGCTTCACGCCAGTGAGGAAGGGGTGCGAGGGGAACCGAACCCTGTCTCGAATGTTGGGGGCCTCTGGGCAAAGCCCCTTTCCCTCAGTGACTCACCCTTCTCACGCCCATTTCCCCAGTCGCTCTCCCTTCCATGCGCTTGCCGGACAGAGAGCCAAGAGCCAAGCGGACCAGCTCCCAATGGCTGCATCTCAGAAATAAATCCACCCCGATGCCTCCAAGAAACGCTTTCCCTGATCGTTCATAACCGTCCCTAAATCCGCCCCCATTCCCAAGCGTCGCTCCAGTAGCCTCGGCTCTGTGACCCTTTTCCCACAGGGCAGGGAAAGCAGGTGGGCAGCGTGCAGGCTGAACGTACACTCATGGGACGCCGAGTCCACCGCCGGTTCCCGGTCGCGAGGGGAGGCGCCCAGCCCGTCCGAGCTGAGGAAGAGGAACACAGCTGTCAGGAGGAGTCGGCCGCTATCGGTGGAGCCCCTTCCGTGCCAGAGCCCCGCAAGCAGGTCCAACGAGGCCCAATGCCGCACTTCAATGCTGCATCGTGCGCAGACGGCGTTGTTCGGGCTGCCCTGCATCTCCCACCGCCGAGCAACACGGGATGAGCTCTTGGGTGTGGCGCGGCCACCGAGGGAGAAAAGGGCTCCTGCTCTCCACTTTCTCTGGGCCAGGTACGTGTTGGGCATGATAGCCCCTCGGACGCCTTTCAGATCTCTCCCCGGAGGCTGCCTGCACCCACACGACAGGCCTTCTCTCTTACTACGAGTTCCCGTAGGAGACGCACGCGTCCTTGTTCAGCTGCCGGAAGTCACGCAGTTCTGAGAAGTACTCCTCGGATTTCTCCGACACGGAAGAATCCATGTCCAACAGCCCTGGAGGAAGAGGAGTAGAAAAAGGGAAGGGAAGCCAGAGCCCAAGCTACGCGAAAGCGATCAGAACCGCGGCGTCTGCGTTGAAGCGGTGTATTTCAAAGCAGAATAACATTGTGCCTTCCCTCTGAGAAGCCCAAGGTGGCTTAGATAATCCTCTGCACCATTTTATGCGCACAACAACCCTGCGGGGTAGGCTGAGGTAGAGAGTTGGTGACTGGAATAAGGTCGCCGGGTTGTGAAGGGACCATCCGGTACTGTATTCCACACCCAGTAACACCCAGCCCTGGATCCCCCAAAACAGGGAGCAACAAGGATGCTATGACTGCCCCGGCATTCTGAGCCCTACTGCTCCTGCATGTGGAGGCTTTACACAATGCCATCTTAATTTCTGGAGATTCCAGAGGATGCCCAAAAAGCCTCTGAAGTATTCAGCTTGCTGGCCCACCAATGACGCCCGATACCCAAGTGGGAATTTCTGGGTCCCTTCGCACCTGCAATCCAATCATATCCGAGGAAAGGCCGGATCGACCATCCACCTGCAGGGACCGTGTGTTCTTTGGGGTCCGACAAAAACGTCACACGCCCAGCCTCCTTCTGCAACGAGAAAAAGCCCCGTTCTCCAGACAGAAAAACCCAGCAGACGAAAAGGCGTGTTCTGCACCCCTCTTTACTGGGGGTGCAGAACCTCGGGGGGAAAGCCGGCCCACATGAAGTCACAACCTGGCCCTGGGGCTCCCCTGGGTCACCCCCATGCTCCCTACCATTTCTGGGCTTCCCGGCTTTTTCTCATTCTAAAAGGATGAAGGCTTGATTCTCTCAAGGCTTGATTAGCAGCAGAAAAATACTAAAATATGGGGGGCAGGTGGGATTTTATTCCCCCAACCGCTTTGGCCTACAAAAGCAGCCTTCCCCACTGGCTGTGGGAGCCGAGGCACATGGGAGCTGCAGGCCAAGCTGTCCAAAGGGCCCTGAGCTGAAATTCACTGAGGTTTCGGCTCCCCTTTGTCTCTGCTCCTGTCCGGCTGGAGGCTTGCCTTCCGTCGGAACCCACCACCCAAGAGAGCGGCTCTGCCTCGAATGTGCCCACTGGCGAATGAGCCCGGGCCTCTGGCCCTTCGGCGACGGCTGGTTCCCGCACTGCACGGTTGGGACTCCCCTGGCAGTGCGCAAGAGGCCCCGGGCGGCACCGCGCAAGGCGAGCAGCGCCCGACACCCACCCTGCTTTTCTCCCTGGCTCCCTTGCTCTGCGGCGTGAGCAGGATGGACTTGGGTGCCGGCGGCATGCGCGCAGACGCCTTCGGCCTGCCGCTCCCCACGGCCAGCGCTCGGCCCGGCTGCTGCCCCGTCCTCGGCCCGTCCCGCTCCGAGAGGCCGAGCCCCGCAGCGGCGGGGGGCGGCTTCGCCTCGGCAAGTTCCCTTGGGGCTCTGCCCCAGGATTCGCCAGCAGATCCTGCCAAGGGGCCGACTGTCCTGGTTGCCTCGGGCGAGTGTGGACGTGAACAGTGCCGGCGGTCCGTCTTGCTCAGCCGCTGGGGCTCGGCGGGGGACACGAGGCCCAGCAGGGCCGCCCGGGGACCCCCCTCCACAGACGCGGCAGCCTCAGGATCAGCGTGAGGGGTTCGCCCTCGGGTCTCTTCCTACAACACAAACATCGCTTATATTCACCCGGCATGCGGAACCTCAGCCGCAGGGGCGAAATCCAGCCCTCCGGGCACGCCATTCTGGCCCGTGAGGGTCCCCGTCCCCCTGGGCACCAGGTGTTCCGTCGTCACCCCATTCTAGCAGCCCGCGATGCTTCTCTCGGGGCTTCGGGGAACGGGCGATGCTAACAAGGGTGGCGGGCGCTGGGTACCGCGGCCCCTGCCCCTCCCGCAACTGAGTGCAGCCAGGAGTGATGGAAGAGCTGGGGCACCTTGGACCGCAGCCAGCACAACAGGCAGCCGCCGGGTCGCCTTTCTGCGGATCCCACGCCCGGAAGCGCAGCTCGGGGAGGGGCATGTGCTGGACCCGGCCCGCCTCGCAGGGTCGTTGTGCGGATAAAACGGAGGCGAGGAGAACTGGGTGAACTTTTTTGGGGGGGAGCGAGGGGGGCTGGACATCGATGCAGAAAAGAAGCGAATGGGGAGCGGGGCGCTGCCGGGGCTGCCTCGCTTCGCGCCGCAGGAAAGCTCGCCCTCTGCGCGGGGATGCGCCAGGGGCGCAGGCGCAGGCGCAGGCGCGACGCGGAGGGCCGCCACGTACCGCCCGGGGCCGCGCGTCCGGGGCTGCTCCCGGGGGTCGCGCCGGCGGGGAGCGCGGCCTGCGCTGCGCCCGCCCCGCGAGCGCCTCCTGGTTCGCGCGCAGCCGCTGCAGCAGCTCCTGGCTCAGGCGGCGCAGCCGCTCCAGCTCCATCCTTTGATCTGCGGCCGCCGGTCACGTGGCGCGTCGGTTTCCTTGGATGTGTATCCAAGCCAAGCTTCCGGGCGGGCGCCGATTGGCCAGCTCCGCGCGCGGAGGAGGGGGGGCCCCGGCATGCAACGCGACGCAACGGCGGGCGACTTTCACTCTTAAAGGCGCCCCGCCGCTTCTGCCCCGGGGCCGGAGGCACGTGCCCCGCCAGCGCCCGGGGCGAAGGAGGCGGGGCAGGAACGCGAGCCCTGTGGCCTGCCTTGCCGGCCCAGAATCCCCAGCCCGCCCGCCCGCCCGCCCGGGGATCATGGGACTTGCACGCCCAGGGGCTGCTTCTCGGCTCGGGCTGCCTCCGGTGCTGGGGCTCGCTGCAAGCGCCGGACGGACCCGCCCGCGCCCGAGGGGAAGGGGGCCCCGCGCAGCAGCCGATGGCGACGTCCCGGCACGAGCTGCAGTCGGTCAATGAACGCACAAACACGCGATCCGAAGCAAGGGGCGGGAGGGGGGAAAATGCAGCGGCAGGACGAACCTTTCCGCTTCCGCGCGTGGGCGCGAAACGCGTGTGCGCGGCTACCGCAGCTCCGTAGCAGCTTTTGCGGCAGGGCCGTTTCCTGCGAGGTACCCGAGGCAGCGCTCTGCGCATTTGTGATTGCGTGGCCTGCCTAGAGATCTTCCGCTACTGAATGGCGGAGAGGAAGCTTGTGCGCGATGCGCCGCTCGTGTGAAAGAGACACGACGTTCAAAGCCAAGCGTGGGCGCCCGTCTCCGTTTGGAAAGGGCATGCACCCAACACCCAAATATACCCTAAATGCGCCAGACGGCTGGGAGTTGCAGCAGCACTCGGACGCAGCGCGCCAGGCTGGGCTGCAAGAAAAGTGAGATTTAGTTTTGAAGAATGGCCAGTAAATGGAGGCAACAACATGCCAAGAGTGGTGTAAAAAGTATATGAAGATAACGTGGGATGGAAGAGTGGGGACTGCCTGCCTAAGTAGAGAAACCTAATAAAAGGACCTACGCTCAGCTGCACCGCCTGGATACGTCACAGCCCACTGGTGAACCTGCCCCGACATGAAAAAGCATCTCTGGCCATGCGCAGAGTGCCTTTTGCATCTTCCAGATTCTAAAAGGCTGAAATGTTTCTAAAGTTCAGTTATGGGTAGCGAGGAGTTCTAGGGGGGGAATCCAGAGATATTTTAGGGCCTGCTCATGTTACCCCAAGTTTCTCCCCAACTGAAGCGGCCCTCATGGCCCTTGGCCCACAGGGTGGCTCTGCTCCAGGCCACAATCCCCACCCCTGTTTGGGCAGTAAAACAGCAAGCAGATCTTCGCCAAGGCATGAACAATCAGAAAACATTTCCATCTGGGCTAAGAAAAGAAGCAAAAACTTTTGTCGAATTCATTTCTTTTACTGTTGGTTTCTATTCGTGCCAAACTGTAAGAAAACTGACCGCCAGAGCACAGTATGAGGGGGTGCTGGAAAAGCCCTCGAGTCAATGCGAGCAATCTGTCTGGGTTTAGCAGCAATAAAGAATAATAAAGTAAAAATACAGTGCATTCGTTTCGACTTTACAAAGAAGAAAAAGAACAGCGAACTCTTTGTTCTGCAGCGCTGACGGTCTTGCGACCCAAAGCCAGAGTCAGCAGCTTGCTTGTCACACCAGCGAAGAAGTTTAGCCAAATTGGGTTAAAGAACTGAATGCCTAGTTGATCGGGTTGAGCTAAAAATCTGCCTGGAGGATTAGTGGAGCTGGGGACCTCAGCCGGGGGGGGGGGGGGGCTTTACACTACACCCGTGGCCCATTTCACCTTTGTGTTTTCACCTGTGCACCTCTGCTGTCCAAGGGCCAGTTCGGAATGGGAAAAGCAGCACTCGAGAGGAGTCGGGGACAGACGCATGTGCGAACAACGCAGGGCGCAAACTATGCGCAGCAGTCTTTGCGGGATTCGGATCGCGGCTGCACGTTCACCCTCGCAACGCCCACGACACGCTACCCTGTCTCCGGAATAGCGGGGTTTCTTGTTTGGAGCAGGTGCCGCGGGTGTGACGGGGAGTTAAGGTTTCCTGGTTTGTGTACGCACAGGGGGGAGAAAGTCTAAATGGAGGTGGGGGCATGAGCCCAAATCAGCCCCCTTCCCTCATTTTGTGCTGAACTGCCGTCAGTCTCTGTATGAAAGCGGCCAGCAAGCCATCAAAGACCACAGTGCTGTGTGCAGAAGCAAAACGGAATGGTTCTTTCAAGGATCTGGTATTTAAAGTGTAGGGTGGAAAAGGAGCATTTTGTAGGGGGGGAAACAGAAAGGACTCGACTTCCCAAACAACCAACAGCAGATCCACACTAGCTCAGGAACTTAATAAAGATTCCGGAGGTCACACTCTGGCCCCTTTTTTCTGGGCTGGGGACATTTCCATCCGGCACTTTCCCATGTGCAGAATGCAGGCAGGTCAGCAAAGTCACCTGTGCCTACATTCGTTTCACTAACTTCATGAGGACTGGAAGCTGAATCCCACCCACCCACCTAGTTGGGGGAGGCTGCTAAATCTTGCCCACATTTCAGTCTCATCCGGGTTGTTTGCCAAGACCAGACAGGCAAACAGAAGCGCTTCATGCTACCGGCAACGGTCTGTTCCCACCTAGCCAGACACACCTCACTAAACAAACCAACCCACCAAATTTGGTTGCACAAACAGGACACCTTTGATGTCACCTGGATGCGCAAGAAACCCAACGACCCCTCTGAAAAAAACAGCATTTCCCATCAGGGGAAAAATTCTGTTTGCAATCTGTCTAGACTGCGCATGGCTTTCTTACGGGAGAGAAAGATCATGCCATGGAGAGAACGGTTGCCTCTGGCACACAAAGGACATAACCTACCCTAAATTCATCACTTTTATCCCATTTTGATTCAGAAAAGGAGAGTTCTGGTTATGGGCGCGCCTGCAAGGCAGACTTGAAAACCTGCTTTTTCTTTGGCTGGACAACATGCTCACTTCCCTCCCGGCAGTAGTGCCCAGGCCAGTGCCATGGACTACAGCTCCCATAATCCCCAACCACTGGCCATGCAGGGGACGTGTCTGGAAAGCTCCAGGTAGGGAAAAGCTACCTTCTGGAATATAAGACGATTCCTCTCACCTTTTAAAAAACAAATTCGTGGACATTCCGTCATTCATTAAGACTGATTTGACACCAAACCCACCCGAAAGGGGATTTCTCACTCTTGACATTTCATCGTGGGCTAAAAAGAGCGCGTGGCGGAGCACACCGGCCTGCTCGAAAGGCGGACACGCAGGCGCGCCTCCAGCTAAACTCGCTGCTCAAAGATCACCAGTGGGGGACGGTGTTGGAGGGGGGTGTTGGGGGACCGGGATCATGCAGAGCGTAGGCACGGTGGGGAATCCCTCGGCCCCAGGGCGGGAAGGGGGCCTGGGAACGCGGGGGTTCCCCAGGAGTCCCTGCCACCTGCAGCTCTTCTCGCGAGCAGAGGAACGTGAAGGGCCGTCACCCGCCTTCGCCTTCGCCGTCTTATCTGCTCTGTTCCAAGTACTGGTTCGTGAACATGTTCAGCTCGCTGTCTAACCAGCCCGCTTTGTTCCTGGATTGGGGGAGAGAGAGGGGACGGGTCAGTTCATCAAAGGACAGAGCAGGGCCGCCGTAAGCAAAGCAGTGAGGCCCGTCGGGATAAATCGGGTTTTTTCATCTTTCCCCATACATCCAACGACAGGCGGATGCCCCAAAACAAGGACTGCGTTCAAACAACACGACTAAGTCACACTGGAGGGTTGGGTCTGGGCTGCCATTGAAGCAACGCAGGAGGAGGACCCCCGGTTTGGGCTGGGGGCGAGGAGGGGCTGGGGGACAGGTGTCCCGGATTTGAAAGGGGGCAGGAGAGAATATCTCGTGGAAAATCCGGGGGCTTATACATGTGGCACGTGCCAAAGTCCTTCCCACTATCTAACAGCGGCCTTCTTCAAGCTGGGGCCTGAGGGACAGTACCTCCCATCACCCCCAGGCCAATAATGGGAGTTGTAGTACGTGGCTGGAAGGCACGGGTTCCAGGGAAGGTGCGCCAAGGCGGCAGCGGCTGATGACGCATGCGCAGAGATCAAACCGCTCCAGGAAAGCGGGCGCCACTCATCTGCGGACTTAATCGAGTGAGCCGGTCAACGGAAAACTCCGACTCGATCAAGGAAGGCGGCTCTAAAGGCTCAGTCAGAGACGCCGCAGCCAATGCCGAGGGCCGCCCCAGCGACGTACGAAGGGGGGGGGATGGAGAATGTGGGGTGGCTGTAGGGCTTGTGGAAGCTTGCAAAGCGCCCACCGAGAGCCCTCCCCACAGGGAAGATGCCAACACACAGCCCGGCGAGGAACGACAGGCAGGGGGGAGCCACCAGGGAGCAGGGAGCGCGAGAGACTCCCACGGCACCAGCGTCCGTCCCGCAATCCTTCCTGTTTATGTCCTCATTTTATTTATAAGTCTTATAAACCACGTTAATAGTCCCTGCAGGACTCTCTGAGCAGTTCGTGTTCCTTGCCTGCTTGCCCCAGCCTTTATTCTGCTGCAGGAAAACACCCTGGAAAACTTTTCCAAACTTTCTTCGAAGTTTTCAAGTTATAGGTCAGTGCTGGGGGTCCCCAAAAGCAGCCGATACATTTATAGGAGCGTCTCCTTCCCTACGTGGCTGCCCGCCCCTTAAGATCTGGGGCAGATGACCTTCCCCGGAAGTCCTCCCTGAAGGAGATTCAGAGGCTGACTACCCAGAGAAGGGCCTTTGTTGCAGTGGCACCCCAATTGTGCAATTTGCTCCCCAGCGAGGTTCGCCTGGTGCCGTCACTCTATTCTTTTCGGCACCTGGCTAAAACCTTTATTTTCCCCAGGTTCTCAGATCTGTTTGTTTCAATTGACGTTGCATTATTAGCTAAATTTTAGGATGCTGTGTTTTTTTTTTTTTTTAACATTTTGTATTGTTAAACTCAAGACTTTGGTAATGGGACAGTCTACAAAAGTTTCAAATAATAAAATAAAATAAAATAAAATAAAATAAAATAAACCCAACCCTAGGCATCCACAGTGAAGTTGATGCTATTTGAAAGAGCAGACTGCCCCCCCCGCACAAATCCTGCTGCCTTCCAGGGGGCTTTCGCGTCCATTCCTGGCCACGGGCCATGCAAACTCTGGCTGATGGAATTGCAGCCCAAACCTTCTGGAAGACACCCGGATGACAGCAGGCCAGGGGGCCATGTCTCCCACCACGTCACTAACCACGACGTCTGTCAGGGTGCAGGACAAGGGGGCGGAAGCCGCCCACGGGCCGCATGGCATCCCAGGGAAGCTCTTGGGGGAGCGTGGCAGCGGCGACGGCCAAGGGGAGGGCCCAAAATACCCACATTACGAAGAGCGTTGCGCTTCCAGCTCTTGCTGCAGAAGCCGGGCTCTGGAAAGGCGCGTACCTGAGGAGCTTGGCTTTGCTCTGCAGCGTGTCCAGGACTTCGATTTTCTGATTCAGGGCACCGATTTCCTTCTCGAGCTCTGCTCTGGTGACATCGACCTGCTGGCAGAGCTGCGCAAAGGTTCCAGCGAGCTCTCTAAAGCAAGGAGAAGGAGGACACGAAGAAGACATCAGGCATGGAAGATCGGGGGTGGCAGGGGGAGAGCGGGGAGGGCAAGACAGCGAACAAGGACGGACACAGCTTTTAAATGTATAGACCGTCTCTGATTTATCAAATATTTCAGAGCAGAAAGTGCAACATTTCTTAAAGTGGATGCAAGCAACCAGCAACACACAGATCAAAACCGGCAACTGACTTGTGACTCACAGAGGCGCTTTGAAACCCGAAGGGGAGCTTTTTCCGGCCTAGCCATTCCCGGAAAGTAAATCCAGCGCTTCCCAGCGGCAGATCTGGGGCTTTTCCTCTGTGCTCAAAGCTCCCAGTTCCGCACCACAAATGCCCTGAATTCCAGCCACTGCCTCCACTTTTCTCCCTGCACGCCCGCAACACCGAGGAGCAGTCCTGCGTAATCTCGCACCTTGCTTGTAAAATCTGTGTTCATGTTTTTTTTTTCCCAGTCCAAAAAAAGGCCCTTTTATGGCCGCAGCCCCAAGAAACACAACGCCTTGCAAAGCAACGTTGGCTTTTCCAGCTAACGGGATTGCCCCAAACACCCTGAGCGCTGGAATGTTTGTGAACGTCCCGTGACAAGCACCTGCAGGAGCTGGGATGTTCACAAACATTCGGTAAAAATGGGACGGGGCTGGCAACGGAGGAAGGTGTCTTTAGGATCCTCCCAGATCAGAAGTTCCCGAGAGCCGCCAAGCCTCTACGGGTTGGAGAGCAGTGGGGAAGCCGGCCTCGCAGGCCCCCCTCGTTCCCGCCGACGCAAACCCAGAGCGGAGCCCGACTCACTGCTGGACTTGGTGGCTGCAGTTGGAGCCCGTGTAGCTGACGATCAGCTGCAGCTTCTCGCTGGCGTACTCCACGAACTGGCGCTTGAAGGCCCGTTCTTTGGCCTTGGTGGTCCAGGTGAGGCGCTCGTAGACGTAAAGCAGCCCGTAGAGGCCAAAGGAGAGGGCGATCAGCCTCCAGCCCACGGCTTTCCAGACCTGGAAAATCCGGGAATGCGGGGAAGGAGGGAGACCAGTGCTCGGCATCGTTTGGGAAGGCGGGCCCGGCGCTGGGGCTGCAGTCCTTCCTCACCTCTTATTGGCTAAACATGGTGCCCAGGCATGCGCACAAACACGCCAACGGCTCGGAGCGCTCACACGGAGCCCGGGGGCCACTCAAGAGGGGACTGAGAGCATTCTGAGCCAGTCGCACTTGCTCCGTGTGTTGTCTTTCTGCACGGTGGAATTTGCCTCCACAAGATCTCGCGATGGCTCCCAATTTAAAA
This sequence comes from Varanus salvator macromaculatus, assembly GCA_023646645.1. Classification (NCBI taxonomy): domain Eukaryota; kingdom Metazoa; phylum Chordata; class Lepidosauria; order Squamata; family Varanidae; genus Varanus; species Varanus salvator. The sequence goes on along the minus strand of JAIXND010000800.1, from coordinate 12,292,453 downwards.
GGGGGCAGGAGAAATTCTTGGAGGAGATGGATATCCAAGGCTGCTAGTCCTCATGATCATGGGCTACATCCAGGTATTAGAGGCAGTGCTGCTACAGACACCAATGACTGGGGCGCATGGGCATGGGGGCCTCTCAGCTCCTGCCCCCCTTGAAGGCTCCTATGGGGCATCTGACGGCTTCTGCACAAACAGAATGCTGGGCCGGATGGACCCCATGGCCTGCTCCAGCGTCTGGGACCCTCATGTGGACTAGTATCAGTGCCCTAGTTTTAGAAGGAAGGGCTCTTTGGCAGCACCAGGAGGGGAAAAAGCAGAACCGTTCTGAACCGCCCTCGGGGGGTTTTGGAGCCCCCCACCCCCCAGCCTACCACTCCGCCGACCACGAGGATGCCCATGGACGTCCTGGAGGTGAGGGAGGCCAGGCCGGTCACCATGGAGACCATCAGCTCCTCCTGCGTCAGGGACCCCTGGGGCAGCGGGGGCAGGCTCGGGTTCGCCGGCGTCAGGGGCAGCGGGCGCGGGACCTGGGCGTGGGGGAGACCTCCGAGTCAGGGCGGCCCCGCCGGCGCCCCGCCATCCTTTCCCACCGAGCGGCTCCGGCCATCCCGGCGGCACGGCCCCGGTTTGGGCCCAGGAACACGCGGTGGGGAACGAGCCCAGCCCGGGAGCCTCCCGGGCTCCCCGCACCCCGAGTCTGCCGCTTGCCGGCGCCTGCAAGTCTCCCGCCCGGCCCTTCCCGCGCCCGGAAGGGTGAAACGCCTCCCGGGGCACTCCGGGAAGGCCGAGGGCCCCCACGCCGTGGCCCCGCCCCCGTGCCACAGGCCCCTCCCACCGGGAGGCGGCCCCCGAGAGCGAGGAGGCGGCCCCGGCGCCCCCCCTGCCCACCTGCTCGCCGTAGCCCATCAGGGCCCGCCGGGTGCTCTTGGGGCCCAGGAAGCGGTTGACCAGCATCGTCCAGCCCAGGGAGAAGTGGAACTGGACGTCCTCCTGGAAGTCGGCGCACAGCCGGTCGCAGTTCAGGTCGTAGCTGAGCGAGAAGCGCTGCCGCGGGACCAGCAGGTCGACCTGGGCGCGGAGCGGGGCTGGCAGCAGCGGCTTCAGCCCGTCTGCAAGGGAAGCCGCGGGGCCGGTCGGCGGGGCGGTGCTGCTGAGCCGAGGGCTCCCCCCGCCCCGGATCCCCACAGCCCGAGGGGGGCCCTCCCCGCGCAGCCCACCCACCCGGCTCACCGATCATCTCCTGCTGCGTGGTCTGCAGCGAGGCCGTGATGGCGCTGGAGCAGCGCTCCGACATGTTCCGGCCCAAGCCCTCCTCGACGTGCCGGTGCAGCTCCTGCAAGAGGGCACGGCGCTCAGGCCGGCTCCGGGCTGGCCCTGCCCGCTCGGGGTGGGGGGGGCAGCAGAAGGGCGGGCGAACGGCGGGCGATGGGCAGAAGGGCGAAGACCCGACCGGGAGGCCAACTTCTCAGCTCGGACGTGCCAAGAACACCGAGAATTTGGGCTTGGTGGGTCGTAACGTCCCAACGGAACGTACGATCATCTCCACACAAAGCTGAGGCTTTATGGCTGAGGTTTACACCTTCTCCTAAGAACCAGGCAAGGTTCTAGTCCTCAAGGTCGTGATGGACGGGCCGATTCAAACGCTGGAGCCACTCGAGCCCAGTAGTGCCAAGTCTGACTGGCTGCGGCTGCTTTCCCGGGTTTCGGGAGGGGGGTCTTTCCCAGCCAGCCTGGCGAGGGAGGCCTGGCTCGAGGCCCCGCTTGACCCGGCCACTGCCTCCCAGCCTCGTTGCCTCATAGCACCATTGCAAGGCTGAAACGGAGAAGAGCCAAGCAAGCCGCCCGGGTCCCTCGCGAGGGGGAGAGAGGCCGGACACAAGTGCCGAGTTTTAAGCTATCCTGGGGGAAGTGGGCAAGGCAGTTCCCAGCACGACTCACGTTCTTGTAAACTTTGATGACCACTTGGGACGGGTGGAAGTCGAGCTGGAAATCGTCCACCAACACGGAGAGGCGCCGGATTTCTTCGGCCATGGCGTGCGACACCTGGAATTCGAGGCATGCGTGAGGCAGGCCGGGGCGGGGGGTCCGTGCCCCCTCTCTGCACGAGGAAAGGCGGGACAGAGGCGGCGTGGAGGCAGGCACCCGGGGGGACGCGTGCCGGCGGACAGAGCCAGCACGGGGCCACTGTGGAGAAGGCCCCGCAGTGCCCATGGCCCCCACTGGCCCCAAGGCTGGCGGGCGGTTCTGTCCCGGGCCCCCCAACGGAAACCAGGCCGTGGGGCTGCAGGGCCCCAGGGCAGGCCGCCCCCTCACCTGCCGCTCCACTTCCTCCGTGATCTCCTTGATCTTCAGCTTGTAGCTGTGAGTGAGCAGGTCCAGCTGCTTGTCGATGAAGCCCAGTCGCTCCTGCCGATCCTCCCGCATCTCGAGGCAGTAGACCCTGCGGAGAAAAGGGTGAGGGTGCAGTGTGTGGCCCAGGAGGGGCTGGCCTGGGGGGGCCGCTGCAGGGCCTGCCTCCCTCCCCCCCGCTGGAAGGAGCGCCTCCCAGGCCCCCTGCGATGGAAGGGGCAGGCGGCTTGCGCCGTTTCGCTCTGGCCACGCAGGGCCCAGCCCCCAAGGCGCCTCTCCGGGCCCCCCTCCCAGCAAGCCGCCCGAGGCCCTCCCACCGCCGCCCGGCCCCGCACCTCTGCTCCTGGGCGGCCACGTGCACGCAGTCCATGATGTGCCGGACCTCCTCCGTGATCTGCTTGGCCCGGACCGTGTGCTGCTCGAACTTGGTCTTCACAGCCGACTGCGAGATGCACTCCTGCGCGGGAAGTGGCAGGGGGGGATTGGGCCCCGCGGGGCGTGAGCTTCCCTGGGCCCCTCTGCAGTGCCCGCCCGGGCCTGCAAAGCGAGGGCCCGGTCCCCAAGTGCCGCCTGCCCCCCCCCAAGCCGCCTCGGCTTCCCCGAGTCTCACTCGCCTCGAATCGCCGCTCGAAGTTCTGGAACTCGAACATGCGCACTTGGAATCCCTCGGCCAGCGCACCACCTGGGGCCAAAAAGCCGTCTGAGAAGGGCCATCCTGTGCGGCTTTGAGAGGAAAAAGGCCGGCGGCTCCCAGCATGCCCCAGCATAGCGTCTCAGGCGCCCTGGGAGTTGTAGGCCTTTTCTCTCTCGCAACAGGCGCAGGATCGTGCCCCTGAAGATTCTGGCAAGGGGTTAAAAGCTCTACGTAGTGACCGATGTGCACAGCAGCTTGCACAGATCAGCAGGGCCTTTGGGGTGGCAGCCCCCAAAGGAAGGTGCACACAGCTCTCCTTTGCTCCTGCGCTGGGCAGGCTTTACTTGGAGGCTTTGCGGGAACACATTTCAGAAGGCTGGTCTTGGGAATTCGGGTCAGTCACTGACTCTCAGCCTGGCCTACCTCGCTAGGCTGTTGTGAGGGCAAGATGGGGAACAGGAAGCAGGACATGGAAACTTCCAGGCCAGGAAAGAGAGGAAGGTGTGGTGGGCCACTGCCAAGACTGTGGGGGGGGGCAAGTCCCCTTCCTCACCTCCCTCAGGCATCCCCTGTGCTTTCTGGATCCTGGCACTCAAGACCTCCTTGGCAGAGACGAAGAAGATGCGGTCCCCGGCCTGCGCGCGGTCCACCACCCCCAGCTCGTCCACCAGGAAGCTGGTGCAGCGCTCCATGTGCTGCCGGCGAACCTGTCAGCAGGGAAAGGAAAGTGAGGGCCAGTGTGGCCTAGTGGTTAGAGCATTGGGCTGGGGTTCAGCGGGGCACTCAGCCCTCGACTACGGACTTTGGGCCAACTGCGGGCTCTCACCCCAGCCTGCCTAACAGGGTTGTTGTGCGAATACACAGGAGAGGGGGACTACGCAACCCACTTGGGTTCTTAGCACAAGGGTGGGAGGACAGGAGATCACGTTAACAAGCGAGAAGAGGACCTGAGGAGCGGCAGGTCTGCTCCCAGGACAGGCTCACCTCCTCCATGTACTCCGGCTCGGAGGCTGAGGCGTCCCAGCGGTTGTTCAAGATGAAGATGTTGGGCCGGGAGAGCCGCGCGTTGACCTTGTGGAAGAACTGCTTCTCCTGGGCACGGGGAGAGACAGGCCGGCTCAGCCCGCGGGGGCCCTGCATGCCCCGCCCCCAGACCGGGCTGGCCCCTCGGGAGTTAAATCCCGGCGGGAGGGCAGGTCCTGCCCCCGTGCAAGCGATCGGATGGGGCGGAGGGGCAGGGCCAGGCGGGACACGTAAGAGCGCGCACAGAAGGTCCGGGGGCCTTTCCCGCGGAAGAGCAGCTCCCAGGCAGCTTCGGCCGCGTGAAAACGGAGCACATAAATTCAAGAAAAACTGCAAGCGAGAGAATTCACGCAAGCAGCAAAAGCCGCTCAGCTCAGTTCCCGCGCACGCAGAACCCCAGCTTTCCCGGGCACGGAGCTGCTGCGAGGCTTGCCCGCCCGGGGTTCCCCTTGGCCAGGCCCCGCCGCGCTACCGTCTGCATCAGCGTGGACTCGGAGTTGGCCACCAGGACGAAGACGTCGGCGTCCAGGCAGAACTTGTCGATCCAGCTGTCCAGCTCGGTCGTGACGTCGATCCCAGGGCTGGGGACAGAGACGGCGGCCGAGTCCAAGGCGGCGAACGTGGCAGCCCTCTCCCCGGAAAGCCCCCCTTCCCCGGAACGGAGGTCTCCGCCTGGACCTCCCCCTTGGGCACGCCTGGCCTCCCTCCTCCTCCTCCTCCTCCTCCTCCTCCTCCTCCTCCAGCGGCTGCTTCAAGCTCCCTTCCGGTTTTTGTTAGACCGATTTGACCCGCTGGGCCGCCCTGCTGCAACGCGTTCCGGCCTCCAGCATCCCTTCCGATTCCAATGATGCCTCCCGAAAAAGGCGAGGCAGCAGCCGGGGCTCGCTGCCTGCCTCCGGTTTGTCTCGCTTCCCAGTCTGGGAATTTGCTCTGGGAAATGGGCACCCAGGGACCCCAGGAGCCCCCGAACCTTGATGCTCGAGTCCTGTGCTTGTTCTCTCTTAAAGCTGCCTCCGAAACAGCAGCTGGTTCCATAAGGCGATTCCGTGCTGCCCGGAGACTCCAGCCTCTGCAACTGAGCAGCTGAGGGCTCTGTGAGCCAGCGCGGAGAGGAGGCGGCAGGCGGGAGTCGCAGGGGGACCCCACTGAGGCAGGACGGCGGCCCCCACGCTCGATCCCCTGCGCGCGACCGGGCCGCTCACCTGTCCATCAGGACCAGGTCGTCCTTGAGGAGCGGGCACTTGGAGTTCGGCCACATGACGCTGACCAGCCCTCCGGCCGTCAGGAGCTCGTCCTGGTGCAGGGCGTGGGCCAGCTGGTTGACCGTCTGAAGCGGACGGCGGGAGAGAGAAGGCTTTTCAGCGCCCGGCGTTGCCGGGGCTTCGCCGCCGGGGGGTGGGGGGGGTTGAGGACTGACAAATGCTTTGCGGAGCTCTGCTCCCCGCACCCGTTCCCCATCCCAGCCCTGGGCAACCCCCTCACCGAAAGGGCCCCCTCACCTTGACGCTCTGCTTCTCCTCGGAGCCCTCGGTGAGCAGAAAGGCGTCGTGCCCGTCTGTCCCCTCCACGCGGAGGAAGCAGTTGGTGGTGTGCCCGATGCCGGAGGGCAGGACCTTGTCCCACAGCATGGCGTTGATCACCGTGCTCTTCCCGTTGCTTGTCCTGAAGGGCGGCACGAGAGGCCTTAAAATCCCCCAGGAGGGGACACCCGGTCGACCCGCCCTGTGTTAACATTTACGGGGTGTTTTTGACCCTCGCTCGACTCCACACAGAAAGGCCGAGCCTTGTCTTTACGAGAGCCGAGCAGGGCTGTCCAGGGCAGGCCAAACGGAGGAGCGTCGCCCTTCGTAGGGTCGCCGCAACTTGAAAACAACTGGCCAGCACGTTGCAACAAGAGCAGCCACAAACGGCTTGTGTGTGTGATGGGTAAAAAGGAAAGCTCCAAAAGGTCACCACACATGAGGAAGAGAGAATGGGGAGGGTAGAGGAAAAATATATTTCAGGAGGACCGGTGAAATGATCCCACTTCCCATCATCCTTAGGCTGTACAGCTGTATGTGCTGACAGCACTTTACAAAGAAAGATCCACCTGGTGGCAGGAAGGGGGGATTTAAACTTTGCCTTTGCGCGCACGTGTTTGAAAACAGCTTGCTTAATTTCTAGATTAAACCGAGCAAAGCAAAGGTACTGCTCATGACGGCATGTAAGTGAAGCTGCGGGGCTTTTCTGGAAACAGGCTGCTTTTGGGCCCAGTTCTTCTGCGGGACACTGTGGGACAGCTGCAGGGCTGGGGAGTCCTGGGCTCTGATCTCCCCCAGCCACGAAGCTTCCTTGGCCTTTGGGCCACTCAGCCGAGCCCACCTCACAGGGCTGTTGTGGGGATGGACATGGAGGGGGGAGCAGGCCCACCAGCTTGGATTCCTCCCAAGAGAACAACAGGCGAGATAAAAACAGCCGAGTGAAGGGCAGCACACAAACAGCAGGGGGGAGATGCCCCCTCTTCGAGGAACTTGCAAACATGCCCAAAAGCCAAGGCCCCCACCGTCCTGCACAGCAGCTGAAGGAGTGGCAAGCACGGCAGTTGGAGAGATCTGGTGGGCTGTAGGCTGGAGAGGCCGGATTATCTGCTGCTCCTCTGACACCCATGTGTGTTTGTGTGTGTGTGTGTGTGTCCGTCCCCTAGTGTGGCGTTCACCCACAATACCCAGGAGTCAAATTTTCCAGCGGAGCAGCTGCGAATAAACCGGGAGAGTGACTCACGCCCATCGGCATCTGCTGGCAGACACGGCCCGCCACCCGAGTCGCAGGGCGGCCAGCGAGGACGCTCGCTCCGAACTCACCGCCCGAAGAAGGCCACCTTCATGTGCCGCCGGGCCAGGACTTCGCCGATGCCGCTGACCTTGGACAGGTAGCCCTTGACCTCTTGCACCTGCTCCTCCGTGGTGACCGGGTCCAGCTCCACATTCCTGTGCGTCTCTGGAAGCAGAAGGGGAGCTGGGCTCAGGCCAGGGCAGGGCATGTGTCCTGCATCGTTCGTGCTGTTCCCAGGCGCTTTTGGGGCGCACGGCAAAGAGCGGATAAGGCCAATGCGATGTTGAAACAGTGCAAGAAAAGGGGAGGAACGCCGGAAACACGGGAGGAGAAGCCGGCGGCGTCCCAGGAAAAGTCCTTTTCCTGCCTGGGCCACCCCCTCCCGGCACTGGGGGAACGTCCGACTGCCGCTCACCCCCCAAACCGCCCCACTCCCAAACTGAACCTGGCCCTTGCAAAGGAACATTTGCACAAAGGAACATTTGGGGTGCAATGCTAGAATTAAAAGCCATCAGGGTGCCGTTGGGGGGAGGCGGCCCTTGCAAACGGCCCCAGGTTTGGGTCCTGGCACCCCACTTCTGGGGAGCTCGGGCAGCACAGCAAGGAAGGGGCCAGCTTAGCAAGTAGTTCGCGTTGATTTTGTTCCATGCATAACAGCTTTGTAAAAAAAAAAATGGATGGGAAACTTTTTTTGCATGTTAGAGTCCAGCCCTTTAATCTTCCAACGCTGCCAGATGTACTTTTTCTATCACCGCTTGCTGGAAATAAGCCGTAATGTTTGTTTGTTTCTCTTGCCATCAGTTCCACGCTGGCCAGCGCTCCTGTCGCCTCTGAATCCAGCGCAGAAGCCCTCATTACTAGCCGTGACTAGTTCAGAAGCTTTTAAAAAGCCTTCCACCAAGTCCCTTGGTGAAGGAGGAAGGGAGCCGTCTCTTCTTGCTTGTCTGCCCACCCACTCGCCTGCACGGTGTTTTGAGTCGCCTAGGGTGACCAGGGGAAATGCGAGGCTGACTCACCTTCCAGGAAGGTGGCGCTCTCTTGGATGTAGGAGGCCAGCTGCTCAAAGATGCCATTGATCTTCTTCTTGGCAGTCACAAAATGCTTGAGGGGGGAAGCACTGACTTCCGCCATGTGTCTTTTGTCCTTCTTGTTGGTGACGATGGAGTTGGAGCGGGTGAACAACAGGGACATCGCTCTGGAAAACGGGAAAGAAAAGGGGGCAGTGTGGACAAGTGGTGAGAGTGAAGCTCTGGGGCGAGGCTGGGCTTGGGGAGAACAGCTTGGCTTTGCTGCAACTCTGGCAGCTGGACGAGGGGACACTGGCTGCCGCTACAGCTGGATGGCACGATCCTGCGGGAGCTCAGAGCAAAGCCACTTCGGCCTTTGGGAAGAAGAGAAACCACAAAAGCCGGGAGCAAGCAAAGAACTGGTGATCTGCAGGGGTGGTTGGATGGGGAGCTTAGAAGGGCCAGATCGCCATCCTAGATGCATGAAAATACGACCGACCGACCGACAAATACATGTTGGCTTGTTGTTTGTTTTACATGTTAAGGCCAAACGTGGCAGTGCTGACCCTTAAGGAAATCAAATACGTCCCTCTTCTACTCCTTGTTAGCTTGCGGTTAACCCTATTGACCTGGAATTTGGAGCCACGGGACTGGAGCGCCGCACACTTAAATAGCACTGGAAAAAATTACATGAGAGCAAAACGCCCCGCTTTATGTCTTGCAAGGGAACAACCAGAAATTGCCGGAAGGACGGAAGCGCCAAGCAGCGAGGCACTTTGGACAGTCTCGGTCCAATCCTGCACAGGAGAAAGGGGAAACGTGCCGCGCAAACGGAAGCCGGAGCGAGGCTTCCTACCGATTCAGGAGGGGTGCGTCCATTTGGAGTTCCCCATCTGATCCCTGGCACCTCCGGTTTTAAAGGATCGGGAGAAAGTGCTGGGAAACGCCCTCTCTTTCCGAGCCCCCAAGGCACGGCCCCCAGCAGAGCAGACGGAGCCCCCACCCAGCCTCTTGGGGCCCATGGGCACCTTCGGAAGTATGAGCAACTGCGCCAGGCAGCAGCATCTACACGGAGCAAAAGCATGGGTCATTATTTCACGGCTGGCAGCACGACGTCTCTTTCAGAAGGGATTATCTGATCCTGCTAATCGCTGGCCACGCAAGGCACTCAATTCTGCTCTGAGACATGTGTTTTCCAACTTCAATAGTTGCATCTTTACAGGGGGAACCACGAACACAGCTAAAAGATGCTCTGGGGAGGGTCCCTAAAATTCACCAAATAACACAGTCTTGGACATGATCTACCTGCTTCCTGGAAATGCACAAGCAGTCAGTGGATTCTGTGCACCCTTTTTACTCTGGAAAGACAGGTATCGGAACAGGGGAGGGGCTAAACACCACCTTCCCAGAATGCAATGGCTTAAGAAGCCACTGCCATGTTCATTCCTGTCTTTTTTCCCTCCTGCAAGGAACTCAAGGTGGTCTCCAAGGCTGTTCTCTCCATTTTATCCTCAAATGTAATAAATCAAATTGAACAATCCACACAACAACCTTGTGCGGTAGGCCAGGCTGAGAGTCTACGACCGGCCTGACGTCATTTCAGTGAGCTTGGAGACTTGCACCTGGATTTCCCAGGTCCAGCCCAAAAATAAACAAATAAAATCAGTAAGCCAATTATCCTGCATTGCATCGCAGATCTTAAGTTGCTTTGATTATCTGAATGAGTGAAAGACAAACTCCAAATAGATGCTTACATGGGCCTTCGGTCTGGTTTTGCTGAAGCTGCGTACCTTTAATATGCATTCCTCGGGATAAATATAAGCAAGTATTTTTAAAATTGGGAAATATTTTAGGAATGCCCCCAAGTAAATGACATTTAGCTGCTATAAGTTAGCTCTCCAACTTACTTTTAAGATGCAGCGTTTTCACAAGCCGAACATGATCCGTACGTTCTCTTCTAAGCAGCCGGGATCAACACGACAAGCAGCGGCAGAATCCAATTTTCCCTCACTGTCGGGAGAGAAAGATGCACTGGATTAGGGGGCGCACATGGACTGACCACGTGCGCATCCCCAGCTGCTGCCTGCGGCTTCCACAAGTGACACAAAGCACCTGCAGCTCAGCCGGCACGCACACGCAGCGCCCACGCCTGCGAAACACGCGCTTTCGGCCACGTCTCTCCCGACCTGCTCCGGCCCACTTGCAAAAGATTCTGCGAGATGTCCAAGCAAGGAAGGCAAATCAGCACAAGCAAACTTCACGCTTGGCCAACGTACGCGGCTTTTCCTCCCATTCCTGCAGAAGCGTCTCTCTCACTGCTCATTTTTGCTAAAGAGTCAGGCAGGAGCATCGCAAGAAATACATGCAGTAAAATCGCCTTGCAGCTTCAACATGTACCCAGGTTCAGGGTGTGACTTGTGCGGGTTTAGACGCAAACAGAAACGCCCTTCGATTCCCCGCGTGTCTGGCTGAGGCACGCTGGCAGCCGCAGGGGACTCTCTGCCTGGATATGCGCAGGGACGCACCTTTGCCGGCGTGAGATTTGTGGAGCACGGACAACACACAGCCCACGAAAGACACGTGCCGTCTGCAAGGGTCCGCCAGGCTGTGGACCAGCCTGCGCCCCCCTCGGGAAGTGAGAACACGGTGGCTCGCGTCGTGCTGGGGTGGCATCCCTTAGCAAGCCGCCCGGCGCCTGGGGCCACTGGATGGCGCCCCCCCCATGGGGGGATGCTGCGGGACTCCCGGGGGCTCGGCCGGGGGCGGTCTTGCCGGTGGTGGCCCCCTTCCGCAGAACGTCCTGCTCCGGAGGCGATCCTCAGTGGGGCCACCCCGGGAAGGGCCCGCCTGGATCCCGGCCCAGCGGCTCGCCCCCTCCCGCCGCGGCCCCGGGTGCAAATCAGCCCGGCCCCCGGCCGGGTCGCGTGCCAGGGCGCCGGGGGGCGCGAGGGGCCGCGCTGTCGAAAGCGGCGAGCGGCCCAGGCGGGCCCAACGCGCAAGCAGCCCGCCGCCCCATCCTCACGGACACGCGACTGCCGGGCAGAGGCCGGGGGAAGCGCCGACACGCGTCCGCGCGAGAGCAGGGCCAGCCGCCCTCCCCACGTGCGCGGCACACGCGGACGCGCGCCCCTCTCGGCCCGCGTCCTGCGCGCTCCCTCCGCGCCGTCGGGGCCCGCTGACACGCGTCGCCCGGCTCGCTCGCGCCCGCCTCTCACCTTCACCTCCCCTTTCGCCTGCGCTGCTGCAAGCAGGAACCCAGCCCGGGCCGCGTCAGAGGCGCGCCAGGCGTGGCGTCACCCTCCCGCGACTGCAGTGCCCCGCTGCATCATGGGACTCGGAGTCCGCCGGGGAACTACGCCTCCCCCTCCTCTTTCTCACTTTTACTGAGGCTTAGCCGAGACAGCTCAGTGGGAAAGCACTCTGCACATGCTCTGTGCTCCCGGAACGCACGTATTGCCCAACCGGCTGGTCGTGGGTCTCTACTTCGAAGGCGGGGAAAGCGTGGTCCCCCAGATGTGGCTGGATTGCAATGTCCATCGTCCCCATGCAGCACGGGGGTAATGGTGTGTGCAGTCCGACAACATCTGGAAGGTTATGCATCCCCCATCCCTGGTTTGCTTCTTAGTTCTGACAAAGCAGGACAGAGAAGCAAAAAAAAAAGCTAAATGCACTCTGCACATGCTCAGAGACCTTTGAGGCATTTCTTCACACGTGCTCATTGGCATACTATATGTCCAACTCCACCTATGCCACCAGGGCCCTCTGCCTCTCCTTAGGACCATGACGAGCTGCCTCCAAGCCCAGAATTGACCACACAGGCCAAGGTTTCAGGCTGCAATTCTTCCAAGCACCAAAGGATGCCAGCGGGGTCTTTCAGCACCTGGCATTCAGGGGTACACTGCCCCTGAACCTGGAGGTTCTGTTTAGCTTTACGGCCATTAGAAGCTAGGTACCTCCCTGGATCGGAAGGTCCACCTGAACCGGCATTCCACTTCCAGCGATGGCGATTCCTGCAGGAGGCACATCCTCACGTCAGTGTCACTCCGCGCACCAGCCCCCTGCCCGTCCCCACACATCTGAACTGCAGGGATCCACAACACCACTGGGAAAATTGCCAGCATCAATCGATTCGCTTGCTGTTTTCATAAACATTTTAATGTAAAAATCTCCTGTCGAAATCTGTACACCTTGTGCAGAAGAAACAAACCGAGGGGCCGCCTCTCCGAAATAAATACGTACAGCTCTTAGAAAGCTCCTCGCCGAGGCCTGGCTTCGAACCGCCGGGGACCTTACCCCAGTGCGGAGAGGGAGAGGGCCGAACTAAACCGGGCCAGCCGCATGTCGCAAACCGAATAAAAATTCAACGGGCCGGGCACCCCATTCCCCTCTTGGCCGGTTTCCAGGAAAGGAGGGGGCAGAGCAGAAATAACGTTTTAAAACTGCATGGCAGAGGCTTCTTATTCCTCCGTCTTTTCTGGGTTTATCTGCTTTTGAAGTTGGTTCCCGCCACAACCTACACACAGCACAAATGGCTCACACAAAGCAAAATCGGAAGTCGGGGTGGGGGGGAGAGCATCGGGGAGGGGGGGCACAGCAGTAGAGAGACTGCCTTGTCCTGCGGGGACAGAACCCGTGGGGGAAATTCTCCCGCACGGGTCCCAGGGAAAGGGAACGGCGGCACGCAAGGGGGCTGCCCAGCGCTTCCTGCAGACCCCCCCCCCCCCGTTGCTCAGAGGGACGTGAGAGTTAACTCTGCTTCGAGCGCCCTGCTATCTTTGGGAAATCTCCCCATTTCTGGTGCAGAGGAAGCTTTTAAGGCAACGACAATTCGGTAGTCGGATCGAATCCATCTGGGAGCTCAAGTTCTCCCGTTGAGGGTGCAGCTGGCAGGAAAAGATTCCCCCGTCCTCTCTCCCTGCTCCGTCGCGGAGGCGGCTCCTCTACGGGTCGAGAAAAGACACGGCGATGTAGCGGGTCCCTTTGGTGGTGGGAAGCCCCTCGTGGTAATGCGTCAGGCGGCCGGGGTGCAGGAGGGTCCATCCCTTCCGGGGAGCCCTGATGGAACAGTTGTAGCGCAGGAAGCGGCAGCCTCCACCCTGCGGGGGAAGGAAAAGCAGAGATGGTGCAGAACAGAGCGGCCAGGGTGCGGACGGGGACTGGGCGTTGTTCTCCCATAACCCCAGTCCGCCACCAGCTCCACTGGCTCCCCATCGAAGTCCGGGCCCAATTCAAGGTGCGGGTCATCACCTATAACGCCCTAAACGGCTTGGGACCTGGATACCTGAAGGAACGCCTGCGTCCATATTTGCCCTCCCGCCCCGAGATCAGCGGCAGAGGCCCTCCTCCGGGAGCCCCCGTGAGAGACATCAGGAGGCACAGTACCCGGAGCAGGGCCTTCTCTGCGGTGGCGCCCCACCTATGGAACGCGCTCCCCAGAGAGGTCCGCCTGGCGCCGTTTTTTTGTTTTTTGGCGTCAGGCTAAGACCTTTTTATTTCAACAATATTTTAACCATTTTTAATATCTTCTATAGGTTTTAATTTGCAGCCAGAGTGAATCTGGATTTTAATTGCACTATTTGTATTATGTTCATTTATTGTATGGAAGCCGACCTGAGGCTCATGTGATGGGACGGCATACAAAAATTCTAAATAAACACACACACACACTTTACAAGGCTCCAGGACTTCGGTGGCCTCAGGTTAGACTGCTGCAGTGCTTCCCACATGGGCCCTGCCCTTGGAAACCGGGAGGTTCGTGGAAAATGAGGCGATCCGATGGGCCACTCTGGCCCGCTTGCGCCGGCTGCTCTGCGTTCCCGAGCCCGATTCCAGGGGTTGGGTCTGACTCAACAGCCTCCCACGGCTTGGGACCTGGCGGGAGCCCCTTCCCGGGATGACTCCGCCAAGGCGGAGGGACTGGCATCGGAGCTGCCCCCGCCCAGCCAGAGAGGTCTGGGGAGAGCGCCTTCTGTGCTGGCCCCTTAACGGGAGGTCAGGGTCTCCAGGGGGCCTGGCTGCCCCCAGCACCAACCTAAAACCTGCATCCACTCCAAGCATCTGATGCCCTTCGCCGTGCAATCGTTTCATAGGTTCTAAATATGTTAATGTTCCTTGTTCGTAACGGTTTTAAATGTTTCGATGTTTTTAGCCTTATCGGAAGAGGCCATGACATCCCTTCCGTGGAAAATGTGTAATAACTTTGCCGTTGCAAAAAGCCTGGAGCACTTTGCTTATTGGGTGGCACAGAAATGATGCTTGTGATGCTTGTGGTTGTGATGATAAAGGAAACACAGCCGTTCGTCACCGTCTCTGATGGGCGAGTCGAACCCCGGCCTGCCTTCTCCACGCGGGAAGAAAAGCCACTTCTCTCCCGCCCCTTGGGAGAGGGAAGCCGCCGTGGGAAGGAGCCCGCCAGCGTGGGGGAAACGGCTTCGCCCCCCACGCTCAGTCGCTCGTCAGCGGCTTGGGCAGGACGGTCCCCCGCCGGCACTGACCTCGTAATCGATCCCGACGCGGTTCAGGGCAATGTTGATGGTGAACGTGGAGGCGTCGTGATGTGGCATCAGGGACGGCTGCTCGTCGGGCTTGTACCGGACGACGAAGGCCAGCTCGAACTGGGCCTGCGCACAGGGGGAGAGGGCGCGTGGCCGGTGAGCTCCCCGCAGCCGGCGCTGGCGCGTGGCCAGGCCGTGGGGGCACCGGCCAGGGAAACAGAACACGGGGCTTCCCCAGCCGTGCAGACGGGAAAAGACAGGCCCCGTGCTGCCAGATCCGAGACTGATCCGGCTCGGCCCCGTTTCCCTCCCCGAGCTTTGCAGAGCCTGTACTTGTATGAGATCCAACGCGGATTTGGACGTTCCCATGGATTGGTTTCTCAAAAGGTTCTCAGGCAGCCACGGGGAAAGATGGGGCGGTGACGTGGCGCGGACGTGGCGTGCGCACCTGGGTTCTGCCGCAAAACCTCAGAACGAGGAGCCATTGGAAGGCGTGGCCGTTACCTTGGTGTAGTAGCCGGGGTAGAGCTTCTCCGTGATGGGCGCAATGTAGTCCAGGAGAAATTTGTACCACTCGCGCTCAAAGTTGATTTGGTTCATGTGGATATCGATGGTCGGCACGTTCTCGTATCCCCCCAGGATCCTGTTGTCCTGCAATGAGAAGGCACAAAAGCGGCCTCCGTGAAGGCGAGACAAGTGGGAGTCAGCAGGCCGAGCGAGGGATCTATTTCCGTTTGGAGCGCGGGCCTCTCGTTAGACGTCCTCAGAATGGCCTACTGCGAAGGCAAGCAGGTGATCCACAGCGACCACGCATGCCCCACGGCACGGCCTCTCCTTGCCAGGCACCCAGAAACGCCCGCTTGCCTGGGTGAGTCGAACCCAGCCACAGGTAACCAGCAAAGGAAGTTTCATAGCTCGAAAACGAGTCAGGAGGGCTCCCCTACCCTCCTTCCAGCGTGCCTCAACCCAGGGACGTGTGGGTTAGACAGTCTGGTCCTTTTCTTTGTCTCTTGCGGATGTTTTCTGCCGCTTTCCAATACAAAGTCTTACGGTGGTTTGTACAGAAAGAAAAGCAACAGCTGCTGCCTGATTTAAAAGAGCCAGAAAACTAGAGCAGCACTTCAGCATTCCCGCAAGTCTGGAGATAAAGGCTGGTCAAACAGCCTTACCTGGTTGCCTCCCTTGGACCACTGGCCGAAATTCTCCATCTCTTCCACCAGCTCGTCACAAGCCTCTTCCGTAAATATCGGGAACCAGTAAACATCCGGGCAGGGCTGGCAATGGAGGGGAGCGAGGTAAGAGCTTCAGGGGTGAGGCCGGGTCTCCTCCGGCAAGAAGCAGCCTCCAGCCCAAAGACTTGAGGCCCTCGCTGTTTTCCGTGGGGCATGTCAAGAGCGCCAGTCCCCGGAGAATCCAGCCCCTTGTCCCCAGAGGAAAAAGCCCTGCAGCACACGGCTCAAGGAAAGGCCTGGCCACGAGGAGGCCACCCTGCCCAGACCCTTCCGTTCCCGGGAAGACCTCGGAGGCCCGCTGCGCATGCACCCAGAGGAGGGGCATGAGGCCATGGGGGTGCACTTGAGCCACAGGGACCTCTGCGTCGTCCGGCCGGAGCCTGGCAAAGCGAGCCTGCCCTCCCGAGAGACAAAGCCCGGTCACTACGGGGCCGGGGCCAGACGGCGGAAGGAACCAGTGGGGCCGAACAGTCGGTGTTGGAGTTCACCCGACCCTTGGGCTTCCCTCTGTGGACCCCGCTGAACGCAGGAAGAGACAAGAGGCATTCACCGTTTCCACCAGTTTGCCTTTCAAGGCCGTGGTGTAGTTTTTGTGGATGTATTTTTCCTTCCAGTCCTAATTTAGGAGAAAAGGGGAGGGAGGGAAGCACAGACAGACAGACAGACAGACAGACAGACAGACAGACAGACAGATGTTACTTGGTGTGTTATTCTTTCCTCTGGGGCTCAACCTTGCCTTGCCTTCCCCTTGTTAGACTGCAGTTGGGATCAGAGGCAGTCTGCCTGCGTACCCCAGTTGCTGGGGAGCATGGGCACGAGGGTGCCATTTCACTCCAGTCCTGTTTGTGGGATCCCGTGGGCAGCTGGTTAAACACAGCGTGAACACAGGGCTGGCCGAGAGGGGCTTGCGGTCCGGTCCCGCAGGGCTGTTCTTATGGGGCCTGACTCCAGACTCTGGACACAGTCCTAAGCCTAGTCCTCGTGGTCTTGCAGATGTTTGCAGCCGAACCGAACGGGCCCTGTTCACTGTCCAGTGTCATTTTTGGGTTTTCGAGAACTTAAACGTGCAAGTGGGCCACCCTTGGTGGAACATGATCGCCCCGTGTTTCTGCAGGGGCCCCCTTTGCTTGGAGTGCCTCCAGACGGGCACCGTGACTCATGCAGAGCTGTGACGGGGAGGTTTTCCCTTCTGGACTGGTTCTTACAAAAATCAGGCTGGCTCCTAGAAGGCGCAAAGCCGTGGACCGACCGCTGCCTTATCTGGCCGGGGACTTCGTACCTCTGGGTTGCTGAAGATCTGCCAAAGATCGTTATGCAGGTGGCTGGTCTGGTAATTCTCCAGGGAGAGAATGTGTCCAAAGTGCTGTTGATTCGTCACGAAAAGGAAGACGTCCTGTGGGACAGAAAGAGACGGTGGCTTTGGAAGCTGTGGAAAACCCCAGAGCGAATCCAGCCTCCAGCTGCCCTGTTGGACTCCGACTCCCACCACCCCAGCCAGCGTGAGGGCAGCCGAGCTGGAGGGGAAGGAAACTAGGCCTCTTAAGGCGGCGTGTGTGTCCGTCCACAGCAGCTCTGCCCCGGCCCTTCCGGACGAGATGGCCTTTTGCGGGCCGCGCCAACCTGCTCCCGGAGGTTGTGGCAGAAAGCCATATCTGCGTCGAGCTTGCCGCTGTGGAAAAGGTCGTGCTGAGCCAGCTGAGATCTCAGGAGGCTGCCCTTGACCAGATAAACGCTTGAAATATACGGGACGTTCCAGAGGCCGCTGAGAAAGGATGGGAAAGGATGAATTTATTTATGTTATTGATATTGCGATTTATATCCTGCCTTTTTCCCACAAAGGGCTCAAGGCAGCTGACATCCTCCTCCTCCATCTGATCCCCACAACAACGGCCCTGTGAGGTAGGCTGGGCCGAGAGTCTGTGAGTGGCCCAAAGTCCCAGTGGGCTCCATGGCTGAGCGGGGACTCGAACCCAGATCGCCTGAGTCCCAGTCCCATGCTCTTAACCACTACGCCACACTGCCTCTCACTGAATCAGCAACAAGGTCACTCCCAACCCTTTCGCTGTATGTGAAACGAATGAGGGCAGACTCTGATGGGAGTTCGGAGAGAGGAAAGGCCCGCGGCGTCCAGCACCTCCCAGCCAGCCCTGTCTGCATGGGGCCCCTGGCTAAGGAGGGGCCCCTGGGCTCTCTGGATCAGGGAGCATGTCTGGAACTTGAGGTGTGTGTCATGGGTGCTCACAGAAGCTGTCTGGCACGGGGGGGTAAAAAGCCCCCATTTTGCCCCGGCACATGGAGAGGGGGACGAAAAGTGCCCGAGGAGTTAAGTGCGAAGCAGAGGTGGGACCTGAGCTTCAAAACGCAAAATAAAGATGGCGCTGAGTGGAGGAACGGCTCTGTGTAGCTTGCCAACCTCCCTGCTTTTTTGAATACTTGAAAATATTTTAAAGTCGCGTCAGGAGTTAGCCAAGGAGCCAGATGGGTACCAAGAGAAGTGTCCCTGGGCATCTTGAAGCCGATGGGCTCCATGCTAGAGCTCCCAGAAGCAGAGTAACACTTGTAAATGATTTCTCTATTACAAATGAAATTCAATTCAATTAATTGGGCAGCACTGAAAAACAGCAACAACACCAGGTCATACGGTACTTGGAAAGCTAAGGAGGTATTGAGACAAGGAGAATTTTGGGAGCAGAATGTGGTCCAAGCCTTTGTGAGATACTCACACCCGCCGCCCCTGGACGATGTCCACGTAGTCCTCCGAGCGGGCATAGTAGCCATCGGGGCTCAGGGCAGCCCAGAAATTCGACCACAGCTTCCCGAGGCGGCTCACGAGCGGGGCAATCACAGGCCTGTGGGGTCGTGTGGGGAGGAGAAGCACAAGAAGATAGGGGTAAGTTGTGCCTGCAGGCAGGGAACGGGGAGGGGGGTCTTTGGCTGCAGAGAGTCGGGGAGCGATGGACGCGAGGGTGGGGTATCCCCAGCAGTCTGCACATCTTGTACCGAAAAAAGGACAAGAAAGCCCAGTGTTGTGCAACAAGACTAAATGTCACCGGTGGTATTTGCAGAATTTCTCATATTTGCATAATTTGCATGAGCGTATTTGCATAATTTCTCCTGGTGAGTCTGTCTTAGCCTAAAGAGGGAGGTATCAAATCCCTACAGCGGAGAATCTTATTCAGCAACACATCTGCCTCCTGAGATCCGACCCCCAATTTCAAGCAGATCTCCTCTTCCATGAGGGCTAGGAACTTGGGTCTTAAAACAAAAGGCTGTCCCGGCCCTGGACTTTCTCGGGAGGAAGGGTTGGCTCAGGTGGCAAGGGTCTACTTGTAAGGAGGAAGACCCAGCTGTAGCCCAGGAAGGCTCAGACCCTGCTGCAATTGGGGAATCGGGGCCAGTCAGCAAATAAGCAGCCAGGCGTCCACCCAGGCCGGAGCGAGGGACTCACTTGTTCTGCTCCACGAGGACCCGCAGTGCGTCCTGGTTCTTCAGCACCACGTCGACGTCCAGGCTGAAGTAATACTCGCATACGGCGTCCTGCCGGCACAGGTCCCTAGAGGAGAAGGAAGCGGGCCGGTGGGACCTGGGATCGCGCGGAAGCAGAGCGCAGCAGGGCCGCCCTCCACGCTCCCCTCTGCGGCTCCTTACAGGCCCATGTTCCGAGCGTCGGCATTCTCCACTTGCTTCTCCGGCCCGATCACTTTGACAGAGCGATAGTCTTGCCCGCGCCTGCTCACGAACGCGCCCACCTGGGCGAGGTGATGCGCCTCCTGCAGCCAGAGAGCGACAGGCCTCAGTCACACCGCGGTCGCGCCTGCTCCGGGCCATGGGTCCCGCTGGCCGGCCAGGTGTGGCGACGAGGAGGGCCCGCCGCCTCCCCCCGCCAGGACGGCGACTCACGTGGTTGTGGATGAACAGATGGATCCGTTTCTTCGGGTACCGGAGCTTCTGCAGCCTCTGGAAGAACTGGGTGAGGAACGGGGTGGGCTGCTCGATGAAGACCCCAATCAGCACCACTGGCAGCGTGTCCTCCTGCGCTCCAGCCAGAGCGGGGAAACAGGGAACGTCAGGACAGCTCCGCCTGGAAGCTTGGAGCTTTATAAATACATTTTGGCTGCCTGCAGCTTTTCTGGGCTTGGGGCAGGGAAGCACTGGCTGCCATGGCCGGAGGAGCTTGCTCCATGAGCACCGCATGGCATCGAGGGCTGAGCCCGGGTTTAAGGGGCTCAAAACCCCTTGGGTCCTAGGACTAGGCTGCGCACAAGTGCAACGGCCAGGGAATTCCAGGCACTTCCGCTTCCCACAACCAACTTCCCCAGCGTGGCAACCCCCTCCTCCGCCTCCAAGGCTCCCCCTCCCTTCACCCAGTTTCCAGACTGGTTGGGGGATCACGGGGGCCCCGGTCCAGCACGTCTCGAGGGCTCCGCGTTTCACACAGGGCTGAGCGATATCACAATACCCAGGACTCTTTGCAGGAATCCAAGCCCGGAACCTGAAGGCTCGGCCCAAGCGTGGGAGACCTGTCAGCCCCCCGGGCAGAAGTTCAATCTTGGAGCAGCTTTTGTGGGCGACATTCCAGGGACAGTGGAGCCAGAAGCAAAGGCCTGCCCATGTGCCACCCCCGCCCCCAAAGCCCTTGACTCCTCGCCCCAACCCAGTCCAATTCGCATCCACTCTTACCTGCAGGTCCGCCAGACTCTTCCGGCCTTCCTCACAAACGGTGCAACCTGTCTCAAAGGTCCAGCTCTGAGGGATGTAGTTTCCCAGGTAGTTCAGCTGCAGCTTTGAGGAGAGAGAGATTCCCAAAGCCCAAATGTAATCCCCACTTTTTCATGGGCTGCCCCACAGGACCAGAAGCTGTTTCCAGGGTCTGCCTGGATGCTCTGTGGATTTTTCGATGCCAAACGAAGGCCTTTTCAAAGACGTTTTGACTGCCTGCTTGTTGCATTTTGAGACACGGCTGCTGCCGAGTTTTGAAATCTTTTTCTCCTTGTTTTAGCAGCCTAGCTCTTCTTGCAAAATTATTCAAAGCAAATGTTTAAAGAATAGAATCATTATCTGCAGCTCAGAATTTAGACTCTCCCCATGCAAAATACACCGAGATCCACTCATGAGTCCACGTGAGCACACAGCAGGCTGGTTTCCCTCAATTCCTGGGACAGATCCATCTTCGTTTTGGATTGCGAAAGAGGGAAATAAACTTCAGACAACATGGGGACCTGATCCAAATTCATTTCTTGTGTGCTGCTTGCCACTGAAATCCGGGTTCTCATTGAGACATGGGCTACGTTTCTCGTCTGAAATCAGCCGAGATAACAAACCATGGTGAACAACCCACCGTTCACCAACCAAGAACAAGCCATGGGTTCCCCTCCTGGGTTGTTTGTGATGAACAACCCAGAGCTTGTGAGCACAGCAATCCAGTCTCAGCAATAATATGCAGTCCAACAGCTGGTCTGACTCCAGTAGCTACTTCTAATCCCTGTCAAGTTTCCAGCAACTGTGACTCCACTTACCTTCGTGGGGCCGTTGCCATGGATCAGGACCGGGAGGGTGTCGAAGGCCAGGTTCCGTGCTCTCACTCGCCTCGTTTCGAACTTCAGAACCACTTCATCTTGAAAAAGAATTTTTTAAAAGGAAGCCGCTTGGAGGAGGAAGGCATGGGTGCAGGCAGCGCCGTGGGTCAGCCAAGCCTCCCGAAGATTGCTCTCCTGTCTGCCCACCTTGGAACAAGGGGGTGCCGCCTGTGGGTCAAATCTAGCTCTTGGGGGGCCATGCCCCCTCCCCACGTCACAGAGATTCTGCCGTCCCCCACAAAGGCCTTTCCTTTGGTGGCTGCCCAGCCTTTGCTTGTGTTCCCCCCACATTTCAAAAGGTCCGGCTACCCCTCCCATGGCTGGGTTACGGGCAACGAGAGCGTTGAGCGAAAGCACCGGGGCATTTTCAAAATTCAGTCCCCGTCCCTTCCCAACACTGGGATGCCACTGGGGAGATGGAATTTGGCCTTGGGGCTGAGGGGGGGCTGGCCACCCCCGTTTAGATGCGAAGGAAACGCCACAAAGAGCGAGGGAAAGCAGAGAGCAAAACAACCTGCCCGGCAGGAAATCACGCGAAAGATATGCCGGGGTGAAATCAGTCATCAGGGCGAAGTCGGCTGTGTCTTAAGCGACCAGGAAGCGAACGTGAGAGATGGAAGCAGGCCGGGCACGGCCTGAGCGCCTGACAGCCACTTTTCTGTTATTCAGTCCTATTATACTCCGATTCCCCACAGCCGGCCTACCTGCTTCCACTCCACCCACTAGTTTTCCTTCTTGCCATAGCCCTTGGGCACAGGTCTTTGTTGCTACCTGCAGAGAGACCTCTCCCTGCCTCCGCACCCAAACAAGAGCATTTCGCTGCAGGCTGACCTGGCCAATGCCCTATGAGTCATTGATTGTTATGTATTTATTTATTTATCCATTTAAAACTTTTGTAGACTGTCCCATTACCCAAGTCTCAGGACGGTTTAACAATAGAAAATGTTTTTTTAATTTTTTTTAATATATAAAATATAGTTTTATATATAAATATATAAAATATATTTGGTTTTATATATTTTTTATATATAAAAAACACAGCATCCTAAAATTTAACTAATAATAAAACCCCCAATTAAAACAGTCAGGTCTTAAAATATTGGGAATATAAAAAGGGGTTGGCTGGCAGTTGTAATGCAAAGGGTAAATCATGTTTGTGTTGTTCTTAATATTGATTTCATGTTTTGTGTGGGATGCGGTGCCCTATTTATTTATGTTATCGCCCCCATGAGACATTGTAAAGGGCGGGATCCAAAAATTGCAAATAAACAGTCGAGAGAGGAAGCCATCCCCGGATGCCTAGGCAGTGCCCAAGGATCACGGGATATTTGGGATTCTGGGCCTGGAGAGCCAGCTGCCCCCCCCACACCTCCCCAGTGGGCCCCACTCTGAGGCTGGAAGGGGTGTTGCAGAGGGGCTGGCCTTCATGGGCAGAGAGGGGCAGACTGGGGGGGCCGCTGTAATTCTCCTGAAGGAATTGCGGGTTTTCTGTCTAAGGGCTGTGCCCTTCGTATTTTTCAAGGCCAGATGGCCTTGCTCAGGAACCCGGGAACTCTGCGTCCCTCTCCCACCTCCATGCCCAACATGCCAAGAACCATGACACAATCCATGTTGGTTCTGGGGGCCTCAGGAAGCCATTTCAGCCCCTCCCAAATATGGGGAGACCCCCTTCTCCTCCTCCGGATCATAGAAACATAGAAACATAGAAACAGAGCGAGTCAGAAGGGGCCTCCCGGGCCATCTAGTCTGACCTCCGGCACCAGCCGGCTCCGCTCACGACATGCCCACCATGTGCATGTCCAGCCTGTCTTTGAACACCCTCACCGATGGGGCTCTAGGATCCTCACCTAGAGCGCCGTTCAGGTTTTGGAAGATCCGACACCTGTGATCCAAGGTTATATTTAGGCTCTCCTGTGTGGGGGTAGAAAATATACGCACGAGAGAGTTGTGAGTGCTGGAAAGGTAACCTCGCCTGAGCCCAGACCCGGGTGTCAAGCCGCTTTCGCTCTCAGGGCTCAACTCCATTTTGGAGAGGCTCTCGAGAGCTTTCGGGGCACGTATTCCATCACCGGGGGGCCACTCCAGAGAAGGCCCGTCTCCAGGTAACCACCCTCCTGATCTTTTTCAGGGAGGGCTCCCGAAGGAGGACCTCCGCCCCAGATCTCAAGGGGCGGGAAGGCATATGCTCAACTCTAGCCCCCCTTGCGTGCCGAGCCCCAGAGGGCGCAAGAGGCGGCCTGGCCCGGGGCTCTGAAGGGCGCCCAAGCGTCACACGTGGCTTTTCCGCACTCCACACGTACCCGCTGCTCGGGATCCAGGAAGACCTGGGTATAAAACAGCTGGTCGCTGTCGCTGTCCAAGCCCTGCCAACCTGCCACAAGCTTGTGCAGATACGGAGCATAGCCCACGAACCCTGCAGCAGGAGGAGATTTTGCTGTCAAAGATCCCCCCCAAAGAAGCCCCTCCACAAAACCAGTTTAAATATTTAAAGGCAACGGCTGTCGTCTCTAGCAAATGAGACATCTAAATAGTTTCTATCGGTCGCTGTTATTTTTCCCGGGGTAGAAATCTGCTTCTGAGCTGCCCAGGAAGCTTTAGCGTGCAAGAGGGAGCAGGCTCTCGAGTTAGAGGCCGCACCTGCAGCGGCAAGAACACCTGTCTCTCAAACTCCACCTCGGTCCCCCCAGCTAAGCACAGCTGCCAGTCACAAGCTTGCTCTGCTCTGCTCTGCTCTGCTCTGCTGGGTGAAGCTTGCCGGGGCACCTTCTATAGCGATGCAGCCATGAAAAAAGCGGATTTGCTCGTCTCTCTGCAAGGGTACAAGGCTAGAACAATCAAGCGGGGATTCTTTAGGGCACTTGCAGGAGGCCTCCACGGGATTCCAAGGAATCAACACCGAAGCAAGTTTACGGACCTCAGGATCATGAAATGGACAACATGTACTGGCCTATCCTGCCAGAGTCTCAAACCGTAGGGAATCTGGAGGGATCCCCATGAAGATAGAGGCCAAATCTGAGTCCCACCCCCTTTCCCAGACTGCTCTGCATTCAAGCCGTCGGCCTCAACCTTCTTTCCGAACCGCTGGCCAAACCCTTGTCTCCCGCTTACCCCCGGATCCAAGGAATCGTTTCCCTTCTTGGACCTGAGGGTACTTGGCTTCCAACCTTCGATCAGGGTAAATGAACGTCTCCGACGAAAAGACAATTTTGGACTTGGCCTGTCTGAATTTCTTCAGGAGCTCAGCAGGTCCTGACGCAAAGATGACATCGTAGCTACAATGGGGAGAACAGAAAAAAAGGGGTTGTCGGAGAAAAAGAAGGGGAGAGACACACTGAGGATAAAGACAACATTTAGAACAACCTTCTCCGACCTGCTGCCAGATGCAGACTTCAAATCCCATCATTCTCAACCATCACAGGAATAAGGGAGGTTGTAGTCCAGCATGTTTGAGAGGCAGCAGCTTGGGAAAATCATTGTGTGATACAGATCGCCAATTCGGTGTCCGTGACTACAAGTTTGCCCGCAGACTCCCGTCTTGACTCCCACTCTGCCCTCTCTCTCCTGATTTTTAGTTTATTTATTAAGCATTGATGTTGTCTGGGTTCAAAATCACGGCTTTCTATTTTGGGGCTCACACACAAACCCCCCACACTTTTGCCTTGTATTTTAGTCCCTTGCAAGTTTCTTCGTGCCTCAGCAGTTCAGCTTCTGGGGAGATTCAATGAGCGGGCAAGGCCCGGCTTCGGCAGCCATCCTATCCAAGGGTCCTCAAAGCTCTCCCGCTATCCCGCACGTGGCCCCCACCCAAAAGGCCTGCGAAGTCTCACCTCTCTGTGAAAAGGATGACCAGATCTTCTTCGCCCGCGTAGTCTTCCAAAGCCGACTTCAGGAGACGGATCTTCTGCCCGCCTCCTGCCGACTTTTCATCATCTCCTCCATGCCACTCTTCCCCCGATCCCAGCACCTGGTGGTTAAAGCAGATTCGCAATGAGTTTCTGTTTCCAAAGTGCTGGTGTTTATCTATTTTAAAATAGGCAAAGGGAGTCACTGACATTTAAGAAAATCCCAAGCCGAGAACTGTTGCTCAGCCTTCCACAGGAGAGCGGAAACATAGTCCCCGGGCCCAGCAGCTTCGCACCGGTTTGTAATGACGCCTTCCTCATTTTCATTCTGGCGAGTTAGTGTCTGCGAGTTTCAAACTGATCCCAAAGAAGACACTCAAGTCCACCATGGGAAATGAAAACTCCCCATGTACTGGTGTTAATACATGCTGGTATTAATACAACATATGCTGTCGTTAATATAAGCTTGTCTACGGAAATAAAAGAAGTTGTTTGCGTCCGTGTCGGTGCTTCTGGCAGTACCACTGCTGAAACGTGGAATACGGAAACGGGTATGACGAGTTTTGCTTTTCGGTGTATTAGGTATGGATGAAATTGAGCACATTTGAATGTGGCCGTGGGGCTGAAACCTGGAGTAACTTCTTCAGCCATGAACTGGAAGCCTTTCCTGACCAGCATGGAAGCTGGCCGTCCCAACACGGGGAGACCAGCGGGCCGAGAGGCAGCTACAAGCTGCCCCCTTCCCACTGCTGCAAGGAAGCCCCCAGGGGAACGGGGCAGGCGGACCCTTCCCACCGGCTCCTGCACCGTGGCCAGTTCGGGCGCCCCGAGCCAAGTGTGGCCGACTCTTGACTGTCAGGTTGCGCTTCGAGGCTTCCTGAACGCACGGAAAGTTGCATCCTTTCACTGGCCGAATAGAAATCGAAATAAAAACCGGGCCCTTACGCCCCACGCTGTATCTGCCATGTTTCCCCACAGCCCTTGACACATGACCTGCTTCAGAATGTGTGAAAGTGTGTTGGGATTAAATGTGGGCAGATCTATTTTAGCGTAAGATCTAATTTAGCTAAGATTTATTTTAGCGTAAGTCCCCCTCAGGCCACCTGCTGACCTCACCTTCAGGGTGTAGTTGAAGAACTGAGCTGATCTTTGGAACCGCTTGGATCCTTCCGTCTCCTTGGTGGCCACAGTAAAAACCAATAAATTATCTGCGGGGAGAAGAAAGCACGAGGGGAATGAAAAAGCCGTCAAGGCCTTCTCTAGAACGGGTCCTGTGGTGGCCCAGCTTGCCCGAGTGCCAGCTGTGAAAGCCATTTCGAGCGTGGCGACAGAGGCGACGGCTTCTCAGTGGTGGCCCCCGTTTAGGGAACGCTCCTCCCACGGAGCTCCTCCTGCACCAGCTCTTCTCTAAGGCACGGAATGACGCTGAGCGGCGTTTGGTGGCAGGATGGGAGCATCCGTGTTCCTTTAAGAGGCCGAGTGGCTACTGAAATTGCTTTCAGCCCTGGGGCTGTTTTTCCAAGTGCCGCTTAGGGGGATGCTGTAGGTGGTATTTCATTATACTTGTGCACCATGGTTTCCTGTGCTGTGCTGAGCTGCCCAGACAGCTTCGGCCGATGGACTGCATATACGGGAAACAACATCTCCCCATCAGCATATTCCGCCCGACTTCAAAGCAGGTTCTGGTGGATCCCGCACAAGGCTGACCTCTGCGACCGGTTTACAAAAAGCGAGCTTCTGGAACTTATCAGAAGCAAGAGGCTGCGGCATCAAAGGTTTTCAGCAAGGGCCAAGAAAGGAAACAAAGCGACGCAGGAAACGCCAGACAAGGAGGACTGAGACGCTGCCGATCTGCTTGTCTGCGAAACTCTGACTTGGACTGAGCGAGAGGAACAAAGGAAGTGGCACTTGGCTACGATTTCACAGAGGGAAGACATCTCCGAGTCAAGCTGGGCTGCTCCTTTTGCCACACAACTCTGCCTCAGTGTTTACTTTTCCTGCCTTCAAGCAAGTGGAACCGACCGAGGATTCTGGCCTGAGATTTGGGTACTATGGGATTGTTTTGTCTCCCGTGGCTTGCATTTTCTAGCGGGGAAGCAAGCTGTGTGTCGCAGAGGAAATTTGGACAGAGGATCTAATGCAGTTCAGGTCCGTCGCAACTGTTCCCTCCCATCCCATCCCCTTCCAGGCCTGGAAAATCCAGAAATCTTCATTTGGTGTCCAACAAGGTAACTGCAGGCACTCACTTGATGCCCACTTTTTTAGGACTTTCAAAAAAAAATCTTAACGGTGAGGCTAGCTTGTTGAAAAGCAAAATACTGACCTTCAAAGCTACCCTCATCTCCGCTAATGCTTCTGGGCCTGACCTGGGGTAAATATGGGATTTGGACCTCAGCGCTTATGCCGTTCCTTGGCCAGCTACTTGTCTCTGAGCCTCCTGCGTTTATCTTCCAGGAAATGGGGAGCTTAGGACTAAGCACACCCATCATGGCAGCTATTCTGTCCATGGACGGACTGTCCTGTGGCAGCCATTTTGTGAAAGGGCTCGCAACCCCCTTTCAACATTCAAAGTGCGCCCAAAGGTTGGAGACCCCGACTATAAATCACCAGGGTTTCAAAAACAGCGGGCCAATGTTGTCTTTGTAATGATGGGGGTCTACGTTCCAACTGTATGAGGAGGGGGGCTGCAGAAGCCTTACCAAGGCATGTGAGGTTCCATAACCAGGCAGATAAAAGGGATGAAAACTTGTGGGGGAGAGAAAGAGGCCCTCCAAACTCGGCCGCTTGTAAGAAGAGCAAAAAACCGCAGTGGCACAATTAAGGGACAGCTGCAGGGAAGAATCAGTAAACTTTGCAACTGCCACGGACGCTCTCAAAGCGCTTTAATCCCTCCTGTTGGATTTCGTCCACATTCCTGAAAGCTCCGGCGATCCGGTTACTGGCCATTTCCGGAGTTCGACAGAGCTCACTCTCCGCTCAGGCACCGTACTCCTCCCGAGCGTCCACTTAGGGGTCCCTGGAGGTCTGGACAACACGTCCAGAGGCTGCGGCAACAGAACATCTGGTGTGTGAATCAGGGGGCCCAGTGACACCGGACGTGCCCAGCTGGGCCCACGGGAAAACAGCGCTGCGCTGCATCTTCAGGTGCGCCAGCGTGTGCGTGTCCCTTGTCCATACCTGCTAATCTCGCCAATCGCC
This sequence comes from Varanus salvator macromaculatus, assembly GCA_023646645.1. Lineage (NCBI taxonomy): Eukaryota > Metazoa > Chordata > Lepidosauria > Squamata > Varanidae > Varanus > Varanus salvator. The sequence goes on along the minus strand of JAIXND010000800.1, from coordinate 12,264,290 downwards.
CCCTACTCTCTCAGAACTACCTGCCCCTGGGAGGAAGCGGAACGGCAGCGTAAGTGGACTTCTGCTTTGATGGAGCGGTTCCCACGTCCCCGCAATACGGATCTCAGCCAGCTGCTCCTCCCCCTCTGCGAGGGGAAATGATTTATAGCAGCTTTACACGGATGACAAAGCCTGGCCTGGAGTCATTTCGGGGCCACGTGTACCCCCACTCAAACCAACTTTGAAAGTTGTGCCAAGCATAACGTGGGATCCGTAGCGTCCCCGATAGACAGACGGGAGTATCCTATTTCTGCATCAAAGGGCAGGTCTCGCTACGAACACTGCCACAGGTCCTGGTATGAGGAAACGCCGGCAGGAAAGGACACGCTGCCCATCCAGGCAAACTCCTTCCTTGGATATCTGCCAGGCGGAGCGTGGCCCGTGTACAGACGTGCACAGGGATGGGGGAGATCTAGATATTCTGTAGAGAGCTTGGCTTGTTTTAGAAAAAGGTTTTAAAGGCACCATGTTATGGCAAACCTTGGCGGCGGCAGGAAACTTGCTTCTCTCCAAATCGGAAGCCCTTCCGTGGTGTACGTGAAGAGCGTGATTTCGGAGGAGGTGGAAATGGGTAACCCAGCAATGGCTGAGACACGTGTGAAAAATCACCTTACAAATATAACATCGACCAGAACAGAATCTTTCCCACAGAACAAGCGAACTGAAATCGAATCTCCCTCGGCTTTCAGCCAGCGTAGCCAGAGCATTTCTTGCGCTCACCAGAAGTTTTCAAATATTTTTACAGCCTTCATTCGGGACAGCAATTACACATTCCCTGCAGGGAAACGGGGGGGGGGGGTCCTTCCCAGCCCCCAAATAAGAAAAGGATGGCTGAGAGGTGGATTTTGGCCCTCGTCTTCAGCTGAGATCCCCAGCTGGATGGGTGGGGAGGGAGGGTCCGGTCTGCTCAAGGGCCCAGACACCCCATTGGCTGCAGGCGTCGGACATCAAAATCTGGAGCATGAATGCCCATTGGAAAGGCGTGTGTGGGAGGAAGAGAAGACCCGTCCTTCCAGCGCCACGGGATCATCTGGCTTCCACCCCCACGTCTTAAGGCAAAACTCTTCTGCATCTCCCCCAGCGCATCTGAGAACACGTCCCCAAAGATTTCCGAGAGAACTTATGTCCGGGACTTGGACGGGACAGGATGGAAATGCAGAGGCACCCACAGCGGCTAGTCCAGCTCGACCACCACAGAATGAGCAGGCATGGCTACATGCAGTTAAGAGGGAAGGAGGCAGGGAGGATGGAGATGGGGCAGGCTGAACTGCCCCACGTCCCACCGTACCTTTAGGCTGCTGGGCAGCTCTGCTCGCCTGGGTCGCCAGGAACAGCAGCGGCAGCAGCAGCTGAGCGCGGAGGGGCATGGTGAGCGGGGCTTCCTGCAAGAGCTCTCCGGCTTCCTTCGCTCACAAAGCAGCTTTTTGGGAGACCCGGAGGCAGCTGGGATGCAGCGGCAGCTCCATGCAAGTCCCTCCCGCGTCCGTCCGGGGGCTGCTGTGCCACGCAATAAACCCGCCCCTCACAGGGGCTCCTCCTCTCTCCCCCACCCCTCCCATTCCTCGCCCCGGAACATCCAGCATGGAGACACCGCGACCAGACAGACGCTCTCCGGATACAGAAGACTCATTAACCGATCCTAAAAAGAGGAGGAGGAGGAGGCATGATTAAACTCGAAGACATGAACTTCTGGCTCCCACACTTTGCCTTTAACGCGTTTCTTTTAGGGTATGAGATGCTCACACAGGTTTTGCAATGAGTGCGTGCAAGCACATTTGTGTGCATGAGTGCGTGCAAGCACATGTATGCACAGCAGACCTGGGAGAAGACGCCCATGACGGTGGCACCTCATGTCCAGAGCAGAGAGCTCGGCTGTTCCTGCTGAAATAGAACAGAAGCAGTGACCCTCACAAAGACGCCTAAGAGAAACACGCCGGAAAGACCTAATCGTACAACTGCCCACCCCATGTTCCCCAGCAACTGGTCTAGAGAGGCACACTGTGGCTGAGAAGGACCTCCTCCTTTTTATTTTCATTTTTCGGAAAACAAAACAACTATAATAACAGAGCAAGCTGAAGTAGACAAAGTTGCCAAGGGAACTGGACACAGATCCAACCTGTACAATCGGCCCCTGAAATCTATCCATCTTCCTCTCTTTCACCTCGTTAAGTGCAGCACAAAAGAAACCATTAATCTACACAAAAACAAAACCTCCAATAACTTCAGATCCTCCGCAGGTTCTCCATCTTTTCTAAACACCTCAGATCCACTCATCATGCTGCACGTTTCTCTCACAATCTTCCAAGTGCTCCACCAGTCAATTTTACCATTCTTCAATGGGGGGGGGGGCTTCAATTATCTCCACCCAGAAACAAGTGCCATCCCAATTCTGGCATATTCCCCAAAAGGTGCTCCGACATTGTATTTTTAAAACTCATGAGAAACTGCTTTAAAAGAAGGACCTTCTCTTGTCTATCCCTGAATCTCCTGCCACACTGCATTATAGGATGAAGAAACATTATTATATTCTATTTATAACCCACTTTTTCCTTCTGGCTGAGAGGGAGGGGCTGGCCCAAAGTCGCCCACTGGGATGCAAGCTCAGGCGGGGACTGGACCCCAGTTCGGCAGTCTCAGCTTTGCTCAAAGTAGTGAAAGGCGGAGACGGACCGTCAATGCATAATTTGACCTCGAAATACATATAGACAGGTAAGCCATCATCTCTCACCTCTACAGGTAATGCTTTGGAGATGGCAACTCTGTCCCAGCTTGGATGATTTTGGTTAAAAAAAAAATCTGAAACACGGAAGAGTTTAATGGCCACACCTGTGTATTGTTGCAGGATGCCCAAAGTTCGTGGCTTGCCCACATCGAGAAAACTACTCTGTCGCTCCAGGTTAATTAATCCAGGATTGTCAACTGCCATTCTCGGGTGATCTGTAGGGCTGTTAAGCTTGGGCCAGAAGTTGCTGTTAATTCAAAACAATAAAAAGCTCTGTAGAAAAAAAAATATCCAAAGCGCTTAGGCATTTCATGATATCCAGCAGAAAATTACTGGTCTAGAATACACTTCCAGGTAGCTGGAAAACAGGCCCAGATCACCTGGGAATCATGAGACTATTTTGCCGCTTCTAAACATGCACTGGATTGAAATGTTAACCAAATAGCAAAAAAGTATTTTTCCTGAGCAGCATCAAAAGATGTAACAGCACAAGTTCGCCCTCCCACTTATGAATTAGTAAGGCATTAATTCCAAGCACTATCACCTACTTAAATGGGCTTCCCCATCGGTGAACTGAAGCATTCACCCTAAACCTACCAGTGCTGAGCATGTTTGCGAAGAAATTAAAAAACCCCATTTAACCCAGCGGGACGTTCCCTCTCCCGCTGCCTCAGGCGCGCACGGCTGCTCTGCGGGTTCAGCGCGCATCCTGCCCGCACAGCCTTGGGGTCCCACTTAAGCGAGTCGAGCTGCGGCTCCTTCAGGCTGCACTCAAGAGGACTAGAACCCCTACGCTCCTGGCAACGCTGAATGCGCTGGCAGAGTGAAAAGGGGCGCTGGGGCGGCTCCGGGCACCGCCTGGGCCCCGAGGCCCACGCAAGGGGGACGCGCTCTGCGCGCGCTCAGGAGCACCTCGCCCGGGGCGCCGCGTCACGGCCGGGGGCGGGGCTCCCTCCCCGCGGAGGGCGGGGCGCGCGCGGGCGCCGCGTCACGGCCGGGGGCGGGGCTCCCTCCCCGCGGAGGGCGGGGCGCGCGCAGGCGCCGCGTCATGGCCGCGCGGGGCGCGGGCGAGCGGGCGGCCGGGGGCGCGTGAGGGCGGCCGGGCCTGCTGCTGCCGCTGCCGCCGCTGCCTGCCGGCGGGCCCATGTGGGCGCAGCAGCGGCTGAAGGGGCTGCCGGGGCTGCTGTCGAGCAGCTGGGCGCGGCGGCTGCTGGCGCTGCTGGGCGGCCTGCTGGTGGCCTACTGGTACCTGGGCGGCGGCCTGCCGCGCGCGCTGCGCTGGCGGCCCGGGCGGCCGGCGGGCGGCGCGGCGGCGCGCTGCCTGCAGGCCGAGGCCGGCGCCTGGGAGGCCTGGGCGCGGCGCGGCGAGGCGCGGCTGCTGCTGCCGCCGCCGCCGCCGCCGGGCCGCGCGGCCGCCGCGCCCCCGCCGCCGCCGGCGCTGGTGGGCAACGGGCACGTGCTGCTGGACGCGGCGGACGGGCGCCTGTGGGTGGCGGCGGCGGGCGCGGGCGCGGCGCTGTGGCCCACTGAGTACGCGGCGCTGGCGCGGCTGCGCGGCCCGGCGGGCGCGGCCGAGGCCGAGGCGGCGGTGGCCGTGCTGCGCGACGGGGCCGTGCGGCGCGCGCGCTGCGTGCAGGCGGCCGAGGGCGCGGGCTGCGTGACGGTGCGCGAGGAGCTGCTGGCGCACCGCGGGCGGCCGCGCGTGCTGCTGCAGCGCCTGGCCGTGGCCAACCCGACGGAGCGCGCCGTGGCGCTGGAGGTGGCGGGCGCGGCGGCGGGCGCGGGCGCGGCGGCGGCGGGGGGCGCCTTCGCCGCCAGCCTGGAGCGCGCGGGCGAGCGGCCGTTCGCGCTGTCGTGGGGCCGCGCGCTGGGCCCGCCGGGCGGCCCGGCCGTGGCGGTGGCGGTGGCGGCGCAGCGGCTGGCGGGCCGCGTGCAGGTGGCGCCGCGCTCGCAGTTCGAGGCCACGCTGCTCTCGGTCGTGCACGCCTCGGAGCCCGTCGACGCCGCCCGCCTGGACGAGGCGCTGGCGCGGCTGCGCGACGCCGCCCGCCGCGAGATGGCCGAGCTGCTGCAGCTGCGCGCCGACGACCTGGTGCAGGAGCACCGGCGCGCCTGGGCCGACCTGTTCATCTCAGGTGCGCGGGGCGCGGGACCCCCGGGGCGCGCGCGGGCTGCCTGCTGCCCCGGCGTGCTTTGCCCCCTGACCAAGGGCAGGCCCCCTCCGGGTGGGCAGGGGGCTCCTGGGGAGAGCCCCAGCGGCCCTGCTCTTGGTCGCTGTCGGGTGCAGAGGGCGATGTGGGCATGGGGTCGCGTCGTACCACCCTTAACAGACGAGCGTGCTTCAGTTCGCACTCTCCCTGCACCTTGGAGAGTTTTAATTCCAAGCGTAAGCTGATTTGGGAGCCCTTCTTAGCTGAAAAGTGAGAACTAAAGCGACAGAACAAAGCAGTGAGGCTGAGCCCTTGACAAGCAAAATCCGTTGGCTTTGGAGCCCTAATGTCCCAAATTGTTCATTAACTAGGCTTTTCTTGTTTCTCATGCATTTGCAGGCTGGTTACGCTGTGTCTCTGAGGTCATGCAGAGTGCTTCTCCCTTGACTTAACTAGCTCACTTCCACAGAAGGAGCAGAGCTCTGCAAACGTTTTTGACAGTTTGTTGCTGCCCCATGACTTTGCGTTTTGCTATTCCATGTAGTCTAGATAATAGTTCCTGGTTGAGTACGATAAAATGCCCTGCCAGGGGACAGAAACCTCCTTGGCAAAGCTTGGCCTTTTATTTACAAGAACAACCGTTCTAAAGCAACCTTTTTTCACCTATGATCATCATGGGGCATTCCAGGAGAGTAAAATAATCTCTCTCTCTCTCTGTACTTCTAGTTTAGTGCTTCTTTTCTGCCACAAATGGTGCTTAAAGTGGTTATTTCTGTATACGTGGGAGAAACTATTTTTTTCTGCCCTTCCCTGTCCTCCGATTCGTAACCAAATACTTGCAGCCTGGTAAAAACGAAACAGGCAGGTGGCTTAGGGTGCACTGCCAGTCAGATTTGGACAGAAAGCACGAACCTGAAGAGGTGTAACTCCTACCCTTCTCATCGTTCTGTCCTACATTTTAGTCAGCAGTCCTGGGCGGAAGGGCCCTCTGTTTACATGCAAACCCAGACTTCCTGTTTCCTGACAGCTCTCGGGGCAGGGTTTCCTGGGGTGGCTGCAGGGGGGGGAAGCAGGTTCAAGCGGAGCCAAGATGCCCTGCCGCACCAGGCTGAAGGCATATCTAGTCCAGCAGCCACTGGGAAGCTCACACATGGCGTGGGTGGCCCTCGTTTCGCTGCTGTTCTGTGGAAGTTGTGTGAGGTTTGCTCCTTCTCAGTCAAGCCTTCCCCTTAGCCGGTCGCAGGGGTAAAATGAGTCAGTGACAGCACGTACACAGCGAATTGAAAGGGTTCAGAGCACCTCCCCATAAGCCAGGAACGTCATCCCTCAGCGCTGTGGGATAAATTTGGCCTGCCTTGGATCCCAGACCCTTGTGGCTGCGCCCCCCTCCCTGCACCCCTCTCATTTTCTGGCCTTGGTGCAGTTTTCCCTCTGGAAAACAGCCTCTTGCAGCCAGAGCGGTTCTGGAACTGGATGTTGCCACTCTCGGCCATCAAGTCTTCTCTGACGACCCCATGGAGGAACAGGCTGCCCCATGGCTTGTTCCTGACAGCCTTGTTCAGCTCTTACGAACTCAAGGCTGTGGCCTCCACAGGGGCTGACTGCCCATCAGAAACGTTACGGCCTCCTTGTCGAATCGGGTGTTGTTGATATTACCGCTCCTGTTAGAGCAGATGTGGGGATGAGGTTATCCAATTAATGTGAGGCTGGGGCGAGAATTCAGTGTGGAATTTCCGCACGACAGGCCTCCCCTCCGTGCTCCAGCAGCTGAGGAATAGCTTGAGTTCTCGCACAAGCGAAAGAACAACCTGCCTGTGGCTCTTTTCCAGGGGTTGAAATGCGGAAGATCACCGACGCCCACACCCCCTCCAGCGACACCGTCAACATGACCCTGTACTACGTCCTGTCCACCACCCCGGCTCCGCTGCTTGACCCCCTCATCAGCAGCGAGGACAGGGAGAAAATGGAGGCCAGCTTGAACTACGCAGACCACTGCTTCAGTGGCTACGCGACGATGCATGCCGAGAACCTGTGGCCCGCCCAGCTGTCCACGGTCCCGCAGGTGCTACAGCTCTCCAACCTGTGGAAGCTGACCCTGCAGAAGCGGAGCTGCAAGGGCCTGCTGGCCACGGGGGCCCACGGCATCATGCAGGGGATGGTGCTCAGCTTCGGCGGGCTGCAGTTCACCGAGAACCACCTCCAGTTCCAGTCGGACCCCAACGTGCTGCAGAACAGCTACTCCCTGCGCGGGATCCACTACAACAAGGACCTGCTCAACCTGGCCGTGCTGCTGGACCCGGAGGGGAAGCCCTTCCTGCACGTGTCCGTCAAGCCCCAGGAGAAGCCGGTGAAGCTGTACGCCTGCGAGGGGGGCTGCAGCAACGAGCCCGTGGAGCTGACCTCGGAGCCGCACGGCCACACCTTCCCTGTCATGGTGACCCAGCCCATCACGCCGCTGCTCTACATCTCCACGGACTTGGTGCACCTGCAGGATTTGAGGCACACGCTGCACCTCAAGGCGATCCTGGCGCACGAGGAGCACATGGCAAAGCAGTACCCGGGCCTGCCCTTCCTCTTCTGGTTCAGCGTGGCCTCGCTCGTCACCCTTTTCCACCTGTTCCTCTTCAAACTCATCTACAACGAGTACTGCGGCCCGGGGGCCAAGCCGCTCTTCCGGAGCAAAGCCTGAGCCCCGCCCGGGCCTCGCGCGCCAGCACATTGCGGGACTGCGTCTGCCTCCTCGGCCCCGTCTTCCCTTGGCCCCGGGCGTAGGAGGCCTGCCCGGGAGCGTGGAAGGCCCTGCGGATGACCAGCGTGTGGGGTGTCCACACGCGGCTGTGTACCTAGGTAGGAGGGGAAGTCTCGATGCAGGAGGGGTTGCTCAGAAGCAAGGGTGAAGGGGTGGCGGGGAGCACTGTGGGCGCCTGCACAAGAAGCAGAACGGGGTAGCTGGGTGCGCAGCACCACCGTTCCTGGGGGGCTCTTCCTGGACCACCGTTGTCTTGGGCTGCTGGTGTATGAAGACAGCATGCCTACCAGTGTCTGAGCTCCCAGCTTGAGGGCCCAGAGTCGAAGGGGCTGGGTTTGCTGAAGAGGTACCAGGAAGCAGTTGCGGGGGGTGGGGGCTGGACTGCTTCATAATTGGAGTTGTTGGGCCCCGCTGGGACTCCCGGAGGCATGCATTAGTCCTTTCCTCCTCTGATGCAGTCTAGTCTCGAAGGACAAAAGACTGACGTGTTCAGTGTCTGGCGATGATAGCAGAATAAACCAAACTGGAGGAAGGCAGTAGTCTGTGTTCTTCTTTGGAGAAAGGGAGGATGGGAGCTGAACTGGAGGAGAGCCGCCACCCGCATGGCAGGGCGTCTGAGGTCTGCACAACCCGCAAGAGGAATGTTGTGGCAGTTCAGTGGGCCGAGGAATTTCATCCACTGGCTCTGAAGGAATTTTATCCACTGCTCTCAGTGTGAGCAGGAATAGGGAAGGTTGCTGGTCCTTCAAGCCCATGATGGAGCAAACGCAGCCAGAAGCCGGATCGCCCCTTCCTTGAGATCTTTAAAAGTTCAGCAGAGGGAGAGGTGCACTTTGCATCGAGTGTGTTCCTGCTGAATTCCCGCATTTCCCAATTCGTTTCTGTGCTTGTCCTGCTCCTGAAAAACCCAAGACTTTCCCAGCAATCTTCCCCTGACTTGCCACGCTGGGGGAGTGTTGGGACTTCATTTCCCACCGTTCCCATTAGCCATGCGGAATGAGAAGGATGGGCCCCACAGTCCCAACACGTGGAGAGCCCCAGGGAGGACGAGTGTGGTGCTCAGCCACCCCACAATGCAGAGCCGCCGTGGCACATGGAAAATGTGCTGGCTGGTGCTCGATCCAGCATGGAAAGGCTCCCAGAGCAGCAACCCTGCAAGATCCCCTTGACATCTCGCTGCACGGGGTGACGCCCCTTCGGGGGTCCCACAAGCAGCGCAGCCGACTCCCCAAAGCAACTGCGATTTAGTGGGCCCGGGGAGTAGATAACCCACCTCTTCCAGATGCCCTGAACGACAGCTCCCCTCAGCCCTGACCTTTGGCTGTGCCCGCTGGGACTGAATTCCAAAACACCTGGGGGGCTACAAGCCCCTGAGCCCTCTGTGAGCCCTTACAAAGAGAGAGGCGGGAGGAGCACACCTCCCGATTTAGACGCGTTTATGGTTTTTCCTCATTTAAAAAAATAAAGTTGCAAAACGTTCGACTTCATCGCTGGGAGCCGTTTGCTCTCGACATAGCTGGGGGGCAGTACAGGTGTGTGTGCAGATGATGCAAGGATAACCCACCGAGTGTCTTGAAACTGACCGGAAGCCACGGGCTGGCCTCTTTCCCTGCCCGGTTGCCCTCCGGATGGGCTAGCCCACAGCCCCCGGGGCCAGGTCTCATCGTCCGACTCCTCTGGAGGGGGCCAGGTTGGGGCCCCCGAGAAGGCCCCGCGCTGCACGGACTGAGCCGAAAGCTCTCTCCGGGGGTGGAGAAATGACCGGCCCTCCTGGGTGCAGGATCCGCCGCGCAAGGCGGCCGCTCCGGACAAGGCCCTTCTGTAGACCGCATACCCATTTGTGCCTTTTCGGGAAAAGGGACAGGGACTGTTTGTGATGGTCCAAGCATTTACACCCGTGCTCAGCGCCTCCGTTCTTTTCCAACCCTGCGTCTCGCAAGGTCCGTTTGCTTCCATGCAAATTTACTCTTCGGTGGGGAATACTTGAACCCGACGGTGGCTTTTTATTTTGATGTTTCAGATTGGTAGGATGTTAATAAGCAGACCTCTTTGGGCCATTGCTCTTTTGGAGTTCTCAAGCTTAGCCTAATTAGATAATGCCCCCCACTCTTTGTTAGCCAGATGTCCCCTCATTTCTTGTGTATACTTTAATTTATTATGGATAGATTTGGGACGTTGATTCTTCGAACTGCAACCCTAGTTTGAGAATGAGTAACAGCCAATTAAGAATGTATATGTATATATTTCTCTCACACTTTGTTGCTGATAACGAGGATTCTCCTGGCGTGCATAGGTGTGCAAAGTGATCCACTCTCATGAGAGCTTTTTGTTGGGATGCGGCTGTTGACCAGTTTGTATTTACTCCAGATCTGTTGCTAACATTCTGGATCGTGGGGAGTTAAATCTCGTGATTTGAATGCGCTGGTTGTGATTATTTCAAAATACCAAAGGTTTGGGATGATTGTTTTTTTAAGCAGGAAATAAACACCTTTCAAATTTACACAAACCGTGTCCGTTGATGGTTTATTCATGCCTATGATTTGGTCTCCTAATGTCCCTGAGCAGCTCGTATCAGCGGTGGCCCTCAGTCTTCCATTCCGAAGCACTGCAGTTAGCCAAAATCAGCTTTCTGTCTGCCTTGCAGGGCAGGAAAGGTTTTTGCCCCTTGAACCACATGGGAAGGCGGTGGACGCAGCCTCTAAAAAGGCCTGTTGACATGCTGTTACCCGGCAATCTACGCCTCGGTCTTGCCAAGCATTCCTGTAGCTCCACACAGCTAAGGCACCAGCTCCCTGCCTCAGTTACCCCGACCGTAAACTGGAAATCAGGGCTCTGCTCCCCAGACTAGGCCTATTTTGCCGAGGAGCAGGGTAAAAGAGGACTAAATGCATGGCTGTGAGGAAAGAGGGCGGCTAGCATGGTCCGGAAATTGGAAGTGGGGTGGGGCGGGAACAGCTTCCGAAAACGGGTGCTTCCCCGCTGCACCGAGCCGCCTTGCCTTTCCCCCACGAGCGAGGCGTTGGTACCTTCCGGCGCTGCCTTCGGGGATCAGAGCTGTCAAATGGAGTTGCCCGGGCGCTTTGCCGGACTGTCTTTCCCAGGGTCTGGAACGGGGACAGGTTCTCATGGCACGTCGCTTCTTCGGCTCCCCTGCGTCGGTCCAGGCGAAACCCAACCCGAGCCAAGAGGGCAAGAAGCTTTCCCAGGTCCCATTGCAGGACAGCAGCGTCTTTACTTGCAGGTGAGCCCAGAAAATTCGGACAAACAGGTGACCGAGCTGCAGTGAATTTTGGTGAACGTCGGAGGAATATTTTGGGCCAGGGAAAACCTTTTTCTTACGCCTTTCTATGCACTGGAAAAGCCAGCCTCGCTGTGTATTCAGTAGCAATTAAACCAACTGTTAATGACCAATATGTGGCACAACTGATGGGCTTCAGGGACTGTACAAAGCTTTTAAAAAATTCTGTTAAATTTCTCCTCAAGGAATACGAACTAAAGAGCCTGGATTATGCTATGTGGGGCTGGCAAAATTAATCCCATCGTACAAGTGGGAACTTGAAAATTGTCTTGAGAAATGAAATTGTATTTATAAGGGCACATGTGCATGGCAGGAGGGATGTATTAGAGATAGATCAACAGAAAAGCCAACCATAATCAACAGTATTTTCATATACGCTAATCTGCTCACATTAAATTATTCCTTTGTGTGTGTAAACATGAAAGATGAGCCAAATACGGTTGCATGTCATTTCCCCCTCAGATTCCTCAGGCATTTAGAACAACATGTCTGATTCAGTATGGAATATCCGATTCACATCAACAAAATATCTCTCTAAAACAGATTCATGAAATACGTTTAGCAGATTCAAAGCTGCTTCTGCAGTCTCCGAGCAAGGAAAATTTAAGGGTATACCCTGCACAAAAGTAGATTTAACTGACAAATAAATTTCACTAAGCAACAAAGAACAGGTGTTTTTCCCAGCAGAAGCACACCTGATGCGATACCTGTGTATCTCACCTCATCTCTGCCCTCAAGATAGTATATTACACTACATTTATATTCTATTTTAATTCCTCTTTCAAGGAACCCAACAGAACTTACGGTATTCTCTGCTATTAATAGCTAGCCATTTAAATGAACTTTTGATAGGTTTTTGTGTTTCATGCAGCCACAGATACTAAACTCTTGCAGTGATGTATTTCAATATTTGAAAAAGGAAGCTGTAAATGCACGATTAAAGGCGGTTATTTCTAGATAATTATTAAAAACAAGCCAGAGCCACTGCTAATCAAAGTAACAATTGCCTTGTGGGTCTAACATTCAAAGCTTTGCAGCAAACAACCGATCCACCTTTGTCTGGTTTCAGCCAGCAAATTTTCTACCCTTTCATACAGTAACTCTGACAAGTGCGCATCAGTCTATACCATTGCAGGAATCCTTCATAATGCAAACTACAGAATGCAAACCATTTGCAATCCTGGGTTGTCGAGAGTTTCTAGCTCATTTATGTATAAAGTTGCAAAAAGTCTGCCATGCTAAACCAAAACCTTAATTTTTAGACGTTCTGCCGATGGAAGGCAGGACCATTCCAAATACGTCTCTGCATTTAAACAAAACGCAGATATTAAGCAAATAGACCGAAATGCAGGAGGCAGTCCAAATCCAAGCACAGACAAACACTCAGCAAAATTGAATCCGCATTTAAAAGATGGCGCATCTCTTACCTTGATCTGCCTTTTGGGGTCATCTTGGAACATACTGGAACTGTTGCAACGGCTATGAGGAAAGGGAGCCCTTCAAAACACAGGCAAAATCAGTTTTGAGTCGTTTCAATTGTTTCTGTATTTTGGATGTTAAAGGTTTTGATCGTGGTGGGGATCTGATGAAAAGGTGGTGCGTATCTTTGACATCTGCATAAAGGGCGGAAGCTCGCAAATCTTGTACTCTGGGAACCCTCTTAGGTTGAGAATGCCAGGTGCAAAAGGTTTAATTTTAAAGCATCCAGTCCGGCAGAGAGAGAAGCAAAGGTACCTGTTCCTTTGGAGCATTTCCTTCCCCTCCTTGTTCTCACAGAGTAGCCTTTATTTCTGAATTATATGGATATTCCACCTTTCCTTCCAAGACACTCAAGGTGGCTTACATAATTCTCCTCCTTTCCAATTTATTCTCACAACAACAGCCCTGCAAGGTAGGCTGGCCGAGAGTCGGTGACTCACCCAGACTCAGATCTCCTGAGTCCCAGTCCAGCTCTCGAACCATTAAACCATCTAAGCACACAATATGGGAGTTCTGGCAAACACGAGCCGGCCTGAGAGGGAAACCCTTGCCAAGGGGACCCCTCTCGGCCAGCCGCTTTCCTCTTCCCCCAGGTGCTCTGCCCCTCCATGCTGCCACACAAGCAAAACCGTGAGACGCATCCTGGCCGCCTGCGTCGTCTCCTCGCTCTCGCTGGTGTGGAACATCTCTCTTGACTTGAGCGAGGTGCTGGAGTCCTGGAGGAAGACCCAGACGGCCCTCGCTGGCCTTCCCACGTGTCGGAGCAACCTGGCTCTCCGCCTCGTCAGCGTCCTCCAGGATGAGAGCGCGTGGTGCAGGGGATGCTCGGAAGACGGCGCTTCGGAGAACGCCTCCTGGCTAGCATGCGCGCTGGAGAAAGCCGCCGAGCTCTGCGCGGCGTCCGGCCAGGAGGCCCAGCCGTGTGCGGGAGTGGAAGGCGCAGGGTGCGGTGAGATGATCGCCCCGTTGAGGCAGCGGCTGAACGGCACTCCGGCGGCGGAGGTCACCCGACTGCACTCCCAGCTCGTCTCCGAGGTCCTGGAGATGTCTGGGGGCCTCGAGGGAGACCTCCAGACAATGAGGGCGAGCCCCGACTGGGTGGACGTCGCCTCTCTCAGACTCATCCTCCGAACCAAAGCGGCCATGCTCCAGGCCCGAGGAACACCGCCGACTCCGGAGGGAGCCCGAGCGCTGCGGCACCGCATCTCCACCATCCTCACATATGCGGTTTCCACCTCCGAAAGCGCCCAGGAATGCTGGACGGAGAACCCAAATGTCTCCGCCTTTTTTGCCCAGTATGAAGGGGTGCTCATCCTCAGCCCTGCCTGGGAGACGTCGCCACCGCCGCCTCTCAAACCGTTCCTGGAGGGCTTAGACGCCCTCCAGGCCTGCCTGTCCAAGAAAGGCACGGAGAAGCTCCGCAAGAAATCGAGAGAGATTCTCTCCTTGCTTACCCTCAAGATGAGCCTTCTGGCCTTGACCGGCCTCATCTACCCCATCGTCCTGGTGTCCTTCAAAGAGATGACTGCCTGGATCCAGAATTACGCCCGGGACCTCAAGGATCGGACGGAGGACTTGAAGAGGCAGAGGCGTCTGGCCGAGGACCTTCTCCACCAGATGCTGCCCAAGTCCGTGGCCCGGCAGCTGAGGAAGCACCAGCACGTTGAGGCTGAGAATTACGACCAGGTGAGTCCGCCGGCGGGGGCAGAACACGCCCTGGGGCTCCCAGGGCAGAGGGAATCTGAGTGGGGCTGCAGGTGGTTGCGTCTTCCCTGCTAGAGAAATGCTCTCTGGGCTTCTGTCCGACAAGTCCTGAGACGACCACATCACCGCTTTCGGGACTGGAGGCCGGGCGCTTTTCCTAGACGGACGGTGGAGGCAGGCTGCTCACGTCCTATTTGCGGGTTTCTCGCTGGCTCCTGTGGGAGCAAAATGCTTCGCTGGGCAAGCTTTGGGTCTGATCCAGCAAAGCGGCTCCAGTTCAAAGGCTTCCCTTCAGACATGGGGTGGAGAAAGGGCCCGTCAGTGCTTGTTCTGATGCAGTGATGGGGCAGAGCAAGTGGGGCTCGGGGGATGAGGGGGGAGGGCTCAATTAACCCCCCATCTTGCGATTGTGTCTCAACCACACCTTCGAAACGCGGCTCCGTCCCAACCCAACATCTCTGCCCAGAAATGAGGCCCTCCAAGCCAGACAATGAGACCCTCGCATATGCCAGAGTCTCCCAGTGCCGCTAATGAAACATAATTGCCACCTCGCTGTTCCTCTTTCCTCTGATTCGTCCCTGTTTGTTCAGCATGGGGGGCCCTCTTGATCCCGGCCCCCCCCCATGGAGCATCTGGTCCTCCGGCTGAGGGGAGGCGCCGTTGGCTGCAGCAAGGCGATTCTTGGGGCAATTACGGGGCCGGATGGGAACCGGGGCCTCCGTCAGAGGAGGGTGGAAGTCTTTATGGCGAGCGCTGGCAGTGCAGAAGAGGAAGAAGAAATGTGTGGCCTGGGGCCATGTTAGGGCTCCCCAAGCCAGGACTACAACTCCAGCTGGGAATGATGGGGGTTGTGGTACGCACCTCTGGAGAGCACCCGGTTGGGGAAGGCGGGGTGGGACGTTGGAAGTGCGGTGGAGGTGCCAGCCGGTTGGCGGGGGCACCTTCTCCGGGCGTCTGAAGGGCCCCGCTACCTCCTGGCCAGGCTGCGGCAGCCATAGCACAGGTGCAGCTCAGCAGGGTGCAGCCCGCCCACCTGCCCGCCTGCCCGCCGGAGAGGCTGTGACCGCCCGGGCTGCCCCCTCCGGCAGGTGACCATCTTCTTCTCGGACGTCGTGGGCTTCACGGCCATCGCCGCCTCCTGCACGCCGCTGCAAGTCGTCGAGATGCTGAACAACCTGTACGTCTGCTTCGACACGCGGATCGAGTCCTACGAGGTGTACAAGGTTGGCCTCGTCCGCTGGGCAGCCGGGGGGGGAGGCAGAAGCAGCAAAGGAGCCCCCCTTCCGTGCTGAGAAACGGGAAAACGACCGCGATTAGCCCCATTAGCAACCGTGCAGTTTTCAGACTCATTAATGCAAGTTCTATTAAAACAAAACTAATATAATCAAATATATTAACTAACATAATCAAATACGTTTGATTATGATTATTAGCATTGACTACTAAAGTTAATAAACTTTATTACTAAAGTTAAATTAAATGAGTATTATTAAAAGTATTAGTATTAATGAGATATTGTTATAGATTAATAACAGTGTTGTTATGAGAACCAGTATGATTAAACTTTGGGACTGGGGATCCAGAAGACCATGGACCCCACTGGGTGACTGGGGCAGCTCACAGATCTGCCTGCCTCGCAGGGTTGTTGTTGTGAGGATGAAATGGAGCTCTGTGGGCCACCTTTTATCCAAAGGATAAATGGCAGGATACTAATGTGATATATCAACAACAACAACAACAACAACAACACAAGTAGCACTCACTATGAACATTCTTACTGAATTTACTAGTATAAAAATTCAGCTACTATTACAATGATTATTTTAAAGTATCGCCTTTAAAATTATATTTTAATACTTTATAAATACTTATACTTTATAAGTATTTATAAAGTAATAAAGTAACCTTCATTATTAAAACAAGTATTAAATTTTACATGTCACAGCAATTACAACGATTAATCGTTAATTACTCGTTATTACCAGATCCGTCTTTATTGCACTGATTAAAACCATCTGCCGCCCTTTCGGGGCTGCCAAAATCAGCCGCTTCCGAAGGATAATTTGGGAAAGTGCCGCACAGTTGGGAGCCGTGCAAAGAGGGCAGGGCTCGGGGAGGCCTTGGGCTGGAGGGTGCCCAGCTCGGCCCACGGGCCTTCCAGGGGCCCCCCGCCGCCCCCCCCGCCCCCCCGCCACTCACCTGTCTCTCCGCCCCCCCTCGCCACCCAGGTGGAAACCATTGGGGACGCCTACATGGTGGTGAGCGGCCTGCCCGAGAGGAACGGCTGCAGGCACGCCGACGAGATCGCCAAGATGGCCCTGGACCTGGTGGCCGCCGTCCGGCAGGTGGTGATCCCACACATGCCCGCCGGCAAGCTGCAGCTGCGGGCGGGCGTTCACACAGGTGAGTCCCAGGACAGGTGGGGCAGCGGGCCGGGCCGGGCCGGGGCGGCCGCAGGGCTGCAGCCACCTTGCAGAAAAGCTCGGGGACGTCTCCTTGCTGCACCGGAAGGAGACCTGGTGGATGGAGCTCAGTCAGGGCATTGGACCGCCAGCCGGCAGGCCCACCTGGGTCCCGATCCCCCGGCCCTGAGCTGGCTGCACCGCTGCAGCCGCCGCTCGTTTGGTGGTCTCCGAGTAGCAGCCTCTCTCGGAAGGTTTTGCTGCCGACTGTACGACTGCCAAGCTACATTGGGGGGGGGGGGGTCGGCTCCCCACTTTTCCTGCCA
Source organism: Varanus salvator macromaculatus (assembly GCA_023646645.1). Lineage (NCBI taxonomy): Eukaryota > Metazoa > Chordata > Lepidosauria > Squamata > Varanidae > Varanus > Varanus salvator. The sequence continues at coordinate 12,247,421 of JAIXND010000800.1, read as the reverse complement.
GCCCCACCTGCCATCGCTGGGCGGCCCCCCGAGCTGCTCCAAAAGGCTATTTGCCCCTCGGGGTAAAAGAAGTCTGTCTGTCTGTCTGTCTGTCTGTCTGTCTGTCTTTCCCTCCCTCCCTCCCTCCCTCCAAAGTTTTTAAACAAACGGAATAAAATAGAAGTAAGGCCAAGAGTTAGCACAGCATCTGATATTAAGTATAAAGCCACAAATTAGCAATTAATATACTGGGAGAACAGAAAGGTCTTCGCCTGGCACCAAAAAACAAATAACGACGGCACCAGGCGGACCTCTCTGGGGAGCGTCTTCCACATTCGGGGGGGCCACCGCAGAGAAGGCCCTTCTCCGGGTAGCCCCCCCCCCCCGATCTCTTTCAAGGAGGGCTCCCGGAGGAGGGCCTCTGCCCCAGATCTCAAGGGGCGAGGGCACAGAGGGGAGAAGGCGCTCCTCCAGGAATCCCGGACCCAAGCCGTTCGGGGCTTGCATCCGTAAGCCCTGCATCCCACTATAAGCAGTGGGATTTCACCCAGGGCTGGAAAAGCATCCAAGCGACCGCACACTCCAGCATCCCGAACTGAAGATGTTCCTCGCGTATTTCAGAGTGTGGGACAGTTCACCCCCGCGGAAAGACTGTCCCGTGGCTGAAACGACATCCGGCCCCGTGAGGTCCAGTGCCCCTGACCTGGAGAAGGTCCCGAACCGGCACTTCATCCCAGGTCCTGCTGCCGCGCACCTTCCTCTTCCCCCACCTCCCCCCACCCCTGCTGACCGGCGGCCTCTCCACCCCACAGGGCCGTGCGTGGCCGGCGTTGTCGGGCACAAGATGCCTCGCTACTGCCTCTTCGGGGACACGGTGAACACGGCCTCGCGCATGGAGTCCACCAGTTTGCGTGCGTAGTGCTGCGCCCGCGACGAACCCCGGCTGCGTGTCCCCCGGCACACGGCTCAGTCCGGACCCAGCCTTGCTGGAGTGTGCAGATGGAGAGCAGGAGTGCCCCTGAGCGCGTGCAGAGTGACTGCTGCTTGCCCCCTCCCCAGAAATTAGGCCCATGTTGGCTCGGCATGGGACGGAGTGGGCAGCTCCAGATGTTTGGCCAACCTCTGCCCATCTCCAGGCAGCAAAGCCAGCGCTGAGCGGAGCCGAGTCCAAGACCGAGCCGGCAGCGCTCTCCTGCCGCGAGACGTCCGGGATGAGGGGCTGCCCGGGCAGCGCTTTCGTAGCACCTGGAAGCGCAGAAGCGGACCCCAGGGTCCTCTGCGGCCACGCGGCTGCCTGGGTGACCGGTCCCCCGGTGCCCTCAGCCCGACCCACCTCACAGGGCTGTTGTTGCGAGGATACCCTGGAGCTGCGCCAGCGGCCCTGGGCCCCCCGCAAGAGGAAAAGGGCAGGGGCTAAATGCAAGGCCGGCGTTGCCTCCTGCCCCCCGACACGCCCCAGCCGGGGCAGAGCAAGGGGATGGAGCGAAGGTCTCCCCGTCAGCCCCCCATTTCGGAGGGCCCACGGGCAGGACACCCCTTGGAGGGCCCTCCCTCCCTCCTCTTCCTCGTCATGGCTGGCTTTAGCTTGCCTGACTGGCCAGTGAAGATGGCGGCTCCCCCGAACTCTGGCAGGTGCCCAGGTGTGCCCACGGCGGCCGGCTTGGCCTGCCACGCTCGCCCCTGCCAGGAGAGGGCGCACCGAACCGCGCGGGGCTCCTAATTCTGGCAACTCCGTTCCTTTGCAGCCCAAAAGATACACATCAGCTCGGCCACGTACCTGGCGCTGCTGCAGGACGATGCCTACCACATCGAGCCGAGAGGCGAGATCGAAGTGAAGGTTGCGCTGCTGCGTTTGTGGCCGGCTTCCCCGTGGAGGCGGCGTGTGGCCGGCGGAAGGGAAGGAGCGAGCCCGGAGGGGTCCGGCTGGCCTCTGGGGACACAGGGCGGCTGGGTGGTCCCCCCTCTTGGTTTGGCAGACTGGCAGGGCCTTCTCCCCGTTGTCCCCCTGTGGGTCAAGCAGCTTTTGCAAGGCGGCCTTAGGAGATGCCTGCGCACAGCAGAAGTTTGCAAATTTGCCCTCTGGAAAATGCACAGATGCCCAAATAGGCAAGCCCCGAGCAGGCGTGTTTTCATCTTTTAGCTATGGGGAAACCTACATTTTCGGTATATTTTATATATTTCCCTGTGCCTACATTTGCATAAAATTATCTAAAGTAAAAACTGTGTTCCACAAGTCTGTGGAATCTGAACGATTCAGGAAAAGCCAGGCCACCGTTCTTCCTCAGGTGCAACGCCCATGCATTGCACCTCCATGCTCTGTGTTTGCTTGGGCTTTCCTGTTGAACTTCTGCCTGCCTTCCCGACATTAAAAGTGCAGGAAGCCTTCTGCACACACGTGCCTCTCCTCGCACGGCCGAAAGTGTTTTCTTCAGCTCTGCTTCATATTCTGCACAGGGCAAAGGAAAGATGAAAACGTACTGGCTGCTTGGGAATAAGAATTACAGCGTCCAGAACGACAGCTTGGTGTGTCACTGGAACCCAGCATTATCCCGGAAAAAAAAGATGGAAGGGAGCCATTGCTCTGTTCCGCAAGTACGTAAGTCTGGCAGGAAGAGACCGTCCAGCATCCCTGGTTTCCGTGCCTCTCCTGAGCGCAAATCCTGCTCCCGTACAATTTCCCCCAGTTCTAATGGGTTAAATTGCCTCCCCAAAGGCTTCAGGAGGGACTTTCAGCTGCACTTTGCAGATTTCTGCCCCTGCCCCCGTTTTGGCTTCAGCTGCAGCCCTGTGCCCCCCCCCCCAGCGCTTCTCCAGCTGCAGGGTGAGCCTCAGGCTGAAGGAGGGTCTGTGCCCCCCGAGGAGACGAATGGGAAAATGGCAGCCAGGTGGCTTCAGCGATACTTCATAGCATCTCAGAGCCGCGTGCAAAAATACGCATGCTTCGAATTAAGCCCATTGAAATCAACGAGGCTTAAGCCAAGGGCGATTGGCTTGCTTCCCATTGATTTCAGTCCCCCTGCTCTGCGTTTGGCTTAATGTGGATCCAACCAAGAGTTGGAGAGAGATTTCAATGCGTGTTTTGGCAGGAAAAAGGCCTCCAGCACCCCACAAACCCACATCCAGCCTGCTGAGGAGCTGTCGCTGTTTTTTCTGCTAAATATGTACAGGATCAGGCCGTGGGAGGCTGTCTAACTCACCCCCACCCTGCCCATTCAACACGGAAATCTCACAACGGCCGCATCCCAAGCCCTCTTCAGATTCCTCCAGCAAAGGTGGGATCGGGTGTTTGGGGACAGTAAATGAATAAGTACCTTTCTCTACGTTTCTGTGCTCCTCCGACAGTCCAGCGCAGGCACAGAGGGGCTGCCAGCGAGCGAGAAAGCCTCGGTCACGTCCCGCGAGCAGACGGGGCCTGCCGGAGAGGATGCGGCAACACCTGGCTTACCTGCTTCGGCTGTGGCTGAGCCGGTCCGGAGCAGCAGCATCGAGAGGAAGCACCTCGACACGCCCAGGGAAGAGGAGGGCAGAGGGCCGGAGTCACTGGACCACCGGCGATCCCGCCCCGAGTGTGAGGGGCGACTGCGGGAAGACATGGAGCCCCTGCCCGGGTTTGTGGAAGGTGTGTGAATGGGAAGGTGTCACGGGAAAATCGGTTTTCCCGTGGCACCCGAAATTATGAGAGGTCTCTGCAAAGAGGCCGCATGTTTTTCTTCGTGTCCGGCTGTCCTTTCAGCTTCTGGCTAGGTGTAGGTAGAATCCTAGTGAGCTTTAAAATCCTTTGGCCGTGCCCACCACTGGAATACAGCCCCCTCCCCAGCTTCAGCCCTGGGCTGGGAAGAGTTGAGCACCCTGATCTAGTGTGGCCCCTGAACTTCCACAGGGCTACCCAGGGGAGGTCAGAAAGGAAGCAGACTTCCTTAGCCTGGTTTCCAACAATTGGTCCTTGGAGGTAGACTGTGTCTGAACATGGAGGCTCTAATGAGGCCCAAGCTTCCTCCGAGGAGCTGCACTGCAGCAGCTGCTCAGAGGCACACGGTCACTGGACCTGGAAGCTTTCCCCAAGCAGGCATTCTCCAGATGTTTTGGACTTCAGTTCCCATGAGCCCCAGCCTGCTTGGCTACGGAGTAGACGCCCAAGAAGGTATAGTCCAACGTAGTGGCATGACCTATCCTACCCTCTCTTTAGTGCTTTCCATGGATGATTCTGAAAATATCCCAATGACTGCTACCCGAGGAGGAGGAGTTGTTATAGTGACCTCTGCTTTGCTGCTTTGTTTTTCCTCTTCCCTCCGCATCTGTTTTCATTTTGTGCCATACCATTCCGACTGTAAGCCTGAAGGCAAAATCCGGCTCACTATTGCCCCTCTGTGGCCTGCTCCGGAGCATTTTCCAGCTCTGCAGCAGAGTGAAAATAAAGAAACACGAAAGGTTGCTCTTAGCCGTACGCGTTCCAAGATTTAGTATAAATTGGCTGTGAGCGGGGAGGGGTCTCACAAGCAGCTCACTTGAAATTCATCTGCAAAACATCTCTGCACGTTTTTAAAAGCACGCACAATTAAATTAATCCTTAGAATAGCCTCCTCCAGCTTGTTGCCTTCTAGATTGGCTAGACCACAACACCTATCATCCCCAGAGGGTGCCTCTGGGGAGCAGCTGCTGGGAGGAAGCTGTTTGGAGTCGGCGCTTCCTTCATTTCACATCTCCCAAGAACAAACAAGAGACTCCTGTCCCTCTTGAGACCGACCGATTCACTGCCTCTTCCCCACGCCTGGACTCTTGCTTCACCATTACGATGCCCACTCTTCCTTAAAGCCAAAGGGGGCAAAAGCACCACCACAGCCTTCTGCCACAGCCGACCACGACCCATCATCCTCGCACCGCCTGGCTGGGAGAGGAGGAACCTGAACTGCATCTGGAGAGGGGGGACCCGTGGACCACTCAGGCCACGGACACCGAGCAGCCCCTGGCTGAAGCCCCGAGCCACACTCTTGGCGTGCGTGAAAGCCTCCGCAGCGCCCCAAGCTCCTTGCGGCTTTGCCGCTGGCCCCACAAGCCAACCCCCCCCCAGCCTGGACCTGGCCGGAAAACCCCCGGGCCCTACGCCGGGCGGCCACGAGGGGTCACCCACGGCCCAGCCAAGCTGCGCTGCAGCCATCTTCCTTCCTCGCTCCTGCCCAAGCTGCAGTCCTGCTCTCGGCCGTCTGTGGGGCAGCGGCCGCTCTCCTTGGCCAGCTGGGCGACCGTGCCCTTGGGGGCGTCTCCCGGCCGTCTGCTCCTGGACCCACCAGAAAGAGCCCTCTTGAGAAGTCATAAGTCACTGGACCTCGAACGCAAGCACCTGCCCTCCAGCTGCTCGGAGCTGAATTCCCGTCCACTGGAACTCCCATCAACCCCAGCCCACCAGCTTGCTCGTTCCGGTGGGGAGGACTCGCACCCCCATCCGGATCAGCCGGAACACAAGCCGCCCGGGCCCAAGACTCGGCCTCTTCGCTGCCTCCCGGCATCCCGGTTCGGTTCCGGTGTCCAAACCTTGCGCTTCGGCTTTACAGTGGAAAGCAAAACCGGCCCCTTTCGTTCAGGCCTTGGGAACTTGCAAAGAACAGAAACCGGCGTGTTTTGGGGGGGGCGGGGGGGCGTCTCCCCAGGGAGGGCGCATTCCGGCACAGTGGTGACTCCGTGCAGCACTGGGGTCCCTCTGGCCCCACCCAGGGCACGGCTCCCGTGCGCCTCCCATGAGCTAGGCGGGCAGGCATCCGGGCCGTCGGCATGCGCACCTCCCGCTATCAGGCCGGGCGAGGGCTCCAAGCGAGCCAGGGCAGGGCCGGGGGGCAGGGGGACACGTCACCACCTCTGCATGCCGGGTGATGCCACGGCCAGGCCCCGCGGGAGTCACGCTGCTGGTCACCGAGGCCTCCACGCGGGCCCGGACACGTCCGCCCGAGCACACAACCAAAAGAGGGGATGGAACGTTTTCCCGGGAAGGAAAGCTCGCTCGGGGACGGAATGTGCCGCCCGGTGCGCTCTCCTAATTTGGGTGGGTGCGAAGGAGAAACTCCCCCAAAATGCGTTGTTTTGCGCCCTGGGAGGAAGGAGAATCGGAATAACCTTGCTGGCAGTGCAGGCGCCAACGGTAGGCATATTTGGGCATCCGCTGAGGGCCACCTGTCCTGTGGGGGCCCATGGACACCCCCTGCTTCTCCATTCCCCCCCGCAACCTGCTTGTTCACTGCCTCTCACCCTTTAGTGGTGGCCATGAGGAGGACGTGGCGGAGAAGCCATGGCAGATGGATTAGGAGCTCCTCGGTTGGCACCAGGAGCCCCTTCGACTGGTTAAACGGCAGGCTTCCAAGGAGGTGTCTACTGCACCTTCGCTTAAGCGTTCACCGAAATCAGCCCATTGGACAGAAGAGGGGAACTGAGGCAAGTCTTGCCTGCGGAGCAGAAAAGCGCAAGGAGAGGGAACCTCCGCAGAGATGCCCCGCCACCCCTCTTGGGTCCCACCTCTTTCTGTTCCAGCAACAATCCCCCGCACAGGGAGGAAATGCCGAGGCGAGACATTCCAAGAGGAGTAGTGCAAAGAAAGGGATGGAGGGTCCCTGGGGAGCAGCCCCCCAGATCCTGGTTTCCAAGCATAGGAACAGGCGAAGCCCCCGGGCAGGACTGGAGAAACGGGTGCACAAGCGCTTCTGGGGAGGCCGCAAGTAGAGCAGGGAGGTTGCTGATATGAGCACCCCGTCCTGGCGCAAGGGACGGGGTGGGCCACTGCTTGGGGTGGGGCCGAGCTCCTGCGCTTAGAGGAGGAAACCGGGAAATACAAACGCCAAATTGTGTGCACAAGAGGCCATCCCCTTCCTTACGCTATGTGGTATAAAACAAAACAACTCAGATAAGCAAAGCAAGCTAAAACACGCAAGGCCTGCCAAGGGAATTCTGTCAGGATCCAACCAGTACGATCATCCCCAGATCCATCCATCTCCATCCATCCATCCATCGTCCTGTCTTTCCCCTTAATTTTACCTTGACCAGTTGGTCAACTTGTTCTCCATCATCTTGGCTAACGAGACGCGGGTTTCTGCATCTTGCTTGTTGGAGAGATACACGTATCAGGAGGGATCACATGCTATTTCCAGAAGGTGTCGGTTTGTTTTTTGCAGAGGGGGAAGCTAAAATTAGCGCCCCGCACCCCGTCGTGGCTGAAAACACCCTGGAGACACCCCGTGGCCCGATGTTTTGGAAAGAGACTCTTGAGGATGGAATGTGTCACTGGAAAAGCTTAAATGGGCAGCAGGGTGATGTCACCCACCCGGCTGGCCAATATGGGTCACCCAGTGAGGAGGAGTTTGGGGGGGAAACCTGGACCGCGATCAAGCCACGGTGCCTCGGCGGGCGTGGGATGCGAGGCTGCAGAAGGCCTGCGAGCCGGCCGCTTGGTTCAGCCAGACAACGAACGCCTTTCGACGCAGGTCCCTGGCCTGTCGACGGGGGTGTCGCTGGGCAGTTGCCAGATTTGGGGACCCCTGAATGCCCCGTTGCACAGCCTAATTTCTCTCCCCCAACATCCAAAGCTAAAGAGGAGGAGATTTGCTGGAACTGGCACAAGCGGCAAGACAAATTTCCCGTTCAGGTCGCCGTGAATAAAACAAAACCGTCTGCCAGTTTCCACCTGGCCCACGCAGTGGTTCCTCTTCCACTAGATTAACTGCAAACCCGTTGCCCCAGCAAGGGGCCGCATCCTGGCTCTTTCCCTCCTGGATGAGACTCGCCACCACCCATCCGAGCAATTAAGCGCAGAAGAAAACCACTGGAGATGGCAGACAGTATCCTGTATTACAGAATGCAGCCAAGCAGGCTTTTCTGAGTCATGCAGGTTCCTAGAACTTGGGGACCCCCTTGCGTCTTTTGGGGGCTTGGCCAGAAAGCAGATTTGCTTGGAAGGGCCTCGATTCCACTCGGGAGCCGACAACAGAACCCACGTTGCCTTACAACCCGCAAACCGCACTCCAAAGAGGCTGAAAGCCTTTGCTCCTTGGGACTTTGAGAGCCACGAAGCTCGGGTAAGACGCTCCACCGTGGCCTGTAAGGACTGGATGCCAGTGCCCGGAGAAGAGAGGACACAGGCGGCACGATCCCTTCCGGAATTGGGAAGCCTGCCACGTGGGCGATGGCGGAAGGCTCGTTCTCGGAGCACAGGATCAGAAGGGGTGCTTGGAAGGTCCAAGGAAGTAGGTTGCAGCAAACACGGGGACCCCGGACAAGCCCGTGGAATCAGACCTGCGGCCTGCAATGACCCTCCTGCCCATGTTCCCCCGCACTGGGTATAAAGGCTCCCGAGTCTCCGACAGTGGAAGCGACGCAAAGCCCTAGGACTAGTAGCCACCATGAATTTGGCTGATCCCGCTTTTGAGCCACCCGAGTGGGCGGGTGCAGGGACAGTGAATTCCACGGCTGAACCACGTGTGGCGTGACCGGGGCCTTCCTTGGACCCCCCCCCCCCCGCTCCCATTTTGGGATCTCTGGTTCCTTTGGTCCTGACTCTCCACCCGTCTGCTCACCGGACGGCCGTGTTCGAGCGAATGGGGCCCACCTCCCCACTCCCTCTGCACCAGGCGAATTCTGTGCCCCTCTGACCCGCCTGCCCTTCCGAAGCCTCCCGAGCCCCTGGATCGGTCGCCCTTTCGCATCGCTGCCAACAATGCACAGCATTCCCTTAGAGGGGAGTAACCGGAATGGCGCACACCTGCAAAACAGCAGTCCAGGCGGGCCGCTCTCCCCCTCCAACTGCTCATCCCCTCCCCTCCCCTTGACTCTCCTCCTCCCTCCCTCTTTCCCTCACGCTCCCCCTTTCCGTTCCTTTCCTCCCACTTAAAACAGGGCAAAAGAGCAGCAAATGTGACTCGGAGCCAGCGGCTGGAACGGGCAGAGTGGCCCCTGCGGCCAGCAGCCCACACCTCTGGACGGCCTGGGGCTGCGGGGAGCTCTTGGCCGCTTCCTGAGCGCCTGGGCCGGCTCGGGCCGTGATGGCCGGCCTTGCCCGCATCCTCGCACGTCAACACCAGCCCGGAATGTGCCGTTATCCCGGGAGACGACTCCACGGAGGAAACGCTTCTGGGGCGGGCGAAGGGAAGGGCTGGCTCGTGTGGAATTCGAGGCGGGCGGCCAAAGATTTGCCAGCGCTTTCGGCCTCCGGGGGCCATTTGCGCCCCTCAGTTCTTGCGTCGGCTGAGCGGAGAGAAAGGGTGGGCTTGGGGGCCCCTCCTGCTTGGTCCAGGTGGTGAAGTCCGCGCCGACTTGGGAGAAACTGGAGAGCGTTTGCTCTCGCGGCTGATGCAGGACGAGCCGATGCCCAGCTCTGTGTGTTTACTCAGAAGTAAATCCAGGCACGGAAGACTCCCCGGACCTGTCCCCATCCCTGTGTGCTTACTTGTTCCCTCCCCTCTTTGCAAAGCAGCTTCCAGGGCTACCTTCCTGTATTCTGTTCTCACAACAACCCTGCAAGGTAGGTTAGGCCTAAAGTCTGTAGCTGCCCAAGAGTCACCCAGACTGCCTGGAGAGTGTAACCCCGAGTCCCAGGCCGATTCACTGGCACCACACTGGCTCTCTAGCGGCTCTCACCAATGGATTACAACTCCCATCACATGCTGGCTGTGGATGATGGGAGTGGCAATCCCAAACACCCGGAGGATGCCACAAGATTCACCGGGCCTAAAAGCATGCCTGGCGTGTCCCAGTCACGAAAGTATGCGAATGCCATTTCCGCCTTTCCTTTCAGCGCTTTTTTCAACATGGTAAACACACCATTTGGCTGAAAAGTACACAAATAAAGGACCAGGCGTACTCTTAATCAATACCAGGCACATCTCCAGCCTTTGGCGTTCGAGGGAAATGTGCTATTCCAAATAACTCCGCTTTCTCTGCAGGTATGTCCACAATGAGGTCACCTTTGTCCTGGCCAGTCCTTGCCATCCAAGTTTGGCAATTAGCTTATTTTCCTTTTGCTCTTGAGTGCAACATAAGCCCAAGAGTCGCATATTAAATCATGATATTAGACAAGTGTTTGCTTGCTGTTTTACTCCAATCCTGACATCTGCCAGTGATAATTCTAAGATCCACTAAGCATAATCCTAAAACCCACCACTTGTAATCCTAAAATCTACTATCTCTAATCCTGAGTTCCGCCAATATAATCTGAAGGTCCGTGTAGTGCAAAAGATACACACACTTGGGAGTGAAACACTCCAGAGTCCAAGAACTGGGTTTCAAATACAAGAACGGGATGACCCAAAGTCTCCCCTGGATTAACCCTCCCTGCTTCTTGGAGGCCCCCCGATTAAAAGGGTGCTTCACACGGCTTTGAAGTTAATGCTAAATTACCTCCAAGTTGAGCCAAAAGGGAGATGAAGATAAAAAACTTGCGTTTTTTGACTGAACGAAGGTGACAGATCCAGTTTTCCGAACTCAGATCTGAACTTTTGCAAGATGCCGGGATGAGCCGGGCCTGTTCCTAGAGAGCATCTCACCCTCCCATGACACCCCACAGAAATGCCAGCTGGTCGGCCCACCCGCAGACTCCATGCGGGGGTCCCTGCGGAGGCCCCCACCCCCTTCCCCAAAAGTCCTGCATGGACTCCTGGAAATAGGCGCCCGGAGGAAGGGCAGCCTGAGCGGCCAAGGACTCGGGCTGTTTCTTGTCGACACCAGCCGATTAGGGGCTCCATTTTGGACCTCACACTCCGGGAGCGCTGATAAGGGGCTGCCGGCCCTGCCGCCTGGAGATGGAGCAAAGGAAGCAGATAAAACCAGCTGTCAGCTGTGTTCACACCTTCCCCATCCCATTAATTTGCACTTGCTTTAACTTCCCGAGAGCCTCGGGCCAGCAAGCCGGGCACAAGCACTGCCCAAGTCCAGCTTCGTTGGAAAGACTGACCAGCAGCAAAAATATGTGGCGGGGCGCATGGAACAGCAGGCTGGGGCTTGGGACACCCGGTCGCTGGTCCCCGTCTAGCCGCCAGGTCACGGGACTCATCCTGGCCCAGTTTGCTCCATGAGAATCCCCCTGCCCCCGGCCCAGAGCAGGACTCCCAGTTAAACCATCCCTCTCAGAGGGCTGCCCAGTTGCAGCTGGGAGGCCTCCAGGGTGGGGGAGCCTGCAACTTCCCCAGATAACAGCTTCCATTGCTGGACTTCTCTAACTGTCCAGAATTTTTTCCTGATATCTCGCCGGAACTGGCTTTCCGAAACCGGAGCGGATTTTTCTGGGATGTGCCGCAACTGAGCTGAATGGGGGTTGATCCATTTGGAGCTCCCCTGACCCCCGACTTGGTGTATTTCCCCCCTATTTTATGGCTTGAAGGACTCCATGCAACAAGATGTTGGTGTTGTTAGTCGCGCAGTCGTGTCCGACCCATCGCGACCCCATGGACAACATTCCCTCAGGCCCTCCTGTCCTCCACCATGTCCCGGACCGTCCACTTAAGCTCGCACCAACTGCTTCAGGGACCCCCTCCAGCCACCTCATCCTCTGCCGTCCCCTTCTTCTTTTGCCATCTATTGCTCCCAGCATCAGGCTCTTCTCCAGGGAGTCCTTCCTTCTCATTAGGTGGCCAAAGTATTTGAGTTTCATCTTCACTATCTGGCCTTCTAAAGAGCAGCCGGGGTTGATCTCCTCTAGGACTGACCAGTTTGATCGCCTTGCGGTCCAAGGGACTCGCAGGAGTCTCCTCCAGCACCACAACTCAAAGGCCTCAATCCTCTGGCGCTCAACCTTCCTTATGGTCCAACTTTCACAGCCATACATTGCAAGCAACAAGATACGGGTATTTTTTTCTATTTGGCTCCACCCTCTTTCCTTTGGCCACACCCACCACTGCTCTGCCCCCCCATCAAGAGGTCCCCCCTCCTGTCCTCCTGCCTACTTGTAGGTAGGAGCATGATTTTGACCTCAGTTTAAAAGCAACACGCTTTTACACGCACGGGGAAGGAATTGTGTCTTCCGACGAGCCCAGCGCGCATTACAGAGGGAAGACGGCACTTCCGAGCGAATTGTCACACCTCCAGCTTGTTCTTCCTTGCCAAGTTACAGCAGCAGAAATTTGGTTTTACTTGTGGAGCTTTTATCACTGCTCGGTCTAAGCCATTTTGGGACTTCATTATGCCAAGAGGTCTCTTGGTACTAAAACATCAATGCACACATAATCCATCAAGGGAAGCCTTAGTCCGCCGCCCCCTTGGGCTACAGACCCGATCAGAACACAGCTGTGCACAGCCGCACTCGGTGACGCATCGTGTGTCGGGGGTCAGCGCTCCCCAAAAGCCCTCTTCACATTTCCAGAGGCGAGAAGAGCTGCAGTGCCATCTGGCTCATTAGAAACATAGAAACATAGAAACAGAGCGAGTCAGAAGGGGCCTCCTGGGCCATCTAGTCTGACCTCCGGCACCAGCCGGCTCCGCTCATGACATGCCCACCATGTGCATGTCCAGCCTGTCTTTGAACACCCTCACCGATGGGGCCTCAACGACCTCCCGTGGAAGCCCATTCCACGCCCTCGGGGTCCTGACTGTCAGGAAGTGCTTCCTGGCATCCAAACTGAACCTTGGCTCCCTGAGCTTTGCTCCGTTGGAGCGCGTCCTGCCTTCCTCTGCAGGGGAGAACAGGCCTCTCCCCATCTCCATGTGACACCCCCTCACATACCTGTATGTTGCCAACAGATCCCCTCTGAGTCTCCTCTTCTCCAGGCTGAAGAGACCCAGTTCCCTCAGTCTCGCCTCATACCCCATCCCCTGCAAACCAGCCACCATCCTTGTGGCCCTACGCTGCACTGACTCCAACCTGGCTATATCCTTTCTGTAATGAGGGGCCCAAAACTGAACACAATACTCCAGTTGCGGGTGCACCAGAGTCGTGTAGAGTGGTAGTAATACCTCTCTTGATCTAGAAGCCACACTTCTGGCTATGCAACCAAGGGTGGCATTCGCCCTCTTGACCACTGCATCACACTGCTGACTCACGTTTAGCCTGCGGTCAACCAGCACCCAAGGTCCCTTTCACAAGTGCTGCTCTCCAGCCACTTGTCCCCTAACCTGTACTTATGACAGCTATTCCTATGCCCCAAGTGCAAGACCTTGCACTTCTCCACATTGAACGCCATCCTGTTGTCTCCTGCCCACTTCCATAGTCTGTCCAGATCCTTTTGGATCTGGAGTACCTGCTTCTCAGTTGTGGCCACTGCTCCAGTTTTAGTGTCGTCTGCGAATTTGATCAGCAGACTGTTCACCCCTTCTTCCATGTCGTTAATGAAAAGATTAAACAGGATCGGCCCCAGGACAGAGCCCTGGGGGACCCCGCTTGTCACTGGCTGCCATCCCGACGATTCCCCGCTAATGGTTACAAGGGGTTATTAAGGGGTGAGGAATCTTTTAAAAGCCACGGCACCGGAGGCAGCGGTCAATTTCGAAAGCTGGGGGAAGGACCCTAGAAGGGCAGGGAGGGTGGGCACGGCGATTCCCGGTTCTAGACATTTCCGTGAGCTTCCTGAGCACCTGTGCGGTGTCCCATGAGTACCAGTGTGCCCACAAACACCATTCCGAGCACCCAGCCACCTCCAGTTCCTCCGGACCTTCTTGGATTGAGCCAGGTTGTCTCTGAGCCTGCTGGACGTGCCGCTTTTAACCTCGACAGCCCGGCATGGCTGGGCCCGCGATTCCCGCTGAGCAGCCCTCCCTGTAACGGCATAGAAACATAGAAACATAGAAACAGAGCGAGTCAGAAGGGGCCTCCTGGGCCATCTAGTCTGACCTCCGGCACCAGCCGGCTCCGCTCATGACATGCCCACCATGTGCATGTCCAGCCTATCTTTGAACACCCTCACCGATGGGGCCTCAACGACCTCCCGTGGAAGCCCATTCCACGCCCTCGGGGTCCTAACTGTCAGGAAGTGCTTCCTGGCATCCAAATTGAACCTTGGCTCCCTGAGCTTTGCTCCATTGGAGCGCGTCCTGCCTTCCTCTGCAGGGGAGAACAGGCCTCTCCCCATCTCCATGTGACACCCCCTCACATACCTGTATGTTGCCAACATATCCCCTCTGAGTCTCCTCTTCTCCAGGCTGAAGAGACCCAGTTCCCTCAGTCTCGCCTCATACCCCATCCCCTGCAAACCAGCCACCATCCTTGTGGCCCTACGCTGCACTGACTCCAACCTGGCTATATCCTTTCTGTAATGAGGGGCCCAAAACTGAACACAATACTCCAGTTGCGGGCGCACCAGAGTCATGTAGAGTGGTAGTAGTACCTCTCTTGATCTAGAAGCCACACTTCTGGCTATGCAACCAAGGGTGGCATTCGCCCTCTTGACCACCGCATCACACTGCTGACTCACGTTTAGCCTGCGGTCAACCAGCACCCAAGGTCCCTTTCACAAGTGCTGCTCTCCAGCCACTTGTCCCCTAACCTGTACTTATGACAGCTATTCCTATGCCCCAAGTGCAAGACCTTGCACTTCTCCACATTGAACGCCATCCTGTTGTCTCCTGCCCACTTCCATAGTCTGTCCAGATCCTTTTGGATCTGGAGTACCTGCTTCTCAGTTGTGGCCACTGCTCCAGTTTTAGTGTCGTCTGCGAATTTGATAAGCAGACTGTTCACCCCTTCTTCCATGTCGTTAATGAAAAGATTAAACAGGATCGGCCCCAGGACAGAGCCCTGGGGGACCCCGCTTGTCACTGGCTGCCATCCCGACGATTCCCCGCTAATGGTTACCTTCTGCTTTCGGTCAGTCAGCCATGCCCTAATCCACCGGACAGTGCTTTGGTGTATCCCAAAACTCCTCAGTTTCTCCACCAGGATATCATGGGGCACTTTGTCAAAGGCCTTGCTGAAATCCAGGTATACCACATCCACTGCGTCCCCTCCATCCAGCCATCTCGAAACCTTGTCATAGAATTCCACAAGGTTTGTCTGGCAGGACCTGTTTCTGCGGAAGCCGTGTTGTGTGGCTGTCAGCCTCCCTTCCCTATCTAGCATCACTAGATCTCTCTCTATTATGAGCCTTTCCATTGTTTTTCCTACAATGGACGTAAGGCTAACCGGTCTATAATTCCCCATGTCCTTCCTACTACCCTTTTTGAAAATTGGGACCACCGATGCCACCCTCCAGTCCTCTGGAACTTCACCCGTTCTCCACGAGGCCTCAAAAATGCCTGGGGGCTCCCTCCAAATGGCATCCCAGGGGAGACTCGGCGAGGGGCAACAAGGAGGCGGCCTGCTCGGTGGCAGCCCCCCATTGTGGACTGAGCTCCCCCCCTCCCCGAGGCTCGTCCGGCACCAGAAGCCTGCCCACTAGTGGCTAAAGCTGTTACTGCGTGCTTCAACCGCAAACAGACACTCTGAGGTTTGTTGATTAATCGATGCCTATTAAAACCAGAACAAACCAAGCTGCAAGCCCCTAAGTTCCCCTTTGCACTCTTGACATGTTCCAGGTAGCGCCGTGAAGGCCCGGTGGAGCGGCAGCCGGATAGACCGACACTCATCGGGGGGGTTTATAAGATGCTAATATATGTAATATTCATTATTATAAAAGCCGCATAACGGGCTCGCTGCAAAGCAAGACGCTGACCCTCACCAGCGTCCACCTGCAAAGGGGCATTTGCTCTGGTAGAAGCGTTTCCATCCCCTATTTCTGAGCGTGGTCCCCTTCGCCCGCCACCGAGCGGGACCGTCTCTGCCGCCTCGGGCTTAATCGCCGCTGATGGCGCTCGTCTTCGCTGGACCGGAACTCGGCCGCGCCGCCGGTGGCCCGCTGGGCTGCATTAACGTCAGCAACATGCGAGGAACGGGCCTGACGCACCTAATCCGAGCCCTCGGCCGTCCGACCCGGTGCCCCAGAACAACCTCCGGCCCGCGGTCGAGCGCCAGAGCCCCCGGCGGCTCTGCGTGTGCCAAGAACAGGGCACCTCAGCAAGAAACACCCTTCAGCGACCTGAGAAAAGCTTCGGTTTGGGGGGCAGGCCAAGACAGCGGGAGGGAGAGCGGGGCTGCGGCCCTGGGAAGCAGCCCATCGACGGCCGAGGCACCCTCCGAACGGCACCTCCGGGGAGACTCGGCTCGTGACCAGCAGCCCCTTGTCCCTCCCCAGTGCCTATGAGGCCGGGGGCTGTGGGGAGTCGCAGCCAGCAAGCTGCCGAGCCCCAAATCGCAGGGAGACGGATGGCCAGGCTTCGGCGCCGGCTCGCTTAGCCGCTCCGTCGTTGCTCCCGCGTCATTAACTCCGGGAGCCCTGTCCAAGCCCTCGCCACCAAGCACCTTTGCCGCCCCTCCCCCCCGGGCACGGCCTGCCCCCACTTCAAAAGACCGGTGACGCCACGCGGCCGGGCATGTGCCAGGAGCGGGTGCCCCCGGCCCTTATTATGGCATATTAACATTTTCGCTCCGGTGCCCGGGTCCCCGTCCCCGTCCCAAGAGCTGTCGGGCCACGCCAAGGTTCATTGCCCAGCATCGCTGCCTCAGCGGCTAATTGCCCAGCCAAGCCGGCCTGCTGCCGCCCTCCGTCGATGGGACGCCTTCAGCTTTCATTACCTGCTGAGGCCTCAGCCCGATCCGCGGGGGCGGCAAAGGGAGACAAGCCACCTGTGGACACAAGCGAAGGGTTTGGACCCTCTGCACTCCTCCCTGGGCAGACCTCACCTGGAATCCTGTGTCCAGTTCTGGGCACCAAGATGCAGGCAAATCAGGAAGATGCAGGTAAAGATGCAGGTAAATCGCAGGTAAAGATGCAGGCAAATCAGGAGGGGTCCAGCGGAGGGCGACAAGGATGATGCAGGGTTTGGGGACACTGAGCAGAGACTGGGAGAACTGGGCATGTTCAGCCTTGGGAAGAGAAGACTGAGGGGGGACATGATGTCCCCGTGTGAGTCCCTCCAAGGCTGCCACAAGGAGGAAGGCCAGGATCTCTTCTCGCTGATGCCGGAGTGCGGGACACGGCATGATGGGCTCGAGTTACAAGAAGCCAGATTCAGGCCAACGCCATTCTCCAGCGAGCCACAGTGAAAAATTAATCTCCAGTTTCTGATGCTAATTCGAGGCCCTGCCAGCTGCACCTAATTAACCGGCATGCTGTTTCCTTCCCAACGGGTGTGCCGGTGTCGTGGGGCTCTCCGAAGGATGCTCCGGGTGGCGCATAATGATGTTGCCATTCTCAGAGAGGGCTGAGCATGGGCGAGGGGATGCAGCTCGCGATCACAGATGGAAAACACCTTTTCTCGGAGAATACCCGCCTTCCTTTCAAAACAACAGGAAAGTCAAGTTGCTAGTCCTCATGCATGCAACTACATCAGCGGTTTCATCCTGCATTGCAGAGGGGAGAAGAAATTGAGGGAAGGCCCACGAGCAACCGTCTTAGACCGCTTTCCCTGGGAGAAAGCCCCAACGGAGCTTAGTGACTGTGTTCGGACGAGCTGAGCCATGAATAAACGTTTAACAAGGTGGTCTGGTTTACTTACCTCGGATTATTCATCTCACAAGAATCCATTTAGAGCAGCATATTACAATTGTAAGTCAAATAAATAAAAACACACACACACTTCAGAGTAAGTCGCCAGGGTCCATGTTCCATGTGGGCTTGCTGTGGGTGTCGTGTGCCTTGCCCGAGTTTTGTGTCGGCGTGTGGGGTGCATTTTGCCCGGTGCACAAATGTGTGTGTTTTCCGAGCATCACCCCGCTGAGAAACGGGTATTTTCTGTTGCTTTGCAGAGGTAGAAATCTGTGATTTGGTCACTTGGGCCCTGGACATCTCACCCACCTGCAACTCTGGCCAGGTGGTGTCCTTCCCACGTCTGTTCGTTCGTCATTTGTGAAATGCACAGTTGCAGCAGGGAAGCGAGCACAAGCCCCCGAGCGAAGGAGCCCGACAGCCAGCAACCTGAGACCTGCCCAGCTGACCAAGTTCAGTGCAAGGGGCTGCAGACCAAAGGTGTGCAGGTAAGACCAAAAGAGTGCGAATAAGATCAAAAGTGTGCAGATAAGACCAAAGGTGTGCGAATAAGACCAGTATTTGCAGAGTGCAAACTTGCTCGCTTTGCACTGTGGTTTTTGGCTGAAATGGGGAACATTCTGCCTGCAGAGAGAGCGGGAGAGAGAGAGCGGGAGTGTCGACACACACGCTCTGCCGGTTTCCTCCACGCCGACGGAAGGTGCGTCCCACTGAAACGGCCCCTTGGGCGTCTTCCAGGGGCTCGGAGGTGCCTTGGGAGGAGCCACCGGGGACATAAAAGCAGCTCCGGGGCAGAGCAGCTCACCCTCCGTGGGCGAAGGACTGGGAAAAACGTCCCCCGGGCCCCCCCACCCCAGCGGAGGCCGTGCAAGATGGACCCCAGGCTCGTGCGCTCCGGCTCCCTCGTGCTCCTCCTGGTGCTCCTCGTGCAAGACCAAGGGGCGGCCGGTCCAGCCAAGAGAGGCCAGGTAAGACGCTCCAAGCCCAGCAGGTTTCCAACAAACGACGGAGGTGCTTTTAAAGGCGCGGAGTTGGACCGGGACGTGGGAGATCCCGGTTCTGGTCCCCACTGGGCCATGGCAGGGGATCCCGGTTCAGCCGCCAGGGAGAAATGCACACTCAGCTCCCCGGTTTTATTGGCGGGGCACCCAGGAAAACCCCCGTGCAGAGATCGAACTTGCAACAACCCCACCACCTACAAGCTTCCAGAGCCCAGGCAGAGTTTTTTCTAAGGTTGTGAGTCCCAGGCTCACACAGTGTCAAGGAAGTGATGAGATCGCAGAAGGGTGAGAAAGTGAGGAGAATGTGGAGTACTATGGGAACACAGACGAGGTTTGGGCAGCAGGTAACAAATCGGGAGGTACAAAAATCGAACAGGTTTAAAAAGCTGCGAGTTTTGCACTCAGAGGTGCAGAATTCCTTACCACGCGTCAGGATGGGTAATTTTGCATTGCAAAGGAGGTGCAGCTTCCCAGGTGGCTTGTTCTAGTCCCTCTGAGTGGAGAGGGGCGAGAGCTCTGCTCCCAGATCTTATATTAAAGTCTACGTAAATATCTATCTTTTATTTGAGGATTTATTTGGACTTCCCCAACCCCATGAAGCTCACTGGTGATTTGGGGCCAGTTGCTCACTTGCAGCCTGGCCTACCTTACAGGGTTGTTGTGAATGGTGGTATGGCCCACTGGTTAGAGTGTTGAAATGGGACTCGGGTGATCTAGTCCTGGCTTGGCCATGAAGCTTGTGGGATACAAGCTGGAGCCTGTGACTGCCTCCCAGCCTAAGCAACCTCACAGGGTTGTTGTGAGGAGAAGAGGAAGATCGTAAGATGAGGGAGTCATTGCAGGGCAAAAGGTGGGAGATAAACATAAGAAATACACAATCTAACATGCATTTATAGTTTGCTGGGAGCCCTTCCCCCGGCAACTGTCCTAGAGCTCTCCCCTTTAAAATTAATATTATGAATAATAACCAACCAAGCTGGGCTTTATTTGTCTTTGTAGACCGTAAGCCACATTTCCCTGGCTTTTTTGATTACGTCGAATAGAACCCAGCACTGGGGGCCCTTCCAGATGCTGCTGGACAACAACTCCCATCATCCCCACTTAGCGTGGCCAATAGCCAGGCCCAATGGGAGCCTTCCAGCACCATCCCGACTGGCACAGCAGAGCCCTGGGGGCCAAATCTGAATCCTGAAGAAGCCACACCCCTCTCCTTGGCTCCTCCCATGTCCCCCAGCCAGCCAATCCGCTGGCAGTTTCCCGCGTCCTAGCAAGTTCGAAACCCCTCTCCGGCGGCCGAGTGGCCGGCTGGCCGCAGCAGCTTTGAGCTTCAGACTCTGCCGGGGCTTTGGCCCCGCCCCCTTTTCCCCGGCCCCGCCCACCCCGGGAGGTGGCCCCCGAGGGCAGTCCTCTAATGGGACGCGGCCCTCGGGCTGAGCGAGGTTCCCCGCCTCTGTTTCGGGAGCGTCCGTCACCCCAAGCGCTCCCCACGCGAGGATGCATGGGGCATTTTGCCCAGACGAGGCGCGTCCGGTTTTTAAGGGTTTTTTATTTTATTTTATTTATTAACAGATTTATAGGCCGCCCCTTGCCACAAGCCTCGGGGCGGCTCACAACCTCAAAAACCTTGTAGGCTAAACACTATACAATGATTAAAAAGCCTACACAATATTAAAACATTAAAACTGGCCCATCTCAAGGTCCGAATTAACATACAGTGTTGTGATTCCCCTTCCCCTCTCCCTTCCCCTATGAAAGAAATATAAGCCCTTGACTAGACGCTCCGAGGAAGATTCCCAGGCACTGGGGCAGGAAGGGGACGTGGCTGCGAGAGCCGTGGGCCAGGAGGATGCGGCCAGCGCGGGAGACGCTCTTCAGTGGCCGGCCATCGAGAAGCTTCTCCCTTCCCGGGAAAAAAGGCTCCACCCCAGAGACAGCTGCTTTGGGCAAAGGATCGACCGGATCGGCCATGTCAGTGGAATGGGCTGCAACAAGTTTGACCCCAACAGAGACTCGAGCTCCACCGAGACAAAGCAGAGGCCCGTTCCTAGATCCTCAGAAAGATCCTAAATCCCTAAACGCTCCCTCCAGGTGGAGCAAAGTCCTGCAAGCTTGCCTTTGAGAGAAATAAATCACGCAGCCGCCACTCAAGAGTGCCGCCTGGCTTGCTCTCCGGCCCTTTCGTTAAGCGTCTCTGTTCAATTTAAATCAATCTGCACATGAAGGATGTGGGGGAACCAATTTCCATTCCCACCCAGGAACCAAAGCCCTCTCAGCATTGCAGAACGGCAGCCCAGAAATACAGCGTAATAAAAACAACCAAAAACCTTGACCATATTAAACCAGATTTGTTTGAGTGGTTAAAATAAGACACTTGAAAAGCACTATTAAATGTCTCTGCCTATGCCATCAAATTCCTGACCTGGTATTGATAAGACAGGCAGGGGGAAGCGCCCCATAATTTGGGGGTCACCCCCAAAGGGTCCTTTTCCCTTGCTGCCATTTTGCCAGCCTCTCCTGGCTGAGGTTTCTCGGGACAAGTGAGGCCCTTTCAGCTCAGAGTGGTATTTTCAGCCTGGATAACCAGCAGTTATCAAGTGGATGTGAGGCACAGTGGGTGTGCGGAACCTCCAGGTTCAGGAGCAATGTACCCCAAATAGTCACTGAGAACCAGAACCAAGGGAGGCTTTTTCCTTTGTTTCAAGGCATCGGCAAATGGTCACTCTGGGAAACAGGTTGCCAGGTTCGATCAGGGTGCGGAATCGTGCCCCACCAAGATTCCCTAAAGGGCTACCCCCCCGCCGTCTTATTCTCCCTCCCGACCACCAAATGGTTGCATGACCCGAGGGATACACTCAGCCCTCCAGGGCTTCCCAGAATGCCACCCCACGCCACCCCCCACCTTTGTCGCTTGCCCAGTTTCCGCACTGGTCTTCCCCATTCCCAAAGGAAGTTGCAAGTCGATGGCCCCACCCCTTTCCTTTGGCCCCTCCCACCCTCCGGGGGCCGCATGCCCCGATCGCGGGGGCCGCAGTCCTGCTCCGCAGCTTCAGACCTGACCTGTCCTGCCCGGGAACGTCCGCAGCCAAAGTCTCCCCCACGGAATGGGAACGCTGCGACGCGTCTCGGTTAGCCGCGTGTGCCGCTGCTGACGTTGCTGCTCTGCTTCTCCCGCACCGATCCAGGAATTTCTGCGCCGGGATAAGTTGTCCGTGGACGGCTCCGAGGTCCCCCGGCGGGAAGCCAGCCTGGCCGCGAGAGCCCCGGGTGAAGAGGATGCGGAAAGCTCATTCCAGTTCATCCGCGCCATCCGGCACACCCCCCCGGGACCCCCGCTGAAGAACAAAAGGCTCAGCCCCGGCAGCGGCTGCTTCGGCACCCGGCTGGACCGGATCGGGTCCATGAGCGGCTTGGGGTGCGGCAGCGGGAGCTCAAACGCGGGCTCAGGCGCGGCCGGGAAAAAATGAGGGACGGCAGCCCTTGAACGCCCGACAACATCCCCCGAACTGACACGAAGGTTTGCAAGGGTGTCGTTGAGAAAATAAACATGCTTTCCAGCCGATCGGGAGCGCTTCTGGATTGATCCTTGGCCTTTTATCAGCCCATCGCTGCAGGTCTCTGCTCGATACACGCCCGTTTGCTCATGAGGGGGCGGACAACCCATTTCTGTTTCCGCCCAAGAACCGAGGCCCTCGGGCATTTCAGAGTGACAAGCCAGACACAAGGCAATGAACACAGAACCCTTCTCTCTAAGTTGCGACGTTAAAAACAAACTATTCCTTAAAAAACAAAGGCAGCAGGATCCGTACATGCAGCCTAAGCACATACTGGTAAAATGCTGGGAACACGGGAAAAATCTGACCCGACACCCAAGAGATGAGAAGCAGGTCACACCGGGGAGAGTGTTGTATAATTTGGGGGGCACCGTCAAGAAAATCTATCAGAAGTTGTAAAGCACTTCTATTCATATTAGCTGCAGGTTTGAAAGGGCAAGTAGAGCCTCCCGGCTTAGGAGCAGTGTACCCCTTGAATCTAAGGTTTCCAGGAATCTAAACAAGAAGGGCTTTTCCGCTTGTGTCCTGGTGTGGGCTTCTTGAGGGCATCGGATGTTGGCTGCTCTGGGAAGCGGGATGCCAGATTAGATCAGAGCTGGCCGGAGACCTTGTGAGCAAGCAAGCAAAGCCAGCTGCCGTGTGGCTGTGGAAAGAAACTATGACGGAATAGGCCCAAGACAAGAGAGCCACAGCACTGCCGATACAATCGAAATACTTCTAAACCCTCTGGGAAGTTTTGCCGGGAAGCCTTCCACAGGCCAAAGTTCCCTCACTCCTTCTTGGGCTCCTTGCTGCAAGCACGGGTGGCCAAAGGACATGAGTGAGGAGGAGGTGGGAAAGCTTGAGGACTAGCGACTTGCCCAAGACCTTGCAGCCAAGAGCTATCCATTCACGGATCTCCGCTTTCTCAGTTAGCTTGGACTCCGGTTTGAAATGCTGCGTCCGGCCTTCTGGGTGCCTTCCGGCCACAGACTCGGGCAGAAATCTGTCTGAGGAAAGGAGGTCATGCCGGAGCGCCATCTTACAAGGCTGCCCTCTTGAATTCAACAAAGCAAATGAGCGCAGGGAGGGAGCAGAGTTTCCCGCCCCACATAAAAGGGCTCCTAATTAAAGGCTCTGGACCCCCATCTGCGGGAGCCTTCTTTATCCCCTATTAGCATATCAAAGCGGAAAGCCGTCCTTTGAAGACGGCCGGGCCCAAGATGAAGGGCAGAGGCCTCCGTCGTGCGCAGGGGCGGCTCTGCCCGCCTGCGAGGCCAGGCAGCAGGACCCCAGTTCGTGCGCAGAGGGGCGCGCGGGGGTCCCCGGGGCTCGGCCTGGCTCTGGCCGGCGCTGCGCCCCTTTGGGCAGGATCCGGGCAGGGCGCCGCGCGCAGCGACGGGCGCGCAAGGGAGCGCACGAAGCGGGGCAGCGCCGCAGGTGCCGCCTGGCGCCTCCGAAGCCCCGAGAGCGAAGCTGGGGGACCGGGCGGCAGGTGGGGCGCCGCGCGTGGCCCCCGAGTGCGGCGGCCCTTGCCCAGGGCCCCAAAGCGGGACCTACGCGCCCAGAGCCGCCCGAGGCCGCCGCCGCCGCCGCCGCCGCTGCTGCGCGTCGCGAAGCGGCAAAGCGCCCGCGGAGAAGCGCGCCAGGTGCCCCAGCGCTTCCCCAAGCCTCGCCTCGCCTCGCCTCCTCGCCTCGCCTCGGCCGTGCTGGATGGAACCGGTTCCCTCGTCAGGGCGAAGCGGCGCGCTCCGCGGGGCCAGCCGGCTGGAGGCGGCAAGCGGGCCACCTCGGCGGGGCTTATAAAGGGCGCGCCTGGCCCCCAAGAGCCGCGTCCGCGTCCGCTCCCCTGCCCTGCCCTGCCCGAGCCGAGCGAGCGAGCGAGCGAGCGAGCGCCGAGGCCGCGCAGCCGGCGCCATGCGGGCCGTGTCCCTTGCGCGCTGCGCCTCCTTGCTCCTGGTGCTGCTGCAGGCGGGGCTGGGGGCGCCCCTGCCGGGGACCGGGAGCCCCTCCAGCCGCGAGCTCCAGGCCTGGCAGGTAAGGAGGTGCCCAAGAGGCGTGGGGAGACTGGCAGAAGCCGCCGCCTGGAAAGGGGCTGCTGCCCATCCGTGGCCAGCCACCAGAAGCGGTCCTTTGTGCAGCACCATGAGGACTAGAATCTTCACTGCTTTTTAGGGGAAGGACCGCAGCTCTGTGGCAAAGGGCAGGCTTGACATGCCAATGGTCTCCGGTTCAGGCCCATCTGGGAAGAGCGTTTGAGAGGCTTGGTAGACCGTTCAAAAGGGAGCGGATGGAAGCTGGAGCTCAGCTCCACCGACCACGTTGGCTGGGGTTGATGGGTTTGGACTCCAACAGCACAGGCAGGCCTGAGCTTCCTGGCTCCGTATGGTACGGATGCTTCTCGGGGAGCTCCGTATGTTCCCAGGCCCAGAAACAGACACCCTTGTGGCTGCCGGTCCGTGAACCAGCTCCACCACTGGAGATGGAGATGGACAAAGGCTCTGCGATAGGAAGGACACGGGACACTTCAGGGCCCGTCCATTCTCTGAGTTCCTTGGGTGCTTGAGGGCAAGCGTACGTGGCACCGCTATCGAGGCGCTGGAGCTCTGGTGGCTGGAGGGGGGCCTTCGGACGCACCCCCCATCTCAGCAACTTTCAGCATTCTTCAGGTGAAGGGGGCAGGCATGTGGCTTGAACCCCCAGCTGTGGGGAGCCAGCCCTCCAAGGGGTGGGAGAGCAGCCCCTCTTTCTTCCCCTAAGATGAAAAGCACTCACTCTGCTTGGGGCACCCTCGCCCCTAAAAAGGGGGACTGAGAGGGCCCAGACGTCTCGTGGCAAGTGTCTCACACCCGGCCTTCCAAATTGAACTCCCAACCCAAAAGTCAGATTTAGAGTCTCCCAGGTTGAAATCTCGCTTCTCCACACGCACCCTGAGCCCCAGCAGGTGTTTTCCACCATGGGTGTCACCTGGGACTGATTCTGGAGTGAAGATAATGGCGAAAAACAAACAGGCACGGAGACTGAGTGCGACAGCCTGAAAATCCACCAAGTAAGACTTCAGAGCTTTGTTTTTCACACACACACACACACACACACACACACGGGGGGGGGGTTTGAAATCAGGCTTCTGAAAGGGGGAAAATAATTCAGCAATTCCAGGCAAAGTCCAACTTGGGCGCAGAAGTTTTGCCAGGCTGCGGATGTTCCAGTCAAAATGACATTGTCTCTTCCAGAAACTGCTCCAAAGCATCCGTTCCGCACACTGGGCACACGCGTCACATTAGAACAGACTCCGCAACAAAATGTTGCAGAGGGAAACTGAATTGTTCCTGTGCCAACCAAAAGATCCTCGCAGCTCCGTTATGGGTGGTCCCGATTTTGGCTGCATGTGCAGCTGCTTGGAGAATCTATTAGAGGCTGATATTGTTTCTCTCCTCTCTGATTTCAGGACCTCCTTGAGCGGCTGGAGGAGAAATTTCAAGGAGGGGAGCAGGAAATAGCTGAGGATGAGCCTGCAGACACAGGTGACCCTTTCTACTTTGATCTCGCTGACCTGGAGGCCCCCCTTTCTGGCCAGCTGAAGTTGCAGGAGGGTCTCCATCAGCCGGCGATCGTGGACCAGTGGAGAACGTTCATGGCTTCCCCAAAACGGAGGAGGCATTTTTCCGGCTGCTTCGGGACACGGCTGGAACGGATCGGCACCCAGACAGGACTTGGGTGCAATACGTACAAAGCCCGTAGGTGTTTTAACCTTTTTCCCTCATTGCTGAGCGCAAAGGGAGGGGGCAGTCGAGAAACTAGCTCGGTTGACATAATGCACATTGAGCAAAGTTTGCGCTGTGCAGCATGTGAGCTGCAGGACATGCTCTCCTTTGAAGTCTCCGAATTTTGCGTGAGGCTTTGCAATGAAATGTGTGCACAGGTGTTTGAGCAACACGGGCTGCTGAATGTGCATTTCAGTGAAAACCACGTGCCAGATTCTCTGTAGCAAGAAACCAGTCTCTCCTCCAAAAACAAACCTGTTAGGCAAAAATTCCTTTCAAGAATCCTGCACTGGAAGAAATACACACAAAATGCTCACAGAGATTTCTTGGCCTTTCAACACGTTTCTCAAAGTTTAGGATGAACCGACATGAAGATCTGAATAACGAAGAGAAGCCAGAATCCACAAGTTCTCCCATCCCTCAGTGGAAGCTGTTCTGCATCTAAGATGCAAACATTTCCCATGTTCCTGTTGCCCGCTATTCACATGTTCCATTTGCAAACACGTGGAGCGGATTTGCAGCGCTCAAAGCATTTCTGAGGAATCTGATTTCTAAATCACGTCCCAGACAGTTTGATCTTCTCCCAGCTTTTGCAGAGTCCCCTCAACCCCCGGACTAAAAGGTAGAAATTCCTCTCCAAGACAAAACGCTGGCAGTGAAGGCTTTACGCTAAAATGGCTTGGTATTTTGGGACGCTCCCTTTTGGCCCCTGCCCACTGCCGATAGCTTCCCTGTGAATGGATTTAGCCCTTGGAAGGGATGCGCCCGGACAAGTCTGCTCTGGTCATTCTTGGATGGATGGGATGTTTTGAGACAAGTTTGCACGGTCTTAAATGATTTCATTAAGCAATGGGGGAAATGTCACAGGGGAGCAGAATGGAAAGGAAGGGCTGAGGACGTCTCTTGCATTGCTCCAGTTTGGAGTCCCAAAAAGCAGGGATAAACAAAGGCCAAAAACATTAAAAAGCACCCCATCTAGACAGGGCTAAAGGGAAGAGTCGGAGCTGCCGTTCTCTGGATGGATGGCTTATGAGACACAAGAAGTTGTGACGGGCGCATCCTCTTCCGATGAGTGATGTGACATGGGAGAGGCCAGATCTCAGGAGATTCTTTTTGAAAATCGTGGCATTGAGTGGGGGGGGGGGGTTCGACTAGATGACCTCTGAGGGACCCCTCTGATGCTAGGATAACACGAGGCCAGAAGCTCTAGTTAAGCCAGAGCTTGGGGGAGGGACGCAGCTTCGGCCGAGGTTGCTGCCCCCTGTGTGGACACGGTCTTTCCTTGGTCAGATTACTGCTAGTTGAGGAAGGAAATTCAACGGGGTCCCAGTCAGCCCAGATTAGCACAACTTCTGACCTTCGTCAGAATAAAACTCTTCATGGAAAGTATTTCTAACGCTCTCACCTTTGTCTTTAGGTTCACGGAGGAAGTCCAGAAGTTGAAAAGCAGAAGAGAAGCTGTTTAACTGGCTACTGAACCTTTGAACGACCCCCGTCCCTTAGGCAAAATGCCCGTTTGCTCAACAAATGTTCACTCTTTGTGCACAAAAATCTTTTCCCCATTATAGTATAACAGGATCTTAAGGACTGTTATTATATCGACACGTTAGAGGTGAGCGATCAGCCAGAACTCTTGTGACCTACGGGAATGGCTGGACTTGGTGTGGTGTTTATCAATAAATATTTTGTAGAAACTGCGTGTGTCGCTTCCGTGGGAGGGGAGAATTTTCTGTGAGTGAGACCGCCACAAACGTCTCAGGACAACTCCCTTCACACCGAAGAGGAATTGTGAAGGCAAGCAGAAAAGGATTTGCACAAGCTCTCAGACACACGTGGAGGTTATGAAATCTGTGCTTCGCAGATCGGCAGCGATCTTTCATGGATGGATATGTGAGAGGCAGTGTGGTGTAGTGGTTAAGAGCCTGGGACTGGGACTCGGGCGATCTGGGTTCGAGTCCCTGCTCAGCCATGGGGCCAACTGGGGGACTCTGGGCCAGTCAGAGACTCTCGGCCCAACCTACCTCACAGGGTTGTTGTTGTGGGGAGAAGATGGAGGAGGAGGAGGATGTCAGCTGCCTTGAGCCCTTTGTAGGAAAAAGGCAGGATATAAATCCAATAATAATAATATGAACTTTTCAGGGGTTCACAAGAATTCTGTTCCCCTTATGCCACTGTGCATCAGTGCTAATACACAAGAGTTCAATTGCAAACTGGCTCAAACCCTCACAAAGTTTTTTAAAAAAATAGCAGGTGGAAAAGAAGCCCCAGGTAGAAGTGGCACGGCTTGGAAAAAAGATTTTAAAATCATGGCGGTGGTGCTGATTTAGGGTTGAGTCCTGGTTCCTTTGGGCCCCCGTCGCAATGTGTACAAAGTGTGTGTTGTGGTTGTTTAACTCCATTATTCGGACTAGTTATTCTTCTGCCTCCACAGGGCTTGGATGACAAGCCCTCTGACCCCCAGCGGGGTGCTCAGGGATGATAGGGTGTGTAGTCCACCCCCACTGAAAGCTGCTGGGCTGAGGGAAGCCGCCTTCATCTGTCCATTGCATTGGAAAATGCTTTTCAGCGCACAGTGAAATAAAAGTTGCCTGAGAATCTCGAGGAGGGGAACTGGTTGGCCTTGCTGAAAACCACATTTCAAGAGGAAACCTGCATCGATTTGCACCTTTATTAATAAGCTCAGGGGCCAAGACTTGGCCAGCCAGCGATCTTCTCCGATCTTACAGAAAAATACCCTGGAATGACTCAGGACCTTGCCTAAAAACGATTTCTCCTCCCTGGAAAGACTCATAAATCCCAGTGTTGTTTTGTTTGACAAAAATTTCCCTTGTTTGGCTGCATTTACGCTGGGAGAACTCAGGGGAGAATCCGAAATGACATTTTGGGGTGGCGGGGGGGCTGTTTGTGCTCTGGGTGGAGGCGGGGGAGGGAGGGAGGGAGGAAAGAGGAAAGCTGCATCCCAAAGAAGATTCACCTCTGGCAAGATATTCCAAAAATGAAAAACTGAATTGGCACCCGCATCGTTCCATATATAGGAATGGCATCTTGCAAAGCCTCCATTGACGGCAGAGCTACTTGGTAATTTTAGCCCCTGCATGGAATCTGCCTTCGGGTTGGGGAACGTCAGAAGGCCAGCAGCGTGATTCCATTGTCTGGCACAGCACGCCTGCTTCTCATCATGCTAGACCCCAGTGAGGTCATCCCATGAAGCTGGTGAGTGGGAGGACAGATCCAAGGAAGGGCTGCTACACACCACATGGAGCTGAACGATGGAATCTCCTTCCCTAGAGGTGGAGGGCTTTCAAAGAGGATTGGACAAATTCATGGAGGAGAAAGCTCTCTGGGGTTACTAGTCCTCATGACAATGTTATGCTAGAAGACGTCTGCCTATGCACATTAGTTACTGGGGAGGATGGGCAGGAGGAGGACACTGCACTCCTGTCCTACTTGTGGGCTTCCTATCTGGACAACTCACTGGCCACCAAGAGAGACCGGCCTAGATGGAACCTGTTTCAGAAGTGCCTTCTCATACATCTCATTATCGCACAACAGTTTCTTGACCTTGCAAGAAACTCAGGGGGGCTTCCAAGCTCCTCCTCCTCTTCATCTTATCCTCACAACAACCCTGTGAGGTGGGCTAGGCCGAGAGGAGATGACTGGCCCAAAGTGAGGGCACTAAGGGGGGATGCAAACTTGGGTCTCCTGATCCCGAGTCCAACACTCGTCTCTACCCCTTTTCCGTTATTCTCACCCTCTCCAACCACATCCATTTCGTTCTTTAAAACTGCCTTCCTGATTTATTTGAAAAACCGTTTTTGTCAAACCTCAAGCTCATGCCTTTGCCTGAAACACTCTAAACGTGCAGTTTCAGATTTTAAATGCACAGAAAACATAACATGCACCAACTTTGTAATAAGCACCATTTTGTTATAAAGAAAAAGCATCCCCTTTGACGAAAAGGCGGAATTAAACGGCCATTCAGAAGTCCAGGCAGCAATCCGTTGGCTACGAAATTGCGGGGATGTATGGGAAACTAGTTTCTGTGCAGAAAGCGTTCGAATGTGCCCGATTCTCCGACGCAGACGCCAGCACTTCCCCCAGAACTGAACCTGTTTCTAAACACGCCTTGCGCACGTTCAGGAAACACACACCCTTTTTGCAGAAAAAGAGCAGGCTTCAAAATGTGCATTTTTCAAACCATGCGTGCTTTGGCCAACAGAGGAGAAATCCGCACCTCTGAAAAACACACCTAGAAAGGGGAACTTTTCCCATTTTCGTATTTTAAAAAAGTTGCATCCTAGCATGGGAGCTTCGATGTGGCGTTTGGAGAATTTCAGAGGCCGCAAGTGCCGCTGGCTCTCTCACCAAAGATGTGAAAACACAATAAAGTCTAGGGTATTATGCACGCTGACATTTATATCCTGCCTTTTCCCTTTCTGTGCAGAAGCAGCAGTCCCCTCTCCACAGGTTCCTCAATGCACAGCAACCCTGCGCAGTAGGCCAGGCGCAAAGCCGCCCGCGCAGCGCCGGATCGCCTGCGTCCCCGTCCGTCCGGACTCGAGCGGGTAGATTTTGCCTCCGGAAAGCGGCCCTCTTCCTCGGCCCTTTTGCTATACAAGGCAATTTCTCTGCCTGGCATCTCCAGGATGTGGGGACCGTTTTTGGGAGCTGGTGTGGAGGAGCGCGAATACCTACAGGGAATTTCCAGGAGCCGGGAGGCGGGGGCTGCGCGTGTAATCAGCGGAGAGGGCCGGCGGCATGAAATCATTCGCTTGTGACTCGCATGCCTCCGGTTGAGCGGTCTGATGACACCTAATAAAGGGAATCTTCTCCTGAAGGAGCCGCGTGCCGCTGCCGAGCCTGGAATGCGCCCCAGATAATTCCAGAGATAACCTAAGGAAGCGGAGCCTCGTTCCCGAAGGGTATATAAGGCCAGCGGGAGAAGGCAAGAGGCACAGCGGCCGGCGAAGACGGAGCATCCTCGGCCTCTCCTGCGACCGACACCGCATCCTAGCAGCATGGAGCCCAAGGGGCTGCTTGTCATCAGCTTCTCCGTCATGTTTCTTTTCTGCTTCCAGAGCCCCGCTGCCCACCCCATCGAGAGCCTCAGCCCTGCCAAGGAGCTAGCCAGCATGGAGGTAAGGGATTCCGTGTTCGTTCGTCCCTTTGTAAGCCTGGACCCAAGTCTGGTCGCTGTGAGTCACATGCAGGATGGAGTGACGGTGCCTCTTGGCATGGCTTGAAAGGGGGACGGGGACAAATTCATGGAGGAGCAGGCTGCTAGTCCTCATGGTGAGGCCACCGCCAGGGCAGGAGGCACTAGATGCTGGCATAGCCTGCTTGTGGGAGGCTGGGGGTCTCTGCTCTGCCACGGCGTGAGCAGAAGGATGCATCCCGCTCGGACGCAGCCCGTCTCTTCTGGACTGGTGGTCGCAGGCTGGGCACCTCTTTTGGGGACGGCTTGCTCTCCGCACGCCACTTCCTCCCTCCCTTCCCGTCCGTTTCCTTCGGTGCCTTTTTGGAACTGTGCATCTCAAGGCAAGCGCTGCTCTGTTTTAAGCGGCTGCCCCCCAGCAGCTCTGAGGCGGCAGCTGAAAATGCTTTCCAGAGACCAGCCAGCACACCCACGGAGACCCCGCGACCAGGAGGGCTGCTGCCGCTGCCACGGCTCCCCTCTGGGCTGTGCACTGTTGGAAGCAGGATGCTGGGGCAGAGAAACCTTTGCCCTGATCCAGCTGGGCTTTTCTCAGCAAAGCCCGGCTGGTCTATCCTATCCTTCCTCTCGCTCCCTGGGATCAGCATTGATCAGCTGCTTCAGGCAGAGGGAGGACGGAAGGATGAGACACATGCAGGGGGGCTGTGTTAACCCAAGACTGTGGCAGAGAGAGGGGGAAGCGGTACAGCCTAGTGGTAAGAGCTGGGGGGGTCTTTCACTCAAAGGAGGAAAGGGAGACGGAAATGGAGCCTCCAAAGACCCAAAATGCAGACTGCAGCACAGGTGCACAGCGGGGGGAGGCTCAGCTATTGAAGGCGGCAGAACAGAAAGCGGAAGCGCCCGTCAGTCTTCCAGGGAAGCGGATTTGGCAAGGCCCTGGGGAGGCTTCTCGAGGGGGCTTGCTCAGGAGTGGAACGGGCTGCCCCGGAAGGGCCTGGGCTGGAGGCCTCGGAGGGAAGGTGGACAACCGCCTGCTGGACAAGGGCCGGCCTTGAACAGGAAGCCGGAGCAGGGAGGGCCGCAGAGGTCCCCCCTTCTCCCGCTGGGACCTTGCGGTCTTCGCGGGACCCCAAGTTCAGAGCCCAGATAATGCTCCTACGACCGGCCGCCTGCACAGAGAAGTTCCTTTCCTCCGTTCTGCTCTTGTGTCGAAGACCTGAGCGATCTCTTTCCACCAGCACCATCCAGTCTTCGCCCTTCTTCTACCTCCCGACCATGCGCAGAATGTGCTCGGTAGTCCCCTGAAGGACTGAACTGGAGGGGGGGGACCCCTTTTGTTTTCACTTCTTCCAAAATCCATGACGCCTACGGCCCTTCTGCACGTCCACCTGTGCTCCCCGTCTCCCATTTCTTTATCGTGCTTTAAAGCACCTGCAAAACAGTCTGCTTAAACCTTTGGGCACGGAGGGCTCCGAAGCCGCTCGGGGTGCCTTGAAACAGTTTTGTATGCACTCTTAAGGATCGCTGCTTTTTACGTCAAGTTTTCCTACCTTGTATTCCCATCTTTTTTAATGCTTAAGGGAGAGTTTACCATCACCCAGAACAAATCTCGGGATGCTAGATGCGGATACAAATAGCCGGGAGCAACGGCAGGGGGTGCAGAGGGAATGGATTTAACGGGGTCCGAGGAGCAGGCGGCGTGGGCCCCCAGTCTGCCACCTCCCGGCTTCTGCTTTCCAATTCCAGGCGCTTCTGGAGAGGCTGGAGGAGAAGGTCTCCCTGATGGAAGATCTGAGGAACGGCCCCGACTTGGAGGAAGCCGAACCCCAGAGAGCGGGCCTGGAGGCGCTCTCCGAGGACGGGGACGAGCCCGGGGACGACTCTGCTCCCTTCCTCTCCGACCGGGGCGCCCTGCTGAAGCGCATGCGGGACCTGCGGGTGGCCAAGAGCATGCGGGAATCCGGCTGCTTCGGCAGACGGCTGGACAGGATCGGGGCCGTGAGCGGCATGGGATGCAAAGGTGAGACCCTCCCCGCACCCCAGGCTGCTGCTGACCAGAGCAAGCACTCTCCGATGTTTGGTTTCCTGAAAGGGGGTGGAAGGCCCCCTTGACTCTTGGTCCGCTGCACCCCAAAAGGACAATTGCGGGGACATGGCAGGGGCCCCCCACCTGACGGAGAACCCCCTTCCACCCCACGGAGAGCAAAGAGTCTCAGAACGGGCTGGGGGGCCACTTCCAGACCGAATCCCAGATTTCCATACTGGGGAGCTCTTCCATGGGGGCCAGATCCGGAGGCGAAAAGGACAGAGCCAAAAGTACCTCCCCGTATTTGCACTTAACGCTCTTCCTACAGCGAACTAAACCTCAGGAAAAGCATTTCAGCTTTTTGAAAGGCGTCAGAAAGTTGCCACAACTGCTGAGCTCCCCAGAGAGGTCCGCCTGGCGCCGTCGTTATTCGTTTTTCGGTGCCAGGCTAAGACCTTTTTATTGCAACAATATTTTAATAACTGTTAATCATCAGCTTATAGGTTTTAATCTGCAGCCAGGGTGGATCTGGATTTTATGTGTATTGTGTTCTATTTTATGCTTCTTATTTATGTAAGCCGTCCTGAGGCTCTGTGAAAGGACGGCCTAGAAATACTCCAAATAAATAAATAAATAAGCTCACCAAGCAAGGGGCAATTCTGGAGCGACTCTGCTAATAGAAACATAGAAACAGAGCGAGTCAGAAGGGGCCTCCGGGGCCATCTAGTCTGACCTCCGGCACCAGCCGGCTCCGCTCATGACATGCCCACCATGTGCATGTCCAGCCTGTCTAATTATGCTTCCCCCCCCCTTTGTTTGCCCCCCCCCAGGGATAAGAAGGCATTAAAACACAGATTCCTGTTGCCTGCTCCCCAAAAGGATTTCTGATGTTTGACGGCACGTGGTTTTCCGAAGATGCCCCGATCAACCCGCGCTTCCTAAAAATCTCTGGAACGGAGGGAAAGTTCCTGCTATTTATTAACTTATTTATTAATTTATTTATTATTTGATCTGTTTGTTTGGGTTTGCTTTTTTTTTCCTTCCTTTCTTTCTTTTTCTTACTCTCAAGCCCAGAGGCCATTGCTTGAAATTACAAAAATAATAAAGGGAAACACTCTAAGCTCTTTTCCTTGTGTTGGGTTTACTTTCTCTGCTTGATCTCCCATTGGCTTCCCTTTCCACGGCATGAAAAATGGGCCTCTTTTTTTTCCCTGGACAATTTTCAAGGCGATGGAGAATTAATGTAGCTTTATGAGTCAACCAGTCCACACAAGTTGCTAGTGCGCATTTTAATGTTTCTCCGGAGGGCAGTGAACACCTAATGTGAAAACACCAATGTCCAGGCAGGGGATGGGTGCCACTCACACCAGCTTGCAGAAAAACAAAGTCATACTCTCCTACTTCCAATAAATAAATAGAAATGTCTTTGTTCCAAGAGCCCAAGACCGTTGACCTGGCTGGCAAGGAAGCAGCAAAGCTTCAGGCAGAGCTGCTTCCTAGCCGGGTGCAAATCAGGTGTTCTGCCACTCAAATATGGTCAAGCAAGGTTCTAGTCCTCATGGTTCTAGATTAAGGGTCTGTTTAAGCATAAGAAGCTGCGTTACTCCAAGTTCCGGACCTGTTATGGGTGTCCTGAACCTGGGGGGACAGTTTCATGTCAGAGAAACTTGGGCAGCACACGGGGACAGAAAAGCCACCTTTAAAGATCTCCCTGCCACTCCGTAAGCCGCAAGAGAGACTCCAACCTTTTGGACTGCACACAAACTGGGAAGCTGCCAAAGCAACAGTGGTTGGGGAAAGGGGTGAAGCTATCTGGGGAAGCATGGAAGGGCAGATGGGTCCCGGAGGCTGACCGGTATCTCCCCGGTCTACACAGACTGACCATCGCGTGGGTCTTTTCGATCCCTGCATGGACACCCCAAAGATCAGTTCCAGCCCTTTCTGCCTGCAAAACTGGAGCTCAGCGCTGCACACACGAACTTGCTAAGCTCACTTGGAAAGGTAGAGCTAGAACATCGCGATGTTGGCTACACATTTTCCGTTTTGGCCTGCTACAGAAAGCTGCACTTCCTCGCCCAAGACGTCATTAAAGCAGCTCTGAATGCGACTCCAAAGCAAGTTCCACACCAGTGTTCCCAGTTTAAGAAGCGGGGAAAGCGCTGGTGGCAAAGCCACAACAAGCCAGGTGCACTGGTGGCCACACCAATTTATAAAAGCAATCACTCCTTTGCATGTTTTGACCTTAAAAAGCCCTGCCGCTTCCAGCGTTCCCCAGCCAAGAAACGCGACTACAACACCCAGCATTCTCCAGCCAAGAAAAAAATAAATCTAAGCGTACATAGGACTGTTCCTTTAAGTGGACAAACCAGTGGAGTATTGCATCCCAGGAAAACACCCAGTTTGGTGGGAAAATCGCGTGACCAACCAAGAATGGAAAGATTTTCAGCGAATCTAAACAGCTGCTTTACTTCTAGGTTTGCAAACATGAACAAAGGAACAACATTGTGAATGAGCCGTGCTGTGAGTCCTAATTAAACAGGACCTATTACCAAATGTGCTCCAATCTTTGAGGCCTTTTTTAATTGCCCAGTACATGAAAAGCTAAGACTTACATGCATCCACATCATTCAATTCAGATTTCTTGCATAGAGACCTTAAACATATGAAACTCTGGTTCACCCCCCCCCCGCCCCACTGCCTGTATGTCCTCGAAATGCATGTCATTACTTTAAAAAAACCTCGTTCAAACTTTTCAGTACACTTCTACAAACCTCAACAGATCCAGCAGGAAGTCATGGGCTTCGCTTGAGCCAAGTAGTTAAAGCACAGTTTAAAATTGTGTATTGATAAAATTAAAACTGGAGCACAGTTTTAAATTGTGTATTGTTTTTTAAATTGTATTTTTCTATGTTGTTAGCCGCCCCGAGGCTTGTTTGCAAGGGGGCGGCATTCAAATACGATAAATAAATAAATAAATAAATAAAGTAATGAGTGTTAAGCACATGCCAAAGCATAGTCTAAGATTAAACAGGGCTCCTTTAACAAGATCAGCTCGGAGGCCTCAAGAGCCATTTGATAAAAAGCTTTGCTAGCATTTGCAATCACATGTAAACATGCCGCGTGCCGTAAACGGGGCCACAAACTCACCTCCCCCTGGATGAAGCCAAGAGCTGCTGCAGAGACAGCCGGGTCACCTCGGCAGAGGCCTGCCAGGGGTTTCATCCCCCTGGAAAGGTGCAGCTGCAAACACAGGTATGGCGAGTGGAGCTTTAGGGGGCGGCAGTGCGGCCCCTTAAAGGGCCCCCACCCAGGGAAAGCCACTGAGAAGGCTGCATGACGGTATCTGTCGCCAAATAGACTAGCTAAGACGTTTCCAAATATGTCAAATGGATGTTGGAAATGTAAACATAAGTTGGGTACTTTTTATCATCTGTGGTGGACTTGCGATAACGTGAAAAAGTACTGGATTACAATACATAAATGCCTCGAGGAAATGTTACAAAAACCTCTAGCTTTTAAACCTGAAGTTTTTTTTATTAGGCATTATACCGGAGGACATTAGTAAACAAGAAATGTATTTGATTTTGCATGTAATCACTGCGGCGAGGATTGCATTTGCTCAATACTGGAAAAGTGAAGAACTACTGATTGATGAATTGATTGTAAACAAATAATAATAATCCTGGACTGTGCAGAAATAGGCAGCTTGACTTTATCATTGAAGGAGAAGGAAGATACTGACTTCTATCAAACTTGGGACTCTTTTTATTATTGGCTAGAGAAACAGGACTTCGTATAGATTTAAATATGTTTTTAAGTTATCATAAATGGAAAAAAATGTGGGGGCTGACCCAGCAGGCCCGATGTTTCTGATGATTGATGTTGTTTTTAGTTTTTCTTTGTTTTAGGGTTATTTTGAATAAAAGTTATTATAATAAAAAAAATTAAATTCATTTACGGGATCTCTGTACTGAGAAGGAGTTTGCAAAAAGCAAAACCATCAAGCCACAACGCGATGACACGCGATGAAACTGACTGGGACAATTCTGCACTATCGGAGGTGGTTCATGTCCCATCAAACTCCCGGGTGTGAGGGAAAGTCTCAACCGGGTGCTGAAAGGATGGGAGTGTTGGGACCCGGCAGGCCTGATGGGAGAAAGGGCACCGCAGGACTAAGGGGCCAGCACTAAGGAGACCCTTGTCTTTCGTTGCCTTGCTCTAAAGCCCCATTGGAGGAAATACTGAGAGCCCATTGTATGAATACGTGGGAGAGGCACTTCATGTCCCATCAGCCCCAGCCAGCATGAGCAGTGGGGAAAGGTGCTAGGAATTGTAGTCCACGTGGTCTGCTTGGGAATGGCTTCTTCCCCTCCTGATCCAAATTTGAAGAGGATCTGCTAAGCGACGGCTGCAACCCGCACAGTCTGTAAGCAGGAACAGGGGCCTGGATGAGAACGGAAGCAGCAAACTCAGGGAGCAGCTCACAACTAATACGATCACGATTCCCGTTGCTGCTAATGCGATTGCTCCCGTTGCCCTCCAGCGTGCGTGGCTTGCCCTGTGCCTGGCGGATCGCAAGACCCTCGCCAGTTTGGCCGGATCCGTCCAGGCAGCGGTGCTGGTCCGATGCAGCGAGATCTGCAGTGCATCGCGTGGGAGTCGTTTGGCCCCGGGCGCAACGGGCCTGCTCTCCGGTCCGGCACCGCTGGGGAAGGGAGCTGCTCCTCGGGCCCCGGCCGGCTTTGCGGAGAGGAGACGCGTGCTTCCCGGCCGGCAACGGGGTGTTGTCTGCAGCGGAGGCCTCCAGAAGAGATAAAGCTGGGATGCTCTGCAGCGTCTTTCACACCTCGGAGCAGCGAGACGCTCTTCCAGATGAGTCAACAGGAATGCGTGTGTCACCGGGGTGGGGGGCCGGGGGGCCGTTCCCGTCGACGGAGGCCAGTGGGCGCAGATCGCTTTAAAAGGGCATCTTCTGCCAGCCCCCTGTCTCGGACCCCTTATCGGGGCTGGCGATGGAATGCGGTGGGGTTCTTCTTTGGGCATCGGCTTTGCGGGGCGCAGGGTATAAAGATGGGCGAGCGAAAGGCAGGGTCGCACTGACAAAGCCGCGGCGAGGCAGAGCAGAGGAGGGGCGGCGAGCAGACGGCGCCATGGGGTGGACGGTGCCTCTCCTGCTTGCTTTGGTCCTCGTGGGTCAACCCCAAGGCAGAATCGGAGCCCATCCCATCAGTGGGGCGGAACTCGCCGACTTCAAGGTAAGAAGGGATAGACCGGGTCTCCGGGCTGGGGATGCTGGTTCGCGGAGGTCTCGGGGCTTGCGGCACACTGTTTATGAAATATTTATTCAAAGCCTTCCTATCCCATAACCCTAACTCGATCCCTTTCTATTAAAAAGTCTCAGGACCGTCATACAAGAAAAAAGAAAAAAGCACAGCATCATATCCTCTCTGAAACCCCAATTAAAATAGCCATTACACCGTAAAATGTTGTGAGCCGCCCCAAGGCTTTGTTGCGTTGGGGGCGGCATAGAAATGTTTTAAATAAATAAATAAAATAAATAAATAAAATATTGGGAAAATTAAAGAGTTGCAGGGTCCTCAGGCAAGGTGGCCCCATGACTCTTTGCACCACCTCTTCTTCCACCTCGCGGCCGCCACCTGCTTGTCCAGGTAGCGGAGAGCCCGGGGGCCATGGCGTTTCTGTCCCTCCTTCTTATCCCCACCACAGTCTGGGCCAGGGCAAGCGGCACCCGAAGGGGCAGCCTTCAGGGGAGAAGAGGAGGGCAGACTCTGGGGACGTCGGTCCGTGGATCCCCCGGCAGGGGCCCGTTCGTGCTGACCAAATTTGGTTCTGACCTTGCCCGGCCTTCACTAGATGAGCAAGGCGGGCTCAAGATGCTTTTGGAGCCCCGTGCAGGAGCTGAAGGGCTTCCAAACTGCACAAGTTTACTTTCAAAGGCAGCCAAGATGGGAAGAACTGCAGACAGAGAGGAGCCACGATTGTCCAAAGCAATCCGAGTGGGCCAGGCTGGGGGAAGCTGCTCCCCCGGGTCTCTCCTTCCTTGTCTTTCCTTAATCCGGAAGCAAGGAAACCCAGGAGCTCGGCAGCAGCGATAGAAGCTTCTCACTCACAGGCCTGAACTGGCCAGACTCCTGCCCCATTTCGGAACCGCGACCAGAACCATGGCTGCACCCCGGCTGGCTCAGAGCTTTGTAGCTTTCGGTGCTTGGTGCAAAACTGGCAGCCCAGGTAACCCAGCTTTTTCATAGCCCAGCATTTTAATCGCCTTTGTTTACATGAATGAGCACTGCTGGGAAGAAGAGACGTGTGCAGGCCGGCTTCTCTGGGGCTCATGATGCGATTCGGCCTCTTCCGCACTCTCCCAGGATCTTCTGGAGCGACTGGAGGACAAACTGGAACCTGGAGTGAGGGACGTGGGGCCTGGCCAAGTCTTCGACGAACCGGCCGATGAGATGGTGGAGAACGCCTCTGAAACGAGCCCTTCCTGGGAAGACGGGCACGTGCCGCCACAGAGGGAGGGCGGCTACGGTGCCCGGCCGCGCCCAGAAGCTCTGCCGGCCGCCACGAGAGACAAGCTGAGGGCCCTTTCGACCTTCCCGCGTGGTATCCAGCGGTTCTCCAACTGCTTCGGCCAACGGCTGGACAGAATAGGGGCGATAAGCGGGATGGGCTGCGGCAGGCGGAGGGTAAGGACGGGCGGAAACGTCGCGGCCGTGTGGGAGGTTGAGGCCGCTTTGGATGAAAAAACAGGGCGTCCCAGCTGCTTTGCCAT
The DNA here is from genome assembly GCA_023646645.1 of Varanus salvator macromaculatus. Taxonomy (NCBI): domain Eukaryota; kingdom Metazoa; phylum Chordata; class Lepidosauria; order Squamata; family Varanidae; genus Varanus; species Varanus salvator. Next base: position 12,207,693 of record JAIXND010000800.1, on the reverse strand, counting down.
CCTAGAAAGCTGTTTCTTGAGCTGAGCCTGGGAGATGTTGCGGGTCTGGGGACTGGAGGGGCGGGCTCTGGCCTTGGAGGACCGTCCCAACGGGAAGGCAGCTCCAGCTGGGGGGCCCGGGGTGGGGGTCTGGGTTTCTTGCCCCCCCGCTGTGGCTGGTTTGAAGTGCCCGCCTCCCAGGGAAGAGCCGCCTGGAATACTGCACTGGCCAGAGAGAGGGTGAGGCGCTGGCTTTTGATGAGCATCTCTGCCCATTTTTGCAGAACTGAAGCACAGCTCGAGGCAGCGGGGGCCGCCAGCTTTCCCGAGGAACCGCCAAGGCCTCCCGAGACCCTTCCGGAGGAGGACGGCACCAGCTTCACTAGCCTGCCGAGGATTCCCGCAGTTTTGCTCTCCGCTGCCTTGCAGGGCCGTGAGGATCAAGGAAGCTGCTGGAAACATCCACTGCACAGGGGTCGGGGGGGGGGGACCTGCGACTCCCTCCCTTTCCAAGTGAATGTAAGAGCAGAGCTTAAATAAAGCGGGTTTCCTCAAGGCGCAAGTGTCCCTTCGCTGCACTCCCGGACCCGCGTCGGAGGGGCTTCAGCACCACGGACAGCGGCGGACTCGATTCTGGCTCTCCCCGGCAGCGAGCGGGGGCTGGATGTGCCCAAGGAAAGGAGCCTCAAGCGCAGCCTCGACTGATCCCCCGCCCTTGCGATGTCCCCCTCCCCACGGAGCGGTCTGGGCCCGGGCTGCAAAACTGCCATCCCTCAGGGGCGCCTGTCAGGTTGGGAAACGGCCCGTTTGCCCCCCGCCCCCCCGTGCTGAGCAAGACGCCACCCATGCAGGGCGCAAGGCACGTGCGTTCGGCAGGACCTCCCTGGGAACCGGAGGACCGTGCCCAGGCCAAGTCAGGAAAGCCCGCCTGGGTGCCAGACACTCCGGCCCGGGGGTCGGGGATGTTGCCCGCCTGCCCCGCAGCAAGCAGGTGGTGGGGATCAGGGCCCAGCGCCATGGGTGGGAATGGCAGGGGCCCCGTAAGGAGCTGTGGGGCGGCAGCAGCATCCAAGTGCCCGCCTTCCCAGTCATCTTCCCGGAGCCCCACTGGGAGGTGGCAGAAGGGAGTCCTGCTGCCCCAGCTAGGAATGGTGCTCGCTCGGTGTCTATGAAAGCCCAGCGGTAGGCACGGGCGGGCAGTTGCCGATGGCCCCCTCTCCAGCAGGGGCCACTGAGCAGGCCCCGGGCTTGCTCCTCCTCCTGCCGGGCAACCTGCCTCCTTGCCCGTCACTTGCTCCAGCCGATGGCGGTGGTGGAGGGCAGAAAGCGCAGGGGAGGCTGTGGCCCCGTGTTTGCTGCCAGCCCAGCGGGGAGTGGGGGGGACGGGCGGAGCAAAGGGGCCCCTGGCGGAAGGCTTCCCCAAGCACTGCTGCCCACCTTGGGCCCTGTGCTCTGCTGGGGGTCTTGCAGCTCCTGAAACGCCTCCAGCGAAGGGCAGCCCATGCACGACCCCCGAGGCTTGGGTGCTTCCGTCACTTCGTTCGGGAGAAAGGTCCAAAGGCTGTGGAGGGAGCTTCGACCCGGCACCGGGCCGGTCCCTGTGCGAAGCAGGGCGCTGGGGCCCGTCTCGTGTCCCGGTGGCTGCGTGCTGCGGGCAGCAGCTCTGGGGATGAGGGTGGGAAGGCAGCTGCTCCCAGGCACCACCCAGCAGGGCTGCGGCGGAGAGGTCAGTCCCCCTGGGCCCAAGCCCTCTGTGGCCCAAGCGTAACCTGCTCCCGCCTCGGTGGCGTCGGGAGCAAGGCAGAGGGGCCTGCCAGATGTGGGCGGACTCCCAAGGCCACTGGGCCAAGCCAGCGTGGCCAGTGGTCAAGGCAGGGACGACCCGGGACCCGGGACTCTTGGGCTGAAGCCGGGTGGGGGAGGCACGTCAGGCCCGGGAGGCAAATCCACCCCTCTGCGGAGATCTGGCCACCGAGGGACTGGGGCTCTCCCGGCTTTGGTGCTTCCATTTCGCAGCATGGAAACAGGGTTGGCTGCGGGCAGCAGACGCGCCGAGGCCAAACGAGGCGTTCCTGGTGCCACCGGCTGCTGGGACGGCCCCGGGAAACGCGCTTCAGCCAGCAGGGCTGAGAAAGCTTCCCCGACTCGCGGCAAAGCGGCCCAGCGCTGAGAAACGCAGAGAAGCTGGGGGAGAGATGGCGGGGGACGGGGGGATGCAATGAGCCCACCAAGACCCGCGAGGACTCAATCCACTCGTTTATTTTCGGAGGGAACCGGCACGGCCACAGAACACAAGTGCCCAAACACAAATAAACACCAGCGACACTGGGTTTTTAAAAAAATAAAATTATATACACCGCAGAATTAGTTCCCATGATCTGGCAACAACGAAAAGTGCGAAATGAAGTCCAGGCGAACCCCAGAAGAGATTAAGGCGCGACTCCACGCCTCTCTAGGCAGCGGCAAGGGTGCGCCGCCTGGCGTTCCTCAGCCAGCCGCCTGCCGGGGAGCAGCGGGCGTTCTTCTGCCGAAGAGGGTCCAGGACAGTGCCGGAAATTCAGAAAAGTTGGAGTGGCTCCCTCTGGAATGATCCGTCTTGTGGAGGGGGGGTCGGGGTCACAGCTGGGAGAACTGCCGAAGGCGGATTACAGGTCCCATTGGTCCTGTCAGCGTGACCGATCCATTCTAGAATGCCCCGCGTCTCCCCAGTGCCCGCTGCGCTGCCCACCTCTTCTGCCGGGGGAGGAAACCTCCACGCGCTCCCCCAGCCCAGCCTCGTGCCAAGCTGAGTGCACACACCCATCAAGGTAGCGCCTGGGGGCGAAGGCCGCCCTGATCTGAGGAACGGGGCCCCCCGCGTGTCCCCGGGCCCGAGCCGAGCAGCTTTCTGACAGGTTGCCGAGCCCGCGGGCGGCGGTGGCAAGGAAGCGCCCCGGAGGCCGATCGAGGCAGGAGGGGTGGCCCACGGAAGAGCTCTGGCCCGAGCGTGCTGGGGGGGGGGACAGCGGCCACGGCCGAGCGAGGCCGCGGCGGTCCTGCCACAGCCAGAAACAGCCGGGCTGCCAGGGGGTTCCAGGCCGCCAGCCGGTCCCTCCCGACTCTCCCTTTTTTCTTTTTTCACAGTGGCCGGAGAAGGGTAGCGAAAGCAAAATAGCGGCTATGTCATGGAGGGAGGGAAGAGAGAGAGATCAACTTTCTTTAAAAAAACAAAAAAGGAAACTCCCCCCGCCCCCCAGCATCCGAGGCAGTGAAGACTTTGCAAACACTCTCCTGGCTCAGGTCGAAACCGGAGCAGAGCCTCCTCATTCCTGCCTCCCCAGCCGAACTCACAACGCCGCAAGACGAGGCTCTGCCCAGAGCGACACATGCAACCCTGTGGAGCGATGTTCTGCCTGATCCCTGTGGGTACGGGGTGCACACCCACAGGGAGGGGGCTCCCCCCGTTTTCCTATAGTGCGCTCGATCGGCTCTGCAGAGGGTCCTACAGGTTGCTGCTCTCCAGCATTCTGCAGAAATCCGTGCCACAGACACAACCCCGGGAAACCTGCAGCCTCTTCGGCTCCCAACCCAGTCCAGTGCAGCTCGCAGTGAGGCTGTTTCCCCTCCCTTCCCCTGGGTAGCACGGGGTGCGGGGGGAGAGGACACTTACAACTTTGATTTTTCAATATCCACCAGGCTCCGCAAGAGGGAGAGCGAGAGAGAGCCAATCACGGCAGGGCACAGCCTAGCAAGAGTCATGAGGACTAGCCTGCTTGCATGGCATTTGCACATGCTTGCCACATTCCCTGTATCCACACAGGAAGAGGGACAAAGGGAGCATTTCTCGATGGAGCGCAAGCCACGAGGCCTGGATGCTTTCGAATCCCTTATTTTGCGTGCCAGCTATTTCGGCAGCGGCTGCACCAGGTCCCCCTTGGATGTGTGGGATTACAACTCCCTTCATCCCCGGCTAGCATGTCTAGACATCAGGGGTGACAAGAACGGCACCCCAAAACACCCGAGACGAGGAGGCAAGACAGACAAATGAGAGGTCCTTCCAATGAATCCAGAGAGAAAAATTCCACGGGGAAAAGTCGGCAACAGGCTATCAAAGCCTGCATCACTTCCTCACGTGCCTTCGATTTCCGGCTGGGAAGGATGATGTGGCCTCACCGGGAGTATCAGGACCAGGCTGCCCCAGCTGTGATCTGAGAGCATTCTGGCGCGCACACGGGGCGGGCTGTGAGCGAGATCCGGGTGCCGCTCATTTGGGAACTTCAGTACTACGGCGACAGGCAGATGCGAATGTCTGGACTGTGCCTGGACTGGGCAAAAGCCCGCACTGAAGGGTCACGCGGCTTCATGGGGTGACTGAGAGGAGGAAAAACCGGGGCAGGTGGGGGGCTTACATGGGGGCACTCAGCTCTTCACCACCACCCCCCGCTGCTCGGGGCACAGGGCCGGGTCTGAGGCGGGCAGACGCGGGTGCAGGGAGACTTTCCTGGAATGCGTTCCCCAGCGGACGCGGTGCAGAAGCAGGGCTGTGCTTTATCACGCCCATCGGTGTTGCGCTCCTGCCCTGCCGAAGCTCGGCCCCGGCTGCCCCCGGCCGAGCTTTCTGCGGAGGCCAAAACCCACGGCGGCAGGAGCCCGCCGGATCATCGCCGGGATGGGTCTTGCTGAAAACACTCGACCAGCCACGGCCGGCTTGGGCCTTGGGGGGGGCACTGGGGGGTGTTATGGGAACGCTTCCAGCACTCCGGGACCTGCTGTGCAAGGCTCTGCGACCTGCCCCCTCCTCCCGGCCCAGGACAAGTCCGGTCCTGCCTGGGTGACCGCTGCAACCGCAAAGCGATTTTTCCCTCTGGCAAGACTGGTTAGTTAACGGCTTTCGATGAAAACTGGAGGTCAGGGCTTGGGCACGGGGGGGGGGGCGGCAGGGGGGTGGCGGAGCAGCCACACGTGCCCTCTTGCAAGGCAGAGGGACTCAGAGGGGTTACACAAGGACAGGGAGACGCGCACAGGAAGGGGCAAGGCCGCATCGACGGCGGCCCCTTCCCTCCTTCCCACCGAAGCAGGGCACACGCACGGAGGGAAAGGGCTGGTGGGGGCTTCTCCTTGGGACCCCCCAGGATCAGCTGGACACAGCGCTCTGTCCTGTCGAGCAAGGGGACGGCCAGAGCCAACCGAAAACGCCAGAAAGGGGCGCAAAAGGAAGCAGGCGCACCGTGGGGGGGTTTGGAGAGAGGTGACCCAACCTGCTGCAAAGGCACTGGAAGGTCAGGGGTCCACGCCAGGCCTCGTAGCTGCGTGGGGCAGCTGGACGTGCCCACGCACAATGACGCCGTTAGCGTCTCCTCTGCACGCGAGCCGAAGGCATCGCACGGATCGATCGCCGGCCAGCCGCTGGCCTGGACAGGAACCGAATCGGGGAACCTCCAGACGAGCGACGCGTCCCCTGGCCGAACCCCCAGAGCAACATCAAGCTTTTCTCAACACGCCTGAGCATCACCAGATTCCCAGCCGCCTCTGGGGGTCCTTCGGAACCCCAGACCGGCTCGATTCGACATCGCTATACACCAATGCAGATGAACACCACCCCCAAATCCACACGAGGCAGCTTCCTAGAAAGCGATTCATCCGATGCTGACGAAAACAAATTTTTCTTGCGGCACCCCCCCCTCTCTCACACACACACACAATTTTTCAGTGATTGTTCATGTTTTCGCACATGCAACTCGTCGTTTTGCCCTTGACAACCAAGGAAGGTTGAGGGGCCTGGAAATTCTCTCCTGCAGAGAACCGCTGGCAGCCAGGATACAGACCTTCCCGACCCTTATACAAAAGTGTTCCGTTATGGAATGTGGGAGGGAAGGAAGTGGACCCGCAAAGTAAAGGGATTTTCCTCAAGCTCCCGTGGAATGAAAACCGGAGCACTTCGTTCTCAGCCTGAGCGGCCACAGGGAACGCAAGCGGCAGGGATGCCCCGCCAAGATCAGAATGATGGGAAATGGCGTTTCGGGTCTCCCAGCCCCTGAGACTGGTTTCTGCTAAGGCAAGAGATGTGAGAAGGAGGAAGAAGAGCGAGGCAGCGTTCCCGCCTTCTGGAATACGGCAGAGGCATGATCCCTCACAAATGTGCCGGCAGAGGAGGGAGCGGATGTGGAGACGGTAATCCAGAGCCTGCGGGGAGAGGATCAGACCGTGACCGTGGAAGCAGGTGGCGGCCCAGTGAGCGTGGAAGGCGCCACTCCTCCTCCGCCTGCCCCCCGCAAGGGCTGCAGGGCCCCCCGCGAGGACGCTGCCGGTCCGGGTTCTGTGGGTGTCGTAAAGTGCACAGAGCTGGCCCCGGGGCCGAAGCGGGACGGGAAGCGGTGGCTGGAGGCGGGGAGAGGCAGCGGGGCGGTCAGAGGGTCTGGTAGTGCTGCCGCAGCCGGGCCTGCAGGAACTCGTGGGTCAGGTTGTGCCGAGTGATGATGCCGACAATCTGGAAGAGGCGGAAGGGGGGGCCTGCGTCAGAGGAGGAAGGGCAACGGGGTGACTGGGGGGCCCACACCCCGCTCCTCCTCTCAGGCAACTGGATTTCAGCGACGGCACTTCCCACGGTATCTGCCTCTCCCCCAGGTGCCCCCGGGGGCCGCCTCCTCCCCATGCCAACGCTCACAACAATCCTGCAAGGTAGGCGAGGTGGAGAGACATTGCTCGGTCCCATTCTTCCCAGGGATCCTCGCTTTGCTTCATTTCGGATTCCCATTTCTGTACCGCCCAGTAGCCAAAGATACCTGGGCAGTTTCCAGAGATTGAAACCCTTATTGTAAGACCTCCCGAGACATTAGAAGGGGATGGGACAGAAAATCTTTTAATAAATAAATAAATAATAAAGGCACATTGTGCATGACATAAAAACAGTGCAGATGCAAACAGAGATAAACCAAAAGCAGACACACACACACACACACACACACACACACAGAGGCACAAAACTCCCTCCCTCCCTCTCATGCACCATGCTCCCCATCAGCCAGCTTCTCTGATCAGCAGCTGAAAGTGTCTGCCTGCACCTCTTTCTTTGTTTTGCTCAAATGGGAAAAACGTGCATTTTTTTTTTTAGAAGTGCAACAAAACTTCGCACATCTAATAAAGCGAGAAATGCACATTTAAAAAAAAAATACACACTTTCAGAGCATGAGTGCCAGGTTAGGACTCTGCAAGCAAGAGAACGTGTTCGTCCCCTCAGTCTGGGTTAGAAATGGGACGTGTTGGCATAATCTGTAATTCGTCAACACAATTGTTGTATGTCAATCAGTCCTTCCCTTAAAACCTTCCCGCTGGCCTCCAGCGACACCTGGTGGCGGTTCGGAAGGAAGATTTAGCTTAGGTTAATAGCAGGCCTCATATGCTTGCTAAACCCCAAATTTTCTTCAGGGTGCAGTGGGCGGTTGAAGTCCAAATTTGTGGAATTATTGGTACCGACAGTGTCCTTTTGATGGATTGGACCAATCCATTTCTTAGTTACCGTTTAAGACTGCAGTCGATACATAAACGATACATTCAGAAGAATAAATAAACAAACCCCCAAATCAAATTATTCACCACCATCCAACACCTAAAAAGGATAACTTAAAAGGCAAGGAGAACAGGTGGGTGTTTCTGACCCTCTTAAAAGCAGACTACATCTCTTGGGAAGAGTTTCCATTGGGCAGGGCCTGCTCCAGAGAAACTCCCTTCTCTCTCACCTGCCAGCCTTCAGGATCGTGGGGCAGATGAGCAAGCAAGAGACGAGCCACAAGCGAAGCACAGCCAGGCCCACAAATTCGGTATAAAATGCTCTCCAGAGAGTGCCGCCCACTTACCTCTCCGACAGCGTTCACGACGGGCAAATGCCGGAGCCCCATCGTCCGGAAGAGGTTGAAGACTTGGGAGACGTGGGTGTTGGGCGAGACGGCGAAAGGAGACGGGTTCATGTAGGGAGTCACATCCTGGCAGGAGCAGAAAGGCACACAAAGCGTTTCAGCGCGATTTACAACCAACACGACACGCTGCATGCCGATACCCACGTTGTCTCAAACTGGGACTCCTGTCTGGGTGCAAAATTTTCTCGTGGCATTGCCCTCTTTCCCCAATTAGCACATGCAAAGGAAATGTATGAAACCGAGGGCCCCCATACTAAAAACATGCATTATCGTTTTAAAAAAAGAGCCGCGCCCCAGCCAGAAGCTGCCGGAAGGGGCACTTAAAAGGGCAGCTAGTCTTGCGGTCCCCAGAAAAAACGTGTGTAGTAGCTTAGACTAGGACTGGCACAAGAGGGTCAAGGCCAAAACACAGCAGAAAAAGCTCCCAAACAAAGGAGCCACATGAAAAAAAAATTTTTTTAAAAGTATTTCTGGCTGTAACGACCCAGGAGAAGTGTTTGGTTACACAGGGACTGGGAAGGGCTGCCTCTGACCTATGGAAGCGACATCAACATGACCTGCACTCAAGGGATGGGCAGAGGCTGCTTGCCCCATGGCGCACGGGCAACATGCATGTGGGGATGCAGGAGGGACCCTTACGACTATCATCCTGGGGTTCAGTAGAGTGAGGTCCAAGTCATGGATGTCAGGGTAGCGAGGATAATCTTCGGCCATCTCGGCGTAGGAGAGGCGCGGCTGGTTGGCGCTCTGCGAAACAGAAAAGCAGCCTCGGTTGGTCGATGCGTCGCCTACGACTTGCAACAGTGTGAGATGCTCAAACAGGAGAGAACACCCAAAATCTGTGGATTTCGGGGCAGGAGGGAGATCTCACGGAGGAAGATGGTCCTCTCGGGGGACTGGAAAGGCAGCTTCTAGTCGCGGCCCTTCCAGGAATCATCCCGATCAGTCACTGGGATATCCCCAGCATGGCGAAGGAACACAGAGAGTCCGGGACCCGGGCACTGCAGCGAGCACCTGGGGGGACGTGGTCTGCCGTGGCTTACAATGGGGGTGTCAGTGGCTCGGCAGTGACCTTCCGGGACTTCCCCCACCCCCTGGTCAAGCGTCAACCTTTCCCTGCTTTTAGCACGGAGCAAACACAGAGCTGTCCTTGCTGACATTCCCAAGAAGGGCATCTTGCCCTCTGCAAATCCCGCAGGAATGTATTTATGCAAATACCTTGGGAATATCTTTAATTAACAGGGCACCCCTCCAGACCAGACTTGAAAACACAGGGAGGGAGGGAGGGAATGAGGGAGAGAAAGGAAGCGAGTGCCATTTGTGGAGCCCGTCGGAACTCACCGACTGGTTCTCCGAGTAGCAGACGCCTCGCACCAGCAAGGTGACCAGCTGCGACCGCAGGATCAGGCCGTGAAAGGTGAGGGGGCGGAAGCGTTCCTCCATGGTCCATTCTTCACTGGGCGACTGGTCTGGGTAAAGGTTTGGGTAGGGGGTGTACCTGGAAAAGAGCACCTTCCCCGTGTGAGTTTGGGGAGCCGATTTGCAAAGGGGAGGGTGCCCCCCGGAGCCTCCCAGCTCAATAAGCGGCCCTCCCACCCAGGATCTGGGGCCACCCCCAGGCCCAGCCACCTCTCTTGATAGCCACCAGGTGCCCCGGCCTCCCTGGCTTTTACTTTATCTTTTGAGGTGTTTACAGATAAAAATTAGGAAGTCTGGAGCCACTATGGCACAGCAAGACTGGCACTTGGGAGTTCCAGGTTCTCGTCTGCAGAACAGCATCTCCCAGGGTGCCTTTGGGCCAGTCCCTGACTCTCAGCCCAGGCCCACCTCACAGGGCTGCTGTGAGGATCGCACAGAGAGGAGGAGGACTAGATGAGCTGCCTCTGGCCCCTTGCAAGGAAAAAACGGGGCTATACACGAAACCGCCAGGAACTGCCTCCGTGGCCAACTTTGCAACAAGGGGCTTCAGGCTTTTTAAGCTGCTCCCACCAGGGGCTTTGCTGACTGGGCGAGTGCTTTTCTTGGAGCCGCTCCAGTTTGAGGCGTGCCCCCTCCCTGGCAGCCATTTTGCGAGGGCGCCCACAGGCTTCCCGCAAAGCGTCCCATGTGTCCCCCAGGACAGGGGCACCCGCACTCGGAGCCCACCTCCGCTCCAGCATCTGCTGCAGCATGTCCTCCGTCTCCGACGGCTCCTCCGTCACGATGTGCTCGTCACACACATTGCGCAGCTCGCTGGAGGGGTACGACTTCATGGACTGGCTGCGCTTGCGCTGCTCGCCGGCTCGGGTGAGGATGCTGGATTTCTGGAGAAGGGAAGGGAAGGGAAGCCGCAATCTTACCTCCTGCGTCTCCCCCAGAGTGTTGGAGAAGCGCGGAAAGTATCTTCACAACTTGTCTACACATTCTACGTCTCTCTGCCACCAGAAAGTTTTTATTACTGCTGCTGTCAGCTGTGAGTACTGCAAATTACAAGTACGAGCAGCGGCTGCTACTATCAGCAGATTCTGGCAGAGCGGTTCTGACTTTATTGCCTATTTGAACACAGCGCTGCAGTTTTAATATGTGGTGTTTGTCCCTGCTATTCTGCCGTTTTCTCTCTCCTTTGTACTATTGTCTCCACTGTTTGCATATTCGTAAATCATTCGGTGTATGTGTTGCTTTGCACTGTAAAAGCAACCTTGACGTAACACGCACGTACAAGACCGAAATTCATCAGAAAAAGTTCACGGGGCGCCCGGCCTCACCTTGAACTTGATGTTGTTGCTGATCAGCTGGTCCCACTTCATGAACTCCTTCTCGTAGGCCCGGTTCTCGGTCACCACCGGGAAGGCGTGATGCACCGTCGTGCGCAGAATGCTCACCAGGGACTGGATCCGGGTGTGGGGATAGACGTACATCAGATTGGGCTCCATGATATCGCTGGCTCGCAGCCTGAGGCATCGGGAAGGAACAGATTCGAAGATGCGGGTGAGGAAGCCGACCCTCTTCCAGCCTGAGGGCCACATCCCCGTCATGGGCGGAGCTAAAGGCAAAGGGGCGGGGCCACAGGATGCATAAACAAGCGGGCATGTTTGAGCCTGAAGCTCTTCCAGCCCAGTCATGGAGCCACAGGCAGGAGCCATCTTGATCTTCCAGACGTGGGGAGATCGTGCGAAAGCCGGGAAACTGAATGACCAGTCGCTGGGGGAAGAGGTGCAGCCGGCTGGGGGACCTCGGGGGGCCGCGCTGGGCCAAGGGCCCAAGATTCCTCATGCCTGTTGCAGGGGCTCGCTCTAGTATCGGCAGGACGAGCCCCGTGGGTTTCAGACTCCGAGCTTTGCCAGCTAAGCAGGCTCACTTGTCCATCTCCGCTTTGGTCTCCCACTCCAGGAGCGGCACCCCCCGCAGGCTCACGTAGATGTCATATATGCCCTGGTTGAAGAAGTCTCCGGTCCACTTGGCCACCTGGAAAAGACGATGTCCCGCTGCCTGAGCCAGCGGTGACACGACGGCGGGGGGTTGGGGGCCCCCAGCCAAGAGGGGCTCCAAATCGGCACCCGGGGCGCCCGAAGCCAATGCCATGTCATTCCTGGAGTGTGGCGGTTCTTCGATCGGAGCTACACAAGCAGTGTCTCCCGCGCTCCCCAAGGGCTGCATGTTAAACCAGGGAAGAGCAGCTGCTGAGCTGAGCCAGAAGGCGCTTTAGCCTTTGCGTGGCAGGGCGCTGGGCGGGTGTGCAAGCGCGCAGGAATCCTGCGGCCCCCCGGAAGCTCACCATGAGCGTGATCATGATGGGCAGCCCATAGGTGATCTCGTTCGTGGACTCGATCAGGATCACGGTGAGGCTGATTGTCATGCGGACCACGCCGCCGAGGAAGGCGGCGGCGCCGATCAGCGCAAAGGTCCCCGAGTAGATGTGGTCCAGGCCGATGTAGCTGTGGGCCGAGAGGAGAGGAGAGGAGAGGAGGGGAGTCAGGATCCGGCAGGGCAAGGGAGGCCAGGGAAGCGGCGCCGCTCCCATGGGGCGAGGCCCAAGCAAGGGGAGTACCTTTTGAGGAGGTTGGCCACCAGGCGCCCGAAGGCGGCCCCGCAAAGCAGCGACGGGACAAAGAGGCCGCTGGGCACGGAAATCCCGTATGTCCAGCAGGAGAGCAAGAAATAGAGAAGGAAAAACAGGGAGAGCGTGACAGGGCTGAAGGTACCTGGAAAGACAGGGGAGAGACAGAGGGTTGAACGATGGGGGGCAGAAGCTCCGCCTCCAAGGAGAAGGCCACGCCCCCAGCGAGAGAGCCACCCCCTAGCAAAGCTCCAGGGGGCACCGGCATTTGGCTCACGGGCCGAATTTCCATTTCAGAGCCTTTCGGTGGGCAAAGGGCCAGAGCCAAAGCGACAGCGACAGCCATCCTGGCGTAATTCAGCTCACCCTTAAGAAAGGCATTTGGGCAGGTTAGAAAGCGAGAGACGCCCACACACATGCCGGCAAAGTGCCAGAAGGCGGCGGCCAGAGGGAAATGGGACGAGATCCTCCGGAGAAGGCCGGGGGCGGGGGGGGACCCCGGGTGGGCCGCAGCGGAGGGCCCGCACCCCCGTGGTTAAGGAGCTGTCTTGGAAACCGCCCCTCGAGTTCTTTGCGTCTTTTCCACCCCGCTTCGCCCCTTGGCTGTATCCGCCTCTGCTGCCCTGAGTCTCCGCAGAGAGGGGGGTTCAGCTACCCCAACTGGGATTCCCCCGGATGCGGAAGGACCCTGCAAGAGGTGCAGCTGGTGGTCCGGCCGGGCTCCCCGGCATGGAGATCGTCCCAGGGAAGTCCTACGCCGTGTTGCAGAGCTGGCGTTTGCCCCGTGCTTTTCCGTGACCCCTTCCTCCCATCCCCGCTGCACTATGTCGTTTGAGGCCCGTGCAACGAACGAAGCAAACTTGGGTTTGGGCTCCATGTCCCTTTCGAGGGTGGGGGCCTCTTCCGAGATATTTTTGCAGCTCTGCCAAGGGCAGAGTCCCTCGAGCCCGCCAAGACCACCCTCTGCCCGCCGTCTGCTCGCTTTGGCACTCACCCTCCTGGTGAAAGAGCTGCAGGATGGCCGCCTCTTGCGGGTTAAAGAAGAGGGTGGCCATGTCGTTGTACGTGCTGTTGGGACAGAAGAACGTCTGGATGCTTGAATTCACTTCGTCGGAGGAAGAGCCCTAATTCAACAATCGCAAAGCGTTGCCTTTTAGCGAGTGCCCGGGCATCTGGAGCTTTCTTTTCCGACCCAGTCCTGTCCAGATGTTTGGGGCTACAGCTTCCTTCTCCTGCAGAGAGCAGCCCCCCTCCCCGGTTCTTCCCCTCAAAGTTTTTCTTTTGGTCCTCCTACAAGTCTCTGAAATTCTCTCCGGTATACAGCTACCTCTCCTGCTTGTGCGAATGGCACCGTTTTCACGGAACAAGCACTGGTGCTTATGGCCTCGAACACAAGAAATGGGGAGGACGGCAGAGCCCGCACTCATTCGCAGCCGGTATGCGAAGCTATTTCCGGCTTTCTTGTCTTCCGGCACCAGGTTTCTCTCTTACCTGCAGGTCCAGAGAACTGTTGTCTCCGTGGCTAGAGGACGACAGTGGCCGGCACTCCCCGAGAACCATGGAGGCCACAAAGACCACGAGCGTGGTGGTGAGGCACACCAGCAAGCTCTCTAAGATCCTGTACGTGAGAGGCGACAGAAAGCACGCAAGGAAAAGCTGTGGCTTGGAGGAGCTCACGGCTGGGGCCTTCTGCTAAGCATCCTTCAGGTGCAAAGGTGGGGGACCCCCCCTCGACAGGCTGTGCTGCGATTGAAGCCTCCTCTCTTTGGCACCGCCAACGTGCCCCCTCCCCCCCAAGTCAACCTGAAATCGGGCCATTCTTCCCGCAGGAAGTGCAGAAATCATGAGACCACCGGGGGGGAGGGGGGCACAGTCACGGGGAATGAAGTGCAGAGGAGAAACAGGTCAGGGGATGCGCTGGCGTCTGCCTGCTCACCTGGAGCGATGGCTGGCAAAGTGCACCCGAGAGTGCCGAAGGAGAGTGCTCTCTTATGCAACACCTCCAGTATTTTGCCTCTCCTCTGTTTAACCTCCTTGCACAGGGCTTATCTTTGGGGGGGGGGGGGTGTCAGACAGAGCCCCAGGCAGCCCTCCTTCGGCCCCACCCCCTTTCCCCCCATCCCTCAGAATTGTTTTCCTGCAGCCTCCCTTGCACCGTAAAAGCAGAATTCCTGTTCCCACAGCTCCACGGCTGACACTTAAGAGCTCTGAGCTGGGGGGGTTTCGGTACTTTGGGCCTGGCCTGCTCCACCAGGGCTTTTCCGAAACGGAATCCATCTCCCAGGGTGCAGGAAGCTCGGCACCCCCTGCTCTACATGCTGCCAGGAAACAGGGCGCGAGAGCCAGGCGGGAAAGAGGGTGCGGGTACCTGACCAGCTTGGGCTTGGGGTGCACGTTCCGCATGCGATACTTCGCCAGCCTCTTGTTGATACAATTGAAGGTGGCCCCCAGGAGGCCACCGACGACTCCCATGAGGATGAAGAAGCCCAGGTCCACGACCGTCCACAGGTGGCACTTCTTATCGGATTCGGGGCACTGGAGGGGGCAGCGTTGACGGCCCCGACCGGAGGCGAAAGAACAACAACGCAGATCAGCCAAGGTGGGCTTGGCTTGGGGGCCGCCTCAGAGCCCAAAGCAGTGCCGTGTTGGGAAGGCTGAAGGAGGGAGACGACAGTCCCCCTCCTCACAAAAGGCTCTAGGTCCCTTCACCTCATTTTCTCTATACAGATCAGACCGACAACAGCACAAGGTGGGCATCAGCCGTTCCCCGCAAGCCACCCACCCGCCAGAGCCTGCTCACCCCTGCGGGGTGCGTGCCGCATTTCCACCCAGAAACATGGCTCTCCACACAGCTCGGAACAACAAGCAGAACGCGACTCAGATATTAAGGAGACGCTCACTCGAGACAGAGAAGCGGCACAGGGCCCCGAATTCCCGGAAACGCCTTCTCTGCTGGGGGCACAAGTTTCAAGCACGGTGGAGAGCATCCTTAACCCACACCGTGTTCCTGGAGAGCCTGCGCTCCACCCCATTGGAAGGCAGCCGGGGCCCCGTATATCTCACATGGTGCTTTCCCACCAAGGTGGCTCAGCTAGGCCCCCGGGGGGTCCCCACCCATTTCAGCATGTTATCAGAAAGACACGAAGAGGAAGCCCGGAAAGCTACATGCAAAGAGCCACGCACCTTGAACTCTCCGAAGTTGAGCAGTCCCGGGAGCTGGAAAGACCCCCAGCTTCCAAACTGAATTCCGGAGCGGAAGAAATTCAGCGTGAAGGTGGCGGCCATTGAACAGAAGAGCTGGAAGGGGAAAGGAAGGAGTGAAGCAAAAGGGGCGTTTCTCGTGTTTCTCATGGGATGTCCGGGGTCCTCACTGGGCAACTCGGATGCAGCTTGCTGCCCTCCAGGTGTTCCTGGCGACAACTCCCATCACCCCAGATAGGATAGGAATTGTAGTCATGTGTGTCTCAAGGGCACTGGGGGACCCATTGCTTGTTAGAAGGAACAGGGGCATTTGTAATTTCATGTTTTGTGCTCATCACAAAGCACAACACAGATGCCAGCAAGTGGCACGGAGGGAAGGGAATGAGAGAAGCAGGGCCTCTAGTTTCCTCTTCCCCACCCACCCCTCTTTCCTTGTGTGCTGTGACTTTTCAGATGGGGAGCCTGCAGGCAGGGACGCCACGCTCCTGGTTCTGCCCCGGAGTGGCAGAAAAATATCTGAGCACAGCGAAACCTCCTGTCGGCCCTCACCACTTTCCACGTCAGGCCCTGGTTCCAGAAGGAGGAGCCCTCCTCCAGGCTGAACAGGGTCCCCCCAATGGGGGCCCCAAAGGCTGCGGCCACCCCTGCAGCGGCTCCTGCAGAAACGAAGTCCCTCTTGTCCCTAGAAGGAAGACAAAAGGAGGAGGGGTTATGAATCACACCAATTTCGAAGACAATGGCTTTCAGGGGGGGGGGAGGGAGGGAGGGCGAGAGTCAGGGGCACGTGCACGATCCATTCAACAGCTTCTGCGTGATTTGTTCAATCGACTCTGAAATGCGCCTCCGACAGCTGTAAGTCTAGTGACGGGAAGGAGGCGGGATCTGGCAGAGCCCATCTCTGGGTAGACCAGGTGGGCCCCTAATGCAGGGCATCTCATGGTGAGCCTCGCCCACCCAGAACGTACCTGTCACTTCGGAAATAAGGAAAGTTAAATCTGATCTTCTTTAAAGAGATGCTCTGGAACTGGTGAGGGAAAGACAGACAAGAATCTAAATCAAACAGACGGCGAAAGGGCCCCTTTTCCCACTCAAGAGGCAGGATTGCCTGGGTATCTCCCAGTTCTGCAGGAACACACACACAGAAAGTGGTACTAGATGCCGGTTCCCAAAAGTGGAAGGTTTTGTTGTTAAAAAAGCCAAGCTTCTACTCCTTATGATTTCAGGATACACAAAGGTGCAAGGGCAAGGCCCACGAACTTGCCAGTTATATGATAAGCCAAATACAGTTCCTAAAAAATCAGAGGATGCCGACTCAGTCCCTGGCAAATATCACAGCCCTGCCCCAGGACGAGCACAAATGGAACAAATTGTGCAAAACAAGAGAAATTACGCAGGCTGGAGAACTGAGTGTCTTTTGGCATCAAGAGTTCCTCTTATAATTGTGGTCCCTGGACACCAAAAATGGATAAACAGAACCAGGAATCTCTTTTCAGGGCCCAGAAAACACCCAGGTCAGGCAAGACGACAAAACTCGTCCAGGAGAGCCAGCCGCTCACTCTCTCACCTGGGGTAAGCCGGCCCCGACAACAGCCCCGCTGTGGATCATGGGTCCTTCCTTCCCAACAAAGAGACCTGGAGAAGAACACGTTGTCAGTCGCCTGGAAAAGATCCCCCAGAGCTGCGGGGATTGGAGATAGGAGAAACGGCTCGCAGATGGGGAACGCAGGGGGCCCCCTTACCTCCTGCAACGCTGAAAAGCACGCCCACCGCTTTGCACACCAGGGTCCGGAGCCGAACGATCCCCGGGACCTTGACCCCGTTCAGGTAGCATTTGATCTCTGGAATCCCGGAGCCAGCTGCCACAGGCTGCGAGGAGAGAAGAACCGGAGTTTGGGAAGGAATTGCAACGTGGGGAAGACAACAAGGCTGATGTGACTGTCTAGGGAGGGAAATGCTCAGGGAAGGGACGTAACCCTGGTGCCGGGAAGGCCGCTTTTTGTTCCGCTGTTGCTGCGCTTCTTCCCATCCCACGCCCCACGAACGGGGTTGGTCCCAAAGGGCTCCAGATGTGGGGAGCCCTAGGGCAGGAGTGGGAGACCGAACTGGGGGGGCTTGGAAGGCAGTGTGGGCCAGATGAGGCACTTCCCATGCAGGATGCAAGATGGGCTAGTCACCCGGGGTGAACAAACCTCAGCAGCAGGTGACCGGGCAACGCACTATAAGGCAGTTGTTAGCACCCTGTTAATTTTCATGCCGTGGTTTTAAACCCGGTATTTTTCTCTTGCTGTTTTGTGCTGCTATAGCGGTTGCGAGCTGCCTAGAAGACTTCCCCTCTGGGGTGACACAGGATTAATTCAATGAGTTAATAAACCGGAGAAACGAGCTTCAATAAAAAATAAAGAGGGCCTGCCCCTCCCTCTCCCTGCCAGCTTATCAGCATCCCATCCATGACTCATGACGTCAGGAATGTGGGAGGACAAGGTGGAGACCTTCCTTGGTCTTTGCCTTACCTGGATCAAGACCAGCAGGCTGGCACAGAAGATGAAGACGAGGTTGAAGCCCAGCAGCTCCAGCAGGGACACCGCCAGGCAGCCCTTCTCGCTGCACTCCTCCACGGCTGCAGGGACCGAGTCAAGGAACTGTGCGTGCTCTCACGGACGCTTGGCCCAGCCCTACCTCGCAGGGTTGTTGTGAGGAGGAAAGGAAGAGCAGAGAACCTAGCCAAGCTGCCTTAGTTCCTTTCAGGCAGGCAAAGGTGGGACATAAATGGCTTCATGAGTCACTAAGGACCCCTTCACACACATGAAGAAATGAATTTTCTAGGGAAGCCAGAAACATTTCTCAGAGCAAGAGGCTGAGGCTCTGTAGCCCCTGCCCCTAGAGGGCACCCCTAGAGCTAGACAACGGGCCCACGCCGAGAGGATACAGCTTTGCACGATGTGGAACTTGAGCCTGGAAAAGAGCCGCACGAAGAAATCCACAAAGAGGCCCACCTGTGGGGAGAGAGAGGTGAAGGCCACAGGAAGAAGGCTTAGAGCAATCCTATCAGCTTTCCCTAACAGACTACAAGGCCCATGACTCCCAGCCAGGCAATCATTATAGCCAGAAATCACCATTTGTTGGCAAAAACAAAAGGCACACACAAGTCCATCCTTCACTGGAGATGCGAGCAAGCCACTTACCATCCCCGTGCACACGCCGATGGCGAAAACCATCACCCACTTCACCGCTTCGTACCGCTGGCTTTTCTGCAAGGCGAGAGAGGGAGGTGCACAGGTGAGCAGGTTAGTACACCGACAGAGCAGGAAGTTCCTGTCCACATGGCCTCAACTGATGCTCTGGTCAGACATAAATACACCCTGCACAGTCAAAAGAGTGGTGCCTCAGGTTTTAACGTGCATTCTTACTTGCAGGATTTGGAGGTCAGGTTTCTAGACCTCATGGCTCCTTAGAAAACACTTCTACATCCCCCTGCTTTCTACCCAGGGCCTCTGTGCTCCAGGTATCCACTTCTGCCCCAAGGGGAACTTTGCCTCTGAAACCAGTTTCTGCAGTAAGTCTTACTCCAGGAACATGTGAACTAACAAAACTGCTTCCGGACACACACAAGGCACCTTTTCCTCACAGCCGAGTCTCCGACAATCTTGTCATTGTCCACACAGCTAGCTTGGTCTCTTCCTGATCATCCTCACATCTAAACAGACACGGCCTTGGCTGGACCAGGCCATGGGGTGACAAAACAGTCACTTCCAGAGGCGTGACGCCAAGCCCTGGCCCAGGAGGCTCTGTGACGTTGCTGAAAAGGCTGGGTGGTTGGCCACGAGCCCCCTCTTCTCCCCAAGCGTACCTTGTTGTCAAGACCGTCCAGGACTTCCAAGTAGGGCTCGTTAATGCAGCGGTCATAGTCCAAACTCTGGAGGAAAAGCACAAGCACAGGAGAATGTTTCCAGGAGGAGAGCCGGGCCGGCATTCACATCCACAGCAGCACTTTCAAGGAGATCGTCCCTCACATCTGTCAGCAGCTACAGGGCTCTCCTCTCCCGCGAGGAAGGCAGGGCGCCTGGCTGGGATGAGTCCCGCACGGCCTCGGATGCTGGACCATCAGGCCGAGTCGCCACAGATCGCCTCGCCCAGTCCCCTTTTAAAGCCATGCAAATCGGTGGCAGCCCCCACGACTCACAACAATGAATCTTACCGCTTTACTCCGTGCTGCATGCAAAAGCCCTTTCCTCTATCCATCCTGAGTCTGCCACCGCCCAGCGTTACGGGGTGATCCCACTGCGTTCGAGTAACAGGCGAGCAGATGACAAAAGCCCTCCACCCACTTCTTCCACACACCCTCTATCGTGTCCCCCCTTCCTCATCTTTTTTCGAAGTAAAAAAATCCCAGGATCTGCGACTTTTCCTTGCCGGGGGCTGCTCGTGCCCCCTAATCATTTGGTTTGTCCTTTTCTGCACTGGTAGGACTTGCCAGTAGTTTGTTCAATATCGCAACACAACATTGTTCAAAACACACCTCCCCTTTCAAGGTAGCTGAAGGGGGCCGGTTGGTTTGGGGGGGACTCCAACAGATGATTCCTCCCCCCCCACCTCCGCCCAGCCAAGCCCAGTTCCACTGGGTGCACATTCTCTGACCAAACACACTGAGTCTCATTCCATCCCTTTCTTAGGCTCGTCTCTCACCTCATAGTCCTTGCGCGGAAGAATCTCCTCCTCCTCCTCCTCAATTTCACCCAGAATGGTCTGGAACAAGCAACAGAAATTTAGCTAGAATGCCTGCATTCATGTGCTGAATTCCATGGGCAGTTTCTAAAATTCAGAACTACAAAACGCAGCACAAAAGACATTATTTTTGGTCCAATTTACTTCCAATTTACAAAAATATGCACCACAGAGGGACAGACAGGAGAAAGACGCCCTTCGAAAGGCCCTTTCCTGGCCAGAGAGTAGCTCTCAGGTCCCACGCATGAGCTGCATCGGTGTAAGGACACCACAAGCCCTCCCTGAGGATGTGTCCATCCACAACTTTGTAGGGGAGTTTTGCGTCTTGTTTTTTCAGTGTCAGCAACACACCAAGCAGCTGTTCACTTTCAAGGAATTACTGTCAGACCTCAGGCACAAAATGAATCACTGACTGCAACCACAACATAACCTTCCACCCTCATATCACTCCCGCTACTGCATTTCTGTTTCCTTTGTTACAGACCGACCGACCGACCATGGGGAACTGTGACCTGTACAGGCTAGCAATAAAAACAAGACAAAAAGCTGTTGTGTGCAACAAAAAGCTGTTACACACAAGGAATGCAAATCCCAGTCATTTAAAAGCAGGTGTGCCTGTGCAGAGACCAGCAACGGGGTCAAAGAGGGCGCACGCTGGTAAGGCTTAAAACAGGGAATGTCAAACTCGAACACACACGAGGCCTGGGCTTCCCCAGTGGGGGACACCCTTTTTTTTTCCTGGGCTACAAACATTTTCAATGGTTTGTTGCATTCAAGGAGGTGATGGCTCTCCAGCAAGGTAAGCTCTTCCACATCAAGGGGGAGTTTCTGGTTTGGCTCATTCATTTGCTTTTCTTTTGGGGAGATTCACAAAATAAACAAAAGAGGGAAATAGGCATATTTGCAAGTGAATTGAAAGCCGCAGGCATCCTGTTACTACTGTAAATCTCCGGTATTTGACTCAAAAGGCAACGCATATCTGACTGCTATGGGGAGCGGATATCCGAAGGCAAGCATGAGGAGGAGGCAGGCAGTAGATGAGAGATGACAGAGAGGTGCCTCTGAGAAGGTGCGAAGTGTTTTGCTATTTTCCATGAGTCACTGACCACAGTCCTGCATTCCTGTCTCCGGGAAAGGGGATGCGCACACCGCCGTGCAGCCACCTGCCTCCTCCACGGACACCTTGAAGCCGCTGTCCGCAGATCCCCAGCTGGGGTGGCGGGCGCGGAAGAGGCTCACAGGGAAGGCAGCTCTGCACATGCTCAGAGGCACCCCAGCCGACCAGCAGCTCCCCCCCCAGCGAGCCCCGTGGCCGCGAAGGGCGGAGCTGACCCGTGCGCGTGCGCAGGGAGGGGCCGGCCTGCCGCGCGCCCCCGCCGCGGCCCCTCCCCGCGCTCACCAGCTCCTCCGGGGTGCGGCTGCCCCGCTCGCCGCAGCAGCCGCAGCAGCCCGCCGCCATCTTCCGCGCCGCCGCGCTCGCGCATGCGCCCCGGAAGGGCTCGGCGGACAGGGGAGCCGTGACGGCGCGGCGGCGCGGCCACTGATTGGGCGGGAGGAGGGGAGGGGGCGGAGCCTCGGCCGGCCGGGTCTCCTGACGCCGGTCGGTCAGGCTGCCTGGCCCTCAGTGCGGGCGAGGGAGCGAGAGAGGAGGAGGCCGGCAGGAAGGAAGCGGCGCGCCTCGGCGGGGGAGGCAGGCAGGCCGGCAGGTGCGGCGCGGCGCGGGCGGCGGAGCGGCGCGGGCGCTTCCCGGGGCGGGCGGGCGGGCGGGCGCCGGGATCCGTGCCGTCCTTCCGCCTCGCCGCGCCCGGCGGACGGAGCCTCAGCCCGGGGAGGGCGGAAGGGAGTCCCGCCGGCGGGCGGCGCTGGTCTCCGGGCAGCGGACTCCGCCCAGTCCTGGCCGGGGTGGCGCCGCCTCCGCAGCTTGGCGGCGCTCCTTGACCCAGAGCCGTCTCTGGATTTCCAGGTGGCGGCGGTGGCGGCGAGGAGCGCTGTCCTGCAGCCTTGATCCGCCGGCTGCGCCCTTACCTGGATGAGCACTTGCTCGCCACGGGGATACGTGCTCGGCAAGCTTCCCGCTTGGACCACTGCAACGCGCTCTGCGTGGCGCTGCCCTTGAAAAGGAGGATAAGATGGAGGAGAAGCCAGCTGTCTCGAGCCCTTTGTAGGAAAAACGCAGGATATAAATCGAAGAATGAATGGATGAATGAAAACGGTCCGGATGCTGCAACTGGTGCAGAACAGAGCTGCCAGGCTGCTGACGTAACGTTACTCTCACGTAACGCCGGTCTGCTACCAGCTCCACTGGCTTCCAGTTGAAGTGCGGGCCCAATCCGAGGTGCTGGTTTTGACCTATAAAGCCCTAAATGGCTTGGGACCAGGATACCTGAAGGAACGTCCCCTTCCTTATATGCCCTCACGCCCCTTAAGATCTGCGGGAAAAGCCCTGCTCCGGGAACCCTCTCCAAGAGAGGTAGAAAGGTCATCAACTCGGAGCAGGGCCTTCTCTGCGGTGGCGCCCAGACTCTGGAATGCGCTCCCCAGAGAGGTTCGCCTGGCGCCAAGTTTATACTCTTTTGGCCCTCTGCCAAGCCAAAACCTTTTTATTTAAACAGTATTTTAAACTCTAATAGTTTTTTTTTAGTTTAGTCACTCTGTTTGGTTTATGGTTTTGTTCTGTTTTATTAATGATATTGTTGTTTAATTGTCCTTTTAAAAATTGTAAGCCGTCCTGAGATCTTGTATAATAGGATGGCATACAAAAGCTTTTCATAGATAGATAGATAGATTCCCCCCTTGCAGCATCCCTGTGAGGGAGATGAGGCCGAACCTCACAGTGCCCAGAGGGACCCTCAGAGCCGGCTGGGGACTGGGGTCCAGCAAGAGTGCTGTCCGGTTCGGGAGTCCTGCGGGATCTGACAAAGAAAGCAAGCCGGGAGAGGGGCTTGGTTTGGAGCATCCTTCAGCTGAAAGGTGCTGGCCTTTTCAGCCCTGCCCTTTGCCTTTTGGAGTGGGGCCTCCAAAGCAGGCCTTTGCACATGCCCGGGAACCAGCTCACAGGGGGTCTCTTCTCCATTTCCCATGCAGGTCAGCTACAAATACCACTTTGTCGTTCAAAATGGTCAACACAGCTCGAATGTCGCTTGAAATGGCCAACATAGCCAGAGGAGAAGACACTGGTTTGGTCCAAAGTCTCCTCGATCAAGAAGTACCTCAGGAGTCTGGTACTGAATCGCCGTGTTCTCAGCTGCGGTTTCCGGGCGCCGCGGATGGTGGTGGGGACTGCTCCGAGGCCCTCTGCCATTTTGGGTGGTGGGAAGACATGGGGTTTGGAGCGAGTGTTGTGTGCGCTCTCGCAAGATGGCTGCTGCAGGAGGGTTTGCCCTCATCTGAAAGGACCACCAGGGTGGGCACATCTGATCCCAAAATTGCTCGCTCCTGAGAAGGCAAACCGGTGAGAGCACAAGCTTCTGTGCTGAAGACGGTCTGAGTTTTGGAGCACGAGGCACTTCTGGGCCTAGCCAGGGGTGGTCGGAGGAGAGCCCCTGGTTGAAAAAAATACTTAAAACTATCTTCAGAAATAAGCTAAATACCACGAGGCAACAGGGCCTGGTGGGGGCCACGTGAGGCGTGTTGTAGCAGCTTTCACTGCTCTGTTTCTTCCATTGGTGGGCTGGCCAGTCCCACGGTGCCCTTTTTTCCCATCGGCCCCCAGGGGGCCCCGACATGTGAGGGGCACCTCACCCATTGCACTCTTCGCACTGAGCTCCACTGGCGCTCGCTCTGTGCCGAACCACCACCCTCCACATCAGCTCTGAGCATCACAGGTAGCTCAGAATAAGAGCTGCAACGGGTGAGGAGCCCTGTGGACGGGGCGGTCACCAGCCCCCCCCCGCGCTGCAAGCCACCCCCAGGCTGAGAGCAGCTGGGCACCCTGGCCTCATGCTTTTCCTCCCGTGCCCACGTGCGTGGCGACAGTCAAGGTGCATCCTTGTGTTTGGCCAGCCGGCCCAGGCTTTCTTAACCATTTGTATTTGCTGTTCTGTCCAGCAGCAAACGGGCGAGAAAGGGCAGCTAGTGGACCCCTCCTGAGTCCCCCTGGCCATTGCAAGAGATGCAGATGCAGCTGTGGTGAGTCTCTCTGCCTGCTGGAACCGAGGCTGCGCTAGCCAGAAGCCCTTCGGTCCGAGTAAAAGTTGCTCCAGGCCTCAAGAGTTCCTTGGGGCCTGCGTGTCACAGTCCTTGGACAACCCTTTTGGCCAGCAAAGAAAAGACGGGGGGGGGGGGAGCCAGCAGCTGCAAGCCCTGCATTGCTGCATTCCTGTTCCCGTTCGCCCCAGCGAGCCAGGGCTGCGGTATGCGGCCATTCGTCACCCTCCGGCGGGTGACAGCTCCCCATCCCTCTCCTCCAGGGGGAAGCGCCTTCCCTGAGCTCTTCGCGTCCTATTCATTGGCTTTCCCACGTTCAGAGAGACTCGCGGCAGAACGGCTTGTCTGCCGCCAGGAGACTCCAAGCGGAATGTCTGTTGTGGAATCGCTGAAACTTCCCAGTTTGCAGGCGGGGGCTTAGCCGGGGCGCTTTTACGGCTGGCTTGTTGCCAGCACCCGTTCCATAATGTAATGGATGTCTCATGTACAATTTGCTGGGTTTCCTGATTTCCTATCTGTCTCTGGTTTTGGCTGGTCGGGAAATAATTTCTCGTGGCTCCAACCTACCTTGTATTATCTTTTTAGGTCTCTCCTGGTTTGGCTACAATAAAAAGACAATAGTCATAATCATAGTACTCTCGGTGCCGCTCGCAGCTGCACTCAGCGGCAATATTTACCAGGCTTGTGAGTTCCACCGCCTTCTTTTTCCCTACTCTGTCGTTTCTTTGTCTAATACGGCTAAATGTACCTCCCTGTGGCAGCGGGTGGGGAAGTGCAGCCCCAGGGCCTCATCCAGCCTACCCATTGCTGCAGCATCACCTGCTGGGCTTCCTCAGATGGGCCTGCCCCTTCCTCCCCCCACCCCCAGTTGGGTGCTGCTTCCGGGCTTTTGGGGCCATTGGGCACTTCTGGAATTTTGAGAGACTGCCGGGGGGCCTCTCACGAAAAGGCTGCCATGGGGAGCTTGCCCATGTAGGGCAGGGCAGCCATGGTGGGCATATCCAGCCACAAAAGGCACATTTCTGAGGAGGCAAACTGGGGGGCTTACCTGGCCAAGAACCTCAGTCCGAGACAAGCACCAAAGCGCTTTTTGTGACCTGGGTAAAGGTGGGGGGGGCAGCCTCCTGGTTAAACAAATGTCAGTAAAATGCCTCTTAAGAAATAAACTAAAATTTGGGAAGGGTGGGGAGCCTGGCCAACATCAGGAGGGAGGGGTGCAGGTGGGCAGAATGGGGTGTTGGAGACCCCAACTTTAACTGCTCTGTTTTTTTCAGTAACAAAGTCGCCACAGACTCCGGTTGCCCCAAGCAGCCTTTGCCCCCAAGGCTGGCTCCACAACGGAAATTGGAATTATTTTTTCTCCAATCGGGAATCAAACTGGATCGACAGCCAAAATAACTGCTCTTCCCTCGGTGGCTCCCTGGTGAGGCTGGAGACAGAAACGGAAAAGGTGAGAGCCTTGCGGCCTTTCCCAGACTCGGTTTCTCCAAGGGAGCTGGGCCGTGAGCCCTTTCATCTCCAGACAGCACGCAAGTGGGTGGGGATGATGGGCACAGAGGTGCAGGGGGGCTGAGGCTGGGAAAAACCAGGTCCAGGGTAGCAGCCTTCGCCAACCTCATGCCCTCCATATGCTTTGGTCTTCGCTCTGCCAGCATGCCCCACGCAGAATGCTGGCAGCACCTGGAAGCAGCAGGTTTGGGGGAGGCAAGTTTGGGCGAGCAGGTGTGATTTCATGCA
Source organism: Varanus salvator macromaculatus (assembly GCA_023646645.1). Classification (NCBI taxonomy): domain Eukaryota; kingdom Metazoa; phylum Chordata; class Lepidosauria; order Squamata; family Varanidae; genus Varanus; species Varanus salvator. Next base: position 12,181,980 of record JAIXND010000800.1, on the reverse strand, counting down.
GCATCCCGGATGGAGATGATCCAGATGCTGACGCGGCTTTGCATAGAGGCTTGGTACCGAATCCCCCGCTCCAAATCTGCGGCATGCAAATATCGAAATAAAAAGCTGGGCCAGCCTGGCGCATTTCATTGGCTGAGCACACACGCCTTTTTTTTCTGTCCATCAGACAAGAAGTGATTATTAAAACGGCGCATGCAGCTTTTAAAACCTATTATGGCCTTCCCTAGATGGGGGGGGGGGTTCCCTGCTGTTTTTGTTGCCTTTTAAAGTCTGTAACGGTTTTTATTCTTACTCCTTCATGCTGCCTTAAGGATTGGGCCTGGAATGTGGCAAAGGAATGTTTTAAATAATGACACAAAGGTACGGCAGTGTGTTTTGTAGGCGCCCGGTGGTTCTGTTGGCTGACACGGGCCAGGGTTTGGGCAAACCAGGCTCAGAATTGGGCTAGCTGCCTTGCACTGGGTCAGGCCTGGGCTTGCCTCGCCCAGGATTATCAACACGCATGGTGGCGGCAGCTCTGTGGGGTTTGTGGCGAGGCTCCGTCTGCTCCTCTCCCATGTTCTGGGTCAGGATTCCACTGTGAAGCCCCAACCCTAATGCTTCAGCATTGGAGATGCTTTGGATGTAGGTCAGTTAGAAAGCAACCCTGTGCCCGTTTAGGCGGGAAAAGGCCTCGAATTCCCAGGATTCTGACTGGGGCAAGCTAGGAATTGTAAAACTGGTATGGCTAAACTGTTGTGCTGTTGAAAATGCCACAATATTAAGTGGTTCCCAAGTGTTAGAAGTAAATCAATAAGAAACACTAGAAGTGTCTTAAAATAGATTCTGAAGGGTTTTTTTTTTAATTATTAAGGATTTTATTATGAACAATATGAAGAAAGATCTCTACTGGCTTGACATTCGGCGAAAAGACAAAGAACCCTGGAATTTTCCCAATGTCTCTATCTTCCACAACCTGTAAGTCACATTGTCCCCCTTCTCTTGCACAAGGGGGAAAGATTTTGGGGGATCAGGGAGTGGTAAATGAAAGTTTTCCCCCTCTTGTGCACGAAGCTGAATGGTCAAGGACAGAGGAGTGATACCAAAAAAATAAAAACAAAATAAAACCATACAGCACCCAGTTAAATTGTGGAATCCAGAAGATGCTGGGCCCAGTTTGGATGACATGAGTTCTCCAGTCACCAGGGTGCAATTGCAGCCTGCAGCTCAGGCTTGCTGCACCTTGTTGTTGTGTGACCTGGACTGGGGAAGGTTATTTGGGGGTTCAGCAGTCCCTGCATATCCCCAGAACAGCCTGTGGGTTCTGCAAGGGCTATTTAACCCTCCAGTGGCCCTCCCTGGCCAGGTGGGATGGCGCGACAAGCCATGAAAACCTTCAGGTCAGGTCTGCTCTTTTGAAAAGGGGGGTTGTGCATGCCACAGTGCCTCCTGTGCAAGGTAACCTTCCACTGACTTTCATGCCACGTCATCCAGTTCAGCCTGTGGGGACAACTGCCAATTTGAATGGCTTGGAAAAGCAGTTAGAAGTTTGGGGCGGCGGGGAGAAGGTGGCTACCAATAGCCACAATTTCTGATGGCCGCCTATTACCCCAGGATCTACTATATACTCCCACTGTGGCAGGTACATGACGGGGAGAAGGCACAGATACTCTGAAGTTAGAAAAAGCAAGTGCCTCTGCTTTAGTTCAGCTGTAATTCTCTCTGCCAGGAAGCTGAATAGTTCCTTTTAATGCTGAATTAGTTCACATAATTTCTGTCCTGAGCTTTAGTTGACCAAGATTGGCATTTTTGGACGGGAGGGGCTGTAAACCCTGTTGAGTCCAGGTTCTTGAAACGAGCTCCTGGGCTGAGAATTAGAATATGCAGCACAGAGTACAAACATTATAAAAATCACCTTGCCAAATTTGAAAGCCAGATTAAAAACCAAATCTAAGCCTAAACTGCGACACTAAGTGGTCTCTGTCACACCTCAAGCCTCCTTCTCTTCCTTCCAGACTTGTTACATCTTTTGGAGTGGGAGAAGGTCAGAATTAATCTTCTGAACTTTTCCCCATCACAATCATTGGCTCTTCACTCCCCCCCCCCACTCACTGCCCCTGGGGACCTTGAATGTCCCCATCTACTGACGCTTCTCTTCCAAGCCGTGTCTCTACCAACAATGGCATAGACGCCAAAAAATAAGGCTAGAAATCTGTATTGAGGCAGGAAATGGTTAGTGAAGCAAGACAAGGCTAGAAAAAGAAGGCGAAGGACGGCTTTTGTTAGGGGGTGGGAAAGACTGCCCCCAGAAGGAATCTAGCAGCATTAGAATTTCAGTTGGAAGGGAGAATCGGAAGCATGAAAAGCAAGGCTTGAGTATGTACGAAGGAAGAGAAAGCGGAGACCATTTCTTAACTTCATCCTTCAAAACCCATTTATTTACTTTGGCTCGTGTTAGAATGAAACCACGACTTCCTGACCTGGTTGGATTTTGTTCCAGGTCTCTCAACGAAAAGGAGGGCAACTGTGCCTTTCTCAACGAGGACCGGGTCGACTCCTCGGTGTGTTCGTTCAGCCGATTGTGGATTTGCCGCAAACCTCTCAACGCCCATTGAGAAACCCTCTGCCCTGTCTTGTGGAAGTGGGATCTGTGAAACTTGGGCAGAAGACTTCCCTCTTTCCCGCCTCTACAACTCCAGCGTTTGCAATATTTTGCACTCTTACAGTCCTCTCTCATGCGGTCATGAAGGGCCGGACGCTACTTTGCGACTAGCAGCAGTCCTATCTTAGCAATGAAAAGTGTGCAGGGAGGTAAGCTGGCCAGCGGCCGTGAAGGATGGTGAAAAGAAAGCTAATGCCTCATTTTAAAAATTAGCAAGAAAAACACAGAGATGGCAGATGGTTGTGGATGGAATTTGAAGGAGAAAGAGAATGCTGCCAGAGAAGAATTTGAGAAGGAGGTATTTACTAATTAATTACAGGATTTTGTATGCTGTCCTATTATACAAGATCTCAGGACAGCTTACAATTTTTAAAAGGACAATTAAAACAACAATTTCAATAACAAAACAGAACAAAACCATAAACCAAACAGAGCAACTAAACTAAAAAACTATTAGAGTTTAAAATACCGTTTAAATAAAAAGGTTTTGGCTTGGCGCCGAAAAGAGTATAAACTTGTATTGTTTTACGGATTGTAAAAAAACTGAATTTTTCAACTCTCCCTGGATTGTTGTACTTTGGCAAACAATTAGCTGCAGCAAGTCTGGACCCACGTTAAGGCCGGGGTCTCTGGCTTCTAAAGAGTGCCTTCGTTATCTCTTCCTGTCCCACCTAAGTGCTTTCACAATGTGGGGGACACCCTCGGCCCCATAAGATGAGCCAAAGGATGACCACCGCCCTGTGCTCACCCGCCTGGACCAACCCTGCCAGTGCCCCCATGCTGGGTGCAGGGAGCATCTACTGTGCTGGGGGGCATCACCATGCACTGGCACCCACAGAAGGGGGGACTCCACCGAGGGAACTTGACCTGCCAGGGAGGGAGGCTTCTCATTGTTCCCTGGCCCCTGTGCAAACCATCCACGTCTCTACTACCTCATCTCTTCCTGCACACAAAACTCCCCAGTACATTTTGCTGTATATAGTGCTGCTGTAAATATGGCCTCCATTTAGGTTGACCCCTTTCCTTGTGCTCTTGTCTGGATGGTTTGGAGAGGCGCCACTGATGCCGCCCATTCCATCTGATGGGAGCCTTCCTTGCAGGGCATGTAAATGACTTTCTGCTGAATGCTTTAGGGATGCTGGCTAGTCTGTATTTTGTTGCAATCGTAAAATGTTTGCCTGGGTTGTTGCAAATTAGAATGGGTGCTATCCGAGAATTTGTTTGGGTCAGTAATGTAAATAAAGTCTATAATAAATAAATGTAAGTAAAGTCTATAATAAATTCCTTGTATCTTGAGTGCCTGACTGAAGGTCACTGGACAGTGCCTTGGCTGGGTGGCCTCCCCATATTGGGAGGGAATTAAGGAGCAAGGCAGAGTAGGTGTTTGAGAGCTGAGCAAATCCATGGAAGTTTACCAAAACAAAGGTGCTTTATGTCTAAAGGTGGCTTTCTCTGTTCCATGTGCGGCGTCAGCCAGAACATTGGCATGCCTGGAAAGGACAGAGGACTAGGGAGGACGGGTTCAGACTTGAGAGGCAGCGGGAACCATTTTGGGAAAAACCAGGCCTGCACAAGAGGGACGGGCTCCACACGAAGCAAAATGGCAGCGGGCTACCGACCCAGAACCCAAAAGGGCAGTGGAGAACCTTTGAAACTGAACCCGGGGAAAGCCGACACGCATTCCAGAACTGATCTCCTGTATCCAGACTTTCTGGCCTGTCAGCCCCCCGTTATCCCCTCTGGCACCCCCAAATGCCTTGCTCTCTCTGCAAGAGAGACAGGCTGGGGCACGTGCCCATTGCAAACCTGGCCTGAGGTTTATGTCTGTGAAGGTTAGGAGGACATGGATGGCAGCCCCGCTCCTCCTCTGCCACATGGGTGGGACTTACTTTCTGTCCTTTACCTCCCCTTGCCTGCCCCCCTAGGCAGCCACAGCATAAGTAGCGCAGCTGGCAGACCCCAGGAAAGTGTGGCACAGTGGTCACAGTGTTGGACTGGTCCTCAGGAGACTAATTCTGGTTTCCCTTGGCCATGAAGTTCACTGGGAGACTTTGGACCAGGGAAGGCAGGGGGCTCTATCCCAGAGGGTTAGAGAAGGGCGTAGTCCTGGAGGAGCACAGCATGGAGGACCCCCCCCCCCCAATCTTTGCTTTCCTCCCTAAAAGTTTGTAAAATCCCACAGGCCAGATGAATTCCCCTCTCCCATGACACACACACACTCAGCCCACCACTATTTCAGCGGATCATCTGAAAACTTGGGTGCCTATCAGAGAACCTGCCAGAACAAATGTGTCATGGGTGGTTTGCTTGGCAGGGAGAGTCCTCCTCCTGGAGGTACCATTTCCTGCAGTGAAAATTCCCTTCCTTCTTTTACCCTGTGATTGCTCCGAAAAGCCACTGGGAGGGTCGCGTGCAGCTGGTCCGGCCAGAGCACCGCAGCCTTGCTCTCGCCGCAGGAGATGTGGGTGGATGGCCTGGAATCGTGGCCTTGTGGCCCAACCCCACGTGCAGCACCAATTCTGGCCCAGCTGCCCATTTCTGAATCTGATTCGGCGGGTTGGTTTTGGCCTAGAAGGGCTTAGGACAGGACGAGTCTCCTTTGCAGGCAGAACGACGGCTTTGAAGGAGCGTTCTGATACACCCACCAAGCAGGAATTTTAAGGAAGATCTAAATGGGGTGTCAGGGAGACCTCAAGCCTCAGCTGAATGGGATGTCCGGCAGTTCCAAGGACCTTAAAAGGACAATCCGGCCAGCACAGGGCTTGCCTCCTGTTTCGGAGAGCAGTGGCTAAACATTGCCCCAGGGGTGTAGTCAAGACACCTCCCCTCAAATTCAATTGTTCTTAAGAAAATGCAGCAATTGAGCCCACTCCTCCCACGATCCCCCCTTCCAAGGGGCTTGGCCCCAGAGTCTGAATCTGAACTGAAGGAAGACATGTGCTGTATAGGCATGATGCAAGTACTGTGTGGAAGTTTGGCAGCTCGGATCAATGAATAGCAATGTTAATAAGTGACTGATGTGGATTCAATCGGAGACTGGCTGTGTTTAGCCAGACAGAGTGAGAGAGGCAGGTGTTATTTTTAGCCCACTTGGAGAGCTCACCTGAGGAACACGCAACACTTCTATGAATTGCGGGCCAGAATTGTCACTTCCTTGTATGTTGCTAGTATTGCTCCAGAACTGCAACATCTTTATGATTATTATTTCTGCTCAATTGATTTACTTGTCGATTGCTTGATTTGGGTTGTAGCCCACTCTCTCCTAAAAATGGCACTCAGAGTGGCTTACAAAACAACTTAAAATTGATCAAAACAAGAAACATATAGAATACCGTAAAAACAGAGGACTTATACACTGCTGTTCTGCATAGAAAACACCCCAACGTGTTTACCCATTATATTAAAGTTTAAATATTTTAATTATGTTTTTATTGATAGATCCTCAGTGGCATTTTATCCTGTCATGGTTTGATGTATTTATTAGGTATTTATTATATTGTAAGCCATCCAGAGACGACTCGTATTGGACAGGATAAAAATATCCAAATAAATAGTTAACTAGTCATACACTCACCCCATGGCCTTTCTGTTAGCACTGGCTGAACACTGGGTCAAAGTATGCGTCTGAATTGTTTGATATCCTGGCCACTCAGACAAAATCCATTTGGAAGGGATTTGTTGCCATGGCCTTCCCTCACTGGCTGAACTGAGCTCAGTGACAAGTCCTCTCTTTTGCCCGGACCTTGCAGGAATTCCAAGTAGGGCAGGTTCATTGGGCAGTCGTAGTCCAGCCTCTGAAAGATCAAGGTAGACATGTAAATATACCTGGTGGTTGACTCAAATGGGAAGATAAAAGCACTACATTTGCACTTTTGCCGAATGCTTGACATATATTAATATATGCAATTGAAAGGAGACATAGGGAGGAAGTACATAATAAAATTTAGTATTATTCTTTCAACGTGACTGAAACAAGTATTTCTTACCAATACATTTCACGTTTGAATACTCCAAAAAATTTTAAAAAATTTAAATACTTAACTCTGATGTTACTTAAAAAGTAAAATTTAAATCTATAAAATATATAAACTGGAGCGCTGGCCATTTTTGCTTTAGACTATTGCATCGCCCCTTACATTTGTTGCTTTTGTTGGTGTTAGTACTGAATCCCTGGCAGATATTGATTGGATTGTGAGAGCAGACGGGGTGAAAAACATACAATATTGTATATAGTCAATAAAGGATATTACGTATGTAAACAATACCATTGGTATATGTACTGTTGTTATTAAATTCCTGTCATATAATAAGGTTTTTGGCACTTACGTCACTACGAGGAACTGGGGGGACGAGAAAAAGACGCGAAGGGGGGGGTGAGGCGGTATCCAGGCAACGACGTCCAAACAGGAAGGATGTGAGCAAACTTCCGTCTTGGAGGGAAGCTAAAAGGCCTCGCCGCCGCCATCTTTGAAGTGGGCGCAGAGAAGCGCCGTCGCCGGGCGTGGTTTGTTTGGATGGCTATTTAAAAAGGGCGGAGCTACGCTGCCGCGTCAGCCTTTCCCTTTAAAGGGGGCGTGGCCAGGCAAACGCGTCGGAGTCTTCCAACGTGGAGTTCAAAAACAAAAGTGGGCGGAGGGATTGAGCGGTGGGCGAGCGCGCTGGCCGCGGTGCGCCCTTCCTTGCCATTTTGTCCTGCCTCGCGGCCGCGTGGGACTCGCGCCGCCGCGGAAAAGAATCCCGACCCCCAGGCACCCGGGCGGGGACGCGCAGGTGAGCGCGTGCGCGTGGAAGGGCCCAAGTGTCGCCCGGGGAGGGGGAGCAGGAGCGGCAAAGGAAACCCCCGATTGCCGAGGGACCCTTTAAATGAAGGAAGGAAGGAACCATTTCGGGGCACCGGGAGGGGGGAGAATGCGGGGAAACGCACCTTATTTCTCTTTTCTTTTCCCTTTATTATGAATCCGGGGCAAGGCATAACGCGCTTTCTCTGGCAGGAGAAATATATACGTGTGAAGTAACGGCTTCCCCCTCAGAAAATTCCTATTTCGCGACATGTACAAATAAACTGACGATCGCGATTCCTCACACGTCATAAAAATAAAGGAACAAAATCTCTCCGCACATGAGCTCCGCACCCTCCGTTCTGGAATTCCCCCTCAGCAAGTTAAACTCCGATCAAAATAACTTTTCCCCTCAGAGGCCGATAGAAAAAGCTCATTTCTCCACACAGACGCTTTTCCGACTCCTCTCTTTCACTTTCGCCGCTGTTTTGACTAAATACAACCATTTTTTCTTTGCCATGAGGCATCTCCCTCTGCCCATTCACACCCTTGCTCTACCCTATTTTATTATTTGGTTTAATTGTATTATTTAATTTTGCGTTTTAATTTAATTTTATTTAATGAATGCACCTCATTTGTGCAGTTCATGTTGTGGGTTTAAGCCACAAGGGGCTTGTTGTGGTTGTGTCGTCTCCGACCTATGGCGACCCTCCAAAACAGTCACCCCTCAACAGACTCCCTCAAAAATGCCAATTGGCCTTTCAAAAAGGGGTGAAAAATGCCCCCATATTTTTAATATAGCCTTTTTTAAAAAAAATTGGCAGTTTGTCATGGAACCACAGGCTTTTGAATCATGGGTTGTTGTGTTGTGTGAACCCCGCTCACAGACGACGGCTTGTTAACCATGAGCAACCACAGTTCACAGCCCGACGGCAAACGGCGTGTTCGTTTTGTGTATTTTTTGTGGCTAGTGCATCTCTGATTTTGGCCTGGGTTTCGGCAACACGGGGTGGCGATTCACCCACAATCATGCTCGGCCATTGGCAGCTTCAGAGTCGTGTGAACCAGCGTCTCCGGTCCTTTCAGAGCCTGCACTGTGCTGGGGAGGACGGAGAAATGGCTTTTTGTCATGGCCCACCCTATCCTAAAGGCTCAAGGCAAATAATAATAATAATAATAGTAATAATAGGGTTTTGCTCTCGCCACCTTCCAGCTGCATTGACTCCATTTCAGCCAAGATCTGCCTCCGGCTGTGATTCAGAGAAAGGCTCCAGAATCTGAGCGAACTTGGGCCGTGTTTGTAGGAAAAGCGCATTTCTGAGCCCAGGGCGAGCAGGAAGGAATCTCTGAGCAAAATAAGCAAATAACTGGTAGGATTCTTGTGTCGCAGCGCATGGTTAGGGCAGAAATGGAGACTGGAATCGGCTGCTCGGTGCCTCTGTGGACCCTCCGGAGCTGCAAGTTACGTTGCAAAGCCAGCGCTCAGCTAATTCCTGTCTCCGTTACCAGGTCCGCTTAGGACACGCTGCTGATTTGGCACCAAGAAGTACTACTTTCCCACAGCGCCTGCCAGCTGGAAAAGGCCCCCGTCAGAGAGGTCCCCTTTGCAACATAACCCTCACGCACGGTGAGGAAGGCGTCCGAGTGCCCGGAAGCACGTTCGGGAGCCCGGAATACCCAGCTCTTTCGCCTCGGTATTCCTACAGCCTTCTCCTTAAGGCTGGCACTCAAAAGAGTCATACGGAGTCAGGCCAAAGGTATTTCTAGTCCAGCGTTCGATTCCTGCAGCGCCCAAGCAGACGTGTTCCCCAGCCACCGGCATCCATTGGCAGACTGGTTTGATACCACTGGGAACTGTGGCAAGCCTCCCAGAGAAATCTGGCTGCTGGGCTGCTTAGAAATGTAATTATTAACATTTCTGGACTGCTTTATCTGCTAAAAGCCATCAAGGTGGTATAGTGCTATTTAAAGTGCAACCACAAGACAAGGAAGAACATGTGGGATGTGAAGCAGAACATCAGTAAGGAGGTACCAGAAGTAACAGATCATGGAAGGAGGTGCCAGAAACCACACAACGTTGGGCGAGAAAAGGTTACGCCACCTGAGGTTGTTCAGCTTAGGGGGGAAAAGAGGGGCAATGAGACAGAGGGTACAAAGTGATGTTTTGTGTGAAGAGAGTGGAAAGGGAGGCCGTGAGCAACTTTTCTTATAGTACTAGAACCCAAGCAGGGTCATTCCATGAATGGCGAGAAATCCAAGACGGATCAAAGGAAGGACTTCTTGTGGAATTCACTTCCTCAAAATGCAGCGCTGCCTCAGTTTGGGTGTCTGTAAAAGAAGACCGAGTGAGTTCATGGAGGAGAGGCACTCCATGGCCAGAAGTTCTGATGGCCATGCGCTCCCCTCAGTGTCCGAGGCAGTGGTCCCACCTGCCCCACTTGCTGGGGAACATGAGCGGGCAGGTGCTGCTCCACTCGGGTCTTGCTTGTGGGCTTCCCATGCACGGCTGAGCAGTCTACTGGAGTAGATAGGCCCTGGATATGCTCCACCAGGGTTCTTCTAAGGTGTTTCTGAAAGTGACAGGCTCCGGGCTCTCCCACTGGTATGCTGTACACGCATGGGGAAGATTGCGGAACACTCACCGAGCGACTTGCCCTGTTGGCTTTGGATGGCCTGCTTCCAGCCTGGAAGCTCTCCAATTGTGCATAATCCTCCAACCATTTCTAAATCGGAGGGTTGTTGATTTCATCAGCGTTCGATACTGAAAAGCCAAAGGGCACAGCTATCAAAAGCAGTCTGCTAGGATTGTAATCAATGGAGAATTTACAAATATTATAGATATACAAAAGGGTACAAGACAAGGATGCCCGCTATCACCTCTGTTGTTTATATTGATCTTAGAAGTGTTAAACAGAAATATCAGGGATGATATGGACATTAAAGGTACTAGAATCAGAGATGAAAGCTATAAACTGCAAGCATTTGCAGATGATCAAGTTTTCATAACAGAGGAACCCTTAGTAACAAGGCCTAAGCTCCTACAAAGAATGCAAGAATATGGCAAGGTTACTGGGATGAAAATAAATAGAGGAAAGATGAAATTGTTAGTAAAAAATCCCACGCAGGAGCAGAGAAAAACTCTGCTGGAACAAGTAGACTTGCAGATTGTTAAAAAGGTTAAATATTTGGGAATTTATCTTACAGCTATCTTACAGCTTACACTCTGAAAGAAGACAATTATGATAAACTATTTAAGGATATTAAGAGTGACTTGGGAAAATGGGCTAATTTGCAATTATCCTTGCTGGGAAGAATAGCACTGGTTAAAATGAATATATTACTGAAAAGCCAAAGGGCAGCCCATGTTAATGTCCTCAAGATACGGGGCTGGAGCAGGGAAGGAACATTCAGACACTTCCAGGATTGCTTGCCTCCTTCCAGTCAGAAAGCTGTAGTGTTGCTCTCCCTGAGGACATGTAACTGTTGGTGCATGCGGGCCTGGATCCAACCTTATCAGTGAGATACTCCTGGCTAATGTAGGTCTCACTGAGTAAATGGGTCTGCTCTGACTGAGCCTGGATCCAACCCACCACAGGTGAGCTTTTTGTTGCAAGGGTCCGGAGTACCGCTATTCTCAGTTTGGGAAAAACACAAAGCACCTTTGTTGGCAGATGTTGTAGGGGCGGGAGCGAAGGAGTGCTCTGAAGAGATTCTGGGTGTTCAGGTTTCTTTTTATGTGCCTCTTTTCTTTTCTTTTCTTTTCTTTTCTTTTCTTATCAGCTTACTTGCAAAGCAAGGGAGATCTCCTGATTATCTCAGCTGACTGATAATCAGCCTGGAAAAAAAGAATGTAATCGTGGCAGAGTCAATAGGACAGTCAGGCCAGCTGATCAACCCCTGGCTGGATTGCAGGATGCCCATTGGGGCAGCAGGTGGAGAGCCCCGCTTTGATTGGAGGAGTTACCTGGGCAAGCTTCCAGTCAGCAGACACCTGCAGGGCTGTGCCTGGCGAGGGCCCTGCCCTGGTCCACACCTAGGCTTGGGCATGATGTGAACCCAGCTGGGTAGGTAGGCGATTGCTCTTTGCTTGGGTGGAGGACTGCTGGCCAGGGTCTGTTTTGGAGAGAGGCTGTGCAAAGGTGGCACACTGGATCAGAGTCGTGCTGGAAGTACCTGTGGACAGCAGCCGGTCTTAACAGACCAGGGGGCCCCTAGAAAATCCACCATGTGGGAGAGGAATTCCAGGCCGCAGTGGGTGGCTGAGAAAAAAGACCTCAACACCAGGCAAGTGAATGCGTGCTTGAGCTGTTGTCTCTCTTCCTCTCCCCCTCCACATCTCCTCTTTGAAAGTAGCCCTTTCAAAGATGTGTCTCCCTCCCCAGTCTTCACTGGGGAGCATGGATGAGCATCCCTGGAAACGGCAAGCGTGTTTGGGAAAGCCCAGCTTCCCTGCTTTTGCAACAGGCACCCAGAGGCCGGGATGGTTCAGGGCAGCCTGCGTGCATGCAACTGGGGCAGACCAGGAGGGGCCGAGGATCTCCTTGTCCGGCCAGGTGTGGCACGGGAAAGCCTTCTGGCGTGCGCTTTTGATTCGTTGGGAGTACAACTGGTGTTGAGCTAAGCAGTGTCCCCTGTTGAAGGCTGTGTCCCCAAATTCTGTCTAGAGGATGGACTAATGCTTGCACCTCACTGGTGTTGGGCCTTTTCCACCCCCGCCTTTTTTTTTGCACAAAAGATCAGCTAATGCAATGAATCCTGTTAATGAGGCATGTGAGCTTTGTCTTGGAGGTGGCGTCTCGTCCCGGCTGGAAAACCTGCCCTTGCTGTGTCGTCTAGGGCAAAGTTTTATTTCCCTCATCTGGAAAATGGGAACATCAGAAACGTAGCTCCGTGGAGCTGTTGGTGAGGTTGAGCGATACAGAGGAGCCCTCTCCAATTTAGTGCCTTCCAGAGGCTTCGAACGCCCAATTCCCAGCATGGTTGATAGTGAGGAATCCTGGGCATTGTAGTCCAAATAATTTGGCAGGCTCATCTGGTTGGGAAAGGCAGATACAGAAGTTACGGTGGGTGACAGAGGTGGAGTGCAATGCAGAGGATCTCCTACTGTCTGCAGTCATTTTTCGTCTTATCTTTCCATTCTAAAGGTCAGCCGAGGGCAAAAAGCTCTGTGCAATGTACATAATAACAAGTGAACATGAAACCAAAGGTGAAGCTGCGTAACGAAACACATTAAGAGCATTGCTCATGTTAAAAGCGGCCACCACAATCCAGCTGTTAAGAAATAACCGGGCAGCTATACACATGGAAAAGAGGATGTTACAATGCGGCGCTTCAACAAGCAGCCATGGCAATACTTTCCGATGCATTTACATTTTGTAGCGGTTTGTCAGGACTACTGCACCGACGTAATCTTGTGAGCAGCTGCGAAATTAGAAGCGTGGCACATCAATCCAATCAAGCAGGCCTGGCAGAGAGGCCTCATGCTAAGGAAGGCGGACGGTGGAAGCACGGCAGCGATCAGCGGTTTGGGGCAAGTTAATATACACGATTTGCGTCAATCTCTTCCTTTTCTTTTCCCTCAGCTCCCTCACCATGGTCAACGAGTCCCATAGCGCCAACAATGGGGTTGCCGGCGCCGGAAATGGGGTCACCCGGTTTGACGGTGGGGGGAGCAGCAGCGGCAGCGAGAGCTCCAAGGACAGTTCCCGCTGCTCCACGCCAGTCCTGGATGCCGAGCGACAGGTCCACCTGTGGGAGAAGATGCGCCGGCGGCAGGACTCGGGAGACAAGTGGTTCTCCTTGGAGTTCTTTCCTCCCCGGACAGCTGACGGGGCCGTGAACCTCATCTCCAGGTGACGCGGGGGGGGGGAGGGCGCTTGGACTGGGGGCTCCAGGCAGCATGGCCTGGCTTCCGAACTAGGATCCGGAGAGTCCGATCGTGTCGCTTGCTCCTCTTCCGCAGGCTTGACCACATGGGGGCAGGTGGCCCGCTCTTCATCGACATCACGTGGCACCCGGCCGGAGATCCGGGCTCCGACAAGGAGACCTCCTCCATGATGATGGCAAGCACCGCGCTCAACTACTGCGGCTTGGAGACCATCCTGCACATGACCTGCTGCAATCAGACACGGGAGATGATCACGGCGCACCTGCAGAAGGCCAAGCGGTTGGGGCTGAGGAACATCATGGCGCTACGGGGAGGTGCGTTCCCTCGGCCTGCTTGCACGGAAGCAAGGGCAGGTGCAGCCGGGCTGTGGCAGGGCTGGGCCAGGCTGTGCACCGCCGGGTGTGATTTTGGCAGCTTTGATGCAGGCAGCAGGAGGGCTCTAGAAAGGGAGAGGGCCTGACTCAGCCTCCTCCTCCTCCCTGGGGCCCATAAGATATTTCGGATTTCACCTCGGATCAGCCCTAGCCAGCACGACCAGTTGTTGTGAACGTCAGGAGATGTGAGGCAAAACATCTGAAATGCTGGCATCTAAAACATCTGGAGGATCGAAGTTGATACAAGCTGTTATTTAAAACCACGGGAAGCTGAGACTACGGGGCCTGGGCAGGCAAGAAGGGCCTTTTCTGGCCCTGAAAGGCTCTTTGTCCCCAGTGATTCTTTATGCGAGGCGCATCCCACAACTGAGATGCCACAGTGGTCCTGTAGGGGACAAGATAGAAAAGCTTTTAATAAATAAAATAAATGCCAGGGATGCCTGGCAGACACTCAAGCCAGCTTTGTAAGGCGCTTGAAGCTGGGCAAAGGGGTGCTGCGGTTTTCCATATGTGAAAACTTCAGTGCCTGCCCTCTCTTGTGGGCAACAGCACGTTAAAAAGACACTGTTGTGGTGCCAGGGCTGCCACTGCGGAAAAGGTGTCGAGGAAAAGGTGTCCTGCATCCTGTGCTGCCTTGCCGGGTGGAGCTGTGAACGTCCCAGCCCGACTGCTCCATCGCGGGGAAGCGAGTTGGACTAAGGGGGGCATTCTTGTTCCCCTTGCTCAGATCCTATTGGTGAGGAATGGCAAGAGGAAGTCGGGGGCTTCAACTACGCTGTGGACTTGGTGAAGCACATCCGGAACGAGTTCGACGATTACTTTGATGTCTGTGTGGCAGGTGAGAGAGCCAGGCTGCATGCAGGCGTCAATCCCTCAGGAATCACTTAGAAGAAGAAGAAGAGTGAGTCCTTTGGGATTGTTTGGATTAAAGTCCACACAATTGCCCTTCCAGCTGGGGATGGTGAGAGTTTCAGTCTGGAAAGCACGATGTTGCACAGGCTGCTTGAAGTGTTCAGAAAAGATACACTTCATGTATGAACTTCGCTACCATTTCAGTTTGAATTGGAATTGTAAGTGGACAAGAGGCAAATGGAAACTTTTTCTGTGGCTGGGTTCACACAACCAGAAAGACCAGCGTAGGATTGAGTGTGAGGAGTTGCTAAATCAGGAAGCTGTGCTGTGTAACAAACTACGCAGCACAGTCATGCTAACAAACCATGGGTTGTTAATTGCAAGCAATGCACAAGGAGAACCTATGGTCTCTTGTTAGGTTAAGAAGACTGGGTTTGTGGTTAATAAACTATGCTGTAGGGTGGTCCTTGCACTCTCCCAGTGGAGTTCCCTGCTTGATATTTTAAAGTGCATTTTTGCAAATGGTTAATCTTTAACCTTGCTAAGGTTAAAGGAGTCTGCATTTTGTGTGAGTGATAAGCTGCACGGCAGTCTTTGGTAAAAGGGGAGAAATTCCCAGCTCCACGTATGTCTCCCTTCCTCCCTGAAGGCTACCCCAAGGGCCACCCTGATGCAGCAAGCTATGCGGACGACCTGAAGCACCTGAAGAATAAAGTGTCAGCGGGAGCTGGCTTCATCATCACGCAGCTCTTCTTCAGATCAGAGACCTTCCTCAGCTTCTTGAAGGACTGCCAAGCAATTGGAATCACCTGCCCCATCATTCCGGGGATTTTCCCCATCCAGGTGAGTCATTTCAGGGGCTGGTAGGACCAAAGGAAAGAGGAAGGGGGGGTGAAAGCAAAGGGGACATGTAAGCAGCAGCATAGTTCAGCTAAAGTGCTGGCTGCCCCCTGTAGAAGAGGCACTGTTAAGATCTTTGAGATATTTTAAATGATGGGCAGCTGTGTGTGTGTGTGTGTGTGTGTCTTCAGTAACTTCACAAATGTCAGCCGTCTCACCTGTGTTCTACTCTGACAGAGCCCTCTTGGTTGGTTGGCTGTGGGGTGGGATCCCGAAACAGAGGAGCGCCACTCCCCCCTGTTCCTCTTTAGGGCTACCACTCTCTGCGACAGCTGGTGAAGCTCTCTAAGCTGGTGGTGCCTCAGGAGATCAGAGATGTCATTGAGCCGATCAAGGATGACGATGAGGCCATCCGGAACTACGGCATTGAGCTGGCGGTCCTCATGTGCCGGGAACTGCTGGACAGCGGCCAGGTCCATGGGCTGCATTTCTACACCCTGAACCGGGAAGTGGCTACCACAGAGGTGCTCAAACGCTTGGGCCTGTGGAAAGAGGACCCAAGGTGAGCCCGGTCAGGCATCCCCCGTCACGAGTGTTGGAAAAGCCCTGCCGGGTCGGGTCAGGTCCAGCATTCTGATTGCTCAGTGGCCCACCAGCTGCCCCAGCAGGAAACCCACAAGCAGGACATGTTCCTACAGCATGTCATCTTTCCAGCCCGGAGATTTGGCCCTGTTTCTCTATTTCTTTATCCCTAGTTCAGGGCATCCTTAACCTTTTGGATTGATGGATGTTGGGCACATCTGGAGTTTAGAGAGCATTTTGTGGGCAAACGTGGACCAACTGTTCTTCTGCTCAACATGTTCCCCTGGGCTCAGCCTGTTATGGAGCGCAAAGCTATGCTCTTGTTAGAGAAGTCTCCTCCTAGTGACCAAAAATGTTGCTGCAGTGACTTATTAAACTTAATTAATGGGCTGTGGAAGCCAAAGCAATCGGAGGCGCACCACTGCAGGCTCCGGCCTGATTGGCTTGCTTCAGGCTTCCCTTGTGGTTTGCCACAAACATCGGCAGGGAAGCCGCTCTCGGCTGGCCGCAGTTGTGTGGTTTTCAGGAGAAGCAAAGGTAGGTCCCAGAGGCTGCCCATGCCCGACTTAGCTTGCTGTCTGAACGCAGGCTTTGGGAAGTGTGCAGGACACCAAAAGCAGGTAACTGTGCCATGGTTTTCATCTTTGCCTTCTCCTCCTCCCGGCCAGGCGTCCCTTGCCCTGGGCAGTCAGTGCTCACCCCAAGCGGCGAGTCGAAGATGTTCGGCCCATTTTCTGGGCCTCCCGGCCAAAGAGTTACATCTATCGGACGCAGGAATGGGATGAGTTTCCAAATGGGCGCTGGTGAGTGTGGCGGGTGGGGGTCATCTTGCCTTGCCCTCTTTGTATCAGGGAGCAAAGCCTCTTCCAAGCTGAGGGCCGCATTCTACTTCACAGAAGCTCTTGGCAGCGGCATTCCAGTGGCAGGCAGGACCAAAGACGACAATGTCAGGATATTATAATTTCAGGCTTTTGCAGCCAGAGGGGATGTCTTAAGAGGTGCCATTTTTGAATAAGGAGGAAGACAGCACAAAAGCTGGGAAGCTGCTAATTGATGAGTGGAGTGGACAGGGAAGGGGCACACCATCCGGTAAACCTCAGGAGGACTGGGTTTGGCCCCCGGGCCTGAGGTTCTGCACCGCGGCTGTGCAGGAATATGGTTAAACCCAAGAGCAAGGGGAACATCTACGAAAAGAAAAAGATTGTGTCCCCTGAATGTAAAAACATTCTAAACAGTGTTTTTGTTTGGGGAAAAAAACATCCTGCTACTCTGTGCCGCCAGGAGGCGACATCTGTGGAGAAGCGATGGACACATTAAAACAGCTGTGCCCCAGATTTTCGGTTTTGGTCAGCCCCCCATTTCCTGTGTGTGGATTTCCTGTTGCAAATTCTGTTAATGTGGTCTCTCGCTCTCTCTGCCCCAAACCATCAGGGGTAACTCATCCTCTCCAGCCTTCGGTGAGCTTAAAGACTATTACCTGTTTTACCTGACGAGCAAATGTCCCCGAAACGAGCTCCTCAAGATGTGGGGCGAAGAGCTGACCGGCGAGGAAAGCGTCTTCGAGGTGTTCAGGTGTTACATCACTGGACAGCCCAACAGAGACGGCCACAAGGTGAGGGTTTTTCCTTGTCTTTGTACTTCTTTCAGCCTCACGATCCTCTTCCTCTGCTCCGTTTCACCCTTGCAATATCCCTGTGAGGTAGGTGAGGCTGGAAGTCAGTGAGTGGCCCAAAGTCACCCTGTGCACCCCAAAGACCTCGGGGCCAAGTGAAGGCTCAAACCTGGGCCCCCCGAGTCCCAGTCTAGCACTCCAGGGCCACACCGGCTCTGGCCACCCCAGCACAGCAGCTGCTGAGGAGCATGGACCGGAGAGGGTTGTGGCCCTGCCTATGGGCCGCCCATGGGCAGCTGGTGGACTGGAGACTGGACTGGATGGGCACCTTGGGCTCTTCTTACGTATTATGCTCTGTGCATGAAATGGGGATACCTGGGAGAAAGGTGTGTGTGCACGCACATGCCCAGGAGTGCAGCCGGCCTGCCCCCCACCCCGCCCCACGACTGTTCCATGACCTTGACTGGCTCATTGGGCCTCTCACAGGTGACCTGCCTGCCTTGGAACGATGAGCCCCTGGCCGCCGAGACCAACCTCATGCAGGAAGAGCTGGCCAAGGTGAACCAGCGAGGCATCCTGACCATCAATTCCCAGCCCAACATTAACGGCAAGCCATCCACGGACCGCATCGTGGGCTGGGGTCCGGACGGAGGCTACGTCTTCCAGAAGGTGGGGCAGCCGTGTGCATGACTCTCCGCTCCCTCCTATCACGCCTGAATATTTGTTTTCCCTTTTTCTCAAATATTCCTGAATCCAGTCATTTCCTGGGGAAACGGTAGAGCTACATACCTGCTTTTGCAAGTGCAGATATACAAAAATGGCACAAGTTCTACATTGGTTTTGATAAGTCATGAGTCTTGAGGGCACTCTGTTTTGTGGGCTGTAGCTTCTGGGGAGCACTTTAGACACACCATTGGGCAGCGTTAGATGTGCTGCTCAGCAAATGCAGGGAAGGCGTGACTCTGGAGGCTGGAGGGAATGGAGGAAAGCAAGACAAAGGTGCAAGAAGGAGCACGGCTAGAAAGGGAGAGAGAGCAGATGATCCGAACATTTTCCAAGGATTTACTAAAAAAATTTTATGGAAGAGAGTGGGAAGTAGAGAGCTCCAGGGGGGTGTTGGGGGCACCTGTGGGTGCTTTGGTGCCCATGGGTGGGTGGGGTGCTGGCGTAGAGGCAGAAGGGCCGCTTTGGTCCTGCTGCCCTTGGCTCAGAAGCAGCATTGTGGGCTGAGCTCAGGAGCAGTTTCTTCGTCTGCAGCCACGGAGGATGCTTGTGAAGGGGGTCAGGAGGGACCTCCCCTGCCAGCAGGCTGAATGCCCAGAGCACCTCCCCTTTCCTTTTGTTGGAGGGGGTCCCACACACTCCGCTGCAGGCCCAGGTTGGCCGGACGGCTGTCAAGGGCATGACAGGGCCTGATCAAAGTGCTCTGATCACTCGATGCCAGCAGGGGTCGGGAGCAGGGAAGAGAAATTGAAATCCCCCACTGGAAATAGATTTGTGTCTGTGTGTGATGGGACTGGGGATAGAGGGAGAACCCAAACCTACGGCAATGAGCCAAGATGGGGCCGGGGGACTAATGGGACCGTGATCTTTGAAATCAGCCAGTTACAAAAGCAAGCAGCGGGGAGATTAAGTGTCCCCAGCAGGACTGTATGTGTCTGAGAAGAAAGGAGCCAGGCTGTGAATTTCAAAGCCCTCATTATGAGCCCATCACTGCTGCTGGGTACCCCATTAAGCTGCACCCCCCATGGTGAACCCTCTCCCGTGCCTGCAACCCTCAGAGAGAAGGCAGCCCCGAGCAGAAGCCCCACATTAGCCTCTCTTTTCACAGCGGCCTCTGACGCGGCCACCTTCTCTCCTCAGATGCTGAAGTGCAAGCTGGTTGTGAGAAGAAAGCCCCATATGTGAACTTGCATTGCCCTAATCCGCCCCACCCCCACCCCTCCCACGCCCCGTTTCCCGTGCGCAGTCTGCGAGAGACAGTTTTGGATAACCAGATTATCCTGCTGTCTTGTCTTCTCTTAACCGAATGAGATTAAGGTCAGCCCAGACTTGTGTGTAATGCTCCGCATCACTTAGTACTAGTCCTGTGCACGGGTGTGTGTGTGTGTGTGTGTGTGGGAGGGGGAGAGAGAGAGAGAGAGAGAGAGAGAATTAGCTTCTGAATGTGTCCAGACAGCACAATAACCCACGCTGAGGGCTGGGCATGGGTTGTCATTCAACCATGGCTTGTTATTGAAATGTGGATTACCATGTCTGAACCCAGCTGTGCTAACAAACCGTACTTGCCAACTGAAGAAACTAGCGAGCCCATGGTTCGTTGTTGGTTTATGAACTGTGTCTGGGTGGTCCACTGTGGACTGTTCAGTACGGGCATATGCAGATTGGTTCCCAGTGTATCAGGTGCGATCAACTTGGGAGCCAAAGAATGGATCGCCCTCGCAGTCTGCCAAGCTGAAGGTCTCTCTACCTTCTTACAGGCGTACCTGGAGTTCTTCACCTCCAGTGAGAATGTCAAAGCCCTCCAGACTGTTCTGAAGAGATATGGTCAGCGTGTGAATTACCACATTGTGAACGTCAAGGTACATGCCTCCCCTGACCCATTGCTGCGGAAGTGTTCCCACAAACCGAGGGCCAAATTCTATTCCAGAGAAGTTGCCAACGGCTACATTCCTCTGGTGGGAGGGACCTCCCAGTAGCCAAGACCAGAGGGGCGCTTACTCCTTTAGAATGGGGAAGACAGTGGCACACATCGTGGACACTAGCAAACTGTTGGCGGGGAGGGTGCGTGTGGGTCAAGTTCATCTCTGGGTGCCAGAAGGGGAGCAGCCTGGCCTCTGCCCCGACTCCACCCAGCTAGAACGAAGGGAGATACCAACCAGGCAAGTGTAAGCCAAGTGGGCCGCTCTCTCTCCGTGCCCCCTCCCCTTTCCCCGCGGCAGGGTGACAACATCACCAACGCCCACGAGATGCAGCCGAATGCCGTGACCTGGGGCATCTTCCCCAGCAGAGAGATCATTCAGCCCACGGTTGTGGATCCAGTCAGCTTCATGTACTGGAAGGTAAGCGTCGTGGGAGGTGTGTGTTGTGGGACTGGGGCATTCGCTTTTTCCACACTTGGGACGTGGTGAGCTGGAGCCGGAGAAGTTCCCCTTCCACTCTGAAAGTTCCCCTTTCAGAGTGCGTGCATCGCCACCTCGCCGACTGCCTTAAGAGACCGAGTAGCAGCCTCACGAGCTCAGACCAGTGGTTAGGAAAACGCTGCCTTGGTGCACAGTGACGCGGCCCTCTCCCGCTGGAACGGCATATTAGGAACATCCCGATGGCTGCTTCTGACAAATCCCCTTGTGTTGGTGGGGATCTCGCCAGTAGCCTAGCAATTTGGCAGCCCGTTCAGGATCAGGCGTTTCTAAGCCTCCTTTAAAGTCTCTGTAAGGCAGAGTCCATCTTGACATTGGCAGCTTTCTAAGACTGTACACCTGCAGGCAGCGACGGTCTCGTTTTATTGCTCGCACCTGAGCCTTCCAAGTTAAACAGAAAGGTAAAAAAATAACCTTTCGGAGAGCAATTCTTCACTTGTTTAGAGTGGGAAAAGTCCCACAACTCCGTTGCAGGTTTTTTCCTCCTTGAACATGCATAGGGTCCCACCCTAAATGAATACTGGCATGCCTGAAATAAACTCTCCAACCCACTCTCTCCCCTCGGTCAGGATGAGGCCTTTGCCCTGTGGATCGAACAGTGGGCCAAACTCTACCAGGAAGAGTCCCACTCCCGCAAGATCATCCAAAACATCCATGACAGCTACTACTTGGTCAACCTGGTGGACAACGAGTTCCCCCTGGACAGCTGCCTCTGGCAGGTTCTGGAAGACATGCATGAGCTACTGAGCGGAGGAGCCGGGCAGTGAGGGGACATCTGGCCTTGTGGAAGCACATTTGGCCTTGGGCGCGAGGCAAAGCCGGTGTGTCCCTGACACTCCTTGGAGGGTCCCTCTGCCTGCACTTTCTCATCCCCGCTTCTGGTCTAGCGGCCTCTTGCCAATCACAGGACTGTTTTCCTCCTGAGCCAAAAGACTCTGGAAATGATGGCGAGCCCTCGTTGGGGACATTACGAGCCCTTCCCCTTCGCTTGGGCCGGAGGGTCCACAACCTGTCACCCTCTGGGGGACCCGGCCTGCAACTCAGCCCTGCTCAGCACGAGTGGCAAGGAAAGGTTGGTGCTGTAGCCGCAAAGGTCGCCCAACTGAAAGGGCAGCTGGAAACCCAGTGGCCACCTCTGGATTCCTTTGCCTCCTGCCGCGTTGCACTCTAAATCCTCATTCTGCTGCTATTTCAGTGCAACACCCTCTGCTCAGCTACTGACATGACTGATGACTTCACGTCCTCCAACTCGGAACGGCCACAGTGCCGCGACGTTCTAAATCGCAGACCGTCCACCTTGCCAAATCATTACACTGAACTTTGACAGTAATCTTCTTGCAGGTGCTTGGTTGGCTATTTATTTTGTATTTTCTTCAGAAATGTGCAATCTGTGCCTTTCATTTTCTTCTTCTTGGCTGAGGATGAGGGGAAGAGTTTGGATGCACAAACACGAGGAAAGAATGAAGGAGAGGAGAACTAATGCAATAAAACTGCCTGCACTTGATAAACATGGCCTGCAGAGGGGGCGCCTGTGTGCACCCCTTTTACAGGAACAAGGAGTGGGGGAAGATTCAGGACAGAGGGAAAAAAGTCACCTTCACACAGTGCATTGCAAACATTAAGGAATTCAAGGCGTTGCGACGGCCACCACTCTGCACGGCTTAAAAAGGGGACTAGACCAATTGGCACAGGAGGCTATCTGGCTGCTGGGGAACATGGGCAGGAGGGTGCTGTGGCATTCCTGCCCTGCTTGTGAGTTTCTCATGAGCCACAGCATGAACAGGATGCTGGACTAGATGGTCCCTGGGTCTGATCCAGCATGGCTTGCCCGACACTCTTGAGAGAAAACTTGGAAGCGAGTTGGAGTTGCCCAACAGACACGCCGCGTGTGCGGCACTTTGGTGCTTTGAAGCACCACTGATCTTGCAGCGTCTTGCAGCACCTAACCGCTGCCGCCCCCAACATGGCACCTTGAGTTTCGAATTCTCACAACCCCGGATTCTGACACCGCCTCAGGCTGATGGGAGCTCACATCCAAAGCATTTGAAAGCAGCAGGGACGGGAACATTGACCTAGCAGTGTTGTCCTCTATGTCATGCAGCGGTGCTGCCTCCCCTTTGCTTCCTCGCGAAGTGGCAGGAGCTCCAAACAGTTCTGGTGAAAACAAGCCCCTTGAACACAGAGAGCCTTGCAGCTGAGGCCGTGCTCCCCGGCAGCTTTAGGCCACCCTCTCTGGCTTGTAGGTATTCCGCCCGAATGCGTGCATCCCCCCCTGCCCCCGGTTATTTCCTCCCCACTCCCGTCAGTGGCTTGGCTGCCTCTGCTTCGGATTTTATCCACTGTTTTATCTTCTAGCGCCAGGTATCCCGTGCTGCTCAGTGCCTTGAGGTTTCAGCAGAGATGAGACTCACACCTCACCATAAAATAACGTTAGAGAAACTGTCTTTCTTCTGCACTTTCTAACAAAAATAGAGGTACTTAACAAACTGAAAATTGATGCTGTACAGTGCTTGTTCTTTCCCTCCTGAAAGCTGTGTTGGCAGAATCCCAACATACACCGAAGCCTTTTACTCAAGATGAGCTTTCTCTCTCTTTCTAGGCAGGGCTGACAATCTTGTCTGAACTCACAGGCGACCGCAACCTTTTCGAGAGCGTTTGTTGTTTACCTTCTGTTCAATCTCACCGTTCAAAGTAAAGGAGGAAATGGTTGGGGAGAGGTTAATCCTAGCTGATCGATTATAGCAGGGAGCTAACAAGGACGTGAGGACACGGGTAAGCCAGCCCTGGGGGGTGGGGAGGGGGAAGCTTTGTGCAAAGCAGAGTTGTTGTTGTTGTTGGCGGGGGGGGGGGGGAGACTCAGCTGTTCCCAGCAGGCTAATTCATCATCCACCTAATCTTCAGAAAAAAGAAACCTGGAGGGGGAAGAGGGAGGTTTCCCTCTTTGCTGAGCATCAAATGAAGAGCTGATGGACTTCAGCACAGGCAGGGGGTCTGTGGGTGAGATTTTCCAGCTGTGAGGCAACCCCCTCTAACCCCCTGCCCCACATGCTGGAGGAAAATTGGGAGGGCTTCAACAAAGGAACAAAGGAAGGAACAGAGAAGAGAACCAGGCAGTTTCCTGTATGCATGCATGTTCTGGGGCCACGCGATGGCGGGGGGGGGGGGAGAGCCTGCATCAAGCAGAGCCGTGTACCCAGGTTCTCAGTCCCACCTCGCCAAGCGCAGGCACACCGGTCTGGCCTGGCAGTCGGTACTGCATGAAGCTGCTAGTGTTTGAATGCCCGCTAAAACGTGGACCCGGCTGTGACCCCACTGGAAAAAGCGAACTGCCTCCCCTTGTGTCTGGGTGCCCCTTGCAACATATGGGGAGCCCGTGCCCCCTACAGGTGCGTGAGGCTCCTTGGGGTGGTGATGTCATTTCCTGCTTCTGAATGGCCATCGCAAAGGGCTTCCGAGAAGCTGGAGAAACAGCAGTTTCCGGGAGTTTCCAGTGGGAAGTCACTTCTCTTGAGAGAAGAGAAGAGAGCAGGTGACCCCTGCTCCTCAAAAAAGAGTTCAGAATCCTTGAGAGATTTTTCCCAGATGCTTCCTCTACTGGCGTAAGACACTGTAGCCACCTGTTGCCACCTTGCAAAAGCCTGAGGAGAAAAGACAAAACAAGTCAGAGGGTGGGTGAATTTTCCAGTTCTAAAGGGTCAAAATGTCTCTCCCAACACTTAGTTGCAGGCAGTCAAGTGCTCAGCCTGGCAACACGGGCAGTTTTGGGAGCGTGGCCCTGCTCCTTTGCCTTCTGCCCTAGAAGGCAAACCCCACTTTCGATTTTCTCCAAACAACTCCGCCCCGTGGGCCAGGGTCTGGTAGCAAGCAGCAGAAAAGACTTCTCTGTGAGGTACCAGCTGCCAGGGAAGTCCAGCAACCCTGGATTAGAGGGGAGCTATTCTGCCATGGGGGAAGACTCCCCCATTCTTCTTTTCTGGAGCGGTGTTTTAGAACGGGTCTGTGCCTCCACAAGCACCCTCTGCTGCTGCAAAAGCGCCTCTTGAGAGGACTTCTGCACAAGCCACTGACCATGAGGAGCCGGCCTAGTGCGTGACTTCATTTAGGAGAGTGACGAGCAGCCTGCAGGAGCAAAGGCTTTGGGAGCCATCGAGCGCCAAGCCTGGGATCGAATCTGCCATGCCCCAAGCAGGGAGGCGCTTTGGAAGGAGGCCAGAGATGAACCCGGCAGAGGGCAGCCTCCTTTAGAGGCCCGGACCCTAGTCCCCGCTTGGCCACGAAGCTCACCCTGTGGCTTTTGGGGCCAGTCATTGACTCTCAGCCCAGCCTACCCTGCAGCCTTGTTGTGAGGATAAAATGGTGAGGAGGGAGAATTGCGTGTTGCCTCAAGGCACATGGAGCTAAGGCAGAATCTCAGGGTAACTGAGGAAATGTTTTAAATAAGCTGGAAGAACGCGTAGAGCCAGATGGCGCTTTGGGGGAAACGCGGCTGCTGACCTCCCTGAGCAGGCGCTTCTCTTCGGCCTCCCGGAAACGCTCAGCCGCCCAGCTTTGCAGACACCGTCGCCTCCATGTCTTCCAGCACCACTCCACCAGCCTGTGCTTTGCCTGTGGGGAGGAGATCGTCTGTGTTTTGAGCTTGCCGCAGCCCACGTGGATTAGAAATCTAATGCTGGTTTCCAAAAGGAAAGCTTCCAAATCCCTGCGAGGGACTTCTGAGGAACAGGGCAGCATGCCCAGGTCCTGCTTACCAGGGCTTCCGGCAGAGTCCGTGTCCTGCAAGCCGCCTTCCAGGCCTGCCATGCCCTGCCCAGGCATCGCGCGTCCCTGGCCGTCTGGGAACGACGCACCAGGACGTTGCCTCTCCACAAACTCAGATACTTCCTGCTGCAGCCAGGACAGAGAGGAGGAAGAGTTAGGCTGAAAGCTGCGCCTTCTTTGGAGCAGGACGGATCTGTTAATGTGTGATAGCAGAACCCCAGCATGTGGGGTTCTGCCTCTGGCCTTGCCCTGATCCCCTCCAGCTGCAGAGGCATGCGGGGGCAGAACTGGCACTCTCCCCCCACCGAGTGCCTGGGCCCACATTCATGCAACCTGCACACGGCAGACTTGGCTGGGTATGGGCCTTACCCAAGCCTGTCATCCTTGGCTGCAGCCAGTTCAGTGCTGCTCTTCCGGGCCTGGCTGTATCCTGCTATCAGCCCTGCTGCATCCAGGCTCCCCGGAGGCCTCCGAGCCCCGCTCTGGCTTCTGTAGGCCATAAGCCAGACGCGAAACGAGCTGCTGATCAGGCGGGAGGGGGCGGACAAGCCCCGGCCGAGCGTCTCTTCTCTGTTCTGTCTCTGCCCTTGAAGACGAAAGTCCAGATTAATGTAGAAGGTACACGGTCCGGCATTCTTGGTCCTGCCTCCTTTGTATTCAGCCCCACCACCACTGGAAGGACCTCTCCAAGACAGTCTCAAAAACTAGACACAAAAAGGATTAATCATTCCTAATGTAAAATTAGGATTACCATTTTGAAAGGAGATGATCTGTGTTTGGGCTTCTCAACAGATCACAACTTATTCTCATCGGAACAAGCATAACTGCTCCCCACCACTCTCAACTCCACACACCGCCCATTTCCCCAGGGGGCTTTGAGGAGGCGTCCCAAAGCATCTTCTGTGTGTGATCAACTGCAACTTGTGGTGCCTGAGCCTTAGTTAAACCATGGTTTGTTTCAGAAAAGCCAACTTCAAACCATGGTCTATGAAGCTGGCTTATTTCACACCACAGTTTGTGGGTAACTGCAGTTTGAACTGGGGTGCAACTCCAGATTGGGGTTGACCAAAATCAGAAGCGAAGGGAGAGCAGGTGAGTCTTGTTCCCTTCACGATAAACCAGAAAAAATCCTGTCATCAATGCACCAGGTCACCCCCAGAGAAAACAAGGCGAGAGCGTGGTCTCTTACTGCTTGGCCACAAGAGGGGCATTTTCCGGTGCTTCCGTGCTCCAGCCAGGCTGCTCTGCTTCCGGATGCACTGGTGAAAGTTGGCTGCTTTGGTCCAGAAATTGCAGGCCTGAAAGTTAAGCAGACCCAGGTGGTTCTTTTACTGACAGTGACAGATCTGCCATACTTTGCTCTGCTCTCAATCAGGGGTGGGCATCGTATGTCCCATCAGCCTTCACCAGGGGCTATGTGGGCGGGAGCTGAAGAGACTCATAGGCCAAGTCCCCTGGAGGGCCACTGCGGCTCTAAAGGGCCCCAGTTTCTGCCCTGGGTACATCGCATTTCTGCTTGTCTTTCCTTTGTTCGCTTTCTGTCCTGGGATTTTTCCTTTCTTTAAAAAGCAAATACGTTTATTGATTTGACTCGGAGCTTTCCCACCCAAACCACAGTGCTCGATGTAGCTAGCCACCAAGTCCCGATTAAAAACAAAACCTTAAAGCGTAACAACAGCCCTAATCAATTAAACCCACCAAAGACCTGTCTGGATAAAAACATCTTTGCCAGCTGGCAGAAGAACAACAAGGAGGGAGGCTGGTGGGACTTCCAGAGCCTGGGAGCAGCCCCCAAAAATGCTCTTTCTGCTGTGACCACCACATGTGCCTCCCCCTCATGCCTGGAACAAGACAATGGCCCTAAAACCTGGGCAAGGCTCGTGTGAGAGAAGGCAGCTTTATTAAGATAAAGCAAAGCAAAGCAGAAAAGATGTATTGAGATAAAACCACGAGAAACAGAAAACAAAATGTGCTGTGATTTATTGAAGAACCACCTCAAAAATAAGAACAACATTCAAAAACAGCAGCAGAAAAATCATGTTCCAAAAAGTTAGGAATGGACAGAAACTGGCTCTGTCTATTGGGACTGAACTGGGAGCATCAAGGTGGTACTTAAACGCAGACTGGGCACCATGTGACCGTACGTCCTGCCAAATTCCCAGGGCCGAAGGTGCATTCTTCCCCACCTGAGAACTTAAACGGGTATGACATCCAAGCTCTGAAATCCAGATACCACGATGCCTAGAAGAGCATCTCCCACTTGGAGCGGGTTAGAGCCTTGAATTATTCAGGGGCTCTCCTCTGAGTGCCCCCAGCTGAAGAAAGCTAGGCAACGATGCCAAGAGAGATGGGGGCCCTCCCCAAAGCATTTTCCCTGCTGCCTAACTCGTCATCTTGCCGGCGCCTAGAAATGCCTTTTCAGACATTCTACTCACCTGGTGGACAGAAATCGAGCGCAGGGCCAGATAGGCCCGGGTCGCTTTCCTCCAGCGCCACACGGCTCTGCACCCGGCAGGCCTCCTTCGGGACCCCTCCTCCTCCTCCTCTTCCTGGCCGGCTTTCGAGAACGCTGTTTTCCACCTTCTGAAGCAGGATGCCAGAAGCCGCTGCCGCCCGGCCCACTCGAACTCCACCAGGGCCTCGAGCCGCGCAGAGTTCTGAGCTGCGATCTCAGCCCAGGAAAGGAACGCCCTGCGATGTGGAACAAAGAGGGATCCGTCTGGGAATTCCCACATGGAGAAATATCCCTTCGAGCCCTCTTGATCCCTTCAAATTGGTTTGGCTCGCATCCCAGGCAACCTGCACAGGGATTGTCTGGAATCTGTGCCCTCTGCATTTCGCAGATTGGCTAGTGCCTACTTGTTGAAGGAACTGGGGGGTTGTTAAGGGGGGCATTAAAATTTAGTTCTCTTTTGAAGCACGCCAGAGTGTTGATGCTTCACAGCGGTGCCCAAAACCAACCCTGTCCCCCCACAAGTAGAAAGATAGCATGTTAGGCTGCCCACACAACGACAGCTAGGCTGAGGTGCCATATGGCAGGCGAAGGCCGGGAGAGCACGGCTGTGGAGGAATCGGTTTGTGGGACTCTTACCGGGCCAGGAGGGAATGCTGGAGATGCTGCTGGGCCTGCAGGGCTTGCCGAGTCCCGGAAGACCACAGCGCAAAGCATCTCGCAAGGAGCTGCCTCTCATCCTGCAGCCAAAGAAAGGAGCCTTGGGGACCGTGCCTGAAGCACAGCCTTCGTTACCGCACACACGGAGACACCCTCGCCCGCGTCTGTCCGTGCAACGGGAGGGAAGCAGGTGGAGTTGGCCTGGATCACTCCAGGGAAACCCTTCCGCAGGAAGAAGAAAAGTAATTCACAGAGAAAGTCTCCCACCTCCTTCCCCACCTGCTCTGCTGGTTTTCTGCTCATGTCTAGAGAAAGCCAAATGAAATGCACCTTCCTGAAAGTGGACAAACAGCCCCAGAGGGAGAAGGGCAGGGCCAGAATCCTCCTCCCCGGGAGGCTATTTTCCTGCTTGATTCCTCCCCGAAGGAAGCACCTGCCACCCTGCGGGCATCGCGCCCCATCCAGGCACCTTGCCTCTGGACGGGGCAGTGCCAAGGGAGCCTCTTTTGAAATGCATCCCATGTAGCCGAACAAGAGCAAGGGGCACCGAAGGGCATGTTTGTGCACTGCCGCCTTCAGCAACAGCCCCGGGACCAGGCCGCTCCCCAGATGGAGCCTCGGCGGTGTCCAGGGCTGGGAATCTCCCTTGTAGCTCCTGGGGACACCAAGGGCTTATTGATACGTATGCCTCACCTTTGCCAATGAGTCCGTGGAGACGGGTGGTGCAGCTGGATCACTGTGGAAGCCAGAGGAGAGGGAAGACTCAAGGGAGACAAGGAGATGGTCCTCAGCGAGGTCCCTGGAGTCCGGCTCGGGAGGATGGAGGCAAAGGGACTTCCAGCGCCAGCGTGCCAAGGCTTCCTCCAGCCGCCGTCGTGCCTGCACTCGTTGGAAAGCGCTGAAAAGAAAGTATGAGCACTCAGGTGAACTGGAATTCTATTTCCAGCAGGGAATGATCTGAAAATTTATCCACTGGGGTGTCTCCAAACAGGATTCTTCGCCAGCTCCTGTGTCAGCGGGGCACGTTATCCGTGGCAGCACGAGCTTTTCGGCCACTCTCATGTTGACTCATGGCAGTGGACAACCACTTACGTCACCGCCAGGGATTCCCGCCACCTCGCCTTCCAGGCCTGGAATGCCTCCTGCAGCGTCAGGGCACCAAAGAGGGCTTCCAGGCTCTCGGCTCCGTTCCCCTGGGACCAGCTCGCTACACTCCAGCCTGGCCGTGCCTCGCGAGCCTGTGCAGCTGGGCCAAACCTTGCTGCTTTTACAGGTCATTCACGGGAAAGAGAAAGACAGACAGACAGACAGACAGACCAGTTAGAACAATCTGGGTCCCAGTCCAATCTCCATATACTGAATTTTCAAAGAAATAATCTCAAGGGTCACCAGTGACACCATATAGCAGGCTGTAGGGAAGAAGAGCAAGGGGGAAGTGGGGCATTCTGTCTGCTCTGCTGAAGCACTTTTTTTTTTTACTTTCCCTTCCCCAAACCTCCTTTGTGCATCTTTTTTAACCATTTGTAAGATCGTGGACAACAGCAGCTGTCTTTTTTGTGATGGCGTGTATGTTACTCCAGGAGCTGTTATGGTCGGTCCCCTCTGACAACACCACTCAACACAGCCAATGACTCCACGCACGCACGCACGCACACCCCACCCAGAATGCTTCTGTACATCTGCCATGCCGAGATCCCCATTTCATGCACTGGACGAAGCAGGCCGCGTCCACCTGAGCTCAGGCCAGAAGAAAAGCCATCAGTTCTTCACATGCTGCCTTTGCGTCGCAGCCACCCACCCACCCGCGCCTCGCGCCTGCCATTCCCCTCCTCACCATCGGCCTTGCTCTGCCTCAGGGCCAGCAGCTGCAGCAGCGTCTGCCGGGCCTGCTCCCGGCTCCGCACCATCAGGGCCCACTGCCGGAAGCACAGCCTCAGCGCCCGGGCCCGCCGGCGTGCCAGGCTGTGCTGGCTCCGCACCTGCCTCTCGGCGAAGTTCCTCCACGCAGCAAAGCACCTGTGAAGTGACGCGAGTGATCAGGAAGCGCCGGGCGGGGGGGACCGGCATCACTCTTCTCTTTACAGTCTTGTGCTGGCATTTGACTTCCTGCTTTCTGGGCTTCACACAAGGAGAGGCGGGCTGGATCTGACCCACCTCCACCTCACCTGGCTTTCTGTTCCCACTGCAGCGACCCGCCTGCCTGGAGGAGATCCACAGGCTGGAAAGGAGTGCAACGGGCACCCTCCTGCCCATGTTCCCCAGCAACGGGCAGCCACACGTAACCTTCTGCACATGAATTTGTCCAGTCCCTTTTAAAGCCCTCCAAATTGGTAGCCCCCATTCCTCTTGTGGAAGCGAGCGCCTCATTTAGCTCTGCACTGTGTGAGAAGGACCGTCTTTGACCCGACGTGAATCCCCCCACAGTCAGTTTCGTGGGATGAGCCTCTGGTTGCACGAGAGGCTGCGAAATGCACCTCCCTCTCCGGATTCTGCACACCTGGCATGATTTCCTTCCCTTCGATCACGTCTCCCCTTACCAGTTCTTTTCCTAAGCTAAGCCATCCTGGGTGTTGTAACTTAGGGAGCCGTCCCAGCCCTTGATCACCTTCCTCCCGCAACTTTTCCAGCTCGCCAATATCCCCTTTTTAAGGAGCAGTGACCAGAACTGAATGCAGGACCACGGATTTGTTCCATGGGGCAGGAAACGGGAACGCTGCTTGCCGTTCCTTTCTTAAGAGTAAGGCTGCATAAAGAGCCGTGCAGGATCAGAGGCTCACGCAGCAGCTGAGGAAATGCCCACAGCAAAGCAGGACAGGAGCATTCGCACCCATGCTCCCCAGCAACCAGTGTCCAAGTTAGCGCTGGCGTGGTTTTGCCCGAGAGGAAGGCGTCACAAATCGCTTTGCTCACCGGCTGATCAGCCCTCTCCGGACTCGAGCCGCTAGTGGCACGATCCGCCTGCTGGCCTGGCAGCGGGCATGCCACGTCGCGAAAGCAGCCGCCAGGTGGGCCTTCTCCAGGGCGGCGCGAGCATCTTGGGCGCGGGCCTCCTCTTGGTCCAGGCGTTCAGTCCGCAGGCGCCACAGTCTGAAAGCTGCTGTGTGGCAGGAGGAGAAGAGAGGCCGGACTTGGAAAGGGAAGGCTTCTTCCAGCCTCGCCAAGCAGACAAAGCCTTTGCTGGGGTACACCTTCTCTGTAGATCAGTATCAGCCTTTGCCAAACCGGGCCCCCCGCAACACAACGGACGACAGGGCAGAAGCTGAGCCAGCCTGGGGAAAGCAGGCCCTCTCAGCCAATTAGCATTCTCTGGCTGTGGACCCTTGCAGAGGCAAAAGAGCAGCTCCCATGGATCAGAAGGTTTGGGGGCATTCAGTAGCTTGCAGAACTGGCCCTCCCTACACCCCAAAGGCCCATCATGGCTGCACAGGGAAGCGGTCCAAGGCGCTCTTCCCCGGTGCGGTTCCACGTGGCTGCTCAGGACTACAACCTCATGAGCCAGTGGTCACGTGTCCCAGGAGCTGCAGGCTGCCTCCCTGGAGAGGTGCAGGCAGGAGTTTTGGGCCAGGCCAGTGAGGTGCAGCCTGGGCCAGCGCTCACCTCTTCGGTCAGCCCTGCCGCCCAGCTCCGTTGCAAGGCCAAAGGGGGCGTGGAGTGGGAGAGGGCAGGAGCCCCTCGGAGGAGAGGCAGGCGGAAAGCAAAATGAGCACAAAGCTTATTTTGCCCAGGAGCAATCCGCGTGTCCGGGGCAAGGGCGAGCCTGGCTGCATCGAAGCCTGGGCAGGAAGCCCCTTGGTGCTGCAATGCTTTGCTGCAGCAATGCACCCATGAAGAGCAGTTCCTACCGGCCAGCCGCCTCATCTCTCGGACTGCCTCCATCTTTCGGTTCAGCTCTTCGGCTCCCTGCGCGTGACGGAGCTGCATCCATAAAAGTCCCTCCGCCCTGAACGAAAGCAAGCCAAGGAGACGATCTCGTTTGTCTTGGACAGCGCAGTGTAGTGGGTAGAGCAGGTGTGGGGAACTTCTGGCTCATGGGGATTCCCTTTCTGGCCCGTAGGCCCCACCCCTGTGTGGCCACACCTCCTTCCCTAGGCCCCACCCAGTCACCAAAGAAAGTTGCCTCCAGAGCTGAGAAAAATTACTGTTTTCTGTCTGCGTGGAGTAATTAGTCATGTTGCCCATGATAGGAGGGCATAGTCCAGCACAGGGCACCCGGTGGAGGAAGCCAGCGATAGAAACACCTGCAGCAGCCTTTTTCGCTTCTCTTTCTTAGCACTAATTGTACTAGATTGGTTTGTTCCTCTCATGGAGAGTTACGGAGATCGGATTGGTGAATCCCTTCATTTAGACTGTCTGACATGCGCACATGTTACATACTCTGCAACCTGCATAAGTTATGCAAATGTGGGCAGGTTCCTATCTTGTAGCTTAACCTATCTCACAGAGTTGTCACAAAGGTAGGTTAAATTGTGCAAATTTTGTGGGGAAGTTCTACGTATCCCATTCTGCTGCGACTCATGGGTAGGCCAAGGACTAAAACTTCCATATAGCCTGAAGTGCCTGATCCTGCATAATCTTGGCAGCTAAGCAGGGCCAGGCCTGGTTGAAATCTGGATGGGTGACTTAAATGTTGAGAACTGCCCAGAGAGCTTAGGCTACAGGTAGTATAAAATGTATTATAATGATGATGATGGTGGTGGACAGAACCCCCATATAAGACCCAAGAAGGCTTCCCAAGATGTTCACCAAGCCCACACACTTAGGGCCTGTCTTTGCCTCCATAAGGACTAGAAGCTTGCTTGCTTGGTTGGTTCCTACCTACTGATACAATCTCAAATACCTCATTTGCACACAGGGGTTGCAAAGAGCTGCAAAATCCAGTCACTGAACTTGCCAGATGAATTACTCTACCTGCCGCAAGGGACCAAATCCCTGCCTTGTCTCTGCTTACCTGCGGTACCGAGCAGCATCCTCCACCTGCTCCGCCGAAAGCTGACACCAGGCAGGGAGTTTCGTGATCCTCTCGGGGGTTGGCAGCAACTCCCTGGCGCCGGTCGTCGTCTCCCGCTGCCGCAAAGCTCGGGCCTTCCGCTGCTTCGCAGCAGCATCCCGCCACTGCCAGAGAACCAGGCTTCACCTTACCTTCCAACTCCTCCCCCCCAAACTCCAATTTAATTCCACACGAGAACCCTTGAAAAGGGACTCCCCACCTTCCTTCCCCAACTTGTTTCCCTTGTGCCTTTTGAGCTTGTAAAGCAAGCGAAATCAACACACCTCACATGGATAAGTGCAAAGAAGCGCCTCACCCGCACTGAAGTCAAGGGCTGCTTTTCCGCCCTGTCCTCTGGCACAACCTGCTGAAGTGACGGGTCGTGCCTCTGACCTGGCTAACCCCATCTTGACCGGTCTGGTGGGCAGCCCTTCTTGGGCTTTGCTCAACAACTGGAGGTGCCCAGAGCTGAGCCCAGCACCCACGAGGCCTGGGGGCTGGCTACACCTGTGGCTGGGATGCCCCCCGACCGGGCCCACCTCCCGGGCTCCCTCACCCTGTGGAAGATGATGGCCAGCACCGCCATGGCACGGCTTCTCCGGGCGACAGCCACCTGGGCGTTCCTCAGCTGCACTGCCCACTGGAGGGCAGAGAGCCCCTTGCGCAGGAGCTGGCGTTCGTACTTGGCCCGGGCCACGGCCAGCTTCCCGGAGACGTGCTCGCGCCAGGCTGCAAAGCTCTTCACCAGCAACGGGTCCCTCCTCTGGGGCAGAGGCCTGCGGATCAACCAGCAAATGCAAGGACCGGGATTCAGTTCATGCGCTCCGAACTGATTCCTTGCAGCAGCCACCAGGTCGGAGAAGCCAGAGCTGCTGCAACTGAAAGGGGTATGCTGCCCTGGGAGACTTTTCATTTCTTTTTGGGGGAGCTGCCACGGGGGAAATGCTTGCAGGAGCAGGGCAGCTCAGCACACCACGCAAGCCTCCCTTCCTTCCATCCCTCTCCTGCGGGGGAGAATAAAAGCGCATCCTACAAGAAGAGGCACGGTCAGAGGATGAGCTGGCCTGTCACAGCAAGTAACCTCTTCAGAAAAGGCATGCCTCTCCAAGGGTGGACTTTGCCTCCAAGGCGAGTCCATCCCCTGCAGCTCCTCGCAAATCATCCAATTACCTGTCTTTTTTCTTCTCCATTGATCCATCATCTGCTTCCAGGCTCTGCAGGAAAAGAGAATGTCCAGGTCTGGTTTGCTCAGATCTTAGCTGAACACACCCTCCTGCTTGGAATCCCTGGGCCATCCTAGAACCTTGAGGGTCCTGCCTGCCATGGTAACCCGGAGGGAGTTCACAGCTTGAGAAAAAGCCCGGATCCATTAGGCAAAAGAAATGCGGCAAGATTTTAAAACCAATATTTACTCTTACGCTGCATTTTTCCTCTTAACGCAGAACACCAGGTAGCACACCTGGCTCCCCTTTTCTCAATTGTATCCTTGCCACCCCTGCAAGGCATTCCCTCTGCCAGACTTGCCCACAAATTCAAACTCTGGCAACATGAAGAATGACTGGGCTTACCTCGCCTCGCAGGATATCTCTCCCTCTGTCTTTCTCCCAACAGCACGGCGGCTCTCTCTGACCTCTCTCCACACCAGGGCTGTGGTCACAACATGCAGGACTCAAGAGGTCCTGGACACATTCTCTAGCAAGGGGTTTTGCGCCCTGGGAATAGTCTTTGGGCCCTTTTTTGGCTGCTGCCCCGAAGGGTGAACATGGGGTGAGCTCGTCCACGTCGCTTGCGATGAATGAGGCCCTGCAGGCTTCTCCTGCTTCGTGGGCGTGAAGGTCTTCAGAGCTGTTACCCAGCTCGTACGCTGGAGTGACTGCCGGGCCTCCCGGAGAATGAACAGTCAGGTGCACTGCCCGTCGAGCATCATACACACACACCCCCATGCTCAGCGGAGCCTCGGTGCATGATGTCTTCAGGGAGACCTGCAAGCCATCCGTGGAAAGGAGGCCCAAGGGAACGTCCCCGAGACCCAAGTCGGAGCGGTGGAGCACTCCAGCGGCAGGTTCCTGTGCAGCCAGGGCTCTTTGGTGGCCGCTGGGTTTGGGACACCCGCAGAGACTCTCTTCTTCCCGAGCCCGCTGTGCACCTGAGCAGCTTCGCAGGTAGCGAAAGGAAGTGCCACAGTACCTTTCTTCTCGTTCTTCTCCTTGAAAGGCCGGTGTGGTTGGGCCAACGCTGCTGCAGACACCCGGGGGCCAACCTCGGTCGGAGGCCTCCTCCCCTGGGGGTGCGTATACTCCCGCTTTATTGTAGGCAATGGGAAGGGGCTCCCTGTCTTTCCCAGTGCCCCTCGTAAAGCTGGGATCCCAGGCCTGACTCAGGGGGGTGCCCCAATTCACGCTGGCTTGCTTGGGGGCGAGCTGCTCCATGAGGCTCAGCACAGCCGAGGTCGAAGCCGGGGGATCGGCAGGTGGCCGGTAAGCAAGAGACAATGACTTGGACTCCCACGGGAAGGAACCCAAGGCTCCCATCACAGCGATTTCTTGCCTCAGCCGCTGGATGGAGCTGTACAGGTCGGCAGAGGTCTGGGAAGACTCTAGGAGGGTCCGGAGCAGTGTGGAAGACACGCCTCTCTCAGCCAAGGGCGAAGACTTCAGCTGGTCCAAGGTGAGGGGTGGCCCTGGAGGTATGGATTCGAGACTCCTGCTGGGGCTCGTAAAAGAAGGTTGACCCTCCGGGTGGAGGCAGCCTGGATAAGACACCCCCAGCAAGTCCACTGGAGAGAGGGACCTTCCATTGGCCTCAAGATTCGGTCTTCCTGGCCCAGAGACCACAGCTATTGGCTGTGTGCGCACCTGCCGGCCCTCATGTCCTCTTCTTTCCTTGGAGGTGCTCCTTTCGGCCTGGGGGACAGCATTGCTTCTGCCGGGGGGCTCACTGGGGGGTTTCTTTCTTGAGCCACCTGGGCATGAGCTGCGTGCAGCTGGAAGAGAGCCGGGGTCGCCGAGGGGTTCCATCCTGTGCCTCTTCGATTCAAGGTTGCTTTGCCGCCAGGATGCGGGGTCGGCTGTGGTGTCCCGAAGTGGCCAATACGGGCAAGCGAGATTGGTTTGGACTCGATTCTGCGGCTGAGGTCCGGCGGGCCTGTTTCTCATAGAAGCAGCTCGTGGCCTCCCATGTGTCGTCTCTCCAGTGTGGTGGAACCCAGGAATGGCAGAACCGGCTTGATGGCGGGATACTGCAACGGGATTTCCAGGGGACAAATAAAGTTTGACATTGATGTTTTTCTGGACGTTCCCTTGCTCTGCAGAGGAGTGAGGGAAGAAAAACAGAGCAGTCGTAGCATTAAGCACATCTCAAATAAATTTCCTTTCCTCCAGTAACTCGTATTCCACACCGGTCCTACAAGAGAACCTTGTCTTTCAATAGTTGGAAAGTCGTATGAATGTTCCATGATGTCACAAGAGCAAACGCGGTGAGAAAATTACCTGTGTATACCGTCTCAGTTATAAAAGAGCAGCAGAAGGGAGACTGCAGCTTACAAGGTACAAGAATTTATCTACATGACTGAACATGAGGAAACAAAGGTTCAGATGAGTTCAGATTTCAGTGAGTACAGCCAAAGGATTCTGCAGTGGGCCATCTTTTCCCAAGTCATGCAGATTCCTCGGGCTTGTTTTCCACGGCATTCAAACCGTGGGTGGGCCACACCCAGCCTACAGGTCACACAGGGCCTATGGCTTGGTTTTAAGGGACGGACCGTCTGCAACCAAACTTCCCCATCCAAAAATGGCAGGCAGGGTAGGGTGATTGTGAGACACCGAGCCAAAATGCAGCCACTGAGAAAGAAAAGGGAAATAGGAGAATGTTTGGGGCTATCCAAGTTTGCAGAAGTACGACAGACAGACAGACAGACAGACAGACAAGACTGAGGGGATGTTTCTAAAATTGCTGATGGAAAATGAAGCACACGCAGCAACTGTGGAATACCTGAGTTCTGGTTGGAGAAAAAGGGGGAACTATGCATGTGTTGAGTGCGGGGTTAAATTGTTTGCCCCGTTATGCTTATTGGAGCCCCGAAGCGCAAAGTGTACACTGCGACAGTCTATTTTAGGTCTCACCAGTGAGGCTTTGTTTGCAAGAAAATGACCCATCCCGCAAAGCCAAGGAGCTGCAGCTGGCCAAACTGGGACCTATGCCCAGGGCTGCATTTCCAGCACACTCCAAGAGCGTGTGCCGCACCTCCCCCTTCCCCCCCAGCCCATGGCCAACTCTCGCATCTCTGGGACACCGTACTCACTGTGGGACATGCCGCTTGCTCCATCCGTGAGCGCCGGGGGCGAGAACAGACGCCTCTTTGTGCTCGCTCCTCTGACCTTGCTAGATTGCTAGATGAGACTCCCCCACCCTCGGAAGCCGACCGACCGACCGACCGCGCACCTGATGCTTAAACTCCAAAGCAACAGCGGCCTGAGTCACCCTAAGCAGCTTAACGCTGACGGTTAAAGATGCCAGCGACTCGTTGCGACTCCAGATGTCCAGGGGTTGAGGAGGGGAGAAGGTTTTGATCTGCCGATAATTGGTACACCGTCCTTAACATGGTCCGAATAAATTAGCTTAGGAACAAACCGATCCATGCACCTGGCGAGCAAAAATGCAACACCCCCACCCCCAGGTGATGGTTTCCTGGCGTTTTAACCCCTTCTTACGGCTAGAAAGACAAGCCCCTGTTCTTGCCATGTCTTTACGGATTAAATTGCTATAATGCCCCTTCAGCCAAGTTCTCCAGATGGCTCACAAAATGTCACACCGTAAACCAACACAACAGTGGAAGAAAGCGTTTTTTTTTTTAAAGAAAGCTTAACAGCAAAGAAAGCAAACTAAAGCAAACACTAGCTGCAAGGCAAAGACCCGAACGTGCAAAATACAATTTGTATCGCCATTTTTCTATTCCGTTTTTAAAGCAGAGAATTAAAATGCGTGGGAGACTCAAAAGCACTGCGGCGGATGCCAAAAGGCCCAGGCGCTGTGGGAATCAGCGCTCTGCACTGAGTGGGATCTTTGTTGTCACAGGGGAGGGTGGTATATTAGACACAACACTTACCTGGTATCAGGTAGCTCTCTAATGCAGGCGGGATGTTTTCTTTCCTCCATCCTCTCGGGAGCTTGTTTGAGCTCTCCATGTTTGTGTAAGGGTAACGCAGCCCTTCCAAACAGGATTAGAAAAACAGCAATCCCATAAAAGCAAGCCTGGGACACAAAGCCGCTGCCTGGAAGGGCAAATTGATGGAGATAAACAAAGAAACAGAAGTAAGGCTCAAGCTGGGTAGCCAAGAGTTTGAAAGCCAGTATCGGTGGCTTTCCATGGGGTCACGATGGGTCGGACACGACTTCGCGACTAACAACAACAATCGGAGGCTTTCAGTGCAGAAGACTCAAAGATGCACTCGTTATACAGGGAGTAAAACTGAGGCCAAGGTTTCCACTGCCGCCTGTCGCATTCCTGCTTTGCCACTGAATGGCCCGGAAAAGGAGTAATGCATAAGGAGGTGGGTGGCAGCTCAACCTCAGGTTAACTACCTGTGAAATGGGTACAACATTGAACTGCTCCTCAGGGCTAAGAAAACATGCGGACGGTACAGTTCAGAACAGCAAACTGCCCTGCCATGGAGCTCACACATGGCCCTCACTCTTCCTGCAAGCTCTGAAGATTTCCCTGGCCAAAGCATATAAGCCTTCAAACCCGAACATTTGGCATTTGGCAGTTTCTCTCTCTCTCTCTCTCTCTCGCTGTTCTGCTGCTACCTCGATTTTTACTAGATGTGGACTACTTAAGCATTTAATTATATTAAGCAGAGTCCAAGTGCTCCAAGAGCCAGTGTGATATAGTGGCCAAAACTGGTGGACTTGGGACCGGGTGATCTGGGCTCTAGTCCGAATTTAGCCATGGAGCCCACTGGGTGACTTTGGGCCAGTCACAGACTCTCAGCCCAACCTGCCTCACAGGGCTGCTGTTAACAGGACTAAAACGGAGAGGAGGGGGACTTTGTAAGGTCCTGTTCTCCCCTGCAGAGGAAGGCAGGACGCGCTCCAATGGAGCCAAGCTCAGGGAGCCAAGGTTCAATTTGGATGCCAGGAAGCACTTCCTGACAGTGAGGACCCCGAGGGCGTGGAATGGGCTTCCACGGGAGGTCGTTGAGGCCCCATCGGTGCGGGTGTTCAAAGACAGGCTGGACGTGCACATGGTGGGCATGTCATGAGCGGAGCCGGCTGGTGCCGGAGGTCAGACTAGATGGCCCGGGAGGCCCCTTCTGACTCGCTCTGTTTCTATGTTTCTATGTAAGCTGCTTTGGGTTCCTTGCAGGCTGTGAAATAAGCAATGGGATAAGGGAAAACAACCTCCCACTGGCTGAAGCTGCCGCAGGGGCCATACGATCGGGCTGAGGCAACTCTCTTCCGAGGACGGGTGCAAGATCCAGGGCCATTCAGCTTGGAAAGGGATCAGGCCAAGAGAGACATGGTGGAGACACTGACACCTGATGTGGAGAAAGCAGGCAGTCTTCCTTCTCCCTCCCTCGCAAGACTAGAACCCAAACGAACGCATGCCAGGAATGGTGGGAGATTCGGGGGAGAGCAAAGGGGGGACGCCTTTCCCCAGCACTACGGAAGACGGGCAGGGAAGTTCATGGAAGGGAAGGCTGTCCGTGGCCACTGGGCCTCGTGGCGCCGTGTCAGAGGCAGGGTGCCTGCGGACATCGGCTGCACGGTTTGGGGTCCCCTTCGCTGCTCGGCCTCTTCGCTGCTCACTCCCAACTCCAGTTCACGCATGAACAGCTGGACCCGAATGCAGAGCCCTCGAGACCCCGCCGTTTACCTCAGTCCACTGGGCGCAATCCCCATTGATTCCCACTCTGCTTTATTCATCCATAAGAGGACCCTTCCCCTTTTATTCCATCCCGGCTAAGTTGGCTCAGGAGTCTTTGCTGAGGGACACCTCGTGGTGTCCAAATAACCCCCTTGAGTTTCGCCTAGGTCCCGCCACAGCTTCAACCAGGGGGAGGCCGTTTCTACAACGCCGCCGGACGCCGCTTTATAACCCCGATGCTTAGTTTATTGCTCTTCCGAAGGCCAAAGTGCACAACCTCTGGCTGGCAGGATGAAACAACAAGCAGTGAGGTGTCGCAACGCCCATGAAGATGGCTTTGCAAACATGGAGGGTTGTTTGGTCAATGATTCAGGGAGGTAAAACAGGCACGTGGGTTGAGTAAGGCGCGTCTGCTTTTACGCACGCTTTTCGCGGCGCAGTCTGGCGTTTGCTTCGCTCGCTTGCCTCGCACGCCCCCCACTGTTTTGACAGTGGCTTTTCATCATTACTGTGGGCTTAATAATAAGGATCGCACGAACGATGCGCTGTTTTCAGTAGTGTTTCTTCAACCCCTGCTTGATGTATCGGTGTAAGTAAAGCGGGGTAAGCAAGGGCGTTTTCCGTGCTCTGTCCGCGACCCGCGTTCCCTTGCCTACGTTGCAATGCACGTGTCGATAAAGGTATACACGCTTTGGGAAGAGAGGGCGCGGAGGAAGGAGTGGCCAGGCCGAGGAGGAGGGAGGCAGTGTGGTGCTGTGGTTAGAGCCTCGGCCAGGGACTGGCGCGACCCGGATCCTGCTCCCCGCCGGGCCAGTCCTGGGCCTCTCAGCCCGACCTACCTCCCAGGGCTGTTGTGAAGATCAGCTGGCGAGCGGGAAGGCGGGGCAGATCCTCCCGGCTTCAGGATCGCGCCGCCATTCAGTTCCCGCCCGGGGAGAGCGCGCAACGTGCACGCGGGCCGAGGGGTCCCTCTTACCGCTGATCCGGCGCAGCTGGGAGAACACGGGCGCGCTAGTCCTCAGGGAGGAGGGCGCGGCGGGGCTGGGGCGGGGAGGGCCTCGGGGGCCTGCTTTCCGTTGCACCCCCCCCCGCCATCCCGCGCCTGCCTTCAAACCGACGGAAATGCAACGGGGCGAGGCCAGGGGGGGCTCGCACGGCCGCGCGGCGCTGAAGCCCCGGGGCCCCGCCAAGGGAGCCGCGAGCAACGACCAGCCCCGGGAACGCGCCCCCGCCCCCGCAGGATCCACACTGCCGCCGGCCGGCTTTCCAGAGACAAGCCCCCCGCCGCCCCCGAAGCTGCTTTGCCCAAGGGCCCCCGCTTGCACCCCCCACCATGCGGAGTGCCGGAGCAGCGGGCAGCAGGGCTCCGCCACAACCCGGGCCTGTCTGCCCCCCCATATCCACCCAGGCTGTCTGCGCTCCCAGCCTCGTGGGAAGAAGGGCTTCCTGATGCCTCCCCATGCAAGGGTGGGGAGCCGAGCAGGCTGCAGGGCCTCGGGGGGCACCCCTTGGACGCCCCCCAAGCAAGACTGAGCACAAGAACCCAGGAGCATCCCTCTGGTTTTCTTCACTGCCGAATCTCTTTTCAACCAGTGTCTTTACTTTCAAATCACTGAAGGAAGAAGGGCTGGAAAAGATCAGGGGAAAAAATTGGACCAGTGTTGATTGCAAGTTGCTGGGAAAACTTCTTCCTGTCCCCGTCAAGGCTGCAGACGGGGAAATCAGAGCGTGGTGGCAGATGCCATCCCAGCCCCGCTACTAAAACTGCCCCAGCGAAGCATCCCTCCAAGCCCCAATTCCGCTACACCACCCAGGTGCCTGGTGGAAGGCCCAAATGATGCTCAGCACTGTGTGAAACATTTTATTAAACATCTTCTTCTGCTAAAGAAACTCAGCTGCAAAGGCTGTATATTCAAAGGCACAACGTACATGTATGAGCTGAAAGATTTCGCACGCCGGCTGACCCCTGAAAGTGTGCAAGAGCAAAGCATTGGCAGGGAATGGCTCAGGTTTCAGCAACTGTAGGGGAGAAGGGTGTGTTGATCTTAGGCAGCTCCTGCCAGCAGCCAGCTCTTCCTCGAACGATTCCAGCAGTGGCACAAAGTCTCCAGGAGCGAGGCTTGGTGTGCGGGGCACCTTTGCGGTCCACGTCTGAAGTATCCTCCAGAACCTCTTTTTCAGGGAGCTGATAAATTGGCAGGTTTGATCGTTCAAGAGGCGCAGGGTGTTTGAAATGACAAGACAGAGGTTCAGCTTGGGAAATGCAGAAGGTAAAAGAAAGCGACTGGCTGCGCAAGGGGCCGTCTCGGAGGGGAAAGCTTAACAGTGGCACCTTCTCCCAGAAGATCCGAGATGGCTCCAGACTTGCGGTGGGGGAACAGTGGGAAGATCTCAGCCCCCCGAGGCGTTCCTGAGAAGAGGGCACCTCAACTTCCGGATTCTCTCAAGAGATGCTTCAAAGCTGTGCTTCCGTGACCGAATGGAGGGCACGGGGCTTTGAATCCCAAGCCATGGACTCCAAAAGGAGAGAGACTGGTGGTCTTGCTGTTTCGGCAGTGAGAGGGACCCTCAGTAAGGGCGGGGAGGCGCAGCCTTGTTCGCCACATCTGGGTACGGCCGTGGGGGCTCAGGCGTGTCGATGGGCTGGTAGGAGCTGCGGTCATGGCCGACTTGGAGGATGCCTGCAAGAGAAGAGAGGCAACCCCAACACTTTTAGCGTCAGAGAGGCAGCAAGCCAGGTTCAAACCATTCTCGGGCCAGACCGACCACCTGTATACCCATCCAGTGGCTTCTTCCCGCCCATTCGTAAAGGGAGGGTGGAAGGTCCCCAGATGTTCTCAGCTCCAGCTCTTGGCCACACTCACTGGCACTTGCAGGACGTGAGGTCCAAACGGTAAGAATGGTGAGGTGCCTGCTAGATCAGACCAAAGCCCATCCAGTTCAACAGTGGCCAACCAGCTGTGGAACTGACATTTGCCCATCTGTTCTAGATAATGCAAGGAACGTTCTAGGTAACTCAAGGTCAATGCAAGGAATGGTGAAGGCAAAAACAGGAAGCAAATGTAAGCCAGTTTATTCTGCTTTTCTTCCTGCAAGGAGCCCAACTTTTATAGTACTATTTTATCCTCACAACAGCTCTGCAACGTAGGTTATGCTGAGAGTCAGGGACCGGCCTAAGGCACTTGGTAACTTCATGACCGAGCAGAAGGCTCCCCTGAGTCCCAGTCCAGCACTCTAACCTTTAGGCCACGCTGCCTCCTGGTCTGTGCCATAACCTGATGGCAT
The DNA here is from genome assembly GCA_023646645.1 of Varanus salvator macromaculatus. Taxonomy (NCBI): domain Eukaryota; kingdom Metazoa; phylum Chordata; class Lepidosauria; order Squamata; family Varanidae; genus Varanus; species Varanus salvator. The sequence goes on along the minus strand of JAIXND010000800.1, from coordinate 12,138,267 downwards.
TAGATTATTCCTCACCTTTAGCCAAGGCCTCCCTATATTTGTCCATTGTGCTGATCTTCCACAATGGACAAACGGTGCTGCTTTTCCCCCAGTGGCCAAATCCAGTCCCCTCCCCTCGTCTGTGTGTTCAGGGGCCCCTTGCCCAACCACCTGCAGAACCAGAGCTTCCCAGTCTTGCCTAAACTTCGGCTAAAGCCATCTTTGTGTTAGTACCGCTTTTGTGATTGTGTTCAAACTGGCAGGGGGCATTTGTGAGCAAACCCAACCCAACCCAAACCCCACGGACTTGTGCTGTCCAGTTGCAGTGCAGAAACAAAGTTGCTTCGTGCAGCAGGGGAAAATTTAGGGCATGCCAGCTTTCCGGAAGCATTTGGCTGGCTGATTCGGAAACACGATGCAACAGTTGTCTGCCCGTTCATCGGATCCATCCGCGTTCCTCTCGGGGTGAATGAAACCAAGCCAACTGCTCTTTCTGTATCACCTTCTGGTTTTTATTTATTTTAGAAAGAAAATTAAAAGCCACTCGCAAGTCCCGGAGAGACCAATGTTGGCGTTTTAAGGTGTAATCCTATATATGTTTAGCCAGAAAAAATGCCCCACACCTTCCGGCGTTCCCCAGCCAGTTCGGCTTCGGTTTCAGCCTGAAAGGTGGTCTTGTTTAGGCCACTGTGGTGGCTTGCTACCAGAATTTGGAAACACACTGCTGACCATTCGGCCATGACAGCAGCTGGAATTCGGTGGTGGAGAAGCTGCCCACCCCTGAACGAAATGCACCCCCGTGCAGGAAGCTGGTGTCTCCTGTCCTCTCCATTTTGCAAAACTGCCTGCAAGTGGAGAGGAGGAGGAGCACAACTCTCCCTCAGGACAGAGAGACTGAAAATGCTCGGTGTGTGTTTATTTTCGGAACCTGGTTCAAAGAGCATGAGGCACAAGTGGCCTGGATCCGCAGGGCTCAGCTTGCCACCCCACCTCCTCTTGAGCAATCAAGTCCCCGCCGCCACCCACGGTCTCTTTCCCCGAGTAATGATGTGAGGAAAGGGCACAGACATGCCGGCTCCCCACCTGCTCTCCTACCTCCCCCTAACTCTCTCCCACCCACGGCTTATCTGGTGACTTCCCCCTTGCGTGCCCATCCTCATTCTGGGCAGTGGGTCTTGCTGGCGGGCTGCAGCCGGGGTGGGGTCCCTGGGGGAGGCCCAACCGCGGCCACCCTTGGTGCTGACCGGCCTGCATGCAAGGCGGAGTTTTAGCAGTTGGCATTGCAGAACAACTGGGAAAACTCTTACACAAACGAGTGTGCAAGGTGGTTAAGAAAGGTGACCAGTTCACAACAGCCCCAACTCTGTTTCACTCTTTTTACCATCCCGGGCTGCACACTCTAGTAGGTGTGCAAAACAAGAGACAGGGACGTATCGCCTTCTTGCCAACATCATCTTCTCACAGCATTCACCCAGGTAGGCTCCTGGAAGGCCCAAAGCCTTACATTTAATGTGTGCTCACCCCCGAGGTTTTGGCCTACAGCTCCCATGGTCCCACACTACTGGCTAGGGTGCCGAGGGGCGATGGGAGTTGGAGGCCAGAGGATGCAAATCATTTCAAGCTTAAAAGCAAACTTTAAGAGAGACACTGCAAGGTTTCCTGCTTGCAAGTGTAGCAGGGTAATGTGCATAGTGTTTGCTTAACAGGGGAATGTTTATTTTCTTAATTCAAGGGCTACAATTCTCATGGGGTCTTGGAAACACCACGAGGGCAAAGGGCCTTACAACTCTCTTGCCAAAATGGCCTGCATTTCCTCCCGGGGCCACCTCGTCCTGGGAGACGTGCCCTTCTCTAGTGAGTGGCACATCAAGCGGCGAGGAAAGGAGGCTGCAAGAGGCTGGAGGGCTCCTGAGGTTTCCGAAAGGCCAACACACAAGCTGGAAAGAAAGTGGAAGCAGGAGAGGGGAGGCGGCTCAAAAGCGGCAAGCGAGGGGCACGGCGACGGAATGAACGCTGTCGTAGGTAAAGTGGCTCTCCGGCGAAGGCTCCAGGTCTGGAAAGGAAGAGAGTCGTTACAAACAGAAGGACATGGGAACCTGCAGAGGAGGGGTGGACTGAAAAGAAGGACGGATGCCCGGAACCGCAGGGAAGCCAGATGGGAATGAGGGACAGATGGAAGAAACGGAAGCAAGGACGGCAGGGTGGAAGAGCCGCATGGGCAGAATAGCACGGCGGATGGAAAGGAGAAAACGGGCAGAGGAGGAAACTGACGGAGGGAAGGAAGGAAGAACAGATTAGAGGGAGGGAGGGAGGAAATACAAAACGCCAGGAAATGTAGCTGAGAAGGCTGAAGCAGTCTCTCCCAGGCCGCGTGACGGAACATGAGGGACGTCGCTTATGCTTAAGGGGGCCAACACCAGACGTGAGCCTGTCGAGGGTGGAAGCGGCGCCATGGGTGCCTACCTATGTTGAAGGCGTACTCGCCTCCCCTCTCCCGATACATCTGGTAGGCGAAGTAGCAGGACAAGGGCTTGAGGAGGAGGTTGAAAATGGCCATGCCGGTGCTGAAGCGAATCGTGTCCGTCAGGTGCACGGGCAGGGCAAGGTAGCACAGGCTGATGTTAATGATGTCCATGAGGATCGTCAGCAACAGGCTGGTGAGGAACTGCGAAGGAAAAGCACACGAGAAGTGCAGAAGCTGTTGGCTTTGGGGGCTTCCTGGGTTTGCCATTTCCTGCACGTCACCGTCTCCTATTATGAGGGGCCATCTCCCCTCTGCAAGTCTTGCAGTTTGAGTGAAACGTTTTTATCTCCGAGTGGCTCGTGGACAGTAAATGAGACATGTCAGCACCTGTTGCACAGTAACGGCATACAAGGAGACAGGAATGGGGAGGGAACAGTTAAAATGAAGTCGCCTGTCCACCGAGAGCTGGTGGGAAGGGAAGTCGGCATTTCCCTCTGCCTGCTCCTGTCTCCCTGGCCACTCCTTCTTTCCCAGCTGATCATTCCCTCAAACTGAAATAAAAGAACCACCAAAATTATGAAGATAACAATGAAAAGCTCACAGTATTAAAACATTAAATATTATTAAATAACCATCCATAAAGTTAATAATCAGAGCAATACAGAGGATGGTGGAGAATTCTAGGGATTGGCGCCGGCTAGCCAACACTCGGTAGCCACATTTCTCCATTGGCTCCGTTCTTGGCCTCCAACAGAAACTCACGCAGAGACACACGCAGCAACCAGGAGGACAAAAAGCTTGAGAAACCAACCATGAGAATAGCATCGATGGAATCTCTTTGGGCAACCGCCCAGACGCCCAGAGCGAGTGAAGTGAAGTTTCCCCAGGCGTAGGAACTGGGTAACCAATTCACCATGCAGCCCCTGGTAGAGAGAGGGAGAAAGGAACAAAACTGGAATCGTTTCAGCGCACACCTGGCACAAACTGATTTTAAGCCGTCGCTACAATAACATGGCTCTTCTTGGCTCAAATTCGATTAAATCTGGCACCCCATTGCTGGCCTCAGTGTGTCTAAGACAAGCCCCTTGGTGCCCAGCTGGTTCCACACCTCCTGGTTTTTACTCCTTACACTTGTTTTTATTATTTTAAAAATGTTTTCGTGCTGGCACACTCAAACGGAAGAGCTTCCCTCAGGCAGCATCTTTATTGGGGTTCCAGGGTGCTGCTGGGTTTTGGCGTTCATCCCCTGCATCTTGGCCTTCGGCTTCGTCTTTTGGACAACTGACTTTTCTTTGAGTCTCACCAGCGATTTGCCCTTTGGGAGCTGTTTCACGACTGGCCATGCCCACCTGGCAGCCATCTCGTGAGCTGGCAGACCTCCCCCTGTGGCAGCCATCTTGTGACAGTGCTCCCCATACACTCCCAACATTCCACCATGTGCCCATCAAACCCAAAAACATTGGGGACCCATGGATGTGTTAAGAAGCCCTTTAAATGCCAAGCAAAGGACGGATGTTTCCACCCCCCAAGAAGGACAAAACAAAACATGGGAGGATATGGAAAGGATTTCTGCAGAAAAAGCTGTTGTCAGCAGTCTGGGAAACGGGGTAAGTTTGGCTCCCCGCCCGTTGCTGACCGAAACTCAGCGCATGCAACCTTCTGGCGCTGCACACGGAGCATCTTTTGCCAGCCACTTGGAGATGAGTCCCGGATCAACATCGTGTGGATTCTCATTCTCCCCCACCCGATGCCATGTGGGCCCAGGAGGGTACTTTCGGCACGGTGGCTTTCAAAAAGCCAGGCTGCGTTGGCTCGGAGGCGAGAAGAACCTGTGTGCTCTTGGCCACGATCCATGAGCGACGGCTCTGGAAAGCACAGGGGTCCAAAGGAGGCGGGCCAGCTCACTCACCATAACGTAAGTAACCAGTGCAGCAGAATGATGGCCTGCAAGGAAAAGCAAGACGACAATGTGGGTGCCACGTGGGCAGCCCACCAGGAAAGAGACGACGAGGCAGGCAGAATTCCTACAACGCAACAAGGGTCGCCACACTAAGCGGGTGGATGGCAGGCCCGGGACAGATCAAAGGGCATTCCCTTCCACAAGGTGTAATGGGGGGGGGGGGCTTTACAGGGGGCTCAGACAAAGGCTACTAGTCCTCATGGCAAAATGCTTCTCTAGTAGCAGAATAGGCCTATGGATACTAGTTGCTAGGGGACAAAGGTGGCGGGGGCTGTGAGCTTTGCTCAGATCCATCAGGCCTCCTCCAACGTCCTTAGAATTACCTGCTCTCATAGCGTACCGTATAAATCCGAACGTTTTATGTCTTTGCGCGACGCGTACCCCACCTGTCTAGCAAAAGCGGCGCTCGGGCTGCATTAACGGCGTGCGGCAAACACGAAAACGCTGCACACCAATATAACGAAGGCACAAAGCACACACAGGCGCTCGGATGTGTGGAAGGCCTTGCACCAACGTGCGACACGCTTGCACCAAACCAAGGCCTGGGGAGGCTGCATTTCATGCCGGCCCGTTTTGCTTTCACGCTGGGGTTTTATGGCCTGCCGTGCTTTGTCAGGCAGTTTCTGAAATCGTATGCTATGCTCAACCTCTAAGTAGCCACTAAAAATATTCGAAAGACCTCTTCCTCTCTTTCACACACCCAGAGAGATACTTTGCAGCAGGAATGCAAGTCCCACACAAAATTGCTCTCCCTCAGTGCTTTTGCAATGCTTGGGGCAGCCCCAGTAGGACATCCATCATCCCATTGCCCTCCTTCCTCATATGGTGCAATTCTAAAAAAGAAAGAAATGACTATATTTGCCGAAAAGCAGGAAGCGGCACAAGAACCAGGATGTTTGCATGTTAAGGGCAATGTGTCATGTTTGACTTGCACTGACCTAGTAAGAGACAGAGCCCTGCTGAAAAAGGGCTGCTTTTTTCCCTCTGCCCTCCTATCTTCCTTTAATGTCATGTCTTTTCAGGGTTTAAGACTGAGATTCAGCGCCCTGCCTTTCCACAGTTTAACTGAGCTGGAAGAAAATATGGGATTGTTTAAATCCCACTTTGTTTTGTTTTGATTAAACAACAGCTAAAAGATGGATACTGCAAAAGTGGAAATGTAAAAGCTCCCTTCCTGTAACATAGTGGCCTGAAGATTTAACTCCAACACTTACACATATAGTATTGTTTCAGTGCATAAAAAACACAGAGACTTACAACATTTTGGAAGTGTCTTGACCACTGCAATTTAATTGCAAGAGCCAATTTTATCTAAAAAATTAAGAGTTGACCTAAGATGGCAAACCTGCGGCGCTATTTGGCTTGTGTTTTCTGTGCCACCATACTGAGCTTTTTAAAAATCCCTATGCCTAAAGGAAAAGTATTTTAATATATTTATCGTTTTAACAGCTTAGAAGGAAAAAAAGTCCGGTTATATTATCCAGCAAAGTGTGGGTACACAGGGACGGGGCGGGGGGGGGGAACATTTGTTCAAATAAAACCGTCAGCTAATTAAACATCCCTTCTTGTGCCCCCTCACCCGCCTCTGCACGTCCCCAGAGTCCAGCATTATTAACACGGAGACCTCCATGCAAACACAGCCTGTATTGGCCTAACATAATCGCCCCCCTGTGGTGTCCAAAATTAAAATCAGGCAGAACACATGCAATAAGCTTTTCATAACCTTCTGTGCATTTTTCAGCTGCCCCCCAAAATCCGTGATTTGTTTTCCTTTTTTAAAGAAAGGTGAAAGGATAGGAGAGCAGAGCAGCCAGGGAGTTTCTGCATTTGGGGCCTTCTCAAAAGTCCCCCAGCCCTGAAGGGGAGCCTTGTCCTCTTGGCCATCGCTCGCTGCATTTCAAAACAACGCGGATGATGCAAAACAACAACAACGTTTGGGTTGGGGAAAAGAACAAGCAAGGATGACAAAGCCCTCGACAGAATGAGGTCTGTGAAACACAAGGCCGTTCACTAGATAAGTGAATCGCTTGCTTCTTTCCCGGCTAAGAAATCCTGAATCAGCCCAGAGTCAGGTAAAAGGAATTCAGCCAAGAATCCAACCTTTGGGTTGCTCAACCCAGTGGAGTTTTTGCAAAATTCAGTGGAGGAGGTGGCTCTCCGTGGCTACTAGCCTTGCTGGCCGTGGGCTACCACTTTACCAGAGGTGGCGTGCCTGCTTGCACCAGCTGCCGGGAGCTGGGCAGGTGGAGGTCTTGCCCCCACCCTGCCTGAGGGATCCTGCAGGCGGCTGGTTAGCCTCCAAGTGCGTGGAGGACTGGACTAGATGGCCCTTTGGTCTAATCCAGCATGGCTTTTCATAGGTTCTGAAGTGAACACAATCACATCCATGCACCCAAAAAGCTCGCAACAGAAATCTATCCTAGGAAAAGAAGGAAGCCTTGCAAAGTTTCTAGACCTCATGCTTATTTGTGGGGACCACTGAAGGCAAACAAGATGACTAGCATATGTGTTGGCACAGGCCAAAAGAGATCTTTACCTTGGCGCAGGGAAGCAGGGACAGTCTGCACAAGAACAGTTGTTTATAAAAATGTTACAAAGAGTCTCACAAGATCCTGGATGATTTAACACCAGGTACTTGGTGTGCATGCACAAAAATGCAGAATACGCCTCCCTCTGCAAAACGGACACAGAACTCATCCTTATCTAGCCTTGAGAAGGTCCAGCAGCTCCTTTGGCCATTCACTGGCACCGTGGGAAGGGCGCATGTGCCACGGGAATCATTTTTTCGGACATTAAAGGACAGGAAGGCCTGGAGGAATGTTGTCCATGGGGTTGCGGTGGGTCGGATGCGACTTTGCAACTAACAACCACCACCTTAAGAACTCGGGCCAAGGGGCCAGGAAGTCCGGCTTCCAGTTCCCAAGAGATCAGCTGCACTTCCTCAGCACGGATGGATCCATGACCGGGCTCACACAACAGCTGTGAGCCGGGTGGCTTGCTCTGTTGTCTGAACCCAGCCAGTGCAGGTCCAAGCCACTCCGGCTACATTCAACAAGACACCGTGGTGTATCAGGTTGCACAAATCCAGCACACCTTTCCTAGCATTTCTCCAAAGCATCTGGCAACCTGCAGATAGACTGCCCCCAAACAGGGAGGACGTCTGTTTCAGCAGAAAAGAGTCCTACGACTCCCAGCGTGCTCCAGAAAGCTGGCAGACGATCTGTCTAAACTGCCCCCTTGCTGGATCACTCAGCTTCTTCCCTCCCATCCCATCCCACCAGTTTCTTGATCTTCGCTTTCTCTTTTGGCAATTTACAAACACTCCAAAGTTGCACAACGGCCATCCAATGACTTAAAACATTTTTATGCTGACCAGCACATTTCAGGAAAAAATCTTTTTCGCTTTCCTCCAGGGGCGTTAACCTTTCTACAGCGGATGAAACCTTTGGACATCTCTCCTGCACCGAGGCGGGTTTCCCCAACATGTCAGGTGGGTGAAATACTTTCAGGTGTGCGGGAAGAGCTTTGCTTTGCTTTTGTGATGCTCAAGGGCTGGTTCCCCTCTCATTTGTGGATGATTTCAGCTTTTTTCTCCGGCTTCCTCACCCAAAATGGGGCCCTCCAGATCTACTGGACTACAGCTCCACCATACTCAGGGATGACGGGAGCTGTAGTCAACACAACTGCAAGGCACCAAGGTTGCCTGCCATCGTCTCAGGTCAGTGAAAACACACAAACCAGCTCTGCTTAGATATATTATTATTATTATTATTATTATTTCGATTTATATCCTGCCTTTTTCCTACAAAGGGCTCAAGGCAGCTTACATCTCCTCCTCCATCTTATCCCCACAAACAACAACCCTGTGAGGTAGGCTGGGCTGAGAGTCTGTGACTGGCCCAAAGTCACCCAGTGGGCTCCATGGCTGAGCAGGGACTCGAACCCGGATCGTCTGAGTCCCAGTCCCATGCTCTTAACCACTACGCCACACTGCCTCTCAGAACACCCATGCTCTTAACCACTACTTCTGTTTTGTGAGTGCACAGGTTTAAAAGAAATGCCCACGTTAATGAATAATCCATGCAAACAGAATGCGGACAACCCTATTAACCCAAGATGTTCCCAGGGCTTCGCACCGACACTGCACCCCATCCAGAATTTCTTATAAGGCCTGGTGGGTGAGCTGCTTTCTCCTGGCTTGAACCCACACCAAATTGCCCCTCCTTACCCTCATGCTAAGCCCAAGACTTCAGGGCTTTGGTTCAGTTTTTCTTCTTCATACGATGTTTTATTCAGACACATGCTGGCTTGGAAGAATGAAGGCGAAGTGGGACGAACACCAGGCAGGGAAAACCCAGAAATATTCAGAGAAAAATCCCCTCTCAAAGTTCTAAAACTTCTTGGGGCAGGGGAAATCCTTAATTTTTTGGTGTCCCTCATTTCTTTCTCCCCCCCCCCCCCCCAATATCTTCTCTGGTTTCTGCAATTTCATCAGAGGCAGCCTGCCTGCTTCGGAAATACGGCTGTTACATTTGTGAGTTTCCACAGAAAAACCAAGGACCCTTCTTGTATCTAGAAAGCAAATACACAATGCAGGGAGCCACCAGCTCCAAAGAAAATAAGCCTCACCCCGAACTCAACACATACTCAACCTTTGAGTTATCCTGTTGTGTGAACCCAGCCAAGGGCTTGTGAGCTGTGAATTGTTCACCATGGTTTGTTCTCTCAGTTCTATTCAGACAACACGGTAACCCACCTTTCAACAACCCACAACCATTCTTTCTGAACCTTGTCTCCGCCTTTCTGAAAAACCGTGGACCCTATTCATCTAGATGAGAGGACACTGCAGGCCCATTAACGCGGTTGTGAGAACATATTTGTGGGCCATTCCTGACAGTGGAATTCTAGAATTTGGTGAGATGGGGAGAAAGGAGGCCTGCGCCTTCCCGCTCTCCATTTCATTCACCACTTCAGCCCGGAAGTGGGACCGGAGAGCCGAGGCAGTTGGGAAACCCAGAGCTGCGGTGCAGCAGCCCTGTTTCCCAAGGAGCTGGAAGGGGGCAGGTGACAAAGCCACGCTCGGGCGGACATGGAAATATGTAGCGGGAAATTCCCGCTTGGGGACTGGCACGTGAAAAGGGCAGGATTGCGCAAGGGTCACGGGTCCCAAAAGCCAAGATGCAACGAGAGGAAACACACTTCTTTCAAAAGAGCATGGAGGTGGCTGTGGGAGAACGTTCCCAGGCGCACCTGTCCACCTGCGGGTAAAAGCAGACTGGAAACCCGTCTCAAGCACGCACCTACCTGGCCTCCCCCGGCCCCTTCCTCCTTGCCCTCCTTTTTTATTTTAGGGCAGCCCCCCCACCCCAAAGGGCGCCAGGAGCTGCTTCTGCTCAGCCCGTGAAACAAGCCGGTCCCCGCCCCACGGGTTTGCAATCTGAAAAAGACACGACACGCAAGGGAAAAGGGATGAGGCGGAAAGAGGAAAGCGGCGGCGCGTCGGTCGCGGCCGCCCGCAGCCTCGCACTCGCCCCGCTCGCTGCACAGCCTTCCCCGCGTGGGCCCCGGGTCTGCACCCTCCAGCCAGCCCCGATTCTCACGAGCGCCCGCGCCAAGTCAGGGGCACCCGCGCAGCTCACCCGGCCCTCGCTCTGCCCGGGCAGGCGTCCCCCGGCCTGCCGCGGAGCCTTGCCCAGCGCGGGACTCCAGCCTCCATCAGCCCCGGCCCTCGCTCTGCCCGGGCAGGCGTCCCCCGGCCTGCCGCGGAGCCTTGCCCAGCGCGGGACTCCAGCCTCCATCAGCCCCGGCCCTCGCTCTGCCCGGGCAGGCGTCCCCCGGCCAGCCGCGGAGCCTTGCCCAGCGCGGGACTCCAGCCTCCATCAGCCCCGGCCCTCGCTCTGCCCGGGCAGGCGTCCCCCGGCCAGCCGCGGAGCCTTGCCCAGCGCGGGACTCCAGCCTCCATCAGCCCCGGCGCCTGGCCCTGCGGCCGGGGCCGATGGGCGCCGAAGGCCGACCCGCCTGGCGGGCAGCCCCCTCCCCGAGCGCGGCGCGCACCTTCAGGTTGACCGCGGGCACGTCCATGCTGGCGGGCGGCGGCGGCGGGCGGGCGCCCGAGCGGAGCGTTCCCACGAGCGGAGCGTTCCCCACCCCGCCGCCCCGCCCCGCCCCGCCCCGCCGCGACGCGACGCGTGACTCGCTCCCGGGCTCCTCCTCCGGGAAGCGGGTCGCGGCCGGGCTGCCGCGGGGGGGCGCCGGGATCCGGAGCGGCTCCGCCTGGGGGCCCCGCCCCGCCCCGCCCAGGCGAGCCTCTGAGCATGGCCAGAGCACTCCATCGAGTCAGGCTGGAGGGGCCCCACCCTTTTGCCCCGCCAGGTCCCATCTGCCGCAGAACGCGCGCCGAGATCACGGCTTTTCTCATGCTTTGCGCTCACTGCCTGGAAAGGCGCTTGGACTTCCCTCCCTGCAGGGAAACCTCGTCTATACACGTGACAGGTAAGAGTCATCCATTTCCACGGAGCGGAGCCTGAACGTGCCTCCGCCCGTGCTGACCAGCTGCTTCCATCCCACCAGCCCCAACCCTGAGGCCAAACCTTGTCTGTGACTCAGGCCTTTCCCTCTTGAGTGGTGGGGCAGCGGGGGGGGGGGTGCTGACCAGACTCCCCCCCCCACTGCAGCAGGAGCAGAGCGGGGCCTCTTTCGTAGCAGCCCCAATGCTGGCAGAACTCCCTTCTGCAGAAACTTGAACAGCTCGCCCGCTTTTCCAAAATTGCCACAAAGTGGTTAGTTCAGTTGCCTTGTGCTGGTTGGGTTCAGACAACTCAATAACCCACATTCATGGGCTGAGGTTGAACCACGGGTTGCTGTATCGCCCGAATGCAGCCAGGCTAGCAAAGCATGGGTTGACTAACCACAAATAACCCATGAAGAGAAGCCATGGCTTGTCATTGGGTAGTGAACTCAAATCTGCTCGCCACGGTTTGCTACCTTGTCCGTGTTCAGACGGCACAATCACCCAGGGAGGTGCCAAACATTGTGTGTGGAAAGCAGGAGCTCTGCCAGTGGCAATAACTTAAAAAAAGCAAACAACACAATTGTAAATCATTATAGAAACATAGAAATAATTTAAATTAGCAAAGAAATGTGTGTGTAGATTTGAAAAGGGTATTGTCAAGCTGCTTCTGAGCATGTGCAAAGTGCCTTTCCTTCAGGGCAGGAAGCTTTTAGATGCACAATACACTTAAGGCGCTGTTGAGCGGGCATGACTACAGGGTCCCCACTGTGATGGTTCCTGGATGTTTTGGTCTTCAGGACCCATCAGTCAGCATGGCCAAGGCCAAGGGCTGCTGGGGCGTGTAGTCCCAAATCCCTGGATTGCCCCAGGTTAGGGAAGTCTGGCTTAGAATCTCAGGCAAAGCCTGGGGAACCCAGGTTCAAATCCTCTACCTCGCGCAGCCCTGAAAGCTTGCCAAATGTTACTCTTAAACTGGCCTACCTCACAGGTTTGTCGTGAAGCAAAATATTTATATCTATGCATGCGGCCTTAAGCTCCTTGGAGGAATCGCGGAGTACAAAGGCATGGAGCCAAACATGTATATGAAAAGGCCTTTGGGGAAGGTTTCATGCTTTCATCCGGAGACGTGGGCCTTTGCCAGGAGACTCCTAAAATACGCCAGCAGGAACTGCTCTGCAGCTGCTGCTTCACCTTTTCAAACAGGTGCTCTGCCAGGGGTCACCTGCGGCTCCCAGCACCCCCAACTGCTAGGCGTGCTGGCCGAGGGGAGCCAGAGACCTCCACTTGCCCACTGCTGGCAGATCTGATCTTGCTTGTCGCCGCTGTGCCAGGAGCTCCCAGGCGGGCACGGGGGCAAGGGGGCCGAGCCCCTCTGTGCCCCTCAAAATGCCACCTCCCCTGCCAAGCCAAGCACGGCTCCTGGGGGCGCCGGCCCCAGCTCAGCTCCCCGTCTGTCCGCCGCCTCCCTCGGTGCAGTCGCTGGCACCGTGCGGCAGCTTCCCACGGTTTTTTCGGCAGGTGCGATAAGTGTGGAACTGTGTGAACCAGGCAGGAACAGGCAGCCTGCACGGAGATAAGGAGCCCCACGGAAGGGGCTGAAGGAAGGGGCTGAAGGTCGGCTGGGCCACCTCCGAGGCAGGAATTCCCAGGAGCAGCTCCTGGCATCTCTGCAGAGGGCGGGGAAGGAGCGAGCGCGGAGCGAAACTCTTGGGGAGTTTGTGTGAGCCTGGCCAGGCAGACACAACTGAGCGAGAGGGTCTGGTGGTTAGATCGGGGGTGGGGGACCCCTTTTTCCGGGATCGGTGAAGCTCTTGGGGCTGCGACCCAGTGGCGCGCGTGGCTACTGGAGAATGGGACGTGGCAAACACCCCCAAATACCCAGCTATTTCTGAATTCATTGTCTTCGAGTTGTGTCCCACCTTCTTTATTTTTTTAAAGCATTTACATCATTCTCCTGCTGCCGCTCCCAGTCTTATCCCCACAACCACCACCCTGTAAGTTGGACGGAGCGTCTGCGGCTGGCCCAGAGCCACCAGTTCTAGAGCCCGGACTAGAGCCCGGTTCACCTGCGTCCCAGTCCCACGCTCCTGTCCAGAACGCCACGCTGGCTTAGCTTGAGCACTGCCTTTCAGTAACCGTGTCTTCGGAAAAGAATTTCACCTGTTTAGAACGGGAGGTAAACCGCAGCGGAGCTGGGGAATCGCCCGACGATGAACAGAAAGGTGCTTTGGCCAGGAATGGGTGTAGCAATTTGGGAACCCCCAAAAGGTTTGTTTGTTTGTTTATTTATTTACATATGTATATGCCGCCCCCTTGCAAAGAAGCCTCGGTTTACCGAACTTACTGTGCAGGTTCCCAAGTCCAGCACTGGTCACAAAAGCTCCGCTTAGGTGGAGATGAACGTCTTACCATCCGTCTGGTTTTGTTGACACTCACATACAATGGATGCATTTGGAGTATTGCTTTTATTTGGATGTGTGCATAGTTTCAGCTGGTTTTCTCCTCTGGTTTCCCTTCTTAAGGCTTGTTTGGTGACATTCATAAGAGTTTAAAAAACAAACCAGCGTGTTTTTGATTTTGTTTTGCTGTTGTGAATTTCACCAAAGCAAACTCTGGTTTTGCTGCAACAGGCGTAACTCTGGAAAGTATTTATAAGGACGTATAAATGCAAAAGTCGTCAAAAACTGGAGGCTGTCTGTGGATTCTCTGCATCCATAAGGGAGACATGGAATCATCATAAACATTCTGTTCCCTGAGTCACAACATCACAGGCGAGACATGCAAGGGCAGAGTGTGTGTGTGTGTGTGTGTCTGGGGGTGGTTAGCAATATTGGTTTGTGGTGCAGAGCAGTTAGCTACACACAGAGGCGGATGGGCCAAGCCGCTATCAGGTTTTAAAAATACATTTTAAATGCAAGTTTATCTGGTCGCTCTCAGGAAAGAAAGCCGGAAGGCAGCGATGCGAAGGATAACTATCTCTTTATTTACATTTCATCAAAATAGGCGCATGCAAGCACATCACAGTAGTGTCACTAAGGAGGCACATGAGCTGCCCCGTTTGCTTATTGGAGGGGACAATTTCCCCTTCTCATCAGAAAAGAACATCCTAAATAATGATAAATAACTGCAGTTCTTCTTCAGTTCTAACCAAATGGCTGAGCTGCTGCAAACTGGTGGAAAACAATTCCTTGGTCCCAACACAGGATTCCCTGAAGGAGAAGGATGAAGGAAAGAGATGCTGATGAGTAGGCCTGTGTGTGCTTGGCGCCTGTGCTGGGACTCAAGTTTCTAGACCTCATGGAGATAAGCATGACAACCTAACAGGGCAGGGATTGGGCAGGGTTTGCAGAGTGCTCTGCCAAGCATTTTCCCCCTTCCTGTAGGAAGCAGAAGTAAATTAATCTATGTAAATGGGTGCATACTAGGGAAAGCCGGCACAAAATTTGGGAGAAGTGGCTTTGTGTTTGCCCACCGCATCTCTGGATGATTAACCGCTCAGGGTTTGTCTCCAAGCGAATCGGGCTCCAAGCCGAGACCAAATGCCTGCCCCACGGCTGGGGGTCTCTGGTGCATTTAGACACCTTGCAAACCCCCCCCAGGTGGGCAGCAAAAAGAAGGCACACCAAAAGCAGTGACTCACAAAGAGAGGCAGAAGGCAACCTCCTTGGCGGAACCCTTTCAGTCCAAAGGCCAAATCTGGGTTGAGAGAAGCTTTGGGCAAGGGAGGTGCATTCCAGTGGTGGGAGGAGCCTCAGGCAAGAGAGGCGGGGCCACCATACCCCCCTCTTTTTGCTTAACCCTTTCATCGCCAGTCACTAAGCAGTGAGAGGGACAATTCCACCTTTTAGAGTAGGGAAAGAGGGCCAAAAAGCAGCTGGCTGCTGGAGAGAAGCCGGAGTGGCCGTCTGGAGACCCCAGGTGGGCCCACACCCCAGTTTTATACACTATAAAAATAAACCCTTTCAATCCTTAATGTTGACTTTGTGCCTCCAGTTTCAAATTCCAAATGTTTGCCCAAGATCCATGTTGACTTGATCCCAGCTCACCCCGCAGCGCTCGCGTCACTCGGTCGATCTCCTCCCACCCATCCATACCACTATTATAAATTAATGCTGCCCATGGCTGGAGCTAGGAAAAAACATGTCCCCCCCCCCCCCCGCAAGCAAGCAGCTTCTACACATTAAGAAAGGACCCTTGATCTCCGTCGGCAGAATCCGGTTCGATGCAGCGGCCTTTTCGTCTGCTCACTCTCCGGTTGCGGTGGAATTTAGCATAGCAGCGAAAGCCTGACGAAGGAGAGAGAAATTCTGAGGACTGACAAGGAGCTCCAAGAGCCAAGAAAATTCCGACAAGAAGAGCACATGCTACAGATATTTTGGGAGAATTTGATTTCCTCCCCAGCTCCCCGCGAACTCCCTCCCCAGTAAAATATCAGATATTTATAGTGGAATTGGAATCTCCTATAGGTCTCGCTCATTCTTTCCCATCTGGTGCCTCGCCAGGATGAGATATGTTGGACTACAACCGCTAGGATCCCCCTGATGGGACTCAAATCAAGAAAGGCACAGGAAGAAACCGAGAAAGCTCAAAACGAGCAAAACGATTCCGTTTCCCAGGCGTGGAAATGGGCGCAGAATTTTTCCCTTTCCATGCTGGGCTCGGCTCTCCTGAACCCGGACCCTCTGAGGCTGGCTGATCAGAGAGGTCAGCTTGCCCCAAAACGGGGTGCAGCACCTCAGCCCCCTGCAAAGTCCGGCCCTCCGAGTCCTGCGGCCCTGCCCCGGGTGGCCACGTCCTGGGCCAGCGTGGTCGGGCCGGCCTGGAACAGAGGGCGGAGAGGCACTCCATCCAGCGCCCCAGCGAGCTGCCGGCTCTTACCTTCCGCACACATGCAGTCGTCGTAACACTTGTTGTTCAGGCCCCGGTTGTGCGGTTTGCAGAGGTGCTCCCGCAAGTCACAGCAGCATCCTGCCGAAGGAAGAAAACTGTGAAGAATGGCCATGGACGTCTGCTCAGGAATAGCCCGGTTTTAGGGTTATTTGGAGCATAACTTGAATAGCATGTGCAGCCGTGTGCCTTTTGGATCTTCTTTTGATCCTGTGGGACTTTCCTCAGCCCTGGATCTTTGTAGGACTTGGCACAAACCCTGGTTTAAATAGAGCTTTGGCTATTGGGTGGTATAGACCCGTAATAAATGATCAGCAGAGCAGCTGTCACCCATGTGCTGTGATGCACCTCTGGTGCTAGTCCTCATGAAAATCGGTGCCCACCTGGGAGACAATCCAGGTGATGGTCGCACGGTTCTCCTTCATCCAGAGTGGTTTCATTGCCGCTGATTTTACTGCGCCGTTTCTCTGGGGTGGAAGAGAAAGTGAAAGGAGGAGAGAAACTTTGCTACCAGTTGTGCTATAAGACCACTTCATTTTATTTATTTATTTATTTATTTATTTATTTATTTATCTATCGATCGCCTTTGTATGCCACCCCAGAGCAGACTCATGCCATATAAAATACAAATAAAAATAAAAACAATAGTGAACCAAAACTATAAACAAATAGGATTAAAATACAATATAAATACCACAGATACACAGAACAGGATGAAATAAACACATTAAACCAATAACAACACCCAATAAAACACGAAAACAATAAGCCAGCAGCAAACCAAGTCTAATTTACAAACAAATACTAAATCAAAATGTACTTTTCCTCTCCCCTCCCCATCCCTATTTTCTTGTATGTTGTATCTCACATTTTAAAAATTAACATGTCGTGGATGCTGCCCTGGGAGCATTTGGGCTGAGGAGTGGGCCGAAAATCCCCCCCCCCAGCAGGAGATACCCTTTTTCTGGGACGATGGCCACATGTCCGGGCGGAGGTCTTCATAATCTGTCCAGTCGAAGAGAGTCATGTCAAACGTGGGCATCACGTCGCCCTCGTGGCGGGTCCGGGGCCGAGGGGACGTCGCCTGCAGAACCGGAGGCTCTTCGCTGGACGTCTGGGACGTGGAGCTGAGAAGGGAGGCGGGGAAAGAGCCTGCGGAGGAGCTTTCGGCCTGGAGCGCATGGAACTGCTCTGCAAAGCTTTCGGGCTTCTTATACAGCGCGCTTGGGCCTGCGACAGAAGCTTTTCCTGCAGGTAGAAAGGACGTTAGAGGAGCCCTGCTGGACTGGAGCACAAGCCACCTACAAGACTAGGTCCCTGAGCCTGTCTCCCCAAATTCGCATCTGTTCTCTCGCCCTAGGGAAATGGGGGAAGAATCTAGGATTTGCTCCACGTTGGCAGGAGAGAAAGGTAGCCAGTTAGGGTCTCATCCAGACCATCTCAGATTGAATACATGCTATAAGGTCACCTCACAAAAATGCAGCACCACACAGTACGGCAGGGCTGCCTGCGGGCTGGGCGCTTGCTGGGGCCACTGGTGCGGCCTGGGAAGATGCGCAGGGCTGGATGGAGGGGCTGGCCAGGGCCTGGGGCACCCCCCCGCCACGGCTCTGCCCCGGTACCTCGGGGCTGCTTCAGCCTCTCCCGGCGGCTGTGCCGGCGGTGTTCCCGGCTAGGCCTCTTCCCCCTCTCCGAGCCAGGGGCGTGGTTCTCTTGCTCCGGGTACGGGAACTCGAACCCCAGGAAGACGTCCTTCTGCCGGAGGCTGGCAGGCGGCTCCGTCAGCCCCGGCTCTCCCCCCGCGGGGAACCAGCTGGGGCGCAGTGCCGGACCCCCTTCCCTGGCCCCCCGGGCCCTGGAGGGCATCCTGCGCTGCATCCGCGCGTGTTCGCTGGGGCCGTGCCTCCGGTGGTGCGTGGCGGTCCGTGGCTGATGCGCCCAGAGATCTCCGCTCGGAAAGCTGTTGCCCATCTCAGCGAGGCCGGAAGCTGTGACGGGCCCCGGGTCGAGCGAGCCCAGAGGGACGGCGGTCAGAAGGAAGAAGAGGAGGATGCGGGAGGAAGCCATGGGCACACGCCAGGCCATGTTCCCAGCTGAGGCGCCTCGCCTGCGATGAAGGAAGCACAGACATCCATGATCGGAGAACTGTTTTCCCAAAGGGACCCTTCAAGCGACACACTCAGGAAGGCTTGCGCAGAGATGGACCGGTCAGCCTCTCCGCCCAGGCCAAGACAAATTTTAACCAGGGATGCTCTTCCCAGTAGGGATCGGCCATTCTGCCTGTTTTGATCTCTCTCCTCCGCTCATTTTTAAGTTTGCTTTACCCCAAACTTGGAGAATGTCCCCAATCCAAATCTGTTCCACCTCAGACCTCGAGGAGGAGGAGGAGGAGAAATAGACATAAACACAGAGAGACAGACACCCACACAAACATTTTCTATGCTCGGGTTGTTTTCCCACATCTAAGAAAGATGTGCAAAGCTTCTTGCTCAGGAAGGTTTCATATGCAAATGAAGGCCATTAATCAACGACAGTGGCTGCCTGTGATAAGAAGCCAGGGCCCCCGCACACACCAGCTGTTGTGCAAAGCCGTTATATGCTGGCTTGGCATTTTGGGCCGTCCTCCGCCTCACAGCTGGCTTGCCTTTGACAGAGACTTCAGGAAACAGGAAGAACCAGGGACAGATGGCCGACTTGCACAACTGGCAGGTGGCCGTGACTCTGCCCAAAATTGCCACCCACCCCCCCGAAGCAATTCTCCCCCTTGGAAATCTGGGCCTGGAATGTACCACTTCGGACTGAAAACAGGGGTCCCCATGACAGAATGCTTCTTCGAGCAACAAATGCAAAGTTCCTTGCAGCTAGAAAGCTAGCACCCCCAAAAGGCTAGATTTCTAGGTGCAGGGATTTCACCAAGTTGTTGTTGTTATTCGCATTCCACTGCACGAAGATCAGCCTGCAGCACGAAGAGTTACAACCCTGGCACAAGTAAACATTCCCACATTTCTTCTTCAATCAACACTGCATGCAGCAGCCAAAGGAGAAACTGCCGTGCCGGAAGCAGATCGGCAGCTGATCTTTGTTCAAGGCCAAGGAAACAGAACAAGGCAAGAAACAATTTGCCTCCATCCACGACAGGGCTTTCCCCTCCCTCTGCCCAAGTATTAAGCTACAAAAGCTGGCAAGTTTTGTGAATTCGGCCCCGCCCCTTCACCTTTGGCTCCACCCATCCCTAAAATGAAGCCACCTGGAATAGAACTTGGTCCTCCGGCCAAACATGAAAACGGGAAAATGGGAACACTTGCAGTCCTTGAAAAGCCTCCGAGAAGAGAGACCCTCTTGGCTTGCTCTCCCCCTGAGTGGGGGTCGCCAGGAACCTCTCCTCCAGCCTGCCATAACTATAGATAGGTTTGCACTGGCGTGGCCCTGCGCTTGGCGGCACATCACACATTTGCACGGCCCGTGCAACCACCGTCACCTTTGCGCATGTGGTACGCTTGTGGCTACCCCTAACCCTGCGGAAGGACCCCCCAGACGCAGGCCCGGCCATTTCCATCTGAGGGCATTTCCATGCAGTGCGTCTGCAACTCAGCAGAGCTTCCGAGAGATCCCTCTGGCGAGTGAGCGCCCATGCCAGCCGAGGGAACAGGTGTGCCCTCGCAAGCATCCCCTGGGCATGGCGGGGAGGCACCGAGCTGAAAGGATTGTTGTGTTGGAGACAACTGCCTCACGCTTCTTTTCATGTGTCCCACACCGAGAAGAGGCCTTTCTCGTTCCCCGTGTGTGAGCGGCCCCACCGACCCCCTCTGCGTGGGTGTCAGAGGTGATGTGCGACGAGGCACCAGCCGGCCTGGGCCGAGAAGGCCCTTCAGTGCTCCTGGCGGGGCGCATGGATGATGTATGAGGCCCTCAGAAGCACCCCCGGCCGGCCGAGCCGCCAGGCTTAGCCACCGCGCGGCCAGCGAGCCTCGGAAACGGGAAGGTGGCTTTGTGCCGATCAATGAAGCCCCTCCGTCCCGCTGAGCAGGCCTCCATCTGCTTTCCGCGGCCCCAAAGGGCAGACTTTTGCGCGAGGGCCTCGGGGGGCGAGACAGACGCCTTGGTGACTGGAGCCCTCGGCGCGGGGCGTTCCCACCGCAGCCTCCCCGTTTCCAGCGGCCGGCCACATACGGACGCGAGCGCCACAAGGAGTGTGTTCTCCTCTCAACATAAAACGAAGCCCACCCCCACGGGACTCACTTTCAAGACCCTCTTTTTCTGCTGGGGGCAGCTATTGTCCCCCGACCACTTCCTGCATATTCAGCTGGTTTTGTATAGGAGGTCTCTTCTTTGCCTGGCCGCCTCTTGGTGCCAACTCTGGCCTCACTCTTTAGAAGTGGCCCGCTGAGAGCACACAATCCCATCCCCTTTCTGGCGTGGCCCCTTCCCCGCTGAAATGTGCCCTCTTTTCTCTCCTGACCTATTCACGATTCCCCTGCCGGTTTCCCAGCTCAGCCTGTCCTGTCTGAGTCACACACGTGTTGAGACCTCTTGCGGCTTTGTTGGCAGCCCCCACCTGTCTGCTTTCTGTGGCGTCGCCGGAAGATTTACGGGCGGCGGCTCATGCAGACCTTAACCAGAAGCGAGCTCCGTCCCCAAAGCCACACGGAAGTCACAGCTCAGCCCTGAACTGTGCAAAGTCATGACAGAGGGGGGTGCCTCTGCGCATGTGCAAAGTGTCCCGATCATGCAGGATCACCCCATGGCCGCCAACTTATTTTTACATCAGAGCACAAGCTCAACTCCAATTAAGGTCCAATGAAAAATGCAGGGAAAAGCTTTTCCTGGCTTCTCCTCCTTCCCTCCACTCCCTATTTGTTGGGGGATTTCTTAGTCCTTGCGTACCCCGAACTCCCCCCCCCCATTTAGAAAGGCCGAAATCTGTCTGGTAAGGCTGGAGGACTAGCGGGATGCATTTGTATTTGTGGGCATTTCCAGCCCCAGCTTTTCTGCCCCCGCCCTTCCCCCATGCCCATGTGGCCCCCAAGAACCTCTCCACATCGAACGTGGCCCGTGGACTGAAAGGAGCTCAGCACCTCTGCTTCAGATAATTGGGGGGGGGCACTCATTCATTGGAGCCCCCCCCCCCCCTCCGCCAGAGCCAGGCTCAAAGCAAGACTCTGCTAAGAAGTAAGAAAACAGGAGCGGTGCATCAGGGGAGGAAGTTGTGATCCAAGCGGGAACACAACCCACAAGGCCTTTCAGGCACAGAAGCCAAGTGTGGTCCCCCCCCCCCCACAGTTCCCTTTTCTCCGCTGAATGGGGCAATAAAGCTTTTGAGCCCTTGACGGTTTTGCCACAATGGCAGCGACATGTTAAAGGGCTCCCTGCATGATGAAAACTAGCCTTTACTGTTCCCGCATCAAGGCTTCCCCACAGTCCCCTCCTGAATTATCAGTCTCAGACGCCACCCCTTGAGACTGACGTTCCAAAGACACCTTCACAGCTCAGAGCTGGCTTTGCCAAATGGCTCACCTTGCGGTGGGCTTGCCCCATCGAACATAAAAGATGAGAGCCCAGTGAGGGGGGCAAAGCTAGAAATTTTCCGCCACACACCCTTCTTCCATGGGAGAAGGCAAGCAGTGAAAGTGCAGCCCCCCAAAATGAAGGCTCAGCTGCCCCCCCCCGCCTCCCCCAGCTGCAGGATGGGCATGCAAGGAGGTCGGGACCAGCTCCAGGACTGGGCAGGGTTGAAGGCAGGAGACCCCAAGAGCGATCATCCTGCAACTGAAAATTCTCCCATGCTCGACCTTAACGACATGCTGACCTTTTTAGAACGGGCAGAAAATGCACAAGAGAAGGGAAGCCAGCCAAAGACCCATCTCTGCCCCTCAGAATGATGGAGTGGGTCCCCAGAAAGAGGTGGCCTGGATTGGGCCCCCAGGTGGGCCTCATGTGTCTCCCAGGCCTGGGTTTCCCTAGCCTTGCACACGGGGGGTGGGGGGGCGAGGGGGATTTCCAGAAGGGTCCCCAGCCACAGATGCTGGCCTGGGTCTGGTCCTACAGGACAAAGATTGGGTCCACATAGCCAGCACCCAAGGACTGAGTCTGGGTTGCGTGTTGTCGAATTGCGGGTTGTCTGGATCCAGCAGAAAGGCCCGGGAGCCTGGCACCGATCCGCAGGGCCGTCATTACTGCGAGATCCAACGCTTATGTGCAGTGCCGCTTTGCATCTCTCATGCACAGATGTAGACCAGAGAAATGGACGAAACGGGGGAAACGCCGGACATTTCAAGGGTGAATCCTCGTGAACGTGGAGTTTGGCAAAGATGTTCAGGAACAGTTCTCTCTAGGTGATCCTGAACTGGGGTAGCAGTGCGGGCTTCTGAAACAGACGCGCCTTCCAACGAGTCCTTACTGCTAGGAAGGTGTCCTCTCTTCTCCCCCTCCCCACACAAAAAAGCCCCGGCGGAACCCTTTCAAGCAAGACAAAAGGCGCAAGAACATTGCTACTTGAGTTGTCTCAGCAGGGAGAGAGATGCTGTGAATTGTGCAGTCCGGCCGGTCCAGGAAGAGCGGACTCTCCGTCTCCCCCTCTCTCTCCCCGCCTCCGCGCACACATATTCTGTGCGGCGGATGATATAAAAAAGGACCATGCCTGGCAGGACGGGTTGCCAGAGTTGTCTCTTGGACGTGGGACATGGCCCCACAGCTGGGCCTATTGGCCCTTTCCGGGTTCCAGGGTGCCACCCCAAACATTTCAGACATGTCCATACAATCTTTCGTGCAGCCCGCCCCTGCCCCTCTGAGAGGTTGAAATGCCTTTTCTAGGGTTTAGCAACCCACAGCCCGAGCTTCAGCCCAGCCAGGCCGGGAGAGGTTTCTCCAGTGCAGAATTGGAGCATTTTATCCGAATTTCTCCCAGGCCAGGTGAGAGGAAGAGTGCCCCTCCCAGCCGCGCTACCCAAAAGCTCCCCACTGTGGCTTTGTCTCCTTCTTCCAGGGATGGCTGTTAGTTCCCAGATGGAAAGGACAGACAGAGCCCCTGGTTCCAAGAGAACCAGAGGATCCCAGCTACCACTCAGCATGAAGCTGTCAATTTGGGATTTGTGGTTCCCGGTGTTTGGCCCTGATCCAGGAGGAACTCTCCCTGGGGCTGGAGCTGGAGAACTTCCAGCCAGCGTTGGGGCCGTTCGCTATTTTATGATTTTTCTTTTCGATCAGTGAATGTGGCCAGATCAGCAACACGCTGATGGAAAACTAACATTATGAACCAGAGGGCGTTCCTGTCTCCTGCTCTCTGGAATGTCTTCAACTCTTTAGACTTCCAAAGATTTTAGTGGCGTGTGCCTTTCTTCATCCCATCTGTTATCCGACTGGCCCAATTTATTGTCTTAATCATTTTTATGGACCTCACAAACAGCTTTGGTGATTGGGCAATCCAGATAGACAGCAATAAACAAAGAAACCCTCTGTAAAAACCTCAACAGAGTGGAATTCAGATCCCAAAATTCCACCCTTCCTGGACACCGTGGCTTGGATGGACAGGTGATGGCACGAAGCGGAACAGTTAGATAAACAAAGAAACGGCATTTATTTCTGCCCATCCACCTGCTCAGACTTTAAGGCACTTTTGGAACTCTTCTCGTTTTAATGCCTCGATCCTTCCAATGCATCCCGTTCTGAAACGGAGTGATAATCAAAAAGCCATTTCAATGTTACGCTAGGAGACTCAACCTTAGTCCAGGAGATAAAGCCGGCAAGGGATGTAGTCCCAGAAATACATCCTTCGGGGGCAGTTCCTGGGTTCTCTTTGCTTCCCCGTCCTGCAAACATGTCTGATTGGTTTGACTTGGGGAAATAGGTTCCAGGGTCTTTTCAGGGTAATTTCGGGGACATTCACCCCCAGTCCAAGGGATAAGGCAGGTTACACATTTACTCCCAGTAAATCTACCCAGCCACTCTTCAAGGGCCATTTCTGGGCTCTCTCTTAACCCCCCCCCCTTCCCACGCGCACACCTCTACCTTTTGTCGACCTGGCCAGATCATTTCAAGTCCTTCCAGTGGAATCGAGAATGCTAAGACGGCTTCGAAGTTGGGTCCCGGCTGCGGATCCACCCGCGCTCAAACTCTTCCCCGCCGACCCGCAGCCGGATCCGGGGCGCAGCCTGTCCCTCCCTGGGCGCCCCGGCACACGGGCGCGGGCGCGCAGCAGGGCTTACTCACCTGCGTCCGAAGCCGCTGGCAGAGGCAGCCTGGCCGTCAGGTTCACGCCAGAGGAACTCGCCTCCTCGTCCAGCGAAAGGGATCGCCCTGATCGGGGGGGGGGGGGGGAGGGGACGGACTGCGGAGCTCCCGCCGGCCCCCAAAATAGAGGCGGAGGGGGCCGCTCGCAGAAGAGAGCTACGCCTCTTGCGCGCACAGGGAAACGGTGCGAGAGCCGCCTGCCTTTGGGGAGGGGGGCGCCACTCTTTTTTAGGGTGGGGGAGCGATGGATTACGAATTGCCAAGAGGGAAGGCGCGCCCCCGTCGCCAGGCGCGCCCCCGAGGGGACCGATGCTCTAGGAACAAAAGAGACAAAGGCAGCTGGTACCCTGAACTCCAAGGATGCCAAAAGGCACACGCGCGAGCGCGCATCCCCCCCCCCACATCGATAGCTGGGTACCCGTGTGTGGCGCACCTGTATCTCAAATTGCGTGTACCGCACGTCTGTATTCGTACGTCTCTCTTTCTGCCTAGAAAAGAGTTTTAGCTTATGGTGTGATCTGTCTTTCTTACATATATTGTCTGGAACTAAGCATCATCCATCCAAAGTGGATCCAGAGCTTAGAGATCAGAGTTAGAAATCGGGTATTTATTTTCTTTCTTCTGAGAGCAAAGTGCTTTGAAAAGATGCCCGCTGGTGGGCTGAACTGGCTTGGGAGGCGAGCAGGGGGTCTGGTAAGCGCCTTTCGCTCCCCTCCTACCTTGGGGGGGGGGTCAGCTCCTTTCTCCCGTTCCCCCCTGCCATTCCTCACTTTCCTGGTGGATTGTGGGAAACTCCCAAAGGGCTGATGCGCAGAAGAGGGGTGTGAAAATGGAAGGTCACTAAAGGATCAAAGGACCTGGGCAGGGGTCCAAGTCACCCCCTCCTCTTTCCCACCCCATCAGAGCAGAATGGCAGGGGAGGTGGGAAACTCCATCGGGGATTGTAGACTCTATATTACTGGCTGAGGGCTGAAGATTTTGGGGGCTGCTAGTATTTGGCCTTTGTTTGTTGGCCTTCTTCAACCCACTCTTTTGTGCTTTTAAATGTCGTTTCTTGGTGCTCCATTCCTTTTGGGTTTTATTGTGAAAAGCTCACCAAAGCTATTTATACAGTTCATACATACATACATATATAAATGCATACCCCCATACATTGTACATATAAAAGGACCTATATGTGCATTATTGAATTGTAAATACACCCACATATATCTCTAATAAAGGCCCACATCTACAATAAATATGACACCTTTCCTAGGCTAAGAAAAGATCACAATTTTGTAGCCCTTCAAGATCTCCACACTTCTTCATTGGACAAGATGCTACAGAATTGCAGGGTGGGGGTGTGGGGGGTACAGAAGCAAAGACGGGGGGGGGGAGTTGGCTTTTGAAAACCAAGATTATAACATGTATTCCCCCCTCTGCTTCTCACAGCATGGAAAGAAAGCGTTCAGATGCAAAAGGTGACCATGCTGGGAAAAGCACATGAGCACGGAGTGCATCTGTAGCTGTTACGGTTGCTCTGGGCGAGCGTTGCCCATTTCCTTCCCAGCGTCCTCTTCTTCTACCCCATAATAGTAACAGATATGGATGCACCGAGCACCTGCATCCTCCCAATGCATAATCTCTCCATGCTACAGAGATGAAGGATGTAAAAAGCTTCATCCACGCTTCGTTCCTGGTGAAAGAGCGGGCAACCCTGACCATGAGCAGCGCTGGGGGGAGAAAGGTCGGTGTCTGGCGTTGCTTGTTCCCCTATAAATAGAATTAGCCCTGCTTAAGTGTTTTGGGGTTGCATTAATGCACGGCTTCCATAGAGAAATGCACGGATACACTTATTCCGATTGATGGAATGATCTGTAGGAGTTTAAAAAGCCAAAAAACGAGAATGGTTGTGGCCTCCACCGATGCCTTGGCGGCTTCTCTGTTTCTGTATTTTTAATGGAAACTCGCGTGAGTTATTTTTTTCTTTCATATGTTTTGCGAATTTTGTTGAAAGGCATGCTGGGTCCTTTCCTTTCTTCTTCTTCTGAGAGAGAGGGGCAACTCAAGGCATTCGCTGTGCGTTGAGAGAGAGAAAACGGACCTTCGACCCGATGCGTGCTAGACAGAAAAGGCCTACGGCTCGCAGCAGGCCCCAGCCAGCCTCTGCAGCCATCCATTTGCTGGGGAACATGGGCCCCAGGGAGCAGCTGCGCCCCAGTCCTGCTGGGGGCTCGCCCGCGCCCCCGGCGCTGCTCGGAGGCCTGGAGACCCTCGAGGCGAGTGAGCGGCGCTTCCGCGGCGGCGGCGGCGGAGGCGGGCGAGGCGCGGGGTCCCTGGCCCGGGGCGCGGCGCTAAGACCCGGGCGGGCGGCGGCGGGGGGGCGGAGGGGAGGGGAGGGGCCGGGCGCCGCGCCGCCCCCGCCATCCCGCCGCCATCGCCTTCGCCTTCGCCTTCCCGGCCGGCGGGACGCGGCGCGCACCGGGCCCGGGCGAGGCGCGCAGGGAGCGGCCCGCATCCGGCGCGCAGGGCGGCGCGGCCCGTTGCTCCCCGGGCGGGCGCGCCCCCGCTTCCCGCGCCCGCGCGCCCGCCGCGATGACCACCTTAACCCGGCAGGACCTCAACTTCGGGCAAGGTAGGGGCGCCTGCGCCGGGCGCGCTCGCAGCGCCGGGCCCCCTCCGGCCTCGGGCCCCCTGCAAGGCGCGACGGCAACTGGAGGGGCGGGCGGCTGCCGGCAGGCCCCCCTCCCGCTTCTGATCACTCGGTGCTCGGCGCTGTACAGTTCGTTCAACTCGGCATGGGCCGCACACATCACAGGCCAGTTTGGTGGCCCGTGAATGGGGCTGGGCCAGGTTTCCCTTGGTGTACGTGCAGCTGCCTGGCGTTCCAGCTGTGCCTGCATTTCACCTGTTGTTTTCCAACTGTGCCTGAACAGCGTTTACCTGCCCCCCCCCCTCCACTCCTATCTGCTTTGCTCTATCCGTCAATTCATTATCCACCTTTCCTTTTCTAGTCGTGGCTGATGTGCTTTCCGAATTTTTGGAAGTGGCTGTCCACCTCATCTTGTATGTCCGAGAAGTGTACCCCACGGGAATCTTTCAGAAGAGGAAAAAATACAATGTACCTGTCCAGGTGAGAGTCCTTACCGCCTTAGCCTGGGCCAACACCTCTGTGTTTACCTGTGTGGTCGCTGCTGCGTCAAAGAGATTTCATGGGTGTGAATAAAAGTGTCCTTTCCTTCTGTGGTTTTGTTTGGTACCTCTTTGCCCATCCAGCTATGCTCCATTCATCTGGCAGAATGAAATGGTACGGTCTTGCGACGGTAGAAGCTGTCTGTACCACTCCAGGCTGTGGATGTCCAATGCTGTTTCTGCACACTCCTTCACTTAAAAGGGTCTTCCAGAATCTACAGTGCCCATCTCCCCTTTGTTAATCGGAGAGAAGTATGTTTGGTTTGCAGCAAATATGTTAAATAAACAAACAAACAAAAGCATTTCTTTGTATATGAAATAAACAACAACTGACTTAGTTGCTCATACATCCTGAAGGCTGTGTACAGCAATTCCAGTTGCAACAACAGAAACTGCACGAGTTTAAAAGGCTTCCTTTCCTGCCTTTCTAAAGATAATCCAATAAGAGTCTTGTTTTGACAGATGTCCTGCCACCCGGAGCTGAACCGGTACATCCAAGACACCCTTCATTGCATCAAACCTCTGCTGGAGAAGGTGAGTTGAAGGAGGCCAGGAATGGACCTGTGGAAATTACCGGAGAAGCCCTTGCGACCCTCCCTCCTGCTGGACTGACTTGGTGTGATTGGGTGGAAGCTTCTGGGTTTCACAAAGCTCCTCCTCAGACCAAGCCTTCTTTTAAAAGAAGAACTGCGCTTTTGTGTGTTCTGCTGCTTTTCAGAACGATGTGGAAAAGGTGGTGGTGGTCATCTTGGACAAAGACCACCACCCGGTGGAGAGGTTCGTCTTTGAGATCATGCAGCCGCCCCTGCTGTCTATCAGGTGAGGCGTCCCCTCAGGTGGGCCATCCCGATCGATCCTTGCAGTCTCTGCCGCGGGATAGCCCAGCTTCCCTTCCTGGGCCAACTTTCCTAAGCGCTTGCTCTGGATTGGAGCGCTTTGCTCTGAGTCATGGCATGTCCTGTCCAGGGGGTGGCTCTGCTGTCGTGAGCATCAGCCAGTGAGGTGGGGGATTTGAACGGTGGGCCTCCTTTTGGGCTGTGCAAGCCGTGATGACGACGGTGTCACACCCTCCCAGCTGCCGTCAAAGGACCAAATACGGACCTAGTTGTGGGTCTACCAGCTGTGAGGACACTACCCCCCAAAAGTGTGGGGATAGGTGGGTAAGGGGGCTTTGAAGAGCTGGAGCGGGGCCTGCTTCCACTCCACAATAAAAACGAACAGAAGATGCAGCTGCCAGACCAGGGAGGGGAAAGTCTTCCAGCTCGAGGGCCAGGCTTCATTTTGGAGAAGCTCTTCACAGAGCAGTGGTTTATGCTGGTGGTGCTTGGACCTGACACAAAAAAGGAGCCCAGGAATGCCGACAAATACCAGAGTATTTAAGCCAAGGCCAATTCCCCCCCCCCCCCCCCCCGCTGGGAAGTAATGCCTCCCTTAGCTCTAAGCTGGCTTTACTTTAAGTCTCTGCTCCTGTCCAAGAGAACTGACGCTTTGTGAACTGGCAGACATTTCTGCTAACCGTGTGGATTTTTCTGTCCCCCCCGCCCCCCCAAGCTCGGATTCGCTTCTTAACCACGTGGAGCAGCTCCTGCGGGCCTTCATTCTGAAGATCAGCGTGTGCGATGCTGTCTTGGACAACAACCCTCCAGGTAGGCCATCAAACTGCACTTGCCTTCTTACCTTTTAAGGCTTTTGTAGGGATAGAAAAGCTTTTCATAAAGAAATAAATAAGCATTCGCTGTCTTAAAAAAGTAAAAGGAACTACCCCTCCAAATGTGGTAATTTAGGTGGAATTAATATCCAATCTTAGGTGTCTCCCCTACCCCATACCTTTCTCACCTGCCTACCTGTACCCGCCTAACCACTGGCTGGGCTGCTGTGATGTCGTGAGCTAGCAGACTTCCGAAGGCAGTGTCTGGAAATGATTTGAACTGATCGCTTGCATTCTGGGCTGCAGATCTGCGAGAGGGAGTGAAGGTTTGCATGCCTACAGCCTCCACGGAACCTTTTTTTAAAGAGAGAAATTACTCCCTTACCCCACTATCTGTTTCTCTCAAACTATGCTCAGAGAGAATTTGGAAATCCGAGGAGGGTGGCAGCCGACGTGTTAGTACCATGTCCCTGTGAGCCCCGAAGCTACTACAGCGCTGCTTAGTGCAGGCAGAAGCACACGGAGGAAGTAGCTGAGCGTCGCCCTTGCCCGAACCCTTCAGGGTGTTCCACTTCCGTCTCCCCTTCCTTGCAGGCTGTACTTTCACGGTGCTGGTGCACACGCGAGAAGCTGCCACCCGCAACATGGAGAAGATCCAAGTGATCAAGGTAAGGGCATGCGGATGCCCTGAGAATCAGCAAAGGCACTGCTGTGAATCTTGAAAACGTGACTTCTTGGCCCTGAAACGCTCCAGCCTTTTTCAGTCGCTGGGCATGGCTGGAATTCTGAGAGGGTGCTGTGGGTGCTCTCACAAAATGGCTGCCATGGGGGTGGGGCCTGCCTGTTCATAAAATGGCTGCCATGTTGGGTGTGAGTCATATAACTCTGATTTCTCTGCAGGCAAACCAGTAAGGCTAGGAAGGAGACTTGCCCGAGAACTTGGGTACTGGGCGGGAATGGCGTCCGAGCTCAAAACGTAAAGCCAAGAGGGCAGCTGAGGGCAGACGTCGTCTTTCCAGTTTGCCACCTCCCTATTAAAAAAACAAAAAGGACAACGCATTAAAATGTTGGCTTGGAGGCTTTTTTCTTTTGCTCGAGTCAGACTTTCCAAAATTAAAATTCCATGCATTTTCAGTGGATGCGTTTTCCACCCAGGGAACCCTACCCTGGGATCCCTTCTGGATGAAGGCTGGTGAATAGCTTCCAGAAGTAAATGGGGTGCGTGCTCAGCCAGGTCGAGCCACTGCATTGTGTGTCTTTCCCTGCAGGATTTCCCCTGGATCCTTGCTGACGAGCAGGACGTCCGCATGCATGACCCACGGCTCATCCCTCTCAAGACCATGACGTCGGACCTTTTAAAGGTGATGGGGTGGCTCTTCCGTACACAGAAGTTTCCTGAAGAAGCCCCTCTCCCAGCTTGCCCAAATCGCGAAGGGCTGTTGGGGGCCCTGCCGCTTTTGTAGGAGCGAGAAGCTTGGGATTGGCTGTCTCTTGTCTGCTGACTTCAAGTCTGGGGGGATTCTGGGTAGCAAGCCAGGTAGAGCTCTCTCTGGGCCAGTAACTCGTGTTTTCCGACTGTGGCTTGTGGGTGGGCCTTGCGGCGTGCGCCCCCGTGCTTTGTGCTAGAGAACTGGAGTGCTTTCCAGGAGACAGCCCAAGCCTTCATTCTTCCAGGGACCGGAAGGACTGCCAAGTACTTCTCACTCTCTTGAGCAGGGGTGGTAGACCCCTTTTGGAGAAGCTTTGCATGGTGGGGGGCGCATCCCAGTGATGGGCAGGGCTGGGCACAAAATGGGACAGGGCCAGTCTCCCCCTGCCCCATAGGCTAGCATAGTTGAGCTTAAAGCTCCCTTCCCATATCTGAAATGAAAGGAGATGAGAGGAACTAGGGGTGGGGAGGGCAGAGGAAAACTGCAAGTGTTCAAGAAATGGAGCAGCCATTTCTCCCTGTGAGTTTTCCAGATGGTGATGATGATGGCTGGTTTTTTTTCTTCTAAAAATTTCTCTCTTCTATAGGTTATTTATCTTAAACTGCATCAGGTTGCCCAACTCGTGCACAGGACCACTTGCTTGGGTGCTTAGTTAAAGAACAATGACAATTTCCAACTTTTCCCCTCTGCCTCCTTTTGTAGATGCAGCTGTATGTGGAAGAGCGAGCTCAGAAAGGTACCTGATTCGGAACAGCCTGTTTCACATCATCGAACACTTCTCAAGCTGTACCCTTTGCACTGTGGAGAACGCTGGTGCTAGAAAAGAAATACCCATTCTTGGTCAGCTGACACGCTCTGCCAGTCGCTTTCCCGGCATGGGTGTGCATTATGTGTTTTTTCAAAGTGCTCTTAGCCCTGTAGCTAGAAGAGAAAGAGAATCCTGTCGAAGCAAATCCAGCTCTCCTCAGCAACTCTGTGTGTGGTGTACTTGACAAGCTTCCAGTCCTGAGTGAGGATTGATTTTAAAGTTGTGCATAGAAAAAGGAGCCGTTGTTCCTTTGTGGTTTTTCAGCCTTAAGAGGACTTCTGTGTGTCACTTTCTTTTTTGAGCTCATCTCTGTGATTTAAGGACTACGGGGAGTATGTCTGTTCCGTGACAGGTCAGAATAGGACCTTGTGTAGCCCTTGTGTACTGTGGTATTTTTTGCCTACCAATGAATTAATAAAAAATCCATCGTAAAGAAACTTTGCATGGATCGTTAAAGCCTGCTTGTGCTGGGCATGGAAGAGGGAAACAATGGATATTATGTGATGGGGTTTTTTTTGTATTTGTTGTACCAAAGCCAGATGCTATGCATGTCTTACTTGGAAGTCACATCCATATTGTTCAGTGGGACTTACTCCCAAGTAAGCTGCATTTGCGCTGCAGTGTGAGATGCAATCGGAAGGGACTTGGAGGGAACGTGTCCCACCCAAAAATCGACGGGATGCATTTTGGGGGAAGGATGGGCACAGTCCGGCCAAAAGGCAGAGGCACGGGATGAACGAGGGTTGACCGCTGCTCTGGCTGCTGCACCGCTTGTACTCCTGGCCCCTTGAAATTATGCCCCCTAATTTTGGGCCAGGACGTTGGAGCAAACCGTTCCACCCAATTTCTCGGGGTGCCTGTGGAGAAGTCTGTGGCAGTTTCTTATGGGGAGGGATCACCATTGGCAACAGCGGCACATTCTGCTTTTCCCGCTCCGAGGCCTGGCGGGTTCTCTGCTGTTTGGGGTTCCGTGCACTTGCCTTCCCCCACGAAGGAGGGTGCCTGGTAACTTTTGGCAACACCCCTGCAGTGCAGGCCTCCGCTCTTTGAGGGCTGCGGATGTCTTCCGAACACCCCGCAGCAGCGCCTCGGCGCGTCTCTACACTTTTACTATCTCCTTCGCCGACTGCCTCCCCTCGCTTCCTATCACAATGAGAGACTCACGGCTCACGCGCAGAGAGATACGAAAGGGATAGAGTGGCCCGCAATCCCGCAACATGCTCCAAGATGCCGCTGGGTGGGGCGTGAGGGGAGAGCGTCGCCCCTCTAGCCCCCGTCTCTATGGCGAATCTGCCCAGCTGAACTGTGATTGGGCGTTGGCGCCTATAAACAAACCAGTCCGGCGCGGGCATCTCTATGGCGGCTTCCTCCCGCTGAGCAATGGCCGCTTCCGACCTCTCCGGAAGCGGAAGTGAGGGAAGGGGAGCCGGTCCCTTCTCGGGCCTGCCCGGGGCAGCCATCTTGGAGGCTCGCGGCGGCGGCGGGAGCGGCGGCGGCAGCAGCGGCAGCGGCGTCCGAGGGAGCCGCCGGCCCGCCCAGGCTGAGGGGAGAGTCCGAGTTGCGGGCCGCTCCGTCCCCTTCCCCTTCCCCGAGGCGGCCTTGGGAGGGCCCCGAGCCCAGCGGGGAGAGGTGAGGCCAGGGCGGCGAACAAGGAAGGACGGGCGCCGAGCCGGAGCCGGAGCCGGTCGCGGCTCGTCGTTCCCGCGGGATGGGCGCCCGGGGCCGGGCGGGAAGCGGGGCCGGGCCCTGCTGGACCAGCCCCGAGACGCGCGCCGCCCGGCGCTCGGTTTGCGACGCGGGGCAGCCGGAGGAGGAGCCGGCGGCAGGGCCTCCCGCGGCGGGTTGGCGTTCGGGCGCCCGCGGCCGTGACGCTCCCGGGGGACGTGGGGCCAGGCGCTGCGCCTCAGCCTTGCCCGCCCCGTCGGGCTGTTGTGGGGCAGCTGCGGCGCAGGGCTTGGAGGGCGGAGCTGGGCCTCTGAGGGGCTGTTTTCGTGCCCCCAGTCGTGAAGCACGCTGCGGGGCTTAGGGCCGTTCGCTGGCTCTCAGTCCCGAGAAGAAAAGCGAGAGAGAATGATGTGGCCTTGCCTTTTTGGGGAGGGAAAGGGTGGTGTGCGAATATAATGCTAACACAGATTGATTTATTTGTGAGAGAGAGAGAGAGGCCAGCGTGTTGGCCTGGGACTTTGGAGCTGTGGGTTCTATTGTTTGGGCTGCCTTTGGGCTCGGAACAATGGGTGGGAGGCAGGGAGGCAGTGACCAGTTGACTTCGTCAGGGCTACAAGCTGCATCTCCCAAGTCCCAGCCCGACCAATACTCTCCACTGGTTCTCATATACGAAGCCTTTTAGTCCATGGGCCCTTGTTGCTGCTTATGGCGACTAACTGCACAAATTAGCCGCACGCTGTGACTGAGATCGATTCTCAGATTGAACAGCACTAAATACCTCAACTTTCTCCCAGCTTTCCTGGGTTGCTTGCAACTTGGGCTTGGGCGGTAGGTTGGCAGTCCTTTGCTAGAGAGCTACTTGTTGCTTCCAGTTGTGTAGTGAGGTACCTTATCAGTGTAGTAGTTCAGAAATCTAAGCCTTCAAGTGATTGTCCAGAAGCTGCTGGGGAGCCCGAGGAGGCAGTGGTTGATCTCAGCTTGTACCCATGTTAGCTATTTGACAGTACTGAACACGGATGTTCAGTTGTTGATTATCATAGTAGGCAGCGGTTGCTGATGAAGAGCATCTAAGGGACTAGAAGATTGATTGAGAAAAGCTTTCTGAGGTTAAACAGCGCTCTAGAAATGAGAGTCGGAAGGCTTCGCTGCCAGCCCAGGAGGAAGCACATCAGTTCCCTGTTGAGATTGGAAAAAGAACCTCAGAGGAGGAAGAAAGTGTGTTTAGGGGGAGGGGAAGAGGCCAGGATATGGTGGGGCAAAGACGGAGGGTAGGGAGGCGAAGGTCACTTCCTCTGTTGCTCCAGACTTGTCAGCTTCAGCCCGGCAGGAGATGAGACTCTTGGAAGCTTCTGAGTTTGGAGGAGCCCCAGCGGAGAGACAGTCAGTGGGACTGTGCTTTTAACCTACTTCGATGGACTGCTTTTAAGGCCATCAGCCTCCACCTTTGCAACTTGTAGTGAGTTTCAGGTTGGCTCGCTGAGGTGGGAAGAAAGACTTGTGCATGCCCTGACTAGCCAATTAACATCTTTCTTTTTTAGGCTGCCTCTGAAAGGAGAATTCTGTTAGTTGCCCCAGCAAATAGCTGCCAGTACTCTTGTCTGCTCCACACTAAACCAAATGCTTTATAAGAGTGTTCTGTGTTCCAGCTATTCATGGACTTCCCCCGTAAGATCTGGGGGCCTTTTCTGGGAGCCCTCCCTGAAGGCAATTGGGAGGGCAGTTACCTGGAGAAGGGCCTTCTCTGCGGTGGCCCCCCGACTGTGGAATGTGCTCCCCAGAGAGGTTCGCCTGGCGCCATCACTTTATTCTTTTCTGAGCCAGGCTAAACCCTTTTTATTTTCCCAATATTTTAAAGACTGCTATTTTAATATGGATTTTATTTGCAGAAATTGATTAGGATGCTGTATTTCATTTTATTTTTTTGTCTTACTGTTAAACCGTCCTGAGACTATGGTAAGGGAGGGTCTTAAAAAGTGTTTAAAATAAAATAAAATAAATAAAATAGGGAGTGCAGCCAATGGACTGCAGTTTCTTTAAGGCCCAGTCATTGACTGCACTGGCTGGGGCTTTTGGGAGCTGTAGTTTAAAACATCTGAAGCACCTCACGCCTCCTCTCCCTGCTTTGTATTGGAGGCTGGGAGC
Organism: Varanus salvator macromaculatus; assembly: GCA_023646645.1. Taxonomy (NCBI): domain Eukaryota; kingdom Metazoa; phylum Chordata; class Lepidosauria; order Squamata; family Varanidae; genus Varanus; species Varanus salvator. The sequence goes on along the minus strand of JAIXND010000800.1, from coordinate 12,103,373 downwards.
TTGGTTTGGCTGGAGCCGAGACTAAAACAGAAAGGGTGGAGTATCTGTTCTAGGATCTTCTGGAAGGACCTGTCAGAACAAGGGCAGACGGGCCTCTGAAGTTTGCCTTTGCATCTCTTTGGGATGCGGAGACAGAGGGTGTTTGCTTATTATGAGATTCGCACTGCTGCTTCTGAGTCAGATCAATAAGCCGGGGTGAGTTGCAGCGTCAGGGTCTTACAGTTGAGCATCGAGGCGCGGAGCCCTCCTTGCTCCAAGCGTCAGTGAAGACTCATGAAAAATTGCAATCGCTTCTTGGGTGCAGTTCCTCCCTCCCTTTCGCCCAAAATAGTCCTTGACCTTCTGTGGTGCAAGCCTGGCTGCCTTTTCCTCCCTTCTCTTTTGGGGACCGGCTCGTTCATTCCACTCCCAAGAGTGTACACGCAAGTGTACAGGGTGTGCTTTATCCTAATTTTTATCAGCTTTTCGACCTTTGGCAAAAGTCTTTCGAGGGATCTTGCCTATCTCCCTTCCCCGTGTGTCAAAATTACAGCAGTGAAGGGCTGGGAAAAATGAGAACAGCCGTGCTAGGTCAGGCCAGTGTCTGTCTTGCCCTGATAGCAACTGACCTGGTGCCTGTGAGGAGTAGGAATGTGTAAGTCTGCAGAGGTTGAATTCACGGAATTTCTCTGAATTCCATCTCAAGCCTTATCCCGACTCAGGGCCGTCCCATGTGGCAAGCGGTGCTTTTCTCGCATCCTTATCCTCCAACTTTTATCTTAGCAAATCCCTTTTGCGAAAGAAGTACTTCCTTTTCTCTGTTCTCGTAACATCCGCTGCATGGGATCTGAAATGAAGGGTGAGTTTGCACCTGGCTGAAAGGATGTTGAGGCTGTCAAAATGCCAGGCGAGGGTGGGCAGATCCAGACCCAGGAAGGCTGCCGGTCCCCCTTGCGGGGACTGATGCACAGAGCTATGGACCAGCCAAGGGGAATGTTTTGCTGACCAGTGGGCAGAGTTAGGGCAGCTCTTGGAGTACAGTGTGGCCAACCTGCTTCCTCCTTCCCTCCGGTCCCTGGGACCCCGTCAGCGGTAGCATTTTTCCCCTGTTGCAGAATCACTAGGGTCTGGGTTCTGGAAGGTGCCGGTATATCGATGCAGAACACCTGCGGGCTGCAGCTTGCCCTTTAGAGGCCCCCCGCCCCCAATAGCAAGGCAGTTCACATCATTCTCAGCTCGCTTTTCTTCTGGGGTTGAGAGTCAGCGAATGGCCCAAAGGGCCCCCCTCCCGGCCATTAAAGTCCACCATCAAGGTGCCTTTACTAAGGTTTCCCGGCAGCAAGAGGTTGACGCGAAACGGTGTTCTCCTTCCTTGCCTTCACCCTTGGGAATGTTTCCGAAAAGGAATCCGGCCCTCAAGCTGCAGGAAGCGCACCTGACGCTTTGTCTCCTCGTCCGCAGGATGAGCGGCACCAGCAACAAGCGCGCACCCACCACAGCCACCCAGAGACTCAAGCAGGACTACCTGCGCATCAAAAAAGACCCGGTGCCTTACATCTGTGCTGAGCCGCTCCCGTCCAATATCCTTGAATGGTAAGGATGCGCAGGCACCTCGCTCTGTGTGCGCGCGTGTGTGTGCAATCACACCTGTCTCTGCCCTGTGCCGCTGAGTCTCCAGGCTGGCACTTTGATGGTAATGCCACACGCAGTACCTTTTCCCAGAACTGCTATATTTGTGTCCATGGCTACTCTGATTTTTTTTTTTTTGCAAGAACTTATTTTATTTCAAATTAGACCCCCTGGAAGGAAGTATACAAGAGGCTTTAAAAAGCAGTTTGTGGAGGCCTTTGGTTTTAAACAAAGACGGACGTGAACTAAGATTGAAACACCTACAATGTGTTTCAAAGACGCGGTGGAAACCTTTTCAGTACAGCTCCATACAAGGGCAGGGTGGTAGAGTGGTGAGAGCATTGGGCAAAGGCCCTCAGTCTCACCTCCCTCTTTTCTGGGTTATGTAGTGCATTTTTACAAACACAAGGTTTTGCCTCCTGCTGCCGCCGCTGTGTTGAAAATGAAGCTGGCTTTCCTGCAGGTCTGGCGGAATAGGAACATAGAAACATAGAAACAGAGCAAGTCAGAAGGGGCCTCCCGGGCCATCTGACCCCTGGCTCCAGCCGGCTCCGCTCACGACATGCCCACCATGTGCATGTCCAGCCTGTCTTTGAACACCCTCACCGATGGAGGGTGAGGAACGTAGTTCTGCCTGCCTGCCTTCTGTCCCCTCTTCCTCTGGAAATTTGGCGCGTGTAACACAAGCTTCCTTTGTCCCGTCAGGCACTATGTTGTACGGGGACCCGAGATGACACCCTACGAAGGTAAATCACAACGTGATTTGGATCTGCTCCGTAAGCAAAGCTTCCTCACGCATGAGACTTACTAAGGCGGGCTTCAGGATCGTGTTGTGACCAGTGCTTCTTACTGCCCCCCCGCCCCTCCCCTGTATGCCTCTCGTGTGGCGTGGCACACGAGAAAGGGAAGAGCTGCCATGCCAGAGACTGGCCTTCTCCAACTTGTCCCCCCTGCCCCCCCCCCGGATGTTCTGAGCCTGCATTCCCACCAGTCCTACCCAGTGCAGGCAACGGCCATGCGGTTCTGGGGGGAATTGTGTTGACGTCCAAAGGCGGTGGGGGGGGGCCAGGCGGACCCCCCACATTGGCTCCGGGGATGATGTGCATCCGTCTTACGTGGCTGCATGTGGTCCAAGGGTTCAGGAACCCTTCTGGCCGCAGGCTGAGCTCCGTTCCGAGAAAGGCCTTGAGCACCGTGTGCTGGCAGGAGGCACAGCCAAACCATGAAATGAGCAGCATATTTGCGCCTTTAGCCCAGGCGTCATAGAGACACTTTGGAGTGGGAAGAAGGCCGTGCAAAGGCTAAGGATCGACCATACCATCAGTGGTTGCGGGGGGGTTTGGGCCTGAGCTCCTGCACCCCTTTTTTACCCTCCCGGGGCAGACAGCGGTGCCTAGGGTCCCAGCGGAGAAGCTGTGGCTGTGAGGCAAACCGTTGGCGTGCTCTCTCAACCGATGAGCTCGTGGTGGCCCATCACTGGGAAGGCCGCAGCTTCCGGAGGGCAGGGTGCTGGGCCAGCAGGTGGCCGTGGAGGCAGCTCCAGCTTGCGCTTTGCCTCCACGCCCGGAAATTCTGAGCCATCGTGGTTGCTGCGCACCGTGGTTTGATGTGGCGGCGGAGCCGGGAAGCTCAGGACTAGAGCTGGGCTGCAGAAAGCGCCTCTTTGTTCTCTTATGGCCCGGCTGTCTCCACAAGGGGAACCCTTTCCCTCTTTTCAGTTTGCTCTCAGCAAAGCAAAAGGGCCAGGTTTTGGGGGGAGGGGGGTGTCTAATTTCCCTGAAACCTGCAAACCCCTTTGACAGGTTTAGATTCTCAAGTTGTTGCATGTCGAAGCGTTGCTGTGAAACGAATAAGGGTTTCTTTCTCTCCCCCCGCCCCACCCCATTATCTTAGGTGGCTATTACCACGGGAAACTGATTTTTCCCAGGGAATTTCCTTTTAAACCTCCTAGTATTTATATGATCACACCAAACGGAAGATTTAAATGCAACACAAGGTATGTGATTCTGTTCAGCCGGGGCAGTAGATTCTCAGCCGAGGGAGGGGAGGTTGGCAGGCTGAGAGATGGGCTGAGAGGTCTGCCGGGGCAGAACATGGGCCGGGGCCGGGTGGAGCAGGCAGTGCGTTCCCAGCTCTCAAGTAAATTTGCTCGGAAGCTTCACCGGCCGAGCTGAAGGTCTGTTCCAGCTCTTGCAAAGCCAGGTTTGTGGGCTCACGATAACTAAACTGCTGCAGGTCAGCCTGCTGGAATTCATCAGCCCAACCCCCCGCCCCCCACGAGACCAGCGGAAGATGGAGAAATCCGTCTACGGTTAGGGAAGTGGAGAAGCGAAAGAGCCTTTGGGAGCCCCAACTTCCACCTCCTGGTTGCTTTTAGAACTCGGGGGAGCATACTTAGCATATCCCTCGCTCGGGAAGACTGAGACTCCGTTTGCTTTCTGTGCTGCTGCCTGCAGGTTGTGTCTTTCAATCACTGACTTCCACCCTGACACATGGAATCCAGCTTGGTCGGTCTCGACAATCCTGACGGGCCTTCTTAGTTTTATGGTCGAGAAAGGCCCCACTCTGGGCAGTATAGAAACGTCGGAGTTTACGGTAAGTCCCCACCCAGCCTGGCTGTCTTTTCTCTGCCCGCTCCAAAGGTGCATGGAGTTGTTTTTATTTTTAAAACATGGGTGATCTGAGGAGCAGATGCTCCTCTGTGGCTTCCCCTGTTTCACGCTTGCTCTTTTTTCCCCTTTTCCAACAGAAGAGGCAGCTTGCGTCACAGAGTTTAGCGTTCAACGTAAAAGACAAAGTCTTCTGCGAACTGTTCCCTGATGTGGTGGAGGTAATGCAGAACATTTGGAAGGCTGCACGGGCAGCCCTGGAGATGGTCGCACAGCAGCCTTTCAAAAATGCCTCGGTCATGTTTTTATCATGGGATTATTTTTTCCTTGAGAGCAGGAAGGAAATCTGCTTTCTATTTTATCAGGAGACACAAATTAATCGTCTTCCGTGGGACACTTTTAGGCTGTTGCTTAATCTTAAAAGTTACAACTGTCTTCAGAAGCGTAGTTTTGACACACAGTGCAGTTGCGTCCCCCAGATTAGAAGGCAATTACTGTCTGCATTTTGTGCTTTAAAAAGCGCACAGAGAGGACTTGCTACAAATCTTGAGCCGCCTTGTGCTCCATGGCTCCATGTTTTCAGCTCCAGCCTTGTCAGCCTCACCAGCAGAGCGCTGGTCAAGAATACGGGGAACGAAAGTGCTCGAAAGGTGTGGGAAGGGATCTTCTGTTGCGGTTGTTTTGAACCATTTTCTCGCAGGAAGTGAACTGTCCCAGCAAAGAGCATCCTGTTTGAATCTTTCTGGTTTCCCCATTTCTCCACCTGTCCTCTCCCCTGCCGGGAAGGCCATTTTGAAAAGCCACTGAGCAGCTCCGTTTACCGCCAGCTCCGACTTCTGCAATCTGGTAACCTTCCCCCTTTTTCCATCCTAGGAAATAAAGCAGAAACAAAAGGCGCGGGAGGATCGCCACAGCCGGCCCCCAACTCTCCCCCTCCCTGATGTCATCCCAGACGGGGAAGCGCACCACGTCCAGAACGGGCTGCCGCTCCTGAACGGGCACGTGCCGCTGGCAGCCGCCGCAGCCCACCACCCTGGCCTGCAGCAGGCGAACCGGAATCACGGACTCCTGGGCGGAGCTTTGGCGAACTTGTTCATTATAGTCGGCTTTGCAGCCTTCGCCTACACGGTGAAATACGTCCTGCGGAGCATAGCGCAGGAGTGACACTGCTCCCCCCTGCGGTTCCAAGACCAAAATTAGCGGTAGCGGCAGAGGAAAAAAAATTACATTTGGGACTCCGTGGGTATCAGACTCCCGACTCTGGGATAAATACCATGATGTACAGGTAAAAAAAGAAGCTCTGGTTTGGCTCATGGGTTTGGTTTTGAGGCGGAGGCGGCACGCACGTTAGGTTTTGCAGCAGACGCGGTGGAGGGCAGAGCAGGAGCAGAGGAGGTGCTTCCCATCGAAAATTCCTGTTAAAAGAGGCGAAGTCTTAAGATCTAAAGGCGGAGCGGACACAAGTGGAGCGTGTTGTGGTCTTGGTTTTTAATTTGCATCCAACCCCTTTTGAATTCCTTAAGGCCCTCAGAGTCGACTCGCACGTTTGGGGACCTCGTGGGACTCCCAGTGATACGGAAGGCAGCAGCACCAGGAGGAAGGGAGGAGAAATCCGTGTTGCTTAGCCATCTGACTGTCTTCCGTGGCATGTTCCTCGCTTGGCCAGAAAATATGTCTTGGAACCACCTGCTGGGGAATAGGGAAGGATTCGGGGAGGAAAAACAGAGAGGAAGTCTTCTGTGCCCCTCTCTCCATTCAAATGCCTCCCCCACCCAAGCCACCCGCCTCTCACACTGCCGTTTGCTGCTGCTGAATGTAAACCACACTTTAAGTTGTCCCAGTGATGCGATTTTTAAATTCTGGCCCTCAAGAACCACACTGGTTGCCCAGCCTCTGGCAAACCGCAAGGGAAAGTCCTCCTCTAGGCAGCCATTGTTTCACGGTGGGTTTTAGCATTGATGTTCTGCTTTTGGGTTTTCCCCTCCCTGCGTCTCCCCCTCACACGCCATCCCCAAAACACCTCCTTACTGTGCCTGATTATGCGATTGCTCCCTTTTAAACTGTGTAAAGTTCTGTGTTTGGCCCCTGGCTGTCACGGGTGAGATGGGGATTCGTTCTTGAAGGAAGGGAAACAAACGCCAGAGCCAGTGGTTTCGGAAGGGAGTTTTGGTGCACGTTTTTGGTGTGGAGTTTGTTGGCTGTGAAGCCACATCAGCTGTGTCCTGTGGGTCGCACGTGGCTTGTGCGCAGGAGTCTCAGGTACAGGTGGAACTGACGTGTCGATTATCAACCATCTTTACTCGGTTGTGAGTAACTTTGTTCCAGTTGAGTGTTCGTGTTCTCGTTCTCTCTCTCTTTCTCTCTCTCTCTCTCTCCCCCCCCCCCCCCCGTGGCCCCCAGGGCAAGCTAAACTAACTCATGGGAAGCGGGCAAGCTCCCGAGGCCTCTCGATGGTGTTGGACTGCACTTCAGGTGGCTGGGCAGGTGTTGGGAGTCCAGTGACACCTGAGGGGCTGTTGGTTGCCTGCCCCGGGTTTAAGTCAGGGCGGGGTTACAGCGAGTGCTGGGGGGACATGCTGTCCTGCCTGCTCCTTGCATGTAGAAAGCTAGCATCCTGGCGGGGAAGCCAGCCAGCCTTTTGGAGGGTTTTTTCCTGCAGGAGAACTCAGTCATGCAAGAGGCACATACCCGGCAGTTTCGGGAAGTCGCTGACCTGTTGGGCCTGGCGGTTCTCCAAGCAGGCAGCTCATGGTTGCTTTCAGTTCTGGCCACTCTGGAGTGATGGGACGTGCCACAATTGGCCTTGCAGGGCGGCTGTTGCAAGACGGGGCGCTGCCAGACCCCTTTTCTTGCCTAGGGGACAATTAAGTGGCCCCGACTTGCAAAGGTGCGACCTGTCCTGCTCTGTAACGGAAGCTTTTCTTGCATCCAGGGATAGCTTTGAGATGTGGTTTCTTGGCAGGATGTTTTTGTCCAACAATTTTTCCCCAAATCCGTTGGCTCACTCCAGAGTTGAGCCCGAGTGCCTTTTCAAAACATCTGTGGCTTTCTATAAATGTCACCCACGTTACAATCACAGCCTTTCACTGAGGGAATATTGGTAAAACCGGCCCGGGCCCCTGTATTTTTAAGTCTGCCACATGCTAGATTCTTCTAAAACATTCTCCGTAGCTCAAATAAAGGTTATTTCCTGTATGTCAAGTGTATGACCGCTCTCTCTGCCTTTCCTTCAATGCTAGGCTGCTGCTTTTATGCCCCTCACCTTTTTTTCTTTACAAAGAAGTTTCAATTTCTGAATCTTCCTGGATGATAAGAAGTAGCTGTAGAAGACTAAAAGCAGGAATGGCGGAGGGGGATTCGAAAGCACTAAACAAACCCATGAGCCACGTCGCTTAGATAATCAAGAAATAGGTGCTTTGTCCAATTTCTCTGCGGATAGGTATGGATTAGCTGAAGCTCACTGGGTTGGATCCATGCGACAGACTTCTTTAAAAGCAGACCTGTTGGTGGGCTTGGGGGTGGGTGGGGGGCGGGCAATACACGTGGAGGGGGGACGAGTGAAGACCTGTATTTATAAAACACTTTGGAGATTTTGTGGGGTTTTTCCTTCCATCTTTTTGGATCCAGATTTATTTATAATGTTCCTCGACTCTGCCTTCCTGTTTGCGCTCCTCATCGGCTCTCATCACGAGAAGAACTTGATGTACATTCTCCGTTTCTACAAAGGCTTCTCTCTCTGTTACGAAACAAAGTGTGCCGTGTCTCTCTCTCCTCTCTCTTTCTAAAGAAGCCCTGATTTGGGGGGGATGTGGTGTCTGGGGAGGGGGGAGGGCGGGCCTTCAAACTGACTTGGTGGGGTTGGAGCGACTTTCCTGGAAAGCTTCTGCGTAGCGCGGTCTTTTGTGCAGCAGGGTTTCTCAGATTTTCAACTCTCGGGGCCCCTGCGAAAGAGCTCTGAACAAGCCATCTGTTCCCCATCACGCTCCGCACAGAGATGCAGGCAGGCAGGTGAGATGCAGGCAGGCACAGGCAGGTGAGGCAGGCTAACTGGGCAGTTGGCGAAGTAAATTTACGACAAAAACCATGCACAGTGATGTATTATAGTGGGAGTTAGAATCATCAGTGAGAAATGAAAACCTCAGCATATAGCCGTAAGAAGAAGAAAGGTTGAACTCGGTGGCGGGAAAATCGGCCCACCCGTGTTTGGTTGGTTGTCTAGAGTGTCGTGTGGTGTTTGTGATTCTTAAGCACAATGTCTTGAGATTGGTGGGTGGGACTGGGCAGACTCGGCAGCCTTCAGTTCCCATCATCCCTGGCCAGCGCTGGCTGATGGTTGGGCTGGTGGCCTCCGGCTCCAGCGGGCAGCTTCCTTTGCATTCCCCGGGTCCTCCACCAGCCTTGTCGGTGTGATGTATTCCAGATTCTGGGACTGCATGTGGCTTTTGTAAGAGTGCGGGTGTTGTAGCAGGGGCCAGCGACAAGATCTGTCCCAAGATTGCGTTCCCTGTTGTACATCTGCCTTGAGCACGCACAGAACCAGCGTGGTGCAGAGGTGACGGCGTTAGCCCTGGGAGACCGGAGCTCACAGGGTGACTTTGGCTTTGCCTACAGCACAGGGTTGTCGTAACACTTGCAAGAGGAAGCGGGGCAGGCGAGACTACTGCATTTGAGAATCTAAGCCAGAATTGGCCCCTGCGCACCCCCCACAAGATGCCGGCCTGCAGTTCCCTTCTGCATTCAGTTCCCTGCTGAATGGCTGGGGATGATAGTGGATGGGAGTCCAGCAACATCCAGGTGGGGGAGTGGGTGTTGCAAGAACCCATCAACGGGCAGCGGTAGGCACAATTCCCCCCTCGCAGTTTACAAGAGTTAAATACAACGTATATGTCACATGTAAACGGATCAGTAGCCAAAGACAAAAAGTGCAGCACAATGTTAAAACAGTATCAGTGGAAACGGCAGCTGGTCAACTCGGAGAGCTTTCTGGGGAAGAAAAGATGCTTCCAGGAGGTGCCGGAACGTTTTGGCTGTCAGCTTCACCTACCCTGCAGGGTGGTTGTGAGAGCCAGCTCGGTTGTTCACGGGCCTCCTGCACCCCTGGTCTCATGCCGTGTCCGGGGAGAGGAAGTCACAGCGAATGTGGCACATGGAGGCTTGCTTTGCGGGCGGTTTCCCCCTTTGGGGACGCGTGTGCAGGCCCAGCTGGCGGAAGCCATTGAGCACGGGAGTCTCCCGGTCCGTTGCAGAAGAATCCTCTCTCGGCACCTGGGCGTCGGGACTGGGGCCTCCTCGGGTGGAGCGAACACTTATTTCGGCCGTCTCGGGCGCTCAGCTGGAGCTCAAGAACCAAACCGAACCGAACGTGGTGTCCGTGGCTTTGCTCCGGGGCTGAGCGAGGGACAGGCGTGGCCCTGCAGCGGAAACGCAGCTCTTCAGGACTTCCCTCCTGCTCCCAAAGGATGCGCAACACAGCCTGCCCGGAGCCCCGGGGCAGACGGATCGCAAAATGACGGCCGGGCTTGGGTCGCTCGCGGGCCGGATCCAGCAGTTGGATGTGCATCCTCTGGGATGGATCCCCCCAAGTTCAGAAGCAGCGTGCCGGGCGCTGCAGCCCCCCGAAACCTCACCTGTCTTGTTCCGTTTTGCAGGAATTTTGATTTTTGGTGAGGGGGGATGCAACCAGACGGCGGCGCTGTGGTGCTGTCCAAGCAGAGATGCAAGTATCCAAGAGAGCAGCGCTGCCCTCTAGCTGGGCTTTCCTCTCCTTCGCGAGCAAACCGAGCAAGCAGCCACCCCGCCTGGGCTGCGTGGCTTGCTGTCCAAACCCCTTCAGGACTTCCTCGGCACTGGCCCTGCGTGCCACTTTCCCCCGGTCTGGCAGCCTCCGTCTGTGTTAGACTTCAAGGCCCATTATCCCTGGCTTGCTTTGCATGGCTGAGGGCAAGATCCAGTGTCCAGCAGCCACTGATTAAAAGAATCGGGTCGGAAATTAGGGGACCGGCCGCGCTCTTCCTTAGATGAGTAGCATCTCCAGTGCTCCCTGATTTACGCCTGTCTGTTACCTGCTCTCATTTTATCATTTACCGAGCATCGGCAATGACCGAATGCTGAATGTGCACATCAACACCAAGCGTGTCCTTGGCCACAGGCGTGCGGTCCAAGGACCTAATGCAAGACGGGAAAAGGAAGAGGGGAAAGAATAGGTTGCGGGGCTAGTCCTTAAAAGGTACATAAGTACTTGTGATGACCAGCCTGAAGGCGGAAACAAGGGGCCACAGATCAGACGCCCGGTTTTCTTAACCTCGTGTGGTCTGGAAGTCGCTGGTTGTGCCGTTCCAAGGTGGCATTCGGCCTGCTAAGTCTCCCTGCTTTTGGGACCATGACGGCCCGATCAGTGCTGCTCGGCTGAACAAATCCAGGTTTTGTGGATGCTAATTTCCAAAGCAAAGCCAGTGAAGGCAACTCTTTCCAGTTCAACAGGGAGCGAGTATTTTGTCATCTTGGTGGAGGCCGAGAAAGGCCATCTGTTGGAGCCCACATCTGTGGACCGACAGCAAAAGTAGGTGGCTTGTTCCCAGAGAAGGGCGCACGGTTCCGTGGAGCAGGAGAGGAGAACTGGCCAGCCTGAGACGGTTGACTTCCATCTGTCAGCCCCAGCCAGCATGCCCAATGGTGAGGGATGAGAGGTGCGGCCACTTGGAGCGCCGTTTTACCCCTAGCCAGAAAGAGTTCATAGTTCTAGCTCATGGATTTTTTGTAGGACAATCCAATCTGGCCTCTGGCTGGAAAACCTTCCGAGGCTGCCTCCCACTCCACCAACTAGCCCCACGTATCACCGGGAAAGGAAGCAACTGCAGGATCTTGTGCTGCTCCCTTTGAAGAATATGCTTCGAAACAAAGCACAAGTGCCTGGGTTTTGCTGCGTTTTTCCTTCTCCCTCCTCCTCCCCTTTCCTTTTGTGTTGTGACTGTCAACTCGGCAGCCTCTGGAGAGGGACTGGTTGGTACTCATCTTCATTAGACACTCTGGGAGCCTTTTGGGGATGCTGAAGAACCAGGTTCAAAATCCTACAAATGCATAAAATAAATGATTGGAGGCAGATGTCTAAAACCAACCCGGGGGCTGTGGACCTGTGCTTGTCCCTCTCCTCTCTAAAGCTGAAGAAGGTCTGAGCCTTCCAGTCACGCGACCTGATTTTTGAACGGTGAGTTCTGCACGTGGCATGAGCGAGTTGTGCCAGAGGCTGCCAGAGGCCCTGTGAATGGTGAATTTATGATACTGGCTGCTCCACCTCCAGAAGGCGAGCACTGCCGTCTTGCCAGCTGGCCCCAAGCCCGCCGTTTTGGATCGAAGGTGAGAATCGGCAGGTTCCCGTCCGTGGAAGGATCAGTGTGCTCCGAGCCATGCGCGGGTCCCCAGAGGAAGGCAGGGCTGGCTGCCGTGCCTCCCTCCCTCCTGGCATGGGATGTTTAAGAGAAGGCTCTTGAGCCGGACCTGCGGGGAGTTTAGCGCATGATGGGAGAGCCCTGCATCGCACGCAAAACTTGCTTGTTGTGGCCCCCGGGTTGCAGGGAAGGCTGAGCGGTGCACACCGAAAATGGATAATGTGGCGTTGCAACCAGTGCTAAAGGAATAGTCCTGGGGGAGAAGTAGCCGCATCTGGGACTACTTAGCTCGCGGAATTATGTGCCAAGCCTTCCATGGAGTGGGGTAAAAGGAAGGGCTTTGCCCATGGCATGGCCAAGCTCTGGACCTCGAAGCCACAAAATGCCAAGATGGCCGCCCTTGGGGACGGCTTTACAAGGGAAGGGGGCTAGTCCTGATGGCGATAGGTCGCCTTCCGGATGAGAAGCAGTGTGCCCGTATATGTCAGCTGCTGCGGAACATGGACAGGAGGGTCCTGCTGTATCCTTCAAGCAGCAGGCCAAACATCCAACTGACCGACCGTGGCAGCTTCCTAGGTTCCTCTTAAGCCAGCACTTGATGGAGAACCATGAGGACTAGTTCCTTACATTTATGGGGAGGTTTTGGGCCCCTCATTTTCCCCTTTGGCTTGAGCTCGCTGTTTGACCCCCAGCTTCTCCAGCTGACCCAAGAGCTCCTTCCCAAACTGATGACTCTCTCAACCTTTTTAGTCCCGGTCTAGACTGCCTGAGGAATGGACTCGGTGTATAAGCAGAGGCCGCCCTTCGATAAGGGCTTTGAGAGGAGAAAAACATGCCAGAGACTGGCTAGAAGGCAGCTGACGGAATCAAGGGATTACTCTCGATAGACGTGGTTCAACCATCCAACCCTGGCACAGTTATTCAATGGTTAAAAGGCTGTGTCTTCCCCCCACCCCAAACTCCCCCCTTCCCACATAACTCGCTCGCATTCCTCTCCGACTATCTCGCAGCTCGCTCTTGGCTAATAATATTTAACTCGCTTCGGCGTCTGCCCGGACCTCCGGCCCCGTTCAGGTGCGCTGCAGACGGGCCCACGAACCTGCGAACGCACCTGATGACATGCTAATGGGCCGATCTGTCACATCGCGGCTGAGAGCCCAGCCAGGCTGGCAGACCGGGGCGGGGGGGCGCTCTCGTGGCCCCGCGGCGCCCCCTCCCCGCCCCTCCCGCATCCCGGAGTCTGCACATCATGCGCTCCTGTGCGCGCCGAGGGCCGAAGCCTCGTGCATCTGGCACCGAGACAGGCAGGCGTTCTGTTCCGAGAGACCTGACGTCTCCAATTGGAATAATTAGGGGGAAGACACTATGGGGCTGTTTGGGGGCCTAATTATGTTTTGATGACTGTATAGATTCAAGAAATTACTTCCAGGTAGAGCTGTGTCAAGGAAGCCTAATCCTATCCATCTCTGTCACAACACACACACACACACACACACACAGAGAGAGAGAGAGAGAGAGAAGTATATGCGAGCCATCATACTTTTTGGAGTTTGTAGAATCCCCTAGCTACACAGAAACATAATAGCCAGCGTGGCCTAGTGGTTAGAGCATTGTGCAGGGATTTAAGGCATCTAGGTGCAAGACTACTTGTATTGGGACTCTCAGCCTAACCTACCTTACAGGGTTGTTGTTGTGAGGATAAAATGGTGAGGAGGCTCTTCTACGCCACTTTGGGCTCCTTGAAGGTCCGAGCCGACCTCGAGATAGCAAATGTGGTTGCGGGTTCAAAAAATGGAGAATACAATCTCAGTTTCTTAAGCGGGCCACGCTTGCGGAGTGATGGGGCATCATGATTAAGATGGTCAGCTGGGGATGATGGGGTTGCAGTGGCTGGCTTGATGGATAGAGAACCGGGGAGCAAGGGGGCCATGGACCTGAGCGAGGGGCAGGTTGCGACAAGGGAGAAGAGAAGCAAGGCCGGGGGGTGGAGGGGGTGTTGCTTAGCTGGACGCTGGCCATGCTAGCCAGCCTCAAAGGAGGAGGGCGGGGGGCCCGCCATGCGCCCCCAACACAGGCCGAATTGCCCCAGGTGAAGCTGCCTCCACGGCCACCTCACCCCGCTCCCAGGTGGCCGGCGTCTTCAGTTCAGGGCTGCTCCAGGGACAGCTCCGAAGGACCGGGATTTAGGAGAGGTGGGGTGGGAGCGAAGGGGCAGCGGGAGAACAGTCCTGCTTCCGATCTCTCTGGCACAGGGAAAAGATTCCTCTCGGTCCAGGATCCCCTTAATAGGAGTGCGGAATGACTGGATCTGACAGCTCATGACGCCGAGAGCCCGCCCTCGCCCGTCCTCTCGCTTTCCATCCTCCCCGCTCTCTCCTCCCCGCTCCAAGCTGATGGAAACTCTCCCACGAAACTCCTATTTATTTGCCAGGGTACAAGGCGGAGGTCCTTGCCAGTCTGCGGCCGGAGGGGAAGGAACCCAAGCGAACGGCGTTTCGGGAGAGCAAAGAAGCCGCTTGCAGAAACGCTTCCAAGAGGAAAGCGGAGAACAGCAATTCGGGCTTCGCCGCCGTGCAGATATTAACTGCGTGGGACGCTCCGTTTGTTTCTTCTCGGATGCGCCGAACAAATTCCGGCTCCCAGCCCAAAGGAGCGTGTGCCTTGCAGGCCCTCCGGAATACCGAGTCGCCGGCCTGCGTGTCCGGGAGCCCCTCGTGCATCCGTGGCTGCGGGGCTTCGCCTTCGGTCAGGAAGGAACTTTCTGCTGACTTCCAGATGGACACGCGACGCGCAGGGGGCACACGTTGGAGATTCGTGTGTGTGCCTGTGTGTGTGATAGGAAGCGAGCCTTGCCACTGAGTCGGCACGGACGGAATATCGCACCCACACCCAACGGGTCCTTCCTTCTCCATCCCGTCTCAGCTGTCATTTTCTGCACTTTCGGTGCTTGAAAACGTGCTTTTCTCTCCTGGAGATCACAGGGTGGCCGGCTGGCCGTTCGCCCCCGCGACTGGCATGATTCCGGGCATCCATCTGGAGCGGCGATTGGGCCAGGAGTAAATTCTGCGTCTGTGGGTCGTTTCGGCACGTCCAGCCTGCTCGGCCATCCAAGCGGAGGCAGGGTACCAAAGTAGCCCGTGATGTGTGTGGCTTAGCTCGGAGGCGAACAGACTTTCCGCTGGGGACAAGGAAGGAAAGAGCATTTTGCCAAACTCCGCTTTCCATCTCTGGAGGAGTTCCTTCTTGCTTCTCTTTCTTTCTCCTCATCCCCCACCGCGAGGAGGAAGATGTCCAGCAAAGGCAAGATAAGATGTTGCAGCTGGCTCATTTTGGCAGCGCTGCTGTGCCAGGAGTTCTCCCGTTTCCGAGTGGCAGTGGCGAAGAAGGAGCGGAAGAAGCCCAGGGAGCCCAGCCAGTACACGGAAGCCCTCAACACGACTCTCTCCAACAGCGAAGAACTCAATGGGCACTCCAAGGTTGGTGGAGAACAACTATCGATGGGGCTCGTCCCCGTGAAACCCCTAACAGATCCCCAAAGAGGTGGTCTGCCTTCATTCCTTTCCCCCTCCATGGCAGCCCTGTGAGGTGGCTTGTGTGGGCACCCATTTCACAGATGGGGAAAACTGAGGGGAGGAGAAGTTGATTCACCAGGCGCAGTGCACAAAACCTGAAGCGCAGGCTGCCCCCGGACCCACCGAGCAGGCGCCGCCTCCTGCGCTTCAGGCTGCCCGGTCTTGTGGAGTGGAGGAGGCTTGCCTGGTCTTGCGTCCGACCCTTGGCCCTCCCAGCCCAGTGGTGCCGGCTCTGGCAGGCAGCTGCTCCCCTGCAGGGCTTCCTTCAGGCAGGCATTTCCCCAGCGAGCACGTGTCCCACCACTGGGCTCTTCCCCGTGGAACCAGCTGCCCCGAGATGGAGCCTCCTGGATGTGGGCGGCTGAGCCATGATCCAGCCCCCACCTCTGCGAGGTCAGTGCACGGAAATTCCTGGTCCAGGGTGCAGCTGGCGGCAGCTCCTGGCCTCCATGAGCCGTCTGGACCGAGCACCCTAGCTGGCCCGCCGTTGCTGTGCGGCTTTTTCCCTCGCGGCAGAGAAAGGGCCGCTGCAGGGGGGCGTTCTCATTCTGCGAGCAGAGTAGCTGCATTACGGACCCCCCCCCCCCATGCTGAGCCCCTGGCTCCTCGGGGAAAAGGCCTCATGCAGGCGGAGAGCTGGAGCTGTCCGATGGCAAGAGGAGGTGTCCCTCTCCTGCAGAAAGCTAGCATCTCAGGGAGCAAGTTCAGCCAGGGCCTGCACCCCTGACATGCTACCTTTCTGTGATCAGGGATTTTTTAATGTAAAGGTGCCCTCTTTTCATCGTAGCAGGGCCCTCCCTGCAGGCTGAAGTGCCCAGCCTGACCGGATCAGCAAGGACTCGGCTGTGTCCTCCAAGGGTTCGGGCAGATCGCTACGTCCCCTTCTGCATGCAAAGCAGGGGCTCTCCTCACGGAGCTCCATTCCCTGCAGTGGCCGCTCTCTGTGTTAGATGGTTTAGCAGAGAAGAATCAGAGCAGGCGAGCAAGGCGTGGAGCATCCATTTCCAGAAGCAGTCTATCAGGCGTTGGGGATGTGTCTCCGGTGGTGATCCGATGGACCGCGGGGAGAGGACTTGTGCGAAAGGGGTGACTGAGCGGAACGGCCGCCGCCTCCATGTCTCCCCGGCTGCTTGGAGAGGGGGGCGCTGGCCGATTCCTGGCCCACGCGCTCCTCAAGAGCCGTCCTTCTGTTCAGGGGTCCGAGGACTTCTCTCCAGCGGAAAGTCCGGCTGGGCCGTGGAGGGCTGTGGAGAGGTGCTGCAACTCCCGTGATCCCTGACCGCCGGCTACACTGCCTGGGGATGAGGGGGGCTGGAGTCCAGCGAGGGCCAGACCCCTGTGGTTGGGGAAGCCTGTGCCTGGACCCCGAGGAGACTCCCAGGATCCGTCAGGGCTTGTTTAGCTACTTCATGGCTCCGGGGAACGTAACGCCTTCGGGAGATCGGCTCGGGCATCGGTCCAGACCAGCCGGCGAGCCACAGGTCCCTTCCGGTTTGTTTTGGCTTGGTGCTTTCGCTCCAGCAGCCCTTCCTCACCCCGCGGGACTCCGGCCCCCATCAGCGGAGAGATGCCCGGCGAGCCCCCTCGGCTGCCTTCCCCGCTCCGTGTGGCAAAGGCATTTGCCTGCTGGGAATGGCAGCCCCCCAAGGGTTCGGTCGAGCCCCGAGTGCCCCCCGGGGGCCACGGGCTTCGTGCTCTAGAATATAAAGGTGCCTTCTTCGAGGGGGAATGGCAGGTGGGGGTTCAGCCCCCCCTCTCTGCCAGCTGCAGCAGGCTCACCCCCCGCCCCCCAAATGCAGGAGCGGAAAGTCTTCTGTCGGTTTGGAAGGATCCGAGTCCAGGGGAAGGGAGCTGAATCGTGCATTTTAGGGGCGATGGTCCGGGTGAGAGAGGGACGGCTTGGTTTCGCTCCTGCGAGCTTTTCAGAACCCTTCGTAATGGTGTCTGGCTTTGCACGCAGGGAGGGGTGTTCGCTTGCGCCATTTTGGGGCCGGGTGTGCCCTGCGGTTCTGTCTCCAGCGCCCTTGATGTCCCAGCAACACCCCTGCGGTGCGGCCCCTCCGTCCTTTGAGGAAGGCGGGCAGCTCTGGACGAACTGGGGGTTGCGAGATGGAAAGAGAAGGCAGTTTCTCATCCTTGCCTCTTCTTAATCTGGCTGTTTAAATCAATGATCACCTTCGTTTCCTCTTGAAAGATCGAACAGCTGAAAGTAATGGGAAGCACCTTGATGTTCCCATCTCCACAGACACCAAAAGCAAGAGCAGGACACGTGTCAAAAAACCGTGTTTATCTGAAAGATTTTATCTTCCTCCTTTGCCCCAATAACGGTTGCCTATAATCACTTAAGGAAGAGAGGCTCTGCCCCCAAGGACTTACAATCAAGACAGTGATGACACAAGAGGAAAGAGGGATCTGGACGGAAGAGGAAAACTAACTTCTCTGGCAGGGAAAAGGGAAGAAAAGTGAAACTCGAATGATTGAGGAGTTAGAGGAAGTTGCTGCAATGGCAGGGGGTTAGCTTAGCAAAAAGCCAGGCCCGGCCAGAACAATTATGGGGAAAAGAGACTGGGGGAATTTTTCTCCCTCTCTCTTACTAGAACCCAAAGGGCTTTTTCCCTGAGACTGGATGGCAGGAGATTTGGGATGGATAAAAGGAAGGGCTTTTTTATAGGGCACATCATGAAACTATGAACTTCACTTCTACAAGAAGGGGCGATGATCCCCATTTTGACTGGCTTTCAAAAGGGAGCTGGATGAATTCATGAGCTCCTAGTCCTCATGGCCATCAGCTACCTCCAGTGTGCCCCAGCTGCTGTGGAACATGGGTGGGGCAGTGCTGTTGGACCCCTGACCTACTTGTGGCTTCCCCGTGTGAGCAGAATGTTGGGCTAGATGGACCTTTGTCTGACTAACGATGGCTCTTTTTGTGCTCTTAAATAAAAGCTGCTAGTCCTCATGGTCCTCTGCAACCTCTAGTATCTGCGGCAGTGTGCCTGTGAGCACCAGTTGCTTGGGAACATGGATGGGGAGGTGTAGTTGTGCCCCTATCCTGTTGTCGGGTCATCTTCTGCCCCACCTTCCCCAAAACAGAGACGCTCAGTTAGTGTTACTCATGGAAAAGTACCATTTTTGCTGAACAAAACAACCATTGGAGAGTCAGCAAAAATGCAAATGAATAAGGGAAACCGCTGAGCAGTAACTGAGCAAGCCCCAAAAGACTGTCTGGGAAGGGAAAGGAAGGCCATCGGAGTGGTATTTGCATTCCGTTCCTTCCCAAAGCAGCTTACATCATAGATAAAATAATGAGGATTGTTAAAAACAAACCGTTTGTCACTTACTCTACTTTATTACTTTTCAAGGCTGAGACTCTGCAGGCAGTTCCCCAAGAATTAGCGCCACCCAGTACATCGCGATAAGCCAGAGTCGGAAGTTAAGGCTGCGGCACCAAACCATCATGAAAAAGAACAACTCCCCTTCCCGATTTAACCTACGGAAATTAAAACCGACTCTCAAATTTATAGCCTTCCACTGTCATCCGGGTGGGTGAGACCTTGTACTTTCGGAGCAGGGGAGCTCACAAGCCGAACGTCCGGCCCGCCCGCCCTGCCCATGTGCCTCGGAGGGTGGAAAAGCCGCCCCGGCTCCTCCGTGCTCCCTTGCCCCGTGGTACTCGATTTAGGTGGCGAAGGCAGCCAGCTGCGTAAAACCATGCGCAAGGAGTGCCCGCCACAGATCGCTGCACCTCATGCGGGGCAGGGCCGGGGGCTCACTCTGCCAGCGGGTGCCACCCTCTCCCGATTCCTACAGCGTGTGGTGCAAGCGGTGCTCAGGGCTGTGAGTTCCTTTTTATTCGCTTTCTCTCCCAGTGTCTAAGGGGCCCTAAGGAGACGAGCACCTTCGCTCGCTCAGCCTGCTTCCAGACTGCAGAGGGTGTTTCTGACCCCTTGCTTTGTCCTAAGCTGGGGGGGCCTGGGACTGAACCCATATGGCTGCTCTGCCGTGGGGCAGGGATCCCTCCGGGAGAGGGAGCTGGCCGTCTCGCACAGCCTCTTGGGCAGGCCATGCGATCGCCGTCCTCAGCGCACGCAAAGGGCGGACGGATGTGGCGCATGGAAGGGCTCGGGCTTGTCTGCCTCCAGGTGGGGGGAGAACTCAGCCGCCCCCACCGGCGAGAGGCGTCACCGCAAAGGTAGAATCCGTAATACCCTTTATAGACGTCTTGCTCCTATTAGAGACTTAAAGTATTTAGACGTGTCATTTCTTTAATCGGTGGCTGTCTGCATAGCAGCTTAGGAGTGGGTAATTACCCCAGTGGTTAATTAGCTAACAGGGGCTAATTGCACTTCCCTGCAGGGGGAAGGAGAGACAGACTTCCCCTGCAGACAGCGCAAAAGTCTATTTCGCAGTTGGGAGTGGATGCCAATTAGCTAGGAAGGGTTTTACAATACAATAATCACTGCTTTTGTTTAAATCTGCCAAGGGGATCCCCCCCCCCCCGGATAATTTGTTTACTGGAAGAGACAGTGTGGTCTGACGGGTGGGGGAAGGACCGGTGTGGTTCTGCTCACAGCTCCGGCATGGACTTCGTGGGTAGGTGGTCCCCTGTGCGTCGAAGGGGTCTGTGTACGCCGTGGCCCGCAGCGGGGGTGGACAGAAGGGTCACCCCCAGATGTCTGGGACTTCAGTTCCCCAAAGCTCTACCAGCATGGCAAGGCGCCGGGGATGCTTGGAGCCGAGGTCCAGAGTGCCTGGAGACCTACCTCTGCCCTCGCTCGGCCCACAGGGCTCTCGGCAAGTCATGCCTCAAGTTCTCCAGTCTGCAGATCGAGTGGTCGAGTTTCGCAAGGCTTTGGCAGGAGACGTGGAGACCGGGTCCTGACGACACGAGATCTCACACCCAAGGAGGGCTTGTTGGTTGTTGCTGAACCATGCATGGCGGTTCAGACTTAGGGTCATCCTGTTGTCTGAACTTATCCAGCCAAATGACAAGCCATGCCGTGCAACCCACAGTTCACAACCCAGCAACAAGCTGTGGGGGCCTCTTCACGGGTTGTAAGCCAGGGGTTGTGAGCACAGCTAGGTTCAGACAACACAGCAGCCCATGGTTCAAACAACAACTCACCCCCAACCCTTGCAAGTAGGTTACTGTGTTGCCTGAATCCAGTCAGAGTTGGGAAGGTGGCCAGTGGGCATATTAGTTTCAGTTCCTTGATGGTCCCTGTGGCAAAAGTAACGGTGGTTGTTTGTTTTATTTTTGAAGGATTGCGCAAAATTGAGGATTAGTCGATAACTTTGAAGACTTCAGGTAGATCCAACAAAGCTCTGTCCAGTCCAGTGACTTGTATTCACCCTGATGCCCTCGGGAAGTTCAAAACCGGGGCATGGAAGCAGCGCTGTCTCGGCATCCGGTTTTGAAAGCTCAAAGGTGGGATTTTGATCCTACCGAGAAAGAGTGGCCTTTTTCTGTGCATGCTGGTCCTTGCACAGTCAAGGGGCGTAATCCAAGAAGCGCCTGTCCACTTGGGGGAACTCCAGAGTTTGCAGAAGAAATATATTTGTTCATGTTGGAAAGATCCTCCAAGAGGCAGCCCCCTCCCGGCTTGCGTTCAGCCCATCTCAGGGGCCAGCTGTGGTGTTTGCTTCTTGGAAGGAGACAAGAGCAGGAAGCTGGCCAGAAGTGGGGAACAGAATGGAGTATCTTTAGAAGGACAAAGGACGGACGTGCTCCACATGCTCCAGTCTTGCTGGCCACGCTCAGTCCTGGGACGTTTGCTTTGCTCCAGGCCGCAGGAGCTTCATGGAGCTTCCATAGCTAGGCGCAGGCTACCTCCAGATAATGTTATTGGGGGCAAATCACAGGAGAGGGCTGTCTTTGCCCCGCTCATTGCCTTCCTGGGGCCAGGCGGCTAGGGCTGGGCTAGGCCACCGTCCGATCGATGTGCGTCTTACACCAGGGCCTGATCCGGCCCTCCAGGCCCCCAGCTTGGCTCCTTCAGCTGGTTTGCCGAGGCCACCTTGTGCTGCCTCCGGGCTTTTGTGCAGTCCGTCCTCCTCGGAAGGGCCGGAATGGCTCTCCAGAGGCTCAGTAGCTCTGAGCAAGGGCTTGGGGGTGCAACATTTGGGGCAGGGAGTGTTCGGGCCCCTTCTTCTTTGGCCCCGGGAGCCTTTCGGAAATGGCACTGGGCCCTCGGGGTGCGTGCGGCTCCTAGTCTGGGCCAGGAGAGACTTGGTCCCCGCGAGGTGCCTTCAGGCCCTTGCCTGGCTTGGGGGGTGCAGACGTGGGTCTCGGCCGGTCCCCGCGCAGGCTGCAAGCCGTGCGCCCCCCTTCTCGGCTGCCTCCTGCCAAAATAAACGGCGGCGCCGACACACCTACTTCTCCGACGGCTCAACCCTGCCGTGGTAATTAAATAATAGCACCGCGAGGACAGAGCATCCGTGTCGGCCGCAGTCACGCTGGCGGTGGGGAGGCTGGTTAGCAGCCCGGCCGAGGGAGGTCTGCGATTCGAGGAAGCTGGTGGCCGGGCACGGCCGATGGGCAGCCCCGGCGGTTGCTCCGAGGCCGGCCCGCAGAATCCGCCGTGGCCGCGCTCCTGCCCGGCGTGGTCTCCTCGGACTGGGGAGAGGTGGCAGTTCTGCTGGCTTTTGTGGTCTTTCCCACGCTTGCGTGGCGGCAGCGTGTCCTCCTGCGGCTTTGGGAGCCCGTCTGCGTCCTTCCGGCACAAGCCCGCTGCAGAGGTCCATCCGGGCGAACCAAGCCCCCATTCCATGTCTTCCTTGCGTCACTGTCCCGTCTCCCAAACGTCCCCTGCAGATTTGGGGGCAGGAGAGGGTGTGTGCCAAGCGGCTCGGGCTGAGAGCTTTCCGCAGGGATCTTAACTTGCTTTGGCCAGTCTGTCCTCCCGGAGTCAATCCCCAAATTTGCGAACTCAAGAAGTTGAGTCTGGAGTACAGATAGAGTATGGCTTGTAGTTGTTGCTGAAATGTGGGTTATCCTATTGCCCGAGCTCAACCACAGTCACAAGCCATGGTTTGTTCCCTGGCAAGCCATGGTTTGTTTCCAAACAAGCAACAGTTTATAACCCAACAATAAACCATGGTTTCTCTTCATGGGTTGTTCATGGTTCGGAAACCATGCTTCAGCATGTGTTGAGAATGGGCTCTTCTTGAACCGTAGGTTGTTGTGTCGTCAGAACCTAACCAAGATCACAAACCATGATGAACAGCCCACGGGTCATAACCCGATAGAAACCACGGGCTCTCTTCATGGCTTGTCCTAGTCTGGATGGAGGAGATAACGGATGATTGTTCAGGCTCTGCTGGAAGACTTGCAGGGTGGAGAGTGAGGGACGTGTGAGGAACCCGCTTTTAAGGAGGGGAATCTGCCGGAAGCCCGCGTTCTGTTCCTGGATTCCGGCCTGCGAATCCGACTTTCGGGTGAGCATAGCCACTGTTCACACGGGACTTGCCAGGATTCAGGATGCAGGTCGCCATTGCTGGGTACGCACCCGAACCTCCGTGCCGTCATCTCGTCCCAGCTCCCTTTCTAAGATGGGGCCAAGCCCCGGAGGCTGTCCAAAAAGGCTTCCTCAGGATTGCAAATATGGAGCTCAATATGGCTCATGCCGAGCGCCCCTTCCCCTTCCCGACCAGCTCTCTGGTGCTTCCCCAGCGTTCCTCTGGCCTTTCCACCCGCTCGCCTCTCTGGCTCTGGCCCCGTGTGCCCTGGCATGCAGCCCCAGAGCTTCCCCAAAATGGAGTCCGGCTCTTGGCGCACAAGAGGTGGACCACCCCCATTGCCTGGGACCCCCGCTTCTGCCTGGCCTGGACCACTCTGGGGTTGGGGTCGAGCATCCTTCCCCGTCCCCATCTCCCTCCCCGGAAACAAAACCAACCAGCCCCCAAAGTTCGCTTCAGCGTTGTCAGTTTGTGGCCGCGCACCAGGATTGCCTTCTGGTCCCGTTCCAGAGCTGTCTGCTCAACTCCAGGGTACGCATGACAGAACGAACCTTGACGCTAATTACTCAATTACCCTGGAATGCGCCGAAGCTCTACCAGCCGTGACTCAGGATCAATTTCATTTGGCTGACAGCGCTGCTAACACCCGCCCGGAGCAGGAAATGAGGGGAGGGACCGGGGTGTATCCGGCAGGTGACCCGCCAACCAGATAACAGTCCCCCGAAAACAGTTGCATCCAAAACAAGCCGGGGGGGGGGGATCTCACCTGTCCACACCCGACAAGCTGAATGCCTCTACTAAGAAAGAGGCACCTGGCAGGAGACAAAGAAGGGGCAAGGGTGAATTTAATAACGTGCTCGCCAGGGCAGGTTGGGAAATGTCGGTCTCATGGATGGAGTTGGCCCGTTCCTGTTATCCGTCCCATCGCCCGGTTTGGGACCAGCTGAAGCTTCCTGTGCATTTTGCAAGGGAGCGATGGCTTGTTCGGGGTCTTCCCAGCTTTCTCTGCACCATTCCTAGTGGTTGGAATGCTTTCCCTCAGACGTCGTTCAGGGAATCTCTTCCCATAGTTGACCCTGTCTTTTTTCCTCTGGCAAGGAACCTAAGGTGGCTTAAACCTGGGATTTTTCATCTGGTCTTGAATCGAAAATCTTGCAGGTGCTTTTGTATTCCGGCCTTGCCCACGACTGGAATGCAGATCCGGAGAGATGGTATTTGGCCCTCGGGCGGCAAGCAGTTCAAGCGATCTGCATTTTGCCAGATATTCTCCGCCCCGCTGCGGTCTCCGCCATTTCCTTCCCACAATCCCCCGAGTCTAGGGCATTCTGGACCGTTCAAACACCAACCTCTCCACGCAGCAGCAGCTTTTAGCCCCAGACGACAAAGCGTTGCGACGGCCAAGGGAGAGCCCCATCCCTCCCTGGAGAAAATTTGGAGAAATTGCCGTCTACCCGCTGCTTATTTCTCTTCCAAGAATAGGGTGGAGGAGTTTTGAGAAGCCTCAAGGGGGCTTTTAGGTTTCAAGACCATCCGGTAATTCTCGTTTGGGTGTTTCCGGTTTCCTGTTTAAGCCATGTTGCCCACACCCTCCTTTGAGAGGGCTCCAGCAACGCTCCCGCCGCCCCGCCGCCCCGAGAAATCCCCGCACACACCAGTGTGCATTCTTGTTTCCCAGTTTTAATACATTCTTAACGTTTTGTTCGTGAGCCCAAATTCCACGGAGTGACTCATTAAAGCTTCTTAGCTGGAAGTGAGTTTGGTGGAGGGGTTCGGGACTGGAGGGCTTGTCTCATTCAGGCTCGTTCGATGATAGAAATTTGGCAAGCTAACGGGGGAATGGAAGGGACCTGGAAGGCTATCTGACAAGCGGCTGGGCTGGGGGCGAGCAAGGTGGAAGGGGGCACTCCAAATTGGCGCGAAGGAGCAGGTTCGAGGCGGCTCGTTCCGATCGGAGCAATCCCCACGGGGCTATGGAGGCCTAGCTTTCAAAAGCTGCCAGGGAACAGCACCTGCTTTGCCCGCAGAGACTCCCAGGTTCAATTGTTGGCGCTTCCAGTTTAAAAGATCCAGTAGCAGTTGATTGGGAACCCCTGCAGACTGGCAGAGTAGACGCCCCTGGACTAGCGAGAGACGTTGACCCTCTGAACTGATGCTGCCCAAGCCAATCATTAGAAAACTTGCATGCCTTCTAAGAACTGGGTTCATTGCTCCTCTACCCTCCTCATCCCTTTTCCTCTTGTGCTGCTCTTATGTACTGACTAACTTCTCATTGGGTGATTTGACCAGCAGACATGGGTAAGGAAGCCAGTTTGGGCTGAGAGACAGCTTGACAGTGGGGCGGACTGGGCTGGTGGGCCCTTTGCTGGGCGGTGCTTGAGCGGAGGCTGGGTTCAGACAGTGGGACAATCCACACGACACAAACAGCCCATGATTTAACAGCAGCCTGCAGTCAAACCGTCCTCATCCTGTGATGTTGCCTGAACACTGGAAGTCCAGTGGGGCTCAGGCCTGGGTTAAGGAGCACACAGTTCCAACCTTACTTGCCTGATCCCTGGGGAAGTTGTAAAGTATTCCGTGCCTCAATGTTCCCCATCTGTAAAATGGGACCATAGGTCAAGAGCACTGACACAACCGGCTGTGATTGCAACCCCCGTGCCGCACCTGCCATAGCTTGCGATCGCTTTCTTCCTAGCTTCACTTGTTTTCCCTGCACTTTTCCCTCTTTCAAGTAAACATGTTATTAATTTGGGTTACTGAAAAGTGAGAAACACTCCATGATGGGAGGAATAGCTGAATTTCTGAGTGGCCAAATTTAGTTTCTGGCTCGGGGACTCCCTTCGAGGAAACAGCTTAGCCCCCTGATAGTTGTAGACTCCAGTTCCCATCGGTCCAAGCCTCCATGGCCATTGGTGAGGCATGATGGGAATAGCAGTGCACCGGCATCCAGCGGCCCAGGTGTCTCCCCGGCCCCATGCGAGGGAAAGCGCTTGAGAATCAGCCACCCAGGAATTCCCACCGCCTCATTTTGGAACAGGGATAAACAGCCTGGCGCTCTCCCATCAGCCCCAGCCCTCATGGTTGGGGCTGACAGGCTGCGGGGTGCTGGCCAGTCCCATCCGGAAGCTCCAGGTTCCTTCCGAAAGGCAGGATTCTGCTTGTCCGCGGCCCCGGGGCTGACGGAGATCCAGGACGTGGGCTGTTGTGGAGCCATGTGGGACCTCAACGCTTGTTCTTCTCTCCCTAGATGCTAGAGTCCCCCGACCCGCGCATGACCGACCCGCGCCGGACATGGATCTCATTTGTTCAGCGTCCCGGTGACAGCGGCAGCTCCAAAAAGAGATGCAAGGGGAAAGATAAGAAATTTGTAGGTTGCGCCTGGGAGCATAGCTGCATGGTGATGATGAGGATGAGGATGAGGATGGGGGCAAAAATATTGCGGGACCTGCAGGCAGGGTTGGCGCCATCCTCTCAGAAACAGCGAGTCGGAAGGGGCCTCCCGGGCCATCTAGTCTGACCCCCGGCTCCGCTCTCGACAGGCCCACCATGTGCACGTCCAGCCTGTCCTTGAACACCGCACCAGTGGGGCCTCAGCCACCCCCCAGGGAAGCCCATTCCACACCTGGGGGTCCTAACCCCCGGGAAGGACTTCCCGGCATCCCGGCTGAACCTCGGTTCCCTGAGCTTGGCTTCAGGCAAGGCACCCCAGTCCGCGCCCCCCCCCCCCCGAGTCTGACCCCATACCGACATTTTCTGCCAGCTTTTGCTTCACACTGTCTTTTGGATCCCCCCCGCACCTCCCCCGCGCTGCTTGCTTGGCGGGGAGAAAGTCGGGGCAGATGGGCTGCTGTGCCAACCCCCTCCCCTGCTCCCCCTCTCCAGGTTTTTTGCTTCCCTTCCTTGGGCTGTTTGCTTCTCCTAAAGACGCATTTTTTGTCGTTCTGCAAGCGTAACCCCCCCCCCCCGAAGGCTCGCACTGTTTCGGACCCCAGGCTCCGAGGCCGGCAAGCCTTTTCCGACAGGCCGGATCCAGAACGCTGTTGTGAGGGGGAAGGAGGTGGGGTGATGCAATGGGAACAGGCTAGATTCTGGGAGAGGTGGGACTGGTACGGTCCTGGCACCACTGGTACAGTCCTGCTCTGGTACAGTCCTGCTCTATCCTGCAGAGGATAGAAATGTGTGTGCCTCCCACACATGTACCACGCATGCGCATGGCTCTCAGAGGGGATGAGGCACCTTGCCTGGCCATCTTGCTAGTTATAGGGGGCCAGTGGGCCTAGTGGTTATAGTGTCAGGTGGGACTCGGGGGATCTGGGTTCTGGACCCCCTGCAGCCATGGAGCTCCCTGGGTGAATTTGGGCCAGTCACTGGCGCTCAGCCTGGCCTACCTCACAGGGTTGTTGTTATCAGGAAAACCCAGGGAGCTGTGAGGTGAATAAATAAATAAATACACAAATATTCTCTGTGCTTTAAGTATAAATAAATCGGTGCAGAACTTTGAAGCCATAAAGGTGCACCCAGAACTATTCTGCCTGAAGTTGTAGGAAAGCAATGCTTATTTTAAAAAAAATTACCGGGGTTACTTTTGCACTTGCCAGAATCGGGTGGATGGACAGATGCCCAATTTGCCGGAGGCGTCTGGCCCCAACGCTGCTGGGGTGATGTATACACTCCAGACTTCGGGCTGAACACCCAACGGGCTTCCATGGCTGCAGCACCACGGACAGCTCCAAAGCTCAGCCTGGAACCCGGAGTGGCTACGCCACCCTGGGTCGGCTGTGGCCCCAGGCGGCTGAGTTGGGCCCGTGGGCCTCAGGCTGGCCCCACCAAGCCCGGGGCCCTCGGCCCGAACGGGGGCCCTCGCCCGGGGGCCACGGCGGCGGCGCGACTTCCCCGCTCTCAAAGAAGCGGTCCATTCAAGCAGTGGTGGGAAGCGTCCCCCACCCCAGGCGTCGCTGGACTGCCACTCTCAGCGGCCCAGCCGGTGGCGGGGACGATGGGACTTGTAGTCCCACCCCATCTGGCGCGCCCGGCGGTTCCCCACCCCTGGCAACATCCAGGCCACGGTCTCAGGCCTATCCGTGAGGTGACGCTGGCTTAGGTGGGCCCAAGGAGGCTTGGCCTGGCCACGGCCGAGTCCGCCGCCCCACTGCTCTTGGCACCGCGGCTTGCCCCAGAGCGGGGAGCATGGGTCCTGGCCCCCAGCCGCTGCCCAAGCACCCCTTTGCTCACACGCCCTGCAAAATAGGCCTGTTGCCGCACACGAAAGACGCGGTCGTCTGAGTGCGTCACCCGGTTTCTGACGGTCCTCTTTTTCTCCTCCTACCCGTCTTTTATTTTTCAGCGTGGCCTCGTCGGCCCTCCAGGCCCCCCGGGCCCCCCCGGCCCTCCAGGGGCCCCGGGCGCAGAAGTCACCCAAGAAGTCTTACTGCAGGAGTTCAAGGAGATGTTGAAAGGTAAGCGGGCGAGATCGGCATCTTTCCGGGAAGCTCACGCCTTCCCTCCTGGCCTCGCCGATCGAAACGCAATTGTTGACTTCGTTAGAAGCAGGTCTGGGTCGCTGGGGTGCAGTTCTGAGCACCGTTGCCCCGAATCGAGTCTCCCCAAACCCGGCATGCTTTTACTTCTGAGTAAACGGACCGAGCAAACCCGGACTTGCAGTGCGTTTCACAAGTAATCAGCCCTGAGGGGTTCGAGTTGGAGTAGATGTGGCAGCTCTCGGAATGTCTGTCGTGCTGGCCGGGGCTGCTGGGAACTGAAGTCCAAATGATCAAACAAATGTTTGGTCATTTGTGTATTTCTTGAACTTGGATTCTGCCTTCCCACCCAAAAAGGGCACACAAAGCAGCCGATGAGAAGCCAAACTCTGAAACTCAAGCATAACGTGCAAAATCAAAAACATCATTCCAAACCCCCTTCAGCAAGAGCCACTCATATGCCAGAGACCCAGAACGGGATGAAGCAAACGGGAGCGACTGAGCCTGGGAGGGAGTTAGAAACAGGAGGGGCCTCCTGGGCCATCTAGACTGACCCCTGGCTCCAGCCGGCTCCACTCATCACATGCCCACCATGTGCACGTCTAGCCTATCCTTGAGTCACAAAGCCTGGGGGCAGCCCCCAAGAAGGCCCCGTTCTGCGGCCCCATCTCAGGCGTGCCCAAGGGCAGCAGGACTAAGGACGGGGCTTCCCCAGAGATCCGAAAACCGGGGCTGGTTCTGGGGGAAGGCGGTCTTTTCATAAGGTGGTGAAACGAGCGCTTTTTCTTTCAGAAGCCACTGAACGGCGTGCTCTCCCTGCTTTGGCAGCCCAGCCCAGCGAGGAGCCCCCCCTCCTCTTCCCCCTGGAGGAGCTGCCCCCCGACCGGCGGGCCGAGGAGACGCCCGCCTACAAGCGGGTGGAGGAGGCCTTCCACTGCCAGCTCAAGGGGCAGATCGTGGTGGACAAGAAGACACTGATGGAGCTGCAGAACTTCCAGATGGTAAGCGCCACCCCCACAGCTCTGTGCCAGTCGTGTTCGGCGAAGGGAGCACGTCGTGCTGAGGCAGGTGGATCTTCTGCGTGCTCACAAATCTACATTTTTCAACCCAGCCCGTTCTGCCCCGGTCCCCAAATTGCACCTCCGGAAAAGCACAAACCTCTCCCAAAGGCACATGCTTCTCCAAACTTTGCATTTTCCCTCGGTGGCCCATGTGCAGAAACGAACCTTTCCTGGGCTCTTTTTCCTGGGCTCTTTTTCCGCCACTCAGTTTATATAAAACCTGAGAAGTTGTGCAAGTCGGTAGAATCTGGGGGATTCGGGCAAAGCCAGGCCAGTGTGGAATCCGTGGAACGGGTTAATAAGGAGCTAAGCCCCGTGAGGCTCATGCAGAGTTCTTGACCATTCCTAGGCTTAAGCGTGCTTCCTTTGTTCACAGAAAAGGGACTGGGGAAAGGGGCGGTTTTGGTGATCGAAAAAGTGCTCCGTCGAGCAGCAAAATGTGAAATTTCAAAACATGAACACAATGTGAAATTTGGCTTCAAAATGTGACATTTGGGCAACGTCCCTCTGCTGGGTGTGTGCCAGTTTCCGAAGCGCATGCCTCTTTCTTGCATCCCTTCCCCCCACAGGGGCAGATTTATTCTAATTGCAGAATTTGCGTAAATTGGGACCCCGGTGCAAATCGGATGCATGCGATTGGGCCCTTTGGGAACCGTTTCGAGAGACATGTGGTTGCTTTTAGGATTGCGAACGGGCCGTGTTCGGAGTGACCCCTGCACTGCTTTTCGCATCCTCTTCCGTCAGGTGCGGTTCCAGGGATGGGGGAGAGTTCAGCCATGTCTCCTCTGTAGGAGGAAAGGTAAAATCCAGGGTAAAACCCTCTTTTGGGGGCCCGCTCTCTCTTTGTGGGCCTTCGTGCTGTGGTGCAGCCGGGCCCCCTTCCTTCCTTCCTTCCTTCCTTCCTTCCTTCCTTCCTTCCTTCCTTTCCGTTCCTCACAATGCCCAGAGCGAAGCGAACTCGGAGGCGTTGCGGGATCGCCAAGACGCGGCCAGTTGCAGCTCCTGGCATCGCTCTCGAAAGCCCGTCCGGGGGACCCAAAGCTGGCCTTCGCAGCCGGCCCTCCCGGGGCCCTGGCGTTTTCCCAGAGAAGCCAGATGCCGGCGCCAACTGCAGAATGTCGGATGGCACGGCTGGGCGCAGGGGGCTTCCCAAACCGCATTGTTCCCGTGGGCCCAGAGGAGCCAGTTAGCGCGATTGCTCCTGGGGGCTCTTCGGAGAGATAATGCTGGTGCCATTCTAATTGGGCGCTGAGAAGGAGACGCACGACAACTTAATAGCCGTCGATTCACAGGCTGGGCCGAAAGCGAGGCAGCCGGTTCCCTTCCTAATGGCCGTGGGCAGTACCTGGTACCCGTTCGTGCCAACAGGCGCTTTGCTGCCAGAATTGCAGGCCGGAGCAGCGGCCCGGGACTCCGCGTAGCACAACAGGCGGAAAAACTGTGTTGGGTCAGGGTCCCCATCATCCCCAGACACTGTGGTAGGGGATGATGGGGAAGGTTGTCCAACCCGTCTGGAGGAGGCCAGGGCGGAGAAAGCTGGTGTGTGTGACTGGATGGAGTGCCTCATGAACTCTCTGTTCATGTTTGTGTGTGAGAGAAACAGAAAGAGAAGAGTTAAAAGGAAGGGGAAACGTGGGATTCTCATTTTCCCTTGCAACTGCTTTTTCTTTTCCTTAGAATGGGGGGAAAAAACGCATTTCAAACCAGAAAAGCGCACAGTTTCATCTACATTTTCCAAAGTGCTCCCTTCCCCCCAATGGGCGAAACCAAACTTTTGTCTCATTTCGTTTCGTTTCGTTTCTAAATGTATATTTTAAGTGTGCATTTTTCAAACTCAGCAGTGAAATTTGAGGATGTGGGAACGCTTTTGGAGAAACACACTCCTGTTAGGGTCCACTTTGCAGGTTGAGAACGGGGGATGCTCTGCTGGTTTTGCAAATGGAAACATGGTTTTTATCCTGATCTGGACTGGACTGGACTGGACTGGACTGGACTGGAGAGAGAGAGAGAGAGAGAGAGAGAGAGAGAGAGAGAGAGAGGAAGGAGAAAGAGTTGCGAGAAATGACTGCTTGTCAAGCAGGAACGTACCGATGCTGGGAAGTCAGCGGTTTTGGGGGAATTAAGTTGCCACCCCCACTTAAGTGTAATTGCTTTTCATGCAGCAGGCAAGGATTGGGCTGTCAGAAGGGCACTGGCATGTTCCCTAGCACTGGGGGTAAAACTGGGATGAGGGCGCGAGGGCCCCGGCAGCCAGCCAAGGCAGCAACATGGGGATCCCAAATGGCCGTGCCATCGTTGGCCAAATTTACTTCCCCAGCTCCGATTTCGAGTAGTATTTTACACACTTTCAAGCTAGCCAGTTTTCAAGGGACAGATGAACATTTGAAAGGGAGCACTTAAATATGATATTTAACGGACAAGGCTATTTCTCCCGGCTACCTCTCAAAGGGACGTGTTTAAGCACCTTCAAATACACAGAGGAATGCTGTATTAATGGCACTTTCCCCTTCATTGGTCCCTGAAACACTTCTTGTTTAACGAAAGGCAGCTGTTGCGAACGCAATCCGTTTCTGGAACGTGGAGCAAGCTGCCCCTGCCTGCGTGCACATGCGTGAATTGCACGTACGCGTGCACACAAACATGCAGGCAGGCGGCTTTTCCCAGCCTCTTTGTAGGCCAGTAGCAAACAAAATAGAGATACCAAAAATTTGGAAAGGCGTGGAAGGAGGTTTGATAAATCTCGAGAAAGAGCAACCTTTCTCTAGCAGCTGTGCCATTTTTTTGATGTGTGATTTATTATATAGATGAAGTGCCTGCGCTGTGTTTATGCTTGCAATTACATCGGGGTGCTAAAGCGGGTCAGAAAGACGGGGACTCAAACACACAGCGCAAGAAAGAGCTCTCTGAGGCCCCAATTTCACACAGCAGAGCCTTTCTGGGGATTCGGGACCCCAGGTGAAAGGTTTGGGGTTCCCGCCGTCATGGGCCAGCTTCAAACTCCTCTGATGTCCATGCTTTTAACGGGGAGCACGCGACTTTCGTCCCATATCCAGCCAGACCCACTGAAATGAGCGGGCCTTTTCGTCGGTTGTTCACTTCAATGGGTCTACTCTGTGCAGGACTAGCATCTGATGCTACCACACAATCTGTGTGCTTTAGATACCGAAGGAGCAATGCACCCACCCTGTGCCAGTTACCCCGGCAAAAATCGCCAGGCGAAGCGCGGCCAGAGCGCTTCTTTCCCGTGAAAGTCCCATGTGGCAGCAGCAGAATCTCCAATTAGAGGATTAGAGCCTTTTCGAAGATGGTGCATTAAAGCTAATTTTCTCCTGCTCCCTCACTTGAGCCAAACCCAGAGCACGGGAGCCAAGGATAACAATGACCCGACACCCTGCATTTATTCGAGCGTAAATCCCATAATCTCTCCGGCGAGCTGTGTGCAGGGAGACGTCTCCCTTGCACGGGGAGCTGCTAACCCAGGGGCTTAGAGTTCTTCTCGTTTTCCCGACGAAATTTAGAAAGGGCTGCAAAGGAAAGCAGAAGCAGAAAAGAGTTGCCTCTACCCTCTCTCCGCAGGAGAAAGCACTCTGATCGGGGTAGGAATGTGGAAACCGCCCGGGGAATGTGGGTTAGTCAGCACCTTGGAATGGCTTGGCTCCCTTGGGAATCTCTCCGAGGTGCCAGCACTGCTCCCAGGGAGGCGTCTGTGCATCTCACCGGATACTGCCAGCTCTGACCGGCAGCAGCTCTCCTGGATGCAGGGCCAGCAAAACCCTTTCCATCGCTTGCCTTCCCCTTTCCCCTTAACCGGAGCTGCCCTGGCAGGGGAGGCGGTCGATTCCTTTGTCCGCAGGGCTCCTTATCCAGCACAGCTTTCATGCTGGGCTTTTAGGAGGCATCTGTGGTGCTGAGCCTCCTCTGTGCAATTCGGCGCTGGGGTGGTTGGGAACCGGCATGTTGACGGGGCTCCGTGCCCATCACGCCTTGCATTCTGGGCTTTGTAGGGCTCTCCATGCAAGCAAACCCATTTGGGGGGTTGGCTTCAGCACCACCGAGAGCTCCTGGAAGGCTCAGAATGCAAGCCGCCCTGGATAAGGGCCCCACGGACCTCGGTGTTTCCGAAGAGCTTTCCAGATGCAAAGACCCTTTTGCCGCTTCCGTTGAGGAATGAATCCAGGGCCGGCCTGGAGGGTTTGGCAGCACCAGGCCGGCTCTGTAATTAAAGAGAGAACTGCGATTCCTTCTGGCGGCAGGTGCTGAGGACTGGCAGCTTCATTCCCCCACCTGTTGGAGGGCAGACTGTGCCTCACAGCCCCCCAAATTAGCTTCCTGCATTGACTGGCAGCGGCCGCGGCTTTCCAGGGCTGCTGGTGGAAGTATCCCAGCCCCACCCCCCCGGAGATGCTGGGGATCAAAGGGGGCTCCTGTGGGCCCTTTCCCATCTGGCATCCCCCCCTCCCCCAAATGGCCAGAGGTTTGACAGGAGTGAATCTAGAGCGATATGACAGTGTGGACAGAAAGATGGGGAAGGTGGCCGTCTCCTTTCAGGCAGAAATGGGTCCTCTCTCTCTCCACAGCCCTTGGCCAAAGGAGCCTTCCTCCGAGGATCCGGGTTAAACCTCACGACGGGGAGATTCACCGCTTCCATATCTGGCATCTACCAGTTTTCGGCCAACGTCCACATTGGTGAGTTGGAACGTCTGCTTGAGCTACGGTGGGTGGTCCAAATCCCCTTTGCCTTTCCCGGGGAGGGTCTTGGACTGGGGGAATAGAGCAAGGGCTGGTCGGGACCCCTGGAAGATCTCCGGACAACTGGAAGTGGGAGGGCAAGGAGTTATTTATTCATTACATTTCTATCCCGCCTGGTTTTTTTTTTTTTTTTAAATTCTTAATAAATAGAGTTTTTAAAAGTGCAGAAACTTTTGGAAGGAGTGATGCTTAAGTTAGGGTGCCTGTTAATTTACTACACAGGGCAGGATTATAAACGAAGACTTCCTAGTTGTTGCTGATGAGTAAAAATTGCTTAAGGCGACACGGAAAGGGTGTGTGTCGCACGAGGTTTTTTCCTGCTTTTGGCCACAGTGACTAAAATAGGCATGTTGGGAGGAAGAGGAGAGAGAGGAAGGCTAGCTAGTTGGCACCGCATGTGTTGCCAGAAGCGAAAGAGGGGAAAGGTCTCCGTGTGGCTTGTGCAACATTTGGCTGAAGTAGCAGGACCTTGGACAGCTCCAAGCAACCAGCTTGCTTCAATTAGGAAATGGACTGAGGCCTTCCATCCCCTACCCCTTGGGCAATACTGCCATCCCAGGCTCCACCCCTTCCTGAATCATGAGGCACCTTAATGGGGTAACCCTCAAGCCTCCTGGAACCTGCCCCATCTCAGGCCTCTCTCTCCTTTTTCACTGTCCGCCCTAGCAATAGAGAGCTTTGTCTGTTTGACTCCGCTTTTCCGGGCCAATATTTTAAGCTCTGGTCAAGACACAACCATCAGCTACTCACTTTGGGAGGCTAATTCTAAGCACGGATGCCCGAAACCAATCAGCGCGTCAGCCTACAGCTTCAGACACCTGACCGCTTCTGTTTTGAATCCCGCCGCAATGTTTACAAGGTACTTTATCAAATCCAGCCTTCTGCAGAACAGTTTCTTTGACTCTCTCTCTCCCCTGCCTGTTTCTCTCCAAGACCACAGTGAGCTGAAGAGTAAACTGCAGCTTCGCGCGAGAGACAACGTTCGAGTGTTGATCTGCATCGAATCTCTCTGTCATCGATACACGTGAGTCACCCAGATGGTTTACAGACTGCTAAGGTAGTCTTCCTACAAGGTGTGCCTGGCCTTTTCTGGAAGACTCAGAAGCGTGTCTGCCTGTCTCATACCTTCTTGGAAAGTCTTCCATGTTGCGTAAAAGCCTCCGGATCTGCCCTTGCTCCCTTGGAGGCCTGCCGCGTCCACCCAGGTCCTTTCCAGTATGTCTCCTCCGTTTCCCTTGCATAAGAATTTCCGTCTTGGAAGTTCTCCCGGATGATTGTTCCCTGTCCTTCACACCTGGCCCCATTAACAATAACTTGGCTGAAACAACAACATCAACGTGTACCCGGATGGCCCGCTGGCAGGCTCCGGATCCCCGGGGAAGCCTCGGGAGCGCTGGCATGCGAGCTTGCGAGGGCATCTGTGCCGTCTTACCCCCTTCCCTGTGACTCACACAGAGCCGATCTGTGTTGAAAGTTCCAATTTAAGCCATTTACTGGCGTATGGAGCCAGAGATGTGGGGCCTCGGGGAATAAACACCAGGCCTTGCGCTTAAGTTGTGTTGGCAGATGGAGAAGCTCTTGGATACAGAAATAAGGGGGTGTTTTGTAGCAGGAGTGATGGTTTGGCCTTGGCTTCCCTGGTATTGTGTGGGTGAGCTGTCCATGCATTTTTGCTGGTCAGTCTTGCCTAGCAGACACCCCTTGCTCGATTTTGCAAGCAATCCCCCCTAATACAGTGGATTTAGGGGCAATGCTTCCCATGGTATCTACATTTCCTTACATATACATCATTCTCAATGCTCAGTTGCAACACTTGAAGGCGTGCAAAATTTGAGGATCCTTGCGTCTCCGTTCACTCAAAAGCACATCCCTCGGTCGAAGCGTGAAGCAAAAGGCGCTCTCCCTATCCTTATCTCGAGGCCATGGCATTACCTGGCTCCTGGCATGCCTCTACCACCTGCCTGGCTGGCCGTACCTTGCTCCTAGGGCTTCACTGCACCTGCTGGGTGGGGCACAGGCAGGATTTTAATGGGGCATGTGAGCAGCTTGCCAGCTGCACGGAGCTGAGGATTGATTTATGAGCTCACGTCCGTACTTCCACCACGGTACTGACAGGATGGGTGCTCCGGGCTAGTTCCTGAGCGCAGCTGCATGCCGATCGCATCCGAAAATACGAGGGTGAATTTCACTCCTGCGCTGCCCAATGGCTGAACCACTCCGCGTGCAAAGCACAGATGCAGCCCCGAAATGTCAGCCGACGGTGC
Organism: Varanus salvator macromaculatus; assembly: GCA_023646645.1. Lineage (NCBI taxonomy): Eukaryota > Metazoa > Chordata > Lepidosauria > Squamata > Varanidae > Varanus > Varanus salvator. The sequence goes on along the minus strand of JAIXND010000800.1, from coordinate 12,067,196 downwards.
TCAAAGCGGTTGCAAGAGCTGGGAGACGCTCATTCAGACATTGGCGCCCTTAAAAGCACCGACCGTGTCCTTTTAGAGCTCGGGGGTGGAGTCAGGCAAAGGGTGTTTGACATCCCTTGCTGCAACTTGGGGCTTGACCCAGGGACGGCGGAAGGTGGCTCTCAGCAGAATGTGTGATTCTCCGCACAACGGATTGAAAGTACGCAACAGACACACATCCCACAAGTCACACATGCAGGAGCAAGAATCTGCTTGCAGGGTGCCTGCATGGGTGAAGTGCAGGAACGGGCCTCATTCGGCCTGGCTCCTTGCTGGACACAAACACTGCTGTGGGACGGGCTTGGAGTGGAGAGCACGGGCCAGAGCCCACGCAGCCGAGCCAAGGAGAACCAAGAGATCCCCCCTCTCCGAATTGCAAGCCACTTACGGGGCTGAAAAGCCATCCGGCATTCATGGTTTGGCCCTGCTGACGCTTGCTCGTTATTCTGCACTGATGCCGAGGGACAGTAAGCAAGTGAGACGCAGGCACGTCTCCAGTCCAGCTCTGCCGTGATTCGGGGTGGGCATGAATCGCACCGGGCCTGCTTGGCTCTATATGGACCTGAAATGCCGCCTTCTTTTCCCCCAGGTCTTTGGAAGTGATCACCGGCTTGGAGAGCAACAGCAAGATCTTCACAGTTTACGTCCACGGATTGCTACAACTGCAGGTACGGCTCACGGGACAGGTGGCTGCTGAGGTCTTCAGCTGTGAGTCCCATTGTAAGAGGGTCATTGCGTTCCCTCGGACCCGAGCGCAGCACTTCGCAAGCACTTCCCCACAGCGGATCCCAAACCTTTGGGCCAGCCCATGGTCTGAATGCAATTTGGGGTAGTGCGTACCCCCTTTCTGCAAGCAGCCCTCCAAATGCGGGGGTCAGCTTTGGTGCACAGCTTTGCATCTGCACTGTGACGGGAGACCTCTTACAAATTGTGCAGAGTTTGGTCGGTTCGTATTCGAAGCTGCACCCAACAGATCTCTCCTCCATCTCTTTGGCAAGGCCATTGCAGCAGAAGCTTGTGGGTGACTGAAAATTTTCGTTTAAGTTCTGGAATTCTCCTTTCTAGCTGGGATTAAAAACTGGGCCTCAGTCCCCACCCCTGTCTTGGAGCCCCTGGGCGCCTATGATCCAGTTCTAATCCTGGGGCCCACGGCTTTTCCGCCTAAGTAGAGCCTTCGAAGAGCCACTCTGCAAAGGTTTTAGATTTCAACACCCATCAGTGCTTGTCAACCCGGCCAGGAATGCTGGGAACTGTAGTCCTTAACTCGGAAGGGGACCGGGCTAGGAAGAGGGCTTGCGATTCCTATCCTGTGGTTTCTTTAGCCACGGCAGCTTGTACTCTGAACTTTATCGGAGCTCTCCAGGGTTCTGCTGCTTTTTATCCTGCACTGAAGGGTTGCTTCAGTGAACGAGTCTTCCTTCTTTCCCACCTCACCTGAAAGATTCAGGCCCCCAGGTGAGCCTCATGTTGGCTGATCTGAGCCTTGTGGTCCTGAAGGGGGGGCGCGGGTGCAGCATGAGCACTGAGATGTGTCCAGTTTAGGCATTATCCTGCCCCCCCTTCCGCTGGTCGCCCAAGTCAGGAGTTGAGAGCCATCAACAGACTCACATAAATTTGAATTTCAACAATTCCAACCTGTGGATTGCACAGCGGTTCAGTTTTTCCCATCATGTGAATCCCACAAATTTGCAGACCGCTTTTCTTCCTCCTGCACGTTTATTTATTTATGTGGAGTATTTCTAGGCTGTCCATCACTTCCGTCTCTGGACGGCTTACAGTAAACTCTATAAATGCAATATATAAATCCAAATAGCAGTGAATTAAATCTCCCACGACTGAACATAGATAAATCTCCCACGACTGAACACAGATAAATTATAATTATTTTAAAATATTAAAATAATTATAATAATACTTCACATCTGTTGGCCTTAAAATAGAGGTTAAATAAAAAGGATTGATATGGATTTATGGAGAAATACAACCTCTCACTCACCCCCGAAGGATGAAAGACAGATAGTTTCTCCAAGGGGTGAAGCTTTTCCATTTAGGAGAACTGCTTATTTGGAGCACGTGAGTTTTCGCAAGTGCGTACAAATCCATTTGCCCGAAATCTGGTTCAGCCAAAGAGGCTGAGTAAATGCCTCGATCTGTGAAACATGAACCTGTTTATTTATTTACAACATTTCTGTCCTGTCTCAGGACGGCTTACAATACTTAAAAGCAGTGATGATGATAAATAACAATCCATAATAAATAAAGAATGTTAATACAATGATTAAATCGCTAAATAACAGAACAACAATAACATTCAAGTCTAACAAAACTGAAGAAGAAATAAAAAATAAACTTAAAAAAGCCTACAAAACCAAAACAGCTAACTTTGCCATTGTCCTATGCACAATGGCCCTATTGTCCTGGGAATGTGATCTTGGGTTTTCCCCAGTCGCGATTCACGCCCAGCCGCGTGGTGGATTTCTCCTGCATTAATGAACATTTCCGCTGAGCACGGTCTGCTTCCCCCGCTGCAAAATATGTAGTCGATTCAACCAATGCATGGCTGCAAATCCCATCATCCCCACTGATTTCTCTTCTTCCCCTCTTTGCACCCCGATACAGGCTGGACAATACACCTCAATATTTGTGGACAACAGCGCTGGTGCGCCTGTCACCATTCAGAACGGTTCGGATTTCATGGGGATGTTTGTGGGAATCTAATCCCAGAGAATCTGGGTGCAGGATGGCGGGGGAAGGTGGCCATCCGAGGACTGACCCACGCTCGGATTTGGACGGGGCCTTTGGCAGCCAGGAGCTGAACGGCACAAACCGGGTTTTCGGCACTCCAAGGGGAAAAATGGAGGGGAAGGGACACCTGGGCATCGGAATCCAAATCCCAGCATCCCAAGTTTATTGCAGAATTGTAGGACGTATTCAGAGCCTGGACTCTGGACTCAGTTCTGAGCCCCTGAAATTGGCTCACTCTGGGGGCAGGGGAAAGTTCCAGAGAAAATGGGAATCGTGGGCATTAAAAGGCTCAGCGGTGGAAGACGTGCTCCAGCAAAAGCCCCAGGCTCAACCCCCGACTTTCTAACGGATCCGCAGCACTGGGGTCATTGGAGTTCTCCAGATTCCTCCTCAAAGCTCCTTCCAGCTGAAGCCCAAACTGAGCTTCGTCTCTCTTTCTGCGGCGGGAAAATGCATCTCACGTATTTTTGTCTGCAAATGCCAGAAGCGACACATCAATCGCGCACATCTTCGAAATGCGCCTCTTCCTCCATCAGTGACAGTGTCCAAAAGCACGCGTTCTTTCCACGTGCGGTTTTCACGTGTGCTCACGTGTCAAACGCCTTTTTTGAGGGCGCAAATTGCGCCCCGAGCTCTGAAAGGTGCGTCCTTTGGTACCTGTGGCTGCACCTGGATCTGGGCTTGCTCTGGAAGGCGAAAGCAGGAACTGCAAGGAATTTTAAGCACACCTAAGAGCAGAAAGCACCAGAATTTTTCCTCCAGCCAATTCCAGTGTGTAACATTTTGCTTCTGCCAACACCCACTTTGGTTCTGGGTTTCAAACATGCCTTTTCCATGCAAGATGTTACGTTTTGTTAATTCGTGTGGAACACAGAGCGTGTCAGGCTGCTCTTCAGAGATCTCCGTTCCACTCCCCGCTCAGCTGGCCTTCAGCTTAACCGACCTCACAGGGTTGCTGGGAGCCAGTGTGGCACAGGGGTTAGAGGGTTAGAATGAGCCCTGAGAGGCCTGGCTTGTCCCCACCCGGCCACGAAGCTCAGCCGAGTGACTTTGGACCAGTGCTCCCTGCTTTTCCTACCTTAGGGGGTTGTTGTGAGGATAAAATGGAGCCTGGAAGGTCCATCTCAGGCTCCTTCGGTACCTCGAAGAGAGGAAAACAGTAGGATAAAGAAGCAACACAATAAATGAGAGAGACCAGCTTGCTCTCTGGGCAGCCGAGAGGGGGTCTGTCTTAGCCCTGCCCGGAGATGCTAGGAATTGAACCCAGAACCCCTTTGCAAGGCGGGGACACTGCCACGGAGCTATGGGGCTGCTCCACGCATCAAATAAAGGTGCAAGTGATGCCCACAGCAAAATTCTCCCCACATGTTGTTGGAGAAGTGAGTTTTGCCTCTCCATCAGTTCCTGGACTGGAATCCCTGTGGGAGTCCCTTGTAAGCCCCGACCGACACAAGAGTACTGAATAAAATTGCTGCAAAGCTGCCATTCAAGCCAGAGCTCCAAAGCTAGGGAATGCTGACAGAAAGGGGCCAAATCCCCGTCGATTTCGGAAAAGGGAGCACCGTTTCCCCCTCCCCACTCCCAAGCCGCTGCATCCCAGATTCTGCTGACCTTCCGTACCCGCCTGGAAGAGATCGGCAGCAGCCGCTTTGAAACTCGTTCACGGTGGCGTTCCGTGCATGCGCATTTGTAAAAATAATGTAAGGATTATTATAACTGAAAGAAGGGTATATTATTTAAATTATCCGCGCTTGACCGCAAGCTGCCCGGACGAAGGCCAACGAACACCACGGCTGGAGTGTTTTGGACGGTTGCCGTGCAGAGCAGCTGTTTGTCAGGACAGAAGTGCCGCTTCATTGTGTGTGGCACGAGTGAGCAAGAGGGATGGACGGACGGACGGGCCGAGCGGCGCAGGGAACCACAGGAGCAGCTGGCAAAGAGCGTCCGGCGTCTCGATTTTGGCGGGGCTGGAACTGGACGCCGCGGAGGTGCACAGGATCGGATCCAGACTTTGGTCGGGTTCCAGAGCAGTGCTCCCGGGGCGGGGACAGCTGGCCAAATTTTCTCCGACGGTTACCGGGTGTTGCCCTGTGCATTGCTACTGCAAGCGCTGGACGGAAAGGTAGCCGTGGCTGAGAAAGGCCCACGTCCGCCGTCTCCGGAGAGGGTGGCCATGGTCTGTGGTCAGAACCGGGATCTGGCCGGCCGGCGAGTCAACGGGGAGCCGTCCGGCCGAACCTGCAGCCGATTTGGCAAGGGTTCGGATGGGGCTCCGCCACCGAACGGCTGCACCGGCAACCGCCGGCCAGAAACTCAGCCCAGGAATGGCGGAACGAGGCTTCCTTCTGGAGCTTCCACGGGGCCCCGATCCCAGACATGCGTTAGCGGCAGGGGTGCTCAAACTGTGGCTCTTGGGTGTTCCTGGTACACCCCGCAAGGGCAAGAGGACTGCACCCACTTCGCGGCCCCCCAGTTGAGAATGAGCAAGAGAGAGAGACAGTATGGAGTAGTGGTGAGAGCACTGGACTGGGACCAGAAGATTGAGGTTCCGGTCCCCGGTTGTCCATGACGCTCCCTGAGGGACAAGGGGCCCATTGCTGACACTCAACCTGAACTACCTCACAGGGTTGTTGTGAGGAGAATACGGGGGAAGGGCCGGAGGATCCTGTACCTGCCCTGGGCTCCTTGGGGAGGAAGGGTGAAATATAAATATAATAATGAATGAATGAATGAAATCAGTCCAGAGGTGTCTGTTTCCGTGCAGCGAGCTTGGTGGAGAGCACCCCCACTTTGGCCCCCCACCCAGCGGTCCTGAGACCCCGGCAAACGGGAAGGGGAGCTGTACAATTGTGAGTGTGTGTGCGAGAGAGAGAGGCAGCCCTTGGCACAAACTCCTGGGCATCACTGCCTTTCCTCTTCCGCAGAACTGCTGCTTTCGGACACGGACTTTCCCCCTCGAAAAGTCAGCCCTGTTTTACGCGCTCTCCTGCCAGCCGGGCAATTTCATTTTCTGGGGAAGGGGCCATCCAGAAACTGGGGTGGGCGTATTTCAGGCCGTGGGCATCCGTATAGCAGAGCCTCTTGCCCTTTTCCCTTTCTCCGGCATCTGACGTTGTTATGAGATCGATAGATGGTCCTGGCGGGCTGCCTCTTTGGGTCACGCAGCAAGCAGCCCTGGGGCAGCAGCCTGGTCCTTGAACCCGGGACCAGCTTCCGGACAGCCTGCCCTGCCAGCAAGGCAGGTGTTGACTTTTGGGGCTGGCTTGGAAGGAGCCGGACTGTAAAAAGTGGTGACCTTGAACGTTCAGCTCTCTCTCTTCAGCCCGGATTGCAGCTGGAGCAGAATCTGCCAGGATCAGCTGCCAGCTTCACGCTTAAGCCTCGTTAGCAGAGGCCAAGTGAGGGGTGGCCCGAATTTTGATTAAGCTTGATTTGAAATTAAGCTACGGCAGCCCTAGAGATCTCTGCGGCATCCAAGCCCCCCAGGCGAGCGATGAAACCCCATGGAAACGGGGGTGCTGGCCCCACTGTGACTCTGCTCCTGCCGCCAGTAGATGCTGCCAAGCCACTGCCCCCCCCCCCGCCCCCTGGTTGAGGTTCTGTCCACCCTCGTCCTACTGATAGCGGGGGATGCTTTGCAGAGAGTAAGGGGGCAGGTCTCTGCCCCAGAAGGCCGGCCATCAAGGAATGAGTGAGTCAACCTGGTGCCTCCAGCTGTTTGGAACACCAACCCCATCATCCCCAGCCAGCACCATCAAGCATCAGGGACTAGAAGCTTGAGTTTGCTGGAGGGGACCTAGTGGCCTGTCCCTGTAAGACCAGGGGGAGGACCTTTTTCCAGCTCAAAGGTGGCTTTCCGTTTTGGAGAAGCTTTCCAAAGCCTCTGCGCGTCCGCCCGCCCGCTAGCCATCCATCCTTTGGCCGATGCGCGATTTATTTGCGTCGCTCTGCTCCTTGCTCCTAGACGATCCTGAAGTGCTGTACCAAACGCAAATCCAATGTTAAAAGCAAAGCCTTGCCCTGAAGTTACCGCAACGTGAACTAAACGGAAAGCGGGAGAAACTTCCCGACGGTTTGTGCCGCTCGGCAAAGGAGTCCGGGAGCCAAGGGGGTCGTGGGCAGGGCAGGCAGGCGAGATGCGGGCCGTGTTTCGCAGCACGCAAGCCCCCTTCTGGGGGAGAGGGCGACCCCAGTGACAGCAATGGAGGCCGCTCCAAAGGGACGGCGGCTTGCGTCGGGGCACGGGTCCCGGCTGTGCGTCTCCGCCCCGCGCTCCCCTGCCCTCTCTTGCGAGCGGCTGATGCCCCGGTCCCCCTGGAACCAGGCAGCTCCGCGGCTCCTGCCTCGTGTGGCCTCTGACTATTTTCTCTGGCGGGGCTTTGGCAGGTTATGGGGTTTCGCATTTAAGCCCTCTTCAGATTTCAGGTTTGCGTAAACGATTTCGATGCCACGCTCCAGACTGACTCCACGGGTATTTACGTAGGATTAGTGGTGGCTCGCTGCCTTCCCTCGCCCGAGAGAGAGATGAAAAGAGCAGCATATGGAAACGCCTCGTGACGCTTCACCCTGCGCCTGCCACCCTTCGCGCGTCTCGCTCCGCAACCAGAGCAGAACCCCTCTTGGGGCTTCACTGCAGCTGGGAGCAAGGATGCCCCGAAAGGGTGTTGTGTGGCGGTCCAGAGGGCGGGACCAGCCCCCTGCCCCCTCTTCCATGAATCCTGTGAACTCCACGGCATTCGCCACCGTTTGGGGGGAAATGCATTTTCCCGGCGACATGATATTTTGCAGGTTTAGTGCAAAGCATCTGGAGGTGTCTTAGCCATAGATGGACGACCAAAATCTATGAGCCTTAGAGAAGACTAGCTGCTGGTGGAGAAGAGAAGCTAGAGGTGGCTTGTGCTGACAAGGACCAGGATTGTTAGATTCTGTTTGGTGGAGAGCGGCTAGGAAGACGGCTAGGACAAGTGGCTGCTCCTCGCCTTCACAGTCTTCAGCCGCCAGACTCCGGCCGGCATGGAAAGGATGGGCCGGGCGCAAGACTGGAGGGCCCCCAGCCTCCACGGCTGAAGCCCCCGCCCTGACATTTTTCCCAGACTGGAGCTGGGACTTTGCCTTGGCTCCCGGCTCCCCCTTAACAGCTGTGTCCTGCCAATTTGGGCCCCCCCTTCCCATCAGCAACTTGTTTCCACTAAAAGATGCTGGGGATTTCTTCCCAGAATGATCTTCTTCAGCGCTTCTAGCTTCTGCGCTTCTCCCTGCTTCCTCCGCGTTCAAATGGGGGCCGTCAGCAACTTCAGACGATTCCCTAAACCGGGTCTGGTTGTTCAAAAGTGTCCATTTTTATGGCCATGTTTCAAAGGACGCCTTTTCCCCAAACGCATTTGGCTTTGCTTTGTTCTCTCCATCAGCTGCAATGTAACCACACATTCTCCTCCTAACAGCTCTCGATCGAAAAGCCGATCTTAAAATTTGGCTTGGCAGCACAAGCTCAGCACCGGGCATCATGTGGCCCTTTTCAGAACGCTTTGCCTCGAAATCCAGTTTGCATTCCAAGAGTGCAAGGTGAGAGGCAGAAATCCAGTTTCCCCCACTGGGTGTACCTCAGGCTCCGAGGGGAGTTTGGGTTCTCTTCTGGTATTTCTCCGCGGGTTAGCTTGGCCACGGCCTGCTCTCTTTGGGTCCTGGCTTGGGGAATCTTTCGGAAGTGGGGAAGATGCGACTCGCTGGCTTACTGCAGGGGTCGGTTCGCATCCCTCCATTTCAAGGTGCGTAGAAGCCGAAGGATGCAGAACGAAAGCACCACAAAGGGAGATCTTGGTCCAGCCGTGTACATTTTGGATTGTGCTGGAAGGGTCGTCGTATGGAAAGGCCCAAACCTTTCCTTTGGAGCTTTGTACGCTTGCAAGGCCGTCTTGCATGCCTGTCTAGGGCCACCTGCTGAACCAAAGGCCCGGAGACCCAAACATTTGGCTGCATCCGATCCTGCCGAGATAGCAAGCATCTTGCCCACATGGGTAGCTGCAACCTCCTTAAATATTTCTGCCTGAAGTTTCCGCATGAAGTCAAATTCCTCCCTCTCTCCTTTCCATGCATCTCTTTGGGGTTGGGGAGTCCTTAGGAGACACGGTCTTTGCACCCAGAGGCCTTAGAAGGTGTGGAAGTTAAGCTATGCTTTATTCATGCAAGGGCTTCCCTCTTTCTCCTGGAAGAACCACTGGACTAAACTAAGTTCTGGTCTGATCCAGCAAAACTGTATTCAGAGACGGAAAATAAAGGAAGAGGCGAACTTTGGTCGCTCCTGAAAATCCATAATGGTGCATCGGACAGGGAAGCTCTTTGGAAGCTGTTTCCCTTGCTCACCTTATATGGCTTTTCTCAAGATCGGTTCCTTCTGGAAATGTTTAGAAATATTCAGCGATGGCAGATTCTCCTGACAGAGTTATTAATTTGCTGGCAGTTGTTGATAAGTCTGCTGCGTACGAAGCGGGCTTTGTGTGTGGCCGCAGAAGAGAAAATCGGAGACTTGTTCGAGAATTTCGTTCCTGGACACTGTCTAGGTGAGACCCCAAGCTCCTTTGCAAGGGGGGCCCTGGGGCTTCTCGCCCAGTGCGGCTTTTATTTTGAGCCTTCTAGGCGCCGTCCCCGCGGCCGAATCTGTTTTGGAGGTGGACTTCAGCCCAGAAGGTGCAAGGGATCCAAAGACTCGCAGAGCATCTTGAGTTGGGTGTTGCGGTTCCCTTTTATGCGAGTGTGAGATCTGGCTGCACACGGTGAGGGTGGCCCCTGTGCCCTCTTTTATGGGGAAGAGTCCTCTATTCGAGGCTAAGCCCCATTGGAAGGCCGTTCTGTGTCTGGTTGAGTAGGTGAGGCTGAGGGGCCGGGACTGAGCTCCACGGCCTAATGAGGATTAGAACTCGGATCGACCGAGTGCCAGTCCAACACTAACCGCTGGGACACACTGGTGTCCGCCTAACGGCGATAGTTCTATCCAGTGGTGACAGCCAGTGAGAGCAATGGTTGCCTAGTGGTTAGCGAGACCACTGGGCGGCTTTGAGCCAGTCACGGACTCTCAGCTTAACCTCCCTCGCAGGACTGTTGTGCAAGGCAGGGTGTCCTAGTGGTTAGAACATCGCACTGAGACTCAGGACACCTGGTTCTAGTCCCCCTCTTGCATGTGTGCCCAGGTGCATCTGCTTGAACCCTGGGCCGGGAAGGACTCCGGCCTGATGCGACACAGGTCTCCTCAGGAGCAAGGCTCAGGCGTCACGTTTGCTGTCTAATTTGGATTAAACCTCTTGGACCGGCTATGCATTAACCTTGCTGGGATTTTTATTTCTGTTTCAGAGCGGGATGCGTTGTTCTTTTTCCTACTTGGCATGACTTTTTGGTTGAGAGCGGAGAACTTCTGCCCCCCCCCCCGCCCCCAGTTTATGGGATCTTTGGCAGCCCCCGACCTTCCTGTCCCCAAAAGGCTTTGCGGTGTGTGAGTTTACGATGTTCTCCGAGTCCGTTTGGAGATCTGGGTCACATTCCAGAGAGAGCGGGACGGCGGTGGCAGGGGGAGGCCGGGGGGGTTTCGGGCCGGCGTGTGGTGGCGATTCAGCCCTGCCAGCGCCAACCGCAGCTTTTCTTGCAGGCGTTTGTGGGTTTTTAGCCATCCGCTCTGCCCGCTCTCCCTCCCAACTCATAAAACACCTGCGTCTTTCTAGCCACTTCAGTTTCGGGAAAAACAGCTCGCCACAGCGTTTGTCTGGCAAGGAAAAGGTGCTTTTAAAAAGCAAACTTCTCTCTCTCTCTCTCTCTCTCTCTCTCTCTTTTCTCTTCAGTGTAGCTCGCTTTTGTGAAATGGAAGATAGCTTGGTCCACTGGTTCCCCAGTTTCCCCAGCTCCTAACTGGTTTTTTTCTTCCTCTCCTTGAAAATAGGCTCTCTCCAGGCTGTTCTTTTGCTGGTTTTTATCGCTCAGTTGCCAACCAAGAGGTGATGGTAGGAGGACACGGTCCTGGTGAACATAGGAAGAGGCCTGATGAAATTTAAGCCCTTTTCTGTGCAAAGCAGATCGCCTAGCAGTGAGCTGTGGTCCTTTCCCTAAAGGCAGAGCAAGGTTCTAGTCCTCATAGCTCTAGGCCAAGGCCAAATCAGTTTATTTACAATCTGTATCTATCAACGCTATATTCTAGGATGGAGATTTCAGAGCAGAACAATGGAAGATAAGGGAGAAGAAAATAAAGGATGTGTTGAAAATAAAACTGGTGTAGTTATAGCTGGACGGGCCAGAATGGCTTCCCTGAAAGAAAGATGGTTCGCGGCGGTACGCAAAACAATTCAGTTGGCGCCCACCGGAGTCCCAAGGCGGGGAGTTCTGCAGACGTGGGGCCATCACCCTGCAGGCCCTTCTCTGGCTGGACCCCGGTTGGGTTGCCGGTCCACGGGGAACCCCCGGGAGGAGGACCCCGGATGGCCTCAGCGGCTGGGCCCTCCCTCGGGGATGCCTGGAGGAGCAGCAAGCGCCTGGTCCACCCAGCCCAGGAGAAGATCTGCAGGGGGCGGCAGGGGAGGGCCAAGCCCGGAGCTGGGAGCCACGGTAAGCATGAAAGGGCATTCCCCAAGGCTCCCCGGCCAGAGGCGGGCTCCTCTCCTCCCCCACTGCGGCCACTTGTGGACTGGGCTTCTCTCGGCCGGGAAGCAGGGCAGCTCTGACAGATGTCTCCACCAGGCGCACGGAGGGGAGGGGAGGGCAGGCGAGGCGCTGCGGAGAGGCGCTTCCCACGCGGCAGCGGTGCCAGGCCGCTCTCCTGCCGCGGCTTGCAGGCCAGCGCTTGCTCTCCCCCTCGCAGCTGGGGAGAGGTGATATTTCTGTCTTCGCGCCATAAATCAAAGCTCTGGCTGCGCTGCTGTTGACTTCCTCCCTCCCTCATTGATTCGGAAGAGCCGATCGTTCCAAAGCTGCAGCCCGCCATCGCCAGGGTGGCCACGCCGCCGCTCGTGCAGTCCTCTTCTCGAAGGGCCGTCGGTTTAGGTCTGTCCTGGCAGCTCCGAGCAAACACTCGGTCGATCTCTTCACATCACGCCTCTTCGGCTCCACATCCTAGGATGGCGCATTCGGGAGAGAGCACAGGGCGGACTTATGACACAGTTTCCAAACAGAAATTGAATCCCCATCTATTCTTAATTCTTTGTCCTTACCAGTGAAAGGCAGTTCTTTTCCATTAATTTGTTTTTTTAACACGAATGCAAATTGAGGGAATGTGTATTCAGTGCTGAATTTCTTTGGGGGGAGGATGATAAGGTTCTGCCCCATAAGTAGCTCCTTTAAAGGTCAGGGCTAAAGTAAATTTAAAGTGCATCTCTCAATGGACGTGGCTTAACCCTGACATATTTCCTTCCTTACAAATTGCCCATACGCTTCCACACCTGGGTGGTGTGGAAATGAAAAGAACGGAATCTAACTGGTGGGCCTGATTGCCCCAGTGGCTTTGCAGCTACCACTTCATGCACTGCCCAAAAGGAGGGAACATGAGGGCACACATGTGCATACATTAGCATATGCATACAGATGGACTTCAGGGAGGGCTCCCTCTTATTCCCGCCTGCTTCTCCAAGCTGCATCCCTTACCAAGAGGAGGGAGCTTGGTGGAAATATTCGGAGACGATATCCAGGCCTTGTTGTTAGGGGGTGAATGCAGGACCCCGCGAAGCCGGGTTCTAGTCTCCCCTCAGCCCGGAAGTGACTTCAGGCCACTCACTGACTCTCAGCCTGATCTACCTTGCAGGGTTGTTGTGAGGATAAAAGGCAAAGAAGAGGGTTCTGTAACCCATCTTGGATCCTTGCAGGAGAAAAGGGGGGATGTAAATGTAAACATAAATATAACAATTCAGCCGTTAAACTGCTATTCTGTAGAGCTGGCTTGGGAGCTCGTCCGTTCTCCCTCCTGAAAGGATAGACGCCTGCAGGAGAGGGGCGGACAGACGGAGGACGGCCGGTCTGAGGGCGAGATATCTTAATCTCCGATCTGCAGCCACCCTCGCAAGCTGCCCCAGCCGCCCTCCCTGGCCACATTCCCCAGGCCACTCCGAGCCTTAACGGCCGATAGCGATCTGTGCCAAGAACGGCCCCCTCCTTCCCGAGCCGCTCTGCAAGACTCGCGGCGAGGAAGACGAGGCTGGTTTGCTTTCGGGGGGCGGGGGGTGGATTCACGGCCTGTCGGGGCCAGCGGCTGCCCCCGTGCCGAAGTGGCTCGGGCCGGCGGTTGAATTTTGCCCCCACCCACGGACAGGGCAGTGTCCTTGGCCGCGCCGGGTCAGCCAGCAGCCGTGGCCAGGCGGGCGGCGTCCTGCATCGGCCGCCGGAGGCAGACGCCTCACTCCGCCTGAGGGTAGAGCCGGCCCCTCATGCTGTGAGGACGTGGGAATAGAGGCCAGGAAAAGCTCCACGCTTCGTCTCCTGCTCCAAAGCCTCGCAGGACCCTCCCCGGTGGGAGCCTCCATCCTCGGAGGTCTCCTCGGAGTGCTGTCCTCCAAAGGAGCTTTGTTGGACGGCGAGGAGGAGGACGGTCCTCTCGGTGGTGGCCCCGCAGTTCCAGGACGCTGCCTACCTGGGGCCCACATCCTCCTCTTTCTAGCCAGGTTACGCCTTCCCTGTACGATTCAGAAATGAAAAACTAAATGCTCTGTGGAAGAAAAGCAATTAGAATCCGGGATGCCATCGTTCTCAAGGCACTATCCAGTGCGGTGCTTCTCGGCCTTGGGAGCCAGTGGAAGGCGGGGGGGGGGGGGCGCAGAGACTGGGGTTGCCTCCATGTGCCCCCCTTTACACCGATTTCGGCCGCCCAACCATTTTCCCCTTTTGCTGGGGAGCCGCCACCGGGACTCTCCGGGGGGACGGGTGTCTCATCCCTGCCTGCCTGCCTGCCTGTCCAGAAAGCCACCTCGGCCACCGCCAGAGCTGGCCTTGCACCTTCGGAGGGAAGCCCCGTCTCTTGGCAGCCTCTTTGGGACGCCCGAGAGGAATCCGCCTGACGGCCCCAGAGAACCGGACCGGGGCGGACGGGCCGGGCGGCCTGACCCACCGGGGCTCCGCACCTTCCCCGCTGCGTGTTTTCCCAGCAGAGGTGTGTCGGCCACACGGCTAAGGAGAGGGCGAACTGAGATGAACCGGCCCCGACAGGAGAGGTTGAGCAACGAGCCGCTTTTCATCACCAGCTCATAACAAGCAGCTTGTTCCCTTCCTTCGCAATACCACCAGGAATCCTTCTAGGACGGGATGCCTGGAGCGGGGCTGGCAGTTTTTCCTTTGCAAAAGCGTAAGTGTGGCAACGCGGATCCGGCCGGCCCTGCTCTCCTTTTTCCCTTTCCTGGCTGGTCCCAGGAATCCCCCCGAGGGGACCTGAGGCCTGGGAAAACCTGCTGGGGCAACGAGGTCTCCATGAAAGGGCCGTCAGGTGTTGCGCGTGCTCCTGCCCAAGGGAGAGCTGCCTTCTGCACACGGAGCTCTGCGCAGGGCTGGGCCGGACCTTTCCACAGCGTCCCCGTGCTTGGAAAAGTGAGCCAGCCGGGTGGAAGCCCACAACAGTCCTGGATCCGCAGGTGTGCGATGTCCGGAGTAAGGCACAGAGCCCCTCTCCTTTCAGGGCCGGATCATGGCCGGAATTGGACGTGCCACGATCAGGATCCGGGCTGAGTGGGGCTCCCCTTGCATCCTGGCTGCCTCAGCCCCACGGGCTCCTTGCTGGCTGTGGAGAGCCTCGGCCCCTGCACCTTGCCCTGGGATCCCTGCCCAGGGCGCCGCGGTGCCTGGAGCTTCCTGCCCCTCTGTTGCTCCTCCTGGTCTCACCCCGGCTTGCCCTGGACGCTGCTCTTGCCCGGCCGTCCGCATTCTGGTTCCTGGCCAGGCCAGCTCGGCGACTACCTGCCCTTGGGCTCGGGCTTGGGCTCGGGCTTGGGCTCGCTTCCACTTGGTACCCGGGGCTCCGTCTTGCCTCCTGCCGGCCACATCCTGCTCCCAGCCCTGGAACACCAGCCGCTCTGAGAGTATTTTGTAAAGCTGCATCTCTTACGATCTGAATGCATTTTTGTCTGTTAGAAACGCAAGAAGCTGCTTTGTGCTACTCCAGGCCTTTGACTGAAGGGGGCGGATGCTGAGGGCACCTCCAGAAAGATTTAGGACTACAGTGGCCATGGGGAAGGGGGGTCCTTCAGCCCCAAATCATTCCTGGATTCTGGGGGAAGTTGGAAACGAGCAATATTTGAAATAGTCCAGGGATGTTCCAAATTCACTTAAAACACACACACACACACACACACACAGAGGATTCTAGAGTTTGCTGAAGCCATTTGACTCAGTGGGATACATTAAAAAAGTTAAAGTGAACACTTTGTGATAGATAGGAAAGCAATCATAGCCAAACGCAGTTTGCACAATAAAAAACCCCCTAAAATTAGAATTCTAAAAAACAGTAGGGTTCCAGCTTTTCTCTCAGTTTTTATTTTATAATATCTGCTCAGGATTATGTCGTGTTTAGTACAGTCCTTGCCTGCATTCAGTTGGATGCCTGGAAGCATCTGAATTTGCCAGGTTATGGGAACTGTGCTAAAGTTGGAAGCCCCACACTGCAGGCTCACTTGGCATTAAAATGTTGCTCCGTCTGCAAAATAGTGAAATATTTGAAACTGCTTTTAAGGGCTGCCATTTGGGGGAGAAACATGCTTACTCTTCGTGTATTATGGTTCCGTTTTAGGTTCTTGTCATTTCTCCTGAGAGTTCAGCCTATTGGGAAGAAGAGAAAAGGGACACAAGGATGAACACACGATCTAGGGTTCAAGTCCCATCCGATGCCTGTCGAACTCAGAAGCAAATACCACCAAATTGGATGGCCTGACTGCCAGGTGAGTGAAGGCCCCCTTCGGGGATTTATTTTATTTATTTTATTAAATGCAACCTTGCGGCTTCTGACCATAACTAGAACAATGGGAAAATGGGAATGAAAATGGCAAGCAAGTTTGACCTGGAAGGATCGCTGGCTCTTTCTCTGATTTAAGAACACACTGGTTGGTAACGGTGGATGATATCTTGCCTTGCGTTCCTTCTCCCAGTGGGTGTGTTGTGTTGTGATAATCAAGGTGTGTGTAGTGGTTAGGGTTAGGGTTAGAGAGGCAGTGTGGTATAGTGGTTAAGAGCGTGGGACTGGGACTCAGGAGATCCGGGTTCGAGTCCCCGCTCGGCCATGGAGCCAACCGGGTGACTCTGGGCCAGTCACAGGCTCTCGGCCCAGCCTACCTCACAGGGTCGTTGTTGTGGGGAGAAGATGGAGGAGGAGAATGATGTCAGCTGCCTTGAGCCCTTTGTCGGAAAAAGGCAGGCTATAAATCGGGGGGGAAAAAGTGCTGAAACTTTGGGGGATACCCTTCCTCATCATCACGTACTGCCATGGCTCAACCCAAGATGTGCTTCACTTGCTCATTAAATTAAGGGCCGTTCCCCCCCCGCCCCCCTGCAAAAGAAAATGCTTTTTAAAGATTTAATGCTGGAATGGGTGGCTCAAAGATAGGCTCATGTGGGCGACAGGGAAGCACCCAGCCAGAAGCGCGCTGCGGAGGTCCACGGTATCTGTGGGTCGGATTCTTGTATGCCACCATGGTTTTCTCCAACGGCCCTAGTTGTGACCAAGCACGGTTGTTTGTTCCAGACCTCGCCGTCCCCTTTCGCCTGCTTTCAGCGCACTTCCAACACATATATCCTTTCCTGCTGCTTTCTGAAAGATTCCAAAGCACATCACTTAATCTGCCTAGAAGGAGAACAGGGAGGAGCGCAAAGGGGCAGAATTCAATTTAATGTTCCTCCTTTTTTAAAAAAAGGAGGAAGGCTACGTCTAAAGTGAGTTATTTGCCTTCTAAGCTCGCAACAATGCCGACACGCTGCTGAAAGGGCTTGTCTTCGCCTCTCAACCCAACGGCGATGACACATCACTATGTCTTCCAGGCATTTGGTGTGGACGTGCCTCTGCTTACACACACGCTCACGCTCTTTGCACACACATACGTCTTGTTCCTCCAGAAACTGGCAAACAGCCACCTCTCCTTCCTTCCCAATGGCAAGTTCAGACTCTCCATTGCCGTCAACACATCAGCCCCAAATGGAAGACCACAGTCACACAACCGAGTCGAAAAGCTACGTGGAGCCTCGCCAAGAAACGCCTTAGAGCGCCGTAGTTTGCGGGGCCATCAGGACGGGACTTAAAAGGCACGGCAAAAAGGGGTGTTACGAGTTTATGGGCTGCTAAAATGCCTTTCTAGTAAGGACTGGGTGGAATCTGCCGATCGTGGCAGCCAGTGGAGCTTTTATTCACAAGTCCTGGCAATGGCCGGCAGGGAGGAGGTAATAATATGGGTAAACCTTGTAGTTCGTTGATTCTTGCAGACACGCAGGCATTGACTTCAAAACTATCGACTGCTCTCTCGGGACGTAGCTCGGGGTCAGCCCCCACCACCTTTGGACTGCTGAAAGACTGTTATGACAACCCCGGATGGTGGCAATACCGTGAGCTGCAGACTCGCGGACACTTTCCCTCTGGAATGGGTGGCTTTTAAGCCATAAATGGAGAAGTTTGGGGTCTTTCGGCTGCTTTTGCTGAAGTCAAGGCACGCATTTCCTTAGTAGTGCGTGACACTGATAGGATGCGTCGGCCTTGTGCTCTGAGCAGTGTTACGCCTACTCACAGAGCAACCGTCCTGAACGCCGGCCCCACCTTCGCGCCAGGATCCCGTCCGCAGGAATCCGCCTTCCCACCTCCCAGCGGTTTGCCTGCCGACTGCCTGCCAAGAAGCCGATTCCCCCCTTTTCCCGAGAGCCAACAAGTGGGAAAGAGGTGGTGGGAAGTGACGGAGATGGAAGGGCCGTAAACGGCCCCACACAGCTGGACTGCGGCCAAGCAACATGCAACCTGTTGCAATCCTAAAATGCTAGCAGGAATAAAAGACGAACAACACCAGCAATTCTCAGAAAAAGTTGGAATTTTAGTAATATTGATCAAAGGTGCCTTGTATCTGATGTTTGAATTCTACTGTGGTTGCTTCAAAGCTGTGTGGCCTTCCCTATTCTCATGCTCTCCAGCCTGCTGGAACTACAATGCTCATCATCCCTGCCCAGCATGGCAGGTGGTTGGACTACTGGGAGCTGCGGTCCCAAACGCTCTGGGGGACTGGCTTATCATCTAGAGGGGATCGTCCTGGTTTCGGATGGGTGAGCTACTCCACGGGGCCGTGAAGCTTTTCAAACGAAATTTGGGAAGAAAAGCTGCCCTGCAGGAGAACTCGCCTCTTGTCCGCAAGACCCCATAAATCCATCTCGGTGCGTCTAATGAGCTTTAATATACCCGAGGCCACTTGACCCGAGTTCGCCAGAGAGGAGGCAGCGCTTTGCTTGACTGATCCGGCCGGAGCCAGGCCGCTGCCTCCCGTCCTGCGGGTGTCGATCCGGGAAAGACACTCGTCTGCGGCCCCAGACTCGGCTTTGTGCGCCTTGTCCGACTCCCGTGCAGCCCCGACTCCGGCACGCAACCCTGCAGAGACGCTGGACAGTAGCTTTGACATATTGCTTGGCCGGCGCTCAAGCAAGCCTCGTTCACCCAGCGAGGGATGGATGACCGCCAGCGTAGCTTTCTCACGTTTGCTTTCCTTTAAACAAAGTCTCGTGGGGGGTTTCCCCACCCAGGACAGGCAGAATGGACAACATTGTGGCAAAACTTGCCAGAACTGAGTGAATGCCTTGTGCAACTCTTAAAGACGTGGGTGGACGAGGACGAGGAAAAGAGAAGGGACACCCCAGGCTGGCTGAATTCACAGAGATACGAATCCAGGCCTTCGAGAGCTAACAGCCAAAAGCCAAGATGGACACATCTGGAAGTTTTGCGTTCTCCCGCATTCCGCTTCTTTTCTTTTAAAGTTCTTTCCATCCTGTTTACAAAGACATGTCTGAATGCTGGAAATTTCCTATCACAACCGAACTGAACAAAATCGCCCTATGCTTGGATAAGCCGAATTTCTTTGGACACCTTAGAAAATTGCATAGGATATCTAACGATAGTCAAGGTCCTTGACACTTGAAAGATCTAACATAAAATCCAGGACAGATGGAAAAGAAACCTCTCTCTCTTCCAAGGGCAGGATTCCTCAAGGATCTAATAGAAACATCACGGGGGCCTTAGAATATTTTTGCGCTGGAACTCAGATCGCTTTTGGAGAAACAAATGCACGACACACGGTTTCTTCCTCCTCCTCTCAGGTGGAGGAGCGAGATGAGAAAAGCAGAAAGGTGGGTGGAAAATACAGTAAGTCTGTTGGAATGGGACGGAGGGAATCGACCGAGCCCCGAGCGAGAAAGCCCAAGCCATGACTGGAAATCCAGAAGCGTGCGGGATTTATGAGTCAGTGGGAGAAGTTAATGAGATCCCAACAGCACGGCTTCGGAGCTGGTTCTCCGGGCATCTGGCTTCGTTGCTCAGGGCCAGAGGAGCCGGGGGGGCAGCTTTCCCGAGGGTCCCCCAGTGACATGCCGGCTGGCTGGATCTGGCCGCAAAACCCCAAGGGATGTGGCAGAGCAGTGGCCGTTTGTCCCCAAGACGGTAGCCGAATGTTGCCAAAGCGTAAATGCCACACGACACTCGAGGGTTCAGCTAGGAAGTGGCACAGGGTCCCGGAGGTTTTGGGGGCTGCCCCCCACTCCAAGTTTGGCAGGGCTGCTCAGCATTTTTATGGGCGCTTGGTGCTGGGTTAGCTCCAGGTTTCAGAATGGTTTTGCGTAAGACCCCCTTGTCAGTCGGGGGCCGTGTTAGGGCTGCTGGGAAAACGCAGCCCAGTCCTGGCAGAAGAGGGATGCTGATGCGTCTTTGGGTTCTCAGATGCCAGCACCCCTTTCTCGGGAAGCACCCCAAAAACCCCACGCCCGGTGACAGTTTGGCATGTGCTGTTAGTTTAAGAAGGGGGACCTGATGCCCCCCCCAAAAGGAGCTGCCAGGGCTGCTGCTTTGCTGGCCAGGCTGCCCGCATTGCGATCGCCCTCGTTTGCATGCCAGGGCTCCCAATGCCCCCGATCGCTGCGTTCATCTCCTGCCATCAGACACCATCCCTACTGAGCCCCCTCCGCAGGCCCCCCCCTTCCTCTGACTCCGCTCCCCTTGTTTCGGCATCAACTGCCCAACCGCTGGGCCCATGTGACTCAGGCTCTATAGAACACTCTGTATATGCTCTAAGAGCTTGTAGTCGGCGGTGGAGACCACCACCCGGAAGCAGGCTGTCGAAGTCACTGCAGGGGGCCTGGGTGGTCTTTCAGTCAAACTGCTGGGGTTCAGGCCATTCAGTCCTCCCTGTGGTCCTGGGGATTCATTCTCGCCCTTAGCAAAGAGTCCCTCACGCTGGAAAGTCACATTTCCCCCCAAGAGCTCCCTTCGGGGGGGCTCATGGCTCAGCTCAGCGAGCAGGGAAGGCCAGCGGCTGCCCTTCCACTGAGAGAGCGAGACACCCACGGCCTCCCCGTGAGTCTCCCTCCGTTCCAGCAAATCTGTGTTCGAGGCATCGCCCGCCCGATGCCCGTCCTCGGCGGCTGCGCGGCTCCCGGGCCCACGAGCAGCCCTTCCCCGGGCCTGTTTTGCAGCCTTCGCCCCCACGGTCCTGCGGCCGTCCGAGCCCGTCCTCAGCAACGCTCCCCGTCTCGCGAGCTGGAATGCGACCAGGGTGGGCAGACGGACGGCTCGTCATCGCCAAGTACGGACCAACTTTGGCTCCGGCGAGAAATTTCCAGCCACGGCGGAGCCAGACACATTTACATTCTTCTATTTGAAGTTAAACCCTAATCCTTTGAAAGATTTGCAGTCTGAGCTACGGAGGCGCTCCGCAGCGCGGCGTGAGGGGGCTTTTTCTCTCGTGCGTGCGGGGGTCTTGAAATGGGAGGCAGCCGTGGGCTCGCAGAGGGAGGGAGATGCTGGGAGGGAAAGGCCGGAGCGGAGGCGACGCGGCTCTCTTGCCAGGGGCATTCCCTTGGGGAATTGTCCCTTGCTGTGCAGTGCCGAAAATTCATGCCTGGGTCAGGGACCTGTTCCTGGCACAGGTGGGCAGGTGCCGGGCGCCCCGCGTTCGGCCAGGCCTGCTAAAATGAGAGCCAGCGTGGCGTAGTGGTTAGAGCACGGGACTGGGACTCAGACAATTCGAGTTCGAGTCCCCGCTCAGCCGTGGAGTCACAGACTCTCAGCCCAGCCTACCTCACAGGGTTGTTGTTGTTGTGGGGATAAGATGGAGGAGGAGGAGGATGTAAGCTGCCTTGAGCCCTTTGTAGGAAAAAGGCAGGATAGAAAAATCAATCAATCAATCAATCAATCAGTCAAATTCCTTTCCTGCATCGGTTGCCCGAGCAGCACCAATGCGCCGGACTCGGGGACCGCTCTGGCTTCCCCTTCTGTCGCCGGTCACCTTGAGTGAGCTGGGGAAGACTCACCACCCCTTGGGGGACACCACTGCCCCCCGCTGCAGGTCCGAAGTGTCACCCCGAAGCGTGGTGCGGCCTTGAAAACCGGCGGGAGCACTTTCCCCTAAGGCACCCCGAAGGCTTTCCCTTAACTGGCATCCTTCGACCATGTTGGACTACAGCTCCCATCCCCCCAGCAGTGAGCATGCCTGCTGGGTGATGGGCACTGTCTTCCAGCACAGCTGGAGGGCACAAGTTTTGGGAGGGTCTACCCAGTCCCCTTGGAGGAGCTTTGCTTCTGTTGGAAGGGTTACTTTTAAAATCAAACCAACCAATACACAAAATCCCTTCCTGTTTGCCTTGCTTAGCCCTGGCTTAAATGTGGTGTTTTAAATGGGTTCTTATTCGAATTTTGTTTTTCTTTCACTGCACTACTGTCCTGGGACTTTTAGTGAAGGACGGTATATAAAAGCTTTAAATAAATAAATACACAACTTAGTTGTTGATGCTTTGGGATGTGTGTGAAGCGTGTCTGAAAACTCCTTGCTTCCCCCCTTCCCCCCTCCCATCTCCTTTTTTCCTCTTGCATCAAGTCTTCTAAGATTGCAAACCTGCAGTCGGGGCTTTATGTTTTTACTGAACACACATGAGCTCCTTTGGGAGTGGAATAAAAACAAGTTAGCTAGGGCACCAATGCACCAGCACTCTCCTACCCATGTTCCCCAGCAACTGGAGTTCATGGGCTCCCTACCTCAGATCCTGGACATCCTTGGATCACCTTTTTTGCAAATGCTGGGTTGGCATGCCGAGTCGTCCACCGCAACCCCCAGCCCCCTCTCCTGCAAATTCGTACGACGTGCTTGTTTGGGTTCTGCAGAGCTGGGCTGGCATTCCAGGAGGGAGGGGTTTGGCTCCAACCCTGAGACTCTCTGCCCCCCTCTTTATACAGGCACCTCCACATTGGATGGGGCTTTGATGGGCAATGGTACCAGCTCCACCTGTCTCCTGCATACCTCAGCTGTGGACTGCTAGCCATGAGGCTGTCAGGATGCAGCAGCAGGAGAGGGACAGAAAGCCAGGTCATTCTGGTGGCTCAGAAAGACCAGCACCACCTGGCTCTTCTTCTCCCCTCAAAGGTTTCCATTCCAGCTGGAATGGAGAACTCCCATGTAACTAAGAGCTAGCGCCTGAGCTTCCTTGTTTTCCTCATCCCTCCTCATCCCTCTTTCCTTTTATGTCATGACTTTTAGAATGTAAGCTGGCAAACAAGGGCAGCCTGGTTTGTTTATCTTACCAAAGGTGGCCTTGCAGGTTAACAGCTACATGTTGGAATGATTCATTTTGGGTAGGTACACAATTTGGTTACCAAAGCAGTGGAGTGGGCCAGGATCGTCAGATATTCCTTGCATCATCCTGTCTATTGCCCGTGCTGGCTGGGGATGATAGTAGTTGCAGCCCAATAACATTTGGAGAACCCAAACTGGGAAATGTTGTCAAGACATGTGTCCGCTAGCTTGGGAAGCAAAGACCATGAAAAAGCCGTGCTTTTGGGCACAGATTTTACTATGGGCTTCGCCAATGAGAAAACAAATGCATCCATTAAGCAAAGAGTTTGCCCAAGCAATACATGCTCATGGAAAATTATTAGAGGAAATTCCCAGAGGGAATAATTCAGAATTTTCACGCACCCTTTGAACAAAATCTCAAATCCTGCGATGGGCCAAGATTCTGAAACTTTGAGACAAATCAAGCTTACGATGGGCCATTAAAAGAGGAAAGCTTGTTTATGCCTCCGAGACTCCCGGAGAAAATGTCCCCTTCTAAGCAAGTCTGCGCTCATGATGGACACGCTTCATCCGCACCCCCAGCGCCGAAAACGCGCAAGGCGAGCCGAAGCGCACAACAACCCCACAGGTGGAGCGTCGCACGTAACACAAACACCACCAGGCGTCCCCGAGAACAAGAAGTGATCTCAGCCCGGGCCGAGTCCCTGGACCGCCACTTGTTTGCTTAATAACTCACGGGCTCTTACGTGCCGCATAAGCAAAAATAATGCAAAATAATCCCGACCGAGCCAGTTCAGCCTGTGATTCCACAGGGGGCAGAAGATGACAGAAAGCACTGATTCCATGCCAGGCCGGCAGTGCCAGCGCTTAGCTAACGCCGGGCCCAACGGCGAGCTCAGGAACCCCGCGGTGGAAGCGACCTCGCCCGACCTTTCGGCAGCGCCGTATTTGTAAAAAATGTACCAGAATCTAACCAAAGACACTCGGTGGATCCCCGTTTATGGATCACGGACGGACGGCCATGTTTGATTTTCCCATTGTAGTACCGAGGAGGTGCAGGGTCATGCTTGGGGGATGCTTCCGTGCAAAGGACCCGAAAGGTGACCCCGTGCCAGGAGAGAGGCTCTGGCGGGCCACCCCATCAGGGCCCCTGCAGGTTCTCCCGGGATCCCCCGTCCCCGGGATCTGCCCCCTCCCGAGGACCATGGACGGTGTGGTCTGCGTTTGGCTTCTCTGCCAACATTGTCTTCCACTCTCACAGTGGGAAGTGTCCCCCGAGGGTCCGTGGATGGTGGGAAGGAGTGCTGTTACTTTTCACATCAAGAGACGGCAGAAGGAAGCCATCGGGGAAGACTATTCATTTATTATTATTTATTTGAAGTTTTTGTATGCTGGCCCCTTGCTATATAGCCTTGGGACGGCTCACAGAAATTAATAAATAGCACACAAATGCAGTTAAAAACCCGGAAACACCCTGGCTGCACAATTAAAACCAATAAATATTAAACGTTGCTAAAATGCTGCTTGAATCAAAAGGGCTAGGGGTCGTTGCAGCCCGGAGAAGAGAAGGGTGACCAAAGATCGGATGGCTGGCCTGCGGCAAGGAAGTCACGCCTTGGAGTTCGAACCGCCAAGCAGAGCAGACTTGGATGCGATATTCCGGACGGCTTCCACTTGAAGGGCTGCCGCTTGTTGGAGAAGACTTGGCGACATGCGGCGGCACCAACTATTATGAATTTCTTGCACTGCATTATACCTGCCTTCCGTCCGCCCGTCCTTCGTTTAGAAAGAAATCCAAGATAGCTGACTGGGCTCTCCTTTTCTCCACTTTATCCTCAGCACAACCCTGCGAGGTGGGTGCTACTGTGACTGGGCCAAAGAGAGAGTCTCCTGGCTGAGCAGGGACCAGAACCTGGCTCTCCTGAGTCCCAGGCCAGCCCTCTAACCACTGCACCACACTGCCTCTTCTCAGCTCAGCCCTGCCAGTGTTTTGGACCCTGCCCACATCTGGAGTGTGGCCCCAGGAGCTTCTCTGAGGCGGCTGCTTGTGCTCCGGGGGACGTCCGCCCGAGTCCGCTGGGTGCGGGGGCACACCAGTCCCCGCCGTGGCACCGGCCCTGTTCCATGACTCAGTGCCGGGCAGGATTTTCCCCTCTGGAGAGGCACTATTGCGGAGGAGGGGTGCCCAAACGCAGACGAAAACAGAACCCGAGCTCCCCAGCTCATGTTTTCGGCTGATCCGCGGCCCCGCTCCCCAGCCGCCTCTCGCCTCTCTGCCATCCTCCGCCGTGGACCAAGATGGCCGAGCGAGTGTTGATCTTTCTTTGCCGGCTTCGAGGGCTAATGAGGAGAAACACCGGAGCAGCCAAGAATAATTCGGGAACAGGAGGGCGTGCGGCTGGGGGCCGGAGGGGCCGCAGGGCGGGGATGCTGCGGGGGGGTTACGCGGGGAACAGAGAGACTGTGCCTCCCCGGCGGGGGGGCGCACAAGGCCCCCTGGGGTCCCTCCCAAATAGCCCCCCCTCGTGACTCCTTCGCACACGGAGGCCCATGGGGGGCTTGCCGTGCTCTCCGGGCACGCAGAGGACCGCTCTGCGCTCCAGGCTGGTGTTGGGGGGGCGCAGCCCGGCGAGGGGCCGGTCCGGGGCCTGCCAGGGAGGGAGCCCGGCCCAGATCCGGTGCATGGGGCATCTGCAGCCTTCGCTCCGTGAGCCGGCTCAGCGAGGAAGCCCCCGAGCTGAAAGGGGGAGTCTGGTGGCAATCCTGAGCAACCGAACGGCACGGAACGAGGACTGGGGCCAGATCCGGCCACCCCACAGAAAGCAGGAGGGCAAAAGCGCCGCAAAGATGACCCCCTTGCAGGGGCCGCCTTTCCGGTGAGGAAAATCGCAACTTCGGAGCCGATTCCGCTAGAGGACATGTAAGCGAGGAGGGACACGGGAGAGGCTTGCGGAAGGATATCCGGTGTGCCGGAAGCAGAGGGAAAGAAGAGTCTCTCGCTCTGCCGGCATGTCAGAACCCGCAGAATATCTTCATCGCACGGCGCAGAATCAAGGCGCGGAATTCCCTCGCGCACCAGCTCGGTAGCCTTCGAATGGGATCCGGCAAATTCACAGAGGAGAGGGCTATGGAGGGCTAGCATGCGATGCCCAAGGCCCAGAGTCTCCTGGGGAACATGGGCAAGAGGCTCCATGGCTCTCCTGTCTTGCGTATTGGCTTCTCACGGGCAGCTAGTTGGAATCCTACATGCGACGGGCTTTGTCCAGATCCGGCGTGGCTTTTCCGATTCTCTCAGTGAGAGAAGCTTTCCTTCCTGTGTTTATAATCCTAGAATTCCATCAGGTTATCCCATGAAGCCGAATAAGGGGAAGTCGAGGACAGATTGAAGGGCTCACGGAGTATGGCTGTGAACGGTGGAATTCTCCCACAAGGTCCAGTGAGGGCATGGGTTTAAAGGTGGGCTGGATGGCTACTAGTCCTCATGATTCCATGCAACCTCCTGCGTGAGAGGCACTATGCCTGGGTGCACTAGTTGCGGGGGAGCATGGGCAGCAGGGTGCCTTTGCACTCCTGTCTTGCTTGCAGGTCTCGGTTGGCCACGGAAGGAGGTGGGTTGCGTGTCCCCTCAGCTCTTCCAGTGCTTCTGTGTACCATTCCTTGCGGAGGGGCGGAGAGGGTGACTGGAGACCCACTGCATTCTTTCATCGGGGCTGGAGGAGAGGCAGGTGGGGGACCGAGAGAGAGGGTCGCTCATTCTTCTCCTCTCCTCGCGGCGTTCCAGACCCCAGTTATTAATCTCTCCATCTTGCGCGGCAGTCGCCCGATGACATCTCCACAGCAGCTGAGATTAAATTAATTTGTGTAAACATTACTCATCCCGTAGCAGACAGAGAGACGGGACACCTTGCCGATCGGAGCCAAGCCGGCTCAAGGAGCAGCGAACCAAGATACCGACCGGCTCCGGCGGGGACTGGGGGAAGGTGTCGTGGCACCGGGCGTCTGTTGTCTCCGGCTCGTCCCATCCCTTCCCACCCTTCATCTCTCCTCACCCCATTACTGAGCCTGTGGGGAGGGGAAAGAGGACATGCAGTAATAATTCATCCTGCTTTGCCCTCCAACCCCCCCCCCGACCCCGAAACTCCAGCTTCAGAGCTGAGCCACAGGCAACGGGCGATTTGGGTTGGGGTTAGGGTTGTGGGGGCTTTGGAGAATTTCAGCATGGGCTTGTGGCTCCCAATTTGTTTGGCCACGAGACAGTGCCCCTCTCTGCACTCGCCCTGCCCTAAATTACATGGGTAGAATATAATCCTGGTACTCAGAAACAAATTCCAGGGCTCGGAAGGCTGCGATTCGACGTGTCGCTTGCCCCTGGCACACGTTTCTCGTAAAAATCGAGGCGAGCAGGTTGCAATGGGGGAGGGGGGGCAGGAAAGCGGGGTATTCCTCCCACTCAGCCTCTCACTGCTCCGGACGACCGGAAACGGCGTTCCGAGGAACCCCAGAAGCCTAGCCAGCGACCATGGGAGACGAGGCCCGGTGGGATTGGCGGAAGCCGGTCTCCGTGAGGGATGCGCCAGCTGCTCCGGGAAGCCACGCTTCTTTGCTTGGTGAGTGACACGCGCAGCCACACGATCATGGGCCAAAGTCCCCCTCGACGGTGGCGTCGGCTTCCACCCAGAAGCATTTTGGAGCACATGCGCTATGAAGCTTGCACGCATGCGCGGCCTGGCGTTCTCGCGCATGCGCGGCAGCATCCCGGGAGTCCTCTTGCGGATGGTCCCGTCTCCCATCCTGCTTCTGCGCGGCCGCATGCCACGACTTTCTTCTTTGTTATTTATTTTCTTACAACTTTTGCAGTTGTGCCGCAGCGCCTCTGGCTGGGCGGCTCACAATCACAAGGGGAAAAACACAACTTTTTAAAATTTATTTTTGTGCGGTTAAGGTTTTTGTCTGCCATCCCAGTTACTGGAAAAAAAAGTCTCGGGGGGGGGGGGGCTTACGGAGAGCGAAAAAGAAAAGAAAAAAAAACGCACAGCATCCAAAATAGGAATAAAAGCAAGAATAAAACCAGATTAATTATTAAAATACTGGGGAAATAAAGAGCTCAATGACACATCAAAAATAAAACAACAATCGAATACAAGTGGGTAGGACAGATCAAAGGAAGTTCTTCACGCAAGAGAGTTAATGGATGGCATTCACTGCTGTGGGAAGTAGCGCTGGCCACTCATTTTTATGGTTTTAATAGTGGATTGGCCAAATTTGTGGAGGAGGCAGCGATCAACGGATGCTTCTATGGGCTGCCTCCGTTTTCAGAGGCTCCGTAACTGGTCTGTAAACACCAGTTGACGAAGAACTAGATGGGTGGGATTCTCGCCTGAATCCCGCTTGGAGAGCCGGTGGGGTGGCTGGTTTGCCGCTGTTTGATGGAGAGCCAGACTGGCTGGACCGCTGGGCCGATCCAGCGTGGCTTTTGCTCACTTGCCGATCTGAAAATGGATCCCAACTCTTCCTCGGAGCCTGAACTGTTGAGATGATGGGAAGAGACTAGCGAGAGAAGGCGGATCAAGCTCGATGTGGGCATCGAGGGCACGGGCTGAATCCTCCGGGCGAAGCATTTGCTTTGGCCTCGTCTCCCCAGCCAATTCTGGCACACCGAGCCATTAAGACGGTTAAGTAGTTCCCGATGAAGTCATTGCTTTCGCCTCCCGCAAGCTGCGACACACAAACAAACACACGCCCGGCCCGTTTCTCGGCCTCCTGAAAGCGGCACAGGAGAGATGCTTGTTCCAGGAGGAAGAGCGACAGGGAAGCCGTGCCGCTCGTCCCCGGCTCCGTAACCGCGCCTCCCGCGAGACCCCCGCCTGCTCAGCTGAAATTACCCCCGTCACTGCAGGACCGCACAGCAGGGGTGGTGCTGAGCCCCGAACAGAGCTGGGTCTCCGGCTGACGGGACGAGAGCAAAGTGCATGAACGGAACTGGGCAAATTTGCAAGTGCTCAAAAGTCTCTCTCTCTGTGTGCTTTTAAAAGAGCCGGTTTCCTAAGGATACCCCCACCTGTAAAAATAGTGGGGGAAGTGTCTGATTTCAGAGGGAAAAGCCCTTTTAGGCAGGAAGATTCCAAGGAAGAGCATGTGAGCGAAAAGCCAGGTTCTTCTGGGGGGACCAGATGCAACCAGGGTGGTTCTGGCCCGTTCCGGGCCTGTAATTTCTTCCATGTAAAACATTTGTAGCCCCCTCCCGAGCCCCCAAAATCTAACAGAGTGGCTTGTGTGGCCTCGAAAACAAGCAAGACACCCCCTGCCCAGAGGGTCAGACTCCGGAAGGACACAGCACGAGAGGAAGATGCGCTGAGGACAGAGGAGGAAAAAAGGGGCGCGCTTTGCACACTCGCACCTGTGAACTAAGGTGAGCTGGACGGCCTCTAAGAAATCGGACTTTTTGGTGGTGGCACCCCGGTTCTGGAATTTCCTCCCCCGAGAGGCTCGTCCGTCAGCTGCGTTGTGTCCTTGGTGGCCTGAGCAGGAAACAGCTCTCTATTCCAGGGCTGATAGTCCTTCTGTTTGAAAACTGGCCTTCCTGCGCTTCGAGCTCTTGGCACCGTGGCTGGTTGTGCTTCGGGACTTGTTTTCTTTTATCAGGCTTCAGTGATGCTTGTAACACTTTTACTGTTATGGCATTGCGTGGATTTTAACTGTGTTTGTGAACCGGCCAGGCAGCCGCATGACTGGGTGGCAGCAGAATAGAAACTGCTCTCTCTCAGCCCCCCCCCAAAAAAAGTCTTTCTGCATCCCGAATGGATGTCAGGGCAACGCTGAACTGCCGATCAGTGTTGCCACTGTCTGAAAGGTGCTTTCTAGAGACATAGAAACAGAGCGAGTCAGAAGGGGCCTCCCGAGCCATCTAGTCTGACCTCCGGCACCAGCCGGCTCCGCTCATGACTTGCCCGCCATGTGCACATCACATGGTGTTAGTTGCCCTCAGTGGGGTCCAGGAAATGCCCCCTTGGAATCTTCCGCCAGGGACCAAGGGATTTCCCCGACCCCAAAAGCTGGACCGAACGCCCCCTTCTGAGGTCAGACTCAGGTGCTGCACGGAGAGCTCATCCCCCCAAGATTTTGAACGTCTTCCCCTCCCCACATGCAACCCCGGATGATAATCCTTCCTGCTGACAGTTTCTCCAAACCCCTTGAGGTGAAACGACGACGGCTCTAGCCAAGATGAAATGTTTATTTTGAAAAAGAAAATAACAGCAAAATTTGGGGGGGACATTCCAGCCTATCATTTTAACTGGCAGCTTGACTCGAGCGCTCTTCTGGAGCCAAGCCTCTTGGGACGGAGCCAAGCATGACACTAGTCGAGCGCACGCTTAATCCTCGCTAAAGGTGGGCTTACGGTGGGTTTCGGCTGGCCTCGCGGAGGGAAGCGCTCTGGCGAGGCTTTGTTCTCACTCTGCTGTTGATTTGAGACAGATGGCAGAAGAAGGGGTGAGGAGGCCAAGAAACAGTCCCGAGAGAGGATCCGGGGCACGTGTGGGTGGAACGGGCCCTCTCGAACCTGGATGCCTTTCCCCGGCACCAGCGACGTTGGCCCGAGTTCTTCTGCGCCGTCCGGCTTGCGGCATCCCCTCCCTCGAGCCCCAGAGTCCCAACCAGGAAAGGGGGCGCTTGGGGAATTTAAAGCAGCTTCTCACACAGGGATGGGGCAACACATCTCAGAGGACTGAGGTCTTCCCCCCAAATTCCTGAGCATGCAACTTTCCCAACAGCAGAGCAGAATCTGGTAGGAGCTTCGGGGTCAGTGGTGTGGGACACGCCTCGTGTTTTAAAGAAACCAAAACCGGAGTGAACTCATGAGCAACGGAGCAGGATCCAGGATCCACCTTCTCCAGTTTTTCTGCCCATGCAGCACCCAACAGATGTTCAGATATTCATCTTTTCTGGTGCGGAGTGGAAGTGGCTGATCAGAGTGAATTGTTTTTTAATCTTCCCAAGATGCTTGGATGTTCAGATTGCCACGCAAGGGCTGGGCAGAAGATTTCGAGCTCACTGAATACGCGAAGTGCGTGGGTACCGCTTTTAACAATCTGAAGTTTTGGAAGCATCCCTTGCCAGGGTTGGCAGGAAATGCGCCTTTAGGAGTTTGCAAAGATTTAGTGATTGGGATGAGAACTGGAAAGAGTCTGTCTGGACCACACACTTGCTGTCTTCACAAGCCACCTCAAATTATAATAATAATGGTATCAAACTCTTTCCATGTATATATGTTGTGCATATATGCAACATTATACAAACCTACCCAGCGGTTCTGTGTGGTCCGGTTGCTTCATTCCTGCCCTATTTATAGTTCAGCAGAGGAACAAACGAGCGTTCTTCCATTTTATTGCGGCTGCTCTCGCCGCGTCTCGCCAGCAGAATGTCAGGATGGCCTCCTGGGCGGGAGCCTTTAGGGTTAGGGTCCGCTTGCTCTTGATGTCTCCTCCTCCTCCCAAGCAACTGGCCCACCCAGTTCTCCCGTTTCCCTCCCTCCGTTTCCCTCCCCAATCATTCGCGATGTTTTTATTCCCAAATATATGGCTTTTTTGCTTTTCCAAGCCATCAGGTTCCCTGTACCCAATGAAGGTGACTTCCTGCAGGGGGGTCACACCCCCGTCCCACTTAAGGTCCCACCCTTGTGGTCAAGTGCCGTCCTTCACCGTTAGCTTCTGTGGGTCGGTCGGAGAAGATACGGCCATGCCAGGCTGAGGCCCAGGGACCTGCATCCGTTCTGTGAGAGCCCCCCAAATGAGAGAGCCCCGGTGGCGGACAGCGCTGCGGTCTCCAGGCTCGGACAGCCCTTGGCCGAGGCATCTCTGGGAGTGGACCTTCCCAGGGCCATTCCTGGTCCTCGCCCTGCTTCTCAGCACGGCTTGGTGGCAGGCCCAAGAGCCAGCGCGGTGCTCCTTGGCTCTTGGGCCTCCATCACTGTCTGGACCAGAGCAGGAGGCAGCGAAACGAGCAGGCTGGCTTGGGGCAAAGGGGAAAGGCCCCCTGGCAGCTCTTGCATCTGAGCCAGGCCCCTACCCGAGTGTGTGGGCCCCTTTCACCTTCTGCGGGAAGCCAGCGTGGGCCGGTCAGCTGCAGCCTTGGACCGATGGCCCGGAGGAGAGCGATGGGCCGAGTCAGCCAGCCGCAAGTTGAACGCTTGGTGCCACCAGCTGGCTTGGCAGCGGTGCAGTAGGGCTCGCGTCTCGTTGAGGTTTTCCGAGGTCATCAGCGTCTTATCGAGCGGCGGAGGACTTTCCCAGGCGGGAGGCAGCTGTGCTGAGCACCCCCCGAGCAATCTCTCCGAATGCGTGTGTGTGTCTGTTGTGTAGGAGGGAGTCTTGTGCGAACATCTCCACAATCCCGAAACCGGGAGGTTTTTTGTGGGTTCCTTACAGGGAAGCGGTTTGGGGGAAGCTGCTGTGCGCTCCAGATGTTGTGGGGAACCATTGGCCGTGCTCCCTGGAATTGTGCGACGAGGCCATGATCAGCCCTAGACTTACGGTACAGTCCTGCGTATGTTTACATCTGTACGTTCTCCAAGCAACCGCATTCGGCCATTTTTCCTCCCTAAGTGTGCGAAGATGGCCCGTTTCATGATCGAAGGGTTGTGGGAGCTTTGGACAGCTCTGAGCATCTGTTCCGTTGTTAAGCACTTCTCTGTGCCTCTTTCCCTCGTTTCTCTTTCCTTCTCCTCCGACAGCGATTCCGCACTCCAAACAGCTGGCACTTTCCTGATCTCTCTCTTGAGGGGACTCAAGGCCAGCGTTGCTGTGCCCAGGCCAATATCCCACGGCGCAGCAACAAAATTCCTGGCCAAGCCGGATTTTAATGTGCATGTAATCTGGGCTTGTGTACCTTTGACTGCTATACTGGCTCATTGCCATAGGTGTAATTTATTTTATTCATTTTAAACATTTAAATGTCACTCTGCTTCACCATAGCGTCTCTCGGTGGCTAACAATAGATAACTAAAATGCCTTATGAAATAAACCAATGGGATAAATTAATATAAAACCAGATACAAGTCCATTAAAAACAATACCAGTGGGAGGCTGGGACAGTCTGGGAGCGGCTTCTCATGCCTCCTGCTGGAACCAAGGTCTGGCTTGGAGTCTGGCTTGGAGTTTTGGGGGTCCTCGGAGAAGACCCCCTCAGCAGCCCTCCCGGCCAGTGGGCCTTCTCAACACCACTGTCTCTGGTTCTTCCTTCCAACCTCGCCGGTATGTATTTATCAATTTAATTTTTTTCTATTCCGTTCCATCATAGACGTCTCAGGACAGTTCACAACAGATTAACACAATGAAGTAAACACAGAAATAAGAGGAACAGTGGCACGGCATTCGGTGTTAAGATGTAGCTATCTCCCAATGAGCCCCCGCCGCGATACGGCGCCCAGGCGGTTGCCCAGTTGTGCCGGCTGCTGCCTCTGGCCCAGAGAGAGAACGGGGGCTCTGCGTGTTTAGAACGGGGGCATGGAAGGGAAACGCGTTGCAGGGTGGGCTTCCCCCTTTCTCCATCACAGAAGTGTCCTTTTGCTGGGCTTCGCTCTTGCCCCACATGGAGGTCGCCTCTGAGCCCCCACACTTGGGGGCCTGGCCGTGCCTCTAAGGGGGACCGTGCCGTTCGCTGGCACCCGCTTTTTGTCCCAAGGTGTGAGCGGCAAGGAGGCACGCAAAGGAGGCAGCCGGGTTCCTGGGGAAGCCGCGCCCGGAGACGGGCAGAGAGTCCTGGTTTTGCGCAAACCCACGATGCTCATTCCAGGAAATTTGTTTTCATTCACCAGAGAACTTAATTAGCCACGGAAGGAGCTCTAATTACTCCTTAAAAAGCCCCCGCGAATGTGAGCCAGGGCCAAATTCTTGTTCTGCCATTTCTAAAGTAAACAGCGATGGCTGAGGTAATTTTTTTTCAGTAGATCAAACGGCCTGCGAAAGGGGATTACAAAGATGCACGGCGACGATCAAGATGCTGCTTTCTCCCGTCCTGACTGAAATGAAACTTTTCCCAAGAGGACAGCTGCCGGAACGCTCCCAGCGGAGAACAAGCGCGAACTTGCTGGCCAGATTCTGAAACGAGACACAGTGAAAGAGAAGGGGCCCTTCGCGCCCCACCGGAAGTCGGCAGGACGTCCCGGGCCGTCCCGGATCGAGCGTGGCCAGATGTGTTGGACCACCTGCACGGTGGGACTTCCTCGCCCCTCGTCCCCTGGACGAGCGTGGCACCTGCAGTGCCCCGAAGAGCAGCTGAGCTGGGAAGGGGGGCGCGTGCGAGCCGCAACGAAGGGCTGCAGCGCATTGGGCTGGCCTTCAGGGTTGCAGCCTCTTCCACCACGTTTGGGGGTCCCACCAACAGCGAACGTGTCACAGAGACTGAATGTTCTTGGTTATCTTTACTCTCCCTTCCCTTCCCTTCCCTTCCCTTCCCTTCCCTTCCCTTCCCTTCCCTTCCCTTCATACTTCTGCAACCTATGGGATGCTTCCAGCCTTCCTGAGATCTCTCCCTTGTTCACAAGTGATGCCTCTTGTCTGCATAGAAACACACTCGGAAGCCAACATAACAGAGAGGGGGAATGGTGGAAAGAGACGGAAAGGATCGGCAGGAACTCAAAGCAACGGCAAATGGCAATTTTCCCATCTCGGAATCTGAGAAATTCTCCAGGTGAAAGCAGACTTGAGCCGGGGAGAAGCACGAGGCCTAGCGAGCAAGGAGAACGATTACGGAAGGCCAACGGGGGAGCTGCTTCTCTGGAATTGCGTTCATCACTCAGTGGGACAACAGCCTACACTGGCTTCGCGGATGAGGCCTGGGAGGCCCGGCCAGAACCGCTGCCTTGTGAAAAGCTCCTCGCTTCCCAGAGCTCTGCTCCCCAGCTGTCTCGCTGCCCAGTCTAAACAAGGAGTAAATATTTAGAATGATTTAAAAGCAATAGCCCACAGAGATCTGGATGCTCGGGCCGGGCCAGTGGAGAAAAGCCATCCCGGGCTCAGCTCAGTGTGAGACTCAAGTACACACTGGAGGGCTGGATCGGGCTCTTGGAGACGCGCCTGGAAGCAGGCGCTGGCTCCCTCGCCAAGTCCCTCGAGAAGAGCGACTCCCTTCGTACCTTCCCAGAGACGGCTCTCCAGCAACGGGCGTGACATGCAGTCCGTGGGCTGGGCGCTGCCACGGGCGCTGCCTGGCTCCCAGGCGCCCTTGGAGCAAGCCGATTGGGCCTGATGAACCCTCCACCACACCAGTGCTGTGGTTTCTTTGGAGGAATGGATGCAGCTTGCTGCGCTGCAGGATGTGGCTCATGGGGCAGACCTGCGGCAGGGTGAGACCTGCGTCCGTTCCCAGCAGGGTGAGGGCTGGGGTGCCCAGGCCACGTTTGCAGCGATGGCCCAGCCCAGAGGCTGCGGGAGCCTGCCTGGAGGCCCAGTTCCTCAGGCGCAGCACCCACCGATTCTAGCCTTCCCCTCCTTCACTCTTCTGTGCCTGCCTCAACTGCCCTGCAGCCACAGTGCCAATGCCAAGCTCACAGGTGCTGCTCTGCCTGTCCTGCTGCGCCCACTGTGCCGCCTAGTCATCGGTCCAGTCCGGCAACAGCTCGCCAGGGGCTGAGGCAGAGAAGGGACCGTCCCAGCCCTTCCACCTGAAATGCTTTCAACTGGAGATGCCGCCGATGCCTGTGACAGGTGGGCCAGCGTCTCTAACACTGAGCTACGGTCCCTTGCTGAAGTTACTATTTTATTAATCCAAGATGCTGCACACATCTCTAACTGGAGGCCGCAGGGATTCAGCCGTGTGCAAAGCAGGAGCCGGGCCACCCGGCCATGGTTCCTGACGAAGCCACACGGCTCCCTGGGACTGGGCTGAACTGGTATTGTGTGCAAGTCTCTTTCACTCAGACCTTGCTCTCCCAAGCCGGCCCTCTGCGAATTTGCAAGCACGCGAGCTCCCTCTGTCGTTCGAAGACAGCCTGCTGCCCGCATCCCCCGCTCGTTTCTCCAGGACTTTAAACGACCGGGTCACCTGCCAGCAAACCATTGCGGAACATGAGCGATTGTGCTTTTATTACCCACCCAGTGGCACCCAGCCTTTGAGCCGTGGAAACAGGGATGCCTGGTGAGGACTGAACATTCCCGGGTCTGTAGATGCGGAGTGACTCGTGTGGAAAAAGGGATGCTTCGTGGGAGGTGGAAAGGCATGCCCCGTTGGCTTCCTGAACATAGAATCAGAGAAGAGTCGAGTTGGAAGGGGCCGTGAAGGCCATCCGGTCCACCCCCTGCTGATGCAGGACACCAAGTCACACCACCCCACTCAGAGGGCTGCCCAGTTTCTCCTTGAATGCCTCCAGTGTGGGAGAGCCCCCCACCCCTCCAGGCAGCCAGTCCCGCTGTCGCATTGCTCTGACTGTGAGGAAGTTCTTCCTGATGCCTGGCCTGAACCTGGGTTGTCACAACTTGAGCTGGTTATTCCGTGTCCTGCACTCCGCCATCAGCCAGAAGAGATCTTGACCTTCCTCTTTGTGGCAGCCTTTGAGGGACCTATAGCTTTGTTGCAGGTTCCACTTTTCCTCATGTGTGAAGGAGTTCGCCACTTGAAGAACACCCGAGTTCATTTGCTTGAGCGCGCCCCAAGGTAGGGATGGACTCGCTCTGCATTGTCCAAAGTCTGTGGATGCTTTTCTGACCTGATGAGTGGACAGCACCCAAAACGCAGCTCAGATCCTGGGGGGACCTCCCGGGCAGCACTGTTGGTGTCCAGTGCATCTTTGGACCACCCTGAGCCATCCAGATACCAACCGTGAGGGCCCGGCTAGACTTGCTTCTTGTTCAGGAAGTCTCCCATGTTCTCCTGAAGGCAGCAAATGCTTACACTGATAGCCAGAGTCAAAAAATACTCCGAAGGTTTCTAGGGGTGTTCCTTTCTTCCTGCCTGAATTATGAACTTTGAAAGACATCCAGCTGGCCACTAGTGAGCCGACCGGCACGGTTAGCCAGATGGACGCTCATAAGGCCTGAGGGAAGGAGAGGCCGCTTCTGGGCTGCTCTCAGCCGACACTTTGAATAGGGGACTTGCTCCCTTTTGTGTAACCCACGCTTGCAACCGATTGCTCTCTTCCCTTTGGAGTCTGCAGGCCCTGCTCCCTTCCTAGCAAGTCTTGATGCTGTGCTGAGACTCCGGACATTCAGACTCCCCATCCAAATGTGCAGGAATTCGCACGGAAGTGTGGGGTGAGATATATATGCGATCTGGCAAAATGGGAAGTGGTTGGAAGCTGGGTTTTCCTCCTGGAATTGCCTCCCCGCTTGCTAGCTGTGCTGCAGGACGGTCGCTCTGAGTGTCATCTCAGGGCAGCCCAAGGTTTACGAAAGTAGCTGGCTAGACGTATCCACGAGCTGGGTGGTCGTCAGCTCCTGCCGTGCCATGTTCAGAAGGGTTAGTGCCTTCTATGTCGTAAGCGGGTGTGAAGGGCCGGGCTCTGTGCTTCCAGGGTCTGCCCGGCTAGCCGTGAGGAGCGACAGCCAGGGCAAAACCAGGCCCGCCAAGGGAGGGAGCCCGTGAAGGTGTCTTGTGCGCGGAAGCTCCGAGGCCGCGGGACAAGGGGCTCTCGGGGACGCAGCACCGCTCCCCATGCGCACACAGGAGTTTGCCGATCAAGAGGAGTGAATTCTCCTTCGGCCTTTGAAACGGGAGAAGCAGAACAGGGCGAAAAGCACGCTGTTTTTTGCGATGATGAATGGCCAGGGAGGCGAGGAGAGGCGAAGGCAGGGAGGTGAACTGCAGAGGTGCCCCGACAGTCAACCCTGAACGTCACCGTTTCCTTTGTTTGCAAGCCTCTGTTACAGCCCATTTAGCTGACAAAAGACAAGAGGGAAATTGGCCTTTGATAGCCGCAAGGAAATAAAAAGCCAGAGGCCCGAGATGAAAGAGAAGGCATAAACAAACTCTGATTACATGGAACCGGGTGTGGGGAATGGGGTATTTGCTTAGAGAGACATCGGTGAATCACACATTGGCCTCCGCCGCAGGGGAGGCGCGTGTCCAGAACGCATTTTTGGAGGGGATGCTGGTGGGAGGGTTTGGTGCCGATGGAGCAGCGCAAAGGTGAGCCAGAGAAGAGAACGTCTGGTCGGGTGGGCGTCTGTGGGACCACAGAGCCCGTGACGGAACGCCCTGAAGCGGGGAGAAATCCGCCTGGGGTGCCGTTTTCCTGCTCCGGGTTCGCCCCAGATGCTGTTGGTTGCATTAGCCTGCAAGCTGCTGCCACGAACACACTTCGGGGAAATGCGCAATGCGCCACGCGAGACAAGCAAGAACCGGTGTGGTGCGCGGCCAGTGTCTTGGGCTGGGAGTGGGGACTGTGGGCCAGTCCCTGGCTTTTGGCCCAACCTGCCTCGTGGGGATCCAGTGAGGATAAAATGGGAAAGGTGTGCTAGCTACCCGAGTCCCTTGTAGGAAGAAGCAGGTTATACATGCAACAAATGCCGAAAGGGAAATCGATGGGGCAGCGTGCCAGCTCCTGGCTGGGCAAGACCTTGGCCTTCAGGGGCCGGCTTTCTCACCACCGTGGCCACCAGCTGCTGCTGCTCCTCCTCCTCCCCCCACTGCCACTCCCTTGATTGGCAGGCAGGTGCCAAAGGGGCACCAGCCACACCTGCCCCTCCATTGTTGGCGGATGTTGTTGTATCATCACATTCTCCTCCTACAGCACCCACAGCCAACGCTCTCCGGGCGGCTCACAGCACTGGAGTCTCCCGTCCCGACGTCAGCCAGGCCTGACCCTGCTCCGCTTCCAGGCTAAGGAAGAACCAAGCACTGCAGGCTATATGGAAGCTTCCGTTGTCTGGGCAGGCGAGAGATCGGAGAACGAGCAGGAGAGGAAGAGCAGGAGCCGTCCAAGGGGCTCTGGCCAGGGGCCTTCTCCTGAGATGTGGGCACCCGGGAGGCGCCTACTCCTCACAGCTGCCCTGATCGCCTCCTCTTGCTTTTCTGCCAGGTGGAAAGCCAGAGGCCAAGTGGCAGAAGCATCGTGGTGCCGGGGCCGCCGCCAGAGGAAGGCAGTGATGGCGGAGGAGAGCAGCCACGCCAAGGTCTCCCGACGGGCCCCGGACCAGATGCAGCTGCTGGTGGCGGCCTCTTGCCCTGCGGATCCCGAGCGGCTCACCTGCAGCTCCGTGCTGCCCTGCTCTCCAGACTCGGCTCTGCCTTGTCCACGTGGACCGTCCGTGACCCGAGAGCCAGCGCAGGCCGAAGGTGGGGAACATCCTGGGTGGAGAACAACAGCCGGCCGGCCGGAGTCTTTGATGTTCCACATCACTCTCAAGGTATGCGCAAGCCAAACAGCGACATCGTAAACAAACTGTCAAGGCGAGGGGATGAAAGCGAGCGCTTGCGCTCGGTGGGACGATCCGAGGCGAGGAGCAGAAAGGAACTGGAGGCGAGACAAGCTCTGGGATGCCTTTCTGAGGCTCGTCCCGCCACGATGATGTCAGTTCTCATTTGTCTTCCCTGCCATTGTTTAGGACAAAGCCGATTTGCAAGGGGTTGGAGGTAATCTTTGTTTTCCCCTGGGGTGTCAGTCTGGAATCGGGAGAGCGGTAACGTGCCCACTCTGAGTTCCTGGGATATTTCTTTCCCTCTCTTCTCTCCTGGAACATCGTGCATGGTTTGGGAGCCGTGTTGAGCAGGAGGGGCTGCTTATAAATGCTTTCAGAACTGACCTGGAAGCGCCTGGACCGAGGGTCTGTCGGTCCGTCTGTCTGCTCGACCGAGGCCAGATGACAGTCGAAAACCGACTGAGGTCCAGCCGATTGTCCAGACGGAACAATCGGGGTCCAACTGGCAGCTTGTCGCAGCCCAAACTTTGGCGTTCCCGCAAAGGAAGACATGTCATTACCATCTCCAGCGACTCCTCCGTTTGGGGTGGGGCGGCCTGCCTTGTGGAGGGCTTTCCCTCCAGGACTCGCTGACTCCACCGCGGCATCTTGGGGCCAGGCTGGAGAGCAGAAGCCCTCCAGGTTTCCAAGCCACGACGCTTAATTTCGCTGCGCTTCTCGGAATTTACCTTCAGCGCCTCTGGTCTCCAGGTCTGGGCCCCATTGGAAAGCCAGCCACAAACTGATCTTATCTGCAGGCATGACGGAGACAGGCATTCTTGCCCCCTCCTCGGACAATCTGTTATTTCTGCGAAACCAGATCTCTGTTGTTAAGGCCTTCCTTCACCCCTCTCCTCCTCACATCTCATAAACTTTGCTTCGCCCTGGGAACCCGCCTTCGGTGCGGTTTTACGGGAGCCAGCTCAGATTCTTATTCTAATAAGGGACTAATCGGCCCGCTGGCTTGCACAACGCTCCCACGCTGAATTACCCCAGACACCCCCCACCCCGGCTCAGAATCAAAAGGACCTTTACAAAGGCTCAAAACATTGCAATTTGATGTCCACGGGTCTCTTTGAAATCTCCGATCATTCGTTTGCTCTCTAAATTGGCCTGTTTCCTTATGCGGAAGGAATCCTGGAGACTTAGATGTTCTGTTGATATCTCCGACTTTATAAAATAAATAAGTTGAGTGGGGAAAACAAGGAAGTAGCTAGAGAAGGCCAGTTGATTAAGTGCCATGCGATGCCCGCAAAGCACACATGGGCTGGGTTTATGTAACACATACTCAAAGGGTGAGAACGGGTTAAGTGTGGGTTGTTGAATTCTGGGTTACCGTGTTGTCTGAACGCAGCCGTGGCTGGTCAGCCAGAAACAACCCATGAACAACCCATGGTGTTGTTCTTGGCTTGGCTCATTTCCAGGGCTGCAGAATTTCTTTTAGCCCGAGGGCCCAGTTCCAGTTTGGAGGAGAAGCCTGGTGTTGCATAAGACCAAAGAGGCCGGCTCAGCCTCCGGGTGCAACTCCCAGATTCCGGCGTATTTTAATGGAAAGCTCTTACTGCCAGGAAAAGTCCTGCTTACTGGTAACCAGGCCTTAGGAGAGAGATGTCGAACTGTTAGAATGAGGGGAAATGATACAAAATCCAAGAGGCTGCCAGTGACTAGTGAACTGGGGAAAGGGGTAGTCGTCTTGGGGAAACCCCAGATGGCTGGATTCGGCCCCCTGAAAGGGGACATGTGGACCTCAGTCCAGAGTTTCATCCCTGGTCTACCCAGCTTGCTCTTCTCCTCTGAAGCTGCCTTGGAGCTGCTTGGACTACCCTGTCCATCAGCCCCACGATGCCAACACCGACCTCAGCAGTAGCTCTCCGGGGTTTTTAGACCGGGCACCCTTCTCAGCCCTGCCACAGACTCCCGCAACTTAATCCAGGCCTTTGTGTCTGCAAAACTCACGCTGCATCACCGAGCTGCGTCTCTTCCGGGCCACAGTTTCTCCTGCAGTTAAATGCGAGGTAGCAATTCGCTTCTGCTTTTGCCGTATTCCCTTCAACGGCACGCCAGCTTAACAGTTTCCTGCCCGGGGCTTGCTCACACGCTCTTGCGAATTGTCTGCAACAGCAGACAAGAGTTTGGACTTGTCTTAGATGTTGTTGTTGTTGTTGTTTTTAACTAATAGTGAGAATGAATCCCCAGGACCACAGGGAGGACTGAATGGCCTTGAACCCCAGCAGTTTGACTGAAAGACCACCCAGGCCCCCTGCAGTGACTTCGACAGCCTGCTTCCGGGTGGTGGTCTCCACCGCCGACTACAAGCTCTTAGAGCATATACAGAGTGTTCTATAGATCCTGAGTCACATGGGCCCAGCGGTTGGGCAGTTGATGCCGAAACAAGGGGAGCGGAGTCAGAGGAAGGGGGGCGGCCTGCGGAGGGGGCTCAGTAGGGATGGTGTCTGATGGCAGGAGATGAACGCAGCGATCGGGGGCATTGGGAGCCCTGGCATGCAAACGAGGGCGATCGCAATGCGGGCAGCCTGGCCAGCAAAGCAGCAGCCCTGGCAGCTCCTTTTGGGGGGGGGCATCAGGTCCCCCTTCTTAAACTAACAGCACATGCCAAACTGTCACCGGGCTTGGGGTTTTTGGGGTGCTTCCCGAGAAAGGGGTGCTGGCATTTGAGAACCCAAAGACGCATCAGCATCCCTCTTCTGCCAGGACTGGGCTGCGTTTTCCCAGCCATACTTCCACGTTCTCGCTTCTGCTCTTGATGTTTTCCGCAGCAGGTCATTTGGTTCCCCCTCGGATCTTTTGGGGCTCGGCGAGGGACACCAACAGCCAGCAGAGGGAGGCGTGAGGCTTAGAATGAAAAAGAGGCCGTAGAATAAACTTGGCATCCGCTTGGCAGATGTGCCGTGGCTCCAACCCTCGGCCGCAAACAAGATCTGATGCAGGGACATCCTGTGCCGAGTTGCACACAATCCCGACCACAGGATC
Organism: Varanus salvator macromaculatus; assembly: GCA_023646645.1. Lineage (NCBI taxonomy): Eukaryota > Metazoa > Chordata > Lepidosauria > Squamata > Varanidae > Varanus > Varanus salvator. Next base: position 12,025,294 of record JAIXND010000800.1, on the reverse strand, counting down.
TGGGATTCTGCAAAGTCGCTTTCTAAGAGACTCTGCTAGGGTCAGACATTCCTTGCATTCCTGAAATCCGGCCAAACCTTGCTTGTTCTCCTTCCCCACCTCAGCTGCGGACTGGCCACCCCTTAGCATAGACCTGGTTGCAGTTCAGCCCTTCCATTTCAGGCTGTCTCTCCTTTCCCTGGATCCCAAAATCTTTTGCCCTCTTTTCCTGTCTTCCGCCTGATCCTTCCCCCTAGCACTGTTTGCCTGTCGTTGCTAGAAAGGCTCCTTCTGGTCCGTGACTTCAGCACAGCTACACCCATCGGAACCGGAGTTGTTTCCATTGTAAAATCCGTCAGGACGATCCCCCGAGTCTCTAGGATCGTCCTGATGTCCCGGCTCTTCCTTCAGCTTAGTAGCATCCCTCACCTCTCCCTTTTCCCCTCATTGTCACGCGTGAATCATGTCCTTGCTCACAATTGCATAATTTGTCACGGCGTGGCCGTGCAAAGATTCCCCCCAGCTCCCTGAGCAATAATGGGAGGGCCGTGTGTTTAATTAAAACCAATGATCATTTTTAGGGTAACGAATTAGTAGGTCTCCCAGCCCTGCCTGCCTGCCTGCTGCTGGGAATGGAATTAAACTTTAATCTGCCGCTGAATTGTAGAACCAAGCAAAATGTTGATCTTGTCACTAGTTACAACTGGAAGTCCCCAAGGAGCTTGGAGTTTGCAGAATAAACCATTTCTAATATGCGTAGGCGTACTCATGAGCAAGCCTTGCTCTCTTACCCAGGGGGTTTGCAGTGTATCGACACAAGAATTTCAATCTGGGACAACCAGGAAGCCTTCGGGGTCGCAGGTTTTGCTGTGAAGCCCAGCACGTCGTACGGTCAGGCCGATAGTCGTCTTTCCTAGTTTTGCAAACTCGGACTGGCAGGAGCAGGGCAGAGAGCAGCCTCTTAGGACGCGAGCGCCAAATCTTCCATTCGGAGCCCCGAATCCCTAGGAGACCCTCTGCCCCCGACCCACTGAACACAGATCCTTGTCAAAACAGAGAGGGAGGGGCTGGTGTTTCAGGCGCCAGGATCCTTCTGGCTTTGCAGGCTAATGCTGATGGAAGCTGCAGGCCAAACCATCTGGAAATCCACTCGCTGGAACAGAGGAGCTACTGACCAGTCCTCCGATAATCTCTCAAACCAGGACAGTCCCCCGGAGGGAAAATGGTCACTCTGGTGGTGCACAAGTATCGAAACGATGTGATTTGGAATAACGAGATATTTTTTTCAAGGTGGTGAAGACAAAGAGTTTTCTGGGAGGATCAGCAGTGGCAGCCGGCCAGGCGCTGCGGCAGATTTTCATTGGTGCCGTGTTTGCACTCCAGTGTAGATAGGAAATGATACATAAGCAAGCAAATAAACCATAATATTGGAGATCAGAGACCGTGGAGCGGGGGGAAAGGAGCTCAAAAATTATGCTCATGCATAATTCATGGTGCTTCCTAGCAAGCTCTTTGCTTTTGTTTTGATGTGTTTCCTTTAAAACGGATCAAAACATGTGCCAAGCCCAGAAAGGAGATGCAGTGGGGAGATTTTGAAAACTGACTCCCTTATCCTTCCTTTAACCCCGATCCTTGAAAAGGAGAAGGAGAAAAGGTTGACGCGTTACCTCAAGGAAAGATGGGTCGTTTCACCCATGTCCAAATGCGGGTGGGGGGGGGGGCGGAATCAAAGCGATGCTTTTCTTCCCTGCCCAAATGCCGGCGAGCTGCCTCCTCCGCCCCGGGGCAGCCAAGATGGCTTGCAAGGATGAAGTTACTTGCGAGATATTATCCAGCACTTGGTGTAGGTTACTCATGGTGCTGGGAAAAGGGCTGACCTGGCCTCTCTTCCCCGGAGCGACCACATGCGCCTTCGGTGAGCAAGGGGGAGAGATTTCGAAATTCAATTATCCGCGTATGACATCGAGCCAATAGCAAACCGCTCTCCATCGGCTCCAGTCGCATTCCGGTTAGCAGCGTGCTCATGTTCCAGCGGAGCGTCGTGTCACGCAAGGGGCAGAGGAGACGGGGGGCCCGGAAAGTTGCTGCATCAGCCCGTGCCACCCCCTTTCCAACAGACCCTGGTCCGGACTCCCATGATCGACTTGGATTAAGTGCTCTTTGCCTGGCCAGGTTAATTCTCCTCCGCTTGGGCCTCCAAGGTGGGGAGTCTTGCCTCTTCTTGATGAAGCGGCTATCCACCTTCTCAACAGAATCAGATTTTTCTGTGCGCATAAATACTTATTGCGGTTGTCAGAACGTGCCAAGTATCCGATCCATCCCATCGAATTAGGTCAGCGCTAATCGTCGTTACCGTCTCCTCTCCGTCCGCCTGTCTTTGGAGCACACAGTGCTGCTACGGCATGCGGGATGCAGGGACCATTCCTCCCCTGCACCCGTGTGTGGTGTGAGAGAGAGCAGCTTTTAGAGATGGCAGGAGACGCGATTGTGGTGATGTGTGGTCTACAATTCTATGTGGTATCACAGAAAGAACCCGGCACTGTTTGAGGTGACTGGGTTCTGTTTATTAATGACCGGAACGGGCCGGAGAACGGTCCAGGAATCCAGAAATGTGGATATTGCTAAAACAAAACAAATACTGCCAAGTTTCTTTCCTTTTGAAGGCAAAGTGAGTTTGTCGCAGGAATCAAAAGCTTGTTAATGACGGTATTCGTTTGACTGCTGGACCCTCTCTGTCCAATTCTTGCATGAAAGGAAAGGGATATAGGGCCTCCGCGCGCTAGAATAGCCCTTGTCATCCGTAACCATCACCCAGCAAGCAGAAAACGGTGTACTCGGCCTTCGTAATGCTACCTGCCTCACCGTGATGTCGTAGCCAAACAAGGAATAAGCCATCCTGACTTCCCAACTGGCAAGCTTGACACTGTAATGGAACAATGCAAAGACGGTAGTTTGACAGATTTCGACACAACAGAAAATGCCACGTACCGGCACGATCCAATTTTAAGCAAGACCCGGTGGTGGCCAATACCACCCGTTACAGATTGCTAGATGAATGCAGGAAACTTCCTGGAGCCCCACCAGTAATGGCGGAAGGCACAAAGAAGTAACAATACACCATTCAGGGAAAGTAAAGCTTAAACATGGACGCACACACACCCTGTGTGCATGCTGTGTCATCATGCTCCGTGCCTCCGATGAGGAAATGTCATGTTTTTACCAGAAGCTAACAGAATTTCCTCCCCAAACTTTCTGCTTGACTTTATTATTTAAATGCAAACTCAGAACAATTCTGTTATCTGTTGTCGCTTCTTTCGGAGCGCTGCTGGGAAGGGACATGTTTTGCTACAACTCGGGGCTTAAACCAGCAGGACCTGTGAAGCGCATCTGGTAACCTTACCTTTTTCTTTATTGTTTGAGAACCATCTAGAATGTTCTCCAGAGTGGAAAGGAAAGACACAAATATTTTGAATGCAGCACACAAAATAGCACGCCTACAACCTCCTTGAACTTGAGCTTCGCTTCTGAAACCCGCTGCTCTAGTGGCATTGTTCATCAACCTCATGCAGAGAATGGCAAATATCATGTCTGGCGTTACGCAAGTCTTTGGCGGAGTTGGGGAGCTCGCAGTGTTCCTGAAGCATAGCAACAGATTAATGGGTTAAGTCTAGCGGGCTGTTTTCCCGAGCAGTCAAACCCCCTGCTCTTGTTCCATTTTACAGCTTTCCATTCACATGAATTGATGCCACAGCAGGTCTCCTAATCCTTCGAACTCAGGTAGCTGACAAGCACACAGCTTTCTCTATAAAGCCTCACGTGAACCTTGTACTGTCACATTTCATTTGGCAATATTCCATTTCTTCCGAAGCTTAAAATCCCATCACCCCAGGGAACAACGGCTATGGAGACAACACAAAAGACTTTCAGAAGCACCGGTTAATTGAAGAAGGGGAGTGATCTGTGCACCCTTTTTATAAGCTCCCAAAATACATGCCCAAGGATCTGGGCTTAATTCTTGTAAGTCAGCCCTGGCGCTTTTAGATAATCAACAGAAAAAGGTGTTGGATAAGTAACAGTAATGAGCTTTGACGAGCTCCTTTAAATAATTTAAAATTACTGGGACACTCAGCCGTTTTCAAGCTGGCGACTATACACAGAACTTTTACAATATTTATAAATAAATAATCACAGTTGTAAACGTAGAATTCTATGTACAAAGCTGACGTCCTTCAGAGCGAGGAGGGAAATATGGGCGACTTTTCTGGAAACCGGCTTCTTACAGTGATCCTGCACAAAGGGCGATCCACCAGAGACCCCATGACAAGCCCACTATTCTAGCATTTGCTTTCGTTTGCAAAATAGGATGGTGAGGCCCCCAAGCGACTGGATGGCTTGTGTACCTGGAACACCCCCCGAGGTCACCTCAGGAGTCATTTTGGGCAGGCCTGTCCTTAGGGAATGGCTGGATCGTAACTTCTGCTCTTTCTGATGATTTGAACCCCACTGGAAGAAGTAACGGTAAGGGGTGTTGACACAGGATGGGAGAAGCCGGATTCCTCACATATTAGCTCTTTTTCAAGTGAACAGATAGATAGCTCGTGTCCTTAGGGTTTGGAAGGTTTAGGGTTGAAATTGAGGAGTAGGAAGAAGTCAGAAGAAAAGAGTACTACACAGCTTCTGTGTGACATCAATTTATAAGTCCCACCCATCCCTAAATCTCAAGCTGGGCAAAGAACTCCCAGAAGAAAGGCGAACATGCTTACATCTCTCTGCAAGGTTTTTTTTTTGGGGGGGGGGGGACAGAAATCTTTGGATGCAATGGCAGAACTCTAACACCCAGGCAGAGTCTGGTGCTTTTCGGGATGTTTGGGCCTTCCAGCCCCCCAACCAGCATGGCCATCAGTTGGGAATTCTGGAAGTTGTACACAAGATTTCTAGAATTTATAGTTAAACCCCCTCCCCGCCCCCAGGCTGTTCCACCACTTGCCCAACAGGACGCAGAAAAGAAGCTGGTTTGAGGAAAGCAACACAAAAGCCATGAAAAGCTGCCTTAACGATTCTCAGCTGTGTTAAAGCGTTTTTCAATCCTCTCCCACTGCTGCAACTTGGATTATTTGCCATGACAGGGGTCACATAACGGTATACTTGAAGGGAATAATTAATAATTTCAGAAACAAATCACAGTGCATTTGGATCCATGGCTACCCAAGCTGAGGTCATTATGCTGTCCAATAATCCATCTTTTCAAATACAGCCTTGGGGAGCAATTCAGGAACCCCTCAACTTGCTGTCAGCCTCAGAGTGTCTGAGGTTACTATCAGCCATCCTTTCCAGGTAAGTCATCAGACTGAAATGTACTTTCTACAGACTAAAATTTCTCCGTTCTCCATAACTGGCAGATGATTCAGGGCATGTGCTATGTAATGAGCAAGGGAGTAAAGATTTCACCCCTGTGACAAGAGGTACCCCAGCTTAATAAATGTTTAAAGGTCAGAATATCTCCTCTCTCCAAGACATTCTGGACAGAAATGGCTCCCTCAGCTTAGTCCTAGCACTGTGGAATATGTGAATCATCTGTTCCACTGCTGTTCTGTTCATTTACTTTTTAATTTCCCAATAACATTGGCAAACAGTCTATTTATCCTTTCGAGAAAAAAAAAGGGGAGGAATCAGACACTTCCCCCACAACAGTATATGAGATCAGCACCAAGAATTATGACATCACTTTGCTCCAGTTACTTAAGTACTTCAAAGTTTGGGGTTTCTTAAACCTGCCACTGTCTTATGTGACGGGACAGTTCCCTTTCCCGATTCCTGTCCTTGAGGTGCAGCTCTATTTTTGTTCCGGGGGCTGTGCTTGCTCTCCTCTAGCCTTTGAGACAAAAATACGCGGCCCCGAAGCATCAGGGGGCGTAATGCGGCCTGCAGCGTTGTGGAAATTGAGCAGAAGTGCAGGCGCTTTGGCGGCAGGGGGGTTTGTCCGCTGGGCCATGTGTCCCTCTCTCGCAGGCGCACGTCCTCGTCCGTGCCTCTCCGTGCCCGTGCCTCTCCGTCCGTGTCCGTGTCCGTGCCCGTGCCTCTCCGTCCCCGTCCGTGTCCGTGCCTCTCCGTCCCCGTCCGTGCCCGTGCCGTCAGGGGATGCCGTCCTTGCGCTGGCAGCACTGCGACGGGGGCACGCTCCAGTCGTAGACGTAGGACAGCCGCAGCCTGACCTCCTCCTTGCAGAGCTTGCCCTCCCTGGCCAGCGTCTGGTGCTTCTCCAGCATGTCCTCCACGCTCTGCTTGTGGGTCACCAGGTACTCGTTGCTGCAGCCGCGCGACTTGTACTCGGTGTCGAAGCGCGGGTCGTGCACGCGCGTCACGTCCACGGGCGCCAGCCAGGCGCCCAGCGAGACGTCCTCGCTGTGCCAGGTGCGCAGGAAGTCGCGGCTGAGGCGCAGGTAGCGCACCAGGTCGGCCGAGAGCACGTAGCCGCCGCCCAGCGCGTAGGGCAGGTAGTAGTCGCACAGCAGCCAGGCGCGCTCCCGCCAGCGCCCGCCGGCCTTGACGCGCCCGCGCCCCGAGAAGAAGCCCCAGTAGAGGCGGCGCGGCTCGCGGCGGCGCAGCTCGGCCAGCAGCGCGTCCAGGCGCACGAAGGAGTCGTCGTCGGCCTTGAGCACGAAGCGGAAGGCCACGTGGCGGTCGAGCCAGGCCAGCATGGCCAGCACCTTGGCCGCCAGGTTCTCGTAGGCGTCGCGCAGCTCGGGCAGCAGCAGCAGGTCGCCGTGGCGCCGCTGCTCCCGCTCCAGCGCGCGCCGCTCGTCCGCGCCCAGCCCGCCGCTGCCCACCACGAAGCGCGCCCACACGCCCGCGCCGCGCGCCGCCGCCAGCCACGTGCTGCGGATGGCGCCGCGCCGCGCCGCGCCCTGCGGCCCGCTGGCCACCAGCACGGCCAGCAGCGCGGCCTCCCCGGGCGCGGGCGAGGGCGAGGGCGAGGCGGGCGAGGCCGGCGGCTGCGGATGCTGGGGCTGCGGCGGCGGCGGCTGCGGATGCTGGGGCTGCGGCGGCGGCGGCCCCTCCGACGCGCACCCCGCCAGGTACAGCAGCGCCGCGCCGAACAGCGCCAGCGCGCCCAGGCCCAGCGCCGCCCGGTGGCGGCACAGCCGGCGCAGCGGCCTCATGGCGCCGGGGGCGTGGCGAGCGCGGGGGCGTGCCCCAGGCCGCGGCTCCTCCCCCGGGCGGGGCGCTCCGGCGGCTCCTGCGCAGGGGGCGGGGCCAGCCACGCGCCGCGCCGCGCCGCCCCCCTCCTCCCTTGCCGCCCTGCCCTGCCCCCACAAAGGGCGCCGCGCGGCAGGCGCTGGCGGCTACGGGCGGCGCGCGGGGACACACCTCCTGCTCGGGCCGCGGCCGCAGGCTCCCCCCTCAGAGGCTTCCCGGGGGGGGGCGCATTGCCTTTCCGCCGCGCTCGCGGCCCCGCTTTCTGCGTCGCGCCGTCCGGGCGGCGGGCGACGCGCGAGCGACTGCCGCTTTTCTTTCTCGGGTCGTCTCGCCGCCTTTTTCCTTCAGGCCGCGTCTTCTCCGACGGCGGAGGGAAGCGAAAATGCGAATGAACAGAAGTGTGTGTGTGGCGGGGGGAGAGGAGGAGCCGCACGGAGTGGCGCCACGTGACCTTTCTCCCTTTCGTTCGGCCTCCCGCCCGCCATGTCGGGTCCGGGCGAGCGAAGCCAGGGTCTGGCGCCATCTTTGAGGGCATCCCTTCTCCCACCCAACCTTCACAGGACCCGTGAATGGCCGCCATGTTGTGTCAGGGCGCTTGACCTCACCTTGGTCGCCATCTTGGGTGAGGGCACAGCGGTCCTTTCCGCCCGAGTCGACATCTTTTAAAACAATATTTTTCTTTTCCCATTATTTTATGGTTTGACTAGGTTTTAATGTGAGTTTTAGTTTATTGGAAGTATCCGGGTGCTGTGCTTCATTTCATTTTGTCCTGTTTTTTTGTAAGGTCGTCCCGAGACTTTAGTAGCTGGATGTTATTTAACAGCGTTATATAAATATCTGCCTTTTTTCTGGGCACCTGTGCCTGAAGTAGCTGCCGGGGCGGAGGGGAGCACTTGTCCGATTACAGTAGCTAATTATTTATGTGTTGAGGATCCACCATGTAAATGACCTTTCGCACGTAAAATATACTGTAGCCCTACGGTAATAAGGAAGCCCCTCTCCCCGACAGAACGGCCTCTGTGCCCAAAGTAACTATGGCTGCCTTGGCCTCGCTGTGCCCCAAACAAAGATGGCTTCCTTTGCTTGAGGGCCCCTCTTGGGCGTTCAAAATATGGGTCACCGGCGGAGTGCCTGCTCTGCTGCTCATTTATTTATGGCGTGGCCCGCGGGACGGGAGGGAGCCTGGCGGCGGAGCGAGGGGCGGAGCGACGGGGGGTCCTCGCGCCGCTCGGGCCAGGCCCGGGCAGCCCGCGCGGGCGGAAGAGGCGGGGCCCCGAGTGCTTGAGTGGCGTTTCCGGCCAGCGTCCCGCAGAGACGGACCTGCGGCGGCGGCGGCACGGAGGGCATGCGGAGCGTGGGCGGCCTGCGGGGAAGAAGGGAGCGGGGCGGGCAGGGCGCAGCGAGGCCCTCTTGGAGCATGTGCAGAGCGCCTCGGCTTTGAGCAGCAGAAGGGGGTCCCTTGCCGGCGTGCTGCGTTTTCTTTAACGCCGTTGGAAAAGAGTTCCTCTGAGTAAGTGCAGAGTGCGCCGTTTGAGCGTTCTGCTGGGCATGTGCAGAGTGCTTCTACGAGAGCAGGGATAACGGCGTTAGAGGGCTGCCTGTGGCTTTGCTAATTCGCTTTCGGCCGGGAGCTCGGCAACACGAAATAGGCGAGGGGGGAGTTTTCTGCTGGGGGCTTGGGCGTTTGCAGGGCGCCTTTCGCTGGAATGGAAGGCGGCGAGTCCTTTGCTGGGGTGTTTTTGCGGGGGCATTCTCGAGTTGCTCTGGTTTTCTGGTTTATACAAAATTCTCCGGAAATGTACAGAATGTTTTTGCTCGGAGCCCAAGGAATTAAATTGGGGGTGAGCGTGTTGGGCTTTGGAACAAGAGCAAAAGCGAATGTTGCATTTTTTAAAACTCTGCTGGCAGTTTACCTTTATGACATCCTTTGTAGCAGGTGCGGAGTCTGGCGAAGTTACAGTGCGGCTTTTTAAAGGGTGTTTTGTGTGCACGTGCTGAATGAGTCTCCGATAAGAGCTTTGTTGCTGTTTTCTTTAAACTTCCATGGGCTATTGTTAATATGCAGGCTGGGTTGAAAAAGTATGATGTGTTTATTCGAGGTTTGGTCGTTGGCTCGTTTGCAAAGGCTTTGTTACGTTTTCATGAAAATAATCCTCTTTGGATACAACACTGCAGCATGAAAATGGTAGCAGGTGATCACTCTGCCTGTAGGGTTTGGCTTATCTAGGGCCCGAGAGTTTGTGTTACTGGCAACAATTACGTTGTAAAGACTCCGTGTTCGATCAAGCGGCTGGCCTTGTCAAGATGGTTTAGCCTTAAGGTTCTCTTGCTGTAGAAGAAGTTGAAACATTCCCATAGTTCTCCATGTGTCGAATAAAATGATCAATACTTGTCTTTCCAAAGGTTCTAGTGCAGCCACTCCTTAGCAGGCGCAGATGTGTTGGACTCCAACTCCCAGCATGCTCCAGCCAGCATATTTAACTAACGAGTCATCAGGGCAGTGAATAAACTGCATTTCTTGTGCTCATAATTTCAGACTGGGACTTTGAGCAACAGCTCAGGAGCAGCAAATCTGAACCCCACGTTCTGGGTTGTTGAGGGACAAAGAACAGAGTTTTAAACACACAACAGAACATGGGGCTTTTGCTGGGCCACACTCTGGTTTCTGCAATCCTAACCACTCACAGTGTCTGTTTCAGAAGTTGGATAAAGCCACCCAGAGGTGTTTCCCTGATCACATGGATTTCAAGTGGCGATGACAGTCCCTCGCTTGGGCCAACATTGGTTGCCTTTATGTGCTCATGGAACGCTTGGGTCAAGCCCTGGAGCTGCCCCCTTTAAAGGGGACGGGACCCTGCTGAGCTTGGCAGCCGAGCTCCTCGGAGCAGAGAGCCCAGACGTGCTCGTCATGTGTATCAGGTTCCGCTTCTTAGTATTTGCTGCTTTTTACGGAATAGTCGGTTCCGCTTCTTAGTATTTGCTGCTTTTTACGGAATAGTCGTTTCTCTTTTGCTGTTGGCAGAACTGAAGGGATGGAACCCCAGCAGAAGGGTACCCCAGAAGAATGTGTGGATTACATCTGTTGCCGGTCCAAGAATCATGCGTGATATGCTTCTCTGCTTACCCAGAACTTGAAGTGGTCATCTGTGTGTGTTTGTTTATTATTTATTTGTGTATTTGTAGGCCGCCTGTAACTGCCCAGACCTTCCTAGGTTCAATAGTACATTCATGAATAGCCGCTGTGCATTGTGGTTAATGATGAGATGAAATGGAGCGTTTTCAACAGACAAAGTGTTGCAGAACTCACTTTCCAAGCTTATAAAAACCACCTGAAAACATGGACCCCCCTGTTGCTCTCCCCCCAGGTTATCCAGTTGCTGTACCATGTTTTAAACGGCTGACGTTTTGCCGAAAGGAGCCATGGTGTCGAAACGGGCCTTCATCTGCAGCCTGGGCTCCATCTATTTGTCCCTCCTCTTCGTGTTCCTGCTGATGGACGTCTACGCTCGGCCGGCCAACAACTCTGCCCTGAAAGAGAAGGCGGCCGACAGCAAAGACGAGAATGAAATCCTGCCTCCGGACCACTTGAATGGAGTCAAGATGGAGATGGATGGGCACCTGAACAAGGAGTTCCACCAGGAGGTCTTTCTTGGGAAGGAGATGGAGGAGTTTGACGAGGACTCAGAGCCGCAGAAAAACAGGAGGAAGCTCATGGTGATATTCTCAAAGTGAGTGATGCCCTTTGCCTGTTTGTTTCCGCTCCAGGGCGACCGAGAGGGCTCTGGGGTGGGTTGGAGCAGAGCGCCGAGGGAGCGTGTGCTGTCTTGTGTTGCTCCTGATGGGTAAGGCTGTCCAGCTTGGTCCTGTAACACTCAGTAGGCAAGGGGTGGCGGGCAGATCGCTTTGGACTCATAGAACCCTTTTTGGCATGGCCAGCGGTTGGAGGATCGACCACTGCTAGCCCTTGGTTTCCACTGGCCGGCGGTGATTTTCCAGTTTCTAAATCATGATTCTTTCCCAGACCTGCTGGGAGATGCCAGTCCTTGAACCTGCAGCCTTCTGTATCCTAAAGAGGTGCTACAGTCACCTCCCAGGAAGGGTTAACTTTTTACCCTTCTATCCAAGCAGTCTCCAGAATTCCTCTGTTCCACTGTAGGGATAATAGCATCTGTTAGGGGTGTATCTTAGAAAAGAAAGATACACCCTGAGAAAATTGTGTGAGTCGGTTAGAGTTAACTATTGTAGTCCAGCTGGAATACAGACACACGGAGAGAGAGAGAGGGAGGACTGTTAATAAAATTAAAACAGGGCATGCCAGTCTTTGTACCAGCCTGTACGTAAAAGTGGGTAAACGGCCCCGATTGTGGTGGAGAGGTGACTGAGGAGCGTGGCCTGTTGTCCTTGCAGCCACATCTTGCTTGGGAATCAGCAGCCCCACGTTTCTGATGCTGCCGGATCGGTAACCACCCCTCAGAAGCTTTGTCGGCAAATTAAAAGGTTTATTATTAAGTGCATAGCGGATAAGCGGCTGGCACTAATGAAATCGGAAAGCTGATCAGCGAGCTCGAAGGCCGATTAGTGACTTGCGTCATCTGCGGGGCCCAGGCCCTCTCGCCGCGCAGAGCAGGGCTGCCGCTCCCATCCTGACCTCGCAACCAAAGGCAGAGGTCAAGCATGTGGTCAGGGAGGGCTCTGGAGATGGCAGAAGCCTTTTAAAAGGTGCACTGCGGCGTTCGAGCGGAGGAGCAGCAAGGGCTCCCCTTTGCGAGTGAGCGCGGAGTGGCGCGGATCCGCCTTCATGGGGAAGCTTGTTCCTCAAACAGTACTCCTGATTTTCCAAGCAGTGTCTTCTGCCAAAGAAATGGAACACTTTGCTTTCTCTCCTTCGCCTGCCAGTGTAACCCTTCACCCTCACCGGAGGAAAAAGGCCAGGATAGAAATGCAGTGTAGTAATAGTAATAATGATCTAGCAGGCATGGCAGGAAAGGAAAGGAGGGTGGGAGGGCAGAGGAGAAAAAGGCGATGTAGATTCTTGCAAAGTTCGGCAGGTCATGGCATGGGCATTTCTTAATGGCCCATCTCGCCTTAAAGCATGAGTCCTGCCATGGAGCTGGTTATTCCTCAGTGCTCTCCTGCCTTCGCTAGCTAAGACTGGTTTGAGTCGCACTTTCCAAAGTGACCATGTGGCTGACCCCGGGTTTCCCCTCTGCTCCCTGTGGACCCATGTGGACGGAGGCCAAGCCACTCGGAGCTCCGCGAGCTGAGCACTTTCTCGCACTGGTCCCCGCAGGGTCGACATCAACAGGGACAAAAAGATCAGCGCGAAGGAGATGCAGCGCTGGATCATGGAGAAGACGGAGGAGCACTTCCAGGAGGCGGTGGAGGAGAACAAGATGCACTTCCGGGCCGTGGACCCCGATGGGGACGGTAGGCTTGGCAGCCGCGGCCGCCAGAGCGCACGCTTAGCAGGTTGTGGGCTGCCCCGGGGCTGCGGGAGCCAGGGGGAGGCAGGTTGGCAGCCTAGACTCCCTCGATTGGTTGCCTCCCCTGGAAGAGCTGAAAGGGCGTTGAGGGGATTTGGGAGATGATCAGGGATCCAGGAAGGCTGGCTTGGCTTGTTGCCAGCCCCTCCCCAGTCCTCTGGGTGAGGAAACTCATTTGGCTGAGGTGTGGGGCTGAGAGGGCCTGGGTCCCCCAGATGGCTGGACTGCAGCTGCCGGATCCCCCAGCCTGCATGGCGTCAGTCCGTGCGTCTGAAAGGGGCAGGTTGGGGAGGACTGACGAGAGGAAGAAGCCAGGATCTCTCTGCTGTTGCTGCAGGTGGCGAAGGGAGACCCCTGCGCATCCTTGCTGTGCATTCTGTTCACGCGCTTCCCAACCAGCTCCCCCCAGGAAACCCACCAGGCTTTCATAGTAATCCTGATCTTGCGCAGTTTTGCCCCCGACCTGGACCATCCTGCCTCCCCGAAGGCTTAGTTCCCGGCAGAAAGGGAAAGCTGCAAATCCCATCAAGAGGATCAGGCAGGAGCGGATGAGAAAGGTCTCTGTTGGAGCCCCTGGAGAGCCACTGCCGACCAGCCTGGTTTAACCAACGGCCCGACCTGGTCTATGGCAGCGGCCTATTTTTCCTGCAAGTGCATGGAGAAGGAAAGCCACAGAATGCGGCCCCTGCTCTTTTCTGGGACAGGGAAGAGGGCATTCTGGTGTTCCCTGGGAGACCTTCTGTGGCATCATGGTAAAGGGATAGTTCGATGCAAAACCCAACTGCGGCGTGTGCTGCCTGCCTTGGCAGAAGCATCCGTCTCTCTGGGAGCCCCGACCCCTCCCAGGTGTGGACTTGGCCTGCGTGAGCTGCGGACGCCTTCACCTCCCGAGCCCCTTCCTTTCTTTCTAGGTCACGTGTCCTGGGATGAGTATAAGATCAAGTTCTTGGCAAGTAAAGGGCTGAATGAGAAGGAAGTTGCCGAAAAGATCAAGAATAACGAGGAGTTAAAGATTGATGAGGAAAGTAAGTGGTTGCAGAAGGCTCCCCCCCCCCTCTCTGTCTCTGTCTCTGTCTCTGTCTCTCCCCCTCTCACTTCTGCTGGTTAATTAGCTAGGTTTCCACCTAGATGTAATGGATGTCACCCTTCATTTTATCCTGCTCGTCCTCCAGAGCCGCACCCCTTCCGAGCTCTGGAAGTGACGTCCGCACTCGGGCTGCAAGAGGTTCTGCCCCCCACTCTTGCTGTGGCACCTTGCACCATGGTTTGGGCTCCAGACTGGGGTCTGTGCAAACCATGGTCCACTCTCACCACCTAAGGGAGCAGTGAGCATCTGGCAAAAATTCATTTATTTATTCAAAACTTTTGTATGCTGTCCCTTGTGCTTGGCCTCTCAGGACGGCTTACAGTTCTTAAAATCAAAATACAATAGAACGACCATATCTATAAATAAATAACATAATCCCAATAAAAATGTTAAAGCGTTAAAATACTGATTTTTAAAATGCGTGAATAAAAAGGTTTTGACTTGGCGCCAAAAGGAATATAAACTCGGGGTCAGAAGGGGCCTCCGGGCCATCTAGTCTGACCCTCGGCTCCAGCTGGCTCTGCTCATGACATGCCTACCATGTGCATGCCATTTCAATATAAGCTATCCTGTATCTTGCAGTTGCCTTCCCTTCCCTTCCCTTCCCTTCCGAAGCTCTGTTGTTGTTGTTGTATTTCTATAACGCCCATAGCTGAAGCATTCTGGGTGGTTCATGTTTTAAGTCACCCTTCCAGCTTCCAACCAGCCTGGACCCTGCTTAGCTTCCAAGATTAGGCAGGATCAGGCACTTCAGGCTCTACTAGATTTGGAAAACTTCTGCCATTTTTGTCATTCAATTTGATTGTTGTTGTTGTTAGTCGCGAAGTCGTGTCCGACCCATCGCGACCCCATGGACAACATTCCTCCAGGCCCTCCTGTCCTCCACCATTCCCCGGAGTCCACTCAAGCTCACACCAACCGCCTCTGTGACTCCATCCAGCCACCTCATCCTCTGCCGTCCCCTTCTTCTTTTGCCATCTATTGTTCCCAGCATTAGGCTCTTCTCCAGGGAGTCCTTCCTTCTCATTAGGTGGCCAAAGTATTTGAGTTTCATTTTCACTATCTGGCCTTCTAAAGAGCAGTCAGGGTTGATCTCCTCTAGGACTGACTGGTTTGATCGCCTTGCAGTCCAAGGGACTCGCAGGAGTCTTCTCCAGCACCACAACTCAAAGGCCTCAATCCTTTTGCGCTCAGCCTTCCTTATGGTCCAGCTTTCACAGCCATACATTGCAACTGGGAAAACCATAGCCTTGACTATATGCACTTTTGTTGGCAGGGTGATGTCTCTGCTTTTCAGTATGCTATCTAGATTTGCCATAGCTTTCCTCCCCAGGAGCAAGTGTCTTTTAATTTCTTGACTGCAGTCCCCGTCTGTGGTGATCTTGGAGCCCAGGAAAATGAAATCTGTCACTACCTCCATTTCTTCTCCATCTATTTGCCAGGAAGTGAGACGACCGGATGCCATGATCTTAGTTTTCTTAATGTTGAGTTTCAAGCCAACTTTTGTGCTCTCCTCCTTCACCCGCATCAAAAGGCTCTTTAGTTCCTCTTCACTTTCTGCCATGAGAGTGGTATCATCTGCATATCTGAGGTTGTTGATATTTCTCCCAGCAATCTTGATTCCAACTGGCAATTCATCTAGCCCTGCCTTTCTCATGATGTGCTCTGCATATAAGTTAAATAGGCAGGGTGACAGTATACAGCCTTCCCGAACTCCTTTCTCAATTTTGAACCAATCAGTGGTTCCGTGTCCAGTTCTCACTGTTGCTTCTTGACCTGCATATAGGTTTTTCAAGAGACAAATAAGATGGTCTGGTACTCCCATCTCTTTAAGAACTTGCCACAATTTGTTGTGATCCACACAATCAAAGGCTTTAGCATAGTCAATGAAGCAGAAGTAGATGTTTTTCTGGAACTCCCTAGCTTTCTCCATGATCCAGCGTATGTTGGCAATTTGATCTCTAGTTCCTCTCCCTCTTCGAAATCCTGCCTGTACTTCTGGTAGTTCTCGGTCCACATACTGCTGGAGCCTAGCTTGTAGGATTTTGAGCATCACTTTGCTAGCATGTGAAATGAGTGCAATGGTGCGGTAGTTTGAACATTCTTTGGCATTGCCCTTCTTGGGGATCGGAATGTAAACTGACCTTTTCCAATCCTGTGGCCACTGTTGAGTTTTCCAAATTTGCTGGCATAGTGAGTGTAGCACTTTAACTGCATCGTCTTTCAGGATTTTGAATAGATTCAATTTGATAGTTGCAGGAAAAAAAAAAAAATCCAGGACCCTGTTGCTCATCCACTTCCAGACATTTTCAGCTACCCTTTGGGCCTGAGAGTTCGCGCAGTGTTGACTGCACACTTGTGCATCTCTTTACAACCTAAAGAGCTAGAAACTTGATTAAAAAAAAAAAAGAAAAGAACCCCTACTTCAAGGCACTCTGGAATCTGAATTCTGCACTCTGTATCTCCAATTCTTGTTTTTGCTTTTGTTCCACACTGTGGAAGGTGCACAGAACACCCACCGAGAACGAGCTCTGCTTGCAGTGGGGCAAAGCTGAGCCGCCAAGCACGTCCCTGCCAAATTGGAAGGGCTATTGGAAGAAACGGTCGCTCTCTGACGTGGAATATGGCAATTCACTCTGAATGCCAGAGCGCAGATCAACGTAAACTCGTACAGAGGAAAGCTTTGGCAGAACTGGGACAGGCTCCAGAGTTTCCGCATGCACGGGCTTGCTCGTCTGTTGTTCCATCCAATCTGAAATGAGTCAGTCAATATTTATTTCATACAAGACTTCAGTCTCATCCATATGCATTTTGTGTGCGCTGCCGGAATCCCTCTGTCTAGCAGAACGCGCCATACGGGGCAGGGAAGCCCATCTGGCATTCTGCTGTTGCTCCAGCTTCCCCTTCCATATCGTACTCACTGTTGCTCAGTCATAGGCACCTCTTGGAAGCAAGATGCTGCTGGAGATCCTTCCTTCCCCGTCCGTCCGTTACTGCTTTTGTATGCCGTCCTATTACACAAAAATCTCAGGACAGCGTACAATATTTAAAAGAACAATTAAAACAGCAATTTCTAATAAATAATTGAAACAGAACAAAACAGTAAACCACAAAACCAGCAGAGTGACTGAAGGTTAAAAGTTGTTAAATTTTAAAATATTGTTTAAATAAAAAGGTTTTGGCCTGGCGCTGAAAAGGGTATACACTTGATGCCAGGCGTACCTCTCTGGCATTTCTCAGCTTCTCTGCCTCCACCGCCATTCCACAAACCAAACCTGCTTCCACATTTTAATCTTGCCTCTTTGGCAAGCTTGTAAAACACAGAGATAGTTTGGACCTTGCAGGAAACTAGTTCCCCAGCATGTACAGAATGCTGGATGACTCGCTGGGATTTGTCTAATATCAGGCAGATGCCAGATTGGAGATGATTTTCGAAGTTGGATGCAAGAGAACCGGGGTTGTTCGTGCAGATGCAGGATCCATCCCACGGCACTTTGGCATGGTGTCCGAGATGAGTTGCTATGCTTGACTCGAGTCTTACAAGGCCATGAGTTTTAATTCTAACCAGGCTGTTTTAAAAAGAAGAGCGCCTTACAAAATTCAGAATGCGAAAAGTCCTTAATCCTCTCCTTTAATGTTAACAGCACAGTACCCTCCTTCCCTTGAAACTTATCTTTCTATCCCCTCCCTGGTTTGTAGCACAGGAAGTCCTGGATAACTTGAAGGACCGCTGGTATCAGGCTGACAATCCGCCTGCCGACCTTTTGCTGAACGAGGAAGAATTCCTTTCGTTCCTTCATCCCGAGCACAGCAGAGGAATGCTGAAGTTTATGGTCAAGGAAATCGTCCGAGATCTGGGTAGGCCTCTCAGTTTGTACAGTGCACAGTAGCATTAACTCGTAAATGTTGTCGGGTTCTACCTGAATGCTTTTATTTTCTTATCTTAATTATTTAATTTTATTCGTACTGTGTTTTTCTTATTTTTTTTAACTCATTGTATTTTTGTGTGTTGTTTATTGGCTGGTCAGTGACCGAGCGAAGACTTAACTGTTACCCTTGCAGGCCTCTGCACGGCCAGGAGGTGGTGCTGGTGTGCCTTGCCTTGCCGTTCTGCTTCCTTCTGCCCCGTGTCTCCTCCTCCCGTCTGCCTCAGCCCTTGCCAGAATGCCAGATGCGTCACAAAACCCTGAACGAACCATGCAGGCTTAGAGGGACTCATCCAAAAGCGGCTCCCTCTGCCCGTCTTTCTTAGCTTGCGATTTAGCTTAATTGCATCTTTTCTCCTAGTAGCTCCTTATCCCTCTTCTTCCCCCGCTCCCTGAAACCCCTTAGATTTAACTGGATAATGACCCTCTTGCAAGGGGACGCTCTCCCCCACCCATCTCCCACTGAGTGCCCACTGGTGCCCACTTCTCCCACTGGGATAAATGTTTCAGATTATCACCGATATTTACGTTATATTTTACGTCGCACCTTTCTCCCCCTTGCAAAGCGCCTGGGGTACCTTAACAAGGTCGCTGCCTCTCCATTGATCTTCCCAACCATCCCATGTGGTAGCTGAGGCTGAGCCCAAAGCCTCCTGGCGCTTCCTGGCTGGGTGGGGACCTAGAAGTCCACTCCCCGAGCCCCAGCCCAGCCTCTGGCCTCCACAGCGCCGGATCACTGGCTGTGCTGGCTCAGACCAGTGAGGGTCAGATGCCCCACACAGGTTGGCAAAGGTTGCCCCTTTTCTGCCCTGCTCTCACCCCCTCTCCTCGTGGGGTAAGAGAGCGGAGCAAAGCCAAGCATGCGTCAAGGGGGTCGAAGAGTGACGCACCCCCTGCCCGCATTAGTGGCTCTTCAGTTCTTTGGAGGTTCAGTGGGGTTTGCCCCCTTTCCTTTTGGACCTGGTTACCCCTGGAATAGTGGCTGTGCTGCCGGGCTTCTTGCCCCTTGCAGCTGCCTCCCCCCCCCCCCGGCGTCGCTCCGCCACGATGCCGAGTTGCTCAGAAGCCCTTGGGAGAAAGCTGGGGGCGGCAGCCTGGCCGGGGGGCTGCCCGTTATTGGCCCTTGTCCCCCTGAAAGGTGAAGGGGCAGCGATCGAGCTTCTGTTTGCCTCTGAGCCCCCCTCCCCACAATTAAAGCTGAACTGCCAGATTGTTTTCAGCTCTTCCCGGCTGTGCCGCCGCCGTCACCTTCCCGGCTGCATTATGGAAACCGAACTCTGAAAACAGGATGTCCCTTGGCGACAGTGTTTGATTGAGCTGGAGCCGAGCGGAGGGGAAGCCAGGATGACTCATGTTTAGCGCGGGGGCCTTTTCCTCTTTCTCTTCTCTGATGCGCAACGTTTCCACTCCACAGATCAGGATGGCGATAAGAAGTTGACTCTTTCTGAGTTCATCTCGCTGCCCGTGGGCACCGTTGAGAACCAGCAGGCCCAGGATATCGATGATGACTGGGTAAAGGATCGGAAGAAGGAGTTTGAAGAAGTAATTGATGGGGATCACGACGGCATCGTCACCATGGAAGAGTTAGAGGTTGGTGGGGTCTGTTTCCGCCTTGCTCTGTAGCCAGCGGGCTCCGAGCCACTCAGAGCCGTTAAAACCCTAACGCTCAGCGTGCTGAAACAGAACTAAGACTTCTCGACAGTGGCACCGTTTAAAATCAGGAACAGAATTAAAAGCAAAGCTTTGAGACTCAGTAGCCCGGGGAAACAGAGGCCCTTCCCTGGGGCTGATAAGAGCTGACTTCCCCCCAGGCATGCTTGGTCACGTGGCACAGGGTTTGTGGAATGAGCTGCAGCAGAAAAGACCCGGCAAGCCGTCCACCCACTGAAGGAGGACTGCTGAGGATGGTTGTAGTCTAGGCAGGTAGAGATGGGGGATGAACCTTCAGCTAAGCTGGCCTCAAGAACTTCAAATATTGACGTGAGCTGCTGGAATTGGGCCTGGCCAATAAGACGCTTCCTTCTAGAGTGCCCGGAGGTGTCTGGCATCCACCCATCCCAGACCCAGCCCAAGGAGAACTCTTACGGTCTGGGGTCTTCAGGAGAGGCCCCCTTTAAGCAGCCAGCCCTATTCCCCCTCTTGAGGAAGGTCCAGCCCCCACACCCGGCCTGATACCCCTTCCCATGCCAAAGGGGACAAGCCCTGGCGGTTGGTCCAGCTTGGCCAACACCTGCACAGCCTTGAGGCTCATCGCCGAAGTGCGGTCCACGGAACTGAGCCGGGCGGGTCTCCGGGCGCCTCTGCCAAGGGGGCCACACTGAGCGTGGTGCCCTGTCTGTGACAGTTTGGAGCGCTCATGGGAGCATGTGTCCTGCAGCCCCCCCCCCCCCCCGGGCTCCGATTATAGCGGGCCGTGGAAACCCGGAAAAGCTCCTCTGGCTTCGGGCTTGGGAGGACCGGCTGGGAACTTCATGAGCGCGCACTCCCCCAGCATAGTACTCAAACTAGAACCTGATTCATGCGCGCCGTGTATCTTGATTAAAATCCCCTGCAAAGCACATCATTTTCCACTGTTTTGCCCAAGCCTGCTCTCTCTCAATCTCTCTGCGCCCCCCAAGGGCCGAGGCAGGCGGAGTCGCCCCTCTCGGAACAAGCCGGCCATTTGCCGCATAGTGCAGCTTCTCTGGAAGACGCCCGGGGAGAAATGGGCTCCGCTTTCTGCTTTCCTGCTCCTGGCTGAGGGTTTTATCAAGCCAGGTGATCAGTCTTCCTGTGAGCATCTCCGCTTCCTGAGGAGTTGTGCGGCGTAAACATCTTGGTTAGGCGTGTGTTCTGCCTTCAGCTTCAGTCCTTCCTTCTGTCGAACCCAAAGCAACAAAACGAAACGACATTGTGGCATGCAGTGAGATATTTCAGCTACGCTTGGAAAGAATTTGGGGCTTGTATTTTTTTTAAAAGCTGAAGTGTGTGTGATGCCCTCTCCCTCTCCCCGTCCGTCCCCTTCCACCCAATTTGGGGGTGGGGGTTCTTGGAGAATCCAACGTGGGAGGCTCACAGGAAGAGCATCCCTTCACACTCACTGTTGCTCACTTGCACCCATTTATCTGACTGACAAGTTCCCAGTTAGCTACCCCACATAAATACCATGTTGATGAGGTGTAGAACTAATCCCCCCTCTTTTTTTGACAACTCTTATAGATCTGGGAATGGGAGAAAGATTTTGGTAGCAAGTGTTCCCCTCACCAGAAAGACGTTTTGATAGATGGCCACCAGTTAGCAAGGATACTTGGATGTACGCTTGTTTTTCCTAGGTTTTCTTGCTCAGAACTAGAAACATAGGCCTTAACGAGGAAAAAAAAATTGTGAAAATCTTTGTGCTCCAGCAGTTGCTTGGTAACCATCCTTCATATGGGGAAAGACACTTCAGTGAGGGCTTCCCTTTTAAAATGCAACCCCAAATAGATGTTAATTGGGAGGAAAGACATGGTGAAGGCAGTGGAAAGCAACAGCCGCAGATAAAGGCCAGTGTCGAGCCACTGCAGCTGGTTAGAATCATGGGTTTCAGAGCATATGCAGAGTTCACGGCAAAGAAGCTGGCACCAGCGAGAGTGTTGCGCTGTCTCCTGTCAGATACCTGTGCCGCGGTGGCAGGTGTGGCGTGGATAAGCAAGCCGTTCTGGGAAAGCCGAGTGGGTCCTTAGCAGAAGTGACTGAGCCTTTTCCCAGCCGCACAGTGGCTTCCCTCTCCCACTTTGCCGGTCATTTGCTGGCTAGAGAAACCTATGCAGTGGTTGGATCCACCTGTGTAGCAACCTTGCACCTGAGTCGTGAAAGCGCTGGCCAGGTCACATTGGAAATGCCTGCCGTTTGATACCGTTAGGCCTGGGGAAGAAAAAGTGAGGTCTAGCTGCTTTAAGCAGCCTTCTTTTTGCGGTGTTGACTTACCCAGATACTCTAGGGGGCCCTGCTGAATTTCTGGGCATTTCTCTCTGGGATTTCCAGAAGCAGAGAGGCTGTGACTTGGGGTTTTCATATCTCCAACCGCACTCGTCTGGCTAATTCTGCTGACATACTTTTCTGGTTAGCCTGAATCGGCTCCCCGCTGTCTCACTTCCCAGTTGGGTTGCTGAGATCTCCAGCGCGCAGCATGCCCGAAGCGGAATGAATTTTATCTAGCTTTGTTGGATCGCTTTTATTTCTAACAAACCAAGCACTGAGATTTCATCCGGCAAAGTATTGCGCGCTCTCAGAGTCTTCCATGGGCTTCCTCTCCTCAAACCGTACAGGGAGGCCAACATTCCTACCTCCTGTATTTCCGTCAAGGCACAGAATGTGGCTCTATCCATGCGGGTTTTCTGGTTCACGGCTGGGTTGACCGACAAGAACACTCCCTTCTCACGCTGACGTTGGCGAAATCCTCACTGGAGTCGAATGAAGTCGCATGTCCCTGAATCTGACCTGCGGATTCCACAACAGACCGGTTTTTCTTGAATTGTGCCGATTCCGCAGACTAGTAGACTCTTTCTTTCCCATTTGTGCATATTTAGAAGAATTGGGCACGGATTGAAAAATGAGCATTTCCCCATAAAGTAAAGTGTCTGAGATCATCTTGATGCTTCACTCTCTGAGCTCCATTCAGCAGCAGGTCTTTGCCCAGGGGGCCCTGTCTCTCCAAAACCCAAGGTAGTTGGCACCAGGCAGTGTCTTCCAGGAAAACGGTCAAAGATTTATTCTCATTTTGGCAGCTCAAGTGAGGATGCTGCAGTAGATCAAACAGATTTCGTGGACGGGAACTGAATGTACCTTGTGAATTTGATTTTTTTTTTTTTTGGGTAAGCCATCCAGAGACTTTTTATTTTTTTTTATAATAAGTTTTATTCAAAATAACCCTAAAATGAAGAAAAACTAAAAACATCATATCAAAAACATCGGGCCTGCTGGGCCAGCCCCCACATTTTTTTCCATTTATGATAACTTAGAAACAGATTTAAATCTATATGAAGTCCCGTTTCTCTAGTCAGTAATAAAAAGAGCCCCAAATTTGATAGAAATCAGTATCTCCTTTCTCCTTCAATGACAAAGTCAATCTACCATCCAGAGACTTTTTAGTATCGGACAACATATAAAAACTTTAAACAAACAAATGAGTCTTCTCAGCCTGCTCACACAAGGAGCCTGGGAAGATGGCGGCCCTCTGGCTAACCATTCTGTTTCTCTTCCCCCCAGGAATACATGGACCCCATGAACGAATACAACGCCTTGAACGAAGCGAAGCAGATGATCGCTGTGGCCGACGAGAATCAGGACCACCACCTGGAGCCCGAGGAGATCTTGAAATACAGCGAGTATTTCACGGGCAGCAAGCTCATGGACTACGCCCGGAACGTCCACGAGGAATTTTGAGTCCTCAGACCAAGGCTCTCGACGCACCTTCTTGCTTTCTACAAATGAGAAACAAATGAAAGTAACCCTTTGCTGCTATTTCTGTGTTCTGCGTGTATACCATGTGATGTTCTAGACAGTGTTTCCTCCAGAGAAAGCCGTCCACATATATTGAAGAAGAGGCTGCTCTTCTCTCCCCTTGGAGAGGAGAAGGCGCCCTCAAGTCTTCGGGGTAGGATCTGGAAAGGTTCCTGCTTTTGTTATAATCTGGCCATTTCTCCTCCTTGGAGTCCAGTTGCTCTCTTTGAAGCTCTGCTCATCTCTCTCTCTCTCTCTCTCGACTTCTGGAAGTCCTGTCGAACATGCGAGGACCGCTTTCCTGCCGGGGGCACTTGTGTCCTCAAAATCACAGCGATCTGTTTGAATTCTGGTGTGAGGGAGCAGCATGGCAGGAGACTTGGCGATTCCGTGAGGAAGGCTGTGTCCCCATGGGATGGCAGGGAAGGTCCCACAAGAGCAATGCTAGACAGATGGTCTGAAAGGGGTTGCCTGGATCGCTTTGTTCTGAGACTTCTGCATCGCGCTCCCTTCCTTGCAGCCCTCCCCTCGCATTCCCATCCAGGTCACGCGATTTCCCTCCACGCCTCTTTCTCCAGCATGTGTTTCAGAAGCGGAGCAGCCTGCAGAAAACTGGCTGGCACCATCAGTGTTGTTCTAGCGCAAGGACTGCCAGCTGCTTTGACCCCGCGTGACTCGCGTTCCCCATTCGAAAGCAAGTCCCTCATCAACACGTCTTTGGAGCGTCTTTTTTCACGGCACCCGATGGGGCACCGCAAGCACTACAAGGCCCATGATGCTTCTCCCGCAAGCACACAAGTCGCGTCAGTATTCTTGGCTGTCCCTCACGCAGAGGCTGTGAATGTCCATTTCGAACTTGATCGGCTGGAGAGGTTTGATGCACCGCTGCAGCGCATTCTGGCTTGTGCCACAGTCTTGGCTGCTTGTGTGCTCCCCCCGGGAGCCTTGTCACAGCACGGAGGGCAAAGGACCCACCGCCATCTTCCGTGGTTGGCGTCTCTGATTTCGGCTGGAAGGGCGGGTGTGGATCGGCAGAATTGCTGAGCGCAGTCAAGCAGAGCTTCTGAGCTTTTCCTGGTCTGCGGCATTTCAACCTGCCTGTATTAATGTGCCTGGGAAGGGGAGTTGGCGTCTTCCAGCCACCCCCCCCCCACCCCACCCTGTGTGAGCCAGATTCTCTCTTGCGGGAACTCGCAACTTGACTGTTGTTCCACGGATGTAAGATCGGGTTCTCCCTCCAACCTGTCCTTTCCTTCCTCCACGGCCCGTTTCCCCCCATCTCAGGAAGCTTGCCCAAGGACACGGATGTACAGGGTGTCTGAGTGGCTTCAGCGGGGATAAAAACGTTCCGCATGAGGCCCGATGGTGTTCCAGGAAATCGCAAGGCAGAGTTGCTGGACGTTTTTCGGCCGAGGGCCTCATTCCCAGGAGCCGCGTTCCAGCAGTGCTGTTGCTCCGTTGCAAGTGGAGGCATTTTGGTCGAGCTCGACGGAAAGGGAGCTCACGAGAGAATGGGGATTGCGCTTCTCCGTCTCTCCAACAGGCTCATTGCGAGACTTTTTCGAAGGAAGAAGTTTCTCCTGACTCGAAGTGGTACAGCCCTGCGGAAGTCGGATTGTGCCCTGCTGATTTGTGTGAAAAAGGATGTACATGGGAAGACGTTGGGCCGAATCTCCTTGCCTCTCTCTGCCAGCAGAATGACGCATGCACGTTTCTGCGCCTCCAGCTCGCCTTCTCAGTATTTTAACATTCAGCCTCACAAGGAGTAGACTGTAACACCTCTTATCGCTTTGGCTACTTTTTGCACTCGGACTGTGCTCAGACAGCGCTCTGTAGCCTTAAAGGTGCCCCCCTCGCTCAAGTTATTACTAGCTGGGGCCACTGATACTTCATTTCATTTAAATGGATTTATTCCGCTCTCGCCCTCCCGACAAAAGCAACGGCCTGTTCTTTTGAAATTGCAGCTTAAGGTGTCTGATTGAATTTTATCCCCTTAATATAATGTAAATACATATTCTTGTGTGTATTCTATTTTTCCCTGCTTAAAATTTAAATTGGTATTGCGAAGGCTTTGTGCGTAGAAGGGGGGTGGCTTTTGACATCGGGTGCAAGTGGGTAGAAGTTGGCAGCTTAGTGCTAGCGTGCGTTTCCAGGCACATCTTCAGTTAGGAGGAGACGACGGGAAGGATCTCCCAGCTGCTCAGTGTGGACAACACTGAGGTGAGGTGAGGTAAAGGTCCCCCCCCCAATATGGATCCCAGGGCGCTGGAGACGTGCAGATGGATTTCTATGAAATACCTACACGTTTCTAGCAATTAACTGCTTGATGTTTGTGTCTGAATGACACCCACTCATCTCAGAAGCATCATAGGATTCTCAATCTGTTGCAGTGCCCATTCCAGTGTAGAGAGCACTCAGCTATTGAAAGGGTGCAGAGAGTCTGTTTCCCATTCCATTGGTCAGATTCCAAGGAGCAGGTAAATGCAAGACCATGCACATCAGTGACTATGGAAGACTGTCCCAGTACAGAATTTAGCACGGGAATAACCTCCTCCCCCAAAAATGAGGGCACGTTGCCAAAGCATGCGTTCAAAAGAAGCCTCCGCCGTAACTCGCCCCCAACAATTTGCCAGGCTGGCAATGCAGTGTTGAGGAATCGAAAGCTTGCCGAACAAGGTGTGGTCACGCAGGCATAGAAGTGGCAAATAGGCCTGTAAGTGTTTTGGGGTGGCGCCTTGATGAGTTTCTCAAATTCCCAACGGGTCCAGAATTCAGGGATCCCCAAAGAGGAGCAAAGTTGGCCAATGCAGATACTCCAGTGCAGATACTCCTCTAAGGGCGTAGATTTAAGGATGCGACAGAACGGCGCATCCAGTGCGAAATGGATGCTCTTACTTCCCCTGGTTTCAGCTGCCACAGTGATGCTCGCCGTGAATACTTTGAAATTGGGCCTCCTCATGCGAAGGGGACTAACTTAAGTCCCTTTTCAAGAGAGGTAAGTCCCAACTTCTTGCTTGAAGCATTGGAGACTCAGGACTTCAGTGCCACTAACTTTCTTCGGGTAATTGTGGTAAGCAGCACCTTTGTCCTCTGTCGGTGAATTTTCTGCAGTTCTCAAAAGCAAACATTTTATACCACTGTGCCAGGTGTTTTATACTGCGTAGTACCAAAATAGTGATGCTACTCTTGTGGGAGAGGGTTGCGCTTCTCTGGCCGGAGCTCCGAATTGTTTGCAGATGGCTTTTGAAATTTTGCAGAGAGACCCAGACTGGCTAGCTTTATGCTGCTCCATGGCTCACAGCCAAGGATAGGTTATCATTGAGCTCCGGCTATGCCAGCAGGTGATGGTGTGTTAGCCGTGAACAACCCATGAAAAAAACCATGGTTTGTTGCTGGGTTATGAACTGTGTGTTTGCCACCTTGGCTGGCTTCAGGCGGCGTACCAACTTTCAAGGACAGCCCAGAGTGTGGGGAATTACAGTCTGCATCCAGGTGCAGCGATGTGCCATGTTCGGTTAACTTACAAAGGGAACCAATGGTGGCTTGTTGGGTTGTGAATTGTGGGTTGTTTGTGGTTAGCAGCATTGGACCCCGGATGAGAAGAGGTGGTCCACTCGACACGCTTAAGGCTTGCTAGGTTAGCAACGTGCGAGCAATCCGCTTCGGACTTGGGGATCCGATTCTGAGATGTCTATTTTTGTCTGTTGAACGAGAACCCTGGGATTTCCTTGGGTGCAAAAGATTACTTTGTCGGCTGGAAGAGAGGCAGAGTAGCCTCGAGGAGCAAGGCGCTTTCTCATCAAAGCCTCAACCCTGGAGTGCCAAGAGTCGCGTCTGCACTTTTCTCTTGCAGAAGCACCTGCATGCACACACCCTCCCCGGTTTTTCCCTACTCTTTCTGTTTCGGCAGCCTAGTTTGGGGGTGGGGGAGCCCCAACATTTCCTCCCTGCGATCATTCGGCAGTTGCAGGGCAGAAACCCTGGCCCCAGCCCAGCGGCAGGGCTAAGTACTGGAAAACTTTGGCGCTCAGGCCAAGAGGTGGGTAAAAACCTAATTTACATGCGCTCAACTCTCGCTGCCTAGCTCTCTCGCTCTGAGTGTTTGTTTAAAGGACTGTCATTGAGAACACCCCCATATTTGTAGAAAGTGGTGCATGGACCTGGAGTGGAGGAATTTTTTTAAAAATTTTGGGGGTGGGGAGACTGGGTGGGGGCAGCAGGAGGTGAATCACACTTGGGCAAAAAGCCAACCACTGTGGGGCGATCTGGTGCAGCGCGGAACATCGAAGGCCTCAAATGTTTATTTCAGCCAGTGCCCGCGGGCAGCCAGTTGGTGGACGGAGGCCCCTGCAGGAATGTGGGGCTCCCAGTGAAACGTTCAGGGGCCCAGCCCTAGTGGAGGATCCTTTAGTGGCTTTTGTTGCATGTTGTCAAGACCTCTCCGACATCGGGGGACCCTGTGAATGGAAAGCCCTCCACAACGGCCTTGTTGATTCCGGACGGGCTGCCGCTGGCTCACGTTTGCGCTCGCTTTCCTCCTGCCTTCCGCTTTCCCCAGCCAGATGGCCTTTTCCAGGGATTCTTCGCCGGCTCCACATGCGCCCAAGCCCTGGCGACTTACACATCTCATGCTTGTTTGTAGGGAAAGCTCCGGTTTGGTGGTTTGATCTGGGACTCGCGCCCCTTTCTTGCCGATCCCACCCAGCCCGCCATCCATCCATCCATCCATCCATCCATCCATCCATCCATCCGCTTTTTGCACTTCAATCTGAGACCACTTCTGGAGGCGGGGACCCTCGAGGCCCGAGCAGGCCTTCCCGCTGTAGCTTGCGCTGGCATCTCCGCTTCAGAGCAGAAGGGGAATGGCCGGGGAACCAGCAAAGGGCAGGGGTGGGTTCTGGGGACAAAGCCCCAAATCCATTCTCATTCGTGAGCGGGCGATGCAACGCAGTCTCCCAGGCCGCCTGCACAAGGCTGCTGGGGCCGTTTTGACCGCCCGGGCTGCATCACGCGGGACGGGTGGGCAGGAAGGCAGACCTCTCGATCCTGCCCGCCCCCTGTCCAGGTGTCCCTGGCGTCTCCACCTTTGTGTGCATCTGAAGGTGGGTGTTTGGGGCAGAATCAGGATTTGGCTGGTGTGCCACCCGTCTCTCCGCCGCAGAACCCCTTCCTCGCCTGGCCAAGAAGGTCTTGGGGTTGGTGCCGGAGCCTTCGGGGCTTCTTGTGCCCGGGCATTTCGGCAAGTGTGCCTGGCTCACCTTGACAGCGGTGGCTCGGGACTTTGCGGCAACCGAAGTCCAACCTGTCCCAGGTGGACTCTGGCCCTGAATTCAGCAGAGCGCACCATGGATCTGGGGTTTGGCACATGTGGGGCGACGTCGATTGGGGGCTGGAGGAGCGCCCTCTCAGTCTTGTGGGCACATCACTCCCTGGGGGCATTTAGACTCGCTGTGACTTGGGGTGCCTGAGACAAAGGGGTGGCCAAGTAGGAGGGCCCAATGTCCCAGCTGCTGCTTGGGAACTTCACTGTCACCTCAGTGGGTGATTCTGTCCAACCCTGGTCGACCTCTGGGATGGAGAAATGTGCCAGGAGATGAACAAGATGCAGAAAAATTGGAGAGGGGCCAGAGGAGGGCAACCAAAATGATCCAGGGTTTGGAAACGCTGCCCTGTGAGGAGAGACTGAGAACTGGGCATGTTCAGCCTTGAGAAGAGGAGACTGAGGGGGGACATGATGTCCCTCTGAGGCTGCCACAAGGAGGAAGGTCAAGATCTCTTCCTGCTGATGCCAGAGTGCAGGACACGGAATAATTCAAGCTGCAACTATCCAGATAACACGAAAAGCTTCCTCACTGTCAAAGCAATAGGACAGTGGGACCGGCTGCCTGGAGGGGTGGGGGGCTCTCCCACACTGGAGGCATTCAAGGAGAAACTGGGCAGCCCTCTGAGTGGGGTGGTGTGACTTGGTGTCCTGCAACAGCAGGGGGTGGACCGGATGGCCTTCACGGCCCCTTCCAACGCTACTATGATTCTGAGAGGATGCTCAGAGCCCAACAAGCCACCGCCTGTTCCCCTAGCCCCTGCTGGCCACCCAAGGGCCTTTGATCCTCACCACAACAGCAATCCTGCACGGCCTGGAGCAACGCAACCCGGCTCCCCTCCTGCTTGCTTTTGAGGCAGCTGGCTGCCTGCTGCACAGACCCCATCCGAGCCCACGGCCGCCCGAGAGAAGCGGCACAGCAAGCTCCACTTCCGAGCCGGCTCCATCTGCCGCTCTCTGCGATCTGCTCGATTTCCACGTGTGAGCAAATCGCTGAGCTTTGCTTTTTGCTGTGGAAATCGAAGTTGCATGTGCTTTTTCCTCTCCCCGAGAGAAACAAAGAAAGAAGGCAGTCCTGTGAAAGCAGCTGGGAACTTCCCAGCCACAGAAAACCGCCTCAGCCGCTCGATGTCAGTGTCGGCCGAGCTCCGCAGTGTGCGCACAACGCTCTCTGCCCCGGGCTGATCATGAAAGCGGCTGCGGGGTTCGCGGCTGTGTTTGCCTTCCCCTTACTGGCGACGACCACGTGGCAGTTAAGTTGTCCGAAGAACAAGTATCCCCTCAGAAATGAGAAGTGCTGCAAATATTGTCCAGCAGGTGAGTTGATGCTTCATTATCTTAGCCGGACGCTATGATGGACACCGAAGGGTGTCTTGGAGAGCCACTTCCAAGGGAGGCGCGAAGGATGCCGGCAAGCAGGGTCTTCCCCATGGTGCCCCCCCCCCGAGAAAGAATGAGGAAAACGGAGACGTTGGAGGGTGGATTTTGACACGGCAAAATGGGGGATGTGGTTTGCTGCCTGCAGGGGTGGTAGAACCTCTCAAGAGGCCCCCCAGTCCTAAGAAAAGCCCGACTACGATGTCTGTGAACGGCCGACCCCTCTTGTGAGACGCTTTCTGGTTCCTGCTGAACTAGGAACCAGACGGTGCCTTAACTGTTCCCCGTTTGCAAAATCAGCGCTATCTCCGGAGGCAGCGAATCCTCTGCATTTTCTTGCATGCAACTTCCACCAAATTTATTCCACTGGGAGGGGAAAGCCGCATACGTTGCTCCCCGGGGGCCCGGAACAAATTTGCTATTCTCAACTTTCGAGTCACAGGGTTGGTTCTGCCCTGTAAGCCCTTCTGTCTCTCTCCTTTTCCGTTTAGGAGAACAGTTGCTGATACGATGCGACAGCTCAACTGACACACAATGCGAACCATGCGACGAGAGGTACTATAACGATGATTACACCTACTCGGATTGTAAAAAATGTGCCATCTGTGACAAAGGTAAGGGCTTTCCACCAGGCTTTTCATGAGCGACGCTTCTGTGGCTGTTTGCACCCTGGGGAACAGGTCCAGGACAGGCCTTTTTGTTGTCTAGTACCTATCCATCTGACCCACCAAAAATGCATTTTATGACCTCTCAGTCCAGGTGCAATAAACAGATGGAGGAGGGTAACAAGGTGGGCCCTGTTTAAAGAGCCATCTTCCCCCTGAGAGCCCCTCGAAGTGGGAACTAGAGGCAGAGCCTTCTCTGTGGTGTCCCCCATTTCAGAACAATTTCTCCAGTGAGATCTGCCTGGAGTCAAGAGCACCATCTAGTGGACACTGGTAGTTTCAGGGTCAGTGAGGCTGTGTATCCAATCTGGATTTTACTTTGAACTTTTAATGAGCAAACCGTGCTGATGAACGTATTTGGAGGATAGGTTCCAAACCCTATCCTCCAAACTACCTGGTGGTAGTTTCTTCGAAGCTCAGGCTGAAAGCCAGAGCAGATACACAGCCCTGCTGAACCCAGAATCACCAGCTTCCACTGGTGTCATCTTTCCAGCAACAGTTTAGCTTCTGATACCCTCAGGTATTTGACAGTATACGGCAAGGTTTTTAATCAGATTTCTTATTTTTGATTGAGAAAATTGTGTGTGCTCACTTGCATTCACATTTTTGTATAGAAATAGCTTTTATTTTATGTACAATGTTGTATTGTTCACATTGTCAGAGAGCTTTTGCCATAGTAATTTGGGGAATGCTATTTATATAGCAACATCACTGTCCCGTACCTATTACTAAACATTTTAAACGAATTTATTGCATTCAGTAAATCGTAAGACCTTTCCCCAGTTGCAAGTGTGTGTCCATATCTTGGAAAAATGCTCTTTCTTTCTTTCAAGTATGGTCATGTTTCAGTCTAGGAGAACATGATGAAACTTCTCCAAAACGCACAAAATGAGAACAAGAAAAAAGAAACTGAATTTCAATATGGGAGCCTGCACACGCTCCCTGTGAGCTGAACGGACGAAAACCCGCGTCCAAATGCTCTCCGTGTTAGGGTCGACTTTTTAAAATTCTCCTCTACTATCAGGAGCGGTCTTAGAATCAGGCACGGTTCGGGCCCCTGCGGAAGCGGCTTGGGTTCGCCCTTCCGATTCCCCATTGCGATCCGGGCCAGAAAAACGGGGAGAGGAAAAGACGGGTCAAGAGATGCCCCCGCCAATGTGCTCCGGCAATTCTTGGAAGTGCCGTTCTCGCCCCCAGTTCTGCCTGGCAAACAGCACTGGAAACTGGGGGAGGCTCGAGGTGATCGAACATCCTGTAAAAGCGCTGGCTCAGAGCAAAAACACCCCGGAACTTGCCTGACCCAGGAAGCTGGTGGGAAATGGCTTTTCTGCTTAATCGCTGCAGTCGGGGCCCTCCCGGCGCCACGCTGCCTGTTTCCCCTCTGTGCACCTGGCTCAGGGTGGGGAGCAGGTTGTACGCTGCAGAAAAGTGAGCATCTTTCACGATCGTTCTCTGGCAGCTAGAAGCTGCCGGGAAATTTAGACAGCCGTACTATCAAAACCTTCACAAATGTACTAAATCGATGCCTCTTGGTCCTATTTTGCGGTGAGCCAGAGGGAAGATGTGGACTGCATGTCTCGCTCCAAGTGGCAGGCAAAGGAAAGGCTGCAGGGTTTGTAGCCGAGGCCGGCAGGGGCCTGCCCTCGCTTCCGAGACTTTCCCCGCTCTGCTGCTTGCATCCCTCTGACCGGAGAAACTGGGAATTGCAGGAACTGAATTAAGTGCCCTCCCACTCAATCGTGGGAACTAAGGGCAGAGGATCGGCCCTGGGGCCTGCTGGAGCCCGCCTTGTGCCTGCCCTGCATCCCACCTGCCTTGCTGCCTCAGCACCGCAGGGCGTCCTGCGCCCCGTGGCCCCACTCCTGGCTCTCCCCTGGCCTTGCTGCAGCTGGTCCCTGCTGTCGCGTGTCTCCCACCCTGCTCACCTCCGTCTGTCCTCCTGGTTCCTGATTCCCGGCTTGCTCCTGACCACAGTCCTTGTTCTGCCCGCCTGGGTTCTTCTGGTTCCTGACCTCAGCCTGTCCCATGACGACGACTTGGGCTTTCCGCTCAACCCTGCTTTGGACCCCGTCTTGCCTGAAGTTCTGCTGCTCTGCTCCCAGCACCTCGCTTGCTCCTGGCGTGTCTCCTGCCTGCCACTAAACGGTGCCCAAGAAGCGGCCCGCGCAGTCCCTTCGTGTTCGCAGCAAGAATTCCCATGCAGGCTTTCTCAGCTGTGCCTGGACCACCTCTCCCTCCTGCCTCCTCCCTCCTTCCCGGTCCCCTCGGGGACGTGGGTCCCCGCAAGTCTCGCTGCATTTTCACCCTGGAGGGAAGTTCCTGGCCACGGCGGGCACCTGCCTGTGCGCTTCCGTCGATGCTTCGTTCTGGGCTGCCAACCGGCGTTGCGCGCAGTAGCCGTAGCGTCGCCGTGATGCCGCAAAGTCGTAGGAATCTCTCCCTTCTCTCTCCTTTCTGTGCTTTCCCAGAACGGGGTCTGCGTGAGCTGGAGCCGTGCAAAAAGACCTCCAACACCATCTGCGTGTGTCTTCCGGGCCACTCGCCGGCCGTGAGCACCCTGGGAGAAAGCGAGAGGAGTGAGTACAGAAAAGGGGGCTGGAAGGTCAAGACAGGTGGCTACTGCTCAGGCACCCGACCCTTCACTTCTGTGGGGCCAAGGAATGGAAGGGGGCTTCCCTTGCTAGTGACTTACTCAAGGGGGTGATAGAGAGCCAGTGCAAAGGAGCAGCTGGACCCTGGGATGCAGACGATGTGGGTCTGAGACCCACTTGCCCGGGATGCTCCCTTGGGTGACTCTGGGCAGGTTGTTGACTCCCAGCTGAAGCCACCTCACCAGGTCGTTGTGAAAATGGGACGGCAAAGAGGAGAACTGTGCGAGCCACCGTGGCTTCCTTGCAGGGACTGAAATAGAATAAGGGCATTTCCTCGCCCTGCCGACACCATGGAAGTATGTTTGCTGACTGGTTGTTATCTTCTGATTGGGCTGCCAAGGTCAACAAGGGCAGCTAGCCAGTCAGAGTCTGGGCTGCTGAGACGGAGAGAACTGGGCATGTTCAGCCTCGAGAAGAGGAGACTGAGGGGGGACATGATATGCCCGTATGAGCCCCTCAAAGGCTGCCACAAGGAGGAAGGTCAGGATCTCTTCTTGCTGATGCCGCAGTGCAGGACACGGAATAATCGAGTCAAGTTGCAACAACCCAGGTTCAGGCCGGGCATCAGGAAGAGCTTCCTCACTGTCAGAGCAACGCGACAGCGGGACCGGCTGCCTGGAGGGGTGGGGGGCTCTCCCACACTGGAGGCATTCAAGGCGAAACTGGGCAGCCACCTGAGTGGGGTGGTGTGACTTGGTGTCCTGCACCAGCAGGGGGTGGACCGGATGGCCTTCTGGCCCCTTCCAACTCGACTCGTCTCTGGTTCTATGTAGTCACCCCGGCCTCCCCGTTCAGTGGTGATCTTCAAGAAGGCAGGAAATCCCATGCTGCCGGCAGGACTGTTCACATGCCCGGCAGTTCCTATTTCCACATTGTTCGCTGACTTGCACGTGTGAAAGCCAGAGCAGTATTTGTTTGTTTTTATTAACCTCCTTAATTTCTTGCTTCTTTCCCTCATGCCAGGATGTGATCCCTGTCCCAGTGGATATTTTTCCAGAGGAGGGAAAGAGCAATGTCACCGCTGGACAAAGTAGGTACCGCACTGCAAAACGTAACAGTTAAGACGAGAGCTGGCACGAGCAGCAAGATCGTGTTGTGAAGTTGTGTCATTGTTGTTTGAGAAATAAATCCTGCACGGTGGACCTTCAGACGGTGGAAGGGTAGAGGAAAGCTTGTCGTTTCTTGTTATTTAGGGCGCTGTTATAAACACGCGTAGCGGTACGCCTCATTGAACTCAATGAAGTGCTGCGATTTTCCTTCCGATATTTCCAGAATTGCATCTCAAGGCAATGTTTCTTCAAGGCCATCTGCAAGATAAACATTTCAGATGATTAAATATTAAATACAATCCGACAGTGGTATAATGCGTGGAATACAAGAGTGCAAAACCGCTTTCGAACTGAGGGTGGGATTCAACTTCACAGAAGCTCTTTAAAGCCAAGCTCAGCCCCAGTTTGGCTTAAAGCTCTTACTGCCAGGAATTACGTCACTGACACATTGCAGTCGTTAGGAATGGGGAGAAATGGCCGGAAAACAGAGAAATTGGCAAATGACGCGGAGGGGGGAGGTCAGGGAAAAGAGGATGAGCAAGGCAACTGTTCAGGAAACTACAGGGGGCTGGATTGGGACCCCTCAAACCTTGCCATAGACCCAAGATTCCCTACCTGATGTGAAGAATATTTGCAGAGCCGTTTCTGCAAGTCTGGTCCCCTTTTCTAAGGATGCTGTGATTGCTGATTGGTTAGCTGGGATAACAAAAGCCAACCAGTCAGTGAGCCATAAAAACTGGTGTTCTAGCCTCATGTTGCTCAAATTTTTGCAGGGTTCGCCTTCCTTCCTTCCTTCCTTCCTTCCTTCCTTCCTTCCTTCCTTCCTTT
This sequence comes from Varanus salvator macromaculatus, assembly GCA_023646645.1. Lineage (NCBI taxonomy): Eukaryota > Metazoa > Chordata > Lepidosauria > Squamata > Varanidae > Varanus > Varanus salvator. The sequence continues at coordinate 11,990,272 of JAIXND010000800.1, read as the reverse complement.
CCAACCAAGAAACCTCCATTTATGGGGTGACAGAATCCAAAAAAGCATTTTTCTAAGCGGGAAAGGAGATCACTTTTGATGGTGAAGTTGCAAATTCGCCATCTCTGTTGTCACCCTGCCCACTGAAAGGTTGCCAAAATTGGGGAGTGCTGTCATGGGGAGGGGCTTGAAAAAGGGTCCCCCCACACCTGTGTCTCAGCCCCTTTTAACTGGGCAGCCATGATTGATCTCTTCCTTGCTGCTCTTTGTTTGCATGGCCAGCTGCACCGCTTACGGCTGGACGACCCTCCGTGCCGGGAAAAGGGACGCGGACGCCATCTGCAGCGAGCCACCCACCAGGGTGCCGAGACAGACGGCCATCGCGGTTCCCTCAAGCCTAAGGCAGGGGCCTGGTACAGCGACTACAACATCCTCCTCCACTCTCATGACTTCGACTACCCAGCCCAGGAGGGACCGGCCAAAGGAACAGAGAGACGGTGAGGGTCCCGGGTTGCAGGGCTGGGCAGGTTCTCTGAAACGGAGAGCTGCTCCTTTCCCCCACGGCGGCCTGCTTGCTTGCCCGCCTCTCGCCACGGCCCGAGGAGCAGGAGACGGAGTAGGAGGTGGTTGAGCCTCTTCGCGCCCAGGTGCTCCTCCTGCCAAGCCAGCGGGGCCAGCCAGAGTGAGAGAGAGGAGAGGCCAGTGCAGATGGGGAGACGAGTGCCCAGAAGTTCGGCTCGCTGCGGCTGTCCAAGCCCTGGATTTGGCCCTGCTCAGAGGGGAGTTGCCATGAACTGCTGCTGTTCTCCTGCTTTGCAGCAGTGCTGTTGGACCACCCAGGCCCCAACCCTTCCCGCTTCCCGGGAAAGGTCGCCCAAGCAACAGCTTGGGTTCTTGCAGCACAAGCAGCTCTTCTCTACAGAATGATTGTGGGTGGCAGCTCCAGCCCGATTATCTCTGGTGCGCTTTCTAACAAGCGGAGGACCAAAAGGCCTCGCGATGTCTCCAAAACCCATTTTGACTTTTGTACACTAAGAAATTCATTTCCTGTTGAGCCTTAATAACCTCCTCTACCTTCTTCTCTTACAGCCCCCCAAATGCAGAAGAATAAAGCCAGGGTTTTCCGAAGCTTTGCATTGGCTTGGGGCATTATTTTCCTCCCTCTTCTTCTTCTTTTAGCTACTCCAACTTGAGTTTTAGTGGGTTTGCCCAAGTAGCTAATACTGAATTGAATTATCTAGCATGTATTTCCCAGGTGGCTCTAACTTTGAACTTTGCTTTTATGTTTCTCTGTTAGGGCTCTTAATCATTTTCCTGACCAGTGCAGGGCTGTTGCTCGTGGTCGGAGTGGTGATCTTTCTGCTGTTTCGTCAGAAAGCCAAGAAAAAGGACTCTGCTGTGTTCGCTAATGTTCCACGTGAGGGTAAGTCACACTTGTTGCGAGAATCAAAGTTCCAGGCTGTTCCCTTAAAAATAAAATTAGCAATGTCTAGAAGTAATGCGGGTTGGGTTACAGTTGGTGGTTGACATTTTGTCTTGTCCCAAGTTTTAGATGGAGGCAGTATCTATTATTATTCATAATAACCATGAAATAATATTCATGATTATTCATAACAATCATGAAATTATGTTTCATGAGTCATAATGTTATTTATTTATTAAAAACATTTATCCCATCCTTTGCAAAAAGCACCTCAGGACGGCTTACAAACAGTTCCAACAGCACTATAATAATACAGTAACAATAGTTAAAATTCAGTAAAAACACAACATAAAACAACACTTTCAAACTAAAGAAAACGAGGAAGAGAAGAAAAGGAACAGAAAAAATGTGACTGCGTAAAATTCTTAATAAAATGGTGGCTAAATAAAAAGGTCAGAATGTTATGAGCATTACGATTTATAATATTATAATAATGATAATAATGATTATTATGAATCATGAAGCAGAACATCACACCTTTCCTAGAAAAACAGCCACAGAACTGTCCATGGGACAGCCCTTCGAACTTTCTATGTCCCCACCGTGTTTGTCTCACACCTGCAAACACACATCCCCAGGTGTGAATTAATGTGACTTCCCATGTGACTGGCTAAACTTGGTCACTTATGGGGAGTTGATGGTCGTGACCAGTATTTAGTACTCCGTAAGTCTTGATGATCTCTAAGTGGCTTTCTCACATGAACCATGTTTAGGGCTGTGAGCACTAATGGAAGGAGCAACATCAGGAAAATATTCTGGATTTGGATTCTCCAGCCTAGGACCTTCTAGACAGGTTGGGCTGCCGTCTCCCGCATTCCCAGGTGGATGGGGTGAAATCGTTCCACTATTATTTCAATCCCAAATGAGCTAATTTTGAACTTTCTTCCACATTTTGCAAGGCTTTGTCCATCAAACCATGCAGGTAAATGTGACTGTATTAGCGAAATTGGGAAGATATAGGGAGATTGGGAAAATGGCTGGAAAATTCAGTCAAACTATCCAGCAGAATGTAACAAATGCACATACAAGGAAATTTGTTCAAGAAACTTGAATGAAAAGACTAGAAATGTTCACAGACATGAAAAGATGAACCAAATTTAGAATTAAATTCCGGATTTAGGACTGGACAAATAAGACATTGAGTAAAGCTGAAGTGGACAGATACATTTATTTATGTTTAAATAAAATAAGTACATTTCACCATATTCCAGACCAGCAGGACTATTAGAAGGATGGGAATGGCAGTTCCATACATCTGGAGGGCCCTTCTGACGTGTAGGAGTGGCAGATTTAGCTAGAGGGGCCCGGCTTCCAAGATGACCACCCGCAGTTTTACGTGGCTCTTGGCCGACGGATTTGGCCCTTTTCACGCATCCTACCCTTACCGTATACCCACCCCATGCTTGCCTTTCAGATGGAAGAAACAGCTACCGATTTCCTGTGCAGGAAGAACAAAAGGATTGCAAATCTAGTCTTGCCCGAATCTGACGGACCGCATCAGGTTTGGCACCTCTGAGCCAAAGGAACTCAGCCCCGACTTCCAGATCGCTTCCAATTTGTCCGCCTTCCTCCCAGTCAACCCCCTTTCCCCTCCCCTCCCAAACAGATCTTTTGGGTTATAAACCTCTCTGAACAGGACCTATTTTGCTTCCGACAGCCAGGAGTGCTGCCAGTAGATCTCTGGACCTTTGGGACTTCAACTCCCAGAAGGCCCTGCCAGTGGTTAGCAATGCTGGGAGCCCCAAACATCTGGCGATCGACTTTTTGGCCAAGCCCAGCTGTTTTATCTGCTTGATAAGCAATAAGAGGGAATTATTCCACCCTGAGCCAACGAGAATTGTGTGCGTGACACGTACTTCCCCTCTTTGAGCTAAAGGCAGAACCTGCTTTGGGGGTTATGAATCCTTTCAAAGAAAAGAGCACATATGGATTACAGAGATTGATCGCATCTCTAAATTCATATATTCCATAAATATTATATATTAAACTGCCTGAGTTGAGTGGATTTCAACATTTTTGTGTTTCCTAAAGGGAATATTAATTTTACTCCTAGATGGGGAGTTTTCTATAGCACAGAATTCTTTCTTTCTCTTTCTCTCTCTCTATCTGTATACCGCAGATACACACAGAGAGACGGACACCGGTGCTTTTGTATGTAGGTACAAATAAGGTTTGTTTGTTTCTTTGATACATATTTGGAAGTTTGGATCTGGATTAGTCATACTTACAGCAGGTCCCCGATTTAATTGGGACTTTAGTATGATTACAGTTGGATCCAACCTCATATTCTTACCTAAAGTAGGTTTTTGTCCCACTGTGCACCTTTAATGCACCCCAAAGCTCAGAAGGCCGGGACTGCATAAATCCAGTTTTGTAGTTAGAGGTCGGATGCTTTTGAAGGTGAGCACTTTTCGGATTCCAACATGAGACCATAAGTGTCCAGTTTTGTGAATGGGCAGCCCAAGTTCCTCGGATAAAGGAGGGTCTTATCGTGGTCTGGACCGGACTTGCTTGTGCCAGTGGCCGGGGCCTCCTGCCACATGGTGCCTGCTGCAGAAACGTCTCTGAGAGATGCTTTGAAGCGTGTGGTTGTATTTATGGAAAAACAATGCAAGTGAGCCAGTTTTGTTTTGGGTTTTGCCGTGAGTCGGGTTCCAGGCAGCGGTTGCAAGAAGCTCAGGTGGTCTTCATGATAGCTAGTGAAGTGGATGAAGGAGCTGGTGGACCAAAAGTTGGCACCAGTCTTCTGGGAAACGGTTCAGATGAGGCATGAGACCCTGGGTGGCCTGCATTTTGCTGGGCGGGACGTCATCTTGCTTTGTACGCTAGCTTACTCCCCCTGCTGTTTTTGCCTAGCTCTTCTAATCCTTCCTCTATCCCCCCCACCTTCCGTATGTGGGCTGCTGCAGTTGGAGAGCTAGCAAAAGACACCACCACCTAGCTTCATCGGTGGTGGTCTTCGACGCTTCGGCCATCTTGGCCATCTCTTCCCCATCCTTACGATGATCAGAAGCAATTCCTGTTTCGTCTTGAAGTGCCGAACTTGATCCCTAAACCAGCTGGCTGGGCCAGTCCATGGGTCCCAAATGCTCCTTGTTGATTTCTCCTTCCAAAATGGCTCCATCCAACCTCAAGAGTGAGCTTTGGGGGAAGCCAAGGTTTATAGAAGCACAAAAGATCTCCCAAAGAAGGGACGCTGGCCCCAAACTGCCAACCCAATGTGGTCCAAGCAAACTCGCAGCCACAGAATATTATTTGGCCTTGCGGGTGGCCGGACATGCAATTGAACGGAGTGGCTAGAATCCTGAACGGCCAAAATTTTGTATCTGAGATAAAAGCTTCACCTTCGAAGTGGGTCGTTTGGCTGGAGAGTCCAAGGGCTGAGCGGCAGAATTTTTAGGTCAAAAGCAGCTGCTCTGTTACTGAACTGTAATCTTTGAATTTGGTTACATTTGTCGTATCGATAATCGTTTTTGTGTCTATGCTAGTTTGCTTTGTGTTCTGTCTGATCACCACTATCTTGGATCTGCAAACCACAGTGGTCTAATTTATGGCTTTGTTTTTCTTTTGAAAAATGAGCACCGGAGGGTTTTTTCTTTTTGTTTTAAGCACAAACACACAGGTGCTTAATCCACATGCTGAGTGTAAGTGGATGAATTTGGAAAATTCACTGCATTTGGAGACAACGCAAAATATTTCTATTTTCTGCTTTGCTTCTGAGTTGCTGTTGGAGGGCAAGCTTTTGTACTTTGAACAATGAATACCTCAATGTTAGGTTGCAGCTCTAACACAATTAAAAATGTAACTGTTTCAGTTCTTTTTCCCTGTTTCACTGTGTGATGACATGATATTTATTTCTGAATAATTAATCCACAATATAAGAATAGCCTTGGAGGAGCCCAAAACAGCATTCAGTTTTCAGCTTCAGACATTTAAGGAAATCAAACAATGGTTTTTTTTCTCTTTATTATCGCTGTGATCATCATTACTATTACATTACATTTATTTTTAAATTGTATAACCCTCAACAATCCTAGGTAGGGCTCTCTGGGTGGTGAACAATTAAAGCCAATAAAATACAAAATAGTGCTATTTAGACAGCTACAGAGATCCGTTAAATATCAACAGACATAGTATACTAAAACCATCAATAAATCCATATAAAATTTAAAAAACACTAATCAGTTACTAAAGTATCCGGAAAGTAAATATGCACTGCTTTTATATCCCAGCTTTTCTTCCTAGCCTGGCTTAGAAGCCTTTTGAGCTCCATGGTATCCTCAGCTTCAACAACAGCCCTGCGAGGTAGACTGAGCTCAGGTCACCCTGTGAGTTGGATGGCTGGGTGGGGACCAGACCGCGGATCCCCTGGTCCCAGCCCAGCACTTCTGCCCATTTCTGGCGCCTGGGCAAGTGGGTGCCGGCCTTGAGGGAAGCAGGGCCAAGCCAGGGGCCAAATCCAAAAGGGAAGGTCATCCAACATGCCAAGCATCAAGCGTCAAGGTTCTGCAAGCATGCACAGAGTGCAAACGGAGGGGAAAGGACACTTCTGCAGTGGAGGGCATTACACGAGTCGAGCGGGGGGCACAGCTCAGCCACGCAGACTGTTGAGCTCCGGGAAACAGGTCGGGGACACGGAACTGAAGATCCGCGTTGCTTTAGGCACGGGTTCGGTAGTCACTGAAGGCTTCCTCAGCGGAGCCTCGTGAGTCTCGCTCACCCTCAGCCGCTGTTTTCCCAGAGGATCCTCTGCCGCACAGGCAGCCCTTCTCGGGGGAGACCGGTTAGCCCGCAGCCGGAGGCGAGGGCACACCTGCGGACCCAGAGGCGGCTCAGCGTCTGCCCCAAAGGGGTGGCCCACGCTGGTCTGGGCTGGATCAGTCCTCGGCTTCTCCGGAACAGCTTTGCTGGACCAGACCAAAGATCTACTTTGGACCAAGTTGTATCGTTTCGCTCGCTGCTTCTGCAGAACCGCAGGACAACCGGGTCGCCCACCCCAAAATGCTCCCCTGGGAGAAATGCCCCAGTTCTTAGCTAGAACTGGGGCATAAAAAGGGAACTGACCAAACCCAAAATCTCACCCATCTCCTGGGCACCTGTTGGCCTCCTTCACGTCACTTCCTAGAAGGTCATCCCTTTGATAGCACACCCCCCACATGGGTTCCCCGGAAAATAAATTTATACCAAACATGAAGATGTCATTTTCCGGTCTAGAGAGTTGCAAGCATTTTCACACAAGAAGGGAATTAATGGTGTTTTCTTTCATGCTTTTGTATAAAGCTGGATCAAGCGATGAAATTTCCTGCAAGAATTAAAAGCGCCACAAGATGGAGCCTCTCTCTTTCCTATCTGAACTTTCGTTCATTTTTCGAATCTTAGATGCAGTTCCTTTCGGCCTTTGAACATTTCTCCAGTGTCGAACTTTGACATTTTTAAAATATTCAGCATAAAAATCACAGGGTAACTTGTAAGCGATTTCAGAACTCATTTCTCCGAGCTGAAGTATTGGGTGACTCTTTTCGTGAAATACATATTTTTGTCAGCAATTTTGCTAAAATACATTTAACAATGTCCTCCTTCCCCATATATTCATGTATTCATTTTTGCGGCATTTAACAATTAAATTTACATTTTGCAGCATTTAACAATTAAAATTATGTGACAGTCATCCATGGGTCAAAGATGAGTTGGATTTTTAAAGATCAGTTTTGTTTTCTGTCTAAAGATTAAAATGGGAGGAGGGGTTCAGACAAATCTCTAAAATTAGGAGTTTCACAAACATGCCGCCACCACCAAGAAGGCCCTGTCTCTTGTACCTGCCTGCCTGAGCTGGGCATAAAAGCAGAACTTCAGAAGGCTCCTTTCGGGAGCTTTTATCCATGCTAGCTCAAGAGGTCTTCATGTTTATTTGTCTATTTAAAGTGTTTATATTCCATCCCATTACTAAAAGTCTCTGGATGGCTTACAAAGAACAAAAAACAACTCCCACCACAACAACACACAACACACTGCCTCTGATAATGATGCAAACAAGGGTAAACTGAATTAATTGTTAAAATACCAAGAAAATAAAAAGGTTTTCACCTGACGCCGAAAAGGATAAAGTGACGGTGCCAGGTGGACCTCCCTGGGGAGCGAGTTCCACAGTCAGGGAGCCACCACTGACAGGGCCCTCCTCCGAGTTGCTACCCTCTGGATTTCCTTCCAAGAAGGCTCCTGGAGAAGGACTGGGATGCTCGGCATGCTTGTAAACACAGCACAATAGGGCCATGAAATAAGGGAACGGAGTTGCCTTCTTGGGATGCTTCCGGAGGGAAAAGGGCCCTGCTGGACCAGAGAGAACTTGTGGCCTTCCTTGTGTCCCCCAGTCTTGGCCTGTCTCCCTAGATGATGCAGGCTACATGGCCTCTACCAGAAGAACAGCAAGAAGGTCCTTCTGATCCCACAGGGAGTCAAGCCACCCTGTAGATAAGAGCTGCTTTGCTTGCAGAACGAGGCTGTTGGCCTGGCTGACGCAGCCTCCCCACCTCGCCGGACAGGCGGTCACAGCCCGGCCGCAGTGGCAGCCGCTGGAACAGAGGCAGGGAAAACGCATGAGAATCCCTGCCAAGAGGTTTGGCCTTTTACCTTTGGCTTGGGGAGAAGAACAGGTGCTTCGCTCGGCCTGGGAGGCCCGCAGAGTCTCCCCTGCCGTATTCAGGGGACCGAAAGCGCTCCAGGGAAGGGGGCTGTTTCTTCTGCTTGTTTCTATTCTGCGCCCCTCTTTCGTCAAGGTTTTCCATAAACTGCACACCAACTTTGTTCGTCCTGCGTACCTTGAATCCAGGAGGGCGAAGTCTCGGTTGGACAAGTCGACAGGAAAACCCCGACGTACATTTTAGACAAGCAGCTGAGATCCAACCGTGTGCTCATATTTGACTCTATTATTTCCGGAGGAATAGAAATGAAGCCTAGGCCTTTCGGCTTGAACGGTCTGACGGGGGAGAACGTTATCGCACCTTCTAGCTTCAAGGAAGCCGCAGGAGATCTTGGGCAAACCGCGCCAGCTGAGATAGCAGACATGGATCACCAGATAGAAGGTGGTGGTGGCACATTTTGACAGGCTGGTTTTGCCTTTGTCGTGCTCAGCAGAAATGTTCAGCCCCACAGACGTGATCGTCCATGAGCTGCCGAGATTTGACACCTAGAGCTGCCTGTCGTTTTTGCTTGCGGTGCTGCTTTTGCAAGGGGAAGGATCCTCGCGAACGCAGCCTTCTGCAAAGTCTTCTGCAAAGTCATGATGCGCGGTTTCCGGGCAGACCAAAAGATAGCCCAGAAGGCTAAGAAGAAGAAAAGCGACGTATGAAACATGACCTTCACAAAGATCTTGGTTCTGCTTGCTGCCAGGATGGGCCCTCCTGATTCAGCAAAGAGGAGGGCACATCCTGCTTCTTGGGGGCATCAAGCAGATCTTAAATTTGCAGGTAAAATCGTGCAATCATTTGTTTTAAAAATGGAAGCAATCTGTTTGAAGGTGGCACTGGAAAATCCTTGCTGGGAGGCTTGTAGGGGCAGCTGGCCAGGCGCAATAGCAGCCTGTCAGCTTTTCCATTGGCTCTGCACCTGCATCCTAGCATGTCAAAGTACGCTCATCCGTCACGTCTTCATTGGTTTATCAAACCCATTATTGGCTGCATCGGGGTGGACAGATGCTTTGGCCTGTAATTCCCAGCTGCCCTTGGCAGCATAGCTAAGGGTGAAGGATTCTGGGAGTTGGAGGCTGGGATATCAGAAGGGCTACAATTTACCAACTCCTGGTTTACACTGAGTAGTAGAAGTAGTAGTGTTTCAGGCAGACCTTTTTCCCAGCCTTACGTAGAAATATCAAGGAATTTCCTGGAAGTATTTGCAGAGAAAGAAGATTCTCTGCAAAGGGATTCTGGTTCTTTCCCTAAAACTTTGGGTCTTTCCTTTCACAAGGAAAGTTGTACAGCCACGTTTGAGGCTTCATTGACCCTCAGAACCCAAAACTCACGGCCAGAAGGGATCCATCTTCAAGAGCTAAAATGTGAAATGTTTCATCTTCTGAGAAAAATCTGCAGTGCATCTCTTAAGAACTTTACTGGGGAACTTGATAGTGATGATCAGAATGCTAATTTTTAAAAAAGGGATTCAGGAAGTTACACAGCAGTTGCCTTAAGCTCCAGGAAAATATTATTAAAAATAAAATTGTCTGTCATACACAGGGACGAATCTTCCATAGAAGCAGCGTGGCTTCTGCGAAAAGGAGTCCTGTATCAGAAAACTTGGTGACAACAGCCCAAAGGGTACGCATTTATGGCAGCACAAACGACAAAGAGCCTGGTGTTAACTTAAAAACTGCATGTGTATTTGAGCATGAGGTGTCATGGCCATGGTGAGCTGGGAGGTGGCTATCTTTGCAGGTGACGGGATGCTTTTGAGGGGTCAGGACAAAACGGGATTGTGAAAAGCTGTGAAAAGAACCTTTTAATCTTTGTAAAGCTTGTGGGCTCTGGGTACCCCTTGGCTTAACAGCACTCTCCAGCCCTGATGTTGATTCCTAGGCGTCGCGAGCGGCTGCGAGCAGGTCCCCGCCATGGCCCTCGGTCCAGGGAAGACGCACGCTCAGCCCCTCGGGTCAGGGGGGTGCCTGCGCTGGGGCATCTGTAGGATCGCTTTTCCGGCCATCTCACGTGTGGGTTGCAGGCCGGCTTTGCTGGATTCCCCTTCCCTTGCCACCCCAAGCCCTGCTCCGCCTCTGGCCTTCGCCTTTGACCGATCCGGCAAGCGGTGGCTTTTTGGTGCAGGTGCCTCCCGCCCACCCACCCACCACGACCTCGCGAGACGCACCCGCCTCCCCTGCCCGGTTGCACGAGCGATGACTCCGAGAGGCGAAATGACGCCTGCACAGGGAGGGCATGAGCGCTCCGGGCCGCCTCTGACATTTCAGGCTGGCGGCGGGGCTTGACGTCACACGGGCGGCATCCCAAAAGTGCAGGCTTTCATTTCCCCCTTGAGCACGGCTCTCGTTCGACTGAGCCGAGGCCGCGTTCCCCGCATGCTTGCGATCTTTTCCATGCTGGCAGGAAGTGGCAGCGTCAGGGTGCATGAGCTGACAGAGATGTGGCTGTGTGGGCCCGGTGAGCGCACTTCCGGCATGCTGGTGGTGCTGTCCCAGGTGTGTTGGAACCCTCGCAGCTTCTCTCGGACGCGGGAACGTGAAATGTTCCAGATTAGGATTCGGCAGAGGGGCACTGCGAGTTGGAAGTAGCGAGGGTCGTCTTGGTGCTGGCTCCCTCCAGATAGGTGGGTCTGACCCCGATGCCACAGTCTCTCCATTGCTGGGTTAAGACTTTTCTCTTCTGGCCGGGGGCCTCAGGAGGAATCCGTGTCTCGTCCATTTTGATGCTGCAGCCCATCTTCCGCAGTCTGGTGCTCCCCATCATCCTGCAATCTGTTCTTATGCTGCCGAGTTGGTTGGCCCTGGAATTCTTCCAAAGAAGGGATGAATTTTCCTTTCTTGGAATAAACCAAGGGATATTTTGAATATAATAATAAGCTGATTGTAAGGCCATATTTGTTTTATTATTATATTTGTAGCCTGATTTCTCCCCCTTCTGCAAGGATCCTGTAGCCGCCTCCTCGTCCCCTGCATTCCCAACAACCCTGTGAGGTAGGCTGGCCTGAGAGTCGGCAACCAGCCTACAGTCTCTCTGAGTATCATGGCTAAGTTAGGAACTAGAACCTGGAAACTTTCCACTTCTGCAGTCATTATAGGTCCCATCTGAATGCAAACTTGGCACTGTGAGTGGCGATTCAGAGCTCCTTCAAAATTTGCACATTGCCGAATTTTGCAAGGCAGATCTCCAAACCAAGAAATGAATGCAAAAAATGTATACGCTGGAGGGAAAACTGTTTGCTAATATGCTGCATTTAAAAAAACAAACTTGCTGGGGAAAAAGTGCATATTTTAGTCATCAAAATGCAAGTGTTAAGAGAACTGAGCAAGAAAACGGTTTAGAAATTTTCTTCTGAACATTTGTGTTCAATAGGAGGCTGCTTCAAGATTGCTGAACAAAGAGAAAGTGCGTTGCTAAAAATGGAGCACCATTTACATAACAATTCCATTTGCTAATTTATCCCTCTTAGATGCAAATTTAGAAATAGTTGTTCGGTATTTCTGCTTAAATTATAATATCTCACCATACTGTGGAAAACTGGGGGAGAGAAACCGATGTAGCCACATCTCTTAAGTATGCAGTTGAGGTTTTAGGATGCTTCATCTTTTAACTGAGTTTGAACAGAACAATTTGGCCAATAAAGGACTGTCTTTTCAGAATATAGGACACCTGGCCACCTAAGTTCTACCTAGCGATGTGCATTTTGAGGGCAAAGTTTGCATTTGAGGGCAAATGTGATAGAGGGGAAAAAGAAAGACCTTGGAGTAATTGTGGACAATAGGCTAAACGTGAGTCAACAATGCAGCCACCCAAAGGGCAAATGCTATTTTGGGATGCATTAACAGAAGCATTACTTCCAAATCACGAGAAGTAGGAGTTCCTCTATACTCCTCACTAGTCAGACCTCATCTGGAGTCCTGTGTCCAGTTCTGGGCACCAAGATTTCAGAAAGATGCAGAAAAACTGGAAAGGGGCCAGAGGAGGGCAACCAAAACGATGCAGGGTTTGGAAACACTGAGAAGAGATGGAGAGAACTGGGCATGTTCAGCCTTGGGAAGAGAAGACTGAGGGAGGACATGGTCTCCCCGTATGAGTCCCTCAAAGGCTGCCACAAGGAGGAAGGTCAGGATCTCTTCTTGCTGATGCAGGAGTGCAGGACACAGAATAACCAGCTCAAGTTGCAACAACCCAGGTTCAGGCCGGGCATCAGGAAGAGCTTCCTCACTGTCAGAGCAACGCGACAGCGGGACCGGCTGCCTGGAGGGGTGGGGGGCTCTCCCACACTGGAGGCATTCAAGGCGAAACTGGGCAGCCACCTGAGTGGGGTGGTGTGACTTGGTGCCCTGCACCAGCAGCGGGTGGACTGGATGGCCTTCACAGCCCCTTCCAACTCGACTCTTCTATGACTGTTCCGAGAGAAGTTCATGCAGTGGCACCTTTAGGTTTCAATATCATGACGCGAGGGGTCAAATGTCCCCATTTCCACCTGCTCCACACCACGTGTGGCCTGCACCCCTCTGCTGTGACTCCGCTTGGTGCTAGGCTAAGCGAGCTGAAATCTTGCAACCTTTCCTTGCAGGGAAGCCGCTCCAGCCATGCAGCACTTCAATTCCCCTTTTCTGCCCATTTCTCAACTCTGCAATATCCTTTTTCAGGGCAGTGGCCAGAACGGAGTGCAGTCTTCTAAGAGTGGTTATTTGTTTAAAGAGAGCAAGCACGGTCTTGCAGGACTGAATTTCAGTTCCTTTCCTGATCATGCCAAAACCGGCGTGTGCCTCTTTCACAGCCGCTACACTCTGGGCCGATTTCTCATTATGCTTCCACCACAACCCCAGGATCCTGTTCTTGGGCCTTGCAGCCTCCGTCTCGTTGCTGCGCCCTGTCTGCTTTTCCAAATATCAGGGCATGCAAATAGCTGCCGTGACACGACCTGGAGGCCTCGTGCCTTTTGTCTTGCGGGTTTCATGTCTCAAGGTTTTGTCACCAGGTCTGTGTCCAGGCCTCCTGACCCCAAACAGAGAGAAGGGAAAGCAGAAAAGAGAATCCTTGAACTTATATCCCTTAACCACTTCCTACTTCTATGTTTAGTTGTGTTTGCTATTGTTGTTGTTGGTGTTGTTATAGTTCTATTGTGCCTTCTGCTCCTTGCAAGCAATGTAGCTTCTACAACCTGCCTCTTTTCCTTCCACAACAATCCAGTGAGGTAGGTTAGGCTGAGAGACAATGGCTGGTTCAAAGTCTCCCAGGGAGTTTCACGGTCCAAGTAGGGGCTAGAACCCAGATCTCCCGAGTCCCAATCCAACACTCTCACCACTATGCAACACTTCCTATCACACCACACTGGCTCTGGTCTGTCATTCGCCAGCTACTGCGACTTTTTGGCACTGAATGCTAAATCGGGGCTGATCCAGCGATCGGGGGAAATGCCCATAAAAGCTCACAAGCGTGCAAAGGGCGGGCGAGCCCCTGTCTGGCTGTCTGCAAACATCTGCAGCAAACACATGCTCAGAGGCACTCTTGGGGCCGGAAGAAGCCTGCTGGCCCATCTTGCGACCAGAACAGTATTCACCTCTGATGGGGTTGTCTAGCCAGGAGAGGGGGGCCGGTGGCCGAAGGAGGAAAAGTCCAAGGGCCTTTCGTCCGTGAGCCCTTACTGGCCCCGAACCTGCTCCAGACGGCAGACTCTCTCCTGCTTTGCCCTGAACTTCCAAGCGATCCTGCTTGCGCTGAACCGTGCAACAAACGGGAGGTTTTTCCTGGCTGGAGGGAAGCTACACGATCAAGTGGAGCCCCAAGATCTGATCCAAGACTTCGGGTACCTGCAGGACTTCCTCTGGATTCTGACCTCAGCTCCCTCCTCGCTAGACCCGGACTCTTATCCTATTATTTAAGGAGGAGGCAATTCTGGTGCTCCCTGCAGATCAAATCTGCCTGTTTCGCAGACTGCTGAAAGGGAGAGCCGATCCCTGCCTTTGGAATGCAGTTTGCACTCGGGCATGGGGGTGTTTCCCTTCCTTTCCTTGTGCCCTTATTCCTTAAAGCGATTTGTCTGTTCGAAAAGGTAAGATGGCCGCGTCGAGCGGATTCGTCTGTTCCCGAGCTCCGCGAGTGGACGGCAGCGATGGCCGTGCACAAGCCCGAGAAGTGGACATTTTCTCAGTCCAGCCCCTCCTGAAAGATTCCCGCTCAGCTCGTCCGCAAATACCAGTCGATCCAGTGCTTTGAACTGTTAATGTTGCTCTTCAAAGCTGCCAGAGACTCTCCAGGAAGGCTGGCCGGCAAACCAAAAGAAACAACTTGCAGCATGAGCGCACAAAGAGACTTGTTTTGGAAACAAAACCCAGAATTTCCACGGGGTGTTATGGTCAGTCAGGCAGAACCTCGCCCTTGGACTCGGCGAGTCCGTAGTCTTTGGCACGGCCCTTCGGCTACCGCCGGCTGGGGAACGGCTTCTGTGCTGGACCCAAGGCAAGGGAGTGGGGCTGAGCGGCTGGACGGCACCTGGATTCGCCAGGCAGCACCTTTAACGGGATGGCAGCCCCCCTCCTCACCCCCCCCCCGCCTGTCTGCCTCTTGCGGAGCAGCACCTTGACTTCCTCCTTCTCCTTCCTGCCGGCGCTTTCTCTTTTGGCAGCAAGAATACAGAAAATCTATTTCAGTGGTTCCCGTTAGGGACTTCTTGACACGTCACAGGCCGGAAGCGCCCCATGCGGCTCTCTTCCCACAGAAAGGTGTGGGCCCGACGGTACAAAATGCGGCCAAAACAGCGAGGCGAGCGAGGTGGCAGCCGGAGCAGGACGGGAAGGAGAGAGACGGTGGCTGAGCGCATCGGGCCTCTGGCTGGCTCTGGCACTTGAGTTTCGAACCCGACGCCAGGAAGTGAAGACGGGGCAGAGATGACAGCGAGCCGCTCTAGGGCCAGACAGCTGCTGCTTTGTGTCGTGGCACTTGGGGTGTGTGTGGGACCCGCAGCGGGTTCCCAGGACGAGCGAGAAGGAAAGCCAGTATGTTGTGCCGCGAGTCCCTCCAGTAAGTTCAATCTCGAGCATTCCTCTTTCTCGGGGGAGAGCATCTCAGGTTCGAGACTGCCTCGGAGCCTTCCCTTTCTGCCACAGCCCTTCATGGGGCTGATGGGAGATGCTCTCATCCTCCTGTTTTTTGGTCCTCTTTGCAGGCCAAGACTTGGGGACAATCCAGCTTTTCCAAAGGGCAGTGTTGAATTGGGGAGTGTTGAGAACAGGGCCACAAGAGCAGAATTCAGGGTCCAACCATGACAATCCATTAGATTCTCACCCGATTCCTTACAGATTCCTAAGTGGACGTGCCCAGAATTTGAGAGCTGGGATCCTTCTTAATGGGGCCTGCGGTTCAGGGTGCATGCGAGAGCGGCCAGGTGGCCCTAGCCACGGCCTTCGTCCTCCCTTTCGCGGCCTAATCTGTGTTTTCCCCACGGCAGCAGAAGCCCCGAAATCGTGTAACTCCTGCAGTTCTGGAACGTGCTGTGGGGACAAATGGTGCGGCTCGTGTCGGAAGCTCCCGAAATGCCAGGAGGGGGAGAAGCTGTACTGTTCAGGTAAGCTGTGGTCCTGCCGCCTCTGCACCGGGGTGCTGAACCCGAGCCCGGGACGCCTCTCCGCATCCTGGCCCCCTCCCTCGGTGGACTGCAGGGCACAGAGGCTGGGCTGGGGGCCTCTCAGGCCAGGACACCCCTAGCCGGACCGTCCCATGGAGGGGGGACCCTGAACAGATGAGCTGCAAAAGCCTTCCCTCTCACCCTGGGCCCTTATTTTCCAACCGAGTGGGAAACACAGAACTCAGCATTTGGCCCTCAGAAACTCAGTTGCTTTCGGGTATTGAATTTTCGCAAGCCTTTAGAAAAGGCACGGAGAGTCCTCTTTTCAATCCTGAAAAATCCTGAAAGGAGAGTCCTGAAAAGAGGCTGCAAAACCTTCGACGCCTATGAACTAACCTCCGCTCGCTTCCTCTCCTAGGCACGACCGATTTCAGGTATTTCTGCAAGCCGTGTCCAAATGGAACCTTCTCGGACCCCGAAAAGGGATGTTGTACCCCTTGGACAGAGTAAGCGTGTGCCGTTTTGTGTCTCGGTGTGTGTCCAGACTGGGCAGGGGGGAGGCAGCATCCAACGCGCTCGCTTCCTGGAAGCCAGAGCCGGGTTGATGCTGGCGTGGCATCCGCTTCCCATGCAGCCTTCATGGGGTTTGCAGGAAGTCGTGCCCACCGCTTGGGTCCATCCACAGACAGAAAACGGTCTGCTTGGCAGGGAGATGCCTGTGCCGTGACTCGGGTTGGCCACTGGGGGGCGCTGCAGCACAGGGAAGGGGACACGGGTAGGCATTATGGGGCAAGTGCCCAGGGCTCACAGCTCAGCAGGGCCCCACTGGCGAGGGCCCCCTGGACCTGCTGCTCCACATGCCACCTGGTCGCTCATTTGTCTCTGGGTCTGGCCGAGACCCCAACCCTCTGGTAGCTCCAGGGCTAAAATCTATTTCAGAGATATTTAATTTGGGGAAGGGGCATATAGGGGCGGGAAGGGTTCTAAAATCCCAAACAAAGCTACTGGTACATTGTATATTTCATGAACTTCCAAGCAGCTTTCATTCCATCCTTGGCCGAATGAATCTCTCTCTCTCTTTTCTTACTTTTCCAAAATTCCATCCATAAGCAAACGTGCACATTCCACTCGTAATTCCTCCCTGTTCCTTTTCTTTCTGCCTTCCTGCGTAGCTGCAAACGGGATGGATTACTTACTGTCCGTTCAGGGAATGCAACCCACGATGTGCGATGCGGCCGGGACCATGTCATCACGAAACAAGAAGGTATTGCTTTGTTTTATTTTGGAAAGAGACGTGCTTTATATATGGATTTTAGAATGGGATGGAGCGGGGGGGGGGGGGAATAGATTCTCTGCACCTCCCTGCGTCCTCTCTGAGAATTAACCCTGTTCAACCTTGCAGGGCTGTTGTGCAAATAGCGGATTTTAGGGTGGAGCGGGGGGGGGAATAGATTCTCTGCACCTCCCTGCGTCCTCTCTGAGAATTAACCCTGTTCAACCTTGCAGGGCTGTTGTGCAAATAGCGGATTTTAGGGTGGAGCGGGGGGGGGAATAGATTCTCTGCACCTCCCTGCGTCCTCTCTGAGAATTAACCCTGTTCAACCTTGCAGGGCTGTTGTGCAAATAGCGGATTTTAGGGTGGAGCGGGGGGGGGGAATAGATTCTCTGCACCTCCCTGCGTCCTCTCTGAGAATTAACCCTGTTCAACCTTGCAGGGCTGTTGTGCAAATAGCGGATTTTACAAAGCCCTCTTTTTTGATAGGCCTGATTTGCAAGAGGCAAAAGGGGGAGAGAGGAAGGATCTTTCCTTTTTCATGGAGGGAAGCAAACTTCCCACAATTCCAGGGAAGGCATCATACGGCTGGCAGAGTTAGGCGTTCGGCAGGGCGGCAGCCGCCAAAAGCCCCTTGCCGATGTGAGCAGAGAGTGAATGAAAAAATCTTGAAAAGCAAAATAAACGTGAAATTACAGGGGGTTTTGAGCCTGCCTGAGGGAACTGGAAGTTAATCCGGTTCAGACTTAGGCGCAAGTGCTGAGGCAGGGACTTAGCGGTGCTGGATGGCCGGGACTGGAGCGTTTGGCGCGTGAGCACCGATCTCTCTCTCCTGGAGCAACAAGTCAGCACCCATTCAAGGGGCATTTAAATGTAGCTTCCCCCAATACCAGCAGCCCTAAGTGCTCGCTGGATTTCCTCAGATCCCTCCTTCGTGACTTTCTTGTTCATCCTGACGTCGGTGGGAATCAGCCTGCTCGTCCTCCTGACTTTCGTCTTAGTCGTCTGTACGTGGATACAGAAGGAGAAATTTCCTTTGGAGGAAGGTCGGTACTGCTCTGATCCGGGGGGCTTCCCGGGATTGTTCCCCTTCACGAATTGGGGTGGCTCCGTTGGCCAACCCGCAGCCCTGGCCCCATTTCCTTGCAAAACGTTCTGCATTGCTCCCAAGTTGGAGTCACCAGAACAGATCTCTGAGCATGCACAGAGCGGTTTGTTGGGCCCAGTCTAGCGCCTGCCTGCAGGAGCGCCCCTCCTGGACATCCCTGGGCCCCGACCCTTGGCACAGCACCCCAGTCTCTCCCGCCCAGTTCCCACCAGTGGCATGCCGCCTGGCTTGTTCTACCACTGGAGGTCTAAAGGGCGCAGGAGCAACTTGCAGGCTTTGGCGGACGTAATTCAGCCCCTCAGAAAAGCACCTCAGAAAGAGCAGCGTGCCCCTCGCTTGGCATCCCGCTGGGAGGAGAGGAAGCAGGCGGGGAGGAGGAGGTGGCAGAGAGACAAGGAAGGAAGGAGGGAGGGATGCGGGGTGGGAAGAGGGAACGAAATGGGCACCAGAGCAGAGAGGAGGCGCCAAGGGGCTGCAAGGAGAGAAGGGGCGGAGGAGAACGAGGGAGCCGAGAGAGAAGCAGGGATGCTTCCCGATTCAGTGTCAGTCCTTCCCGCGACCGGCAACAGGGCCCTGGTCGATTATCCTTGCTCTGTCGCATGGCTTCCCGTGGCAAATGGGTGTGTGCCATGGGAGCGATGCCGTGCCTTCCGGAGGGCCGCTTTCTCTGCAAAAGCCTGGCCTCCGGCTGCCGGAGCCTTCCAGTGGGAGATGCCGGGGTTCGAACGCGGGGCCTCCTGCCGCTGAGCTCCAGCCGTTCCCCAGGGAGCCCGGCCCCTTCGGGTTTGCTTGAGGCTTCCTCCAGGGTGGCCACCGCTCGCGGAGGACGCTGGCCCCTCCGGGGACCAGCCGGGGCCGCAGCAGCAGGGCCACCCTGACCCCCCGCCCCTTTCGCCCCACAGAAAGCGAGGCTGTCCACGCGTCGGACTGCGTGGGGTCCCAGCTGCTTCGTGCCGACGCCTGCAGCTTCCAGTTCCCGGAGGAAGAACACGGGGACAAGATGCCGGAAGAGACGCCCTCGCTAAAGTCCTTGCCACACTGAGGAAGGTCTCCTAGGCCGATTTAACGAAACGCACGGTCCGGCCTTTTGCGGCCCGCCACCGCCATCTCCGAATTGTCTCCCAGAGGAACACAACTACGTGTCTTTAGGGCGTGTGCCTTGGGTCTGTTTGCGGGCGTGAACGGGTTGCCAGCCTTCGCTCACCGCCGTTTCCGCGGTGCCGATCTGCCTCTCGCCGTGCCAAAGGGGTCGGGGAGGGGGAACAGCTTCTCAGGATGCGGCTAGAGCGTAAACAATACGAGCATCACATTATCTCCCTCACTGCACAGGTAGGAGCAATCCAGGCCCTTAATCCCCGAAGCCAAAACTTCCACAGGATTGGATGGAAGGATGGAGACGGTCTTTTTGGGGGAGGCTTTTTACTCAGACAAATTTTGAGCACGGCCAGGAGAGGTGCGCTGGGGCAGACGCCCTGAGGATCCAGCGGCTTAAAGGGAGAAGCCAGATGGAGTTAAGCGGACCATGGATGGAGTTTACTGGTCCTTCGTGCCTCAGGCCCGGTTACCTGACGGAAGGTACTTTTGCCAGTCAGATCAAGGATCTGTGTTTCAATTTAGCAGCTCTGTCCAGATTCTTGGGTTCCAAATGCCCTCCTTTCTAAGACTTCTTCTCTAGGTCGGTTGCAGAATGTTCCTTTAATTTTCGGGGAGAATCCCTTTTCGTGCTTGTATACAAAAATAGAAACTCAGCTTCGGAGGGGCAAAAGGGGGAATTTACTGGATTTTCCACGTTCTCACTGATGGGCCATAGGCAGCGCGGCCTAGTGGAGCGAGAACTCTTTTCTGGAGGCTGCCTTGGGCATTTTCTGCTTTGAAAACTTGGGTGCTCTTTCTCCCCTTCTCCTCCAACAGTGCCATGAGGCACCAGAAGAAGTTGCTTTCTGCCCGTAGGGGGCAGATTGGGCTGTGTAAAGGCTTTGCTTTATACAACACCCATGTTTCGAACTGCACTTCCTTTGCGAAACCTGAACTGGAGCTTTTTTTATATTAAAGCAGTAAGCATGTCAACACCGTGCCTTCTTTCTTTCCTCCTGTGGCTGATGAAGAGAGAGGAAATGGAATTTGTGTCTGTTGCGTAGAATGAGCTCATGAGGACGGGACTTTCTCTTTCGTGGTAGCAGCTGCCAATTGAAAACGCACTTCCCTAAACTGTGTTTGGCTGCGGATGGTGACTCACTTCCTCGGGGTTTTCCCTTGAATTTGGGGGTCAATTTACGAGAGGCTTCCAGGGCAAAGGTACTTGGTGTACAGAGGAAAATGGGGCAAGACTGTGTCTTTTCCCCAGAAGCCTCTTTCCAGGCAAATAGTGCCACCCTCCAAGCAAACACCCAATTCCGCCCAATTTCTGGACCTGTGTTTGTCTCGGTTACGGGGCTGGAATCCCACCGGGGTGAAAGCAGCCCGATGAAACCCTTTTCTCGTGCCAGCAGCGGGGTCCTCCCATGAAGCTGACAAGTGGGGAGTTCAGGGCAGGTCCAAGACTGTCCTCCTTCACACAACCCTGCGAAACACTAGAATTCGCTTCCACTTGCTGCAATGGCCACCGATTTGAATGGCTTCCAAAGGGGACTGAGCAAACTTTCAGAGGAGGGGGCTCTCCGATCTAGTGGGGCCGTTCTTCTACCAAAGGTGTTGCACCTCCGGTAGCCCCAGGACTAAAATCTATTTTGGAGGTACTTTGTGAGGAGCGCGACCCTGCAGGGATGGTCAAATCATGGTCAGGCCTGGTTCCTAAACAAAGCTAAAAGCCCAGGGATGAGGCCCCGCTTGGGGGCTCAGGGAAGCCGCGAGCCAGGGATGTGCATAGCCATGCGATCCCAGGAGGACAGACTGGCTCCCAGGCGTGGGCTTGGTCTGCGGAGGCCAACCCCACTCCTACCGCATCACGTTCTTGAGTCGCTGGCTGGACTTGTCCCCTGGGGGATTCTCGGGGCAGGTCCGTGCTGACAGCCCCGGCAGCTGAGTGCAGTGGTCAAGAAGGCTTTTCGGACCCCCACTGCCCTCCGCTCAGCCAGCTCCACAGCTTGATACGAGGGCCCGGCTTCCTATTATTCATGCCCCGTAGCTAATGCGTGATCAGGCAACACATCTTGCGTGTTCTGCTTTGCCTGCTAAGCTACAGCGATAACGCCCCCCCACGCCCCCCAGTATCAGCCAGCCCCTTAACCCTTCCCGTCGCACCCTGGAGATCGAGGGAATGGCGTATGGAAAACCCAGGATCCTCGGGGAGAAAGCCCGATCTTCAAAGGGGGAGATGGGCCCGTTGACCCGTTTGCGCTGTTTCCTTTGCAAGAAATAGGTAGATGTTTGCACAGAAGGGCTCCACCACGTCATACATAGGGGTTATTTTTTCTGGTGGTCCTTTATAGGAAAAAGAACGAGGGCTTTTCAAATACACGAGTGATCTTGGTTTAGGAGCCGCGGTGGGCGACCTTCGTATCCTCTGGGATCGATTCGCCGCAGCTTTGGCGGAGGATCTCGGCAGCATCCTTCTCGCCGTCCGTCGGGGTCTTCCTGTGAGTCATGAGCTGGCGGAGGGGTTTGCAGTTCTCCTGGGAGGCGGGGAGGTTGGGGGGCAGGTTGGACTGGAGGTGGAGGGAGACCATTTGCGAGCTGGTCAAGGGGCCGTCCGCCTCGTTCCCACTGGGGGGCTGCATCTTGCTTCCAAACATCCTCTGGAAGCAAGCGGCGTAGGGCCGGTCCTTGGCGCTGCCCCTGGCAGCCGCGGGTCCGCTTGCTTTCCCCCGGTCGTGAGCGCCCTCCTGCTTGTCCAAGGCTGCCGGGACGTGTCGGATGATGTACTGGTTGCCGCTGCTACAGACGTGATTGCCCCGGAGGACTGCTTTCACTGACTGGCAGCAGCTGATGCCGGGGACAATGGATATTTGGATCTGAGGCATGGGCAAGGTGTTTCGGGAGACCCCCTTGCTGGGCGGGAGGGAGAGGCCCTCCGAAGGGCCGGAGGCTTCCACTCTGGGCGGCTTCTCCAAGCTTTTGGCGGGCTGCTTGTCCGTCCCACGGCCGCCGCCACCGCAGCTGCCCGCCTGGGCCCAGTGGCTCCTCAGCGAGCGGAGGGAAGTCCTGCTCTTGGTGAGGTGGGGCGGCCCGTTGTCCGAGGCCAGGCCGTTGTAGAGCAGCACGAAGTGGCACAGGGACTCCAGTGGAAGGATGTGCTGCGCTTTTTGGACCTTGGTGAATATCTCGATGGTTAGATCTAGGAAATGCACAGAGCACGCTCGTCTCACACTCGCTCTCAAAGAAACCCACCCAGAAAACATGTGCAACCCGGGAACTGGCTAAACACCGTTCCTGCGGCGGCCGAGTGGCATTTTTTCTGCTAGGAAGACACGGCTCGTGAGGAGCTTAGAGGTCTTGCAGGTGGCAGTTGGGTGCTGGTTGATCTTCTTGACGTGTGACTGAAGGATGTGCCTGTCAGAATGTGGGGAAGGTCTCCCCCCCGCCCCACACACACACAGCCTCCCAAACACCTCGAAAACGACGTCAGGAAGATTTTGTACAATTTCTCCAAGGAGAGAAGAATTTCCCACCTGGTTACCTGGCCACCCACTGCGTCCTTTCCTATCTTAACATCTGTTTCCTTTCTGCCACACACGCACCGCAGCGGTGAGACACCTTTATATTCATCACCTATTTAGGCTATCGGGCTGGTGGTCTCAGAAGGGTCAGCGGCTAAGGAGCAGGACTGGGAAGGCTGATGGTTGCGCTGCGCTTCAGCGGGGTGGGTCGCTGTGGCGGTCTTTGGCCTTTCCAATACTTTGCAAAGATGCAGCCATAGAAGGACTGCAGCAAGCGGCATCTACGGGCAACAGAGCATCGCTCCAGGTGTGGGAAGAACAGCGGCCAGTATCTGAATATTAACTCATCCCGCATCCTGGGGTAACTGGCACCCTCAGCTCACATTCTGTACTGCACTTTACACAGAATTATCCCTACTCAACTTGTTCTTCTACAACGTTGCCACAAAGTGCCTAGTCTAAAACTTCCCCAAATTTCAGCAGCCAGCTTTTTACGGTTTTCGTTCTATAAAGCGAAAATATCCTTGAAACAAAACCCCCAAATTTGCATGCAAAGTTGGTTTTAGGACCTTTTTATGCCTGAATAATGGTACGAAAGAGGGTTAAGTGCAGGTCACCTTAATTTCTTTTGAAGGAAAGGAGTCTGAGCTTTTAAACCTTCCAAAGAACAGAAGTACAAACCACTGAAGGAAAGATTTGCTTTTTTCTGTTTGTGGCCAAGCTGTTGTTATGCAAGGCCACTGCATATCCGAGGTATCCCCGCCCAAATGCCGCCTTCCGCTAAATATATGGGAGCCCCACCTATTTGGTCCTTCCAAGCCGACAGGCCCCGCTCGTTCTCCGTTCGTCCCAACCCCACCAAAGCCTTCCTCTTGTCCCCAGGACCATCCGAACCGGCTTACCCAGAGTTTCATTCACCACCGTGGGAACAATATTCTTCAGTGCTCCGCAGTTCGTGTGCAGAGCGGGGTTTGCGTTCATCTCCAGCAGCCAAACCTGTCGAAATTTCCTTAGGTCAGGGGTTCAGAGCATCAGTCCAGGGATACAGATGAGACCCTCAAAATCCCACAAGTTGCTGAGTCCGCCTGCCCACCCTTTGGTCTGCCCAACTTTGGTGAAGTCCTTGAGCATGACCCCATTTTAAGTTCTTGAAGCGTCTCTCCGAAAAATCGATCTTATATCCCCTAGAGAGCATCTAAGGAGCAGATCCTCCGTGGGGCCTGAAACTCCCCTTTTTATGCCCCCCCACTCTCAAATTGCCCGCCCATAATGCAAAATGAGACAGGACAAAAACGGGGGGGGGGGGGCAAAGTTGAAGGAGCCATTTTTGCTCTGTTTTAGTGTAACTCCAAGACTTGCACCAACAGCTAATGCCAGAAGGGGGCAGAAATGGCCAAGCCCCCACGAAATGGTCCTTTCCCCCGCTCAGAACCAGCCCTTTTTCCAAAGGGCATGAGATTTTGCTATAAACCTTTTGGCTGCCACTAGGGGGAGGTAATGCCCTGCCTATATTCTCTTGCTCGGGAAAAAGAACAGAAAACCGAAAATTTCCATTTTGAAAAGCAGGCCAGGAGGGGAGCAGACTGGGAAAGTCTGGCCCACCTGGAAGTCAAACCCCAGAGAGAGATCTAGGAGAAATCCAAAGTGGATTCAATGCATCCAGATATCTATCCCTTCGACTGGAAGATGCCCTCGCTCTGAATGGGCTTTGTGGATTAATCAAAACGGGATTGGCTTTGTAGCGTTGTGACCCCAACATGCTCTCTGCGTGAGTCTTAACTGGCTGACACAGAACTTTTAGCCAAGGATTTGAACAAAAAAGGACTGACAACAGAGGTGTTGCTGAGAGCATGTGGCCCAAACTTTCCACTTGGAATTTCCCCTAAACTTAATTAAAGGGTGAGTGTATGGGGCCACCATGTAGGTCCATTCCCAAGAGTGATCTATGCCAGCAAGGGGCACGAAAATCCTCCCCCCCACAAAGCTTCATTGTCCTCCAGGTTCACCCTTTCCACCCCACTTGCGACACTGCTGGGGCTGCAGGAAGCAGAATTGGGGCCTAGACCCCCATGGGCTCAACCCTGTGACACCCCAGCCTGGCAGGGCAGGAGAGAGAAGAGAAAGAGTGCTGGTCTGGGGCATCTTTCAGCCCTGTTGGGACCAGCACAGTTCTCCTTTGGTACATCTATAATTGCTTTTGTCCATACTCCGATAGAACAGATCATCAGCGCAGCAGATCTGTTGAGGGAGCAATCTGACGGAGATGTCTGTAGTGCTCCGAAATCAGGATTCTGCGGAGGCAGCCTTTCCCTCTCTGCTCCTTCGCAGATTGGGCAGACGCCCCGTTCGCCCACCAAGCCCTGGCACATGGGACAGGAAGGGAAGGAGGGTGGAGATGCTCTTTGCTCCTTCTGGGGCGAATCCCGAGACCACAGAGAAGCATGGGTGCGGCGCTCTCATGCTAGCTGTGAGCGGACAATTTGGCTTCAGATCTGGGAACGGAAAGTAACCCATTGCCAGACTGGTTTATGGGCCATCGGCTACTGAGTGACACCTTGATATTGATACCCTAATCATAACAACAGCAACAACTCTGCGCAGCTATCATTTGTCATAACCTTTTTGAGAGAGACAGACAGGTGTAGATGCGTGGATGGGAGGGGTCTTTCAGCCTTCTGGGGCATTGTTTGTCCAGCTAAAGCTTTTAATTAACCGCGCAGGGAACTGCC
Organism: Varanus salvator macromaculatus; assembly: GCA_023646645.1. Classification (NCBI taxonomy): domain Eukaryota; kingdom Metazoa; phylum Chordata; class Lepidosauria; order Squamata; family Varanidae; genus Varanus; species Varanus salvator. The sequence goes on along the minus strand of JAIXND010000800.1, from coordinate 11,964,852 downwards.
ACAAAAGAGCGACACCAGATCTCCTGCCAGAGCTGAGTTTCCCCCAGCTGGAGCTTCGGAGGCCGAATTGGCTGGGCAAAACAAGACAGGCACCAGACTGAGCCCTGGCTCGGCTCGTGTTCTCCCCGGGAAGTTCCCGTTCTGCATAAAGGACGGGGAGGGGTCATGCGTTGGCTCCAGGACCCATCAGCATCTGCTGATGTTGTGTTGGGGCTTGGTTGTTTGCTCTCTGTCTCTGGGGGAGGCGTCGGATCTGGGCATGGCTGACAAAAGCCAAGCTGGGCAGGTGGTTGTCTTGCAGGAGAAGGATTCGGGCACGAAATGGGGTTTTTCTTGGGCACAGACTGAAGATGGGTCAACAAAGGAGCTCTCCACAGTAACAAGCCCGTCCGCTACCTTGGAGAGCTCGTTTGAAGTTCAGGCTAGAATCCAGAGCGGATGCACGTCCCTGCTGATGCTGGGGACGCTCTCCGTTTGGTGCAGTTCCCTCCTTTGGCCACAGCAGGGCGGTGGCTCCCAGGCTGAGCCCCCTGTTGGCAGGGAAGGTAATTGGTGGAGCTCCTCATTTGCAGCCAGAAAGGCCCAGGTTCTGCTCCTGGCATCTCCAGCTGGGAGAACCCTGAAGATCTGCTAACAGACAGTCCAGATACTGGCCTGACCCTGCGTAAGGCGCCTTCCTGGATTCCTAAATTTATGTGCTTTTCCTAACCCAGTTACTGGGTTCGGACCACAAGGGAAAACAACCCAACAACAAGTCATGGGTGCCCTTTGTGTGTTGTTCCTGGTTAACAAACCACGGCTTGTTCTCACGGCTGCGTTCAGACATTATAACCCACATTTGAGGAACAATCCATGGTTCGGTGGCAACCCACACTCCGCCCTTGCTCCTCAGAGCCCGGTCCAGCATCACCAGCGTACCTTAAAGTCTTCATCGATCAAGAAGTCGCACCCGATGAGGTCAAAATAGCCCAGCTTGCAGTCCAGTTTGGACTTGACGGCCAGAAAACATTGCAACATGATCTCCTTCATCCGCTTCTGGAAAACACAGGACGGCAGCAAGTTGGGGGGGCATTCCAGAAGCTTCCCTCTTCCTGCGCCTTAAAAAAATATTGAAAAGTCTCCAAACCTTTTAAGCAGAATAAACCAGCAAGTGGCACGATTCTCACATTCGCAATTAGCACGCCAGCCCCTCCTCAGCTCACAACCCTTTCACATGTGTTCGCCCGGACACCTGTTTTATTCTTTTCCCCCCCAATTTAAACATATCTGCATGCATATCTGCACCGAGAGGCAAAGCTTTTATTCAAACGCATCGTCTCTCCGGTTTAACGACATGCTTTCTCTCCAAAGACTCATTCCCGAGGGGACTTGTGCATTTCGGGGGAGCCACGAACGGCGGATTCAACAAAAGCCGTTTTCTCTGGCAATTCTCTGCGCTCCGCTGGATTGGGCCGTTCTTGAAAGAGCCGCTTCTGCTCGTTTGGAGTTAATTTTAGCCGCGTTACACGAGCCGGCGCTTTTGCAAGGGCACAAAGAGACGCTGCCCCTGCGTTTAAGTTTGTGAGCATTTTTTGTGGTAGACTGGCAGGGTGTTCGCCTTCATTTCCCAGAAGGCTTTTGGGGCCTTCCTCCTCCTCTTCAATGTTATATCATCATCATCATCAACAATAATATCAATAATAATAATAGTATTAATACATTCAGCACACTCGTCTTCCTCTTGCAAGGAACCCAAGCCAGCCTGCAAGCTGCTGCTCCTCACCACTTCATCCTCGCAACAACAGTCCTGCGAGGTAGGCTGGGCGGCGAGTACGTGTCTGGCCCAGAGCTAACCCATGCTCCCCGGCCGAGGGTGGACCAGAACCTGGATCTCCTAAGTCCAAGTCCGGCTCGTGAGCCACACGACAAGTTGCCTCTCTCCGCACTGCTGTGGCTTGTGCAGCGCCTGCTCGCTCGCTCGCTCATGGGTTATGGGGTCCTCTGGGGTGGCTGCCCAGAAGCCCCCAGATGGGGAAGGCGCCCGGCGGGAGGTGGAGGCTGCTCACACGCCTGGGCAGCCTCCGCGCCGTTGCTGCGAGAACTTCCTTCTCTGGCAGCGGCCAAGATGGCCTCCATCTTTGGTCCCAGCGGCCCTGGAAGGGTGGCTGCGAGGGCCGAGGGAGGTGCCGGGAGGCCCAGCTTTTCCTCACCCCACATTTCTTTCTTTTAACTTCCCCCCATCCGCCCTTCAATAAATGGGTGTTTTGTGACTGGCCGTGCCCACCATGTTGCCGTGGATAGCCGCCCCTCATGGCAGCCATTTTGTGAGCGCGCCCTCTGCCCGCCTGCAGAATTACAAACACCCCGCTGACCCCCAAAGGTGGGGCCCACGCTGTACACGCCGAACATCGTTTTCGGGGTTTGCTTCCAGCGTGCATTTTAAACTCAGCCGTGCTTCACCCGCTGTCCAAACAAGCTCCCCTTCAATGGATGAAGCCACTGAGGAGGAAGGCCGGCCCCGAACGCCCGTCTTGCAGTGCAGGCCACTGCCGTGCGGGGCGGAGAGGGCAACACTCACGGTAAATCCGTTGAAGACCCAGTCCTTGGGCAGCCCCTTGGCTTGTCTGAACTTCTCGTTGACGTACTGGTTGAAGCGGTCCATTTGCCACACCGTCTCTTCCTTCACGAGGGCATAGATGGGGCTTTTCTTCTGGACATACTGAAGAGAGCGGGACAAGCAAGCCAAAACTGCCTTTCATTCATTCGTCCATTATTGCAAGCATCTGTATCCTGTCCTTCCGCACAAGCACTCAGGACGGCTTACACAGTATAACATCCCGAAAATACAACGATAAAACCACACTTATTAGCACATTTAAAATGGAACATTATGAACTAAAAAAGAAGAAAGGAAAAATAAAATAGGATTATTTTATTTTAGCCACCTAGAGATGCCGTGGGAGACATAGGTAAATCTTTTAAGCACCTAAATAAATATCCCAAATAAGACTGCAGATCGAGCATGGGCATGTGATACCGGAAAAAGTTGCGAACTCTTAGAATCTTTAAAAACATTTCATTGACAAAATGGTCACAACAGGAAAGGAAACAACGCCCCACCTCACAGATGGGGTTGCAGCCCAAAGACTTTCTGGAATATAGCACTCTTTGCCTGCTGTGGGTGGAAGCACAGCTGGAAGGGAGCCGCAGAGTTCTGCAGTCCGGGAGCAACCACCAAAAAGGCCTTGCTTTGCATCGCCAGCAAATATGCTTCTGGCAGCGGGTCCCGTCAGGGTGCAAAAAGCCAAGGGATGCTGGACGAATCCCCCTGAGATCCAAATAAGTGAATCTGTCCTGCAGACTTTGCCAAACACCGAAAAACAGAGTTTTCCTGAGTCTGTGGACTTGCAGGTGAGCATCTCGCTGGGGCGGAGAGGAGAGATGGGCTTGTGTGAATTGGCTTGCACGTTCACACCTTGCCACAGCAGCACACGGCTGCAATGCTGCAGACCTCAGTGTTCGTACACACCGGCAGACATTTTGCATCCGGAAGTGTCCATCTGAATGTTAAAACCTGGTTCTTCAAACCCGAGGAAGGCAGAATGGAAGGCGGCTGGTAATCCGCGAAACGGAGACAGGAGAAATTTAACAAGCTCGCTGCACCTCTACCCCATGGGGCAGAGAACAAAAACAGTCTTCCCCTAAGTATCGTCGGGGGACGGGGCGTGTTTTCCTCCCACCTGCTCAGGTGCGCTGCTTTGTCCCGCCCGTCCCAACGGACTCGTGGGTAATTCAGGCTCTCCAAACAGGGACACCTGTTCCACCTTGCGATCCTTTGTGCCAAGCCTCCCCGGAGCCACGGAGGAGGTTCGCTGCCTCCGGAGCGGAGCAAGCAGCTCACTTCCAGGAAAATTAAGACAGTCCCTCGACGGAGGCAGAAGCGGCAGAAAGACAATACGGAGCCGGGCCGGCAGCTACAAATACCGCAGGTGTCTCCAGCTGCATCTCCTTTTTCTAGAACTCCTCTTCGGGGGGGGGGGGATTGTAATTGCCCTCATAGTGGAAACCCTGCAAAAGCACTGCCAGGTTGGACGCGGCACCGATAATTTGCTTCCCAGCCAGCCAGAGATGAGAATCTGGTTGCAGTTCAGCTGTGATAAGAATTTGCCAGTATTTGCAGTGTTTTCCTACCGGGAATGCCGGCTTTTTCTTTCAAAAGGCCTGGGATTCAGGAGAAGCCGGAAGTGCCAGATTTGTCAGGCTCGGAGATTGGAGTGTCTCGTTCTTAGCAATCGGGCTCGGCATCCATGTGTGTCCAAACGCTGAATTAAGGCTGCCAACTTGTCTTCCTGTCAGGCTCTTCATCTGACTTCACAGTCTTTTTAGTTCCTGGTTAAAACTCCCCCTATTCCCAGGCCTTTCAAAATTGGCAGTGCGGGGGATGCCACCAAGAAGGCCCAACCGCTGAGTCCCCCTGAGGGAGGGATTGTGGTGACAGAGGAATAAACATCGAAACAAAGTTGATACATGTATTTCCAGGTAGTACTTGATTTTTCCCAGGTTTGGATTCTTTCCTTTCAGGGACCAGGCTTCCTGAAACATGGAAGGCTCTTTCCCTGTAAGAGCCTGTCTGAGTCGCAAGATCTTTGGGGAAAAGCTTCCTTTCCTCCGAGGCAGATTGGGTGACCCTACAAAGCAGAGACCACTTGGTTGGCTGTCCAAGTGGGCAGCCTTCACTCCACCAAGTGTACACGAAATCCACCGTTTCGCTCTGCGTCGGGTGCTCTTTGTATGCTGTCAGAGTCGTGGCTCAATTTTCTTGTTTTATTATGGCCTAGATGAAGCTTCGTTTCTTTCTGAACACAGGAAAATGGTAGAGAAAAAATGGAAGACGTACACTCCAGTCTGCAGATGTTTCGACACCCACTAGATGAGATGCCGGCTCTGGACTTTTGGGAGGTCCCAGGCATAAAACTGCCTTGGTGGGCTCCCGCCAGAGCAGTCCTCTTTTCAGTCTGTCTGTGACATTTTGCACTGCTTGGATAAAATGGGATCCTTCCCTTCTTTGCATCTCTTCCTCACTGCACTTTTGTCTCCGTCTCTTAGGCCATGGCGAATTTCAGAGAGGGAGAGCAAAGAGGACCAATTCTGCTTCTCCTCGTCGCTCACGCGGACAGGGAGCAATGGAAGCGCTCCTAGGAATGTGCGGAAGCTCTTTGGGCGGAAAACCACTGGATTTCCTTGCTCCGGCCCCCCAGGTTCTGCTCTGCTGTCCGCACGGCTCCGCGAGGCTTGAGGGGCCGTGGTATTTGCAGAAACGTTCCACAGCTTTGCTTGCGAGGCACGTGAGTTGAATGCCACCAGCATCATATGCGCAAACTTGTGGTGTTTGCATGTGGGACTCACGAACTGGCCCACACGCCCCCACAGCACCCCGCTCTCTCCATACTCCCCTTTCCTCACCTGATTGGTCAGATGAGAGGTGAGATCTTCGGATCTGGGGTCGTAGTTCAGGCACGTCAGACGGACGTATCCGTGGCCAAAGAACAGCATGTACGGCACGGTGCAGGCGATGAGGAGGTAGGACCGGACGTCGAACTTCTTGCCCTCGAGGAGCAGTGGTTTGTCGATGTACCTGGGAGGGGAGGGGAGGGGAGGGGAGGCTGAGCACCCCCACGTGGGGGTATTACAGTCTAACAAATCTGTGTTACCGGGGGAGGCTGGTGACCCCGGCTCACTGAGGTGCCTTAGCCACGCTGTACTTTGTAGGAGCTATCCCTGGTGAGGAGCCTATTGTGGGGACTGAGTTCAGCAGCATGGGTTGTGCCCGTAAACCTGCGTATAACAGCCGCCATGAATAGGGAGCCCCACCGGCACAGAACCAGCCTCTCCCGAAATTCGCCCTGCAAGCACGTACGCACGCACGCAAGCTCGCTCGCTCGCTCTCTTTTCAAAATCTTCCGTCCGGGGCCAGCCGCAAGGTGGCCGCCCCTCCTCCTGCGACGGAGGCAGAGGCTGGGACCGTGGCTGGTCCAAAGTCTCACTGAGGGAGCTGTAAGGCTGAGTGGGGGCTTGAACCTCGATCCCCAAGCCCCGGTCCAAGAGTCTCCCTCTGCACCTTGCTGACTCTCAGCAGCCCTTAGGCTCCTCCCGTTGCCTCTGGCCCCTCCCACCCTCAGCATGGCTCCGGGGAGCTGCTCCAGCATCGCCGTGGCCCTCAGGCTGAAGGCGGTCCGCCCCCCCCCGAGAGGGCATCGCTCAGCAGCACGAACCTCCACGCTGCCTCATTCTCTACCTTTGCACGATTCTGGCCGGGGGGATTTTGTAGGGCAGCTTCTTGTACTGAGGGTCCTCCTCTAGGCTGTGGAGCTTGGCTTCCAACTCGTTGACTTCGGCCTGGTTCTTCAGCAGGAAAATCCCCCGTCCTTGGTTGGAGCTCGTGGGCTTGCAGATCCAAATGTGGGGTTCTGAGAAAGCGACATGGGGGACCCCGAATGCTCCATGTGCTTGATACCCGGCCGTTGGAGCTTGGATCTGAATCAAGGGGAATCCAAATTCCCCTGGCCCGTGTATCGTGGGCTTGAACCTTCCTCAGGTGGGCATCCTCCAGATGTGTTGGACCACCACTGCTATTACTCCCAGATCACATGCTGCCTGGGGATAATGGGAGCTTTAATCCACATGTATCTATAGTGTGCCATCTAAGGGAAGTTTCCCCTAGATCTGATGCCTTGGCCTGCAACTCCTGGGGTTCGTCCTACTTCCTGCAGGCTGGCAGAATTAGTGGAAGGACGGAAGGACGGAACCGCGAGCACGTGGTTCTCACAGAACACTGAGTATCTCTCAGGGGGAAAGAATTGGATACTGAGGCAAGGGGCTTATGGAATGGAGTAACTTGGGGAAGGGCATGGCTGGCTGCAACTCGGAACAGGATAACTCAATGTGGCAACATTTTGTTGAAGGTCCCTGTTGTGAAAAGAGAACAGAGGACTCTTTTTCCTGGTTTGGCACTCGTAGGAGAGATCCAAGCTCAAAACTTATGCCATTCACCTGTATAGGTTTCAAAGAAGGATTCTCGCTCATCTTTGGTGTCCAGGCGGAAAGTCTCAGGGAAAAACTCTTCCATCATCAATGTTCTGCAAAAAGCCACAATAATACGTTCAGCTGTGTATTTTTTTCATGTGAGGATATGCAACGATTTGCATGTGTGAAGGAGTCCTCAGGGATCAAACTTCATGAGTAGATCTTTCTCATGGACTTGCACCCCATCCGGTGCAAGCTAGTCCTGGGAAGGAAGTCCAGCTCAGCTATGCATCCCGGATGGATGGGCCTCCTCCCAGCCATGCTATCAGGCCAGCCTATCAGGGATCTGATTCTGCTGACTCCATCATCCCTGATAGCCCATGTTTAGAAACATAGAAACATAGAAACAGAGTGAGTCAGAAGGGGCCTCCTGGGCCATCTAGTCTGACCTCCGGCACCAGCCGGCTCCGCTCATGACATGCCCACCATGTGCATGTCCAGCCTGTCTTTGAACACCCTCACCGATGGGGCCTCAACGACCTCCCGTGGAAGCCCATTCCACGCCCTCGGGGTCCTCACTGTCAGGAAGTGCTTCCTGGCATCCAAATTGAACCTTGGCTCCCTGAGCTTTGCTCCATTGGAGCGCGTCCTGCCTTCCTCTGCAGGGGAGAACAGGCCTCTCCCCATCTCCATGTGACACCCCCTCACATACCTGTATGTTGCCAACATATCCCCTCTGAGTCTCCTCTTCTCCAGGCTGAAGAGACCCAGTTCCCTCAGTCTCGCCTCATACCCCATCCCCTGCAAACCAGCCACCATCCTTGTGGCCCTACGCTGCACTGACTCCAACCTGGCTATATCCTTTCTGTAATGAGGGGCCCAAAACTGAGCACAATACTCCAGTTGCGGGCGCACCAGAGTCATGTAGAGTGGTAGTAATACCTCTCTTGATCTAGAAGATCTAGTTTGAAATTCAGCAACTTGTTGACATTTGGATTCAGAGTTTTGAATGTCAGCATTGCCTGTTTTTAGTTCCTCTATGCTGCTTTTGTTTTCTTGTTGATTTAACAAGATCTAATCTAAGATTTTTCTATATTAGGCTCTTTACCCCAGATATCTGATTATGCCTGTTAATCAGGTATCTTTTCAACTAGCTTAGTTTTCCTCCCTTTTCAAACATTTTTGCTCCATAACCTCTAGGTGGCACTATGGTATAGGAGAATAGCACAGCCACACTAGTGGGGACTTGGGCTTTTTGGGGAATGAAAATACTGCATGTTCCCCACTTCGTAGGAAGGAAGGAGCCTATGAAAATGCTCCTAAAAAACAGAAAGGAGGCTGAACGATCGTGACATTATCTAGATCAGCTGTAAACATCCATGAATGCGGAATGATAAGCCTTGGGTAGAAAAGCTCCTGAGGTACTACTGCTGAATGTTCAGGTAATAAGGAGATTAAATCAATTTGCCAGAGTTAATGTTTTCCAAAGCGTTGTCCCAGCGCTTCTTCACGGCTTCGTAAAGCAAATCGCATTTATCATGGAGAACTAGGTCCTGTCAGGGAGACAGAATGTGCAGCATTCATAAATTCTGCAAACAGGGCCAATTTGCATATTTTCTCTTATTTTGCATAATGCTGCAATATTTACTTGGGCCATTTTTCATAGTTTATTAGAGCTGCACTGGATGCTCTTAGGCAAAAATTTGCTGCACTAAAAGGGACTCTTAGCTACCCTCATTGTTCGAAAGTTTGCTTTTCTTTGTTGGTTGTTGCCTTTTCAGCTGATGGATCAGCAATCTCTCTCTCTACACACACACACACACACACACACACATTTCCCATAATATGATCCCACCCTATCAGGAATCGCACTGGGAACATAATGATGTTGGAGTGCCAAACAGCCTGTCAGTTTTAGCTTTTTGGTGATGTCACAAAGAATAAATAAAGCCAATTCAGAGTGAGGGCAAGTTTCCTTTAACAAGTTACTCTTGTTCTTCCAGGGCAGTGGTGATGGGCCATGCTCGAACCCATGGCAAGGTGCTCCCAGCATGATCTGTGGAACCATCTGCCAGCGTTCTCTCTTCTCTGCCTTAACTCAGGTAAGAGAGATGAATACTTCACCGTGCTCAGAGCTCCTTCTGTCCACCCAAGACTGGCTCCCTTTTCCCACTGGCTTCTGGCTCACAGGCTTCTGATGCTCACAGCCATGAGGGCTGGAGGCACATGGTTTTTACTGGAAATGAATTCTGATTCAGCTTTAAAACACGAGAAGAGCTACACTGGATCAGGCCCAAGCATAGACAGTGGCCGACTTCCTTGCCCAGGGGTTCTTACAAATAGATGCAAACCTTCCTGCCCATGTTCCCCAGCAAGTGGTGTACAGAAACATCAGACCAGTAGCTATGGATAGCCTTCTCCTCCATGAATTTTTCCAGTCCCCCTGTAAAGACATCCATATCAGTGGCCTACGCTCCATCTTGTGGCAGTGAGTTCCACAGTTTAACTAGCCATGGTTGCAAGAAGTCCTTCCTTTGATCTGTTCTGAAGGGGACAAGGCCACCCCACTGGCTCCCCAGACAGATGAAATGGACACATGTAGGGGACAGGTTAAGAGTGGGGCATACAAAGAGCGTTGGGGTCTCACTTGCTGGCCCTGTTCATCTTCTTGATCACCCGTTCGTACTCCCGGAGGTTCATCAGCAGGCCGATCTTCGTGGTGAGGACTTTGTTATTCGGGATCTGATAAAGAAGTTGTTCCCCTGCAGGAAAGGAAAGCCGAACGCCAGAACGGTGGGTGGGCCCACTCACAACTCCCGACACACGTGTGGGACCAGGAGTCGTGCCCAAACGCCCCCCACCCCCACCCCCAATTCTGCAGCTCGATTTCCCAGGCACTGAAATGAGGCAATGGAGCGATTTCTTGCAAGGAGTGAAACACAAAAGACGTGGGTGCATCTGCCCATTTTAGTTTTCCTCGCTTTCTTGATTTTTCAATCTAAGATGCCGTTTATCGTGAACTTTGCCCGTTTGTAAAAGAAGAAATGAGTGCGGGAAAGCAGGTACTCATTCTTCTCAGCTTCGCTTTTATACTCGCAGCTTAGCCTCAGCAATGCACTTTTGGTAACATGCGATCTATTTTTAGTGCTGTTTTCATTTGTTCTGTATTATTCGGTGCGTTTTCCCCAGATGGATTCAGTGGAGAAAGGGCAGTATGATGTAGTGGTTAAAGTGCTGCACCGGGATCCGGGAAGCATGGATTCAGTCCCTCCGTGGCCGTGATACCCCATGGGGTCACTTTGGGCTGTCCCTGACTCTCAACGTCACCCACCTCGCAGGGTTGTTGTGAGACTCAGTGAGGCAAATCCATTACAGTGTTGAGCTGGGAGCCAGGAGATCTGGCTAAGAAACCCACAGGGGGGTGATTTGGCCTCAGCACTGACTTTCTGCCTCACCTACTTCACAGAAATCAGATTATTATCCCTATTATTTATTGATGGATTTATTTGGGATGCTTGTACGCCGCCCCATTCGCATAAGCCTCAGGGCGGCTTCCAACAAATAAATAACAATACAAAAATCTAAGAATTGGACACATCCAGACAATAAATAAAACCAACAAATAAATTAGCAATTAATTAAAATAACATTTAAATAAAAAGGTCTTGGCCTGGCGCCGAAAAACAAATAACAACAATTAATTAATTAATTTCACTTCTGTTTGGCCCAGGAGCCAAAACTATTGTTATTGAATATAAAATGGCAAAGAGGAAGGCTTTTCTGCAATTCCCCTTGTAGGTAAAGAAAGTGGCTTACAAAGATAATCAGTGCAAACTTTTGGTGGGAGAACTCAACTCGAAACCAGAAGAACGTGAATTTCAGAAGCTTGCTCAGTGTTCGTGTGCAATCAGAGACGTTTGCACGCTGGCGGAAGCGGGTTGGGACCAACGCTGCCAAGCGAAGTGATCTTACACCAGGTTCACGCACAGCTGCCCGGACCGGAAGAAAAGCTCCGGCGAGAGTTTTGCTGGGCCGGGTCTCCACCCAGCCGTGCACTCACCTTCTCGGAAATTGTAATAGGTGTCCCGAAACTTGGTCTCACACCATTTCAGAATAAAATCCTCCCTCCGGTTGTCATAGATACGCTGCCAACCTTTGCTTTTGCAGTAGACATTCAGTCTGCAAAAGGAAGAAAAGCAGGCGGCTCTTTCTTCGTTCGGGGTTGGGAAAATTCCCGCAGAAGCTTGGCACGCAAGGGCTAGTGAGTCCCAAGATCTCGAATTCCCGAAGAATCTCATCCCAGTGGAGTACGGAAGCGCTGGCTCCAAAACTCCGGAGCAGGGGGGGATGAAGCTTCCCCCAAAAGGTTGGCACGGTTCTCCCATGCCTCCATTGTCGAAGGGCAAAACTTGAAGCTAAGCCTTTCTTGCGTCTGGGGAGCCCGGCTCTTCCCTTTGGACTGTCCCACCATTGGAAGGCAAACTCCAGGAGTTTCTCCGGCCAGAAGTTCAGGCCAAAAGAGGTTTTCCATCCCCATCCTGGGCAACCAGAAGGCCCTGCCCCTCTTCCAGATCTCTGGAATTAGGGATAGAGGACGAAAGGACTATATGAGTGGCTACAAGGGGCCCAAATACAACTGGGAGCCCGATCTGTGTTGGCGAAGTTTGGTGAGCCAACCTAACTAAGCCCAGACCGGAGGAACGCCGGAGGACAGAAGTGCCAAACAAAGGGAGTGACCTTACATATCAACTCCATTGGCTCCTCCAAGGTAAAAGAAAGGCCCCGATCCGGGGGCTTCGTCCGGCTTCTTCTCTTCTGGATGGTTCATTCGGAACGGTGCCTTCTGAACTCCCCTGGTCTCTTTGCATCTGCGTTCATTGGCTGGTTCCCCTTCGGATAAGCTGGGAGTGCCTGGAAGAAAAACAGAAGTGGAATTTGGATCAGAGGGCGGAATGGCTGCTGGAACTGGGGACGCTGCTGTGGATGATGGTGATTGTGGCTGAGGAAGGGGCCATGTTGAAGAAGTCTGTACCGGATCGCAGCCTGAAATGAAGCCAGCGTCCCCAATGCAAGAACAGATGAATAGACTAACATGGTGCGTTGGGGCAAATATTCGTATTCCGAATGAGCAACCCTAAACCCATTTGATGGTGGAGATGGAAACAAATTTGGAAAGATACAGGGACCTGCCATTCCGGATTCTCGGGGAGGTGCGACCTGGATTGTCCACATCCAGGACAGGTCCTAATTGGACCTTCCTGGCCCAAAGATCCGATTCAGCATAACGCCATTCCATAAATTCAGGCTGTGAATGACCCTGGATGTTATTTTCCCGGAGCCAATTTCTGCTCCTCTCTCCCACATGCTTGCCCTCTGCCGTGACTCCGATCAGGCTGGTTGCAAGCCTACCGAAAGCTTACCAAGTTTCACGGAGCCCAAAGGGGAGCAGGAATCTGCTGGGAAGGCAAAGCAAGAGGATGAATCCAATTAATTGGGTAGGGGAAGGGTCAGAGCGGCTGCGTGGCTTGAAGCGGCGGAGAATTGGCTGGGAACTAATTGGCCCGTGGCTCAGCCACGCTCTCCCAGCCTCCCGGAGGCCCTTTCGGAGAGGAAACTGACTTTTGTTTAACCTTACCAAGATGGAGTGAGCATCAGGGTCACAAAGGGCCCTGTCATTAGATGCTGAGTCCGGCACGTTTTGCAGTGAACCTGAAGCATTGCTTTCCTGCTAGGAATATTTTCCCCCTAAGTCTTCGGTTCAGTACTTTAAACTCTGGGCCATGTTCTAAAATTGCAGTGAAGAGAGAGCCACTGTTGCCTAGTGGTTAGAGCACTGGGCTAGGACTTGGAAGATCTGGGCTCAGTTCCCCACTGGCCCATGAACTTTCCAGATTTTGGGCCAGTCACTGCTTCTCTGCTGGGTTTGAAAAGAGGGTTCCCATCAGCGAATTAGTAGCTGAAGATGCAATGAATGCTATTTAATTATCTTCGCCTGAGGATGGCGGCTATTCACGCCTTCAGGCCGCGGTGCTGAGCCTCTGGCCCACTGAAAAAGTTGGTATTTGAAATATGGAATGTGTCGGTGTTTTCCCCCACCCCTTTTGCTGCGGGTCTCTCACTGGTGTCTCATGGCCCTTGCAAGCATCCCGTTGCGTTCGATGACCCACACGAACCAGCCCCACTGCAAGGCCGGAGCAACCAAATGACTTCAAAAGGAGGAGAGCAAAGTGCCTACTCTTTCTCTTCTGGGCCTGGAACTCGCTCAGCCCTTGGTTTTCATGCACAGACTTGTCTCTCCGGCTTGCTGCACACTTGGAATCTGCAAAGGAAAAACAGAAACTAAGTCTCATGCAGTGACACTGTGTTAAGATGGGAAGGTGGGTTGTAAGGTAGCCAGGATGGCTGGAGGTGTCGGAGAAACCCACAGCCAGTCCGGATTTCTAGGACTGCCACTGGCAGATCCTGCTGGAGATGGGCCTTTCCCAAGCACCGAGAATTCTGCAGAAGCGCATGCTGGGAGCGCATTCATGCCAATGCGCCTTCAGTGCAATGGCACGGAATTCTGTAAGACAAACCATAAGGTCGGATTCAGTTAATGAGTGGATGATGGAACTATTCCTCTAACAGAGACAGATTTCACAACATCTCTAGGAGGAATGCGTGCTGACCTTTGCCAAAACGGAGCAGCGCATCACCAACAGCGTCAGAGGCCTTAGAGGATATGCATTTGAATAGAATTTGCATGTGCGAAATTCGTACGTGCAAACGCAGAGGAAGAAATCATGGTTATAATGCGAGACAGAAAAGCAGTTACGAGTATTGATAGAAGGCCAGTTTTGAGCTCACCGAAATACCCTGAAAGTCACTTCAAAGCTCCTTCCATCTCACTCCCATTTTTGGTTCGGACCGGGGTTTCGGTTTGTTTCAAAATGAAAGCTGTACATTTCAAACAGGAAAAATATATATTTCTGGGTGTACTTTCCCTGCACTGACTAAAAAGTGAAAGGGTGTTTTTTCAATGCACATTTCAAAGTATTTTTTAGTTTAAAAACGGTGCATTTTTCACATGTAATACAGCTTCAGATCTTTGCAAGTATTTCAGGAAAAAGCTTCCTGCCTGCATTCATGCTTTGGATTGCAAAAAGTACATGTTTAATGGATTTGTTTCCAGAAAGGAAGTTTTCTATGTCCCTTCGTATCATATATCCAAGTAGAAGAGAGATCATCCATGCAACCTGGACAACTTCTACATAGAAACTGAGCGAGTCAGAAGGGGTCTCCCGGGCCATCTAGTCTGACCCCTGGCTCCAGCCAGCTCTGCTCATGACATTAATCTTTAAGCCAAATGTGGACTGGACAGCCACATCGATAAGCATCAAGTAAGCAACCAGTTTCCCTCCCTGTGTTAGATTCCAACAACTCCCATAATCCCCAGCCACCCTGCCAAAGGGCTGGGGATGATGGAAACTGTAGTCCAGGAAGGCCAAAAGCCTGGCTAGCTCTGAAAAACAGGAGGCCTCCCCAGAGAGGACACCCCTTGGATAACCCTTAAAAGAGAGGACTGACCATGCAAAGAGGGACTGGTTATTGCTGGTCTGCGGCTCCTACGTGCTGGTAAACCAGTTTTATCCGAGGAGCGCGGATTCCGCTGTGGAGGCTTGTGTTGCTTTTGGTGGTGTGGTGCTAATTGGCATCAGCGTAAATGTCCCCTTGCACAAGTGTGCCTTAGTTAATTGGCGTTAATTCACAGCAACTCATTTCTAATTCATGCCTTACTGGAGAGAATCGGCACAAATAGAATTAGCACATGTAGAACGGGATACTGGATGAAAACCTCAGAATCTGTTACCAAGCAGAGATGTAAAAATAGAGACTTCGCAATCTGTGAACCACAAACGGAACGAAACCTGCTTTTGCCGTCTGTTCCACGGCGACGAACCAGCTGCCCATGGAAAATCCAGCAGCACTCTCCGAACCATGTTCCCCAGCAACGGTTGCACATAGGCATACTGCTTCTGGATCTCCCACCCAACCTCCTGAGATGAGCCCTTTGTGTTCCAGTATTAAAACGGGGGGAAAAATCTCTCTCGCTCTGCTTGTGGTCACCCCAGATTGGAGGGGAGGCAGCTGTTTTGTCCGTGGTTCCCGGAAGGGTTTAAGTAACTCACACGGTATCAGGCAAGCGGGTCCATTCCATGTGTTTCCAAAGTTCTCCTCTAGGATTTTAATGGGCTCTGGGCTTCCCCGTGTTCCCAGAGTGGAACTACTGCTCTGTGGAGCCTGGGATCAATGTTGTAAAAGATCCAAATATTGCAGAATCTCCCAGCATTAAAAAATAGAAGCAAATGTTGCAGACTCTTCCAGAAGGAGGAGGAGGAGGAGGAGGAGGAGAAGATGGTGCTGAAGAAGGAGAACGCGGTAGAGATGGTGGAGGAGGAGGAGGAGGAGGAGGAGGAGGAGGAGGAGAAGCGGGTTCAGACGTTCACTGGGCCAGTGAAACCCAAACGATCACCCGAAGCCTGCCTGGATAAGTCTACCTAGTCCAAAAACCGGTTCCCCTTGGTGGTCCGTGAGGCTTCTCTGGGAAGCCCACCAAAGAGGACGCAAGGGCGCGTGGCTTCGCCCATCACCATGGCTCAGTGCCTGGTATTTGTGGGGCTTCGGTCATCAGGCCGGGCCGCCTCGGGCGCCGACGTACCCTCTCCTGACACCAGCTGGCGTCCAGCCTCGTTTCCAGTGGCCACTGGAGGGCCTTTCTGCCCAGCCCAAGAGTTCAGTGGGATGTTTATGGCGCTTTTGCAGACGACCGCCAGCATCCTCCGTCTGCCATCGCGCGGAGCTCCCCACTTCCCATTTAGCACTTCCTGGGGCTGTGAGGACCCCCAGGTGCTTAAGGCGTGCCATGAGCTCACCTCCTCGCTTCTCCAGGGACGCGCTCTTAACTCTTGGCCTGCCGTTTCCTGCACGTCTTTCTGCCTTGACTGTCCCCCTGCGGTTTCCCCCTTCGGTGTTGTAGTATGGGTACCAACAGAAGCCCAAGCGAGCAGCAGCTGCCTTCTCACTGGTGTCGAGAGGTCTTAGGTCCATCCATCCTGCAAGCCAGAGCAAATGGGAAAGTGCTGAGGAGACCCAAGCCTGGCCTCTCTGCACAGAGCCCCCGCCTGCATGCAAAATGCTCCAGGTTTGTTCCCCGGCTGCTCTTGGTATTTATTCAGAATCATGAGGACTAGAAACTTGGGAAAGGGCTGCAGATCAGTGATGGTGTGCCTGCTTTGCATGTGGAAAGCCCCGGGTTCCATGCAGGGATTCTTCAGGTAGGATAGAAACAATTCTGTCTGAGAGATTTGAAAATTCTGGACTTGAGAAACCACAGTTTTGAGTAGCACAGTTTTGGATGCTCTTAAAAGAAGGTTCCCAGGACAAAGTTGTCTCTAAGTTGTAACTGAGAGTGGTACCTTTATTTCTTCATCCTTATTTGTGTCTGCCCCAGAAAGGAATCCCAGAATTTTATTCTAAGGCAGATGACACTCAGGTACCTTAGGAAGAAAAGATTCATGACTGAAGTCTTTTTTCCCTCTTTTAATTATAGCAAGAAAAATGCTGAATTGGGATGATAGGAGAAACACAACATTTTGTTTTTTAATTTTTTTAGAGCTGCTACGGGGTGGTTCAAAGCTGTAAACTACGAAAGCTTCGTTTCACATTTTGCCTGTGCCGCGATTCATTAGATATTTCTAGAGGCGTTTTCCTCAACCTGTCCAGGTGTGTTTTATTGCAACTCCTGCGATTCTGAGCCAATTAAGGATATATATTTCTGGTTGCAAAAAGTGCAAATAGATTGCATCTGTAAGCCCGAATATGCGTGCAGGAAGGAGAACTTCCTGGCCCTCATGCCCTGGGAATGACTCACAATTCCTGAATTTGGTTTGCATTTGGAAAATGCAATCAGCTTTTTGCCTTCCACCAAAATATGCATTTTCCAACTTTTTGGAAAAAAAAGCAAAATATGCACACTCCAAAGTATTAATTTCCAACTGTTTTTGCACATGAGTCAATTGGGAAAAGTGCTCATTTTTAAAATATATTTTTTGGATTTTTAATGCCACTGTTGATTCTAAAGAATCTCAAATCAGTACACACACACACACACACACACACACACAAATGTGGTATATATCAGTGTGTGTATGTGGTTTTCCTGTTTAAAATGCAAATTCTTATTTGTATGAACAAAAAACAAAAAAAACCCCAAAAAACACCAAGTTGAAAATGGAAAAGGGGACAAATTTAAATGAGTTTTAGAGTGAATTTTGGAGAATTTCCACGAGTGCGGAACTCCCTGCTTCTCCCTCTTCTTAGGGCCGATGGAAAGATGGAGGTTGCAGTCCCAAACTTCGGGAAGGCACCAGGTTGAGGAAATGTTTTCCAGTAGATTCTTTGGCAGGATTTCGTTTCCCTTTGAGGAATTAATTTTGCACGGCTCCTTCCAGAACTGTTGGGCATCCATGGGTCAGAAAGGCAGGGTCTTGATAAATAAGTATGACGGGGTTTTCCTCAGCAAATCTCCCATTCTTATTTCTCAAACCCCTCTTGGGATTGGCTTTGGAGGGAGGGTTGCCACACCGCTGCGCCTTTCTGGGAATCCCACAGGGCTGAACATGACAATGGGGTCTCCACGCACAAAGCCAGTCTTGCTTTGTTTCTTCCCTTCCACATCAGACGGGGCCAGAGCGAGCCCTTCTGGCCCCAAACTAGACCTTGGGGAATTAATTCCCCTTGCAAGGACCACTGGAGGTAGATTAGACTTGGAGAGAGGGAAGGTAACCGAGCTAAGCTGACTGGAGGCGAACCTCAGGCCTCTGAGAACTGAGCCTCATCCAGGCCTTCCCGGCTGCCAAATGTCCTCATGATGGACCACCCTGGGAACGTCTGTGGGATCCACCACCATCTACGTCTGGCCTCTCTTTTTGTAAGCCAAGCAGAGGCTCAGTTGGTCCAGGAAGGCCCTCCTGGGACACGGCCCCGGTTTGGTGCGAAGGCGCCTGGCAAACCTGAGAAGCACGGTGGTCTTCGGAGAGTCAAGAGGGGCGGAACGTTGAAAAGCTTCTTCTTGGAGACCCTCTGTTCCTGGGGAGTTGGTGTTGAAACTGTGCCCCACTCTGAAGCCATCTCCTTCGGAGACTGACCCATGCGCGGATCACAATGGAGAGGCTGTGATGTCATGCCTCAGCCCCTGGATTGAGCTCCAGCCTTCTCCAGGATTCTCCTCCGAGATGTTCGCCAAGCTCCACCACCAGCGGTGGTCCAGGGAAGCCTTGGCACCTCCCGTTCGGGCCAGGAAGGAGTGATGGGAAGAACCCTTCTCTCTCCGAGAGACTGGGGACATGCGCTTAATCGGTGTGGAGAACAAGGGTGAGAGAACAACAAGAATCGCATTCTCGTTGCTTCTCCAAAGGATGGTGTAACATCACGGTTTGGAAGTCGTCGGTTCGTGGCCCGAAACTCGGTTGTTTGTGATACTCAGCCTGGAACGATGCGTTACCAACAGGGATATATGGACATGGAGGGATCTGGTGTATTGGAGCGTGGTGGAATTCCTGCCAGTTTCGGATCTGGTGACTGGAAGCGAGCCCAAGCAGAGGGGACTGTGGTTGTATTTTGTTAATGTATTTATTAGAAGGAGTTCTACCCTGTGCTTTACCAAGGCCTCAGGACGGGGTGATATGTGCCGATTGGAACAAATTGGGCATTGGTGTTCTTCTCCCTTCCTGAAATGACCCACAGCCCCCTCTTTTGCACTTTTGATAAATTCTACCCCCCAGAAAAGAAGAAGCAAAAGCAGAACATGTGGAAGGAAGGAAAAAGAAGTCTTAGCAGACCTTGGGAGTTAAGAAAGATGTTAAAACTCAGGACTCCTCTCCTTTCCAATGATTTATGCTCGAGGCACCGCTTGAAATCTTTCCGGGTCTGGGGGAGAACTCCACGAGCATAAATCTGCGCCCAGCCATGATTTGGGAGACCAAATCCGTGGATTGATGAGCTTGAGGTGGAAAGCGGGTGACAGTGAAGCGTGGATGTCGGAGAAGGAGCGCTGACAGCACCTGGCAGGGAAAGAAACGGGCAAATGCACTGGGACTTTGTCGCTCCAGTGTGTGTGGACTGTGCCAGCTTCCTTTGTGGTACAGCCCTCCCCTGGGTGTGTTACCAGGCAAATGTCGCTAGTGCATGTAGTTATATTTGCAGGAGCTGCGCAAGCACATGCGGCTCCCGGCGTTGGACAAAACCTCCAACTCCGCACTGCGGAAAACCAAGATCACCTTGAGTTAGACCCAATGCGCTTTGGAGCAACCACTGATAACGGTGGTTCCTGGGGGTGCAGTGACCCAATGGAGAGGCCACACAGAAGAGGGCTGTGAAATTACTCGTGGTGCAAAGAGAATGTGAGAGAGAGAGAGAGAGATTTTTTCTGTTTTCTGTAATGCCAGGATTTCCGGTTGCAATCGCTGGGCCATAGGTTCATAATAGATAAGAGGAACCTTTCTCCACACAGCAGGGTACATTAAGGCTGCTGTTCTAAGAGGGTGCCCAGAAATCTCTGAACCCCGAAGGGATCCTAGACAGGGCAAAGGGAGAGGCGAAGGTCACTTCCGCCGCCCTCTCACATTCTGGAGAGCTTGGGGGTCTGACAGCAACATGTCAGATTCTGGGTCGGCCTTTCGCTTGTTTTAAAATTAGATTTTAATCCAGCACTAGATTTTCACAGGAGGCAAAGAAAGATGGGCTGGCGAGTCCACAGAACCCGTGTGACTCGGAAAAGCTGGTCATCGGTGGGGTGCCATGCGAGACTCTGAGGAGCCTGAAGCCCTTTGAATCCCTTCTGGATTTCTCGACCATCCCCATTGAAGGGTTTTGGGATGTTCTCACATCACCACTCCAAAAATGCCCCCTATGTGCCATAGCTTTTTCCTCTCCGGGGCTGGAGGCCCCGAGACCCGTTCCCCTTCAGCTCAGAGACAGCTCCATCTTTGCCTGATGTGGATAGATGCCTAATTCTAGACCCAAGGAGAAGGTCAAAGAGAAAACCAGTTTCTCCCTTTCCAGGATTAAAAAAATGACGGTGTGACTTGACATGCTCCATTCGCCCGTGAGCCTCTGAGTCTCTGGAGCTTTGTGGACGCTTTCCCGTCCTTCTCATTGATTAACGATGGCCGCATCCTGCCCAGATCCCTTGCAGCGTCTGCAGAGTGGGGCTACCCTGGATTTTTACAGCCTGCAGCGGTTCTGGAATTATCCTGGTTTTAAAAAACAAAATCTTCCATTGCACAGGCGAAAGCAAAGGACCGAGGCTGATGCTAAACCAAGGGTGCTCAGCTTCAGTCCATGGGATGAAGATGGCCCATAATAAATCCTGAGCTCCATTTTATCCTCACAACAACCACCCTGCGAGGTAGGTTGGCTGAGTTTCAAGGCTGAGTGAGGACTAGAACCCAGGCCGACTATTCCACTGTGCCATGCTGGCTCTCCCTCTTAAAAGGTGGAAATGTCTCTTTTTAGTTTTGATGATCAGCAGGGAGAATTGGAAGCAAGAAGATGCAGACCAGCGCTTCTCCTTTTGCCTTCTTTTGCCCACTTACCTCTAGAATCGTTGTCATAAACATCATGAATCAAGAAATGAAAAATAAGCCTTTGTGTGGTACGAGGAGCACTTTTTTTTTTTTTTTTGAGGACTCAAAGAAGCAATGACATTCTTCATTCTTTTCCTAAATTCCTCGAAGCATGACACTTCACGCATGTCCAAGTGGGAAAATCTTGCAGGATGCACTGCTAAGAAACATGTTTAACCCTGGACATCATGAGGACTAGAAGCATTCTCCCTCTGAGAACAGAAAACACGACTGTGGCAGGCTTTGAAGGAAGAATCATGTTTATGCGCCAGCACTCTGACTCATGAGGGCCAACATCCTGCTTTTCATGTGGAAGGTGCCCAGTGCCCAAAAGGGACCTCCACCTGAGACTCGGAGTAACCTTTCAGCACAAAAACAGTCCAGCGGCCAGGATTCATTCACTCCAAGCTAGTCCTGCATGCTTGTTTTCGCTAAACTCGGCATCAGCTGATTTCCAGGTGTTGTTTTCTCGATGCGGATGTGCTCTCCTCCTTACTGAGCCCCCGCCCAAATCGGTGCTCCCAATCAACCAAGATCCATTTTATTATCATTGAGGCTGTAATGGGGCAATTAACAACCGGTATTACCTCTGCCAGGGAAAATAAAATAGCTGCTTCCTTGTCTTATTCTTTTTGTATTTTTATAGCAGACCAATATCGGTGCTCCCGCGCCTCTTTCCCCCCAGCTAGATTGGCCTATTAATGAAGCGATTGTCTCCGCCTGCAGTCAAATCGCCCGCTAATGAGACGGAGGTTTTATATTTCTTTATGTATTTCCAATTTGTTCTTTTATATGTCTCACTTGGACAATTTTAGTTTTATGAAGTATTTGGCAGGAGAGGAAAGAGGGGCTTTGGCTTTGCCGCGACAGAGCCAAGTATGGCGTCTCTCTTGAAAGGGTCTGGCTTGGATGCGGCGATTGAGACCCGGGCTGGCATCACGTCCCGGCAGTGGGCGCTGAGCCCCTGAACCTGCGCACAACGGTACATCGGAGGGGTGGGATGGAGGAGGAGAGGAATTTGGGGAGAGGGACACAGATCTTCCGTCCCCTCTAACACGAAGATTCTGCTCAGCCACAGACCGGCTTCTCCCTCCTTTCCTCCCACCTGAATCGTCCCAGAACACAGGAACCCTGCAGTGTAGGCCCAGCGTATGGTTTAACGTCTGGGGGCAGCAACCAGGGGCATCTCTCAGGCCTCGGTGTCAAAACGGGGGGGATGGGGGTGTATTTGATGGACAGCAGGCGTAGCAAGACTGCTGACGCTGGCTGGGACAAAGCTGCTTAAGGAGAGTGGCCCGGAGATTCTCCTGTGGCAGGATCTGGGCCGCTCTACCTGATGCTCCGAACCAGGAGCAAGGCTGAGTCTCCACAAGCTCTGCCCTAGCCCCGCTACGGAGGCGGCCCCGGGAAGGAGCGAGATAAGAGCAAGCGGGTCCCTGGCCAAGGACGGCTCCCTGCTTGCAGCAGCCCCTGCCCCGTCCCCCCCAGTCCCTTGCCTTGCTGTCTTACCCAGCGGTGAGGGCTTCTCGCCGTGGCTGAGCTCCCTGCCCAGCTATGCGGCCTCGGGGGAGCTGCTCCGGTTGGTCTCCCTGCCTCCTGCCCTGGGACTACGGCTTGGCCCTGCCTTTCGGACGTGGGGCTCTCCCTCGCCTCCCGCTCTGCTGCCCGGCAGCCCGTTCCTCGTGATGGAGCACTGTGCTGTTTACCTCTGTACATGGCAGGGCTGCCCCTCTTCCACTTGCCCAGGCTGCCCTTCATCTTGGAGCTGCAAAGCAACTTCTGGGGAAGGTTGTTGGCAGGGTGCTTGGTGAGCTTGGCCGGCCTCACTTCGGCCTCCACGTCCTGGCCAAGGAGCACCTCTTGTGGCTCCGGGAGACCCTCCTGGCCTCCTTCCACCTGCACCTGGTGCCCCTCCAGAGGGCCCTCACTGCATCCGAGGACAGAGGTCTCCAGTGACGTGCTGTCTGGAGACCCGCTTGGACCGGCCTCCTCTGCCTTTGCTGTAGAGACCCCCGAACCAACCCTGGAGAAGCCCTGGAGATCCAAGACCTCCACCTGCTTGCTATGGCTTAGTTCGCAGTGGCTGATGGACTCCAGAACGGGCTCCATTTGGAGGGCTGTCTCCTCCTCGGCCAGGCGCGACGGTTGCGTGCTCTTGCCGAGACCTGCGCCCTCGTCGGCGGACCCGCCTTGCTCCTTCGAGGGGCCGAAGATAGACTTCTTCCCAGGATGTTCCCTCGCCGATGCCCATTTTTGTTCAGGACAATGGCTACACAAACAAAGAGGAATCACAAGTTACTGCATGGATCGTCCAAGGCAGACATGATCCCTAGGAGAGGCCTCTAGAACTGAGAGTCTTGGAGAGGGGAAACACTTATTCCGCAAGGTGGGTCTTCCGCTGGCCCACCCACAGCTGGGACTCTGAGTAATTTGCACCTCCTCATCCCAGCTAGATCGATAGACCTTTGCTACTTCTGAACTGGTTTGAATTGGGTTCGGCTTTTTGTCTCGGTGCATCCACCAAAGATTTCACCTCTAGGATTCCGTGCGAGGTTGGGAAAGGCTGGTTAAGCCCGTTTTTCACCTGGCAATGGGTTCCACCACGCGTCCTGCAATTTAGCACTTGGTTTTTTCTGACCTGAATTTCCTGCCAGTCTATTCCACTGGATGACCCCACCAGGAGTATGAGAACAGCCCCTCTCTTTTAGTTTCTCAAAACGACGCATGATCCCAGAGGCAGGATGCTTTTAATGACCCTGCAGCCGAATCCCAGTGGTGGGTGGAGGCAGCGACAGGGCACCCTTTCCAATTTGGACCTTTTCCCAGTGGCTGTGCAAAAGCACGGCTCATCTCCAAGGAAATCTACTCGGGAGTAGGGATGTACAGTCCCTGAACAATCCATTCCGTGTACATTTTGTAGATGGTTGGGCACTTTTCATTCTCAGGATTAAAACTTGCGCAAGTACAAGAATAAACATTTGCGCAAATTTGCATGTGTGAAAATTCGCTCTGCTGGAAATACACAAGTCTTCCCCCACCCCCACCCCAAAAAACCCACTGTAAAATGTATCACAGTGCCCTGTAAAATGCATATTTTTCAGTGTCAATCTATGGGGGAAATAGTCATTGTTTCACTTTCCCGATTTTTTTGCTACTAAATTTGTGTACAAATATGATTTTCTGCAAAGCATCTGCAGGTCCACGGATTCAATGGGCAAAGCCGGCCCAGGGCAGAAGCTGCATTTCGGCTTCTAAGAAATTCAAGCTCATTTGCCTCCGTTGTGGCCACTGTGTCCACCTTCCATGAAGCTTGCTGGGGAGATTGGGGCCTACGTCCGAGGGCTGTTGTGAGGATAAAACAGAGGCGCAAGAGTAGATAAGGTGAGGATAAGAGCTGGGATGGTAAATATTATTGGCACACACCGCCGTGAGCTCCCTTGGAGTAAATGTCTATTTTACCCCGTCTCTCATTTTCCCACCCTTCTGTTGGGCTTATCCAAACTTGGAGCACGTTCTTTTTAAAAGCAAAATATGCTCGACAGCTTGCATTCCTTTTAAGCTGTGTTTCTCTTAATACGCACATTTTAAGCCCATTTTGCTAGCATTTTTGCAGGAAGGGCGACTGATTTTCCTAATGCAATGCATGTTTTAATGTTCGTTTCACTAAGGGCTGAATCTTGAGCTCAGAAACAAATCCTACCCAAGAACCCAGAGAGCCATTTTGACTCTGGGGTGGGATAAACAAACAAATTGCAACCTCTGATCCCCCAGCCTGTGTGTACTGTGACTTGGAGGACTCATTTCCATCCAAACAAGCCCAGGGTTGTGTCTGCAGAAACACATTTGTGTGTGCAGATTGTGTAGCACAATGCACTTCTGTGGGGATGTGCTGACTGCACAGCACCGTTGCAAAATGAGCAGAAGCACCGCTTCCAAGGATAGCGACGCTTCGCCGACCGGTTCAAACGCACGAAAGCGGCGAAGCGCATGTTCAAGCAGCAACCGAAGCGTTTCTGAGGGGTCCTGGTTTTGGACGCCGCCGCGGCCCGGAGAGAAAGCAAAGCAACAGAAGGTCTAACCTTATCCCGGCTCGCCCTAAATGTTTTAAAAACGCTCTAGTGGCTTGCGCTTCCAGACGGGCCATGAGGAAGGTCTAGCGCGATGCAGCCGAGAGGGGACCGAGCACCCCGTTTCCGGAGCGGGCCCGGGCGGCTTCCCGGGGGTCCGTGAGCGTCGTCGCCTTGCGGGGCAACACGCGTGTGCGGAGCAGTGCGGCCTCGCGCTCGGGTGTCCGGGAGCTGAGACAGCTTTCCCCGTCAACCTGGGAGAAGTCCTCGGCACTATCAACAAGGGCCAGTCGCCTAGCAACTCGCTGCTTAGGAACCGTTGCTAGCGTCGGGAAAGATTTCCTGCTTCAATGGGCAGGTTTGACTTCTGTGGGGACATGCACACGGGATGATGCTGATGATGAATTACAGCAATAATGTCATTATCGCATTGCATTTATATCCCGCTTTCTTCTTCCTCTGAAGCAGTCCAAGGTGGCGGCGTCCTCTCTCTGTTATCCTCACAACAACCCTGCGAGGTGGGTGAGTGTTGGAGTCAGTGCCTGCCCCAAAGGAGCCCAGGGACCATCAAGGCTGATCGGGGACTGGAGCCCGGATCTTCGGAGGGCCAGTCCAGCGCTCACCCTACGGCTCATACAATAAGGTAGGTGAGGCCGAGAGGGCAGGACTTGGCCAAAGTCACGCAGTGGGCTTTGCGAGAACTCGAACCCAGATCTCTCGAGTCCCAGTCCCCTGCTTGAAATCCACACTGGTTTTCAAATAGTAGTATTTATAAGTATATTTATTCATGCTATTTAAATTCTGCCTTCTCCATGCAGGGGACCTGAAGTGACCTACATATCCTCATTGGCCACTTCCTTTTATCTTCACAACAACCCTGCGAGGTAGGTGAGTGTTGGAGTCAGTGCCTGTCCCAGAGTCACCCA
Organism: Varanus salvator macromaculatus; assembly: GCA_023646645.1. Lineage (NCBI taxonomy): Eukaryota > Metazoa > Chordata > Lepidosauria > Squamata > Varanidae > Varanus > Varanus salvator. The sequence goes on along the minus strand of JAIXND010000800.1, from coordinate 11,939,193 downwards.
CTGAGCTTCAAAGCTGAGCAGGGACTAGGACCCACATCTCCTGAGCCCCCCAAAACTTTCCCTACCCACGTTTGGCTGCTTAAGTTGCAAGAAATGAAAAGATGGACTTGGATCCAAATTTAGACATTTGTAACAGAGCTGGTAGAATTGGAATCCCAGGCCACTCCAAACCTGAAAATGCTAGGAAGTGGTAGGAAAGACCCTCTTAAACAGGTTAGACCGTTCTTTTGGCTACCAGACACCTCCTTTTCCCTTCTCTAGTTTTAAATTTCCCGGGTGTTTGAAAATCTAATTGCAAATTTTCTCTGAGTTTTAATGTCTTAATCTACCTATTCTCCATGGTGTCTTCATGATACATTTTCGCCCCTGTGGAAGCAATTTTGTGGTTCTCCTTGCATGGATCTGACGCCGGCGGAAACTCTGCTTTAATCTGGGCTCAGTTAGTTGCAGCTGCCCTTTTACAGCTTGTTTTTCTCCGATCTACATTTTTTTAGCTTTTTTTCTGTGTGTGGAAGCGTGGACGTGTTTCGGTTATTCACCGTGGTTCATCCCTTGGAATGTCTGTGGTGTGTGCATCAAGGGATGCACACACACACACACACACACACACACACACCCCGTGGGTCAGTCTGGGGCCAAGCCCTTTGCCCCATCCTTGTGCAGGTTCACATGAGGGTCCAGACATAAATTCGCGTGCATTAGCACAAGGTGTCGATTCTCTGGTGCTTGCATGGTTTGTGTTCTCCCGGCTGTTTCCACCCATCCATCCACGTTTAGATGGAGGTGGAGGCTCCAGTTGCAACTGGGGTCGGCCCACCGGCCTTGCCTCCCCCTCCCCCACCTTTCAGGATGCCCCTTTGCCCCACCGAGGCCCGGTTCCACCGTGGGTGATGCAGACCAGGCGTTGTGTCCCGTGGGGGCTGCTCGGGGGTAGCTCAGCCTTTGGGGCTCCAGGTTTGTTAGAAACACTCTTTCCTTTCCCTCAGAGGGGAAAATATTCCAGGCAACAGAACAGTTCTGTATTTCCTTACGTGAAGCTGGATTTATTGGTCCTCCCTGCTCTGTGTTGTCCGCACAGGGCTGCCGGTGGCGCTTCTCCCCTGCCCTGTTTTTGTGTGTGTGCAAAACAGGAGGACAAATATTCCCCTTCTTGTCTGGCTCCTCAGAACGGCTCCACGGAGCCCATGGGATTGCAAAGGATACCCGAAAGCGGCACCGCGCAAGTCCCCGAGGAGCCCGCTAGGTGGTGCAAGCTGGCCGTCCCTCACTTTCCAACCCACCCCGGCTTCGTCCGGGTTCCTCTCTTCTCGAAGGAGCTCGTTGTGCTCCCCACATTCCTCTGCGTGGCGAGAGGCCCTGGCTCCCCCTGCACGCTCCAGTCCCGGCTCCCGCTGGAAGAAGGCACCCTGCATGCTCACGGGGGCTTTGCAGCCCTTGCCCTTCCGCACGAAACCGTGTTCTGGGCGTGGGTGGAAGCCCACACCTTGGATGGTCCCGGAGCCAGGTGGAGAGCTCGATGTTTAGGAAAGCAGCCGGCCCCTGGGTGCTCGCAGAGCCAAAGACTTGGCTCCCGGGCTGCAGCCCCTTTCGCATGTCGGCCCGTGCGTGAGCCCCTCTTGGTTGCGAGGGGGAAAGGACGAAGTTGGCCCCTGCCCTGCCCAGCCACTCCGGGCCGGGAGACGGCACCGAGAGCGAGGTGTCCCGAGGTCTCCACCTGGTGCGTGGGTGGGTGGTGCACTTTAGCCCAATGGAGCAGGCAGGGCTGCGGCTTCAGAAACAGGAGGGGTTGGCTGTCCCTGCTGCCAGCATGGGCAGCATCCTGCAACCCAAGGGCCAAACTCGGGGTCAGAGGAGGACGAAAAACCCCGTCCTCTTTCAGCATCAGGCTCATTCCACCAGATCCGAAGCAGTTTGGCATTTGGGAGGTGGAGGTCCAATGTGGGCCATTGCCAATGGCCGTGCCACCAAGCTGCTGTGAAAGTTGGCCACCCTCTGGGTTTAAGGATGAGGCCCTTCTGGGAGGTTACAGGGTTCTTTGGGACCCCTCCCAGTCTGTAGATGTTGCTAGGAGTTTGATGGGGGCAGGTGTGGGTATTTTCCCCTACTGCCCCCCATCCTGGCCCTACAGCTGGCAGAGAACCATGCCGGTTCCTTGCAGAGTTGCAAAGATGGCCTTGGAATTAAGGAAAGGGATTTGGGAAGGGCGGGACGAGGGGTGGGAGACTGGGGAGGGGAGTTTTATGGCTTTTCCAGCCGCTGTTAGAATGAACCCTCTAGGTGGACTCAAAGGGAATCTGCTAGATGCATCCCAAGGATTTTTAATTGGCAAAGTTGTCCTTTCATCCTGACACCCCTTCCGGCTTTTATTTATTTTGAACTCTGGGGCAAGACGGAAAGCAGAAGCAAATATATAGATTAAAGATAGCAGATTTATTTCCTCAAGCTGGAAGGAGGAAGAGTTGGGCAAAGTGGCATGTTTGGTCATGATTGGGGAACGGGAATTAGTCGTGCAGAATGGCTCATGTCGGTCTTGTCCTCTCCCTTTCTTCCCTGGGATCAAGCATCCCGCTGCCGCCCCCTCCCCCCTACTCAGGGCCTCGTAAAAAGCCCGCTTAATAAACTCGTTACATTAAGTTAACAATGCCTGCATGTGGCATGCGATCAATAGCCAAGGTTCAGCAGCAAACAACACCCATGTTGACTTAGATTTCTGTCGATATCTCAGATAGGTAATTGGGGCTTGGGGGATTTATATATATGATTTAAATCTCAGATGATTAATCATTGAAACATTGAATAAATCAATTGCCTGGGAGATACCCTGATTCCTTCCTTCCTTCCTTCCTTCCTTCCTTCCTTCCTTCCCAACCTGAGATGTCCTTCGGATTCCTAGGATTCCTAAATCGGGTCCCTTCTCTCCTCCTCTGTTCCCTTTTCTGCTCCTCTTCTCTGCCCTCTCCTATTCCAGTCCATGCGATTCTGTTCTATTCCTTTCCTCGTCTCCCCCACCCCACCTCTGCTCCCTTCTGTTATTTTCTCCTCCTCAATCAGTGCTTAGTTTAGCCTGCAATCATCTTTATTTTCAGCAGCGTATGTCTGTATTATTTTGTCTTTCTTCCATGGCCTAAGATTTCTTACTTCACCGTACAAAGAAAGCTGCATGGCAGGGAGGGGAGCACTAAAAACGATGCCCTTGCCCTTGTCTTGGGTTTTCAAGGAAATTGATACGATCGTATGAGGCCGCTTCTGAGCAAGGCGCACGTACCCCGGACGGGAGGGATGGGAAAACAGCTCCTCAGGAGTTCCCATGGCTCCCCAAACTGAAGGCGTGTGCTCTGTCCAGCGACTGGGGAAGGTTGCAGCTAAATTGGAACCCAGAGTACGGAGGCAAAGCAAGAGGAGGGCGAAACAAAGCTGAAAATGCTCCCATCTTCTTGTCTCGCATCCTCCGGCAGCCGCAAGGTGGAATCTCAGTCGCTCTGCCTAGAAGGGAGTCACTTGCCAACAGCTGCATCTCAGCAGCTCGTATTCCTACAGGACAGCTTCATAGCAACCGATGCTCGTCACCTGATGCCTATAATCAGGACGCTTTGGGGGTGTTGGGAGGGATTAAGGAGCAAGGAAAGACCCAGGGGGCTGCTTCCGGAGGCCAAGCTTCCCTTTCCCCGGCCTAACGGGAAAAATGACCCAGGGTTTGGAAACGGTGCCCTGTGAGGAGAGACAGAGAGAACTGGGCATCTTCAGCCTTGAGAAGACAAGACTGAGGGGGGACATGATGTCCCTCTATAAGTCCCTCAAAGGATGTTCCAAAGAGAAAGGTCAGGATCTCTTCCTGCTGATGCCAGAGTGCAGGACACAGAATAATTCAAGCTGCAACTATCCAGATAGCAGGAAAAGCTTCCTCACAGTCAGAGCAATGCGACAGTGGGACCGGCTGCCTGGAGGGGTGGGGGGCTCTCCCACACTGGAGGCATTCAAGGAGAAACCTGAGTGGCCTGAGTGGATGGTGTGACTTGGTGTCGTGAAACAGCAGGGGGTGGACTGGATGGCCTTCATGGCCCCTTCCAACTCTGCTCCTCTCTGAGTCTATGAGTCCAAGTTTGGTGTCCCACATTTCTGTCCATGGCCGCCTTTTTGGTGCCTCCACCTTCTGCTGAATCAGAAGGTCTTTCTAAGGGCCGTGCTGAACATCCCCCTCACATTTTTCAATTTGGCAGGGAAGAAAGCGATGCAGAAACTAATCTGAGAGGTGAATGGCATTTTGCAGAAGTTCTGAAGGGCTTAGCCTGGGGTCTCTTGCGCTTCCCTCGCCTCGCAGTCTTGCACTGATGTCCCATCCTGTGGTGTGGTCTCTCTCGGGCTGCCTGCAGCCGCCTCGGCTTCCCACTCTGAAGTTCAAGCCCGGGGCGACCTCATGAAGCCATTCCTACCCAAGAGCCGTTCAGATCAGGAAGTGCAGGCAGCTTGCTCCCACTTTTAACTTTTATCGCCTCTCATTGTTTACTGGAGAGACTGAAAGGCTGAATTGTAAAGAACTGTTGGTAATATTTCTGGGAGCTGCGAAAGCCAAGATTTTAGAGCGATGCCCAAGGGTTCTCATTTAGGAAATATCTCGATAGGATTCGGTCAGTGCCGTTGACGCAAAAGCCAGCCCCCTGCTTTCGTTTGGCTAGAGGGGAAATAAAGCGAGAGAGATTTCTTAGAGTCTGGTAAACCTTGATGTATTTTTGAGGGTTTAACAGACTGGATTAGCATGTGATTGATCACCTTGATTTCGGTCCAGTCCTTTTCAACAGGCTACTTAACAACTGGTTATATTAATTGTGCTGTTGTGGATACCAGTAATGTGACTGTATTTGGATCAATGGTGAAATAAATATAATAATATAAGATAATTCTTGCAGGCAGCTTGGGATGCTGCCTAGGGATGGAGCAATGTGGAATAACAAGGAACGGACACACACGGTCTCCTTAGCCACCTCCCAGCACTAGGACAACGCTGGCAAAATAAAAAAGGGACTCTGGAGAGCGCAAGCGCAAGGGCAGAGGGCTTTTCCATGAGGGGGGAAACATGCGAGAGATCAGAGGGTGGGTTTTTGCAGAGGGTGGCCTCAAACTCCTCCCTGGCCGTCGGGACGATGCTGCCGAGCCGAGTTGCGGTGGGTGTCTAACATGGGGGAGAGCAGCCGGCCAAATGCTCCCTGCAGTTGTCGCTCGCAGCCCAACACCCCCGATGCAAACGGAAGGAGGGCTGGGCGGCACCTTGCTGGCTGGGGCTGATGGGAGTCGCAGTCCAGCACTTCTAGAGGCACCAGGTTAGGGAAACAGCCTGGTGAACAGATGGGGGCTGAACTTGGTCCCCGATACAGCGTAGCTCCCAGTTTGCTTCTGGGAAAAGATGGTGGCCACGAGCTAGTGGCCACCCTGAGCTGCTTTCTGTGCCCGCAGCTGATCCAGAATTTAGCTGGATTTTGTCCCCCTTCTGCAAACTGCTTAATTTCCCCCAGTTCTGCCTTCTGATATTTGAAGTAAAGGTGGAGGAAGCAAGAGCATGATGGAACTTGCTTCTGCTCAGCCCTTGATTTCACAGACTGCAAAGCCAAGAATTGGTACTGAAGAGTCAAGGCCGGATTCTGCTCCCCCGCCACCCCTTCTCCCTCCTGAGTTCATTCCTTTTGTGCTGTGTCTTTCAGCTGGGGCAGGAACAGCCAGTAACTCGCTGTGCAGACGTCTTGCTATGTCTTCAATGGCCACCATTCACAGAAGACTTCCCCCAAGCCGGCCTGGGCCCGATTCACCAAAAACAACCGCCTGGGGTCCCTGATCCCTGTTCAGCCTGGATGCTGGATGCTCCCCAGCCCCCGGCAACGCTGCTCCAACAAACAGGACCCGGCAGCATCGTGCGTCCATTGCTTGGCACGGAAGCACTGCTCCGTCCCGTCCACCGCTGGCCCTAGAGCTCGAGAGCGCCTGCTTCTCTCCGCGGCTCCACGTCCACCTCTTCAAAGCAGCCTCGTCCTCCGGCTCTCGGCTGCCGCTCTGCAAGCCAGAGCCCGTTCGGTGGCGCCTGGCGGGACCTGGGCTGATGTCAGAGAAAGGCAGAGCCGCGCCCAAGGTTGCGGCTGCGGCTGGGAACGGAGGGAGGGAAGGACGGAGGGAGAGGACCTCCATCCGGCTTTCTCACTCCTTGCTTCTCTTGCCACTGGTGATGCCAAGCCACTGTTTTGCCAGGGCCGAGCGAGAGGCCGGTAGGAGCTGCAGCGGCTGAACCCTGGCCCATAAAGGGGGCAGATCCTGCCCCGCTGGCCAGGCCGGAGCAGAAGGAGCCGGTTCAGGATGGGCGCCAACACCCGGCACCCTGGGCAGTGGCCAGGGCCCAGCTCTTGGGTGAGGCCTGCTGCTGCGGAAAGCTGCCCATCGGCGTGCGGGAGGGATCTGCAAACAGGCTCAGGAGTTCAGCCTTCTCCGAATCTTGACCAGCAGATCCCACCATCTGGCTTTGCCCAAATGACACACATTTAACAGATCTCCAGTCCAGCTTTTTACCTTCTGGGATTCGAGGAAAGGTGGCCATAAAGGCAAAGGAATAATCATTGTTTTAAAAGCATGCTTAGAAATCTGCACTCATCGGCGGCCATGGCTGATTTCTCTGACTTCCCTGGCTTAGAAAAATCTACCCAGCTCGGTCTTACGAATAGGTAACAGAAACGAACATAGGGAACATTTTTCTGTGTGTCCATAGGAAGGCACCCTAAATCAGCTTTCTCTTTCGGAGTGGAATGGCGAAGTCTGTCTTGGCGCAACCGGCCCATATCTGCGCATCCTCTGATCTTACCATCCACGTACCGATTTGCAATTTTCACAGATTCGCTGGTTCAGCAAACTAGAACTACATGGCTTGCGGGTGCTTCTTCGGGCAAATTTCACCCAAACGCACAAACGGCAGCCCATCTCCGAAATCTCTGAGCTACGGGGCTAAAATAGGGAATCGAGAGGGCCAAACTGGGAAACTCAGTCATATTTTACCAGTTCACATCACATTCCAAGTTGTATTTATTTATTTATCTATCTATCCTGAAGGGCTCAATAGCATAGCTGGGGTCCTAAAAACAGAGGAAGTTGCATTACGGTGATCTTTGGAGTTCTGTGCCGTGTGAGTACGACATTACAGGATATGATCCAGACTTTCAGGATCTCACATCTCAAAGGAACTGAAGGAAAGAACAACACTCTGCAAAGTGTTTCTGGCCTTCGACGCCCTGAATGGTTTGGGACCACGGTATTGGAAAGGCTGCCGTTACCTCTGGGAGCCTTCCTGAAGATTTCAATTCGCATGGGAAGCCCGACTCTGTAGCCCCAAATCAGCCATGAGAACGGCACGGACGGAAGGCCCCATACGTTCGGAACGCTTTCTCGGGATGATAGGCACAGCCTCTTCCCTACTAGCTTTTTCTTTCAAAGAAAGAGATGCAAGATTAATTCCCGCTAGTGCTGCCATTCATGCTATACATAATAAAAATAACGGTTTGATTCAAAAAACAACTGACATAGAAATATTTATTTATTATTCCAATTTGTCCGCTGCTACAGTAGGGCTCTCTGGGGCTCTCTGTGCGGCTTACAACAATTAAAACAACAGAGCGTTTTAAAATCAGGCACCGAATCAACATATTCCAAGCCGCTGTAGGCAATTCCCCCCCCTTCCCCCCCTTCTCCCCCCTCCCCTGACCGGCCTTTTAGAAACTGCTGAAAGAGTCAATAAAAGCCTGGCAATAATCACAAAACAATGAAAGAAATGTTTTCACTGCGGAAACCTCCACGGTATCCTTCTGCTTCTAAAAATGCCAATTTTTACAGCGTTGCCAGAGAGGAGCTAAGCGAGGGAGCGCCCGCATTTGAGCTGAAGGGGCTCCGGGCATTGTGCCGTCGGCGGAGTGTGCTCTTCACGGATGTCCTTCATTTTCACCTGTCGCAGATCAATCCCCGCAGGTAAAGACGGGCGACCTTGTGGAACAAGCTGGCGCGATCAGCAGAGCCAGACAGGAAAAGCTTTTTCTGGCATCATCCCTGCCACGAGGAGTAGCCTCGTTTCCAAGGTCTTCCAGCCCGTACCTGAATCTTACCTTCACCTCTTCACCCCAGGCGCTTTGAGGCTGAGAGCAGAAGATCCAGGCCGGGTCGGATCAAACCATGACCTGGGCCAGCCCTTCATGTAAGTAAGTAAATAAGTTTCTCATTGAAATCAGAAGTCATAACAAGAGTGCAGCAGGCAGAAATTCAACCGGTAAAGTGGCCCACAGCACTGCATGTTCCCATTGTATTTCAGCTTGCTGAGTGGAACTGGAGCTAAATTTAAATTTATTTAAAACATTCATATGCCGCCTTTTATGACAGCGTCTCAGGACGGCTTACATTAAAATCGAATAACAATCAAAACAGTCCATAAACAATAACAATAAATAGGAAGGATAGATAATTAGTAAAAATACAGAAAGAGAAAATTAGATAAAAGAAGCGACTGTTACCTTTTAAAATCAGCAGTTCTTAAAATAGCGTTCGAATAAAAAGTTGAAAGTAGGAATCCTTAACAAATCCATGAAGGGTTAAAAGTGTTTGGATTTATCTAATGCCAACTTGCTTCTTCTGCAATTGACAAACTTTCTGGAGTGTCAAGTTTCTATTGACCTTTAAGAAAAAACCCTTTCCAGAATGTTTTGCGAATTTGCGAACTGGTGCGAGCGCGAATTTTGCACTTTGCCTGGAAAGGACCCGATTCGGTCCCGTGTTTGCATGCTGCATCATTATGGACTCTGGACTCGGTTCCCCTGGTGAACAGCGGCACATTTTGCCCTGCAAGTGTCAGGAGCTGTAAGTTTTTGCAAGGATCGGGGCCTGTGTGATCATTTTTGGCACAGCTGGGAACTCGGGAAGGCAATTTCACCCTCGGTTTCCGTTCCGTGCTGGGTTTGATCCTCTGTTGTTAGGTCTGTGAGACCTGCTGCTGGTTTTGCTCCTAGGCTTTGTTGGCAGCTGTGCCTTACCTGCTCCTGACCGAGCCTTCACCTCTGGCCCTGCCATGCCAGGTGGGGAGGCACCCGTTTTTGTCCCTGACTCTGTGTCTGGTCCCAGTGCATCAAGGCAACCAAAATGATGCAGGGTTTGGAAACGCTGAGAAGAGACGGAGAGAACTGTGCATGTTTAGCCTTGCAAAGACAAGACTGAGGGGACATGATGTCCCTCTATGAGTCCCTCAGAAGCTGCCACAAGGAGGAAGGCCAAGATCTCTTCCTGCTGATGCCGGAGTGCAGGACACGGAATAATCGAGTCGAGTTGCAACAACCCAGGTTCAGGCCGGGCATCAGGAAGAGCTTCCTCACTGTCAGAGCAATGCGACAGCGGGACCGGCTGCCTGGAGGGGTGGGGGGCTCTCCCACACTGGAGGCATTCAAGGAGAAACTGGGCAGCCCCTGAGTGGGGTGGTGTGACTTGGTGTCCTGCAACAGCAGGGGGTGGACCGGATGGCCTTCTGGCCCCTTCCAATTTGACTCTTCCATGATTCTATGAGTCCAGGTTTGGTCTCACACTTTATTTATTTATGTTACAAATTTATATGCCGTCCCCTTGCAAACAAGCCTCGGGGCGGCTAACAACGTATCTGTCCCTGGCTCTCTTTTTGGCACCTCTGAGGTCTCCTTCCCCGCTGCTCCTGGTAACCCAGGATGTGGCTTGCACCCTGAACCCGGCAGGCTGAAAGTCCACCCAACCTGGATGGAATGAATTTAAATATATGCCCCTAGCGAAAGATTCTTTCTGTATGCTGGGCTGGGTTTGCTTCACAAAGCCGAGCAGGGACTCTTTACATAAAGCCAGTCCCGGGAGTCTGGCATTCTCGTTCCTACCTCTGTCTGGATCGTTGTCATTCAAATGAAGCCGCTTTTCTCCCTGAATAGGGAATCGGGCTGCCGCTTGGGACATGCGGCTTGTGATGGGTGGAATTGTGTCTTGGGAGGTGCTGGACCTCCAGGCTCCCTGCCAGGTGAGGTCAGGCTTGGGAAAGGAGGGCTGGTTTCCCCCGAGGCCAAAACCAGGGGCTGCAGGTGTGAGGAAGTCGCACTGGCGAAGTTTGTCCGCTCAGTTTGCACCTCCTGGATGCAGAAAGCATTCGGTTTGCACTTGGCAGCCAAAGTGGTGAGATGCTGGGTCCCATTTCTATTTTTTAAATGGCAAATTTGTGCAGAAAAGGGGCAGCGTGTTTCCTGACCTTAGAAATCTCACACGCTGCGAGAAGCTGAGTCTGAGAGATCTCAGGCTTAGTGCAACGCGGACGCTCAAGCATATGTACCCCTCTTTCCCAAAACAGTTTGAGTTTTTCCTTCCAACTGGCGCTTTGATTCCCGCTTTTGCCCTTGAGCTACCTGTCCCCCCCACCCACCTATCTCTTCCTCCCAGCAACCTTGCAAGGTAGGCCAGGCAGAGGAAAAGCGACTGACTCGAGGTCAACAAAGCACATCTATTGCACAAAAAATGCGGTCTCGACAGCAAGCATGGGAGCGTTTCCACGGGTAATTTATCCAGACGCTCTGTTATTTGATTGCATGTTGTTTTCTTGTTTTAAAAAAAGCTACAATATTCCATGCTCAACATCTGAGCCAGTTCGATTTTAACCCAAAGTGAAAGGAAAGGAAAGGAAAGGAAAGGAAAGGAAAGGAAAGGAAAGGAAAGGAAAGGAAAGGAAAAACAACCCCCCCGCCCCCAAAGCCAGGCCAAGCAAGCAAACATAAACTTTCCCCGTGGCTTCAAAATCCACCTTCCTTGCATTGCAACCCTCCCGCCTTCATCCTCATTTTAAGAGCTTTCCTGCAGATTGAAACCGTTAATCGTGAATTACAGTTGGGCAGAAAGTGCCACATCGACACCGGCTTGTAAACAGTATTAGCCACCGTAACTGAAAATGGTTCCGTCTTGCAGCGTCTTCCAAGCCTCACCGAGACGAAGGCAGCCCCACGGCGAGGGCTGAGCATCCGCCCGGGAGACTCGGCCTCCTCCCATCGGTCGGGTGTCTCTTGGCCCCGCGGGAGCCCCGCTCGGTGCGGCCGTCTCCTTTCGCCTCTGCGCCCCTGGATCGCCCACGGCTGGCAGACAGGTATGGAACTGTGTCCCACAATGCATTGCAGGGGGTGGGATTTTGGGGAGGGTGACAGGCAGGTGTTGGCAGGCCAAGGTGACCCTGGGAGGGCTGGAAGCATCCCTGCTTGGACCCTTGAAGGGCCGCTGCCCATGTGCCAGTGTCGGCCACACCGGACCAGAAGGACCCCCTTCTAATCTTCTGAGGTCCCCGTGGTCGGTGGTGCCACAGTGGTCTGGTGGTCAGTGTCAGCCCTCGTGAGCAAGGCAGCCACATCAGCCACTCCTGGCTGGGCCAGTGACTTCCCCTCGGGGGTCTGAGCGCAAAGGAGCTACCGCCCAAATCCCCAACACGTGCTAAGATTCCAGTCCTCATGGTTCTGAATGAAGGAGCTGGTTTTCTCTCCCCTCTCTCTCCACCCACACTTCGATTTTCAAATTCTGGGGAGTCTAGAACAGTGCCCCGCAATGCCCGGGGAGGGTCAGAAGTTGGGAGGATAGCGGGCAGGTGTTGACGGAAAGTGGCACAACTCTGCGGAGTTGGGAACTCTTTCGTTTCTGTCCGAAGCCAGGAGTTTATTTCTTCCCTGGCAAGAGAAGGTTTGTGAAAGCTGCTTTGGCGAAGTGTTGAGGGCTTTGACCTGGGGACCATGGGGGCCTGGGTTCGAGTCCCCGCCTGGCCATGAAGCAAATTGGGTGCCTTTGGGCCAACCATCAGCTCCCTGCCTAACCTACCTCACAGGGTTGTTGTTATGAGAATAATGGAGTCGGCTCGGGTTGCTCACAAGAGGAAAACGGCAGGATGGGAACACAATGTGGGAAACACATTTGTGTAGAAGGGGCAGATCAGCACCCAAAAAGCATCTGGTTCACTTGATTTGTGCAAATCGTACAACACCTGTGTACTTTTGGAGGGAAAATAAGAGGCAGTGTGGTGCAGTGGTTAAGAGCGTGGGACTGGGACTCAGGCGATCTGGGTTTGAGTCCCCGCTCAGCCATGGAGCCAACTGGGGGACTTTGGGCCAGTCACAGACTCTCAGCCCTGCCTACCTCACAGGGTTGTCGTTGTGGGGATAGGATGGAGGAGGAGAATGATGTCAGCTGCCTTGAGCCCTTTGTAGGAAAAAGGCAGGCTATAAACCGAAGGGAGAACAAAAAAAAAAGCACAAAATGAGAAAATTTACACAAATTGTGCCAAATAGCACACTTGAACAAATTCTCGTAGTGTTTGTAAAAATGACCCGTTTTAGAGATGGAAGTCCACCCAAAGACAATTTTTAGTGTCTGATTACAGTTAACAGATACGATAAATTTAACCGGGTTGGATCAGTACACTTCTTCCTGATTGTCGACTCCGTTCTCCAAACAAGAAGAAACACGAAGCTTATTTTTCAAAGGATGACTAAATAAATGCCATTCACAGCTGAATTGGAAATAAACACCTTTATTTGAAACTTCACAGAAGAAAAGGGCTGTTTTGATGGAGATTAACTGCAAAGTGACAAAAGACAAAGATAAGGAATCCACTGACAATTCGGCAGCATGGTTGCGAACACAAGAATAACCCACCAAAGTCGATGGATTTGCACTTGATCTGAGGAATGAAGAAGAAAGCAGACGGGAGGAAGGAGTCGCGTCTTCGGCACGAGGCGTTTGGTGATAAAACAGCATTTGGGATATTGGCAGCTTAAAAGCGAGCCATGAATGGGAAGCATGGTGATTAATGCTAATTGGAGAGGCGGCGTGTCTCTCTCTCCCCCCCCTTTTACCATGGGGGGCTTTTCATCTGCATGCCCGGCTCCCCGGCTGCCCACCTACCCTTCCCAAACTGGCTCAGCCAGAGAAAGAGAGACAGAAATTCCGGGAAGGCGTCCTTCACCCTGGAGCATATTTGGCTGCAAAACACAAGAGGTGCTTTAAGGTAATTAGGAAAGAGCACATGTTATATAAGAGGCCCAATTTGCTTCAGCCTCAGCAGTGCTCCCAACTTCAAAGCTTCTCGAACGGGGTGGCGGGGAAAGGGGGGCCGGGGCCTCCTGGGGATTCGTGGGCCTCCTATTTGCTCCGAAGGAAGGAGGTGTTGTCCAGGCCGTGATGGTGTAATGCTCCACCAACAGCCACTTAAGCCTGCCGTTCGGTGGGAGAACCTGGGTCGTATCTTTCCTCTTCCCTCCCCTCCCCCTTTCTTTGCGTGCTGTGCTTTTTTCAATGATAAACGAGCCAGCTTGAAAAGCAAACCCGGTCGGACGTGAGCTGCCCAGGGCAGAGTGCGTTCTGCCCCGACAAGCAGAATATGAAATAGTTCGACTGAATACGGTAATATATATCGCACGCAAAGGACTTCAGGGTTGTAAGCGGTCTCCCCCCGCATTGCCCAACTTCCAAATGCTTTGGCAGAGAATCCCATCAGCCCCGGTCTGTATGGCCAGTGTTTGGGGAAGATGGGTAGCCAAATAACTGGACAGTGCCAGATTAAGGAAGTCGAGAAAAATCTCCTTGGATGAATTGGGAAGTCTAAAGCCCAGGAAAACTGGGCAAAACCCAAAATTGGCACCCCCTTCCTTCCTTCCTTCCTTCCTTCCTTCCTTCCTTCCTTCCTTCCTTCCAACAATTAAAACATGTTTAAGCTTCAAAAGAAAAGGAATGTTTGTGCATGGGGGGTTTTTTTCCATCAACCTTTAAAACTTTTTATGTGTTAAGGCAGAGCAAGATTAGTTTGCAGAGAAGTAAAAACGAGAAGGCAAAAGAAAGTTTCTGTCTTCCGTACGGGCAATTCAAGGCTGTCCAACCCATTCTGGTTAAACAATAAGAATTCAAGCTCTGAGTCCCATATTGAAAGCGGGGAGTGGCTTGTTTGTAGCTTTTGGCTAGGAAATGCTTGATGCTCCCTCAATGAAAGGGAAGGATATGAGTTCGTGCTGCTTTCTGCTGGGGGTTTGTAGCGGGAAATGCAGGCCTGCAGGAGCGGCTGCGAGCTCGGCACTGGCAGGATTGAGCAGAGAATCGCTACGGGGGCTCAGGGGTGTCTCTCTTGCCATCGTGAGGTGCTGGGACAAAACGCCTCCTCCGTCCACTGCAGGTTGGCTCTCCCCAGCCAGGATTTGAACCCAGGGCCCTCTTGATCTTGCCCCTCGTTTCCCTGGTGGGCACTGACACGAGATTGCTGAATGAATGGAGCAGGGACAGTGTTGTTCCCCTCCGTCCCCTCCCCCTTCCCCCCATATCTTTCCACTGACGGGTCAAGAACGGTCCACCTGGCTTCAGAGATGCTCCGCCAAAGCAGGGGAACTGCATCACCCTCATTTGCATCGTATTTGCATATGCAAATGCATGTCCCCACACACTCACACGGCACCGCGAGCTTCTACTTCCACCAATCTGTTCCTCCTCTTTGGTCTGGGCTCGGACACAATACATTCGGAAAGAGGATGTCTTTCAAAGGAGGGGGGTGTCCTCTGTTAGACAAGCTGCAAGGTCACCTTACCTATCTACTCGAAACAGCCGTGGCTCTCCCGGCGTTCAGGCGGGGGTCCTTCTCAGCCCCACATGGGGACGCCGGAGAGGGAACCGACCCCTTTGCACACCAAGGGGATGCGCAGCCACCGAGCGGAGACCCTGCCCCGGAGGAAGTGGCCACCCTGCCCCGCAGGCAGCTCCTCCCAGGCTCCCGCAAGAGGGGTAGCAGCCTCATGTTGACACAGCTCGGCGCTGCGTGGTGGGAGACGCCATCCGGGGACCGAGCTCCACTCCCTCGCAGCCTCCGCTTATCGAGTTTTATTCCCTCTCCGGGAAGTTTTATGGGGCCAATCTGGAGGTATCAAGGCGGACTTTGAGCCCCGCGGCTTGAATGGGCTCTTTCACCCAGCCAGACCCGCCCTGCCGGATCGCAGCCGCCACACCCAGGTCTTCAAAGGCTCGTGGCACGATGCCCCTTCCCTCAGCCGGTTTCCCTTCCCGCTCTTGCTGCCTTCTGCTTCCTCCTCGCAGCCGCCTTGTGCTCGCCTGACAGCCAGGGACCCACAGAGCAAGGGAGCCAGGGCACATCCTGCTTCTCCATCCCCCCAGCAGGCCCAACAAGAGGCAGGGGAAAAGCACGGAAAGAGGAGGGCGAAGGTCAGCGGGAGGCCCTAGCAGATGCCCGGACATTCCTACCCATGGCGCCAGCCTCGGGCAGGGTGCCTGGATGCGACCTGCCAGAGCCGAGACAAATTCTCCACGGAGCGAAGATGTTGCCAATGCGATCGACGGCATTACCAGACAGTATTAGACGAGGATAGCTTAAAATCTAACTTTGTCTGGTAAGACAGCGATCCGCAGGCGATCGGCCCTGTGGGAACGCAGCCGGTGTCAACGACAGATGGGTGAGGAAAGAAGAAAGGGGACCTTCAAACCCTCGAGGCGATTTCACAAATTACTCTCCTGTGCCCAACCCACATGCTTCAGTTTTAGGCCTCCATGCAAGCGTGGAGTCCGATGGAAAGGAGAGGGCGCCCCGTTCCAATACCTGGCACATCCATGCTCTCCCCACAGTGGCTTCGAAGCAAAAACCACTTTTAATCTTCCAGGCCTGAGAGTTTCCTCTTCCCTGAGAGATCAGGGAAGTACCAACTCTGGCTGAGAACATGGCCCAGCTAGGGAAGGATGGTGCCATGCCGGGTCCAGCAAAGCACGACACCCCAGAAACAACCTGCACCAAATGAGCACGTGAACCTCATCGCAGAGGAATCCTGACTGAGTTAGTGCTTGGTCAGGAGAGAGGATGCCTAGACCAAGTTCTCCTTGCCATCTTCAACCATCGGTGGGAAGATGGCCTGTTTTATGAGCCGTCTCTCTCCAGATCTGCACCCAAACGCAGGGTGAAGCTTGGCATGGTCCCCCTAAGTGTGGCTGGACCCCATCTCCCATCATCCTCAGCCAATTGGGCCTAGGGTCTGGAAGATGGAAGCTGTAGCTCAGAAACTTCCGAAGGGTGTTCGGTCCCTTCCTCCCGCCTTTCAGGCTTTTCAGCCCAGATCCAACAGAAACCCAAAGCGATTCGCCGCACCAGCTCCGGCTCAAGCCCTCTGCCCCCGCCCAGGCCACCAACTTTAAAAAAAGGAGAACCAAGACTCAGCCACCCCGTCCGAGCCGTTCGAAGTGGAGCAGCAGCACAGAAAATCCCCGAGGCCTGACCAGCGTCCCTGGAGGTTTCCTGGATGCACACAAATATTTGTGCGTGGCCCACTTCCAGCTACCTACCTGCCTTGTGACTCCAGCTAAACAAAACTAGGGGAATCGTATGCGCCTTCTCATCCCGCGGAGTTTTCGTTTCTTTTCTCATTTGCTCCACCGGGCAGCACCGGTCCGCCCAAAGGTTCCCATTTCGGCAGACTTCCATTAGAAGCCAATTTGTGGGGTCACAAATACTTTTCACACCATTTCAACTACTTTCCCAGCGGTTAATCAGTAACACAGAGGCAAAGAGCCAGGCGGCCCCCGCCTGTTCACCCGCTCCTTGAACTCCCTCGCGTTTGCCAGGAGTAATAAATCCATGGATGGAAGGAGAAGGGAAAGGGGTTACAGAAACAGCCGTCTATCTCCAGCCAACGCTCGGGCACTGACACGAAACAGCCTTCCCATGCCAAAGATTTCCGGCTTCCCGGGGCAGCTCCAAGACCTGGAGCTGCAGCAGCCGATGGCTGAGCGCATACAAATTTGCCCTGCGTGCGTCTCGAAACCATCCATCCAAGCCATCCCTGGCGCTAGGGAGGAGGAGTCTGTGGAGGGCAAATTGTGAGATTTCGCTCACATGCCCACAGTTAACAGCAAGGGGATCGCTGAGTGGACAGGACAGGAGCTTCTCGGTGGTGGCTCCCAAATTGTAGCACTACATTCATTTTGGGGAATGATTGGTCCTTTGGTACAGAGCCTTCTAGAAGTTCTGGAAGGATTTGTAATTTGTTATGACTGCCTTTCTTTCAGTGAGAGGCGTAATTTAAAGCGTGGAGCTATTTAATGGCCGCCCTCTTACCTTCCCTCTGCTTTCCCTAAATTTCCTTTGTTGCATTTCATGCTGTGTCTAACATTTTGTGGGGACTTGGCCCTGAAAAGGAATGAAGACAAATTCAGTGTAGTCATGGTCGCCAGTCTGTACAGCTTGGAAAGGGAGCTGGGAAAATTCGTGGAAGAGAAGGCAATCAAGAGCTGCTCGTCCTCATGGTTCCAGGCTTAAAATGGCTGTGGGTGGCTGGTTGGACATGATGTGAACAGAATGCCTGGCTAGAAAGAGCCCTGGGGATCCATCAGGGCTCTTCTGCTTTCCTATGAAGGGGATACGCCCTTCTGGGAAACCTTAGAGAGCTGGATGGAGGCTCAGAAGGGACCTGATTCACCCTGCAAAACTGAGCTTCTCGCCCTGGGTTCCCGTTTGTCCCGTTTGTGAGAAGCTGAAGTTCAGGGCTGCCCTGCTGTGTCCGAGTGCAGGGATGGCTTGGATCTCCCACCAAAAGGAGCTTCACGGCTCTCTGTAATGAGCTGCAGCAACGTGTCTGCCAGCAGCCGGGCACGGCCTAAATCCATCCTCCCGCCGTGCCCATTTTATGTTCTCCAATAACTCATCTCCCAGGACAGCAGGATGCTGGGAAGGCGGCTTTTGGGAGCACGGCTTATCTAAGACTGCGGCAAGGACATGTTGAGCTAGCAAACAACACAAGCGGAGCTTTGAGACCGAGAATGTTATCTTTGCGATTACCGTGGGGCAGAACGGCGAAAGGGAGCCAGATGCCTGGAGGGCTGGATTTGGGTGTAACCCAAGATGACTCAGTGGGGCACAAAACCCAATGCTGCCTTGAAAAATTCCGTGGGCACGAGGATCCCTCCCCACCTCCACACTTCGGGGAAAGAATCGTACGCTAGATGGACTGAGCGTAATCCGAAATCCACCCAGAGAAAACTCTTTATTAGGCAGGTTAGCAATGCAAGGAATAAGTAAATGCATTTAAATTCTTATTATTTCCCCCATCTTTTCTCCAAAGAGTTCAGGGAATTGTGCATAGGGATAGTGTTGTTTTTATTTTCACAACTGTCTTGCAACATAGTAAGGCTGCATGACCTAAACTTTGTCCCTTCCCTGGGGATTTGAACCCGCATCTCCCTCCTTCAAGTCCATCGCATTAGCCTCTATGCTGCACCACCTGCTCTCCGTGGACAAAAATAGAGCCTGGGCACATGCAGAGTTCCATCTGGCACCCTTCAGGACTTGATCGGCTCCCAGTTTGGCTTCCTGCTTGGCTGGGAGCACTATATAAAACAAGCTGCCTTAAGGACAAGCCACTTGGAGGCCCTCCTCCACTGGCTCCCTATGTACAAAGCAGGATTATCGCCCAGACCTCCCTGAGTCTCCATCCCCCTTTTGCCACTTTCCTTTTGCTCTGGATCGCCCTCCTTCTCTGCAGCCCCTCTACTCAGTCCCCCCACCTTGTTTCAACTGAGGACTTGAGCTGTGCGGTGGAGGGGAGCCCCCTCCCCAACCAGCTATGGGGACCACACGCAAATAGAAAGTGTGGTCCCCCAAAACGCTGTGCCAGATGACTCATGTGAATGAGTCAAGCTGCATGACAATTCCTTGCTCTGTAGGCACCCTGAGTTTTGGTGAAGCAGAAAATGAAGTCCGGGGATTCCTTTGCAAGTTATAATCTGGTGTTCACAGGCCTCTGTCGCATCTGCATCCTTTCGGTCGGCCTGCTCTCTCTCTCTCTCTGTGCTTTCCGGTGACTGTAGCTATTTGGTTCACCCTTTAAACATCGTTACCAGACAGTGTTAGAATAGAGTCAAGAAATCCAGCACTGTCTAGTAAGATGCCCACAGAGGACCATCTTCCCAGCAGCTGGTGCAAAACGGAGCATCCATCGTCTTCCTCCGCGGAAAGTCCATTTCAAACGGAAGCTGATCCCGAAAAAATTCTGTGCCCCTCCATCTCCAAGGTCACAAAGGAATTCCTTCTGCTGTGCCATGAGCCAAACAGAGACAAAACTTCCAAGAGAATAAAGAGCAATCCAGGATGTTCAGGAGGAAAAAAGTGTATATATAAGTCCAGAAGCAAAGGAAGATCAAATCATTGATTATAATTTGATAGTGGTGTGTGTGTGTGTGTGAGGAGAATTGTCTTCTGGGGTTTCATTCTTGCTTAGCACCTGCCAGGTGTGCGGGAACACCTGTGATCTGAGTTAAAACTTCTAAAGACAGCAGGGACCTTCCAGAGCGATCCCAGTAAACATTATTTACCGTCTCTTTCCATAACTGGCGGAAGGCTCGCACACTTCCGCCGCTTCCCTTGTCGTCTCGTGTAGGTTGGCGATCTCTTGATGCTGCAAAGAGCATCTGACAACGCTGCGCTCGCCGGTTTACTGAGGCGCTCGGTTCTGCGGAGGGCAGCGAGGCTGCTTCCAAGAAAGGGCACATATCTCTTCCTCTGAGCACAGATTCCATTATTATTCCTCCTCTCCCAACCTGATACTCTACCGATATGTTAGTCTACAAAGCTCAGCATCCCCAGCTAGTGTGCTGGTGGGGATAATGTGAGGGGTAGTCCAACCTATCTGCCGAGCCCCAGATTGGGGAAAGCTTGGCAGGGTTATCAAGACCCTGGATGAGTCCTCCGGATCTTTTCGCCTGAGCATGCAAAGAGCTTAACGAAGAGCGGGCATCTTTGTTAAATGCAAGCCGCTAAGATTTAACAAAGGGTCCCCAGTCTTTCGGAAAAGGACTACCAGGTGTATCCTGATGCACCATCAGAACGGCCCAAATGGTTGTGTTCTAGTGAAACCCCTACCTGGTAGGATTTGGGCTCCTCTGTACACCCAGCTATAGGTTAAGACTTTATGGTTCCATCAATGGCACTTGGGTTCTGAAGACCCAAACAGTGTGTCTTGCTCTCTACAGAACAGCCAGGGGTCTTGGCTCTACTAATAGAGCTTGGGCTTTAAGAGGCACCCAGCCAATGGTCCCGGCATCCAGAAAAGCGCCCAACCAAGATCTTGGGTCTAGCAAAACTCCCAACTGTTGTGTCTTGGACTCCAGCAAAATTTCCAACCTGCAGTCCTTGTACTCTTGGAGAACACCCTCCCACCGGTCCTTTGGCCCTACAAAGCACCCATGTTCTGGGGCTCGTGCCCCCCTAGTGATCGCCATCACCCTAACCCTAACCCAAGGAACTGCCTTCTCAGCCAGTGGTGCCCCGTAGCCTTTCCGTATCCAAACGGTGGCGGCGTCGCCTCCACGCCTGTGGTCTCCATGTTCTCCAGATGTTCCTCATGCCGGATGCAAGAGGCCACCATCATCATTACCAGGCAGTATTAGAAAGACAGAAAAATCCAATGCTGCCCAGTAAGATGGCAATGACCCCCCAGGCTCATCGTCGGGGCGAGGAGCAGTCGCTACCTGCGGGAGCAGGGGATCTCACAAGCAAGAGAGAGCAGGGCACGGAAAGCACTGAGGACCAGTGTCCGGCGGCCCCAGGAGCATCAGCGCCTGCTTCCGTCCAATGCAGTAAAATGCCCCCTCCCCACAATCCCAGCCTGCCCCCCACGGGCCTCCCCAGAGGGCCACCCCTCTCCCACGACTCCCAACCTGTTGGGACCTTCCTTGCTTCTTGTGCGCTCTCCCTGCATTCTAAAAGATCGAAACTCTTTTGAAAGCATAATGCCTATTTTTAAATATGCCCCCTTCTCGAAATTAGCATGTGCCGATTTCATGCAAATCAGTGTCCTTGTCCTCTTTTTATGTCGTTATTTCCCCTTCTTCAGCAACAGAATTGAGAAGATGCGTCTTTGCCCGAGACCCCAAGCAGCGTCTCCCAGTGAAAGCGGGCTGCATAAAGAGATAAAAACTCGGACATGGTATAAAGTCCCCTCTCCCTCTCTCTGTCCTGCAGCCACGAAATGTGTATCCTGCAACCTTAGCAGGCGCGTGTCCGGGTGGACTGGGCTCCATAAATAACGAATCATGACACGGTTTTTCAAATCACGGTACAGAAAAGGTGAGTAAAACCACTCTGTGTGTGTTTGTCCGTGATGGACGTAACGGAAATACGTGTTATATTCGTCTCTGTAACAATCGCATGTTCTAGGGGAATTTTAGGAAATTCTTCCGCATAACTGTGCTCCCTTGGAGAGCCCTGTGGCCCCTAAAAAGCAACTTGGAGGCCGCAGGAAACTCCAGATTCCCAGATGGAAGTCCAGAGAAAGAGCTCCTAGCATGGGGGGCATGATGGACCCCCCCCACCTTTGCTGGCTGCTTCTGCAATGTTGGAAAATTGACTTTGAAGGGCGGCTGAAGGGACAGGGTGCAGAGGAAGTGGAAGCCACCAGAGTTCGCGGTATCTGAGCCGCTGCAATCCATCTAAGAAATATTTCACCTG
The DNA here is from genome assembly GCA_023646645.1 of Varanus salvator macromaculatus. Classification (NCBI taxonomy): domain Eukaryota; kingdom Metazoa; phylum Chordata; class Lepidosauria; order Squamata; family Varanidae; genus Varanus; species Varanus salvator. The sequence goes on along the minus strand of JAIXND010000800.1, from coordinate 11,917,673 downwards.
AGATGCCCAACCCGGCCCTCAAAGAGAACTGCGAGTCTCCCACTTTCCTGCCCTCCAAGTTCAGCTTTAACTCATTTTTCAACATCTCCCCCTTCAAAACAGCATACACTGAATATATTTTCTCTGTAAATATCCACGTGTTGATAAATGCTCATTTATACATGCATATAATCGCAAACATGTCCTAAATTAATTTTATCCTAAAATACATATTTTTCAATTCTTTTGGGGATGTCTTTGGCCACAAACTGCATTGCACAGTGCTTAGGAGGGCAAAAGCCAAAGGATTCTCGATTGTTTGTCCATAGAATTCTTCCAGAGAGGAATCAGATCAACTTGAATCAGAATTTCCAAAGACTGACCTTTCCAAGCATCGAATTCCCAAAGGGTCCTAAGATTCCAGACACAAGCTGTAATACATCTAAGAAATATTTCACAAAATATTTCACGAAGGTGGATGGCCAAGAGCCAATCTGACAAGCCCCTGACTTCACAATTCGCAGAAGGTAAAGCTTGATAAACATTTCGTCATTGCAAATCCCCTTTGCTACTAAAAGCAAATAGTTATTTCAGTAAAAAGAAGCTATTCCACTTTCTGAGCCAGCACCCAATCCCAAAATGCTCAGCTACACTTCCCCCCACCCAGTTATTAGGTAGCTGTCAAAAAAGATAAAGCAAATCAAATTACATTGACAGTCAGCCGTGTTCCATTTAGTTGGTACAAAAGGGAGTCTTCCTTTTCATTTCCCCCCTTTCCCTTTTTCCCCTCCTGGCATCAATAATTCATTTCTATAATTTTGTTTCTATACTTGGAGAGAGGATGGAGAAGTTAAGCAGTTGTTTCTCTTTGTCTTTATCAATAATGTACCCTACGTAAAATAAAAAGGGATGGGTAGCACTTTCAAATATTTATTTTTCTGTTCCCCTCCTCTCCTTCTTGTTGAGAAAACGGGGCAGCTTACACGAGCGAGCGGCCCTTTCCATGTAATCCTCACAACAACCCTGTGAGGTGGGCTGGGCTGGAAAGCCATGCCTGGCTCAAAGCCACCTGTTGAGCAGGGACTAAGCACCCAGATCTCCACAGCCCCAGCCCAACACCTGGTCACTGCCCCACAGTGGCCTTTTCCCTCTGGAGAAAGCCATGAAAGTATTTTTATATTTGACGATATTTATGGGGGAGTTTCAGAGGGTGCTTTTTTTTAGAGCCATGGCACTATGACATGTAATTAGCTATTGTGACACGTTAGCGACCAAATGGGCCGAAATGACCATTGTTGAAAAGAACCACACCAAGGAAAGATGGCTGGAGAGTGAACTTCCATCGAAAGGGCGCCAAAAAGACCATGGCAACAGGGATCAAAGCGGACTTGATCTCTTCCCATTCATCTGCTTTAATCACTGCCTTCTCTGCTTTTATTTTTACAGGGAGGATTTTGTGACAAGAGTTTTGGGGAAATGGAGGGCCTTGGTCCTGGATGCAATTGCGTTGGAAGTAAGTTCCAGTTTTATTTTGATGCAGCCATTAAACAAAGGGGGTCCGAGCATATAATACTCTGTACATGCTTCTGCTGTTCCCAGCTCCCAGAGGATTAGCACTGGAGGAGGAAATTCCATGTGATTCTGGTATTAGGGTCTGTAAAACCCTGTAGGAATTAACCCTGGGAATGCGGGCCGACACTGCATCCCATCCCTGAACCACGGACAGTAACACTTAATGAAAATGCATCATTTCAGCCACAAGCCAAGGGCACTCTCAAATTCTGTGCTTGGTATTTCGGGTCCACCGGACGCCAGAAATGGATTTGTAACTCTCCTGGAAAAAGGGGTATCACGGGGTGTGAGAACAGGACTTGGAGGAGTGAAGGGCAAGATGGCGGCAGACACCTTGCCCACCTGTCCACCGTCTCCCTCGCTCTCGGTTTGCTGGCTTCCCCTTCGTTTTCCATGCACCTCGTGGCCTGGCTCTCCAGCAATCTTTCTGTTCCAAAGCATCCTCCGAAAAGAGGACGATAGAAAAGCAAGCTTTGCACCTGTGCTCCTGCACGGCTTTATTCGTATGGATACAAATCAGGAGGTCATTAGGGGGGTTCAAGGAGAAATAAGATAATGTCCCCAGTGGGGGGACGGCAGCGACCGGATGCCCCGCAGCCTTTCCTGAGCTGCTGCCCTTTTGCGAACTGCAGCCGGGAAACTTCGGCACTGGCTCGCCCTCCTTACAGTCCTGCATCTTTAAACTCGAGTTGGAATTGGCAGTTTTAAAAGCTGGGCCTGCCCTCTCATAGCCCTTCTGCATTTGGCCATGTTTGCTGGACTACACCTCCCATTTGCCCCCATTAGCTGGTTGGGCCCATGGAAGTTTGAGTCTAGCAACCTCTGGAAGGCTGCTGGGCCTTGCACCAAAACTCTGCCTCTTTGCTGCTTCCTGGCAATGTAAGGTGGGGGCATAGGAAGGGTCCCATCTGAGAAGAACCAGGCATTAGCTCGTTCCCTGAATTCCCAGAAACCGTTCCCTGAATTCTCTCCTACTCCTGCGATGCTCCAACCTGCAGCTCCGTCTCCCAAGAATGACCAAAATGAGCGGAAATGGAGACACGTTGCAGCTGGCGATTCGTGGTGGCGAAGCCTTAGGAGGGGAGTCGTGTTGCACGTGGCTTTCCGTCACGACTGGCCAGGGCAGCACAAGCCCTGCGAGGAGCAGGACTTTATGGCAAGAGCATCTCAGCGACCGGAGAATCTCAGCTTTCCTTTGCAAAGTGAGTGACTTGGTCAAGTTTCTAGCCCTTAGGATCGAAAGTACCCTGGGGTGAGAGAGTGTCCTGGCTGAATGACAATTCCTGGGCTTGGGATCGGAAGGAGGACTTCATGGGGTCAAGGACAGAGTTACGGACCCCATTCATGAATAAATATGGGGGAAATCCCATGTCCCACTGATGCCAAAACAGGGCACCAATTTGCATATGTAAATATAGATCTATCGGTGTCAATTTGGAAAAACAACAAGACATTTTACCCTGGCGGAGCGTCTGGGAAAGCTTCACGCTCGCTCCATTGCCGCCCACGCATGGATCACCAACTTCAGCCCTCAAAGAGGACAGCAGTCCTCCAAAACAGAGGGCCACCTTGGCCAAGCAGGACACCTGGCCACTCTCCCCGCACAGTGCGGACAGCAGCCGGAGTGCGTCCTCGTCCGGGGGACAGGGCAGCCAAACAGAGAAAGCAAGCTGCTGAAGTGTCCCTGGACTTGTGTTGTGGGTTTGTTTTTCCCATCCCAGGCAAGACGCAGAACTGGAGCCCCCCTGCCCCCAGCCCCACAGGTGGCCCCCACAGGCTGCATCTGGCTTGGTTGTAGGCCCTGCCTCCGCTCCTGCCCACCCCCCAAGTCAGGAAGGGGGGGTGCTCACACCGGACTGGGGTTCTGTGCCGCGAGAGCTTTGCCACCTTCCCTTCCTGGCCAGATGCTCCAGCAAACTGTGCCTCGGGGTTGCCACATCCTGGTTTCCACGACGATGACGATGACGATGATGCAGGAGGTGCCTTTCTACACTATTTCCACAGCCCAGCCTGGCATTTTCGCTGCCACTCCCTGTTTGCACCGAAACCCCTCCCAAACGGAGATCCTTCCATTTTCTCGCTCGAGAGAGAAGATCGGTGACCCACGTCATGGGTTCCCGGGCTGGAAACGTTCCAGCCAGAAAGACGGAAGAGCCTGGAGCAGCGAGCCCAACATTTCTAGATGTTCCTACGCAAGGAGAGACTCCCACCAAAAGTACACTCCAGTGTGGGACAGCCTGGATCGGGGGACGGAAAAGAAAGGCTCGGGGGCAAGCCCTGGGGTCCCAGATCCCGTGCCGCTCGAGCAAACAAGAGTTACAAGAGATCAGCACGAGAGCCACAATGCTCAGCAAAAATCCACAAAAGCTTTATCCTCGCAGGCCCTTGAGAAAAGAGAATTCTCCATTCTCGTCACATGCGTGGCCCCCGCACAGTAATGGATGCATGTTTAACAGCAATTATTATTTTAAACAAAGGGCTGATTTTCATAATTACTGCTTCAATGGGTTGCACACCATGTGGGTGTTCTGTCTCCTACTTCCCACACCCTTTTATAGTAGCTGCACAAATAGATGTTTTCCCGTGTTCGGGAAAACTCTCTCCCAGTCTGCTTTCCCAGCTAAAGGTGCATATTTTAAAGATTTATAGTGATAGTAGCCGTTGGATTCAACTTTTCCAGAAATGGGCCTGAAATGAGAATCAAAAAAGCAGTGCCCCAGTCTTGCGACACTGATTTTTCAAAAAAATAGCACCCAAACCTCCCCTCAAGGAGAACATGCAAGGATTGGGGGGTTTTGGAATGATCAGCTTGATGCAACTTTTCCGCCTTTTGCATTCCATGTAATAGAACGTCCCCGAAGGGCACAGGTAGTGAATTATGGTTTCTGTTAAGCAACCTGGCCCGGAGGAAGAACAAGGAAATAACAGAACACCCCAGCCTTTCATTTGCCCTCTCGAATCGCTCTCTCCCGCTCAAGGATTGTGCTTTGGGCTGCGTCATCTCTGACTCCGTGCACACGCCTCCACGTCTGCACCGAAGCACCTAGCAAGACCGCATTTTCTCAGCCAAACCAAGATGGCCTAATACAGAACTTGCTTCCCCCGCTTGTCCGCTGGCTCTGTGAAGTCCTCGCTGTTGACAAGGGCAAAAATAATATTAAACCAACCTTTCCGTGTTACGGCTCGCGGCACCGAGTATATCGGAGGCCCATCAGCAAGACGAATGCCACGTTCCACGGAGCACGGGACGGGCTCTTTCCCGAAACACCAGCTTAGCCATGAGCCATGGGTGCTGCTGGGCGGGCCCTGGGGCATGGGATGGTGGAAGAGCTTTCGGATCGGGAAATGCAATGGTGTTGATCCAAAAGGAGGGCAGAGCGAAGGCCTGGCGGGAGAAGGGTGGTGACCCTTGGCAGAGGCTAGGGGAGGAAAGGAGGAAGTTAGAAGAAGAAGGAAGGAAGGAAGGAAGGAAGGAAGGAAGGAAGGAAGGAAGAAGAGAAACGGAGAGGAGGAGGATAGACAAGGAGAAGGAAGGGGAAAGAGGAAAGGAAGGAGAAGAGAAAAGGAGAGGAGGAGGATAGAGACGGAGAAGGAAGAGAAGGAGGAAAGTGAGCGCTCAGGGAAGGGTCGGAGCCACACCAGCGCATGCCAGCAAAGCAAAACTGCCGTGCTATTTAAAACAGCAGCAACGTTCCCGCCCCCCCCCCAAAAAAATTCAAATCAAAAACAAAATGAGGGGAGAAGATTTGTTTCCTCAACCCTCAATAAGCACACCCTTTCTAGCCATTCGGTACCCATGAAATATAAAACCAACCTATTCGTTGTCCAGGTTACAGGCTTCGTGTAGTTAATCATCGCCATTATGGCCAATGCTGAGGCGCCAAGCGAGGGGGCAGGTGAAGCTACAGAGGAGCGGAAAACCAGGCGCTCGAAGCAAATTTCCACCTTGTGTTTTTCGGGAGGTGGGTTTTCCTGTTTTGTTTTTGGTCACTGGGATGCTCTCTTTTATCCAAGCGCCCGTCGCCCTTCCCTTGGCCTTCCTTTCCCCAGTACAGAAAGACAAAGGTCAGAGCAGCTTTTAAACCCAACCAGGTATCAGTTATCCTCCAAAAGGGAATGCCGTGTCTCTGGTTTGCACCCAGGTTGCTCATGGGCCAGAGAGGAATGCGAGTCACGCATAGGGGAAAGAAGAAAAACCTTCTAACTCGTTAGTTAACTTGCTTGGCTGAACCTTAATCAATAGGCAGGCACTTGGAGAGGGGAACAAAGAACAAGAAAGCCAACCTTTATCTGGAATCCCCATCAGATAAGCCCTACCCAAGCCAGAGGAGAGAGAGAGACTCGCTCGTTAGCTTTCGGAGTTCAAGAGGGAGCAAAGAGCTGCTTCTACAGCTTCTGAGTCTTCCACAATATACTTTTCTCCAAACTGATTTTAGACATCTTCCCCTGGTGCCATCCACATTTTTAGAAGGGCCAGGAAGAGGGTGGGGGCCAAGTCCCACCAAGCCCGCATCTTGGTGTAACTTGGGAAGCAAGGCCGTTTAGGTTGGGGGGGGGGTGTCCCTCAGGCAAGTGTGCCCGGGATCGTGGCCACACAGCAAGACTCCCCGCTCACGGCAAACAGCGTTGCCTGCCAGAACGCCGAATCGCAACCCGCGCTTGCAAGCACTCGTCCTACCAAACGAGCCTTGAAGGCGAATGTCCAGTTCCAACCCTCTTGGCTATCCAGTCGGTGCTGCTCCCCGTGATAAGGAAACACCCCCTGGCGTTGTGTTTTGGGGACTCTCAAGGAACGGGGGACCCCTGAATTCGGTAGTTCCATTTCAACAGACTGCGTGCCAGATAGAGCCTCTGGAGCAACCCTTGGAATGTCAAAACGAACATTTATTACCTTCTGGAAAACCAGTTCCCCAAAGCAATTTGCAAACGCTTTGTTAGCACATGGAATGAGATAATTGTGCATATTTGAATTTATAGTTTCACCCGCGGTACCCTCTTTGATGAAGGGGCAGGAGGAGAGCGCTCTCCTCTTTCTTTTGATTTTGAGTTTTTATGCACTCTGTTGTAGCCATTTCATGCTTTTTTGGTTAGGGGCAGTTTCCATTTTCCTCCTGTTTGCTCTCGGCAAATTGCAAGTTATGCCCATTTTACAGCTTGCTTGGGGTGGGCAAGAGGCTTATTGGACAGAAAACTCTCTAGGCATGGAAACCAATCTGTGCTTAAATAAGATCAGGTCAGAATTCAGGAGGAAAAATATCTATCGCTTGGCTCCGCACTGATTTAAGATGCCTCCTAGTTGCTTAAGATGCCTCCTAGTTTTAGTCCGCTGCTGGGGACGGCCTCGAAAATGAGATTTTGAAGCTAGTATTTAAATGCATTTATCGAAATTATTCATTGATCTGTACATTTATTGCATACAGGTCGTCCCTCGGTTTCCTGGGATTTGTCCAAGCAAATATGCACAGCACTACAGCTGTTGTTCTTGGGTTTTTAATGGTATTTTTCAGGTTTGTAGAAAAACAGCCAATTCTTAACCATTTTTAGCATGCAGCGATCAGAGTATTCGTATCAGGGCTGTCTGGTTTTTGTTTTTAAGGGACATTAATGCTTGACTCCTGTAGAGGCTTACTTAAGAGTAATCTTCACCAAAGACAATGGAGCAGGCATAAAATTACCTCTTCTTTTGACAAGTCCTGGGCATTCTTATGGGTATAGTTCTTCCACGTAGCCAGAATTATTCCTGAGTCACGCTCTGCACAAACAGACCGTATTATCTAACCCCTTTCAATTCACACCAAGCCACATGTCCTTGGAAGGACCTAGAATTTTAGCAGAACACCCTAAATATGCATAAACTGGGAGCAAATGCTATTAGAAGAACTGGGACTTACTCCTGAGTAATTATGGCCAGGATCAGGCCCTGGGATAGCATTCACTGATCCACATCTGCTGGAGCGACTCTTTTCAAGTCAAAGGGACTATTAAAATCCAGGGAGGTTTTGATGCAAACATTTCATTGTGGGAAACCACAGAATTTTAAGAAGTGGATTGAATAAATTTAGCAACTTTTGGGGAGCTGTTGAGTATATACAGATAGCTGATTTATTTTTCAGTGTAATGACTTTCCTGCGTAGGCATAGTGGCAGATGTGGGATTAAAAGAATAAAACCTTCGGCTGGGGTTCTAGAGGGACCACAAGGCCCCGAATATTTGGAAAAAGGGCGCGGGGTGATTTTTGCTGGCTGCCATTTTGCTCCTCCACAGAGAACTTTTCAGCAGCCATGCAGGAAATATGGAATTACCTCTGATACGGACTTCCCAGCTTTCTTTTTTCAAAGGAGGCTTTTAAAAAATTCTGGTCAGAAAAATGCCACTTTAGGCTTTATGTCTTCCCCCTGCCCCGTGGAATAGGGAAATAATGCCAACAGTGTCACAAATAATGCCAACAAAAGCGTTTGCATATTCATGAGGACTATCCTCATGCTAAGGTGTATTGTTAACCGAGATCTGCTCAAGCTGATAGGAGCCTTGTGCCTGAGTTCAATGGGAAGTCAGCCTAAAACCTCCACCTCAACCCCAACACCTTCCAGGTGTGCTGGCCTACAAATCCCATCATCCCCAATGGGGGAGATGATGGGTACCGAACACTGTAAATCTGCGAAGCGCCAAAATGGGGAGGGAAACCTACCCCTTCGCTCAGCTCCATAATCTGGGTATGGTTTATATACATGTCACTGGATATCCGATCCTGTTCAATATGGCAGCTAGTAAGACAGGCACCTGCATGCTTACTCAGAAGTAAATCCCTGTGTTTACTCCTTCGTAAGCAAGCGGAAAATTGCCACTTTAGACACAAGTTTCAATTCGAAGAGCGTTAGACCAGGAGGGATGAAATCTAGTTTTTAAGGGAAGTAGGTTAGGAAGACTGAGAGCAACCGTCCTTTTCCTGTCATTGTTTCATCCAGATTTCTACGCTGGAGCGCGAGACTAGATAACGCTGAAAACAAGCTCGCTTTGAACGGCATCTTTCTAAAAATAAAAGCGAAAAGCAGGCAAATTATTCCGGCTCTCGCGGGTAGATGTAGTTTTTGAAGGAAAACATGGCCACCTTACAGAACAGGAAGTCTGGAGCACCGCAGGTCTTTTGAACAACAACGTGGTAGGCGAGAGTGATGGGATTTGTAGTCCGAATCATTTGGAGCACACTTGGATGACTAACCCTGTCCCAGGATATGGGTCTCCTAGCAGAGGTGGCCAAGAAAAGCCCCCTCTGTGTTCACTCCCTTTAAGTCCACACGACTCAACCGCTTCTTCCTGGTTGGAACCAGAAGCGAAGCCCGGATCCCTCTAAAAAGCACACGTCTTCACTCTTGCCCCATTGACTATGTCAACAAAAGCTGCAAGTCCCCATCGAGCACGGACGGAAAGCCCAGGACGGACACCTGCCCCCTCCCTCTGTGCCGTCCTTTCACACCGTCACCCCACGCAGAAAAGCTTGCGAGTGCCTGCCGTCTCCCAGCGTTAACGAGCAAAACACGGTTTGCGCGTTTCATCTGTTTTCTCTCCTCCCCACAATCCGTTCTGTTTGGGCCTCCTTCCTCCTGTCCAGCGAGGACCGTGCAAGTAGAGACAGGTTGGGCTGGGCAGGGAAGAAGGGCCCCGAGAACTGGAGTAAAGTTTAGGAGGAAGCTGAGAAACTCCTCTTCTGCAGCTGAGCATGAAACTGGCATTTTGCAAAAAGTCCCAGAGAGAAATGAGCAAGGAGAGCCACTCAAAATGGCTCCTCTAAGCCAACGCCAGGCACACCAGCCTCGGTCCAAATCCCTACCTCTCACCTCCAGGTAATTTCAAACCCCCTTCAAGGAATCAGAGTCTCCCCCCTTCCATTACATTATAGGATTATTTAAGTTTTAAGGATTACTGAACAAAAACGCATCTCTCTCTCGCTCTTTCAATACTCAACGGTTCTAAGTATCGCCAACATTATTAAACTAATTTTCATCTTCTGCATTAAAGCAGGTCACAACCATCATGTTGTTTTCAGCCGGGGACAAAGCTGGAAAAGAAGGCAAGAACCCAAAGGATCACTAACCAAAGGTCTTTCGGATTCGACGCCAGTTACAAACCAGAGCCAGGTGGGTTGCTCTCTCCGTCTCACCGTCCCAAACCAAAGGGATCTTTCCCCGCCTAACCTCTGCATTTCAGTCATCGCAACTGATCCCAAGCTGCCTCCTTTGTCAGGCTCTGGGAGACTCACTTTCCCCCCATTGGTTGCCTGGCTCCTTCGCTTCCACCTGCTCCAACTGGTTTAGCAAGTCGCAAGGTGAATGTTTGAATTCATGAGTTTTTTTCAGCCATCTCGGCTCCTCACCCGCCTCCCGCAACTCCACCTTCCGTCTCCATGCAGACAACCTGATACTGCTTTTACAGACCCTTCCCTCGCTCTACCTGGAGAAAGAGAAGAGAAGGAGAGAGCGGGACAAAAGCATGAAAGGACACCTAAGCGAAAAGCCAATGGCCAGCCACAAGCACCACTAAATTCCCCTATTTGTCCTCATCAGCGGAATCCATCAGACCCACAAGGATGGCGACTGCATTTAAATGACTCTGGGAGAAGGGACCAAGTAACCTTTCCCCAATCCCACCACCACCAAGCATCATAAATCAATAAATACACAATTAAAGCAAGTTGTGGCCCATCTCTCGCAAACCACGTCAGCGCTGGATCTTTTCCGCATCTCGACAGCAAAGACGGCACTGGAGCAGGGTTTTTAACGGCAGGTTTTGGAAGACACGACTTTCCTCTTCCTCCTCTTCCTCTTCCTCCTCCTCCTCCTCTCTCTTTTTTATGATGCACATGAGAAAGCAGGGCAAGGTTTGCATACTTTAAACTACCCAAAGGAAAAGCAAATCCAAAAAAAAAAAAAGTTAAAAAGGGGGAGGAAGATGTGGAGTCGACACGGTGGAAGAACCGAGGATCTTGCTCGTTTATGCTGGACTGGAAGAGCTATGGAGAACGGCTAACAGCTCAGCTTACATGTACTTCCTCAACCCCTCCCTGCGCAGGTGCATTATTTGCGTCCAGCCAATCTCCTTGCCCCGAGACGCGAACAGGTGTGTCCTGCCATCTTGGGATAGGACAGGGAAGAAACTGTGTGGGGTGGATGCAGCCCCACGGACCCCACAAAAAGACTCTTACTCCCCCCGCCCCCACCTCCGAGGGATTATTTCCTTTGAAACGTGGCTGGGAAAAAAACGATTAACTCGTGGGGTTATATCGAGCCCAGCTTCCTGTTGGCCTGTTGGATCGGTTTAAAAAAAAAAGCAGGCCAACTGGTTGAAAGGGGGAATTTAGAACAGGGTGTACAGCTGTCTGGAAACGGACTCTGTTAGGAAACCGACTTCTCCTCCTAGTTGCCGAGTAATTCTTCTCCAACTTGCCCTAAAGCCGGGCAGGGTGGTCGTGAGGAGTCCAAGAAAAGGGAGTGGGCCTCCATGCGTTCAGTGGGAACGTGAGATGGCGTCCCCCAGCTGAAATCAGGGATGAGGATTTGTCGTGGGTGTCAGAATATGCCCAGCTGGGCCCTTGCTGGAGGTCCGGATGCATCCGGGGCGACCGAGAGACGTGCCCTGGCGTTCTCCATCCGTTTCACCTTGGCGCCTGCTTTTTTGGCTGCCTCTTGGTTTGGCCCAGGCAACAGGGGTGGTGAGGGGCAGACGAGCAGGGCTCCGGAGGCTGGGGAGCAGGAGCAACTGCTGGAAATGGGGAGAAAGTCAGAGGACGGGGTCCAAAAGCTGCAGCTGGAGCTTGAGTTACTTGGTCTGGGGGGATGGATTGACTTCGGTTCCCCATGGCCACCTCTGTGATGGGCAGAAGGTAGTTCTCCACATGTTCTGAACGTCAGGTCCCCGTATTCCCGACCTCTGGTCCTGCTGACAGGATGTGCTTGGAGCTGATGCCCCAAACATCTTCCTTCTGCCCATCCCAGTTCCAAAAGTCCAGCATGGTTCTCTTGTCCTTCTGCCTTCACTGGGCTTTTGGTGCCCCCAGATTTTTATTCTTCTTCATGGTCATCAGTATTTTGTTGATACTTTGGAAATGTGCACTTATGGCTATCCAACGAGTTTAGTCTTGGCTGGTCAATTTCCTTGTCTGTTCCAACTGGGACACATTTCCTTATTTTTTTTCAGCCTCTGAAAATCGCACGTCTTAAGAATTATTATGATGGATGTCTGTCCTTCGCAAGTGCACAAAGGCATGCTTAAAAGCTCACCAATATGTGGAGCCTTGCCTGGTTCAGCTGTCAATTTCCTTGTCTGGTTCAGCTGTCAATTTCCTTGTCTGGTTCAGCTGTCAATTTCCTTGCCTGGTTCAGCTGCCAAGGGGAAGAGGACCTGGGAGGACAGTGGTGGGTGAGTTTTGTGCACTGTTGCCAGGATCCGAGGGCCTAGCCGTCAATGGAAATGCACCGTAGAGCAGGAAATGTGCATCAAAAGGGAATGGGGATTTAGCAATGTAACCCTCTTGGCTTGAAGCACTGAGCTTAACTTTGCCAGCGTCCTCCACCATTTCAGCCCTTCCTCGAGTCTGCAGCTGCTCCGGAAGGGGGAGATATTAAGTCCCCCCCTTTTCCGAGCAGTTACTAAAAGTGCACACATTTCCCCTCAGTTGCTTCCCAGCCCTTAAATCGGCACAAATCCGCCCTTCCTTGCCCCGCAGCCATGATCTTTGCGCATGTTTTGTGTGCGTCTTTCCCCAGAGCGTTTCAGTGAAAACGAAAGCCGGTCCTTCTGCAGCGATGGGAAGGCAGGCAGTAGCAAGTGGCGGGTTTCATGCTCTTGGCGAGCAGTTCTGGGCTGCTCCCAAGAACCCACGATGAAGCTGGCCTGTTGGGTTCAGATGAGCCGACAGCCCATCATGGGCAAGTATAACCCGAGCACAAGCTAGATATTCTCCAAGGGGCTTGTTGGTGGAAAAGAAGCCATCCTACAGGGGTCTGGATGATACGTCGGCCCCCGACTGGAAACCAGGTCAAGCAAAGGAGACTTCCCTTTTCTTCTGCAGTGGGCAAAGCCGCCGGTTTTTTGGCCACTCTTGATACCTTGGCAGTTCTGTTGCAGTTCCACTGGTGTAGCCCTTGGAGGGTGGCCTCCAGTCTATACCGAAGGACCAGTGGGCAAAGCCAACGGCTCAGACCCATCAGGCATTCTCAGTGCGGCTCTGAATTTGAGAGCAAACACATTTTGAGAGTTGATTTTGAGAGTGACAGTGTTGCAGAGTGGTTAGAGCACTGGACTGGGACTCACGAGGCCCGGGTTCTCGTCCCCACTTGGCCAGGGAGCTCAGTTGGGTACTTTGGGACCTCATTAATCTTCAGCACAGCCTACTTCAAGGGGTTGTTGTGAGGTTAATGTAGAGGAAGAGAAGAGCTATATGGACCATCTTGGGTTCCTTGCAGAAGAAGGTGGGAAAATAAATAAATATGACATTTGCTTTGGGAAGGAGCTGATATGCACAGGATATCCCCAAATAATTTTGCAGAACACGGAAATGGTACTGCACGGGGAAATGGGATTAGGATCTTCGAGGACGCTGCTGCACACCAGCAAGTGGGTGCAGGCCGTTGTGACGTCTGTGCGTCTCCGAAGTACCTGTCCAGACCCTCTACAAGGTGCTCCACAAAGACACCGCAGCTCTCTGCACAGTTCCCGGCTCTGGACCAGCATTCGCCCGACCGGCCTCTCCCCAGGGTAGGTGATCCCGGCGTGTTTCTGAAGTGCGCACTCCCCGGGGGGGTGGGGAATTGCGCACCCTTAGAAGGGCTCGCCAATTCTTTCTGGACCCGTGGCTGTTCTCTGAGTGCCCCCCTGACAAAGTTTTTTTCCAGGCCATGCACGTCTGCCCCCTTTAAAGAGTTGTCCCTTTAGTGGTGCGAGTCCAACGCGGGTCTCTCATTCCATGTGAGACACTTGAGAAAGAAAAACCGAGAGCAGATTTGGGAAGCTGCTTTCAGCCACGGGGGGTTTCATCCTGTTTGCCTTTGTGATCTGTCTGGGGGCGCCTTCAAATGGGAAATGCACACGTTTGAAGTGGGAAAGCACCTTTGGGGGGCTGGAGGGTTGGACTTCGGGGTAACCCTGGGCCCGTAATTCACTCTCGGCCTAATTCACTCTCAGGGCTGTTGTTGTGAGAAAGCCAACTTTGCAAGTCACTTGGGTTCCTTGCCAGAGGAAGAACGATGGGATAGAAATGCAATGTTACAATAACACTAACTTCCCCCAAATGCACCTTTTAACCCCTTGTCCAAAGTATGAAAACGAGCATTTGAAAAAGTTTTTGAAATGCACATTTTTAAAAAAAACCAGCCACAATAGCACTTTCCAGAATTTGAAAGCAACTCTGTATGGTCAGGTTGGTGTTTGGGAGCAGGGCCTATTTGTACAACCGGCAAAGGGAAACAAAACCTTGGTTCATCCCTAGCTTCCTTCATCCTAGCTTTGAGCATCACCAAGAATTCGGCGTGCTTTTTCTCTGCCTCTCTATGGTCCAGCTGGTGCGTGATGGCGTGAGCTTTCAGTCCAGAAAAGTTTACACCAAGGGATGAAGTCCAGAATTAGAAATAACGTTCCGCGTTCCAAAATCAAGTGTGGGATACCGAGAACTAGACTTCTGATCTGCGGTGGTTACCGTCACATTTTGGAAACAATTATAATTTTAAAAATCAGCTCCTGTGGACAGAGAGGACTAGCGGAGTACCATGGAGTGAAACACCACCTCCTGCTTTTGTTCCTCCTGCTTGTTTTTAAGGGAACTTGTCCCCAGCTTGTTGTGGAAGATGTTTTAATGAAATGGCCAATTATCATGCTAATTAGACTATGCACCTGGAAAACTCCCCCAAGACGCAAACTGATCGCTCAGAGGAAGGCGCAGAGCTAGAGGCCTTTCTTTGCTGGAAGGACCCTGTGCACACATGGACTCTGGAGGACTTGGCGGCAGGACGCCGGGTGTCTTTGCTCCAAGAAGCATAGAAACAGAGCGAGTCAGACGGGGCCTCCCGGGCCATCTAGTCTGACCCCCGGCTCCAGCCGGCTCCACTCATGACATGCCCACCATGTGCATGTCCAGCCGATCCTTGAACACCTCACCGATGGGGCCTCAACCGCCTCCCGTGGAAGCCCATTCCACACCTGGGGGTCCTGACCGTCAGGAAGTGCTTCCTGGCATCCAAATTGAGCCTTGGCTCCCTGAGCTTTGCTCTGTTGGAGCATGTCCTGCCTTCCTCTGCAGGGGAGAACAGGCCTCTATCCACCTCTGTGTGACACCCTCTCATGTACCAGTATGTTGCCAGCAGATCCCCCCGGAGTCTCCTCTTCCCCAGGCTGAAGAGGCCCAGTTCTCTCAACCTCGCCTCCTACGGCATCCCCTGCAAACCGGCCACCAACCTTGTGGCCCTTCGCGGATTCCATCCTGCCTATATTCTTCCTGTAATGTAGAGCCCAGAACTGAACTGAACGCAATACTCCAGTTGCGGGCGCACCAGAGTCATATAGAATGGCAGTAACACCTCTCTTGATCCAGAAGCCACGCTTCTGGCTACGCGACCAAGGGTGGCGTTTGCCCTCTTGACCACCGCATCACATGGCTGGCTCATTTTCAGCCTGCAGTCAACCAGCACCCCGAGGTCCCTTCCACAAGTGCTGCTCTCCAGCCACTTGTCCTCAAACCTGTACTCATGACACCCATTCCTATGCCCCAAGTGCAAGACCTGGCACTTCTCCACATTGAGCGCCATCCTGTTGTGGTTTTAACTGTGGCCAAGGGAAGGCAGTTACTTCAGCCCCCACAGGGGTCTTGCCCCCCCTTGCTGCCAAAAATGAACCCCCCTTTTGGGCTGCCACTGTTTGCTGGGTTTCCATTCCTTGCCCTGCCCAGAAATCTTCTCGCTGCTCTCCCTTTCTCCCTCGCTGAATCTAGTGAGGAAAATCAGCTTATTGGTCTGACGGGGGTGTGCATAGATGGATCCATATTCCGTATTTGCACATCGGTGCAAGCGCACAGAGAATTGGGGGTTTCACTTGCTGCGGGGAGCTCAACACGCCAACGTGGAACGAGCTTGGCCAGAAGAATCTTCCTGAGTAACTTTGCACCTGGGCTCTTCCAAGGTGCTTGGAGAAGCCGTGTTGGGCTCCCAGCGAGCCCCACAAGGTCAGACAGAGGTGGGGGTTGTCTCTCCCCACCCCCACTCCCCTCCCCAGACTGAGCATCTGTCCAGATGCGGCTGGAGCCCCATGATCCCCCTCCCACATGCAGGAGCGAGCTGAAGCGGCAGGGGACGTTGGCTATCATTCTTCCAATGAAGGGATGACAGGCTTATCTGGGCCTGTCATGGAAAGGGGAAAGCTTCCACTCTCGGGGTGCGTCACCCCATCTCTGCAGCCGAAGGCACGCGTTTTAATAATGTGACTGTCACTCAAGGCTTGCAGCTGAAGAGCAAACGGGAGTGGAGACGTTTGCGTGAAAACGGTCGCTCTCGCCGACCACGTTTCCTTCCAGGGCTGGCCCAAGACAGTTTGCTGGTTTCAGCAACCCCCCTTCGACACTGCAGGGGCAGGACCCTGCACCACACTGGAGGGAAGCCACTAGCTCAGTGGCTTGGTGGGAGCACCAGCTGTGCGGGTAGACAGTCCCGGGTTCGCGTTTCCAAGAAGGGGTGGAAGAATCCTTGGAGAGCTGGGACAACCCGCCCCTGCAACACCGAGGCGGTTCGGAAGAGCAGTGCCGGCTGCGTGCGGCACGCAACTCCGAGCCCCCGTGGCCGTTCCACACCCAGCAACCTTCGCTGCTGGCGGCTCGAGGCCTCACCCTGCCTTGTTTGAAGGCCAACCCCTTTTATCATCTCTCTCTCGAGCGAGTTCATCTGACTCATCTCGCAGCCTGCCAGAAAAGTAGTGTTGTATTAATCAGATCACTCAAGCGGCATTTACACCCAAACAACTTTCTGAAATCCACGTTATATAAACTCCATCACCCTACTTAGCTTCAGCCCGAACCACCAGATAACTGAACTGCACCCGTAACCTCTGAGATACTTACCTGTCACAGGTGGATCACAGCCGATCGTGGCTTGCTCTGCCTTTTGGGGCTCCACTCCCCACCTGCTTGTGTCCTGCGGGTGCCTGGAGAGCAACAGGAATGGAAGGAATGAAGGAAAAGTACACAGAATTGGATATGGAACACTAGAGTCCTCTTGATCAGTGTTTTCAAATCTCCCACCATGCGAAATTTCATACTGGTCCATGAGGGGGGGGGTTATCCTGCTTGCCGCAGACTGTTGTGGGGACTGGCTGTGCTCCGCCACCTCTTCCTCGGTGGGCATCGCGTTCGTGGAGGGTGATGCCAGTGCCACCGGGGGGGGGGGAGGGCAGGGGAGAGACAGCTGCCCCGATTTCAGTACTTTGATCCTTGTGGCTCCGTTTCCGGTCGCTCTGGAGAATGTTCGTCTTTTTGGCGTTGTGTTGGAAACTGATGCACAGAATTCCGAATTGTGTGGATGGTGCTGCGTCTTTCTGCCTCAGTGGTCTGCACCTGGGATCACAGGTGTTGGCCTGCGGCCTCCTCCGCAGTTCCTGGCCAGCATCTCATAGAAGACAGCTGAGGAGCCTCTTTTAGTCCTCAGCCCAAGTTCCATTTCTGAGAAGCTCTCAGGGGCCGTACCGGCTCGCCGGGAAGGCCTGAAGTCAAAAGCTCACCCTGGCAGCAAGAGTGCGTTTCGGCTTCTGAGAAAGCGATAACACATGCCAACGGTCGGTGGTTGGGGGCAGGACTAGGCCAAGGAAAGGGGGCGTATCGCCATTTGGGGAGCCCTGACGGCTACCTGGCTCCCCAGGTTCATCCTGTAGGTCTCAGGTTGAGCATCCCAGCTCCGCAACCCAGGAGGAGCCCAACGCGCAGGTCGGAGCGGATGTTTGCTCCAGTTGCTCCCAAGTCGGCCTCTCGCTGCACTGCTAACCAGTTACCAATCCTGAGCACCACACCTGTGGTGGAAACCTCGCACACCAAAAGCGGGGGAAGCGCTTCAGGTAGGTGGGGTGTTCTAGGACGTGGTACCTGTGTCGAGACGTGCAGCGTTTTTCACGTCGCTCGCTGCGCCACGGCAGCGTCTTATCGCCAAGATCTGGGTTTTGTTTTCTGTTGTTCGGCGTGGGCCTCTTTGAACTTACCTTCGGACCCGTGTGAGCGCGGCAGCAGTAAACACCTCGCTTTGTTTGATGACGAGAGAGGAACAGCCCGAGGGCTTGATGACCTCTGGAGATCTAATTTCTAACAAGGGTAGGCCTTTCCTTGTGGCTAAGAGCCGGTTGGCTGCGTTTGTGGGGTGCAGTGGATCCAGGCATCACCAGGGAAGCATGCCTGCTCCTGGAAAATTGGATTAAAGCACCGTTAAAGATAAGATTTGGAAGCATGCAGAAGGAAAAGTCCTGCTGAAGAGAATCAGCGAGGCTTCCGCAGGGCCCTGCCTCAAGAGCCCCATTATTTTTGCCGCCCCGAGGCTGCTGCAAGGGGCGGCATATAAATATTTAAATAAATTAAATAAAATTTTTGTGCACCATCCTGAGATGTCTGTAGTGGACAGGCTAGAAAAACTTTTAATACAAAGAAGTGTCCATAAACACATGGGCAGGAATGATCTAATCGATATTGTTTGCTTGGACTTTCAAGGGTTTTCTGACAGGGTCCCTCACCAAAGACTCTGGAGCAAATTTCGGAATTCTGGAATAAGCGGAGACGTTGTCTGATAGATCAGTAACAGATTAAAGGAAGCAGAAAGTGGGAAGCATTACAGGTTGTCCCCATGGAGAGATGGGAGCCGTGTGGTCCCACGAGGATCAAGATATTTCAACTGATTCAAAAGTGATCTAGAACGGGGAAGGGGGCACGTTGACTGACGAGGGTGAATTATGAAGGATGGTTGGAAATCAAAAGGGTTTGTGAGGAGCTCCGAAAGGGTCTCTCCAACCTGGGAGAATGAGCATCACGATGCAACATGATGCATGTGGAGGCAAATGGATTAAGTAGCGAGAGGGAGGGGACCGGAATGGAGCACCACAGGAAAGGTGGTGGCCGGCTGAGGCCGAAACGGCAATGCCAGTGTGTCAGCTCAGGACTTCTCAGTCTGAGAAGGAATCTGGACGGGATGCTTTGCTTTTCTAAACAAGCCTCTTGGGTGACGTGTTTTGGCAAAGCACCATCGGCAAGGCAAGGAAACTCCTGCTCGCACTGTGGAGATCACCTCCGGGTTAAGGGGGGCATTCGGGTGTCTCAGACTTCCTGCATTTCATGGGCGCAGGGGCCATCTCAAAGCCCTGCCTGCCCTTGCGGGAGCTGCACCCAGAAGTAAAGTAGGCTACAGGCAGGCTAAGCAAGGTAGGGGAGGAGAAAGCCCAAGGTGGGGGATCCATGAAAGACACAGAGGCTCTCTTTATTGCAAGCAGTAAGTGCCTGAAAGGGGGGCAGGGCGTACACCCCCAAAATCTGGCCCGTATTGGCATCCTTTAGTAGGACTCGTATCTCTGGAAATTGAGATTCTGCTTTGCATTCTGTTTGGATTCTGCTTCTGTATTTGTTGGGCTTGGGCAAACAACGCAGGCTTCTAGACCTCATGGCTGTGCAGGCATCAGTCCGCAGAATCTCTTGCCTCAGCACCAATGACCGTCCATGTCTGACTTCCTAGGCCTAGATTTCTAAGCACCCTACAAGCAAATCTTGCCTGTGGATTTTTTAAAAAAATGCCGCCTCTCTCAAGCCAGGCTCCTGGTGCCCTGCCTGTGTTTCCTCGTGGGGTTTGGCTCCCTTCCCCGTTCATCCGATCTGCAGATTTGCACGGAAAGGGGGCACGGCGGAGGTTTGGGGAGGTGAGAGAGATGCTTAGCAGGCACACCGGGCATTCTCCAAAGTGGATCCTCCAGGAAAGTCGCACCATCCCTTTTGGGAGCCAAGAACCGAGGGGGAAAGGGGAGGGGAGGGGAGAGAAGGGGCTGGAGGCTCTGCCTGGGGAGGCACTCCCTTTGGCACCGATGCGCGGCCGGCCTCGTTTCGCTGCTCCACCCCGCGTTTACACAGCAAGCCACTCCCGCTTTCTGCCCTTTACTCCAGTCGGGAGCGAACCCGGTGGCGGTGGCGAGGGCGGGTGAGGGGGGAAGAGAGGCCATCGGGAACGGTCCCAGCCCTCCAACGCCCTGGCACCGTGTGCCTCCCACTCCCCCCGCCCCGTGCGCCGAAGGGGGCCGTTGCCAAGATCCGGGCCCCAGCCCTGCCTCCCTTTCCACCTGATCCGGCGCATGGATTCTTTCTGCCCCTTTGTTCCCGCTCCGATCAATTTAAGTGGAAGCAGGTGTTCCCCTCCATGGCTAATCTCCCGCCCACGCCCACAGGCCAGCGGCGGCTTTTGCGCTCCAGATGGGTGACGGGAGGCGGGGGCGCGGTGTCGCCCCCCCATTGCCCTGAGGCTGAGCAGGGGGGCTGCCCTTGGAGGCAAAGCTTGCTGCGGGTTGCACGCCGGGAGCCAAGGAGAAGAGCCCCTCGTGCAGCCACAGGGGCGGCGGGGTGGGGGGGGAGTCTTCCCTGGCTTTGTCTGCTCCTTCCTCCATGGCAGCCCGTTCCTCTCCAGCTCTGCCTTTCCACGGCTCACCAAAGGCCAGAGTGAAGCCACGAAGCCTCGGGAGGCAGGAGGGGAAGCCTGATTCGGCCTCGAGCCCAGTCCCTTGTCTTGCGGCAGAGAGATCATGGACTCAGAGGAGAGGAGAGCTGGAAGGGGCCAAGAAGGCCATCTGGTCCACCCCCTGCTCTGGCAGGACACCAAGTCACACCACCCCACTCAGAGGGCTGCCCAGTTTCTCCTTGAATGCCTCCAGTGTGGGAGAGCCCCCCACCCCTCCAGGCAGCCGGTCCCGCTGTCGCATTGCTCTGACAGTGAGGAAGCTCTTCCTGATGCCCGGCCTGAACCTGAGTTGTTGCAACTTGACTCGATTATTCCGTGTCCTGCACTGCGGCATCAGCAAGAAGAGATCCTGGCCTTCCTCCTTGTGGCAGCCTTTGAGGGACTCATACGGGGATATCATGTCCCCCCTCAGCCTTCTCTTCTCAAGGCTGAACATGCCCAGTTCTCTCAGTCTCTCCTCACAGGGCAGCGTTTCCAAACCTTAGATCATTTTGGTTGCCCTCCTCTATCCCCTTTCCAATTTTTCTGCATCGTTCTGAAATCTTGGTGCCCAGAACTGGACACAGGACTCCAGATGAGGTCTGACTAGTGAGGAGTATAGAGGAACTCCTACTTCTCATGATTTGGAAGTAATAGAGTGTAAAAGATGAAAAAGATTCCTCTGGCCATGTGCAGATGGTGCTTCCTTTCCCACCGAGGAAGACAGGCTAACTTAGTAGGAAGAGGGCAAAGTGGCTGGAAGGGAAGGGCAGGGAAGGCGTGTCTTCAAATAATTTTAGGCCTGTCCATTCACATCCAAAGGCTGCTCAGTTCAGTGGCCTAAGCGTACTGTCCTGCTTAGCCAGGAAGAAAAATCCCACCAGTCCTGCTGGTTTGCGGATGCTGGGAGTAATGGGAAATTTTTCTGTCTAAGCGTGCCTAGTATGGCAACGCGAAGACCAAAGTCAGAAAGGAGGGCTTTCTCCCAGTCTGTTTGCACACACGCCTCTCCTCCAAACGGCCACAGCAAGGACACAGAAGTTGACTCAGCCCTGCCTACTGGGATGCCACACCTATAAGAACATCACGACGACGAACCTGCGCCTGAGTTTGCTCTTTTTTCCTCTACCCTCCCAATCCCTTCTTCCTTTTGTGTTGCAACTTTCAGATGACAAACCGAAGGAGAGCAACTTCCGTAATAACCACCCTTGTAAGCCACAGTGGAGAGTCCTTTTTGGTTGAAGAGCAGAATGAAAATGTGGCATTTAATCCAAATGCCTCGGGATGGATGCAAATGATGAGAACAAGAACGCCGACAGAAGTGTGTAACTTGGCTGTTGAAATTACCTGGCCTCCCCACTTCTGTCTGAAAATGCACGAACAAATTGTTTTCTCCATAGTATCATATCCACAGCTTCAACACTGAGAAACGGGTGGCCCTCCCTTCCAAGTGCTCTTAGACTACAACTCCCATTACTCCCAGTTGCTGTCTGGGGCTGCTGGGGTTTGGAACATTTGAAATGTATGTGTGAACTTAGACCTCTATAACATGTAAAGATCTCTGCAGAGATCTTGTAAATATCCCCACAATGCCTCATGCACTGCTCTGGAGGATTGTGGGGAAGCAACATGGCAGCCCTGTCGCTCAGGCAATGGAGGAGGAGACCCAGGTGAGAAACGTTTGCCCAGTTGGTGGTTCCACCACGAGCTCTCCATCACCTGTCATGAGATAAGAGTCTACGGACTGAGAAAGCCCATTCTGTTCAGCTGCCTTCACGCCACACCGAAGGCCACAGATTGTGTGTTCCTGTGCTTGCGCACATGTGTGCAAACCCCCCAAAATGTGCATTGCTCCACTTTAGTCTTTGGCACGGGCTGGGCTTTTCTGGCAGGCGATCTCGCCTTTTTCCTATTTCCCTGCACCCGAAGCTTCACAAAGTGGCAGACATGAGAAGAGCCTGCAGAATCGGTGTAGCAGTCAGTCTGCTGCAGAGTCCGTGGGTCGGAGGCTTCGAGAGCCAGGCCCACGGGCATCGGTTGCGGATTCTCCAGCGGCCTTCCGTGTGGGTCGCAGACGGCACCCCGTGCCACCCGGTTGCTTCCTGGGGTACCCTCGCCGCCGAACTGCGCCCGTCACCTCCGCACCAGCGCACATGCCCGGGCAAACAATAGGATCCTTTTACCGTTGCCGGGTGCCAGGAATGAAAATTAGCAAGAGCAGGAGTTGCCACACCAGTTCTGCTGCCTGGGCGGCCTTTCCGTCCCCTCCTGGCTTGCTTTCCAAGCAATGCCTTCTTTTGCGGGGCGAATGGTTTCTTGTAGGCGGGCTCATTTCGCGCACAAAAGGCTGTGTTGAAAAGATTTTCCTCCTGTGCACGTCCGTGGCGTGTCTGGGGCAAGACTTCCACGACGGTTGGCACTTTCCTTTCGAGGCGATGCTCGGAACGGCGCGAGTTTTGGACACCGGGTAGTCAGGATGCAGGCAGAAATGAGTTCTAGGCAAATTTCCCAGATGCCGTGCTTGCGATCCGCCGTGGAGCCAAAACTAAGCCTCCAAAACCGCACTAGGGTTGGGCCAACATATAATGTTCGACCTCTAAAATCCTTCCCAAGTTCAGATTGCTTGATTTGCATTCCTGAACAAAGGTGTCTTAAACAAAAGGGAAATGCAGAATTTCAGCTGAGAAGAAAGCGCACTTTGGTCAACGCGGACCCTGTGGCGTGTGCTTTCCCACTGGGGAAAGAGTGAACAATGTGCATTGACGGAAAAGTACAGGCCTTGTTCGAGCGGAAGCAAAATTCTAGTCTCTTCTGGAGGCATGCTTTCTGAATTTTGCAATCTTCTCCCATCCAGAAAAACAGACGAAAAAGGAGCCATGGAAGCGTATTCTGGAGAAAGTTATGTTCAAATATGCATATTCTTAAAAAAAAAAGGCTTACAAAATATGCATAAAGGTGAATTCCAAGCATTCCAAATAAATGCATTGGCAGAAATAGGCGGATAAATTATATATTTTCATGCACCTTGAGCAAATCAAAATTCTGGATGAGCCAGACTGGAGAAATCTCGATCCCGCATCCATCCCAACCTTCTTCCCTCCCACTTTGAGACATTCCAGCTGGAAAAGCCCATCTAGCAAAAATACGGATGGGAAAAGTATGGAGCCTGCTCTTCCTGCTCCGAGTTCTGGGGTTTGCAAGCATTGCCACATGATTGTCCCCTAATTTAGTCTGTGCACAACTTTGGTTGAGACCAGAGGACTGGACCACACGACGCAGAGCGGTTCTAACGGTCAAGCGGACGCCTTCGATTCACATTTCAGGTCAACCACAGGCAGGCTCTGCAGCGCCGGGTGAAATCCAGCCAACATGCTTTGCCTCTGTCCTTGCTTGTTTGTGGAAAATGCCGCCTCTCAGCTGCATTTCAGCCTTGGCAATCAACTCATTACATCAGTGCATAAACAAACACCGGTTTTGTGTCCTGTCCACACCTTTTTAAGGATCTTACTTCCTGAAGGCACATCTATTGCCGTCAAATGGAAGTGCTGAGGGAGAAAGGGGAGCTGGATTCTGCAAGGAACTGAAGTTGAAACTCATCGGTCAATACAGTGCGGAATTTTTAAGTCAGGGCATCAGGAAGCGTTCAGAAGTGCCGGGCGGTGGCTGGCACCTGGTTAGCCCATTCATCGCCTCGCCAGTGCCAAACCGGCTGTGCTGACCAAGCTGGGAAGTTGGGACCCGGCCTGCACCCTCCTCCAGTGCTGGCGATGAGGTGGAGGCAGCGGGTGGAAGGGAGCCCGGAGAGGGAGCCCGGAGGCATGGATGGTGCCAGGAATCAGAGCCGAGGAGCCGGGCACTCGTGCTGATGAAGGCCAGAGCCCGCTTTGGGGCTCGTCCTAATAAGGGCACTTTTGCTAGCTGCCCCTACGTGGCACAGCCCGGAGCCCCAGCCGAGTCGGATGAATCCACGGCGGGTTGCCTTCCTTCTGTGCAGAGGAGCAGTGCTCCCCGGCTCCTTTTGAGAGCCTTGGGATGGGCAGCGGAGAGAACTGTGGGGGCAGCGGGACCCCCAGGAGGGCCATCCAGCCTGCAGATAGATGTGTGAGTCACAGTCAAGTCCTTCTGTTTGCAGGACCTGCCACCAAGGTCGAGCAAGCAAGAGGACCGAATGCAAGCAGGTGGGGAATGAGAACGCCCCCATCCTTCCGTGGAAGCCACCTCTGTCGACGGCTCCTGCTGAGCCAGTTCCTGACGGACCACCCCCACTTCATCAGCCCTCCCTCAACCACCCCCAGCAGCAGGGGGACACGAGGCGGGAAGCAGGGCTGTTTCCCCTGCCCCGCTTGGAAAGCCCATCATCTTACTCCTCTTCCCTCCTCTTCCCCCTTTCCTTTTGTGCCGTGACGTTTCCCACTGGAAGCCTGCAGGCGTGGGCCGCCTCTCCTTTATTGCTCACATGAAAGTCGTCTGGGGAGACCGTTTGGCCGAGAAGCAGGACCGCGGCATTATGCCAGCCAGCCACAGATGGGCCTCTGGGCCCGTGGACTTTGTCCACCTTTACCCGCGGCCACATAGGAATCAACCCTGACTAGCTTGTGTATGTCTTGAGGGAGGGGCAGCCTCATGGTTCCCTCCCCTAAAAGTGCATGAGCAAACACGAAAGCAGCTGGAGGAGAGAGGTGCACAGCACACCCCCCCTTGCAGGTGTACGGGAAACAATACACCCAGGCCAATTGTTTGGCTGTCCATCCCTCTGCATTGTAGCACAAAAGCGTTTGTTTCCCCAGATGAACTCGGAAGAGTTTGCACAGAGACACACATGCACAAAAAGGCACTCAGGGAAGCTCAGACAAAAGTGAGGAGGTTTCTTTTACGAGATCTCTTAATTTCTGCCCCCTCCCTTCCGAGATGAATACCAGGCTCCAGCGCTTGAAAGAGGCCAACGGGCACACCTGGTTCACGGCAGGCAAACAAAAGAGTTTGGGTGCTGATTTCGTTGTCATTGTGAAATGTATTTACACTGTTGCTTTAGGGTTAGCCTTAAAAACATTAGACATTTTTAAAGAGGAAACAAAGGAGAAGAAGAGCCATTCGAAGGAAGAGGGAAGGAAGAAAAAGACGGGAATGCTACCTGACAACAAACACTAGCAAAGAATCAAAGTGGATGTGATTAAAATGCCAACATTGCCCAGTTGAAACGTCCCGAATCTCATCTGGAAGAGTCTCTGGACTTTTGGGGTTGGAGTGTGCATTTGGAGTCACGGGCGCTCTCACAAAATGGCTGCCACCGGCCCAGCCTGCCTTTTCCTAAAATGGTTGCCAGGATGGATGTGGGACAGTCACAAAATGCTCCTTTCCCAGAAGGCAACCCGGAGAGATGAAGAAGGAGGGCCGCTTGCCCCAAAAGTCCAACGCAGAGATCGGGTCTGAGCGCCAAAGCAGAAAAATTCCCTTTTGAACCCAAATAAAGAGTTAGCCCCCCAAAAATGGCACCTCGGAGTACTTTGCTCCACTGCATGCCAACCTCCCCCCCCCCGCCCACTTTTAAAGCCCATCTTAATTTAAGGAGGGAACTATAAATCGGGGGCAGAGGAGAAGACGCTCAGATGCATGTTTGCCGACACATTTGCGCAAAGTTGCGGAACCTCTATGTTCCTCTGCTTCTCTATATTGTGTACATTCGCTGTTTTTCTTGTTTTGCCTGTCGTGTCTGTACTGCTTGTCCTTTTGGTACTGTGTTTCCTCCTTGCCTTGACGACAGCCACCTGAAGGGCTTTTGTGGCCGGCCCGGGGAGAGATTTCGCCAATATTCCCTAATTATTAATCTTCCGTTGAGTTGCGTAGACATCCAGGATCTTAATCCCCCCGTTTGGGGGACAAAGCAACGTCTCCGCACTGCTTTTATTCAGTGAGACGGAATCATAGGAGCCCGGAAAGATTTCTGCTGGGCCGGAGCGCTAACGCGTCGAATCCCCACCGACTGCCCGTGATTCTTCGGGGTGTTGGGCCGGCGTTATTCCAGGCCTGCCTGGAGATCCCCGAATTGAACCTTTCGTTTTCCACACACCGAGTAGGGAGTTTGGCCCTGGGCCATCATCCGTGAGTCAGAAGTGCTGACTTCCCTATTGCAAGTTATCTGGTGATCTACGGCAGCTACACACCCTTCCCTTGCGCTTCAGTCACGGCCAGCCATGGGCTCTGCTCTTTTTTCCTTTTTGGGACTGAGCAAAGCGTGGGCTGTTGCAAATCCTTCTCCGTTTCCTGGATCTGCTGGCACCGCTGGAGGTGCTGCTCTTCGGTGGGATCGGACATTGCGCCGACCTGTTTGTGCAAAAAGAGGATTTCGATCCACCGAAAACGGAAAGGGCCACGCTCTTGAAAAATGGCCACCTTTCTGTTTGGCTTGCATGCTTTTATTTTTGTTTTGTTTTGTTTTGTTTTATTTTATTTTACACATTTGTATGCCGCCCCCTTGCAAAAAGCCTCGGGGCGGCTCACAACAATGCTTTGGGAGCATCCAGGGGACCGGGAGATGCCAGCGGGGCCTGTCCAGAGCGGAGCGCAGAGAGTTGCCATCTTGAGCTTCTCCCGGCTCACCGCGCCAGCTAAAGGACGGGGACCCACGGCAGACAGGCTTCTCCGGGTCTGGTGTGCAGGCAAAGCGGCTTCATGTGGGAATGCAAATCCGGAAGGAAGCCGCTGAGGTTCCTCCATTCCTTGCATTTGGATATCAAATGAATCGCACCTGTGACATGCAAATGACGCGAATGTTGCGATCCCACCAGGATGGGCTGCCTTGGAGGAGATCAGATCGATTTTCCTCGGGGTGACGACCGGAACAGCTGAGCGGTAGAGCCCGTTTGAAAGCCCCCTGACTATGCCCCCTTCCCCGGGGAGGGGGGGAATTAATCAGCCAGGGTCTGGTATTCCAAGGGTTGAGTGTCGGTTGCCACTGAAAAGGGGGTTATTCTAACCACGAATAACCCATGAAGGGAACCATGGTTTGTTGCTGGGTTGTGAAGGGTGAGATGTTCGCCATGGTTTGTTGTCTCTGCTGAGTTCAGGCAGCAGGATAATCTGGGAGGAGAGTCGGTTTGGCGTAGTAGCAGCCAGTTCGTGGTTAAATGACGAGGTTGGGTCTCGGGAAAGCTGGGTTCTAAGCTAGGCTGAGGAGCAAAGCAGGTTACACTGGCGAGGAAGATAGGTACATCTGGGAGCTTTTCATCATGGCCCCTGCTGGGCGGTGGGCCCTTGACCAGGGCCCAACCAGGCCGACCCGTATGTCGGCTCTGTCAAGGCTCCGAACTCTGAGAACCAAGCTGCTAGTCCATAGGACATGGCCCGAGTGGATGGCTGGGTGAGGAGGGTGCTACGGCCATCAGGTGAGCTATGCAAAGGCAAGCGAGCAAAATCAGGGGCGTGGGCCCTCCCTCATTAGGGCCCGGGGGTGCTCTGGACATTTTGGCTTGTACCCTAAAAGAAGTCCCCAAGTATAAGCCACCCCTGTATCAGGAAAGGTCCCACTTCTAAGTGCAAGTTTTACTGTTGCTATTTTTGCAACATGGTTGAAGGAAAAGGAACAGAAGAGCACTCTGCATAAGCTCAGAGGCCCTGCACCACGGTAAACTACCACAGAAGCACCGGCACATTTTGTGTCCGTTTCGTAATTTCCTGCCTGGCAGATTGGACAAAACAGGATGCGGGGCAGGAAAGTGTGGAGGCGCTCGTGAGACCCTGGACCCTGCACACCTTTGACGAGAGGCGTGTTTGACAGCTGTGCCTGTTTCAGAGCTACCGGGTGAGCGATAGCTGCAGAAACGGCTTGGGGGCTGAGCTGCTCCCTTCTCGGGCCGGGCAAGGGGGAGGGAACTTCGCGCTGAGCCCAATTAAAAGACCTCCTTTGAGGAAATCGCTCCCAGCGGGGATCTGACTCCAAAACAACAGTTGGAGCACGACATCAGAAAAATACCGGAAATATGCCCCTGGGATACGTCGGGAAGGCGGCACAGGGGAAAGGGGTGGACGCCGCTCCGTGTCCAGGCCGACCCGCAAAATGCACCCAGGGACGGCCGGGGTGCTGACGGATGTCGCTGGCTTTGGAGCGCAGGGCGGGCGTCCCGTTAAACACGATATTTCTCCTACGTGGAACCGGTGGGGAGCTGGGGCTGAGGAAGGGCACGGAGATCCGGAGAGCCGGGGGGCCTCCCACCCGACCCCATGTTTTTGCCATGTGCGATTCCTTGCCAAGGAGTTACCTGCCCTTGACTGGGTTCAGACAACTGGACAAGATCGTGGTCTGAACACCGCTGGATGGCGGGTTGCTGTTGAAACACCGGTTATCCCGTTGTCTGAATTCAGCTGTGAGAACAAGCCATGTTCTGCTAACTGCAAATGACCCACAGTTCACAGCCCGGGAACAAGCCGTGGCTCAGAGACAAGCCACGTTCAACCCTCAAGTGGGGTTATCACATGTGAACTCGGCCGGCGGCCGTCCATCGGCCGCACATGGAAGCAGGCCTAGATTTGACAGCCGTTGGCCCAAAAGGGATAAAATGGACTTTTTGCCAGCTCTGGCAGGAGATAGTGCTGGGGTGGATAAACCCCTGAATTGCCCAAATGCTCCATGGTTCATTTAAAATGGCCCTCGCTTGCCTTCGCTTCCCATCGCCTTTCTTTTAATCAAGGCTACTGTCGGGGGCCGGCTCTCCCCTTATTCGTTGCAAGCTTCCTAAACTCAGGACAGCCTCTTGCAAAATATCTCCTGATTGTCGGAGCACGGCTAACAAGCTACAGCGACAACAAGACTAGTTTCTGTGCATGCACAGAGTGATTCCTTGACCCCTCTGTGAATGGAAGGCTGATTTGGAGAGCCCCTTCCCAACCAGTGCACCTCTCCTTAGGTTTGTCTGTGAAGGCCTCGCTTTCTATACAACAATTTGTATTTGTGGATTGCTTTTTTGGTCAGACCGAAGTTAAAAAGCAACAGCCATCTAGAGAGAATGCGTGAGAGCGAAAACACGGGGAAGGGACGGGCATTTCTTCATTCGAATGAGTCAGATCCGTTTCGTGGCCCAGCCCTCGGCCACCCTCTCCAGTTCCAAAATGACCGACCCACGCTCCACGAAGACGAGAAAGCGAGCCTTTAAAATCTGCCGGAAACTCTAAGGCGGCATCGATCGTCTTGCACTGTTGTTCTGCAGTCTTCCCCTCCCTGCACCGCCGCAATTTCATCATGCTGCTCTCCTGCCTTCCATCTATAATTTGTTTTTCTCCTCCGTTGTCCTCAACGGAACCTCATCTCCACGGAATGAAATGTTTTCAGCTAGTGCCACTGGGGCTTTCAGACAACCGGCTCTGCGGCGCTCTCCCCTGGGCATTTCCGCTCGCTGAGTCTGGAAAACACGGCGAGTCTTCCCTTTCCCTTTTTGCCAAGAAGTCTGCTCAACAAGGCACGGATCTCTAAGGCTTCCTTTAATGTCGTTCTCAGCAAACACGGGGCAGGTTTCCGATGAGTTGTGGCTGCACCAAAACGCTTCGGGGTCTCCCCAGTTCTCGTTTGGCCAATCTTAACCTCAGTTTGTCTCAAACTCGGGGGATTTCTCTGTGCTCAGCTGGGTTTCACCTTGAATTCCGAGAATCCCTCTTTTCTTGGTCTGTTGGGCAAGCAAGGCTCTAATATAATCTTTGCTAGCTCTTTATTTTCCCACCCAGCTGCATTTTTGATGGGCAAAATGTGCTGCAAAGCTTGTTCGGGAAGGAGAACTGAGTTTTGGTCCTAATGGAGGCTCAGAAGCACAAAATTCAGTCAGTTCGCATTAACATGCCGGTCCTTCAGAAGAGGCTGTGATGCCCAGGGACTCTCAGCTCTGCAAATCCTCCACCAGCCCAAGTTGTTGCTCCAATTATGTTTTCTGTGTGCACGCAGGTAGAGGGGAAGCTTTGGCACCCAGAATGCATCGGCCCTGGGCAGCCCCCGTCCAAGAGGAAGCTGCGTGAGCACTGGCAGCTCCGGGAACTGGCTGCTCCGGGACCCGGCTGGGCTTCTGCTCCCCGCATCTCCGAGGACATGTCAGGGCTGGAAAAGGGGCTCAGAAAGAGCAACAGAAGTGATCCAGAGGGCAAAGGTTGCAATGGTTGGACTCTGTAGCCTGGGAGGAGGCGAGAAGGCTCGCCGGAGGCATGCGGGGTGGAGAGAGCGGATGGGGAGGGCTTTCCCCTCCCTCCCTCCCTCCCTCCTAAGAGAAGGAGCTATCCCATGCAACTGAATGGCGGGAGATTCTGAGCATGCAGAAAGCGTGGCACATGGGCAAACGGAGGGAGTCCTTACGTGAGGTATGACGAGGGCCACCCATCTGGTCACATGAGCCGAGGGGGCGTGCTGCTCCCTGTGACGGAGGCATGAGAGCAGGTGTTGCTAAGCTCGGATCCTGCAGGTCTTTCTCGCAGTTAACCGAGGCAGGAATGCTGCAGATTCAGAGTGTTCCTGAGCTACTGCCGAGTGTCTGTTCCTCTCCACCCTATTTGTGAGGGGCTAGGAGATGTGGGTCAGGTTTGCATTGGATGCACACTGGCATTTGGCCCGAAAGGGCTTAGCCACCGGCTGCCCCCACCCCAAATCGTTCCACATGAGGGTTTGTCCCGAAAGCAAATACCTGCAATCCCCTGTACTTAGGAGACTCTCTCCTTTGGAGACACACAGGCTGGAAATATTTAGTCTTTCGCCTTCCATAAAGGGAGCCCAAACCTACAATTTACAGCTGAGCACGGCTGCCCTGGCCGGACAGGGCATCCTGGAGGGTGTTCGTTTATAGGGCCGCCATAAGTCGGAGGTGGCTCGGCCGGACGTCACGACGGAAGCAAAGCGGAATTTGCAAGCGTGCTTTTCTTTTGGGCTTGTGGGGCCTTGGATCGTTTGGTGCCCGGCACGTCCGGCCCTCGGTGCTTCCCGGCTTCCCCCTTGCTTGACCCGACAGAACTGTCAGCAGCAAAAGAAAGGGGGGCGCCTGGATGGGTTTTCTTGCAAGGAAAGATGCTGTGTACAAGAAGGATGTAGGATCCCTTTCCACCCAGGGTCCGAATTCATCCTGGGGTGAGCTAGGCCAGATGTACAGGGGACGGGGGTGGGATCCACAGGCCGAGGCCGTAGGGCCAAGACGGAAGAAAAAGCCAGGGTGTTTTCTGCTGAAGGTCTTCCTGTGAGTCACAGAGCAGCTGAGGAGGGAAAAGGTAAATTTGAGCGGTGTGGTGTAGTGGTTAGAGCCCGGGACTGGGACTCAGGCGATCCGGGTTCGGGTCCCCACTTGGCCATGGAGCCAACTGGGTGACTCTGGGCCAGTCACAGACTCTCAGCCTAGCCTACCTCACAGGGTTGTTGTTGTGGGGATAAGATGGAGGAGGAGATGTAAGCTGCCTTGAGCCCTTTGCAGGAAAAAGGCAGGATAGAAATTGAAAAATAAATAAATAAATCCATGGACTCCACCAAACAAGGGCACTTGAGGGAAGGGGTGACGGCAGAAGGAGTTGGAGTGCCGGGAAACGGGGTGTAGCTGGCCGAAGGAAACCAGGGGATGGGGTTGGCCCAGAGCCGGAGGCTCTGCCCCCCGAAAAGAAAAGCTTGTCTCTCTGTCAGTTGGAAATTTACAAAGAGGCTTCAAAGGATGTATTTCTTTGAGCCGTTCTTTGAAACAGAAGTGGCAAAGGTGGGAGTTAATACCTTACCAGTGAGGGAGAGAATATAATCAGCCACCCATCTCTGGTGCATTATTAACTTTCCCCTATTGTCAATTCGTCTCACGGCTTGGCAAATCTAGTTAAATGTCACTTGTTGTTGCTTAAAACGTTATTTTAACAGCCCCATGGTTAGGTGGTGGTTTAGTGTGGTGTTGGAGTGGTGAGAGGAGCCCAGGAGATCTGGGTTCAAGTCCCACTTAGCTGCGCGTGGCTTTGGGCCAGGTGCTGACTCTCAGCCTCGCCTACCTCACAGGGTTGTTGTGAGAGCCGGTACAGTGCAACTGAAACCCATCCGGGTCTCCACATGTAGCTCCAGTCTGTCCTCTCCACTGATTACAAAACCCATCTTCCATTTCCTGTCACTCACACAAGCACCCACCCCTCAACTGACTCCCTCCCACTTCTGCAGAAGAAAACCGGGAAAGAAATCCACTCAGACTTTGCTTCTCCAGGTAATTCTCACCACAGCCCTGCAAGGTGGGTCGGACTGAGAGAGAGGGGCTGGCCCAGAGTCACCAGCTGATCCGAGTGGGGACCAGAGCCCAAATCTCGCGAGTCCCAGTCCAGGGCTTGTCCGTGTATTTACTAGTAAATTAAACTCGGTCTAAAGACCCCCATTTATGCATGTGAATAGTTTTGTTCTGAGTGAAATTTCAGGAGGGCCGCAAGTGCTGGGGATTAATTTCAAGATGCAGGGGACTAAGACAAAGGGATGTTGGAGAAGAAGAGAAGCTCCTTCCAAAGCTATGAGGGTCCAGGTGGCCTTCTTTCCTCTTGAACAGAGGACTCTCCAGTTTCTGGAGCTTGAAGGTGGCCTTTATTTGAAGCAAGTCCGCTCCGTAAGAACAGTTTCCCATTGTCTTCCACATCGTGGGGAAAGGAACTGGGTTTCTGTGTAAATTATAGTCACCATTTCTACATTTAGGTATGAATCAGCTTGTGCAAACTTGTGCTGGTTGTTGGCCTGTTTGACCGATGCATTTCCTCTTGGGCGACTCAGAGTGGGCATCTGATGTTGGTGGGACCCCTCCCGGGCCAACCCCAAAGGGAATCCAGTGCAGTGAGAGGCAGTGTGGTGCAGTGGTTAAGAGCGTGGGACTGGGACTCAGAGGATCTGGGTTCGAGTCCCCGCTCAGCCATGGAGCCAACTGGGTGACTTTGGGCCAGTCACAGGCTCTCAGCCCAGCCCAGCCTGCCTCACAGGGTTGTTTTTGTGGGCATAAGATGGAGGAGGAGAATGGTGTCAGCTGCCTTGAGCCCTTGGTCGGAAAAAGGCAGGATATAAATCGAATCAATCAATCAATCCAACCATGCAACCCATGGTTGCTCAATGTCCGATTGTATACCCTTCCCCCTTAAAATCGTCCAGGGGTTTTCTTGCCCCTTCGAGTCGCAATTCCATCAATCCTCAGACTTGGCGGAAAGCTTTTCTGTCGTCGCTTTCAGCCCAAGTTCCAGCTTGAGGGTGTATGGGCGCCATCTCCGGGACAAATATTTATGCTTCTGGTTTGTAACGCTGGATTGTAATTTGTTGTTGTTTTTACACCCCCGGCAGAGTAACACGGACAAGTTCCGTTGTGTTTACGTGCCGTCAGGTTTGACCTCCACCACATCCCGTCCTTGACAGCCCTGCTCTAGTTTATCTGTTCCTGCCGAATACGGGAAGACTTAAGCAAAAACATGCATTTTTGACCCCAAGAGGAAAGAAAAGCCAAGCGAAGAGTTAACACGTGAAAAGAACCTGTTTTTCCCAATCCAGCTAAAGTTGCAAGCAGATCCGGTTCCAGGAGGTGCTTTGCAACTCCTGTTCAAGTCCAGACAGAACAGGAAAAACCTGCGGAAGGCGTTGGTTTTGGAGAGTCCTGGCTAGGGGGCTGGGCCTGCGCAGGTGAGTGAGACGTCAGGCTTCTTCGTTACCTGCCAAAACCTCCAAACAAGGAGAGGGAGAGCTCAGATATCCGTGAAGAAGAAGAAGAAGAAGAAGAAGAAGTTGGAGAAAGAACACAGGGGCGACAGGCAGAGAAAAGGACCGGGTGGTTTGGTTCTTGCGTGGCTGCTTTGCCGGGATGGGGAAAACGAGCACTGTTGGCGCTCTTGCTGGGAACGAGACACAGAGGTTTCACCGAACAGTGAGGGAGCCCTGAAAAAGCAAACGCTGAACTTTGGCAAGGCTTCTCGAAGCTGTTGCTGGGCTGCTGCGCTTCTGTTCCCTCGCCTGAGTCGAGCTTGCTTCATTTGCAAAGAATGACGGGCAGCCTGTGTAGGGGGAGCGGAGTCCTTTCCAAATGATCTTCTCGCCTGGTACAGGGTGGTTTTGCGAGAGAGATCAGGCCTGCGTTTAACGGCATGATTCACAGAAATGGGGATCCTTCCAAAGCTGAGGAACCGGGCACGGATCTGGGCTGATTAACTCCTTCAGTGGAGTACTTAGAGAGGGGTAAAGATGGGCCATCATTGTCATTGTATTGTGTTTATATCCCTTTTTTTTCCATCTTGCAAAGAACTCAGGGTGGCTTATACGGTTCTCCACTCCATGGTTACCTTCACAACACCCCTGTGAGGTAGGCTAGTCCTGAAAGGAGGGGCTGGCCCAGCGTTACCCCGTGTGCTGCATGCATGGCTGAGTGGGGACTAGAACCCGGATCTCAACGCTTCTCGGCCTAGCACAGCTCCAGCATGGGAAGTCAAGGAGGCCAGTCCGCAAAAAGCATTCTCCGGACCCTCACCGTAAGCGCTGATCCCTCCTGCCACATACACTGTTTTCTTCCAGGCTGTGGCAGCCCGAGAACGGTCAAGATCCAGGCTGCTCTGGGGCCTACCTGAGTATTTGCAGGATCGGTCCCAGAGCTCAGACTCCTGGTGAGTCCCCGCTGGAGCCCTGTGTAAAGAGGGAGCCTTGGGGATGGAGGGCTTCTTGGGGCTCCCTCTTCCCACCTGCATCCTGACTGCAGGGGCATCGTGCCATTTCCCGCAGTGTAGAAGGGACCTCGGCACCCGTGCGACACGTGCAGTCATCCCGCCAATCCCTGCCCTCTGCTCATATCTATTTGCATGGCCAGCACCCAAGGCACTCATGCCAAGGCTAGGGACCAAAGGTTGCCCTGAAAAAGCAGCCTGTGTGCACATTAGGGCAACGGATGAGGCCTTGCGGGGAATGGAGAGCCAGTGTGGTGCAGTGGTGAAGAGCGTGGGACTGGGACTCGGGCGATCCGGGTTCGAGTCCCCGCTCGGCCATGGAGCCAACTGGGTGACTCTGGGCCAGTCACAGACTCTCAGCCCAACCTACCTCACAGGGTTGTTGTTGTGGGGATAAGATGGAGGAGGAGAATGGTGTAAGCTGCCTTGAGCCCTTTGTAGGAAAAAAGGCAGGATATAAATCGAAAAGTAAATAAAATAAAAATAAATAAATGGAGAGAGCTACAGTGGGATGCCATCAGTCTTTATACTGTGGTGTTGAATGGTTTAATTTGCTTGCTCGCTTGCTTTCTTAGCCGCATCCTAACGGGAAAAGGTAGTGAGAGGATTCTTGCCTGTTCCCCTACAGTTCTCAGTGATCTCATTCCTTGAACTAGCTCTTATGAGCCGGCAGTGGCACATGGGTGATGGAAGCAAAGTTCAATAGGAATAGCGTGTTCAACCAGTTTCTTCAGATTCCATTTTGAAATTCCTTCTGACCATTGCATCTCAGCTTACAAATTTTTTTGCTTCTGTTTGTACTCTCTCTCTCTCTCTCTCTCTCTCTCTCTCTCTCTCATTGGCATGGATTTAAAACCCTGAAGAATACTTAAAAAAAAAATCCATTTTGCACAAATCCCAGGGCCAGAAAAATAGCCATAAATCAACCCCCTTTGCACAGCTTGCTGTCGCATAAAAGAGAAATCCAAAATTCACATACTAATTTGTACTGCTGCCACCCCAAACCAGTAAAATGTGGAGAGATTTTGGCCCCAGATGGAATTCTCAAACCCCCCTAAAGAGAAGTGGATTTGAGGCAGACAGGAGAAGCTATCCAGTGGGGCTGAAATTCCACTTTTTGCTCTCTCTCTAAGTTTCCCAAGGTATTTGGCGGTCCATTTTTGGTCTGGGTTAGACAGACCCGATTCGGCAGCGGCCTTTTTGTGCTTCCCAAACAAAGGATCAGCTGCAGCAGCTGTCAATCACATTCCATCCGGCTCCCTTTCCAGTCCGTCTCCCAGAACGGCAGAGCCCCACCCCAGAATTTGCATCGCTATGTCCTCCTCTGAGTTTCGTTGCAAAGTTTGGGACACCCTTCCCACCCCTAATCCAGGACGCAAATCTTGGCTCATATTTGAATGCGTTGATTGATCTGTATACACACAACCTTTGAAATAATGACCAGGATTTGCACAGAAATGCGATCGGCCTCCTTTTTGTAGGAAGTCTGCCACCAGGTGATCCCCGTGTGGGGGGTGTGGGGGGACGCATGAGGGAAGTATGCAAAAAGTTGCATGGTGTGTAGAAAGCGGAAACGGATTAACGTTTTTTCCCCTCCGTCTCCATCCTAGAACCCAAAGGGGTCACCCCCCGAAGCCGGCAGACTGAGGACAATGTAAAAGAAGCCCTTCTTCACGAGCGCAGCACATAGAGAAATGTGGGTGGCTTTCAAGGTGGACTGCAGAAATTCACGGCGGAGAAGCTACTAGTCCTCGTGGCCATGTGCTTCCTGCTGGATTAAAGGCAGGAAGCAACTCTTGCCAGGGAATATAGGTGAGAGGGTGTTGTTGCTCGTATCTTTTCTAGTTATGGGTTTCCCTGGCAATCTTTTTGGCCATGTGTGGACAGAGCGTTGCATTAGGCGGACTCTTGGCCGACCGAGCATGGGTCGCAGGGCGTCCTTACACCTGCTCCGCACCATTCAGGTCCCTCTCAGGATGCGTGCAGCTGGACCGAGCAGCTGGACTTTGCAACGTAGCACCAACGGTGCCCACTCTGCTCCAAGTTTCAAGCCTATTCCGCCCTCCCTGCCTTGGGCACTGCGTTGTCTCCCTCTGTCACATGTAGCAAAACTTAACCCATTTTAAGTTGCCTCCTAGAAGTGGGGAACAAGATGGAACTTTTGCAGGATATGGGGGGAAACTCAGTCCACCAATTCACTTTGAAGTTGCTCAGGTTTCCTCATGGTTCGGATCCAACATTCCTTGTTGGATCTGAATCGAAAGGCACCTGGATGCTTTCACCAAGACAGAACACTGAACTGATGCTACAGCCCTTTCTGTATTACTCCTTTCCGTGCCATCTTTGCAAATCAGAGGGAAACAAGTTTTAGGCTTTTGCAATGTAGTAAAAAGGGCATGGAACCGGCTGTACAAGTTTCCAGATAAAACAATCACAGGATCGCTGAACCAGGGGTTAGCCGATATGTCACAGGGCGATTGTCTTCTTTGTGTCCCTTGTTTTCCCCATGTCCAGGTCAATGGATGCTCTGCCCATTTTGAAACGAGTCAGGGTTTTTCCGTGGTTTGTGGGTATCTTTTCCGCTGCTCACTAAATTGGTTCAGAGAAGTACTTCTTGCCCAAGCGATTCTAGTGTGATTTGCGCAGAAACAAACAAACCAATAAATAAAATAAAGTCATTTGCACAAGATCACGCTACACGGTGGCTGCTCCTTTGTGCAAATGTTCAGCAAAAAGGGGTCCATTGTGGCTCGCTTGCGGAAGGTGCATGTTGTGGAAATTTGCCGGCTCTTACCACATCCCTAGATGCAAAAAACCCGGATCTTATGAGTCAGATCTTTGGCCTGTGTTGGAACGGAACTAAGATTCACCTCTCAGGCATCAGGCATGGCAAACCTATGTGGAATCTCACTGAACGATGTATCGCTTTGACTTGCTTAAGCAACAGGTTGAAATGGGTCTCAAGGAGACCTCAGAAATGCAGGAAGTTCCTTCTGCCACTGCAAGAGCGGCCCTTGTAGGGGAGGGGGGTATTTTGCCTCTGCTTGCCCCAAAGCTCTTGAAAGAGGAAGAAGGGGATTAATTCTGGGACATGCGCACTGCCACGGAGCATCGAGAGAGGTCAAGAAAGGAATCTGCTCCTGGGAACAAATGGCCCGCGGTGTGTTTTTTCCCATTGCTGATTCATTTGTGTTTTGTGTCGAGTCAGGATAGCTTCTCGGAGCCATGGTCAAACGGCCTTCAGCTTGTCCGGAAGGGCGTCAGAGAGAACAGCCCTGACCTGGCCTTCCCCGCTCATTTTTTAGAAAAGGGCGGCTTCCGCTGGGAGAGCAAAACTGTGTGCCTTCCCGAGGCGGCTTTGCGCTCAGGGAGGTGGTGGGGCGAGCCTGCGTACGCCGACTCCGCTCTGCGAGGAGAGAGGAGCTTTCTAAACTCCATGGCCCCCCATTCCTGGCTCGGGAGAGGAACTGTGTTGCTCGCAGGAGAGACGCTGAGGCCCCCATCAGTTCCCTGTTTGGAGGACTTTGTGGGGCAACGCGGCTACAGAGAAGGGGAGCGACTGCTTTGGGTTCCTCTCTGTATTCCGCATCCTCGTTTCCTCACTCTGTTCGATAAACTGTGTAGGAACTAGCTTTAACATGGGGAGGGGGTTGTTTCTGGGGTTCAAACACCTGCTCCCCCCAGTTCTGGGATTCCTGGCCTTCTCGGCTGCTTCCAGGTCGATTGTTGGCCTCATCCTGCTTTGGCTGCCCCTCGTTGAGTCTGGCAACCTCTGGCATTTGCAAAGCCTGTTTTGTGTAAACGCCAAGCTCCCAGAAAACTCGTAGGCCTCTCCCTTTCCAGGAACTCTGTGGAATTCATCCTTCAGGGTAGAAGCAGTAGGAGGAATTTAGATTCCACAGACAGATTGTTCGCTTTGTTCGTAAACGTGCACTGGGGGTAGGGGCGGAAGGTCAAGGCTGCGTCATGATTGTGCCGCACTGAGACTTACAAAGAAGGGGAAACATTGCTCTCGCTCTGGACAGGTGGGTGGAATTTTCCTTGCAAAGGGCTAGCAGACTGCAAAACGGCCATCCCGCCTTGGCTCACAGCAGCCCTCGTGGACTGTCCCACCCCCAGCGTCTCTGCCGAGCTGCGGCACGGACAGACACACCACTGTTTTCGTTCCATTCCAGCTGGTCAGGATAGCAACAGCTAGGTAACTTTCTGCACTGGCACTGGCTAGATCCACTTGTTTTTCCTCTACCCTCCTCATCCCTCTTTCCTTTTATGCTGTGCCTCTGACCTTGGAACTGGGGACGTTTTGGCCTCACCCGCCACTGGTGCCTGAGGAGATGCTCCAAAATTGGATTCAGCCACTGGGGCAAAGAGGTTCGCCATCCTGTGGTAAAGCTGGTGGCTTCTGGAGACGCCTGTGGGGCTTGAATTAGTTCTGAGATCTGCCCAGAGGAGACAGCCTGCAAATCGGGAGATTGTCTTCTCTCACCGTCATCATCATCATCATCTCTCAGCTGGGAACGGTCCGGCCAACCAGGCTGCAAGGTCCCTGGTAGAGCTGACCTGATCGGGATCGGGAGCAGAAGGTTCTGTGGCCAGCAGCTCGCAGGCCTGGCAAGACCCGGGTTCGAATCCCCACTCAGGGGCAAAGTCACGGGTCCTCAGACAACCCTGCCAGACAGATTGCTAGGAGGATAAAATGGAGAAGGGACAAGCTACCAGACTTCCTTGGGGGAAGGTTCGGATAAAGAATATGGGAAGTATTATTATTATTATTAATCAGTATAATTGTATCAGCCACCACCTCCAGGATGAAAACGAGGATCGCACCATGAACCCAAAGCGAACCTTTTGGACTGGGACATTGAGCTGGGCTGGAGCCATCCAGTCAGGGCCAGCATCAAGGGGACGCCTGGGGGGGGCATCTCTCGGGGACCCACACTCCAGTGGGGGCCCATGGCCAAGAACCCCCAGGGCTGCTGTTGCTCTTCCTCATTTCAACCGGCTCCAGACCAGACAACGGGGTGGTGTGTCCGACCCCCTCCCTCTCGAGCGATGATGAAAAATTGCCAAGCAGGATGGGGGGCTGATGCCAAAGCCTCCCCCCCAAAACCTCCAGTGGGGCTACTCATGGCTTTGCACTTGGAAAATGCGCTCCCCAGAGAGGCTCGCCTGGCGCCGTCTTTATTTGCTTTTCGGCGCCAGGTGAAGACCTTTTTATTTAAACAATATTTTAATTGCTAATTTATTTATTATTTATTAATTTAATCTGTATTCAGGATAGGTTGTTGTTTTAATTTTGACTTGGAGATGGGCCAATTTTTAATGTTAGTTTTTAATTGTTAATATTTGGAAATTTTAACATTATGTTTCAATCTTTTGGTTGTGAGCCGCCCCGAGGCTTGTGGCAAGGGGCGGCCTATAAATTTCCAAATAAATAAATAAATAAATAAATAAATAAAATTTCAAAATGTTTGTCAAACACACACACACTCATTCCCACCCACCCGTTCAGCTAAAATGTGGGAATGAGGATTTGGGCGGGCGGTGCCTTCATGCACATTTGCACACGTAACTGTGTGTGCACTTTTGCAAGCCTGCATTTGTGTAAGCGCAGAGTTTCGGGAAACGGCAAAAGGGCCCGCGGCCCCAATTCGCGGGTGGGGTTGCGAACCCGAGATGTTCGCGTGAGTTGCGGAAAGGATGCGATGCTCGGATGGGCCGCACGCTTCGTG
The DNA here is from genome assembly GCA_023646645.1 of Varanus salvator macromaculatus. NCBI lineage: Eukaryota > Metazoa > Chordata > Lepidosauria > Squamata > Varanidae > Varanus > Varanus salvator. The sequence continues at coordinate 11,877,046 of JAIXND010000800.1, read as the reverse complement.
CTGCGGGGGCGACAGCGTCACCCAAATCTAATTCCCTTCCAAACAAAGAGGAACATGAGACTTAACTAAGCACCCAAATTGTGTCTAAGCAGGAGCTGCGGGCGTGGAAGACGGCAAGCGGTTTAATTAACAGGGGATTACGTTTCACCCAACTGATAAGATGACCCAGCCGCATCTGCTTAATGACTTGAAACATGGACATGCCAAAAAACGGAAAAAGCAGAGAGGTAGATGTATTTTCGAAAACAAACACACTTTGAAGTCTGTTGTAAATCGAAGCTGTAGGTCAAATGAGAGACCCGGCGGGTTGGAGGGCTTTTTAGTAATCACGCTTCTGTGGTTCATGCCAGAATTCAAACTACTTCCGTGGCAGCTGGTCTCGGGACAAGATTGGCTCTACCCTCTCATTGGGGGCAAAGGATTGAGGGGGTCTCAAACAGAGAAGTCCCCTAGGGTGGCCGTGCAGTTGCTTTTATGCACGACAGTCCTCTGTTTGAAGGGCTCCCCCCCTCAGTTCCAGTCGGACCCTAAACCCTAGCCCTTTGTTCCTGCAAAGAGTCCAAGATGGATTACATCGTCTTGCTCCTCGATTTGTCCTCACAGCAGCCCTGTGAGGTAGACCAGGCCAGTGACTGTCTTTCCATTAGCTTCAGGGGCCGAACAGGGACCAGAACCCATCTCTCCCAAGTCCCAGTCCAACACTCTCACCACTAGGCAACACAGACCCTTGCAGGAACCCTGTAAGGTTCTTGTGCAGAGAAAATGGAGAGGACGTGGACCACGGACTCTTGAAAGAAGCCAAAAGGCAGAATATAACAGGCTGCACAGCCGTCCACTGAGAATGGGGTAACGGCACCCCATCTTTTGAATGCCTGCCCTCAAGGGGGAGCTGTGATCATTTTGGCACCAGATGAAAATTATCTTGCTTCCCAGGCATCATAGATTTTGGATTTCTTTGCCTATTTTCGTCTCTCTTTTTTCCCTTTGTTGCTATTCTGAATTGCATTTTACAAGAGAGGCTTCATGCAACCTTCTTTTTATCAAGTAGATGGAAGGAAGGAAGGAAGGAAGGAGGGAAGGAGGGAAAGATGGATAGATAATATTTGGATGTTTGGTGCAGCCACTGAATCATACCTAGATCCTGCGGGCAACTTCTGATTTTGCAATCAGCTCTTTGGCTCACGGGAGATTCGGGCACACCGAATCCACTGCACTCAGGTAAGCTACCTGGTGAGGAGGAGGAGGAGGCGGCAGCAGGGGAGGGGCTTTGCACAGGAGCAGAGCGCCCCACCCTCCCTGTGCACCTGGCCCGACCGGAGGCAGGTGTTGTGTTTCAAACGGACACCACACTGACTCAGAGGCGACACGCAGGCCCATCCCATTGGCTGCCCGTGCGGGGGACACCCGCTAAGCACACAAGGCAAGCCCCGGCAGGCGGCTGTTCCACAGGCGGGGGGAGGCGGCGCTCGTTAACCCCTGCGGGCCGGGCCAGGAGCAACGGCTGGCTCCCGCGTGCTCTTGGGCAAGATGGCCAACAGGCAGGGCCCTCCTGGACTGGCGGCCCCATCAGCCGGAAAGTCAAGACCCTCCCCGCCCTGGCCCCATGGCTGGCGCCCGGACCACCTGCCCCTTTCCTCTCACCGGATCCAGCGGAGGCACAGGAGCAGAGCTGGTGAAAGGGAGTTGGCAACCAGCAGGCCCTTCTTGGGGCCAAGGTTCCACCCTTGCGCCGGTTCTGATCCGTCTCACCCGTTTGCCCGGATTGAGGGCTAGTGTCCACCTGCGTTATCAGCCCTCCCCACAAGCAGCCCATCGTCCCCAACAAGTGGCTGGCCCTGAAAGGCATTGTAGTCCAAAACAGCTGGAGCTGGACAGGACAGGTCGAGCAGGAGAGCGTCTACTCAAATGCAGCACGCGGTTATACACAAAGCCTGCAGGTCGTTATAGTAAGGGCCATTTTACGACCGTGTTATTCCTCCGCCGCTCGTAAGGCCATCCGGTGTGACGCGTCGGAGCCGGGAGCTGGCAAAAATAATGTTAGTCACCCTAAAATTATTAGCAGCATAAAACTAATAATGGCCCTTAACCAACAGCCACAAACTTCGCTTCAAGCTCTCAAGCTGAGATTATAATGAATTAATCGCTGGAACTAACAGTTATTGGGAGATAAATAGAATGAACACGGTTTATACCATAAAGTTACTCTGTGTTCTGTATGTTCCGTTTTTAATTAGTCGTGTCTTCATCGTTCAATGGTGCTGATTGTATCACGTGTTTTAGGGAACGATCCTGCTCTCCGAGCTGTAGAAGAGCTTGGATCCCCACTCCAAGACACTGGCCTTCTTGATCCCAGGTGGGATACACTGAATTTCCGGGAAAGATGCGGAAAGCGTCAAAAACAGCTTCGCTCATCCCTGGCTGACCCAGTGACTCCTGGGATCACAGCCCCCTTTTTAAAAAAGCCACAACGGAACGCCTGTTAGGGCAGACAAAGGGCGAATCAATCTTGTGGGAACGAATTATGTTTGGTAAATCATTAATAGCGCTCACTTGGCCGGACTGGAACCTCAGAGATACGGTTACGCCAACTCTTCCTTTTGCCTTTTATTAACGTTAACTTGGATGACAGATCACCCAAAATAAACACAGCATTCCTGTCCCGCAGAAGAGTTTATACTGCCGAGAGCCTGAAGGAAATACAGCTCTTTGCCTGCAATTCTGCACATCAAAACGGCCCTTCGGGGTAGGCCACAACCGAGCACAAGTGGGCTGCCTTGGAGACATAGAAACAGAGCAAGTCAGAAGGGGGCTCCCGGGCCATCTAGTCTGACCTCCGGCTCTGTAATCCTGTCAAAATCAGCACGGAAGTAGGCAGCTTATGTATTTCCGCTGTTCTTTAAAAGCATGCAAATTTCCTAGTCCTTAATACGGCTGCTTTAAGACGTGCTTTCTAAGATGGCCAGGGCACTGTGCAGAACAGAGAAATGATTTTAAAAGAGAAATCATAGATCCCGGCAGCCATGAAACCAATAAAATCTTCTGAAGTTGTCCCATGAAACGAAACTGTTACAAACATGCTGGATCGCCTGAGCAGATGTAAATCCAGCGTCCGTGGCTTGAAGGGGTTTCCTTTCCAGCTAATGTGAGGAGGGGTCACATAGGGTCCCACCTAACTAGGAGATTTGGCCTGGCATGCTAGATTTCTGCGTGCGGGCATTGGCGTTCCCATGGCGGACCATTGAAACGGTGGAGCAGTACAAAGCCAAGCATGCTTAACCGGAGGACAGCCAGGCCGTGGCTGCTAGATACCCATGCATTCCGCCTTTGAGAAGACAGTCCTCTGTTCGAAGGGCTGTTGGGTCACCCAGCCAGTCGCCCTCCCTGCAGAGAGATGGACTGCATTTTTATTGAAATGACGCCTGATTGTGCAGCATGGGCCTATGCAAATAAGCAGGCACTGCACCTTGTATGCAAACCTGCCTCTTGCTCTGTCTTTTCCTATTTTGCCTTCCTGGCGATGGATTTCTTCTTCTTCACACTAGCGAAGCGACTGGTGCTCCCGGAAGTTCAAATATTCTTGCCGCTCTCTGGAAGTCTCAGCTGCCTCAAAGGCCCAATCCCCCTTCCCGATACGCTTGCAATGCAGGAGACCACGCTCCCCCGCTTCAGAGTGCAACCCTGCGCATGTTTACCCGTGAGTATACCCCACTGATTTCCGAGGAGCGGACCCCGTGCCGGGCACTCCCGGATCATGCCCAAGTCTCCTTGCCTTGCCGTCGCCCAAATCCTCACACCCATTGCTGAGTCCTGGCAACATCTGTCCCCGGGGACAAATCCCACAGCAGCCATGCCGAGCAAGCCTGGCTAGCCCAGCCGTCTCCAGTCACGGCCAGCTAGAGGGCATGGACTGCAAGTCCCAGCAGCCTAAGCCAGCATGGCTAACCGTTAGAGATGATGTAGTCGAAAAGATCTGCTGCGCACCAGGTGAGGGACGGTCGCCCCGTGCCTTGACCGCATCAGGAACAAGGTAGAAAATGGGATGCGAGCAGAACGCCCAATTCACGACCTGCGTTACCCACTTCATACACTTAACATTATTAAATGGCGATTAGTAAACAGTCTATTAGCTTATTAATCGGTTATTCAATGAGCAACGCGTCAGCGATCCTCATTCTCCGGGCTCTGGATAAGTAGGGATACTCTGGATGTTTCGGGCTGCAGCTTCCGGCGTGCATGATCCTTGGCCACGGGGGCTGGGGCTGATGGGCTTTGTCATCTGCAACATCTGGAGGGCCCCGGTTTGGGGAAGACTGCCCTAAGGGGTTGTCTGGGGGTGAATTTGGTTGCAGGTTTGGCACCCACAAACCAGGGAGCGAGGCAGGTTTGCAAGGAAATTCCTGGAGAGAGAACACCACGGGTGGCTAGCCGCAGTTTTTAATCCTTAGCCGGTCCACCTCTGTGCCGCGTTTATCACGGCCTTCCCCAGTGCGCAATTAATCGCCTTCATTGTGCTGGGGTGTCGCTTTCCGAGACACTGGGGCCTGCTTGGCATGGCAACTTTGCAGGGTGTTTGGGCTCAGAGGACTGACTGCCCCATCCGCATCTTCTCGAGCAGGGACCAAAACCGCAGGGTTGGATCCAGGCCGAGTGGTGCTTAGCGTCACCGAATGGGCCTGCGGTTGCTGTGACTGGGTCTGGATCCAAGCCTACGTCCAGGACCAAGACGCCAACGCTCTGCCTTTCAGCTGACCTCCCTGCAGTTTTTTCCTGAGAAGGAAAAGCAGTGTGGTGTAGCGGTAGGACTGGACCTGGAGATCTGGTCCCCAGTGAGCCATGATGCTCCATGGGTGATGTCGGGCCACCTATCCTACCTCGCAGGGCTGCTGTTAGATTTAAGAAATTGGAAAAGCCCTTGCATGCTGTCCGGGGTTCCTTGCAAGAGGGAAGGAGATACATGGAATTATCACCATCAAATGCCAACCACGATGAATGGACGGGGCCTCCGATTCTCTTCCCCTTCCCCTTCCCCTGCTTTTATTCCTTCTCAGCTCCAACAGTGCTTGTGTCAGATGCCTTGCAAGATTTCTGGAACAAGCAGAGGGGACGAACCCCTGTCTTCCAGGGCCCAATTCTCTGCAAAGTGCCGCTTGCACCAAGAAATACCAAAGGTTTTAGGATTTTGCTGCCACACTTCCAACGCCACCTCGAAGGCTCCCGGCCTGGATCAGAGAGCCAGCTGCAAACACTCCTGGGCCATGAGTGAAAACCGTCCTCTCCTCCGTCTCACTGCCACCCCCACAAAATCAAGAAACAGCACCCCAATCTGGGGTGTCGCCGTGAAGGAAAGGCGCTCCCCAAAGCAGTGACATTGCAAGACAGAAATGCGGTGGAGAAACTAGCCCACATCAGAAGATCACTCCTTCAGGTGGAAGCATCCTGACACCAGCCTGGTCCCACCTTCCAGATCCCATTCACCTCCAAAAAGCTCCAGCCACTTTCCTCTCCTACCTGTGACGATTCTCGGCCTTCCGCAGAAGTTGCGGAACGAGCAGCCCTCCTGGCTGGATGGCACCTTTCCGTAGGCGCCAGAGCTTCCCCGAGCCGGAGAAGGGCGCCCCGTTGTTCTCCTCCTGGGTGGCTTGCCTTGGACGAAGCGAGGCTGGGAAAGACCGGGCGGGTCCTGCAACTTTCGCTCGGGAAGATCCGGCCGCCGTGGGTTCCCACATCAGCTTCCTTGACCGGGCTCCCAAACTTCACGGAGCGATGCGCATTGGGCTGGCTCTTGGAGAGCAGGCTTGCTTACAAAATCATCCATCGTCTCGTTGCTTTGCCTTTGAAGTGAGGCCTTGTCCCATGAGCACATACCAAGGGGAGGAGATGCGGGGGGAACCAGCATTGTTTTTCTTTGTCACTTATGACTTTTCCGTGCCTCGGTCCCCCCACCCCTGAACAGCCCCCGCCCAAGGCTGGGGAAGCTCCTCTTAAGCCAAGACGGCGGGGTGGGCAAGCGAAGGTAGGAGATGCGTGTCTCGATGGGGTCGTGGAAGGAGAGATTTATTCCAGGCAAGTGCCTTATCTCAACCTTGGCTGTGCAAGGGAATTGGTGAGAATCTTTGCCTGGTACCTGCTTCATGGGTCAGGAATTTTGCATTGAATAATTTTTAACTTCTTCCCTTGCAGGGGAAAACAAGATTCTGTGCACACTGCTGGCTGAAGAGAGTTCCCCTGGCAAAGGGAGAGCGTTAAACCAGAGCGGTGGGGGAGAGGCACGGACGTCCACGTGGGGAAGACGTCACTGGCCACTCCGGAGTGTGTTTGTGGGGGAAACAGATAAAGAAGGTAAGGAGGCTTTCAGGCTGCGACTGTTGTGGCGTTTGTGGACAACCAGGGCACAAACGTGACATGCGAAAGGGGAGATTTGGGGCAGTTGCTCTCGAAATCTGCCTTGCTTTTCCCCTTTCCACCTTCCCTCTAGGAAACTCGTCTGCCCTATTTTTTTGTAAGGGTGCTTGTTTTCCTGTCTGGCCACATGGTCCAGGCAGAGCGTGGTGGCAAAGGCAGAGTGAGCATGTGATAGTGTTTGACTGATCGGATTTGGCCACAGGGTGACAGTGCAAAGCCAATTCAGAGCGAGGGCGATTCTTCTGCACCTCACTTAGAACGGGAGGGTGTTTTTTACTCTGTGTTGCACTCTGCACATGATCGCCCCAGACAGGGAGGGGGCCTCACATGGATCAATGTATTTATTTTGGGTCCGCTCTGTCTTGCACCATGTCAATCCAGCCCTTCGACAAGCTGCCTATTCTGGCAGCCAGAGATGAACCGCCCAATCCGGAATGCGATCATCTTAGCCAGCAGTTGAACTGGGAGGTGCAAAGCCAGGGCAGGGGCAGAGCCATCTGCCTTGGTCTTATTCTTCCTGTATATGCCTGGCATCTCCCAGGGCACATCATTTGCCCTCACTCTGAATGGGCTTCTTTTGCCCTCACTCTGAATGGGCATAATGCAGGGTTTGGCTGCATTATGCTGTGACACCACCTTTCTGACTTCAGCATCCCTGACATATGTATCTTCTTCAAGCTCTTTTGAAGGGAGCCGATTCTGAGAGAGGTCCCCGGAGAGCAGTTCCTTCAGAGCTTGCCGAAGCCAGATGCTTTTGAGACCCAGGGCAACACCCATCATCCCCTCAGGTCAACTGAGGCCCGCTGGCTTGGTTACTGCCACACTAGCCTTTGCCCATGTGCAGTCCCATGTGGTGGGAAAGCATCGTGTTTCCGGCTTCCCAGCTTCTTCCTCAGCCCTGCCTCCTGGCCGGTCCTTTGGACATCGGCTACTCCACAAGTTGCTCATCGTCTGATCTAAATATTCCCACTTCCTTTAAGCTCAAAAATATGAGTCAGACTTTACACGGCAGCCCAGACACGTCCCTCTTGGCAGAGACCCCCCATGGAAAAAGGCGATCTTTGTTAAGCACATTGGCGGGCTTAATCTTCGACAAACAGCCTTCTCAAGGAACTGCCAGCGCTCGCATCAGGTGAAAACGTTCGTTTGACGGAGGGGAGAAGAGGAGCAGGCGAGGCTTTCTGCCCATTTGGGAGACCAGCTTTCGGTTTGTCAAGCATTTAAAAAAAGATGGAGGATTGTTTGCCAGAGCAGAGCAAACAACCCTCATCTTAGTGTGGCTTTTCTCCCCCATGGCAAGCAAATGACGAAAAGCACATCTAGTTTGCAATTTTCACACATTTGAAAATTGATTTTTAAAAAGTGAATAGACTGAGAAAAACATTGATTTTTTAAATGCTTAAATTGCCATTTAAAAAAAAGAATATTCTAAAATGTAAATCTATACAATGTATAAACTGGATGTGCTACCGGCAGGCTCTTTTTTAGTACTATATTATGCAAGTTGGATCACCTGATTTCCCCTTTAAAGAACATATCCCTGAGCTTTGGCACGTGTGCTTTGCTCCTGAGCACCTTGCCATGCCTCCAACTGGGGCTGCACCAGAGAAATTTCTGCCTGAGATCAAGTACCCGCTTCCTGGCAGACAAAATTGTCTTCATCACAGATTCTGCAGCAGTAGCACCAGGAGAGCACCAGATGACTGCAAAGCCATCAGGACACAGCTCTTTCCCACAATGCTTTGCTGCTCCCCTCCCAGCAGCTCCCTCTTGCGGTGATATGGCCTCATTCTGCCCAACGGTAGAGCCGGCCCTGGCCGTGGCTTGCTCTTTGGTACTAGTTCCAGGTGGCTCCTCAGCCCGGCAGCTCCTGGTACTCCATGAGGTCCTGGTGGACTCTCATCCCAAGGGTTCCTCGTGGTTGGTGGCTGCCCACAGCAAGGAGAAAGGCCGTCAGGTGGACAAAATCAGAGGGGAGGTTGTTGAACACCACAAAATATGGCTGAAACGATCGAACCCTGCAATGATCTCCCATCTGGCCGCAGGCCGTGCCCTTCCAGCCCCCCAAATTGTCACTGCACTGCCTGGACAAGGTCCAAATGGGGTAGAAAGTCTGTTCCTAGAGAACCCGGGAAGGAAAAGATGTCCATCTGCCCCATCCAGAGGAAGCAGCAGTGAGAAAACATCTCCCTTGTAGTATGAACGGCAACCACAGCAATCCTCCTCAAAAGACCTGCTCTTTCCTTCTGGACGCTTGCCCAGCCCTGGCCTTGGAAAATGCCAGGCGCCAAAAATGTCGGCGCTTCCACTTTCGCAGATGCCCCCACGGTTCGCTGAGCGATTTTGCCAGAAATAAATGTGTTTCACCCACGGGTGAGATCCAAGCGGAATGCCTCCGGCGGCACGACGGAACGACCCGCGGAGCAGCCGTTTCCGCTTCTTGCAGCCCGGCTCTCGGAAAGTGCTTAGCCTCCGAGAAAACGAAGCAGGAAAATAGAACACGCTTATGGTGCTTGAGCGCAGCTCCTGCTGCATGTCGAAAGCACATGCGCCGCTTTTGAGAGAGGGAGAAAGTGCCCCACGGGGAGGCAGGAACAGGGCAGCCAGTTGAAACGGCAGCGTCACGCTTTGTTTTTTGAGCCGGTGAAGAGAGGACATGGTGTCCATGCAGAAGCGAAACGTGGCCAGGGAGGGGGCAGGAGACAAGCTTATTCCGTAGCGACGGGCCACGATTCAGCTGCAGAAGCACTCGTGGGTTCGGATCCCCTCCGTTTGGCACACTTCCGTGGAGGCCTATGGGAATTTTGGCTCGGCTCGTTATAGATCAGGGCTTGGCCCGGGGTGTGTTTTCCAGGTCTGTGATCCACTTTGTGACATGTGACAAATGCACTTTTACGGGGGGCATGGGGGGGGATGTACTTTTCCATACTGTAGCCAATGGGGGTTAGGCCTGCTGGCAGAGACGGGGAGCTGGTCTTTGCCAGGGGGTGCCCAGATCCTTCTGGGAAGTCCCCAGGCATGTGCCATGTGGGTACCCCGTTCTCGTTATGTTCCCCGCATCTAGAACAGGGCCAAAGGAAGGTGCTGGGCCAGACGAAGCGGCCACCCAGCCCAGCCTTCTGGCCAATGGGCGCCCAGTGCAGAATGGGAGGACTGGCAGAGGCTGACTTTGCCTCTCTGTCTCCTGCTCTGCATTGTCTTTCACTGGGCCTGTCCCCTCATCTTCTTGGAATGTGCTGGAGGTTGGAAAGTCATCCGAGAAATGTGTCTCCCGGCCTCTCTGATCTCCTACCCTCCCTGCCCCCCAAAACACTCCATTTCTCCACTCTCTGAAGTCACATTTCTGACCTTGGAGCAGTCAGAACAGAGCGCACGGCTGCCGTTTCCAGCGCCAAGGTGGGACCGCTGTCTCTGAGCTCTCTGGGAATTCAGAACCAGCCTGTGTCCCTCAGGTGATGTCAGGGGCGCTCCTTCCGACACTGATTGCCCAATGCTCAGCCACCTGCTCTTAATTCTCCTTTTTCTGAGCAGGATCTTCCTTGTATTCTGTTCTTCCACATGGGGCTCTGTGCTTTGCACCTTAGCTCCCCCCAGTGGACAAGAAATTCCAAGCAAGAGCTGTTCTGCTACTCTTGGGAATTCAGCAAACCTTTGACCTCTGTAGGTTTTGACAGTGCTGCTCCGTTGACCAAGTAACATCGAACGTGGATCATCCGCAGCCCGGAATGCCCTTCGGGGGCAAGCAAAGTGTGGAATGGCTCATTGCCCTTTCCCCCTCGGATGAGAAAGTGAAAGCAAACAATGTTGGGAAATGCTCATTGCGGGAACGAATCGTTCCACAACACCACGCTTGCGCCTGTCCCTTCTGGTGGGCCGTTGGTTTCCAGAGGTATCAAACCGTTTTGCAGAAGTGAAAGAGCAGGAAAAGGGGGCAAGATGACGAGGGGAAGACAGCAGGAACGGAGCAGGACGTCATTAAGGGATGGGCCTTCCTGGAGAAGACCAACCTTCTGGAGAACATTGAAGGCAGAAGATGAAGAAGACGCCCAGATAGAGATGGGTGGACTGCATCAAGGAAGCCACAGCTTGTGGGTGACAAGCACTGAGCAGGGCTGTCCAGAACTGGACATTTAGAGGGCTTTCCTTGACAGAATCACCAAATGCTGGGGATGACTTGATGGCACATAGCACCAACGTGGGATGTGGCCAAAGGAAATTGGTGCCCAAAGGAATCCTGTCTCTCTGATGCTGGAGACAGTCTATAACCAGGATCAGTAGCCGGAGATGCTCTTCCCCTCCATGAATCTATCATGAATTTCTTTATTTATTTGCCATCCCATTAGTCTATAGGCTCTCTGGGTGGATCACAACACATGCAATCCAACGCAACAGTGCGATATATCCACAATTTACAATAAAACCGATGAAGCTGCATTGGGAGCATCGCAAGGGGAAAAGAGGTAAGATATAAATGCAATCGGAGAAGGAGATTTTGTGCAATCTTTTCTAAAGGCATCGAAACGGATGGAAGTGGATTGCAATGTTTAACTTTGTGGCCGTCCATAGAGAAGCCTTCCACGGATCAGCCCTGACTCTCCCACATGGAACAACACTACGGAAATGTACGTATTAATCATCGTTCCGCCAACTGACCATTCTCCGGACAAGGGCAGTCAGTCCAACTCCACCACTTTCTCTGGGGTGTAGTCCCATCCCATCAGCCTGCTCCTACAGAGGAATATGGGGTTTCAGTCCAAAGCACCCTTGTTCAGCAGTCGCTTTCTGGTAACATTACTGGGGTGTATTTCCAAGTAAGAATATGCCGGACAGAAAGAGGGGTGAGAACTAAGATTGTGCTCCTATCTGTAATCTATGCAAAACTGGGAGATCAGATTCCAAAGCAGCCTGACAAGCCGAGCTTGAGGTCAGCTTTAATGTTCACTGCTCTCACGCCTGTCCTTTCTGTATCTCATGCACTCATCTCCCGGCCGCCTTCTCTCTCCCTTTGGCCACCAGATCCTTCACCCGCTTTCTAGTGAGTTATGCCAATGAGATGAGTAAACTTTTTCAGGTCTCTTTGCCCCAGTGACCTGAGAACACGCAACAACGAGGACGTGAAAACCTCGCCTTTGTCTTCTGACTCCCAGGGTAAATATTTGCCCAATTTCCACATTAGGTTATCTAAAACTAACAAGAAAGAACAACCAATAGCAAAGACGGAAGAGTTGCATATCGATGCCAGTTAATTAATTTGGGGTGTGTGGGCGGAGCCAAAGTGCCGGCACATTTTATTTTCAAGCTCTTGCTGCCGGTAGCGAAGTCTTAGGAAGGCGTTGCCGTTTCTCAGCCGTCGTGGGATCCAGCGATCCCCCCTCCACATGTTCAAAGCCAAAGAGGACACGGATCCTCGGTCCATCCGCATAAGGCTGGGGAATCAGGAACCTGGAAGAAAATATGTTTATGCGCAACTTGATATGTGAGTGAAGGGCATCATTTGAGTCTAGCCTAGAGGTTGCAAAATGTAAACATGACAATTAAGGTGCTCGGTTTTAATTGCAGGTGGCTAATTGTGCCGGATGCGCCGAGCTCTTGCTGCCGTGCTCGCCTCCTCGGAGCTTGAAAGCCATCATCAGGCGTGTGCGAGAAGGGCACGTCTATCCCCTCGCCTGTTCATTAACTGGCCTTCTAGGAGCTTCCAAGGCAAGAACGGTCTCCCTTTCTTTCCATCATCATTTCCCAGCAGACAAATCTTCCTGCGCTGCCAGATGGAACTTCATTACGTGCGGTTCTGCGCTCACATGTGCTTTTTGCAACCTATACTTTGCGAGCAGGATGAATCTTAATACCTTCAGAACATCAGGGACCGGCAACTTGATTGTTTTCGCAGTGGTGTTCACCTTAACCTCAGCTCAGGGGTTCTGAGTACAAAAATATGGGGATCCCCAGCAAATTTGGCCCATGGGGTCGGCTTAACCTTCTTGTCACCCAGCTTGTCAGAGGGGAAAGAAGGTAAAGTGTGATAAACCCCATGTAGCTTGTTTGTTTTGATCCTCTATCTTCCCTGCACAGGGAAAGCATCAAAGCATGGTTCAAATAGTGATGCGAGATGGGAAAATGCACTATGTTTGAGCTGGATGGCTGCTGGACACATTTCCAACCTCATGGCTGCAGGCAGACCCAGGCTGGGAAGGAGTGTCCATTTCTATAAAATTATTTGCAAATATTATAAATATTGCAAACACTATTTGCAAGGAATAATATTTGTGCAGAGTTGGAGCTGAGAACTGCGGAGCTGTTGCTCTGGTGATAAAGAGTTACACAAATCACAGCCTGTTTCGATGCGGAAGCCCATGTGCCACCTGACCTTATGCTGAGAGAACAGAGCTGAAAAGGCACCCATCCAATTGCCCCCGACCCTGCGGCCGAGTCCCCTTCACGCCTCCACCCACATCTTGCTGCAGCTCAGACCAAACTCATGGTCGGTGCTGTAACCCCTTTGCACAAATTGGTGACCACACTCCGGACGCTGGTTGCTATATTTATATCATGCTTTTCCTGGGCTAAAAAGTGTGGTATAAATATGCCAAGCAGGATGCTTGGGCTTTAGGGAAAACGAGAGGGCAGGATGAATTGGACCTGCCGCAACGATCCCGTGTAGCTGATCATTGCCGAGGGACGAGACGACGTCTGACGAGGACGTGTGCCGCCTGGCCCAGAGGCACTGTTCAACAATGACATTAAACATTCGTTCCCTCATAAAAAAGTAATTGCGCCAGCCCTGCTTGGGGGAGCTAATTTCAAGTCTATCTCCGTCTCGTACGGCTGTGCTATCAGCTTTTTATGTTTCCCTCCACCGGCAGCCAGTGTTTGAAAGCGGAGAAACTTTACTAGCCATTAACCAAATGGTTCTTTAATCCCCGTTTAGCCTCCTCAATAACTCCATGTCCTATTTCTCAATTCACAGGGGAAGGGGGGTGTCTTTTGACGGGGAAAAAGGTCACAGCACAAGGAAGTCTGGAATACCACAAGGAGATATGGGCGGCAAGCGGTGTGCATATCCCGTGGTGATACTGTTGGCATTCATGGGGGGCCAAAGCCCTTCTATGGTGGGGAACCCTTGGTCCTCACCTTCAGAGGATGAGATGCTTGACTTGACAGAGCAGGGAGAAGACGTGGGTGCCGAACTGTGTCTCGAGGCATCCTCCATCTTGGAGCTTAGTTCTCACGGGGCCTTCCAAGCATCCGTTGCTCTGTTCTTTCCAATTCTGGCCAAATGTGGATTCTCAGAACAATATGAGAACATTGCTTTGCGACACCCATTTCTGTGTTGCTGCTGAAATGGACCAGCCGGCTTTAAAGGAACGGGGAGGCGGGTCCAATTGGCATGAATGAAGCCGGAGCCATACTGAAGGCTCAGCCAGGGCCCGCTGCTTGTTGGAACAGCATGCTCGGAAGTTCATCAGACTTGCAGCCTGAAGGAGATTTCCATGGGGAAAACATCCTGTTTTTCTCAGCATTCTGACTACTTAGTTAAAACCCCTGGAATAATCTTTTCTTTGGGGTGCATCTGGTCCTCAGGAAGGCCACGGAAGACACCTGTTTTCACAAGCCTTCCAAACCTGGGGTCTTTTATCGGTACAGTACATTGCGAAAAGCATCTCATTGCATAGATTCATCACCTTTTAATATAGTGTTTGTTTTAAAGCCCCTGCGCCATCTCAGGAGAGTTCTACCTTTCAAAGCAGCCGGAGACTAATTTCAAAGAAAGAAACTTTACTAAAGAAACTGAGCTCATAGTCACCACTGGCGAACTGAGAGCAGGGTTGGCGAACACGTCTGGGGGCAGTAAGAAAACACGGCTGTTTCTACCACCTCTCCTATCGCACTCCCTGGAATGAAAGCCCATCCAATCGTCTTGGCAGATCCTCCAACAAAGGATCTTCCCAGCTGTAAAAGTTAGCTGATATTTTCCCATTTATTGATGGCACTGGGAAGAATGCGGGGTTTTTGGCCCAGGATTGTGGGCAACACAGGAAATTACAGGAGCCATTCGTCTTAGTCCTGCTGCACCTCTGAAAGGATGTTTACCTGTAGTGCCAGATTATCTCTGTCTGTGTTATCGAAGGGGCAGCAGCTGGATGCAATTAGATTCTCAACTAATATCCCAACCTCGTTCTTTCTGTGCGTTCACCTCGCCCGCCCGCCTGCCTCTTTATCCCTTCTGGAACAGAACTGGGAGGTCCGCGGTGTGGGCGGTGAACCCACATTAATTGACACATTAGGTGTATTCCTCATCTCGTCCCCGATTATTCTAATAAACAAGACCTTGTTCCCATCATGGCTGCAGATAATAGGTTTCTATTTATGACACTCGCGATCACCCAGAAATAAATTCCCTGTGTGAGAATTGCATTGTGCATAAAGGGGGACCATTTGTAAGGAGTTACAGGGAGGGGCTGAATTTGGAAGGAGGCAGACGGATGAGAGCAAAACCTGTTTGTTTGTCACACTGGAGGGGGGTGCTTATTAGATTTATTCAGAATTATTCAGAGCTCAGCCCATTAACATTTCAAATGCTTGCTCATGCTGAATTAATTCTTGATCAGCTCATAAACCAGGAGCTGCAGGCACCTAATCAAAAGACTGGAAGATTTTTCCTCTCTGTTTTGATGCTCGATACCTTACATGTTGATGGCGTGGACCCTGGGATGCGAAAAAGAACCCGGATTCAGAAAGGGAACCTTTATCCAAAGCATCTCACTTATCAAAGAGCTTGATTGGCCTTTTCAGTGTAATTAAAAAAAAAATCACCGGGATTCATTTTTCGTGATTCATGTGGGCTCAGAAGGATGGATAACTGAATAGACGGAGTGCCTCTCTTTTTCCCGGTCTCTCCCACCTCCTGCTTTTTCTCAATGCACCCAACAATCCGCGGAAATTCATTCTCAGACACCGATCCTAGGGGA
This sequence comes from Varanus salvator macromaculatus, assembly GCA_023646645.1. Lineage (NCBI taxonomy): Eukaryota > Metazoa > Chordata > Lepidosauria > Squamata > Varanidae > Varanus > Varanus salvator. Next base: position 11,861,678 of record JAIXND010000800.1, on the reverse strand, counting down.
GGAGGCAGGCCTGGGAGACCCGGCATCCGGAGGATTTTAATCCGTGTTTTAGAGGAGAAATCTAAGAACCTGGCTTGGAGCTGACTTGCTACGGTGCGCGGACTGGAAACTAGACGCTGGGTGGCGCTCAGTCACTTTCTCACCATCCAACCGCAGGGACGGATGAATTCCCCCAAGGAGCTGATGTCATTATGGGACAAACTTTGGACCCCCTGACCTTGCCCTCGAGTGCATGTTTACTCAGAAGTAAACAATTCGAGGGGGCTTGCTCCCAAGCGCATGTGAGGCCCAGGACTGGCCCCCTCTCCTTGCGGCTTCTGTTCCGAGCGCATTCTGCCGGAATCCGTTCGATTTCCTTTCTCGGTGGCAAAGCCATGGTGTGTTTCGCACTTCCCAGTGGGAGCAAGGATAATGGGATCAAAAGGGACTTGCAGTCATCTGGCCGGAGCTAATGAGCAGGCTGGCAGGGGAAACTGGGGGTTGTAGTCCTGTGCATGTGGAAGATTGGGGAAGGGATCCTCGAGGTAATATCATGGAAAAAGGGAATGACCAAGACTCAAGCCGCTGGGCTTATTTAGGGAGCTAAAGCAGGGCGCATTTCAGCCTGCACCAGAGGCTAAGAAACAACGAACGTATTTTTAAAGGGACTGCTGAGGTGTTTGTTGTCTTAGCCCCCAGAAGAAAGGCATGGCAGGCTGCAGTGCATCGGACTTTCTATCTGGAGAGAGCCCAGCTTGACATTTTGTGTCTCATTTTTAGTGGGCTTCTCCGGGATCCTTTCTGGGCTCCGGAGCTGCATTTTTTATGTCCGCTGGATAATTATAATATAGGCTTCCACCCTCTCCTCAAATTCTACCCAAATATGATGGCACACAGAAGCCGAACGTTACCAATAAAATACTGGAGCGACAACACATTTTGAAGTTGCAGCTTTCCATCCTTCCCTTCCTACAAGGATACGTCCCTCCTCCTCTTCCCACGCAACAACGCTGCGAGGTAGGCTAGGCTAGGAAATGGGGACCAAGGATCAGTAGCCAGAGAGAGTCTTCTGCTCCCGGAATTTACTATCCATTTATTTATTTGATTCCTATGCCATCCCATTAGACCAAGGCCTCCCAGTAAGCTTCATGCCGAACGGGGCTTTGAACCCGCACTGGCATAAGGCAGGGGTACCCCAAGCGGTGGGCCCTGGGCTCCCCCATGCCCATGGGGCAGAGCATCAAATCTGGCCTCTAATTTGGGCTTTTGAGGAGCTATCTGTGGTTCTGATGCGCAGTGGGTCCAGAGAGTGCCACTTCAGCTCACATCAAAAGGCAAAGCTCTTCCCACCCTGGATTCTATCTATCTATCTATCTATCTATCTATCTATCCATCCATCCATCCATCCATCCATCCATCCATCCATCCATCTATCTATCTGGAATACTGGCATATTTATTTTGTTGCTGGCTTGGAGGAAGCTGTGGCAAAAGGTGTGTTTGTGCCGCCTCCATTTCCTGGGGGTGGGAAACCCGAACATCCTCATCGCGGCATCTTGTAATCCTACGAAGGGCCTCCGAGTGATAAATTCTGTTCCAATGAGATGCTGTGAAGAGCAAAAAAATATATAACCTAGCAATCAATGGTGGCAGAGGGTAAGATGACCTTGGTGTGAGCCAGCTAATTTATCGCTATTACCCAGATATGTAGCTATAAAAGGGACATCAGGATGCTTTTCTGTGCCTCCATAAAAGCTTAATTTATAACTTCATCTCGGAAGTCAGGTTTTGCCCACATGCATTGTTTGACACCCCAATCTCTTCTGCAAGAAGCTTCACCCCGGTGCCAGAATCATCCTTCCCCTAATGAGACAATAGGAAAAGAAGCGCCAGGACTCATTGCAGAAAAATTCACCTCCTTCCGAGACGCAGCAAACTGATTGGGCTCTTTGGGGTTAGTCAAGTCACTAAGCCTAATGAAGACGTCCAAATTGGGTTAAATCCGTCCTGTTTCTATTTTGCGGATTCTCCGTTGTTTTTTCCCGTCATCCGCTCATCGACAGAATTGGATTCCCCCTCCCCGATTTCTCAAACTTGCTTTTATGTGCACTTATACAATCGTATCCTTTGGAAATGAACAGTCCCTTTCCAAATGACATGATTCCCCCCGAAATGTGCACAGTTGTGCATTAGCTTGTTAAGGGAAAAAGCGTGTTTTTGCTGTTTCTGTTTTATGAGTCACATTTTATACGATTAAAGTAGCAATTGTTTAGACAGAAAAAGGGCCCACAACTCCCATGTTTACTGAAAATAGCACATTCATTGCCAGTGTCTCAGATCATGTGCTGTACCAGTGAGGAACGGCAAGCCATCGAGCGGCAAATATTGGTATCTTAGGCCCAGCTGTACAGCTCACCATGTTGGTGGTGAATAAAGAGGCTGTTTGAAGATGCAGTTCAGAGCTCTCCACTTCCCGGCAGGGTCTGGACACGTCTGAACGGTGGCTTTTAACAAGGACACGTCCCCCGTGAAGAGCGAGCGCCCACTTTTGGGCACACCTGTGATATCTTTGTTGGAGACTTACAAGCTACGAGGCAGGAAGTGGAAGCACGGCTGCTCTGCAGAGCTTGGAGTCGCTTTGCCTTCCGGATGCCAAATTCCAGCTTCCGTCTCCTTTCTTAGCAATCAGGCTTGCTTAATTTGGAAATGTCAGGCAGGTTCCAGACTCCTGCTTCTCCCCATGAAAAACAGATCGTGCGTCATTGTGGAAACTGCTTGAGCAGCTGAGAAAAGAGGCTGAGAGACGAGGAGATCCCTAGATCCTTCTTTCCCACATAGCGTTGCCACCCATGCTTGATTTACTGATTTAGAAACATAGAAACAGAGTGATGCAGAAGGGGTATCCCCAGGTCATCTAGTCTGACCCCCAGCTCCAGCCGGCTCCGCTCATGACATGCTTTGTGCACTCTGCTCATGACATTTAAGGCATGTTTTTTCTTCTCAAGCAGCTCAATGTAGGGGAGGTACTTCTTCCAGTTTGTCCTTGCAACACCCCGGAAACATGGAGATGTCACAGCACAGTGAGGGTCTGGAGCTGGGTCTTGCCCATAACCCCCTCTTGGAAGCCCACCTTAACATGAGAGTCTTGGAGAAGCAAAAGAATGCCACCAAGAGGCCGGGATTTCTCACCAGGCTGGTCTCCGGCAGGGCCGTCCGAGGTGGAAACAATAATCATGTCAGAGAGGGAGAAGAGAATATGAGATGGATGGACTCCATCAAGGAGATCCATCCGTCATGGAGAGGACACCCTGGAGGGCTTTCGTGCAAAGGGTTGCCATCCATTGGAGGCAACTTGATGGCACACAACCACAACTGGCCGGTGAGAGCCTGACTCTCCAGGCACGAACTGGGTTGCTCTGTTGGGTGAAAGGGACTTGGAAGGGAAGGCAGTGGGGCAACCAGGGGGGAAAGGTGGGAGCCATGTCCCCCTGTGCAGCCAGCCGTCTCCCCACCTCCACCCACCTCTCAGATGGCGACAGTAAAGGGGCACTGCCCACGGCAGAATCGGTCTGCCTGCTCCAGGGGTCCCCCTCCAGGACGAAGGAAGAGGAGTGTGGTCGAGGGAGCCAAGGGACGCTTTCATCCAGGGAGGGCCCGATTCCCAGTACTCCAAAGCTGAGTGGCCTCCGAGTTCCTCCAAGATGCTTCCGGAGGGGGATTGCTGGATAGCAGAAGGAAGAGGGGAAGTTTGTACTCATGTGCTCCTTCCAGGGTTCCCACTGGGGCATCTGGCTGGCCGCCGCAGGAGCAGAACGCCAGACTGGAAAGCTCCCAGCCTGATCCGGCACCTTCCGCAAGCCCCATACAGTCGCCTAACTGGAAGCAAAACAAAGCCGCCCTCCGCCTGCTTTCCCCACCCCATGGCTTCTGCCCCTGTGAGGCGCAGAGCAAATTGCTGGCGTTCAGTAAACACTCATGTTTCCTTCCCCACCCCGAACCTTCCAGCCCTTTTGCTAATGATCCGTGATGTTTGCGATAAACAAGCTATTTCCCCCAGGAAGCTTCAATCGGTGTTTCCTCCTGAGATCCGAATTTCCCGACGCCACCCCGGCCTCCAGCTTCTCCCCCTCTGCTCCTCTCATCTTCAGCGCTGGCTTTTATCGTTCCTAAAGCTGAATGCGGCTGAGCCAAGCTTGGCTCGGATCACTTCTGGGAAAATAAATATTGATCATGGCAGACTTCAACGGGGGACTGAACCAGGAGGTCTATTAGTGGTTGGATGGGAGCAGTGGGAGATGATGGGAGAGCTTCCACACTGGGGAGATGCCGAAGAGAATCGGAAGGAAGGAAGGAAGGAAGGAAGGGAGGGAGGGAGGGAGGGAGGGAAAGCAGAATCAACAGCTTTTAAAAACTCAAAGCGAGCATAGGGGGTCTCACACCAGATCCAGCTCTCTCGTTCCCCACATGGCCCAAGCACCATTCATTTGGACCTCCCCCAGCATAGGTTGAAATGCCTCTCCTTCTGCAGAAGCTTTTGGCTAAAATTTATCTGTGCTTCTGAAATACTCGGGGGTCTGCCCCTTTGCTTTCAGTCCTAGAATGACCCCCCTCCCCCTGGGAATTTCTCCAGCCCGGGATTGGGCCCTTGGGTTGAAAAGCTCCCTTTCTCTGGTTTAAAGGGAGACTGGAGGTCATCTAGTCCAACCCCCCGTCTAGTGCAGGGATTCTGCCGTTTTGTCCTGCTCAGAGCAGTGGGTTGGGTTATCTCAGCTTTCTCCAAGCCCTAAGGATGGTTCAGCCTTACCACAAGACTTTTGTCCTTAATTGGTGCCTTTGGGGAAGAATTCAAATCCCGCGGTAACACAAATCAGCAAGGGATGGGCCTTAAATGAAAATCCATCTCTTGAACTCAAAGCCGCATTTTTCAAAATGTGCATTTCGCCGAGGGGAAGGCAATTGGGACGGGGGGGGGGGCTTGCAAATGTTTTCAGGGAACACACACTCCATGTTTGCGCTCACGATTGCGCATGGAACATTTTGTGGCAATTTGCAAACTGAAGGAAGATTCCGGTGCATCCCGGCGATTAGCCTGCCATTGATTAGTGTTTATATTGACTCGACTTGTTTGCCTTTAATGAGGTGGCACATGGGCATGGTGCTCCTGGCAGAAGAAACATGGGCTCTTATTTTGGAAGCAAATGCTCATCTGCATATTTTATTCAAATTTGACTTCTTTTTGGACGGGGATCATTTCCTCCATTTTGGTGGTACGGAAGCAGTCACACTAATTTCATTTCCTTAAAGAAATATTACACTTCCCAATAGACCAAACTTCCTGGGAAGTTTGCAAAGACGGAAAGCATTTAAAACAGTGTTAGGCATAATAGACAGGAAAATTTCAAGGGAATTCTGCTGTCGTTTCTGTTCCGCCCAACTCTACCCTTCAATGATTCTGTGAGGGTGGGTTGTTGTTGAATCCGTTGAATCTGGAGCCGGGGGTCAGACTAGATGGCCACGGAGACCCCTTCTGCCTCGCTCAGTTTCTATCTTCCTATGTTCTATGAAATGTGGGTTATCATTTTGTCTGAGCTCAGCTGAGCTAACAAGCCATGGTTTGTTAGCCACATAATAACCCATGGAGACAGCCCATGGCTGTTGTGGGGCTGGAAGCTATGGGTTGCTCACGACCGTTTGAAGAAATCCTGTTGCTCAAAGCACAACAGGAGTGCAATGGAGAGAGTGTGACTCCATTTTCAGCATGTCGCTATACCAAGAGTCATGGGGTACCAAGTGGGCCTCGTTTCTTCAGCGCAAACCCAGGTCTTCCACCAGCTTTAACCGTATGAGCATTACTACTTCGGCTGCCTCTATGCCATAGAGTCTACGGCAAGGAAAGCCGCACGCCCCTTTCTCTTCTTCCTAGATTCCTTTCTGCCTTGTCAGCTTCCGTAATTGAGAATTCAACAGCAAAAAACAGTCTAACGAGCCTCCGGTTTTTACTGTCAGGCCGGCTGTCCACATATTTCAAGTTTATGAGGCATATTCTAGCAGCGAGACAAATTGTATACAAGGCCCTCATTCCACCAATATTTCCTGTCTGACATTTCATCTTCTCCTTGGAAGCAAGAGTCAAGTCATGATGCCAAACCGATGACGAGGCTCAGATGAAGGAAGATGAAGATGAAGATGAAGACAACAGTGATGACGGTTTCTGCTGGGTCAGACTCACGAAGAAGAGGAAGGAGCGTCGCCCTCTTGCACGGGCACCTGCTTTGCAAGATGAGGGTCCTGAGCTCCAATTCCTGGTGTCTCCGGGGATTGTTGGGACAGACCCGTCTCTGAATCTGGACAGCCAGTATCACCAAAGCCCTTCGCCCTCTGGGAGGAGAGGTTTTCTATTTAGGGGAGACGATAACAATGCATGCGTGACTAGAAGGAACGGCAGACAAAAGGTAGGTGAATTGGAAAGGGATGTGGTTCACAGCAAACAGACGTTCTTGGTTTTGGATCCTCCAGAGATTCAAGAAGGACGGGCATATCTGGTTTAGAAAGGGACTTGTTTACAAGGGCTGAGTCCTCCTTCGTGTGTTTCTCAAACTAAGAGCTGAAGCTGGACTCTCAAACAAAATAAGACCTAGAAACCTGAGCCTACACCGGGCCCATGCTGAGCTCACTGCCAAAGCTTTTGGTTTATTAGCAGACCTGTCCGTTAGCTGGGCTCGTCCAGTGGCTCTTGATCACTGCTTTTCTCGCTCCCTTTCTAAATGTGGATTTTGGATGATTATGGGGCTGAGGGGCTTCTCAATCACTTGGAAATCGGTCCTGGAACCAAGCAGCAAGACATTTCCCCATGAGATTTAGCTGCCAACCGTAGTCTGCGGAGGATGATCCTCTGGGACCAAGTGGCTTTGCTCTGGTTTTGGAAGGTGCTTTAGGAGTCTAAAGGCATTTTACATGATTCCCTGCCATAATTTAATAGCTAAATCAGCACACCAGTAAATTATACTTATCTTCTCCTCGCACAGGTGGTTAAGTCGCTTGGGTGCTGATGTTTTGTCACGGGGACCGCGGCACGTCGTGACCGGGTCTTCTTGTGCTTCGAGTTTTAACACCTTTCTCTGAGAGCAAATGGCACAGAAGGTGAAACTCGAAATATTTCAAGCAAAGTGAAGAAGCTGAACAAGACTTGAGCGTTCAGGAAGATCACAAGCCCCTTTCCAGCAGCGTGAATTTCACGCCGCGAGATGTAACTAAACAGGCGACTCTCCTCATTGGTGGATAAAGTTGGGCTACAAGCCAGAGAGCAGAGATAAGAAAATGGAAGGAAGTGGAGTCTCTTGGGCATCCGAAATCCATTTAGGCCCTCTGGTGGGACCGTGATATTAGTGTTATCGCTCCGGTTTTCCTGCCAGTGGCTGTTGACACATGTGCTTTGACACTCACCCTAATGAATCAGGAAATGCTTCCATCTCAAGGCGGAACGATGCTCCTACCTCATCAGCGGTGCTGCCCATCTTCCACGAAATGAACCACCACCCAGAAATAATTAACCCCACCGCGGTGAGGATATTTTCCAGGGCTGCATCTCAGCCTTGCTAATGAAGTTCGCCGTTGCAGCCCCTGGAGAACAGCCTGGGGCTTAATCCACGCAGAGACCCCCACGTCCGTGGGGCGGCCACTGTGCATGTGCCACGAGGAAGGTTCGCGGCCTATGCTGCATCTCAGGAGCCCCCCTTGGTGCCGATGTCCTGTGCAGTCAAGTCGTCTCCACATGGTGACCTTCTGATTCAAAGCCCTCCAATGTCCCACCTGTCAGCTCAGCTCTTGTAAATTCAAGGCCGTGGCTTCTTTTATGCAGTCCATCCAGCTCTTATTTGGTCTTCCTTTTCTTGATCTGCCTTTGATGTTCCCTGGCATGATGATCTTCTCCAGGGAGTTTCCAAAGTAGGACAGCCTCAGCTTTGCCATTTTTGCTTCTAGGGAAAGCTCCGGCTTGATCTCATCGAGGACAACCTTCCCCAACCTTCCCCAGACTCGTTTGCAGGCAACACCCAGAATCCCCAGGGAAGGGCCCTGCTGGATGGGGATTCTGGGAGCTGCGGTCCACGTGCCTCTGGAGGCCACCAGGCTGGGGAAGGCTGATCTAGGACCTACTCGTTCTTCTTTCTGTTGGCCCAGGGAATTCGCAGGCTCCTCCTCCAGCACCATGTTTTGAAGGCGCCCATGTTCTTCTTGCAAGCTCTCTCCACTGCCCATCTTATGCCCTCCTTTAGGGAGAGCCCTAGTTCAGTGGTGGAACATGAGCTTTGCATGCAGAAGCGCCAATTAAGGCCACCACGCAGCTCTCTTGAACAGAAAGTATTGCAGAGTAAGGAGTATTGACTTCAGATACATCACACGGGCGGGTTTCTTGCCCACTTCCCCCAAGATCTGTTAATTTGTGGGGCGCACCCGCCGAAAAGCTGGCTATAGTTGAAACCGCACTGAAATGGCTACGTACGTGATCAGGACAAAAATGGAGTACTTGTGCTTCGTGTGGGAATCATCTATCACTGTTTCCAAAAAGATAGACAAGAAAACATTTAAATCTGTCCTAGCCTCATTACACAGATAATTAAAATTTTGCTCAGTAGAGCACAAGACCAATAAACTAGTTTATTAAAATATCTGTAAGGCTGTCGCTGGGTTTTCTCCTGAGATCTTAACTGCTTTCTGGGAAGATTTGGCCAAATACAGAGCTTTCCTGTTGTCTGAAAGCCAGGTATGCAGATGGGGGAAAATGCTGAGGGGACGCAATGCCTTTCTAGTCATGTTTCAAGCTGCTCCCCTAAATTTTCAATTTCAGTGTTGTATTTATTTTACCTGTTGTTGTTTTGCTAGGCTCAGGTGCATTTCATTTCATTTCATTTCATTTATTATTTCATTTTATTTTATTTACTATTTTATTTATTCTATTCTATTTATTTTTTGGAAAAGTAGTAAAATATGCAGAGGGCATTGAACCCATTGCTCCAGAGAACCTCTCCCAACAATTTCATGTAGATGTTAAACAGCATAGGGATAAAATAAAGTCCTGTAGTACCTCGTGGTATAACTTGCATGCAAAAGAACAAAGCAGATGAGGAAAACAGCAGGCTCAGATAACAACGGTGTAAAAAGCTCCATGATAACCGGCAACTGAAGGCCTCGATGTTTTTGCCTCCAGGAAAAGCTACATTTTGTAAGACCAAACCAGCCAGGCAGTAAGGATTCCCTGCTCTCTCTCAGCTGCCCATTTAATCTCTTCCTCCACGCACCCCTTTCCTGCCCTGCCCTCCCATAGAAAAATCGAAGCTGCCTTTGATTCTTCCAAGATATAAAAAGCAGTTGCAGCTTTCTTATCCTCTTCCCACATCAGAAGATTGAGGTTCCCATGTCGAGATGTCTTTTTAGCACTTCAGTTAAAAAAAGATAGAGAAAACCAATGTTTTGGTAGAACATTGTGTGTTAATTGGAAAAGGAAAACCAAGAAAGGGCATTGCTTGTATGTTTTCTAAGTTGTTCCGATGTTTCTTTGCACATTTTCTTACACGTTCCTGTGACCCTTACCCAGGTAGCCATGCTCAGGGTTTTAGCCTTACAACCTGAATTGTTCTGAAGTAACTACGTGTAAGATCACAGCCCTAAACAAGCAAACAGCACAGGAAGCTGTCTTATACCAAGTAAGTCCGTCCATCCATCCATCCATCCATCCATCCTTGTTTCATTCTAGTCTTCCTATTGTGAGATTTAAAACTCCTTGAGACAGGATTCGAGTGGGTACAAGCAGTTTATTCCATACAAAAAGCGTTTGCAAAGGCTGGCTCAGGGCCTCAGTAGCCTGAGAAACGAAGAGCCATCTTTGACTGTTTACAAGAGATTATATACATTCCTTTCCCCGATGCTCAACACTATCCCCGCTTTGCCATTGGCTGGTTCCTAAGAAGCCACCATCTTCCCCATCCGCCTATATCATACTGCTCCTTAATATGTTCCCCCCTCCCGCTCATGCATCCCATGTTCATGCTAATGAGCCTATTATCTATGAGAGGTGTGCCATTTACTATTCATGAACTGATTACGCATGCGCGGTACCTTCTAAGAGGTCAACAGGCCAAAGTGGCCTTGAAAATTCTTACTTGACACCAAAATGTTTCTTAAATCTTGTGGGGAGGATGAGACAATGAGAACAGACCTTCATTCATTCTAAAAGATACAGATTCTACACTTAAGAACAATCCTTCACTTATATTTTAAAAGATACAGACTTTACACTTCCCACACTATGAAGGAAGGATTTTGTATTTCCCATTATTGAATACCTGAGCCTTTTTAACTGGAGAATGAAATGCCTTGGAATTTCTGCATTTTAAACCCGGTACCGTACCACTGAGGTACAGTCCTTTCTCTAAATGATCAGAACGGCATTTTCACGAAGGACCCTGTATGAAATCCATGCTCAGGTGTGCTTTATGGGATGCTTTTCTTTCAGAATCCCAAGAACACCCTTCCTCTCCCTTTTTCAAAGGACATTTAATTTGCATTTCATTGAATACATTTCATTGATTATAAACATACCAATATGAAACACACAGAGAGACACACATTCCTAAGAATGATTTTGAATCACAACAAAAAAAATGCAAGACCGGATTAAAACCTCACTCTGAGCTGCCCAATGCTTGAGAAAAGGTCTGAACTTGGTGCTAGGAAGATAATTTTGGTGTACAATGACCATAATGGGGGGGGGGGTGACCAGGAAGACCCTCTCCCTTTTTCCCACCTTCCAAGCCTTCCTTAGAGGAAGCACCTAGAAGATGAACATACTGTGTAGGAAGGCTCATGCCAAGCAAGGCACTCCATCCGATATCGTAGTCCCGAGTCATGCTTAGCCATCCTGCACATTAAAGGACATTGCCTCTGTATTTCCCCATATATTCTGAAGTCATCAAGATGGCAGTCTTTCAAGTGCCACCACTGTCTGAGATTTTGTAGCTGACAACAAGGTCAGAGCCTCCTTTGTGGTGGCACCCCAAATCCAGACGACCTCTCAAACTGGCTTGATTGCGAATACTTGGAAGCCAGCAAGGCCCTTCTTGTTTTTGTTCTTGTTTGTTCTTGAAGTCAAGGGAATACTAAAGATGAGATCCATTCTAGAAAAGAGAATCATTTGTAGAATTCAGGCCATTCAGGCTGGTATACAGACATCGATTTGACACTCTCTGCCTAGCAATGAGCATGGTTGCAGGCCATCAGTATTCTTTAACTGATGTGTCTGGATTTATGCAGCTGCACAGATATTTACATTCGTGTCATTGTTACATTTGTGTCATTGTTAATTTCAGTTTTGTTTCAGTTGTCCAAAAGGACCATGACTCCAACCACTGAGCACCAATGTAAGCATTTCCCATGTTTATTTTTGTCGTGATTCATTTTTCCTCCCCCAATTACACAGTGTATCCTTAAAGGAGAACTAGAACTGTTTCATCTCTTTTTTGCAACCACATTTGTTTTAAAATATCCCAAGAAAGCAAAAGGAACTTTAATAAGCAGGAATCATTTCAACTTCTTTTTGTAATCTGGAACACTGCATTCAATTTATACTTCTGGCATTCCCTAACAAATGAAAATAATATAGTATAATGCAATTTCTGTGTGCATAATTGCTCAGAATTGAATATTCCAGTGTTTATCAATGATGTAACTATTGTTCATAATTGCTTAGCCTGTGATAAATATTTATAGCAACTGAATAGCATTGCATGTGTGTGATGCAGGTACACGCTACTGAATTGCTATAAATATTCATTAAATACTAAGCAATTACGCATAATAATACAGCTATTCCATTTTTTTGGTAGAAAGCCGATATAAAAACCCAGTGAATAAATATATATTTGTGTCTGTGTAATCTCCCCCCCCCGCGTAACACCCATAAACAAACCCCTCCCTCATCTGTTTCCCTCCGCCTCCACCGCTATTGCTAGGGGCATCTCCGTTTCCTAGCAACGCCTAAGATGGCGTCCGCGCCCGAAAAGCACTCTGGCCGTTGTAGTCCACAGCGTCTATTCCTGCCCGCGCCTCTTCGCAGCCAGAAAACTACATTTCCCTGGAGGAGCCGCGACATAAAGAAGGAAGCAGGACAGGCGGGGACGCGTTTACCTGGACGAGGTGAGGCGCGCGGCCGCGGGGGACGACGGGCTGTGTAGTTTCCGGGAAGCAGGCGGCGCCGGCGGCGCGGGCTGCCAGGACTACGAATCCCAGAGAGGAGCGGGGGACGCCGAAGGCAGGGCGCCGGCTCAGGGCGGGGGGTACGAAAGGGAGCCGGTTGCCGTCGGCTGCCGTCCGCGCTTGTCCGGCCGGGCTCGCTCAGGTGAGGCGGGCGAGGGGGCGGCGGCGGCCGGGACGCGCTTTGCCCCCTCCGCTTCGAAGGGGCGCCCCGGGGCACCACGGCCGGTCTCACGGAGGGCCTGGAGGGGGGCGGGGGCGCTGGGGGGGGCAGGGGGAAGGCCCCGGGCCCCACATAGGAGGGCCCCTTCCGCGGGCGGCGGGGCTGTGCACCCAGGAGTGCCCCTCCCTCTGCATAGGGGTGCTTCCAAGGCGGGGGGGAGTGTGCTTGCCCTCTTGGGGGGCTGGCCCTGCACGGTGGGGTGTCTCTACCTGTGGGGAGATCCGTGTGTGTGTGTGGGGGGGATATTCCCTCAAGACTGCCCCCTTTTCTCCGTATAGGGGTGGAGGGGGGTGCTCTTGCCCATATCTTTATTTAGGGGAGGGGGCGCCTAACTTGAACTGCCTTAATTTGTAGGGAGAATTTACGGGCAAACAGGATTTCCCCCGAGGGGTTCCTGCTGCTTTAAACGGGGGCGTTTTGTTGCGTTGTCCTTATAGGGGGTCAGTGTCCTACTTCCTTATTTGCAGGGAGGGGGTCTTTTAGCTTGATCAGTGTCATATTTGGGGGCAGGGGGCTCCTGGCAGAGTTTACTGGAGAGCTACAGCGCATGTTATCCTTTTGAAGAAATGCTGTCCAACTTTGTTCAAAGAAAATTGGAGTAGCTATGAAATCAGTATTAATGAGCTTGGATGATAACCATGTGGATCATTATATTCTTACTTAAGTCTTATTATTCTGAAACTCTTTGGAGTATGATTTATAAACTCAGGAGATCTTGCCGACATTGAGCTGCCCTCAAAAATATGATGGAAGGGTTTGATATTAATAAATGGTGGGAGAGTATGAATGTTACATAAGGAACATAATCCTAGGCAGGAAAAAAGCCCGCAGCTCACATTCAGTATGTCCCAGCCATCCGTGCTGCCTGGGGCATGCTGGGAGTTTCAGGATTTTCTTCCTACCCCAGCTGTGTTGGGCTGGGGCATTCTGGGAGCTGCTGGACTTTTATGTCCAAACATGCACAAGCTGCCACCCTCCGCTAATACACTTACAAACAAGAAGAGCAGACTGTGTAACTTGACCCTTATATCCATTTTGGTTTAAATATCACTGCATCCTTCGTGCACTTGGAGCTTCCTCTTGTGATTCGTTATGTCTCCTTCGCTGCAAAAACCATGTCTGTTACTGTTCTTACTTCACATTTCTGTCGTCCTCCTTTTTTTCCTAACAAGAAGCTTGCATAGCTGCCCTCCTCCATTTTATCCTCACAACAACAACACTCTGAGGTAGGGGTGGCTGAGACTGGCCTGAAGTCACCCAGCGAGTTTCGTGGCCACTCCTGGCTCTCCCGAGTCCAAATCCAGCGCCTTCACTGCCGCACCACGATTCACAGAAGGAGTCTTGAGCTCCGACACATGGCGGGAGGCCCTTTAAAGTCTTGTGGTTTCCACATATATGGCTTTCCGTATATTTTGGGAGCGGGAGGTGGAAGCTAGGGAAAAGGCTTCATACAGTATATGGGGGTACGGCCTGGGACCTCTGTATTCCGTTTTGGGTGTGTGTTCATGCAGAAATTGTGGAACAAGCTGATCAAGGAGATTATTAATTGTTTACTATTATGTTTCTATTGCACACCTTCTGCTAGGGATCTTTAGGCCATGGGTGGGCAACCCATGGGTGGCCCCGATCCAACGTCATGCTGCCCTCACAGAGGTCCTTCACGCCTTGTGCTTTTAGGCCCAGTGAGAGAAGCTAGGCTGAGAGGTCTGTGATTGGCCTAAGGCAACCTTTGGTGGGAAGACTCTCACGGGTGCTTTGGGTCGTATAGGGCCCTGCTGGGTCAGATCCAAGACTTACCTAGTCCAGAATATCCCCCCCCCTCCCCACAGCGGCTAACCAGAAGCTTACAAGAAGCCCGCATGCAAAAGCCCTCTTCTGCTATAGTCCTCTAGTAACTGGTGCTCGGCGGTCACTCTTGGGGGTAATACCTACCCATCATGACTAGCGGGCACTGAAAGTCTTAGCATCACCTTTGAAATCGCCTTTAAAGAAACCTTGTGGCTCTAACCCTGTGTGTCATCTGGGGACGCTTTTTCGAGCATGTTCTCTCGCAAGGAGAAGGTTCCAAGTTTCTGCTCCAGCAGCCTAGTTATAAAAATTATTGGAACAGAGGGCAGGGTGCGACTCTGCCAAAATAGGCAGTACTGAGCATGATGGACCATGTAGTGGCACGTGGCTCCACTCCTCCTCCTTGCCGTAATTGAAAAGGGGAAGCCGCATATGCGGTATGAAAAGACACATAACTCATTGTGAAACAGGACTTATATAGAAAAGAAACTAGTACATCCGGTGCATGAGGTAGATGAAAACTGTGAGGGTTGTAAAAGTTCAAGAGCGCACATGTGCGTCAGGTGCCTGCTGCTGTGCCAATTTCCCACAGTCCTTCCAGCCGAGACTGCTTTTAGGTGTGTGTCATGCAAACTCCCCCAGCTACTGGGTGGATGTGGTTGTGAGTCTCTGGTGGAGAACACAGGGTGAAAGCAACGTCGTTTCGCGTGTCGTCTGACACCGTTTTGAAACCTGAGCCCTGTCTGCCGCAAACATACCTCAAGCCTTGGCACTCCTTTCAGAGAGCACGGCCCAGGTATCTTCCGCAGGTGAGTTGGGAGCACTTGTCTCTTTGAGCTTGTGCTCTGTATCCATGAGCAATAGAAGCACATTCCTTATGGATCAAACATATGCTCATAAATTCTCCAGAGGAATAACTGTAATCCTAAGCATTGTGCTTTGATTCTGTTTCTTTTTTCCTTGTGCTTTCACCTCTAGATTTTTTTCCAGTAGGGCTATCCTTTAGCAATAATTGTACACAGTGGTGGCAGCTAGATGTCATGTTCAATTTTTATTAAACGAGACAGCTGTACAGTTTAATATACCACATGGAAATATCGTTCCCTTATTCCTGGAAGAAAAGCTCTCCAAACGGGCCCTGCTGCCACTTGCCTTCAAAATCTCTCTCCCAGCTAAAATCCGCCTTTGCTGGAATAATCAACAAGATTCCTGGAACGGGCAAGAAATGTTATTCAGAAGGGTCAGTGAATGAAAAGTTGTTTGCATAGTTAGCAAACAATGCAAAGCCAGCAAAATAATAATAGCAAACTGGGTGGAGAGCAGAACATTCCTGGCAGGGGGAAGAGTCCAGTCTTTGAATTAGAGGGAAGCTGTAACAGCATATTTCCCTGGCTTCCCCAAATTCCAAGCCTTGCCTTCTCTTTGGCATCCTGTTATATCAAACAAGTCCTAACCAAGCATATTTAAAGCAAAATATTTCAATATCTAGCTAACTTTGTGGGCATGGCATTTTCTCACCTGTCGCAACTTAACATATATTTCATATAGTCCTGTGCAATCTGGAATCTTCTTGAGTTTGTCCTTTTAGGGAATGACCAGGTAGCGTTTGTAGTTTGTACGAATTGCTGTAGTTACCTGAGAACCGTGACGAGGAAAAGTTGGGCAGAGCTACTAGCAGAGCAGGTTACGCAGCTGTTGCAAACCGTAAAGACCCCTTTTCTGAGTTGGTTCAAAGTTTCCATGGCTGACTCATCGCCCTGTGCTTTGGCAGTTAAAGTTCCCATCAGAGCTGTGGCTTTCATGCCCAAAGAGGAGAGACCGGGTTGCTGCAAAGCAATGGCAGAATTGTCTCCTGTCTCCATTAAAAGAACAGTCTTACTGGACACACCTGTGTGCAGATCACCACCGTTCCCCTTTTGAAATGCCCAGCCCAGCAGCGGGACAAAAGCTTTGTGTGTTTAATTGACCTTAAGATTAAGGGCTTGTCAAAGTAGAGACCTACTAATAATGCGAACCCGACCCATGATTCAACCCATGTTCTACCCAGCGTTTGTCCAGACAGGCAGTGGCTTATTTTCTCACTTCCTGGGTTGTTTGCTTCCCACCCTCCTGGTATCCTAAAAGCCTTTGTGGTTTTATAGTCATTGCAGAGTGGCTGGGGGATTTCATCCTTGCTACAAACCGTCGATAAGCCACCCATGGTTCTGCGTTTGCATGTAATGACAACCCACCAACAAACTATGGGTTTCTTTTTTCAGTTGTTTTTTTTTTATGGCTAACAAACCATGGTTTGTGAACGTGACGGTGTATGCCTATCACAGCAACCTAGAATACAACATGGGTTAGTGCTGGGTATGAACCAGGCCTGGGAAAATCTTGAAGCAGGCCGTACCATAAAGCAGCTGCTTCAGGGAGCAATTTCCACAGGAAGTTTCACTTTCCTGTCTCAGAACTTTGCATCTGTGTCATTTATTTAAAAAGAAAGAAGAAGAAGGAAGAACTGCCACAGCAGAGAGCGCTTGAGATTTTTTTTTTGCGAGCTCTGAAAATGTTTTACAGAGAGCCTCAGAGTCCTAGAGTGCTACTCTTTTCCCCCTCCTACTAGTTAGAATATTTGTCGCCAGTTTCTCCTACACGCAACCCATGATGGCACCTGAGCACTGGGACACCATTATATCAAGCCTTGGCCTTCTATTATCAGCCACGGTGCTTTTTCCAACGCAGCAGAACCCTCATTATTCTGCTTACACTCGTGGATAATGGTGCGGGCTGTGCATTCCTCTTATTGCTTTAACTTCTCTTGCAAGAAAAATGTGACAGCTTCTGAACTTTTATTTTTAAAAGGCACACACACACCGGTGCTCTATTTTTAGTACTTTCTGTCCTGTTTTTTAGGGCAGGTTTGATTGGCCACTGCCTGCCATGTTCGACAGCCTAAGCTACTGTTCCCTGAGTGACCTCAATTTACGTTGTTTTTCCTACTTTTCCCCAACACCCTGCCTGTCTGAGTGCGCGTGGTCTTTAAAATGCGACCACAAGAGGACCCCTTGCCTGGTTTCGCAGGCAGACGCAGCCGCTTGGAGACCCCTGCCTCAGAAATGTTCTGTTGTTGTTATGCTATCAAGCGTGTGAAACTCTGCAGAGTAGCCACCACATGCACAATGGCCCATTTCAGAAAAGCAAGAACACAAAGGAGTTGTATGAAAGACCTCACAGAGAAGGCGGGTTCTGAGAGGGGGTTTAGAGAGAGAAAGCTGCCAAGGACCCTTAGAGGGGCCATGCCTTGGTGGCAGCGCCCTGGTTGCTGTGCCGGTCATGACGAGAAGTCTGTACTGGATTTATGAGTGGGGAGAAAGATGCCGTGGAGATGTCCGAGGATCGCTTGGCCTCAAAGTTGACGTGAATGATGTTGATGATGGAGTTCTGAGTAGAGGAGCGAAGGATGGAGTTGTGTTAGCACAAGCACTGAAAGGAGAAGCTTACAGTGGTCTAGGTAGACCATGATTGGTGTGGGGCAGAGAGACAGGGCTGCATTCCTGTCGAATGCCATCGTATGATCCTTCTCAGACTTTTAAGGCAGGTGTTCCTTGGAGTAGAAGAGCTTAGGATACCATGCGAAGTGTGTATTCCAGGCCAGAAGACTCTCAGGCAAGCAAAAATGTTCTTTCCCACCCCCTGAGTGGGTTACTTAGATCTCTCTTTGTAGTCTCGCTGCTGCAATTCCCAAACTGAGAGCTACAAGCTGTGCTGCTCTATTGTAATGAATTTCTGTCTAGTTTTAGGACGGGGTCAGAAATGTCCTCTCCTAATGGTGGTTTTGGGGTTCATGCCAGGGAATGGCACGCAGTAGCTGGCTGCTGCGCTCTTTTGGGACGAGTTGGTGGGACTGGACTGAAGTGGCAGGTGGGGAGAGGGTAACATTAGAGCTTCTTTTAAAAGGTCTCACCCCAGCTCGAACATTTGGGACCAGGCTTCCTGCAAGAACATCTTCCCTCTATGAGTCTGCTTAAAATCTCCTGGGACCGGGGGGAGGGGGGTCTCTTCTTGTAAGACCACTGCTAAGACCCCTTCGTTTGCAAAATTCCTGTGGCCCGTGAAGCCCTCTTCTTAGAAGTTTTTTGGTAATTGCTCTGTGTCCTTGCATTGCTTTAATCAATTTTAACTGCTTGACCATGCCGAGTGGCGTTCTTTTGCACGGAAGGGCAGGCACAAAGGCGGATAGCTGTGACTTGTCCGTGGCCCGTGGTACTTTCTCCTGCGGCAGCTTAGCTCCAGCAGCTAATTCCGCCCTCGGACGGCAGCAGCCAGCAGGCGAGGCGATCTCTCCCGGGTGCCCAAGTGTTCGTATTGCATAACGCAGAGACCCGCTTCCCTCAGGAGCAGTACGGTTCCTCGCAGTCCCTCTGTGAGGCTGGTTCTTTACAAAGAATCCCCTGCATAACAGCACCAGGAAGGAACGAAGCCTCGTCACTTGGGTCAAATGAGCCATAAAACTGGTTTTTAAGAATGCCGGGAGCACGTTCTGCTTTCCCCGCCTACCCAAACTTTTCTGTAGTTGTAGGCTTAGCTGCCATGGCATCCAACTTGGCACTGGCCTCCAGACCATGGTCTCGACGTGAGTCTGAAGGCCGTTCCTGTCTGTTCCTGGGGTCCCAGCAAGCAGTGGCTCCAACACCCAGGACGAAGGTTGAGCCGGGGCTGGACGGGGCTCAGGTCCTTGGTCTCCCATTCAAGCCAGGAAGCGCACTGGGCGACTACCTCCCAGGGTTGGTGTGAGGATAAAATAGCAAGCAGGACGAAAAGAAGGCAGGCTATCAGTGCAATTAAATAAGTGGAACGCATGAAGAGAGAACACGTACGCTTGTCACATCTGTGATCATCCAAAGTGGGAGCCCTTTGTCTTCGGAAGAGCCCGTTTCAGCTTAGTTACACGTAAATGCAAGTTGAAAAACTGGGAGGTAATAGCAGCTATTTTCAAGCCAAACGAATTATACTTTCCACCTGCTCTTAATAGACAAGCCTTCAACAACCATTGTTGAGCCACCGTCCTACTTAATATCCTGCCTGCTTTGGCAGCTGTCTCTTTATTTAATCAGCTTAAATATCGAAGCATTGGAAGCCTTAACCATCACCGTCGCTCAGTCCCATCAGACCCAGCGGTGGGCGGGGGGAGAATTGCCCAGCAGAGCCCAAGAAGCCTTGTCTGTCGCATTTTCTTGGACTGAGAGTAACGTTCATGAAAAGGCTGCCATTTCTCTGTTGTCTTGGGCTGACTGCAGAAGCTCAATTAGGTATTTATTTATTAAATTTCTACCCCGCCCATTAACCAGGGTGACACTCTTGGCAGCTGATTTGACATTTTTCCGACTTTCATCATCCATTTATTATAAAAGCACCTTCCCTGGAGATTTATTGTTTATTTGAAGCATTATTTATGTTGCTTTTCAACCCAAATGGCTTCATGGAGTGGCTTATATATCATTAATTAAAAAGGCATCCCTTACCTGTGAGCTCACAGTCACCACATACAAAGGAAAAAATTTGGGAAGACGTGGGGGAAGTTGGTTCTTTCAGACGGGCACTGCTTTCCGCTTTCACTCTCCGGTGGGATGCGACTCAAAAGCAATGTGTGGATGAAGTTTCCAGAGCAGGAAGGCGGGAAGTACCTCTGCGTACGACTCTTGGGGCTCATGCAGTGGCTAAGCAGTTCAGGTCTCGCCTCTGGTGTAAGCTTACAAATTTCCTTTCCCCACCTGCTGGTACCTGGCTTGTGCGATGTGACCACCTCCTGCTTCCCAACCCTCCTGGGAAAATGAACCTCACAGGAGTCTCGTTGCAGCCCGGAGATTGGTAGATGTATTGATTAGATTTCTGTCCCATCTCTTCCTTTTTTAAAGAACTCAGAGCGGCTTGCATCATCATTCTCCTCCTGCTGCTCTCAGTCCACCCCGCCCCCCAGCAACCCTGTGAGGTAGGTTGGGCTGAGAGCCCAAAGTTGCCCAGTTGACTCCATGGCCGAGCGGGGACTTGAA
This sequence comes from Varanus salvator macromaculatus, assembly GCA_023646645.1. Lineage (NCBI taxonomy): Eukaryota > Metazoa > Chordata > Lepidosauria > Squamata > Varanidae > Varanus > Varanus salvator. Next base: position 11,841,411 of record JAIXND010000800.1, on the reverse strand, counting down.
CCCGGATCACCTGAGTCCCAGTCCCGCGCTCTTAACCACAACCCCACACCGGCTCTCAGTAGATTGAACCAAGATGCTCACTGTTGAGAGCAACGACAGCAGTGTATAAGAAGCTGACTGGACTAGAGGCGGGGAAGGAAGCAAGGATGGGCTGGATAGACTCTTGGCACCACCTTGGGGAGCTTCGTGACTACCCAGTGGCTCCAAGAGGCAAGGGGCAGCTGAGGAGGAGTCTCTATGCCCTTGCCCAGATCCCAGGGGTTGGAAGACCAAAGGCACTACAACTCCTTCCCCTTCCCCTGCCCGAAGCTGGAAGCTGTTCCGGAGACCTGAGCTCTGGGCCCAGGGGACACTGGATGCAGGTCCCTGAGCCGAATCCACCCCTGCAGTGCCGCTGCAGGTCAGCCCCGGCATTGATCCAAAGGAAAGACGCCAGCGCATGTCCAAGCCCTCCGCCCTCGGAAGCCTTGCACACATTCGAAGGAGATGCTGCGCACTGACACTGAGGCCAAGCTTGCCTAAAGCAATTCCAGCGTGCACACTGGTCCACTTTGCAAGAAAAAAAATTGGCTCAGACAAAATATAAGCATCAACAATGCAGTCTGAGAGGAAGACAGATTAATTTTGCTCTAGCGGCAGATTACTCCAGCACCCTGTTCTTGCTGAGCTGCTGCAGGACACATGTTCTAATTTTAGTGTAATTCGCTGCTATAATTTGCAGTATTGGCCCGTAGAGGCCATCGTTGGTAAGTGGACTTAATGAGGCTGGGAAACGGAGCCGCCCACCTTAAACCTGTCCATCCCGACATTGGTGCAATGTTCACGCTTCTCACTGCGACATACTGTCCCTCATCCAGCCAGGCCTTTAACATCTTTCCCCATTTCTTCCTCCCATGAAGACAGATGTTTTGGACGAACAGTAAGCACACTTGTTCAAACAAGCTGCTTCAGTTTCTGTGCCGTGAAGGAAGCAGGAAATCATTGGCAGCTTGCACCAAGTAGCCACAGCCACGACGGATGCATCGTCAGACAAGCGTTAACAAAGACGGCTGTCTTCTGCGGATCGTCTTTTGTTTCTCAAAATAATAGTTGCATTTTTAGGAAAACCAGAATAATTTCCTTTCCTTTTTTCTTTTTAAGAAACTGAGATAATTTAATGTATTTGTTGCAGGGTGTGGGAATGCGTTGGCTGATTGATTGCTGGACGATCTTGACTGTGATGCATTGACCTATTTTCCAAACAGATAGTTGTTGTGGAAGGAACGCTGGCCGGCAGAAAGTGCAGAAGCTGTTTCGTTGACAGAATAGTGGGCCACGGAAAACTGCTGTTTAGCGGGGCTCAGGCCATTTGTCCATCTATCGCATTTTATTCTGGCAGTCTCTTCGGGGGGTTCAGCCGAACCGTGTTTCATGTCTGCTATGGTCTGACCATTTTTCATGGGCGATTCCAAAGACTGAATCAGAGACATTATGCAGTATGTTTGACCGGTAAACGACAGCCCCTTCCATTGACCTCACATTCCATGCCTTTGATATTTTAAAACATTTACACTTTTTATATTCTGCATTGAAAATCATCCTGGTGTTTGCTTGAGCATCGCTTTAAGAACCGTCCAACTACATAGAGAGCTCGGCTCTTGAGTGGTCGAGACGCTAACATAACAGCAGTCCAGTTTCCATCCTTTGTGGGAGACAGCCTGCCTCTCCTTTTCTTCAAGAGAGGATGAGGGACCTCTGAGCTGTTGGACCAAATCTGGCCCTCCTCAGTTGCGCCCAGAGCCTTCCAGGTGTCTGCGCATGGCCTTACCCACTTCCTCCTCCCTGGTTGCCTGTGGATCAGTACTTAACCCCCATTTTGGAACCCGGGAATGCTTTAAGCTGGGCACAGAGTTGGAAACGGCCAGCTTACACAGATGCCCACATGGAACTCCTTCCTGACTTAAGGTGATTAGGCTATTGCATCACTACAGAGCTGGAACTGAACAGTTTGGCCTCGCTTTTCAGCCACGCATGGCTTACAGGCACTGCAGTCCAGTGCAAAAGTGCCACCGTGGATTCCTTTTGGTCCTCGATATGGGGCTACATAGGCCAGATGGTAGTAAGTAACTTAACACGGAGAAGAACCCTCTCCTCTCATCTGTGTACTTGCAGAGAGACAAGTCAAAATGGGAACATTCTCGGCTGAGTATTTGTCCCACGAGCTTTAACAGTTTGTATTCTCTAACGTAAGATGTTAGGTGATACGGTGAACAAGATAGGTGACCGATATGGCGAAACTCCCACAAAGACTATTTATTTATTAAAAGCTGTTCTATCTCGTCGCCTACAAACATCCCGGGACAGCTTCCCATAAATCCTGGGCTGGGATAGGCCATTTTATTTGAGATGCTAGATTAACCTTAGCCCAAGCGCTGGACTATATCGGACAAGCGCTCTCTTTGTTTCCTGTGGAAAATCCACCTGCCTCGGAATTCCTCACACGTATGGATCTCAGTCCAACTTGCAAAATGCCAAAAGGCATGGGAAGAATCGGAGTCTGACAGCGCAAGAGCTTTGATTTCTCTGGTTTGTTTAAGCACAGGGAGAGTAGCTGTGTGCGTCTTTCAAAGCTTTCTCTGCTTCCCTCTTTTAATAAGCCTCCATCATCCATTGATGTGACAAAACTCCTAGGAGTGAGTGGGCAGGCGTTCAGTCAAGAGGAAGATGATGGATTTGGAACGTTTATTCCTTCCTTGAGCTCTGCCAGCTACAGTCATTTAGTTTTTGGAGATAAGAGAATACTTCATCTTCTAAGGCTTTTGAGGGGAGGGGGCAAATATCCAATTATCACTTGAGAGAGGCATATATTTTTCTAATCTTGGTTTATCAAAAACCCAATTTGTTCAGTGCAGTTGGTGTGGATTTCTTTTAGCTTTTTTCTCCCTTTTTAATTTGGCAAAGATTGCTTTTATGTTACTAGGAGCTTCTCAATTTGTGCATATGAAATTAGAGCCTAACAGCCTTGCGAAATAGGTTCACTAAAGTTATTAGCAAAATAAATTTTCACTCGACGTAACTCATTTTATGTTGCTTACTTGTGGCCTTGGCAGGGTGGGAGCCAATTAATTGGGTTTTTGCCATCGTTCCTCATTGTTCACCTGGAGGAGCTTTCTATTCACCCCAGGTGAACAGAGGCTTCTGCCCCGGGGTTAATACAGCCACTGGATATTGTCCACACAGCACTAGTTTTATCAATTGAAATCTAGATTGTGCTTTTAAGATGCTACTTAAACTTCTACCTGGAAAGGTACCACTTCATTACTGATTGTTGATTCCACTCATCTTCCAAACATCCCACACTGAGAGGCAGTGTGGTGCAGTGGTTAAGAGCCTGGGACTGGGACTCAGGCGATCCGGGTTCTAGTCCCCACTCAGCCATGGAGCCAACCGGGTGACTTTGGGCCAGTCACAGACTCTCAGCCCAGCCTACCTCACAGGGTCGTTGTTGTGGGGATCAGATGGAGAAGGAGAATGATGTAAGCTGCCTTGAGTACTTTGTAGGAAAAAGGCAGGATATAAATCGAAAAATAAATAAATAAAATAAAATACATCCCAGGTCAGGATGGTTTTCCGCTTCCCTCTATAGTGCCTCGCCTCAAGCTTGCGCAGTGGGTTAAGCTGGGAGAGGGAGTTTGGCCAAAAGTCACCCACCAGGCTTCAGGTTTGAGTAGGAATTTGAAGCGAAGTGGGTCCTCTCTCGGGATTCTTACCCAGCTGTGCAGACGTTTTTCATATGTTCGTTTTATGAAATGAAAGAAAGCTTTAAAAGCACACGGGAAAGAATAAACATGGCATTCTCCATTACTGAATTCTCGGTATTGATGTTGACTGCGGAAAGTGCTCCCACCTGAATGTGTCTCTTTATCCACCCTATAATTTTGACTTGATGGGATTCTCATTTTTCCCAGATTCGGTATCGACTAGGATGTGCGAATCAACAACATTGGAGTTTGTTCAGATTCTCCAAATTCCCCCTTGAAGCTCATTCTGATTTGTGTTTGCTTCCTGTTTGTGAGCTTCATTTTGTTTTGTGTTTGTCTAGCATGAGAGTCCCTGCATATTTTTGTGTATATTTGGAAAATGTGCATCTCAGTTCTGAATCGTGTGCATTTCCTCCTTTCAGATGGAGAACTTTTGTACGCATTTATCAAAAATGCCAACTTTTCCAGTCATGCATTTTCCAAATACTTTTTTTTTTTTTTGGTTTGTTTGTTCTGTGAATCAGAACCCAATCTCAGAAATGTACAAACATGTTGCAGATTGTATTCACTTCAGTGTTTGGTTCTGGGAGGCATTCACTGGATAAATTCTGATTGTTAAAAAAAAAAAACCCCGAACTGAAAGCTAATTTCTCATACATCCCTAGTATTGACTGATGGAAAGTTTTGCTGGGAGAGAGTAAATTGCGGGTCTGAATTGCAAAGATTAAGCTGGAGGAGAAACATTTACAGTTGACAGTGTCTAAAGGGGCCCTTCTGTCTGAAGCCCTACAGAGCTATCTTTCTCGCATCGGAGAATTGCCTGCAAGAAGCAAGATGTCTCCGCCTTACTTGCTGCTTGCTTTGGTGGCTAAATGTTTGCCTCTTGGATTCTCCTAAGCAGCCTGGGATGCATTTGTGAACTGGCTGAGACTCGATGGCACATTTCCTTTATGGGCGGAAAGTTCCAGGGTCGATGGGCAGGCATCCGTGATCGAGAACAAACCAAACCCGAGGTGGCTGATGATTGAAACCCGTGAGGGTCTTTGCCAGTCCAAGCAGACAAGACTGGGCTGGCTGGACAAATAGCCTTTGACAAGCTTCTGCCAATGCTGTTTTGCACGGCTGAGTGCAAACTTCTCTAAATTCCTCAGGCCTGAAAGCTAGGGAGAGCAAGCCGGGGTATGTACATACATACGTTGTCAGAAAAGCCATTTGTGCCTGGTTTGCACTCCCCCCACCCCCGGTCGCCGATTGATCTTGAAAGCTGCCACCCAGTTGCTTTCTGTTCCCAAGAAGGCTTTATCAGCGAGGTGACGGTGTCAGGCAGTTCCCATCTGCAATCTCATTGATTCCCATCCCTCCTCCGTTATGGGTGTGGGAGAGCCAACTGATTAGGTTCCTTAGCAACTCCCCGTGAGTGCGCACACGCACGCACGCACGCACGAACACACACACAAAGTCTGCACGAGCAGAACCGTGCCCCCTGACGGCAGTCCTGAAAGTGCCACCAGTTTTTGACAGCAAGGTAAGGCGCCTCCTCCCAGCCTTCCCCGCAGGTGCTTAGGTGCAGGTTTCGGCCGCAAAATGCAGTTGACAACGCTGTGCATGTCTTGCCATTCAACACCGAATCATTTCTCTCTTTTTTTAGACCCCGCATCTTCCAGGCATGGCAATGCCATGTGTGCTTCTCATTACGATACTGGGCGTGGAAGTGACCGGCAAGTCTTCCGACAGTTTGGTATGTATCCGTGCATCGCCGTTTCACACACATCTAAAACCGGAGGCCGCCCACCCAGAACGTTTACAAACGGAACGGCCACGTCCCCATGTGTTCACTGGCTCGTGCAGCCCTGCTTTCGCCTGGGGCCGTCATCCTTCCTGGGCAAAGGGAGGCGGAATCTTTCCCGGCGATAGCGAGCGCCTGCAGCGATGGCATTGGTTGGCAGCTCTGCCTGGTCAGAGGTAAATGTTCGATGGCACTCAGCATCCCCATAGCAACGTTCTAAGCGGAGTCCGAAAATGCAGGCAATTAGAAACGCGGGCCGCAGCAGGTGCTCTGTGAGAAGAGCTGGCTGCGTGGTAGGAAAAGAGGAGATCCGAGCAAGCGGAGGCGTGGGATCGTGTCGGAGGAGATAATCCTGTGGATGCCCTGGTCCGAGGACGCTCAGACACAGCTGCGAGAGCACGCACACATGCACAGGTGGTGAGCTCTCAGAAGCCATTTGGGGCCTGAGCATCACTTCCCGGAGTCGGTGCCTGCCTATGGGATTTAGTGTCTTGCCCCTGGTTAGAATCATTCCCTATGAGCAGATCTGTGCGAACCTGCAGAATTTGCGTGGTTTCGGCCGGTGCTGGGATCCAGATTTCTGTCACACAGAATGTATTTCCGATTGTTTTTCTATGGCAGACTTTGTCTAAGCCTCCATTTAGAAACTGAACAGGTGGAAGGGACACGCTGGCTCTGGAAGAGAAGGCGACCCAGGCACCTCACAGAAATCCATACTCCGCGGTGTGTGTGTGAGCGCTGCCCACATCCTCCCCTCCTAGCCTTCCACCAGATGGATGAAGCCTGCCCTAATCGTTACAAGTTTGATTTACAAAGCCGATCAAGGCTGAGTGATATACTCTTTCCCCCACCCGCCATGTGTGGTTTTAATCTCTCTTACCTGGGGTGTGTGTGTGTTGCCAGATGACTCATCATATTTATCTTGATTTAAAGCCTCAAAGGATCGGGGTGGGTTACTTGTATTGTACGATATGACAAGAATTCCCCTAAGCCGGAAGCTTGCAATCTAATTTTAGAAGAAGCGGTCCTCATCTTTTGCTGCGGAAAATTCTCTTCCTCCCAACCATGTAGCCGCTCCTTATAACGCCAGACAAGCACCTTGTTCCCCGGCCATATATCACACAAGACGGGTGTGTATGTGGGCTACTCATTTCTTTCCATTCAGAATGCTAGTCCGGATCTGAAAAAAAGCCCGCCTCAACCTCATTCCGTCCAGATTCTTTTGGATTACAGCTCCCATCCTTCCTGGCCATTGGCCATGCTTACTGGGACAGAAGAGGGTTGGAAGTCCAAAATTACAGGTGGGGAACCGGAGCGGAGAGCTGGCTCTGAAGTACTTGGGAGCAGAGCGTGTTGAGATCTTCTGCACAGGCTCTTGCCTCTAGGTGTGAAAAGTAGACAGTCGGAGTGAGATTTTCCATGAAGGAAGGGTAGGACCCCCAGTTGGCATGTGGAAGGCCTAGGGAAGCATCTCCCAGGAGATTTCGGAGAGCCGCCGTCAGAGTTGGGCACATGGAGCTAGATGGACCAGTTCTCTGGCTGGGCCCAAGGCAGCTTCTGGTGGTTGTCTCAAGGGGAGGCCCAAGGCGAATGGGGAGGCCGGCCTTGCTCCCTGCCACCTCCGATCCAAGTGAGGAGGTGGCGAGGAGCTGTCCTCTGAGAATCTGGAGAGCCTCTGTCAGACAAAGCAGGGGCCGCCTTGGGCTCGATCGGGGCAGGGGGGCCTGCCTGCCCTCCAGGTTGTTTTTTCTAGCACATCGAGACACTGGAGTCCAGGAACCTCTGAAGGGCCAGAGTCCCTCCTGTGGGCTGTGTCAGAAGAGCAAACCAGGGTCTCTCTCTGCCCGCAGTGTGTTTGGCCATCAAGCAGCGAGCTGCCCGTAGGAAACCCCAAGCAGGGCATGGAGTGCCAAGGTACCCAAGCCGGTGGTGTGGCTACCGGTTTCCAGGGATGACCTCAGGTTCTCTTACAATGAGAGTGAGATGGCTTCCTCTCCACTTGTTCCACACCAGGTGTCGCGTTGCTGCTGCTGTTCTTTTCCTCAGCGAAATCCTCCTAGACTGAGCATAAAACCTGAAGCCTGAAGGCCACATCCACCCACCTGGGGACCCTACCTAGCCTTGCTTATTACTGCCCTTTACCCAAACCCCCAATCTGTGCCCTACTGCCTGATCCTTTTAAATCAGGGCCCAGATATGGTGCTTGGGTTCCCCAGACAACCGCACCTCTTTTGCAAAACCATGGATCATTCCTAGTGCTTCCCACTACTTTCTGAAACGTTTAAACTATCTCCCCATAGGTGTGGTCAGCAGCATTTAGAGCTTTAAGCTAGAATAGCCTGATATTTCTGCCTCCCACTGATACGTAGCCCCGGAGAGTTTCCCGATGGAATCCAGCCCTGCAGCTGAAAATGGGCCCGCCTTCCCGGAGCTGGCCTCAGAAGGACGATGGCCACTTTGAAGCAGACACATCCCAAATGGACTGTCCTGCTCTGTCTGTTTTTCCCAGCGGGGTAGATAGGAAGGGATTGCAAACAGACCCCGACAAAACCATGAAGGTTGGTTTGAAAACAGACCCAAAGGTGTTGCGCGGCCTATCGAAGGAAGAGTGCCTTTCATCAGAAGAACGTGCAGTGGTGCTGCGGAGGCAGAACTCTTCCTGCACTTGCTGGGTCAGTTAGCAGCTGTTTCTCAAATCGTGGTTTCTCACGTTGGAGACTCCCTTTCGCAGGCCTCTCGGGTCCAACGGTGCTGCATTCCTTTAGGTGCTGATTGAAAAATCTCCCCCGTGCCGGATTTTTGCTGTCTTTAAGTAGGTGTCACTTGGAATTTATTTTCTGTTTGTTTTTTGTTTGCTTTGTTTTTTTTAATGAGTTGCCTTGTAATTCTTAGATTTGTAATGAATTTTGTTTTCAGTGTGTTGTTAGCCACCAGGGTGTTGCAGGGGGGCAGACAGGTAGAGCAGGAGGAATTTTTTTGGATGAATTGGGATCTAAACATTCATGTTAAAACACCAGGAAGCAGAAACGAAGGTAAACCCCCATCTGCGCTCATGTGACTACTTCTCTAATCATTTCATTTTCATTTTATATTTTTTTTTTGTCTATAAAGGAGGATAAATCGCCGCTGAAACAGCTTCCCCCTTCAATTTAAAATCCAATACACAGCGCTGGTGGCAGGTGCTATTGTGCCTAAATTGAATTATTGTTCCTTTGTTTGTTCAGCGAATTTTATTGCCTGCTTTTCTACCATTGTTCTTGCAGCAGGCTACAATTAAAAGGAAAATAAAGTACCAATAAAGTTACAGCGATGGCAATAAAATGTTGTAACAAGGAGAGGGGGGAGCTGCGAAGGCAGGAGGAAGACCAGCACCGTCGTCATCAAAGAGAGGGCCTGGCACGTTTCGAAGGGCCGGCTTCCTCGGTCTCGTGCCGCACTTGGGACCTGATCCCCGGGCTTGGGCTCGCCTCTAAATAGGCAGCTCACTCGGCCATCGGCCTGGGAGATGGTGGGATTGCTCAGAAGTGCCCTTTCCTATGCTCTCAGTGGGCAGGAAGGAAGAAGGGGCCTCGGCCCAGACTGGGCAGGGCTAGGCAACACTTAAGCTTCAGGACGAAACAGCCGAGCACAGCAAGGGCGCTAGATGGGTTGGACAGGTGGGGCCTGGTGCCCCTACGAAGGTGGAGGTGGAGCAGACATTGGTGGCCGGCGCCTGAGGGCGGCGTGCCGGCAAATGCAGTGGCAGGACCGTGGAGGGGTCTGAGCTAGGTGCTGTCTCCGGACGAGTCCTCCCGCAGGGCAGTCCTCCCGCTACAGATATTCCTATGTAACATACTCCTGCTTGGAGGCATTTCTCCCGTTGGAAAGGCTGCCTTTTCGAGCCCCAAACAAGCAAACCGGGGTTCAGTTTGGTCAAGCTTCTTTGGCCTAGCAGTGAGACCCGCTGGCACGTCTCTGCTCCAAAGCAGGCAGCACTGAGTTCAGTTGGATTTCCTCTTAGGTGAATCTGGTAGCCTGTGACTACCTTTCAAGTTGCCTGAGGCCAGTGACTGTGGAAAGGAAAGAGAAGAGGCTGGGCTGGCACGGAGCTTCCTGAGACACACAGGTGCTGAACGGGCCCCTTCTCTAGGGCTCACCCACGTTGCCAAGCAAGCGAAGCATACCAATTATGCCCCGTGAATCCGTTATAACTTGTTCATGGCCTTAAAAAAAAACCTTCCAAAAATGTTTTATTGTTTTCTTAAAAGAAATGTAATATAGAAAGGAAGAAAGGGATTGCCAAGGGATTGTATACAAATGTAACATATACATTCATAATCAGATTCCCCCAGATCCTAAATTGTTTTTCTTTCTGTCAATTAGTACTTTGTTGGCTAAAAATAATCCTTATTAACTGGAAGGAGGCCTCTTCAGTTTGGAAGCATCGCTTTTATTCCTGATAAAATGATTTCATGGAGAAATCTCAGGCCAACAAACAGTAAAAAGGACGGATATGTTAATAGCTCTGGGAACATCGCTGTGTTTTCCCAAAAGGAGCAGCACATAATGATGTGCGTGTCTGTCTCTGGGCACGTACACACTCCCCCACACTCACATCCCTCGTTCCAAGATGTCACACACGGTGTTGACAAGAAATATTTGGAGTGTGCGTTCTTTTCGCAGCATCCATGCCGGAAGAAGCGCTGAGGGGGTGTGTCTTGGCATGTATGCAGTGCCCTGTCAAACGCACGCAGGCAGCACATGAGCAGTTTTGGAAAGCATTTCCAAGCCCATCTTGGAAGCGCCCCGATTCTGCAAGGTGAAATTCACGCAGCTGCACCCCAGCCTGTTCCGTTCTCTGTCGACTGGACCAAAATTAGCAAGAACTCCTGCCGCTGTGAAGATGTGGCAGGATTCCTGTGGAAATGCCAGAACAGAGTATGGAAACTGGTGGGCAGCTGGGGGCCTGCCCAGATGCAACTCCCATGATCCTCACCACGCACTCTGCTGCCAAGGACTGATGGGACTTGAAGGCCAAACATTGGCAGGCTTTTTCCAAATGGCCCTCTTTTCAGGGGAGCTGGACCCCTCTATTAGGGTTAGGGGTGTGCCCCAGGGTAGGGGTAGAGTTAGGAGAACGGGGCGTCCTGGCAGGTTTTTGAAGGTTGGAACGCGTTTAGAAGGGGCAGAAAGGATGAGCTGTGCAGAAAAACCTGCTCAAGGAAGGCTTTTTCAAAATCGCCCTGAACACGGCAGCGTGAAGGCAGGATAAAGGCCCCCTCAGGAAGAACCCAAGTCCCTGACTTAGACTTAAATATGTTTTCAAGTTATTATAAATGGAATGTTAAAAAGAAAGAAAAAATGAGTAGGGGGCTGACCCAGTATATCTGATGTAATTGATGGTTGATGCTAGCATTGTTTTAAAAAAATTTTTTAATAAAACTTGTTAAAAAAAAAAAAAAAGGAAGAACCCAAGTCCAGCGTGTTGACCAAAGTTGGGAACAGAACAGTGCTGGCCCCTGATTTGCCGTGCACTTGGCAAAATGTTTGACTGGGGCCGGTGTGGAGTAGAATTCTCCAAATCTGAGCGTGCCGTGATGCCCAGTCTCTGGACTGCCAGCAGAGGGCACTGTGGGCGGACAAAATTCTGCAAAAGCCGTGTGCCCACAGGCTGCTCCTCGCCAGGCCGGCCAGGGCGGGTTACAGGTGCCGCCTCTTGGCCCTTTCTTTCTTGGGCCTCCCCGTGAAGGACTCCGGGGCAGTCAGAGGACCCCGGCTTCCGAGCTTTATGTTCGCCCCGATCTGGGGCTCTTGGAAAGGGGCTCGTTTGCATTTATCTGCAAAGGAGCAGGCTGGGCCTCAGTGGCTATGTAAACATTCCCGAAGTGAACCGCTCTTCCATCATGGGCTCCTCGCCTGCCTTTTCTCCAGCCGCCTCCCTTTGGCCGTCACGCCCCTCCCGAGCCCACGGAGGGAATGAAGGCAGGCTCCTGTGTCCCGGAGGGCCGTCCCTCCCAGGACCGCTTCTGGCTGCTTGCTCGGCGCTGTCAGACTCCTTCAAAGGCAGCTGCCGTGCTCCCTAAGGAGGCAAAGCACTGGGCCACTCGGCCTGGCCTGTGTGCCGTTTTGGACAACATTCTCTGGCCGAATATCCGTTCGTGGAAGTGGTCGAATCGAGAACTGCCGGGTCGCAAGGAGTGCCGCAAAGGTCCTCTGGCCCAGCCCTGTGTCGCGGCTTGAAGTTGTGTTCCAGATACGCTGATCCAGCCCTGTGGGGAAGGAAAGCCGCGGGCCCTGCCGCGCCTTTGGGTTGAGCAGGCGGGCATTTTGCATGGCGCCACTGCCCCCCTTCCTCTTGATGGTTTTCTTGGCTGCGTGTGCGTTTGATGATTAGGCTAAGGCCCGAAGGGCGCACTGGGCAACATCTGCAGGGGCCGCAGGGCATTTCAGAGCCCCGGGTCCAGGCTGGAGACAGCATTCCGCCTGCACAGCTGGAATTGGAGCTCTGAGCCCTTCTCCTCACAGCTGGCATGGGAAGAACGGTGGGCGGGTGCTCCCCAACGTGGGGCAAGCGACCTCGGGGAGGGGGACGGGAGGCATTTAGTGGGCCAGAAGGGTGGGGACCAGAGAGGCCAGGATATGAGTTCCCCAAAGCTGCTCCAGCCGCTTCCCACCCTGAGGTCTCCAAATTGGGGTCCTATGGCTGTCACAGTAGGACTGCGCTCTGACCCCCTTTCCTAGTCTGCTCCATGACCCTCTGGCCTACACTCCATCCGAAAGAATTCTGCTGGTCGGTGAATGCCAAGAAGAGGCGCCAGGGTGCTTGCTTATTCCGGATCCTCTCTTCCTCCTCCCTCTCGCGCAGGAGTCCGAGCTGGAATGCTGCATGGACACCATGGAGGCGAACACCATCTGTCTCGCCAGCAGCCAGTGCAGCCCAGGTAGGCGCCCCGCCGCTCTCGCTAGGGGCTTCAGCAGGCGTGTTGCCCCTCTCGGTCCCCAAGAGCGGAATCCATGTCAGGGAGGCTCCCAGGATGCGAGCAGCCCAGGGCCAAAACGGCAGCCCAAGTCCGCTTAAAGCGCTTGCTGCCCGTGACGAAGCCCACAGTGCGGATCCGCTTTCAGGGGGCCACCATGCACAGGGTACCAGAGCTTTCCACATGCTCCCTCCTCGGGGCAGGCAGCCCGCAGATAACCCCAGGACCTGTCCGCCGACAGGCCGGGCTGTCTCCCGCCACCCGTGGCCGCACCCGGGTGAGCGGTGCCCCCTGCCGGACGGTGGGGCCCAAGCGAACGCTCCGTCGAGCCTGCAGGGTGCTGCAGAAGCCTCACTTCGCGCCCGCCCCCCAGGCGAGCCACCGGCGTGTGTGGCGCTGTTCAAATCAGCAGGTGACTGGCCTAAAAGGCTACTAAATGGCTTCCCTCCCCCTTTATGTTATGTTAGTGCAGCTAATAAAATTAATGTCTTGTTCAAAGTGATCTAATCAAGAGATGGGGTGGGGAACCGTTGCCCGCGCATTCCAAATTTTAATTTTTCACGTCTTTTTTAAAAGGTTAATCTATAGCAATCTCTAGCTGCCTGTTCTCTCCTTCACTGTTTCTCCCTCTCTTTCCCTTTTCTTTTTTAATAGTGTCAAAAAGCTTTGCCTTCCCAGTAGGTCCGTTTTTATGTTTAGATTAAATGTCAGATGTAATTTATCACCAAGGGTATCCAATAAACCACTTCCCACAGAGGGAAACAGAACAGCGGTGTTCGGTTCCCCAATCAGCACCTCACTTATCGTGTGCTTTATGGAATAATTGATCCCTGTCTTGTGGATTAAGGCTTTAGACAGGGTAATTTGGGGGGGCTGAGCAATATAAGGCCAGTTGGCCCCATTAAAAATCAAAGGGGAAGCCTCGCATCGCGAGTCTGGTGCCTTCAGCCGCATCGAGACCGCAAGCATCAAAACGCCCAATAGCTCTACTTTCTCGCCCAGAGCTTTATGAACTCTCCGGGGCAGCTCCTGGGGGTCTTACAACGGGAAACTAGAGACAGGGGACATCCTAACTGCTTCCCTGGATTAGCCCCACGGTGTGGGGGGTGCAGCTTGCGGCCTCCGCCAGCAGCCGACCAGATGCCTTGGTAAAGGTGTCGGGCAAGAACTGCCCATGGTGGGAGTCAAGCGAGGGAGCACCAAGCACAGCAGGACTCTTCTTGCTTGTTGGCCGCATTCAGCTTCCGAGAAGCGCTTGGGGACGCCGCTCCAGGGGAATAGGGCCAAGACCCCCACCTGCTCTCCCTTCAAACCCTGCTGGCCAGTGGCGAGACCTCTGGGGAGGCGTTTCAACCTCTCAAGACTGTGCAAAAGCTGGGGAATCCACAAGTGAGTGCGGAAAGGGGTGGGCTTCCGAGACAGGGCTGGATCTGGCCCACTGGGCTTGGGTTCAGCACCACTGGTCCACAGGGAGGAGCTCTCCGTTTGCCCAGGAGCCGTCCTGGCCCACGGCTTGGGACTTGGAGTGGCAGGCTTCACTCCCCGGGCATCTGTTCCCCTCAGCTCCTCCTGAGTCGGTCTCAGCCACATCCAGACCTCCGTGCAGCTCGGGGTGCCCTGGCCAAGTGGTCGACTTGAGTTCGGCCAGGCAGCCGGGCTCCTTCCCCCCATCAGATGGAGCGAGGGGGCAGACGGACGGGGCTCTTTTGCAGAGGGTGCTGCCGATGCCTCTTGGGAAGGAAATCCAAAACCGATCCTCGCGGCACGCGCCGTGAGCTGCTCGGGATCCTCTGCGCTTTGCGTACACAAAAGCCGCCTGCGTCCGCCCCTCTGAGGTCCCGTCTTCCCCCCGGGTGCCATTCCCAAAAGGCTCTGGGGGAGCCGTAAGGCGAGGAGGCCTTCAGGGCGGCCGGGCAAACTGAGCGGAGCCGACTTCATCCGATGCTCGATTGCGCGTGAAGGGTAACTGCGGCGCGTCTCCCGTCCTTCTCAGCTCAACCTCCACTCCCCCCCCCCCCCACAGGCTGCTACAAGCGATGGAACGACGATGGCAGCAGCAGCTGCGTTAAGTGCGAAAACGGGACGGTGACCGCCACCCCAGTTTACAATCTGACCGACTGCCGAAACAGTGAGTGGCTGGGCGGGAGGCGTCTTTTGTGCCCCCCGATTCCCTCACCCCAATCGGCTGCGGGAGCTTGGCGCTCTGGGTTCTAGTTGTGCTGAGCCGGCTAGCTGCGTGACTTTGGGCCCATCGTTCACTCTCAGCCCTACCTTCCTCAGGGTGGTTGTCTGGGGGACAAAATGGAACCCTGTTAGCTACCTCGGGTTCCTCACAAGCAGGGATAAGGAAAGTTATGCCTATGGAATAGTAGCAATCATTGTAAATAGGTCCTCCGCAATCAACCAAAGTTTCTGACTTAGACCTTAATGATCCACAACTGGGTAATACCAACGAAGCACCATGAGAAGGTGCAAGCTTCGCATTCTGTGGGACTTCTTATCAGGCTGGGTGGTCCAACAAGACTGGGCAGGGGAAGCAAGTGAGCAGTCCGAGGATGGAGCCAGGTGGCCTAGCCCATGTATCCTGCTGTTTTTGGGACGCTCCAGTCTCAGAACTGGGGGTTTGCCATCTGAATAATCTAAGTCAGTGGCAGGTATTGGAAGAAGCAGATTGCCCTTTGCAAAACTATTTTCCCAGGTTTTCTGGCAGAAGGCAGCAATAGCCGATTTCCATTTCTGAAAGCACAAAGGCCAGCGGGAACTTGGGTAATGCTCCCTAAATGCGCTTCCCCCCTTCTAGATGCCGGCAGAGGAGCGAACGCACAAACAAATCTAACTACTACAGCCCCAGTTACAGTCGGTGTTGGTGAGTAATGCACGAGGGGGGCTATCAAAGTGCTTTGCCCCCCAGGCCTGCCTTCAGGGGTCCCTGGTGCTGAATATCCGCAAGACTCCTACAACATTAGTCCGGTTCTGCCCCGAATTATCTCATGAGTGGGTCTAGGCTGAAGCGCAAACCCTCTGCAGCCCTCAGAGTTTGCTTAGTCTTTCAAAGTGGGGGTGGGGTGGTATTTAAAAGTATTTGCCCAGTCGGCCTGGGAACAGGATGAGTTTCCTCTTAAAGAAAGATGGTGGGAAATGAGCAAACCCCCAAATCCCAGCTGATCTGTGGCATCAACCAGCTCCCACCAAAAGGGCAGCAGCTGGAGATGCATCCCACGAATAACTCGCTGGGCACGGATGGCGGAGTCGGCTGCAGTCTAGGAACAGAAATCCATTCGTTCTCTGCTCAGCTTTTCTGTTCTGCCTTTCCCAGGGGGACCGGAAGTCGCTGCTTCTCTCATCTTCGGCACATTTGTGATCAGCCTCTTCCTCATCCTCTGTGTCGCTTCATTCTTCTACCTCAAACGTGCCAATAAACTTCCAAATCTCTTCTATAGAAGAAGCAAAGGTAAATTGCTCCTGGTGCTCCTGCTTTTTCAGAATCTAAGGGGAGGAAGCTGCCAGGTCCACCTATTGCAGTCAGAGCTTACTTGGTGGTGGCCCCACATCTGTGGAACACCCTTCCAAGGAAGGACTGTCTGGCATCTTCACTGTATAACTTTAGATACCGAGTCTTTAAAGATACTTTTTTTTCCAGGTGTCATTTAATCCTAGCTGTTCTGCTTGATTATTCACTTTTTTGCTGGCTCTTTATTTATAAAAATTTTTTTTATCTTTTTATTGTTTGTTTGGTTGTAGTTTTATGATTGTAGGGGTTTTAATATAGACTAGCCAATTGCCTCTGCTCGTTGGGCAGTCCTTAAATTTGAGGAAGAGAGAGAATAATTCCTTGAGGATTTCAACAGACTAGAACCCTTTCCCTGTTCATCTAGAAACAAGCACAGAGCCCTTTTTTTAAAAAAAATTTTTGCAAAATGCACGCAGCCAAAATGGTCCCCTTTGGCCAGTAATCCTTTCTCCTTTTTTATTCCTCTGCCCTGCTTTAGGATCCGTTGTACAGTCAGCTGAATCGGTAAGTAAAGCGAGGACCACTTCTGTTCATATCCCCTTAACAGGACTGCCAGGGAGTCTGACTTTTCAGGCACGGCCTCCAGGGTCTATCAGAGCTATGTCAAGAGTCTGGTCTTTAATCCTCTGATCATTCCTGCTCGAAATATTTTAAAAGAAGCCCCTTTAAAGGGATGGCTTTGGTGTCTAGAGCTAGGTGGCTCTGATTCCCAGATGGGGGAAGAATCATGCAGCTGATATCAGAAGCCCCTGCACGCTGTTTTTCCGGTGTGGAAGGGTTTTGAAATAATGCAGTAGCCAAAGTGCGGAAGGTGATGCGAGGGCTGTAGGGCCTTAGATAACTCTCCATGCCGGGCTTGGGAGGTTTGGGGGAAAGGTGATCTGGTGTGCGGAACCTCTTTTGAAGCAAGGGCCGAATTGGATTTCAGAGTTCTCGGGGTCCGAATTCCAGAGGCGGGTGGATCTGGAGGCAAGAGAGATGCATGAAACTTCCAGCACATAGCGAAGCTTTGGCCGCCACCAGTTGCGGCTTAGAAAAGGGTGTTTCAGGCTCTTAGAACAGCAGAGAGCCACACAAAAGCAAGATAACCTCCAAAGGATCCGTGTTTAGGGATGGGGAGAAGGTGGCCCCAGGGGAAGGAGCGTGTCCCAGAGGGCCCCAGAGGGCTGGATTTGGCTCTGTCCTTGAAGGTCCGTAGCTGAGGCTTAGCAAGCCCTGCCGCGAAGCTCCGAGATCGCTTAATCGTCACCTTTCCTTTGCAGGCATCCATGTTATCTCCGCCTTCTTCCGGTGAGCATCTTTTCTCGCTTTGCTTTTCACTCTAAGCTCCTTGTTCTCCTGTTGTCAAGTAGTTGCAATGCGGACTTTGAAAGGGAAAAAAATCCTTACCTGGGCAAGTTATTTATACACACGGGCTGCTATTTGGAGTAGCATCTTTATCTGCGATACGAACTTCCACACAAATCCAAATCGCAGCCTCTAAGGAGCAAAAGCAAGCAAACCTTCTTCTGATGGTACCCAGTGTTGGCATTAACACTGCTAAATAGAGGCAAACTTGTGTAGCCTCATGAAAAGGTGCTTAGAGAGAGAGAGGACGGATGGACGGATGGGACTTGCAGTGTGGACCATACTAGAGATCTCCAACTTAGTCCCTTCTTGGTCTCACTGGATTGAAAACATGCTGCCTTGTCTGAAAGGGCTGACAAATGGAACAAGAGAAATTACAGAGAGTAGCTTGGGGTTTTTTTAACCCCGCTTCTTTCCATTTTTGTAGGCAAAAGAGCTTTAATAAGCCTGAGATGCTGAAGACAAGCTCCCTAGAGAAGAACTTGTCAAATCAAAGTGTGTGTGTTGGTCTTACAAGAAGTGTTTTTTCAAAAAGAAATCAGACGGGGGTGGGTGGGTTGAGATTCTTCATCCGCAAAGGTGAGGAGATGTGGCTATCATGCTTCTTAAAGGAAAATTGCCCCCCTCCTCATACGGACCCCAAAAAGGCCATTCTGTGGAGCTGGCAGGTAGATGTTCACATTGCAAGGTGGAATTATGCAGTGGCCACCCATTCGGACAGGACTGGGCAAATTCACAGTGGAGAAGTCTGCTAGTCCTCATGATTCTGTGCCACCTCCCTGTGTCAGAGGCGGTGCCGCCCTGACCAC
Source organism: Varanus salvator macromaculatus (assembly GCA_023646645.1). Taxonomy (NCBI): domain Eukaryota; kingdom Metazoa; phylum Chordata; class Lepidosauria; order Squamata; family Varanidae; genus Varanus; species Varanus salvator. The sequence continues at coordinate 11,823,262 of JAIXND010000800.1, read as the reverse complement.
CAGTTGCTGGGGAGCATGGGTGGCAGGGTGCTTTTGCACGCCTGGCCATTGTCTGTAGGTCTCCCCAGGGCACCTGGTTACCTGCTGTGTGAACAGAATGCTGGCCGAGATGGATCACAAGAGCCATAGGTTCACCAACACTGCCCTAACCTGGAAATACAGGTTAAATTGCATTGAAAAGAGGGCGATTTTGAAAAAGCCTTCCTTGAGCAGGTTTTTCTGCACAGCTCATCCTTTCTGCCCCTTCTAAACGCCTTCCAACCATCAAAACCATGTCAGGACGTCGCGTTTTCCTAACCCTAACCCTACCCTGGTGCACACCCCTAGCCCTAATGCAGGGCTTAAGTTCCATTGAAAAGAGGGCGATTTGCTCGTGTGTCGGCAAAGAGGGCTCTGCGTGCCCGCTGTGTCACACATGCCATGGGTTCGCCTCCCCTGCTCTGGAGGAAGCCGTTCTCCGGCCCGCAGTCCTGCCGAACATCCTCCGCAAGGCAGGTCCCTTTCTCCCCGATTCCCACCCACAAATCAATCCGTATTTTCTGACATGCAGAAAAGCCAGAGCAAACATGGAGATGGCAGGAGAGGTTTGTTTTCACTCGCAGGGTGGTAGGAACATCCTTGCCGTTTCCTAGGCCTTGGAGCTTGCTGGAAGCCGGTGTTCCCCAGCTGTTGCCCTCCAGATGGCTTTCCCAGCCCACACAATCATTGTGGCTGCACATCTGGATAGCAGCAGGCCAAGAGCCGGTCGAGGTAACCGTGTCCTTTTCCCTTTCAGTCCGGAAGCCCCGCTACGTCAGACGGGAAAGATCTCTCATGTCCTCCGGCACTGCCACGAGTGTTTCTGCAGAGACGAGGGTCAGCAACGTGTGACAGCCACCAGGGTCAGTCCCGGTTTGTACGTACTGGCACCGCCGTCTCCTGCACAAAGCGCCGGGAAGGCGGCTGAGGTTACCAGCTGGAAGCTGTGGCGGGGACGCCAGACCACCGCCGTGAGCAGATTCGTGCCGAGCACAGAGCAAAGAAATGTGGGCGCGAGAGCTCGGCTTTAGGTGAGAACTCGAGGCCGTTAGCGGCTCGTGGGCAAGCTGTGAAGCACCTTTTTTCCTTTTCGGGCGGTGGCCAGAGCGCCAAAAGACGATGGGACGCTGCGTCCTCAGGGTCAGTGTGACGTTCTCCCGTGCGGCGGCCAGCTGTGTCTGTCGGCACGAAGGCTTCGTTCCGGGCCGGGGGCTCCAGCCCCGGGCTGCTTGAGACACTGCGCTGTTTTGCATAGAAACGTGCCATGTTTTTTGATGCTGGTGGGAAGCCCGTGGCCTCTCCTCATGGTTACTGTCGCACCCTGCCTCCGGGAGGCACCCTTGTCCGAACCGGGCCAGATTCCTAGCCGGACGCTGCTGCTCACTGGTACACGCAAGTCTCTCGTTCTTTTTCTGGGTTTCCGAACGAGGCCTTAAGCAGCATTGCCGACGCCGAGCTGTTAAGGCTGCTCTCGTTTCCTTCTCTCCCGTGTCTCTGGCTCTTCTGCCACAAAGCGCTCTGTTCTTCAGGCAGGGGGGAGACCCCTCTGCCCAGCTGCCCCCTTCTCCCCACAACCACTTCCGAACCCCGCACACGAGAAGCCAGATGTTTTCCTTGCCAACCTGTTGTGAGTGAGAAGCCAGCCGCGACACCTCGCCTCCCGTCGGCCTCGGAGCCCCAAACGAGAGGGCAGGGTGTGCGAGGGACCCTCGCCGTGCTCTTGCTTGCGACTCGCTCGACATGGGGGGCTGCTTTGCCTGGGGGCCACCATCCAGCCTAACTGGCAGAAATGGCGAACACTGAGGCCTGGTGGGGGGGAGGGTTAAGCCCACAAGCGCTGGGGGACCCCTGTGCCCTTAGGCCTGGCTTTTGGGTACCTGGTGAAGGTGGCCTGAGCAGGGAGGTGTTTCCTCACGTGCCAATCCACTCGCTCCCCTTGGATGCGCATCCCTTACAGATCTTGCCTCCAGGTTTCCTCCTGCGGGTCGAAATGCCGTTCCGACCCATCCTAAGGCGGAGGTGTTAGGTGATGCCAAGCAGTTTTAGTGTGTTTCAGGGGCCTTTGGGGGGAATATCTATTTTTAATTAAAAGGTAGCTTTAAGTCATTTTGCAGTCGTTCCTTCTGTTCTAGCAGTATCCTCATTCTCCTCTCGCTCTCTCTTTAATTAGCGAGGGTTATTTTGATCTGTGTTCTGATGTGGGGGAGAGAAAGAGATGGCAGGGGACCTGTTAAGAGGTGTTCCCGGGTGTTAGGCGAACATGCAGATTAAGGGCCCCACCAACTGCGGTCAGCTCAGCCCAAGTGAGGATGATGGGTGTTGTGGTCCGGCACATTCTCTCCAAAGCCAACCTGTAAACGAGAACCACGCTCTCCATGGGAAGCCTCACTCCCTTTTGCTTTTGATGCATTTCCTGCTGCTCAAGTTGAGTGGCTATTTTAGTTCCCTTGCAAGTGATGAGAAGAGACCAAGGGAAGGTTCAGAACTCCTTGTTGGATGAGTTGGCCGTGATACTATGCAACGATTCCATGCATTCTCCTTTCTGAATGGAAGCCATTTCTGTTTTCTTCCGTGTGCATTTGTGGCTTAATTTAGCTCGAGGACTTGCCCCGTTCCACCCTGACCTAAGTTCTGAAAACGGCACCTGCTTGCCGCCCCTCGAAAGTCCATGCCCAGAACCTCTAGAAGGGGGAGAAGACCTCTGATTTTGTGTCCTAACCCTGAGGTGGGAGCTGCGCTTTGCCTCCCCTGGGTGTGTGTTGGCATCCACGGAGCGTCGCGTCATTCTGAGCAGGGAAAAGGCTTCATGTTGCCAGCTTGGTGTGGGAGGTCTTTGAACATGGCGCCTTCTGGATGAGTTGGATTCCAACTTCCAACGGGAGAGCCGTAGTCCTCCTGATCCGCCGAATGCCCAGTAGGGAATGCGATATACATTGAGTGGTTTCGTTGTTTTTATTACTTGAGCCGTTGTATCCCACGGAAGCTGTGCGTCGGTCCTTGCATCGAGCTCATTTTCCCCCGTTCCTTTCTCCACCTCCACCCTCACCCTTCACTTCCTTTAATAAAAGCACACCAACTTCTGAGTTCAGTCCATTTAATTTGAAAAGCTGCCTGGGTTGGTCTCTTCGCACACTTGAGGCTGGGTTTGACAAAAGACCGGATTGGATGCAAAGAGATTCTTTCTGGAGAAATATCTTGCGGGGGGGGGGTCTAAATGCCCTTTTTTCCTGCAGCAAACATAAAAACCTGCTCTGTGTAAGCGACACCCCATCAAACTAGTCCTCAGGGACCGCATTCCGAAAGGCAGCAGCAACTGGTTGACTCCCATGTCACTAGGGGGACCTCATTCACTGCAGCTTTTATGTTGAGCTTCCGAGGAGTTCTCCGTGGTGATGAGCCTTTCGGGAGGCTGGCATTCAGCAGTGTGGATATCTCCTAGAAAGCTCATGATAAAGACCTCAGTGGACGAGAACTCCCCAGTGATGGTGGAGACACCAGCCCTCCCTGCCAGAAGGTCTTCAGCAAGGGGGCAGTGCAGGCGAGACCAGCGCGGTCCAGAAGTTCAGCTGAAGTTCTCCTGTGGAAGAGGTGCTTGGCTCTTTCTGCCTGTCGGCTCTTTCCATGCAGCGTGGGCGCATCCATCTCAGGCCGGAGGAGCAAGGGCTTCGGCTGCCATGTGCCTTCCTGCCCTGTAGAGGGCGCTGCCTCACTTCTGTGTTCTGCCCTAGAGGTGCAGTTTGGGGAAGTTTGCCTGCTGGGGGTGGGCAAGGGAGGCAGGCAGACCCCGGCCCTTTGGAAGAGGCGGAGGGGTCCATCGTCGCCCTAGCTGCTTCACAAAATGCGTACAGAAGTATTGCCAGGGGGATGCCCCCCCCCCCCAAAGAACACATGCATCTTTTGGTACATGACGAGCAGCTCGCTTTACACAGCACTTAAATAAAGCCAATTATTCTTGTTTGGGATTTTTAATGCACCAAGGTTAGCAGAAAAGGAGTTGAATGCACCTTCTCTTTCCCAGACTCTGTCGCAGAACCCTTCCTTTTCTTTCTGTCTCTGTCTCAATCTCTCTATGAGATCTGACTCACCATAAACGATTCGCCCCAGGAGTTTTGGGGGGCCCTGACTGTGAAAACAACACTAAACAGTGTTGTCAAAGTAGAAGATGATAGCACAACGCTCAAAGCGAAGTGACATTGAAAACGAACGGAAGGGGAGCGGGGGAAAGAACTGGCGGGCGAATTTGTCGGTTAACCAGCCTCTGACCGAAACATAATGACCTTCGTCAAGCTGACAAGCGCATAGTCCCAGCCGTTAGGCATCTGCTTGAAAGAACAGGGATCAAACAGCGCGGATACTGCACGGGTGATGGCGCCCGTGGCGTATTATTCTGCGTACCTGAAAGAAGTTGTCTTGTTTCTAAGAAAAACAGCTGTGACGCGCTGGCAGGGACCTGCACAGCGCCTCGGAGAGAATATTGTGGGGGAAATCGCTTTAAAACAATAACTTGTACAGCCACCGCGCCTGCTGAAAGGAAGGCTGACGCCCAATTATGCTCGCTTCAAAATTTTCCCTGCCAGCATCCTGACACTCGGCTACAGTGAGCAGGGAGAAACACGGCGGCGCATGCATCAAATAACCGGGGAGGTCCACATCGCTTTGCAGCGAGAGTCCTTGCTGGCCTTGGCGAAGCGACGCGAAACAGTGATGCTGCTCCTGTGGGAAGAGAGCATCCTTTTAAAGACGGTCCTTTTCAAGGTGTGGCATTTTCCTGAAAGCGCGCCGAATAAATCCGCGCAGGTGGGCGTCACAGGAAGCTGGTCTTGGGGCCATCCGTTCAGGTAGACCTGGAAGATCTGCACCAGACGCCGGTCCATCTTGAGGATCTTGTGTGGATGTATTTTCTCCCTCCTCCTGCCTGATCCTTTTACTGAAGGGAGAGGCTGAGCTCTTGTAAGACCTCCTGCATGCAAAGCAAGTACTCTCCCAATAAGCTGGGAGGCCCCTCCTGAATCCTCCAGATCAGGCCATATCTGTCCTGCGGGTTGCCAGAATGACCCCTTAACCCTTGGCTGCGCCCCCTTTTCCCCACCCAGCAATCAATGAGTAGCTTTCCTCTGTTCCAAATGCCCCTCTCATGGCTTTGGTCCTTAGTAAAGCTTTTTGGATGAAAGACAGTAAAATGTTCACCCCTGGACTGTTTGCCCAACCCGTTGCAGACCCTGTGAGTCGCTCGAAAATAGAATTTGGCTCTTGGGCTGCAAGAGGTTCAAATCCTCTGCCCGAAATCACGGTCTTCATGATGATTATGTGGGGAAAGGAGGGCCAATTCATTTCAGCAGAAACTGCCTTCTACATGGCACATCTACTGCTTGGTCTGGTCCGGATTTGTCCATACTTGGGTGGAAAGCCCATCATCCCTGAGCTGCTTGATGCAGGCCTGCAATGTTTGCTCCTCCTCCTCCTCCTCCTCCATCTTTTATAAAAGAGGCTTCCCACTTGCATCCGGAATCAAAGATCAAACCAGAAGCCTTTTGTGCGCAAAATAAATGTTTTAGCACTTTGAAAAACTGTGGGCCCTTTGAAAAACAAACTTCTTCACAAATGTCCCAGCTCTTAATTGCATTCTGGCAATTTTAGGGTGCAGATCTAGGAAGAGTTTTAGGTGCTACTTAAAGCTTTTTCATACCATCTTCTTGGAGTCTCAGAACGGCCTTACAATAAAATAAAGCACAGTATCATCTTCTATAAAACCCCAATTAAAATAGCAATTTAAACCTTAACGTGTTGGGAAAATAAAAAGGAATTGGCCTGGTGCCAAAAGAGTAAAGTGTCGGTGCCAGGCAACCTCTCTGGAGAACATGTTCCATAACTGGGTGCCACCACAGAGAAGGCCCTTTCCGGGTAGCTACTCTCCTAATCTAATGGTGGCCTTGGATCTTGGCCCCAGGGAACATTTCCTGGTACGTGCCAGGAATGTGGCCAGGGAGTGTTGGATCGTGGCCAAATTGTAGTATTTCTGCTAGGATCGAAGCTCAGCTTCATAAGGAAGTCGCACTGGGGATCGAGTGTGTAAACAAGGAACTGTTACAGGGAGAAATCTATAGCAAGTTTTCCCATCTGTGTGTCATTCGCTTTCAGAGTTCAATGTATCTTGTGCCTCAAAACCATTTAAGTTTGTTGTTTCCCTTAGAGACGCCGGGTGAATTCAGACTTTGAGGATTTCAGTATGGACTGACCAAGGAATCCAGCCCCTCTGAACTAACTGAGCAGGTCGGAACTGAGTTCTCCAACCGTATTTCCCAAATGTTAGCCTTGGAGCTCTTTTTCCGCCCAGAAAGACATCCCCAAATGTTGAGAGAAAATGTGTTGAAAATGAGGATTCAAATCCATGGCTTGACCGGACCGAAACAGACTTCCCAAGTGGCGTATCGTATCCAGCAATCTGTGTTTCTAAGACATGGGCTTTCTCCATCCCACTTCCAAAAGCAAGGTTGCCACGTAGCCACTTCGAGGCTTCTGTAGGACCAGTGAGCAGAATATAAATTTAAAAATGAAAATTTGCCCTACTTTCAAAGACAGTCCTCTGTTTGAGGGTGTCCTCTGTAGTCCGGCCTGAGTCAAGCGTAATGATAAACCTATTATTCAGACTTGGCATGGCCCGGCACAAAGAATTCATAGGATTGACCCTAAAAGGAGAGTAACTCACCCAAGAGCCTCAAGCCAAAGCTGCAGGGCGCTTCCGCTCCAAAGCACAAGGCCTCTGCACCCAAATGCAGGTGGTGCTCAGCACCAGGCCAGCCTTCCAGCAACAACAAATTTAAAAGCTGTTGAAAGGAAAAAACTCAGCAGGGCTTGGTGGAGGTCCCCATATGGTGACATACACTGTATTTCTTTTAAAATTGCTCTTACTTTCTAAATGTGCATCTAAAATACTGATGGGTGGACTTGCACCAAATGGATTCGCTCTTTTCCAGGATAATAATGAGTTTAGGCGTTTAAGCTCCTTGAAGAGCTCGCCTTTAAAACAAACTCTCTTGTTCGTTTGTTTGTTTGTATGTTTAACTCAAGCTTTTCTATACTGTCCAACTACTGGCGTCTCAGGATGGTTTTACAATAAAAGCAGGCACAAAATGAAATGAGGGGGCAGCATCCAATGCTTCCAATATAGTAAAGCCCGTATTATAACCTCTTAAACATTAAAATAATGGGAAAATAAAAAGGTTTTGGCCTGGCACCAAAAAGAATAAAGCAATGGCACCAGGCGAACCTTTCTGGGGAGCAAATTCCACAATTGGGCGCCACCACAGAGAAGGCCCTTCTCTGGGTGGTCACCCTCCCAATCTCCTTCAAGGAGGGCTCCCAGAGAAGGGCCTCTGCCCCAGATCTTAAGGGGCGGGCAGCCACATACGGAAGGAGAAGCTCCTTCAGGGAACCAGGTCCTAAGCCATTTAGGGCTTTATAGCTCATCACCAGCACCTTAAATTGGGCCCAGACTTCAACTGGCAGCCGGTGTAAATGGTATAGGACCGGTGTTATATGGGAATACCTCCCAGTCCCTGTTAACATCCTGGCAGCTTTATTCTCTCGTTCCTGTAAATGATGTTGGTGGCTTGCACGCTGTTGAAGATGCCAAGTTTGCAAATTCGCTGTGTGTTGGCGTGTTTCTATGTCACCATATTAGGTTGCTTGGTTGCTTTTTTGCATGTTTTCTCATGCAAAACTCCACCCACAGGTGAGGATAGATATTTACTTACCCAACAAAAAGGAAAGTCCTGTACAAACAGGAGCGGTTCAGATTTGATCCGCTGAGAGTAAGAACGAGAAATTATGCTCAGTCTGGCTTCTCGAAGAGGAGCCAAGCCGTGGGTAAGCACAACCACTGGGGTAAAATGACATCATTGTACCCACTACCAGAATCAAGAGAAGGGTTCAGCCAAAGAACTCTGTGCATGCCCAGGGGTTGCATTGTGCAGTGCAGTACAGACTGCACGTGCTCAGAAGTGCACAATCGGTTGTGGAATTAATGGAGACTTCATACGGTGCCGGTCCAGCCTTCTTGTAAGGGGAGCATTACAAACTGGAGTTCAGCCGGAGAATTAACTGACACTAATTACAACATTTGGAAGCATCACAAATCCGGAGATGCCATTAGTCACTCAGTTAATTACCTGTCTATATCTCTGAATGGTTCACGACAGCGTAAGCACATAAAATGCGACAAAATACGCAATATAAAAATTAAGTATAAACAGGATAAAAGCACGGTAAAAAGCATGAATCCTGTTAAAATGATTTGCCTCACTAATCTCTCTCGCCGGTGCGTCAGTCATCCCGCTCTAATTCTGATTTTTCTTTGAACACCCTGTGTTTAATTTGTACGCTGCCCAGAGAACTCTTGTTCCTGATAAATTTAAAGAACTAAAATTGATGCAAGAGACCTGCTTAGGGTCCTCCTTATCAATGAAAGGATTCCCTGCACCAAGAAAACTAGTCTGTCAAGGGGAAGGCTCTTAGTCGTGTCACTCTCTGATCTTACAGTTTCCGGCATTCATTCATTCAGTCATTCATTCAGAAGCCATCAGTCCTATACCTGGACGTGGTACAGTCCTGGCACAGGTAGGCCTTGGAGAGTGGGAGAGAGTAATTGCTGGAAAGAGTTGATCAGATAACTTAGGCAAATGGAAGGCTTTGAATTACCTTCCATCAGCTGGTGGACGTTTGACACAATGCCTTTGATGTCTGTTATCTTGGGAATGTCTGAATGTGCATATCAGGAAGACAAGCCATGCCATATTCCTTGATAAACTCACAGATCAAATTGCATTCAGGGCTTGTCTTGGGAAAGGAAAGTTAATGATGAATAGCAAAGGCTGGGGTAGCACTTGGACTCCATCAAGCAAATTTATTTTATAAAAATGTCAAGATTTGAGGACGGGGTCCTTGATGAAGATACAAAGGATGCCAGATGGTTTAAGCAATGAAAGCATGAAATATATGCATCAGGGATGTTTTATTGCTACATTTGCAGATGTATTGCAATTATATCCTGCCCGCCTCCTCTCTTGCTCTCACAACAACCCTGCGAGGTAGGCTAGGCTGAGAGGAGCACCATGTCTGTCTGTGTAGAAAGGTGGTGTTAAACCTCTTTCAACCCGAGGGCCAAATTCGGTTCTTAAAACTCTCTCGGTGGCTGCATTCGGGGCGGGGGCGGAGGGGTGAGCAGAGCTGAAGGCAAAATGGCCGGTTTATTTTCCCTTCCGTAGAAGCCAAGCGGTGGGGAGTCCCATGCACAAGCCGAGAAAGCCCCCCAAGCTCTCTGGTGGATGCGTCAGCTCCCCAGTTGGTGTAAGCAGGCTGCCTCGGTTCAACCACATGGGAACCTAAGAAGAAAACCCCAAAATATAAAAGGGGGACTTTGGGTGGGATTGTGACCACTCACGCCAGGCAGCGTATTTTAACACGGCTCCGTTAACAAGAAACACTCCCAAAGGGTCTCATGTAGACGGAAGCTGAGCGGCTGTGATGCACTCCAGTTTTGCTCCAGCTCATCTGCCAAGCACGAGGGGGACCTTCTCCCCCGGAAGCCTCTCCTGCACCAGGGCTGGAAAAGGGGCCCTTCGAGGGGCTCTCCTTCTGCAGGCCGGACTTTGCTCCTCCAAACCCCCGCAAGTCTGCTTCCTGGGGTCCCTCACAAAAGGGCAGCAGCCCCCCAAGCCGGCAGGTCCCACCCAGTCAGCTGTTCCCCGGGGGAAACCAGCCTTGCTCTTGGTTGTGGGGTGCCCCAATGGGGGAGAGATCCAAGCATCCCCAGCCAGGTTGGATCCCCGATGCCGTGAGCTGCAAGCAGCAGTGTGGAGCTCCCTCTTGCCCCCCCCTCGCCATCCATCCCATAAACTCCTGTGCGGCATTTTACTCCCATGGCCCTCTGCCCTTCGGAGGACTTTCCAGGGCAGTAAACAGCCGACGGCAACTCTGCCTGATGCCTCTTAGCAGCAACAAGTGAGGCGCCAGGCTTCGGCGGTGAAGCAGGCTCCCTCCTGGGTTACCCCTGGATTTTTAAAAGATTTTATTTAAAAAATATTGCTTTTCGCAGCCTGCCATTCGCAATGCACTTCCAGCAAGGTGGCCGCATGGATTTCACGAATTTCCTCTGTGTCCCTTTCCTGGATTCTCAGGCATCTTTCGATTGCGTGCCCATTGACGGATTTGGATCCTTTCCAGGTTCCCAAACGATGGAATCCAGGATTCTGCGGGGGTCAGAGCGCTGGAATTCCTCCACCTTTTCCCTTCTCCCAGATATATGGGCAGTTCCTGCATCCGGCATCATGAACTCAGCCTGGACGATGCAAATCTGTAAATGGATGAACAGGACGGGGTATCCCCTTCGCTCCAGTCGTTTGTGTCAGGCTGTCCACTGCCGGAAGCACAACACTGGGCTGCAGGGAGCTTTGCTTGGATCCAGGAGGGTCAAACCAGGACAGAATCGTAAAAGCCAGTACATTTGTGACACCATAAAAGGCTCGTACGCCTTTCGAGAGTTGGAAATACTCATTCTTCCTGGTCCTGCCCATGTTCCTCGTATCGCATCTTTATTGCCTGGCGATTGCCCACAATTCTTCAGTCGCCGGGGCAACAGAAGGGTTCGTAACGAAACTCCCGTTTGGTCTTGTGCTCGCTGGTTTGCAGCCAAGGCGCATTATTTTGGGATGGGAGACGCCGGAATGTCCTAGTCAAGACATCTTTGGCCTAAATGGAGAAGGCCGGGCCATGTCCCATTAGAAAGGCCCTCTTGGAATGTCTCCTCCTCCTCCTCCTCGCTATTGTAACGTGTTCAAACCGCAAAACCATTTTCGGGTGAGGGAACCCCCAAAAATATTCAACAGCTGCAGGAAACAGTTGTTCCAGAAGGCGGAATGGAGAGTGCCAAGGCTGGGCATGGCCAACTGGGCAGGAAAATCTCCCTGCAACGGAGTCTGGATCTGCCTTCCCCAGCCCAGCCACCCCCCAATATTTCACAGCACCCCTGGCCATTCGTCAGACTGGCAGAGGCGGATGGGAATTGAAGTCCCAAACATCTGGAGGGCACCAAGCTGAGGAAGCCTGGTATAGAATTCATCTTAATGTCTCCCCCTTTCCTTGGGATGCTTCTGCTTGTCTTAATCCTTCGGGACTTTCCTCTCTGCAGAGGAGGCCGTGGATGGGGCTCCCACTCCATGGCGGCCTTTATCTTGAGCGTCACCCAAGCCATCCCTGCTACATACCTCGACCACAAAATGCGCTTGGCACCAAGGTTGGCTGCTACGGACCTGCAACGTACGGGGGACAAAGTCCCCCCGAGACACCGGAATCGCCATCCAAAGAACCCCAGCATGAGCCAAGGTCTTTTCCCCAATAAACAAACATTCGTGAGATGCCGAAGTGAGAACGGACCCTCGCCCTCCCCAAAAGCTCTTTCCGGCTTCCTCTCCTGGCCGAGTTCCCCCAGTATCAATATCCTAATCCCCGTTCTGCCAGCCGCGCTCTCAACCTCTGGCACCATGAGCCGCTTTCCCTCCTTTTTGGCCAGGGGGGGATCGTGTCCCCCCCTCCCAGAAGCCATTTTTGCAGAAGGGGGCTTATCTATAAAGCGGCCAGGCAGGGCGGCTTTGCCTTATCGGCTCCTCTACTTAGCAGCTCCGCCACCGTGCAAGATACGGAGGGAAATTAATGTCACTCGCTCTCGCCCGCCGTTGCTCAGAAGAGTCGCCGGCGCTTCCTCGCAGGACTTCTATCGGAAGAGCTCTGATGTGGGAAGAGGCCTGCCTTTCAAGGTGAACGGAAGAGCAAGACGAGGAAGCCGGAGAGGACTGTCTTCCCTGCAAGGGGTCACCCCGGCCCTGCCCAGGGGCTCCTCGCCAGGAGGCTCCAAAGAGGGTGGCCACTTTGGCGGCCCAAGCAGAGGACCGAGAAGAGACGAGGAGGAGCAGGTGGCACCTAAAGGGGCCGTATGCAAAGAAAAGCTTTTTATTTCCTCAGTATTTTAAATGTTTGTGTTGCTTTTCGTATTGATGTTCTATTTCAGGTGTGAGATTTTGCCTTGGTTGTTTATCGCTGCCCTGAGAGTGTAAAGGACAGGACAGCAAAGTTTAAATAAATAAAATGACAAATAAATAAATATGCAAATAGAAACAGAGGCATGCAAATCTGATGTGCTTATTCAAGGCAGCCTGTTTCACTGCCATTGAGTCACTGACCCGATCCCGTCTGCTTGCTGCTGATGGGAGAGCGTGCTTTTGTTAGGAAAAGCCTGAGACGTTTTGCTCTCACAACAACCCTGGGAGGTAGGTCAGTCCATAATGGTTCAGTTCCCCAATGAGCTTCATGCTGAAGGGGGGCTAAAGCCCAGATCACTGAATCCCAGGCCAAGGACTCTCACCACTAGGCAACCTGGGTCTCGCACGTGTCTTCAGCACAAGACCGCAGCACCGTTCTCCAGTGGAGCAGCCCACCCTAAGAGACCGAGCATGGTCCCCAGCACCGCCCTCCAGACTTCGCTGTCACCCTGCTGACCCCGCAGTCAGTGGAGTGGTGTATCCACTCCGAGTTTCAGCCTGAGGGAATGACCCATGGCCCTGATCTTCGGAGGGGCTAAGCAGGGCAGCTCCTTAGAAACTGAGGCTGCAACCCCAAATAGTTTCTTCCGGGAATTTTGGAAGGCAAAGCAAGGGACACGTCCCACTTGTCTCTCTTCCGCTTCTGCACTTTATTATCCAAGTATTCCACCGGTTTTCGCCTTCCACACTCCCCCCTCCCAGCTGCCTTTTTCAGTTGTGTTATTTATTCATGATGCTCCTTGTGCTGGGAGAGATCCATCATATTTATCGTCTTATTAATGTTTTATCATCCCCCCTCCCAATTGATTAACATATTAACAGATATTATTGCCGGCTGTACTTTACTGCTCAGAAAATGTGCTTTTGTTTCATGGCCGAACCCTTAATGAGTTTTCTAGAGGGAAGAAAGAAAATCCATGTTGTTTCTGTTCCAGAAAATGATTGTCGGTTGATTCGGGGACAGTATTCGTGCTCCAAGGCACTGCAAGGGTTGGAGAGGGGCTGGGGAGGGGGGGCTTTCCAGGGGAAGGCTGTGAGCCCCCAGGACCCCCTTTGCCTCCCTTCCCACCATGATGCCCAAATCTTGCAGGCTGGTGAAAATGCTAAACAGAGGCAGAGATTGCCTCTGCTCCTGGACCCCTGAAATGGGGGTCTTGCGATCGTTGGGGTCCCAATGCGTAGGACCGACTGCACCCTAAAAAGCATGATTTAGGATGCAGTCAAAGCATGTTTGGACAGAGAAACGTTTAGCCAGAAAATCAATTCTACAGGATCTTTCTTTCTTTATTCACGTCACAAGCATCACAGTTAAAATAAAGTGGATTGTAAAACCTTTTATACAAGAGCAGATTATGAAACAAGAAATTTAAAATATAAAATTAAAACATGTCCAAGTTAAGCAGATGTAGTGCAGAAGCTAAGTGACATTAATTGCATCCTGTCGTGTTGCCATAGTGGCTACGATATGTTGGAAGAGTCTACGGGGTGATGTGGGACCAGGATGCAGGCGAGTTTAGGTACTAGTCCTCACTCAGCCAGGAAGCTCCTGGGTGTCTTTGGCCAGGCACAACCTCTCAGCCTCACCTACCTTGCAGGGTTGTTGTGAAGGTAAAAGATGGCACCAACTGTGTAAGCTACCTTGGGTTCTTTGCAGGAGGAAGGGGTGGAGGAACCATGTCACAATCGTAACACAATTCTCAGCCAGCACACACAGACTGCATTTTGGATTGTATGCTCCTTGGGGCAGGATGCTGAGCGCTTACGCTCTGAAAGGCACCATTCCACAGTAGCCGGCCATGCGGCCTGCTGAGCTGCGTTTAATCAGATCCAGCTCTCAAGAGAAGGGTTCGGGCTGGGATGAGGGCTGGGCTTCGTGACACATCCTGCTCAAGGATAGGCTAGACATGCACATGGTAGGCCTGTCATGAGCGGAGCTGGGGGTCAGACTAGATGGCCCGGGAGACCCCTTCTGACTTGCTCAGCTTCTATGTTCCTAAATCATTTCTTTGGCCACAGGGACAATTCCACCCTCCCAAGTCGTGAAGGTCTGTAACATCACCGCCTGCAGACCAATTCACTCAAACTTTTTGATTGTTTTAAAGGTTGCTTTCGTCTTGAAAACCAGTTTATAGCTGAGCCTCCAGGAACTGAGGTCTCGGCGATAGCACTTGCTCCTATTTGCCTAAGATAGCCGGCCTACTGTGGGCAGAAAGGGGCTCTTTGGCCCCCGGGGCCAGGCTTCGGAGAGATAAGCCAAGGAACGATCCCTTTACGCAAGTTTAGAGCACAGATATGCTTAAAAACCAGCCGTTTCCAGCAAGGAAGCAAACAAAGCGACTCCAAAAACAGCCCGCAGACGAATGCAGCTCCGTCGTGTTCCATCCGGAACTGGGAGTCTCAAAGTGCAGAAAGAGGAAAATTGGTTAACAGTGTATGAGCCAACCAAGGTCAGAATTCCACGGAAATGTCCAACAAGAATCGCAGGGACCCCCCCTTTTTTTTTTAAAGGAAAAAGACAAAAGAATTTGCCTTATGGGTCATTTAACACCAGGGTGGGGACCCTCAGGCCCACGGACCCAATCCGGCCAGGAAATACACCTATTCCACCTTTGCCTCCTTAACAGATTCGTTTCATGGGGCAAGAGGCAACAGAAGACGCATCAGGGAGGTGTGAGAGGGTCCCAGGGGGAAGATGGCAAGAAAAAACCATGTTTAATTGCACAGAAAGACCCTCACCGGAAAAGCGTCCGTAGCAGCCGGGCTAAGATTACACACAAGGGTTGACTGTGGGTTGTTGGATGTTGTCACAGGGTGAATGACCGCCTTGTCTGAACCCAACCGCCCTAATGGCAAACAACCCACAGTTCACAACCCGGCAACCAACCAGGGTTCTCTCCATGGGCTGCCCATAATCAACAAGCCATGGCCTGTTTGTGAAACAGTTCAAGCAACACAATAACCCATGGTTCAGTGACAGCCCGCAGTTCACAAGCCAAGAACAAACCATGGTTCTCTCTATGGGTTGCTTGTGCTTAAGAAACCACCGCTTAGTAGCATGGCTGAGTCCAGGATGCGCAATTAATTGTGTTTCGACAATAATCCACGTGGAACTGTTGAGAGTGGGCTTCTGCGTCGTCTGAACACAACCTCTCCAGATTGCAGCATGTGCAGAGTTGGGTTGGGGGGGACTTCTGCCCCTCCTTCCGGGGCTTACAGCCCATTCAGAAAACGACTGACAGAACTATCACCGGAGATCCATTGCACGATAATAAACTGCTCCGAGAAACACAAAAACTCTGCAGAGTGAATCAAGCAGACATTAAAAAGCTTTCGCCACGAGATATACGGTTGCAATTACTGCCGAACGGCGCTTGCGATGTGTTATCTTCCACTGACAGATCGGATCTCGCTCACACACGCACTTCGCATTGAGGAAACAAACAGAGAAAAGGCTGTCCAGATGCTGTAAAAAGGATATAGACAAGGGTGGGAGCGGGGAATTCCACAGGCCTCGATTTCTGAGAAGGATGCACTTTCCCCAGGCTGGGCTTCTCCAGGTGGGAGGCCTGGAAAGAGGCGGCCAGCAGCAGGGTCTACTCAGTGGTGGCCCCACAAAGGTCTCCGGTGGCCGCTCCACTTCATGGCCTCCTGGCAGCAGCCTTGTCGTCATGGCAGGGTCAGGTGGAAAGCGCCCTGAACCGCCAGGCTGGGCATAGCGGCACACGGGCTCCGTCCGCCATTGTCACAGCTCCCGTTTTCCTTGAAATGGTATTAGATGTTTGAAATATTGTACGTTCTGCACGAAGAAATGTCAAACAGCCTTTTATGGCATCTGTTTTCATGCTGTCCGTTTTTATTACGGATCACCTGTGGTGAATCTCCCAGAGAACCTTGGCGATGGGGTCAAACAGAAGCAAATTAGCAACAATACCAACGCTACTTTCCAAATCAGAGGCTTGGAGTCTGTGTGCAGCGCTTGCTGGGGAACATGGGTGGGGAGGGCCTGCTCTGCTCTCGTCCTGCTTTCAGATCTCCCCCCGGGCAGCCAAGTGTGGGCAGAACGAGTGCTTGCCTGGTTTCTGCTGGGAGACCACCTCTTCCAAGGTACTGCTTCTCCCCTGTGTGTGACTGCGCATGCTGGGAATTGAAGTCCGGCACCTTTGGAGCCACCGATTGGGGAAGAACTGCCGTTGCTGCATTCGGGAGAAGCCTGCGTCTGGATCGCTTCGGGGCGCCTTCCCCAGAAGGATAAATAGGGTCAAACGTGGGAGCCGGTTTCCAGGAGGCGGACGGAAAGGCAGGAGAGCGTAGGGAAAGGGTGGAGGAGCCGGCACAGCGCTGGCGAGGAGGCATGTGGCTCCCCGGGCATGCCGGCTCTTGCCTTCCCGGCGGATGGGTCCCTAATGAGTCACGCCGGCTAATTGGGGCTCGTTAAAGGGGCTGGGGCAGCCCATCGCCCGCGGGGCCCTCTGTGGTCACACGTCCTTGCACAAGTCAGCAGCATTCCCTCCATACCACAGAGAAAGCAGTTCCGGCGGCTTCTCCCAGGCCCGGACCGTGCGCTGCACCCGCGTCCTTTCCCTGCTCCCCCGGAGAGCCGCCCATGAAAGCGGCAGCCCTCGGCTACGTCTTGTGCCGGTCCGAAGTCTGCCCCGCGAAGGCAAAGCGAGGGACCCAGGAAGCCCTGTGCTAGGCTGAGTTCCAGCAAGGGTGCCTCTGAGCATGCCAAGAGTGTATTTTCGCCACAGCTGAGTGCTCACAGCAGCCTTCTCTAACCAAACTCGTGTCCTCTGGCAGCTTCCCAGCATCCCTGAGCACCGGCCTCCCTGGTAAGCA
The DNA here is from genome assembly GCA_023646645.1 of Varanus salvator macromaculatus. NCBI lineage: Eukaryota > Metazoa > Chordata > Lepidosauria > Squamata > Varanidae > Varanus > Varanus salvator. Next base: position 11,806,316 of record JAIXND010000800.1, on the reverse strand, counting down.
GTCAGTTTTCTTACTGATCAGTTTCATTTGGAGATCACAAGTTCTAGTGGTTGGGAAGTGCCAACTGGAGACTTTGAATCACAGCTCCCAGCACCCCCTGCCAGCCGACGGGAAGAGAGTTTCCTTTTATCCAGTTTCTTGTCTAGGCATCTTTTTTTATAAATTCCCATCACATGCCTTCTTAGTCTCCTTTCTCCAACCAACACCCCTGCAAAACTCAAAAGTGCCAAACCATGTAGCTTTCATTGCGCAAGGGGCTAGACCACATGGTGCACACCCAAACAGCTACCTGTGTAAGAACATCCTCAGCTATCTATCCAGCACACGTCAGCTTAGGATTCCCTTGCTTATCCTAGCAGGAGCCTAATGCCTTTCAACAGCAGCCTTCCAGACAGAAGTTCAACAGGTGGAGCTCTTGCATGGCATGGTGAGGAATCAAGCCTGCACATTTATCAGCATCGCGATGGTGGAAAAGTTTCCAGATTTTAATCCCGCCATCTCTGGATCAGCGTGGGAAGGACTCACACCTGCTAAAGGGTTTAAAGGTTTCACGAAGGCACTTTCTCTGGGGAGAATTGGCTACAGCAACAAAAGAACCGCATCCCATTGTATGCATAAAAAGCGCCCTGCTTCCTTTTCTAATGTTAAACCTTTTCGTTCTGACTGGAAAAATTCCACTGTCTTCGTTGCCTTTCTATTCTGCCCAAGAGCTGCAGCCCGCTAGGCCTTTTCGAAAGAAAATAACCCTTTAAAAGGCAACATTATATATGGTGTCAAAAGAGCCCATCTAGTAATGAAAAGAGCCGGCCAGCCACCTATCCCGACGATATTCCACGACCGATCTGATGCAGGGAGTAGAGGAAGCGTTAAACCTGATGCTGAACAGTTGGCAGCGCCTGGACCAGGCAGCCTGCAGGGGGGCACCCCTTCCACCTTTGAGGGGGCCAAGAAGCCCTTTCAGGCCTCTCTTGGAAGAAGGTCTTCGAGGACGGATGTGCCAAGAGAGGCACTCTGACCTTGTGCATTACACACACGCCTCATTTCACATGCAACATTCAAATACGCACAGGCAAGTTTCTAGTCCTTATGGGCTGTGCGGGAATGTTCGAAAGCCCAGCCCTCAGAAGTCTCCGAGAGCCCAAGGAAGGCCCACGCCTGCGCTTTGCGGAGGGAGTCCCCCCAATTTAATGCCCCTGCCGCAGGGGGGCACTGCAGCCAACGCCGAGCCCAGTGGCCACGCTTCTGAGTCAACACAGGCACGTTCCCGTGGCCTCGAAGCCTAATCGTCTCCTGACCGGTAATTGCATGGGAGAAGGCGCTGACACCAACCCCAGGGAACGGCTGCTATGCCTGACGCTGGGAAGCAGAGCCGTGACTCAGAGAGTCACCCGGCCGGCCCTGCTGAGCCGACTTCCCTTGCATCACGGAGCCGGCGAGGGCCGCCTCGTTACGTAAGGCCTGCCGGGTTCTTCGCCTGCCGACAGACAGCGGACAGACAGCGGGAGAGAGGAGGCTGGCCCAACCGGCATGCGCTGGAGCTGGCCGGCTCCGCTGGCCCGAGGCTACGGGATCGCTGACTCGGCCTCTGGCCAGGAAAGGAGCAGCGCCTGTCCAGGGCCACGTGGCCCCGCCCCTCCCTCTGGCCACACCCCTCGCCCCACCCCCCCATTCAAAGAACGGAGCAGCATGGTGATCTAAGCAAAAGCATCTCCGAGCATGTCCAGAGCGCCTCTCCGTGCTGCAGACCACTCGCTGTAGACTCGCTGGACTGTTGCAGAAGTGAGATGGGGCAATGCTCATGCGCCATTTCTCTATGTGCCTAGAAACGCACTCTGCTCATGCTCAGAAGCACTCAATCCCATGCCATGCATCTTTTGAGCAGGTGTGTGGCCGCCGGCATGAAGGGATGAAGCCCAGGGACATCAGCTACAGCAAAAAGGGGGGCTTCCCTGCTTGCACGGGGTGGGGCGACCCTTGTGAGTCATCGGGCGCATTTAGGAATTTCAGAGCTTGTCCCAGATGCTGGAAGGCTGCCAGAAGTTTGCTTATCCAGTCACTGGCTCCAGGGGAAGGTGCGACCGGCCATAAACCTTCCTTTCCAAGAAACCAAAGCAGGAACGTAACAAGGAAAGCCACGAGTCCAAGCATCTAAGTCAAAGGCAAAGAGGAGATACGAGCTCGAAAACACGGACCCACACCTTGGGACCCAAATGGAGACGGTGCTGCAGGTCTGATTTTTTAAAATTGCAAAAAGTAATTTGAAAAGATCTCAAAAACTGAAAAAAACCAGGACAAATAGGGTGCTGAAGGAGCTCACTCTGGGTAGCTATGGCAGCAAGGTGCAAGACCTGGCTCAAGCGAGAGCAGTTCCCTATGAGCTTGAAAATGCACTCGGTCCATGCTCAGAAGCACTTTGTTACGCAGCAGACTGCTTTTAAAGTAGCGCGTGGCCACACGCATGAAGAGACGAAGCAAGCAAACATGGCTAACAGAAAAAAGGGGGAGCCATCCTTCCCATTTAAAAAAAGAAAAGGTTTACCTTGGCAAGCCACATCATGCGCTGGACTGAGATTGTTGCGTCGCCTCCAGCAAAGGGGACCCCGAAGAACATCGAGGAAGCTGCCCGCTCGCTCGCACCGGGTCGCCTCTCCTGCCTCGTGCCGAATTCCCACCCCGGCCTCATGCTGGGCATTTCTTTTTCCAAGCTTGGAGCAGAGAAGCGGGGACGTCTAACTCCACGGAGCACCTCACCCATAGCCGCTTGGGCCTTTGGGTGCTGCGTCCGCCCCAAACGGGGCTCGGCACCGATGGGGCACCGGGGCAGCTCTTGCGGCACATGGAGGAAAAGCCGCGACGCCGTGCGGAGCTTTCCTGCCCGGCCCTCGCAGGTCCAAATCGGACCCCCCAAGACCCCCTTTCCGTGAATCCCCTTGGCCGGCCTGCGCCGCCTCGCTTGTAGGATCTCCATGCTCCGGTTTGATGCTAGGAGAAGCGCGGCGACATGGCTACCAATGCGGGTGACCCCCCCCCCCCGCCGGAGGAGAACACGAGTTACTCTTGTGCGAGTCCTTGGCAAGGCCTTTCCCCGTGTGAGTGCGAGATGCACCGCCACCAAGCTGCGGGTTCATTAGCGGTTGCGTCGAATGCAGAAAACGCTTTGACGGCGCCTGCCTTCCCTGCGTGGCGGAGAGTAGACGTCTCCAGGCATCTTTGCACATAAAAGCCGCCAGATCTCTCTTGCGGCAGCTTTTTGTGCTGTCTGAGCCATGCACACATTAATGAGGGACAGGAAGCAAAAGGGAAAGGTATCCGGCTACACAAACAAAAAGCAAAAAGCTACAAAGTTCGGCCTTTGCAGTTCTCAAAGGCATCGTTTTTTTTGCTTTTTGCAAGCCAGAGTTGTATTTATTGCAGCTGTTGTTTTGCGCTCTTATGGCAAAGTCTCCCTCTTCATTAAACATAAATACAGATGCAAGTTTCTAGTCCTCATAGGCAGGAAGATAGGCTCAAAGGACAAGGACTGGTACAAGGTTCAGACAATGCAAAAACTCACTGTCAAGGATAGAGTATGAGCTGAGTGTGGGTTGTGACTGTGAACCAAAGGTTGTGGTTGGAACACCGATTTTTGTGTTTTCTGCACCCAGCTGCATCAACAAAGTGTGGTTTGTTCAACACACAAACTACTCATGGTTTGTTGCTGGGCTGTGAACACTGGGTTGCTCACCATGGAGTGTTGTCTCTGCTGGGTTCAGACCACATGAAAATGCAGTTTATCCAACCACCTAATTGTGACCTAGTCCAGACAGACCTTTGCACTACAGATCCCATCAGCATCAGCCAGCCTAGGCAGTCGTAACATTCCCACCAGGAAGCACTTCCAAATATTTCATTAAATCCCTTGTAATCTGAACCACCTGTACACTATTCCAACTTCCCCCGTTGAGAATGAGTTTGCTTCACCACCTCTGGGCTAGTCCTTCAAATATTTAGAGATGACTCTTAGTCTTCTCCTGGTGAATCCAACTTCTTGCTACCTTGTGAAATTCAGGTATCAATTTAGCAAATGCATGAACTTCAGATTCCTTTCATGTGACACCTGAACATGCAAATTAGAACCACCAGCTTTGCATGTCCATATTCATTCTTTTGAGTGCCCGATGGATCGATAGCCTTTAGCAACCTCCTCCCTACATTAAATGTCCAGATTTTCTGGCCCTGGTCTTAGTTCACATGAGTACAACAGTTCGTTTATTTTTTAAGAGCAAAACGAGCTTACATGATCCAAAGTGCTCTCGCTCTTGTCCTAGAAAGCACAACAAAATATAAACCGAAGCTTTATTGTCCAACCGGAGCTGCCTGCAACTGGAGTTTGCCAGTCTTTCCATTCCCCGATCAATAAAAGACAACATTACTGAGAAATGGGCAGAGTTCCCAAAAAAACTTCTGCTTGCTATCAAAAGCTGCCCCAGCCAGTCCTGTTTGTCAACAGAGGAAGCCCCGCCCCGCCCCTCCCGGGAGCGGTGACGCCAGCCAATGGGAGCCTGCCGTTGGCACCTGGCAGACAGGTAATGCTGAGAAAACTCACCTGGACGACCAGAAGCTATAAAAGAGACCCAAGTCATAGTCTCCGAGCCAGTAGGAGGAATCGTGCCAAGTGAGGGGAACGCCTGCCAATCCAGGAGTTTTCTTGCTGAAATGCCTCATGACTTAAACCAGCGGAATTCGCCTTGAACCCAAACCGACCCGACATCCTGCTCCACTGCTAGGATTTTACAGTCCCGGACAGGTAAGTTAACTTTCTTGTTCTTTCCTCGCATGCTTTTCGAGCTGGCACGGCGTGAATGAAAAGATTGTCATGGCATCTTGGAGGGCCGAAGGAGTACGGGGCGGGGGGCACCCCGAGAGCTCCCCCTTTTCCAAGCCACTGGGAAGCTAGGCTCCAGAATGAATGAACCGGCCCCCAAAGCAAGTTGTTCTCGGCTTAGCTCGGGGCAATCCCTCACCCTCCCTCAGCCTATTCCCCTCTGCACTTCAGGAACCCGTTCCTGCCCAACGGCAATTTTCTAAGGGTTTCGTTTTGCTGGAATTTCATCCAATACATCATGCTAAAAAACAAGATCAGCACAATATCAAAAGACATTTTATCAGGACGAAACAGTAACAGTGTAGAATCTGGCAGCTGTGGGACTTTTCCTGTCTGAACCTTCCTGGGATGCTCTCCTGAATGGCTGAAATTTTGTGGATCTGATTTTGTGTCATGCGGCGTTTCATTGCCTGTATTTGCGCTTCGTTTTTTTGTGTGAATTCTCATGAACCAACCTACTTCGGGGACTGGATGGCTTAGGAGTGAGATAAATCCACTCTGCCGTTGCAAAGCCAGTTTCAAATTAATCAGTAAAAGCAAGTGTGAACTTGAAAGCCAGGACTTTAAAACCCTGTTAAGAACACTCACAGGAAACCCTGTGGCAGGGAGTTCCACAGTGATGAGGCCACCCCTAAAAAGGCCCTGCCTCTATTGCTGCACCCAAGTAATGGATCGTGCCAGAAGGCATGAACTTAGTAGGTGAACTTAGGAGACCAAGGTTTTGCAAGCCGCCCTTCAGATAACCTGGTCACCTGCCATTTAGGGCCGGGAGGAAATTAATCTTTTAAACCTTACAAAATCATTGTGACATAATATGACGGAGATTTTTTTTAGCCAGCGAGAGACTTTTTAAATCCGCGAGGGAATGAAATGAGGGAGCGGAATGCTGATCCCAAACCTGTTTGTAGAATGAGAGATGAGATAACACGGTCTCGAGACCTGGATGAAAGATAATTGAAAACGCTCGAAGGGTTGAGGAGACGGCCTGCGAAAGATGCCTCTGAGCATACGGTATTCCCTGACTCCGCCTGCCGGCATGTGGGAGCCGGCTTCCTCGCGCTGGGTCATGTAATGATCTTGCATGCAGCAATTGGGTGACATCAAAAGGCTGTCCAGAGGCACACGCGGATGGTCAGGTGGAGCAGGAATGAAGAAAGTAGGAATGACGAAGGAATGAACAAGGAACAGGGATAAAGCGCACTCACAAGTGCCAGTGAGGAACGGAAAACGGCCCGGTCAGCCCATGAAGGAAGCATTTTCTTACAACTGCAAGCGCTCTGCCTTTTAAAGAGCGGCTTGAACGGCTTCTCCTCTGTTTCTGATGCTCAAGGATGCATGTAGCTAAAAGGGCCCAGAAGCAGCCGGGAGAAGATTACTAGCATGTTCGGGGAAATCCAGGCTACAGAAAATCTTAAAGCAAACAAACCAACCGGGGGACCATGCCAGTCGGAACCAGCCCGGCGAGATTTCATTGACCACAGAAAGCTGGCTGCTGCGGGATGGAGTGGGGCGTCCGGCGCAGGGGAAGGCTGTACTGCAGCATTGGGCTGCAGTATCCTAACCTCGTTCTCAAAGATGGCAGAGATCGGCTCAGCCTGCCCGCAGCTCGAGTAATTTTTGGGTTGCTGCACGCAGAAGAAAGATCGCTAGGTGTTTTGGACTTCAGTTCCCAGAAACCTCTGGGCAACAGTCAGGGATGCTGGGAAATGGAGTCCAAAATACCTGGAGAACTTCCTTTCCAGTCATCCCTGATAAATTGTTACACCCCGTGATCTTTATAGCCTTCTAAAGTTTTTGGAGCTCAAAGTGCCTTTCTCCCAGTCCCGTCTTAATGTGTTTTGACTTCTTTTCTCTGTTCCACCCACTTCTCAGCATATCGTCGCAACAACCCTCTGAGGTAGGTTAGGCTGAGAGACTGAGCAAGGTGACCTAGGGAACTTGATGCCTGGGATTTGAACCGAGGTCTGCAATCTCAGCTTTCCACGCTGAGAAAAAAACGGTTTGCTAGCAGCTTTATATGAGACTACTTGCTTTTAAAAGCAACTTAATATAAAAATTGGCCATTCTCGGTCCATTCTAGCTATTTTCAGCCACAAGAAATGCATCAATTCAGTGAAGATTGCTGGGTAGCAAAACACCTACCCCTATGAGAGGCTCCCGTTGTGTCTCTGTGAGATACCCTGCCCTGAATTTGGCTTGTTCCCAGTGTCCTTTGCTTCAGCACAGGCAATATTATCACATCTCTGAAGTACAGTAGAATGATCCAGTCACTCCAAATGCAGGGGACCGCTGAATCACTTGTCTCTGGAGAGACTCCCTGTTGCAACTCTGAATGAGTCACTGATCTAGGCATGAAACTGATTAGAACTCCATATGCCCAGAGCAGTGACTCATGCAGAAGCTCCTCCATTCTTCTTCAGCTATTGTGTAAGAGAGATGTCATGACAGCGTGATTCTAGCGTAGGATGAAGGAGGTTTAGCCTGAAACCCCTGCGAGCCTTCAAGTTCCCTGGATGACTTTTGGCCCACCTCACAGGGGTGTTGTGAAGATAAATGGGCGAAAGAACCATGTGCACTGGGTCATGTATCTTAGAGAAGAAGCAGAATAAAAATGCAAAAGCACGGCAGCCCGTCGAGAGATGCAAGAGTGAAAGAGGGCTGTAACCGGAATTTTTGTGGCAGAGCAGGATGAAGGTGCCAACGGGAAATGTAGTGAACTCTTTGTAGTTTCAGACTCTGAACACAGTAATCTTAGAGGTGAGATAGATCTTTTGATGTTCGTGTGTGTGATGAATCCACTAGGGGTGCAAACACAAGGGATCCAGTGTTGTCTGGAGGGCATAGACTAAGTTGGACGCCCAGCTGTGGCTTTGGAAAAACAAGTCATTAAGCATACTGGGACCCCTGGATCTTTAGGACTACCGCTCCCATCAGCACCAGCTAGCTTGCTTGGTCAAGGAGCAGGAATTATGTGGCATCCTCGCCCAAACTCCCTGGCCAGGGGCACTGGGGTTGCCTCTCCCAACACAGCAGGCCAGCGCCAAAAGTTGGTGTGGGCAGGCATGTGCCGAGGTCCATCTCAGAAGTCCCACTGACAAGATCTCCGGGGACCTGCTCCTCTTCCTCACCATTGCCTGGTTCAACAGCTTCACAGCGGACAGGGGGCCTGGGGTGGGGGGGACCCCTGAGAGCCAGTGATGGTGGAGGCCCATCCATCTCCAAGCAGAATTGGAGAAGCTGCTGCAGAAATTCGGTATTTCTAGCCTGCAGTGGCGATGCTGAAGGGATAACCTGATTGCTGCCGCGGGGTATTTGAAGGACCGCCACGTGGACGATGGGGCTACATGGCTCTCAGCCGCTCCAGAGGGCCGAAAGACACAAAAAGGGGCTTTTCGCTAACCACTAGGAAGGACTCCTCGATGTCCCATGCTCGGTCACAAGGCCAGGGGACTGGATTAGCCGAGTTCCTGCTAGATGACCTTTCCAGTCTGCGGAAGCTTGATGGAGAAACACACAAAGGGAGTTCCAGCTGCCTCCAGCAGGGGGCACTGAACCCCTTTCTGCCTGAGGGCCGCTTCTCGGGGGCCGCATTTCACAGGCCGAAGGTTCTGCACCTTCGACTCCAGCCTTCCGCACATGACACAGACAGATGCCCGTCAGCCGGCAACTCAGCCAGCATCCCAACCGGCATGCACATCCTGCTCCAGGCCAGCCCTCGCTCAGGCCGTCCGGCTGCATCCGAGTCCCACAGGCCACTGCAGCCTCCGGAACAGGTTGGCCTTGCTGAGCCAGTCCATGCAAATGTACCTTCTCTCCCTCCGGGCACGAAGCATCCTCGAATATTTTCAAACACTCACCCCATTCGTCACAGGGATCCCCAGCTTTTAAATAAAAACACTCCCCGCCAGTTTCTTGAAATCTAAGGACCGCTCGGCCGGCACAGATGCCCTGTTGGCGTTTTCTGGGCTCTTGGAGCAGAGGCAGCCTGGTGCACTGGTTAGAGCGCTCGGTTAGAACCAGAGAGAGTACCTGAAATCCTGACTCAGCAAGAAGGCTCACGAGGAAGGCCAGTTGCTCCGTCGGCCCCACGCTGCAGAGTTGTTGCGAGGATAAAAGCGGGGAAGCAACGATGCTTCGAACCCCAAACGGATCCGCAGTGTTCCAACCATCAGGCCAGCCTCCGATTTTGGACACCTCTTGTCCCAGAAGTCCCAAATTTTACATGGGCTCCGAGAATTACATCCCCTTTTCTCATTTCTAGAGCCCAACAGGCTGCAGCTGGACTATTTTAGCATGGCGGTTTGCCCCCCCCCCCCCGCCTCCACTGAGGCCGCACCATCAAACAAGTCCCTTCGGAGAACGGTTAGCTGGACCTCCCGCTCCCTTTGCGGCACGCGGAGCCCCTGGCGCCACACCCCAAATCTTGCCCCGCTCACGTCTCCGCCTGGGAACGTCTCCCCTCGTCTGACTTCCTTTTGGAAACCTCTCAAAACGCTTCTTTATCGCTCTAGGCATTCGGGAGTGTCAGCAGCTGTGCTCCAACCTTTTAATTTATTGTTAGGTTTGGAGGTTTAAGATGTTTTGTCGGTTTTAATTTTCCAGTGTGTAAACAAACTCCCGGGCGCTGCTTTGGATGGTGGCGATAAATGAATTCTCTGCTGAATTTCCCGGAAAACACGGAGGGTGGGAAAAGGGAAAGGCAGAACTGAGTGAGATGCACCAGGGAGGAGTCGGGGCTGCAAAGCACAAAGGAGTTAATTGCAAAAGATAAGAGGAAGCGGGCAAAGTCTGTCGTATTAATAAGAGTAATGGGCTATTATTAACGGGAAGGGCAGGACCAGTCCGAACTGGGACCAGGGCAGGCAAAGAGTGGCTGTTAATGGGGAGGAGATAAGGACTTGGAGGGCCAAGAGAGCGACCGGCTCAGCCGGCCAAGGTTAAGACAACAAGGAAGTCGCCACCTGGGGATTTCAGGGAGAAGGGTTGAGAACGCCGGTTGCAAAGCAGAAAAGAGGGCCGCAGCGGGCAAGAAGGGGTTAAGACCGGGGATGGTGGGACCTCATGCAGGGAGGGTTGGAGAATGCCTGCACTTGGAGATGGGCCACGCCATGGGATTTAGCGAGGGTGTGCCAGGGTCCTACTTTGCAGAGGGTAATCCTTTATGTCTGCGATCCCCAACATGGGATCTGTGGTCACGGCAGATGGGAGCTGTGGTCATTGCTCTCTTGGCAGCCAAGATCCCCAGCTTCCCTGCTTTTTAAAAAAATTAGCTGGGATGCGGCACTCCGCAAAGCGAAAACCGTTCCCTGGAAGCATCCCGATTCGTGTCCAAAAAGGCAGTGTTGGCTTTTTGGAGTTTAGCCCTTCACTTCTTCCTCGGGAAGGCTACTTTCCCACTCGTCTCACCCATGTGCCTTTGGGGAAATGAGCTCGCTTCCTCCCCATGCGGGGGCCATTTTGTGCGAGCGCCCACGGCACGCCCCCGCCCCCCCAAAGCCCCGGTTCCAAACGCATCCACCGACTCGGAAAGGGAGGCTCCGCTCGGGCCCTCCAGCTCGCCACGGCCTCCGCCACCACTGAACGGAGTTGTCTGTCTGTCTCGGGCTTTTGTTCAGGTGCCCACGGCTGCCGCCAATCGTCCACGGCCACCACCGAGCAGGCTAAAAAGCCCCCCAGAGAGAGCCCTTGAGGGTTTCATGGAGACGGTAACCCTCCTCTCTTCCCAGCTGAGGAGAAGCAGCGGCTGGGGTACGTGTTGACGCTTTTCCTCTCTTGCAGCTCCGCCCTTCTCTCTCCCTGCTCCAGGGCAGAGACACTGGGGATGATGGGACGCCGTGGAGCTCATGGCCGGCATTCGATAGCTTAAGCCTGAAGTGGTGGTGGTGGTGGCGGTGGCGGTGGTGGCAGTGAAAGCTAAGACGGCAGGGGCCTTTCCGGGTGAGGCTTAGAAGGTCCAGCTAGCCCCAGTGTTCTGCTTCCAGCAGGGGACAGCTGGATGCTTCTGCCGGTGCGTTTGGTGACGGCTTTTCCTTGAGGTCTGTTTATAGGGATGCTTTTGTGTGCTGCGGTTTCACTGAGCTGGTGCGAGCTGCAACTTTTGACGGGTGTCGTCCTTCAGACATGCCTCTTCTCCTTAAAGGATCTCTTTAAGCTTGTGGTGTCCTTGGTCGTGTTTGTGGTTCGATCCTGGCTAAGCGTCCCTCTCGGGAAGAAAAGTCTTGGGTGGCTCTACAAGACGCCTTGTGGGCCCAATGGATTGTTTCTACGGCATTCTATGTATGTTCCGTCTTCCTCCTTTCATGGAACCACCTCCCCTTCATTTTATCCACACAACCACCACCTTGTGAAGTAGGCCAAAGTCACCCAGCGAGTGTTACGGCTGAGTGAGGACTAACCCCAGGATCTCCCAACTCCCAGCCCAGTGCTCTAACCGCTGGGCAACACTGCCTGTCACTGCGGCACTGCCATGTTTTTAAAGCAGGGTGGATGAGAAGGGGGGGATACGGCCCTATTTCTGGAGGGCTGCTTAAAGCCGGGGTGTCGAACCTCAGGCGTGGCAGACAGGATGGAGACCCCGAGTTGGGGCGCCCTCAGCCCAGCCGCAACCAGACGTCCTCCTAGAGATGACAGGCAAGGGCTCGGTCGGTGGAGCATCTCATCCAGCCGACATCTTTCGGGCACACGCCTAACCACGCTTCCACCCCCTTTTGTCTCCTCAGATTACGTCATGTCGTGTTTCTCCCAGGCCCGGCACACGGAGGCCCCGGACTCCCCGCCGACGAGCCCCATCAGCCCCGTGCCGGCCGCGCCCCACGAGATCCCCATCCCGCTCAGCCCCATCGTCATCACCACCACCTCGCCGCTGGAGAGCAGGCCGCCGGTCTGCTCGCCCCTCGGCTCCCCGGTGGGCTCCCCGGGGGACGGGAAGGCCCGGCTGAGCTCGCCCACCTCGCCCATCGAGTGCTCCATCTGCTTCAACACCTACGACAACCTCTTCAAGACCCCCAAGGTGCTGCAGTGCCAGCACACCTTCTGCCTGGAGTGCCTGGCCCGGCTGACGGCCGCCCTGCCGCCCGCCCGGGCCGAGGACCAGCTGCCCTGCCCCTTCTGCCGGCAGGTCACCGACATCCCGCTGGAAGGGCCGCCCGGCCTGCAGACCAGCAAGGAGCTGCTGGCCACGCTGCCGCCCCAGTTCCAGCGCGAGAAGGTGCTCTGGATGGAGGGCACCCGGCTGTGCTGCCGGCAGTCGTCCGACCCGGAGAGCGCGGCGGACCACCTCAGCATCGACGTGGCGCCCAGCAAGCCCGAGGTGCCTGAGACGCCCACGGAGGGCTTCGTGGGGAGGCTGGCGCGCTGCGACGTCTGCGACGACTGGAAGCGCGTGCTGCTGCTCTCGGTGCTGATCATCATCCTCTTCTGCATCATCCTGTGGCCCGTCCAGTGCGCCCTCAAGACGGGCAACCTCCGCTGCTTCTCCCGGACGTTCACGGTGGCCGCCCCGAATTACGCGCCGCCCCATCTTCCCACCTCCCCGGCCCCAACCTCGGGCACCGTCGGCCTGGCGGAGTGACCCGGGACGACCCCGGGAGCGCCCAGCGGGGAGGCGGCCCCACGCCCTGCTTTGTGTGCTGACGGCCTTGTTGCAATCGCTGGCATCTCCGGGTTTTGCGTCGCCGTTCCAGGGAAAGAGGACCAGGCGGCTGTGATACAAACGCCGCTCGCCCGACTCTCGGGAGGGCTGGAGCAACTGGCACAGAACAGGTGCCGAACTCCTGCAGGCCCGAGAGCTGAGGACGCCAAGGGTCTGTATCCCAGCCGCTCCCCGATTCCAAAAATGCCAGGAGGGGGCAGGTAGCAGAAAGTCCTGGGACTCAGCCTGCCTGCCGAAACGTGCGCACGCCAACTTACGGATGCTCTGGATCGTGGAGCGCGTGCCTTCAAAGAAGCCATGTGGGATGGGCTGCCTCTTCAGAAAAGGTTGCACGAGCTGGGCCAGGGAGGGACGCGATTTCCCGTGGAAAGAGGTGGGGGCAGCGGGGGGTGACGCACCGGTGGGGCCGAAGCCAGCTCACCCAAGGCGGCCCGAAGCAACTCCGCCTTCGGAGAGATCTGCATCTCGAAAGGACTGGCGCTGGGGGTGTGGAGGATGGCCGGATCTGGCCTCGGGGCCTGCCGTTCAGCATCCTGGGGGAGACGGTGCTGGCAGGCGGGAGATGCTTCCCGCAGCAGGCGGCGTGCCAAGTTCAGACACAACCTGTGGCGACACCTTCTGCACACCCCCGTTCCTGTTTGCTAAGCTTTCGCTGCTGCTTCCATGCATACACAACACGCCGTCCCACCTTGGTGTGTTACGGCAAACGCCGAATAAAACGGACTCCTCGCTATGGACCCCTGACGACCCCAATGAAGTATATGTGTGGATTATGTTTCAGAGGGTTGGTGGAAATATTTAATTTTGTATGTGCTATTAAACAGCTCCGTTTGGTATAGATGGAGATACTGAGTGTGGTTTTGGCATGCCTGGGTTGTCTCTTGCGGGCTTCCTTGGAAGGAGAACCGATATTTGCTGAAAAAATGGGAGAGGGGCGTTTCCAAAAAGAGGAAGTGGGCCTTGGTTACTTTAACAGCGGGACCGAAGGAATTTTGGGGTGTGGAGAGAGTGCTTTGCTCTTAACAGCCCGGAACTGAGTCTCTGCGTCTTCCTTTCTGGTGCTAAATTAGTTATTCCCCATTCCACACACCCAGTAATCTGTTAGGAGATAATCCTGGCTCATCATAGTCGGAATAAAATTACATGTGAAAAATAGATGGGCTGAGAAGTAAATTCGGGATTTTGGTTAGTCATTCCCAAAGTGCACGCATTTCTTCAGAATTTGGGTGGGTGGGGGGATCTTTTGGGGGGTGGGCGAGAGAGGCAGGGCTAAAACGCTTGCATGTTTTAGCGCAAAGCTTCCTTTAAGTCTTCGACAGTCGGGCTGGGGGTTGAGGAGAGTCGCACACAACTACTGATTGCGGGAAGGGCTGTGGCCACTTGGGCAACTTCGCAGGGCTGGACCGGGGGGCTCAGGAAGGGCAGAATGGGCTCCCCACCCAAGATTTTGGAGAGAAAGGGCACAGAATTTCGGGAAGCTCCAAAGCAGGGGAAGGCAAAACGGACAGATGTCTGTACTGTGCAACAGCAATGATTTTCTAAAGGGGGAAAAGACGGAAAATTCAGCTTTTGATCAATTGCAGCGCCATTTAAGAAGCTTCTGTATTTAGGCTCCAGCCAGCGGACCTCTAGCCTGCAGGCCCCAGGGATCAATTCTTGCAGCTTGAGCTTGAAATGCACCCAAATAACCCCCCAAAACAAAACAAATTAAAAAACCCACTGAGGCACTAATGCTCCGAATTGCTCATCAAGGTGAATTGCTAAAACCAGCTCTTAACCTTTCTGAAAACACGGGCCAGCGTTCTCTGTCGTACGTAAATGCCATGGCATTTGTACACACTGAGCATCTCTTGGCACTCCCGGTTGGAAGCCCCTATCAAGTTTGAGGCTTAATTTGGAAGTTCTGTGTTCAGAAGACTTCTGTATATTTTATTTTTTAAAAAAGTTACAAAAACGAGGAAGGCCACTAAGGCGCTGACGGGCACTTTGCACCGAAAGAAAAGTGTTTCGCTTCCACCGCTGAAGCTACGGATCGGAAACTGTGTGCTGTGCGATAAACCCTTAACATGGAGAATATCTAAAAGGCAGGCTTCTAAAGTTCAAAAGAAGTGATAAAGAGGCTCTCTTACTATTCTCCAAGGGCGGAGGGGAAGTTAACAATAAATAATGGGATACATGCAGTTCTCTGGGCCTCCGGGATGGATAAAACGCTTTGCAAACCCAGCTGGATACAATGCCAGAATACCGATAGCTAAACTACAAACGGTGCCATAATTTAATACATGGGGAACCCCAGACCACAGGGCCAAGCAAGGCCTTTTGGGGGTCTGATCCAGCCCCCCAAAGTTCCCCCGATGGCCTCCCAGTCGCCATCCCCCGTCTCTTTCCCCAGCCATCACTCATGAGGCCATGTTCGATTTTTCGTGCCTTCCTCCCATTCTAAAACATGCCTCTTCTAAGCACCTGGTCCTGGCAGTTTGAGCTTCAAGGTGCTGGTTATTTTCTGAATTTTGGGCCTGCCTCACGTTGCCTTTGGAAGACTCTCTTAAACTGAAATCGAAGATCTCCCTTCTGACCGAGAAAGGATTCCCAGCAAACACAAAGATGGGCAATGTTTGGATACATTCACCAAGGACACAATCCTCTGGTTTATCCCCCAGAGTTTGCAAGCCCCCAAACTCGGAGGCGTCTGAGCATCCGGTGCAGAGCACGCCACCTCTGTCCACCCCCCACTCTGCATTTTAGCTAGACCACCACGTGGGACTTTCTAGCTGGGGCACTTCGATGACGGGCCGAGCTCCCTTTTTCACAATACCTTGGTGGCTCACTCTTCTCCCCTCCTTGCACCCAGAATGCCCCCTTCCCGCTCCTCCAAGGTCAGCGTCCCACTTCCCAGCCTCCGAGACACGCCTGGCATTGCTCTTTCCATGTGGCCCAAAGTGAGAAGAGGATGGAACGCGGACCAGCGGTAACGGCCGAAGTTTGCACCCATCTCGATCTGGGAACCGTGCTAAGACCACTTCCTTAAACCCGCAAGTTCAGCTTAGCTCTGGCTGGGGAGGAAGCTTGCAAAGAAACACCCTCTGCTTCTGAGCCGACTATGGGAAGGGAGGGCCCCGTAACGGCCAAGGGCCTGGCTGGCAGAACCGGACGGTGCTTTCTGCGACAACACCCCTCACTGCAGCTCTCCTTGTGCCATCACACTCAACAGCCGTGTAACGACGCGTCTTTGGTTTTCCTGTTTTCATCCTGTTTTAACATCTCTTCTTTCCCCTGCCCAATTCCCCAACGGGGCCTTCATTAACTTAGTGTGCTCATCTATCCGTCCGCCCGTCCGTCCATTTGGAGGCACTTGCAGGCAAAAAAATTAGCAAATTCTTGAAAACATCGGCAGGGCTTGGAAGTGCGCTCTCTCTCTCTCTCTCCCTCTCTCTCCTGAACAAGTTAGGCCAAGGTTTGTTCCTGGGGACTGGCTGCTGCTCTCCTCTGGCAAAAGGGCGGTGCGTGGCTTTGGTGGTTTTGCTGTGTGGAATCCAAGGTGCTTGCAGGATGCGAGGACACGGTCGACTTGCAAACCGAGGAAGGAGCAGTGACAGCGGAACATGGAGGAAAGAGCGGAGGTAGCCCTCGGCAAGTCCTGAAAGCGCAAACACATTTCAGAAGGGGAAGCTGAGGGAAAGGGCACCGCTAGGGGTGATGCCGGGATTTAAGCAGGGGAAGGCATTTTGTTTCTGAATGTGAGCCCTTGCAATGGTGGCCTGACTGTAGCTCCAGGGTTTCCACATTTTCCGGCTGAAGGAAGTCCCCCCCCCCCGCCCCGGCCATGCGATTCCCTGGATGACTCGGGACCAGAGGGGAAGACGACTGCGTGGGCTGCCTGGAATGAAAACCAGGTCCAAACACAATGCTAAATAATAACCAGTAATAAAGACACTGAAGCACTGCACACTCCCCGCTGCAACATTTTGTTGCAGGTAAAAAGCTGCGCAAGCACACAGCCTCTTACCTGTTTTCTAGCCACCAGTACATGTCGATTCCAGAATTCACTATCTCCCTGAGTTACTTATCCCCGAGACCTTCATGGCCTTGACCCCGAGGTTCTGATATATAGCAGCGGATTCGTCATCAGCCCTGGAGAGACAAGAGGCAGTGGCTGAGGGCGGCTCCTATCCGCCACCCTGGGGCACTGGAGCTTCTCGGGGCCGCAAGACTCGTCCAGCTGGCCCTAAGCGGCGTCCTCCGCTTTTGGCCCCTCGTCCTTTTCACTGGAGATGCTTTCAGCTGAACCTGGGACATGGTTTGAATTCACACATGAACGAGCTCGGATGTCTACCAGATGGCAGGGTTGCCCTGCTCGTCACACCCCACCCCACCCTCTTCTGCCTGCGAATGAGGGACTCGCTATTCACCACCCAGCAGATCGCGGAAATCTGCAAAAAAAAAAGTCAGCCGATTTCAGATATCCGCAAAGCCGACCTGTGGATTCTGCAGCAGAGTGGATCTTCCCCAGCTGCGGGGACCCGGCGACCGACTTCTTTCGCTTCCCCTAATTTTACGCAAATGCAGGGACACTGGCTGAAAAGGCAAATGCTCTTGCACAGGCTGCGGCTTCAACGGGTGCATCGGGGCCGGATTGGAACGCTTTCAAAAGGACAAATTTGCACACGTGGAACCTGGCGCAAATTTCTCCAGCCGCGTTCGTGCAAAAGCCGATTCGGCCGACGAGCGGACATGGGGGTGGACAGTATTTGGAAATCTGCAGAACACCGATTTCAACGTCCGTCCGTTCCTCCATGGCTGAGCATTGGACGTTACTTTCTTGTGGAACCACTTTTAACGTTCTGGGTCCTGATGGTTTTAAGGGGGCTTGCTTTAAATTCTGGGGCCGTTCATGGGACGTCTTTCCGGCCAGTGCTCATATGCAAGAAACAAGCAAGCCGCTTACCCAGTTTGGACCCTCGGAGAGGGTGCACGAGGGTTCCCTCTTGGTTTCTCCATGGGGGAGTATCGGATATTCAAGTATTCTTTCTCCTTCCTCAGATTTCTCTGCAAAGGGAAGCAAGAATGGAATCTCTTTTAGGCAGAGGGACCAAATTCCGTTTTCGACAAGTGCTTGGGATCCACTTCCTGGTGGCAGGACCGAAAACTAAATGGCCAGGCCAGAAGACAAAACTACACAGGACTGAGAGAGGAATCCGACTTTTGCAAACGACAAGCTACCCAGATGCAAACTACAGAGTCAGGGGAAAGGCGGCCTGGCCACGGGGTGGGGATGGGGTCTCCTGGTGAACACAGAGGGCCTGAACTCCGCCCCCCTTCTCTGGACCATTTCTGCACTCTCACGACAACCCTGGGAGGCAGGAGAGTCTGGGCACCAGTGGGGACTAGAACCGAGTCGCCCCGGGCCCAATTGCTACACAGCCCAAAACACCCTCACTGCTACACAGCCCAAACTTTTGATCCAGCCCCAGAACCAACAGGAAGCGTCCCTGCATAACCTCCCGTCCGCGACACCCCTTCGGTGCGGGCCATGCACTGCCCCTTACCTGCTCCTCCTCCAGCTCCTTCTGCTGCGTGGCGATGAATTGCTGCACGGCCATGTAAACAAATTTGTACTGCGCCTCCGTCTGCACCATCCCGGACCGCTGCCGCCGCACCATCTGGATGGTCTTGGGGATGTCGATGTCGCAGTCCAGGCCTAGCGGGGGCCCAGACAGCAGGAGGGGGGTTTGTGGGGTCCGCAGGGAGGGAGGAGCAGAGCAAGCCCCCTCTGGCCCTCGGAGGGGCCCAGCCTGGATTAACTGCTAGTCAGGGAATCTCAGCTGCATCACACGAACCCAGCAAAACGTGTCCAGAGAATTTCCTGGCAGTTTGTCTAGCTATCCTTCTGTTCATAACTTGCAGGCTACGTCGGGTTTGGGGTGGGGGGCGTCATTTTGTGCCCACCCTCCCAGGGTGCGACTTCTACCTGTGACAGCCGAGGGCCAATTGGCAAGACTGCCCTCAATATCCAAAAATCAGCCCCGCAAACACCCCCCCGACCCCTTTTCCAACAAAGATCAGCAAGGAGACAAGCTCAAGAAAGAGGCCTCCACATTTACCTTGCCTGTGGATCGTGTCCACCAAGATGTCGATTACAATTATGGTACCTGTGCGTCCAATCCCAGCGCTGGAGAGGGGGAAAGAGAGGGAGACAAAAAAAAAGGGGGGGGTGTTTTTAAGCAGCCTAGCTGCTTAACTGCCCCCCTTTTAAAAATAAAAGGCTTTAACTTGATGCAAAAAAAAAATAGAAAATAAAAAATAAATACAGTGTTGGTGCAGGTTTCCCCACAGGAAAGACTCTTTTGTGCTCAGAATCAGTTGACTTCCCCGGCAGAAAAACCTTGCTTGGCCCCCCAGCCGATGCCCAGTGCGACCAACTTCTGGCGCCAGGGGACCCTTGCGGCGCACTGCCCCCTGCTGGCCACTCACCTGCAGTGCACGACAATCGGCCCCGTGTCAGGGATGCTCCTCTGGGCTCTGTTGACTTGGTCGAGGAAGCTGAGGACCCCTCCTGGCTCATTGGGCACCCCATGATCCGGCCAGCTGAAGTACTGGAAGTGCTTGATCCGCCTGGGCCGCTCCTCCTGGAACGTTCGAGAAATGCAGGAGCAGGTTTGGGAAGGGGACATCCACGCATCCCATCCCTGCGGCTTCCGGAAGGCCAGCAGGGGAAAGGGCTATGTGCAGCTCCTGCAGAACTGTTGAGGAATCTCGCAAGGAGAACGAGGCAAATATTTGCACAGTGTAAAACTCACGCAGCTGAAGGTCTGCAAGGACGAGGGCTTGCGACTCATCTTAGGGACAAATGAAGCAGCAGGGGAGTTGCACAGAAGGGCAGGAAAAGCACCCCAAATGTTGGAGGAAAAAAGAATGCACTCGTGGCTGTGGTTGCCTAGTGGTTAGAGCTGTGGTCATCTAGTGGCTAGAGTATCAGTTTGGGACTCGGGAGACTCAGATCCTTGCCCCCACTTGGCTATGAAGCTCATGGGGGTGATTCTGGGCCAGGCACGAGATGACGACGACGACGACATTTCTATACCTCCCACAGCCAGAGCTCTCTGGGCAGTTCACAGTATTTAAGTCTCCCATCCAGATTTCAACCAGGTCTGATCCTGCTTAGCTTCCAAGAGTAGGCAGAATCAGGCGCTCCAGGCTATATGGAAGCTACTACACAATAGAGAATACACTAACTGGCAGCCGACTTTATAGGAGTGTCGTGAGGATAAAATGAGAGGCCATCGCAATTTGTAGGGGAAAATGCATGACAGAAATGTCATAGATTTTGTAAATTCTGTACCATTGCTATTCAAATTTGGTGCCCAGAACACCTGGATTCAGTGACCTGCATGCATTATGCAAAGTGAGACGATTTGCATATTTTTGTAATTCTCTGCATCTTGAATTGGGCAGCTTTTACTGCTCTCTGCTAGATACAGGGCCAAGCAAGGAGTAACAGCAAATGAAAAACATACAAATATACAAGGGAGGGGGAATAAAGTTTCAGTATAAACCATCTTGAGCTGTTCCTCTGGCCTTGGAGATTTCAAGAGCTGCTGCTTGGACTGACGCTGTGAAAACTCTTGTTCAAGAGGGCTAGAAACTTGACTTTGCTTCTCTCTTTGGTTAAAAAAAGGCAGCGGCAGAAAGATTTCCACATTTTGCACCCATCGGGACTGCAACTGGGATTGACTGGACAGCCATTTGAGAGGGATGGTTTAACTGGGAGCCCTGCTCTGAGCAGGGAGTTGGACCCTCCGGCCCCTTCCAGCTCTACTATTCTATGATTCGACGATTTGCCGCACTGCAAATCCTGGAATTAAAACCGTTCCATTTCCTACTTTTTTGCATTCCTGTAGGGTAGCAGTTCATAGCCAGCCCTAATGAGTTTTTTAAGTGGAAAGGTGAAAGAAGACTTTGCAGAAACAAGTCTAATGAGCGCCTCTGGCGGAACTGCAGCCTGACCTTGCGAAGGGGCCGATCCGCGGAGGACGGAAAAAGCTGCCTCTCACCCTGTCTGTCCGTACAATGTCCAGCTCCCGGAGGTGGTAACCGAGAGATTCTTGCTCGCTGACGTTAGTCACACTGACGTGGCCGTATTCCTTGGTGCCGTTTCTTTCTGGCCAGTAGCGGAAACATTTATTCTGGAGACACGAAGGAGAAAGAATGCGATAAATTCATGCAGGTGTGCATGGGCAGGAATGGAAGACAATTTTGCTCCTGTTTGCAAATCCTCCAACCCCAAAAGCAAGCGAGAACACACCTCTGGGGAAGAGGCATCTCCTAAGTCTGCATTCAGGTTCAACCCTGTGCATTTTCTCCAAAATTTGCATTCTGGGCATTTCCCTTGGTGGAAAAAATGCACATTTTTATCAGAAAAAATGTGCATTTCAAAAGAATGGGCAGTTTCCCAGTCAAACTGCACATTTTTTCCCTAATCAATGGATGGAGAAAAAAGACTCTTCCATTTGGGAACATGAATAAGTTTTCGGGAGCAATTCCGACAGACTCAGTGGTATCCTCTAGTCTATGTTCACCCATCTGTGTGTCTCAGCACCCGGCAAGCAAGCTCATGGATGCACACTTTCTCGCATGGTTTTTATGAGCCAGTTTGAGGTAACACAACTCATTAAGACTGCTAACTGCCAACTAACTCAAGCACTTAGAAAGGGACCAGAGGAGGGCAACCAAAATGACCCAGGGTTTGGAAACGGTGCTCTGTGAGGAGAGACAGAGAGAACTGGGCATGTTCAGCCTTGAGAAGAGAAGACTGAGGGGGGACATGATGTCCCCGTGTGAGTCCCTCAAAGGATGTTCCAAAGAGAAAGGTCAGGATCTCTTCCTGCTGATGCCAGAGTGCAGGACACGGAATAATTCAAGCTGCAACTATCCAGATAACACGAAAAGCTTCCTCACTGTCAAAGCAATAGGACAGCGGGACCGGCTGCCTGGAGGGGTGGGGGCTCTCCCACACTGGAGGCATTCAAGGAGAAACTGGGCAGCCACCTGAGTGGGGTGGGGTGGCTTGGTGTCCTGCAAGAGCAGGGGGTGGACCGGATGGCCTTCACGGCCCCTTCCAATCTGCTATTCTGTGAGTCTATAAAATGGGAACACGTCTGTTTGTCCATTTGTTAATTTTCAGCACAAAGCTCTCTGGGCTCTGCACAACCTCCCCCACTTCAGGGCCCCTTCCAGCTCGACTCTTCTGCGCTTCTACGGCTTGCAGTGGAGCGGGATCCTCTACTCTTGCGAGACCGCAAAGCAGCCCGCAGGCCATCGCCCAGCACCCAACTCTCTCCTCCGAGCCCTGCAGCCTCCGTCCAGAATCCGCCGCCCGGAGCTGCGGCTTCGCCCTGCCTTCTGGACGGGCCGGCCCTGGGCTGGCGGTCAAGACGAAACCGGCGAGGGCGGTGGAGACGCCGGGGGACACGCCGCCCGGAAGCGAACCGCCGGCCGCGACAGCCGCTTCCCAGCAGAGCGAGAGGGCCTTCCACCAGAGATCGGCGCGGCGGCTTCCCGATCTCGTTGCCGGCGATGAAAACGTGCTTGGAGAAGGCGGCACACGCGCTCAGGCGAGAGCTGGGCAGCACGGTGATCGCCAGCTGGGCTTTGCGCCGGCGGCCTTTCAAGTTCTCGCTTGGAGGGGCCGCTCAGGCTCATCATCGGCTAATTATAACCCACTCGCTCTTCCTGGCGTGCGGCGAGCGGACGGGGAGCCACGCTCTGCTCCCCGAGCTGCCGGCCCGACGTGCCCGACGCTGACGGAGCTCGTGTCGCTCGCTGACCTGATGGACGCCTGTGCTCCACTTCCTTCCGCTGTCACTGTGCCAGTGTGGCGGCGGTGGAAGGGCTCAGCTGGGACTCTGGGGGGGCACTTCTGCCCCCCTCTTGGCCTCACGGTGTGCCTTGCACCTCTCAGCCTAACCTACCTCACAGGGCTGTTGTGCAAGCCAGCACGGTGTCGCCTTAGGGGGTTAGGCTGGGACTCTGGAGATCTTGGCTCAACTCCACCCTGCAGCTCACCGGGGGGGGGGGGGCCTTCAGCCCAGTCCTTGACCCTCAGCCCATAACCTCAGCCCAGTCCTTGACCTCGCAGGGTCGTTGTGAGGACAAAAGAGGGGGGAGCGGGATCGCAGAAGGCTTCCTTCCATGGAAGGTGGGATATAAATACAGCCGATCCATTAAAAGTGGGGCTTCTTCCTCGAAGTGAAGATGACTATATTGACACGTCTTTTACTCTCCAAGTTTGGAAGTGGTGGGGATGAGATGGGAGTCAGAGAATGCCATCAAACTCTCTCGCCTGCGGCACTTCTGCATTTTCCCTCCCCGGCAGCAGACGCTCCCCCAGACTGGACTGCAGCCCTCAGACCAAGCAGGGCACTGCATCCCTGACTCAGGTTTAACAGTCTCTTAGCTGTGGAGCGGCTGTAGAGAACCTCCCTGTTCAGGAGCTGTATACCAGCAAAGAGTTTTCGCATTGCAAATGGACCTGGAAAAGGTGGGGGGGTGTTTCTCCAGGTGGCGATGCTGTGAGAAAGGCAAGGTATGGAAGGACAGAGCTGGGCCTGCTGTGGGGCTGAACTGCCTCCACCTGAGCCAGGGGTGGGGAGAAGGTGGGTCCTCCAGAGGGCTGGGACTTCAACTCCCAGAAGCCCTTGCCGGCAGGGCCAGGAACACTGGGAGCTGCAGTCCAAACCTTCTTGAGATCTACCTCCCGCCCATCTCAGCCCTCAACTTGGCGAATGTCATGGGAGGAGTCCGAAGCCGAGCTGAGCTGCATTACCTTGTCCTTTGTGAGCAGGTAATGGAGCCGGGGGTCAGACTAGATGGCCCGGGAGGTCCCTTCTGACTCATTCTGCTTCTATGTCTCCAAAATCACCGAGAAGCCCACCCTGAGTATAAACAATGCTCTTTCCCATCCACCCCCAAATTCCTTGCATGTAGAAAAGAGGCACACAATGTTTGCCGTGACACTAGCTTTCTACAGGAGGGGAATTGTCGCCACATGTAGAACGAGGCAGGGGCAGAATGGGCCCGGACCGGGATGGAAGGCCACGCCAAGCGATGCTCCATGCGCTCACCCTCCCTCGCTCCACTTCCTTGGTCGTCATGACGACAACATGCGTGTTCTCCTGGTATATCATGGCCCAGAAGTCGTTCACGGTGGTCTGGAGGCAGCCCTGGGTTGCAATGTAGACCTTGCTGTGCTCGGCACTCCTTCCGTCCTCAGGAGTATTCTTAAAACGGCGCAAAGGGGAAAAGAACATGATCAGGAAAGGATCACAGGAGAAAGGGGGGCGCATTCGGTCTGCTTTGCTTCGGATTTGATCAAGCTCTGACCAAGTGTCTTTCCGCGGGAGCCATCAACCAATTAAGTTGTTTTTTTAGCCCATCGAACACCTGCCTTTTACGAGTAACTGGTTTGATTAAATAAATAAATAAATAAATTCAGACTGGAGGGCTGAATTTAAAAGCATTCTCAAAAGCTTACACATCCTCCTTTTATCTGCGCTCCTGAGCTTATGCATTTCTCATATTTATTTATTCTATTTATATCCCACCGTTTCCCCTCTTTCAAGCCACAAGGCCGCTTCCTTCCGAGATTCCCCTCCTCTCCAGTTTATCCACGTAGCAACCCTGGGAGGTAGGCCGATGGAAGCCACCCGATCATAAAAACCAGAAAACCAGTGGATGGGAAGCGAAAGCCTTCTCTGCACATGCTCAGAGGTCCCCATTATTTCAGAGCTGAAAATCCGGCTTAAATCCAGGTTCAGATTCAGTCCACCTCCCTCCCTCCCTCCAATTCCGGCCTTGCACCTTTTCTGCTCACCTTAATATAATTGGCATTGATGTAATCGGCACCTGGAACGCTGTTGTCCACATCCCGGAGAGTCACGCGGGTCGTGTCGACTGAGGCGAGGAAACAAGACGGGAGGTAAAGATGCATTAACGCTAATTAATCCTACTCATTTAAGCAAGGGAAAATTACAACCCCTTGCGTTCCAGACGGAGAGCCTTTTTTCTTTTTTTTTCTGGGGAACATTCGTAGGTTGGTACCCTAAATAAAGTTCTGTCAGCCCCAGGACTTACACGGAAGAATGTTTTTGTAGCGGTTCTTCGCTTTGTTCTCCAGGCGCTTCCCTTCCTTCCTCGGATAAAGGAATTTACACTCCTGCTGCTGCAGCATCTGCAGAGAATTGAATGGCACGAATCGTACGGATTGATTAATGTCGAGGTTATTATGGCTAATAATATTCCAAGTCTTCACTCGGTGCTTTAAAGTTGTTTTATTACAATCCACCCTGCAAGTTCAGTCAATATTCACAAATCGCCGGCGGAGGAGACGGCGGGCCACCCTGCCGGTCCCGTGTCGGTGAAGACGGTTTTGCGTCTTCTTTTAAACATACATCAACATCTTCGTGGCCGCGGCCTTCCCAGTGCAGAACGAACCTTACAGACCCAAGAAGAACGCTTCGAAAAGCGCGCTCTTTATAGCAGACAACACAGATCTGCCTGAGCCCAAGCCCTCTGGTGCTCGTGCATTGTGCGAAATCAAATATACTCATTTGGGTCCTAATGAATGAGGGGCCGCCCACTTTGCCCCCAAAGTCCCACCTTCGGGTCGACACTATCTGGTTTACCTGGCAAAAGTCACAGGGCCAGCCCCTGTTCAGCACCATCTGGCTGGTCCTAGCCGCCATTTTCTTCTCCCACAATGCCCCAGATAAACATTACGGGAAATTAAAACGCTGGGCAGCCCATGGTCCAAGCTGGGCTTGGGGGACGAGGAAGCTCATCGCCCAGCCTGCAAGGCCGCCTGAGCACGGGATGGTCCGGGTACCTCAAACTCCTCCCAGAATCCTTGCTTGGCCTTCTCGCTGTGGTCCGCCATCTTGTTCAGCTCCTTCACGCGGTTCTCGATGTTGGCTGCGATGATGCGCGTGGCGTTGAAGGGCTGCGAGAGAGACAGACCCAGATGTGCACATGGCAATGCACATAATAAGCAATATCATGTTTAATATCCCCAGCACAGGCAGCCAAGCACGAAACTGGAGCAGCACCTCTGGAGATGCCCACATTGTACATGTTTACATCTCTCTCTTTTTTAAAAACAGCCCCGCTTTTCCGCTAGAGCCCTCGCCAGGTGCTCGTACGGAGCGCCGCAGCCACGTTACCTGCTTCAGGTGTACAACGGCTCCGGATTTCTCCACCATGGGGTTCTTCTTGTAGTGCTCCACCAAGTCCGTGAGGGTGTCGAATCGCTCGCCAGCCCCAACGTCGTATTTGCCATCCAGCTGTGTGGGAAAAGGTGGAGTGGGAACAGGATGGGCAGCCCAGGATCACGAGCTTTCTAACAGCTGGGGTGGAAGAACGGCAGCAGGGGGGACCAATCTGAACCGTGGCTCAGCCGCGACTCAGAGGCGGTGCGGCCTAGCAGGCGGTGCGGCCGGGACTGGGGAGTCGCCGGTTCAAATCTCCACCCAGCCCTGGAGCGTCGCCGAGCGATCCGCTTTGACGGGTTGTTGTGAGGACAAGACAGGAAGGAAAGAACCCCTTGGATACCGCATACAATTTCACCAGCAGAAATATTATCCCATTAAATTATCTTAGAGCTGTTTTTTCTTTATTAGATTTATATCCTGCTTTTTCTTGCAACAAACTCCAAGTGGCTGCCATCATCCCCTTCTCCTGCTCTCCTTTAATCCCTGCAACAACAGCCCTGTGAGGTAGGTAGGTTGGGCTGTGAGAGTCTGTGACTGGCCAAAAGACACCCCGTGAGTTCCACGGCACACAAGGAAAATGGACGGGGAGGGAAGAGGAAACAGCAGTCTTTCCCTTTGTGCGGCCTGTTGGGGAGTGATCTTCAGAGGCCCTGGGAGAGTCAGCCGCTTCCTGGGGGCTTTACCTGGTAGCGGATCATGATGTGGGTCACGCGAGGCTTCCGGTCCCCGGTGTCGGCTTTGTCCTCATTCGTCAGCACCGACAAGACAAAGTCACCCGGTTTGCTTTGGCTGCTGCGCACCAGGAAGCTCCCCGGCCGGCCCTTCTCGGTGAGGAGCTTCTCCGCCTCTTTGCCCGTCAGGTGGCCGTGAAACCATCTAAGAGGAGAGGGCTGGAGCTAAGCACAGCGCCGCTTCTGTCCCGGCCGCCCCAATCAGCCCCGGCCACGGGTGCAAGCAGGCTCTCCGGAAGGCAGGCCCCGTCGCGGCTCCGAAGCCTCTTGCATTCCCTCGTTCTCCCCTCTCTTCCCGGCTCCTTCCTCTAGATGGCACCTCTGGCCTGCTGTGAGCAGCGAGTCACTTCCGCCGAAAAAGCCAACCCTGGTGGCCCGTTCTGTTGGCGTCTCCACCGTGAAGTCGCCAAGCCCAGTTCTGTGGAAATCCTGGGAGTGGAGCCAGCAGCTCCGGACTCAAGGCTGGGCTTGCGAGCAGACCTGGTGCCCCGGGGACTGGAGCGACCGGTTCAGCCATCAGCAGGGCTGTGTATCCACTCCAGATTTTAGTCTGACCTTCCCAGGAGCTGGCACGCTGCCTCCAAATGTGAATTCAGCACCATGGAGAGTTCCTTACACAGTCAGTGTGAAATCCGGGGTGGATACACGGCCCCACCAACCTCGGAGCTCCCTGTTTCTATTGGGCCCAGATCGAATGCCGCCTTCAACAAGGCGCTGGAGGGCGACCACTTGGGCCCTGGAAAGGGGGCACCAGCCCTCTCCCGATCCCTGGGACTCAACGCCCAGCAGGCTGCTAGTTTGGAATCTTTGCAATGACCCAGAGGGATGCTGCCACAGGGGCATTGTGGGAAGGCAAGATGGCAGCCACTGGTAGATGACGGTGGGACCCCATGCCAGAGCCCCCTCAAGCATTCCGTCACCCCCATATTGGCCTTAAAAAATAAAATACCCATTTTCCTTGACGGAACAGCAGCAATAACTTCAGTGCATGGCGATGGCAGGGCCAACGTTTTGCGTGTCTCAGCCAAACCATCCTCAAACAACCCTATAAGGTAGGCCGGAATGATCCTCAAGACACTTGGATGGGGCGGGTACAAAGAAGGCAGGTGGACAAAATCGCACCCAAGGAAGGTTCCCCACCCGGGCCCCTCCAGCTGGCGGGGGGAGCATGGGCGTTGTAGTCCAACCTATCCGGAGAGGGGCAGGCCTTCTCACACTCACCTCTCCGAGGTGGGATCCTGGCAGTTCAGGGGAAACGTCAGCTCGATGACGTTGCTGTTCTTCTCGCGCAGCAGCCCCTGCTGCTCCGTGTAGTACTGGATCAGCTCGGCCAGGGTGGCGAACTTCTCTCCCCCATACAGGTCATAGTAGTCCCCCGTGTTCTGGATTTTGATGTGGGTCACCTCGTCGTTTCTTCTGGAGCAAGCAAAAGGAAAACCAGTGGAGAGCCAGAAAACCAGCGGAGAGGCAGTGTGGCGTAGTGGTTAAGAGCGTGGGATGGGGACTCAGAGGATCCGGGTTCGAGTCCCCGCTCAGCCATGGAACCAACTGGGTGACTTTGGGTGACAGACTCTCAGCCCAGCCTACCTCACAGGGTGGTTGTTGTGGGGATAAGATGGAGGAGGAGATGTAAGCTGCCTTGAGCCCTTTGTAGGAAAAAGGCAGGATATAAATTGAAACATAAATAAATAAATAAAACCGTGTGGGGAGAAGAAAGAGGGAGCAGGCGAGCGAGCAGCAATGGCGAGACAAACCACATGTCCAGAAAGTCATGCGGATGAAGTCCCAGCGCTCGAGAAGGGCCCTGTGGAGGGGGAAGCCGGCCAAGGTCGCTTGGGGTGGGGTGCCAGGTGTACGTTAAAATGCCGATCGGTTGCAGTCCAGCCCCGCCGGAGTCGGGACAACCCCTTCTGCGCCACCCCGTTGGAGTGCCTCGTATTCAGAAAAACGCAAGCGAGTTTGGAACAGCGGAACGTGTCCAAATTGTGCCAAACCAGCTACAAGTGCACCAGAAACTTTGGAAATGGAGAGGAAAGCTTGCGGAGGAGCTGCGCTATCATCTGCGCAAGACGGTACAAGTGGAGGTCGGCTCAACTTCTTTGCAAGCTGTCCAGAGACTTTTGGTATTGGGATGGCATATAAAAACATTAATAAATCCAATAAATAAACTTGGATCCTGCATCACGGCAATGCACCGAGTCGCAGCTCTGGCCGTCAGAGACTTTTTGGCTAAAAACACATTGCGGCACTTCCCCCTCCACCCTGCAGCCCCGACTTGGCTCCTGGCAACCTTTTCGACTTCCCGAAGATGAGGAATGGCATAAAGGACACTGTTTTGGCTGTGTGGACAACATCCGACGAGCCTCTACGCAGGCTCTGAATGCCATCCCACCTGAAGGCTTCCAGGGAGGCTAAGAAGAACGGAAAAACCACCACAAGCGTTGTGTACACTCATACTTCCAAGGGGACAATGTTCAATTGTAAAATTTTTCAATAAATGGTTTTTTAACATATCCTTCTCATTACTTTCTGGACACACCCCGTACTCGCGCCAAAAAAGCATTTTTGCACGAAGCACGCCAGAAGGAAAACACAGACGCAGCCGTGCATCCATCGCCCCCCGCACAAGATTACACACAGATGCGGACAAAGCGGATCACTGGGGTCCCGTGTTAATTAACAAACAGATAAATGGGAAAGCTTCTCTTGGAAAGAGTGGGGCGCTCAGCACCCGAGGACTTCCCCCCAGTCCTGGGTGACCACATCTGAGCCCTGTTTGAGCCAAAGTCGGCGTTCTAGCCACCCGGAGAACTTGGAATACCGGACGGCACAGAAATGCAAGCAAATTGTCCACAAAACTTTGGCCAACCCAAGAGATCTTCTTGTTGCCTGATACCTCCCTGCTTCCTTGCAGCAATCTTGTCTCCAACAAGATTGTACATTCAGAAGGACTGGATCCCCTGGCTTTTTTTTTTTTTTTAAAAGGCGATTAGGGTGTGGGAGGGAGGATGCCTCCCCCCAGCCAAACTCATCCATCAAGCATCCGGAGTCTGGGGGAGCACAGCAGACCATGGGCCCTCTAAGTGCCTTTTAAAAAGCAATTAGTCTTCCATCCCAGGAAAGCGAGCCAGGACAGACGAAAGCCGGAGGGAGATAACGCTGCTCTTGACTCTGCTAATAGCCGGGCGGTCTTAACCCTCAGAGCCCTGGAAAAAAGGAGATTTGCCCTCACAGCACCTTCCCTTCCTTTCTTTCAAAGAAATTAAAGTAAAATTAAGAGGCATCTCAAAACGGCACACCTGTATTTGGACACAAGGCTATTCCAGAGCCATCCGAAGCACAGTGCGATTTTTACCGTTTGAGAAAGCGACCATGAAATACATGGAGCATGTTATGGTGCACAGATTCCTGGAAGACGGATTCGGAATATTGCTGAAGTACGTGGACGGAGAGGCGGAAACGAGAACGCTGGCCTTGCAACAAACCTGCTCGCGACAGCAGAAATGTCTGATACTGCAGCGGTGGAAAAGAAGAATATTGCTCCTGGGCTGCGGTGTGGGAGGAGGGCACCTCGCGCAGCACTGCCCGGCTTTCAGGAGAACAACTGGGGTTGTAAGCATGTGGGCGCACAGGTGTGGGTTACTGTATCGTGTTGGAGAACCGACACGGTGAACAACCCCCAGTTCGCAACCCAAGAACAGCCAGGGATTCTCTCCATGGGTTGTTCCTGGTTAAGAAGCCGTGGCTTGTTAGTGCAGCCGGGTTCAGACAACAGGAGGACCCGGGTTCTGTGACAACCCACACTCCACATGTGCCGCTGACAGAACATCTGGGCTAGAACATTATTCTGCTTGGCTCTGGATGGTCCACCTCCTCGGCCTGGAGGCCAGATCCAGCCTGCCTGCACCCCTCTTCTCCTGCCGGATCCCCCGCCCTCTGACCCATAATGTGCTCGTCTTCCTCCTCTGGTGCGCGCTCTCCCTGTCCAAAAAGGCGGCAGCGGCTGGAAAGGCTGGGGTCTTTTGACCCTGCCCCTTTTACCAGCGGTGCTCTCGGTGCCGAAGCGCAGCCCCCTCCCCAAAATCGAATTGGGGTCTTGGGCTAAGAAGGGCTCCCCAGCCCTGACCTAGGCAGCTCCTTTTACCTGGGATGGCAGGAATCGAACCTGGGACCTTCTGCAGAAGGAGGACGTGCCCCAGCAGGGAGGTGCCGGCCTTCCCCATGAGGCACCGGCGGCGGCGTTGTTCCCAGCCCTACCCGAGGAGGGTGGCCAGGGGCTTCCGCCGAGCCCAAGATGTGCTCGGCCCGCAGCAGCATTGCTCGTTCCGAGGCGCCCCAGGAGGCGATGCGAGCCCCCCGCTTCTTCGCAGCATCTGCGTTCGGACTGGGGCCGCGTCCGTTAGCTGCAGGGGGGCAAAAGCCAGCGTCCCCGGGAGACTGATTCATTACGCAGCCTGTGCAGGCGACACACACAACCCATCATCCACTGAATTTTGAGAGTACGCAGCTTTGTCCCAGGTTTTTCCCATCCCAGAAATCGAGTTTCCAAGCCGTCTCCCTTCCAGACTCGGACTTGCTTACTTTTAGCAAGGAGACTCTGCTCTGGGTTCAGGGGAGACAGGAACCCAAGCGTGTCAGCTTTCCATTTGTAAAAATGCTGAGTTTCTAGCCCTCAAGGCTGTGAGGACGGGCTTGGTACATTGGCAACTTCCTTGGCCAACACGGGAGGAAGCAGAAGTCAGATCCCAGAAGTACTGAAACATCCGCCACATAATTGCTGTTTTTACCCTTCCCCATGAATACACTTTGACAAAAATAAGAAACATGCCAGCATTTTAAAAGAAAGGCTACATCATTTGGACAGCGGTCAGACTTGGTGCGGCATTTTCTGGAGAGAGAGACAGAGCGACAGAGAACAAACTTCTGTTTCAACTTATATGAACTAGTCACACCAAAGCTTGGCAAGAAAGCATTTTTTATGGGATTCGTGGTCTTTTTACTTCTCTCTTCCTCTCTGGACTAGAGAAGCTGTGGGAATCGGCAGCCCGGGTGCAAATCTCTCCACCACATTCGGCAAGACGGCCATCTGCCCTTCCCAAGCTGGGCCATCTTTCCCCGAACCCCCACCTTCGGGGCAGCCTGCTCCCCAATCCCAAAAGGCCCAAAATCTCCCAAGGGGCAGTTGCAAGCCTCAGCTTGAATGGACTTTCTGCCTCTCAGCACGGAGTCGTGGGGCACACGAAAACAACAACCCTGGTAGGTAGCCCAGGGAGCCAAAACAGCCACGCAGGCAGAATTGCACCCTGGCCTTTGTTCCCAGCGGCAGGAAACCAGCTGCCGCTCTCCGTTGGGGAAGACACTCAAAAGCTCCCTTTCATTCCCGCTCCTGCCCCAGGCCAAGGGGACAAAGCCTCGGTTCAAGGAAGATTCCTGCCCCGCCTGAACTTGCAAGCCAAGGCCCTCCGGCGCTTTCTAATCAGGGGACGAAAACGAAAAATGGACAATCGATCTATTTAGCCGGATTTTTCGCGATGTTTCATGAGAGCTTGGGGCCCCCCATCCCACCCGCAGAATCCGAAATGGAGGAAAACAAGCCCGTCAGAACAGCCTCGCCCGCCCAAATGGCGGTGTGAGATTTCGATCTTGCATTTTTCAGTGGCCGGTGAAAAATCCGATTAAAAAGAACGTCTGCTCAGCACCTCGGAGTCCTTCTGAGGTCCATTCCAGGCAGGACTCATTCCAAAAACGGAAATTGACGACCGAACGGTGCAGCCAACCCGTCCTTGAACGCCGACACCTCTGACGGGCCTTCTCTGTGGTGGCACCCCACCTGTGGAAAGCGCCCCCAGAGGGTTCACCTGGGACCATCACTTTATTCTTTTTGGTGCCGGGCTAAAACAGTTTTATTTTCCCAATGTTTTAAGGTTTGCCTGTTTTTAATATTGGTTTTATTGTTGATTAGGATGCTGTGTTTCATTTTATTTTGCCTTATTGTTAAACCGTCCCGAGACTACAGTAGGGGATGGTCTAAAAGGGTTTAGATAAATAAAATAAACAAACTCCAATCCTTCCAACCAGCACAGAGCACCCAAGTGGCATCTAGCGTTTAACCCGTTCCTCCGTCTTTCTCCTCCTCTGGGTAGCAGGGATCCCAAGTCTTAACACTGGCGCATTTGTGTACGGATTTGGGATATTCGCTGGGCGGCAGATCGCCTCAAAGTCAGCGCTTGAGTGGTGCCGTCTTCAGGTTTTGGAGACTCCTTGGAGGCTGAGGCCCAGAGGAGATGCTCTGTGCACCGTCTTGCCCTCAGGCAGAGAGAGCTGCCATGACGCCTGGGCCGGAAGCTGGACTTGCAGCAAGGAGGGTGGCCGGATTGCAGGGGATGCCGTAGGAGGCGAGGCTGAGGGAACTGGGCCTCTTCAGCCTGGAGGAGAGGAGACTCTGGGGGGATCTGCTGGCAACATATAGGGGGTACCACATGGAGGTGGGTAGAGACCTGTTTCCCCCTGTGGAGGGGGAAGGACGCGCTCCAACAGAGCAAAGCTCAGGGAACCAAGGTTCAGTTGGGATGCCAGGAAGCACTTCCTGACAGTGAGGACCCCAAGGGCGTGGAATGGGCTTCCACGGGAGGTCGTTGAGGCCCCATCGGTGCGCGTGTTCAAGGACAGGCTGGACACGCATATGGCGGGCATGTCATGAGCAGAGCTGGCTGGAGCCGGGGGTCAGACTAGATGCCCAGGAGCCCCCTTCTGACTTGCTCTGTTCCTACAGAAAAGAAGAGACTGTGGGGAAGTTTCCCATTTGGGTTCAACTCTTTCCATGAGCAGAGGCTTCTCTTTCCAGCTTTGGAAGGCTATTTGGAGCTCCAATGGCTCTTTTCTTTCGAATGTTCTAATTTTTTGAAACAATTATACAGAACACACGGTACAAACAAAACAGAGCACCTGCTCAAGCTCAGACGGTTCCATGCTCCATAGCATCTCGATATAAAAGAAGCACAATTCAAGGGACCGTCTCGCGTTTTAGAACCACGGAGAAGGAAGACGGGGAGGGACCGGCTCACGGGGCCGTTTCCTTGTGGGACAGCAGAAAAGCAGGCAGCAAAGAGACAGGAAGTCGCGATGGTACCAAAACAGCCGTGGTGAACATTTTTCAAGGTGTTGTAAATACATCCCAACAAAACCAGTGGCCTTGAGATCCCCAAATATTTTATATTTTTTATATATTTTTAAAAGCAAGTTATTTTATATTTTTAAAAGCAAGTTACTTGAAAGCAAGGTTTCAGTGCAGCTAATACCTGTGCTTGGAAGGGAAGCGACGACGCTGCTCCTTTGGCAAAGGGGGCCATTTGCAGCAACCGAAGGGGAGCAGACAGACGATGTAGCAAAAGGGGTTTTTTTCTGGACCTCCGGCCTCCAGCAGAAGTCCGCCAAACCAGTAAACAGAAGCTCCGTTCTCATACAAACAGGTCTCATTTACCACGTTAACCTCCTCCCTTCTCATCCTCAAGATTTGAAGCTCTCCTCCTCGGAAGGCGTGTTTTCCGCCGGCTGGCCCAGGGCCCAAACACCAATTAGGGAAATACGCAGATGCACTAATTTATTCCCTTTGAATTATTTACAGAGATCCAGCGGCCCCTGTAATTCCCCCCTCCTTCCCCCGCCTGACACACGTGCTCTGAACAACAATGCAAAGGGCCCGGAGGGTCCAGAAACTAAAAGGAGACTTTCGCCAGTATGGATGTGGCCCTGGGAGTAGGGACGGCAGAAAGAGCTGCGAGAGGGTAGCTCTTTATGTTGGATGGGCCCCACAAAGCAGGCGCCACGGGACGGAAAGAAAGAAAGTCCTGAGTTGAACCCCTGAAATGTTGCTTGCAAAGCCACGCCCAGCCCAGGAAAGCTGCAAGAAAGCAAGGCGCTTTTCCACCTCAGTTTTCCATCCCCACATCTGTAAAATGGGTCCCATCGGAGTACGTCCCTTCAGAAACCAAGGGCACCACTTTCTGTTTTTAAAGGGACAGCCCAGTATTCTCCAAAGCGTTGTTTTCAACTCTGCTTTGCAGGTCTTACCTTACAGATAAAGTGAAGTCCCCCGGGTTGCTTTTGCTGGGCCGGGCCAAAAAGCTCCCATGGACGCCTTTCGTTAAGAGCAGTCTCTCTGCCTCAATGCCGCTAATATTTGGGTGAAACCACCTGTGAAGGGTGGGGGGAGAAGGGGAAAAACAGGAAAACACACAGTTATTTTATATACTTACTGTTTTGGTATTCCGTTCACAGCTATCAAATCTCATTTAATGAGTTGTACCGAATTTGGTAGATCCAGAGAACAGGGTGAGAGTGGACCCTTCTATTCCCCACGGACAACTTTCTCCAACCTGTTGGACTACAACTCCCATCTGCCCCAGGCAGCACGGCCGTGAACGCTGGAGCCACAGTCAAAACTTCTGATGGAATACAGGTCAGACTGGGGAACGCTGACCTAAAATATACACGTAATCCAAGTCGTTTTATTAAAAATTCCCACAGTATTTTGCAGTGATAACATGCCAGAGACCATTGTGGGGAATAAACGCCCCACCAGCCCCTGCGAGGGTCACAACAAGGACTCTTGAGGAGGAAAGGGATCCTCACCAGTGGAACTTCTGCCTGAACAGCAGCAACGCACTCCAGCTGAGCCCTGGGTTATTTGCATGCAAGCAGCCGCGCCGGGCAAGTCCAACCTAACGGCTGTTCAAGCAACGGCAGGCGTAATTCACCGGGGCTTTCCAAAGGATCTGGCTCGGCCTCCCCCAAATCAACCTGCCCCCCGACTCCCCTCCTTCACTTCCCTGCCCCTCCAGGTACGGGCGGCACCGGCACACGCGGCTCACCGGGGAGTAAAAGGGACCCGGAGCCAAAGAGCCGCAGGCGGCCCTTTCTAATGCCACGGGGCTCCTCCGCGCGGAAGCCGGGGCCGCCTTTTCCCGCGACAAGTTCCCGCGAGCTGGAAAACAAAGGACAAGGACATTCCTTTGCTCAGTCTTTTTGGCAGAGCGAGGGGGAGATATTCGGGTGTGCCCCCCCCGCCCCCCGGCTGCCTGCGATCGATGGCGTTCACGGCGGTAAATGATAAATACACGCGGGAAAGATTTCCCCTTGCACGGGCCGAAGATGTCCAACCGCAAAACGAAGTCAAATCATTGCTCGCACGCACAAGTGCCAGGTCACACTCTCTCACACACACACACTGCAAGCAGCAAAACCAAGGGGGCTCTTCCAGTGACACTCACCCCTCCAGAACAACACAAGCGGAGCAGCAACTCCCAAACTCAGACCAGCGAGCGATTTCGCCTCTGCTTTGGCCTGAAGCTCCACTCCTCCTTTTTCCCAGTTGACCCCTTTGAAATCCTTGGAGAACCACAGCCAGTACTGAACCTTTGCATGTTTTTAACGTTTGTGTCTAATCGCGTATATATTCCTCTATGCACATCGCTCTTCATTCACACAATCTTGCATGCGATTTTGCTAATGCACATATTTGAGGAAGGATTTTCCAAACCTGCTGCTTTTCTGAGCTGTTTCCCTGCCGCTCTGACCTGCTTGCCTGCTTTCGATTGTGAGTCGCCACTGCAAAATTCGAAGAGGTCCAAATTTGGAAAGCTCGCTGAATTTTGGCTGCCATGGTGGCTCAGACACCTAAAACATGAATCTAGCTATTTTCTTCCTCATTAGCAACACAGCAGTGTCTGCTCAGCTGTCTTTCTGGTAACTGGTAGCTTTCCACAGACATACAAACCCCAGGACATGAATCTCCTCGCCTCAGCAGGAAAATGATTACATAGGCTGTGGAACGAACACAGAAACAGTAGCTGCATCTTTCCAAAATATGGCATGTAACACAGAACAAAGTTTCTTCCCCTGAACTGAGAAGGCCCTTACAGGTACCTGCTGGGCCATCTAACTCCATATTACCGACACGGGCTGGCAGCAGGGTTTTCCAAGGGTGTCCGGTGGAAGCTTTCCAGCCCTAATTGGAGATGTAGGGACCGAATGCCCTAAACACTGAGATTCCAGCTCTTCTCTTCGGTTCTAAATATAAACCGAGGTAGATGACCTTTTCCAGCCCAAGGGCTCAATTTCGGAGACACTCGTAGGAGCTGCATCCCAGCAGCCGGGGGGCTCAGAGCGAAGCGAGCAGAGCCCAAATGCCAACTTGTTGTCGCTTAAAGCCCTTCCTGGAAGCCACTGAGCCTTGCGAAAAGCATTTCTTGGAAACAGTGGTGCAGGGTGGAACCTGAACAAAAAATGAGATGTAGCCAAAGGATCAGTGGTTCTGGAAAAGGGGCAACAGACAGGGTCTTCTGGGAACCCAGAACAGCAGAATTTGGGCCACAGAGAAGCAGAAGAGACCCCAAGCAGCTTCTTTGCAAAACTAATTAAGCCCGGCTTTGCGAAATCCGAGCAGCCAGGCAGGGCAGGTTCTCAGATGTGGCACGCTTCTGCTTGGCCAGGGGTGCGAGACACACGACCAGCGACAAGGACGGCTCATCCAGGTAATGAGGAATAAACTGCGCGCAGGCACGGGGCTGCCTGTTTCTGGCTGGAAAAGCAGAAACCTTTCCTTTCATTGTACGCAAAAGAACCGTCCCTCTTCCACTGCAGCTGAAGGAACAAGATAATAAGGTTTAATGACGCTTAAGGACAAGAGCGAGTTGCTGAACATTATGGATTAATGTTCTAGCACTCTGAAAAGCTGTAATGAAGACTGAACACAAGAAGCGTTGCGTGGGCCTCTCTCAACGGGTGCCGGGGCTTACGCCAGCGCAGAAAATGCTGTTGGACGCCAGCCCGACCGAGGAGGCCTAGGGGCAGTGGGTAGCCCCAAAGATTTCTGCCGAGCGCTGCTCCTCCCAGTACAGAAGCCGTAAGGAGAGACATCCTAACTTTGAGGAATGTGGATTTCCGAGCACAAAAGCTCAGAAATTCAAGCAACTGGTCGTCAGCATCCAGATCTCTGGGTTTTGATTTTGGGGCCAACAGTAGCCATATTAAAAAAAACATATACTGTTTTTTTTAATATGGCTGGCTGTCCTGCCTCTGCTTGAGGAGGCCTTCTGTGTGGAAAAGCTTATCTCACCGGGCTTCCGAGGAAGAGGCCGAACTAGCAACTGGGGGCAGCAGTGGGTGGATGGGGGGGGTTCCCCCTCCCCAGGTAACTTGGATGCTGTGACCAGGATGGGAAGTCCACTCAGCTCTTGGAGAGAAGGGGACCCTGCCTCGCCTGCCAGGCGGATGTCGTTAACTCCAGCCGGAGTGCAGGACACGGAATAATCGAGTCAAGTTGCAACAGCCCAGGTTCAGGCTGGACATCAGGAAAAGCTTCCTCTCAGAGAGCAATGCGACAGTGGGACCGGCTGCCTGGAGGGGTGGGGGGCTCTCCCACACTGGAGGCATTCAAGGAGAAACTGGGCAGCCCTCTGAGTGGGGTGGTGTGACTTGGTGTCCTGCCAGAGCAGGGGGTGGACCAGATGGCCTTCATGGCCCCTTCCAACTCCGCTATTCTGTGATTCTATGATTCTATACCTTGTTGGAAACCCAACCCTACCTCGCTTCTGCCCCCAAACCTTGTTGCCTCATCCAGATCTCGTGAATCGCCTTGGTCTGAACCCGATGCCAAAACTCTGCCGCATTCTTACACTGCTGCCTGGCTTAAGGGACTTTGGACTGGAAGCAGGAAACTCTTCCGGTTGATTCCTTGGAAGGGTCCAGGCAGACAGATTGTTTCTTCGTCTCGGTGTTGCTCACACTTGGCTGTGGAATAGCTGGCCGAGTTCCTAGCTCATTATCTGGACGCTCATTGGAGCTGGGCGCGGAATGAGCACATGCGGGCACTGAGCAAGCATGGCAGGTGAAGCCAAATCAGAGCCAAAATTCCCGGGAACAGGACTCACGGCCCTGCCCTTCTCCCCGCCGTATCCACCCGTCCGTGGCAATTTTACCCACATGGTGAAAAGCACTGCAGAATTCTCCCACTGTGCACTTGTTCTTGGTCTGAGGGAAATAAACTTTCACCACAAAATCAGTTTTTAAAGGGACTGCAGTCTCGTAAAAAGCTATTCCTGAATCTTTCCTCCAGAACCTTGTTTCTCCCAAAAGTGCCAATCAAAGTGCCAATTTGTTTGTCCTCCTTAATTCTCACGCGGGGAGTGATTTTCAAAGGCACATGAACAGGGCGCAGAAAGGGTTAACTTCTCCTCCCCACATGCTGTGGGTCCCACCCCCAACCTCTTCCTGCTGTAACACTGAAGCTGGGAGCAAACTCACTGCCCTTGGAACACCCTGAAACAGAGAGCAAATCAAAAAGAACAATCTCACATTTGAGATTAATTGGCTGAAAAATCCATCGGCGTTCCATGAAGCCTAAATAATTCCTAGCTATTTTTTGCATGTGTAGATCCACGTTTCCTGCGTATATGAAGTTCCTTGCAAATCCATGGAATTTAATGCATACTCTGATGCCTATATAGAATTGTATGTTTAGGTGGAATTTTATACATACAGTATAGGAAATGTGCGCTTTGTACAAATTTGACTTTTCCTGCAATTTTTATGAATGTATGGGATTCTGTACATCACCAGAATTGGGAGTTCAGCCATATGTTATGCATATGGGGAATTTCATGCAAATTAAGCCACATATGCAAAATTTATACAGATTTCTTTCCAGTGTGCCTGGATCCTAAATCTTTTGAGCACCTAGCAACACCCCTGGTTCCTTCCTCCATTCCACTAGCTTGGACCAGATGCTATTGTCGTTCTTCCATTTTGCATTCACCGTATTATTTATTGGCAACTGTAAAAGAGCCAGAAATGGAGAACCGCAGCGGTCCTTGGAAACAGCACGATCCAGATGAGCACCTCTTTGCTAGTTTTGCTGTGCAAGACGACGTGCCAACAAAATGAACACATGATCTTTGGGTTGATGGCTGGACCTCTCTAGATGTCTTTGCCGAGTGGGAGGGCAGGGAGAGAGAAAGATGTGGAATGAAGCTGAAACAGGAAATGTGTCCGTAGTTTTTCCGCCTTCAGAAGCCAGATGGCCAGAAAGATAGCAGGCAGCCATGTTCGAAAGTTACCACAAACATTTATAGCACA
This sequence comes from Varanus salvator macromaculatus, assembly GCA_023646645.1. Lineage (NCBI taxonomy): Eukaryota > Metazoa > Chordata > Lepidosauria > Squamata > Varanidae > Varanus > Varanus salvator. Next base: position 11,766,674 of record JAIXND010000800.1, on the reverse strand, counting down.
AGGCAACATGTTGCTAAGACCACAAACATTTATCTGCCAAGAATGCTGGTCTTCTCTCCCAGTGCTTCCTCCGACAAGTGCCAAAGCACTTCCATCCATGGCTTCCACCGGGAAATGCCTGGATCATGCTCTTGAGATAGCAGCGGGGGACGCGGCGCTTTGAAATCCAAATTTCAGCACAGAACGAAATGAAGCGGACTAAGCATGCCGCTGGATCTCATTGATCTTCCTTGTTCGTCACTTCTGAGAAATGGGGAGTTGCGTTGGAGCAAGCTGACACACCAGCACATCATAACGGACCGCGCATTCAAGTGCAGACCAAAGGTTATGCAAACAAGCTCCTGGTCTTGTAATACTCTCTGAGCATCTGTTCTATCAAAGAGCATCCTTCCTGTTTGCTTTTCCATGGTCTCTCAGGAAAACATGCCACCCACCAGCAGCATAATAGCTCGCCGAGTTACCGAACGCAAGAAAATGCCTAAAAATGGCAAACAAAACCCAGCCCAAAAGCGCAACAGTAAGAGGAAGATACGACATTCTCGTCCTGCTGTAAACAAGTATCCAAACATAATCCAAACAACTAACTCCAAACATGTGCAGAAGTGGCACTGTTTATATACATGCTCAGATGCTCACAATCCCGAACTCATTCCAAATCCAAGCGCACATTCGTAAAACCTCGTTTAAATGGTAAGCTGTACAAACAGGCAAAATTTGACCCTCAAGCTAAGGAATGATAGAAACACACACACAAAACTTTTTGTCTGCACGAAACTTTTTTCCTCCATGAGACTTCTCCTCTCTAACCACTATGCAACACTGTTGTTTTTTTAAATAAATGGCAAGATTCACCTTCTAAACTGCCATGCAATAGCAGCTCCTTCTGCGTTGATGAAGACGGGAGAAACGCTTTCCAAAATCCAAGAGGCGAGGGAAGGCAACCAGCAGTCTTGGGAAGCAGCCATGATGCAATCCCTCTGCCCTCCTCTCACACCTATTTCCACGCACAGCAACTCAACCACTCCCAAATACAGGAGGAATTTTTTTGGGGATGCTGGGAGGGCAGGAAAGCCAAGCACGGTTCCCCCCGAGATCCAGAAGCAGGGTTCAGCCTGGACAACCGTCAAACAGGATTTGCAGCCAAACAAACGTGGCATCCACAGGGTCTGTATTTTTAAAAAATCCTTTGTAATCCAAACTGGGACAAAGGAGAAAGGAAGCATCGGCTGAGGAAGTGGCGGGGCGGAAGCGGGGGGAGCTGATTTCCGCTTTCTGGCTAGGTCCTAAAACTGCCCATGACGGGCGCGTGGGAAGAGCTTCAGCTACAGAAAGGGTCAGAATTCGCCCCAGGTAGTTGCCCAAAGGGAACCTTCCCCTCTCGCTCTCGTTCTCGCTTCCTGGGGCTCGGCCAGAAAGAATCCAAGAGGAAAAGGCGAACCGACACATCCACCCACAAAGACGCATCTCGTGGGGTGCAGTGCTAAAACGCCGGGAGTGGGCAGACCGGGGTCCGTCCCCGATCCCCTCGAAGCTCGCTGGGCGACTCGGGGCCACTCGCTGACTCTCAGCCTCACCTACCTCGCAGGGCTGTTGGAAGGACCAGTGGCGCATCATGATTCAGAGCTGGCCAAGGTTTAGGTGGCCTGGGCCAGTCACTGACTCTCAGACTAGCCAACCTCGCAGGGGTCTTGTGTGGATAAAATCGAGACAGGCAGGTAGGTTTCCGCAAGCTGCTTTAGGTTCCTTGTAGAAACCACTAACGTACCTACATACTGGATGACAGGCTAGGAAAACCTTCTGTAAGGTTCGGATGCTAATTCAGTGCAGTAACTTGTGCACCCCGTGCTGAAATATATTCATGATGTCGATATCAGTTGTCATATCCTTACATTTGCGTTTCCAGAACTAGTAACACTTGGCTGTTTTCTGCAAATAAATGGCAATTTTATTTCGTAATCATGTTGCACGGATGGGAATTTGTTTCCAATATGTTTTCTTAACAAATGGCTTCTTTTCTTTGTTTCAACTTGTTAAATGCCTTTTGGCTTTCATGGCATTGTTACTGGATTTTCCTGGCTGTTTTACGGATGGGCATAAACCGCCCCGACGGCTTCGGCTGTGGAGCACCATACACATGAATTTTTTAATCCTCACCCTCACCTTTGCTGGGTCCACAGGTGAAGGTTTGCCCCGTATTGTGAGGGAAAGGTGAGAGCTCTCCATGGCTCAGCCATGGATCCCACGGGGTGGCTTTGGGCCAGTCACAGACTCTCAGCCCAGCCTACCTCACAGGGTTGTTGTTGTGGGGATGAGCTTGAGAACAGCAGAAGAATGATGCAAGCTGCTTTGAGTTGGTTCGAAAAAAGCAGGATATAAATCTAATAATAAATAAATTGGCATACAGAAGGATGGCGACTTGGAGATGGAGCACCTGCTCTGCCTGCCGACGATTCCCCGTCTCCTCGCGGAAGGACCAAGCGAGAAGAGCTGGGAAAGCTGTTTCCTTGCGCGAGACCTTGAAAGTTGGCCACCAGTCAGAGCAGAAATCCTTGGCCTGACATCTGGGGACTTCTGCGTGGTTTACTCGTGGGAATTCCTCTCCCAGGACTCAGGTCCCCAGCAGCAAAGCCCTTCAGCTACAAACAGGCAGGCTTTCTGGGGGCTTTTGGCCCACCCACCTTGGGAAGAGCATCTCTTGGATGAAATCGGGCCCCGGGCTGCGAGTCTGCGCCCCTGCACCAAGGGAGGCACCGGGCTGACGTGAGAGAGAGTTTGCTCGTGGAGCGCAGGAAGACTCGCCTGCAGCATCCCGAGATGCGAGGTGGGCAGCAGGAGACCCAGCAAGACGTCAATCTGTCAACGAGCTCCCTTTCCTGGGCCTATATTTAGAATTTCCACTTCTGCCCTGGATGGCGATGGACCGTAGAGGCCACTGGGTCTTTTTACAGGGATGTTTTTCCCTGCCATGCCAACATTGTGGAGCTCACGAAGATGCCTGGTTTACTCCTTCAAAAGGCATTTCTTTCAGAAAACTGGAATGGCTCCGGAATCGGCTGAAGCTGAAGCGGAGGGTTTAATGAAGGTGCGTCATGCACTGGCCTCGCAACTCATCCTTGCCGTATGCTTACTTTTCAAGGCAGGCCTCTGCCCCGTCTCCTTCGCACTCAGTTCGGGGTGGTGCCCGGGGCACATTCTTTTTTTAACGTGTCCCACTGTGTCCACGTCCTAAGCGGGGTTCCCTGCCCCCAGGCTAGAAGCTAATCCCAAACGGAGTGAGAAGTCTTATGCACCCCAAATAGAAACAGAGAAACAGAGCGAGTCCGAAGGGGCCTCCCGGGCCATCTAGTCTGACCTCCGGCACCAGCCGGCTCTGCTCACGACACGCCCGCCATGTGCCTGTCCAGGCCATATTTGAAATGGCACCACCTGCCATGCAGAAGGACTCTGCAGAACCAAAACAAAACCAAAAGCTTTGCAAAAGTGCAAAAAATTAAACAATTAAAAAGAGGAAGAAAACTTTAAGGGGGGGGGCAGTCAAAGATCAACACCGAATGGTGTTTTTGCTGTGGAAGGAAAAAAACGGAGGTGGGACTGGAATGGAAAAGCGCATGGCTGGCAGGCAGTTTTCCGCAAGTCCCACACGGACCATTAAATCACAGCCAAAGAGAAGTGGGCGATCTGGAGAATCAGAGGAAAATGCTGGGATTAGTATGCTCCTGGGGGCAGAGGCCTGTTTTTCTGCAACAGCACCAAAGCACCAGTTCTGTGATCCGCCAGTGTCTGCTAATTAGCAGAGAAGCAGTAAAAGAGAGTGCGAGACATTTAGCAAGTTACAAAGTGATATATAGCATGTTCAAGTAGCAGGTTTCAGCCAGAAAGCTGCAAGCCTTTACACATCAGGCTGCAGCCGAGTGATGGGTGGAGAGAATAGGATCCGACACAGCCTGGGAAGGGGAGGCGGGGGTGGGGACCATCTTCCATCTTATCAGCACAAGTCCAGCTGCAGCAAAAATGCCATTAAAAAAAGAAAAAAAGCGAGATCCAGTCCGTTCGTCCTTCAGCGCACAGCTGAGGAGTAGGGCAGACCTTCTGCCGGATTGAGGAAAATTACGTTTATGGCAAGACAAAGAAAGCACAAGTCACTTTAGCAAGTGCTCACGCTCATCCAACCTCACCGCGGGTTCCTGAGCAAAACAAACCAGTCACATGCTTATGCTGAGTCCCCTTGGAGCCAGTTCCCCAAACATGGGGCACCTACAAGATATTTTCTGTGCCCCAAACACTGAAATTCCTCCCTCCCTCCCCAATCTGTGCATAAAGCCCCCAAATTTCTAGAGAGTGCAGGAAAGTTTATACAGTGTGCTCAATCCTTCACTGGAACTCAAACAGCCCCATTTAATGCCCTGTGGATTTACCTGTGCAAGCATAGCTCCGATCTTGCCCCTCAAAGTCCCCATGTTCCACTTGTGGGGCTTCCCAGGGACCTCCAGTTTGCTGCTACAGGAAACAAAGAGTCGTTGGGTCTGATCCTCGGTGACTCCTTTTCTCTGATGGCTTTTCCAAGACACTAAATCCAGGGTGGGTCTCGGCACCCAACTCCCATCAGCTCTCACCTTGGCTGTGCTGGCTAAATCAGTGAGAGTTGGTGGCCGAAACCACTGGACCACTGGCCCAATGACACCGCTTACCTCATCCTTGCAGTGAAGCGAAAGAAATCGATCCGACAGGTGGGGCAGCTCTGGGGGGCAAAGACAGCCCTTTGTGCCACAAGTCAGCGTCTGCTCTCCACGTTGGTTACACAGAGGTGGAATCGAGGATGGCCAGACTCTCAGGCCAACTCTCCTGCCCCAAACTCAGGCCTTCGCATGCTTCTGGGCACTTTTCCGGGGGGAGCTCAGGCAGTCCAGAGGGCCTAGGTCCCCTCACACCAGTGCTTTCGAGACAGCCCACCTGCCAGGGGGCGAGGGCTCTGGTGTGACTGGGAGGCAAGGCAAAGCGGGTTGTCCTTCCCCCACACTGGCCCAACCCCGGAGTTGGAACCAGAGCCTCTGTGGCATCACAAAGCCTCCCACAATGACTCGGTTTGGACAGCATCACAACCCAGGAGGACCGTGTGCCTGTTGGGCTCAGGCCACAATCCATGTTCCAACGGAGACAACCCACAATCCACAGCCCAACAACAATTCCGCCTGTGGAACGCGCTCCCCAGAGAGGTTCGCCTGGCGCCGTCGTTTTTCAACTTTTCATTTCAACAATATTTTAATAACTTTTAATCAGCAGCTTATAGGTTTTAATCTGCCGCCAGGGTGGATCTGGCTTTTATGCGTATTATGTTTTATTTTATTTTATGGACGCCGTCCCAAGGCTATGCGATGGACGGCCTACAAATGCTCTAAATAAATAAACAAACAAGCCGCTGGGTCTCTGAACAAGCATTAAGGACGAGGCACGGGGGTGTCGCTCCGGCCCTCACCCCTCCTCCCCACCGGAGCTCTGCATCGCGCTCCACCGAAGAGGCCGGCGTGCTCGGAGAGCGGGTGCCTTCTGTTTAGCCTCTGTTTACCAGGCTGCTACGGGGACAGACGCTGCCGCGAGACGGGCCGATGCAGGGAGCCTCTTTCTATATATTTAGCTTCTCGGGAACTGGATATAGCAAGCCCAGGTTTATCTAAGATGAGCCTTTCTTGGGAGAATTACGGAGGCGGATGAGCAGGTTGCTGCACGGCCAGGCCGGGATCCCTGAAGCGCTCAGGTGAGCCAGTGCTCAGACCACATATACCTCCAGCCGCGAGCCGATTCCCGGCTTCCTCTCGCCCCCAGTCCAAGCCGCAAAGCCTTTCCCCACCAGTGCGCTGTGTCCAAAGAGAGCCATTGATTTATTATTTTTATTTAGGCTGCTCCAAGATGGAATTACTGTTTTTAGACAGTCCATGGCTTGTGGTCTCAGCTGGGTTCAGACAAACACAATATCCCAGGATTCAGCAACAAGGCAGGGTTCACTGACAAACCACACTCAGTCCATTGTTGACCCTTGACGGGAGGTTCTCATGTTGTCCAAACCCAACTGGGGTACAATTTGAGTGGCAAAAGGCAGCTTGTTGGCCGATACTCGATGCTCGCAGGAATGGCAGATTCAGCCACGAACGAGAACCCCCAAGCACATAAAACACAATTTTGCCCAAGCACAAAAATCTTCACCCTACAAAAGGAACAGCAGAGGACTGCGTAGCTACAACAGAGCAAGTGCTGGGGACAGAGGAATAAAAATGGGGCGCTTGGTAGTCCGACATCCTGCAGGGAAGGTCCTCTACACGCCGACATTGTCTCGCTAACCCAACTCGTTTCACGAATCTTCGCCCAGTTTCGTGGGCTTTTCACATTTGTGGATGGAACACTTTGGCCCTAACTGTTCCCTTAGCCACATGGCATTGCCAAACGCAGGCTCCTTGGATGCAGAGACCTGTGCAACTCCAATTTGGGGGTGTACCTTGATGTTGCTCCCCCAAGCAGGTGATCCTCAGTTCCTTGCACACAAAACATTGCAAAGGTGCATTCAACAAAGCTCATGGCTTCGCAGGAACACACAATAAAAGCTGAGCTCTTACCTTTGCTTTAACATCTAAATTGCTTTTGTGAATTAGGATCCTCTAATCATTTAGGAAAACACATCCAGTATCTATCCTGTTATAAACAAAGCAGGAAATCTACAAACAGGAATCTGTCTTGTTTGACCTTGACACGGCTGGAAGCGAGCAAAGTCGGGGCAGGGGGTGGAGAGACAAGATTCATGGATTTCTATCTCTGACACGCACCACCAACTTGTATACTTTTTAAAAAATCTGGTGCTGCTAATGAAATTTGCACGAATAAGCACACAAGAATGGTGTGGCTTTAATATGTCTTGTGCCGGATATACTGATTTCCAGCATCAGAATTTGCAAAAATTCCAGTGAGTACAAATCTAGGAATATTGTCTGCGTCAGTCGCATTAGAACTGGGCAGTTTTCTGGTGCTTATTAGCACAAATTGCTTCTGCGATTTAAAAAGGAACCAGTAGAAACAGAAGGCCATGAGCAGGCTCACGAGCGAGGGCAACAGCCCACAGCCGACGGCACAAGGCTGACAAACCAGAATCTGAATTCCGGAAAATCCGTCAGTTTCATCCCTCTGCTGGATTCTGCAAAATCCACCAAAGAGCCAGTCATTCTGCTTCTCCCGACAACAATGCCTTGCAAAACAGACACTAGGCCAGGAGGAACAAAAAGATGCTTTTTTGCAAAGGGTGTGTGGGGGGGGAGGGGGGAATTCAGGAACTTCTCCCCATTTCCTGCTCTCTGAGCCAGTTTTAAGTAGCAGAGCTTCCAATTTTCCCTTCAGACCTGAGGGAGGAAACCTGCAGAGCGGACAAACTCCACTGCCTGATTAAACAACCATCCGAGACACATTTCCTGGACATGAGCCAGAACAAAATAGGAGCAAAGCATAGCATTTGCGCCAACATCCAGTTATGGGTTCAAGTCCTCCAGCCACCCAAAAACAAAAGGAAGAGAACCAAATTCTAACTAGCCATTTCCCTCCACCCTTCCTACCAGCGACCTGAGCATTTTGAGGCTGCGAAGATGTCACGGTGCCAGAAGCTACCATGCAAGAGAAAGCAAAAATGAAACAGAAGCGCACAGTGCTGCCTTCTAAAGTCACATACCCCCCCCCCAAGCAGCAACCAGTGGCTGAATGCATGCTACAACATTAAATTTTAAGCACACGGCCAATGAGAGGCTACAGTAGAAACATTCTGCCTGGCCAGCTGCCCTTACTGAGCCTCCAAGCAAGGAGCAGCTATCCAGGGCCTCACTTTAATTTGAAAGAGGAAAAAATCCTTTCAATTAAATATGCGGCAATAAAACTGCATGATCTTTGCTCTGGGGATATCACCCGAGGCGATCATTCCTCTACCGATCACCAGACATGCGCCCTAGGACTTGGTCATCATGAGGCAGGCACGCCAACCTTGTTCTGAGCTCTGATGAGTAACCGGGATTTCCGTAATGTCACCCGCCAAGGCCCACGCTTCGAGCCTGAGCTCGCTGGTTCTTTTCCACTCAAGGTGCGTTGCGGGCTCCTGCGCCAGTGTTCAGCCAAGACAGTAAACAGATCAGCGTTCTTCGAAATAATCCCTCTGGATTCCTTTCTGCAGGCAAGACGCACTCCAGGCTCGGCCCCCATGCCGTACGCTCCCTTCCCCTCCCTCTGGAGATGGGAAATGCGGAGAGGCCCTGGATCACACAACCCCTGCCTTTGATCGCATTGTGTAACCCTCGCTGGCGTACATGCTTTGGGTGAAACGGTGCGCCGCTCCCTCTTCTGTGAGATGAGTAAGGCCGCATTGCTGGAGGCCTGCGAGTGCGCTGGGGCTCATGCGCTTCTGATCTGGCTGCGAAGGAGCCAGCCAGCCGGCGTCGCCTCAGCTGCTCGCATCTCTCCCGCTGGCTGTGCACACGGTGAAGAAGCCATGGCAGGCACCCCCTTCCCTGCCCTGGACCTGCCTCCCAGCTGCCCTGGATTACAGCACCGATCATCTGCAGCCAGCATGACCCCTGGCAAACAGGTTGAGAGCCAGGGAACAAGGAGGCCGGGCCAGGGTGAACCGCTCAGACAGCCCTGTGAATAAGCGCTGTACAAGTTCAATGAATAACTCTATGCGTCTCCTGTCCCTTCTAGAAACGCCACCTGAGCAAGAGGCAGGAAGACAAGAGGGGCAGCGATGGGGAAAAGGAACTCCGGGGCGAGGGCCCTTGGCACATGCCCAGAGAGCCTTCCTTGGGCACCGGCTCTGCAGTTCGGAGTAACATCGCTCGTGCCGAATTCAGAGGAGGCGTCTTGTGAAACGGACCGAGGAAGGAAAGGGGAATCTCCAGGAATTTTTGGAGGGGGATCCTAGCAACAGGCGGCCATCCCATGTCCATCCAGCTCCCAGAAACATTTGGCTGAGCACCCCCAGAGAAAGCACCCAAGACGAAACGAGAGAGAGAGAGAGAGAGGGAGAGGAGAGGGAGAGAGAGAGGGAGAGCGCGCCAGCCACTTGGTGCCACATCAGACTAGTTTTTTATCTAGTCTGGTACGCGGCCCTTTATGCCAGGAAATGGTGGTGAGGAGAGATGCTTGGATTTGGCTGGAAGTGCTCCCGGCGGATTCCGCAAATCGGATCCAATCGGCCGCTCCATCCTGGGCAGCTGCAGGCGAACAGCACCATTTACAAAGGCTCCTTCAACGCTGCATAAACAGTCCCGCGACTTTTCCCGAACAGCATAACCTACTTAGTCCACCTTGTAGTTTTGCCAGAGATCCGCATGGGGGGGGGGGGGTTAAAACACGCACACACGTCCATAGAGCCATGGCTTCTTCCCCAAATGACGCAGGGACCTCCACCTACATTCCAGCCTTGGTTTTATTTTTTATTTATTTATTAGAAAATTTTCTATGCCGCCCTTGCCAACTAGCCTCGGTTTATTAGCAATAGTAGTAATGGCACTACTTAATAATTCCATTTGATCAGGCCGGAGGAGGGCGGGTGGGAGATTCACATACGAATCTGATTCGCAATTCGCCGAGACCCTGCGGGGTGGGGGGTGTCTTCGACACGTGCCAGCAAAGTTGCTTCATTCACTACCACATCCGTTGTGCATGGCACGCCGATCCCCACCAATATCAAGCAAAGAAGAAAGCATGGGAGCAATTGTTTCAGCTTAAAGCCCTTCCTGCCAATAGCCAGACTTTTAAAACCTCATTTCAACCTTTTACGACGGAGCGGGCGCTGCACGAAAGCCGGGACAGCAGAGAATGATTAGCGTGCGGTGGAAAGCGTGCGAGGCTATTTGCACAGCGCTGGAGGGCTGGTTGTCGAGCCGGGGGTGGGGTGGGCTTGGCCCTGTGGCCTGACCCTCCCCCCAACACTGGGGCACCACCCCACTGCCGTCTTCCCAAGGGTGACATGAGCCCTCCCTCGCCCCCAAACCAGCAGGCATGAAACAACCGAAGAAATTGCCACGTAATGCTTCCGGAGCGATCCTTGATCCTCTTGGGAACGCCACACGGAGCACCCGGGATCCTGCGGCTGCCCTGCAGGGCCCAAGCGGCAGGTTTGTGGCTCCTCGGATGCCTCTGTCTCAGCCTGGCAGAAGCCCTGTGCTCTCTCCCCGGCAGGCTGCACTGGGCAGCGCTATTCTCGGCCTGGGCTCTCTGCCCTGCCAGCCGGCCTGATGGAGCGAAGCGAAACGAAGCGAAGCGAAACTTTGGCCAATGAGTCCTGAAGCTGAGCCAGCGATGCCCGACGCGCTCCGGATGCTGGGCTCGTGGGCTGCAGCAGGACGAGCTGGGGCAGCAGCGGGTCAGGACCGCCCGGGATGCCCACATCCTGTTCCCATGGCGACCGATGAACTGCCTCCACACCTGATGCAAAGTGGAGGGACCGTTCCTGGTTCTGCTCCCAGCACCACACGCTCAGTCCTAGAACGCGGCTGAACGGCCACCAGATCCGGGAGGCCCATCCAGCTCCTCTCGCCCTCGCCGAGACCCACCTGTGCCAGGTGCTTGGTGAATTTACCTGCTCTGCTCTGAGCAAAGAGGACGGTGCCGGAGCAGCTCCCGGCTGGGGACAAACGGTTCGCCTTTCCTGCCTGCCTTTGTTTCCTCCTGCAAGAGCCCAAGGTAGCTCCCCTGCTGTCCCCCTCCTGGCCGCCTTTGATCCCCCCAACAACCCTTCCAGGTAGGCAAAGTGGCCCAAGGACACCAGGGGGCTTCACCTGTCAGGCAAGCAGGAACAAGGCTCCACATCTCCTGAGGCCAAGATCTTGTGGTTGTTATGCCTTGTGATGAGAGTCTCTCGCTCTCTCCCCCGCACCCTCCGTGTGTGTGTGTGTGTGTGTGTGTGTGCGCGCGCGCACAGATGTGCGCACGCTTGAGAGAATGAAAGCAAGTTTTGGGGTGGGTGGTCTGTGTGTTTTTGCAAAGGGTTCCAGCTGGCCTTTTAAGTTATTTTAATTGTTAATTATAAACTGTATTTATTGTATTTTAACTTGGTTATTCGAGATGGGCCACTTTTAAACAGTTTTAAATTATTTTGTTGTTTGCACGGTTGTGAGCCGCCCCGAGGCTTTGTTGCAATGGGGGCGGCATACAAATGGCTTAAATAAATAAATAAATAAATAAATAGCCTTGCCATTCTCTCTGCAAAGGGGAATATCCTTCCTTTCCCTTCTTTCCGGGCGGCTGGTTCCACGCCCCTTCGGAGCAGACCTGCTTCTGACGGCTCTTCAGCGCTCCAAAGCTCGCTATCCCGTGCCACTTGGCCCACGCCCCGTCTTGTTGGGACGACCCTTATCCCTGTCGTGAGGGCTGTGTGGAGTCACTTGGTTCTCCGTGGGAAAAGGTGCTCTTGCTGGAAGAGGGGAGTGTGGGGTCCGAGGAGGACTTCTGTGTGGCGTTGATGCCTCGGTTGGCCCCTTCCGCAGAATGGGCTGCTTGCTCTCCACCGACCCCCCCCCCAGTCCGCCTCTCATGTGGCCCACCAACCCCGCAAGGCGGAGAGGGAGAAGAGTCTCCCGATCCACCTCTTGCACACCTTGTGCCGTGCCGTGCATCTCCACCTTTTCTCCGAGCTAAAAATTCCCAGATGTTGTAACCTTTCCTCTTCGTGGAGTTGCTACAGCGCCTGAATCATTCCGGCGGCCTTTCCCTCACTTTCCCCAACTCTGCAGTCTTCCCTTTATGTGAGAGATCTAAGTGCAGTTCACACAGTTCAGGCTGAGGAGCATTGTTTATGTAGTTCATATGCCCCCCCCCCACCTGACTGGTATATCTGAAGTCTTAGAGGATCCACCCTAAGAGAGAAAAATGGAAAACCGAGGCAGGAGAGAGAACAGAAAACAGTGTCTTGGATAAAGTCCAGAGGAATGGAAAACTGGAGAGGAAGCAGGAACAAGGGTGGTGTTGCTTGGATGGAAAAGTGAGGAAATGGAAAGCCAGGGATCGAAGCGGGAGCGGAATGGCGTCTCTCGGAAAAGAGCGCCGCTGGCTGGCTGGCGTCCTGCGATGGAGCACTTCACACAAGTGCCACACCACACAGGTCGACGAAACAAATCAAGCCTGGAGACCACACCATACGTCCCTGCGAGTTGTGCAAGGAGATCACATCCCGCCACAGGAGTGAAAACAGTGACTCAGAGTATCGTCGGCATGTCGTGCCCCGCGAGACCCGGAGCCGGCCCTGGGCCCAAGCCACCTCCGCCAGATTTTCCAGCGCACCTGCTTATCAGAGCACGCAGCCAACGGAGGGGGCGCATTAATGCTGATTCGGCTCGAGACTCAACCTTCTGAAAGAAAAACAAGGCGCAAAGCAAACCACCAACCAACCTGCAGTGGAAATACGCCAGCCCCCTCTTTCCATCAAGTCAGCTCTCTCGAGACAGAAAGGAGGAAATGACCAAGCCGACCCAAAAGGGAAGTGCATCGAGAGATGCTTCTGCCACAGGCTGCGCACGAAAGGGTGATTCACGAGACGATCGCGTCGCGCTGAGATGGAGCTGGAAGGAACGGTCCCGCCAGACGAGCTGCAGGCAACAAGCCGGCCGTCGGGGGAATCTGTGGGAAAGGACGGCGGCACCGGGCCGGTCCCGGGGGCAGCTCAGAAAGCCCAAATTCAGCTGATGGGGGCACAAGGAACGGCATTATTGACAACTAGTAAATAAAGCAGGTTGTTTAGAGAATGTGTCTGTTCTCTGGCCTTTGAAAGGTGCGTTTATTATACATTAATCATTACACTTAACTCACATGGTGGTTCTCCTATCAGCTTTTTTCGTACAACAACCCTGTGAGGTAGGTAATGGCAGGAGGCAAGTGATTGGCCCATCAGCCAAGCAGCTTCATGGTTGAGCAGGGACTCAAGCCTGGATTTCCAAAGTGCTCTAACCAGTACACCACAGTGCCTCCCATTCCCAAGTCCCTGTTAAGCACCCCAATCCCTACACTACACTGATGGTGCCCAACCCACCCATTTCTCCCTTTCGGGGGGGGGGGCAGTTAGATGTCCCAGGGCACCAAGAAGAGTTTTTGCCTCCAGAAGCACTTTCTGGACTAGCTGCCTTCACAGCGTCCCTGAAGAGCTGGTGCTGAGGGAACACATGGGGGGGGGGGGAACCTGCAAGCACCCCACAACCTATCGAGCTCCCCGTGCCCAAGGGCGCTCCCAGACCTGGTGCTCGCACAGCCCCAGTCCGGAAATCCAAAATGTCGCCATCCGATGCAAACTGGCCTGTTCCGAACCCGCCGGCAATTGGGCCCAACGATGACCCTTGTTCCTTGAATCCCTAGAAGCTGTCCTCGTTCTTCCCGGTGCATGTTTCATATCCTCCAAGGAAGCAGGCCCTGGTCAAGACTGATTTTGCTAACTTCGGCATCAAAGAAGAAAACCTCCTTTCGGCACCCCCACTCACTGCCTTCGACCGAGACAAATTCGCATTCGGAGTCTCCGGGGCGGGCTTCAGCGGAGTCCTCCTGGAGCCAGTGGCCAGCTTATCGGGGCATTGTGAGCTGGCCAGGGTTTCTTTCTGTGCCCATCTGCCACCGCTGGGCTGCCTCTGCGGCTCGCCACGCTTCGGGGACCGAGCTCCAACAACCCTCGTGTGCTGCCCGGCCCGGCCCGGCCCAGGCGACCGACTGCACTGCGGTGCAAGGCACGGCCCTCACAACCCAGCGGCAAACCCCAGGGTGCGCAGGGGTCGCCCGTGGTTAACAAGCCACGGTTTGTTATACCGTTGCCAGAGCCCGTGGTTAACAAGCCATGGTTTGTTATGCCGGCTGAGATAACCCACGGTTCAGCCACACTCAGCTCCAGAGCGTGCGTCCTCTCGTTGTCCATTCTGCGGATCCGAGAGGCCGCGGAAGAGACAAATATGGATCAGAGAGGACCAAAAATCTCCAATCCACATCGCACCTGCAGCCACCAAACGACAATAGCAGAAGCTCAAAAATGTCACCAAAATGCTTTAAAAATCCCTTTAAGGACTGTCGTATTCTGCTGCTGGATTTTGTTCTGTTTTCACTCTTCTGTGCTGCTCTGTTTTTCCCCTGGAAGTTTGGTGCTGCATGGTTTCTACCCTGAATTATTTTAGCATTGGTTTTTTCTGGGTCATGCTTAGCACTGCCGACGGTGTTTTCCAGTTATGTGGTTACTGGGCAGGTTTTAAATATAAGGGAGGAAGGAAGGAAATGTGTCCCACTGCAAGCCAGCCAAACACGTGCACCTTATCTGTGTCACTGCTTTAACACTGCCTGAAACTCAGCCTTCTTCTGCCACTTACTCAGCATCTGAGTTTAGACTGTAAGATCCTCAGGGCTGGGGCCAGTTGTGCCCTCCAAAGCACTACACTTCCTGAAATCACTATTCAAAATTAAAATATCTCACCCCATAAAGGGACTCCCAAAACAGAGACAAAATAAGGACTAAGGTATTCAGGAATAAACTTGGCTGCTACTAACTTTCTCTAGCTTGGTGTTTGCGTATCCTTTGTGTAACCACTTATCCAAAAAGCAAAAATATTCCAAAGACACCTTGAGAGCCCTTTGGCCTCAAAGCAAGGCAGGAGATTTCAAAATAGATCGTTCAAAGGAGAAATTCCTGGGTGGTGACCGAGCGCGCACGAGCTCCTCTTGCCCTTTCGGAAGGGGAAAAAATTAAGTGTGTCTTCATCTCCCACCAACGCCAAACCCTCCTTCCCCAGCCTGGCAACTCCCAGAATCCCCGGCCACCGCCTCTGCCATTTGTGGCTGATGGGTGTTGCACTCCAAAACAGCAGGTTGGAGGGAGACAAGGCTAGCGAGCAACTGGAAATCGCAGCCGTTTGAACCCAGGTCACGCCAGCAAGAGCCAGCTGCCGAAGCGCCGAAATGTCGCCGTGACCAAAGGTGGGCTGTGCCACGCAAGGCAACACCCAAGGCAGCGCGATTCCCGGCAGAGGGGGAGCTTCGCTTGCTGTTCAGCGAGCGAGGGGAGAGTTTTCGGACGAGGGACGTGATGCAGCGCTGGGAGAACCTGTTCCGACCGTCTTAAACCAGGAACCTCTTTCTCCAGAATGGCAGTTGCAAAATGGAAAGGAAGCCATGGCTGTATTTTAACATGGGAAAGAAACAGGTGCCCCAAGGCAGGACAGGGCAAATATCTCGCTTCCCTTGCCCCCATTGCCCTGGCTCGGCGAGTGGAGTTGTCGATTTGCCTTGCCGATGCTCAGAGGCACTCTTTTCAAGTGCATGTAGAGATGCACACCGCACAGCCTCGAAGGGGTCTCCCACGTCAAGAGCCTTTAAGGGTTCAGTCCTGACACAGTCAGGTCTCGAGAAGGGGAAGGGGAAAATAAACTCTCGTCTATTTTATAAGGCAGGCAGGCAGGCAGGGCAGGCAGAGATGAGCATCACAGACCATGGAAGCTTTAAGCTGCAACCCTGTACATTTTGGCCAGAAAAGAGTCCCAAATTTCTAGCACACTCTGGCCAGGCCTGGAGGACATTTTTCCTGTCTAAACATGCATACAAACGGGTCCTCGGACGGCAATCCTATAACTATGCAAAAAGCGGCACCCAAGTTGCGGAACAAAAAAACAATTGAGGAAAACCACACACACCAGCAACTTTTAGGAGTTAGCTGTTTCTCGCCCAATTCAACCGGTGGCTTCAGTGACGCACGGGGCAGCGAGAAGCACTAGGCCGGAGGGTGAGAGCAAGCGGGAAAGTTGGCTGCAGGCTCGATCGATCGCATGCCGGCTTTGACAGGCGAAAGAACTCCCGGCTTTCCACGGGCCGCGCGAGGATGCAGGAAACGGCTGCACATCATTTTTTTGTCTAAACTATGCAAAGCATCACATCCTCAAAAGCAGTAGATACAGAGCTATTGACACCTGGAAGCCTCAACATATAGGCAGAGCCTCTGTGACCAGCAGCAGTATATCTTAACACTTCCTTAGTACTAGGCAGCTGACATCCTCCATTGAATATACCTCTAGCTGGGGGGTTTTTTTCCCCCTTTTCAAGGGACTTTTAGTCTGTTTTTCCAGCAAAAATCCACCCATCACAGTAATCCAGGATAAAACATACGGACCTAAAGAAGGGCGATTTCACAGCTGACTAATGAGAACCACTCTGTGTCATGGACACCAGCCTACCAAGTTCTCTCCAGATGTGTTGGGCTACAACCCCCCATCTTTTACCCAGATGTGTTGGGGAAACTGACAGGCACTCCTAGAAAGAAAGCGGTTTTGCCTGTTCTCAGAGGCGCTCCTTCTCTACTGTTCCATAGCACTCCGAAAAGCAGGCACTCCACACATGCTCAGGGGAACCTGCTGAGCCCCCCCCCCCCCCGCACCAGAGAGCTTGCTCTGCAAACAAACGGTTGAGGTGCCTGGACTGACAGAATCAGAGGCCAGATCCAGCTGCCTGCAGGAGGCGCATCTGGAGGACGCCTGGCTGGCGGAGGCCGCCTTGCCGGTGGAGCTTCCCGCTTCCATGGCAGTCTACCAGCAAGCACGACGCGCCGCTGGGTGGGCAGAGTGGGGTCCACGAAGCCGGCGCTCCAGCGGGGAGACCCAGGGGCCGCTCCCCGCTCAGCCAGGACGTCCCGCGGGTGCTTCTCGGCCCGGGCCGCCCCCCAAAACCTTGACATGTGAACACGCGCGGCAGCCTCGCTCAACGGGGGGAAACGGGACGGCAAAGTGATCAACACGCAGCAGGCTGAAGCGCGGCCCGGCCTCCCTCGCAGGGGTGTCGTGAGGACGCCGTGCCGCGGACGGGAGGGGACGCAGGCCGCCTCGCCCGGCGCCCCGGAGGCCCGCGGGGAAAGGCGGCGGGATGCCGCGGGAGGCGTCCGCCCCCCGCCCCGACCCCGAGCCCCCTGCTTACCTGCGGGAGGTCATGGCGGCGCCGGTCCAAGCAGCGAGAGCGCGACGGAGCCTGCGGCCGCTCGCCGCCCCGGAGCCCGGCCGACCGCGTGTCGCCCGTTCCCACGACCGCAGAACGCGCCCGGCTCGCCCCGCGACCGCCCGCACTCTGCGGAGCCCCGGGAGCGGCTGCGAAAGGCGCGGCGCGGATCCCAGGCCCCGCCCCGAGCTGCCAAATACGGGCACACCGCCCGCCCCTCCGCGGCGGCCCGGGCCTCCCATTGGCTGCGCCTGGGGCAGTCGCGCCCGCCCCTGGGAACTCACGTGTCAGCCGAGGGGAAAGCCCTCCCTGCGTGGATGTGCGCGCGAGAGGGGAATCCTCCGCCAATCGTCTCCGCCTGGCAACAGGCACCGCCTAGCAACGGGAGGGGCTGCCTTTAAAGGGACAAGCCGCCCCCAGATCGCGTGCAAGTCTCCGCAGACTTCGGGCGTAAAAGGCTGTCCGCGGTTACTAGTCCTCATGACTCCAGCTGCAGAAGCAGCCTGCCTGGGCCTGGGCCTGGGCCTGGGCCTGGGCCTGGGCCTGGGCCTGGGCGGGGGGAGGGGGGGCTGTGGCACTCCTGTCCCCCTTGTCACCTTCCCGCGAGCAGCAGAGTTGCCACTGGACTAGTTGGACCCTGGTCTGAACCAGGACGACTGTTCTGGACTACAACTCCCAGCTTCCTGATGGGAGATGGTCCGAAGGCTGGAGGGCTCCCAGTTGGGCTCGTGGGGCTTCTCCTAATAAAGATGCCCGAGACTGGGAGAAGGGGCGACTTCCCACACGACCAGAGCCTCAGGCTGGAGCACGGAACCAGATGTCGCTGTACTCCAAGCCCCAGCAGCCTCAGCCTGACCCACAGTCAGGGGTTATGGGCACTGGAGTTCAGCGGCATCAATACCACCGGTTCCCCCTCCCCGCCTGCCTCCTGCCTCGAATCCAGAAAAAATAATATTATTTCTCATCCCAGGCTCGGGAAATGCTCTCTTGCTGGCTGCGCTCAGCTTGTCTCTCCACCTTCCAGGCCCAGCAATCGCCCCAAAGACGACCCACAACTCTGCTCCCCAGACCTCCGAAGCCTTCTGGGTCTAGGACCCCCCAGCCCCCCCCCCCAGCATTCTCCATCAAAGGCAGACATTGTCTGTGCAGCCGGCGTGACTTGGCCGCAGAGGCCCTGGATGGGGTGGGGGGGGCAGGAGGAGCCGCCTCGCCCCTTTCTTCCTTGGGACACCCTTTTTCTTGCCTCCTTTTAAATCCTGGCTAGGAAAAAATGACCCCGCTGCTCAACAAAGGCCCCTCAGTCGTCCAGCTGGGAGTGGCCACGGAGGTCCCTTGGGGCCGCTCTCTCCGGACAGCAACGCGGCCCCGGAGGCTCCGGCCGCGCTCTCTGGACACGGGCTCCGAGCGAGCGGTGCCTCGTGACCGCCAAACGCACTGCGCTCGCTGTGGCCTTTGCAGACCCTTTGAGTAGCGATCCTCCAGCGATCCTCCTGCTCGGCCCCAGCGGGTCCCACGGCATCCCACGCTCCCGTTTCTCTCCCTGTCCCCAAATCAAGGGCTGTCGTGTGGGTTGAGCAAGACCAAACCAATTTCTCCCACTGAAATTCCGCTCCCCAGCATAAGATTCACAGCAGTGCAAAGCCATACATTAAATCTAGAATGTCAGATTAATTTTCCACTTACGATGCTTTAATATTTTTCTAATCCGATTTGACAAAATACCCTTTTCCGTCAGGTCTGGTGAAGGAAAGGACTGACGTGGTTTGTAGAGCACCTTCGTACGTCCAGCGCCCCGTGTTTGGCCCCTGCCTACTCCAGTTAAAAGGATCCGGAGCAATGTGGTGAGGAAGGGGCACCGCACACGCCTGGGGAGGCCCCTGCGCTTGCTCCAGACCCTGCAGCCTGTGCAGTTCCCTCAGGAAAGCCAAGCTGGGGTTGCAGGATCAGTCCAACTGCAAGACTTCCATACTAGTCGGTAGAGCCCCAGGCAACCTGGACCCAGGATACCTGAGGGGGCACATTCTCCCTTGCCCACCAGTCATTACGCTCCCTGCATGGCAAGTCCTCGCGTGGACTCGTGACTAACTTGGGGTTCACGTAGAGACGCGCCTTCAGTGTGGTGGCCCCGTTTCTTTAAAACTGCCTGACTCTGGGGGCTGGGCAGGGGCCAACCTGCCCACTCAAAGCCTCTTGAAAACACCTTTACTTCAGGAAAGCTTCCTGAATTCCAGCCATGGTTTCATCAATCTTGTTTTTAATTATATTGTTTTCTTCTTTTATCTGCTCTTCTGTTTTATTGCACACTCCTCTGAAATCTGCATACTGGGATACAGGATATAGCCCAGTATATAATCAGTGTGTAAACACCCACCCAAGCCCACCGGTCCTTGCCACGAAAGGGCAACTGAGCTTGGGCAGAAGGAACTGGTCTCAATGGAGGCAGACTGGGAGCAGGCGATTTGGGCGGGAGTTTGGCGGCTGCGCAGTGCCCCGTTTCATGAGGTTCTCCAAACCCTCCCTGAAGCACAGTTCCTCTCACTGGCTTCCCCAGAGCAAGTGTCCTTTTTCCCCAGTTGGCAAAAATACGCACTCGCAACTGGGAAAAGTACCCAATTTTCCTGACGGAAAACACACGCTGCCAGAGTGTGCAGCTGTGTGTGTGGCGGGAGGGGCACGCGCTCAAGGGTGCGCTTGTGTCAGCGAGCATCTCTTTTTGGAAGCCACACGCACATCCAGGAACCCGCAAGCCTCCCCAAAGAACCGCACTCTGGCTTGTGTTTGCATCGAGGGTTGTAAGTGGGGCGTGTTTGCATCATTTGGAAAGAGGGTCAAAATTCTCACTTCTGGATCGGTTAGTGCCGTGGAAAAGCGGCCGATCAACTCCGCTTTTCGGCTTGTCCGCTTCTGGTTCCATTTTGCAGCAGCTTCCACCCCCCCCCCCATGACATCTCTGCCCCAGTCCCTCCCTCCCTCCCTCCCTCCCTCCCCGCAGCTCAAAGCCTGCCCGGTTTAGCCCCTTTCCACAGCACACTGGGCATGGGCAAAGTCTCGGCGGGCCCTTGACGGCCTCCTGCCGCTCCTCTTTCCCCAGCCTGCAGCTGGCATAGCCCAGCTGTTTTCCACCCCTGCCAGCAGACACCAGCCTCCGCCGCCTCCCCTCCCGGGTAGCTTCTGCGTCACACTCACAAAAGGGGCACGGATGTTACAACCCGCTGGTACAACAAGGCCATTGTTGAGAAACAGCCGCTCGGCGTGGTTCAGCTCGAGCCAAGCAGGCGGCCTGTGCCAAGATGTGCAATTTCCCTTCCTCTCTTCACACAGGCCTGCGGGGTGGACTGGTCCTTTGCTTTGGCCTCCGGGTCCAAGCAGTGCAATTTGCAGCTGTGCTCTGGGGAGTGTTGATTCCAGCAGCCCGGCTGAGAAAAGCACCAGCGACTTGTCGGGACATGTTGGGAAGCTGCTGATCACGGGGAAGGCGCTTGCTCCAGCCGGCACAGGCTACGGGGGACGGTGACCTGGCATCAGCCGGAATGCTGTCTGGATGTGGGCACTGTCGTCAGTGGATAAAGATCAGGCGTGTAGAGCCTCAGGCAGGCCTGGGATCCTGTTCTTGCCCTCTAGGACTTCCCGCAAGGCTGCGCTCCCTTTCCCCAAACCAGGAATCCTTTGGTGCTTTCCGGGATTATGTGTCTCCCCCACCCAAAGCTAAAAGGCCAAAGAGCCTCTCCCAAATTTCATTGCTGGCAGTCCATGGCTCTAAGCTCAAGTTGGCTGCATGTTTGGCCTGCTCCTGCTGCACTGAAACCTTGTGCCTTTGGCCAAGCTTGCTGCAGGAATGTGGCCCCCAAGACTTCTCTGGAAGTCAGTCCCTCTGATAGAAGGAGCTGCAAGAGAAGGTGGCAAAGCAGTATGGAAAGGGTTAAAGGGATAACAGGCAAAATCCTCCACCAACCCATCTAATTTCACCTCTGATCTCCTTTCTAAAGAGGGATGTATGATAAATCAACGTTGGTTGTTTTATCAGGATTTTACCCCGTTTGGAACACAATCTGTGAAGTCCATGCATTTCCAAGCTCAGAGTGTGATTCATGGAACCCCACCCAGCCCAGCCTCCAGCTCCCAAAACTGTGTTCAAAAGCACGCATCCATTTCAAAAATCAAGTGTTGTGTGCATTCGAGAAAAGCAGATGTAGAAACATGCACGGGTTTTCATGTGAGAAGTAAAATATAAAACCAAGCTTGCAGTCCAATATGAAGTTGGGACAAGCTTTGAGATGGAGTTTGGAAACTTTCCCCAAGCTCTGGCTTTGCCGATTCACACATCCCCACTCTTAGGAGCATCTGGGCTTGGGGCTGCGGCCACATCTTGTGGCGGTGAGTTCCACAAGGTCGTGGTCTGGCTGTGAGAAGCAGCATTCCCTGTTTACTGCCGATCAATTTTTTAAAAAACTGGGAGGTTGGGGAAGAATGACAGAGGACACCTCTTCTAAATGTACGGAAGGGTTCCCAAACTTTTTATTTCGTGGTGACTCACAAAAAGACACGAGTTAGTATTAAACCATGCTGACCTTCCCAATTCGTACAGCAGTTCACCCTTTTAAAAAAATTATACAAACCAAAACAGATGCCAGGTGGACAATTTCGGAGACAAAAAAAAATCCCTATTGTAAATCATAATGAGCATAATCAGGGTAATTGATCCAAACCTCAATATTATTTTAAAACATTATTTTGGGTTAAGTGTTTATTCAACATATCACTGAAGAGAAAGCGGAAACGTCATCAATCTATGCTACTTTGGAAGCTTGGATGAAACCCAAACTCGGATTTAAAAACAAATAGTTTCTTCAATAAACCACTTATATCAGGGGCAGTTAAGGATACACTTCTTGTAAAATTCTGCCAGAGCTGAGTCCTCAAACCCATTGCCCCACAAATGGCTTGGACTGCAGCTCCCATCACTCACAGCTTCATGGCTGGACATGATGGAGGTCATTGTCCAACACATCGGCAGGGGACAGGCTGGAGAAAACTGCAGGGTTTGGCTGTCACATGGTGCCAGATGCCAAAGTGCCACAGCAGAGGAACTGGCACAGGTGCAGGGAGGAGAGGCAAAGCCACTGCCCGGCCAACGTGTCCCGGAAACACTACGTGGTGCCACGTGAAAGGCGGGTGCACATTTCCCGTGATGTCCCCTTGCACAACCTGCATGGAGAAGGACGGGCACAGGGAGAGGTCTAGGCCCCGGAAGACCCACTGCTGAGCCCCACGAAACAGCACCAGACCACATGTTTGCACTCGCCCCGCTCCGAATTTTGTAAAGTTTCTGCGTGTCTGCTAAGGGAGCCCGTCTCCTAGGGGCTCTGCGTTTTGTAAAATGGGGTGTCTGGAAAAGGGAGGGCGGAGCTGTGTGGGCAAAAAGCCAGCTGACCCAGCTGGGACAGGATCTCCCTGCCCCAGGACTCCGTTCCCACAAGGCCCCAGGCAACAGTGTGCCAAGGCAGGGCCTGCCAGAGGTTTAGGGCTCGAAACGCGAGCTTTGGGGACCCAGCCCAGCAGGCCGTCCCTTAATACCCCTTCGAGGAGGAGCTGTGTGCTTTGCTTCGGCGGAGGACTTCTGATCGCTGTGCCGAGCGCTGTCCCCAGCGCCCACCGTCTTGCCCCTCTCCACTTCCATCTGTAATGCTCCGAGCCTTGTCGGACTTTGACCTCCGCGGGCTCCGATACGTGGGGAAGGGCTACTCCTTTCTTGAATCATTGGGTCAGGCCTTCCTGGCAAGCCTCCTTGAGGTTGTGGGAGAAATGCTCCCTCAGAGGTGCTGAGAGAACTCCTTGGATGCCGGAGACCTGGCCTTGGAAGGTGGAGTGAGGGAGCCGAGCCCCAGCCCTGTGCCACCAGCTGCATCTCCAAGTTCGGAAGAGCAGCCTTAGAAAAGCAAAAGGGAGCATCCGACAGGGTGGGAGAAAAGGGGAGAGGTCTGGATCAGAGATCCCCGCGCCTTCGCCCACCTCCAATCGCCCTCTCCCAGGTGTGGAGACCCAGACGGCATCGGCCTGTCCTCCAAGCTGCCCAATCAGTGCAGGCCTTACAGGGTGTCACTGGATGGTTAGGAAAGTGATTCCCAATGCTGGCCACCTAAGATGTCAGCATCTTGAGCCCTTGCAGCATCCCGACGGTTTGTCCCTCTTTGCTGAGATGCTTCGTACCTAAACCAGGGCATGGCCAAACGCCTTTCAAGCAAACACACGCCAAAACACAAAAGGGAGAGGTTATGTTTTTGGTTAGGGTTAGCCATCCTGTGCCTGGGACCTGTGGCATGAGAACCAGTACAGAGAAGGGCTTTTGGCCCAGAGGGTCGCCAATCCCACATTGGCTGGGGATGCACGATCCAGGTGTGCCGTTGGCCAGCGCCTTCTCCAAACCTGTTTCATGCCTGTTACCAAATGCTCAAGCGTTGCTCCAAGCACTCGACACCAGCAGAACTTCCTGGCCTGCTGACGGAGCCCGTGATGGAAAATTTGCTTTGCGTGAGACACCCCAGCAAGAATGCGATCTGCCCGCGCTTGTGGTTTCCCCAGAGATGTGCCCGTGAGACACACGCATGGAAGGTGAAGGGGAGGGATGGGAGAGGAGGACACAACCCAACCCAGGCTATGCTGAACTTGAATCGTGATTGCAAAAGGCCATCTTGAAGACGGGGCTTTCTTTTCCCACAGATTTGAGGCACAGACATTGCTTTAAATGGACGTCCAACAGCGATGCCCCTTTAAAATGACCTTCGAGGAGTTGCAGGGCTCTGCATTTCCCACGCTAGGAGCACTTCGACGAGACGCCCATTGAAAACCGCGTCTGTTTTGGTCCTTACGGCAGCTGGGAGGCGGTTGGATCCTACCCACAGAGTCCCAGTGTTGGCAAGCTTCTTTCCAATAGGGCTTCTTGCTTTAGAGCTGACCCTTTTTTCCAATCAGGCCTTTTCCAGCCAGCAACCCACAAAAGCAGCCGCCGATTCCGGGCTGAAACAAACCATCATTGGACACGTCACGCCTCCACAGCGAGCCTGATTCCAAGAGCCGCTTTGCCCTTCTGAAGAAAAAGGATTGCAAAGGGATTGCTGCTCGACTGCACCCAGCCTTGGTGTAAAATGGCATCTCTTGAGCCAGGCCGGACTGGTCTGCGAAGACCATCCTGCGCCGCAGTCGGAAGACTGGAATAGCGCCAACAGGAGGCTTCCACCATCCCTTTCCAGCAGGAATCATGCCTGGTTTTCTTTGTCATCCCATCAACACGGAACCTGAGGCACAACCCGGCTCACAACTCCATGTTTTTTAGTTGGTCCCAGGAACAAAGGGCAGGCTAACCCACCAGGTGTGTCCACCCCCTTTCGTTTTCCCCCAACGCTTTCCCCAGCACCGATTCATCCAGGTTACCTGCACCAACTTCGTGAGCATACAATGAAGTGCTCCCAAACCCACGGAGGGCTGTGGTGGGGGGGTGGGGGTGGGGGGGGAGAAGTGTCTGGGCCAGCACATCCCTTAAGGTGCCTCCCTCTTTCCTGCACAGGAAACCAGAGCCTGCGGACTCCGTAGAGCAGCTCCCATGACAGCAGCGCCTGGGCTCTTCCTACTCACGCCTGCGTGCTTTGTGGCGTTCTCAGCTGCTGCGGCCCAGTTTGGGGGAGTCTGGCAGCACGAGCCAAGCTGCCCCCAGGCCAGAGTTCAACCTCGCCCCAAGCTGGGGCTGCAGTGCCAGCCCCGAGTCCTCTCAGGGGCCTGCGGTCTCGTCGCTTCCCCTGCTCCTCAGGCTTTGCTCGGCACAGCTCCCGCCTGCTTGGCCGAGGGGCTGAGGGGCAGGGAGCAAAGGGGCCAGGGCATCCCCTGCTCCTGTTCCTGCTCCCCTCCATTTTCTGGGCCAAACATAGAAACAGAGCAAGTCAGAAGGGGCCTCCCGGGCCATCTAGTCTGACCCCCGGCAGCAGTGAGAGGAGGGCAAGCAGGTTGTCCTGGGGAAGGGCGACGGGCAACTCCAGGCCTCTTGCCCGTGAGCACCTTCGGGCAACACTGGCCCTGGGCTGCTTGGAGGATGGAGTCTTTCGGAGAAGCCAGCGCCAGGAAAGGAGGGGCTTTGGGGCTCCCCAGATGCATGGTTTAAATAGCTGCGGGGTGTAGGGCCGTGGCCCTCACTTCCTTTCTGCAATGGCCCCCCATGAACCCACCAGGGCCAGCTCGGGACACCTCGGGAGTTGTGTGGAAACGATCCCGTGGAATCTATTTCTGCACTGAGCAAGAGCCGTCCTCCAAAATGGAAAACTCTTAACTACTTTCCAGGAGCCGCCTTTGCCCCCCAACAGCATCGCTGCAGTTCTCCTGCGCAAGCCGAACATCGGCACCAGACATCAAAGGACGCGGAGCCAATGCCCGCAGAACATTGGCAGGTGGGCACAGGGAAAGTGGGTGGGGGCAGAACTGAAAACGAAGCGCCTGCAAATTTCAGCTGGAGGCCCTTCTTGCCAGTCATTAAGCTTTAGGGGAGGTTTCAACCATTTAGGGTGGTGGTGGGGCCCGCCCCAAGGCCAGGAAAGCACCAAAAGACAATTGATGGAGAGGGATCCAGCCCTGAGGCTCAACAGCCCAGCCTGGTGTGGCTACACAGGATCCGAAAGCAGCTTACCAGGAGCTGGCGAGGATGCGGCGATTTGCCGTTCAGCAAAGGATGGCGGCTGTACGAATAGCTGTTGCTGATGTGATCCAGCAGGGTAAAGGATCCTCACCCGTCGGATTTGGCTTGCATGCCGGCAGCCCATTGTCTGCCCCCGCATTAATCCGGCACATCAGCCGCGTATTAATTCACCTGGTGTCCGAGTTACCCTAAAGGGCCATCCCCCATTGATGTCTGGGGGATGAGTTCGGTATGGTCAAGGAAGTTCTCAGCAGGCCTAATTAAGCAGTAGAGTTGCGTTTGTCTGGAAGATGGGGGTCTCTGAGATTTTATTTGCATTTCCCATAGTGCTCTGGAGTGTTACAGGAGGGGCATAGTGGGAAATGTTGCCCTGAGCAGGCGAAGAGGGTGGGCGGCACTTTTCTGGGCCAGAAACTAGGGTGTGGAACCCCTTTTGGCCCAAGGGCCGAATCCTGTTCTGGAGATGCTCTTGCGGGCCGTGACCCAGTGGTGGGTGTGGCCAAGGGGGAAGGGGGTGGGGCCTAAAATGAGCAGCAAACTGTAGCTCAAAGCTCTTGCAGCCAGCAGCTGAGCCAAGCATCTCAGCCCTTCCAGATGTGCAGGGCTGGGATGCCGCAACAGCTGAACCACCACCAAAGACGGTCACAAAAAGGGTCAGAGCTGCCAGAAGAGTCATTTCTGCTTGGGGATCCCGGGTCAGGCCAGTTTGAGTCTGCAGACAGAGCTCTGCACCCTGCTAGGTACCCCCAAATCCGGTGCTTGCAAGATCCACTTCTCAGCAAGGAGAGGCTCACATGCAAGTAAGGCTGTTTGCTGGAAACCAGTCCAGAATCCCCCATTTAAGGGCTTGTCGGCGTTGCTGCAAAGGCTCCTGGGAACTATTCTTCTTCTGGGAGGGGGGAAGCTGCACGAAGCAACGTGTAGCATCTCCGAGGCCCCGTTTTCCGGTGAGTCATGGACCTCAAACCTATTCCTGTCAATCGGCTGTAAACAAGAGAGTGGCAAGACCGCCTGGGCCGAGACATGCCGGGATAAAAAAAGGCGTGGAAATAGGTCCCGCAGCTGCTCTGTGCGCGTCCAAGGATGGAAAGGGTGTGGGGGCAGTTATTTTAAAAACAAACACGGGGCCGCCAGCTTGTTCATGGCGTGCCTGACACTTCCCTGTGCCGACCTGCCCAGGTGGCCGGATCTGTAGAAGCTACCAGGGAGAGGCAGTCCGCGTCCCGTGGTGGATTTTGGGGGGTACCATTAACAGTCAGAAAAGCAGCAGTTACTGAGGGCTTTTTATTACACTGTTTACCACCAGGGGGGGGGCTGCATCGTGCCTCTTTGGCCGTGGACACCCAAAGCATCTTCCGCCACCTCTGAGCCTACTTAGCGGTAGGAACCTTCCCGAAAGTTCCAGAGTCCATCGGGAATTGCAACCTGGCGCCCTCCTGCCTCGCACACGCTCGCCGTGGAAATAAGGTCCCACCCCCCAGCCAAAGTCAGCCACAGATCAGGGGGGCCACCGTCAACGAAACATGTGGGAGAGGAAGGAAGGAGAAGCTGTTTGGCAAGAACGCTCCCTGTGCCTCGGCTCCAGATACGGGTCGGGCAGCACGTGGCGACGCGCCGTTTCCAAACCTTCCTTGAAGGTGCACACAGAATTGGGGGGCAGGGGGTAGCGTCTCCCTGGGCCTCGCAAGCACCTCCTCCATAGCGTGGGTCACTCGCCCTCTTTCCCCGCTGCACCGTCACCCCTCCAATTTCGGTTCTTGGAGAACTGATACGCGCCAACCGGCTCCCCTGAAGTTCGCCAGAGCAGCAGTGCTCACGTCAGTGACCACGAAGAACAGGGCACTGGGAAAAGTCACCTTCCGACAGTTTCAAGATGGGCACCACCCTAACCCTCCACACGAACACATCTTTATTGTCTGTATTTCTCCAGATGGGTGGCCTGGAGCCAGAGCGGTGCAACAGTAAACTCCCCCATGCGGTTATTTGAGGGGTGCCGCACCGCCCGCCCCCCCGCAAGCTCAGAGAACACCCTAGGGCCAGGGGTGCCTGCGTCGTATCCCGACGCTCATTCTGAGCCTCAGGAGAAGCATTTCAGCCTCTTGGAATGGCAGGTCCGTGTGTGGCCGAGATCCACTGCATAAAACCCGGGGAAACGCCAAGCAATCCTGGCTGGGGGAACAGAGGCGGAGCCTTCTGGGGTGCCTGGGACTGGAGGTTCTGCACCCCGACTTATATGCATGGGAAGTACGTCAAACGAGGGGAAAAGAACCATTGTGTTGTCTTCCTAGTTGTGCGTACACAAAGATAACAGCGATCCTAGTTAAGACTAAAGGAGCAGGCGAGGCCGAGGCCATGGCCTTCGCTTGGCGTTCCCTGGCTTCATCCGTCCTCCTCAGCCAGCGCTTCAGTTTGCTTCCAGGAC
The DNA here is from genome assembly GCA_023646645.1 of Varanus salvator macromaculatus. NCBI lineage: Eukaryota > Metazoa > Chordata > Lepidosauria > Squamata > Varanidae > Varanus > Varanus salvator. The sequence goes on along the minus strand of JAIXND010000800.1, from coordinate 11,738,616 downwards.
CCCCACATCTGCACCACTCCAACACCCAGAAATAGTGGCCAGCTCCCCCTTGCTCACCCCATCCCGTTTTTTTTGCTGCTGCATCTTTGTGCAAAGCCGCAGCGCGTTGAACGCTTCCTTGTGAGCTCCGGGCCGTCGCCGGGAGACTTTCCGTTTCCTTCCCGTGCATGTTGACCAAAAACTGATTTTTAAAAATGTCTCAAGTAGGAATGACCTTGACAGCAGAAGATGACGTCGACAAGCGAGGCGGGGTTGGGAGAGCATGCCTTGGTTTCTTGGTCGCATCTCAGGGTTGTTGGCTTGCTTGTCTGTTTTTTAAAAAGTGGAAGGTTGGCTCCTACCCAAGAGTCCGACTGGCGTGGATGAGATAAATGTCGCAACCGAACGAGTAACCAAAATTAAACCGTCCCCTCCCCAAAAGTTCTCTCTTCGTCCTCCTCTTCTTCTCCCTGCTTCCCCCCTCCCTTCCCCCACAAAAATATAAAAAGCAATAAGTTTACAAAAATAGAAAATAATTACAGCAATAGCCAGGAGGAAGATGAAGAGAGGGGAGAGGGAGAGAGAGAGAGAGAGAGGGGGGGGGGGGGGGGGGGGGAGGAGGGCGGGGGGAGGGAGAACGGCGGGCCGGTTCATTTGGCTGAGCACTGCAGTATGGTGGGGTTGTTCAAAGCGTCCTCCACCAGATGCACTTCCTGGCGGTCGACCACCACATCTCGGATGCAGCCGACGAAGCCGGTGCTGTAGGCTTTGGGCAGCTTGTGGGCCACGCTGAGCTTCTCCAGGCCGCCTGAGAGGGAAAGCCGGCCGGCGGGAGCGTGAGTTCGCCCGGCGGATTGGGTTCTCCCACCCACCCTGCCGCCGTGGCGGCTCCTCCCCACACGTGCCTGCGCCGAAGGTGCACGGCAAGCTCCTCGGGGCGAAGACCAGCCCTTTCGCGGTGGCTCCGTGCAGTGCACAGGAGTTGCGGCCCTCTCTCTGGGGCCAACCAAAGAAGAGAGGCGCCCAGAGCGGCTGGCAATCGGTCGCCGCACGAGCCAGCCCCCGGTTGCAGGTTTAGAGTCTAAAAAAGGCATGGCAAACGAGGAAAACTGGATGGGGAGGGAAGAGGGGGAGACGAAGGACTAGCCCGTCTCGAAACCAGGGACAGAGGGCTTTTCCCTCTTGTTCCTCTACCCTGCCAAGCCCTTTTCCTTTTGTGTCATGCCTTTTAGGTGGAAAGCTGAACAGCCGGGGTGGACCTGCTCCTGATCTGTGGAAGCTGCTCCCAGAGCCCCTTTTTTCTGCAAGTAAACAAACCGATCCGAAATCGCTGCCTTGTTGCAATCAGGCCTTCCCTGTCCCTTTGCAACTGCCGGCCTGAGGCCCCCGTCAAAACACCCAAGGTTCCGCTTTGCCTTGGACCGGCCAGGCAGGCCTGGCTTCGCAGCGGCACCCGGTTCCAGGGCTCCAGACCCAGGAGGTGCGCTCCACGCGCCAGCCTTCCCCAGCCGGCCGTTCTCCAGATCCATGGCCTGCTCCTCCTGGAATTCCCGCCCAGCACAGCCAAGGAGCGCTCTGTGCGCTTGGGATCGAAGCGGCTTCGTGCCGAGGGGCAACGCAGCCACCCTGCCTGGCCGCCAGCTTGGCTCAGGCGACGTGCAACTCACCTAGCCAAAGGGCGCCGTCCGTGTCCAGCTGGGTCGCTCCGAGCGGAGAGGAGCCCGTGATGGGCGCCTCATTGCCGACCTGCAGGGACCCTTCCCGGTACACTCTGCCAGGAGAGGGCAAAGGCAGGCAGTCAGCAGGGGTTGGGGCCCCGTACTTATTTCCCCGGGGAAAAGCCCCGCTGAACTCAGTAAGGCTTACTTCTGAGTAGATCTGTGCAAGATTGCGCTGCAAAGCATGCTTCTGGCTTTGGAAATTCAGTGTACTTTTATGCAAAATTAACAGATGATTAATCAATGCATCAACCCACACGCCTGTGAGTCATCAGTGTAAGATTAAGATGTCTATGATGGGAGGACAGCACGAGGAAGGAAAACAAGTCAGCAAATCCCTGATGGCTTGTGTGAATGCCGGCACTGGGGCACCTCTGGAACCTGGTTTGGTCCTCCGGACTCGGCCTCTGAAGGAGGGGTGGGTGTCCTTGAGGAGCCCCCCCTCAGGTGTGGCCCAATTTCACCCTTCTGACCCTCACTGCTAATTCAGGAGCTGCCTAGCCACACTGCCCTCTGCCCTGGACAGCAGAGACGTCAGCGGAAAGCCCCGGGGTCCCAGCCACCTGACTCTGCCTCCCCGAGATATAAATAAAGAGCCACCCAGGTGGCAGAGGCGGGCTGGGCACACGGGGGGGGGGGGCTGGGTGCCAAAGACAGAGGCATTAGGGGCTTTTGCCTGTCCCCACAGTGACCCCTTCCAGGCCCAGAGCGGGCAAGTCCCGGCATGAGCTCCGGGGACAGCAGTCTGCGCAGCCTGACTCACCCCAGGTTGAGTTCCCCTCTCCCTCTGTGTTGTCGCCCTGCCAGGTCTGCAGGGCAGAGAGCCACCACACGGGCTCCCGGGGTGAGGCTTTGCTTGCTGAAGCCCCCGTCTTAAGGGGCAGAGGGGAGCCACGTCGCCCACAGAGGAAAGGGGGCAGAGCAGCAAGAAGAGGCCGGCGGGCAAAGCGAACCGTGCCAGCCAGTCCCTGGTTAATGGCACGGGGCGAAGCCCTGCAGAGCTGGAACCGTCCCTGAAGGCAGGACTGGCACGGAGGGACTCATGGAAAGGCCACCTTTTTATCTTTGAAGGACGAACGGAGCAGAGCCAAGAGCAGGAGCCAAGGGAGGGGAACAGAGAGCAGATCTCAACTTTCAGCAGAAAGCACACAGCTCTTTTGGGTCACCACTAACCAGCAGCTTTTACTGCCAAGGTGAAACCCGCCCCCGAAAAGAAACCTCTCTGCTGGTAGAAAGCTAGCCTGTCAGGGAGAAAGGGTCAGGCCGAGACTCCTTGCTTCTGAGCAAGCTTTGAGACAAACAGGAGTGTTCAAATATGTGGCACACGTCCCTCCTCCTCAAAAGCACCAGCCACATTCTAGGGGCGTACGTTGTCTTCACTAACTTCTGGATCAACTCCTGTGCAAGCAAGGAGAGGTGGGGAGTGCAAAGGTCAGGGCCGGAGGCTCAAGACTGTGTGTCGTGTGCGAGGGAAGTGGCACACGGGCTTACATCCGCTCTTCTCCCCGGAGCCTGCCAGGGGATTTTGGGGATGCTGCTTCTCAAGTGCCAAGTGCATTGGAGCCACCGAAGTCCCCCTTCCACTGCTGCCTTGCTCGAGTCAGACTCCTGGCCCATCTAGCCTGATGCTGCCTGCTCTGACTGGCAGCAGTGCCCCAGGGTCCAGGCTGGCGTCTTTCCCAGAGCCACCCGGAGCAGCAGAGCACTGTCTCCGTGCACGGCGAGACCTCTGCCGCTGAACTACGGCTGCACCCGGGGGGCTCCTGGGGCCCCTCGTTCCTCGCGCTTTCCTCCGCCCCCACCTGTAGGCTTTGATCTGGATCCACTGGTTCGTGTTGACCGGGACGGTGGAGCGCAGCACCACCGGCTTGGAGCCGAGGTCGTAGGTCATCTGCACGTGGGCGTCCACGATCGCCAGGGCGATGTAGTCCGAGCGGTCCAGACCCTTCCCGCTCCAGAGGATGAGGCCTTGCGTGGCCTCCGTCTTGATGCTCAGCTCGAAGTGGTTCGACTGCAGGGCCTTCTCGCTGTGTCGGGATGGGGAAACAAGGGCGTCAGTGGCGAGCGAGGGCCGGCCTCCCCCTTCGGCACCCCCTGGGTCCTGACGGATGCGAAACTGGCATGTTACCCAGAGATCTGAAAGTCTGCGGGATGGGCACAAGAAGGGGGGGGGCGCTGAGGACGAAAGGGGGGCACCCGGAACATTGGAAAGGGAGCGATTGCTTGAGGCCGAGATCGGTCGTTTGAAAATTTAGGAGAGAAAACGTTTCCCCTCTGCATTGTCCCATCTGCTCGTCTCCCGTTTTGCCTGCAAGACCGTACATAGTGGATGCCATCAGCACTTCGCTCTGAGCGGCCTCCTCTCCGGAGCCAGCCAGCCACAACGGTGCAGGCAAGATCAGCACCTTCTCTGGGTCTAGATGTGGGCAGACAGAAACGTGTTTTGGGGAGCCAGAATTCCCAGACGGCTTAACTCAGCGGCCTCCATGAGAAGGGAGACGGAACAGAGAATTCTGCGGAAAGATGTGGTGGACTCTCCGTGGGGCGGATGGCCGGGGACCCCAGTGACTCTCCTGCTGCAGAACATCAGGAATCACGGAGGGAAGTGCCCCCCCAGCCCCCTTCTTTTCAGGCTCCGTTCCCAGCCTTGCTCACACCTCCCGGAGAGGCGGCAGAAAGGCAGAAAAGCAGCCGTTGGGACAGACACATAGAGACACACGTACACCACACACATGTCCACACGAGACAACACCCACGATGACACAGAAAAGGCGTTTCGTCCCCCAACAGACACGGGACGGCAAGGGGGCGGCCAGTGGCTGTTGGTGAAGTCCACATTCGATGAACCGGAGAGCAGAAGAGGGCAGGGATTCTAACGCGCGTCTTCGTAAGCTAGCAGGGGCCATAACTGATGGGGAATCCCCGTGTTCGGGGGCAGATCTGCCCACGGTCTGAGGTGCTGGAGGCAATCGGGGGCGAAAGAGTCGTCCCTGCGATGGCCTGGGAGCTCTGCAGGTGCCCGCATTTCCAGGGGGCCGAGTGCATAAGGGAAATGATTCCCGCACCTCGAATAATTACGCGGAAGAGGGGGTTTTCAGCTACGGATGCAAGATAGGGGAAAACACACTTCACTGGAGCTCCGCAGACTTCTGACACATACCTGGCCAACTAGATGGTGCCCTTTGCCACTTCTACAAATTGTGTTTCTGTTGCTCGACTGTGGTTTATTTTCCTGAGAGTTCATTCTCTAGCTTTGTTTGGGCAGTGGGGGAGACGAGTGTCTCAGGGCCTTTTCTCAGTTTTGCTCCTATATTTTATAATATCATCCATCATACAGAACAGTAGTAAACAAGCAATTCCCCCTTCTCACCCGCGACCCTTTAATTTCCCAGTGCGCTTTTGTGTGGTGTTTCTTACTCAGATTCTACTTGGCTGTTTTTCCCATTTAAGAGGGATGGCTTTCTTCAATTGATCTGCTTTGCGAATAGAATTAAGAACCCCTTAATTTGATGCACAATTTGCGGTGGCCCTGGCAGCTGACAGCTTTATTAAGGATGATCGGCTGTATGTTGCAGAATTTAATTTTAATTTCTTTAATTGTTTCGCCGGGCCGCTTGGATTAGCTCATTACCACGATCGAGATAGCTGGAGAGAAGCTCCCAGAGGAGGTGACGCCGTTCATCCTGTCGAACAAGGTGTCCCACGCCAAGCCGAGACAGCGGGCACTTGGACTGCCATTAGGGTAGGAAGGGGCAGGGCCCCAAATGACTTTCCGTGATAAGCTAAGCCTCTTGCCACCTGGCCCTGCTTTTTGGAAATCTAACAGTGAACATCTCGTGGGGAGAGGGAAAGCTCTCCATTCAGAGAAGGGGTGCAAGAACGCCAGCACTGGACGGAGCGCTCGGGTCACAAGTGACGTTACCTGCACAGGTGAGGGCGAGGCTGACTTCGGCCTCTCTGTGCCCTCACCTGGCAAGGTATAGCTGCCCCAGGTGATGGACTTGGATGTGGAAGAGGCAGAAGGAAACACAGGGAATGAGGAGGGCAGCAGGGGCTCAGCCACCTCTTATTATTGTATTATTACAGCCTCTTATTATTGAATTATTTTTATCATTTTGGCATCAGCAATAGAAATCGGGGGGGGGGGTCAGGGAAATACAAGAACCTTGTTCCTGTTTGCAGACACACATTTGCGAGTGCAAGTGTGCACTGGTGAGGACATGCATTTGCACGTTTGCACAAGACCCCCTCCCCCAAAAGTAAAAAAGCAAAACAAAGGCTGCAGAATCCCAGGAACTCCGAAAAACCAGGCATACTGTGAAATCAGAAAGAATCTGAGTCCACTGCGGGTTTTTCTGACATCCCTAATGCGAAATTCATTACTCCAAATAAGGTCCACATTCCATCTTTGGAAAGTTCAGAGATGGGAGGTTTCCGCTAGGTTTGGACACGCAAGTCCAAATCGAGAGGGTTTCAATTTCGGCCTGGTTTTGGACTCGGTGCCCACAAGGACGAAGGCCCTGCAGATGACGTCACCACGGTGAAGCCCAGTTTCCGCGCATGGCCTGGACCGCGGGTGGTTGTGATTTTTCAGGCTCTTGGTCATTAAAAAGAAAAGGATGACAATGTAGTGACCATGCACAAAAGCAAAGCAGAATGCAGAGCGACAAACACAGGAACAGTGGAGAAGATGGCGGCAGAAGTAGCAACATCTGGACATCAGAGACACAGGTGCAGAAGCCTTGTTGAGACTCACCTGATATCCAGAGGATAGTCCGGAGCATCGGGACTTAGAAGCAGGAAGAAAGGGGAGGCATGCAATAAGCGCTCGAGGCAAACAGTCCCCGTGAAATGGGGGCGACCCCAGCCGCTCCCTCTAAACACGGATCTGGGATCTCGTGAATGAGAAATGTCGCGCTGCACCAGGCAACAGAACACTCTCTGGGCATCCCGAAAGATCACCCCCTTAAACGTCTTTCCACAGCCAAGCGATCGTCCTCGCGGCAGAAGTGAGCGCGAGGCAGAGCCCTTCAGCGGCTGAGAGCTCTCCGTGCATCCTGATTCCACTTCCAGCGCGTTCTTTGCAGCTTGCTTCTGCCCCGGATTTCTTTGCAGGGGCAGAGCGGGAAGGAAAAAGAGCCCCCTTTTTTGGTGAAAGGAGGCCTCTCCGTATCCCTTTCTTCCGTGACTAAGTATGTTTGCTCACACAGTCAGATGTGAGATAGCAACCCCTCCAAACGACGACAGTCTCGGGTTAGTTGGGATGGGACAAGAGGCTAAATACGAGGGGAAAGCGAGAGGGAGAAGGGTGCTTGCTCTCCCTGCCACAGGCGTGCAGAGGGCTCTCTCTCCAAAGCGATGCGAGCAGGAAGCGCTTCAGGAGCGAGCCCCGATTCCAAGGAAGGGGGTTACCCGAGCGCCCCGGAGCTGCCTGCCCACGCAGAACAATGGTGGTTGTTTCACGGAGAGCAACCGCAGGTCAGCCATCTCTGAAGTGACAGTTGGGGTCTCTAATTATGCGCACCGTCCGTGCATCCCATTCCTCTTTTCTGCAACCCAAGAGCGCCTTGCTTTTCCAAGCACATTCCATTTCCAGCGGCGTAGCGAACACCGGCTTTTTCCTTCCTCCCCGGTATGGGGCTTGGGGTCATCCATAGTCATTTTCGCTGCGCCCCTAGCCCCTGCTAAAGGTGGGTCAGGGTTGTCAGGCTGGCTTACTCAGTGCGATCTTGAGTGCTTTCTTTTGTTTCCAAACTCCCCACACACAACCCCCACCCCAAATGTCACGGAAATGCAGGCTTCAGTGCATTGCCCACATTCTGAAACATTTCTACTGGCCCTTCTATACACTTGCGCTTTCTACGTAAATAGAAACCAAGCACATTCTACTGCTTCCGTTTTGGATCTGGTTCTTCCCAGTGTTGCCCAAAGTTCAGCATCTTGGCTCGATTTCCACCCTGGGAGCTAGAAATACATCCAGAGCAAGCATGCCGGGTAGGCATAACCCGACTTGCTCTTCATTTCCTAGCAGGGTCTCCAAGGGGGAGGAGAGGGCTACCTGTGGCAGGGGCCCTTGTCAAAATGCTTTTCCTGAAAGATGGAGGGAGACACCCATGAGCCCCTGGGAGGTCCGTGCAAGGCAGGCCAGCCTCTTTGGGCACCCTGGGGTGCTGACCGGGTGCTCTCCCACTACCATGCCAGTTCCTCTGCACATGGAGCAAGGTAATGTGGAAATGTACCATGTGTGGTACATAAACACGGCAGAACATGACCTGCAAGACACCCCAGAAAGAAGGAAAAGGGACTTTGCTCTCCCCAAGTGCCCGCTCTAGAACTGAGCCATGTGAATGGCAGGTTTTCTTTATTTATTTAATTTATTTGGAGTTTTTGTATGCTGTCCCATCGCTTGACGCCTCGGTTCTTCTGAACGGCTCTCTGGAGGAGCAAACCCCTTGAAGAGCCAAGACACTTTACAAGGAGGAAACCGCTCCTTGCCAGGAAAATGCATTTCCCTCCCCAGCTGCCTGAGGGAGAGAGAGAGCGGGCCGGTCCAAAGCGGGTGGCAGATAATGCCAGCACCCCTGAAAAGAAAGGAAGCATTGGGGCCGCCTCACTGCAAGCCCGGACTCCACTACACCGCTACACGTCGCCTGCTCCACTGAATTACTCAGACGCAGGGACGGCTGTTTCCGGAGGGTGGGTCTGCCTGATGAAGGTTGAAAGGAATCTGGACTGGGCAGCCTGCTCCGCAGCCTCGATGCCACTGGAGGCTCGAGGCGGGAGGAGAGGAGAAGGTACATCCGAACGCCCCTCCCGGTTCTGGTTCCGGGGTCGGAGGGGCGCCTGATTCATAGCGATGTGCATGCATCTGTGTTCGGTGAGAGTGTGCATGGACCGCCTTCCCCTGCCTGCCTGGCAGCCCAACGCTTCGGGAGAGCGCCATGGGACCGTCTCCCCTCCCACAGAGAGGCCTGGTGAATGGCGGTGAGGACAAGTGACATCGGAAGCGGGAAGGAGGATGAGAAGGCGAGAGGAAGGAGGTCTACTTACGCTGGGATCTCATTGGTCAGTTGGCTTGAAAACAAAAAGACAAAGACATTCAAGAAACAGAGCGAGGGGAGGAGAGGGGAGGGAGGGATGGGCAGACAGCAGCGGGAAGAAACATTACGCAAGGGGACCACTGAACAGCAGACATGGGGGAAGCTGACTGGGACCTCCGCAAAGGTGGGACGCCCAGTCCGAGTGTACACACGGGCAGCCCCGGGCCTGCGAGGGCGACAGGGCCAACAAGACAAATACGCTGTTCAGGGGACGAGAGAATGCACACACACAGACACGGGTGGACAGACACGATGGCTGGGACTGAGGTGGGGTGGGGGGGACATCTACTACTCGCTCCCTCGTCTAGCAAGACAATTTGCCTTTTGCGATTTGCTTGCATGGCAGGCAGGGCGGTGGGTGCTACAGCTTCCATGGCCTCTGCTGCTCCTCACCACCACCACCCTCCAGGTCAGGGTAAGAGGCAGCGCCCGGCCGGGGGCCCAGGCGGGGAGTGGACCCTTGGGTGATGCCCCATCAGCTTTACCTTGGTGCTGGCCCCGCGTGTCACCAAGACTTCTGGTCAGGCACAGCGCCAAGGAGCAGCTCGGAGCGGGGCAGAAGAGAAGAAGCTTTTTTTCCCGCCAGGCCCTGTGGCCCCCGACAAGGGCCCAATTAGGTCGGCTACTTGCACCAGCCCTGGCTCCCACCCAGCAGCCAGCCTTTGCAGCCGTGTGTCCTCAGAGCGCAGAACGTGCCGGGAGAGTGGCTTCCGAGTCTCCGGGCCTCGCGGTCAAATATTAAGTCCTGGCTTGAGCTCCCGAGCTCTCTAACCCGAGGGACGGGCATTACCTCTTGGTGACGGCGTTGTGGTACTCTATGTAGGTCCTGCCGTTGAAGGCGATGGCTTCGGAGTCTCCGGCCGCTTTCTCGATGATGACTAGAAAGAGAGAAGCCGAATCCGGCGGAGGGTTAGGTCCCCTGACGGCTGGTGCTCTCCAGCTCTGCGGACCGGAGGAAGGTGGCCGGCGTGGGGGTTCTCGGGAGACGGGGAAATGCGCTGGCGTCCCAGAGAAGTTCAGCAGAGCGCTACGCCTGTGGGACAGCCGGACCCTAACGCATAACTCCACCTCTGCGGGGGCCATGCCAGGCCCATCTCCCCCATGCACTAAGCCTACTTTCTCCACCCCGGCCAAAGTCTCGGTTCTGGTGCGATGGACGCACGAGGAAGGGAAGCCCTGTTTGCAATACCTCCAGGGGCCAATCCTAGGCCCCACACCCCTCCAGCCCCCAGCCCTCTCTCTGCGTGCTCCATTCCTCTTTGCCCACACGGGGGGGGGGCTCTGACAGCCCCCGCTGGGGCACCCCATCAGTGGAGTCTCTACAAGAGGCTTGAAGTGCTGTGCAGGTGAACTCCCAGTGTGTGCCGGAGGCTCCGATAGTCCTTCCTGTCCGGGGGGCCCCAGCGGCCAGCCAGGCTGGGCAGGCCCAGTCCAGTGCCTCCTGTGACTCCTTCAGCGCCCAGGAGCTCCACGTTTCGGTTCGTCACGCGAGGCAGAACCACAGGGTCTTCCCCCGCAGAGCACCGGCACCGGGTCCAACGGCTTTTTGGTTTTCCCAAGTCACGCTGCATCTAACCTGTTACAGTCCCTGCTATCGCAGGAGCGGCGCTGGCCACAAATTCTATCATTTGCGCTCGGTGCAAGGATAGTCTCCCCCGCCTCTTGTGGGGAGCAAGCCTCACCTTTCTCGCAGTGCGCCCCGAAGAAGCCCCTCTGGCACGCGCACTCGTAGCTCTCCAAGCGCGGGCTGCAGGTGGCCCCGTTCTGGCAAGGGCCGGGCTTCTGCGTGCAGGGGTGGGAGCGGAAGGAGGAGATCTCGACGGCGTTGCGGATGTGCGCCTCCTTCAGGACAGGGATGCCCTTGATGGAGATCTGGGAGGCAGGGAGGGAAAATGGGGAAGAGAAGGGATGCGTGAGCGTCCATTTCCGCCGACAGTTTGCTTTCCATGTTGCCTTTGTCGCCTGCTTGCAATTTCTCTACATCTTTCTTCACGTTTGTTCAGAGAAGAGTGAAGAAGAGGGGGCAGGTCTCCCAAACGGGCTTCCGTGGAACAAAACAGAGCTTTTAAACATGTTTATCTTTAATGGAATGTATCCCTGGTTGTAGCTTTCTTTGTGCACATGGGGACAACATTAAAAAAGAAAGAAAGATTATCCAGGGAAAATGGGTTCACTTTTGTATGTTTTGCAGATGAGTTTCGAAGACATTTTAGGTGTTTCAGGGACTCCACTGTGAAATGAAGTATTCTTGATGCACAAACGTTGCTAACGATAAGGGAAACGCATGAAAAACCTCATCGCAATAGCTTCATCCCATTGGCAACACTACCCACTGATATGGATTGATTACTCTGTCAGTTTCGATTCCTCTTCATTTCTCCTTCTTCCAGTCTTAAAGTTAGATTGTCCTGAATTTTGGGGGATCTTTTTTCCAGAGCACATGAAAATTTCTAAGCACTTCTTTTAGTGTTTCTCCTAACTATGTTTTTCCTATTGCACACAATTTAACAATTTTCCTGATATTGCACATATTGTACATGTTCAGTGCCTTTTTCTGAAGTATATGCATTTCCAGTATTGATTGGAGAATGGCACTGCGGAATTCTGAGTGGTGCGAATTTCAAAGTATTACAGAGTTTCATGTGGCATAAAAGCTCAAAACCCTAAAATTTGCCCAAAAGAGGCAGATCTGCACAAAGGACAAACGGAATGATTGTCTCCCTTGCTTTACCTTCTGAATGGCTCCAACAAAGTTGCTGGACAGTGCTGCAGCCCGGGCCAATTTGCTGAAGTCAGGTGCGCCCCCGACGTAGAGGAGCTCCTTCAGGTTGAGAGATGTGTGAGGCAGCTGTAGTGTGAGGTAGGGAGAAGGGAAAAAAACACTGATTAAAGCGAGGGCCCAGTCAGCAATCCCTGTTCCATGGGGCAGAGAAAGAAGCAAACACTGGAACTAATACAAGCACTGCTAGATAGATACCTTGGGCATTTTGCACGGAATGACAAAGTATGGCCTTAACAAATAAATTAAACCTTCCAAAACAGATGAGATTTAGCAATTTGGGCCCCCAAAACTTCTTGCTTCTATTACACACATTTATTTGTGTACCACTTAGATATAATATCATCCCTAAGTGGTATACAAATCTTTTCCAACCTGGTTTGGTCCAGTGCAAAGCCGAGCCTAAGCTCAGATGGCTCTGTCTTTGTACTGCTTCTTGGGCAAGTTACCCATCCTCTTTTGTCATCATGCAGGTCACTCACGGGAGCCGTTTTGTGGTTGTGCCCTTGCCGGTTTCTCAGTTTTCCAACTGGGCCCAAAAGCCTGGGAATGGCGTGCCATTAGGAATGCACCTTAACATTTTCCTGAAATTCTCTCCTGCAATTTCCTTCCATTTGATCCCAATCCTGCCTCTGGAGCAAAAGAGAATACCTGCCCCGTCTTCTCCAAGAAAGTCCTGCAGATTTTGGAAGGTCTTCTCCTAAACATATCTTCTCCAGGGTAAACACTCCCAGCTTCTTTCACTCTTTCTCTTGCGCACTGTTTCCAGACTTGTCCTCCTCTTCTCAACACTCCATGTCTTCTTCTACCAATGGTTTACATTCCTCACCCCACAAAACCATCAAAGAACCGAGGCCAAGCTCCAAGGATTCATAACCAGACTCCAATAAGGTACCTACACTGGTTCCCTAAATTCCAAACCTCCTGTCTCAGCCCAATCCTGCAAAGGAAACTTTGAACCGGCTTCTGTCCATGACTAGGAACACTGGCAAAATCTGCAATGCATTCAGCTGGTTGTGGCTTCCTATGCATCCAACCCTTGGATTCCGTACTGGGCAGTTTTCCCAAGACACATGGATTCCGCAGACATACAAACTGGGGGTTATGTTTTCCTTTTCCGTGATTTTACACACAGTTTGTTCTAGAAAATTCTGAAAAATAATCAAACCCAGCCAAAACTGCCTGGGTCCTCTGAGAGATTAGCATGCGAGATCTGCATATTTTGAGGGAGTTTGGTGCATTTTTGGGAGTGTGAATTTGTGCAAATGCACACAAATATGTTTGCACAAAATCCAGTACTGCCAGTGAATGGATGATGGAATGAAAGGCACCGAGCAATCTGGAAAAGGCTGGCAAAAAAGGGTTGGACAAGGCCCAGACATCCCCACTGGTGGCTCTTGGAGCGGCAGAAGCACAGAAAAGGCGTGTTTTCCAATCTCTTACCACCAGATTCCCACAGATGTCGTCCCGAGACAGCGCATCAAAGTCACCTTTAACTGTGCATATGTATATTAAAGAGACTACCTAATGTTCAATGGCATTAAAGATGGAGAATGACTGAACTTCATGGAAATGTGAGACAAAGCATAATTGCAGAAATTAATGAGCCCTTTAAAGAAGAAAGAGGAAGCATCTATTCTAACAAAACCAAAACCAACAGGTGATTGTTTTAAGATGGAAAGAGCAGGTGGGTGGCAGAGATGGTAAATTACTGGCATTTGGATGGAGGAATAGACAGACAGAGGAACTGCACCAGAGATGGAAACAAGATGAAGACTTTTATACTTATCTTTACCTTACGGGATTTCTGAAATCCAGACAGCAGGGAGAAGGAAAAGCAGGAAAGACGCATGAGAATCGAAAAGGAGAATGGGAGGGAGGGAGGGAGGGAGAGAGAGAGAGATCAGTGAAATATCATCACACAGAGTATTGCAAAGCACAAGCTTCGACCCACCCCCTCGTTAGTGGGCAACCGAGAAATAAAATGCACAGAATGGAGCAGTGGGGGGGGGGTCCAGAGGGAGGGGGGCAGCTCTGGTAGACTCGAGGTGGCTCCTTTAGAAAGGAAACGTCAAAGCTTGGAAGAGAAGAAAAAGGAGCATATGTAGAGATCAGACACGAGCCACAAGCATCTCCTATTCTCTTTGTAGTGTCTTTTGTCATCCATTCTCCCCCTTTGTGAGATGTGTGTCTCCTTCCCTATCTTGAAAGGGGGAAAGAAACCGCTGCATCTAGGATCACGGACCCATTTGGAGACGTGGGGGTCGAAAGCTTGAAAGTGGAGAAGGGCATGACTTAGAGGGTTTTGTAGTTTCATTTTAAAAAAGCTCTTTTCCTTCCATCTTCAGGGAAAGCTTTCTGGAGCATCAGATGTGCCAAGGAACCCGCACATGTTGCAGAGCTTTTGGAAGCTTTTAGGGCCTGTGCTCTGTTGGCCGGGGGAACCTTGGTGTGGGCAGGGAGGGAGGGTGGGGACAAGTGGCGCTGGGACCATCAAACAGGGAAGGAAAACGTAGAAATGAGGCCGGTGCTGAAAAGGACAGCTCAAGTTGTTGTAGGACTGGAGCGCTGCCCCTATTTGGAAAGCACAAAGGGTTCCTCGCTTTCTTACTTAGGGGAAACGCATGACACTGAGCAGCATTAAGTGTTTCTATACAGTTTTGGGTGCCCGGCACAGTCCAGAATCCCAGCTGTCCTTCTCGAAGGATAATGGATTGGGGAGAAGGCGCAGGCACCAGGTTGAGAGATCACACGTTTCCAGTCCCTTAGGATCGAGTCCTCCTAGAAGCCCCCAAGGCCAACTCCCCTATCGCTGGGGTAGGTCACCTTGCTGCCCTGGTATTCTAAGCTCTGCAGTCCCAGAGGTGCCACCCCCCGGCAGCCCCTTCCAGCTTCATCGCAGCCTGAGCCGTCCAAAGGGAAAAGGCCCCCGTTCACAGGGAAGGTGAGGCTGGACCATCTCAAAAAAGCCAAACCCGTATGAGGCCGCTGCTTGTTCGGAGAGAGAAAGAAGCCACCGAGCTGCGCCTGCTCATGGGGCCGTATTTGCGGCACCGCTGCCCACTCACCGGGGACTCCCCCATGATCCGTTCGCCGTGATTGATCCTCATCACCCCTTTGCGGGCGTTCCTCTCCAGCAAGACACTTGTCCACGTGTTCAGTGCGATGGGTTCTTTGCTCCTGGGGAGGACAGGGCAAATGTAGGGCAGAGAGATGGACAGAAGGGAGGGAGGGAGGGAGGGAGGGCGGACGGACGGACGGAGGGGTTCTCTATGCAACTGGACCGAGGTGGCCACCTTATCCAATTTACTGGAAGGTAAGATGGGCGGATGGTATTAGGTACGCGTCTTCTGTGTCTTGCAGGTGCGGCGCACCTTCCATGCTGCTGCTCTCTCCCTTACAGAACTGCATTTTCTCACCAGGCCTGCACTCCACTCACGCCAGTTCACAGCCACACTGACTTGCCCTAGCCATGCGCATCCATGTGAATGACTGCTAATGGGGTTCAGGGGGGATCTCCCCCGAAAGCAAAATCTTGCTGTGCAAATCCGCACGGTCTCCGAGGGTGGGGATCAGTCTGCTGCTGAATCTGCAAGTTGGATCCCTCGAAATCCACATCCAACTGAATACATGATGCGTGACTCTAAGGGAATGACTCCCCCCCCCCTTAACTAGCAGTGGGGTTTTTTAATGTAAACCCATAAGAAGACCCTCACTCATGGGAGAGCTTCAGTCTTGGGTGTTATATAAAGGGAATGAAAGAGTGGGGGGATGGATGAATGCATGGATTGGGGGATGAGTCCTCAGTGGAGCCTCCGTCTCCCAGCTTCACAGAAGTCCCTTTCTACACAAGGAGGGGAGGATATGTACGCTCTCTTGTCAGCTTTTCCAGGGTGGTGCCCCTGGCAGCCCACCTTAGCTCCATGCCGAGACAACTTCCTCCTATGGGTCTAGCAAGAGGGCGTTCCAGCCCGCAAGACCGTCTGGGAGCTATCCAAGGTCCTGCTTTCTTCCCACATCCACTTGCCACCTACAGATCCAAGCGTGGACCACAGAGACTCACCAAGGACCCCCCGCTGTTACAGCCAGTGCAGGAGAGAGCAGATCTTACTTGATTACAGCTGCTCCTTTGCCCAGGTCATATCTGAACTCCAGATAGCCATCGTGCAGGGCCAGGGAGATGAAATCCCCTTTGCCATCTGTCTTCTGCCCATTGTAGAAGATTGTGCCACTTGGGTTCTTTGCCAGGAACACGACTTCCATGGTCATCTTGTCCCTGAAGGAGTGCAGAGCCAGAGCCTCAACTTTCAGATCATACTCCAGGAGCAGAACAAAGCAGAACCCCTAAATATGTCACGCCACACACTTCCCTCCATGGTCCTAACAAGAGCCCAAGCACATCAGGGGGGATGAGGCCGCTTAGAGCTCTCAAGAGAGCGTTGCAGAAACACCAGTTATTGGTACCCGGGCGGTTGGTTTCCCTGCTCTGAATATTTGAACATGGGGCTTGCTTGACTAGGCTGCGGTGTCTTGGCTTTCGATGAGATGCCACCCCTTCTCCTTTGCTGCCTCCGATGCCTGGCATTCCCCCTGGAAGACTCGTCAGAGGGAATTCCAAGGTCTCCCGTTCCCATCTCTTTCTAAGGCAAACGGTCATGAGCTGATCCAATAGCAAAAGCAGTAGATTGTAATAATAATTATTGCGATTTTTATTAATATTTATCATGGTCAAAATCAATACTTAATCATTGGTAACTATTATCTAATAAAAATATTTCGTAATTGCATACACCGCTGTCCAAATTTTAAAATATCTCTAAGTGGTTTAATTGTTTAATAATAATAGTCTATTTTAATTAACCATTTGTATACTGCTGTCCAGACAGAAAATATTTGTAAGTAGTTTATATCATCACCATCACCATCACCATCATCATCATCACGGGGGGGGGGGGGGCGGCTCAAGCCTGCCACAACTGGCTAGACCAGAAGTAACCTTGAAAGTCTACGGGCTTCCTATGCAGTACGAGATCTTTGCCCCCACCCAATGAGTTAGCTAGGGACCCTATTTTGGCTGTCAGATGCAGCGCTGGGGAGGAAGAGGGAGAGGCTGTCTGCATGCCCCATGCCCTTCCTTCCCGGCACCCTGGAATGCCCGCTTTGCCCCTCTCTCACAACGAGGGGGCTCTTTCCATGCTGGCTGCATGAGGAGAGAAGAGGGCGGCAAACGGACCCCCAGTTCTGAGGCTGCAGAACCCTCTGCCTACGAACTCAGATCTGGGAGTCGAAAGAGCCCGACGGCCCTCCTCTTGCTGTCCCGGAGGCCGGAAGACTCTCTGCCCCACTCCAACGCATGCAGTCCTTTCACTGCGTTGACGCGGCTCCCTTCACATCTTGACCCACACTGGAAAACAGGCCTAGACAATTTCTCTGCAGTGGCATTCGGCCCCCGAGCTGCCCCCGCCCTCTCCGATTCCTGCCTGACACCGTGCAGCGGAGCCAGCGCAGTGGTCCGGCTCGGAGAAGGCACTTCGTATGACAGGCCCCATTAAGTTGAATCAACTCTGTGCAGGGGAAAGACAGAGGAGGAGAGGAAGACGAAAGGGCAGCTTACTGCAGGTCAGGCACAAAAGTCTGCAGACCGTTCAGTTCCAGGTAGGAGAATCCGTTAAACTCTGGTAAGAAGGGAACCGTCTGATCCAGTTCTGTGACTGGAGGAGAGAAGAGAGAGAGAAATTGTTAGCACGAGTGGCCCAAGAGGAACGATGGAGACAAAGGAAGCAGAGAAATATCTGCTCGCACTTTGATCTCGACTGCACGCTTTCCAGTCAACCCGATTTGGGTCTCATTCACATTCCTGTAAAGGGATGCTTTTGCAAAGGGGAGCAAAATCCCCATGCCCCCCCGCATCGTTGCTCAGGGACATTCCTGCCCCCCGCCCTTCCGCGGATCCCGGCTTACCTGACTCGCAGAACTCTCCCTCCCGTCCCATGGGGCATTCGCACTTGGCGCCCCCTTCTGGCAGCACCAGGCAGGTGGCAGAGATGTGGCAGGGGTTGGGGTCGCAGGGGTTCCTCTCGTCGGCGCAGGTTGGCCCTGATGGAGAGGCGGGAGACTCGCTCAGCCTCTAGCCTGCAGCATTATTCTCGCTGCGTTGCATTTAACCCAGATGTGGTGGGGGTACCGTCGGCAAGGGGTTCAGATGGGTGACATTCTGCCTGTCCGGGACGGGGTGCACGCCCCCTAAATGGAGGGTGTTTGTGGGGGGGTCTCATCAGCTCCCCTGAACTTCCTTTTGGTACAAAGTCACCGTCATCATTGCAAAAACCACAACCCCGCATGTAGAAACCTAGTGCATCAGGGAAAGAGCTTCAGGTCAGTCTTCCTCCCCACCTCTGCAGCCCAGCATGCAAGCAACAGGGACATCCAGGAAAAAGATGTGGGCCGGTCTTCTTGCCACTCTGCCGCTCCACATGGAGAAAACTAGCATGCCGTGGGATGGATGGATGGATGGATGGACGGAAGGAAGGAAGGAAGGAAGGAAGGAAGGAAGGAAGGAAGGAAGGAGGCGGGCCTTCCCCGTGCTCAGCCGCCCTGCACAGGGAGAGCTAGCACTTCAGGGGGAGACGCTCCGCCCCCGCCTGCGCCGCCAACCAACCTGTGTACCCGTTCAGGCACTCGCAGTGGAACATCTCCGCCTCTTTGGCGCGGCACAGGCCGCCGTGGTGGCAGGGGTTCGGGTGGCAGGGGTTGTGGCCGCACTCGCCCACGCCGCTGCCGTACAGCACGTCGCTGCCCTTCTCCCGCAGGTCGTACATCTGGTTGTTGACGTCCAGCAGGCGGATGCAGCCTTTTAGGCCGGCTGTGACCGAGGTGCGCTCAGCCACCCTGCGAGAGAGGAGAGGAGGGGAGGCGGAAGGTCAGGGGGGCTGGCAAGCCGGGCGAGGCACCGCTTCGGGCGCGGAAAGCCCGGGGGCCAACACAGCACAGGCTCTGCCCGAAGGATTCAGTCCCCGGGCCTCCCCGATTAGCGGCCTTTTCCTTATTTAAAAAACTGGCAGCCACCCTGTGGCGACACAAAGGTCGACGCTCGAGCATCATCTTGCTCTGCGACCCAAAGAGCAGTTTCCTGTTTTGGAGCTGAGATTCCCTGCTGTGCTTTGCACTTTTCTGTTGGTCTAACCTGCCTGCCTTCTAGAGCCTCAGTGTCCTTCTAACCCCTCTTCCCTCCTCATCTTCCTTCCTTTCGTGTGGTGTCTGTTCGATAGAAAGCCTGTGGGCTGGGACCGTCCTATTTTGGGGGTCTCTGCATCATCTGGGAGCACCCCTCTTAAACTCTTCCATGCTCCTTGCCCCGCCGATCTGCATGACTTGCTGCAGAAGCTTAGAAATCCGCGCTTCTTCGACATTCAAACTCATGGGAGTCCCTGGTGGATTTCTCTGATCTCACTTCATTTTACAGGGATGAATGCAACATAGAAAAGAGAAGAGCGGAAATGGCTGCCCCTGCCACGCCTCCCCTTCCTGCAGAGAGAGCAGGAATCCTGCCTCCGTCTCCCAAAGGGGTTCCGGAAAACCCCGGGCCAAAGAGGGATTTCTCCCCCAACCAACTACTCACGCAGCTATTTGGTCTTCCGGCGCCCCTCCGACAAAGAGGTCGGTGTCGAGGTTCAGCCCGTCTGTGCCGCTTGGGCTCTCACCGTTGACGTGGGGCTCCCCGTCCACGGACAGCATGCCGCTCCTCCGGTTGCGGTTGACCACTAGCTGGTGCCACCTGCCCGGCTCGATGGGCACCCTGCTCGTGATCACGCCTGTGCCAGAACCGGTGTTGAACCTGGGAAAGGGCAGAGAAGCAGCAGGGGAGCACGGCTTTCCCCACAGCAGGCGAGGGCAGCGGAAATCGCGCGCACACGTCCTCAAGGAGCCGGGAAGCGCTGGGCCCCCCAGGCACCCGGACGCCAACAGCCCCTTCCTGGGACCAGCCCCCATGTGGATGAGGCCTTCTCAGAGGCGCCGCCTCGTGCTCACACTGCCCTCCAGGGTTCAAGTGGGCTTGGTGCCCCCTCTTGAGCCCTCCCCGGGGGTCCTAACCCACCCTGACTGGCCCTCCTTCCCACATCCAGCTCCTGCAGGAATACTCCCAGGAGGCAAGGCTTGGCACCCATCTGGCAGGATGAGGCCCAGGATGTCTGAGCTCTCCGGAGCAGGAGGAAGGCCAGCAGGTGCCATGAATCGAGGCCTCTGGAGGCTGCAGGGAAACCAGCCAGCTGTGCTCCGTCGGTGCCACACTGTCTCCCATCCCGCTCACGCATGGCTCCAGGGCTGGGCAGCGCAGGGTCCCATCCCGTCCCCATCCCACCCCCCCCGGGCCCCGACTTGCTGGACAACTCAAAGGCGAGGAAGGGGAGGCTGGACAGAGGCGCTCAAATAATGTTGAGAAAGTTGGGGGGGGCATTTTTCACCCTCTTCCATAACACTAGAACCCAGGGTTGTCCCAAGAAGCTGAAGGTGGGAGGCTCAGGACAGATGGACGGAAGGCCTTCTTCACACACCGTGCAGTCGAGGGAGGGAATTTGCTGCTATGGGAAGGGGTGGTGGCTGCCAAGACGGATGGCTTTCATGTGGATTGGACAGACCCATGAGGGAGGGGGATATCTGTGGCTACTCGCCCTGCTGGCCACGGGCTGCCTCCTTCACCAGAGGCGGCCTGCCTGCAGACACCAGCTGCCGAGAGCTGGGCAGGGGGAGGCCTTGCACCCATCCTGCTGGAAGGATCCCCTGGGCAGCTGCTTTGCCTCCGTGGGTACAGAGTGCTGGACCGGATGGCGCTTGGGCCTGATCCTGCAGGGCTGACCTTATGCTCTTACCCAGCACCTGGAGAGCAGCAGCGAGAGAAGGCGGCTGGCTGCTCTCGGTGTGGCCCGGGGACATCCGATGGGCCTTCGAGGGGACAGCACAGGGAGGACGGTAATGGACCAAAGGTGGCTTCTTTGGGTCCTCGCTGCTCTCGGCCTCCCCTCCGGCCGTAGCTGGTGGGTCCCGAGTGGAGGAAAGGCTCACCTGAGCTCCACGAAGCCGTTCACCAGCGCCAGGGAGACGAAGTCCTTGCCGCGATTCTGCCCGTTGTACAGGAGCAGCCCGCTGAGGTCGGAGGCCCGGAATTCCATGGCGATGCGCACCGTGTGGTACGCCTTCATCATTTTGAACGCCAGGTAGGACTTCCCACCGAAACTGGGGATGAAGTATCTGATGGCTGTCGGGGGCAGGCAGAGGGGAAGGGGTGTGGGAGGCAAACACAGATTTGGAAGAGTGGGACAGAAAGACGCGCCGGTGTGACTGTGCCTCCCTCTCCTGTCCCTAGTTAAGCAGGAGATTTTGCACTCGGGGTTACAACTGATAAAGCTACGGCGGAAGCCCTTGACACTTGCGAAACCAGTGGCCCTTCTCATGCTGGGGAGTTCTCCATGGGCCCGTGGTGGACTGAGGCTCCTGGGCAGGTGCCCATGACGCTGGCCTCAGAACCTGGAACTGCTCCCACCACTCTCAGGAGGTGCTGCTGGCAGCCGTGTGGGCCGGGCAATTTCACACGGGCTCCATGCATTTGTCCCTGGACACGGGGAGTTCGACGGTCAGGCCCCACGGCCAGCCACTAACCTTTCTCACAGACGGCGCCGCCCTTTCCAGCCGGGCAGCTGCAGGTGAAGTCCTGCCCGTCGTCCTCACAGGTGCCGCCGTGCAGGCAGGGGTGGGAGTCGCAGGGCCGGGTCGGCTTCTTGGTGGCCGGGGGCGGGCGCGGCGGCTTCTTCCGGGCCGTGGTGGCAGGCGCGGAGGTGGCGGGCCGCTTGGTGGTGGCTGCCCCGGAGGCTTTGCCGTTGGGCCTCCCCGGGTGCAGCGCCCGCGGGACGGCCGTGGTGGAGAAGCGGCGGGTGGTGGCGGCGGCTGGAGCCACGGTGGTGGCGGTGCTGGTGGTGGTCGTGGTGGTGAAGAGCTGGGGGATCCAGTCTGGAACGAGCCAAGGGAGGAAGGGGGGCGGGCGGGGTTGCAGGGTGGAGAGCAGAGCTGAGCGTGGCTTCAGAAACACCCCGGGCACGGGGCTTTTCAGGGGGGGGGCGTCTTTTGCCGGGACGGCTGTGCCGATTCTTTCGTGCCTCCTCGCCCCTCTGGCAAAGGAAAGCGCTGTAGCAGCCTTGCTGCGAGTCCCACAGAAGGAGGGGCTCTTGACAGCACCCCTGCACCTTGTCTTGCTGTGCCCCCCCAAAAGAAGCATTCCGAGAGTGGCTCCTCCAGCGTTCCAGGGGGGCTGGGGGCCGGCCAGAAGCAGAGGGGGAGGGCAGCCAGAACTAACCTCACCCCACTGCTGCCCCACATTGCTCTGGCCACAGCTGCTGCCCAGCCCCAATGCAAGGTGCTTCTTGTGACATACAAGGTCCTACTCAGCTTAGGGCCTGGCTACCTGTAGGGCCACCTCCTCCCCTGTGAGCCTGCCTGTCCCAAAGATCGGGCCAGGAGGCCCTTCCGCAAGAGCCATCCCTCAAAGAGGTGAGGGGTGGCAAATAGAGGAAGGGTCTTCTCAGGGGCCGCTCCCGGCCTTTGGAACAGTCTCCCGAGGGATGCCTACCTGGCACCATCTCCGTTATTGTTTCAGTGCAAGGCAAAAACATTCCTTTTTAACAAATTTCAAAATAACTGATCCTTTCCTCCCATTCACTGCTCTGCTATGTTGTTGTCATTATATGGTCTTGCATTCTGATTGCAATGGATTTTCTTGTTTATGTATCTATAGTTTTCCTGCAGGCCACCTTCAGACCTTTGGTAATAGGCGACCAATCAAATGAAATGATGAAGATGATGATGATAACAACAACAAAAACCACCCCACCAGGGGATCAGCTGTGTGTGGGGGGGTGGGGAGTGGCACCCCTCAGTCCAGTCCTTTCGGTGCCTCTGGCAGAGATGCACCTGTGGAACTCCTGGCCACAGCGGATTACACCAGGGGTCTGCTGGTGGGGTCTGGAATCCTTCGGGCAAGGCAGCCCCCAAAGGTGGGGGGGGGCTTACCCTGGGAGAGGCAGGGCTTGTGATGCCTCTCCCGTCGCCTCTGCACTTCTGGGAGGCTCAGGGCAAAGAGCGGCAAGCAGAACTGCCAGTCCTGCCGCCACCTGGAGCCGGTCCACACCTGGCCCTGGGCCCAAAAGGCAGCGTCAACCTCCGTGGCCCTTCTGAGGTCAGAGGAGGCGCCTCCCCCAGCTGGAAGCAGCGGGGAGAGAAGTGAAGCTCGGGCCTCAACGGGGGAGGGAAGGTGCCGCGTGCGAAAACAGCGTTCTCTCTCCGAGAGACAAATGCTCTGAAGGCATGAGGGGAGTTTTTTGGTGGGCTCATGACGTGTGGAGGCAGGCAGGGACCTCTGGATGGGGAAACGGCATAGCCGAGGCGGAGAACTGGGGGACAGGAGAGGGATGGGGAAGAGCTGGGTGGGAAAACGCACCGAAGTCCATGAATTTGATGTTCTCCTGCTGGGGTCTCTTCACCAGGATCGTCCTTTTCTTGGAGGCTTTGATCTGCTTCAGGAGGGCCCTCTGGATGTCGCCGGCCGTGTAAGAGGTGGCTGTGTGCCCCCCAGAAAGGGCAGAAAGCAGGGAGGGAGGGAGGGAGGGAGGGAGGAAAGGTAACGGCAGTTGGCTTCTTCCCCCTTTTCCTGCCACCCTTGCAAACCGGCTCCTTTCATCCCCCCATTTTCTGCAGGAAAAGAGATCTGACGGCAGCGATGTGCTCCGCTCCA
This sequence comes from Varanus salvator macromaculatus, assembly GCA_023646645.1. Classification (NCBI taxonomy): domain Eukaryota; kingdom Metazoa; phylum Chordata; class Lepidosauria; order Squamata; family Varanidae; genus Varanus; species Varanus salvator. The sequence continues at coordinate 11,715,261 of JAIXND010000800.1, read as the reverse complement.
GCCGCAGATCTCCCCCACCGTTCTGCCACGCTGCTGCGCTTTGCCAAGCAAAAGGCACATCTGAAGCAGGGGGATCCCCCCCCCGCTTTTGTTTCTTCAAAAAAGTCAGCTTTCTTTACAGCCTCCGGCTCAGACGTGGCTCTCGCTATGTGCCCTCTCTCTCTGTCTCTCTCTGTCTCTCTGTCTCTCTCTGTCTGGTGGAATTGCTAGCATTTGCAAAAGGAAATTCTGTGTCCCGGGTTCCCTCCACCGAAACAACTCAGTTCCATGACCTGTAATAAGGAATGTAAATTTAGCTCATCCGAGGCGCAGTCCTGGGCACGAAGACCGTCCTGCTGCTCCCGGTGCGGCCCAGTCAGCGACACGCCTGCAAATGCAACCTTACCTTCCTGACCTCAGGACTTGCGGCCCGAGAGCCATTCTATGCAGGGTCCTATTTTAGCTGGAAGCTCTTTCAGCAGGTTGCTCAGCCTTTGGGGAGATTTTCCAACCTTGCTGAATGGGGAGGGGGGGGATTTTCAAAACCAGCGCAGTGTTCGTGTCCTGGAGTGGAATTCAAGTGGAATTCGAGAGATCCAGCTGAACGTGACTCAGCCATCAAGTTCTGAGGGCGCCATGGGGCCATTCATTGACTCTATTTTCTTCCTAACCCACCTCGTTGTGCAGACCAACTGGAGAGGAGGGGGATTATGTAAGCCACCTTGCAGGAAAAAAGGCAGGCTAGGAATGAAATACAGAGAATCGAAAGCTGGGAAGACACCCTTTGGTGGTCAGAGGAAAGAGCGGGAGCTGTGAGAAGGGCTTGGGACTGAAACACCTTTCCTGAGATGGATCCTGGCATGTGCTCTTTAAAAAGATGACACTGCCACATTCGTGGAGTGGAATTCCATGCCAAATTGCGCCATCTCTGGAATGGAGGTGCGCACACATGTTGCCCTGGCGAAATATCTCCCCATGCTCAGGTCAGCGCAAGGCACCTAACAGAATCGGGGCCGGCAAACGCTCTCACCTGGGTCGAAATGGGACTCCACGATGACACGCACTGCATTGCTCTGGCCCAAGTCTCGCACCCGGATGCTCTTGAAATCCTTCTTGACATCAGAGTTACGGAAAAGTTCATCCAGCTGAAGCACAGACGGGGGGGACAGTGGAGGCGTGGGGGGGGAGAGAGAACGAAGGCAGAAAAATTTAGAGAAGGCCCTGGAGTCCATCCAGCCCCAAAACAAACTTTTGCATTTTAGTAAAAGCAATCAAAATACTGCTGGGGAGGTGCAGAATTGATTCTCGTCATGCAGGCTCTAGGAGCCCAGACTAGCCTTTGGAGACAGGCTCCGTTTAAAGCAGTGGTGCAGACTTTCAAAGCCTAGACGATTATGACCAGGTTATGGAAAGGACTGACCCCTCCAAGGCCCTAAATGCCCTTCCTGTCCAGTTTACCACTCTGCTTCATTGGTTGGCCAGTGGTAAGGACAAGATCTTTTCAGTGATACTGAAAATGCACGTTCTCCCCGTAAACTACCGAGTGAAAATGCTCACTTTGGAGGGATTTGTGCATCTGTGGAAGTGCACGTTTGTGGAAACACACATGAATGCACTCGCACAAAATCCAGTTCTGCCAATGAGCAGATGATGGGCTGAAGGGCCCCTGAAAGTCCATGAAATCAGACGGAATTGATTCCACCGAGCCTGAACATCCTGAGCCAGAGACAGGCTGCTCTTTCAGACTTCCTGTTCCCATTTCCCAACTTCCCTTCTGAATCCGAGTCTCCGCTTGGTTCCATTGCTCATGAGGCATGGGCGAAGGCCTATGTTAAAGGTGTCTTCAGCTCCTGGGCATGCAACTTTTTGCGTCTCCACTCACCGCACTCTCAATGCTCCGGGCAGTCTCCCCAAAGAGCTCCGATTTGGGATCAGCCATCTCCGGTGTGTAAAAGAGCTCCTGGCCTTCCACCTCTTCCAAGATGAGAACTCCCTGGAACACTTTGGTTGCTGAAAGGGGAAGGAGGCCAGCAGGGAAACAAATCCGAAAGAAATGGCTTTGTTAGTTCAACAGAGAAGGCCGTGTGTGTGTGGGAATGGTTGACAGAAACATTTTTTATACATTCCTTTTCATAGCCAAACATTTGAAAAGAGTGTTCAGTCCCCTGGCAGGGAAGGGAAGCGAGAGGATGGCAGAGCATGGGTTGTGCCGGAATCCGTGGTTAGTCTAGATGGTTTGGGGGCAGCGCTATGGAGGGTTAGTATTTTGAGAAGGCAAGGTCAATAGAGTGAAGACCTCCAGGTTTGTAGAACTGGCAGAGTTTACCATAGAGTTTCCTCCAAGTTCCACCGTAGATGGTGGCCTCCCGGACCGGCTGAGTAACAAGAGAAAGATGGTTAGGTAGCTGTAGCAACCATGTTGTATACAAAGGTTTGGTTTGCTCACATGCAAAGAATGGACTTCTAGGACCCCCAGAGGAACAAAGGGACACAAAACAGGGAAAGGTAGAAACCGCGATTACTTCTAGAGGTGGGCAAACAGGTGATGCTTGCAAACCATCAAGGCTGTGAGCGTGCCTCCCGAAACTGGGTTTGCCTGCTTCATGTTTCTGCGCATAAGTGTCTCCTTCCCCTTAGCCCAAAATGTGCACTTTTTGCCTGTTCAGGACCATCCCAACTATGCACATTCTTCAAACAGGCTTGCAAGTTTGGAAAAGTGTAAACATTTTCTCCGATAAAAATGTCTTGCATTTGGGGTTGTGAATAAGGCTTGTCTGAAAATTCTGTGCAGTGGATGAAATTATCCTTCATCCCTGATTGTTTCTCCCACAAATGGACAAGGAGCAAAGAATTTGGGAGAAGGAAACCGAGGAAGAGAGTCGCTAGTCAGATATGGAAACCAGTGTAAGATGTAGCAGAGAAGTCTGATTTTTTAAACTGATTTTTTAAAAATGTATTACTCCAATGGCACGAACAAGATGCGTCATTTACAATGCCTGTATTTCACGAGACATTCCTCTGCAACGTTAAAAGAGAGGACCCTTTCACAGCGAAACATAATTTAAGAACCTCATATACTTACCAACTTCGTCCTCCACAGGACCAACTTGGATTTCTCAGACAGACACCCTCACAATCCAACCCTACGGCCTTCTTTCCTATTCTGTTCCCAGTGCTGGATAACATCTCATTTCCCACATATGCTGCCTTCCTTCTGTAGCTTGAATTCAACTGGTGTTACTTTTAAGTCATCAGTGACAGACCTGGGTTTATTTTCCCAGTCTTGCTTCCCATTTTTGGTGGAAAAGGAGGAGGCGAGGTGGTTAGAATTTTGAGCTGGGGGGATCTGGGTTCGAGTCCCCACTTCCCGGTCCAATCTGCCTCGCAGGGTTGTTGTGAGGATAGAATGGGGAAGAGGCAGAGCATGTAAAGGCAGGCTACAGATGCAGCAGAATATGACTGTGATTATGGGTCTGCCTGGTCTGCATCAAACCCTTGGTCCATCGAGTCTGATGGTGCTGACACTGACTGGCAGCCACCCTCCCGGGCTCCAGGCAGGAACCATGTCATGGCTACAGCTCGCGCTCTCCGGATTGAACCCACAGCCGCCTGCGAGCAGAGCAGAGCAGAGGCACCACGCTGCCGTCCTCCCTGCGGCTCCTCAGTCCCCTGTTCCACTCAGCCAGCCGCGGGTCTGCAGGCTGCGGGGTCACGGCTTCCACAGCCATGTTCTAAGCGTGATGGTTTTGTGCTCTCCAAGACTGCTCTCCATCCCCCTTCCACACACACACACACACACACACACACACACACACACACACGTGTCCTAGCACACAGCCACGAGCCGCCTGAGTGCCTTGGTGGTGAAACCAATGGGCAAAGGTCAAGCTAGCACTGCTTTATATGAATAGCATACAGTTCTCGTCTCTCTCTCTCTCTCTCTGTGTGTGTGTGTGTGTGTTGGGAGGGTCCCATAATCCAAAGCAGCAGGGGCTGCTGGCTCCAACACTTTGCGGGATCTCTCCGTGGTGCTGAATGGCGGAGAGCTCCAGGCATCCACCGCCAGCCGCAGCTCACCTTCCTTAGAAGACCTGGCCGTCTTCTATTTGAGGGCCAAGTGCCTGCGTCTGACTTAAGGTGAGAGGGATTTCTGTGGTCCAGAGCGAGGCTGGAAGACAGCGAAGTGTCAGGGTTGGGGGAAGGAGGTCCAAGAAAGGACTAAGGGCAGGCCAGGGCTTCTCACATCTGGCTCCTGCACACAGGAAGCGGTTTGCGTGTCGTAGCTGGAAAGGGAAATTTGGATGTGCGGCAGGCGGAGTTTCATCGAACTGACCAAGCAACACACTCCTCTAAGGGGATGCTGATGCGCTGCACTCAGATTGCATAAGCGGGCCCTCTAGAGCGCTCTCTAGATCTTGTGGACCACAATTCCCTTAATCCCCGGCCATTAGCCGTGCTGGCTGAGGATCACTGTAGTTCTGCTGAACTGGAAAAACTGAGGCTGTCATAGCTCGGACACATTATGAAAAGGCGGGACTCTCTGGGGAAGACCAGGATGCTGGGGGAAGCCAAAGAGGAGGAAGGCCAAATACGAGATGGACCGGATCGCGCCGGGAAGGCTCAGTCTGGGATTTAGGGGAGCTGAGTGGGGATGACAGATCCTGGAGGGCTTTCGTTCATCGGGTCACCGTAAGTCGGAGACAGCTTGATGGCACGTCACGGAAATGGGAACAGTCCTGCGCTACATGGAGCAAACCTTTTAAAACTAGTTTGAAGCAGATCGCGACTGCCAGGGCTCACCCCACAAAATGCCAGTAGTCGCAGTTTTGAGAAGGAGAGAAGGGCTGGGACGGCGTTCACAAAATCATATTCCCCAGAAGTCCAGGGTGGAGAGCCATGACAGTTAAAAGGGCTGGAAATGAATTTCATGCAAAACGGAACTCTGTCCATGGGCAGAGTACCATTGCTCAGCAACTTGCACAAAGATTTCCTCTTTCTTAAAAGGTGCGTGTTTTGCAAAACAATCCCCGGCATAGATGGGACATTATGAGGCCACCACGCGAATTAAATTCCTTTTTTAAATAGCTGGGATTCACAAGTTAGGGACTGGCAAAATGCTTCGCTCACTGAGCCACGAACAGTGTTTACCTGGACAGTTGCTTCCCTCGGTGTCGGCAGCGGGTGTCTTGCCATCCGAGCAGCATCCCAAGGGCGTGTTGTAGCACGTGGCTCTTTCTATCACCGGGGTACCCGTGGCCGTTGCTTCCTCGGTCTGCTCGTCCCCTGCACAGAGACAGGAGGAAGGGGTGGACATGCCGCAGACACTCGGTGTTCGGGATTGTGTTCACAAGGTGCGAATGTGCAAAACTCCAGCCACAAATGCTCGGGAAGACATTTCTGGCCAGAAGGGGTGGAGACGAGGCACAGGGCCTTCCCAGCAGCGGCACCCAGAGCGTAGGAGGCTTTCCTGGGACCGGTGCGCCAGGCTCCTCCACGCCTCCCTCAAGAGGCTGGTTTTGAAACACGGCTACAAAGAAGTGGGCAGAACAGCCCCCACAGCTGCCGTGGCCCCTGCAGGGCTCCCGGGCGCGGGGACGGGCAGCCCGGCCACGCGGAGGGAAGCGCCGTCCTCAGCTGGCTTACCGGTGGCCCTCGCGCCACTGCCTTCCTGGTCTCCGCTGGTGCCCATCTCGGGATCCCCACTGCCCTCCGCGCTGCCCGATTCGACGTAGGCGGGCTGGCTGGTGGCCGGGACCATGGGAGCAGTGGAAAGGGGGCGCACGGTGGTCTGCCCGATGCCGCGTGTCGTCCAGGCCGTGGTGGCCGGGTGAGGCGGGGCAGTGACCCTCCTCGTGGCCGGGTGGACCGGATGGGAAGCCTTGTCCTCCAAATGCCGGGAGCTGCTCGCCGTCTTGGCCATCTCTGGTGCCTGCGGGGTGGTCCGTGGTGGCGGAGGGAGGAGTAGGGAGTCCAAGGGCCGCATGGTTGTGGGTGCCGTGGGGGGGTGGCTGGCATGTGTGATGGATTCTGGAGGCAAAGCAAAGCAGGGCAGGGCTCAGAACAGGATTGTGGGCCTTTGGTTTGGGAAATAGCACGTGGATTTTTCTTCTCAAAGGCCTGTGAGCCGAATGGCTGTTTTGTGCAGGTCAATATTCTAGCCGGAGCACAGGGAAAGTGAGTGTGTGTGTGTGTGTGGGGGGGGGGGCAGACTGTGAGATGCAGATTTCCAAAGCATCTTTGGAATTTCAGATCCCACCCCCTCACCTCCCTTCTCCCCACACCGATGTGATTCCAGCTCCAGGTAGGTACAGCAAATTGGCCCGCATATTGCACAGAAAAATCAATAACATCTCATCAGGAAACAAAGCTCAGAAGAGTATACATTTGCTTTCTTGTTTGCCAGAACAAATCTGATATCTGACTATCAGTGATGGAGGGGTCAAACCTGGAGGGCATGTCCCCAGAGGTGACGCTTCCTCCGCCCCCCACCCCCCCGGCCCACCACATGCCGCCTTCTGTCTGTATTAAATATGAAGGTTCATCAGGAAAGTTCAGTGGCAACACCCAGTGTGTGGGCTTCCCAAATTAGCCGGGGTTTTTCCAGATGGAAAAGATGGGCTGCCCAAGAAACCACAGGCTAGGAGCCCCCCCACCGCCGCCCCCCGACCCTGACACACGAAGCCTGCCGAGACCGCTGGGAGCAGGAGCCCTTCCGAGCCCAAGCCTGGACTTAGAGGCACCTGGCCAGCCTGTGGCAAGCGAATGACTATCCCTGAGCCATAATTGCAAGGAGAAAATCGCACTCCACACACCACTGGCTGAAGCCTTTGAACAGATCCCTTCCCGGCTCTTGAAAAAGTGCCATTTCTCCTCCGTGGCCAGTCAGTGGTCCACGCTGCCGCTGGCCACCAGCAAGCCCTGGAGGTGCTCCTTGGTTATGCCATCGATGGGGCACGATGGCCGAAATGACACTGGGGGACTCACCTTGGCACTGGCCGAAATGCTTCACTTCTATGACCTGCCCTTGTCGGCAAGCGATCGTCCTCAGCTGGCACTGGTCGCCGTAGGTCACGCCATCGGAGCCACAGACCTGGGATGTGCGTGTGCCGGAAGGAGAGAGAGAGAGAGAGAGAGAGAGAGAGAGAGAGAGAGAGAGAGAGAGAGAGAGAGAGAGAGAGAGAGAGAGAGAGAGGCTAATCAGGAAGGAGGAGAATGAGGCCATGCCTCCATCCGGGCATCTGGGGTCAAGAGCCATGCCCACTGGGATTTTGGGGAAAGCAGTATCTAACTTCAAGACCCCTCCCCTCCAGAGCATGTATGTCAGGGACTTTGGCCAAAACACTCAGCCTGCCTCCCCATCTGTAAAATGGGAACAACCAAGACTAGGGCAGTCGTAAAGGGGGAAAAGATAGGTAAAATATACAAGAAAGAAATGAATTTTAAAAAACCCTCACACAACTAGAAGAGAATAAAGGTAACAGGCAAGTCACCCCATGCGATGTAGTTAGAAATCGCTTTGTGGAATCCACAGCTCCAGAACGTTTGATCTGCTGCCTCCAATCCAGCAACCGGACCAGCTGAAGGCACGACCCCAAGGGAAGGGAACTCCTCGCCCATGGAGCTTACAGATTCCTCTCCAAGCTGGGGCTTGCACCTGAGAAACCCCCATAGTTGTCTCAGATCTGTGCCTCCCTCCCAACCTGCCCTCCGTAGAGGCTCTCCTCCCGCTTACCTTGCTCATGTTGGCCTCTGTGCAGAGCGGGGACGGGCACTCGCAGTGCGCAAAGCCGTTGACTTCCAGGCACGAAGCCCCAAACTCGCACACCATCTCGGCGCAGGATGTTGGCGCTGATGGGTCTGAGCGGGAGGGAATACATGCGGCTTTGGCCTCCAGCACCGGCAGGCTCTCCTTCATGGTGTTGGGCAGGCCGGGAAGCAATCGCTGCACTGCAGTTCTGGGGCTCCCCACCCGAAAGGGGAGCCCCTCCCTTCCCAATCCGCCTCACCTTTCTCGCAGCCGGACATCCCCAGTTTGCTGCCGTTGGGGCACTGGTTACACTTCATGCCGGTGATGCCCGTCTTACAGGAACACAAACCAGTCATCTGCTCGCAGTCATCGCGCACGGAGCCCACGGGGTCGCAATGGCAAGCTTGGGGGGGACGCAACAGGTAGGGAAGGAACACACGGAATTACAACAGGGAAGCGCATCCCCTCTTCTCTGTCCCTTTTTTTTAATTAACCAAACCACTTGCAACCTGTGGGGGCTTCCTTTGCTTTTTCATCCTCAAATGGGCAGAAACCAAAACACAAGAGAGTTGGCAGTCCTCACCCAGCTCTAGGCCTGGACATTCTCCCAACCGAACATCAGCCTGGGGTTCCACTCATTTCCTGGGGTCATTTGTGATCGATTTGCATGAATGAGGAAATTGCACAAATCAAACACAATCAGACGGGGCAATTGTGCGAAAACATGCCTGCTTTCCAATGCTGGGCAGCTTCCCACTGCTGTGAGAGTAAAGAATGAAATTGCAAAATGCTTGCTGGATAAAGATAGGCGCGTACTTTGAACACAAACCGGTACTGGAGAATTCGCAAACGTTGCCAGAGAACAAGTTTTCCTGCCCGCATCCACATTCGCGGCTGCAAACAGGTGTAGTGCGACTGTTTGGTGAGCCCAAACAAAATTCACAGACATGCGACAAAAAGCTTTCCTACAGGCTAATCCTGACCACAAACACGTACACAAAAGTCTGATTTCCCCAAATGCTCTGCTGAGAGAGGAGAGGAAATGACCAAACAAACAGCTTATCATTGCAAAACTCTCAACAGGGGGAGAAATTTCTCTGGTTCATTTTACACGCAGCAGGTTTCTTGCAAGAGGGACAGCTGGTTCTGAAATGGCGGAGGATTTCATCAGGCCCCTTCAGACATCAGTTCTGATGGCTAATGAGTGATGCTGTTAAAACAAACATTCCGATTTCCAACATGAAGTGTGCGTGTGGTTTGGTTTTGTTTTAAACAATGTAAGCGAGATAAAGCTTCCTGCAGCACCCAGAAGGAACTCTCCTCCCAGTTTTGGGATTCATCCTCGGGAATGAGGTTATTTGGCAGTTGGGACAGATAAAGCCCTCTCCGTACAGGAACCGACTCCCAAACAAGTCTGATTCATCACTCGTGAGAGGGGCAGGGCTGCCTGGATGATAATTTCACGTACCCAGAGAAAATTCCCACTCTCGGTTGTTTGCTCTCCCTTCCAAATGACTCTTTTCCCAATAATTCCACCCTCCTGCCGTTTGCCACTGTATCGATTCCTTGGCTTTTGTCTCCAATGGAGCTTGAAATTAACACAGCTTTCCCCCTCTGCACTGCCCGCGTCTCCTCCTCTCACTGCCCGCAAACCCTCCGCCCTTGTTTGCATGGGGGAGACTGTTTTGATGCAGATCCGCAGAAACGGACACCGACCTGGTGGACGGCCGTGCTGCTGAACCGTAGCCCTGCCCCTAGCGCAGCTGAAATGCCGTTTGCGGCGTCAGATAAAAGAGGGGTAGAAATGGGAACACAGCGGGAGGGGGACAGGCAGTTGTGTGGAGCCAGGGGCGGGCAGAAGGAGAGCTGCATTCTGCCGCCGAGCACTGCATCTCCAGGATATGCTTCCTGCTCCTGGGAATCTTCTCCGGAGAGCCTTTTGCAGGCGCTCAGCTTTCTCGAACAGGCCAGGTGGGGAAGGGAGAGAGGGTCTTATTTATTTATTTATTAACAGATTTATAGGCCGCCCCTTGCCACAAGCCTCGGGGCGGCTCACAACCTTTTAAGCTGCAGCACCTGTGACGTTCTGCAAAGGAAGGGCTCTTCCACCCTCTCCATTCTTATTTTATCTTGCACTTCACGCGAGTTTGGCTGTGTTGCTGTCATGTTTCTAACGGTCGCGTATTTAAGCACTCAGCTGGTCACCAAAGGTGAAAAGCAAGCGCAGCAAGACACTCTTCCCCTTTCCACAGCCTGCTCCACAGAGAGATGGAGCTCTCTGGCCCATCTCAGCCTGCGGCCTGTCGGGTTGGTCGTCTGTTTTTCCCAGAGAGAAACTATGGTGAGCTTCTGTACCAAGCTGGCCAGGACTTGCGAGAGAGGGCTTGGATCCCTGCTCAGCGCCAAGCTCACTGGGTGAAGACATTGGCCCTATCACCACATTTCTATGCCTAGCCTACCTCCCAGGGTTGTTGTTGGGATAAAATGGGAGGCAGCACTTCAAGCTCTTTGGAGCAAAGGCAGGAAGCAAATGCCAAGGAAACACTGCAGAGCCAGGCTGCTGCCTTAGTACCGTGCTTTAAACATGTCGTTTCCCTGCATTTATGTCGCCACGAGTCACCCTGGGAGAAGATGTGCTGAAGGCCAGGGCGTGAAGCTTGGGCCAGGCCATGTGCTTGGCTGCTAATTGCAGGGACTTTTCAAAATAATGCCGGGCCAGCAAGACTAGGGGCCCTGGATCTCTTCCAGTCTCTGGGCCAGGCTCCTTTCCAGGGAAGTCTTGGTTCGGCATCCCCAGCAAGGCCAGGTACCAGCATATTGGGGCTCACAGCTCCTAATGCTGGGAGCAAAGTCCTAGGAGAGGCTTTTCAGAATGACACGGGAACGACACAGACTTTGGGAAATGCCATACGATTGGTGGTTGAACCCTGGAGGATCAGACTGAAAATTCAGGCTGGCTGGAATTGTCCCCTGAGATGGCGGCTTGCGCCCCAGCTTGAGGCCATGGCCCGATCCTGCAAGGTGCTTTGTATGAATGTGAGGAGTGCAGGGACAGGCTCACTTAACACAGACCACGGGAATTCTAGAAGAGAGCGGAACAGATCAGAGAGACGGAAATAAGCTTTAGGGCACGGAAGCCCTACCTTTGGAACAGATCAGATAACCACTGTCAAGGCTTGTGTGTAAAAGAATGAAGCTAGGCTTAAATTCTCTTCAAGAAAAGCTGCATTCTGTCACAATATATATTATTGACTTGGGATCACCCAGAATGATCTGTGCTGAAGCCTTCTTTATAACTAGAATCCTGAAAAGTCTTCCCAAAGCTTCTGTCCTGGGTGGCTCTTTGGGTTAGGTCCCGAGTGCCAGAGATACTATTCCTCTGATGCCGAGCCTTGAGCTATCACAATAAGGACTAGGAGCTTTGAATAACAAAGTCTAAGGCTGTCCAGAAGCCTAGCTTGTGGAACAGACTTTAGGTAAAATCCCGTTCCACGGAGTTGTGTGGAATCGTCATTCTGACAACTTGATGCAACCAGCAGGATGAAATTCAAGGTCTTGACTAACATCTGGGGGGGGTGGGGGAAGCAAGGAGACATTTCCCGCAGAGGCTGTTGCTAACATCTGGTAAAGTGCTTGGTGAAATCCATGCACAATTATTGCTAACATCTGGAAAAGAGAATGACAGGTCCCTCCCAGAGATCTTGCTAATAGTACGAAGGAAGCATGGTTGTGGCTAACATCTGGAAGCCATCAGGACAAATTTCTCCAGCATCTGGAGAGAAGGAAGGATGCGCTTTTACAGAGTTTTGTTGCTGCAAGGGGACAGGACCAGCCTCCTCTGACATCTGGACTTTTAAACTCCTGCGAACTAAGAGGGCAGGGCTGGTTGGACGAGGCCTCCTGTCTGTTGGCAGGACTTTGAATTTTCTCTCACGGAAGGCTGATGGTGCATGTTTGCTTTTAAATGAGCATGCGCTCGCATGCACTGAATCCAAGGTGGCGGGGAGCGGGCTTGGGCTGCAGAGTGTAAAAGGCTTTGCATGAGGGCTTCACATGGCCGATAGCGGATGCGCCCTGTCCTTCTGACCCAGCTTTTGCCTGGGGGAGGATTCACCTCCCTAGAGGGCCTGCGCTTTGCCCCGTTGTGGAGGCCAATGGAGCAGACCAGGCCCTGCGGGAAGAAACCAGTCTGTCCCTCTGGTTATACAGCAGAAGATCTGGTGTCCGTGCACACCTCCTCTGCCAGCACGCTGGCTGGCCAGGGATGATGGGGGAGGAAGTTCCAAATGGTGCTGGGATGGGGAAGTCCTTTGTCTGAAGCCTGGCCATGTGACCATTTGGACTTGAATGGATAAGCTGATGTGTGCTTGGAAGAGATGAGCCCGGCCTCCAAAGCAGGCTCAGCACCACGGAGAGCTCTGGCAGGGCTCCCCCCCCCCCCCGATGCGCAGCCCACCCTCTTCCCCGGCCGAGGCTGCAGGTACTCACGGGTGCAGCCGCTCTTCTTGTCCGTGACGATGCCCCGGAAGTTCCAGAAGCCGGGCTCGCAGCGGTCGCACTTCAGTCCCCCAACGCCGGGCTTGCAGGAGCACTGCCCTGTGGAAGGGTCGCAGCCTCCGCCGTAGGAGCCGTAGGGGTTGCAGTGGCAGGTGCCTGGAAAAGGACGGGGGGGGGGGGGCGGTTAGGTTGCCACCAAGTGGGACGCCCTGGGAAGGCAGGCGGGCGGGCGGGCTGTTTCCGCCTGGGCTTCTTCACACGCGGCCCTCTCTCAGGGGCTGCTCTCGCTCGCCCGCGGCATCGGAAACGAGCGTCCCCACCTTCAGCCGCTCGTTGGCACACCAAGCGCCCACGGAGAAGCGCCTGCCTGCTTGCGAACGGGCAGGTGTGGGGCATTGGGTGCAGGGGGGTCCAGCCAGCCCACCAGCGGTTTCCCAAGGGAAGGCATGATGCGCGAGCGGTTCTAGGACTGACACTGGATTGGTGGCTCATGCATCCCACAGAGCTGTTGGCTCTGGAAGAGGCATCCAGAGGGAGGGAGGGAGAGGGAGAGGGAGAGGGAGAGGGAGAGATGGAACCGACAGGGCAGCCGGGTGACCTCTGTTTTTCCTCTCTCCCGGGAAAACAGGCGCAGGGGGAAGTTATTTCAGAAACCGGCCATGAGGAATAAATCCGAGGGCTGCCACAGGTGCATCGGCTTGCGGGCTGCTGATTGCCTCCTGATTTATGCGCTCCGCTGTGGACGCAAGGGCATGCGGGGGCAAGATGCGAGTGAAGGGGAGGCTTGTCTCGAGACGGGGTGAATAAACCCAGGGCCGGGCCTGACGCCAACCCCGCCGGCCTGATGGATGGAGCAGGCGCACCCGCTGTTGCGCGCAATGGGCGTGAGCAGCCAGGGGAAGCCGAGCCACCCCAAAGCCTCCGATCGGGGAGGGCAGCTCCTGCCCTCCAGCTTCTAGGGCCTCCCCCTCCCAGATGGGCAGCTTCAGGCACAGAGGTCTCCTGGCCTGCGGCAAGACCCCACAGTGCCGGATTCCTAGTGCAGGGGCCACAGCTGCATGATGTGAGCATGAAGTGCAGAGGCCACGCACAGCCCTTGTGGCGGGTGGCCTCGGACCCTGGATCAAACCGGGCAGGGGCGGGAGCATGCTGGGGGTCGTAGTCCGACACATCTGGAGAGTGCTGGGTTTGCAGAGAGCTGCCTGGAGCAGTCAGGAGGGTCATGAACTCTGCCCGGGTACGGCTCCTCTTCTGGCAAGTTGTTCCACTCAAGTGTCCAGCCCTGGCTGTACGCCCGAGGGCACATACTCGGCTTGCGCAGGATGACCCGGGGCTGATGCGCACTGCAGACGTACGCCAGGGAAGCTTGGCAGGAGGAGGGGCACAGCAGCCGTTCGAGAGAACCGAGCCATTTTTAAGGGCTGCTTGGGAGTGGCAGACAATCCTCCAATGCTGGTTTTCACTGCTGCAGCCCATCCTTCCGCCAACGAGGCTAAGCCAGCATCCAGGCCCTCTCATCCTCTCCACCATATGCTCACAACAACCCTGCAAGGTGGGTGAGGCTGAGAGTTCGCACCTGGCCCAAAGTCACCCGGTGAGATTCATGGCAGAGTGGGACCTCCTGGGTCCAGCCTGGCACTTCCGCCACCGCACCTCACGCCTCCCCCCATCACCCCCATGGGACGTTGCTTTTAATTTTTGTTTTCATATCCCGCCTTTTTTCCTTCCACATAATTCACACATAATTCGCCAGCTCCTAGCAATCTTATCCTTGCAGCAGCAGCAGCAACAACCCTGCAAGGTAGGCAGGGCTGAGAGTCCGTGATCGGCCCAAGCCACCAGGGAACTCCACGGCTAACCCAGGCCTCCTGAGCCGCAGCCCGGGGCTCTTACCCAGCATGCCACACCGGCTCTCTTAGCCCTGAACGGCAAACCCCTTTGCCTAGGTGCACCCCGTGAGTCCACGTCTTGGCCACGTCCCTCGTGGCACCTGAGAGACGCATTCCCCACCCACTTCCCACCCCATGGGTGACCTCAGCGGCTCCGAGATCCCGGAATTCCCCAAGAGATTAAAGCCGCTCTCGGAATGCCTCTGCTTATTAAATTATATGGCGCATGAAATGACTCGGTATCCCCGATCGAGACGGCCTCATCCAGTTCCACACTCATCCCGACGGCTGCGACCCACTAACCGGCTGGCCATCAGCCACGGCTGCTAAACCCCCCGCTAATGCTCCCCCCATCCATCTTATTAGGTTAAGGAGCCAGCTCCGGCTAATTATTTCATAAAATATGCATGAAGCCTCCACCGGCGCGGCTGCGGCAGAGCGACGGGCGCCCTGCAAACGGGCTGTGCTCGGATTAGAAGACTGGGGGGGTGGGACGCCTGGGCTCTCGTCCAGGCGTGAGCCGGTGTGTCCTGGACGCTCAGAAGGCCTGGCAGGCCCAGGCGAGGCAGGATCGGGCAAGTGCTCAGGGGCCACGCCCAAGCAGCCCACCCCCCGGGCAAAAGCCCCGGGAGCGCCAGCGGCTCCGTGCCTGCGCAAACCGCCCCTCACGCTGGCCCAGAGAACGGCGGTGGCGAGAAGGAAGGCCGGAGTCCAAGGCGGCAGAGTTGGGCACCTGCCAAAGGCTCGCGGCTCAGGAGAGGCCCTCAGAGAAGGAGCCCTGGGCCCGTCCCGCCTTGCGGTGCAGCTCGCCCCTGGCTCACGCTGGCCTGGATGGGGGGCGGGGGGGCCGGGACACGCCACGGCCTCCCCTGCTCAGCAGCGTTCTGTCTGTGAAGCCAGCAAGGGGTCGCCGTGACTAGGAAAGGGGCGAAGAGAGGGAGCGGCTAGGGGCCACGGAGGGTGGTGTCTCGCCCAGGGGCCCTTCGGAAGCTGCTTCGGCGCCCTGCTCTGGGAAGACAGAACGGCGGCCTCCACTCACTGGGGCATCCAGCAGAGCCGACTCCGAGAGCCAAGGTCACGTTATCCGGGCAGCACCCGTACACTGTCTGGCTGCAATGCAGGACTTCCGGGAGAGGTGGAAGCATCGCAACACCTACAGGGGAAAGTTTAAAATATGCAGAAAGGTGGCATGGTTGAGTCTTCCGACTGGAGAGCAGCATTCAGAAGAGAGAAGCAAGAATCAGGATGAAGTTAATGTCTTTGCTGGAAAGCCGCACTTCAAACCAAGTTTCTAGTGCTTATGGCTGCCACAGCGACCTTGAAAGCCCATGAGGAACGCTTAGAGAAACCGCGGAAGACAGGCGGGCTTACCTCGGCAGGCTCCCTGACTCATCACATGGATATCTTGGCGTTTCTCACAGCGGGTCTTTTTCAGTTCGCACTCGTTGGCGTAGGTCACTCCGTCGGAGCCGCACACCTGCACGGGTGCAAAGGGGAGATCATCCAGCCGCACCAGCTTGCAATCGAGGCAGGCCAAAGCAGCTGCCATATGGTGGACCGGACTGCCCCGTCCCCACCCCGATTTCCATGCAGAAAACCCCATGGGTGGGCGGGGTGGAGAATTGGCGCGCTGGCGAGGTTCCACGCGGAAGCAGGTCCTCCAGTAAAAAGCCCCTTCGTTTCAGCACAGCGACCTGCTTGTTTTCCGGCCTCTCGCTTGGGCCTAGACTCCCCCAGTGGCAAGAACGGGGAGCAGGAGATGGTGGATCCCCTGAGGAACGGGAGCAGGGTACGTGCTGTCCAGGTCCTAGAGCCAGCCTGCCATGGCTGGGAAAGACGGGCATACAGCCGAACACATCCAGGTGGGAAGGGCGGTTTTGCCCAATGCAGGACACCCGCGGCTGAAGCACCCCAGAAAGATGGTTGGGATCCTCAGAGTGGAGCTTCTGGGAGAAAGAAGCTCCACTCTGAGGCACCTGGCATGCTTTCATGCCTGGCGGGGTTTAGGAACGCACAGGGCTGCTCAGCACCTACCAGGTTTCTCGGCACGGCCCCGCAGGTGTAGTCACACACACAGCGGTCGTCCTCCGTGTCCTCGTCCCACAAGCCGCCGTACTGCCGGCAGCTGTCGCGGTCACACTCGTTCAGGTCCCCCGAGCCAGAGCCTCCTCCCGAGCCACATTCTGGATGGGGAAAGGAAAACAGAATAAAGGGACAGCTCCTCACATGAATCGATCCTAACCAGGGCTGTTTATGTCGTGAGCGGAGCCGGCTGGAGCCGGGGGTCAGACTAGATGGCCCGGGAGACCCCTTCTGACTCGCTCTGTTTCTGTGTTGAAGCAGCAGTTGCCACTGGAACGCAGCAATCTTAGAGCAGTTGCACGAACTGCGGCTTGCACCAATCCACTGATGCTGTGGCAATCACGACACAGCCGTGCTTCGAGGCGCATGCCTGTGAGAGCCAGCGCACTGTGCCAGTGAAGCGCTGGGCTGGGAGCCAGGAGACCTGGGTTCTAGTCCCTGTGCACCCACGAAGTTCGCTGGGTGGCTTTGAACAAGTCGCTGACTCCCACCCCATCCAGCCTCACAGGGTCGTTGTTGTGAGGCTGGAGTCGAGAGGAAGAGAACCACAGGAGGAAGACAGGTGGAAGAGAAGCGGAGTGTAATGGGATGGCGGCGATGTGATCAGCTAAAATCGCACTGATCACAGGTCGTCTCAGAGACAGAAATCCCCAAACTGGCCACGGCAAGTCGACACCAGCACTTCTGGGGCTAAGAATCCAGAATCCAAGGAGCCAAACTGGGAAAATCCTTTGGCATTTGGTTGTTGCTGCTCATCCCCCACAGAAACACACTCCTTACGTTCCCAGAGACACCGTTTGCCGTCCTTCTTGCGCTTTGGAGAATTAGGCTCCAGACACGGAAGGGGGTGGTTAACGGATGTCCCCGGTGTGACCTCTTTCCTCCCACCCAGTTTCTATCCCACCATCAGCAGGGAGAGGGAGGGGGAGAAAGGGCATCTGCAGGAACCGTGGGCCTCTTTCTTCTGCCACCTCCCTCTACCCTCTGGAGTGTGAAATTAAAGCACTGATAAACCTCTTTGCCGAGGCCTATTATGTGCCGTCACCTTTCATTATTGGCAGATAAAAAGACAATGGGAAGGAGGGAGAAGGGGCAGGGCATGACAGAACGAGGGAGCCAGCGGGCTTAATGGACCGGGGAAGCGGCTGCTACATGCCCTCAGCGTGCACGGAGGCACACGCCCGCCCTAGCTTAGCCACGGCACTGATCCGGGAAAGGACCGCTCCGGAGCAGCATGGGGGTTGCTAAGCAACGGCGGGAAGTCTTCCGGGGACATCAGGCTTATGCGAGCCTTGGGGGCAACCAGGAGGAAGTGAGGGGCGGGGGCAGAAAGAAGAGGGGAGCTGCCCCCTGGGGCTGCCCCTCAGGTCGGCTGCCTGGGGTAAGTTCTCTGCACAAAAGAATAAACAGGTGCAGATCTGACCCCCCCCCCCGAAAAGCAACAGGGTTCTGGAAATCGGGGGGAACAGCCTCATCTCCCGGGGATGCTCCCCTGTGACTGACTTTCAAGACACCATTTGGTTCCAGCACAAGATGAATGAACTGGATGGACCAATGAGCCTGCGTCTATTCGTAGCAGACCGTCGCGTTACGGTGCTAGACTTCTGTAGGAGAAGCAAGCGAGGCACCACAATCAGCGATTAGCGCCATTCTGCTGGGGCGAAGCCAACCCGTGAGACAATGAAATATTCAGCCTTCGGGAACTGCCCACACCTGAGAGCGGAGAACGTATTAACATCTGCCTCAGCTCGACTCATGTCGGCAGCCAAGCAAGGAGAATTCTGAATTTTGGCCCTGGCATCTGCATCTTGAAACACTGCTAAAATTTGGGCATGCTGCAAAGTCAGTTTCGATTTTAATAGTGCCATGTTTTTTGGGAAAGACATTCCTGCAAGACGAATCCAGCTCAACCGCTTTACATTGGAGTGGAAAACTCACGGGATGCAAGCTCTGGGTACACACCCTGCAGCCCCATGACCGCCACCCTGCTGTTTTAAAAAGTGGCAATTTGCCCCTGAAGTCAAGTCTGGCATCAAGCCGTTGTGGAGGTTTAGAATGGGCAACCTTAGACTGAAGCCAACTCCACGTCCTGCCGCTAGGAGAGACTTACCCTCCTCACAAGGCCCCGTCCTGGACACCTCGACGTCTTTCTTCTGTTGGCAAGCTGCCAGCCGGAGCTCACACACGTTGTCGTACGTGACGCCGTTGCTCCCGCATACTTGCGCCAGGGGCTGCTTCTCACAGCGGGGGCAGACGCACTGTCCACCCATGCATTTGGCCCCAAAGGAGCACACCACAGCCCCACAGGTTTCTAGAGGAGGGAGAAGAGAGATCTGTTGTGTCGGATACCAGAGAGCCACTACACAATGGGGCAATCTTAAAACCCACCTTAAAACCGAGAAGGATTTGATCCTAGTGGTGGGACTCTGCTCGGTCTGAGAGCTCACAAACTGATCCCCTGCCAGTTATGACATAGGAACTAATCCAGGAGACACGGGCTGCTGACAGCCCAAGGGACCAGGCGGGAGGGGAGGCAGGAACTCACGACAATCGCCTTGCGCTGCCACCTCTATTCTCGTCTGCTGTGTGCAGGCCCGTACGTGGAGTTCGCACTCGTTCCCGTAGGTGTTCCCGTCTGTGCCGCAGACTGGTTGAGAGGAGGGGACACATTCGGTGGGGCACACGCACCGCCCCGTCTCTGCCTCGCAGATGGCACCAAACTGACACTTTCCACAACGGTCTAAGAGGAGGGGGGGGGGAGTTTAAGAGATTGCAAATGTTAATACCCCCTTTCCTGCAGGAGCTTAAGGTGGGATTCACCTGGTTCCCTGAAGGAGCTTCTCCTTCCGTATGTGGCTGCCCACCCCTTAATATCTGGGGCAGAGGCCCTTCTCTGGGTGCCCTCCCTGAAGGAGATTGGGAGGGTGACTACCTAGAGAAGGGCCTTCTCTGTGGTGGCACCCAATTGTGGAATTTGCTTTCCAGAGAGGTTCACCTGGTGCCATCACTTTATTCTTTTCAGTGCCAGGCTAAACTCTTTGTATTTTCCTAAGATTTTAAGATCTGATTGTTTTAACTGGGGCTTTATTGTTGGTTGAAATTTTTTAGAATGGTTTATTTTGCATTGTTTTATTGTTACACCATCCTCGGTAACAGACGGTGTAGAAAAGTTTTAAAAACATACATACATACATAAAATCCAAGACCCTCCCTGGCCCAGTTTTCTCTGCACAATCCCATGGGGTCAGCTGGGTCAACAGAGAGCCTAACCTCAGTTGCCGGTTCCAGCACCCAGGGTGCTAGAAAAAGAGCTCCAGTAGCTGCCCAGGGCTCCCCTTCTTGCAAAAGGGTAAAACTGTATATCCCATCAGACCCAGGTAACCCACAGCCATGCTGGTGGAGGCCGATAGCAGCTGCACTCCAACACATCTGGAGTAAATCAACTCTCCTGCAACTAAACCCTCTGAATGTTTAGCGGGAAGAATCGCTCCCTCTCCTGTGTTTACCACTCCCCCTCCGCTCCGCTCTGCCATTGTGCGGCACTTTGGATTGGAAAGTGGGACTTCTCCTTTCATTCGCTGTAAAACGCCAAGGCACACCGAGAACGGTGGGGAAGCTTTCTTTCGCTGAAAAGATTTCTATGCAGCAAAGCTTCCAGGGTGCTCCACGCAAACAAGGCAGAGGACAAATGGAACACAAACAACTTATTAGAAATCATTAACATGTTAAAAAACATTTAAAAGCCGGGGGAAATAAAAAGGTCTTTCCAGGCACGGAGCCTAGCCTCTTGGCTCCGTTTTCTGGCTCCACCTGCAGGAATCAAACCTGGGGCTTTTTAAATGCAAAGCAGGGTGCCAGGCTGCTCTGGGGACAGGGTTCAGCACCGTGGACAGCTCCTTCGCAGCGCGGACGAAGATCCGGCGTGGAAGCCCGGCTCGGCTGACCTCGGAGCTGCCAGGCTCCTCCAGTGCTATGGACCGTATTCCCATTAGGACAGACCATTTTCCTGGACTGAGTCCTGCTAGTCCAGTAAGGCCAATGCTGACTGGCAGTACTCTCTCTCTCGGGGGGGGGGGGGCAGGATTTTTCCCCAGCCAGCCCTCAGATGCCCGGGTTTGAACCCAGAACCTTCCTCAGGCTCCACCACTGAGCCATGCTTCCCGCTGATGGCCGCAGGCCTCCAGGCCCCGTGGCATTTGGTGCGCAAGCGCTCTGATCTTGCCCGACAACTCCGTGCCCCCAGGCTGCAGTGCAGGCAGAGATTCGATTAGTGAAGTCCCGTCCCCCCCCCACCCCCCCACCACACACCCACATCTCAGCCCTGGGGACCAAACTGAAACTGCCGAGAAATGAACAGACTGGCTCTCAGGACATGGGCAGGGCAAGGGGGCGAAGTGGGGGGGCACAGTGCCTGCTACGCGGCAGCTCCCACCCCCCACAATTCCCAGCCAGCTGCTGTCAGCTGGGGCCAGGCGGACATTCCTCGTGCAGGCAGCAAAAGCGGAGCACCTTTGACCACAAGCTGAAAGCCCTCAGTGAGGTTCTGTTCCACTGTGGCCTTTGCTGCCCCTGCTGCCCCATGGGGGGGGGCACGGGGGCAAGGCCCACATGGGGGGAGGTGTTACCCCCTCTTCTGCCCTCCTTAGGGTTACACTTATCTCCTGCCTCCTTGCCTTCTGGCAAGATGTACACAATGCCCAAGGCAGCTTCTGTGGTCCTGCTCTCCCGTTTATCCGCACAGCAACCCTGTGAGGTAGGGCAGGCTGAGGGTCACCAGGTGGCCTAACACTGCCCTATGAGCCTCATGGCCCAGTGGGGGCTGGAGCCCCGATTTCCTGCTTCCCCTGTCCAAGGCTCTAACCACTGCACCACATGGCCTCTCAGTGGAGTGGCCAGGCCGTGCATTCAGATGGCTGCCATAAGGGACGAGGCTTCAGCCACTCAGCTACAGTTGCGGCACCGCAATGCCATGCAGATGAAAGAGCAAAGGGCCAAGGACAAACGGTGGCAACCCCTCGCCTTGCATCCAGGGGGCGCCGAGGTTGCGCCCCGACTTAGCATGGGGCATGGTAACCTTTCTTGGTCACTGGCCCCTGAATGAACTGCCAGGGCACTCATAAGCTCCCATCAGACCCCCCTCTTGCTTGCACGGCCACTGCCCCAAGGAAAGTGGGGAGAGAGGGGCAGAGGGGTGGCCCCAGACTCTTAAATCTGTCCACACCAAGAGATACACGGCAGCAAAATGTTACCCAGGTGCCTCGCCACGGCACGCTTCGAAATGGGCGAGAGCGGGGAGTGCTGGCCTGGGTGCAATTATAAAGCGATAGACGCCACACGCTTTCTCTCAGCAGGGAAGTGCCGCTGCAGATCAGCGTTTTGAAGGATACACCGAGATGTACAGAAGATTGGGGGGGGGGGCGGTCGCCCTTGCTGCATCTGGACTCCTTGCTTCTCTGGAAGCGCCTGCTCTTACGGCAGCTCCCAGGCCCGTCCGGAAAACCTCCTTTCCCCTCGGTGCAGAGCAGATGGAGCTGGGAGCTATCGAAGCGACGGTTCTTGGGCGGCAGCACCCGGGCCACAGGTGGAGATGGATGCAAGCACAGCTGACAAAATTTTGGCGTCGTGGGGAGGAGATCTTGGCTTGGTCCAATTCAAGCCTTTGGGGGTGGGGGTCGTTCATCACTACTTACAAGCATGCCATGGCTACAGTGCTGCAAAGTAAGACAACCCCAAAGGCGGCGCAGAGAGGGAAGAGAGAGGAGGCAAGGCCACCTCGCCATCCCTGATGCAAGATGACTTCCGTTTTCCTCTTCCCTCCCCATTCCCCCTTCTTTGCATGCTGTGCCTCTTTATGGACCAGAAGCCTGTGGTAGACATCAGGCAGAGTCACAAGAAAGCTAGTGTTTGGGCTTTCTCTCGAGTCTGAGAAAATGCGCATCTTGCCCATGTACGTGCGAATATAATCAGGTTTCAGAGGCACACAGGGCCAAGACAAACCAAGCCACAACGAAGAATTCGGGGAGTTCCAGCAAAGCCTAGCATTTCTGGGTCTCTCGTTTCCTGCTAGGGAGGTCTTCCTCCAATGCAGCAAGGACTGGATCTTACGAGCTGAGACCCGGGGCCTGGGGAAGGCGGTATTCAGTCTGGGTCACTGCTGGTCACAAAACTCTGAGCAAGATGGATTTTTGTCCAGCTCCAGCAAAATGATAGTTAAGCTGCAGCACCCATCCCCTGCCCCGTGGCCCATGAGCCACCCTCTGGGGGCAGCTCTCCTGAGGCCAATCTGGAAAGGACTTTCAGGACAGAGGGCGGCATCCACACTGGGCCCACTCCTTCCACGTCGGAGTGTGAGGAACGCTTTGTCCCCCTCCAAACGGGGACTGCAACCCCGGGGCGTCTTTCTCTGAGTTTAATAGCTTCTCCCTTCCTGGGAGTGAATGTATTTACAACATGACACCAATAATTCACAGTGCCTACCGCTTCCTTCTTCCCCATCTCCTCCAGCAAATGTGTGTTCGCAGCATGGGGTGGGCGCGGAGGGAGGAGAGGGGGTTGCGCAGGATCATTCATCTTCATAAGTCACTCGCCAGATCGCAGTTCTCTTAGCGTGCACAGAAAGACGGGGAAAGGTTGGCCAACCACTCCGTTGTGCCGCCCCTGACCAGGGCCGCCTGGGGGCTTTGTAGCAGGGGGACTGCCCCCGAAGCTCATTCAGTGCTCGAAGGGTTCGGGCAAAAGCTTGCAGGTCCGGGGGCTGAGTCTGCCTCCAGAGGGTTCTCCCCATTCCCTGACCCCATCCCCACTCTTTGGGGCCCTGTTTGGGCCCTGTTCCTTTGGCATGCGCCCCCAAACACTGGAACGTGACCCCCCCACCCCAAGATGGTGCCACGGTGGAATCTGGCCACTGGAAGAGGCTCCACATCCCTTGTCTCTACAGAGACAAAAGGCCCTCCGGCGGGTTTGGGGTCTTCGCCCCCTTTGGCCACACCCCTTCCATACCAACCCCTCCCCCCTTTGCCCTGCCCCCTCTTAAAGCAACAGCACTGAGAAATGGGTAGAGTTCGCTGCAGAAGAGGAGATGCACAGGAAGCAGGACGCTGCCAGTGCTTCCGTGGAAAAAGCATCAAGTCATGGTGAGGGGGGACCTCAGCCTGAGAACCCAGGGTGGGAGAGAAGGCCAGTAAGGAGGAAGAGTCGCTCCCAGAAAGCAGCGACTAAAGGGCGGAAGGGGGCAGCTGAAGTGCAGGACGAAGCTGCAGGAAAGGGCGGCTGAGTCGATCGGGGGCTGGAGGAAGCTCCCTACTGAGGAAAGCTGACAGCAGCTGGGATTCTTTAGCCTGGGGGAAAGGGGCGAGTCAGGGGAGAGAGTGTGGGGGCATACAAAATGAAGCATGGGGTGGGGAAGTGAAGAGGGGGCATTTTTCTCCCTCTAGAATCCAGTGGGGTCATGCCAGGGAGTTGCTGAGTGAGACATTCAGGACGGATCTGGGGAAAGATTTCTGCTGTATGGCCGCTAAGCAACCGCAGCAAAACGCAAGCTGTTCCGTAGCTCCTGCCACACCTGCAGAACCCAGCTCTGTCCACGCTCCTCCTCCATCCCGCCATGATTCCTGCTCCCCAACAATGGCAGGCCTTGTGTTGCCTGGATGCGAGAGGCTGCCGATGCAACCCGTTCAGCCCAGGGAGAGGGAGGGCCGTGGCTCAGTGCGAGAGCCCCTGCTTTGCATGCAAAATAACCAGGATCTGGATCAGGCCCCGGCATCATCAGGTAGGCCTGCAAACATCATTCCAGGAATCCCCGCAGAGGCGGCGGAAGCGCCTTTTGAGCGGTCCTTGTCAGCGCCGAAAGAGCTTTACAGGAGCTGTCCGTGGTGCTGACCGATATCTCCGCTGAGGCCCACCACATGGAGCCGCATGGAGACACGCTGCAAAACTCGGCGGGGCGGCAATGGATGGGGTGCCTGCTGACGCACAGGAAGGCCAAACATGAGGCGGATCGACTCCATCAAGGGGGCCACAGCCTTGAACGTAGGAGAGCTCAGGGAGGCCATGTTGGAGGGCTTTCACTCATCGGGCCATGCTAAGTTGAGGATGACTTGACGGCACATCGCAATGGCAACGGCCCCCTGAAATACGGGGCACCAGCCTCCCCCTAGTCAGCTTCATCAGGACTGGGCTGGGCGCACCCAGCGTTTGACACAGAGAAGCATTCAGACAATACCACTGAGAACCAGTGTGGTGTCGTGGTGGAGAGCATGGGACTGGGACTCAGACGATCCGGGTTCAAGTCCCCACTCAGCCATGGAGCCCACCGGGTGACTTTGGGCCAGTCACAGACTCTCAGCCCAACCTCCCTCAAAGGGCTGTTGTTGTGAAGGTAAGATTGAGAGGAGGAGAATGGTGTGAGCCGCTTTGAGTTCGTTGTAAGGAAATGGCGGGATATAAATCGAATCGAATCGAATCAATCCATCTATCCATTCATCCATCTACCCACCAAAATGGCCACCCTCAAGGGCTGAGGGTGGGTTGTCCTTGAATCAAGGGTTGTTGCTGCGTTGTCTGAACACAGTCGTGAGAACAAGCCATGGTGAACAACCCAGCGGTGGCTACAAAGCTGCCCGTCAACTCACCGCAAGCACCCTTGTGCTTCACCCGGATCTCTTTCCTCAGGGCACAAGCCATCGCAGCCAGCTCGCAAGGGTTGCCGTACGTGAGGCCGTCGCTGCCGCAGACCGGGTCGTAGACGCTCTGGCACATCTGCTGGCACTCGCACACGGCCTCCTGGTTCTTCACCACGCAGGTGGCCCCAAATGTGCACTCGACGCTCAGGCAGGGGCTAGGCGTGCCCAGATCTGAATTGAGATGGGGAAGGGGGGACAGGCAGCACAACGGTCAGTGTGAATAGTGAGCCCCGCTCCCAAATCTGCTTGCCCCTGCTCTCCATCCCCGTCTGTCCATTGCCGGCGGGACAAGATCCAGAAGTCTCTCTGGGTCTCCTTCATGCAACTGCCTTCTGCCTCAACCAAAGCTTGCCTCGGAGTGGTCTCTGGGTGCTCCGTGGAAAGGCTGAGCATGCTGCCCCCCGTGTCCATGTGGTGCCCACCCCTGAGGCCTGCACACGGGGGAACACCAGGAAGAGAGGATCGCATGAGGCTCTGGGCAGGGCAGAGTGGCATGAGCGGGTGCGAGCACACGTTGTCTTGATGAGACCTGTGGCCGGATGCATGCAAGTCGGGGGGGGGGGGTGGAGGGGCGGAATGCTGGGAGTGCCGTGGGGGGCGAGCCTCATCCCCACCCCATACTTCACTGAGCCCCTGGCCTGGGTGCTCCGACTTCCACAGGGCACTCCAGGGCCTCGGTGGAAAAGGGCAGCGCCATTTCTGGTCTGGTCTGGCCTGCTCTGGAGTGCCACCACAGCTCTGTTTCTCCTCCTTCGCTCAGTCGTTTTTCCTCCACAACACGCTGCTTCTGACTTTGGAAGCAGGCTGTGGGCTCGGACATCCCGAAGGACTGAATCTGGGGGATGGGGGGGAGATGGGACGAGCCCAACTGTGAAGACGTGCTTCCTCTGGGAGCACTTTTTTGGCATCTGTAAGGAAAAAGCGTACTTCGACATTCAGGCTTCCCAAAGGCACGAGCAGGGCATGCAGCGGGACCTCATGGAGGAGGCTTGAGCGGGGGAAGCAAGGGCAGCCCACTCGTTCTAACTGGAGTGGGGAAAGGCTTCTTACTGCTCCACGCCAGGTCCCCTCTTCTGCACTGCCTGCGCTTTTCGTGGTTAGACAGTGTTCAAAGAGTGAGTGATCATAAGAGCAGGCTGCGGTGCTTGGGATGTGGCCGAATCCTCTTCCTGCCCAGCATCATGGGAAGGCCGCGCTCTTCCCGCAATCCTACTGAGCTGCAGGAGATGCCAAGCTCCTGCTGCAGCAGAGAATCCATTGGAATTCCTTGTCTCTGCAGCCTCAAGGTCGGCCTGAGGCAAGTGGGAGGCAGCTCTCTGCTTTAAAGGGGTCTCTCTTGCCCAAAGGGTTTTGACTGAATCCATAGTCTTCATGCAACCAGCAGGCAACAGATCAAGAGGAGTCTGCGGAGGGGGGATCCTGCCATGTGCCAGGAGCTCGTGCTGCGCCTTTCCGGGCTGCTTCCGGATCGAGAGAGGGGTGGCAGGACTGAGGTGAGTTGCAGCAGGAGGGGCCACATTCCATGGGGATCAAACAACAGCCGTGGGGGTTAGCACAGATGGAAGAAGAAGATGGAGAGAGAGAGAGAGAGAGAGAGAGAGAGGAGGAGGAGGAGGAGGAGGAGGAGGAGGAGGAGGAGGAGGAGGAAAGGAGGGGAACACTAAAGAGGAGACAGACAGGAAAGCATGATACACAGATGAGCAAAATGGAAAGGCAGGTGTTATCTGAGGCTGGCTCTCATGGAAGTGGCCAACCTGGGCCTGGATTTGACCATTTCCGGCAGCAGCGGGCGGAATGCCCCTCCATGCAAACACAACCAAACCTAAAAGAAAACTCTTGCACGTGGAGAACAAGCAAGCTGGGGAAGAGGGTTCCAGCCTGGCCCACCGGGGAGCAGGGGCACCGGTGGATCGAATGCTCCTCCCAGTCGGCCAGGAAGGCGCCTCGCCTACGGACTGTCCTCTCCCAGTGACTCCACCAGGAACGGCCACTTCCAGAAGTGGCAAGACCTCTTTTTTTTGCAGAAAGGAACACCTTCCTCTGCCTCCCATTGCGCCAAGCGGAATTCCCCACCCTTTCTCCCAGGGAATGAATGTTCCCAGGAAAGGGGGCAGTATTCAGACACGTATTTCCGTGGGATGCCAGATGCCTTGTCACCACTCAGCAAGCCTCGTCGTCGAGTGGAGATTTGAACTCTCATCTGTGGGCTCCTAAGCAAATGCTATAACCACTGCCCCACACTGCCTCTCAAGTTAGCACAGTGGTGCCTCGCCCGCAGAAGGTCCTGCTCTGATGACCCATCAAGGTTCAGGAATCCAAGCAGCTGGTGTTTAAATCAGGCCCAGCCAATCCAAGGCCCTCTTAGTGGCTGCCAATCATGGACCTCGATGTTGGACATCACAATTCCTGAAGAGGGCGCCTAGGTCTGAGCGCGCAGCACCCCAGGTTTGCTTGGGATCCTCAAAATCTGGGAATGTGGGTGCCTGCATGCACTTATTCCCAGAGAGAGACAGAGAGACAGAGAGAGAGACAGAGGTTTACATATAAAAGAATGTAGTGAGGAATAAGCATGACAATTCCAAGAAGCCAGGCAGGGAGCGGTACTTAAAACCAACCAGGAGCAGCCTAAATCGACTCATTCACAGTGAAAGGGGCAGCACACGATGCGTTCTGGGGGAGAAGGGTGGGGGAGGAACGCGCGCTTGCCAAAAGGAGCAAAGCAAACGCTCGTGACAACGTCCCGTGCACTTTGGGGTGGGAAGGGGAAGATGCAAAGCATTGCAAGACTCAGAAACTCTGCATTCCGAACGGGAACGGGGACCGCTTTTTCCACCGTGTTTCCCTGAGGGCCAGGGGAAAGCGGGACTGGGATGGATCATCCGGGGCAAAGCTAAGGAGAAGGTGCGAGGAAGAAGGGTAGAAAGCCGACCTCGAAGCAGAGACATCCCGGTGGGGAGCGGTGGGACACTACGTGGATGGGCTTCCTTTCTCCAAACAGGCAACGCTGGAAGACACAAGACACACAACAGAAAGAAAGAGAGAGAGAGAGAAAGAGAGAGGGGGAGAGGAGAGGAGAGGAGAGGAGAGGAGAGGAGAGGAGAGGAGAGGAGAGGAGAGGAGAGGAGAGGAGAGGAGAGGACGGAAAGAGAAAAAGAAGGAAGACAGACAGACAATGCTATGGACGAGACCCTCCCCGCAACAGGCCCCAATTTAACTCCTCCCCACCCATCACAGTGACGAGTCAACACCAAACAAGTGATGGAAGCAGTTGGTAAGAAGTAAGACTGCCATTTCCATCCGCAGTTTAAGGCACAAACAGGTTTAGACGAAATCAAGAATGATCCAGCGACTCCAAATATGCCCGGCATTGTGGCTTCTCCCACTAAAAACGTTGTGGAAGAATCCCGCAGGGCGAGGGCTTGAGGGACGGCTTTGAGCAGCTGAGGGGCACTGTGAGACGCGCAGGGCTGCAATTTAATGGCGCACTTTACCATCACGCGTCTGTGTCGGCGTGTACTAATGTGCCAGGGAATGCGAACAGAAATGCTGAAAGCAACTGTTTTCGTGTAATGAAGAGCAGCCCGCAGTTCAGGGTTGATTAATGGATGCACGATCGTCTTACCCTTTCTCTTCCACTTCAACAGGGGATTCATTTAAGCCACTCGTGCCCTGTGCTTTGGCCTCGCTACAGCCGTGCTGGCAAAATGCAAATTAATGCGCCTTAGACATTCAGCTGGTTATATGATAGGGAAAGAGTCTTTTCAGTGGTGACTCCACTGAACATCTGCATGGAGGTGTGCACAGCACCGATACCACGTTCCTTCTGGTGCCAGGACAAATCCCGTGTATTGCCCAGGCGTTTCAAGAAATTTTTGTTTTAAGCTGTTCTGTATCATCTCTTTTATGTATTTCTTGCCTTTTACTGCCATTCTGGGTGCTGTTTCCTTGTTGAGATTAAATATTTTATGAAGGCTTTTTAAATTGTATTTTGAATAGGGCCGAAGGGCACTAGAAAAATACGTGCAGTAAATAAATGGAATAATAACAAGAATACATCTGCGTCCCAACTTTCTTCGTATTGCAAGTTAACTTCTTTTCCCCTGCATCTTCCCAAGCGCCGTTCCTGAGATTCTGATGATACACACAATGATTTCAATCTCACAGATCGACTGGCTGATTAACAGATAAATGAGGCGGATCATAAATAAGAATCTTTCCGCTACTTTTCCTTCCTTGAAGTCTGAGAGATGCAGAAAGATGCATGATGTTACACCACTCCAAGGGGAGCTTTTTGTTGTGGGGGGGAGATAAGGAGGTGCAGTGTGTCAAAAAAGGGAAGTCAGAACTGTCCGCCATTGATGGGCTCTACCTAGCTCTCTTTCAGCATTAATCCCTGAGAGTGGGGGGGGGGGTTACACTTTGGGGGGAGCACTTCTCTTCCCTGTTCTCTTGCCCTCCTGGGAGAGAATCTGTGAGGTTCAAATAATGCCGGAGATAAAGTTGGATTCCCTCCTGCCCCCAACCCTTTCCAAAGGGACCTTTACAGAGCCGTGTGCATGTGGCACGCAAAGCAAAGTACGTAAAATTCCGCACCGAGTTCCACAACACCAGACAGCGGAATTCTGCAACCTGAAACAAGGGTGCAGACCCATGCAGATCTGAACAGGAAAAGGAGTCGAGCGATTCTCAGGATTCCCCAGCTGAGTTGCAGGAGTTGTTCTTTCGGTCTAAACATACATTGGATTGGGCCCTAAAGTTCTTACTCGTCTTGCTTTTTGTGCAGGGGAAGGACATTCTTTCCATTGTGCAGCCCGCTCCCTGTAGTTCAGTCCCCGGAATCTTCCGTAGGGCTGAGAAGGGCCCCAGTCTGGCATTCCGGAGAGCAGCTGGAAATCCATGTGCAGAGCGCTGAGATGGACCACGTGCCTAATTCTGTGTCGGCCCATTCTCTGGCCCGTGTCAATTTCTATTTTGGTAGCTCACTTATTGGTTGAGTGTGAGTTGCCATTGAACCATGGGTTGTTGCTGAACCATGGGCGATTGTGTTGTCTGAACACAGCTGTGAGAACAAGCCATGGTGAACAACCCACAGGTCACAACAATCCATGGATTGTTTGTGGTGAACTGGCCATGGCTTCAGAATGATAGCCTGCTCTGAGAGCTGTTGCTAATTGGAGGGCTTATAAAAGCTTTAAAATTATTCAAATTATTTAAATAGATGATAGAGAGATAGATAGATAGGACATGGCTCAGCAACAACTCACACTTAACCTACTCTCAAGCCCACTTGGTCCACTGTCTTGTGGAAAAGCTGCATGTTAACCTACCAAAAAAAAAAGAACAAACTCTCTTTTTTTGTTATCTGGGTCACAAACAGGGCTTAAAAACAAAAAACTAGTTCCACGACTGACATCTCCAAGACCTCCCTTGAGGCATCTATACCTGGTTCACATGAAATATTTTTTTCCTCTGTCTCTCTCCACACATTTGAGACAGACAAGAAAAGACGCCGGCCAGGAATTGTGACTTGCCGTTCGCACCTGTGAACTGAGAAAGGTTTGTCGGGGGAACAGACACGGGAGAAGGCGAATTGTGGGTTGCAGGGGCGTCACCCCAGGAAAGGGCCCGGCGGTGCAAAGGCGGAACAGCGAGCACTGCTTCTGAGCATCACGGCAGCACAGCCGGAGAATGAGCAGATGGACAGACGGATGGACGGATGGATGGATGGATGGATGGAAGGAAGGACGGAAGGACGGAAGGACGGAAGGAAGGCCTGGACTGAACACTCACGATACTGTTACTCGAACACTGCCTTAAACGAAGAGGGAGGATAAAGACGGAAGGAAGGCAGAGAGCAAGACAACACTGCAGACACGGGGCAAGGAGCTGGGGGGAAAGAGTCCGTGGTGAGCAACGCTTACCTGCGGGATTGGGATCGCGGCCGTGCATCTCCTTGCGCCAACGGATGGAGACGGAGCGGGTGATGCCGCCGAGGGGCTGGGGTGCCCCCCTCCCCTCCCTCGGCAAAGGCTAGAAAGGGGGACGCCCTCCCCGTGCCACTTACCACAAGGGCCCTGGTGCTTGACGGGGATGGCGGCTCGCTGGTGGCACTCGGCCTTCTGGCGCTCGCAGTCGTTCGCGTAGGTCCGGCTGTCCCGCCCGCAGAGGGGCCGGTAGGCGCCGTCGCAGACGATGCGCTCGCACGAGCAGCGGGCGGCTCCCCGGCGGTTGAGGCACACGCTGTTGAAGCGGCACTCATCCAGGCACTTGTCTGGGGCGGGAGAGGAAGGGTCAGCAGCCGGCAGCACCGAGGCCGAGCCCCGGCCGGGGCGGATGTCTGGCCGTCTTATGGCCCAGAAACAGGGCCACCTGGGCAAGCAGATGCTTGGCCCCACTTGCCCAAGCAGCATGGGGCGTTTTCCAGCTGCAAAGTTCCTTTGGGTTGGCACAGTTGAACGCAAACTCGCACTGAGTATCGGTTTGGTGTTTTTATCACTGCTTTAGCAACTGTTATGTTTTTCAGCTGCACTTTGATGTATTTAAGGAGCAAACTTCGGCAGGTTTAAGCAGGGGAAAAACCCACAATGCCGAGCATGTGCCCTTCCAACCTCTCTATAAACCACCAAGATATTTTTTTAAACAGTGAATGGTATATAAACCAGCCAATCGGTCCATTAATGGAGAGAGAAATCTTCTGCCCCCTTAGAGAGCATCAGCTGCTCTGGAGTGCTCTGCGTTCCCAGATCCAAGGGAAGGAACAGTGCCAGAGCCTGTCCCTGTCGCGGCTGCTGTAGAAGGAAACACCCCAGCGGAGGGCTCCAGTCCCCTTCCTTCCCCCTCTGAGAGGCTTCAGCTGGATGGGCAAAGATGTCCCATACCTGATGGAGGTCTCACTCTGCATGGGACGACTGAAAGCCTCCAAGGCAGAGCGCTTATGTCTACTGCCATAGGATCACACCCTCACTGTACTGCCTTTAAAGATACGGCTCAGTAGCGTATCAATCCGTGTCCGTATCAATCCTCAAGTAAGGCAGGTGCATTCATAGCAGTGGAATGGGAAAGGTGTCCGATCTACGGCCATCACGGAGAAAGGTGGAGAGATCCAAGACCGCTGCCAGCAAAGGCATGACCCAGCCGGCTTCCTGCGGTGAGGAAGAGGCCTACTGACAAGGGCTCTTCAGAAAGCCTTGCCCCAACCCTCTGAGGTTCTGTGGGCCACAGGAGCTCTTGGTGCCCCTCCCCACGGCAAAGCATGTGCACGCGTCTTCTCCAACGGATCGGTGACTGCGTCCGAGCCACGACTCACTCACCCTGAGGCTGACACGGTCCCGACCGCACCTTCTGGATCTCAATTCCCCGGATGGCCGCTGACCTCACCAGGACACAGTCGCTTTCGTAGGTAGTCCCATCGTCACCACACACGAGATCCCTCTTCAGGGGGCAGCTCTCTGGCCGCGGCAGAAGCTCAGCTCGCCGAGTCCGGGGGTTGACCCGGCAGACTCGGTTCATGTCATTGTGGGTGCTTTTGCAAGGGTCTCCAAGGGAGAAGGGGAGGAAGAACGTGGCCGTCAGAAAGAGGCTTCCATCGACATCACCTCTTCTGCCCACCCTGAATTTGGCTCCCAACTGTACCCCCAAAGAGCCGCCTGTGTGAGCATGCCGGGAACCTGGCTTTAGAACGCGTGAAGTGACTGACGCATCGTGTCCAGGAGAGCCCGCTCTGGCCGGCAGCAGCCACCCGCGTTCTCAGAAATGCTCCTTCCCCCTTGCTTGCTGGCTCAACTTTTTCACTGGGGGTTCCAGGGTCTGAAGCTGGGACCTTCTACTGGGAAAGCGCATGCCCAGCCACTGCACCGTGGTCCTTCCCACACACACCACCCAAGCCTCCATTCCTCACCCATTCATTCATTTCTAATAGTTTTCTGCTGCTTGATCTATTAAAATCCCTAAGTGGTTCGCATTGAAATGCAATTTAACCATACAGAGACGAGATAAAAATAATTAAAAGTATTACAATGCCACAGCAATGCAACAGGATGATAAGAGAAGCCACGATAGCTCCGGGAAAGCCTGCGTGAGCCGGTGTACGCACCAGGCTCGCCACAAGAAATCCACCCACCGGCGAGAGACAAGACCGTAGCTGCAGGCTGCAATGAGCTGGTGGCTCTCTGGGGTGCAATTCCCATCATCCCTTGCCACACTGGCTGGGGCTGATGGGAACTATAGCCCTGTGACATGTGGGGAGCCTCCACATGCCCAGCCCTGGTTTACATATCCCCACACATCAGGAATGCCGGGAAGGGGTGTGCATTAACTGATCAGAACAGATCAAGACCCATCGATCGATCGATACGGACGGTTCAGAAAAGCCTGTGTCCCGGGAAACGTTGCAAGGAGAAACGCAAAGGCCGATGTGCGTGCAGAGCTGTGACAAAAAGGCAGCCAGAGCGCAGGTGGGGATCAGCAGGCCACGGACTCCCGCCCGGCTAATCCAGGTTTATCCAGATCACCTTCCATTCGCTGCTTGGATGCTCTTATCATAATACTTCAAGACACCAGGCTGCTTATTGGCTAATCCCCTGCTCTGTCTCTCTGCCGGGGTGTTTCTAGTGGCCCGGCTGATAACGCCTGGGAAGAACTGAGTGGCTTCTGCTCCGTTCACAGAGGGGAATACAGAACAATGGAAATGAAAGGGACTGTCCTTCTGTTTTGTCTTTAATCCTAGCGCTCTGAAATACCTGTAACTCCTAGCTGACCCCTCCCAAGAGGGAGGGGGACCAAAAGCGGGGAGAGGATTAGCATATCACCATGGAGACTGGAAGAGCCACTATGTATATATTGATGGGGTGGGGGGGCAGTTAAAAGGAACGGCCGCTTCACCCAGCGGAAGGCACAAGGGAGTGGCAGACCGGAGAGGAGCACTTTTGCTCTGGTGATGCGTTCGGAAAACAAAGCGCAGCCGGTGCCCTTGGGAATGGACAGAATGGATGCGCTGGCCTGGAAGCCTCTGACAGGAGGGGACGAGGTGTCCAGGGATGACCTGGGCTTAGTGAACCCAAACCCAGATGGCGAAGCCCCTTTTCCCAAGCTTTTGGTGCTGGCCCAGCATCGCCTCCTGTCCTACAGGGCAGAGATTTGTGTCAAATTATGCTGGCATTTTTGGTATTCTGAGCCCATCTGTAGGCACTTGCCACCTAGAAAGCACCCTGGGCACGTCTCCTGGGCAGATTCTCCTCTCTTGGGCCGCGGCACGGCGGTCAAGTCCCTTCACGTGTTACGTCCAAAAGTTCCTCAGGACCTCGTAACTGCGGCACCCCGGCCACAAACGAGGAGAGTGCCAAGAGCGACGCGGCACGATCACCGCAGGCAGAGCCAAGTGGCAGCCCCCGCAAACTCACCACAAAGCCCATCGAACTTCTTGAAGATGTTCTCCTGCTTGTCGCAGGCGTGCCTGTTCAGGTGGCACTCGCTGCGGTAATCTTTGCCGTCGCTGCCGCACACGAAATTCTCCGCAGAGCCGCTGCAGGAGGACGGGCAGATGCATTTGGCTGACTGCCCGTCCGTGGAACGGGCGCAGGTACTGCCGAAGCTGCAAGTCACCTCGGCACAAGGGTCCTTCGAACCTGGAGAGGAGAGGCCCCGGGTGACGCACGCATGAGGCATCGTCCGCGGGGCGGCCAGGACAGGTGGCCTCCAGGAAGGGGCAGGGAACGCAGCTGGCCTGCGAACGGCGCATCAACAAATGAAATCGGAATAGTGGGGCAATTTGGTGGAGGTGCGCCTCAGGGTCGGAGGCAATGATATGCCTCTAAAAAGCAAGGGGAAGCCGCATCTTTCCGCCAGGACAGAGTTAGCATGTGTGATGTGATTGGACTCCACCTCCCAGCTGCAGCTGCATGACCAACAGTCGGGTGATGGGAGGCCAGCAACATCTGGAAGGCCGCTTTCCCTGCCCAGTCCTCATCTGCTGGGGAGAAGGGCCGCCGGGCAGGAGGAATCTCTTCCAAACGAAATAGTCGCAGTGTCCCAAGACACTGCCCACTGTATTCCCAATCTGCTTTGTCTCCTTTCTGCTCCAGCAGAGCAATGCAGGAAAAGAAAGTGGACAGGTGAAGAACTAGATTCACGGCGGAGTTTAATATTTCTGTACCAGTGAAGGTGTGCCTTATCCCATCAGCTGTACAAGCAAATGTCAGGTTACAGGATCTACGGCGTCCACCAGCCAGAACCAGGGCATGGCCACTGCTCTGTGGCAAAGCCAAGCCCCAAAGGATCGCTCGGGGCAGAGCCCTTTCCCCGTACCCTGTGACCTAGCCGTTGGAATGGCCTACAAATTCGAGCAGAACTGCCTGCAACTAGTAGCTGCTGGCTGGGGACTGTTGCAGAGCTCATTCCGAAAACCCTTGCCCATTTGCCACAACCAACCAGGCCTTGACCAGCAGACTGGAAGCAACTCTTGCTGGGCAAGGCAAGGACAGCGGGTAATCCTGGGGGTGGGGGCAAGCTCCCCAGGAAGGGGTTCCTCATTCACTTCAGCTGGGCAAGAATGCCTCTCACACCAGCTTTCTGCACTGGTGCCCCACGCACTGTGAAAGCGGGGGCGCCACGACTGGCCTCGCACACCCAGCCCCCCCAGATCTGGCCCCAGACACGCCCTTTCCTGCCCTTGCTGCAACGAAAGCTCAGCCCTTCCAACCCAACCTGCCCGGCTCCCAGGTTCAAGCAAGCGAGGGGTGAGCGGGCCCCTGCTTTCTCGCTCTGCCGGTAACACGATGCTCCTAACATGCCGTGAGCAAAATGTAATTAGAGAGAGACATCAAAAAGCCATTCCCCCTTCGACCAGGATGGGCGGGCGGGTTATTTATAGGCCCTGCCTGGCTCCCTTTTATTTATTTAATTGTTCTCCCCTTTCATTTGTCACTCCCCCTCCCCGCGCTCCACCCAACCCCCTATTATTATTTTAAATAAATCATTTTGGTGTATCCGCCAGCCCCCCTTCCCCGGCTTCTGCGGAGAGCCCCCAGCAGGAGCGAGGGCGCCCGGATTTATCGCAAGCAGGAGCTCCTCGTCGGGGAAGGGGGAAAGGTCTGGCTAATTTACTTGGAGACACGCGGGTCGGGGGTTTCGTTCGCAGGGCTCCGCGCGTGCAGCGGGGGTGTGCCAGGCCACCAGCGAGTTCGTGAGCCTCATGCTCCAGGTCCCTCCAGCAAACAGCCCGCTCCAGGGCGTGGGCCACACTCGTGCGCCCATGCGCCAGGCCCCCTCGCCTCTGAGCCGCTGCTCTGAGCAGACGGAAGCCACGATCGGAGGCGGGCCTGCCCCGAACAAGGGAGGTGGAGGGGAACAGGGTCCCCCAAAGAGGCAGGGCGCCCCTTTGTCCTTTCCCCCTCCAGCCAAGCTTCGAGGCGCCCGGCCATGTCCTGGGGCTGCTCCTTCCCTCGGCTGCCCTGGCGCTCACAGGCTACTGCCCTGTCGCCTTCCTGCCCGGCTTCGGCTCCCTCCCCATCAAGAGCTACTCCCCATCCCAGCAAATGCCACTTTCTTCCCCAGCTGAGTTCCCAGATTGAACTCAGAAATGTGTCTGCCGGGCAAGAAGGGGATCTTTCGCTCTCGCCGACTGGGCTGGCGGAGGCTGGGTGGCAAGGCAGTTCTGAGCCATCGGGCAGGATGAGATCAAAACAACTAGGGAACGTTTGCATGTCCTTCTACGGAGGGCTCAAAATGCTCGGCATCCATGAGCAAACATCTCACAACGACCCCAAAGGTTTGGTCCGTGTTGCCCCCCGTTATTTCTAGATGATGGGCATCAAGGAGCAAGTCGGCCGCCGATGGCAGGGGCAAGATCGGAGCCACCAGAAGGGGCGACGGGTTCCCCAATTTTATCAGGTAGAGGGTGGGGCATCTACTGGTCAAAATGGAATAGGAAAGGGCTGTGGGGGGGGGGACAAAATTAAGCCCTCCAAGCTCTCAGTACCGCCCTCTCCAGATGGCCATGCCCCCTTCGCCCAGCACCATCCCTTACCACTGGGGCGATTCCCCAACTTTTGTGAACGCCTCTCCAAAATCTTAAAGGTGGGAAGTTAGAGCTTTACGCCACAGAATGTGTGGGTATCTCGTGTTGGCTGCCCCCCTTTGGCCACGCCCATCAGTGGGTACAGACTCCTGAAGTGGAATTGGGCCCCGAGGTTGCAAAAGGGTCCCCGCCCGCTGACCCGGATGTGGAACCGGGCACCTCCACTCACCGCACGCCCCTTTACTGATGACTTTGATCCGGCGTTGCTGGTTGCACTGTGCCCTCTCCAGCTCACATTCGTTGCTGTAGGTAGAATAATCGGAGCCACAAACAGGGGCCACCACCGAGGGGCACGTGGTCTTTCTGCACACGCACAATCCCTGTGAGGAGTCCGTGGGGCTCCGCTCACACACGGCTCCGAACCCGCACAGCATCCCTCGGCACACTGTGGGCACAAGGGGAAAAAGAGTGTTAAAGCAAGGGAGGCTGCTGGAGTTGGAAGGCAAAGACTGAAACAGAGAAACAGAGTGAGTCAGAAGGGGGTCTCCCGGGCCATCTAGTCTGACCCCTGACTCCAGCCGGCTCCGCTCATGACATGCCCACCATGTGCATATCCAGACTGTCCTTGAGCACCCTCACTGATGGGACCCCCACCACCTCCCGTGGAAGCCCTTTCCACGCCCTCGGGGTCCTGACCATCAGGAAGTACTTAAACTGAACCCTGAACAGAAGCCTCAGCCCCCGCTTTGGGAATTCAGGCGGCCCGGCTCTGTCCCCCAGGACTGAGTGTCTGTACCCCTCTCATAGAAGACAGGTTGTGTGGCTTTTTTAAAAAATGCAACTCCCCCCCAACAATGCACATTGCTGGCATGTGAAAAAGCAAGACTCAAGCCACTCAGCTGGATGGAGCACCCTCGAATTCATCGACACGCCCTCATTACAGATTGCAAAGAGGATCGCGGGAGTGTCGGGAGGGACGAGTGTGCGGGAGGGAAAAGAGTGGAGGGGTTCGGCTTCCCAATATGAGATGCACCTTCCCGTTTATCAGGCATGCTAATCAGAAAAGCCAGAGCAGACCAGTTTCCCATCTAAATTGCAAATGAGGCAGAGGTAGGCTGTTCTTTTTTACTTTTGGAGGTGGGAGGAACGCCAGGTATGTGAAGTCGAGAAGCACGCACACAGGCACAGAAGCGTGTGACTTGTCGTGCTGTCTCAAAATAGACACCGTGCCGGCCAGATTGCGGGCCTCAGGTCTCGGGCACTGGGGTACCCAGTCCTTCTTCGGCCACAGATGGCGCCTTGTTGAGAGCGGTGGCCGTTTGCTGCTCCTGCGGCAGGGCGAGCTCCCGCTCTGAAGCCTGCGCAGCTTAATTCCAGCTTAACTGTCCCACTTCAGCAGGGGCACCTGCAGATGGCAGGACGTTGCTGTTGCTGCAGCTCTCTGCATCTGCAACCTTTCTTTCAGGCGCCTCTTCAGTCCCAGTGCAAATTCCAGTTTAGGGGAAGCTCCTGGGTGCCTACACTGCGGGGGGGGGGGGGAGCCAAAGAGAAAGGACCAAAGGCGATGGCAGTGGATCCAGATATCAAACATGCGAGCATCTTTTAGCTGGAGGAGCTTGCTGCTGGCAGGTATTCCAAGTACAGGTATTCCAAGCCTTTAGCCTTAGGAAGGGCACAGACTGTGCCAACGCGGGAAAACCACCAAATGACGGGAGTCACAGAAATGCGGTCAGAAATGTGTGAGTTTCCTGCTTAGGGAAAAAGGATGAGAAGTTCTCTGATAGGATACTATTTAATAAATCAGTTTAGCTGAACTATATGGGCTTGACCAGGAGAATGTCGGGAGGGTTATGAAGGTTCAACAGGTGGAGTGGTAAACTTTCCCAGCATACAAAAGCCAGGGTGGTTGATGGAAGCCGAGCCACGACCTTCTGCCGCCAGCTCTCAAGAAGAGCATCAGCAGAAATGGCCTTTCCCAGTCATTCAATACATAAAAGCTGCTTTTGCTGTGAGGATGAAGCTGTTTCCTTTACTGAAACAGCTTCACGTATCCCTGCCATCTCCAAGCAAGGGGAAGCTTATAAAATCTGTTTCCTTGCCTACATGGAAAGGATAAAACATCTGGGATTGTTCGGCTTAGAAAAAGGGTGAGAAAGGGGAGTCATGAGAAAGGTGTACACAGTGTTGCACAGTCTGAAGAAAGTGGGGGGAGAGAGAGAGGTTTCTTCCTTTTGCATAGTACTAGAACTCAGGGAGGTCGTCCCATGAAGCTGATAGGCAGGAGACGCAGAACAGAGGAAAGGGGAAGTCTTCTTTACACAGCGCACGGTAAAACTGCAGAATTCACTTCCGTAAGATGGATTGGTGGCCAGCAATTTGGGCTGCTCTGGCGGGGGGCCGGAGGCATTCACAGCAAGGGTTCCGATTTATGGTCCTGATGGTGCAGTGCTACCTCCAGTCTCAGAGGCCTACAAGCACCAGCTGCTGTGGAGCATGGCAGGCGGGTGCTGGCGCAGGTCCCATTTACTTGTGGGTGTTCGTGAGCCACATGCAGCCATGGCTGGAAGAGAACACGGGAACCTTGGTCTGGCCCACCATGGCTTTTCTCTTGCCATGTTGGCTAGCATAATGGGACTTGTGGGCGGACATATCGGGAGGGGACCATGTAGAGGAAGGCCGGTCTACCGTATTGACAGCAGTTCTCAAGGGTCTCAGCAGGGACCCTTTCTCAGCTCTACTTGGGAATTTATTAGAATTAGAATCATACATTCATAGAATCAGAAAAGAGTCACGTTGGAAGGGGCCAAGAAGGCCATCTAGTCCACCCCCTGCTGTTGCAGGACACCAAGTTACACCATCTCACTCCGAGGGCTGTCCAGTTACACCCCACCTCTTTTCTTTTAAGAACTCAAAGCATCTTGCACCGTTCTTCAACCCCTGCTCCCAATCTTATTCTCACACAACAGCCCTGTGGGGTGGGGTGAGGTGGGCCGAGAATCTGTGACTGGCCCAAAGTCCCCCAGCTGGTTCCATGGCTGAGTGGGGATGCGAACCCAGAATTCCCGGGTCCCCGTCCCATGCGCTTAACCACTGCACCACCCGTGGGCACTGCTGCTTTGCCAAAGGGGGGACCTTGCCTTCCCGGCTCTGCACCAGGAAGAGCGGCTGAGAACGCCTGGTTATCAGTTACGCCTTCAGAAATCATTTGGCTTCATCGCTACTTTCGTGGAGGACCAGTATTCCTGAATCAGCCAGCCATGGATTAGCTGACAACAGTTTTACTGATCTTGTTTTTAAGTTTTTAACGTTTTCTTCCTGGATGTAGCTTCTATTGCCCACAGCTCCCAAACCACCATACTGGAACATGAAGTGGCATATACATCTTGGGATCAAATACAGAGGTTCTGCTATCTGCACACCTATCCATGGCGTTCGACCTTGTGCCTGATTGGCTGGAGCTGGCATTTTACACCAAAAGAATTCCTATTTTAAGATCTAATATTAGACAAGTGTAAAACATTTTGAATCTTTAAAAATGCTTTAAAATCCATTGTTTTTAATAAGTCTGCATGCTTTATCAAGTGGATACTCTATTGATGGACATTTTGCTTGTCATTTGGGATATGCTTAACTGGGTTTACTTCTTCCCGGTGGATGGAAAGATAGAATAGAAATGTTCAAAATAAAGGACTGACGCATATGTAAGGGGGGCAGGATCTGATATATTTGATTATATGTATGTAATATAGACACCCTTGGTAATAGGACAGTATAGAAACACTCCAAATAAATAAATAAAATATATTTATACAGGACAACACACACAAACACAGAGCATGTAAGAGAAAATGAGTGGCCTACATAATAGCAGGAGAGGAAAAAATTAAAAAGTGTGTGGAGAGAAAGAGAAAATATGGCGAGGGGGGTGGAATAAAAGGCTTGCTAGCAGTTCATTTACACTTCAATACACAGGCGCCTGGATTCATCTGCCTAGAGAGTTTAAGCTCGTATGCCGGGCAACAATGCACCACTAAGAGACTAATATCGTCAAATAAAAAAAGAACTCTCTTTCTCTCCTGCCCAATATCTAAAAGCAATTTATCATTTTTATGAAGCTCTGTGGATCGTCTCTTCCCCTACCCCTGCTCTCTCCCTTAAAAGAAAAAAAAAATGCAGACAAATCTTTCTCTCTCTCTCTCTCTTTCTCTTTCCCCACAGTGAGATAAGCGGGTGGAGAAGGAGGCGAGAAAAGCAACGGGTGTCTAAAAATGCAGAGAGTTGATGATTATTTTTTCCTCTTCCTCCCCCAAACAGCCCTCCCTCCTCCTCCTCCTCCTCCTTTTTCCAGAGCTGAAGTCGTAAAAGTCTGTACTACATTATTGAACTGTCACTCAGCTGGGAAATAGCTGAGACAAGCGTCCACTGAGGGA
The DNA here is from genome assembly GCA_023646645.1 of Varanus salvator macromaculatus. Lineage (NCBI taxonomy): Eukaryota > Metazoa > Chordata > Lepidosauria > Squamata > Varanidae > Varanus > Varanus salvator. The sequence continues at coordinate 11,673,943 of JAIXND010000800.1, read as the reverse complement.
TGGTGCATGTAGGGCACTGCCGGAGGAAGGGGATCCGACTTTCCCCCATGGCTTGGGAAGCTGGCACATCCCTTCTCAGCCTCCACTCGCAATGTGGATACACCATTCCCTGCACCCACTACGTCGGCAGGCCAGGTGTCAGGTTGTAGCGCACCTGCCCTGCATGCAAACGACCCTGTGGGGAATACTTGGCTCAACAGCACTGAAAAAGACAAAGCCCTTGGAGCTGTTGTAGACAACAAACCAAAGATGAGCCAGCAGTGTGATGCAGCCGCAAAAGGGGCGAATGCCATTCCGGGATGCATAAGTAGAAGCATCGCTTTCAGAACAAGAAAGGAATTCTGCACTAGCTCCTTTCACTAGTTCCTGCACCTTTACTCTGCACTAGTCGGACCTCACCTGGAATTACTGTGTTCCGCTCTGGGCACCTGGGTTTTAAAATGATGTAGAAAAAGTAGAAAGGGTTCAGACGAGGGCAGCAAAGATGATGCAGGCTCTGGAAACGAAGCCCTGTGATGAAAGGCTGAGAGAGCTCAGCCAGTTTAGCCTCAAGAAGAAAAGACTAGGAGGGGTTCTGGCAGTGCTCCACCAGTACCGCAAAGGCTGAAACGAAGAGGAAGAGGAAGCCGCTATCTCTTCTCACTCATCCCTGGGCGCAGGACACGGAACCACAAACTTCAGCTGCAGCACACCAGATCCAGGATCGCCACCAGGAAAAAATTACTCACTGTCAGAGCAATATGGCAGCGGAACCAGTTGCCAGGAGAGGTCATGGGCTCTCCCGCACCAGAGCCGTTCGTGGTGAAACCGCAGTCATCCAAGTGGGTTAGTGTAACTCGGCATCCCGTGCCAGCACTGGGCTGGGCCTGATGGCCTCCCTGACCCTTCCAACCCTCCCGTTCTGTGAATCTGTGGAAAAACGTCTCCCCTTAAAACAGAGGCAGGCAACATCTGGCAGTTCGGAAGTTGCCTCCTGGGACACTGCACAGTCCATGGGGGGGGGGGGGCATGCAGTCTGCTGGGGGTCCCCAACCTGGCCTGCCGGCTGCGAGAAATCAGCGGCAGTGCAGACGGCTACAGCAGTTGCATTTAGCTTGTTCCTGAGCAAAGTGTCAGCCTTTCACTGCTGTAGGTGCCGAAAGGGCCACGTTCAGCTTGCAGACGGGCTAAAAGAAGCCCTGTGGGCCTTCCATTCCCACTATGGACACCTTTTTAGAATCAAACCTAACCCCGGAGGGGTAAACTAACAGATGTTCTGGGGACACACGTTGCCCACCCCTGTCTTAAAAGGATCTGGAGGCAGAAATGATCGGTGTTTCTGGGTCGGACTAGTGTGAATATGTAGCATGTGGGCAAATCCCAGGTTTGTCTCCACTGACCACGCCCTCCCAGAGTGGCCAGGTGTCCTAGTTCACAGCAGGCGGTCCTCTGTTTGAAGGCATCCTCTCTTTTGAGGGCTATCCCAGGTAAGTCCAGTTTAAAAATAAAGAGCCAGTTGTTGGCACCTGAGGGGCTGACAGATCAAACACAGGGGTTGCCAGGTCACCCTTCTCCATGCGCACGCCAGTGACAGCCTCCTGTACTTCTATTTATACCACAGTTGTTATTTCTAAATTTGCATCAGCAGGTAGAAGTTACCACAGGCACTTGCTATGCAAATCGCGGTGCCCTCCTGGCCTCTTTTTAGGTGATGCATTTCCTCCTTTATGCGCATCTGCCTCTCCTTGGGTCGCAGAACTGTCCCTGTCATGGGACACTGAAATGGGCGCTTGGAGAGAAGCAGAGAGGCAAACGCCATCCTTCTCCCCATAACCTGCCCCTTGGAACACCGTGTGCTGCCCTCGCGTTGCTCCAGGTCATTGGAGGGAAGAGAAAATGGGAGCCCAGGCAGCAAGCAGCCCAGGGACCGCCGGTGACCTTTGCAGCACCTCTCTGGAAATTTTGCCCCACAGAAAGGTAAAAAGGGAAGGTGGCACTGCCCCTTCTTTCGCTCACTCCGCCACCACCAAACTGGGAGCAGACTGAGCCCTCCAGAACCACATACGCCCAGGAGGGGCCCACTCTGGGGCAGAATTTCCAGACACCCCGAAGGACCCCAAAGGCATCTGCCAGGGAGTCCCTGCTCCTGGAGAAGGCGGCCGTCTCCTTTGTGTCTCCCGCCCACGTCACTCGGAGACGGCGCCCATCGCCTCTGCTGCATGATACCTTTGCACTCCCTTTTTTCATCCCGACGGGGCCTAGTGAATAATTTAACGCAGGCTCAGCAAGGCCCGGCGCCTGGCCTCCCTCGGCAGGTCCGGGTGCGTGCGGGACGCAGCTGGCCGAGGTGGCGCTGAAAGATGCATGAGCAGACGCTATATGGGTGAGCTGCTTCCTCTGATCTTCCCACACCCCATTGGCCACCAGCAGCCCCAGCCCACCCAGGGCACTGGTGAGCATTTGGGCACCGGTCAGACTTGACCAGGCACGAGCTGACCGTACCGTCCCTGGATCGTGGCTGGCAGGAACTCTCTGCTGCATGAGTCAAGCCCAATTCGTGCGTGTCCGACTCTATGAGGAGACACGGTCAGCAGGTTCCAAAAAAAAGAAAAACCGGAGGAAACTAGCGCAGATCACACCAAATGGAAACCAAAAGATGCAGTCCTGGCTCCATTTATGACAATCCTGCCAGATCTATGCATTTTCAACTTCAAACATGGGCAAGTCCTATGCGAATTGTGCTGGCTGCACGAATTGCGCAAATTTGTGCGAGCTGCGTAAACAGACACAAGCTGTGCAGTTGGTGCACTTTGAACACGTTTCCTTAATGGTTTTTTTAATTTCAGTACAAAAACCATGTTCTGTTTGGGAGTCCACAGAAAAAAGCCTGACACGACGCACTTCTAATCATCTGATCGGAAGACAGTCGGCAGTCCATCGAGCTCAAGTGAGCCAGGCTTCCAAACGTCACCGCAACCTTGGTGAAAAGTCAACACGGAGAAGAGGGGAAAACAACAGCCCACCTGGATTGTTGCTCCTTGAGCGAGCAGGAGAGGAGCAAGGTCGCGACAGGCGCAGGAGGGAAGCCACTGAAATCGCCCCAGGGGTGTTCCCCCTCCACCGTGGGGTAATTTTCTCTGTGGGTCAATTCCGGTCAAGCCGCTAATGCTTCCTCGGGTCCCTCCATTAAAGGGAGAGCTGCCACAGCTGCGCTAGACACAGATGCGAGTTTGGATGTGGGCATGAAATGTGGGGACAGAGGAAACGCCATTGTGTCTCAGAGCCCTTTGCCAATACATGGAGATGCTTGGCAAGACACAGCAAGATAATAACTTTTCTTCTTCTTAACAGTAAGTTATCTTAGACTTCAGGGTCAATTAATCCACACTAGGTGGCCCCTAACTCTGCGAGGGGGCAGGGATGGAGCCTATTATTAAACCTTCTGTTCCTAAATACGCAGTAATGAGATTGCGGGGCGGGGGGGAGAGCAGGCTTAAGTGGCAGTCTTTTCCAAAATAAAAAAGCGGGGGGCAAGGAACACTTAGCCTCCATCGAAGCCTTTCTTCCTATTAGAGAGATGCCCCACTTTTTGCAAAAGGTGCTTATTATCAGCAGTTATATCTCAGTGACTCAGTCGGGGGTCCAATTTGCTGAGCAAATAAAGGAAGATCCATTTCTCCCCGGGCCTTGGAAGGAGAGAAACAAAGAGGTTTTCTTTTCAAAAGTAATTTATTTAATTGAATTTTTAGCCTGAGGGCCAGGAGCCACCCCTGTTTTCCTGGGCTCTTCCTCTCCTCTACTTAGCTGCCCCCTTTTGGGGTGACCCAATGCAGTCATCGGAACAGTTGTGCAGAAGAGAGAATTTTAGCACGTACTGCTTTCATTTAAATACATAAATACTTGAAAAACCCACAGATGGCAAGCGTCATCTTAAGAGAGGCTAAATTGTCGATAGCGCCTCAGGATATTTATAGAAACATATTCCACTGTGTGGATGTACCTATTGTCCGGATTTTTCCCCACCCTTATCAGGAATTGAAACTCAGACTTTCGACAAGCGAAACAGGCGTCCTGCCAATGCACCACAGCTCTTCCGGGCCCTGTGGAGCCAGCCGGGACTGGAGAAATTGGAGTCGGAACTGGTGTCTGCCTGCCAAGCAAGCAAACAGCAGCGCCTGGAGAACGGGAGACGGGCCGCTGCAGCTGGAGATGTGGCAGGCGACCCAATCTTTTTGCTGGCTGCTCCCGAAGGGGTTACGGGCCTCCTTGCATCGGAGTGAAAGCCTGCTCGTGGGCAAAGATGCACGTACCAGCAAGGGCTTGGCAAGAGGAGCGCTGCCCCCAGATTCTCAAAGCGGTTTGGGAGGGCCCAAGGCCGCCATCCTGAAAAGCTGCATCCAAGACATGTAACAAACGTCCTGCTCCTTTTCCACAATTTATTTTACCTGCCACATTTCAATCCCAGCTTTATTTCCAAGGAGCCCAAGGTGGCGCTCATGGCCCTCCTCCTCCTCTCCATTTTTTTTATCCTCACAACAACAACCCTGCGAGGAAGGCTAGGCTGAAAGTTATGGACTGGCCCAGCCTCATCCAGGGAGCTTCTTGGCCAAACGGGAGCAAGAATTGGGATCTCTGAAGCCGCACGAGGCGCTTGGCGTGGGGCTGCAGCAGTTAATGGGTGTTTGGCGCTCAGCACACGGCTGCGTCTTCGAAGTGCCGCAGCGCTTGTGGGGCGGACGTTTTGCGTCCCACTCGGGTGTGTGGAGGGCATGGACTTGTTCTGACCAGAAGACGAATGGAGACGAACGCGGAGGCAGACCCGCTCCCCAGAAGACAGACCGAGCGAGCGAGCGAGCGAGCGAGCGCAGCAGACATTTCTGCGGTGTGTGATTCGAGTAGGAAGTTAATTAGCTTCCCTTCTGTGAAATAGAAGTAATTACAGTAATTAATTCTACATCTGCGCGCACACACAACCGCGCATGCACACACTTGTAACTGGGGGCAAGTTTGTGTCCTGAGGAGAGTGCGCTGCATCTTTTAAGCCCCCAGCAACACCCGCGATGGAGCAGGTGGCGTTACGGAATGGCCCCTTCGGGGGCCACACGGCCGAGCAGGGCCCACTGACAAAGGCCCACGGGACTTGCTCCCCTCCTCAGCACTGCGACCCGCTCGTCCCCACACCCCTCGCGCTGGCCCAGGCCACGGTGCTGGTGCAAAGGGGGAGCCGGAGATGCCCCGGCTGTGTGCAGGCTGGGCTAGTGCTGTGCACAGGTGTGCCGGGCATGTGCCAAAGGCGCCCCAGTTCACCACGTCTCCGCCCACGCTTCCTCTTTGCCAGTGCAACATGTCTCCTCTCGCCGTTGCGCTCTGGCACAGACAACGGTGAGGGTGGGGCAGAGGAGCGGCATCCGATGTTTGCAGTTTAGCCACGGGCTCCTGCTGGCAAACGAGGAAGGGGCAGTCCTGGTGGGAACAAGGATTTCCCCACTGGGGTGGCCAGGTGCCCTGACGATGCCCCCACAACCAGCCCTCTCTCTGAAGTCATCTTCTGCTCGAAGGGCTGCCCCTTCCATGGCCTCCTATTTCTAGCGCTATTATTATGGCCAGGGGGTTACAGCAGTGAGCTGGGACCTGGGAGATCATGGCTCCGGTCCTCACTCAGCCACGATGCTTCCCGGGTGCTTCTAAGCCAGTCACAGACTCTTTGCCTCGCCTACCTTGCAGGGCTGTGGTGAGGATACAGTGCAGAAGAGGATCGCATAAGCCAACTCGGGTTCCTCGCAGGAAAAATGGCAGGGATAGGAACGCAGTAAACGACCAAGCATTCTCTGGGCTTATTTCTAAATTTGCATCCAAAGGTATAAATGATCCCTGGCAGTTTGTTTGTTTGTTTATTTATTAAATTTATGCCCCGCTTTTCCATACAACAAACGCAATGCGGCTTATAGAATTTTCCTTCTCCTCGCAATTTTACCTTCACAACAACAACCCTGTGAGGTACGTAGGGCTGAGAGTCTGCCCTGCGTTCTTCCCCGCTGCACCACACTGGCCTCACCGGTTGTGATGCAAACAGGTATCGCTCTCTTCTGGGGACCAGACGCTTCAGTGGCCACTCCAACCCAGGCTCAATGACATCCTGAATCACAAGCAAGGTGCCTCTGCTCAGAGACCTGTCCTTGCACGTTGCTGAGCGAGTGTGACCAACGGGGAGCGGGCTGTCCCCCTCTACCCTTTTCTTTGATAAAGCCCGAGCATCTCTTGACATTACCCACAAGCCCCCAGGACTCTCCGGAGGATCTTTCCCCACCGTCTGGGCTGCACCGGAGGGTGGCTTGGAGGGGTGGAGTGCGGAACAATGCCTCTCTCCAAGGCAGCAAAAGCCACACAAACGGATGAAATGAGGCCGTTAATTCTCCCATCCAAACATTAAAAACATGAAACGGGCGTGTGGTAATTGGCTCATTCGCACATAGTCGCCAGGCGGCAGAGGGAGGGGGGGCAGCTCACGTCCAAAGCAGCGGGGGTCTCTCTGCCAAAATGGGAGTCCTTCATATGCAATCACACTTTCAGGCGTTCTGGCAGAAATTACCCTTGCAGCGGGGGCATGGGGGGCACAGTCGGCGGGAAGAATAATCAAATGGGAGAACTTAACAAGAAAATCGGAGCGTAAGCATTTGAGGCGTGGACCGAACGACCCATTTAAGCACATGGTTAAATTGAATTAAGGCACTGGGGGGTTGTCCCATTTATTTCGGATGCACTTTGCTGGGGGAGGGATTTAGACTGGGGGAGAGCACCGCAAGATGATCTTTGGATTCCCGGCGTAATCGAAATGAGCCACTGATCTCTGATTAAATACCGAGCTGCAGGCGGGCTGTTAAGGCCAGGAATATTCTTGTTATGATTAGGACATTTAAAATGAACTGTCATCTAAAGATACCACAGAAATCTTTTGTTCTCCCACAGATGCCGAAAATATCCTTTCGAGCACATGTGCAGGAGACAGAAAGAGAGAGAGAAGAAGTCAAGCTAGGCCAACACACCGTTCCTGACATCCCTGGAACATTGCTATTTTGCCAGCTCGCCTCACAATTGCTACAAAAGCAAGAGCGACCTTTCCCCACTCCTGAGCGCAGGTCCGTGTCATTTTAAACAAACATTAAACAGTACCGATTTAGTTTTAAAAATATTTGTTCAGTGGGTAGTGAGTACATTTCCTGAAGAAGGAAACAGCATCAGGAAAAGCTACTGGCTGCTTGTTCTTGCTATAGTACCAGGATTTTGCTGCTCTCCGGAAACTATATTTGTTCTGAGGCGTTGAGGGTCAGTGTTGTGGTTGGTGTCTCTCCCCGAAACTTCTCGCCTTTTCCTCTCCCAAAAGATCACCATAAGAAGCTTCTAACAACAGCCAATGAAGGTCATTAGCAAGAGAGCTCCGTGAAGTCAAGACCCTCTGATGGTGCACTTAGTTCTTGCCCATACCAGGACTTATTCCAAACTGAATTCCTCTCCTTTCCTCCCTTACCCGTCAAACAGAGCTGGCTCCACGCTCAGGAAGGTTCACACTGTTTGTGGACTAGGTGGTGGGAATGCCCAGTGTAATTTTAACTGGCTCACTCCTTTGACTTGATGTTGGACCACAGCACTGATAAAGTTGCACACTTCCTCCACTGGCTGTCCCTGTTCTACCAGGCCTTCACCCAAGCTAGAGGTGGTCTGGTTTTCATCAGCTCCTTAGCTGATCTCCTGAGCTGAAGTTCACTGTTCCGTGTCCTACACTTAGGGATGCACGAGAAGCGATCCTTTCCTTCCTTTTTGTGGCAGCCCTTGGGGTACTTGTAGAGAGCGCTATCATATGCTCTCTGTCTTCTCTTCTCAGGGCTGAACATGCCCCATTCTCTCAGTCTCTGATCGTAGGGCTTGATTTCCAGACCCTGGATCATCTTTGTTGCCTTCCTCTCACCCCTTTCTAGGGTTCCTGCATCTTTTAAAAACTTGCGTGCCCAGAACTGAACACAGTATTCCAGGTGAGGTCTGACTAGTGCAGAGTAAAAGAGAAGAAGTACCTGTCTTGTTGTGGAAGTGATGCTTCTATGGATGCATCCCAAAATAGTGATTGCCCTTCTTGTGGCTGCAGTGCATTGTTGGCTCATATTTAGCTCCATTCTAAGCTTCCAATCCACACAAATCACAGTCTGCAAAAGGTTCAGCTTGCTGCAGGAGCAGAGGAGAACCAAGAATACTTGGTGTGGGGGGCACAGGGGGAGACTTCCTTCGCTGGCCAAAGGTCCATCAATCCCCACAGGAACCTACAGAGCCTGGCAAACCTGCCCCAGCTGTTTCGGCATGTGCCACTTGTCCCCAGTTGCAGATTTCAAACCAAATCCTCCATCAGTGGAATTTGGCTGCATGCTTAGTCCAAAGAAAGGAACAGCAAGAGAAGATCCAGTAGCTGCCAATCCTTATGGTATCTGCAGGCACCCGCTGAGCAGGGGAGAGTACCGCATGGGGCAGTATTAGCAGGTAGACCTGGCAGAAGAGTGGAGAGGGTGCTCTGCTAATGAAGGGATGAAACCAGGAGCCATGGCGCTGACCTTTCTGCAGGCCCCGCTGGGTTCTAAGAGGAATGGGGGAGAGTGAGGGAAAGGCCAAAGGTCTATCAAAGCAACACTTTGAGACAGCTGCGTGTGCAAAATCCCCCCCCCCGGGGGTGGGGGGAGAAGGGAAAGGAGGGTTTAACCCAGATGAAACCTCAGCAAACACACACTCCTCTAAGGACTCGGGCTGGACTTTTCCGCTTTCTGTGCAACAGCCACTCCAGCGATGTTGGACGCTGCTACCCTTTCTTTTCTCCCCTGCACACATCTACGTCTGACTCAAGCTTCTCTCCGGGGAACCTGCTGGGAAATGATAAAAAACTGGGAAGCACCTGAGTGCTGGTTGCAAGAACCTTTCTCTCACTGAGGGAGAAACATGGGTGGCCCCCGCATACGTGAAATATTTGGAAGAAGTGCTTGCAGGTCAAGCTGTGCGGCTCACACTAAGCACCAGGATGAGCGTGTGGCGAATCAAACGTGCATTGGCCAAGACAGCCAAGAATCTTCTGGAAGCTTAAAAAGCAACAGTTTTGTTTTGGTATGAGCTTGCACAGACATGGTCCGTGGCATCGGATGCGTGAATGCATCTCTTCAAATGGACCTATTTGAGGTTCACACCTGTTGCATCTGGTAAAGCGCATGGAAATTAAGCCATCCCTCAATTAATGAAAAGAGTTGTGAAGATCACTACCCATGAGTACTATTTTTTTAGATAATTAAGGAAACATGTAATACTTTCTCATTTGATGTTCAAAAGCTAGCTTGCAGAAGGAAAGTCCATCTTGAGTTTCAGAGGTTTTGAAATGGAATTTGATAAATTTACCGGAAGGTCAGCATATCCATGTCACAGCAATTAAATAGGGCCCTCCATGCACAAGCAGTCTGTCTCTGAATGGGGAAGCATGGGGGTTTCATTTCAAGCTTGCGGGCGATGGTGTGATAGATAGATAGATAGATAGATAGATAGATAGATAGATAGATATGCAAAGACTCTTCTAAAATGTCTTATTTAAAATCTGAAGCCCAAACATCCCTGTAACTGGTCTCAAATTCTCCAGAACACAAAATCTCTTTGTGTTTGCATCTGCAAACTATACTTGACAAACTCATGGCTTTCTTGAAATGCACGAATTTTGGAAACGGTGGAAATTTTCCCACCTGAACAAACTGAAAAGCAGGTTGCAAACAAGAGCGGGAGCCAAAACAGCTTCAAAGTCATTTGGGATAATTCCAGCTGCCTCAAACATCTTTGGCCGCCCTGTCTCTGGTTCTGTGTGCCAGTTGATGAGCGGGGCTGGAAGACTAGAAGCGCCGCTGCCCCCACGCCTTGTACGTGGGCTTCTTGACAGCGTCTTCTACACGTTCCATTGGGGTTTTCCATACTCAGCCACGATCGCTGGGAGCAGAATCTGCTGCTCCAGCGGCAGCCCATCCCTCAGAAGAGTTGTCAAGGGACCTACAAAGGGGAGGGGAAGTTACATCTCATGCTCTACTTGTGGGCTTCCCCTGAGAATCTGTTCAGCCACTGCAAGAAACCAGGGGCTGCACTAAATGGACCACTGATGTGTCCTATTCAGCAGGACTCTCTTGCTGAATGGTTTGTTTGCTTTTGCTTATCAGAATTTTGTCCTACCCTTCCTCCAAAGGGCTGTGTACACGGTCCTTTCTTTTTATTCCCTCAACAGCCCTCTGGCGTTGGAATCTGTTTGTGTGTGGTGTAAGTTACCCAGCTTTTCAGACAAAAAGGGGGGTGGGGGGCTCCCACACCAAGTGCACAAGCCGCTACACAAGTCACAGAATCCAAGGCACCCCATCTCGGGGCTGGGGACCCATGCAGAAACTGCCCTCGTCGCACAACCAACAGTTACTTCTCCAAGGTTGTCAAAGCTGCCCTCGAGCCTGGGCTCGGGGTGTTTCATGAGCTGGGGAGCCTCTGCAGCCTCCTTCCCTCTCCCGCTGAAGAACTAAAGTCCATAAGGAAGCTGGAGGCATGGGATGCCACTAATTCTCCAGGGCTGCTCTGCTGAGGATACGGGGCAGCCTCACTGGATTCCACCCATACAAAGATGGCTTATCATTATCCCCATGAAGACAATTCCTGCCATCAAAGCTTAAATTGTAAAAGACAAAAGGAACAGGGGCTGGGAAAGAGGAGGTTAAAAGCAGAAAGCTGTGCATCTGTCCTTCATTCCTCAGCTTTTCTAGGTTAAGCTAAGAGAAGAGAGGCTGCCCTGAGATCTCCCAGGGAATTTCATGGCTCAGTGAGGATCTTAGTTTGGATCTTCCCAGGCTTCCGTCACGGGATGGGGAACATGGTGGTCTTCCAGATGCTGCTGGACTGCAACTCCCATCTAGCCATGGTGAGGGGTGATGGAATTTGTTGCCCAGTAACACCTGGAGAGCCAAATATTCCCAGGCTTGTTTTAGTTGGAGGCTGTGAAGGGCTATACCACGCCAGCTCCCTGCAACAGTAACTCAGCAAAGCCCCAATTGTTTCAGGACCCAATTAGACCTTTCGCTCTCTGCCTTCCCCTGCCCTGCCCACCCTGTCAAATCTCTTCTGCCTCTTCCTGTTTGGCATCAACACAAATAACTGAGCCAACAAGTCTGTGGATCAATCCACCCAGCAAAGGGCGCAGGCCTGGGGAAATGCGAGCGTGAGAGTACGCGCCTGTCCCGCACGCTTGCTCGCCACACGAGGCTGCATCACTGGGCGCAGCCTGCACACGTACAGGCTGCCACCGACTCGCCTTCCTGCCCTGCGATGTGGCATCGATCTTCCAGAAATGCCTCCCTGCTGCCCCAAATACGAATGGAACCGAAAGGACGGAGCGCCTGCCTGGGCAGCGAGGAAGAGGAGGAGCCGGGCAGTGACCTCATCCCTTCAACCTGGTGAACCAGGGCTTTTTTCTGGGGCAAAACAGCTTTAATGAAAGCTCTGTTCACCCCCCCCACACACACACACACAATGCAGCCCCATCTGACCTTGCATGCCATCGCAATAGCCGATTTACAGGCATGCCCCACTGCCCCCTGCCAGCATGGCTGCGCTTGCCCAGCAAACCCTGGGAAGGCAGCCCCCTCTACATGTGGGGGCCTCGGCGCTTTCATGAGAGTTTTTTTCAAGGGCCCTGGAGACATGACCCATGGAAACCCGCCTTGCCTCCACCCACCCCATGGCCTCCAGAGCCCTGGAAACACAAAGCGACATGGCAAGAATGACTCAGCCGAGAGCCCCATAAATAAATTTTTAAAGCCCAGAGAAGACGAAGAAAAAGTCCCTGAAAAAGAGAGTGCGTTGCAGGGAATTTCAGCAGGGCCCCTTGCACAATAGTGAGAAGAGGACAAAAGCGTTCCAAGGAGCGAGGAGGAGCGGTGAGAAGAGACGAGAGGGGCGGCGGGTGACAGGAGCTCGCACAAAGGAGCGCTGGGCCGGCGGAGGAGCGTCCTTTTGGGCAGGGGCAGAGATGCCGGCGGCGCTCCCCGGGCTCAGGAGGAATGCAGCCCAGTGGCCCGGCCCCTGTGGGGCCTGCAGAAGGTTGCTGGGTCAATCCACAGCATCTGCGGGTGAGCTCAGGGAAGAACCGGCCCCGGAGGGCTGAAGAGCAGCCAGGGAGGCGAAGCGGGCAGCGTGCTGGGCTGGGACTCCGGAGAGGCAGGTTGCAGTTCCCATCAGTGGCTGACCTCAGGCCAATCCCTGACTCTCATGCCTCACCTACCTCACAGGGTTGCTGCGAAGATAAAATGAGGAGGGTTACATAAGCTGCCTTTGATTCTTTACAGGAAAAATATTCCGGACAGAACTATAACCAATAAACACAACATGAGGCTAGACGGACCAAAGGTCTGACTTGGTATACGAAATGCTGAAAAGTACATCATCTAATCCAAGAGCGCATTTGCGCAGTTTGCGAAATATATTGCGAATTCTGCCTTCCAGGACACAGAATCTGAACGGCCAGTGTGCAGAATTTTATGGATGGTTGTTTTTCCCAGGATTTAGGAAGCCACCCTTGGAAGAAGAACCCAGGCTTGAAGAAGGGAATGGGTGAGGATTGCTGCATGTGCAAGGACACCTGTGAGAGAATTCACACTTGCTTTGAGGTGCAAGAGCCCTCGACCAAGTGCTCTGTTCCAGCAACGGCCATCTCGTAAAAGAGTCATCTATGAAAACCGTGTCTATACATGCCTGCAGTCTTGACATATTTCATCTGGAGGAGGCAGGACAAGGGGACATCGCTGTTCGGTTCTAACTGAGATGTGCAATGGCAGATCTAATCAGGACAGAGTTAATTATAGCCACTCAGCCCTGCTTTGCATCCTCCGTGTTGGCAAGTCTCCTTGTCTGCACTTGCTGTGAACTGTTCGGAACCGAGCATGCAAGCAGCCCGATTATTTGCAGACTGTGTGGGGGACGAACAGCCCCCGAGGAAGACGCAAAGGAGTTGGCTCGCTCTCCACCTGACACTACGCCTCTTTGGTCAGGCATCAGCCACACCGATTTCACATTTCAGAGGGACAAATACCTGAGATTAATAACCATGAAGGATGGCGGTGCCTTTTAAAATGCTGCAGTTTATTCTCTCCCCAACCCAAATTAATTACATGAACATTCATAGCGTGTGCAGCCGTTTTCTGAGATCCTTCCAAACTCAGAATCTGCAGCAACGGGAAAGATTATACAGCGATGCTTTTCTCAGGAAAACAGATGCTGCAGTTGTCAGAACCCCACGGTTCAGGCATGGAGGCGGGTGGGGAGGGGGGTTATTTATTTAATTTTTATACTGCCCACCAGCCAAAAATCTCTGGGTGGTTCACAGCAGCATGTTTCAAAACAATGCAAAATCTGCCAATTAAAGCATATCAAAACACCAGAAAAGTTAGCAATACAATATTTAAAGCCAGTTAAAACAGAAAAGCAGAATCATATGCCAGAAAGACCCGGATAAACTCTGCCTAGCAACCAGCAGACTCCAGTAACTAATCAAATGCCCTGCAGTAGAGGATGGTCTTTACCTGGAGCTGAAAAGATGGTGAAGTTGGCACCAAGCGGGCCTCAGTGGGGAGTTCATTCCATAACTGGGGGCCACCACTGGGAAGGCTCTTCTCCTTGTCGCCACCATCCAAGCCTCCCTTGAAGGCGGCAACTGAAGAAAGGCCCCAGAATTCAATCATCGCGTCTGGGGAGCTGGAGGTTGGGCAAGGCGTTCCATCAGGTATCATGGTCCCAAGCCAGATCAGCCTCCTCCTCGCTCTGTCCATGTTCATTTGAACCCCTGTGAAAAGTGGGTACAGGGGCGTGGGGCAGAATCTCACCCGAATGCCCGGAACCCAGAAAGCGGTGGGTATCTCAAGGACAGCCAGAGGGGCGTAGAAGCAAAGCTCCCCGCTGCATCCCTCATGCCCCACAGAGCACTTGGAGGGCTGGTTTGGCCTGGCTGAGCATGGCGCTTCGGGGCAGAAGGTGGCTGAGAGCCCCAGGGCACCTCATACCTTGGCGGCACCAGTTTCCTCCACTCCCCACCCCCAAAAACCCCTCATGGGGGCTGCTTGCGCACCCTTGGAGAGGCAGGTGGCCTGGCTCTTTCCATACCTGCTGCAAGGTGAGGAGCAGGATCCCAGCACAGATCCCCAGGTACGAGGTCAGACCTTCATCCAACCTTGTCAGTGGGGATGCAAGGAGACTGGGGGATGGTTGAGCATCAGTCCTCTTTCTCTAGAGGCGGGGGGCCAGCCCCAGAAGAGGGGACGTCATAATGCACTGAGAGTACATTCTTCACTGGAGCATGTGCAGAGTACCCTCCAGCTCAGGAAGGATGATTTCCGGCTGCCTCCCCTAGCAACCCTCTGGTGTCGGGCTGCTTACAGCATTGCCTAGAAAAAGAGCCCCCCAGCCCCCCAGGCACGGCCTCTTGAGCAATCCTATTTGAGGCGCTCATTTGCAAGTCTGGATGAGGTCCGGATGACACACACATGCACGCACTTGCATGCTCGCACACGCTTGTCCCTCATCACACAGGCTGTGGGAGAAAAACAATCAGAAAAGCACAGCAGGAAAGGCGATTAAAACTCCTGGGTGGGAGATAGGAGTGTAGGATTTTACCTAGTTTCATACCTCGTAAAAACTCTCCCAAGGCAGAAGCGCTGGGGTGGAAAAATGAACATTCCCTCTGTGTGCAGGAACACAGGGTTGTATTCGGGGCCAAAAGTGGCGCACAGACCTTGTCAGGAAAAAACAGATCTCAAACGGAACAAGGGCAGCCTGGATCAGAGAAAGCTTTCAGGAAGGGCAGCAAGCAACAGAGCTCTGATGTTTGCGGGGGACCAACGGGGACTTGAAAGGAAAATTATCATCAGCATCACAAGGGGCTCCTGTACCGGCATTTCGTGGTTCTGTTGTAAGGGACGCCTGTTCTGGATTTGCAAAAGCTGATGCAGCGGAATAGCCTGCGAGAGCACTCATTTCCAGGAATGAAAGAGACTGAGCTGCACAAGGAGCAGTTACTCGACATGCCCTATCCGTCATGGAAAATGAGACGGTTGGACAAGACCCTCCTGTATGGCTGATGAAAACGTCATCTCAGTGAAAGCTCCCCTGTGTTTTGTTTTGGGTTTGTTTGCTTTTTTAACCCTGCCCTTACATTTAGTGAACTAGCACATGACTATGCTAAACCTCACTCCCACAACACACAAGGAAAATTCAGGAACGAAGCTGCTGCCCTCACTGTGAAGTCTTAGTGCTCCGAATGCTTTCACCGTGTCCCATACAATGCGTGGATAGGTTTCAAGAGAGACATCGCGGCTAGGTGGGTCCCTTTCTGCAGTGGGGCCGTGCAAGCACCCCGTCGTGTTCTTGGGGGTCAGTCCTGCCCCCAGTCGTACAACTCAGGCTGTGCAGCACAGTGGCTAGAGGACCAGCAATTTGCCCCTCCGGCTGCGCACATCTGAGCACCCAAGAAGATCAGAAGCAGGGCCAAAGTATTTTTATTCCATATACCCCACTTGGCCAGGCACCTGAATTGACAGCGCCTATTTTTAAACGCTGCACCTTCACCTGGGCTAATAAGGTGCGGCAGGCCCACGGTTGTGCACGTTTCATCTCAAAATGGTTCTCATATCACCCCAGTTCTCCGTCAGCTTCACTGGCTCCCCATTGAAGTCCGGGCCCAATTCAAGGTGTTGGTACTCACCTATAAAGCCCTTAACGGCTTGGGTCCTGGTTACCTAAAGGAGCGCCTACGACCATATATACCCTCCCGCCCCTTACGATCTGCTGCTGATGCTCTCCTCTGGGAACCCTCCGTGAGAGATATAAGGAGGGTGAGTACCTGGAGGAGGGCCTTCTCTGCGGTGGCGCCCCATTTATGGAATGCGCTCCCCAGAGAGGCTCGCCTGGCGCCGTCTTTATTTGCTTTTCAGCGCCAGGCAAAGACCTTTTTATTTAAGCAATATTTTAAATGTTAATTTATTTCATGTAGTATATTGTATTTGTTTTAATTCAGACCTGGAGATGGGCCAGTTTTAAAGTTTTAAAGTTTAATGGTTGATGTTGTAAGCCGCCCCGAGGCTTGTGGCAAGGGGCGGCCTATAAATTTATAAATAAATAAATAAATAAATAAATAAATAAAATGCCTTCGTAAGAGAGCGATGCCTTATGAAGCAGAAAGAGGCCGGCGGCCAGAGCGGCAGGCGACAGCGGAACGCGGTGCCTCTGCCTGCCAAAGTTGCCAGAACAGGTTTTGCAAAATACGACACGAATGGGTTCATCCTGGCTGATTTCCTGGGTCAATGCAGGACATCACTTTGACAACAACAAGCTCTGTCTAGCCTAAGCTGGGAATGTCCGGGAAACGCACCCGTTGTGCATTCCCGCACAAAACGGGTCTGGTCCAGACCCCTCTGAGTAGTGCGCAGATCAAGAACGGCACACTCCAAAAGATTTGGCATCTTCGCAGATGTTTCAATGTGGTGCTCAATGGTTTGATCTTGTTAAAGAGAACATATTGAACGATGCCTACCAGGAAGTGCTGAAATTCGTATTTTTAAAAATACATTCCAAGAGATTTTTTTAAAAAAGAAATTGCAGATTACTTCCTACCTGGGACTGATCTCTAGAACTAGTTGTCTTTTGCAGGCAAACCTCCTCAGGCAGCTTCTGGTTTCTGTTCTGGGCTCTTTTGGAGGCCAAGCAAGGACCCCTTTTCATATTTCCCCTCAGCTTCTAAACTGTTAACTGCGGAATCCACTTGGTGTTTCCATCTGTACATTTTTAGTGACACTGTGTGTTTTTCCCAGAGCTAGTTTACTCTTTGCAGTTGCAGATTTCACAGTGAAGTGTTCTGGTGGCCCATACCTAAAAGCTGTTTTGATTGCTTTGTGGCTATTACTGCATTTCCTGTCGCTTGCACGGTCTGAGCTCTGCCTGAAGTCCAGTATTGTCTGGTGGCATCCAAAGGCTGATAACAATCAGCGCACACACTGGAACTGTGACTATAAAAATACAAAAGTGACACAGACCAGAAACAAACATGGTTTCGTCCTTCCCCAGCGACAGCTGAGTGAAAAAGCTGCTTATCTGACTGAACAAAGAGATTTATCTGGCGCAAATAAGCAAGCGTTGGCCTCACTGTTACCCACTGCTGCTTCAGCACAGAGTGAGGAGGGCTGTACTGTATAAAGAAAACAGGTAAATTTGTGAACAGAAGAGAAGATTTTGGGCCAGTTATGCAGTGAAGGAACATCCTTCCAGCTCACCTGGTTAGACAAAGAGGAGTCAAGTCCCTCACAACAGCTGGAGCTCTTGGGGAATATTCCGTGGAGGGCAATTTAGCCGTGACAGAGGAAGTCAGGAGGAAAGAGTCCACCTAATTGTGTAGGCCTTTCTCTACTTCTAATGAGTATTGTTGGCCTCCAAGGTAAGATTTGTCTACACGACATGCATAACTCAGAGAGGATTCCCTGGGAACGTGAGGGAGTGCAAAGGAAGGAACAATAAAGATGGGGTTTTTTTAATGAGCATTCACAAAATGAGGGGTATCATGCTACAGTAAAGCCTATGCTATGCCATGTTATGTTATGTCCGACCCATCGCGACCCCATGGGCAACCTTCCTCCAGGCTCTCCTGTCCTCCACCAGCCCCCGGAGGCCCCCCAAGTTCACACCGACTGCCCAGTGACTCCATCCAGCTACCTCCTCCTCTGCCGTCCCCTTCCGCCTTGCCATCTTTCATCTCCACCAAGAGCGGGTCTTGAGTCTCTATCACCCGTTCGAGGGCAAGTCATCCCAAAATACAACAGGGAACAATAAAGAGTTGCTGGGGAAATGTACCCGTGGAAACATGGCAGTCCGAGGAGGATGGCAGGTGGCATCCAGCCCCTGCTAAGAAATGTGGGCAGGTGTTTCATCCCCACAAGCCCAGACTCCATTGCACTGCTGCGTTGAACACGTGCTCCTGGGCCATGCGTGCCAGCATGGGAGGCAGGCGTGTGCTTCCTGAATACAAGGCCGATCCTCTTCGGACATTCGGTAGATGTGAGGATGCCTCCAGAGGAAGCTCCGTCCGACAAGTGGCAGTGAGTTCCATGCACTCAAGAACGTGCAGGATCAGCCCGACTTCAGAGTGAAGCCAAGCAGTTACTTTGGGCAGCAGATGCCAGAGACCATGGCCGAGTTGCCGTTTTCTATTATCTCCGGATGTTATGAGACAGAGACATAAAGTGTTTGAGAAGTTGATTCCGTCGCCCAAGTGACTGTAGCTTGATACGGAATGCAGGCCTAGAGATCTCCAAGGTCTCACCCTGACAACAATTACGAGGATTCTCTGGGGAACACCGCGACACTTAAATTGCTATTAAAAACCCACTAAAAACATTTGTATACACATATCCTCTGAGTCGCGGTTTGCTGTTGCTGCCATTTTGCATTTTCTCTTTAGTTGTGAAAAAATACTTCCCAGCTTTAAAGGCCTGTTCTTAAATTAATTAAAATAAAATAAGTACACCGCGGAATTAGATGCTGCCGCTTCAAGACTGCTATCCCAAAATAAGCTTAGACTACACCGGAAGAAAACAGAGGACAAGAAAAAGAAATGATGCCCACATCTGGTTTTCTGGGCTGCAGTGAGAGTCATTGGCCACATTCTGTTGTGGTGCACGTGACCAGACCTTACTGAAGCGGCTGCCTCATTTGACTCGCACTCCTATTGTTGTTGTGATGTGTTGTTAAGTCTTCTCCAACGTACAGCGGCTCTCCAAAGTGTCCTGCCCCGGACAGCCTTCCTCAGCGCTTGTGCGGAATAATTCTACTAAGGTTGCACAAAATATTCCATTATGTTTAGAATCCAGCATGTCTCGTCCTCAGTCACTCCTCCCAGCTGAAAACAAAACCCCTCCGAAGTTCCCAGATGGCCATTGTCCCCCGGCTTTGCTCTATCATCATTGCAGCCTTATTCATTCAGTGCAGTACATGATAAATTTCCCAGTGTCAAGCACTGGGAAAGGACTCGGCGAGGCCTTGAAGGGCCGCCTTTATTAAGCGGAGGAGGTGTTTACTGCTCCACGTTTTCCTTCTTGATGGCTCAAAACACCAATTATCTCGAGTCAGGCCGGAAGGTTGGAGGGGCTCCCGAGTTGTTGGGATTGTGTATTTCTCGGGCACTTTGCGCAGGACGCAAATCCTTCACAGGCAAAACGGGACACAAAAAGGCACTCCTGGATGCCAACATGGAGTGATGGGGGAATGAGAAGGGACCGCGCTGACAGGAAGGGAAAGGCCATCATGCATTCTGCATGAGGCTGAGGTGTGTGTTGCTATGGAGACCTGCTAGGCCGGAGATCCAACTGAGACACTCATCAGCACGCAGTCACTCCCCCACTTCGGGCGCTCCTTCCCCTCCATCAATATTAATTACATCACTCCGGGCTTGTGTGCAGAAAGGGGAGGGGTCCTGCCAGGCTCCTGTGCCACAGCTGGAGGCCGCCCTATTTAAATGCGGCGGAAGACTTGGGAAAACAAATACGGGTTACCGGAGAAACACATGGCAGCCCCACACAGGAGACGGCGAGAGGCGTGCGCGTCTTCCCTTCCCGAGCTGGCACAGCGTCATTCAAGGCCCCCGTACTGGGCTGCCGATGGCACCGTTTGCCCAGAGCAGGCGGAGACGCTCCTGTGGTTTCCGGCAGCGAACTACACACACCATGTGGCCGTGTCCAAAGCACCAAAATCCACAGCCCCTGGCATTCCCTGAGTGTTGTGCATGCCAGGGCCGTCTTCTGCATGCAGAATGGCCAAATTATGTGATCGCATGTGTTCATATCTGCCTCGTGGACAAGCAAAGGGGCTTGCCTCAATACGCCCTGACATTTCCCCTCTGCACGTAGCCCCTTTGTGCCTGGCTCCATGGATTCCAAGCGGGCAGGAACTTGCCCGGGCTCATGGTGGATCAGCTTCCAGAAGGCGTTCAGGACCAGTTCCCACAAGTGGGGCTCTCCACCTTGGATCCTGCACCTTGTCCACTTGATCCCAAGGAGCGCCACTGCCTTCTGAATCCATTGCCTCTCAGAAGCAGCCAGGAAAGGAGCCTGCGAAAAACCTGACGGAGCCATTCAGGCGCTGGAGCTGCCAAAAGAACTTTGCCTGGCTGATCAGGAAGACCTGTGGGTCACTCAGCACTGGTGCTGGGGGGACTTGCCTTCCCTAGTTGCAGGCGCCCTCCCCGTGGCCATGGGTCCCTGCATCAGCAGCAACACGGTCAGTCTGGGGGGCTGAACTTGCTCGTCTCCAGACATCTTCAGTGGCCGCTCACCCTTGGCCTCCTCTTCCTAGAGCTCCCCTGATGATGCGACCCACAACGGGACAAGCCATTGCTGCGTCTGTTGTCAAGCTTCTCTTACCCTGAAGACATTTCTCCTCACCGGTTGCTGGGCAGGGCCGGATAGAGCTGAGTCAACAGCACTGGAGTCAAGAACGTCTTTTAAAATAGCCCCTGCAGAAATATCTTTGTCCGAATGTGGTCCCAATCTCTTGTCTCTCCAGCCGCCTCTGCAGAGGCAAAGGCCATTTCAGAATTCTCGGCTGATGTTCACTTCAAGCTTCGGTAAAGTGAGATTAAGGGAGATTCCTCCACCTTTGAGGATTAAGCGAGAACTCTTCTCCATCTTAGCTGCAAACAGGCCCATCCCATTCTTTCAGATCAAACACAGGGAGAGATTCCTGACGAAGGTCAGTGGGGAACACGATTCAGCCCCCAAACGCCGAACTGCCATGACGCAAGATGGTGTTGTTGTGTTTACAAGAGCAATTTTGCTGCATGCACGGTTAAAACAAGGACCACTGAGAAACCATTAGTTCAGCCTGTCTTCAACTCTCCAAAACTCAAGACCTACAGCAGAAAAAGAGCCAGACAACCGATCTTACGGCTCGGCGGGCTCTCCCCAGGCTCCCTGTGTACAAAGGAACCCGACAGCAGGAGGAACGGGGGACAAAGCTGGATTGTGTAGGTTTCAGTAATTAAGGGGTAAGGGTTGAAAAGTTTGTCCCTATAAAGACAGCCCCAACTCCTGCCCCCATCAGACAAAGCTCGTAGCAAATGGCTCAGACCAGACACGCAGTATGGACTCTGGAGCCTGGCAGGTAAAGGAGGGCTCCAGAACAAAACGCGACCCATTCCCCTTCAGCGGGAGGCTGTGCGTGTTCTTCTCAACTCCCATCATGATGGAAGCTCCAGGGTGGCTGGGTGGTTGGCTCTCGATCAGCCAGAATTAATCAGCTTTGCAGGATGGGGGCAGAGGGGGCAAGGCAACGATTGGGGAGGGCTGGTCCACGCAAGAGGGAGCACTAAGAACAGAAGCCCGATGGTCAGGAGGCGAGCTTCGCTGGAGCTGCTGCAGCTAAGCCTCTCTTTAATCACCGGCTTGTGAGCTGGCTCTCTGGTTGCCACCTCCACAGCACTGCCTCCCACCCCTTCCTGGAGGAGTGATCGGCAGGGGAATCAGAGGGAGCAGCATTAAGGGATAAGTTTGAAATGAAAAGGAGGCTGGGGGAGGCCGGGGAGGCATGCGAAAAGTCAGAGGGGGCAGGAGCAGCGCTTGGGAGGCGCTCGCTCACTCCAGCCAGAGATCCTGCGCACATTCCAGAAGAGCTGCAGGCTCACATCTCACGCGGGGTGGTCAAGGCAGCACAAACCTGCCAGAGACCCCTCCCAGAAGGTCCTCTGCCTCCACAGCAGGCCGGCAGCCGCTCCCTTCTGCCCGGGTTTCTCCCCTGAAATCGAAGCCCTCGTCTGCCCTTCACATCCCCTTTTACACATGCGGCATCTCTTGGAGAGAGGGTCCTTGAAGCACGCCGCTGCAGCCTTCAAAGCCTGTCTCACTCAGCTCCTGCACAATTCTGCTCCTCGTTCATTTCATTGTGCGTTTGTCCTGCGGGTCTGCTCTTCTTGACACTTCGCTCCACCCCCTAACCCGGTGTCATGCAGGTAAGGTGCTCCTTGTTGGAAAGGCCCTCCTGTAACTGGCACCATGAGGTCCCCTCCCTCCTTGCTGCATCCCTAGCCTCCCTCTGACCCAAAAGCCTGCTAGAGCAGAGCCTCTAGTCCTCATGGGCTGATTACTCTACCCAGTCTCAGCAGAGGTCTTCGCCTGCTACCTCATCCACTGGAGATACCCAATATGAGAGGCAGAGGCATGGGGCAGCGTGGTGGAGCACCTGTTTCACACCCAGAAGGGCTCAGCTGCCGTCCTGGGAATCTCCAGCTACAGAGCATCAGGTGTGCAGAAAAAACATCTCTCCCCAAATCCCTGGAGAGCCACCAGGGCTTGGCACAGGCCATCCTGGGCTGGATAGAAGCGCAGTCTAACCTGGTATAGGACAGCGCCTTACACTCTTCCACCAGGGGCGGGTCTTCATGCTTGGGATGCGGCTTTCGCAAGCGATCTGATTTCCTTCCGGGGTGCGATGCAGTAGCCCACCCCCAGGTGACTTAAGCGTGGCGCACGCAGCAATGGCGGAAGCACCCCAGCAGCTGGGCGTTTTGCTGTCGCCATTCCATTAAACTCAGCCCCCACCCCAAAATCTGATGTCAATTTTTTTCGCATAATGGAAAATGCGGGGAAGAAACAAGTCACCTGCACAACAATCCAGGAAGCACGCAAGAAAACCTGAACTGAGCACATCTGCTGCTAGATCGCCCGACTCCCCTCAAACTGGATTCTGGGGCTACGAAGGCCATTCCTGGACTTGCGGCCTCCCCTGCAGGGCTGCGCAACAGGGCCAGCCCAGGTGATGTGGGATGGGGGGGCCTTTGCGCCCTCCTGCCAGGATGCAGGCCAGAGCACTGACCTCCAGACAGGGAGGGGCAGGTGTGTGCCGAGAGAGCGCCCTCCATGGGAATCTGGTGCTGCCTTGACTGCAGGTGAGCAGGCTGCTTGCTCAAAGGAGGCCATCCTTCAGTTCTGCCCTTTGGAACACTTGGGCTCTGTGTGGCGTTGCCATGGCAAAGAAAGAAAGAAAGAAAGAAAGAGAAAGTGGGGGGAGCAGGGGGGGAGAGCCACTAAAGAACAAGTGGCACCAGAAGGTGACAGATGGGGGGACCAGCGGGAGGACGAGAGAGTGGAAGTGACCCAGAGACTCAACAGCTGGTCCTGAGCTCCGATGGCTTCCCAGCTGGGCCCGCGATCAGATGGAAGAGACGAAAAATAAATAAAGCTTTTGCCCAAAAAGATTTCAAAGGACCCAGGCGACTCTTTAAAGGGCAGGGGGAGGATATAAAGAGCACGGTGGGGTCTGGGGCTGACATTCTTGACGGTGCGCCCGTGTATGATCGGGAAAACGTTTCTCTCCAACCAGCCCCGTCTTCTTGGCTTTTTCTAAACGGGAAGGTTAGCTGCTTCCTTCTCCCAGGTGCCTCGTCTGCTCTGCCCAGCTGGTGTGCAGCTTCCCCAAGCGGAGCTGCTGCTTTTTAAGGCTGCCCAAATGCAGTGAAGTGCATGGTGGGCAGCTGCATCCCAGCCCACCACTGAGCCCACCAGGAAGGGGAAGGGGAAGGGGAAGGGGAAGGGGAAGGGGAAGGGGAAGGCATGGCAGGTGCAGGAGGGCCCAAGTGGCAGAGTCCAGTCTGGAGGGCAGCGCTTGCTCTTCTAGCGCTCTTCCCGCAGGATGCCAGGCCCCAGCACCAAGTCAGGCTGAGATCGAGTCCTCGCTGTAGTAAGCTCAGTTCATCCTTCTCCCTCCCCAGCCACGCCTCCCGGGAAAGCCTTGTCCCTTGGGGGCTAGGGATGGAGAAGGCTGCAGCAGTGGCTCCCAAGCCCCCACCCCCACCCAGGCCACACCTGCCCCAGCTGAACAAGGCTGGTCCCAAACAGGGGGTGCTGGAAAAAATGCAGCCCCCCCCATGCAAAGTCAAGAGATGCGTTGCTGCACCTTCAGCATGGGACACTTTACTGGGGACATGTGCCCACAGCCGCAGCCTTGTCTTGCTCTTTGACATTCGAAGGTATACTGCTCTGCCATATGGAAGCACCGCTTCACTGTTACAGCGGTCAGCCAAGCTTTTTATAGGGGAAAAAGAAAAAGGGACCCCAAGCTGGACACCTCCGTGTGTTCCAGAGCAACATCAGGAGGAGATGAGCTAAAACTCGGGATGTGGAATGATTTAGGAAGAGAAGCACGAGGGACTTGGCAGCCCAAGATGCGATCGGAGCCAAGGCGCCACTCCACCCAATCCAGATCGTTTCCCTCCCTCCTGCCCTTATTCCCCAGATGATTTAACCTTGCCACATGAAAGTGAAGAAACCGATCCTCCAGAGGCCCTCAAACCTTTGCAGCAAATACAGGTGGGAGAACAGATGAAAACCACACACCTACACACACCCCGGTATTCTCGGGAGATCGCAAACCGCATCTAACAACTCATCACCAGTGGCTTCTTTTCTGCACAGCTTTTTTCAAGAGCTATGTTTAGTATCTGTTTTCCCTACAGAGCAAACTTGAAATAGGCTCAGATCAGTTCAGAGCCTAAAGCACCCTAAGCTAAAGCCAAGGCAGAGCGGGGTGCAGACAAGAGAAAGCAAAGGAAGACACCTGTTTGCTTGCACCAAACACCAAGCAAGCTTCTTTTCCTCTCCCCCCAGTCACATTTTGATCTACAAACCACCCAGACACAAAATAATGGTGAAAAGGAAGCATTCCCAGTAATTACCAAACTGTGCTCTGTGGGAAAACTGCTGGAGAACTGCCAGTGTCTGGAGAAATGAATGCATGGAAGAATCAAAAGTTCCCATGAGCCTGAAATAGTCGTCCACCCAGAGGAGAGGTTGCTCTCTGCCTCTCTGCATGATGTGATTTGGGGCAAGTAGTAAATTTGTAAAATAAATAATAAGTAGTTTTCTTGCCATTGGGTGCAGCGGAATGATCCTGACTTAACACCCTGTCCTGAGAAGCGGCTCTGTGTGATATCCTGGGTGGATTTCTGCATCAGGATTTCGGGAGAGACACAGTGGGGTGGGCTTCTTTCTGGGAATTCCCATGCGCTCGGAAAGGAAAACATCAGAGGGGTTCTAATAGGACAGACGGGCACTGTAGAATCCATTCTGCCAGTCAGAGACCATTCATTCCATTGTCCACTTAATGGCACAATTGGATTTTGGGCAAAGGTGTTTATGCACCATATCCTTGATGTTACCACCAGTCTCAGATCGGCGATTCCTCCTGGACGACTCTTGAAGCTCAGATCCGGATGCTCTACATGCCAGAGGACCCACTGTTCTGAAAGAGGGGCCTGTTTTCTGATAGCCCTCAAAACAGAGGCCTCTCCGCAGCAAAGGAGGGCACATCACCACGATTAAGGAAGGAGGAGCTGAAGCAAAGGAATAATAGACCAGGGGATGCCTAAGGCAGAAGCTCCCCTGTACCCCAGCCAGTGAATATGAGGTTGCTGTGAGGTTTTCAGTCATTTCACAGGTGCAAAACAAGCAGGACATGTTTTCGCCACTCCTGAAGTCTTGAAAAGTTTTCCTAGGGGCCTTGCAGGAGGCACAAGGTGACACACGCTCATTTGGGGGTTTGGGGGAATTAGTTTCATGCTGGATATGAGAGAAAGAGAGAGAAAGGAGGAGGAGGCAGGGCCTTGAAGCAGAGTCTAATTTTGACGAGTCAGGTAAGGAGTGCAGCCTAGGAAGATAACAAGCTTATGGCTTCGAGCAATCTTCAGTTCTGTAGGAGCCTCCTCTGCAAATAGCCAGCTCTGTTCCAGAGGGAGCAAGGCTTGCAATTGCTGATCGAGCGATGCTTAGTCCATTAGACAGAGAGCGTGCCAGTTTCAGGCTGCACCGCGCCAGATTACAGTAAGGGCCCACCTCGCCCTAGTGAGAGCAACAAGTTCCTGCCCTTGAGCAAAATATAATAGCATTCCACATTAATTGGAACCCATCCCAGTCTTTTCTGACTTAACCAAGCTTCCAGAAGGGACTCTGGTCAGTTTGGAGCAAGGCAAGGAGTTTCAAGTGCAGCAGGCCTTGTCACTGGGTTGTGAACTGTGGGTTGTTTGTGGTTAACAAGACGCGGTGTGTTAGTCTTTCCTGTCGAACCTTGACGCCTGCAAAGTGAGATCAAGGGGAAAGCCTTACTGGAAAGAAAAACATTTAGCTTGGAAAGGAGGGACCGTTCAGCTTTGGTAAAAGACAAGTAAATGGAGCCGTGTATAGAGAGGGACAAAAGTATGCCGGGTGGAAAGGCAGAGGGGCTGTTCTCTCTCAGAATTCCAGGATCAAGGAGGGTCATCCCATGAAACTGAATGGTGGGCCATCCTGGACATGTAAAATGAAGGAATGCTTCACAGATTACATAGGCAGAAAAGACTTCCACAAGATGGAGTGAGGGCCGCCAGTTTGGACAGCTTTAGAAACATAGAAACAGGGCGAGTCCGAAGGGGCCTCCCGAGTCATCTAGTCTGACCTCCGGCACCAGCCGGCTCCGCTCACGACATGCCCACCATGTGCATGTCCAGCCTATCCTTGAACACCCGCACTGATGGGGCCTCAGCCAGCTCCCGTGGAAGCCCATTCCACACCCTCGGGATTGGGAGAAATCCATGGAGGAAAAGGACATCCTGATGGCCACAGGCCGCCTCCAGCATCAGAGAAGGCTTGCCGATGAAGAACATGTGCAGGACCCTAACCTGCACACAGGTCTCCTGGGGGCAGCTGGCTGGCTGGCTGGTGTGAACAGAATGGACCATTGGCCTGCACCAGCCGGGCCCTTCCTCTGTTCTCAGAGATGGCAGGGTGTAAGAGCCAGTGCAGCGTGGTGGTAAGATCCAGGCTCCAGTCCCCACTCGGCCGTGAAGCCCACTGGGTGATGCGGGGCCAGTCACTGACGCTCTGCCTGGCCTGCCTCACAGAGCTGTGGGTGTGAAAATAATACAGAGAGGAGGGGGATCTTGCGTTCCTTGCGAATGTAACGCTGCTATTGGCGTTATTGTTTTTGCTGCTGTTGATGATGATGAAACTTGATGAAGAATTAACTTTGGAGTGGCTCATCTTTGCGTGAACCAGCGCAGCGCTTTCAGGGATGAGCGCGAGAGTTCCATTTTGTTCCGTCTTTCTCATGAGCTGTTTAAATTCCAGGATGAGCAAGATGTGTCTTTTTTAACATTAGCAGATCAGATCCATAATTAAAGATACCCTCTGAATGACCTGTTTAGGAAAGCTATAATCTGAGATGCTAATCCTTTTAAGCTTAAAACACACCTGCCGCTCATCAGCCACAAAGTGTATTTATCTGTGCGCTATCTGTTTATTTATCTTATTTATCCCTCGACACTACATTCATGCAGGGAGAGGCTTAATTACACCATGCCCCTCAAGAGGAAAATATTGTACTTTCAGAGGGCTGCGCTTCCAACCTCCTTCTCCAGAGGAGGACCTGACCTCCTTGAGGGGTTGCTGAGCATCTTGGTTGATTCACGGGTCACCAGGAAGGAAGTGGCTGGCTTGGACTTCCTGTTTTGACACAACATTCCCAATGGAACTGTTCATATCTTAAGCACAGAAACAGCAAAGCATTTAAATTCACTGGCTGTTTATACCTCAAAATAACAAAATATTCCACTCTGGGGCAGGGAGGGGCCCAAGAGAAGCTTCGGTCTCTCTGAGCTGCTTGCTATGCCCCCAGTATCACCAGTGACCAATCCTGCTTAAAATGCCGGTGCATTTCTCATGCACGTCTCTTTGGGAGATAGGATCAAAATTCAATCAGACCAAGAGGATGACTATTAGGGGAAGAAAAGAACAGGTGCCTTAAGTATAAGAATAATAAAATAGAAACACACGCAAGCAGATCCGTGTTTCTCCCCTTGGCGGATGGCTGCCAGCGTTGCACACTGATCCCAACCCATTTCGTTTTTGACACAAGCCAATATCAGTTGTTACATTCTGCCAGAAAATTCATAGCCAGAAAGAGGGAGGGGGCACCGGTGCCGCTGAGCCGGTTTAATGGAGTGAAGACACGATGACGCCTTCTTCCCTCTCCTTGCCAGCCCTTCCCTCGTATTCCCTTGACGGCTGGCAAACACGCAGACATGCGCAAAGTCGCGCTCACATCCATGCAGCTTTGGAAGTGTCCACAGCTGACTTCGACCAGCTTGAGTGAGGAAATTGATCCACTCCAGTGGAAACCCATCTTGCCAAGGCCTCCGGTGCCCACCGGTGTCGGTTTTCCCCGTAACAAATTCGCTCAGACAGACCCAGCGTTGACAATAAGCCGAGCTGACGCTCCTCGTGAGGCCCCAGAGAGGCAGCCTTGGCCTCTCCCCTCTGCTCTGGAGAAAGGAGGCAGATGTGGAGAGGCGTCATGCTGAGGAAGCGAGCACTGAGGAGAGTGGGCGGGGGGGAGCTCAAGACCACCAAGGCCACGCAGGAACCCCCCTTTCAAGGGCATTTCCAGCCAAGGAAGGTCTCGGCTTCTGAAGCGTGGGAAGAAAAGGAGAGTTTTGTCCTTCCTTTGCTGAGCTCCTAATCCTTTCAGCAAGCTTTTAATCCAGTCAGTGCTCGGGGTGGCTGGTTCCATCCTGTGGCCGGCCTCCCCGGGGGGCTGCCACCTCTCCCACGCACCTGCTGCTCCCGGGTTGCCATCGCAGCTGCCGCCAACGTGCCCTTGTCTGCCACCACAAGCAGTTTACGTACGATGAATGCAGAAAAACACCATCAGGGCAAGGCTGCTCGGAAGGCATGGGTATGGGGTGCTGGTACCCATAAAGCAAACCCAGCCGGGGTCCCCGCCGGCCACACCCAGAGGCTGCGTGCTCCGTGGCACTGGGGATGGAGGCCCATCTCGGACAAAGAAGGCTCCAGACGGCTGGCTAGCCACGCCAGAGCACCATGAAGCTAAGGGGGCTCTCCGTGGTGCTGAGCCTGGGTGGCGCCTCCCGTTCAGCACTGCGGACAGCTCCCGCAAAGTCCAGCCAGCATCCCGGCCTGCCCTTGACTGGCAACTGCCTGTGTTCCTATGCAAAACACCATTCCTAGTAATGCTCAAGTCCTGGGGTGAGGCAGCTGACTACTGAGTCACGGGAAGATTGGAGAGCAGCATCAAAAATTAAGCGCCTGTGTTGGACATGCCTGCCCTTCTACGCCCACTGGACAGAGAGCGCTGATCTCGCCCCCTTTCCACCAACATAGACGCTCCAATCATGATGAATTGCCAGTGTCTTTCTGAGCCCCATTCACTGCTCATTGATGCGCTTCTGAGCCCAATTTAAAACGCTGGTTTCGAACTCTGAAGTCTTAAACGATTTGGGACCAAAGCGCCCGAAGAAGCGCTCGTGTCAGCCTGCCTGTACTTTAGGATCAGCGAGGGAGGACATTCTCAAGTGCCTGCCTGATGGAACATCAGGTGGGCAAATGCACAAGAGGGGGGCTTTCCTGTAGTGGCCCCACACCTCTGCCAGGCCTCGTCGCTGCAGGCTTGTAGGAAGCCTCCTAGGATTGTGTTGCATTGTGCTGGGAAGTAGCTACAGTCGCTCATGTGGGCGCTATGTTGGACACAGACTGCCTCCAAGTCCATGGTTGGTCCACAAGGGGCAGAGAGGGCAACATCCTGATTAAAAGACCACCTCAAATGGATTTCTTATCCATTCCTTTCTCCAGCAACTGGCCTACAGAGTTAATGGTCGCTCTAGGAAGGACCTTCCCGTACTTACAAGGAAATGCCCGTGTTCTGAGAGCTAAACCAAGGAACCCTGGGCGCCTCTTTTGGAGTGAAAGAATGGTGCATGCTTGCATATTAATTCAGAAGAAACCAGAGCCCCAGATATCAGAAGTTTGGGAAACACTACATGAAATAGGCCGCTGTATTCAAATAAGCCACTGGATCCTAAGAGCAGTCCCACATGGCTGTGTGGCTTTTCAGTGGCAGATGTATTATCTTGGAGTGTCACAGTGACCAAACTGCAGAACGGAACTATTCCACAGGACCCTCTGGTAGCGCAGGAAACAGGCCACGCGATTTAGCCCTCGGCTCAAGCACCATAGTCTGTGCAAACAAGGCGGTGGATAAAGTCTGTGAAGAAGGTCATTAATCTGTATTAAGCAATCTTGCAAGCATTTGTAGAATATTCACGAGCACTCGAATTCCTGCGACAAAGGGCTCGAGACGAAATGCTGAGGATCAGCGGGGTTGACACAATGGGAGGGAAATACGACTTGGCTGCCTTCTGTGGGGCTCGGTTTCTTCCTTTGGGATCCTCTAGAAGCCCATGTCAGCCACCGGTTAGGTGGCTTTGAAGCTTTCTGCATTTGGAAAGGTTGGAATGATGAAGGTCTGCTGGCAGTTTTGGCCCTGAAGCTCTGGTCCCACCTACCACCAGAATGTAGTCCCGAAAGCTTCTCCAGAGGAGAATTTGGCCCCTAGGCTAAGAGAGGCACTGCCCCTCTCCAGGAGAAAGAACACAAGGGTATGGTATGGGGGGCAAGCACGCAAAACCGGGGGACCTCAAGGGATGCCCCACCTCATGGGGTGGGGGTATTCCTCATTCTCTTATGCATGAGAGAGAATGCCTCTAATGCCATCTTAGAAAAGGCATTCCCCTTCCTTCCCCCCCCCCACAGGAGATGGGGTCTCTAATATTTTTGCTTCAAAGATATCCTCAGACAATGAAACCAGACTTTTTGATTCAAAAGCAGTGGTTCTGTCTATATGTAAATGTATGCAAAGTTAATCAATTAACAGGCGCAAACCAATTCCATTAAAATTGGGTGACAGACCCTATGCAAAGCTCAGGAAACTGAATCCAACCTCCAGTATGTGCAGCTCAGAGACTGAAAGGCACCATTAAGCAGGAAGAATTTGCAGTGTTTTAATTTGCAATCAAGCTATCGGGTCCTTAAGCCAAGAGAGATTGAAAAAGAAGCCCACTTTCCTTCCTTGCCTGCGGAAGGCCCCAAAAGCCAGTAAAGTCTCAGTATTTATGGGGCTGACAAGGGAGAAAGAGCATTTTTTTCCTAATATTTAATTTATCAAGTGTTTTTTCTTTCTACCCTGCATCGCTGCTAGGGTTTTACGAGGATATAAAGAGGCATTTCATCATAGCCTCCTCGCACCTGGTTTTTGTGGGCAGCACAGAAGAAGTGACCGCAATTCTTCCCTGGCTAACCTGCATTGGAGTCGACGCTGTCAAAAGCCCTCTTTCTCCATCGCCTGCAAAATACCTGCCAACTCGGACAGCCTTGCGGGGCTGAGGAGAGACTAGGTGCTTCCTTGTCCTGAAGGGGAACCCTGATTGCCAGAGTAAGCAGAACCCATCGTATGGGATTTGTCCTTCTGATTCCAGCACCAACCTCAATCTCGAAAGGTTTCTGGTGGCAGAGCACCGAAAAGGAAGCTGCCCTCTGCTGCTGGCTCCCGAGACGCTAGAGGAGCCCACCCGGGTGCAGAAGAGCCTGGGAAATGAGCACGGGCCCACCATCAATGATCGATCATGCCTGTGCAGGGTAGATAAACAAGCCGGTGTGCGGAAGAACACAGGCGGATGGATCGACTGCAACGCCTCTCATTCTCCCCCACCCTGGCCTGATTCTGCTGCGCCTGGAGGCACCCCTCTCCTTTCACCAGCCCTTCTCCCTTCTGAATCTGTTCTGCCCCGGAGGCCCACCGCTCGAGGGCACGACTACAGAAGGCACTGGGCACCCCAGGGGAGTTCCTTCCTTCCCTCGCGGAGCAGCAGTGCCATTCTGCTGAGGCACAAAGACGGCTGTGCATGACCCATATTTCTCGAGCTCAGCTCATTCCTCATTTAAAAGAGAGTGCCAAGCTTGTGGGGGGGGGGGGGAGTGTATGAGAGCCAGAGAGGAAAGGAGGGAGGGGGCCCTCAGGCCTTTTAAAATCCTCACGGAGCTCCACTAACAGATGATGCCGTCCATCATGTCACAGGGGATCCGCTTGTCCGCTTTTAGCGTGACATGAAGAACAGACTAGATCATTTCAGCCAGTGCAGCGTCACAGGTAAATGGCTGGACCGGCACTCAGGAGGTCTGGGAGCCGGAGGCCCACTCAGTGGCGCGGCTCGCTGGGAGGCCTTAGGGCCGCTCATGCTGCCTAGCCTAACCTACCTCACAGGGTTGTTGCGAGGATAAAACCAAGGGGGAAGAGAGCTTTTAAGTTGCTTTCGGTTCCTTGCAAGAAGAAAACAGCAGGACGCACATGAGGAAGAGGAAGAAGAGCAGGAGTATAAACTGTGATGAACACAGACAAAACTTGGAAAGATCTGGGTTCTTCCATATGTCATTGACAATTTGCGCTCTTTGGGTTTGCTCATCTCTCTTTTATATTTTTCTTTCTTTTTTCTTTTCTTTTTCTTTTTTATTTTTTGTGGGGAGGAGGTAAAAGAAGCACTGCTAGCAGTTATTAAAGTATTTCAAACCAGTATTGTACCTCGTTGCCCTTGGTTACATGAAAAAGGGAAAGCAAGGGTGGGAATGGAAACCCTCGCGTCCCACTGGCCCGCTTTTTGTTCAGGTGACGCGAACGCTTCCAAACGCACGGCAAGTTGGAGGGATGAAAGGGCCCCCCCAAAAGCTCAGATGTTCCCTGCAAAGCAAAACACATCCAACCCAGAGGCAAAAATCTTTCCTCTTCCAAAGGGCCAGCTAAAAAGTACAGAGGGCCCTTCATCTTATGTGCCACCATCATCATGGTATTTTGCACCCACTGGTGGAGAAGGGGTGATTTGGTGCAGAATCTGCCTCCTCGGAAATCTTGGCTTTTAAACATGGGAAACAAAAGAAGCCTGAGTTTCTAGCCCTCATGCTTGGTGACAATCATCTGAAACTGGGGCAGGCAGAATACTGCTTGTGCTGAAGGCTTTGGGCACATTCCTATACCAAGTCAGAAAGATAATCCCAGCATGCCCCAGTCAGAATACTGGGAGCTCTGGGAACTTTTCTGCCTACTTGGGAGTAACTAGCTCATTCACCCAATTAGAAATAGCACATGTGGGCAGAGGCAAGGTGAAGAAAATGGATAGTGAAAGTAGCCTTCCAGACTCAGTCCTAAATTTAAAGGGCATTTCTCCACAGGAAGTGCTGTGCTCAGGGTGGTATAGCAATTAGAGTGTTGGACTGGGACTCCAGACGTCTCGGTTCTAGTTTCAAATCATCCATGATGCTCACTGGGTGACTTTGGGTCAGCACTGACTCTCAGCCTAGCCTACCTTGCAGGGTTGTTGTAAAGATAAAATGGAAAGGAGGGGAACCATGTAACCCCCCTCATAGAATATCCCAGACTCCTTCAGTGGAAGGGGATATACTTAGTAAATTAAACCAGGTGCTTCCCCACCCCCACTTTTTTTTAAAAAAGGAACATGTCATTTGGATGGGTTTGGAATATTAATATTTCACAGCATCAAGATGCGAGCTACACCTACATTCATCTTTATTTTTAAACAAGACACCCTTTGTCCAATTATAGATTAATCACATTACTATCATCATCGTCGTTGTCAAGCATTTGCTGCTCTCCTACTCTTGACAAAAAAAAGGAAGAAAGAAAATGAAATCAACAAGCCATTAATTGGCTGCTCTTTCTTAGAACTATTTTGATCTCAAGCATGTTTTGAAGCAGGGGGTGGGAGACAGAAAACAAACTGCATATGCGGAAGGTTGCCAACCAGCATGTATCTTATCTGTCTGAAAAACAACTGCATTATAGCACGTAATGAATGGTAGGGTCTGAAAAGTCAGTGGAATCCAAATTCCCAACAGTTCTTCCCAGAATTTGCACATGTTCCAAAACCTGCCAAGTTCCATTCGGGGGGTCCAGGTTCATTCCTTGGCATCTGCAGCAAGCGTCCTTCCTCACCCAAGCCCCTCCCTCCCACTCTGAAGCCCTGTCAGTTTGGCTTTGTCTGCATCAGTTTCAACTTCATCAGCAGTGCCCTTTGGCAGTTTCAAGCGGTCCAGGAAGTAAACCGGCTGGAAAAAAGCAAAGAAACACCGTGCCACAAAAGCAGATCTACTTGCAACCACGCACCAGAAAGCGTTCTTGGACCGTTCTGTGCCTTGCAAAGCCTGAGCTGCCAGAACAAAGCAGAGCTAAGCTTTCAAAGACCTCTCCAAACAGGTGAAGGCACACCTTGCTAAACTGGAATGGTTCGACAGCTCAGATCTAAGGTCTCACTGAGAGCACGCTGCAGATAAGACCAACTCTGACTTATGCTTGGGCCTTCCAAGTTGGTTGCCTGAACAGAGTCCAAACCCAAAGCACAATATCCGAGTCCAAAACATGTTCAAGTGCGTACAGCACCCTCCACGCGCCATGCAGCCTCCTGCAAGAATGACTGGTTATCTCACTGTCTCTACTGCAAAATGCGGGCAAAATGCTTTGCCGTTCTAAGCACATCACCACTGCTTCCCCCACTCTTTGTCAATTATGACAAGTCCTCTCAACGCTTGTTGGTTTCAAAACATAGAGACAACATATAATTTCGACAAGGGCTGAGAAAACTCCAAAGTGATGCCAATCCCCTTTCTTGAAGGGGAACACGCGGAACCCATTAACAATTTCTTGCCAGTTCAGTGGGCAGGTGCATGCAATTTGCTAGGGCCGCATATATGTATCCTGATATTAGAGAGAGCTATATGAATGCAAAAACACAGCCTGCTAGGGGTCCAGTACATTATCTGTACAGCGGAGGTTTACTTTGGCAGAGGTGGTGAATTTAAATGAAATATATATTTAGATATACATATATGGATGAGCTGGCTGGAAAGCAAAGCACAGAACTGAGTCAGGATCTCTCTCTCTCTCTCGAACACACACACACCTTCACCTCACCGGGCGACAGAATTTTAAACGGAATATTACAAGTAGCTGAATAAGAAAGTCAGAGATTCTTCCTTATCCACAAAGAGTCCATTCCAGTTCAGATCACGCCCCTGCCAAGAGCCCATTCTGGCTCCGCCCACTTCCCCATCAGCATTCCATTCTGGCTCCGCCCACACTGCTGCCAAGATCCCATTCTGGCTCCACCCACTTCCCCATCAGCATTCCATTCTGGCTCCACCCACTTAACTATCAACATTCCATTCTGACTCCTCCCACTCTGCTGCCAAGATCCCATTCTGGCTCCACCC
Organism: Varanus salvator macromaculatus; assembly: GCA_023646645.1. NCBI lineage: Eukaryota > Metazoa > Chordata > Lepidosauria > Squamata > Varanidae > Varanus > Varanus salvator. The sequence goes on along the minus strand of JAIXND010000800.1, from coordinate 11,638,745 downwards.
GCTTCCCCATCAGCATTCCATTCTGGCTCCACCCACTTAACTATCAACATTCCATTCTGACTCCTCCCACTCTGCTGCCAAGATCCCATTCTGGCTCCACCCACTTCCCCATCAGCATTCCATTCTGGCTCCACCCACTCTGCTGCCAAGATGCAAAAATGACAGGAAGCAGAAACACGCCAGCTGGGCAGGCCGCCTTCAGGGGGCAGCCCTCCCCAGCTCATTCTTGGCCAGCCTCCCCATCATGGGGCCTGAGCGCGCCCACCATTTACAGAAACATGCACTGTCGTGCCAGGCGCATGGCTCCCCCCACATGGCCAAGCCCCCGTGCACGTGGACTCCTCACACGAGACAACGGAAAGTCATAATCTGCAACGTGTGGAGTGGCCCTTGTCGCTGCTCTTCAAACTACTCACACAGCTGCTTGCATGACTAGGATTTCATCAAGAGGAGCCGGGAGACGCGGGAGGCGAGAATGTTGGCCTTGCAGGGAAGCAGCGGGGGGGGTGGGGGAGGAAGGAGCTGTGCCGGAGGCAGAGAGCAAAGGATTCCTCATGTTGGTTTAAGGCTCTATTATGAATTGAACTCACAAAAAGGGTGCCAAGGTAAAACAAAAACACAGAGATCATATGGATGGAAGAGAGAAGAGTCACAGGAAGGACTGGCATTAAAAAAAAGAAGTTGGTGGAGTTTTTCGTTCTGTTTTGTTTCATTCGGAACACCCTGATCCAAACCCCGCCGGACTCAGGAGCACGGTGACAAGGACGGCCTCGGCACTCCCCACGCCCTACGGGATATTTGGGCAACCTTTTCCGTCCCCGGGTGTCCGCCCCCTGTCCCGGATGTCCCCCAGTGCCTGCTCTGAAGATGGGTTTCCATCTTCAGGGGGCCAGCAGGTGCAGAGAGAACCAGGCTGGCTGCGAGGGCGGAGTCCCGGTCACAGCCAGGAGTCCAGCCTTTCCCACGGCTACCCTGACAATCTCTTCCAGCCAGAAGACTGCCCCCAACTGAATTAAAAGAAAAACAAATTTGCTTGAGATCCCAGCAATTTACAGTAACACACAGAATCCTCTCCACCCTTGATACTCACAATAACCCTGGGAGGTAGGGTCAGGCTGGGAACAACTGAACATCTGCAACCTGGGCGACTCTGTAACGTCTAGCCCAAGGCCAGCTCTGTGGGGACATGGCAGAGGTGTACAAAAGGATGGGGGTTGTTCTTTGATTCTTCCTGCCGGGAAAGCACTTCCCCTCTGGCTGGGGAATCCGTGTCCGATCGGGAGCCCTGATGCAGCAGGAGCCACCCTGGCTGGGGAATCAAGGTCGTCAAACAGATCACAGGGGGCTGGGCGGGGCGGGGAGTCCCTGCCAGAAGCATGGACTGCCAGGGCTTGCGAGATTAGCTTTCAAGCGATGAAAAGTCCAGCATCAAGGATACAATTGGAACCTTTTGTAACTCACCATCCTGAGGCTGTGGGAAGTAGTTCACCGGTTTGTCTGCAAAACACAAAAGGGACAAGGATTACAAAGGCAAGAAAACATTTCCAGACATGAAAGGGCAAAGGCATCTTTGCTTGCAGCTGGCTGGAAGTTCAGGACTTTGAACTAGGCCGGCACTCCGGCTGCCCAGGGTCGGAGATGATTCTGCATCCTCCTCAAGGACTTTGAAGTGGAACGTGGTGGTGAGCAACCGGTTGCCCGCATGCCTGATTTCAAAGGGGCTGCTTTCCCACCGCAACCGGGATGGTCTCTCCCGAGGTGCCTCTGATGCTGCAGATTCCAAATGAACCACCCCGCATACCCTTGGAAAAAAGAGGTTGCCTTCAGCTTCCCTGCATGAGTAACTGTTCTGGCTCGTTGTATGTTCAATCAGCCACTGCCTTAGGGCAAAGGGAGCAATTCTGCCATGAATTGGCAAAGCAGTCCCAATACAGAGTGATGCAGCAGGATATTAGCTACTTTCAAACAAGTCAGTCAGTCAGTCAGTCAGTCAGTCTGTCTGTCTGTCTCTCTCTCTCTCTAACAGTGACTCAGGCAGTGCCATGGGACAGACTCTTCCAAGATCAGGTTGTTTTTACTCTTCGCACTAAGAGCAAAGTTTTGTGGGCCTTCAAAGCCACACACACCTCCAGTTCTAATCCAAAAACAAAACCTCTGCACAGAGGTTTGGGGAGCTGCTGGTGGGGTCCACAAAGCAACCCTAGACATATATCTCTTCTGGCACAGGGGAATTATGGGATCTGGCAGCAGCTGCCTTGGGCGAGTCAATCCATCACGGTCCCACCTGACCCCAGCTGCGACGCAAATCAAACTATTTATTACCTATCGTGAAAGGGCCTCCCCAGACACTAATCCATCAGGCCCATTTGAGTTGATTGGTGACCTGTGTTTGGAAAGATGCTGCCTGTGAACCACTAAGGTGATTGGAGCCGGGGGGGGGGGCGGGCTGGGGGGGTAGAAAGTGTCATATCCTGGACAATGGTACAGAAGCTTCTAGTCAACAGCAACTCCACCCACATCAAAATATGCTATAGAACAAACGGATGAACAAATGAGAGATGATAGCCAAAGAAATGAGAGTGGGTTTTATTCATCCTGGATCAAACTGGGGAGTAAGGGTCACCTCTGGGACACAAATTGCAAAGACAGCAAAGGGAAGGGTGCATGTTCACATCATTCCTTTAAAAAAAACTCTCCCTGTAGGTGGAAAACTAACACGTTACGGGGAACGCTGGCTTTGCTGTGTGCGGGGAGGTGAGAATAGCAGGAGCAGTGAATCAGAAAGTGTTTCAGGGCTTGATTCTGCTCATTTTATAAGCTGGACATCGGATGATGCAGAATCCAGATACTCACAGGCTGCATTAAACCAGCACATGCCTCATGTGCAACCAAGTTAATGTCCAGAAACATCATGTTATTTGCTGGAAAAAGCAAGGCTGGATTTCTGTGACCCATTTTGCACATACTGACAACTCAGAGCAGGAGCCGAGTATGGACTGCCGGGAAATAGTGATTTGTTGTTGCATTGTGGGTTGTCATTACACATGACCCCTGCACTATGGCTTAACTGAGCACAGTAACACGAACAACCTGAAATTTGCAACCCAGCAATAAACAATTATCTCCTCTTCCTGGGTCGTTTGTGGTTAGCAACTCTTCGTGAAACCATAGTACAGGACTTGCATGTAATAACAACCCATGATTCAGCAACAACCCATGATTCAGCAAACTCAACCCATCCTCAGGGTGGTAGTTGTGTACAAACTAGGTCTCTGTTAGCTAGGGTTAAGTTTGAACCATGATTCAAGAGGCCTGGTAAAGATCTCTTCAGTGCAAGTGTCTGGCCCTCAAGGACAGGATCAGGTAGGGTCAGAAAGAGCAGCATTTCCATGGGTTGCAGGAGGGAACTGTAGGGTGGAGGGAAAAGAGTGTGGCGATCAAACGCAAACACTGCTACCGTCCTCATCGCAGAGAAAACCCCCACCCAGCTTAGGAAGGAAGAATGCTCTCCCAAAATAGAAGATGGTCACAGCTTTCCCCACGTGACACTCGCTCTCCCCTTCCAAAACAGCTGTCCCAAACAGCACAGCTCGTGCATCTGCCCCTGCGTGCCTCCTCCACACCCCAAACGACACACACAAAGCCTCTCCAGGGCCAGACCAAAACGCAAGGAGAAGCTGCCTGCAGAGAAATGCCCCCCACATGCTTAATGCTCACGGCCACACCCTTTCCAACTCCAGCAGAGACAAGGACCCACAGAAAAGCCAGCGAGCCGCCTGTGAGTCACAGCGAGAAGGGCCTCGCCCAAACCGAGCACGGGGACCCTGTGGCCAGCGCCGAGGCCTCGACACCGGAGCACACGAAGGCAACGTGAAAGCGAGGGCTCCGCTGAGCCTGGCCGCGGTGGCCCCCCCCCCCCACTTTCCTCGCGATGCACACTGGATCCGGCGGCCCGCTCCAAGCTGCTCGGCCCCGTCCCGACCCCAGCACCAGGCTGTTCCAACACGCCCAGAGGACGCCGGCATGGGAAAGGCTGGGCCTTCCAAAGAGAAGCTCTGGCCAGCGGCCAGACTCAGGAACCGCCACATAATGGCCAGAGCCACTTGCCAAGGAAGCTGAGCGAAATGCTAGAGAGTAAACTTGGAGGGAGCGCTTGAGAGTAGAGCTGGGGTCCCTTCCTCATGGCCATCGTTTCCACTTTGCAGGGTGTCTCCCTGAATCTGCTGCCTGCCCCCCCCGCCGCACCTGCCACGCACACACACACACACACACACACACACACATCAGGCTTCTCATGCCTGTCGGACAGCATTCAGCAGAATGCCCCATGATGCGCGGGGCCCAACGGGAAGCAGCAGAGTGGAGCTTGGATGCTGTCAAGCTTGTGTAAGAAAGCAGAGCCATGGGAAATGAGGGCTGGTGCCAACTAAATGGCAGCCTTGAAACATGGCATGGTCTGAGCTGGAAGGGCTTCTCCATTGCCTGTTGATGGCGAACCATCTGGACCGCAGGAGGACTTCCGAGCTCCGAGCCCAGCAAAAATGAAAGCCAACATCTGCTTCTACCTGATAGAGCATAAGAGAAGTCCTGCTGGGATAGGCCAAGGGCGGATGGATGGACAGACATGGAGAAGAGAGGGGCAAAAACAGACAAATGTGTGTGAAACAGACAGAGGTGTTACACACAGCACCACAAACCGTTCTTGTCGTGCTGTGGTGCTGTCTCCGACTTATTTTATCTTCTATTTATTATATGTCACCCACTTTGCTTTCAAAGAACTCAAGGTGGCTTACAGAATTCTCCTCTTCCTCTCAGTCTTATCCTCACAACAACAGCCCTGTGAGGTAGGTTCGGCTGAGAGTCTGAGACTGGCCCAATGCCACCCAGTGGGCTCCGTGGCCGAGTACGGACAAGAACCCGGACTCAGGGTGACCCTATGCCTGTGCGCCCTCCAAAACGTCTGGCCCATGGCAGCCCCGCTCAGCCCTGGCCAATTCCAGGCCGTGGCTTCCTTGATGGAGTCCGTCCATCTCGCATTTGGTCTGCCTTTTTCTTCTTCTGTCTTCAACTTTCCCTAGCAGGATTGTCTTCGCCAGGGAATTTTGCCTACAGGTGCGCTGCTTTTATACACAAATGTTCATTCCGAGCTAGCAGGGCTCATGGGAGCTTAAAAGAGCTCGCCCAGACTCAGCCGGTGCTCCGTTCCGTCTCGCCCTCTTCCACACCCATCTTGGCAACTCACAAGCCTCTGCAAAGGCAGAAGCAGGACGTAAAGACAACAGCCCCTCCCTCAGTTCTTCCAAGTAACTGGGGCCCAGGAGCGTGATGGCTCTCGGTGCCCAGATGTTGCCCTGGAGCCAGCGCTGCTGAACTGGCTGGAGGAGGCAGCGATCAGCAGCACCTAGCAAAAACTCGGTGGGGTTGGCCAAGCGCAAGAGCTGTGCTGGATCAGACCCCAACAAGCACCAACCTTTTCCCAGTCACGGCAGCAACAATGTTGCCGGAAAGACGACGGACTTGAGACTACAGCGGGGATGCTTTTCGCTCTGCCCTCCGGTGGTCTCGTAATCAGAGAAAGGACTGCCCATCTGAGCAACTTCATCTGCTCTGAAGCAGCTCCCCACGGACCCCGGCAGAGAACGGCCTTTCCTTCCCACCTAATCCTTTTCGCGGGAGATGCCGGAGAGCTTCCCACTGCCCTACAGTTCCCCAGCACAGGAAGTCAGCCTTGGACTCTGTCAAGCCCAGCTCTGGCCGTTCCAGGGGAAGGCATCCTCACAGAGGTTTTGGTCTGCAGTGCCCCTAAGCTTCAGTCCCTACGCCAACAGTCAGGGCTTGTGGCAAGGAGCTGCCCAAAGGATCGGATTTATTTAGTCCGTTTCTATCCTTTCTTTGGAGAGCACAGCTTTCTATTTGCCTGGCAGTGTAGGTAATCCTCTTCTCTGGTCTGTCCTCACAACAACCCTATGAGGTAGGTATGGCCGTGAGTCAGTGTTGTGCAACAACCGAAGGAGCTTCATGGCTGAAGAGGGATAGGATCCAGGTCACCCAGGTCCCGGTTGAACACTTGAAGCACCACACCACACCGGCTCTGCTCTGGGGTGTTTTGAATCCCTGAGGGCTTTCCTGAAATCAAATGCCTTCCTCTCCTTGGTCCGTACGGCCCTTTTTACACTTCTGCCTAATGCTGCCCACGCATTAAGTTCCGTGACGGAGCCGCGTCCGTTGGCTCACCAACGTGAGCCATGGAGGCGGCAGGTGCCAAGAGGTGGGCGTTCTCACTGGGGGCCCCTCCCCATGGCCTTTGCCCCCACTGGCTTTTACATGGAAAACCCTGGAGGTGTTTCTTCCAGGCTGCATTTGGGGCTCCACAGCCATTAGCTGCTGGCGCGCGCACTTCCTTGTAACGGGTCTGTGAAAGCTTTTGTCATGTGCAAGGCGCTGTGCCCTGGCGGGCTGCTACAAAAGCTTTGGAATAAATAAGCCAAGGCAAGAGAACGGGCTGAGTCCCCCCAGGCCACACCCTCCCGGCCTGCCGCCTCCCCACCCCACCCCTGCCAGCGCCGTGCACGGCCGCTTTCCCCGCTGTCCCAGCCACGTGCGGAGAGAGACACCTACAGTTGTTGAGGAAAAGCAGGACTGCAAAGCCCAGGGTGGACGTGGCCAAGAGGATCAAGCATATGTTGCACGGGATCATGAAGTATCGGACCACCAAGGAGACCTTGTGCTGGTACATCCGGTCCCGCTCCAGGGAGCCAGGCCCCAGGGGATACTGGCAAGCAGTCATGTTGCTGACGGGGGCCCAGGCCCCCGCGGGGAGATCCAGGGCAGCTGCTGTGGGGGGCACAGGAGCCTCTGCCTGCCGGTTCCCAAGATGGCAGCTGGCTAAGTGTCCTCAGGGGCTGCCATTCTCCACCGAGCAGGCACAAGGGACCCCCTGTTTCAGCTGGAAGGACACAACCCTGCACAAGCCATCCTGAGGTTGTAATCCAAAAGTCGCCAAGCCGAACGGGATGGCTGTTCCGTCAGACGGCCTCCTACATTTCGGACCGAGCACGCCCCTCTGTGCCAGTGGCGGATCCTGCGGTGCTGCTACCAGCAAGCCATTTCTACCAGGAGCCCAGCCAAATCCAGGACAGAAATGCCAAAATGCCCCTCGATTCCGTAGCCCCGACCAGACGCATCCTCAGATTAGGACACACGACCCAGCTGGGGAAATAGGAAGGGTTCACTCCATCCAGCACCTGCTCCTTTCGAGAGCCACTTGACTGGGGAAAACTGGGCACTATAATCCTCGTTTGGAGATCAGTTTCCACTCAGGTGAAGAGAGTAATGCTGTCAGCGAGGCAAAGGAGAGGAGGCTGATCCGCACCGAACCGTGAGTGTTGCTAATTGGGTCTTGGGGAGTTCGTGGAAGGCGTGGCACGCTTTATGGGACTGCCAACTCAGTTGCTGGGTGGTCTCCGGTACTGGAAGGAGTTCCTTCAGGCTGTGCGCAGCCTTGGTGGACCAGGGTGCATGTGTGAGAAAGACACTGGTGAAAGAACAAAACAGCCCTCCGTGAATGCAAAGTTAATCAGGAAAGCAAACAGGTAAATCCCCGGAGCTCCTCCGAGCTGAGCAACGGGGACAGCCGCTGCTCTTCTCCTCTCCGCTGCCTCCTTCAAAGGGATGCCAAAGTCCATCGGAGGCTCGGCTCGGCTTTCCTCGACAGCAGCTGGTGACAGCCTCTCTGGCTTCTCTGTGTCTCCCCTCGAGTCCCCTCCTCCGAGGGAGAGGCTACAAGAGACAGATGCCTGACTCTGTTTGCTGGTTCTCCATCAGCTCAGATGAGCTCGCACACCGCCACCTTCTTCCCGTGCTGCGCTGACATGCCGATCCCTCCCAGAGAGCTGCCGGTCCTTCCCACTGGCATACCAAAATATATCCGTCGCCACACTGAAAACGAACATCAGCGCCAGAAAGGGCATACACGCGGGAGAGGCGCAAGGGGACCAGGTGCGGAGTCCCGACTCCAGAGCATGGGCACTAGGAGGGGTTGTGCTCAGCATGGGAAGGAATCGGGAACAACCAGGCATTCCACACACGCCCAAGTTTCCGGAGCCCCCTGCCCACAGCTCCGGGAGGGTGGGACGGCAAGCGAAGGCGCGAGGGGACCGATTACCGTCTGCAGGGTCGCTCTTCTCACCCAGCGCGAGCCGTGCCTCTCCAAACAACATGTAGCCGCTCCATCCATCCCCGACGTGGGGCTCTCTGGGGCCCCGCACACAAAAAGAAAAGCCCAACCGCGACGTTCAGCTGCCACCAGGCAAGGCGGGGGAAGCGGGCGAGAGCGAGCTCATGGAGAAGGAGAAGGAAATAAAGGAGAGGAGGGTTGCTTCTAGTTCGCTCGGGGTCTGCTCCTCTGCGGAAGCACTCCGATCATCGGCAGCGGCGATGGAGAAGCCGTAAAAACAAAGGAGAGGAGGTTGGGGGTGTGGGAGAGGAATTCTCTGCCCAGGTTTCTCCGGGGAGCGGTTCTCATGCAAAGAGGCGAAAGGATCCCGTGCTCATCCACTGCCTTTCAGGAATACCTCTGGAGCCATGGACACCTGTCAGCATTTCCAGAGCGCAGAAGGAGGGGGCTCACTTCTCCCTGCCTCCCTCCAAGAGACTGAGAGGGAAACTGCCCCCTCCCTTCCTCGCCACCCAGCCCACCCCCCTCCAGCCCCGCATCTCATTTGTGAACTCAAGATGTTGAAAGGGGCGGAGAAGACAGTGTCAAAACTCATTATGTGTCTCTTTCTCCCCCACTCCAGAGCTCCGCTTCACTTCTCCATGCGCGCGCGCGCGCGCACACACACACGTACGCGCGCACACACGCACACGCGCGCGCACACACACACACACACACACACACACACGGGGTTGGCCAGCTCAACAGCTGATTTTGGGCAGTCAGAAAAGCAGGAAGGGATCAGGCTGCAAGCCCTGCCTGCTCCAAGAGGCACAACAGAGATCACCGGCTTTGGGGAAGGGATATTTCCTTTTTGGAGAAAAGAGCTGAAGTTGTGAATTGGGTGCAAAAAGGACAAGCGCATGGCCCACGTCTCACAGGGGGAGAGCGAAACTTTTTTTTGCTACAAGTACCGTTGAAAGGGTATATCGAAAACTGAGTTGCTGTTTGTAGCTTGAGACGGCGATGGGTGAAGAATGAGAAGGTCGTGTATCACGTTATCAGCCGCGATAGATAAAACCATGGCTGTTTTCACACACAACACTAAGCCACAGTTTCTTGCTTTAGTGTTTAGTTCCTGCCTCCCTCACCAGTTTGTGGTTGTTTTGCCAACCTTCAGAGACACTTCAGTTTTTCACTGAGCTCCTCGCTTTCAGGATGGGCAGCCACAGAAAGGAGGTGAGGAGAAGCCGTGGTTCTGGGTTCTGACATCATAACAAGCCATGGTTTAAACAAGCTCAATTATGTAAGCCCAGTTTAGCGGCAGGGAGAAAAACACAGCTTTTATTTGTGTACGAGAATGCTTGGAAGTAGTTGCCAGATTGGGTTCGACTAGCCTTGCTTCAGTGCTTACAGGACGTGCACTGGAGAATGAAGTGGTTTTGCCAAAGAATGGTCGTGTTTTGGAAGTGTGAGGTGGGGGGACACCTGGCAACCTATGAAACTTAGACAGGAGGGACCTTATGCTCTCTGTACATCCCTGCATTCCTAATCTAAATCCAGTTTAAATCTTTTAAAAATCCAAAGCTAAAGGGCCTTGAAGTCATCCATCAATAGCAGACTAAGGCACATAAGCACCCGATCGCCATCTTCTGTACCATTTAAATCATAACCATTCTTTCAAATAAGGCAGCCTGTATGCAAAGGAGTGTCCTCCTCTTGGGGGACGCATTTCCTCTTGTTTTGGGGTTCATAAGTGCGTGGGCCAGGGTGAGTCCTCTTGGCTATTTGAGGGAGAGCAAGCGCCGTTGGCTCCCTGGGGGATTTTTAGCACAAACTGCGGACAACTGGCTCTGGAAAGTTCTGTCGGAGAAGCAAGTGGCCCACCAAGCAGCTACGGGCCCCTCTGAAAATGCGGCAATTTCTCTCTCACCTCAAGGAAGAGCCCTCGTAGCGGGCCAGAGGCTGAAGTACCCACTGTGGGAGGTGTCAGGGGCACCCCAACAGCAGGTGTAACAATCCATCCAGTTACCAGGTTGACCCCTACCAGATCCCTGCCGATTTCTTTTTTCACAGTCCCAGCTGTGTTCTTACTGTCTGCCATTTATGTATGTGTTCTATGCTCTATCTTTACACCTTCAAAACACCTCAGGATAAACTAAATGTGCAGGAAAAAAGGGCAGAATCCAATGTTAGCTCCGTGTGGAGAAGACCCATTGAGATGAATGGGGCTTGAGTTAGTTGTGGCTAATTGCAGTGCCCTTTGTATCAGTCCCAAGTAGAGAAGACCCTCTGGAACAAATGGAACATAAGGTAGTTGCGGCTAACATAAATCCCATTCATTTTATGGGGCTATTCTACATAGGACTAACACTGGATACCACCCATCATGTTAATTACAACTTTAATAAAACACACAATAACAGAAACAAACAGCAACAACCAATTAAAGACCCCTTCAAGAACAATCTGCCCATTAATTGCTTACTCCTGGTAATTTCCTGCCCCAATTTATCTATCTCCCTTTGGGGAATGCCGTGTTACTTATTGTCTACTTACAATGGGAATCTTTACCCCTCCCTTCTAATAAATACCCAAGTTAGATTATGAGCAAAGCCAAAGCAATGAAAGTAATTAGAATGTGAAAACAAAATCGAAAAAGCAGTAACATTTTCTTCAACAAACAAACAGCGGTGCAATGAACAATAATTAAAGATCAAACCTATGATTTTTTTTTTAATCTTAGTGGGAGGAAAAAATGGTTTTCGCTTGGCACCTAAATGACACAGGTGTAGGCGCCAGGTGAGCGTATTTCATAATCAGAGGCCTGCCACCAAGGAGATAAACTTCCCTGGACACACCCCTGATTGTGGCAGCTGAGAAAGGGCCCTCTGGTGAAGGCCTTAAAATGTCTGAGTTACTAGAATGATAATTCCCATAGATCTCTGGAAGTTAACTCTCCCAGCCAGTCCTGAGTCCCACTGGCTCTAGGGCGCATAGCCAATGGTCTGAGATAACGGACGCACTCCAACAGCATCTAAAGGGCTGGCAAGGGAAAGAAATACGCAGCGGACCAGAGTAAGGTCACATTTGTAAGACTCTGACCTGAGTTTCTGCAGCCGACCTGCTTTTCCCAAGTTGCACAGACTGCGAGACATTCTTTTGTTACTTTCTCTAATGTTATTTAAATTTAGTTGCAGGAAAATACAGACAATTAAAAAGCTGGCCAAACATGTCCGTTTCTCCCATAGACTAAACTAAAGCACAAAAATACACATTTTTCAAGGGAATGGCGCAGGTTGGAAGGGCAGGTGCATTCTAGGAAAAATCTGGATTTGCATATGAATACCTTTGCACAAAATCCAATTCCATCCACGAAAGGACAACAGAATGGAAGCCACCTGCTAATCCACAAAACTAAGATGGAACTGACGCCCCCTCATCCCTTCTGGGGAGCCATGGCAGGGCGCCTCCGGTTCCAGGTTCAGGTGAGGAACTTGTAGCCCTTGTGATATTGTTGGATTCCATGAGCTACCTCTGGATGATGGGAGCTGGAGTCCAATCTGACCTGTAGGGTCACCAGTTCCCAGTCCTTGCTCTTAAGGGAAAAGCCTTTCTTCCTGCATGCATGCAGCTCAACCCACCACTTCACTCTGGGAACTTGTTTTAATTTATTTATTAGCCTTCTACCCCACCTTTTTTCTTTTTCAAAATTCAAAGCAGCTTAGAGCAGCCTCCTCCTGCTGCTCTCCAACTTATCCCCACAACAACAACCCTGTGAGGTAGGTTGGGCCGAGAGTCTGTGACTGGCCCAAAGTCACCCTGTTGGCTCCATGGCTGAGCGGGGACTCGAACCCGGATCGTCCCAGTCCCACGCTCTTCACCACTACGCCACGCTGGCTCTTAGCATGGAGGCAAAGGAGACAGCCCCACAGAGGGCTACGTTGTAAGCCGTCCCAAGAAGCCAAGGTATGTGGTGACAGCGCATGAAAGTTTTAAATAAATAATAAATTAATGAACAAATAATCAGGTTCCTGTCCTTAATCTCAGAAGCATTTTGATGGGGCCTGAGCGTTCAGGTGTCCTAGAAGTGCAAGGGACTCTTATTCCATTTTCTAAGCATGTGCACACAGACACACACACACACACACACATCTGTGGCACTGACACTATTCCTTTGCCAATGCCACACTCTCTAGGGAACACTGGACCTCATCCAAAAGCTTTAAATCTCCCAGCCTCTGTCTTCACCCCTGGAAGAAATGAAAAGAAAAAGCAAGCAAGCGGCAAACACTTCATTTGCATGTTTCCATATGCAAAGCAAACCTAGCAAAGCCCAGGGGGATGGGAGGAATGTGCCCTGGAAGAAAAGATGGCCCCCACAGGGAAGGACAGAGGGAAGAAAGATATTCAGGGGAAGGTGAAGCCCCCTCCGCCCTTTCCACGCTTTGGCAGACATGACCAGCATCGTCGACAAGGGCCAAGGAGTGTGTGAGAGAGGACGAGTTCGCCAGCAGTGATGAAGCTTCCCTGGCACCACTTTTAAGAGACTCACAGGGGGTTCCTTTCCATCTGTTTCTAGGCTTTAGGATGCACAAAAGGGTCATAAGATCAAACCTTTTTCCATACCAAAAGCGGCGGGGGGGGGGGGGCGGAATCCTGTACATCGAAACATGCTGCCTCAAGAAGAAACGTTCCACTTCCTCAGTGTAGGGACAGATTTTTTTTAAAGGCTATAGTTCTGTTGGGGTTGCTCCTTCGGAGGCACATTCAACCCTATGCCCACCCACTGCTTGCAGTGTCGACGCAGAAGAAACACCCTGTGACCCTGGACCCATCGAGATCGGTCTTCCGCACGCTGCCGAAAGCAGCTTTCCGGGGTTTCGTGCAGGAATTCCCTTACCCCGCCTGGAAATGTTGCAGACTGAGCCAGTGGGATGCTACTCAGGAGGGCTGCTCCCTGTGGGCAGCTGACAGGAGAAGAGTGCGCTGGAAGCAGAAGCATCTAGGATGGAACCCTGAGAAGGATCCAGCACCTCTGGAAGTGGCCCTTCGTGCTGCTCCAGCCCTGCATGAGTTCGGGAACAGGACGAGATGGAACCCCAAATAAAATAAATAAATAAACAATCTCTCTAAAGAGGCCTGCCAGGCACCAGCACTGCTGTTTTTTCAGCACCAGGTTAAGACCTTGTTCTGCTCTGAGGCATTCAGTAGCAGATGAATATTTTTAATCAGCAATATTTTTAATTCTCTGAGGCATTCAGCAGCAGATGTGGAGGTTTTTAATCAGCAATGAGCTTTCGTTATGATTATTTAAAATGCTTTTCAGATACATGTCTCTGTGTCATGCTTCTCTACTCGTAGTGCTTTTGTGGTCTGCAGCATGAATTTTTAAGGTTTTAAACTTTGTAAGCTGCCCCGAGAGCTTTGGTTATTAGGCAATATAGAAATGCGACCAATGGATGAAATGAGTGAACAAAGGGAGCCCAAGGGGCTATTTGTTCTGACTGGCAGATGTGGCCAGTCTCTGTCAGAAACCTTTTCCATCACCACTTAACTGGAAATGCGCAGTCTTGACCCTGGAACCATCTGCAGGCAGAGCAAGCACAGTAAAATGGAGCACGGTCCCTCCTGAGTCCTACCTCAGAGACACAGAGGGAAGAATTTGCAAGGACTTGATCTGCAGGGTCAGAACGGAATGCTGGGCATTGGATTTCCTTTTATACTAAAATAGTAAACACCTCTGTTCGCGTCTTCTCCAAACAGAGCTGTAAAGCCTGAAGATGATAATGGAACCGTGTCCCCATTAAGCCCTGTGAATATCTCTTCAGCGTTGTCTTTGCACATTCATTCATGTATTGAATTTCTATCCCGCCCGACAGCCAAGCTCTCTGGGTAGTTTACAGCGGTCAAAACCTTTGCACGCACACACACATCAGTGTAGACACACATACATGGCTAAAGACGATTTGGAACCATCGGCGACGAGAAGAATGCACACACTCCATTAAAACCTCGTCCTAGGCTACCAAATGCCCAAGAGAAGAACAAAGAAAGCTCTTTTGGAGGCATCCTGAGAACAGAAAAGGAGACTCTCGCTTGGTCATGCCAAACGTCCACCTGGTCCAGCATTCCCTACCCCGCAGAGGCCGAGCTGTGTTTCCAGCAACTCCACAGGTAATGCATGACGTCGGCAAGAAAGGACACAACTCGGACTGGGATGTGGGGCACAGGCCAGAGCCCCACGGCTTGCAGGATGGCTGACTGACCACCAGAGAAGGCCATGGCAGGAGACGCTGGCGGAACGTTTGAGAGGAGTGAATTCGGGTCGGTGCCTTTCACCCTACAACAGGCCTTTGTTCGCCTGTCTTTTAGCAAGCCCCCGAGGGGGAGAGCGAGGAGAGCAGGGCAGCAAGCCCACTGTGGGAGAGGGGAAGGCAGTGGCACACCGGGGGGGGGGGGCACAGGGAGGAGAGGAGAGGCGTCTGCATGCTGCTAGCTACAGCCATCCCTGTTGCTTCTCCCCAGCCCAGATATTCGGAGGGATCCTGCTTCCATTTTGAGCTAGGCACAAAGATGACAAAATGCCCTGAAAAGGCCATCTAGTGGCAAGGAGTTCCACGAACCGATACTGCACTGAGCACTGCGGCTGCCGATGGGAGCAGGTGGCTCCAGCATGAGCGGGCTTCTGGGAGCTGACCGTGGTGCTGAACCGAGTCTGCAGCTAGAGTTCAGCACCGGAGGGCTGCTTTGAAGGGTGGGAGGCCAGCCCGAGTGGATGGCATCCCCACTCCAAAGTGCCCCCTGCTGCCTGTTTCCGCATGTTATTCCTGCATATTCCATATTCCCAAGCCCAAGAGAGGAAAGGCGGCAGAGAAGGAAACCCTCCAGGGTAAGGAATTTGAAATGGAAGATTCAGATTAAAAACTGTACTTTTACGTAGCTCAAAATGAATGTTAAACATGCAGGATGCACTCTAGTCTCCCCCCACCCCTGCCCCTGCCTCAGCCCCTTCATTAAGATGAGCTGTTAGGAATACGGCTTATATGACATGCCGTTTGGATTTTCCTAAAGGCACAATGCTTTCAGGCTCTGATAACACTGGCAATGAATTAGGGAGCATATGAAAAAACTCATTTCAGTTCAATCAATGCACACACAGAGACCAGCACAAACCAACATAAGTTAAAAGACACTTTTCCGTTACCACAATGAGATAAAATGCCTGAATTAAGGAGGAGGCAAATGTTAAACACAGAAATTAGAATAACTAAATTGTGCTATCTATAGAAACAGAGGTCACATGGGTAAAAAAGAATCCTATTAGCATAATAGAAACAATAATATAACTTTACTCCCCCCCCCAAAAAAAAAGCTAGCTAACATTTCAGTTGATTTTTGACCATAATTTACTCCTTTTGCATGATCTGGACCGAACATGGATTTAGTCTACAGTCCAAGTTTGCCATGTGATTCGCAGACTAAAAAACCTGCATTGGATACCAGCATGCATTGGACAAGTGGCCACAAATATGCACTCACAACAGGAGAAGAACGTGCACATGTGAAAGATGCATGCAATTCATGCCCACATTTGGAAACGAATGAATGAAAACAGGCACAGACTTTTATTTGACAAGAAACAGTGAAACAAACCACACTGCTCACAACCTGAAGCCAGAAAAACATGCCACAGGGAGCTGGATTGTTGCCGATTAACACATTCTAACACCCAATTCGAAGTCCGAAGGTTCTGTCCTATGATGGCATAATATAATCCTACCACTTTTTTCCTCCTACAAGAAACCCAAAGCAGCTCACGCAAGCCCTTTCCTTTCCATTTTATCTGCATGACAACCCCGTGAGGTTGGTCAGGGTGGGGTTCAAAGTCACCCAACGGGCTTCATGGCCAAATGCGGACTAGAACCCAGATCCTCCAAGTCCCAGTCCAGCAGTGTAACCACTACACCACACTGCACTGAGGACCTGGGCTCTTCCTCCAGGGAGGTCTCCCCTGGGCTTGGCTCAGCCGGGAGCCTGACAAGATCTCTCCTTGGGCTGCAGTGGCAGCGCTGTTTCCTAAAGCAGGGGCCGACCAGGGTGTTTTCCCATTGCAGGGCCTACGGAGGAGGGGCTGGGGCGGGTAAAAGAAGGGACTTTTCCAGCCTTCAAAAGCTCCACAGAGCCTGCCAGGGATCATCCCCTGCCCATCTGCTTTCCGCTGATACCACAACTTTGCAAGCAAAGCTGTTCACTCAGGAAAAGGCAGAAACTTAGGAAGGCAAACATTTGGGTTCCCCAGATCTTTTTCATCTCGGTGCAGTTTTGCAACTTATTCAGCTCGCGTCGCATCAGAGACGAGTCGGAGGCTCAGCCACTTCATCTCCCAACGCCGCCGCCTTGGCTGTTCTCCAGGAGCCACAAGCCAGCTGGTGTGAATCAGCAGCGTTCGCTTTTCCTTCATCAGATGCACTGATGACAAGCAGATTCCGAACTGTTAAAGAGTTGGTGGATCCACCAGGAGAAAGTCACACGCCTGGGAGCCGTTCATGGGGATATCAAAAGCTGCCTTGGAGAGATGTGTAAGGAATCTGCTTTGGGGAGAGGAAGCCGTCGGATTCCCTCAGCCTGGCTCCCTGGATTCTGGTTCACTTTCTTGTACCCCTAAGTCCACGTGGTGCAGAGCGTGTGGAGGGCTTGCACAGGCGTCTGGCAGGATCGAGCGCACGCAAATCAGAGTCCCTCTTCTGCGCGCACGACTCGGAGGCTTCGCTGGTGCTACACGTGCCATGGAGAAAGGTTGCCGGATGGCACCAGAGGAGTCCCACCAGCGTTCTGGGACTTCGTTTAGGCTCGGTGCCACAGCCACGTGTGAAAAAGAAGTCCAGCAAGCAGAAGAGAGACAGCTTCCCCCGGATCATCACAAGCCTGCTGCCTTATCGCAAGCAAGCCCCCTCTTTCATCCCACCCAGTATTGCCAACACAGGCTGGCAGCACTGACTCTCTGGAGTTCCCAGCAGGACTCTTTCTGCCCCAACTTGGAAATGCTGGGGATCGAAGCTGCTGCGTGCAAAGCTGAGGTTCTGCCACTGGGATACGGCACCTCCTGACGTCCCTATATTCCCCCTGCATGAAGTTCTGGACTACGATTCTGGTTATCTCTGACCAGCAGAGCAAACAGTCACGGATGATGGGAGCAGTACTCCCAATTTCTGGTGGGACTTGGCTACTTATCCCTGTGTGCACCCCACCCCCAGCCCCCTGAGGGACCTCTCCTCCTCTTGCGGCAATGTCCTTCCGCTTCACCTCCACAGCTTTACCTGGCCTTCTTTCAGCGGCTGATACCCGGCAGGGACCAAGAAGAGGATGCATGATGTGTGGAGGAAGCCAAGGGGGAGCGCTCACAGGCTCAACACTCCAGGATCACCTTCCCATAGTAGGATGGCAAAACGAGAAGCGCCGCAATCTAGAACCACAACAGGAACAGCAACAAAAGCTGCAGCGGCACCTTCCAGCTGGAGGCTGCTGCCGCCACCAGCACCAAAGTCTTCCGAAAAGCTTCTGAAGCACCCAGACGTGTGACAGAGCTAGGAAGCCACCGGAGGAATTGTAGTTGGGGAAAGTGGGTGGGGCTTTCTGGGGACCTGTGGGGGTGAGAGGAGCCCGGGGCCTGCGGTTCCACACGCCTGCCCTAGGACTCGCAGGAGCCTTCAGACACCTGATGGTAAGTGGGCTCGGGACGGAGCCAAGGAAGTAATGCCTTCTCACACCATCCGTGATTCCCCAGACGGGATGTCCCCTAGTTTAGATGGCTTGGCAAGCTGATCTTGGGCACATCCTTGGAGATTAGAACCACAGCTGAAAAAGAACTTCTACCTTAGAGGGCAGGGTACGCTCAGGGACCACTTGTAAGGGAGGGTCACATCCTTCACAGCCTGCTTGATGGTGATATCTAATTTTTTGTCAATGTTAAATGCAGTACCATATACAGTATTGCTTATATATGTATAAATAATACAATTCATACATTATATCCATTATTAATCAGCCTGCTTCAATGCCAGAATAAAAGCTATTACCCTAGAAATCAAGCTGATTAATTGGAGGTTTTATCTTCTCAATTAAGTTCTCCAAAAAAAAAAAAGATTTAGACTTGAAACCAGGTTATTACAAAATCATCTTTGTTTATTTCCTGTCTAGTCAGGTAAAAGGGACGGCTAAATTCTCTGCCACCGCCACTCACCATATGCTAGTGAGATATTTCCGTTGGGCATTTTTCCAAGAGAAAGTGATCTCAGTTCTCAGAGCTCCTAAAAGTATTGCCGCCAATTCTTTTTAACACAGCTGCCCATTCTCACCAGTAAACGGGGAAAACAATATGGCTTCAGTAAGAGTTGTCTTTCGTGGTGTTGCTTTATTCAGCCACTGTATTACTTTGCGCCAAAAATATTTGATCTTCGGACAGAGTGTCCACATATGCTCAAGTGAACCCTTTAGACTACGGTTTCTCCAACACATCTTGGATCATTTGTTATTAATTTTCTGAGGCACAAATGCCCTCTATGGGCTATTTTTAATACTATTTGTTTACATGTAGCAGGTACAGACATTTCGGCTATTTGAGGTTCATATTCTTGCTCATGATTCTTCTGATATGATAATACTTCGGTTCTTTCCCCAAAGTCATTACCATATTCCTTTCCAGTAACTGGTTAACCCCTTTCATTTTCTTCAACACTATAATTTTCCAATATTTTAAGTGCTTCTATTCCTGTTGTATTCTACAAGCAGGTTACAAGGTTTTTAATTTGTATCAATTGGAACCAACTAGTTTTGTTTTGGCAATTTTATCTTCTAATTCTCTTACTGAACTCAGTTTTCCACTTATTCATAGATCTCTTAAGCCTATAAATCCCCTTTTCTTTCCTCGACTTAAACTGCACGTATTTGTCTTCAAAATTCAATTTGGGATGTTCTAAAAGGGGCCATCACGCAGACACAAAGGCGGTGAGCATGGCACTTATTCACACCATATAGCAACCCATTCAGTCGTGTATTCCAGCCTTTTTTGTGGGAGGTGTTGAGAAAAAGACTCCAGAAGACAAAATTGGCACCATCAGATCCTGCTTGATGGTCGCTTTGAAGTCAGGTCCTGCTTGGGGGGCAGGTTCCTGGGTGGGGGCAGCTGGCTGGCCCCTGCACGCACATAATGGACTTTCTCTGTTCACCCAAAGAGGAGGCTGCCTGCTGCATCCCTGCATGAATTCCTGTTCCAACCTACCAAGAAAGCTCTGTTCAAAGGTAGGCAGGAATAACTCCAGCACGCATGCTTGGCTCACACCTGTCACTTTTGCCCTTTGCAAGTGCATGCTTGCTGCAGCTCTGAAGCAACTCTGGGCTTGCTTCTGTCTTACTGGGAGGCGTTATTATCTATCTATCTATCTATCTATCTATCTATCTATCTGTCAGTGTCATATTCTGCTTTTTTCCAACAAACTTTCTCTTTTTTTTTGTGCTTGTCCAGAAACAGTGACTCACAAAGGCAGGACTAACAGCTTGAACTCTGAAGGACTGCATCTACGAACATTTTCCTTCCCTGTCCCCCTCTCTCGCCCTTTTATATAGAAATGTGAGGACAAGGACTGAGTCATTTTCTGAGTCACGGGAAAAAATGTAGGCATTCTACTCCATCATAATTCGAACAGGCAGATATTAACTCCAGCATCACATTCACCCATGAATATTTGCGTAAAGCAGCAGGAAGCCCTTCCGTGGCCCTCCAATTCCCCGCCTGCCGCCCCACTGTCCCATTTCCTTCCCAAACCATTGCTCCATGCCCAACGAAAACGCTTGGTCTTCACTGGGGTTGAACGCCCCAACCTGACCCACACTGGTAGAATTTCTTTCCCGAAGAATGGCTGCTCCTCCAGGGAATATTGGAGTTCCCCCAGGCCTGCTGATCCCTCCCTCTTGCTCCTCACAGTACCATTTTGGAGAGTGAAGGCCCCGTGGCTTTGGGGTGCGTCACTCTTTCCCCAGCCAGTGCCCTCCCACCACAGGTCAATGGAGCGGGAACCTCCCCTGGCCATCACCTGTGCTCCTGATCCCTTCACAGCTGTGTTGGGGTTTTAAAAAAACACAAAAACTCCACTTTTGGCATGGAAGTTAATTGGTATTTATCCGGCAATCCAAGCGGGCTGCATAACCACATTTTATTATGGCCCTACTCTCTCTTTCTCACTCAAGGCAGCCCTGTCTGGGTTAATAAACCCTCCACACACACACACACACACACACACACACAGAGGGAACACCACTTTCTCCTTTGCTTTTGCAAGCTCATTAGTAGCATTAAAGAGCAAAAGAAAGGAAAAAGCACCCCAGGAGGAGGGAGGGAATGCTACCCCTCCGCACACACATTAGACAGTATGGAGTTTGATGATGTCATTTAACACTCTCCATACTCTGCCCTCCATGGCCACTCAACAGTGCATTAAAAATAAAAATATTTGGGAAAGGGACAAAAAAAATCATCGCAGCAGGAATACCGTGTGAGAGGAAGAAGGGAGAGGGGAGCAAGCAGAAGTCGGGGGGGGGGGGCGGGATTTGCCTTTATGCCCAAACAACTCCCCCCACACAGCAGACTAACCGGACAGCACTCTTGTGTCTTTGATACCATCACAGCTCAGCAGCCAAGCATCGCCCCATGAAGGCAGATGTAGATTTTGCCCGCAGATACTCCGGCCATCCTAACAGCTCCCGGGGTGTTGTAATCAGCTTTGTTCCACAGCCTCAGGCCCCAGCAGTGGCTGCTGGGCTTTGGGACTCCAGGAAGCTTTTTCAGCAGTCTGGTCCTGGAATTCTTACCCTACATAGGCCTGTCTGACTGCCACCTTTGGGGCACTACCTAGAAACACATTCATTTCTCCGGGCATTTTAACTTGCTGCTGTTTCCCGTTTTCTTCAATGCAGCAGTGTGCTATATTTTGGGCCCCAAGAGGGAGGGGATGCACGCACACACGTGGTGACAGGGGTGGGAGGGGACTGCTTTGGAGCCATGGGCAGAAGGAAAACCACACTTCCACCCTTGTCCCCCAGCCCTCCGAGTACTGCCAGCTAGCAACAGCTCCAGCCCTCTGTGAGAGGCACAGGAGCAGCGGGGGTGACTGACAAGGAGGCGGGAGCTGCCCGGGGCTGCGTTCACATACCTCTGTGGGCTGCTCTCGTCCCACGCGTTGCACACCCCTGCGTTCAGGCTTCTCGTGCTTAGCAGCTGAGTCGTCACTGGTTTTATTTATTTCAATTTATTTATTTTTTCAATTTATATCCTGCCTTTTTCCTACAAAGGGCTCAAGGCAGCTGACATCCTCTTCCTTCTCCTCCATCTTATCCCCACAACAACGACCCTGTGAGGTAGGTTGGGCTGAGAGTCTATGACTGGCCCAAAGTCACCCTGTTGGCTCCATGGCTGAGCGGGGACTCGAACCCGGATCACCTGAGTCCCAGTCCCAGGCTCTTAACCACCACGCCACACTGCCTCTCTTTTGAAAGATGGGGCAGCTGAGTGTTCCCCAGAGAAGGCCCCTTCCAGTTAAGGGCCCCCCTGGGCACACTGGTGCTGTTGACTTTAGCCAAGGCCTGCTTGTAAATAAGCCACTTTCGTCCCGAGGGCTAAGTTCCAATTTGGAGAGGTTCTAGGTGCCATTAAGGAGGGGGGGCAAAAGGGGTGAAGCCAGAAACACAAAAACAACCCCCCCCCACACACACACACACTTTATTGCAGCTTGCAGCCCTTCTTGCCAGTAACTAAATCAGAGAGAAAAGGTGTGACCAGGAAAGCCAAATGTGGTCTTGGGCCTCACGTTCCCTGCCTCTGAATTGGGGCCCTTTAAAAGAAGGGCTGTTGGATGGAATCACAGCCAGGATTATTTTATTTTATTTTATTATTTTATTGCTTTGGAAATAGCCTCTGGAGCCCCTGAAATAGCCCCATTCACCAATAGCTAGTTTTGAAGGGGAGCAAACTAGAGATCCAGCTGACCTCTAGGCTGCGAAAAGCTGCAGCTCACAGTGCTACTGCAGGCAGAAGAGCTGATATGTTGGCAACCCTTGCTGTGCTGAGGCCACCTTGAAATGAATAAACCAAGTCCTTGAAGTAACACAACGAACACCTCCAGAACCTCCCCAAAAGCGGGCAGAAGTGCAAGCACACCAAGTGCTTGAATGCACACAACTCGACCCGCTTGAGTCGGAGATTTGTGAGGGGCAAGAAGATTAGAGGAGATAAAGAGGGCTGACGTCTGTGAAAAGGGACCCAGGTGGAGCATACCTTGACAAAGCATGTTTTAAAGAGGCTTCCAAGGAAAGTTTGCGAAGCACCACACACACAAAATGTATTTTTTAAAGTCCTGCAGTCTACACTCTCCTCCAGCAGTACAACATTGCCACCTTGTGGCTCTTCAGAGACAGAAGCACTCCAGGAACTCAGAAGACATAACAAGGGAGGTGTCGCGCTGAGAAATGTGGGGCCAAGGCTTGGCACAACCCAATCCTGTAGGTCCGGACAGTCAACCCCAAGGGAAAGGGTGTGAGTTAAAGACTTCTCACAGCCCCTCCTCAACCTCAGAGGCCAGGACGTTGGTAAGCCAAGAATTACCAGAGGCCAGGATGTTGGTAAGCCAAGAGCCAAGAATTTTCTGGTTAACGGCTCACCATTAAAAAAAAAAGACACAAGCCGCAGAAAACAGGGAGTGGAAGAGAGATGGGTCCCTGGGGAGGATTTAGAATCAACAGCACTCGCCAAGTGCTGGTGGCGGGAAAGAAGCCAGGAAGCAGAAAAATATGAAAAGCCACAGTAGAGCCATATATTCAAGAACTGCGGCGGCGGCGGCCAAGAAAACGCAGCACACGTCAGCGAGCCGCCAGGTGCTAACGTCAGAGGCCCGGTAGCGCCCCCTTCAGGTTTTTAAGGGCTCCAGAGTGAGACTGCCTCAGCAGGCCCACCCCTGGTGCGCTTGCTCCTCATCCTCCTTCCCATCCTGGCCACCCCTTGCTTGCCTGGCAGGCCGTGGCACCGCCGGCCCCCCCTTCTCGCGGCCGCTGCGGCCTTGGGCTGGAGCAGGTTGCAGCAGGGGAGCAGATCTGGGGCGGGGGGGGTCTTGTTGGTGGGCCCCCCAGCAAGTGCCAAAGCACACTCCCGCGGGATGCTGCCCTGGAAGGACTCCATCCTCACAGAGTTAAAAGACTGAGGCGGCTCAAAATGACCGTCTGATGTAAGCGTGAAAGTGTAGAGGCCGGGCACCCTGCTCAGCCACTGCATTTTATCGTTTCAGAAAAGGGAGGAATCACCATGTCGTGTTGGTTGGTCCCAATAGAAACCTCTGAGCTTCAGGAGACATAGTAGAGTTAAGCCAACTAATTCACTGAAGCCTTTGCCTCCCCAGGCAGGGCCAGCTTCATGATGTCAGTATGGTCAGCCCTTCCCTTCACTCCGTCCCCACACAGACTGCTTCTTCTCTTATCCTGCCCGGTGAAAAACTGAAGCTCTGCAAAGGTTGCTCACCATTTTGCACCTCTTAGGCTGTTCCTAATAAATTAGCTGGATAAATAAGCTAATAAATTAGCTCCTAATGAAGGAGCGGAGATAGAAAAGCAGTCTGTCTTTCACCCAGCAGGGGGCACTGTGGGATGCCGTGAGACTCCCCTTTGCAGGTAGAATCCCAGCAGGAAAGATCCTTTCCCAGTGAGCAGCCGCTTTCCCTGCATCCCAGCAGTGATCTTTCCCCACCGAGAAGCAGGAAGCTCAGCAATGCAGCAGAAAAGCAAGTGAGCAAACAGAGGCACACAGACGGTTGCCCCTTTTAATCTTTCCAGCCCTGTCTTCCGAGTGGCCAGTGGCCCCGTGTAAGCCCTCCGGGTCTGCATTCCAGCAGCAGGTGGGTCCAAACGCAAAATAAGCGGGGCCAGAAATAGCAGCATATTCTTGCTTCAAGTTCTAATTGCTAGTAACTAAGCCTTAGGAAAGGCACCTCAAACTTTTAGGAGGAAGAAAAAGCTGCACAGACGCCAGGGAACCACCAAAGATTTTAGGCACCAAGTTAAAATGGTTTTATGTGCCCCAGCTTTCATATAGTGAACTGGTTCCCTCGGCTGCTGATACGTTTAAATCCATATATATACACATACATTATCCAAATTTTATTGTTGCGGTGTTTGGTTGTTGCAAGGAGTGTCCTGGGGTGTTGCTTGGGCATCACGGCAGGACACGTAGATGGACAAAACTGGGGGGTTTGCATGTGGGAAACGCAGAGGCAGTCTGCACCTTGGTGCTCCCTTCTCTACTATAAAATATGCCCATGATCCTCCAAGTTTGGACGGTTTGGGGGATCCAGCCTGGATTGCACTCAGAATATTACAATAACCAGACAACTGAAGATCAGTTTGGTTGAAGCAGTTTTAGTGACGGTTCTTGTTTGTCACATAGAAATTATAGCACAACATACTTTTGGTTGTTTGCCTGGAAGCCTGCAAGTATATGGATAAAATGATACTGTTTGGTACTTGTTTGGAAAATAGTTTCTACATTCACCAGCTTGTTTATTTCATGTTTTTTAACTGCACCTGCTTGTTTAGTCGGGATGCATCAGACTGAGGGTTTGTTATGCCAGAGGCGGAACATGGGAATCTCCGCAGGACAAGAGGTGCTCAGACCCTGCCTGAACTATACTGCAGGCACAGCCTTCACAGGAATCCTCAGCCGTGCAAAATAAAGGCCAAAAGGCAGGTACAAACCTCAGTTTCCCCCGGGGCCGGCCTGGATTCTAAGCCACAGTTAGCTGGACTGAGCTGCTGGACGAGTGACATAAATAAATGCAGTGATTGATTGATTGATTGATTGATTGTGTTGCATTGCATTGCTCTGGTGTGTTGCCCCATAGCCAGAGGCTTTTTGCCCTCCCGGAGGGAAAACCTGCCCGCTACGGACGCCAGGGGGCAGCATGCCACACTCCAGCCTCATGGGCTCTCCCTTTAAGCCACAGAAAAGAGGGTGCGAGATAAAAGCAAAGGCACGCGAAGCCTTGTGCAGAAGGGCAAGACATAACTTGGCAGCCGGGGCAGATTCCAAATTCCTGCTTCGCATGCTCGCCATATCTGAAGCGGCCGAACAAAGACACCGCTGGCATATCCCCTCTCATCAAAGCCTCCCCCCGCCCAGCATGCGTGCATGCACGCCCCTTGGCATCCTGGGATTTCCAGTGCTGGGTTTCCCGGGAGCAACGGGCACGGTGCCAGGCTCGGCACTCCGCACCCTCCCTCTCCGCTCGTCTTCTGCGGCTGCTCTCTGCACACTTGTTCTAACGGTATGGATTTTCCCATTCCTGCCCCAGCGTTGGTCCGGTGGGTTTTTTTCACGGCTGGGGAGAGCCGGAGGAGGGGTGGGGTTGCGGGGGAGAGACCGAATGCCCGGAAGTACCCAGCAAAGGCAGGGGGAGGCGCAGCGGGGAGCACGGGACCCCTGAGGAATCACAGCTTTTGTTCAGGACGGGGCGAGTTGGCCCTCTTGGTCTGTCCCCTCGGTCGATTTCCAAAGCCCCCTGCAAGATATCGGTTCTGGCAGTAGTGATCTGCTCCTCCATCAACGCCTGGTAGGTAAAGAGGGAAGCCAGGAGAGAGAAAGGAATGGCAGAAGGCAGGTGAAGAGGGAGGCGGAGAGATGTCATTTGTCTGCCTCACTTTCTGGCTTGTTCTGGCATGCAGCCTGGCAAGGAAGCGGTTTCCCTACCCTCTGGGCATCTTTTTTTCTTTTAATAACGAAAGCCAAGTTTCTAGCCCTTATGGGTTCCAAGGTAATCTTGAAAACATAACGGTAGTGAAATCTCAGACTCTTAATTCATCTTATTCCAAAAGTAAGGAATAACTGGGATATTTCTGGGATGTGTTCTGTGTTAGACTTTAACTCCCGAGATAGCATGGCCACTCATGGGAACTGTAGTCTAACCGAGCTGGAGGTTGGGGAAGTTGGAACGATGGTGTGAAGTAACAGAGAGTTATGGGCAAAAATACCTGGAAAGACACAAGTTGCCCAGCCCTGGTATAAAGGCTTAAGCTGTGGAGCCCATGCGGAAGTTAAACAGGGCTGGGAGTAGGGCATTCCTCTGTGGGACCCCCAGCCCATTTGCTGAGCGGAAGAGGAAATTCACATAAAAGTCCTTATCTGAGGCAGTTCCCAAGGAAGAGTCAAATTCACAGAACCCAGAGAGGGGGCCTGCCCTGTGACTTCCCAACAGAAACTCCCCTTCTGCACTTTGTGTGCATATGGGGCAAGGGGAGGGGGGGTGAAATGAGCATGCCTTTGAAGAGTGAACACAACACAGACACACACCTGCACACCACAAGGTGATGGGGGCCTAGGCAGAAAGCACCACTATGTTTGCCTCTGTGTGTGTGCCTACCATGGAACAGGCTGGGAGACATGGCTCACCCAGGTGCCAGCGTGAAGGGCAAAGGAACGATTTTCATTATGAATGAAATGGTGGCTATCATTTTATTCAGGAATTCCATACTGTCCTCAGAGCAGGTGAAGGAAAAAGGAGAGAGGCAAAACTTTTTCTTTGCTGCTCCAGGGTTTTTGTTTTTAGTTTTGCTTTTTTTGTTTAAGTTTTTGTTCAGGATTTTTTGCAGTGCTTTTCACTTGAAAGAGAGAGAGATCAGAAGCTCTTTGCACAAATGAAAGGAACAAAAATAAGAGCAACATCACTTATAGGCCAGCGAGCTCCTTCAGATTCCGCCCGCAGCGCTTTGGCTACAGACACGTTCCTGGACGCAAACGCCATGAAGCAGACTTCTCAGCAGACACGTGTCGGCCTGCGACTCACACCGTGCCCCCATGAGACTTCAGTCAAACACAGGGGACTCCCCACAGCCCCCCACTGCAGATGGCAAGCCCCCTCTTCACAGAGGCAATACCTAGGCTGCGTCTGAGAGCAGGAAAAGTTTGCGTCTCGCTTAAAATCGAGTTCCACCGCATCTGTGCCGACACGCCAATGAATTAACAGATTGGCTGGCCACCCGTCCCATCTTGTAAATGCCCACTCAGAAGCCAGTTCTGCTTCAGTTAATTGGGTGCAGGATTCCAGCCTCGGTCCTGGATGGGCGGCTAACGAAGCTCCTTCTGTGGCAGCACAGCCCCATTGTGCATAGCACATTTCACTCGTCTGACAAAACAGCCCTGTGAGGTAGGCCAGGAGTACTGGCTTGGCAAACTTCAGGAGAAGTCTTGCACTGAAAGGTGTCGGCATTGGTCCGAGGCTGCCTAGAGAATTGATGACGAGCGTTGCGATCTGAACGGACAGCCTCTCAGTCCAAGCGCTCAGCCCCTGCACGATGCTACTCGGGTGTGAGCAACAAGGAAAACAGAGAGAAGCTTCTTCTCCAATTAGGCTGTACTATGAGGGATCAACGGGGCTGACAGCCACCTTCAAGACCGATCTCATGGGAGCAGAAATGTCTCTCCCTGTTTCAGTGTTGCAGGTTAGAGCACAGGCAGGTGGATGACAGACAGACAGACAGACAGACAGACAGACAGACAGACAGAGGGGGTGAGTCTGGGGACCATGCCACCACTTACCGGCAAGGAGCCTCCTGCGTTCTTTTGAAAGCAGAAAGGGGGTCGGGGTGCAAAGGAAAAGGAGAAAACAAGATATTAGAACAGCGATGCAGGAAAGCAGGTCAACAGCATACCTCCCAAAGGTGCATGTGGACGCGAGAAGCGCTCGGGGCCCTGGAGTAGCCGGAGAGACGCCAGTGGGAAGTTGGCAAGCGGGACATGCGGGACAGCCTTCGTTGGCCACATGCCCCCACCCCCAGCGGGCCCCCTGCTTCTGCCCCTGATGGACCGGAGGGAGCAGGCACAGGTTGGGAAGGCCTGTTTCTCGGACATAGGGGGCACCCTAAGCTGCCCCCCCTCCCGCCGTGCAGGGTCCTCAGTCCCTCTGAGTTTAGCTGCAATCATAGCATCATAGAATAGAAGAGTTAGATGGGGCCATGAAGGCCATCCAGTCCACCTCCTGCTGTTGCAGGACACCACGTTACACCATCCCACTCAGAGGGCTGTCTAGTGCCGTTGTGGCTGGGGCAGGAAGGAATGGATTTCGCCACAGCAAAGTGAAGCCTTTTAGGGTGACTTGGCCTGCGACGGGCCATTCAGACCCATCTGCCTCATGGAGGGCGCCCCGCCCCCTCCTGCTGCAACCCGCCCCCAGGCCTCGCCCGTTGGGATGTGCGGCTTGCTAGAGACCCAAGTGGCTGCCCATCAGCCCTTCTCTGGCAGGTTAAAAGCGAGACTCTGGAGCAGGTGCCTGGAGTTCCGAGCGCATCTCTCTCGGCCCAGCTGCCGAAGGCCTGAGCGTGGGTACAGCACGTCCCTGGGAGCGAGGGGCGCAGAAACGGGATCCAGACAAGGACGGGCGCGGGGGAGTGGTATTCCCGGGCTTCCCGGGAATCGGCATCATGTGTTCTGCAGCAGCCCGGCAGCGACCGACCGTCTGTCAAGGGCATGTGGACGAGCCGGGCGGTGCGGGGCAGCAACCTTCTTGCCCGGGGGTGGCTGCCTTCACGGAGCCGAGGGATGCATTCACCCGCTGCAGAGACAACGGCCGAAGCGCCACGCGATATGATTGGGAAAGAGTCGCACACCGCTGGGGCGGCGGCGGCGAGGGGGGGGACCTCCCCAAGTGTCCGCAGAGGCCTGCAGGAGGATGCCTGCCAGGCAATGATGCAATGCAGCTGGCAACCCATCCGGCTTCCCGTGCCACAGGCCTGGGGTTGGATTAAGATGGCTTAAAATATCCCAGACCAGTAGGGTTATTTTTGGGATGGGGGTAGGAGAATGAATTGGTTGTTTGAGAGCGAGAGAGAGAGAGAGAGAGAGAGAGCTGTTGTTTCACAAACACTTTAAAAAACTGAATGATGCATGAGCTCAAAGAGACCTGAACAGCCAAAAGAAAGTCACCATCACTGACCGGCTGCACCAAATGAAGGGCAAACGTTCCTAGACACGGGGCCGGCAAGTCAGCGTGTACCGCAAGACCGCCTGCCTTTCCCTCAGCCCAGCTCATGCCCGCCTGCCTCTTCTCACCCCTCCTTGCGGCTTTCTCAGCCCTGCTCTACCCGAACGGCAAAATCAAGTGGAAGCATCATTAATTCAGGCCGGGGTGGGAGGGAAAGACTGCGAGGGTGGGGAGAATTTTGGAGTGCTCCCTCTCTGCATGCAGAAGCAGGCAAATAATGAAATACGAGGCCCGCAAGTAGAAAAGCAGCACAGCAGGGAGAAAGCTCCTCGCCCGGCCATTCGTCCCCAAACCTATAGAGTACGACCCCATTCTTTCAGTTCCTGTATATGCAGCAGAAACATCATAAATTAAGAAAACTAGACATGGCTCAGAGAGACCAAGTTGAAGCAGGGAAAGCATCATTAATGGGTGGATGCACATCCATATGCAAGCACATATATGTACATATGTGTGTATGATCACGTATACATCAATGGCACTGACGTAGTGGCACCCCTTCTCCAACCTGACGCACCCTCCCCAACCTGACACACCTGGTTGCAGTCCAACACATCTGGAGTGTGTCAGGTTGGGAAAAGCTTGCACTATATCAATAATATTTTTGCAAGCTACAGAATATTGATGTCCAGGTTCCTGCTTCTGAATACACAGAACAAAAAGGTCTCTGATAGGAGATTCTGCTGAACGGTCTCATCTCAAGTGCCTAAGAAGATGGCTCCAAGCCCATCTTGTTCAGCCACCTCTTCCCCACAGGCCTTGCAGTGGGCCAAGGAGCAAACATGGAGGAAACAGCCCCCCCTTGCTCATCCCCAGAAACTGTGACTCAGAGGTAGGATGCCTCTCAACATGGAGGCTCCATCCATCTATTGTCACAAACAGTATTTTTAGACCTCTCTCCCTCCTCCTGGATGAGTTCATCTAATTGCCTTTTAAAGGCATCCAAGCCAGGGGCCATTTGGCAACGGTGAATTCCAACCGTGAATTACATATCGCTAAACAATGGGCGAAACAGGAAATGCCACACAAGATTCCAGCGGACACACACTATTGTGCGCTGCTTCCTGGGCTCCGACGAGGAATGGCAGCAGCTGTCTTGCAGCCTGAGATAGTCCTGGCAGATACCACAACCTGTCCAAGAACGTCACCACACACCTCTTCGCTCCATAGCTGGTGCATGTTTTACTCTTGTGCGGGAGTAAAGCTGGAGGAGGACAGTAGGGAGAGGTGATTCCCAGGAGCACTTCTAGCATGCAAAAGCTTTATCCTGAATTTTTCCATCCGTGATTCCCAGCATGAACCCGCCTTGAACATGGCTGCCTCCTTCCAAATGAGAGCGAGTGCCAGGAGACACAGAGCTCTTTCATCCATGAGTGTGTGGGGAACCTGAATGAAAATTCTTTGCTCCGCGGAGGATTTTCAAGAGCATTTCAACGACGGAGAAATTATTACTGCCAATATAATTTAAGAGGAGTTTTGCTGGATTGGACCAGAGAGCCATCCAGCACCCACTCCACACCACCGTCCTGGCTAGGTCTACGTGCAGGGGAAGCAGCTAAGCACCTGGGCACTGGCGGGAGCTCTGATACAGTGAAGCCGCCTGGTCCGGCAAGGGTCACATCCAGTAGACCAAGCTGCATTTGGTGCAGTGGGGTCAGGCCAAGGCAGAACATGGGCTGAACCTCGGACAGTGCTCTGCAGCAGATGCTTGGCTGGGGGAGTTGCTCACACAGGGAGCTGCTGTCTCAGCACGGCATTTGAGTGCTGGTGGGAAGCCAGCAGAATTGGGGCTGTGCCCGAAGAGCAGGGTCTGAGGACAAGTCTGCCCCACAGGCCACCCCCGCCAAAGCCTCCCACTGCTCCCACTTTGTGGCCCTCAGGAATGCAGGACGTTCCCCCAGTCGGGCCAGCCTAGGATTGCGGTGGCCACACGGTGCCCTTGGGCATCAGTCTGTCCCTAGAGAACCTCCCTGGTGCCCCCCAGAGAGCCCTCCCCCCCTTTTTTCTTTTTTCTTTAAAGAAAAGCCGGGACTGTTGCAAAATGGGCTTCTGTTGATGGTGCACACTGAGTTCACTCTCCTGGGGCTCAGACACGGCATCGGACGCTGATGCAGCCTCTGGGGCAGTCAACCTGTCCTCCGCCTCACCCCCATGGCAGCCGGTTTTGGGTGTTGCTCGGAAAAGATCCTCAAATTGCCAAATACACCCTCAGCTCAACGGGTTGACTATCCCCGCCGACAGGAACAACGTGATAACCCACACTCCAGGGCAGAGTACGGGTTCACTGTTCACAACCCAACCACAAGCTTCACGGCTTGTTTCGGTTAACAAACCCAAAGCCTTTGAGTGTGGGTTCCTGTGTTGTCTGAACCCAGCAATCCAGGGTTTTAGAAAGAGGTTTCTCCAGCGCTACCTGGAGATGCGAAAGACTGAATCTGCCACCTTCCAGGTGAGAGGCTGGTCCTTCCCTACTGAGCTGCGGGCAGGCTCCCCTTCCCAATCAAAGAAAAAACTAGTCTCAAAGTCAGTGCTGCTGCCCTTGAAACACACATGTGAATCTTCTATCCTCCCCCATTTCTCCTCTAAAAAAATTAGTATGAAACAAAAAGGGAGGAACGCCTTCTCTTCAGAGTCTTGATCTTGACTCCTGCTTATTGAACCAAATAGTGATAAAGGAGCAAAAGAGAAGGCATCAAAGGCAAGTTTAGAGCTACTGGCATTCAAAGGCGGTTCAGATGCTGCCGGGGCTGAATTCTCCCCGAACTGCAGTTTTGTTTTACATCGGGGGAAAGAGTTGGGGGACAGCGGAGTGTGGAAGAGATTGGCTGGCAGGAGGGGATGGGGAGCGAGGCAAAGAGCTGGCAAGGGGGAGAGGCCACTGTTGCCAGAATGTCTCCCACTTCTCTGGGTCTTCTCTGTGAAGGAAACCTGGGCCTGACAGTTAGCTTGATATCTCATGTAAAGTAAGACAGTCGCGTTTTTAATCATGCTCAGAGTCCCTTGCAGGCACCAGTACGGCTGGAACCAGAGCGAGCTAAGCAACAACAGAGCGTGACAATGCGTTGCAAGCCAAAACTGGGAGGAAATTTGAGAGTTTTCAGGCAGTGCCAGATCCATGTTCTGTACAGCAAGATGCCCTCCATGAGTGCCTTCCCCGCATGAGCTGGCCGTCTTACCACCAGCTTCTCTTGCCCCCTCCCCCCAAATCTGAAAAGGAAAGAGCAAGGCCATGGGTATGGATCCTGAGCATCCCCACCCTGGATGCTGGCTCTGGAAATACATGGCAGACCCAGAGTCTGGAAGCACATGGGGGTCTGAGGAGGAAAGCAGCACGTAGACGCAGGGACAACCTTTTGAATTCATGGGCACATTTGGGGATTTGAGGCACTGCCCAAGCAGTGGATTTCCACCTTATTCAGCCAAAAAAATATTTTTTTCCTGTCCCTGTTGGATACTGCAAAGCCATTTTAATAAGGAATTGTCTTAATTTAGCTATGAGGCACTGCAACATAACTAATGCTTCTTTTATGTGTATGTTTTGGCAAAGTCCTACAGTGGCTTCTTTGGAGGGAAGGTTATTACACAGATCCATTCTGAACACAGCCTTTAATATTTAATATCTGGTCCTGACTCCAGACTACATTTGTGCCCAGGTCCACACACGCAGAAATCCTTCCCATTGCCCTGGGGATGCCAAGGATTTCAATTCCCATTCTGCATACAGCCCTTGATTCGTTCCATCCCTTGGCTCCCAACCCACCGGCTTAACGGTTGCTTTCGGTTCCTATCTAACAACCCCAGACTAGCACCTGCTTGTGATGCTCCCATAAATAGGCCCAGCATCACCGAACCCTTCAAAACAGCCTCCAAATTTGGCTGCCAATCCGCCCTTTAAAAACAAACACACACCCCTTTCCAGAAGTCAAAAGAGCACCCAAAAGTATTCTCCATCTTGGAAAACTACAAAGCAATTAGGCACATCTCACCTGTTAACATGCACAGATCAGCCAACTAGCCAGCAATCAGCCGTGACCAATAAATCAAAGCCCTTCTCTGGGGAAAGGCACGATTCTGGAAATTTTTGAGACGGTGCTGACAAATTGCCACGGCTTGCAGGGCTGGGCCGCACTCCTGCCAACAAGCCAACCTGCAAACTTCCTGCTGGGAACATGCTAAGAGTGCTGGCTCAGCCAGTTGCATGCACATGCAAACGCACCCAGATCACCCAGGGTTGAGTTCGGGCTGCCTGGGAAGGTCTCCTGAACGGAAACGTCTCATTAGGCAGAATTGCTTTGCAAGGATTTGAGGCTTTCTTCCTTCCCAGCCCATTGCCACCTGGCTGTCCCATTGCATGAGATTTTGGGGGAGGCTGGAGCGGGGAAGACACCTTGCCGCTGGGCAAAAGCTTGAGGAGAGGAAGAGAGGCACTATCACAAAGCAGACCAAATGATGGCTCTCGGCACGCAGCAGTTTCTGTATCACAGCCGAAGTTTGCAGATGAAAATGTCCAGATTGAACTGTGGTGAGAAGCCTAACTCTCCAAACAAGAAAAGAATCAACGCCCCCACCCCCATCTGTTTCTGGATTCGGGATGCAGGAGGGGAAGAGGGATCGATCGATCGAGACTCAGGCAGCCCCCGGGGGCTCTGCTAGGTAGGCTGCCTTCTCCCCACCCCACGGAGGAAGCCCCAGTCTGAGCAATGCTAGGACGCAGAGCATCGGGACCGCCACGGCCGGGGGGGGGGGGGACATTAGGGGGCGGGGTGGCACACAAGCGCCTCCCCTTTCAGGCCAGACCTCCCTGGCTGCAGGATGCTGGGAAGATGCGTAGCCCCAACAAGGCGCCAAGCACCAAGTCGAGGAAGGGCTCGGCGAGGCTTCTGTCCCGTTTCAGTGCAGACTTGACACCCCAGTGCGACTGGGGGTGGGAGAGTGGAGGACCCCCCCCCCCCGCAGGGCATTTGGTTCGGCTGTGCTTTCTTCAGGCCTTGGGGATTCCCCAGGCAAGCTATTTCTCAAAGGTTCCCTTTTGGCTCCCTCTCTCTTGGCACCCAGCGCCGGCGCCTGCGCTCGGGGGGGGGGGGTGCAATGGTGTGCGCGCTTCCCCGCCACGGGCTGCTTCCCACACATCTCGCGGCGATCCTCACCACAGCAGCCTGGCACCGCTGCCCACACTTTGCAGGCAGCAGACGGAGAGCAGCGTGCCGAGAGTTCAGAACCAGCTGCCCACCTGGATCGCCACTCGCTTCTCTAGCTGCCGCACGACGCACCACGAGGGGTTGTCCTAGACTAGCGTCACCTCAAAGCACCACCTCTCAGCTGTTAGTCTGAAGAGGCGGGCAAGGATTGTTCAGGCGATGCACCCCAAACCACCAGAAGGGTCCCTGAAAAGAGGTGGCAGTCGCAGGGTCAACCCCACCCCGAGGTACTCCCTCAAGGATGGGGGAACCCGATCCCGAACTTCAGCTCAAGCCGCCAGAGACTGGGGCAGGCCCTGGCAGTTTGGCCCTCTTCCATGCGTGACGTCCCTCCTCTTTTGGTCGAGGAGGCACAATTCCACTTTGAAAACACTCCCAGAAAGCCAAAAATACTGGCAGCCTGAAGTTCTCCCTGCCCCAAGCCTTAAGGGTTTAAGCATCTCGGCCCTTGGGAATGTGGGGAGGGGCATGGAAAAGCCACCGCAGGCCAGCCGTGGCTGGTTGAGGGGAAGGGGCAGGGTCATCAGGCATCCCCCAGAGGGACAAGTTGGTCCCATGGCCCAAAGCTTGACCCCCAGCTTTGGAGAGACTTCCCTGCGTATGGGCAAGGGAGCTCTCTCCTCCCCCCAACAGCCCCAGAATGGAATCTGCAATTTGCTCACAGAAAGGCATAACACATTATTTCCATGTGCTTTGTTTTCTTGAGAGCGTTGGAAGGAAAAGTGTAAAACTTTTTTAAAAATTCTTATATCCTCAGAATGTTTTAAAGGGTGAGTATTCAATGTATTTGCTTCTGTTTGCTTCGTACTAATTGCTAGAATACATTAACTGCTTCGCCTCAGTTTGCATACTGTGATTTTAACTGGACAGACATATTTTTAATGACTCTTTAGAGTGGGGAGTTTTCTTCAAATGCTGCACATCGCACACTGGGGCCGCAATGCCTGCCGCGAAAAGGCACTTCATACATCCCCAAATACATGAAATAAAGAAATGGGCACGCACCACCCCTTCTTTGTGATGCCACCTGCTAAATTTGCCCTAAGAAGCAGTTGCAAAACCGCACGGTGTTTGGGGCAGAACTCAACCCTGTCTGTGCAACTAAGAGGAGAAGAGCGCAGGACCCAAAATTATTTCACACAATTGGACCCAAAGGAGCATCTAAGCCCAGGGCAGTGCTTCCAACAGCAGCCGACCAGATATCCTGGGGGGGTCGCAAGTACTTCTCACCATTTAATCGTATGCGCTGTCACACTGTCACAGAAGGTGGAAGGGTTGCTTCTCCAGTGGCAGGGGACACTTGTAACAGAGCCACTCGGCCTTTACACGTCATCGCGGGGTCTGAAGACAGACCCTAGCATGCACAGATGCTTCAAGGGCTCTGCAGAGCCCTTTGCAAATGTGTCCCAGCCAGGAACATGTTCCAAGATGGGAGCTCTCTGCGGCAGGAGCGCTGCTCTCATGAGCCGTACGCCAGCCATCTTCCAACAAAGAAGCCACTCTTCTTGGCAGGGGAAAAAGAGCCTCTCCCACCCTCCTTTGGGGGAAATTGCGGGGGAAGGACAGCCAGAGAAGAGGCGCGGCGGCGGCTTTATCTTTGAAATGAACAAACGCTCCGCTCTGCTTTTATCCCGGATGCTTCTTTCTCAGCACGGGCTTCTGCTCTGCTCCCCCCACCCTGCCGTTGCACCGCATTCCCCACTTCCAGCCAAGGATCCTTCTCCTCTTCAGCGGAGCTCCTGCGACAAAGTCCCCGGCACGGAGACAATAGGCGCTTATGTTCTCGAACGCAGCTCTGTTTCCTGGGAAGCCGGCCAGGGCTGGCAACCTTCACCAGCAGAGAATCAAAGACGCATTTGTCCTGCTGGGCTCCTCCAGGCCGCCGAGGCGCTTGGCAGAAAGGAGCTGGCATGCACGCACCAACCTGCCGGAGCCCTGCAAGTGGAGCGGCACCCATCTGCTGTGGGCCGCTCCTGAGAGAGGATCTGGAGAAGCAGATGCGGGCACGGACCGTACTCACACTCTGGGAGGTGCACGGCGCGTCAGCTTGGCTCCGGCTCTTCTGGCCAGAGCAGGGTGTGCAGCAGAGGTAAGACCGATGGGGTGGGGCAGAGAAGGGCCATGGCTCTGGGCAGAATGGCTGCACTACACGCAAGAGCTCCAGGCTGGGTCCCCAGCACCTCCAGTCAGAGAGAGCAAGGGGCAGGCGAGGTGATGGGAAGGCAGTTTCTCTGGGGGACTAGCCCTCCACAGCTGGACATTCTGCAGATGAGTGAGATAGCAGCCCCCATCTCCCTGGGCTGGGTGATGGGCACGCAGTCAGCATGCCTGGAGGGCATCCAGTGGAGGAAGTCCAGCTGGCAAGGCAGGGCTAGATAAGGGAGCCAGCTGACTTGCCGCAGGCCATCTTGCTGTGCTCCTGGGTCACCAGCTCCACAAAAATCCAGTGGCCCTTCTCTTTATGGTCACCTTTGCTTTATGGAGATGCCTGGCTCAAATTGTATTCCACTGAGTTCCTACTCTTAGAGCCCTCTCCAGCACTCAGCCTCCTTCCTCCAGGCTGCTCTATCGTGTCTTGAAGTGACAAAGTTCTCAGGGTGACACACAGAATAAAAAAACCAACAGTCCTGAACAGTTATCACATGCAGTTCTGAAAGCTGCAACAATAACGAAATAATTTTAGGAGGAGGGATCAATTTCCCAGTTGTAGTCTGGAATGAGAAGGTGCACTGAATGCCAAAGGACACGCTGGACACAACAGCTGTACAAATGTGTTGAGTTATGGCTATCTCACCTTTGTACAACAAATAGCACTCAAGTGACAAAACTTGCCCTAAGATATTTTCCCGATGCAGGAAACCTGACAAATGCACTTCCAGAAATCAGACATTCTGCCCTCGCACAACACCCACACTCTCGCCTTCTAACCACAGTAATTCCTTTCTCCGTCCTCAGGTCGTGTCCCCTTGAATGACATCCCAAGCGCTTCGAACATTTCCTGCACATCTCTTTCTAAAAAACCATCCCTGTGGAAGGCAAACAGAACAAAGCAGAACCCCGTTCCTTCCCAATGTGGGGTACCCCGCACACGAGAGAGAAAGGTCTTCAAGTTCTCTCTCTCCCTGCACTTTCTCATCCTCCACCCCCGTGCAGCTTGAAAGTTGCTCTCCAAAAATCTTGAATAATTGAGCTTGCGCATAAAAGTTTAAAGTATTTCAAGGCTTCATTAAAATTCATTTGCTCTTCCCCCTTTGGAGGATTGTCACTGCCACAGTGCCATGGAGGGCAAGAGGCAGCTGCTTTTTTAAAACGTCGTTCTCCCTGGCTCAAGAAGACAGCTTCACTCTCAGCCTTCAGATGGCTTCAGAAAAGATAACAGGCAGGTAACAGGCAGTGAGGTGGCACAGAACAGAAACCAGGCCGGTGCTACCGGATTTCAGTTCCATTGGAGCATTTCCCGCCCCCCCGCCCCGTTTCTTCTCCTGCATAAAAGCGAAAAAGCTTGGGATTCTGTGTACCCTGCGACAACATTTTCACGCTTCTCTCACCTTCTCTAGACCTCCCGACGGGTCCCTCTAGAGCGTGGCAACCGGAAGGCCAAATCTCCAGGTGGCACATGCCTGGGCCATCAGCTCAAACCCCATTTATGAGTCCCAGTTCCACTGCCCATCTTTTGAAGATGTGACAAGTGGAGCATAATACAGAAGCTGCCGCCAAATGTTAAACAGAGCACTTCCCATTTCTTGAGTGCTTTTATAGCATCCGGAATATTGTGTGTACATCACTTTGCCGCAGTCTTTACAGCAACCCTTTCAGTTCGGTCAGCGGCACTCTGCTCCATCAGAACCGGGTCTGAGGGCAGAACTGCCTGTGAGCGATGGTGAAATTTGGATCATTCGCTCAAGTCCTGGCCAGCAAGAATTCTGCACGTGCTGCTGAAAGAACAGGGGCTAGAGCCATTGAATAGCGTATTTGTTCATATACTGCAGTTTAATAAAATAGAACATGGGAGTTACAGCAAGAGATGGAGAGCAGAAAATGTGTGAATGTGTTCATTTAACAAAAATCCTCATTGGCCATGCTGGTGATGGGGACTGTAGTCCACCCCATACGGAAGACATCAGCATTGGGGTAGGCTGCTACAAAAAGGCAAGTCAGAAATTCTATCAGGCTGTGCCATACTGTGCAAATTTTGCCTACGAAAATTGAAGACACGGGTGCAAAGGGGGCTTGACGGGGCCTTTTAAGAATATCTTTTGGGCTGTGACATAGAAGAATGCATCCATGCTGCATCCATGCACAGAGTTCACTAAAATGAACTATCTGAAGGGGACAATGTCCTGAAGACAGAGATGTGAGTTGTGGGGTAGGCCAGAGGCTTGATACAGAAATGTGCCAAGCACTGCTTGGCAGCTGGGTCTTTAAACTGCAAACCATCCCTCAGACCCACACTGGGCCAGAGGCACTGCGGCAAATTCATCCTCACGGCACTGCCGGGAACCAGAGCAAGCAAGACATTGGCGGTGGGCCTCCGGGGACCCTGGCACTGCCCAGAATGGCAGTTCACACACTAGCATCTGATCCTTATTCCAGGTGCCTGCAAAGCTCTGGATCGGGGAGGAGCAGGGGTTCGAGTCGGCAGCCAGGGATGGTCCACAAAGGGCAGCACCTCTCCATCAAAGAAGGGCATCTCTCACGCTCCTTCGTGAGGTTTCCAGAGAAAGGTACGCTGCAGCTTTTACCTCAGGAAAAAAGGTGAGACTGGGGCTTCTTTGGAGGGGTGGCAAGAGGACAGGAGAGCCCTGCCTGCGTTCTTCTCCTCCCCAACCCCCAAGCCACTGCCCCCCATGCTCCCCCCAGACACGTGCAGCTCTGGCAGCTGCTTTCTCTTACGGCTTTAATTCCTTCCAGATGCAGGCCCTGGGAGCTGCTGACGTGTCTGGCTGCAGGACTTCAGGGAACCCAGGACTTAACAGGTGCATCGCCCGCCTCTCAGAAGTACAAGGCCTCCAAATCCCATTCGCCCCATCCCCAGCGCATGCCACAACTGGAGCCTCAAGCAAGGGACGAACAGCTTCCAGAAGACAGAACAAATGCCCACTTTACATACGTATAGCAACTGTTTCGAGTTCCGAAGCTTCAAAAACCCTGTGCCACTGACGGAAAAAGACAGACAGGGTGTGTTGGAAGTGGGGCGAGGAGACCATGGCTCACATTTCCAGTGTTCCACTGCCACGCCATGAAGCAGACTGAGTGATGGTGAAGAAATCTATCTGTTATACCCCACGCCAGGGGCAGGATTGGTTAAGATGGAAAGGATTCCTTCTCTCAGTAGGCTGTACACAGAGAGATGAGAGGCAAAGCAGCAGGGTCATTCTACTAGCCCTGCTGATGGATTTGATTTTTCCTCTTCCCTCCCCATTCAATTTTCCTTGCGTGTTATGCCCCTGGAGACCTCAAATATGCACTTAGGAACTCTGTAAACTGCTCTTTGGCTGTGGAACAGAGTAAAAACCCTTTAAATAAATATATCTACACCATATGTACACACATTCCACCCCAGCCTTCACAATAAAAGTGTTTTCCCAACCTTTCTGTAAAAGGGTTGTCTAGTTACCCTTTTTCAGAAACTTTTCATAATATTTTTAACTACATTTATATCCTGCCCCCTTTCCCCTCCTACAAGATCCCAAGATGGCTTCATGATCCACCTTCTCTCCATTTTATCCTCACAACCACCCTGCGAGGTAGGTTGCACAGAGAGGCAGGGACTGGCCCAAAGCCAACCAGTGTGTTTCCTGGCTGAGTTTCCCATGTGCCAGACCGGCACTCTAACCATTGGACCAAGCTGTCTCTTTTAGGCACCACTGGCATCCATAGTCCAGCTCCTCATCTCCTCTCAGGTTATTATGGTTTCTCTTTCTTTGGCACATTCACTCCATGCAGGAACAATCAGTAACTTTTCTCCTTCGACCTAGGTCACCATTCCTGGAGATGTTCCAAGTGACTCTGTTTTGATCCAATTCTCCCAGAGTTAAACAAACTAAAAATGGGGGAAGACTTAAAAACATCCTTTCCATGTTCTTTTCCCTCTGAGCTTTTCTAGCAAGGTCACACTTAGCGGGCAGGGGATAATATATGCAGGCCAAGGCTGCATTTTCATCTTTGAGGTGGTAAAGTCTGGATTTCCTTGATGTGAAGGCTATTTCACACAGATTAGTGGACTGCAATACAGAGCGAGGGTAGATTTTCAAACTGGGCACAGAATTAAAACACCCTGAGAATCTCAGCTTACATTTATTTATTTTATGCATTAGATTTGTAACCTGCCCTTTTCTTTCTTTAAAGAACCTAAAGTGTTTGCATCATTCTCCTCCAGCCGCTCTCCATCTTATTCCCACAACAACAACCCTGTGAGGTAGGTCAGGCTGAGAGTCTCTGACTGGCCAAAGTCACCCAGTTGGCTCCATGGCTGAGTGGCGACTCAAACCCAGATTGTCTGAATCGAGTCCCACGCTCTCAAGCACACTACCAAACCTGGCTCTAGGTTTTGAAAAGCCAAACAGGTTTCTAGTCTTCAGTGCTGCAGAGAAGGACTTGAAAATGGGTGGGAAAGAACTGGTGGCATCTACAAAATCTGGGGGTTTTAGGATTTTAGAGGGGAGGGGAAGGGAGCAACCTGCTGATGAAGACAGCCAAATATACCTTATTTTTCACTCTATAAGACGCACCTGACCATAAGACGCGCCTAGTTTTTAGAGGAAAACAAGAAAAAACATATTCTGAATCAAATGGGCACATAATCACAGGAACATTCCCCATCACTTCTCCATGGGCTGCACATCTGACAGACTTACTGCAGATACATATTCGCTCTATAAGACGCACAGACATTTCCCCTTACTTTTGAGGGGGAAAAAAGTGAGTCTTATAGGGCAAAAAATACGGTAACTCCCTACCACTTCTCCATGGCGATGAATAAAGTGACACGCTCACATGCCTTGGTACTGAATCTTGCTTGGCTTTGCCTCTTGGTGGCAAAATCCAATGATCCTCAGCACAGAAACGGCATCACATGGGAGTGGAAGTCCTAACACCAAACACAGCGTACTTGCCAATATTTTGCAGCAGTCCGTACTTAAAATATCTCCCTTGCTCACAGATCAACAAGGAAGCCATTTTTAACTCGAGTCCTCCCCACCCCAGGTGAGAGAGATCAGCTGCCCTGACCAGCAGGGACCGCCTGCCCAAAACATTCTCCTTTGCCCCAGAACGGCACCGGGCAGCTGATGCCCACGTGCCACACAAGTTGCCAAGGCGGCCGGGCCTTGTGTACTGAGCAACAAGCCCTTTGAAGTCCTGCGCAAGGCATGTGTCGGTGCCGCTGGCTCCCGACACCCAGGCAGAGCAGGGCTTTCCCTGCAGAGCTGCCGCCTCACCTTCTCCTTCCCGCTTGTCATCTAGCCACCTGCCCTTGGATCAGAGCTCCCCCAAAGATCGAAGACAGCAGCAAGGAGGGATGCGTGGAAACGTTTGCTTCGGTTCACATGTCAGCAGAACTTGCCGTGTTCCCAAACGCAAACCAGAACGTATTTACTGCAGAAGCCTGCACATGCCCCAATCAGCAGTTGTGCATGAAATGTGTATTTTATGAGAAATGCATTTAAAATGTGCATTACACACCTTCTTAAGCAGTAGTCAGTTGAGGGAAAAGACACCCATGTGAAACATGTGCACAGAAATGCACTCTTTTCCTGTTAGGAATGTACTTTAAAACTTCATTGTTTGTTTGCTTGTTTTATCCGCTTTATATCCCACCTTTTCTTTTTTTGAACAGCTTACATCATTCTCCTCCTCCCACTCGCAATGTTACACCTACCAACAACAACCCTATGAGGTAGGCTGAGAGCCTATGACTGCCCCAAAGTCACCCAGCTTGCCCAAGGCTGAGCGGGGACTCGATTCTGGATCTCCCAAGTCCCAGTCCTGCCCTCTGAACCGCTGCATTTATTTATTTATTTAAAAATTTCTAGGCCGCCCCATCGCAACCAAGCCTCGGGGCGGCTTACAACATAATTAGAAGCATACAAAACAGTACATGGGCATCACACGCCAGATTAGAAGTGCGGTCTGGGTGAAACCACTTTAACAGCTACAGCAGGGATGGGAAAAGTTCTCCAGATGTGGCTGGACTGCAGCTCTCCTCCTATTTCGCATCTTGCTGGGGTGGCCAGGGGTGGCCAGTCTCACTACAATGCCATGCAAGAATATCTGGGAGCCACACGTTCCCCACCCTTGCTGTGTGTCTCCAGGAACGGACAGGAGTCCACCACACCTTCCTCAATGCAGCCTCCTTCTTGTGGAAACCGGGAACGAGGACACACAAACCAGAGCAGCGCTATCGAGGCTGTGCAGCTTCTTTCACAGCCCCAGCACGGGCAGGATGGGAGCCGCTGCTCATTGTTGCTGGGGTTAAAGGCACACAGCCTTTGACCCTGGCTCCCCAACACAAGAAAGGGCAGCCTTCCGTCTTCAGCGGGAAACAGGGCAGCTGTTCTCCGAGGAATGGCAAACAGCATCTCTGGCTGCTGAGCTCCTTGGGGAGATGTGGAGGGGGTCTGGGAACACGGCTCCTCCGCTACCCCGCTCCGCTTTTCAAAACAGCTGGAGAATGTCGTGCCGACAGCTGAATGGATTCCCCGGCCGGGGCTCTCATGCCTCCATCTCGCAGCCCTTGCAGACTTGGCGCAAGTGCTCCTCCGGGGCTGATCCAAGCGGGGCAGAGGGGACGGACAGCGAGGGAAGAAAGATTCCATAATCTCCCTTTCCAAACTCCTGATAGGAATGGTATGCCGTCCAGTCAACAAAGGACCTCTTGCCTGGCACACGGCCACAGTGGAGTCACAGGAAAGAGCACTTCTCCCCCAGCTGTGCATTCCTGGCGGACACACGGTGTGCTTGCTTGGCTGCCCCCCCACATTCCAAAAGAGCTTACAAACGCAAGCCCCCAAACCTCTTTTGATTGACATGAGCCCCCCTCCCCCTTGAGAACACAGGAAATGCCCAGTGCTGATGCACATGTCTGCCAGTAGCCAAATACAGCTGGAAATGGTGAGAGAGAGAGGACTCCATCTCCCGGCCTCTGCTTACAGTTTTAACAGGGTGTGAAACCCCAGGCCCAAGAGGCAAGTCTGGCCTGCCCAGGTATCTGCCACCCACTTTCCCCCAACCACAGGATGCTTAATGGCTTCCCGGCTTTTTGTGTGTTTTCCCTCCACATCCTGAGAGGTGGGAGCGGCTCCCCAAAAGCCTCTTTAGCAGAAATAACCCCTTAAGCTAAAAGGTGCTGGCATTTTTTAAAACTGGATTTGCCCCACACTTTTTGGCTTCAGCCCCACCCCCCACTGCAATGCAGGGCCAGGGCACTCCCCAAAATGGGATTCGGGATTTGGCCCTTGGGCTGAAATGGGTTTGAGACACTCACACCCCTGCCTTAAAGGGCTTAAAGGGATGGGCCCATGTTTGCAGGCCGCGCTCACTAAGAGAACAGAGGGATGGCAGGAAAGATGTAGAGGCTCGTTGCTTTAAATAGCTCCTTTGAGTTAACTGCTGCTCAGTTTTGCATAAATTAGTGCAGGATTTGAAATGCCTGACTGCACAATTTTTAATTTTCTAAATGCAAGCCGAACAGAAGCCTTTCTGTGGAACAGAAATCTTGAGCAAAGCAGACCCAGTACAGGAGGGTATAACATGCCAAAATACCATTTCATGTGCCTTCTGTAGAGGAGAGAGGAGAGGAGAGGAGAGGATGCAATTGTCAAAAAGTTAGGCACTGGAGGAGTTCCTTTCATCTCTAAACTGAGACTGTGCCCCCAGGAGCCGTTCTGCGTTCAGCTTTTTGTGAGCGGAAGAGCCAACATGGCAGAAGCAGGGATTTCGCTGCACT
Source organism: Varanus salvator macromaculatus (assembly GCA_023646645.1). Classification (NCBI taxonomy): domain Eukaryota; kingdom Metazoa; phylum Chordata; class Lepidosauria; order Squamata; family Varanidae; genus Varanus; species Varanus salvator. The sequence continues at coordinate 11,594,378 of JAIXND010000800.1, read as the reverse complement.
TCTGTCTGGCATGCCTGCAGTGCTTTGCAGAGGCCTATTCCCCTGCAGTACAAATATTTTGCACCATCTTGTGAACATCAGGTGGTAGCGATACCAAGGAAATCCATTTCTGTTCCTGGCGGCAGCATAATGCTATTTGCAGACGTCAGAGGAGGGAGAACGTGTCTTTCACCAGCCGAACTGCCCCGGGTGGTGAGCAGCTGAGAAGTGCCTTCGCTGAGTCAAGTCAGACCCAAAGGAGTCCTCCTTCACACAACATGCCGGGAACAGCAATCTCATGACCCCCAGAAACCAAGCGGACAGCCATAAGATCGCTCAGATTCCTAGCCCAGAGGTCGGGAAACAGCTCCGATCCCAGAGCTGGGCACCTGGGCTTTGGGCCTCGCAGCCAGTGCCTCCAAGCAGAGAAGGGCTTCATGGCACAGTGGCAGTGCTGCCAAAATACCACATATCCCGGGACAAGCCCGGCCCTTTCGATCCTACTCTAAAGCACCGCAGTTGAATGGACGAAGCCCTTGGCTGACTGCTTTGCAGACAGAGCAGGGGGAGCGCAGGAGCAGCCCTTCCTCTGCCATTTCCTCCACCAACTCGGCTCAGCTGAGTTTCCAGGGACGCAGGCAGCTTCATCGGACGGCACCCTAGCTAACTTTCGGGACTCACTGCCACGGCTCAGGAAGCTTTAACAGGCTGTAAGGGCACAGGATCTCAGTGTCTGCCCACCAGGACAGCTAAGCGGAGCCTCCATGCTTACAGGCAGTGTAACTGCAAGGAGGGCAGGTACACCTACTGCCTTCAAGCCATACTAAAGGGCTTCCCAGAGGCATCCAGCTGGTCACTGCCGAACGCAAAGGCGCTGGACCAGATGGAGCTCTCGGCCGGCCCAGCCGGGCTCTTCTCGTACACTCCTGCGAGTCAGGAGGAGAGCAAGTTGGCTTCTGAAGATATAATTTTTCCTATGTTTATCACTTTAGAAAATGAAAAGGTATTAGAAGTGCTGAAAACAGACCCTTGACATTATTCCACTATAATGCATCCACGCTACATGCTAAGTAATGTTAGCATCTGGGGCATACGACACGTAGCGATGAATACATGGGGCCGCCCACATGGTTCCCATAACCTCTGAAGTTTCAGATGAAAAACACAGACACTGTTGTGTAGTTGAAACTTGCCTATTCTCCTCCCAAAGATCACTTCCCAAGCGACCCCTTCCCTAATATTACGCATCGCTCAAAGCTTTTTGCTGCTGTGCTGAATGCTGCATTTATAAAGAGGGCGCTTGTTCTTTTGCTGAAAGGCGTTCTGGGCGGTGGGAATGCACTCGAGTGATTCTCCTAAAATATATTATTGACAGTTCATATTGGATTCTGTCACAGCTGCCGTTGGCAAAACTGCCGGCCAAGATACTGTGCACTCGCGCCCACGCAGCGTCGCTCAAGAGTGCCGGGCCCAAGCAGCCGCCGCCTTCCAACTATGGCTGCAGTGGCATGCACATTTTCTAGAGAGTGAGACCCATGAAGCACGGAGGCATTTCCGCAGGGAACAGGCCCGGGATCAGGCTGCATCTCCCCAAGCACAGCTGCACAACCTCACAACTACGGGCCAAATCGGGCCCTCCAAGCTTTCACAGGCGGCCACGACTGCTTGCCTTGTCTACCCACCACTGATCTTTAATTGGCTTCTGAGATTTAGCATTTCCCCGCATCCGAAGAGATGAATATGCCTCTCCTAAGGCTCAGTGGTCAGCGGTACGAGCTGTCAAGCTAAAACAGGGCCCCACCTCTTGTGGCCAACCCCTCTGCATGGAGGCTCGCCTACCACTGCAATGCAGCCCCAAAGAGTTCAGCCGTGGGCTAAAGAGGCCCAGAGAACAGGGCTGAAATTTCTTTTAAAAGGCATCCCCAAACAGCACAATTGGGACAATATGCGAGTTAGGACAATATACAATTTTGAATTGTGGTGCTGGAAGAGACCCCTGCAAGTCCCTTGGACCGCAAGGCGATCAAACTGGTCAGTCCTAGAGGAGATCAACCCCGGCTGCGCTTTAGAAGGTCAGATCCTGAAGATGAAACTCAAATACTTTGGCCAGCTAATGAGAAGGAAGGACTCCCTGGAGAGGAGCCTGATGCTGGGAACAATAGATGGCAAAAGAAGAAGGGGACGGCAGAGGATGAGGTGGCTGGATGGAGTCACAGAGGCGGTTGGTGTGAGCTTGAGTGGACTCCGGGGGATGGTGGAGGACAGGAGGGCCTGGAGGAATGTTGTCCATGGGGTCGCGATGGGTCGGACTCGACTGCGCGACTAACAACAACAACAACAACAACGATGCAAGTACAGAGAAGAACCAGAAGACTGGGGCCATCTCTGAAAAGCAGGGACAGATAGGAGAAGATGGCCTTACTGATGAATCCTGATGCTGCTGCGGTTGTTGTTCTGTGCCATCAAGTTGTCTCTGGCTATGAGTGAAAGGCCTCCAGAATGTCCTATCCATGACAGTCCTGCTTAGCCGCTCTAAATTCAAGGCTGTGGCTTCCTTTATGGAGTCAGGCCAACGCAATTTTACTAGCCCACTCAAACATTAGCTTTTCAAAACACACTGATAGAAGAAAGAGTCAGTTTGTTTTTGGCTAAGTGTAGAGAAATGGTTTCCTGCTTAGTCACCTGGAATTAATCTTTACTCACCATAGGTAACTAGATGAGTGGCTATTTACAGGTATGACAATAAGCTGGCGGGCACCTGTTTGGCTCAGATCAATTTAGAACAGCAGCAGTGGGATACGGTTATGTGCACAGTAATTAAGCAGAAAGCTCTTCCTTTGCAGTTATAAGCCCCTTCTGGGAATTCACCCAGATACTCTTCTGGCTGGGGGGAGGCAGGGGGGGGACACAGCTCAAAGTCATTGGAATTCTGTGTCATTTCCTCCCACGGGCCTTTTTTTTTTTTTTTTGCAAAAAGACAGCAACAAATTGCCATGGGTTTGAAGGGGTAGAGAAGCTGTAAGACAGGGACAGCATTACTGAAAAAATAAAAAATAAAAAAAACTAAAAAGCCTGTCCAGAGCTAGCAGATGTACCTGCAATGAAAAAGGGGAGAAAGGTATGCTCTGTCCGAGGGTCCAGCTAGCCCTGATCATTTGCATCTTACAGAAACTCAGCTTACAATGAATAAATCAGTAACGCCAACATGCATGCGCACCAGACTAAGCAACTGGACACAGAACTGTGCCAAATTCTTCCATCTATTTATTCTCAGCCATTTGCTCAGCACAGGGGTGAAAACACATTCAGCTGAAAATGGTGCGTAGGGCTGCAATTTTTCAGTGTGCAGAGCTCCAGGGCTTTCCCTATTATGGGGAGATGGGGGGGGCTGTGGGGTGCGTATTCTTTCTTTTGAGAGATGCCTGAACTTTCTGAAAGGCTCACTAGAGGACTTAAGCAGGTTTCCAGTGTGCCCAGTCCTAAGAGGAAGAGGAAGAAGTCTTCAGTCGGCTTACAGGAAAAAGCACAACAAGAAAACCTCAGGGGAAGATAGCTCTTGGTTAAGTCTTCCATGGGGATTTTTCAGAAAGCTGAAGCCAATGGAGAATGCAAGAACAGAATGGGGTAAAGATGGGTAAAATAAAATCCCCACAACTTCCTCCGTTCAGCGGAGTAAGCACTGAGCCCCGGGAAGCTTTTGCAAAACTCTCAGTGACCCACTGAATGAGGCAGGGACACGAAGAGGGAGCAAAGGTTTAATTGAATTTTTATACTATACTGTTTATAAATGGTTGTTGTAAGCCGCCCCGAGGCTTTATTGCAATGGGGCGGCATAGAAATGTTTTAATAAATAAATAAAAGGGGCACTAATGGGACAAAGGACGCGATTTCACTGCCAGCACGAGGACATGCGTGCAGCTCCGCACTGATACCGTTCGGTATCCCGAGCTTATTCGGCAACCTATAGCCGAGCCTCAGCTGGGATCGCTTCTCAGCTGATCGGGTCTCCTCAGCTGGAAGATCGGCATCGGCAGACAAGCCCCCACCGAAAGCACAACGCGCGTCAGCTACTAGTCCAGTTCTAGAGCTTGCCAGTGCCCCATGCAAATGGTCCGTGCCCTAAAGGGCATCCCAGGATCCTTTGTGACACACGGGGGCTCCTCAGCAGACAAGCCAGTGTGCCGCAAGTCTGAGGCTGCCAAAGTAAAGGCCGCACGACTTTTTTTTCCATGCTGAAGACGGGCAGGAGAAAGCAGCCGTTCCCAAACTAGGCCAAGGCACAGCGGTGTAGGGCGAAAAATAAGTTGGAGCCGGGCATCTATCCATGGGGAGTGTGCCTGCTGCAGCTCTGCATGATGTGTCGCTTTCGCCTCACCCCCTTCACGCCAGCCCATGGCACCAGCCCTCTGCCCGTGGCATTCGCTAGCTCTTTCGTTCTCCAGGCCCTCCATCTGGGAAACAGTTTCATGCAGGCTGGGCACGCCACAGCGGGCAAGTCTGGAAAATGCTGCCTCCAAACCTTCTGCTCAGAGGCAGTTGGCGTGCAGGTCAGGACAGGCCTCTGGGCGCGTGGAAGCAGGAAAGCGAAAATGAGAGAGGCTGCCATGAACTTGTACGTCTGGTTTCTCCAGGCTCAGAGCCGAGCTGAGAGAGGGAATTGGAGGCACTTGGTAAACCCGGGCGGAGAGCACCCGAGAGAAGAAAAGAAGCGCCTGCAGCTACTCTACAGCTCTGTGCCACCCTGCACCCCTCCCGCCCCGCTTCGATTAGGATCAGCCCGTCAGCATCCGGCGCGGGGCACCACCCACTCTCCAGGGCAAGGGGGAAATTCTATCTGCTAGAAATGGAAATCCGCCAACACACCCAGCAGGGCTATAAAACAGCACTTTTACAAGCTTGATGATCTAGTTCTTTTTCCCCTTTCCTGGACTTCTGCACAGCTCACCTCATGTGGGGTGGCAGCCTGAGGATCTCTGTTGCAACTGGGGATCGGGTGAGGGAGAGATCCCCGTATCTTCCTCCGACACTCCCCTCGTGGTCTAGGCAATGCTACAAGTGGCTTCTTCTTCCCTCCCCTGAGAACCCAGCTTTCTCTGCGTCTTGGAAATGAGGGATCTTCTCCTGATTGCTCACGATCGTTCTCTCTGTTTCTGAAGTTACTGTGCTACAGTGTTGGACTGAGACTCAAGAGAGCTGGCCGACACTTCAGGCACCGACTCTCAGCCTAAGCTGCCCACAGGACTCTCAGCGAGGATAAAACGGAGCGAATATTTCTTCACATGCTGCACAGTTACCTTATGCATCTAATACTCCCTTAGAGGGGAAAAGGAAACCCTTCAAGGGCCAGCGGTCCCTGAAGAACTGGGCCACATTTGGAAAAGGGGTGGGGGACTGACAAGCCCATGGCAGGAATTAAGCGGGGATGCTGCCTGAAGCCAAGACAAAAGAGGAACCAGGGAGAGACAAAACAAACAGTTCAACAGGAGACATCCTACCGGAGCAGTGGAAAACTAATGACAGTTCTGTGGGAAAAGCAATTCTATAAACAAACAGAGGGGTTGGCAGCTGTTTTCCACTCTGCAGGAAACACAGAACGGAAGTCGCTTTGGACCTCTCTCGTGCTCCTGACCATACTCCATGTTTTTCTCCTTGGTCTGCGCTACAGGTGGTATTTCCCCCCACGATAAGAGCATTTCCTTTCAGTCTTATCACAGTCCTGCTTTGTTCTGGTAATGCAAGACCCCTGCCACCAGCCAGCCACCCCTTCCGAAAGCCCACCCGAGAAGAGCGTGGCTCCAGCGTGCCCAGTGCCTGCCATCCGTCATCCAGAAAGCAGAACGCTGCTGCAAGCCGCCCAGAGCGCTTCTGCTATGGGGTGGTACAGAAAATAAGAAATGATCAACCAAGAACAAACAGCCGTGTCACCTCCAAAGTCAGGGACAGCTGGGCCCAGCAGGGGCTGACCAGAACCCCCCGGCCTGGCTCCTCCTCTTCCCCACTGAAACGTGCTTGTTTGCTTGAAACATTTTCCCCAGTGACAATAGTTGCAGCATTTTCCCAGTGGGAAAACCATGGGAAGGTGGGAAAAATACACGGGGACCCTCCCAAGAAGGCAGTTATCTATATGGGTGCCAACTGCTTTCAGGTTGGATGAAAGAGACGAAGGATGCCCCTTCTCCATGTTTGCTCACCTTCTCCATTTCTTCTCTCTTTCTCTCTCGTTTTCTCTTAGCTTAATTTCCTTTTCGCTTAGATCCCTGTGTTCAGAATAGACTTGAGAATTCAACAGTGGTGAAAAGCATGTGAGGAAGTCAGAACAGGTCATTTGGCAAAGGTCCTCCTGATGCTTTGGGTAGCTCTGGATGCCCTGACAAAGTGGCTCTCCAAAGTGCCTCAAGCAGAAGGAAATTTTCTTGTCCTTCTCCTGGAGGTGCTGGGGTTCAGACCTGAGGCCTTCTCCATGTGCAATAGTTGCTCCTCCACTGAGCTAAGATGCCTCCCTCTTTATGCTTAGAGAATTAAAACCAATGCATGCATTTTGTTCTGTTCTGTTTGTTTTGCTTTTAGAGCTAAATTTATAATGCAAACAAGAAAGCAGCAGCGGCAGGTACTAATTTCAAAGCCTAGCTCCAAAGGCTGAGTTCAGACAATACAGCAACTCTCAAGGACTGGGTATGGGTTGAATCACGGGCTGTTTGTTGAATGCAGGTTATCATATTGTCTGAAGCCAGGCACTTCTGAGCAGATACAGGTTCTGTAAGCTACCAGGCCAAAGAGGTTCTAGCGGATCATCTTCTCTGAATTTGCCTGATCACCTCTTAAAACCACTGGCACGAACAGGCATCAGCGCATCCAGGGACAGCAAGTTCCCTAGTTCTACATGCATCGCATTATTCATACTTCTGTGCTTCTTGCGCTACCAAGGCATAGGACACCCATCCTCTTGTGTTGGGAATGAGCCCCTGCTTGGCATGTGGAAGGGGCCAGGATCCATCCCAACACCTCCAGGAAGGGCCAGAAAAGAGCCCTGCAGAGCACCGGCTGCCAGTCAGTGTCACCGGCACTGGCCTAGACAGACCAAGGAGCTGACTGACTCCACAGGAGCCCGTAAGGTTGTCCACTGCCAATCTTTTCAATTAAATTTGTTTGAGCAGATTAACATCTGTCTCCTTCATGTAACTGGCAGCATTTGATGCCCATGTTGAGCTGCTTGGAATTGTGACTTTGCAAGCTATGAATATTCTCATTGTAAAACAAATCCCAAATAAGCAACTACTCCTGGCTGTAGAGACCACCCGGCAGACAGGCATGCACACCCTGCTGCTTCCTCATTGCTTCTAAATAGCTTGTGGGTATGCTCTGATTTTAATGATTGTTAATATGTAATTGCTTTCTGGAGAGGGAGGCAAATCGTATTTTCATGGACACCCAGGCTGGGTTGTCCTTGGCCCAGAGCAGCCTTCTTTCGTATATCAAGCAAAATGGACAAAGTTTGTGAACTCCTGTTATTAAGAACAATTCCGGACTTCACTTCCCTCCTCCTCCTCCTCTCACTTTCATGACTTTTTCTGTCAACTTTGGCATATCTGAGGGCATGATCCTGTGCATGTTCAGGCAGGAAAAGGTCTAGAACTCTCAGAATTCCCTAGGCAGCACAGCTGGGGCCGATGGGCACTGTGACCTAAAACACAGGGAAGATACAGGGAAGAACAGAACTTCTTTCTGTCTGAACATGCACAGGATGGGGACCCAACATTTACCTTCTCCCCAGAACACACACTCGTCAGGGCCTTCCCCCGCTGATGCCCTCCATATGCTTTGGACTACAGCTCTCAGCACCCATGACCATTGGCCGCACTAGCTGGGGCCGATGGGCACTGTGACCTAAAACACCTGGAGAGCACCAGGTTGGTGAAGGCTCGTCTTTCAGGTTTTGAGACTACAGTCCTTCCTCGTGGGCCACCCCGTGCCATGGCCTGCCTAAGCCAGTATTGCCAACACAGACAGGCAGCAGTCCAGGACTCCAGGCAAGATTCCTTCCCAGCTCTGCTCGGGGATGCCAGGAATCAAGCCTAGGGCCTCTTCCATACACAGTACATGCCTCGCCCCTGAGTGGCCGACACTCACACCCCGTGGCATCTGGGGAGACCACAAGGCTGTGCCAAATAATCGCCATGCTGGTTTTGCAGGTGGAGCAGAATTTCCTCCCTCCCCCACCCTTACTTGTTTGCAAAAGATGCCCCTTGGAGGCTGGGGAGCCTTCTGAGCACCGTCTACTGCGGCTTCCTTCTACCTGGATGCCATGGGCAGTCCCACCCATGACACAGGTAACAGGATGCTTATGTCCTGGGTACCGTTCTACAGGTACAGACACGAATCTTCAGAGTGAGGAAACTGGGTATCTTGCCAGCGGATCGCCCATTCTGCAGACTCACTCGCACATGGATAAAAGTGTGTGCTTCACACACCTCTGTTCAGATATGAGGTGGGGCATAACCTCAGTGCCAGCATGATAAACAAGAAACTTGTGCACCACCAGATAAAAACGCCAGCTCACCTCACAAGTGAGATGCAGGACCAAGGAAAAGCAAAACAGTATGCCCTCCTCTCTTCTCCTCTCCTCTCCTCTCTCCTCTCCTCTCCTCTCCTCTCCTCTCCTCTCTTCCTCCTTTCTTTCCTTTTCTTTTCTTAAAGAAAGGGATCTCTTCTTTCCTAACATCTTTCATCGATCGCAAAGCACGCTGCCCCCCCCTCCCCACGCAACACCCCCCCTCCGCACTCAGGAAGGGCCACCCATCTCTTCAGTAAGACAAAGCACCCGTTACTATCGTAACTCGGAAAGGCTACATCGCTGGCATTCCAGGCGGGCAGACTTTCTACCTCAGCTAATCCACCTGACCCAGGCACATGCCAGAACAGGTTAAAAGCAGCTTTCTCTCAGAAGGAAAACTTCAACAGGCATCGGGGAAAGGCAGGAGAGGGGGAAGGGAGAAAGAGAACTGGGTCTCAGTGGCTCTCTTTTTTAAGAGCCTCATAAAAACGCAGTGTATAATTGACCGGATCTGGTTAGTCAAGACGCCCGACCTTTTGAAATTTACAAGATCCCGGAGCAGTGCAGCCCATGAGGGAGCAGATTAAGGGCAGGACGGCAGGACGCGCCGGGTTCCGATTTCGCCTCCTCCACAAACACGCCAGGTGACCTCTAGCCGCCTTTCAGCTGCTCAGCCACGCACAGCGCATACTCGTTTCCTGGGGCGGCTGTTGCACTCTCCTCTTTGCTTTTGCTGCCCATGTGTAAGCGGGTCACTAAAGGGACCAGCCATGGAGCAGCAGCCAGGATGGGCATGGGCAACGGAAGCAATTCGTGGATGCTTTCAAGGAATTCAAGGCAGCTCCCATCATTTTCTTCCTCCACTCAGACGTAACCTCCCAACAACAACCCTGCGAGGAAGGTTGGGCAGTTCCCCCTTATGGGATGGACCCTCAGAAAATGCCCGTCCATACCCAGCCTTTGATGCTGGCCCTGCTGAGAAACCACAATAGCACTGATATGCCCCCTTCATCTTCAGGAATACCGAGGGCGAGGGAGATACCGCTTGGAAAAACCCACAACAGGGGACTTCCTCACATGAACTCTCACAATTGCTTCCCAAGGCCCTCTTCCTGAAAGTGGGAAAACCCCAGGGATTACAGCGGGTCCATTGCCAAGAAAAGGAAGCAGGGCACTCAGCTACCTCCTGGCATTTCTGAAGACAATTATAGTGACAATTATATTTCACGTGGCAGGAGAGCGGGGAAGCATCCCCCTTCTCACCAGAAGCAGCTTAGAGGAAGACCTCAAAAGGGGGAAAGGACAGCTTCCCAGCTATGCCTTCAGTGCAAAGGAGGAAAGCTACACAAAAAGGGCCATCGGCAAGCAGGCCGCAATCCCATGAACCCAGAAGGCGGCTGCAAGGTGTGCTGATAGATGCCACTCCTCACTTCCTTGAGAGAGCAAATTTCTAGTCCTCAGGATACCACATTATACTTGAAAACACAAGGGCATTCCTTAGGGGCTCTCAGAAACAAAAGGATTTGCCATTTCCAGTAATTTCAGAGCAAGGGGGCATCAGCTGGTGTTTTGGTAACATTTTTATCCTGCCTATTTCTCCAACCAGTCCAAGGCAGGATATGAATGTTATATGCCCCTTCCCATCACCACTTTATCTTCACAACAATCTTGTGAGGTAGGTTAGGCTGAGAGTGAGCTTCACTAGAACCCAAATCTCCTGCGGCCCAGACCAGCACAGTAATTACTGCAATACCAGTTGGCAAAGGTGGAGCTGAAGGTCAGATCTGGGATCCCGCGCCTGCAAAGCAACTGACCGCTTGAGAAGGGCCCAAGTATATGCCTTCCCAGGCAGCTGGCCAGAAGCTCAAAGGCACAAGGCCACCTAGCAGCTCTTGAGAGAGCCTCACACATGTTCTGCAGAGGTTTTTAAAAATTACCCTCCTCCACAAATTCAGATCTCAAGCAGGTACGTGCTGATCCATGTTATTCGTGTCAGCCTGACTGTGCCTTCGCTTCAATGCTGGCTTGGGCAGCCACCCAAGAACACCCATTACCTCTCCGCTGCACCTCACCCTTCTCTGCAGAAATCACACCTCAAGGCCCAAGAGAGCCTTCCTACACCACAAACATACCTAGCCCAGCTATGAGTGGAATGCACTTGCCTCTGGCCACAGGTCTGAGCATCCCTCTTCACACAAGAGGAGATCAGAAGTCTTTTTTTCCCTTCCTTTTTTAATAAAAAGCAACATCTCTGCTCTCCGGCCAACAGGACTGGGGGAAAGGCAAGGCAAGGCTTCCAGAAGGGCAGGAAAGAAAAGCTACGGAACGGGCCAACCCGCTGTTTCTGTGGGAATTGTAACCAAACCAAGGGAAAGGCTTGCTATTTTCCCCAGAGCATCTAGGTAACCACTGCTGGAAACAGAATGCTGGCCTAGATGACGTTTGGGGTGGTCCAGCACAGGCATCCGTAAAAGCAATCAGTACCCAAATGGCTTGTCAGAGTTTAAAACACAGAACTTAACAGCCCAGATTGCAAAGCAGGTGCCAAAGCAAATTGCAGAATTTGTGCTCTTTGCGGAAGGTTGGTAATTGCAAAAGGGGTTTAAAGGAAAACCCTAAGCTAAATACAGGTTGGTAGTTTTCGCTTTCCATTCCTGCTATCTGTGAAGCTGTGATGCCACAGCAATCCAAAGCCAAAGTTTTTGCCAAAGCGTTCTGGCTGCCTCCATCCATGAGAGATTGTGCAGAAAAGCCCTGTAGACAACTGTTACGTAATGTTTTCTTTGTAGGCTCTGTGAGGCTATAACTATCCGAGTGGCCTGAAGCCTTCTTTTGTCACTGTCAAAGCCCTGCGTACTAAGCGACACTAAGTCGTAGTTGCTTAGTGACACTCTGGAGGGGAAAGAGAGAGACAATTGCTCTGAATACCGCTAGACGGGGTCTGGACCAGGTAAAGGCAATTCTGATCGGCTGGGGAGTCTAGTGAGGTGGAAATGATAGTTTGGGAGTGCCAGATGGGAGTCGAGTTAGTCTGGGCTATTTAGTGAGGAAGCAGTCCTGCTGGCTGGTGGGTGTTTGTGAAAATTGATGAGGAGAAGCCTGATAAGAAAGTGAACTGCTGATCACCAGATGTTAAATTATTTCTTCTCGGTGTGTCGGGTGAAGACCAAGCGTGGGAGCAGGTGGCTGTTATTCCCAGTGGCTGCCCTCAAGATCTTGTTAGACATTCACCCAAACAGGCAGTAAAAATGCTGATTTAAAAAACTGCGAGGGACAGTTGAAGCAACAGGAGAAGAACTGGGAGTCAGGGGAAGACTGTCTCCAAGGTGGAATTTGGCCGGAGGATAAAAAAGACAACGGCTGCCACCATGTAATAGGAACAGTGCCTCGCAGGAATGATCACTGAGCAGTCTTCTGAGAACCCCAGAGCAAATCTTAGCAATCCCTCATGTACAGCATACCCCATAAGTAACCCAAATTCATCCTGAGTTTAGTGGTGGTGGCCATCTCATGCCTGACCGTCTCATTCCAGCTGCTAGGGAAGCCTTAACATACTCTGGCGTCAGAGGGCCAGAGTTGTCTTGTGGAGCTCCAACTCCTGCAAGTTTGCTCCTCAGTTCACACTTTCCAGCCAGAGCTCACAATCCCAGTCCTGCCCACGGTAAGCAAGCCCTGGGCAGACTTCGCAATGCTTGACTGCAGGCAACCAAAGCCAGAGTTCAGAGTCCGGTTGTAACCATGCCTCGCATTGCACTAGGTATATGTTAGCACTTAAAAGTTAAGGGACCCAGAATCGGGACAAGTGCGGGAAGGAAGAAGCGAGCATAGAAATGTGAGACTCTTTACCATGGCATTCGGAGATTGTTCTAGTACAGTGTATAACCTTTGCCAGAGAAAGCACTAGAGCACCAGGAGGAAAAATACCCACCGTATGCATTTCCATTAGCTGATGTAGTGCTTTTTGGCTCTCTGCCTGCTTCAGTTTTGCGAAAACGCAGATGAAGGACTGTAGTTAAATCAGATTATCTCTCTGGAACCAGTGCCTTTCCCCACCCACTAGGGCCACCAGCTGTTTCCTTAGCTGTGTTTATGATCTTGCCAAGATAGTCCACAGAGATTTGTTAATCACTTTGAATATTTCTTGGGCTACTTTCTACAACTTCCTGCTTTGAAGATGTGGGGCAGCAGGCCCTCTTGTTAAACAATATGCTAATTGTGCCGTCTGTAGTGAGATCTCTTCAACTGCTCTTTAGATCATCAGAAATTCAGTTAGAGAGAGAGAAAAAACAAAAAGAAACCCATCAAGAAGGCACAGGTTGAGAAAACCGGTTACTCTTTGCTTGGAGAAAGGGGAGGAAAAGAAGAGAAGGCTAATTTCAAACTCTGCTTAAACTTTCTTTGGCTCCAATTAGCCATTCCCCAAAGTTAAACCATTAACATTCCTGAAATCATGCGTATTCCCTACGCATACATACACCTATCACATGCTTTTCCCCCTGAAAGAGTTATCCTCTGCTTTCTTCTTTTCCAAACCCCGGTTCTAATCTACAATCACCAGAGCTAGAAGCATGGTTTTGCACACAGAAAATAACTGGAGCACTGAGCATGCAGACAAGACCTGGGGGCCGGGGTAGACACACAGGCTATACCCAAGATGCAACAGGCCGGCGAAAGATGCAAACACACCAGGCTACTCAGTATCACACCCAGGGCAGCGGCACAACACTCCATGAAAAACCCAGCACCGCCGTGGTTCACTGCGCCTGCTCTTGGTGCTGTGTAACCTGGGCACCAGATCAAGGGGGCAGTGCCCTGGATCGCTTAAGCCGATTTGCTTCCCTGGCACAACACCCAAATGCATGCAGGAGGATACAGGGAGAAGCGGGCCCCCACTAGATGGGAGCGCTTGGACAGCGGGCCTGGATGCGGACGGCTCGCATTGCTGCGGCAGTAAGCAGGGAGGAGAGCTGGGTGACATGTGGCAGGGAACGGACCCTGAATGTGCCGGCGCTCAGCCCAATCTCAGCTCAGGTCCCACACCCCAAACCACCGAGTCCCCATCCCCTTCTGAAACCCACCAAACTTGCATATTTATATGATCGCATATATTTATATATTTCTATCTACAGCTCGCCTTCCTTTTCTGCAAGGAACCCTAGGGGCTTACACAAACCCCATCCTCCACGCGGGCTGGAGACCCAGCCTTCCTCCACAAAACCCAGAGAGGACCCTTCTACCCAGGTTCCCCAGCAGCCGCCATGCATAGTGTGATGCCTCTGCGACCGGAAGTGGCCTGGAGTGTTAGATGGGGGACCTGGGAGACCTGCTTCTAGGCCGCTCTTGGCCATAAAGCTCACTAGGCGACTGTGGGCAGGCACTCACCCTCAGCCGAACCTACCTCACAGGGTTGTTGTTGTGAGGCTACAACGGAGCTATGTCAGCCCCCTGGGATCCCTTGCAAGAGGGGAAAAGGCGGGATCAAAATGAAAGAATGACAGCGGAAGCCTCAGGACTGCAAGCCATTGGTGGCCTCCTCCTCCAGGAATTTCCCCAGGCCTTTCCAAAGCCCTCCGGGTTGGTGGCCAGCCGTCTTCTACCCGCACAGTCAAGCTTTACTAGAATCCAGTAGCAGGAGAAGTGGGGAGAGAAAGAGAAAAAAATCCAGGAGGGGGAGCAAAAGAAGCCTTAACCCTCCACATGTTCTTTTCGCTTTTTTAAAACTGACTTTGTAGTTTTGAGTCAAAAGAGCCTGCTCAGGGAATTAACCAAATTGGGCATAAATAATTGAAGCATCTTGGATTGTATTTCCTTGCTAATCAAAGAGAGTGGTTTGGTGCAGCTGAAGAGGCAAAAAATAATCATCAAGATATTAAGGAAAGGCAATTCCGTTGAGTGAAGCAAGAACCAAGGGGAGACTTGACCACATGCAGAAGTCCTTCCTGAAGAGGCCTGGGCATCAAACTGGGTCTCCTCGGGATTCCCTTCAAAGAAATGTAGGTTTTGAAAGGTGCAAAGAGGGAGCCAGTGAGCAAAAGTGCATTAAATAAGATAAACAAGCCAAGACTGAGCTTCCAGTTCAGAGCAGGCCTGAGGAAGGCATGGTAAAGACACCCCATGTCCCTTCCAGTTGGTACCTCCCAGCAGGACTCTGGCCAGACAAGGAAATGGAGGAGAGGAGTTAGAAATCCTCAGTCAGGCTGATTACTCCAAAAAAGAACACACGATGAACTAGAATTTATTGGAAAGTGTGGTTCTTATTTATCTGTTTGGGATTCTGCTGAGAACAGGGTTTTTCCGCCTGTTACAGATGCTAAACACGCACGGTAAACATGGGAGGAAGCGTTTGAAGCATCGGAGCTTTGTGCAGGATGTTATCAGTCTGCATCCCGTGCATTTCATTTATTTCCAACCCCACCGTTTCCGTGTTGGGGTCCCCAGTACCCGTGCATGCTCAAAACGTTCTACAAGAACTGCCTCAGGCCACCTGTTTTAAAAACCTAGGGGCTCGTACCACTTACGGGCTAGCTGATCTAAGAACAGCGTGAGGAATTTTCCACCTGCTTAAACAAGGGGCGAAGGCTCCCCCGCCCCAGGTCTGCGATTGGAGTATCCAGTGACCTGAGAATGTGAGCCTTGGCTAGAACACACCAAGTTTCTAGCCCTCACCGCGGCATGGGGGGCACTACCTGATGAAATCTCAGGGGCCGGAATGAGATTTCACAGCCATCAACAGGCAGAATGAGATTCCACAGCCTCAGCCACCCATTGTGTGTCTCAGTGTACAGAAAGCAGGCTCTGCCAATGAAGCTTTTTCTCAGCACAACAACAAACGGCGCTGCAGCGCTTCCTCATCTCTCTTGCCAGATCTTAAGAGCATCGACAGATGCTCTGTTGCTCCAGCAAAGCAAACCGTGCAGCCAAGACAGTGAAGGAAACGGCCTTTTTGATGGGTGTCCCTCCGGGGGCTTTGGCATCGGATTGAGAGCTGCCCCCCCCACTCAAAAAAAGAGACAGGCCTTTTGATTAAAGGTGATCTTAACATTTGGCCTCTCAGGTTTATTTGTGTTTTATTATCTATCTCTGCTGCCAAATAGTTTCTTTCCTTCCTCTCCAGGAAAGGGGGTGGGGGGGAATGGTGCTTTTTTTCTCTTTTAAAATAGTATGTGTGATTTATATTCCGTCTTTCCTCTCCTGAAGTGTCCAATAGACACAAGCGCTTTTGCTGAACTGGACACAGCCTACGATTCACAGATGTCGCCATTATAATTGTTGCATCACAAGTCATCTATATTTGGCCTTCCCTTTTGTCTTCTGCTTTTGACTATTCTTAACTTGAGCGCCTTCTCCAGGGAGTCCTGCCTTCTCACGATGCATCCAACCTGTGACAGCTTCAGTTTTGTCATTTTTGCTTCGAGGGAAAGCTCCGTCTTGATTTGATCCAGGGCACACTGGTTTGCCTTTCATTTGGAAAATTGTGTGTACTTAATTAAACTGAAAGGAGGATTTGCTTTTGTTTTATTCTGTTGTAAAGACACGGCATTTTTAATTATGTTTGACTACATTGTTGTATTTTATAGGCTTAAGTTTTCTTTTCTGAACTGCACAGAGAGCTCCAACTAATGGGCAGTACAGAAATATAATTAATAAAATAAGTGACCAAAACTCCACTGTTTTCTCCATACATCCGACAAAGAGATTCCCAGGCTACTTGTTTTAAACGCTCCCTTTCCAACACATCCGTGCAAAAGGCTGCCTGATCCACTTGGCACCCACAGCTGGACAAATCTAGAAGCCACGAAGCCAAAAGCATCTTGGAAACCAGAAGAAAAAGAGGGGGAAAGATTTCCACCGCCCCCCCCCATCTGCCTCCGAAGAGCACCAGATGTTGCTAAGATTCCCTGTCTTCTGCACGGCGATCATGACCCCGTGGCCCTGGCGAAGCCGACAGTTAACTTCCTATGTTTCTTCTCAAAACAGAAGCGCGCAGGCCTGTGGCCAAAGGTGCCTTGCGAAGCTGCATCAGCCGACCAGCCCGGAAAGGGGGGAGAGAGGACGGCGAAAGAAACTTGCTTGAAAATTGTAAACAAGCAAACAAACAAACAAACAAACAAGACAGTGACAGTGGGTCACTCACTGGAGAACGCGCTTTGGCTGATTCCGGCGGGGAGGGAAGAATAAAATTCCATGCGCAAAGCACGAGAGGGAAGGCACAGGGCAGGCTGCTTCCTCCTACACTAGATTAAACTGACCCCCGCACTCCCCACAGTCACTTCCAGCCCACCAGCTGGGGTCTCTCATCTTGTCGCCACGAGGCCCCGCCATGGGCACCGCCTTGCAGAAGTCACACTCCAGCCTGGGAGCAGATGGGTCAAGTTCTCAAATGTTCGTGCGGGTTTCTTAAAAATAATTAATCCGAGGAACGGAGAGCCTAGCCTGTCTGGAGAGGTGGGAGGGTCCTGGCATTGTCTTCTCACTGTTGCGTTGATTTACAACTTACAGGGAAGTTCTTCTATCCCTGTTTAAACACAAGGAATAATTCAAAACTGGGATCCCAGCCCCTGAAGTGGTACAGCCTTCCACAACCTTGTGTGTTTTTATTTGCCGCTTTAAAAACCCTTATGAGCCAGCCTCCAATACTAAAGGAGTTTCCAGACAATGCATCTAAATAATGGTGCGTGCTACGAAAAACACCACCAGTCGCTAAAAAGCACAGGCTGGGGCAGGGGTGGTGGGGCGTGCTTTTGATAAATAAAGGGATAAAAGAGAAAGGCACAAGTAACTGTTCCGCTCTCGTTGGCTATTACATGCGGTGCCAGGTGACCTTGCAGGGAAGGCATGTCCATAGAAGGGAATGAGAAGAGAGGTTTCGCAAAGATCACTTCCATGATGAGCCTTCGACCCTTTGCAGCCCACTGGGCAGATTCCCTGGGAGGCACATTCCTGCGGTGGGTGTGACGGAAGGTAGCACAGCTTGGGCCAAAAATGCCAGCCTATTTTGACACAAAGCTCTTCCAGCCAGTCACTGAGGCTTAACCTTCCAGAAGGCAGCCAGGCAAAGCTCAGGAATCCACCCCACGGTTGATGGGGGCGGGAGCCTGGCGCCGAGGCAGGGGAACGCAGGTGGCATCAGCCCAGTGTACGTGGCCCCATCCATATGCAGGGCTTTGCAAACTTGCAAACTTGTCTTGGAGCAAGTGGGGATGCTCCAGTTTTCCCCAAGACCAATCACAGCCCGGGTGCCAAATATTCTCTCCGCCTGGAAAAGGCAGGTGTCACGGGACTCATGCTCCTAATCTACCTGTTCTGTGGGTTCCTCTTCCTCTGATCCCACCAGAAGACTCCAACCCTACCGACTTCGCAACTGCAACCCCAAGCCAGGCTTTTTCTTCCTCTCAAGCTGGTTTTGGTAACATCCTCGAACGTTTGGCCCCCCCATCCCTGGTTCCAGCACATATTGGGTCGCTCCCAGTGAGGGCACTGCCTGATGGTGGACTTTGGACAGGTATAGTTGACTTGGACTAAGTGCAAAGAAGATTACCTGCCTTTCCTTCAAGAAAAGAAATTAGCCTGCATCTCTGCAAATCTGAGGATGAATTTTAAGCTAACACCGTTTCGAACTTTTGCAGACGCCGCTCTTGTTTCATGCAACAGGCAACTCCACAGCCCCTGAAGACATTTTGACCCCCACCCCAAAGCGCAGCAACCCAGAATCGTGCCCGGCAGGAGTTCCACAGAGTGATTGACCATTTTTCACAGCTGTTGGCTTACTTTCTAAGCCTCCCAAATCACTACCCAGGCCCATTCGCACCGAAAAAGAAAGGACAACAAAAACGATGTTTTAAGAAAACAAGGCCTCCCCCTGCTGAAAAAATAGCTGCCACAAAAGCCCAGGGAAGGATTAGGAGAGGGAGAGGCGAAAAGGGGCTCTTCCCAGCCATGGCGGCCTCTGCTAAGAGCCAGGAGCATGGGAAATGGCTGGACCCGGATTCACCAAGCGCCAGCCCCCATGCCAGCAATTTCCTTACTAAGAGACACCCTCCAGGAGACTCTTAGAAGCTCTTTTAAGGACGCTGAAAAGGGAATTTTGCATGGGCCGGTTTGCGAGAACAAAGCTTCTCAGTATTAGCAGAGCCTGTGTGGGGAAGGAAGGAAGAAAGAAAGGACAGGCAGGAAGAGAGCAAAATAAAGTGGAAACGCTTAAATCACACCCGCAGCCAGCCCAAACTCACTCGCACAGCGTTCCAAGGGAAACCAGTGGGGTACAATGGGCAGGGCATTGGCGGTGAGCTGGGAAGGGCCGGGGTCAAGACACGGATTGGCTCTGGAGGACTCTGCCAGGGCCTCTGCCAGGCCTCACCTCTCAGCCTGATCTGCCTCGCAGAGTCCCTGGGGTGCCTCCTCGGCCAGCGGCCTCAGCCACCAGCCATGGCGGGAGGGAGAGGGGAGCAAGGGCGAACTGAGGCCAATCCAGCAGCTCCTCTGGAAACGTCTTTCCCCGCTTCTTCCCTCCCCATTCCCTCTTCCTTGCGTGCGGCACCTTTTCAGATTGTAAACCTGCCAGCAGTGACTGCCTCGCTCGATGGTCTATCTGCAAACCAATCCGGAAGCCTTTCTGGGTGAAGGGAGGAGAAAGCCGCCATAAATAAAGCACACACGGAAGATCAGCATAAAATATTACAGAATGGGGCACTTCTCAGGACGCAGGTGTCGTTCCACACAATCTCAGACACAGTAATCAATTTGTCTGGGCTGCACTGCTGCAGAGGAAAGAAGTGGGACCGCTGTGCCACAAAACTGCTCCCGGTATGAAACGCCCCCACCCCCCGCAAAGATTTTCTAGGAAACTCAAAAGCCTAACATATCAAGAAGGCGAAACTAAAATGCTCCCCTACGGACAGCCGGTCTTGTGTGTGGAAGGAGCTCTGCCATGCAAAGAGGCACCCATGGGGTTGAACACCTGCTCTCTTGTTGCAGAGAACCTGGTTGGCCTCAAGCCCAGGCCACCTTCGACGGGGTCATAGTACACCTAACACACTCCCTGTCCGGCAAGAATCTAGTGCCCAGATCTGTTCTTTTCCCCTTCTCCTGCCCAGTCCTCTTTCCTTTCTTGCTGTGTCTTTAAGCTGCAAGCCTACAGGCAAGAATCATAAGCCACCTCAGCAACCTTGTTGGCTAAAGGGTGGGATTAAAATGCAACTAATGAATGAATGCCACAACACTCGGAAGCCACGCGCCATAGAAGTTGGATTGGTTTGGCCTGAAGGAAAAAAGACTGTGAGCTGGGGGGGGGGGGGGACAAGCAGAGTGGACAGCAGCTACATAGAGCAGAGCAAGGCAGGTCCCCCCCTACTGGGAGCTCTGGATGCGAGTGATCACTCCATCCTTTGCTTTGAGATCAGAGGACTGGGGCCGTGCAGCAGGGCGAGCACTAGAAGCTGGGACTTCAAGAGGGCCAACTTTGGCCAACTGAAGGCCAGGCTGGGGAAAGTCTCCTGGGAAAGGTTACTGGAAGGTAAGCGAGTTGAGGAGGGGTGGATGGCACTCAAAAGGGAGGTTTTGCAGGCGCAAGCCCTGACAATACCTCTAGTCAGTAAGGTGGGGAGGCGGAGGAGAGTGCCGCCATGGATGCGAAAGGAGGTGGTTAGGGGGATTAGACGAAAGAGGAACCTCCATAGGAAATGGGTACTGGGGGAAATAGACAAAAGGGTATACCGGGAGGAGGAGGCCCGTTGCAGAAGGATTCTTCGCAAGGCTAAGGCTGATTATGAGCTGAGACTTGCCAAGAATATCAAGAGCAACAAAAAGGGCTTCTTCCAGCATGTAAATAGGAAAAGGAAGGGGAGACAAGTGGTGGGACCACTAAATAAGGAGGAAGGCGATCCAGTGACTGACATGAGGGAACAGGCACAGATGCTAAATGACTATTTTGCCTCTGTGTTCTCCCCAAAGCAGGACGGGGGATATCCGTATAGGAGATTGGATGAGGCTGGGGACTTAGGGGCAGAGATTAGAGTCACCCCCCTTGAAGTCGAGGGGCTCCTCAGGGCATTGGACATTACAAAGGCGCCAGGCCCTGACGGGTTACACCCGAGAGTACATAGAGAGTTGGCAGGGGTTCTCTCACGCCCGCTGGCCTCCATTTTTGAGGCCTCGTGGAGAACGGGTGAAGTTCCAGAGGACTGGAGGGTGGCATCGGTGGTCCCAATTTTCAAAAAGGGTAGTAGGAAGGACATGGGGAATTATAGACCGGTTAGCCTTACGTCCATTGTAGGAAAAACAATGGAAAGGCTCATAATAGAGAGAGATCTAGTGATGCTAGATAGGGAAGGGAGGCTGACAGCCACACAACACGGCTTCCGCAGAAGCAGGTCCTGCCAGACAAACCTTGTGGAATTCTATGAAGTTTTCAAGATGGCTAGATGGAGGGGATGCAGTGGATGTGGTATACCTGGATTTCAGCAAGGCCTTTGACAAAGTGCCCCATGATATCCTGGTGGAGAAACTGAGGAGTTTTGGGATACACCAAAGCACTGTCCGGTGGATTAGGGCATGGCTGACTGACCGAAAGCAGAAGGTAACCATTAGCGGGGAATCGTCGGGATGGCAGCCAGTGACAAGCGGGGTCCCCCAGGGCTCTGTCCTGGGGCCGATCCTGTTTAATCTTTTCATTAACGACATGGAAGAAGGGGTGAACAGTCTGCTGATCAAATTCGCAGACGACACTAAAACTGGAGCAGTGGCCACAACTGAGAAGCAGGTACTCCAGATCCAAAAGGATCTGGACAGACTATGGAAGTGGGCAGGAGACAACAGGATGGCGTTCAATGTGGAGAAGTGCAAGGTCTTGCACTTGGGGCATAGGAATAGCTGTCATAAGTACAGGTTAGGGGACAAGTGGCTGGAGAGCAGCACTTGTGAAAGGGACCTCGGGGTACTGGTTGACTGCAGGCTAAACATGAGTCAGCAGTGTGATGCGGTGGTCAAGAGGGCGAATGCCACCCTTGGCTGCATAGCCAGAAGTGTGGCTTCTAGATCAAGAGAGGTATTACTTCCACTCTACATGACTCTGGTGCGCCCGCAACTGGAGTATTGTGTTCAGTTTTGGGCCCCTCATTACAGAAAGGATATAGCCAGGTTGGAGTCAGTGCAGCGTAGGGCCACAAGGATGGTGGCTGGTTTGCAGGGGATGGGGTATGAGGCGAGACTGAGGGAACTGGGTCTCTTCAGCTTGGAGGAGACTCAGAGGGGATATGTTGGCAACATACAGGTATGTGAGGGGGTGTCACATGGAGATGGGGAGAGGCCTGTTCTCCCCTGCAGAGGAAGGCAGGACCCGCTCCAATGGAGCAAAGCTCAGGGAGCCAAGGTTCCATTTGGATGCCAGGAAGCACTTCCTGACAATTAGGACCCCGAGGGCGTGGAATGGGCTTCCACGGGAGGTCGTTGAGGCCCCATCGGTGAGGGTGTTCAAAGATAGGCTGGACATGCACATGGTGGGCATGTCATGAGCGGAGCCGGCTGGTGCCGGAGGTCAGACTAGATGGCCCAGGAGGCCCCTTCTGACTCGCTCTGTTTCTATGTTTCTATGTTTCTACTGCTGCCCAGATAGCAAAAGTCTATCTAATGGGTTTAAAGGAAGACTGGTTTGGTGTGAGCTTCTGAGTGCTGCTTGGCTGCTACTTAAAATACAGGGCTGGGAAGCTGCCGGCCCAGGGGCCGAAAGGGGCCCTCAGGGACAAACCCAACAGGCACATCAGTTAAGCAGGCAAATTGCCAAGGCACAATATTACTGGGCAGGGCGGTGGCTTCCGGAAGGCAAGTCTGAGGTGTGGCCAAGGTCGAGATAAGCACACCACACGGTCCGAGAAACAGAGGCAAGGAGGAGTCCGAGAGACAGTGGCACAGCGGTTCGGTCACACAGCCAAGTCAGGGAAACCAGTTAAAGGCATTGCAGCTGGCGGAACAACCTCATTCCAGCAGCAGCTCAGCTGAATGGCTTCTATGAGAGGCTTCAGCAGCCCAGAGCCTCCTAGGCCCGAGCCAGGGCTCAGCTGCAGCGAGGCCTGTGGGCAAAAGTCCTGCTCTTGAGAAGTCCCCCTTTATAACGGAGCCCTCCTCCTCACAGGGGCCCCACTCGCCGCCCCTCAGGGCCCCTGCGGTGGCAGGGGCTAGTGGGGCTGTCCTGGAGTGCTCTCTGCTTCAAGGAGCTCCAGCTCCTCCTCCGGGGGGATCCTTCCAGTGCCGGCATGATTTCAGGCTCCAGCACCGCCTTCTGAAGAAATGCAGGTGGTCCCACCAGCAACTACCGGGGGCTTGACTTCGTTGGGTGAGGTTTCGTTCTCATTCTGGAAGGCTACGTGCCTCTCCGGAGACCTAGCTCTCGAGAGCACGCGCTTGCCAGCTACGAGAGGCCGGTGTCCGTTCTGACTGCAGCGGCACAGGAAGGCGGCCTTTGAGGCCCCGTCCAAAATGAAGCCCTCCAGCTCAGCCAGGTTCCTCACCACTCACTCAAGAGAAAGGTTGAGCTTCTGACTGCTGCAGATTCTGCAGGCCTCCATGCCGAGTGTGGGGAGAAACAGGACCAGCCCCACATCGTCCCTCGCCTCTTTTACAGATCCTCCAACATTACAGGGTTCAGCATCTGCCCGGGCATGTAATGTTGTCTGACTTGAACATCTAATACCCAAAGAAGAATTCTCTGCCAGGCTGTTAATTAATTGATTAAATCTACATCACCCATTAACACATCAATAAAACTACAGTTCTGAAGCAAAAGGCATCTCTGTTTGTACATGATCTACATATTCTGTTGCGGAGGCCATCATCCCAAAAAACAACAAAAAAAGGCATTTTCCCTGGGAGGCAGTGGGAGAACAGCCCCTGCTACATGGCACCAACTGTATTTGCACGTGCTTTGCTCATTCTCTACTCCACCCCCACACACACACACACACACACACACACTGCTGCCTGATTTAACTCAGGGCATTTCTTCAAAATTGTTATTAAAATTCTTTTGATCTATCATTCAAACTGAGTAGCTCCACTTCGAAGAGATAAACTCTGAAGCACAAGAAAGGCAACAGAATCTCTCTCTCTCTCTCTCTCTCTCACACACACACACACACACACACACACGTGCAGCCAAGTGGCCTCTGCCACCAGCAGGGGAATGCGTCCTTCTAGGAAGCCGGAGCGCCTTATGCCCAGGAATGACCTCGAGGGGTGGCCAATCCATCAGCACAGAGGGGCAGTTGCGGGCCGCTTGCTTCGCCCTTCCCGCCAGAAGGCACACTGGGCTTCCCTCCAAGTGGCAGTGGCAGTCCCCCCGCGGCTCCAGGAGGACAGGGAAAGAGCCCTCCGGCCCCATCCCTCGGCCGAGGGAACAAGAGCCCCATTCAGGCGAGAGCACCACAGGGGGAGAGCACCATGGCGCAACACCCATAGAGCACTCACCCTCTTGCTCCGGCCTCGAAAAGCACATCTCCCTTCCTCATTCCTTTCCTTCCAGCTTCTTCCGCGTCTTTTCGTTGGCACAGCGTTTTGAAAAGAGGGCAAGCCACGTCCCGAGAGAAGGGAGAGGCGAGCATGAGAGATACTGGAGCTCATGAGGTTTTCTGGATTCTTCACGGAAGCCCCTTGCAGCTCATGGGCTAAGTCTGGGTTTCCCCAATTCAGAAAAATGCCCACCCTGCTACCATCCCCCACCCCTGCACAGGCTAACGCTTGAAAATGTTGCTTATGAAAGGGAAGGAAAAAGCAGTGTTCTCAAGAGCCTAATCCTGCATTTGCGGCCATGCATACTTGTGCAAACGCACACTTTAGCACAGCCACAAGTTCAAGAAACTACATAAGGATTGCAGTCGTGTGCCTGTTCGCAGTGGCAAACCAGGTGTGTTTGCACAATTTGCAAAAACGAACGGCGTTCTTGAGTAGCCCTCCTGAAAAGCAGGATAAAAAAATACAGTGACTGCATAAAATAAATAAATGCATAAAGCTGCAAAGAGCCTGGGGCCGGAGTACTTAAGGGATCAGCTTCTGCCCCTTAGGTGCCCCCCCCCGTCCCCCGCCAGTGGGGATCCAGCTAATTTCAAGGCCATTTAATCTCAGGGAGGGAGGTTTACCAAATCTGTCTCAGAGACCGTATGCCCAGGTACCCCAGTCACTGCCGGTAGACCCACATCCCGCTGCTGGGTTCCGGCAGACACCCAGCGGACTCAGCGCTGGCCTGGATGGCCCTTTGGGTGTCCCTGCCCAGTCTTTCTTATGCTCTGCCTGCCCTCGGGTGACGCCAGCGAGGGAACATCCTGCCTCAGCCCCGATTCCGTTCCTTAGTCACCGCAAGTGTGCCAGAGGGCAGGCAGCAGCTTGAGGGGTGGCCCAGCACCAGGAAAGCAGGCCCACTGCCTCCGGGTTCAAGGCCTGCATGACTAATGGGACAAAAATGCTGCGGAATGAGCAGAAGAGACTGCTCTCCCCGAGGCATGCCAGTATCTCTCCCCACAAGGTGTTCTTCCTCCCTAATCGTCACTTCCTTCCTCACAGGAAAGTCAGCACAGCCTCCCTCCCCCCCCCCCCCGCGCCCCAGATGGCACACAAAAGACTTGATTTTCTTTGTAGCCACAATCAGAGCAAAGAGACACTTGTCCTGATGGAAAATCAGTGAGGAATTGCTCCAGCTGGGTGGGAAGGACGTTTCTGACTCGTCGCAAAGGCAGCAAGGGAAAGGCAAGCGGGTGTGAGGGGCAGACCAAAAGACCATATGCTTCATTTATGTGTGGATTCATTGTATGTATTCCCACCTCTTTCCTGAAAGAAACCCAATGCAAATCGCATCCTCCTGCTCCCTGGGGTTACTCTCACAACAGCCCTGTGAGGTAGGTCGGGCAGAGCATCACTGAGCCACCTAGCAAGTTTCATGTGGACTAGAATCCGTCTCCCCTGAGTCTACTCACTGCACCACGCTAGCTCTGTGCCAACGTTCCCCACACTTCTAATACATTAAGAATCATCTGCTCCCATAATGACGTCATTCAGATGCTCATATCTTAATATACTGAGTATAAACTTTGGGTTCTTGCCTGCTGCTTAGTTTCCCCCATTCCGTGCTGCAATTACCTGCAGAAGTCATCGCCAGCAGCACCCAAGTTTGGGCGAGAAACCAGGAGGACCCGGGTGAAAACAAGCTAGAATCTACGGCCCCACCCTGAAGCTGCTTTTCTTTCCTGACATGGTGTGGAATCCCATCCTCAAAACAGGTCCACCACCTTGGAGCATATAAAAGTCAAACAGAGCTGAGATGGATGAGGACCTGACACGGGTGCCACCGGTCTGCCCTGCCGTCACGCGAACAGGAGGCGAGGGTTTCCGGGCCACTTCCAGGACGAAGCAATCAAGCTCCTACCGCACTGTCTTCCAGACAGAAAATGAAAGTGTTTCGGACTGGCTGAAGGAGCTCACACGCCAACCATTCAGGCAATTTTCTAGAGATACAGTTTCCATTCCTGATAGGTATGGATTACGATGTTTTTCTGAAAGACCATTTAAGACAGTCCTATGTTTCTGTATGGAAAGTTTGTGTGTAGCTGGGGGGCGGATACACAACCTGTTTTTATGTATTTTATGAACGTAAGGCATTGCCAGTATCGTGAATCACATCTACTATAGTAGTGCTATGCCACACTGTATTTCTACACTGGCCTAAAGAATACATTTTCTTGTGGCTTGAAACAAAAAGAAAACACAACTTGACCAGCCAAAATAAACGTAAAATTAGAAAGGTGGTGTCTGCTTATTTATAAAACATTTGTAGCATAAATCACCTCCAAGCATCACAGAAAAAGGGCAGTACTTCAAGCAGCGGAAGAAGGGGAAGAGGGAGGGCTCACGCAACGGCTTCTGACTGGTCACGGCAAGAGCCTTCCTTGGAAGGCTCGTCCGAAGCCAAACCGCACAGGCTTTGGGTCAGATTTAAGGTGCGCGTTTAAATCAAGTGCCCCCAGCTGGACCCTGGTCTACCTCGCAGGACTGTGCGGGTTGTGGAAAGACTGAGTCCCGCAGCTCCCAAAGCAACAGACTGGCAACAACACTAAAACATCTAAGGCTGCAGGGGCCGTGAGACGCCATCTTTGGAGGTTTGTGGTCACCTAATGCAGAGTTGGAGGAGGCACAGAAGGACTCTCTACTGCATCTGCCTCTGGCAGGC
Source organism: Varanus salvator macromaculatus (assembly GCA_023646645.1). Lineage (NCBI taxonomy): Eukaryota > Metazoa > Chordata > Lepidosauria > Squamata > Varanidae > Varanus > Varanus salvator. The sequence goes on along the minus strand of JAIXND010000800.1, from coordinate 11,567,643 downwards.
TTCTCCCCAGCCCATCTGGAGATGGGGGAAGGAAAGTAAGCTCCTGTCCGGTTTCCCAAGGGGACCTCCCTGGCCCCCAGTGCATCCCCCCCTCGCCCGCCCTTCCCTCTCTCCAAGGCTGCTTTTCCAATCCTGGAGCGCAGCAAGAGCAGTTCTGCCCATCCCGGCAGTGAGAAAGTGGGGGGTGAGCTGGAGCTCCTACTCTCAACACCAAGGTAAGAGCACAATCTCCACTTTCAGATCCGGAAAATATTCAGTGGCCCTCGGATGCAGGTTTGGAGTTATGGGAATACTCCCTAAAACCTTAGGACAGAGAGATGGAAGTGAACATATTAAAAAAAGAAAAAGGAAAGAGACCATCAAGTTTGGAAATCTGAACTTATGTGCATCACAGACTGCAAACATTGCCATTTTTGGACACGCCTGCAAAACCTGATTCCTGCCCAAGCTCAGTGTTATCGCTACGGTCGGTACCATAATCAGGGCCTGCATCTATCCGCCACAAACACACCAAAGACGGCGCTTGAACGCATGGTAGTCTCAGCATTTAGTCTCAGATGCCTGAGAATCTCAGCATTTAAAAAAAATACACACACTCACACCCCTCTTCTAGTCCTCATGAGTATAAAGTCATGCTTGAAAGCAGGCTGATGACAGCAGGCAAAATCTCTCAGAAGCCAGAAGGGTGGAGAAATGAGACTCCTAGTGATTTGAGGGTGGGGGCTGCATAGCTCCTGCCCCTCCCCATGGCTAATAAACCCAGAATAAAAAATCAGCTTGCAAACAATTGCTGAATAAATGTACAAACAAAGTTGGAAAATGTGTGTGTTTAGTCTCATGTGTGCAAGACTGCTGTTCTGGATGCCCTGCGAGGGCAGTTTTAATATTGCCGATGCTCCCGTGTACACAGTTCCAGCGATGCTATCTCTGCCTACGGAAGGGACTGCTGTGACATGCATGCAGAGCAAACACTGCTAAATCAAACACCAGGCCTACCTTCCACACAATGCTCCACTTCTTCCAAATTGCGCAGGGTAATCCGCATGAGGCTTGAGTTGAGCATCAGTTCATTCTTGTGAGCGGGCCACATATAGTGTGGTGCTGGGTTAACAAAGAAAATCCGCGTGTCCCCCGTGGAAACCTGGTTGTCGCAGATCAAGGGGTCCCCAAACCCTCCAATCACTACTTTATTTCCACCGTCCAAGAGGTTCTCGTGAGTCACGACCTCTTTGCCTTTCAAATACCTCCAGACTCTCACCTAGAGAAAAGAAGCAAAGAGGACAGCATGATGAAAGAATCCTCACAGACGTGTAACGCTCAAGACGCCGGGGAAGGGCAGTGGAATGGGCTTGTCTTTATCATTGATCGGGCAGGCAACTTATAAAAATGCTTCCCCAAAGGTTAATTTCATTAGCTTTCCTGCAAGAAGCCATAAAACCGTGCAGTCGGAAAGATGAAGCAACCTGGAAATTCTGTCACTGGAATTCACAGGGCCCTGTGTTTGTTTCTCCCGGCCCACACGCTAGCCCACTGTCCAGACCGGTTGCACAGCCACCCCCCCTTGCCTTGAAACAGAGTTACTAAAACAACGTCCCAGACATGAATGAGATTGATCGATGGCTAATAAACAAATCATGAAACGACAAAGCAACTGTAACACCAGTGCTGGACGGAGACAGTGAAGGTGTGAGTGCTAGTCCCCGCTTGGCCACGAGGCTCTTTGGGCCAGCCAAAGCCTCCAGCTTTAAGGACAGTCTACCTTGGAGCATCAGGTAGACTGGGGAGAAACAATGCAAAAAGTCCTTGTGTGTTCTTGCTTGCTTTCAGGCTTCCCAGAGGTACGTGGCTGGCCACTGTAGGAAGCAGGATGCCCCTCTTATGAAACCCAAGAAAGTCAGAGTTTATTGCCGTTTTGATATGCATTCCTTCCTCGCTCCTCCCACAAGCTGCCTGGATGTAGACTTTAAGCTCCTTGGAGCAGAGACCTCTATTTCACCCCCACCTACAAACATCACTCTGCTAAATGCCATGAACATGCGCAGCAGAACAGCTGGAGCTGCAGAGGTGAGCGGTAGCCCATCCAGGCCTCATCCTTCAGCCTGAGGAACAGCATCATGGCGAGAGGAAATGCCCCATCCGCCAGGCTGAGAAGGGACCGGCAAGGAAACTTGCCCCCCTCTCCCAGGATGAAGACGGACAGGATTTTGCAACTAAGAATCAGGGGATGCGTTTGCGCTTTCACCGTCTTTTCCTTTTGTGCTGTGCCTTTTCGATCAGGCATGAGGGCTTGATCTGTGGAATCCGCTCTTGGAGCCTCTTGCTTTGCTCTGGCTTGAATGCTTCCAGGAAATGAAATCCCAGCCTCACTGAGACCCATGCCACAGGTAAGAAAAAGGATCGCTCCAGTGCATCACAGACCAACGCAATGCCATGGGGCTGCTTGACCCTCAGCGGGTGACTCTCCACAGACAAGCAGAGGCGCACCTCTTGACCCAGCAGCAGAATCAGGTCTATGGGCCCTTTTGTTCCTAGCCGGGCTCATCCTGAGCTCTTGCCACTAGGGCCCAAATGCCACCAAGCTGCCACCCAGCAATCCTCGTTCTCCATGGACGCCTCTGTGATTCCAGGAGAACGGGCGACGCACAAGCCGTGGCTGCACTGCTAAGCAGAGCTAGGAAGAGGATTCAGAACACTGTGGGTGCGGAAGCGGCACAGGCACATCGGGCAAGGAAAAGGGGGGGGGGCGGGTGGCACAGACGCTCAATAGAAGGCCAAAGTGGAGCAGCAACCAGAGAAAGCCACTGAGTGACCTTGCCCAGCAGAAGAAAGGGACTCCCATCCATCAGAGAGATAAAAGCTGCAAAGCACAACCTTGACCACACGGCTGGGGAAGTGACGGCGTGCTAAGCTCAGCCGGCACTGCGATGATGCTTCTCGCACTGCAGAAACCACGGTGGGAGGCGCAGGCGGGAGGCTGCGTCGCCGTCCCGCCTGTCCCTACAGAAGCGGGGGCCCTAAAGTCTAGGCGGCTGCATGGATCCCTGTCGTCTCCACCTGAAACAAGCGAGCCTTGGAGGAACGTTCGGGACCAAGCCGCCCCTGCGCACTTCGCACTGCGACGTATTAGAAGAAGGCGCGCATATTTTCATTCCTCCAAGCAGCTACTGCGCGGACTGCAGATAGCCTGAGAGATACGCAAGGAAGCGAGGGGCCGGCGAGCGGCTTTTGCCTTTCCCTGCTCTGATGGGGAGCACCAGGAAAAGGCCTGCGTGTGCACGTCTGTTCGGCACCGGGAATTCCGGGAAGTCTCTGCTGAGCGCTGTTGGAAACAGGATGCTGGGATAGGCGAGTTCTTAGCACAGATCTGGCAGGGCTGTTCTGATACCATAAACAGGAAAACCAAGTTGGGGAGCGGGTGGGTGTCAAAGCAGATCTCCTTTCCTTTGCCGGCTATCAAAAAATAAATAAAAACAAGGAAAGGCCAAGCGTTTGCAAAATCAGGAAAGGAGCTGGGCTTCCAGTTCGGAGACCACGTCCCACCACCACCGTGCCCCCTGAGCTGCCCTTTTCAAAAATCTAGAATCATGCTAATCTCGCAGTACGCCCACCGCTGCTCTCTGCAGGGGCAACTGGAAGTATTTCCTCTTGAGGAAGGACTTCCCAAGGAACCGTTGCAGACAGAACAGAAGCTCTGCTTCCCGCCCACCATTTGCAGAATCCCCCTCCCCCAGTTCACGCTGGCAAAGGTCCATGGCCCTCTGCACATGAAGACCCGGGGCAAGACAGCAGGGCACAGAAAGCAAAAACATTCATGCACACACACCCTGACGCTCAGGCTAAAAGGGGCCATCCAAAGGTGCAGCGCTAGATCACGCAGCTCATTCGCAGCAGGCGCCGTGCCAGCGTAAACGGTGCCAAGAGAGGTACAAAAACCCTCGGCACCAGCTGTTTGCCAAGCTGCGCCCTGCAGGTACAGTCTACCCCAGATTCCAGTCGAGACGGAAGGGGGGGGGACCCACATGGAGCCCCACCTGCTCCCTTTGCAGAGCTAAGCAGCAGAAGAGATGGAATTGGAGCAGGGCCGTTTGCTCCGCAGAGCGGAGCAAAGCTTCGCCATCCCACCCCGCTTCCTTTCAGGAAAGAAACAGCCGGAGGGCTGCAGGACTTGGGGGTGGTGGTATTTTGCACATGCTCACACACCCCACCAACACCCCCTCTGCTACACCATTCTTTGGAATCAGTGAAGGGTAGTGGTTAGAGTTTCGAGCTGGGACTCAAAAGGATTTGGATTCTAGTCCCCACTTAGCCGCAAAGCTCACTGGGTGGTTTTGGGCCAGTCACCGATTCTTGGTCCACCTACCTTGCAAGGTTGTTGTGAGGAAGAAACAGAGAGGAGGGCCATGTGAGCTGCCCTGGTGCTCTCCAGCTGTTTTTGATAGCACCCAGAATTCCTTACAGTGGGCCACACTGGCTGAGGCTGATGGGACTTGTGACACATTTGGGGGGCATCAGAAGGCTACTCCAGAAACTGAAGCAGACCACCAGCGTTTTGGACAGAGAGCTTCCTCAACCCTGCCTGGAGGTGCCGGGTCTTGACTCTGTGTGCCAAGCACCCTCCTGCCACAGCCCGTTCCCTCTAAGGCACATGTCCCCACACACACACTAAGTAATATTATGTGTTTGGTACAGATCAATATCCAGGGTGGCTTTGGTTTAAATCCACATCCAGCCACAGTGTTTACTAGATATCAGGCACACACAATCACTCGCTTTCAGCCCCATCAACCTCACAGGGCTGTCTTTATTCAAGCATTTATCATAATCTTAGGCAGCCCTTTTCCCCTGCCAGGCACCCAACGTAGCTTCATAATCCTCCTCTTCTCCATTTGATCCGCACAACAACCCTGCAAAGTAGGTTAGGCTGAGAGCCAATAACTCAAAGTCACCTGACAACCTCTGTGGTTTAGTGGGGACTAGAACCTGGATCCCTTAAGTCCTAGTCTAACACTTTAGAAACGATGCTGTAGTGGGCGAGGTGGAGAGGGGTGCTTTTTTGGTTAGAGGATAAACACAGGAGGCAAGAATGATAACTGCACCTCCCTGACATTTTGGAAAAGCTGGATTTTTAAATGCAATTTAATAATTAATCTCAGGCTGGCTGTTGGCTGAACCAAACCTAAAGCCTTGACAGCACCCCTTCTAGCAAGTGCTTAATGCCAGCAAGTCATCTTTACTCCTTTTTAGTATCTGCCTGCTTCCACTATCAGCAAGGCGAAGAAACGAGCGTCTCTTTCAATGTCTCATTTGCTGGCATGGGATGGGAAGATCAAGCATCACTCAAAGACACTGAACTCATCAAGGACAATTAAGACTCCTTCCCGCATGAGTCATCAGGGCATGTGCAGAATTTTTCAAAGGACTGCAGGAGAAGAGCCAAAAGGGGATCCAGCCGCAGGGTGACGGCTCCTTTACTCGTAGATCCCTTCCAGTGACAGAGTGCGTCTGAGAAAGATCTTACAGGAAGCGAGAGCAAACGAGGCTGACCAAAAACACGCGCCTGTATTGTGCCCGGGATAGAAACGCAAGCTCAAAGATGACCAGTGTTGTTGTAACTTAAGAGACTCATTTTCTGCCCACCTGCCTTGAGTGGGTGGCTTGTCTGTGCAGAGACAGCCCCGCATGACTTGGAAGCTCACATCCAACCGCCCAAGCAGAGGCTGGCCTGCATAATGGACAGAGGGGCGTGTTTACCCAGTATTCCTGCAGCTCACACCTGACTCACAAGGAGCGGGCAGTGAACACAGGTCATTAGCACAGCACCAAGGACACCCTCCGGGTTGTCACTGCTTAATCACTCTGTCCAAGGGAGCCAGGACTGGCCCATCGTGAGCGGAGCCGGCTGGTGCCGGAGGTCAGACTAGATGGCCCAGGAGGCCCCTTCTGACTCGCTCTGTTTCTATGTTTCTATCTCCATCTCAGCCTCGGCCTTCTCTCCACATCCTTTTCCTCGACTGCCATTTCCGCTGTCAGGGAAATTAATGGCTGGAAGCGAACTGCGACTATGTAGAGAACCTTCACTCTCATTTCTTTAAGGGGGTCATTTCCAAACTGGGGGTCCTTGTCTGCCTTCGTGGGTAGCAGCTATCCGTTGTTCTTAATGGACCAAGGTCCTTCCTGCCCCCAGTAGCTTCGTGGTTCCCAGACCCATAGTGCCAAATTAGGAGGCAAATAAAGCACAACTTCCTTGAGCTCCACTCTCATGGTGGAAAGGCAGAATATAATTGAACAAACGCATATTCCACCTGAGAACCAGTGCGACCTCCAATCTTGTTTGATTGATTGATTGATTGATGGTTCCAGGCTTCACCTCACCATGAGGTTCTCAGAGCAACTTTAGGCCAGTCGCTGACTCTCAGCCTCAAAAGACTGAGGTGAGGATTAAACACAGACGGGGACCAGGTTGAGAAGAGGATAAAACCAAGAAGGGACCAAGTTGTATGCCAACTTAAGATTTCTTGCAAGGTGGTGGTGGGGCGGATGGGACAGGATATAAACCCTAACAAATAATAATAAATTTTCTGCAGGAAGCAAACAGAGAAGTGGTAGTGAAAAAACCATACAATAACAATGCCTGGATGCCAGTAAAACTCAGCGAATGATATAAGCCGCACCAGGAAGCGCCTCTAATCCTTTCAACTGGAGATGCCAGGTATTGTACCTGGGACCTTCCAAAATCTTAACTTTATAATCCTTTCATCCCTCTATATCTTCGGTTTTAACAGCCTAGCTCTGCAGAATGTGCTTTAAAAGGACTCCCGAAACAAGAATGGTGATTGTATTATCCTCTTAGTTGTAAAATCAGAGTGACGGAAGGGTGGATGTTCTCCACTGCTATATGCTTATGAGGAGAATTATGGAATCAGGGAGACAGACACCCTTCCTGAGTAAATGAGACCAAAGTGATGACGTCCCATGACGCCCCAGGTCCGCCTCACAAGCACTAAGGTTTACTCAAGTCTTTCCTTTCTGAATATGCCGGTTATAAACAGAACCTCCACTTCAGTTGCTGAATAAGCTGAAGTGTTTATACGGATTGCTTCTAAAGATTCCATGAAACTTTATGGCTGGGGGAGTATTCCATGGATTGAGGACAAGTTTGTTGCTTTAAGTTCTCTCTCGCTCCTGTGCACACAGTGGGAACATCCATATTACCTGTTTCAATTCTGCCAAACCAACATTCAGAATCCCGCCACAATTGTCCCACTCAGCATGGTGTTGTGGGTCTCCCGTATCACCTTGCAGTGCAGAAAGCGCTGCATTGATGCAAGATCAATAAAGAGCTCGGTGACCTTCTTGAACACCAACCCGTTTAGCTCAGGAACATCCCACAAAGCTGAACGGTGGGAGACTCAGAAAAAAGGAAGACCCTCTTCCATAGCCCAGAGTGAACTAAGGCATTTGCTAGCATGAGATGTACTGATGAGCACCAAATTGGAAAGCTGGACAAATTTCTGGAGGAGAAGGCTCTCGGTGGTTATTATATTTGATGGCTACATGGTACCACCAGGTTTGGGGTCAGTCCACCTAGGGGAGCAGGGTGGAACATCCCGCTTCTGGGTTTTCCAGACAGATAGATGTCTGGCCACTGTGTGCTCAGAATGCCGGTCTAATGGCGTGATCTGTGCATGTTTGCACACATTAAATCCCTTTTTGGGCTTAAGCTTTCATAGACTCCTACCCCAAAAGCTTATGACCTCGATTCATTCAACCACGAGAAGGTGCCACGAGATGGTTCCTTTTTCTGCCGCAAGGCATAATGCAGCTACCACTGAGGAAATGATAGCATTCAAAAAAGGAGTCCCGAGCCTAATCCCATCTCTGCTGCAGGGCAGGATTCATCTGTTTCAGTTCCGGAAGAGCCAGTGCAGCACTTGTTTCTGTGGAATCCCAAGGGATTTGTGTGGGTAACAAACACACGACCTTCTAGGAGTAGCAAGATTTTCTTCAAGACCAAACATGAACAACTGGAGAACCACGTAACGTGTGGGGAGGAAGACAGTTGCCTGTTCCGCATTGAGGTTACAGCAAAAGGAGATTTGACAGACAGAAGCCTAGAAAAGGCGACTGTTCCGACACATCTGATGGCAACACACAGAGCCATCGTCACCCCTTCTGTTTCTTCTATCAAAGGCTTCCTCCTGCTGTTAGTATTCGCATTGGAAACCTATTGGGGCGGAGACCTGGTTGACAATCCAGCACTCTCCAGCTGTTTGGGACTACAACCCCCATAAGCCCCAGCCAATGAACAGAGATTATAGGGTTCCCAAAATTAAATATCTGGGGGACACCAAACTGCTCACCTCTGCTCTCCGTGCATTATAATTTTCTTTAAAATTCACCACCAACTTGGAAAGAGGAGTTGTTTTTTAAAATCATGCCGGTTTAGCAGAAGAATAGAAAAATTGATGAACAGAGATTTACAACAGATGGAGGTTGAGAAAGATTAACCAAAAATGCTTAGGGGAATATGTCTAGAGTTAAGTTTTCGACAACAGACACTCTTCCAACTGGTGGCTTTGAAACGTTTCCAACCAGAAATTGTATGGCGACTTGCACCACTGCAGATGTTTAGGATTGGGTTCCCTTAACAGCAACTTTCAGAAGACGCTCCCTTTTAGGGGTTAGCCTGCCTCTTAAAAAGGTTACTTGCTGTCTAAAAATACATAATTATGTGCTGAAGTTTTTAAAGTTTCCCCAATGAAAAACATGTGTTCTTGCCTTAAAAAGGGAACTTGTGCAGCTTTAGAAGAAAGGTTTGCAAAAAGGAGAAGAAGGAGTACCTATACTCAAAGCAGGAATAGATTGCTTCCAGTGATTCTCCAATTGGGTTTGCACTGAACTGAGATGAAAGCGATTTAAGGGAAGTTGGCAGCTAGTTGGAAGGCATGACAAAAAATGACAAGGGAAATACAAAGAAAGGACAGCAATACTCACCCTCCCAAATCAACCCACTGTAAAATCGAGTCTATTTATTTTGCAAACCGATTCAAGCAGAAGTGAAGTGACAAAATCTTGCGAAACCTCACCAGAGAAAGGTGGAAATGGACTGCCAAGCCTTCGCATGGCAGTTAAACGGGGAAGAACAAGGTAACAAAGGCGCATCAGAAACGGTTTTCTCCTGAGCCACACCAATGGTCCATGCAGCCCTGGCAGTGGCTTTCCGGGGTCCCAGGCAGCCCCTTTCCCAGCCCTGCTGGGAGAGTCCAGTGCTCCAATCTGGGAGCTTCTCCATGCACAGCTAAATTACGGCTCTTCTGAAGCAGCAACCACAGCAGTGAATCTCCAGCAGTGTCCTGAGAAATAACTGAACAAAAGCCCCTGAAAGCCTCGACTCAGGGGAGGAGGATGCAGAAAGGCCAGGGAATATCTAGCTACAATGCTCATCATTCTTGACTGAAAGCCATGCTGGCTGGGGCTACTGGGAGCTGGTGTGAAAAAATCCAGGTTTAGACAGCACTGAGCCAATGAAGCAATGATCTGCCTTGCTCCAAAGGCAGCTTCCTGCGTTTAAGGCTGCTTCCCTAAACGGGTGGGCTTCAATCGCCCTTCTCCCACCCAGCGTGCCCTCTGAATGCACTGGATTACAACTCCCAGCATTATAGCCATAGCTGGCTGGGGGTGTTGGGGGTTGTGGCTGCACACTTCTGGAGGGCACCCAGTTGGAGGAGGAGGACCAATACGATCAAATTTGGCGAGGCACCAGGGGTGAAGCTGGCAGTAGAGAAGGACCTCAGGTTGTGCTGTCAGTCGCCGGGAAGAGGGCAGGGATGGCCCTCCAGCCGTGGCAGGCGCCTCCCATCAGCCTTCCCTGCAGTGCAGCATCACCTGAAGGAGCAGGCGTAGCCCACCTCTCCTGCAGGGCTGTGATGCCTCGCATGCTAGGAGCGGGCCCATTTTTATCCTAGGCCTGTAGCAAAAAGGGCATGGCGACGAATGCGAAATAGCAAACGCGCCGGACAAACAGCCTGACGCGGCCAAGCCACCGTCTGAACCGTGCGGCGTGTGTCCCAAGGCCCATGCTGTCCTGAGGCGGAATCCAGCCTGGACCCCCAACAGACGTCCAAGCGCCGGAGGTGCATCCAGGTGGAACCGACCGAGACGAAGTGCAAGCCAAGCCAACTTACCTAGCCTGTGAATACTGGGGGTGGCCTTGTGCGTCACAGGAGGAGAATGGGAGGCCTCGGACTGCAGGCGCTCACAGCCACAAGAGCCCCGCGCAGGCATTCAGACATGCACGCCCGCTCTCCACCCCACGCTCACAGGCCCGTTCCTCTGCCGCTCGGCTCCGCCACCTTGCTTCCCCGTGCAACTCAGACCCTAGACTGAGCAACGTTCTGAAACACGCAGGGGCCACAGAGGGACGAGGTCAGTAAGTGCGAAGCTACTCTCTCCGCAATTGCAAGAATTGAGAGGTGCCCAAACGGGGCTTTAAGAGAGGATCAGGGAGGCAACCCTGGGAATGATCGCAAGAAGCAGTTTTGCCATAGAAGGCCATTTTTTTAAGAAAGCCCACAAACAGACTAGGGCAAATGAATGAACCAACAAACAAGGCCAGCGACTTCTCTGGCCCTTTTATACATCGCTGAGCCATTAGGCACAACAACTTAAAGGAACCTCCAAGGAACATCGCCAAATTCCACCCCACACGCCTCCTGCTCAAGAATGATGCTGCCCAGCCAGTGGGGTCCCACAGCCCCCACTTGCCTGACCTGCAGCTTTGCTTCCTACTAGAGGAATCTCACCAGCTACTGCTCAGAACCAAGTCTTGGCTTCACCTGCTCCATCAAGCGGCTCACAGGTGCCCCGGCCAGGCCTGCCGTCTCCAGGGAGCGGGGTAAAACATCCCTGCCGGAATGCATAGAGAGGGGACCATCTCAAACACAGGCCAATGCGACACAAGCTTGCTTCCTGCCAGCTAAGCTGCCCATAGTATTGCAGGGGGGGGGGGCACTGGGGATGTGCCCCCACTGATTTCTATGGAAAGGTGTGTTTAAGACTGCTGCCTCTCTTCGTTCTGAGGGCTACTCTGAAGTAAAGAGGTGGGTGGCCAACAACGCATGGCGCTATTTTCCCATTTAAACCAGCAACACTCTACCTGCCGACTCCCAGAAGTATGAAGAAAACGTAACCCTGAACAAGAGAAAATAATGTCACGTTCCCAAAGAAACTTCTGTATCTGAGTTATGACTACTTCAAATAAAAAATGTTTTTACCATTAACTTCTTAATATCTGTTTTCCAGGAGCAGGGCTTGTTTGATTGATGTTCAATTCATGTGAAAGACAAGAGCAGCTTTTAGCACCAGCAACAGTTGTGAAAGCAAGGGGGTAACACTTCTCCTTTTCCTTTGAAAATGCTTAGTTTTTCATTAAAAAAATGTCCAGTTCCCACCAAAAAAGGGAGTGAAGGGGAATACCCCCACATCTGTTTCTTGTGGGGTGCAATTTCACAGCCACCTAGTTCATTTCTAATAGCTTTGGGGCCATATCGAAGCTTAGGCCTTCTCAGAGTAGATCTATTGAAATAAAAGGTGCTCGAATTAGACTAGCTGTGGGAACTAGCCTCCGTCTGAGAGCAAGATGCTGCGACTTTGGCAGTTACAGCCAGAGAAAGTCAGAAGCGAGGGAGGCTGCACAGGAGCCCACCGGGGGGCGGGGGGCCTTTCCAGATTTGCTTCCTGGGGGCAATCCCCTGAAAGCCGTGTCCTTGGCGACAGGATTTACGTTTCCGAAGGCGAAATGCAAGTTTGAAATGCGACTTCGTCCCCAGAAGCAGTTTGCGATGGGAAGCATGGGGGAGCGGGGGACACAGGAAATCAACAAGTGGAAGGAACACCGCACACGACAGGATTAAAGCAGAAAACTTTTCGCAAACCGCCCAGCGCCGCGCCGCGTCCTCAGCCCTCCTGGGAGAGCCGGCCGTGCGCACGCCCGGACGACCCTCCCAGGCCAGCCCACGAAAGCCCCCCGCCCCCCGCCCGGGTTTACCTTGCAGGAGTAGGTCTGGTGAACAGGGTCCACGTTCATGATCTCCTCCACCGTCCCGGTGAGCACGACGTTGGCCGCCTCCTCCCTCGACTCCAGCTCCCTCTCCGGACAGCCCGCGCGGCCGCTGCCCAGCCAGGATGCCAGCAGGAAAACGCAGGCGAAGGGGAGCCCGGGGGGTCTCCTCGCCCACCCCATGGCGGCACAAAGGACCGGCTGGGGAGGGGGCTGCCAAAGCGGGCGGAAAGCGGCGCCGGGGGGCCGGGCGAGGCGAGGCGAGGCGAGGCGAGGCGGCGGAGGCTCGGCCAGCCAGCAGCCGATCAAGCCCGCGAACTCCGGCTCGGCTGCGCCCGCGGAGCGGCCCCGGGTTGCATGGGGCTCCGGGAGGAGGGAGCCGCGGGCCCTTCTGCTCCCGCTGCTGGGGCGGGGGGCGAGCAGGGAAGAGAAATCGGAGCGAGGAGGCGGGCGAGGGGGAGATGGATTCCCCAGCTCTGGCGAGGCTCGGCGGTCTTCCTCCCCTGCCTCTGCTCGCCCGCTCCTCTCTCTCCCTCTTTCGCCCGTGTGAGAAAAGGCGATGGGGGGGGGGGGCGGATTTGCATGCGATCTGAATTGCTGATAAGGAAAGGGGGAGGGGGCAGGCAAAGGGGAGGCTTGGCAAAAGGAGAGGGGAGTGAAGAGAGAGAGAGAGAGCGAGCGAGAGCGAGCGCCGAGCCTCCCTGCCTGCCTGCTCGCCTCCGTCTGCTCTGCGAGAGCGAGCGAGAAGCGCCGGAGCGAGGGGAGAAACGCCACCCGCAGGAAACGCGGCTCACTTCAGGTTAATGGATAATCAGCCCTCCAGACGTGATGTGACTTTCAAGGTGCAGCTCCAAGGCGGAGGGAGCTCGGGCAGCCTTGTGCGGGAGGGCCGGGCTGCGCCGCCGCCGCCTCCTCCTCCTCCTGCCCGCCCTCTTGTCTCCTGGCGTTCCGCCGTCCTCCCTCCCGCTCGGCTAGCTAGCCCGGTGCGGCCAGGGCTGCCCCCGGAGCCCGGAGCCCAGGGCCCCAGGTGCTCACGCAGGCAGTGCGGGGAAGCCCTGGCAGTCTGCGGAGACGGCAAAAGCCGGAGCCGCAGGGCTTCTCCTGTCCATGTGGAGGATTCTGCTTCACACTTCGCCAAATCGGAGAAACCCGGTCTCCGTTCTGTACGCAGCTGCTCAAGGAAGCCCAATGCTCCCCCAGTGCTGAAGTCCCTCCATTTAGAGGTGCCTACAACCCCCCCCTTACTCCACCCCGTTGCTTCGCCCCTTTGCTTTGTGGAAGGTAGTCCCAATAAGTTTGGATGTACTTCCTAAAAAGATTAGCGCCCTGAAGAGCAAAGTGCAACCAAGAAGAATTAAGTGTGAAGAACTACAAGGTTTACTGTTTGCTCTCGAGCACAATCCTATGCTGCCTGCTCACAAATTCCAGATTTTAACTATGCACTGCATCTGAAGAAGAACTCAGTGCCACTCGGCTTCCCCAAGTTCTAGAATTACAGGAGAGGGAGAATTTTTCTCCTTTCATCATACTAGAATCTGGGGTAATCTCCCCACTTTTTCCGCACTATGCAAAATATTACGCACCTGCAGCATGCAGCTTTGTTTCTAAACTCAAACATCGCCATCTCGCCTCGCTGGGGAGCTGATCCAAACCCTGCCAATTTGCACGGTGGGCTAGGATTGTCCCTTGAAAGCTGTCCAAAGTGACAACCATCACAACCTTCTTGCTGAAGTTAATGTCATAGTTTTGTTTTTGTTTTTATGTAACATTTTATGGAATTTGTTGTATTGTTTTTAATTGTACGTATTGTGAGCCGTCCCAAGATGGCGAGGCATATGGTGATGGCATATAAAAGTTTTAAATAAATAAATACATAAAAATAGTTTAGTTAGGCACTGCTATGAAAAATCCACTCCTTTTACATCTCCGGCTCAGGGGAAGAGATGGCAATGAGCTGGAGCGCTCACTCCTTCCCTGAGAACCCGGAGAGCAGCTGCTCATCAAACTACACAGTTTAGCACTGAACTAAAGAGCCCAGCAGCCTCACGTACAACATGGCAGCTGCTAGCATAGCTCACTAACAGCTCAACAAAACCTCCATGTTTAGCAGCAACGTACCTTCAAATGCCCACTGCTAGGGAGACATCAACGGGGGCAGACTTTTGTCTCCATGACCTTCTTGAAGTCATCTGTTTGATATTTAAGAGTTTTACATACCCCGCCCTCAGTGCATTGCCCTCGGAATGGTTTGCAAATAGTTAAACTTTTGGAGAGAAAGAACAGGCGCCAGGACACGAGATCTCTCATGGACAGATCAGGACTTGTGGGGATCCTGACAGACCTGTATTCTTTGAATTACTAGCTGGCATTCCCTGGTCCAAGGCTGGTGCCAATGGGAGGCCTGATTGGGCATCTGCCGAAGGGCTGCTACCAAGAGCCCCGTGGGTTTGTGCCTGCTCTGCCCCATGGCAATCTGCTTGCTTACCTGCCTCTTATCTAGCCAGACAGAAAGATGGAGGAGCAGGAGTCACTGTGGCTTCACCTGTTGAGCAAGCATGTGGCACCATCGATGGGAAAGCAGGTGGATTGGGAGCCAGGAGACCCACTGAGGGAGGGTCCATGGAGGGGGACTTGTCCTGGGGCCCTCAAAACATGGGGCTAGAACCTTCCCGGCCCCACTTCATCTTCAGCGTGGACATCCCTTGAAGCTCTTGAGACACAAGCAGAATGAAGACCATTTTGCTGATGGGAGGCTTCCCTTGGGCTCACCGTGTGGAGTGAATTTGGCATTACCGTTTCAGAGTGGCCGAAGCAGTGTCTACCCACTAGCGTGGAGTGGAGAAAGCCTTCAAGCTTCAGGAGAGAGAGCCATCAAGGTCACGGCACCTTTTTTTAATGCAATAGTGTTTCATATGGTTCACGAATCCCCAGGCTGTGGAAGATTCAATTGCAGGTGCCATTTGCTGGTTCAAAGGGTGACCCTCTCCAGGTCTGCTCAGGCGTACACCCCACTGAATTCACTGGGGCTTCTTCCCAGATAATTGTGCATAGGACTGTAGGGTCAGTGTCTCTGGAGGACTGGAGATTTTTACATGTCTGATGAAGTGGAAATGCATCACGCACACAGCATCCAGAGGAGCAGCGGTATGCGACAACTTCAGGACGACAGAGAAAAGATTCGTATCGGTTTAGATTCCTGTGAGTCTGAACTGTGGGTTCTGCAACGAACGGGCTGCTTCTGCAGACTTCGCATTGTTTTAACCTATAAGACCTTATCAGAGTTAAAACAGCAAAAACAGAACCTGTACGTTCGAGTTTGCTATTAAAGGTCTTTCGCTGCGTGTGTCCTTCAGGAATGTTGCCAAGGATGTCAAGAAGGGAGAGGGCCTTTTACCAGCCCCGGTTTACGATCACCCACAGACTAGTGCTTTTATGGGGCCGTCTTATTTTACTGATCATTGTCCTTAACTGTTTTACATTGTTGCAGATTTTAATTTTGGTGTATGTTGCCTCCAGTCTTCCTTTTCACTGGTGTAAAATGGGATTTAAGAAATTGTTGATCAAGGCGTCAAACAGGCAAGTTTCACTGTAGGACATTACAAGATTTACAAAGGAAATAGTAAAAAATTAAGAAAATTCGTTAAGAACAGATGCTAATTTTAGAAAAATAAATAAAAACTACTTTAATTGCTATCAGTTAGCAACCCCCTTCAATCCCACCTTTAATCTAATTTCATAGCTGCCAGTGCAGACAAAGGACACTCTATAGGATATCTCAGCATCATTGTCTGGTACCATAAAAACAATTCTCTTAGATTCCAAACATATGCATCAGAGGCAGATAAAATTCCAGCTAAAAAATTGTCTCTTGGAGCTCTATAAAGCAGACAGGATAACACATAATGAGGAAGATTCTACACCACAGGAGAACCACAAATGCATAGACGATGTTCTGTTGGAGTGTGAGAATAATGACCAACCAAAACAACTATTTTCATAGCTTGAAAGTGCAAAACAGTGAAGGACCCTCTAAGCTTATAACTGGGAATGTTGGCTATTGGTGTAGAATGATAGTTAAGAAATGTTTGGTCAAGTACCATTGAGTGAGTCCCTCAAAAGCCCACAAGCGAAACGCAAGGTCAATGGGCGTTCAGGGAGTGCCACACACCACCGCTCTTTTCAGCTGCCACAGGCAATCACAACAATCGATCTCTCCTCTTCCATGACTTTGCCTAAACATCCCAATCTGGTGCCCACTGGATATGCTAGGCTACAGTTCCCATCATATCCATCCAGCATAATGGGTGTTAACCACCCACCACATCTGGCATGCACCAGGTCGCATGGCGCAAGCTCTTCCGATCCCATTGTCAAACCAAAGACAAACCCAAACAAAAACAGTTCTCCCACCTAGCAGAGGAGTCCTTTGGATGGGTCTTAAAAATCCTGGCGCTTTATCTCTTTAATAAAAGCTTTGCTCTGTGTTTGAACGTGTTGAATCCATCTCCCACTTTCCTCATCGCTCTCTTTTAAAAATTTAATCCCCAATGGTAATTTCTGACACAGTCAGATGGCTTTTGTGTGTTCAGTGGGGAAAAAAATCTCTTGATGTCGCAATCCAGCAGCTTCCCTAATGCGTCGCCACTGGGAGACCATTTCTTAGTTAGGCCTGTCTGCCGGGGTAATGATTTTCAAATAAGTAAATCTATTAATGAGATCACAGTAAGAGCAACGCGGTGCCAGGGGAGGGAGGGCTATGTGGAATGCTTGTGCCACTTGGGAGGCAGGTCTGATGGGCAAACAAAGAAAGGAAAACAAGCGCCCTTTTCTTTCTGGATCGACTTGCAGCGGGGGGAAGAATGGCTCACCCCTGCTAAGAGACCCGTGGCTCACCCCCAGCCTCAGGTGTTTGTGTTGGAGGAGAGACAGCTCCTAGGCTTCTCTGTTTCAAGATAGGAACCAGACAAGGCAGCTCTTCAAGCAAGGGGTGTTCCCTGGGTAGGTTTTCAAAGACAGGATGGTAATCGAGGCCACATGCCCACCTGACAAGAGTGTGATGCACACTGTGGAGGTTGCGGAAGCTTCAGGAAGTGGGTTTAGTGTCTCACCTCTGAAATCTTCACATCTGTCCCTGACATCAGCGTTGCTCAGGGGTGACTCAAAAGCCACTTCCTTCAGATCTTCCGAGAGATGTCCCTTTATCCTACAGACATCCCTCATGCCAGTGTAAACAATGCTATCATTTGTAATGTTGATGGAGCATGCAGTGGTCAGAGGAAGCATGATTATGGGACTGTGATGCTCCACACCATTCCAAAGTATTCGTCTTTCAAGCTTGCTTCGATGGGCGGCGGCAGCTTTCCAATGTCTCAGGTAAAGACAATTTTTGCTTTGCTATATAGAAGCAGAATCTACTGGCATCTTGGCAAGCTAGGGTTTTGTTTCAGCCTTTTACTAAGGACACTGGTTGAGCAGAAATGGACCGATCCATCTCTTCTCTGCCAGATGGGCTTCATTCCCTTTCACCAAACAGACGCGGTGAGTTTTCCATCAGCCTGTTTACTCACCTACGATGCAATTCCTGCTGATCAGGTAAGTTGCTAAATATAAGATTGTTTTAAGCCATTATTTTAAGTGACATTATTTTAAGTGAAAGCCAGGTCCAGTGCGCTAGCAGAAAGTGGCACAATCACACATATGTCATGCATAAATTCAGAAACAAGTGTTCCCAAGTAATATCACGGATGAAGAATGATGGGTGCGCATTTTTCCTTTGGGCCGACAAGAAGTTCTTGCTTTGGACATTACTATCTCTGTCATAATACCAGGATCCGGCTGGGACAACCCACAAAGCTGGTTGGTGGGAACTTCAGACAGAGAGAAGGACTTCTTCACACAGAGCGGAGTTAATGCACAGGATCCACTCCCACACAGTGGGGTGGAGGGCTTTAAAGGGGACAGGACGAGCACATGGAGGAGGTGGCTATCAAAGGCCACTGGTCCTACAGCCATATGCGACCACCCATATCGCTGGGTTTAGTGTCATACGCAACAGTGCAGCAAGGGTTGGAGGGTGGGGTCAAAGTTGGGGACCCTGCAGGCCAGCCCCCCACCCCCATTGCCACCAAGCGAGTGACTGGGGATCCCAGAGTGACTGCAGTAAACCTCATGCTATTCCCGTAGTTGTGATGGCGTTGTGATTTGAGTTTAAAGTGCAAATCTGTATTTGTTCAGGTTATCTATTTTAAAAAAATAACCGGGCAGGCATGCCACAGTTTTATTGTCATTGCTCGAATATCTCAGCAATGGTAGGAACAGTTTTAAAGCAAAGAACGGCATCTGGATGCAGGGCGAACATGTTAGTTCTGTGCTGTACAACTGAGTATGTGTGGCCACCGCAATGCAATCATTAAGTCCAGGATCTAAAACCACCGATTACTGGATGGAAACAGTCTCTTTAACCACTTTCTTCACACCACACATGATTTCATGCCGCCCGTTACTCCCCTTATTTTCTAAGCTCAAACGCCACAAACATTCTACCCTTTCCACACAGGGGATTTGCTCCAGATCCCTTCATCAAGTGGGGAGTATTTTCCTAAACCGTTTCCAGCCCCGCAATATTGTTTTCAATATGTAAGGACTGGAACTGCACACAATATTTCAAATGTGGTGCCACCGTAGAGTCGTATCAGGATATTTTGATATTTGTAGTTTCTATTGTGAGGTCTTCCCTTACGCTTCCCTAGTCAGAATCCAGCTTCTCCACAGCAGCTGCACACTGGTCAACAATTCCACTCCGGGACATCTGATGCTGAAAAAGCGGATATTTAGTTGGATCCAGCAGGACTTCTCTTACAGTAGAAAATTCTATAAGTTAATTATGCACTGAGTGGTGCCGCAGTGGAAGAATCATCTGGAAGCGCTAAGCAAGCCTGCCTTTTGCCAACTGATTTTCCATTACAAATGCCATCAGACACACATGAACACAAAGCATTTGCATTACCGTGGCAAATGTAGGTTCAGAAAAACATGTTTGCCGTGGCCACATGTCACTATTGCCACCATTCCCAGAAAATCTTTCAAGCCCCAAAGAAGCCGGATGACTTCTTTAATTCTAAAAAGGCCAAAGAACCAAACAAAGAAGGCTCTCCATTATCAAATCCCATTTTAAAAGTGCACTGGGGTTAATTGTATTACTGGTACTCGAGTGCCATCTTTGAGCGTGAAGGTATCCTAACGGGGACGGATGGAATAAATCTCTCCTTTGTAGAGAGGAGGAGAGAACCCCAGAATCGCAAGCCTTTGACATTCATCTTTTCCCCCCTGGAAATCCCATCACAACCGACATTTCCCTCAACCGCTTCTAAAAGAAGGATGCTTCTGTACATTAGCCCTGACATGTCGGCGGCCGGGGGATGCTAGGGACCGGTTGCATTTAATTACTGGTCCTGGTGGATTTATTACCATTATGCCTGGATTAATTGGAAAAGTAAAAAAGCTTCATCAAGCGATCCATCTTCTCTAAGTTACTTACCTTGTCATGGGCTAATAACAGTGAAATAAAAACCTTTTGCTGCATCGTAGGAAATGGATTTCCGTAATTCCTCGCACAGAAAATTTTAAGAGGCATTTGAAAGCAGCAGAAGATGATGGATTGGGCTAACCAGAGGGCAGCAGGGGGGTGTTCGAGAAGGAACACAGCCATTCTCTTTCAAATGCAAAATACAAAGAATAAAAATTGTGCTTTGAAAAGGCAGGACAGAACACTGGCTGCACCTACTGTAACAATTCTTCTGTTGTTTTTCTGTTGGACAGGTTTTTCTCATCTTAAAAAAAAGTTTCCAAAACTGTCTCACTGTTCATTTTAGAGATGTGCAGATAAAGATCTTGCTAATAATTCAAACTTATTGATCAAATGTGGCCTCCTTTACTTCTCAAGGGATTTTTGCTCGCCACAATTCTCTGTACCCTACACTGTGTGAGCTATTTTACTTGAGTTTGGCCCCTTAAAAAACATGGGAAGGTGGCTTGTGCCAAGTCAGGCCAAGTCATCCAGCTCAGTAAATGAGTGAGAGCGGCCCCATCATGCCCCCCATGAAAAATGGTATTTTCTAACACCAGTGGAAAGACAAGAGTTGAAATGAGCTACGTGTCGACTGTTGTTGAACCATGGCTTGTTGTTGCTGCATGGGTAATTGTGTCATCTGAACCCTAACAAGCCATCGCTTGTTAATCACAAGCAACTCATGAACAGAACCCATGGTTTGGTGATGGGTTGTGAACTGTGGGTTGCTCAGCAAGGTTTGTGGCTGAGACCCGATCCTAGGAGAACCCGCATTTCATCGAGAAACACTCAACCCATCCTTGGTTTATAAACAGGCCACACATGCAAACGATGTTCTGATATCGTGGGTTGGTTGGTTTGCTTTCAATGGGAAAATTGTTTCAGTGACTGCTGCCCATGGAGGGAGGGGGATCGGGCTGGCCGGGCTCCTTTGAGAAGATGCTCTACAGCCATGGCAGCACCACTGGGAAAAGTGCCTGCCTTGCATGGGTCTGAACCAGCACAAGGCCCAGTGCAAGTTCAGGGAACATTAAAACACAGTCCCCGGTATTCTAGCAGTGCCAAAGGCAGAAAGGGCACGATCACGATACACAAATCAGCGCCGTATTATGTCTCTTGTTGCCCATAAGGAAGCCTTGGGAGGCACTTCAGCCACTTCGAAGGGCAGGGCGAACTTAACAAAAGCAGAAAAACCCCAGACAAGGAAGGTTGAGGACGTCCCAAGGCGGCAGGAGCCACAGTTGTTCCTGCCCATCAAGCATCCAGGACTTCAGCCCTCTGGGCCGTGACTTAATCCCACCCACGCAAACACATAACCCAACACAGTTGTGGTGCCACCTACGCCAGTCTTCCACTTATATAGACCATTGATTTATCTGGAGTCCAGTTCAAGGTCCCGCCCGGCCTTCGATGAAGCTCACTGTGTGGCTTGGGCCCATCTTGTTGTGAGCACAGACCGGAGAGGGAGGGGATTGCGCAAACTGCTTCGGGCTCTTTATTGGAAAAAGCGGGATATAAATGTAACCAAACAATAAACGTCGAGTATACGCTTTTTAAATAATGGTTTGCATTTCTAAATTATATGCTTGTAATTGCACATATGTAACTCTTAATAGATACTGAGGTCCTCGTTTTTCACTGTGCCTTTCCAATTTTCCAGTGATGAAGCAGCAGCTACTTTAGAAACACCGCTGGTGCAACAGGCCCTCCTGGAATAACGGCAATTGTAATCGTAATTCATCGGCCTGATTTAACAAGGCAGTTCTCAGAAACATACCCCTTCCCTCTCACCTCCATTCTCCCCTACCTGTGTGGTGTTTCAAATGTTTAAGCTGCCTGGCCCTACCTCAGAGGGGAGAGAAATAAAATCCAGCCGTATTTGGGTCCTGCTCTTTGAACTGAAAAGGCATTGTGGGTTTTAGAGAAGAGGTTTCCAGTAAAAAGAGGTAGCAGGAATTTGAGGTGGGGTGGGGGGTGAGCGTGTGTGTACACACACACACACACACACACCTACAGAGAGAGAGAGAGTGTGCACCTTTTGGCACAGCTCTGCACACCGCTGAAGAAGCCCGACCTCACTGGTGCCTTCTGCATGCCCTCTGCCCCGGGGTGAAGCACCTGTGGCATGCACCATACAAGGCCTGGGATGAGCACAGGCGCGCCTCCCTTTGTGCCCACTGCTCTACTCCCCCTGCCCCACTCCCAGCGCTGGGGAGAACGGAGAGGTTTCCAACCTGCAGCTCTGCAATCCCTTTAAATCCATAAAAACAGGATTAATGGGTGCGAACTGTCAAGGAGTAGACAGAGAATTTGAAAGTGGGGGAAATTCTTGAGGTTTTGCCAGAGAGTTAATGTAACTGTTCCCATTCCCATTAGCATGGGGAAGAAGGGGGGCACTGAAATTACCAGCTCTTAAAAGATTTTTCTTTTGACTAAAATATATAGCAATGTCCTTTTAAGTCCTACACAGACGGAAGAGATGACATCCTCTCTATAAAATGAAGCTGACGCCTAGAATGACCAACTTCTCCTTCTTGTAATGCTGTTCTTGTGATGTTAACTGAGAGACGTTTGGCAGGGGAAGGTTGGTTGGTTGGTTTGCTAGCTCGGACCATTCCTTATTTTAAGCAGGCACTCCTATGCCCTGACCCTTCCATGGCCCCTATGTCCCCCTCTGCAGTCCAGCTGCAGCTTCAAGGGAGGCAGCCCACATGGTCCTCCACCCCAAACCAGCGGCAAGTGGAGCTGGGGAATCCCAGCTCCAAGACTGCAGGATCCCGGAGCTGGGCCCAGCCCAGATTCTGCTGCCTCCTGAGGACTGCGGCCAAAGCACCCAACTTTCATGCTAGGCTCTGGTTGATGGATTTCAAGGATCTAGTCGATCCCATGGGCCTGCCTCCTCCCCACTAGAGTCGCCTGCCGTGCATGCACGCAGCGTGGAAAGGGAACCCGTGCCATGCCTCGTCCGAGGCTTCCATCACTTTTCAACTATTGATCATCTCCTGATTTCATTACCAACTCTGAGCAAACATGCAGAGCTCAGCGCATTTCCCTAACTTATGGCTTTTTTCATTTTTCATTTTTAAAGCGGCCATTCCTCATCACCACCTCCTAAGTTGGATTATCTCCTGCCTGCTTCCTATATTGCCTTGATTCGGGGAGGGAATATTATTTATGGCCCCGCAACGATAATTTGCAAGGTGTGCAGGAAGCATAAAATATGGGTAGAGATGGGGGCAACAAGAGCTCACGGCTCCTGCCAACACCTACCACTCTTGGCCTGTTACCAGGGGCCCCGGATCACTGCTGACACTGGCTGGGGGGCTCGGTGCCCCCATCCTAGACAGGCAGCTGGGGGGTTGCCACAACGCCACGGAAAATTGCATTCCGTTCACCCACAGCGCCTTGCAGAATGGCATTCCAATTACCCACAATACCCCGCACGGCAGCATTCAGAGTACCCACAATGCCCCACGGAGTAGTACTCGAGTCACCCAAAGTGCCTAAGAGAATAGCATCATGAGAAATCCAGAATGGTGCCCCCTGCTGGTGCTTCTCACCAGCAACAAGCAAGCCCAGACAAAATTGGGGACTCACATCTGAACCCAGCACTAAAATTGCTTCGTAAGCCGCCCCAAAGGTTTGTTGCAAAGGGGGCGGCATAAAAATGCTTTAAATAAATAAATAAATTTGAGGGAGAGGAGGTGCAGAAAATATGGGGATCCCTTTTCCGGAGTGGCAGCTTTGGATGAACAGCACTGGAATCTCAGAAGCAAGGAGCACAGTAAACCGAAGGCTTGGAGCAAGAGAGTGGAGGGAGGCAGAAGCAGAGAGAGAGAACTCCATTTGGGGGGCGAACACTTGATGGATTCTTTTCCGGGGGTTCATTCCGTTTCCCCCTCTGGTGTCAACTCGAGTTCAGCCAATACAGATCCGATTGGGTCCTGTCTTGTTTTTAAGGGTGGTGATTTCTTGCAATGGGAGTGGGGAGGTTTGCAGGATGTTGCCATTTGCCCAAACAGTTGCAGTTTTTACTTATTTGCCAATTTTTACTTATTGGGGAGCTTGTGCAGGTGCGCCCCATCATTAGTCCACCTGTCCACTGGCCAGCCCCAGGAAGCATATCACCCCCTCTTAAATATCCGTGTCAGTTCCGCGGGCGCCTGCTCCGAGCCCAGCAAGGCCATATTCCGTGGCTGTCAACGAATGTGTCAGTCTATGCTCCACTTTGCAATCAAGTGCGGGAGGGAATTGACAGGTTCTTTGACAAGTACAAAGCGCTGCTGTATCGGGCTGAACAAAGTAGTCTGCGAAGAGGACGAAGCGGATAAGGATCCTTAGAAGAGGGGAAACGTGCCTCTGTGGGGCAGGCGGGTGGACTTGCAATCACACGCGATCGTGCAAGATCCCCAGTAAAAAGTATGTTACAATTACAACACCATTTGTACAAATTTTAAGATCTCTCTCACCCAAACCGCTGCACAATAAGGCTGTCCAACGGGTGGCTTCACCCCAAAATGCATGGCATATTTCTAGAATTGAGGGGGGAAATTACTTCCAGCAACCAAAAACAGAAATACAGCAGAATCCTATCAGCTTTTTTTAAAAAATGGAATTCCCAGGATCATACATCCCTAGGCTCTGTCCCTGGTATTTTCAGTTTTAAAAGAGCTCTTGGACAGAAAGGATAAGAAAATACTGAGCTGAGCGGACCAAATACTAAATTAAATGGGCCTGCAGCCTAATCCCATATAAAGCAGTTTTCTAGAAATGTAGGATTTCCCATGGATACAATTCCAGGCCTTGGCATCTCTCACAGAATAAATAAGACAAGTATCTTTGCTTTATTGGCAGCCATTTCGTGGGGTTTTCCTGAAGCCAGACCAGGACTGGTAGAAACAAGGGTGCAAAGAGTTTTTCACAGAGATGTGAACAGTCGCCTTACACAGATTGCTAGTCCCTTGAGCAACAAGAGCACCCAGGGGCCAAGAGAGCAGGCCTGGGGAAGCGGGGGGAGCATTGGAAAGTGACGGCGCTCATCATATTTGCCTGGTATACAAATATAAATGTCCTAGAAAGAGGTACTTTCAGCAGACAGCACAAACGCAGTCCTTGCACCAGGATCAGCTGCACCCCAGCCACGCCCCCACTTGATTGGACATTAGCATATTATACACCAGGGAGGGCAACCTGTAGCCCTCCAGGCATCTCGAGCGCACCCCAAGACAGCATGGCCCAGCGATCGGAGACTGCAGGGGATGGGAAACCCTCATAAACATGCAGCAGGTTTCTGTGTGGCTGGTATTCAAATATGCAAGTCCACAACCTCCATCTGGTAAACATTTGTCAGTAAATATTTGCTGTAATGCTAGCTACACACTCCATGATGGACTTTAAACCTGGTCTTTGGTGTTTTTTCCTGCAGGTCCTGTCCCTGCAGGCCAAAAGTACACGTCTGTTTCAGTGATGTTAGAAGTGGGGGCAGGTTCGTTTGCAGGGTATTTCGCTGTATGCAGCACCTACATAGCTCCTTTGGGGGTGTTGCACCCCTTCCCCAGGGATTCGCTCATGGGGAAAAATACTCTTGGATGGCCAATGAAGTCCTCACCAGTTCTAGAGCAGGCTCCTCCAAGTATGAGGGGCTCCAAGTTCCAATTACTAGAAGCTGGAGTCCACAGACCACAGAGATGGAAGAGCCACCCAATCCATCCCTCTGCTCTGTGTAGGAATCCAGTTCCAATCATCCCTGACAAGCAGCTGTCCAGCATCTGCTTGAACGCCTCCAGGGACAGAAGGCTCACCCCAGGCAGCTGGTTCCATTATCTGACTGTTCTTTTTTTCATATAGTAAGTTTTATTTGAAATTATAATCCTAAAAAAAACAAAACCTACAAACAACACCCATCATCAAAAGCATTGGGCCCGCTGGGTCAGTCCCCACACCTTTCTTTTTCCATTTATGATAACTTAAAAACATATTTAAATCTATGCAAAGTCCCGTTTCTCTAGCCAGTAATAAAAAGAGTCCCAAGTTTGATAGACGTCAGAATCTTCTTTCTCCTTCAATGACAAAGTCAATCTGTCCATTTCTGCACATCCAGGATCTTTTTTAGAATCAGTTCGTCGGTGGGTAGTTCTTCACTTTTCCCGTGTTGAGCGAATGCAATCCTCGCCGCAGTGATTACATGTAAAATCAAACATTAGCTGACTGTTCTGACCCTTTCTCTTGATGTTCAACCAAAATTTGCCATCCTGTAACTTCCGCCCTTCATAGCACGTCCTTCAGCCTTGAATGACAGGAAACACATTGCAACTTTCCTCTGTGTGACAAGCGTTTAGGTACTGAATTTCTAGACCCCAGATCATTTTGTTGCCCTCAACTGAAGGGTCCCAGCGTTATGTGAAGGGCTGATGTGGAAAGGGTGGTAAAGACTCATTCCCTGCTGCCCCACGTGCATTCTTGCTGGGCTTGTTCACTATCGGTTATTGGTTATTCACTATTAGTTATGCACCGTGGTTGGTTTTCTCCGCAGGGTTCTGAAAAACACGATAATCCACGTTTCAACAGCTCATCATCCAATGACAGCACTTGAACTTGTGTTACTGTGTTGCTGCACCCAGGTTTTGACTGAAAACAGAGGCGACTCTGCTCCAAGGTAGAGGGCAGCTCTTTAAGTGTCTTGGACTTCAGGTGCTCTACCAGTTTTGTAAACTCACAGAGTGTGGGAAGATAGGAAGAGAGTTACTTTTGGGGGTCATAATATGTAGGTTGTATTTGTTTAAAATCCCCTTGGCATCTTTGTTTATTTTAGCCTGTTCTGTTTATGTTAGCTTTTTTTCTATTCTACATTTTCTTTTATGTATTTGTATATGCTAAGAAAATACAAAAAATACAAAGAAGCGTTCTAGCAGTGCGGCCAGTGCTCAGAAATGGCAGCAGGTAAAGCCCCAAACATCTGCCCACCCCCGTTTTAAGGTCCAGAACAGTGCGGGAAAGACAGAGCACATTCCCAATCCAAACAGGTCAAGAAGCACATACCTTAGGCAGGTGGATCAGGCAGAAGGTGCAGCGAGGTCAGGCAATATGAAGGAACTGGGCCATGCGACAACTACCAGGCAAGCCTGCACTGTCAAAACAGCTGGTAGGAGGAGGTGCTTGGTCTCTCTTCCCCCAGGACTCCCAGCTGGCGCTCATCAGGAGGCCAAGGGCTGCAGCGGGGACTGGGCCCAATCCTGCAACTGCTGCAGCAGCCACTCCAGACCTGGCCACCAGATGGCGCCCCAAAGCTGCCCAGGTCCTGGCCAGGCCCTTGTGCTGCTTTCAAGAGCTGCTCCTCCAGCCTGCCCTGCTCCTGGTGACCAGCGTGGGCCGTGAAGTCCTCTCAGAGATTCATCACCCTGTTGGACTGTCCTTGGGGTTTCTGTGCTTATTAGGACCGTTCCTGGCTGGGCTGTAACATAAATCCTGGAGAGGGATCAACCAGCATCTAAAGCAAGGAGAGGAGAAGGTAGCTCGCAATGCCGGAAGCCCCTGCCAGCACTCCAGTTGTCAGGAATGCCAGGAGATGATGCTCAAAACCTCCGGAGATTGACCTGCTCCCCGGGGTGGTGCTGGCAGACTCCAGGCAGAGGTCAGGCAGGCAGCCAGGGGTGCTCTAGTTCTAGCTTTCCTTTGGGTCCATCGGTGACCTGCTCAAAGTGGACCTTGATCCTGGAGAGGCTCTAATGCTTTGCCCTTGTCACCACAGCCTGTCCGTTTGCCCTCTCCCTCCGGGTCCAATCTGCCCACAGGGAAAGGGCAAGACCAGTGGCAGCGACTCTGGTCTTTCTCCTTGTTCCCCTTGCCAGGGAGCGCTGGGACTCAGTAATGGGCTCTCGGTTGTGGTGTGGACCTTAGCAGGTGCCCAGTGATGCCAAACCTGCCGTCATCCTTGAGCAACTTGTACCAGAGAACACAGACTGTGCCTGTTCGTTCGGGAGAGTGAAGGTCACGTTGGAAGTCACTCCACCACCCGGTGAGTAAGGAAGGGCCACAGACAGGAGATGCGCCTCTGAGATTCCAGAGTAGCAGCACCAAATCGCATGATCACATGCAAAAGACAAAGCTTTGTAAGGGAGGGAAACAAAGCGACTTCTCTTGTTTCTGGAGGCTGTTATTTCGGGAGATGATAAAGCGAGCCAGGGCAGTCTGTGGAGCAATGCTCAGAAGGAACGGAATGAGGACGAGGGGAACAGGAGGTCTAACATTTTTATGATTACAATGTACAGACAGCTTTGCTGTTTAATTTTAATTTTTTTGGCAACTGGATTTCTTCAAACAGGAAAGAAAAGGCTTCTGTACAAAGCAGCTAAGGGAGGTCATATTAAGGGAGCTTTGCCTACTGGTTAGAGTGCCGGAATAAAACAGGGAAGGCCTGCGTTCAAGTCCTGACTTATTTGTGAAGCCTTCCAGTGGCAATGAGTTTGTCATGCTCTCTGTCTCTCCTACCTTCTGTGAGAGTGTGGGAAGAACCACAGATGCTGCCCTGAGCCCCCTGAAGGAAGTGGGGATATAATGCTAATGCAAATACAGCTCCGTGCCTGGCTCCTTGAATTGTGCAAGCTTGGTTCAAATACCAGAACACAGGAACCACTTGTCTGGAATAACTTTCCACTTGCCTTTGGAATACACAAATATAAACAGTCACAACATTCTTAGGATGTTTTTAATACTAGGACATTCAGCTTGGATTCCACAAGCACTGATAAAGGAAATGCTTCCATCCACCCTCGGGTGATTCACAGAACTGCAAGGTGGAAATTCATTCCAACCCCCTGCTAATGCAAGAAACCCCCGAGCTGCAGCACTGCCCCTCCCCAAAAATGACTGTCCAGCAAGTGTGGGGGGGTGTTCAAAGACAGGCTGGACATGCACATGGTGGGCATGTCGTCAGCGGAGCCGGCTGGTGCCAGAGGTCAGACTAGATGGCCCGGGAGGCCCCTTCTGACTCGCGCTGTTTCTATGTTTCTAATGCCCTTCTAGGCAATTGATCCCATTGCGGAACTGCTCAGGACCCTGAAGAAGTCTCTGCGAATGTTTGCCAGATCTCTCCCTTCCTGCCACTTAAGACCATTTGATCTAGTCCTCTGCAAGCGATATTGGCTTTACTTTGAACGCATATTGATTACATTTCCATACTGCCCCCCCCCCCCCGCACAGCTCAAGCTCTCTGGCCAGTGCTCAACAATAGGAGCCACAAAATACACCATAAGATACACCATGAGTGCTTACAGGTTTAAAACTACAGTATAATGTACAAGTAAAAACCAGGGTGAAGCCCAGCGGCAATGCAATCATTCAATAAATAAATGCCATATTACTGCAAACACGCAACCCTGAGAGAATGGCTGTAGGGTGGGTGCCGGGATTTTCCCAGGAACAATTTACAGGATATTGTTCCACTAAGTATTTGGAGGTCATTCGGTCTAGAATGGCCCTTCAGACCTATTTACAAGGATCTGCCCCGCTGGAGAGGAAAGCTGGTAGAACTGGTTTGTCGATCCAGATCCATACATCTGCCTGCGTCTTCAGACTCTCCTTAGAAGCATGGCTATGGAATTCGTCACCCACAAGGGTCAGTTCTCGAAAACCACATTCTTCACTAGACCATCGTGGGGGTGCCTGTCATTACACTCCTTTTGTCTGAACGTGTACCAGTGCCCCATGCCGAAAACACGATGTGCACCCTTAGTTGGCACAAATTGGTATCCTTGCCCACGTTTCTGGGGATGGCATTCCAGCAATTCATGAGCAGCAGCCGGAACCTCCCCAAAAGTCAGACCTGAGAACGGCCGCTGCTTTCCAGGGGTGAGTCTTCAAGCCACGCCCTGAGCGATGCTGGCTGGTTTTTGATGCAATGCTCATCCGTGGTGATCTCAGTACGCTAATGAAAACCTCCTCTGTAAAATGACATCTGTTGCTCTCGGGGCTTCTGGCAGCTCAGCCGAAGGCAGCAGGGGACGGCTTGCATGTTCTCCGGTCTGAACCTGCACTCTTAGAGAGGGGCGGGCTAGAACCAGTGGGTGGAAAAGGCAGGCAGGCAGGCAGGCAGGCAGGCGGACTTTGGCTAAAATTAAGAGATTCTTGATGGAAGGTGCTGTTCAAGAAGCAAACAGACGGTCTCGGGAGGAGGTGGTGTCTCCTGCGCAGAAGATACTGAAACAGCAGGTGGACAGCCATCTGTCCGAGGTGCCACGGTAGCATCCCGCAATACAGCTCTTGTACTAAGCAGAGAATTGGGCAAGAAAGACTATGCAATCCCTTCCAACTTTATGTTGTGGGTAAGAAGGTAGATTGCTGTATTTTGCATCTTGAAGAGAAGAGAAGAGAAGAGAAGAGAAGAGAAGAGAAGAGAGCACTGAATCACCTATATGCTCATATTCCACCAAGCACAGTGCCACCTTCTGACTGGCAGGTAGCACTGCAGCACAAAACAGCCTCATCACTTTATAGGGACAGATTAATCATGATTAGCTGCCCAGGGCACTCGAGCACCTTGCTGCCATTCTTATGACCACCCTATCGGGTACCCCATGCTGCAGATACAGCCAACTTAAGCCACTTCCCAGTGGGCCACTCACGCCTACCCTTCATACCAGCCCCTCCCTCCTAGCACACGTTTGATGCAACCTGTGATCTTATGGCACAGGCGAATGAGTTTGCAGCGAGGAAGAGCATAAGGTCAGCCCTGCAGGATCAGGCCTGAGCTCCATCCGGTCCAGCACTCTGTACCCACGGAGGCAAAGCAGCTGCCCAGGGGATCCCTCCAGCAGGATGGGTGCAAGGCCTGTCCCTGCCCAGCTCTCGGCAGCTGGTGTCTGCAGGCAGGACAGCTCTGGTAAAAGAGGGAGCCCCTAGCCAGCAGGGCTAGTAGCCACGGAGAGCCTCCTCCCTCATGGGTCTGTCCAATCCTCTTCTAAAACTATCCAGACGGGTGGCATTGTCACTCCCCAGTGCAGTGAGTTCCATAGTTCACTGCATGTTGTGTGAAGGGTTTCCTTTCCTCTAAACTCGCCACCAGTCGGAGTCCTGGAGGACCCAGGCTGCAAGCGTCGTGGGACTCCCTCCCTCTCCCCCTGCTCCACACCATGCAATGTTCTGAGCAACGGTCTCCAGAGGGCCGCGTGGATGCAGAGCGACATCTCCCTCCCCTTCTCCACAGGGGTCTATGGGAGACACAAACCTGACTCACAGGGCACAATTCACATAGCCTTCTGCACAAGCCTCGCAGCGATCCGCTCCCTAGCTTTGCACAGCTCCCGTTTCTCCCTCTGATCCCAACAGAGCCCCAGTGAAGGCTCCTGTGGGTCAGTTTTTCTGCTTCCTGCACTGAAGTCTCCCACCCAAGGCTGCTGTCTCCCCTGGCCTTGTGGAAGAATGATGTCTGGAACAGGAGAGTTCCGTCCAAGAAGGTACTCGAATGCCTGGCTAGGGAAGGGGAAAGTCTCCATTTATCGCTGGCACTGGGAACGCAGCCAAGAAGCTGAAAGCATTACTCCAAGAGCTCGGGAACTGGGAGCCAAAGTGCCAGTACTGTATATCTCCTTTTAGTTCGCTGCTGTCAGGAGAAAATGCATTTTTACTTCTCCTTTGGCACCTTCCTCCCCGGCGCCTTTCCATTAAATTAATTGCTCCAGTAGATTTTTGCTTCTTTGTTACATTAAGCATTCTCAGACGATCTCGTTTTCAGAGGTGCTTCTTTTGTGAAATCGTTTTAATTATCTTAATGGGGTGGCCACATAGCCAATTTGTTGCAGGGCCCAACTGGTCCCAGGAATGCCTTGATAAAGTTCTGTGTCATGGCTGAATTTTCAATACCATGATGCATTCCGATTGCCCCTAGCCTAGAGTAGTGGTTTATTTATTTATTAGATTTATATCGCACCTTTTTCTTTCTAAAAGAACCCAGAACGGCTCATATCATTCTTCTCCTGCTGCCCTCAATCTTATCCTCACAACAACTAATCTGTGAAACAGTTTGGGCTGAGAGTCTGTGACCGACCCAAAGTTTCCCAGTTGGCTCCAAGGCAGAGCAGAGACTCGAACCCGGATCTTGTCAGGACTGAGAGAGTTTGAACAGGGACTTCCTGAGGCGTGGCTTGCTCAGTGAGAAACTGACCCCGAGTGGCTCACCCACAGGGGGGTCACGTGAACCTGCCCCTCGTGTTTTTCATGTACCCTGTGTCCTTGTCCCACAAAGGACGGCTGTTGTCAGATGAAGGCCGACTCTTTCCCAGTCCACATTCCCCAAGACGTCTGAGCCAGAGAGCAAACGGAGAGCCCTCTGCACCAGCAGCATGTGGCCTCTCTGATTAGCCGGGGAGAAGGAGACTGTGGAAAGAGGTGCTTTGCCCCACAACTAGCAGATGCTGGAGAGGCTCTTGCTACTCTGTTAGGGAAAATAGCCGGAGCAGCTACTGCAAAGCAAATTTATTTATTTATTTAGGAAATTTATAGGCCGTCCATCACTGTCGTCTCCGGACGGCTTACAGAATATTATAAATCCTAAACAAAATAAATTAGCTATACCACGAACTGAGCATAAAACTGACATATTTAAACTTGACAAATCTCTGGAGGAGGAGGCCATCCGTGGCTGCCTGCCCTGATGGCAGCATCAGAGACACTATGCCTATGCACCCCAGTTGCTGGGGAACATGGGTAGGAGAGTACTGTCATGAAATTTCGAGGATAGACCCTGGGCCAGTCATTCTCTCCCAGCCAAGTCTACCTTGCAGGGTTGTTGAGAAGATAAAATGAGGCAGGAGAAAAATCTCATAAAACTTCTTGGAGGAAAA
The DNA here is from genome assembly GCA_023646645.1 of Varanus salvator macromaculatus. Classification (NCBI taxonomy): domain Eukaryota; kingdom Metazoa; phylum Chordata; class Lepidosauria; order Squamata; family Varanidae; genus Varanus; species Varanus salvator. The sequence goes on along the minus strand of JAIXND010000800.1, from coordinate 11,535,182 downwards.
GTAGAATAGGAATGTAATAAATATATTTACAGCAAAAATGGAGCTGGAAATCCCATGATTGTGTCTATTTGAAGTCCAAAAATCAGGTGCAGGAAGTGTGGAAAACAAGAGCCGCTGGTCTGCCGGCTGTCAGTTGCTGTTTTCTCTCCCTGCAGGGTGTGAACAAACACAATGGCTGTCTAGAAATGAGCTACCATGATGCTAGCACTGAGGTGGCTTTCAAGGCAGCTGCATGGAGCATTTGTTACTGGAAGAAAAACAAGCCAGAAAGCGGAGAAGGAGGCAAAGAAAAGAGAACAGGGGTGGCGGGAGAAGGGGAAATGCAGAAGAAGGAAACCAGACAGCGGGAATTAAAATGACAGTGTAAGCAAAGCTGACACAAGGGAGAATTAATATTGCTAAAGTGAGTCGCTGGCTCTGGACTGCCTGATGCATTAAGTTGTTGGCAAAATGAATTGCAAGGAACCTGTAGCAACAGGGAGACAAAAGCCCCTCCGCATAATTCCAGGAAGCAACGCTGTAATATTAATTACATTGGTGGGGATATTGACCGGCTGAGGAAGCAGATTTTAATACAGCGCTCTGGTAACTAGAACTCCATTGTCGGGGGCTTGGGGGACTTCATAGCACCCCAACTGCTCTGTCAGTATTCATGAAAGAGGCGAGTTCCATGTTAGGAATCCTCAGGGAACTAACTGAAAATAAAAGCACCAATATATTTTAAAAATCATTACTTAAAAGTCTACAGGGGGCATGCTTAGGAAAGGTCCTCAAAAGAATGTTGCGGAGGTGGAGAAGCTGAAGAAAATAAAGAACAAGGGGCTGAGCAATTCCCCTATGAAGAAAACCTGCACTGTTTGGGGCTTTTTCATTTAGAAAGGAGGGAAATAGACAGCTAAAACAGGAATCTCCAATGAGGGCAATGGCTGTTTGGCCAGAGGGTTTCCAAGCATGGTAGCCCTAGGCACCCAAATATTTAAAAGACTTCTCGGCTAACAACAACAACAAAATAGATTTGGATGAAAAACTTTCTAGCAATTATACCAATAAATCAACACCAGCAAAAGTGGACCAAATATCCAAAAGTGCTGTTTATAGGCCACCATTCAAGCACCAAAATTGTTGTAAGGTCAACAATTACCTTACATTGCATTAAATCCATTGAATCCATTGCATTAAAGGAAACGAGTATTAATCTTGCAAATGTCACAATGTTTGTTTTTAGTTCGTTTGTGTAATACCCAACATCCAAAGCTCTTTGGGTGATTCACAACAATGCACAAAAAGCCGCAAAAAGCAGATTATAACATCCCATAAAAATCCTGATATGTAACATTTAAACTGTTTTGAATAGCTACAAACTATTTTGGTGAAAAGGCAGCTAACATAGAGGCCCATTGTGTGCTATTCCATTAAATGCCTGGGAACAGAGGCCAGTCTTAACCTGGTGCCGAAAAGAAGATGGTTTTGATCGATTTATGCTGATAATTTGCAAGTTCATTTTATGCTGAGGAATTTGCAAGTTCCTCTCCATTTTATCTGCACAAGAACCACCTACTCAGAGAGTTTCATGGCTGAATGGAGGCTAGAACCCAGATCTCCAGCCCTTTTAGGCTCTGTGCCACACGGGCTCCCAAAGGCCAGTAATCCCCAGAGTGGCAATCCACAAATGGGCCGTGTTGCGGGGGACTAATCGTTTTGGTCTGTGTAACTTTTGCCTGTCTTCATCCTGAACTCTCTTCTACCCCACTATCATAAGCATTTGCACACACAAAAAAATCACACGAAGACTTGCTTGTAAACACATTTTCTTCCCAAATACACATTGTAAAATGTATTTTGATGTGACCTTTCAGCCAAGAATTGCATTGGGAAAGTGGGAAATGCCAACCCTGGTAGACAGTCAAGCTTAATTCTACACTTTAGTCCAACGGCACAGATCTAGCTGGGTATGAGCTGGGAAACTTGACTGTAAAGAGTTTCAGGCTTTTGGGCAGCATAAAGGTAAAGGTAAAGGTTTCCCCTTGACGTTACGTCCAGTCATGCCTGACTCTAGGGGGCGGTGCTCATCTCCGTTTCCTAGCCGAGGGAGCCAGCGTTTGTCCACAGACAGTCTCCGTGGGCATGTGGCCGGCATGGCTAAACACCGAAGTGCACGGAATGCTGTTACCTGCCCACCGAAGTGGCACCTTTTTACCTATTTGCATTTGTATGCTTTCGAACTGCAAGGTTGGCAGGAACTGGGATGGAGCAACGGGAACTAACCCCGTTGTGCAGATTCAAACGGCGACCTTTCGATCAACCAGCCCAGCAGCACAGCGGTTTGAACCACTGCGCCACCTGCAGTCCCTATTGGGCGGCATAGAAATATAATTAATAATAAGGATTGAAATACTTAAGAAAAAAATCTAAATTGAGGTCGGTCGGTCGCTGGAATAACAGTTTTATTCCAGGTCCCTGTATTTTGCAGCCTCATTTGCCAATCATGCTGCTCCCTGGACTAGCCTCCATCCAGTCAGCCCCCTCTGAGGATGGGTAATTTGGCCACCAGCGCGGCAGCAAAGATGTGTCAGGAGCTCCCCCATGTGATGGACCACCGAACGGCAGGTGCCCTGGCCCTGGACTCGCTCCACCCACACAGGCTGGCCATGGGAGCCTCCGAGACCGAAAGGAGCCTAGAGCGGTCTTCCTGGTTCGGCCTGAGCAACGAGGTCTCCATGCATCCTTGGGTCGGCCTTCCCCGTTTGAATGTCCCTCAACTTTTACATGTCCCTGTTATCTCCAGGGAGGTCCAAGAAAGAATCCTGCACGACATTCTTTGCTGGGCTGACAGTGCCGGGCTAGATGGACCGAGGGTCTCATGGACAAGCAAGCTTCCTATAAGCCTCTGCAGCAACTCATAGTACAGAGAAACTGTGGTCACCCATTAGCAAAGGAGGATAATGTGTCCCTGGGCGAGTCACTGTTCTACACCAGCCTGCTTTCCATCAGCTTCCCCTGACAAATCTCTCTTCCATTTCTATATCACGTATAACTAGAGTGGCCAAGATCTCCCCATCCCCATCAAAAAAGGAGGGCTGCCTGATGTGTCTCTCCATGAACGGTTGCCCAGCTTTCTTCTAATCAGCCTCAGCTGGGACAAATATTTCTAATGCATCTTCTGCACAATGTTTGATAAGGAGCGATGGGCTTAATCCAAGGCAGAGGTGCAGCTGAATTGCCAGTAGCCAGTAGCCATTGGAGTCTGCCTACCGCATCTCTGTGTGAGTCGCCGCTCTAGACTTGCCCCCTTGCAGTTGGGAAGGAGATGAACCGCTCTGTGGACATGCCACCCTTGCACCTCCACATCTGGAAAATGGAAAGGTTTGGGGGCTGATGTATACTGCCCAATAGGTGAAGCTCTCTCAGCAACAGTAAAGTGAACCCAGGCATAATTTAGCATCTTCTTTAGATGGCCTTCTGTACCACCTTGAAAGGCTAAGTCAGATAGGGCCCATTTGGCGGCAACACCCAAGCTGTGACGCTCCCGCTCAAAGGAAGTTAGGCAAGCTCTTTTTGTTCAGTTTTAGGAAGGCTTTCAAAACTTTTTACTTCCCTGTGGATTTTTCCCAAAGGAAGTTAGTGCACAGCTATATAGTGTGCCTGCAAGTATTAGAAGTGTGCACTTGGCCCCCTTCTCCCATATTGCGGCATTCCAAGGTGGATATTTCAGACTCTGACCAGGGTGCTGGGTTTGGAATGCTTCACTGGAATTCCAAGGCCAAGGAGCTTGCACTTTCTGCTGTTAGTGCTTTTTAAAACAAGTTCTTCAAATTGTTATATAAAATTTTCAGCACATTTTTTTTAGTTTTTAAGTTGCTGCAAGTCTCCATTGGAACTTGCCTTATTAGTAGTACTGGGAATGAAAGGGCTATGGATATGTCTGTGTATGTGTAGGAAGAGATCATTGCCAATAGCAATAAGTGCAGGAAGCGTTGTGATAAAGTCTGGGAAACGACAACCCCAAAAGTGAGCTTTAAATAACTGCAAACTCAAAGCAAGCCCCACGTCATTGCTGCATGGCCAGGGAAACCTAGAACTCATCCTTCATGCTGAGAGTAAGAGCCTTTGATGCAAACACTCTGGGGAAAAAATGTTCCTTCAAGGATGCTCAGTGGAAAATGACGTTTGAAAGGGGCTGATGGGGATTGAATTCTTTATCCTCATAGTCCAGTCCAACCTGGGCCTAATATGCACTTGGAAGGAGCATCATGCCTCCCATTTAGTTGCATTTTGTTGAAAAATTGGATGGGGAAAAATTGCACAAATGCTAGGAAATCGTCAAGTGATAAGTGGATGGGAGGAAGGATCATGGCAAGAGAAAAGAGGGGGTCTTCTGGGTGATCCTGGGAGGACCATATTTTTTAATTGCATGTTTGTTTGTCTGTTTATTTATTAGATTTATACCCTGCCTTATGTATATTATTTATATAGCCCTTTCTTTTTCCTTTGCCCTTTGGTCTGATTCCAGAACAGTTTAAGGGGGTCCCGTGTATGGTTGCTGACTTGCCAATGCAAGTGCTTTTGTTTTCAAGGAGCACCGCTCAGGGACATGCCGCAGACTGCAAGAGTCTGTGTCAAGTAAGTGGAGCCGGGTAGGTGCAGCCAGAGTGTGTGCATGAAAGCTGCAGGGTGTTTAAAAGTGCTAGCCCGAGGAGGAGGAGGAGGAGAGCCATGTGGGCTCCGCTCCAGGCAGTGTATTATCCTCAGCTGGCAGGAGATTCTGCCCCACAAAATATCAGCCGCCTTCTCTCTCTCTCTTTTTGTCCTTGCCTTCTTCTGCCAGAGGAGGGCAGTAGCGTATAACATGAACTGTTGCCTGAATGCCATGGGAGGAATTCCTTCAGGAGCAGATGCTGAAGAACACTTAATGGGGATTAGCTGCCCCTTACCAACATTGGAGCACCCTTTCCAGACCCATCAGCCACCCATTGTCTCCAGCCCACAACAAAGTACCGCAAATGCTTTAATCTTTTCGATTGTCCCTTACATAGGTGCAGATTTTTTCAGGGCAGAAAAGCTTAGCAGAGCTTTTGTGAACTCAACTACTGGGATTTAGAGTCCATTGTGACATTGTGAAATTCACCATTTGTGCCACATCACCTGACTGGGTTCAGACAACACAGTAAGTCCGATTCAGGGGTTGAGTATGTGTTGTTGAGATGTGGGTTATTGCTATGGCTTGTGAACCACAAACAATCCATGAAATGAGACCATGGTTTGTTGTTGGGTTCTGAACTGCTGGCTTTGGCTTGTTGGCTTAGTGGTTGGCTAGGTGGAAGCCCTTGGAGTGCACCTACCGGGGGGAAAAACGGAGTGACTCCAGTATGTCTGCGCCGATTATGACGAAATCTGGGTCCAAGGCTCCACTTCCTGCAGTAGCCAACCAAAGACGGTGCAAAAGGGACAGCCCTGCTTCACTGGTGTCACACATGGAGGCTGCTTAGATTAAGTGATCCATAGATCACCTTGGATCTCTTTAAAAGGCGAGGTTGTCGGAGGTTTCTGTTAAGGGGCTGAGTATGGGTAGTCATTGAATCGTGGGTCTCTGTTGGAAGACGGGTTACTGTGTTGTCTGAACCCAGCCAAGATAACAAACCATAGATCACAACCAGACGACACACTAACACACATTTCAACTCAGACCCACAAGCCCAGTCTTGAGGGGGCAATGCCTTATGCATTAGTACACCAGGGGCGTGATCAAGACAGAAAGCACAATAGGACCAGAGTAAACATTCATGAGATTGTCCTGTCACAGGACACCTTGCAGGGAGAAGAATGAAGCGTGATCCTGAGCTTTAATGTTCTGTGTGGTGTGTGAAGCTAAGCAGATACTTACAAAATGCTTGTTGTTCTTTCACCCCCACCTGGGAAACAACCCTTATTCCACATGGGCCTAGTTCGCCCAGGGATGCCCCATCAAAAATAAATGGCTTGGGGGAAAATATGTAGTTTCTACAAACAACTTTTTTTTTTTTGAGGAAGGGAGTTGGAGAGAGAGATCAGCTCAGTGACTCAACTGGAACTCCATGTGCCATCAAAGCATTTGCCGGCCCTAAACAGCATTGTCACTCGTGCAGCAGGGGAGAAAGGCGTGGAAACCTTTCTCCCCCCACCTTGGAGCCAACCCACCCATCCATCAGGCTCACCGGACTTGCTCCTTCACTGGGCTCAGGGCCTTCAGCTCCCAGAGCTCTGCCAGTGGGAGACCAAAGGGATGGAGACATCGTTGCCAAGGCAACCCTTGTCCCCTCTTGCTGTTGCTCCAGATGTCTGCCAGGGTGCCCCATACAATCTGGCATTGTTCCATATGGAGGCAGAGGGACTCAATCACTCACCACCTCGGAGACAGAACAATCTCCACACACACATTCATTTTCTAAAGCTGCTCTCCTGCCCTAAGCTTTGGGAGTTTCCTTCCATCATGTCACAAGGCAGTTTGAAAGAGTTCACTCTTCTAGGATTGTGGCAACATGGGGTTTTCTTCTCCTAGCAAAGAGAACACTCATCCATTTGTTCATCTAATAAAGCATCATTATTGCTCTTAAGTCCCTGCCCCAAGGAGCTTACAAACTAAAATCTGGCTAAAGCAAAACAACAGAGGAAGAGAAGAGAAAGAGAAGTAATATCTGGGTGTTTTGGCCATGTGTGTACGGCATGTCTCCCGATACAGAGCTCCTCAGGCTGCCAGTCAAAGGCAGAGGACAGCTGCTCTGTCTTTTCCTAGAAGACGGAAGAAGTAGTGGGAAAATGTGGTAAGCTTACAAGCAGATGTCTGAAAACCCTCGTGAAACTCCATGTATAAGGCTGGATGGTTGCAGGTGAAAAGTTTTGGATGGGAGCAGCTACAGACTTAATTCCTGGTAAAAGACCAAACTAAACAGGAAGTTAAATGGGTCCCTGCATTTTTTTTTTTTTTAATGTAAATAGCAGCAGCTGAGCTGGGGAGGGCAGGTGATCAGTCTTTGGATGGCGACATGCTGTGGGGGGGTTAGCCGTTTCCTCCCCTGCTGTGGTCCTGCCTAAAATTCCTACTCTGAAATTGTGATGCAAAACCCTTTCGGCATGGATGGGCACCAAGGCGTTCCTGAGGGCTGAATTCTATTTTTGCAGCTCTGCCACATTTCAAAAGTAGGTGGGAGTAACGGAAAGAGGTCGAGGCCAAAGAACAGCCCTGCTTTGATTTGAAGGCCCCGGAGAGCCTTTCGCTCCATGAATCAGTCCACATTAGTACATATCACGACACGTACATCTTCTAAAGTAAATTTTGTAGCTTAACTCTGCACTGTATGAGACAGGACTGAACAGTAAGATCAGAACTGAGCAAAGAAAAGTAACGTTTCCAATGAGCCGTGATTAACTTGTGGAACTCACAGCCACAAGGTGTGTTCAAAGCCATCAGCATTAGGTGATTTTACAGTGGATTAGTCTAACTGGTTATGCAGGTGAGTTCTGTCCCTTCCCCCTTTTAAAAGGATCTTCAAAATGCTTGTGTTCCAAAGTTGTGGTCCAGCACAGCAGGTGGAAACAGGGAGGCCTCTTCAGTTTCACAGCTCTTGCTTTTTGGAGGCCTGGAACTGCGACTGACAAAGCTGAGAGCAAAATGTTTCTTCTGTCCATACCTCCTGATGGACAGACGCACCCAGAGTGGATTAATTTTCCCCGAGAAAGCAACACATTTGCCCAAGTGAGCTCAGCCAAGGGTCCTCCTTGAATCTAAACTCTTGTTCTGTGTGTGGATTTAGAACGTGTGCAATTTCACAGCGCCACATGATGTCATGCAGCACTGCTTCATTCCCCTTTTCTGAGGATGGTGTGTGTTGTTTTTACTGCTGCTGGTATGGAGATGGAAGCCGCAGAACCTTCCCCATCAGAATTAGGACACTGTGTTGACAATAAGCATGAAGGAAACGACTTCAAGTCATTTGAAAACGGGGGAGTGAAGTGAGTTCAACAAAGGATCTCCATCTCCTCCTCCGGTAGGAGCCCGGCAATTTTACGGCACACAATGAAGCTCGCAATCCATTCCAAACGTGCAATACATAGATTTAGGCTCACTACAGAGCTGAGTGTTATGAATGAGGAAGCGTCAACCAACAAGCCAGCCTATCATTAAATTAAGCAGTACCACGGCCCTTATTCTGCAATCTCCTTCAGGGCTTGGATGTGCACATCCCTTCCAAAGAGGATCGCTCCAGGAGTTGTTGTGGTTTACTTGGATAAACCAAGAACATCTCTAAAAAGAAAAGGCAGGTGGCACTGTTGTATTGACAAGGTATAGGCTAACAGCAAGGTCCTGGGGTTTTTATAATGGGCCTCAGCTATCCAAAGGTCTCATCCTGCTAATACCACACACTGCTCTTTCTTGCCGTGGCTGAGAACTGCTCCAGCAATGCCTCTGTGCAAGACTTTTATTCATTGCGCAGGGTGGTCTTCCCTTGGTGCCCTTCCCAGGTTTTCTCATTGCTTCCTCTGTCTTCTGAAAATCCACTTAGGAAGGCCAGACTATATGGTTGGCCGGAACGGCCAAGGACATGGAATGATGGAGGGTCACAAGCCTGCAGGGTTGCAGGTACATGTCCAAGCCGCGTTGCAGCGATGCCCCACTGCAAGTCCTGGAGCCTCCAGAAAACACCTTGAGCCATCCCTTCCTAATAGGTCAAAACCAGAGGTGGCGTAATTTTAGCAGCTTCACCTTGTGTGTCACCTCCTGGAGGAGGCAGGAAAAGGACAGTGATGCTCAAGGTAAAAAGTGCTTCTCAGCCGCTCCCACTGAGGAGGGACCGAATTTGGGTGAGCCGAGAGGAACCAGGTGGTTAATTGGCTGTCACACTTGGGGAGTGTGATGACCTGGAAAATGGCAGCATTTTGACCTGTGACCTTTTGGGACATGTTAACTGTTTCCGGGTCAGTGGAGGAGTGGAATGGTGCATTCCAAAGATGCTGCGCTGGCTGCAAATATGAGCAGTTCATTTGCCATTGTTATTTTAACAGGCTTATTACTTCTAACACTTCTGTTTACTCTTCTGCATGTTTATCTTCCTGTTAGTCACACTGATTATTGTTTTAATATAATAGCAATGGATAATAAGAACCAATTGCTGTCATTAGAGCAGGGGAAAAGCAACCTCCCCTCTTTGCCTTCCCATGGGGACAGGGGCCAATGTCATAGCAGCTGCAGCAGCGTCTTTTTGATTTTGGTTTTATTTTTATTTCTGGAGCTCTTTGATATGTCGCACCTCCCCTGGCAGGAGCTCTTGCTGGCCATAGCCCTTACCTACTTTTAAATGCTGGAGGACAGAGAGGACCCTTCACTGTCACTATGCTAAATGCTTCCCTGAATTGTATAAATGCATCAGGTCCTCTTTAATTCCCAGGAGTCCAAAATCTTACTCTCCCACAAACCAGGGCAAACGCTGAACAAGAGCTACGACAAAAGAGGCTTAAAAACCTCACAACTTTTACATCCCTGAAGCACAGCCAGAACTTACTTACACAAAGCAAAAACAATATAAAAATTCAGATACTAAAAAGGGCAGGTCTACATTACACATATGTAAAGGTTTTATTTCAGTTTAATGGTCTCTACCATGTCCGACAGTGCTGGAATTTTGCTGCAGTGCTGAAAATAGGTGGCTGTCCCTTCTCAGAGAAAGAAGGTGGCCGTGTGTTCCCCTTCTGCCGAGGACAAACCTCTGCTGGAAGGGTTTCCAACAGAGCATCCCATATTTTGCACTCATTCCAGTTTTTGCCATGACGCAGCAGTGCAAAAACAAACAAACAAACAAAAAAACAAACCAGTGGCTTGCTGCCAAAATTCAGCTGCTACAGAGGCTCCCAAGTACGAAGTCATTATTTATTTATTTCATTTCTTTCCATTTCAGTGCCACCCAATAGCCCAAAGGGAGGTTCAGAAAATTAAAAAAAAATGCATTTAACCAGAGACAAGAACAATATCTATAATAATCAAATGACAGAGCAATACCCCCAAATAAAACAGCGAAAATAAGCCCATAACAGGTGCCATCAAATTGGCCCAGAGTTACAGCAGCAATACAAGATGCAATACAACCTAAAACCTGAGAATAGAACTTAGCTATTAAAATAAAATGGCTTTACCTGGCACCAAAAAGAAACAGGAGTAGGTGCCCAGTGCACCTCCTATGCTGATCGCATAGTTGGGGATTAAACAAGCAAATGTGTTCAAGCTAAATACTGCATTTTCAGTCTCTGCATATGCTTGTTTCTGAATTCCAGTGGCAAAATCCCCATTTTTTGGCCACTGAGAGATTTGAGGGTGCAGTGAGGCCAGGAATGTGGCCCCCATAGGAGCTCCAGGGACAGGAAATTGGCCCCTGGACATCCTGAACTTGCCCATCTCTGCTGTGTAACCAGCCAAAGACTATCCAGGCAAGGACTAGCTTAAGCAAAGAGAAGCTTCCGAAGGAAGTGCTGGGCCTCGCATTTCGCCTTCAACAGCCACCGGATTGGGCTAGGCATCCAGGTCCCCTGGCCACCCCCATCCACATTATACTGAGCAGTCCCGTATTTCTATCAATTTTTTGATCTTTGTTTCTAAGTTTAGAAGCATAGCTATAAATAGGTGCGTGGCCACCCTGCAGAGAGTTACAGTTCTCTACGGCAAGGGAGGGAAAGGCTACCCAGCCCATCAGGCTCTTAGCCATGCTATGTGATCATGCGCCTCACTCGGCATCCCAAGCACATCCACATTTCCTGCTTTTGTGCATTTTGCCTTCCTGATCGACCCATCTTACTAGCCTCCCACCCTCCTTTCTTTGTTTCCTTGAGTAGGAGGAGAGGAAAATTGTCCAGAAAGGTGGAGGGGGGGGACCTGTGCCACCCCATCCATCCCTGACACCCACTCTGGCTACACCGTCCTGAGCATAGCGCTAATGAGCATGATTCTTTGCAGATTGCTGGGGGTGTTGGAAGCCAGCGTGGTTAACAATTGGAGCTGTCAGGCTGGCCCAGTGTGCAGCTAAAATATCCAAGCGCTTTTGTGGAGGTGATGGGAACTTCAGACTTAACAAATGCACTATTTTTCTCATTTAGCAGTGTGGGGAGGGGGGAGGAGAGGATTGTGGTGCTGCCCCCCCCCCCAGGTCGCTCCCGGGACCACCTCAAGAAAGCTGCCGCAGGGAATGTTCTCATCTGCAGATTTTAACAGGCAGGTCCAAGCTCTTCGCATTGCATGTCGATGGATCTCTCAAGCAAAAGATCCGTTTGCTCGAGGAGGGAATTGAATCCCTGGGTTTAGCCACTAGATCTCATGAGTTTGCTGCTGCTACTGGAAGCACAATGGGTGCGTACGGCGCTCGCAAATGTTCCCAGGGCTTCACCTGTCGTCTGTACAAGAACTGTGTCTTTCTGGGGAAGTCGTTTTCGGCGGTGCTATGACAACAACATTGCCTGAACGGCACGCGGGCGTTCGTCTGTCCTTCCATGCAAAGTGGAGTACAGGGCTAACTCCAGCACATGGCATCCCAGAGCCCCTGCCAAGGCCCCACTGCCCCCCCGTGGGATCACCACCCCTGGCCCCTGAGCCTCCTATCAAGCAGCTTGGGGTTGTGAGCCCCCCTCTAAATGCCCAGTCATGCAAACAGAGCTGCCAACAGACCTTGGAGTGCTCCTGGCACGGCCACACAAGCCAGGGTGCCCATGTGTCCGCCTTTACAGAGAGCAGTCCTCTACCTAGGAGAGAGGCAAACCCACTGTTTGCACCTGTCTCTGTCTGCTGACTTGGCCGGTCCAGCCGAGAGATGAAATCGACGAAGGATTGCTGGGCGACCCTCAAGGGTGCCCATCAACCGTCAGCGGGCCGAGCAGGCCTGCCAGTCGACGACTCCCTCCAGTTCCCCCCCCCCTTCTAAACACCTCTCCCAAAGCTTGGGGGCTGGTGGCCAAGCTCCCTGCGCTGCTATTTTTGTCCTCTCCGCCTTTGCCTTTGGGCCAATCACCCAGCCACTGCCAGGGGGCAGCTTCCAGAAGCATCTGCAAATAAAGTCTGGGCTGAAGAATGCACTGCCCCCTGCGCTCATATATGTTAATATGATGCAAATATTTGGAGATGCATTTCCTCTTCCTTTTGGAAGTGGCCACTCGACTGGGGCGAGCCATCCGCATCGGAAGGTCGACCAAGTATAATACGCTCCGTATTGCCTCAAGGTGGGAGCGTCCTGGATGAGGACGGCGGGAAAGCCTTTTTCTTGGCCCCCAGTCGCTGCCCAGCTCCTTTTCTGAGCAGAATGTGGAACATCAGCCCGGGCAGGCTGTGCTTGGACTGAATGTGGCGGCTCTTGCCCCGCACGGTTTCCACAGCCCCCGCCACCAGCCCCACCTCCCACCACAGTCCTCCAGGAAGGCACTTCCCTGCAAATGAATTGGCCTTCCACACACACACACACACACACACACACACACCCTTTACTCTTGTCACGCTGGAGGATTAAAAGCCCTCACGATGCAAGCATTACGTGCTGGAAACAGTGGCTTTTTCTATCCCCGAGCCCTGTGCCCCCCGCCCCAGCCTGCTCCCCACCACCGCTGCCCCCGGCCCCACTTGGCTAAGACGGAGTCCTCTGTTCGCCCTTCAAAAAGCGCCATCCTTGTTCGCGGGGCCCTGAATGAAGTGGCTCTCAATTAAAAGTTTCCCATTGAGGCTGCCTCAAAAGGACCTTGCTGGGGGATTCATCCCGCTGAATGGGCGCAGGCCCAGGCGAAATCTTAAGGGGCCAATAGATTTCCCACAATATTTGTACATCATCCTTTGTGTGCATTTTTCCCTCCAGTGAACCAGAAACAGTTAACACATCCGCTCCTGGAGGCCGAGCCGGGACGCTTGTTAGAGGGACGTGGCCGGTCCCATGGGCCTGCGAGCAGATCCCCCTCCCCAGCCGCACCACCCCATCTCCCGTGCAGGAGGACTTTCGGCCAATTCTTCCTCGAGGTGGATAATAAATGCCACCTGCTTGGAGTCATTCTTTGCAGAGGCCAAGCTTAAGCAGAAGCACTGCTGAATAAACAGAGGGGCTGGCGAGAAGGAGAGGCCGACTAAACCTCGTGGCCAAATTATTCAATTATCTCTTGGTCCCGGAAGCATGCCTGAAAATCCTCTTTCCTGGACACCCCACCCCAGGTGTGCTGCCAAAGCAGGCCTGAGGAGTCTCCGACCAAGAGCCGAGTCCGGCCTGCCTTGGACGGGATTGCCCAGTGGACCCTCTGTTTCCTCTGACTGCACTTCCGCTCCCACAGCCTCCCATCGTTCTGCACCTTCCTGGCTTTTGTACAGTTTCCACCCACGTCTGAGTTGTGCTGAAGTGCCTCTCTCTCTCCTGGTAACTCACAGCAAGACCGATCAGCTAAAATATTCTGGTGGGTTCGTCTTCTGTATCCATTCCGTTTGCCTGTAGTCCTGCACCGGTACGTGCATTTGACTCTTTCCCGAGCCCGACAGAGACTTTCCTATTTTCCCAAGCACTTATTCTTTCAGTCTCTGTTATAAATCTATTCATTATTTTAATTTCTGCGCTGCTGCCAGGTTTTTACTTCAACTTTATTCTGCAGTTTCAAACATTTATAGTGTATCTTATGTGGTATTTTAAAGTCTTAATGAGTCCATTCTCTTCTGACTTTGCTGAAGTGAAACCTGGTGTTTTCCCCTGTGCACTGGGCTTTTCAACAAGGTCAGGCTCCATTTCGGGAACAGGTAAAGAGAGGACTATGGTCAGGTCCAAGCCTTGCTGGGGTGGGAACCAAGCGGGCTTGACTTCATGTCGCTCCAACACAGAGCAGATTGTGAAAGAGCCTCAAGTAGGAGTCTAGCTTTCTTTAGGCTGGTTAGCCCCACCTCCACCCTGGCTGAGGCCTCTTCTCGCACTTCACAAGGACGTTGGCTGGCTGTCATGCACGGGTGACCCTTCTGGGAGTTTAAGAACAGGAAGTGACCTATGGATTCAGAGGGGCAAATCCCCGATGTCTTCCTAGACAATCTGAACAGCCAAAAAGGTTAGCAGCCATCATCACATCCTGTGTGAATAAAATCCGTCAGCTAACTAAGCATAAGAGACACTGTATTTTCCATTGTTTCGATGTACCATCTCATGGTGACGGTTCTGGGCTGGGCTGTAGGAATTCTTCAGTGAGAAGGTAGGTAAGGATTCCTGCTCTGAAAGGAGAAAACTTGTCCACAGTTGCTAACTTTCCATTTCTTGTGTGCAGTTAACATCAGGGTGTTGCATGGATGTTCTAGAGTTTGCTCTCCAATTCGGGATGAAGTTGTGACGCAGTTGCAATATAAATTAAGTGTGCACACACACACCCCCAAAATCCTGAAATGTCAAAAATACGTTGGTAGATGTTCCTCTGCAAACAAGCCAATACTAAATGGATCTTCTGAAGACCGAAAAACGGGAAAAGGCTATTCTTAAAAGATTATCCAAACCTGGGCACCAGAGTTAGTTAATGAACAAGCGGTTTCCTCCTTCTTCCCCAGCTTTTTTCCTCATGCATTGTGCCCTTTTAAAAGATTAGAAGCCCGAGGGCAGGAGCTATCTGGTGCTATTGATCTGAAAGCTGTTCTGGGAGCCTGTGTAGGTTAAGAGAAGGGTATGTGGGCTTTCAATACCTAAACGAATAGTCAAGACAACGCGCTGAAGAACGGCATCGCCTCCTGATTCTGAGCAGTGTTTTGGCTGTACAGCCAGGTCTCCCCTGGCGAAATTGAGATGTCTCCTGGATGGCCATCTGCCATTTGCTCCTGAGGGGCTGAGAAGCCGCCTGTTCTTGCTGCTTGAATTATGTCCAGCAAAGGATTCCATAAACATCTCAGAGGTTCATCTTCTTCTGGGGCACAAAAGAGAAAAGCATGTCGTGGCCAAAGAGAGCTTGTTCTGCAAACCTCTGGGGTCAGGGCTGACATTTGTTGCTCCAAAACTGGACAGAAGGGTGGGGGACCCCCATCACTCACAGAGTGGAGGTTTGGAGGAGCACCCCATCCAAACCTTTCTCCGGAAGGCACAATAGACCAGGTCTGACCCCCTGCTGTCCTTGCAAACTCTCCTCTTTTCTCTTCTCTTTAACATGAACGACAGGAAAGTCTGTCAAAAGGCGGAGCGTGCGACCCACCCGACCCACAGACAATAGGGCAGGTCAGTGACCCCCAACACGGGATACACAGTTGGCTCTTTGTTTCTAGGTCATGCCGCAGTCCTCTGTGGGTGGGTGCTTCTGCATGGATAAAAGGCACAGGGACCCCCTCTTTAGAAAGGTTGTGCTTTCTGCTTTAGTTGCCCCTTTTCAGGGGCTCCCTTAATAAAGACAAGGCGCAGTTGACAAGGTGAAGCATTGCACACGGATCTGTTTGAGGGCTTTCAACATCTGGAAACCACCATGGGGGATGCATAGCAGTGCGGGAGATGTTTATGGCGCAGCTGTTCCAGTTAGGGGGGAAGAATGCTGCCAATGCCATTCCCGACTCGGTTTCAGAGGCAGATTGTTGATCTCCTTCCAAAGCTCGCATACGGTGGCACATCTGTTGTAAGAGTGTGCTCCACATCTGTGAACCCAGCACACGTGCCTTTCAGGATTTTGCAGGTGGAAAAGGCATTCCCTCGCCGTCCTCCTGCCCCCAGACGGCGCAAGCACCGGCACACAAAGTGGTGTAGGCCCCCCAAAGAGAGGACGAAACGACAGGCAGTGCTGTCGCTTCAGCTCAACAAAGCGGGTCAAGCAGGCATCCTCTCCAAAGAGGCGCATCCTGTCTAAAGGGCGTGCCTCCCCATTGACCACAAAATCCTATGCAGCCGCATTATGACGGGGGACAATATTTTGCGGTCCGTGTTCCTTCAGCCCCTGGGAGGATCTGGAGTCAGCAATGCCTGGCAGGGCCGATATCAGTGGCTCCAGCCAATGGGCAGACATTGAAAGGATCCCTCCACAGGGTTGAAGCTGGCTGGTCTGACAGGGTTGAGTTGCACCCCTAAACGTTCAGACTGAAACCCGGAGAAGATGCACCATCTTGCCCACACTGGAGCCCTGGGTCTTAACTGGCTGTAGCCCCACAGCGTCTGGAGGGCCACAAGTTCCCCACCCCTGGCATCCCTATCCCTCTTCTGCTTCCAAGAGCCACCATTTTTGTGACTGCGTTTTAAGCCCAGTCCGTGCTCCAATTTTCAGTCTTCATTTCATCATCACCATCATCATCAATGTGGCATTTATTTCCCTCCTGTTCTCCTCTTGTGAGGACCCCCAGGTGGCTCGCATAGCTCCATCTTATTCTCGCAACAACCTCCTGCGAGGCAGGTGAGCCTGCCAGGAAGGGACTGATGCAAACTCACCCACCAGCGAGCTTCATGGCCAAGTGGGACCAGAACCTGGACCTCCCAAGTCCCCAGCCACACACCACACTGAGACATCCAGACTCCCTGCTGCAGAACGTGTTTTGGCACATTCCCAAAGTGCCTCCACCACCCGCTTTTCTCTGCCTTCTTTGGATGGAAGAAGGATCTGCTTGCCAGTTTTGAAGGGCATGAGAAAGGATGCTTGCTTCCACTGCCATTGACCACGGCCGCTCTTGCTTCTGAGCCTCTTTCTTGTCGTAGCTGCTGCAAGCTGGCTGGGCAGGCAAAGGGCCGGGGAGCAGGGGGAGCAGGGCACCACTGCTCCTCCTTGCCACCCCCTCCATTGCCTGGGCCAGAGCACAGGCACCGGAATGAGCTGGCTGCCAGAATCACAAGGCACAGCCACCCTGGGGGCCCGTGCCCTGACGTCAGCCCTTGGCAGGTGCCCCAACATTCCTAACCTGGACGCCTTGGTGCCTTGCCCGCGGGCTGCCTAAAACCTGGGGTGGGCACTTTATGCGAAGCCCCCTTGAACCTGGAACCAGCCCCAGACAACCCTACACCCACTAACTTGTCTGCACACCTTTTAAAGGCCTCATGGAAAAGAGCGTGAAAACAAAGGGGTGGGGGACACAACCCAGACTCAGAATCACACACTTGCGCACACACGTTGCCTCGCTCGGTGACCTTAGGGCTCATTGCAGGAATGAGCTGGGGGGAGAATCCCTTCTGGGAATGGCTTCATCTCTTCCCCCTAAATCTCCACATCTCCCTGGGCCGCCTCATAAGTCACTCTGGCAGCCGAGCGGGAATGTGGACTCTTGCCATGTTCCACCGTAATAAACACACGGGCATCCTAAGCCGCAGAGATGCGACGCGAGGCCTCGTCTTCCCGCCTCCCCTCGCTGTAAAAGAGAGAGGGGTTGGCTGGGCTGAGTGCGGGGCGGAGGGGTGAACCCCCCGCCCTCATTATGCTTCCTAGACTGCAGTTTCCCAGGAAACAGACCTAAGCAATACATCCCTCTCTTGTCCCGCTGTAGCCCTTGGCAAGTTGCAACACGGCAGGCTCCCGTTTCTCTTCTGCCGTCCAGCCGCCTGCCGTGCGCACTCCCACGGGCTGCGGAGGCGAAGGTGGGGCTGATGCCATCTGGAACGTCAAGCAGCAGAAGCAGCAGCAGCAGCAGCAGCAAAACTTTCCGACTCTTTGACCTGCTGCACTCGGTAGCTGAGGAGGGAGGAGAACAAAAGTTCCCTCATGCGCACATCATAGTTTAGCCAGGGTTTGGGAACGCTGCCCTATGAGAGACTGAGAGAACTGTGCATGTTTAGCCTTGCAAAGACAAGACTGAGGGGACATGATGTCCCCATATGAGTCCCTCAAAGGCTGCCACAAGGAGGAAGGTCAAGGTCTCTTCTTGCTGATGCTGGAGTGCAGGACACGGAATAATCGAGTCAAGTTGCAACAACCCAGGTTCAGGCCGGGCATCAGGAAGAGCTTCCTCACTGTCAGAGCAATGCAACAGTGGGACCGGCTGCCTGGAGGGGTGGGGGGCTCTCCCACACTGGAGGCATTCAAGGAGAAACTGGGCAGCCCTCTGAGTGGGGTGGTGTGACTTGGTGTCCTGCCAGAGCAGGGGGTGGACCGGATGGCCTCCTTGGCCCCTTCCAACTCTACTCTTCTATGAATCTATGGAATGACTTTGCAGGGTGACGGAACAGTTGTCCATGTCTGCTAGTTTATCTGTTTGTCACTTTTTTGTACTGTTAGCCAAAGCATTCTGGGCTGTTCCCAACCCACCCCTCTAAAATGCAACAGGACATAATATAAAACGTTAAGAAATCTACTCAGTATTTTTTAAAAGAGTAAAAATCAGCAGTTGGGTAAAGAGCTAAAAACACACTACATGTTCAAAATAAAAGCTGAAGGACTTCAAAGACCTTGGTGCCAGAAAGGCTGCAGTGGTGATGCCGGGCAGTTCTCTTGGGGAAGGGCCTTCCATAACTCGGGTGCCACCACCGAAAAGGCCTCCTCTTTGCAGCCACCTCACGTCACTGGGCTGGGGCACTCAGGGGAAGGCTTCAGAAGATGATCTATGTATAGGGAGGACACCATCCTTCAGGGGAACTGGCCCCAGGCCATTTATGTCTAAACAGCCATTCAGAAATGATGATGAAATGAAGATGCATCTTTCCATACGATGAAGAGGGCGAGGAACCGATCTGCGATCCTGGCCAGTGCTAAGTGCTGCTCTCCCTGATCCCTGATCCCTGAACAGTTAGAGGAGGCCTTAACATAAAAGACAACCTTCTGATAAGCCTGCCTCGCAGCAACCCTGCTTTTTGTTATAAAATCGCATCAGGGGCATGAGCCAACACATCCTGGCCTCACCCTCCAATATCTCCGTCCTGCCAGCCCTTAATCTTAAGAATCCCTGGGACCTTTCACCATTTGGGCCACTGCTGGCCAACTCAGCTACCATCCTGGAATTTTTCAGTGAGGAGAAACAAAAGGTGTGCTGCGAAATCAAAGTGCAGGAGGTCTAGGGATTTGGGAATAACACCCCAAACTCACAGAGCCCTTCCGACAATCAAAGGAACTCTCTCTGGGAATGTTTTGAGTCTGCGAGGCTTAAGGGCAGGCAGGAACAAACATTTGAAGTCATAATGCCGTCAACCACAGGTGAGCTCATTGCTAGGCTCTAAGAACTGCTCTCGTCAGGGTTTTTCACCCAGAGCAGTTCTGGCTTTACTGTCAGTCTGCACGGACCGTTTTACTCCCCTGTGCTAGTAGGCTCTATTTTATTATTTTCCTCTCACTTTTTATTTTTAATCATAAACGCATAAGAAGAGCTTGCTGTGCCAGAACCAAGGACCATCCAGTCCAGCATTCTGTGCACACAGCACCCAACCGGCTGTTCACCAGAAACCTACACGCAGGACTGGAGTGCAACAGCACCTTTGCACCCATGTTCCCCAGCAATAGGCTTCTGATCCTGGCAGTAGCATAGAACTAGTAAGGACATTCAGTCCAAGTACCATGAGAAGGGACAGGCAGCAGGCCTTCTGGATGACGTCCATCCGGAGTCAGCGCCTCGACAGTAGATTCGCAGTCCTTCAGGCCTGCTGTTGCAGCTTTTCCCCTTCAGGGGAATGTATGAACTCCTATTGGACTGATAGTCACTGTTTTCAAAGCTGCATGTGTGCGCATGCGCACAAGCATGTGCAAACTTGTTTCCCTGCTGCCTTTAGATGCATTTCCTGTTCACGCTTTCCTGCAATGCCTAAGCCAACCCCGTAACAAGCGCTGAAGGGCTTCCATCCTGGAGAGTGTTTCTGGTGAGTTCAGATGGTTCAGTCTGCAGGGAGGGCAGAATGGAAAAGGAGAAAGAATGGGCCATAGCAGACTATCCAGAGAGGGGAGATGCCATTTTTTGAGAACCGCCCAACGAAAAAAAAAAATTTAAACACTCGCAGACTTTTTAAATGAAGACTGTTGAAAAACCAACACAGCGGTTTTACTTGCACAGAGATCTTCCACCTCAAAAGAACGTGCACAGGTCGGTCCGTCCCCCTGCCAGAACCAGAACTGGTACAATTGGACAAGAACACGACGCTGACTGGTCCTGGTATAGCTCCTCTCCTTTTATGCCAGTTAGCTTACTTGCCTTTGCTTTGGAGGCACGGATGGGGGAAGCAAGAGCCATTCCCAAGTCACCCAGCTGAGCACTTTCAAAGCTAAGGAGTCATTTAGCAAAGGAGGCATCCACGAAGTGGCTTTGTCCGGCTTTTCTCTGCAGTGCCTGCCCCCCCCCCCGCCCTTCTTCGAAAACACCTTTCCAGCAGCCTCTAGACCAGATGCTTCCTTTATCGTGCCTTTCTCAGCCTTTGTTGTCATGGAAGATTTATCACCTCTTGCCTGCTTTTGCAACAGCACGCGCTAATTTGGCCCAGAAGGACTGAGTGGATCGGCTCCCCTGCCCCCTCCACTAAACACATGCTCCTTGCCCCAAACTTTGCGTTCCCCGGGCGACTGGGTTGCGTCGGCATGAAAGCACTCTTGGCCGCATCAAGTCAGCCCTTATGGAAGTTAATCTAGAAGCAACGTAAGAATGTGCTTAAGGGTTCTATTTTGCTCACCGTGGCTAGTTATCTTAGCCGGGTTCAGACAGTACAATAGCTTGTGCTTCCACAATAGGCCACAGTTTAATGGCAATGCCCATTCAACCCACGCTCAGCCCTCCAGTGCGGGTCGTTGTGTTGTCTGAACCAAGCCACGAGCTTATGTTGCATGTTACGCAAGGCCACCCAAGTTATTCTGTCAGCCGAGGAAGGAAATCCCACCAGCTTCTCTCTAAATATACTGGCCCTTCCGCCATCATCAGTGTGAATATTGGTAGGAGGCAAAGATGTTTTATTGCCCCAAGCACTGCTTATTCCTACTGCCACTGCCTTTCCATACAGCCATTATCAGCCGCTTTATCACCATTATCACACTGTATTATCTCAGTAGATGCAAAGACTGCCAGCCACCTCTGAGGCCTTAATGAGAGGGAAAGGAGCAGATCGATGTTTTAAATTATACAAACAAACCCATAAATAAGTTTTGCTGTGACAGTCATGCAGCTGTCCCTCTGACATCCACACGCAGTTCCACGCATACACGAACTGCTTCTTCCTTCCTCACAACCCCAAATGGTGTTCGGAAAGTTGAGGGAGGACATTTCAAAAGCAGGCTCTGAGACCAATGTCTGCAGTTCAGAGGGGGGAAATGAAAAACTCCTCCGGAGCTCGTGCCTCCCTGATTACGGGGTGGTACTCCATGCGGTGGGCGTGTGTGGCGACACATGTTCCCACTCACTGTGCATAGCTATGATGCCCACGTAATGCCTTAATGTGCAAATTTGTGCAGCGACAATGTGAGAGAGCCCACACAGTCCTGTCTTATTTATATCGTCCTTGTATAATCGATTCCCATGACATGGGTGGGTTCTGAAAAATTATTTTGCCGTATTGAGATAGTTTAATACAGAGATACAAATATTTAACTGCTTTGTGTGCTGCTTTGGGTGCCCTCAACTCATCAGTATCAGCATCTATCCCTGTGTTTTATCACTATGATTCATTACATTTCTACACCACCTGTAGCTGATGCTTCCTGGGCAGTTCACAACATTCAGGCACCCATCCAGATTTCAAGCACCGGCTCGGCTTCCAAGATGAAGCAGGATCAGGCACTTCAGGCTATCTGGAAGCTATAGCTGCATTCAAAGCAGTGCCCTCCTGCTGTTTCTGCGGCTTCCTGCTCCCCTCAATTATTTGAACAATGTTTTTGGCCTGGTGCAAACTGCTCTCTGTCGCCATCTTTATTTGGGTTCAAAAATGTGGCTTCGTGTTTTGGAGTGCAGAGACCAATTCCCGTTCCTGGGCAAACTGTTTTCTTTCCATACTGCACCAATTTGCCTTCTGGGAAGTATATTAGAAGTGATGATGCCCACCATGGCAGCCCTCTCATGAGGGCACCCAGAACACACCCTCAAAACTCCAGAGGTGCCCACTGGCCCAAAATGTGAGAGTATCCCAGATCTATCTTGCCTTTCGGAAATCGAGAGCATCATTAAAATCAATGGAATATACTTCCAAAAAGACGTGCTTAGGAAAAGAACAAAGTTGGAGGCAAGCGCCCGTCCCCCATCTGTGACTACATAGCATGAAGAGATAATTACAAGATGATTGATCGGAATTCCCAGCAGGTTTTCAGCAGGATGTGAGACGTCCATATCCCCTCTGTGAGGAGGGGCTAACTCTAGACTGTACAGCCCCCATACCCCTTCAAAGTTATGTCAAAAGGGGCAGTTGCACCCCCAAAAAAGCCTCAGAGAAAGAAAACTTCCATTCTTGCTGAAATGGGACACCAGTTTTGTTTTGGCACTTCCATAACTAACAGAAGGGTGATTGAAACGGTTCCTATTGCCAGCAAAATCAGTGAGGAGCTTCTCAACATGCCCCGTTGGTCCCACCAACCTGTCCCCATCTCTCCTCTCTCTCCTCTCCTCTCCTCTCCTCTCCTCTCCTCTCCTCTCCTCGCTATATAATTGAGCAGGGAGGAGGGGAGAAGGACAAAAGAAAAGTTTCCAATTATGTGGTCACTTTCCCACTTCCAAGAGCCATCTAGTGAGGGGGGGGGGAGGGGGAGAGCCCCACCAGGCTTTTCTCAGGGGTCCTCAGAATATGTAAGCTGCCCACTTAGCCATGGGACCAGTCCAATTAATGGAAAGACAAAAGGGACAGGGAGGAGAAGCCCCTGCGTTAATTGAATCGGGGTTTCACTCTAATGAGGATTGAGCACAAGGGGGGAAGAGGGACGATCCAAGGGAAAAAATCGAACACTCATTACTTCCCCCCACAAACTGTGCCCAGCTCGTTTTCCACAGTTTCTGGCGCAGGTTTCCGCAAGCCCCTCCCTTCCTTTCTTGGAAGCAACATTCCAGCATATGGTTGGGGAGCAGGAGATGTGGAATTGCTAAGGAGAATCCCGTGAGATAGACAAGCTCGTTGGTTTGGTTATCCCCATAGCACAGGGCTGCTGAACTGCATCTGCATCAGCCAAATGCTGCACACCTGGAGCTCCAATCCTGACCTTCGTGCCTCCATTCTCCTGACAACCCAAAGCCCAATAATTTGGTAGTTTGTGGCTTCTGCACAGCATTTTCCCTGTTGCAAAAAGTGAAAATGCCTCTCCTTAGGAATTCTCCACACAAGGGATTTATTGAATGCTTGTGAATCCTTATTCATGGTTGTTTGCAGGCACTTTAGGGAGCGTTGTCATTTCTGGGCCTCTCCTGTCCTTTACAACCATTTTTGCAGCTTTTTTAATGGAAGAAAGTTTAGTACTATTTGGAAATCACTCTATGAAAAGCTCGTCTGTTTTCATAATTCTGCTATACTACAGTGCCACCTAATGCTTGCATAATGGAGCATAAAGAAAGGCAGAGAAAGAAAAACCCCAGGAGGGGAGGGAAAAACCCCATATAGAAAGGAACTGGCTTTAATCCTGGTAAGAATTCAGAAGCAGAAGCCTCCGTAAAATAGCAGCCTAAAGCTTCATGTAAGAGCTGCACTGTGCGACGGGCGTAAGAGCTGAAAGTGAAAGCATGCTGGCATTTTGGGCTGCCCTGCTTGCTCTTGACCTTGTGTACCCTTCAGGCTTCCACCAACTTGGGTGGAATTCCTCTCTTGGGTGTTCAACACTCTCTTTGAAAAAGAAGACCCCGGGTACCAGTTCAACTGCAACTGGATTCTGGGGCTGATGTCCAGAAGGCCAAGGTCTGGCCCAACCAACATCATCACAAAATGACCCACAATGGATTGATTGGCCAGTCTAAGCAAGCCACTGCAAAGGCATGTATGGGGACAGTGCCCTTCCCTCTCCTGGGGGAGGGGGGCCAGAGGGGGGCTGCTAGCACAACTGATCAGAGCATGCAGCATTTCTTCCTTAACATAGTTTCCCATGGGGGAACAAAGAGATAGAAAAAATGGAAGAAAAACAGAGGAGTGCTCCAAGTGGAAGCCAGCTTCCCCGGTGCCAGCCTTTCAGTTGCAAAGCTCTACAGGGTGCAGTGCCACGTTTCGCCAGGAGGAGGGGCAATTGCACCAGGCTGGTAGTCTCTGGTTCTGCTCGGAAATTAGTATGAAAATAGGGCTGATGGGGGAGGGGGAAAGGAAGATTTTCATTTATTTATTTCATTTCATTTCATTTCATTTCTATACCACCCAACAGTCGAAGCTCTCTCGTGGTTTATACCAGTGCTGAAAACAAGGCCATGATGCAATAAAGCCGCCGAGATTTCTTCCACTATGCAAAATGTTAAAAGTGTAAAACAATCAAAAGCTTTTTAGCAGCAAAAAAAGCACTACTTGATGCAAAATAGCCTGGCTCGTGTGGTATTTTAAGGCTACATAAAGAATCATGCATCAAAGCGAGGATAAAAGTCAAGTTCTAGCTTGATGCCATTTCTTACATGCTGTTTCCTGTTCTGTGCTAAGAAGTTGACAGTCGGGAAATGATGCTGGTGGGGTAAAGACAATCCCGCCCGCCTCGGCACTGGCACTGCTGGGCCACAAGCGCGATTACTCGTGAGTAGGGCCAGCGGCTGCGAGGACTTTACGACCTGGGCAGTCAGGCAACTTACAATGTCCCCTTGTGCCACTAGGAGGCAGAAGGACACCAGCACAGACGGGAACCGTCAGTCTGGGGCCAAACCCTTGGCGGGTTAATTCAAGTAAAAGAAGCTTTTAATTCAGAGACTGTCCAGCCTGTGAAATTCCGCCCAGCTGTGACAGGGCTCCCTTTTCTTCACCCCCATCAGGGGCAATGCTAGGGACTCAAAAGAGCCTGGGCTCAGGCCGGGTGTGTGTGCCTGTGTGGTTAAAGGCCCCCATCTCCTCGGGAAACCAGTATTTGTAAGAAGGAATGTGGTCAGGGGAAAGGGGGGCATTTGATGGGGGGGAGAAAGAGGGGGGGGCAGTAGGAGGTGAAGCACATGTGGGCAAAACCCCAACTAATCCGGGAGAGAACGGATGCGACGGAGGGCGAGCCTCTGTTCCTTTATTCCAGCAAGTGCCCCCAGGCAGTGGGTGGGAGGGCAGATGGCCAAGTGGAACTTCCACCCTATATGGCCCCCTCTGCCCCGTCTTGCTTCCTTAGCCTGACATCTCAGAGGGGAAGAACAGTCCTTCTGGGTCAGACCCACAGGGCTCCCTAGTCCAGTAGTGGGTTCTCACAGCACCCAGTCGGATCCCCCAAAGGGCCTCCTCCTTTCATGCCTCCAGCCCCTGTTGTCTGATTCTTTGCCTGAGGACCAACTCTGGTCTTCTCTGAGCTCTCTTTCCCCCGCTCTGGTTTTCCCCAGGCATTGCTGCATTGGTCCATATTTCCATCCTGTGGCAAGGCAGGAATATGAGCTATGGCTTTACACAGGTGAGGACCAATCACCTGACCATGACTCGTGTCCTTACTATAGGAACAAATGGAAGAGCAGGAAATGTGTGGATGGGGTGGAGTGGAAGAAAGTCAGGAACCCTGGAGCAAGATGGGGTTTGCTTTGCGTGAAGATCACCCCCCAGGCAATTCCCAGCATCTCCAGGTGGGGCCAGGGAAGACACTTCCCGGCAGAAACCATGGAAAAACACTGCCATTAGCTGGCAAAGTTCAGACAACACTGGAGGTTTGATTGTGGGTTGCTCCTGAACGCTGGGTCCTTGTGTTCCAGTGAACCCAGCTAACAAGCGATGGCTTGTCAGTTACAGACAAGCCATGGTTTGTTGCTGGGTTGCGAACGGTGGGTCGTCCACCACGATATGCAGCAGGATAAATCAAGACCCCAACCCAGCCTCTGCTTTGCTCATGGAAGGCTGCAGGCTCAGCCTCCGGGCAGGACTGGGGAAGAATCGTCTGAGCCCTGGGGGAGCTGCTGCCACTCCCTGCTGGACTGTGTCTCTAAGACCACGGTGCAGCTCAATCATTTCAGGCCCTGGGCTCAATGTTGCCATGATCCAGTTGTGGATCCCACCATAAACTCTTCTCCTCCCCGCCCGACTCCCACCCACCATTCCATGCTTTACATGTTTCTGTGCACCTGATATGCTAGACCCAAATGACAACATTTGCCAAGACCGACTGACCATGTGCAAACTCTCAACTTGAACCCAAAGCACGCCTGTGAGCGCTAGAGGCATGGGGTGTTTGTCCGTCCTGGGGCTGCTTCATGTGCCACAGCCTTCTGCCATCAGCTGCTCCCTGGGCAGTTATGGGGGGGGGGGCTGGACGCAGGCCCCTGCAGCACCTGACGCATCTCAAGGGGCCCCAACACCTTGCAGAGTTGTTGTCCTTGGCCTGCAGGCAAAATCTGCCCCTCCCCGAGCCTGGAACAGTGCCGCACTCGCGCTTGCTTTTCCTGTCCTGCCCCCCTCTTCCACAGCTGCCAAATTTACAAGACTTCTGGCTTCCCAGAATCCCTGCCTGTGGAACTTCAGAGAAAACCATAGGGGAATTTGAACACATTCTGCTTCCTGGCTGCCCAGAGCGGAGCTGGGGGAAGGCAAGTAATTGAACCACGCAGAGGCAGCTGCTGAAAGGGTGGGAAAAGATACAAGACTTCTTATTTCATTCCTCCGTTTCCTCAGCTGAATTATGAGTGCTAATAAACAGGAGGGGCCGGCCCCTCTCAGGTTTGCCGTGTTTAAGAGGCAGTGGCTGGCAAGAAAGGTGCATAGTTTAGGGGAAAAGGGATTCTTCGGAGTGATGGAAAAGGATTCCGTGCTGGGGAGGGGGCAGTTCTCGAGTCTCTCTCTCTGGCCACATTGCACTCAAGGTCCTTCACGGCAGGAAGTGCAAACGAAACCCTTGGGTGGATACTGATGTCTGACAGTCTGACAAGCAAGATCTTTCTATGCAGTGAGTGCCTGAGAAACCCACAAGTGGCGCTTCATACATGTGCGCACCCAGAGCTCTTCCTTATGACCGCAGGCGTGCAGAGCTGCCATTCAAATCCAGCCTGCCGGGGACCCAAGCCTAGAACCCCCCTGGTGGGCACGTCCCCACTCCCGGCCCCTCCCTCTTCTCCTGGACCACAGCCGTCTGCCTCCCGGGTTTTGCGCAGCTTGCTCCCCCTCCGAAAGGCGGAAAGCCTTCTCCGGGGCTAAGTGACTGGAAGTGAGGTTCTGGGTGGAGGAGCACTGCTGCTCCGTCATAGCTTGGCCCCATCCACCAAGGCAGCCTCTCCGAAATTGAATTTGGCCTTCTGCCTGCAAGAGCTTTCCCACCTACAATGGTGATGCTCATAATTCCCTCTGTATCTGATCATCAGGGAAAAGTGCATTGCTGAAATAACCAAGACAGCAAAGCAGGAACGTTTGCAGAAGTACGAAGGACGCTTCGCAGGGGGGCGCTCCGAAAAGCCCTCTGAAGCCACAGGGCCAAAAGGCTGCCCAGCTTACTGGGGGTGCACAAAAGGAAGGAGACCACCCAGTGGTCAAGGGAAAGGGTTAGGGTTGGGCTGAGCATGGGGTTGGACCCGACGGCCCTCTGGCCCCTTCCTACTCTACTATTCTATGATTCTGTGATTCAGAAAGACTGAGTTATTTTGTGGTGGGGAGTAGGGGGGAGAGGAGGAAAGTGGCCAGCCTCCTTGTGGAACAGCTGTTGTTTTGCAGCTCCGTGGCTGCGGCAGGGACCGGTTGCTACTCCTGCCGCCTTGGCATTGTGTCTCCACCTCTGGCTGTGCCGAGTCATAAACCCGTCTTGGGGTCAAACTCCGGGTGCGGCTCCACCGTTCACTGCAGGAATTTCGCTGGATGAAATTTCTACAAAGCAGGAGCCCTTCCTTAAAAGAGGGGGTGCAGGGAGAGATTGAACTGGAGGAAGAAAGGAGAGTCAGGATGGCCTGTGGGTCTGTTCAGAATAAAAACCAAAGATCTGTCTTGGTGGAACTTTGAGCTGAGAGTCCACTTAAGCTTGTGGACCAAAGTGAAGAAGAGAGTCCCTTAGGACACAGCAAGATGGACTTCCGAGGAAGCATGCCTACGATGTGCGGTACATCTTAACACGATTCCCTCTGCGATGGCAGGCACTCCAGTGCCTCAGCCATGGGAAAGCTCGGGACAGGCTCAGCGTATTGCCAAGTGGACATGCCTGGTGTGCAGCAGGTCTGAGGTTCAGGTCTCTGCTTCACCAAGGAGGGCTGTGTGGGGCACTGTTGGTCAGAGCAGACAATACGGAGCTAGTCGGACCTGTCCTATGAGCCAAGATCAGGCAGTTCTTCAAGTGCCCATCAGCACAGAAGAGGTGTGCTCCCCCTTTCTTTGACCCCAGTGCTTTCATTTTTATGGCTACACACCAGGAAGATTTAAAAACAAATAAAATAGCAGTAGAAGAATTTAAACACAACTAAAATAAGTACAATTTATACAATATTTTCACTTGAGCAGGTGAACACTTTTTTCCCTAATCTGCACTGCACTCATTAAAAAGGGGCAACATTTCCAGTAACATAAGAGGATACATCCCTTAAATACGCAGATGACAGGGTGGAAGAACCATTCCCACCAAAATATTTTATGAATGGTTTAATCAATTTCTCTCGATATTCCTTATAAAAGCTGCTACATAAGAGAGCACATTCCACTGTTTCTACTGCTCCAGAACCACATTCCTGTGCTGTCTTTTAGAAGTACCCCACTTCTGACTGGCGAAGTTCCATCTAGACATCGTGGTTAACAGCCATGAGCACAGCTTGTAAGCATGGGAAGATCCCCCTGGAGAGGGGGAGCTTCCTTTTCCCATGGCGGCCCACCTGTCACCTGCCTCTCACTCCGCCAGGCAGCCACAGCAGAGCACAGGTGGCTCGGGAGATGCTGCGGCCGGCTCGCTCTCTGCCCATCAAGAAAGCGCTTAGCAGCAATGATGAGCACGAAGAGGAGGCCAAGGAACGGCAGCTGCTGAGTGTGGCGGCAAGAGCAGACTCACGAAGGCCTTCCTTCCAAGGCTTCTGCTTCTGGGTTCTTGGCCGGATTAAGAAGGGCTCCTTTACGTGTCTCCCCAGTTTCGTCCTCTACTTTCCTCTGTGTCCCATGATGCAGCCACTAGGTGACACTGCAGAATAGTGGGACTGCACACCTATATATTTCATAGCGCCATTCCCAAAAAATACCAGACCTCCCTTGATCTAAAAAGGGCTGTGGGAAATGGTTGTGAAGCAAGAGGAAGGCCCTGGAAGATGAATCTGCCATGAATCACGAGTGGACAATAAATGTTTTCAGGGGGGATATTAATTCGGTGGGGGTGGGCACCGCGTGTGCTCTGCACAGAGGCCCTCCCAGACCCCCGACTGGCACGGAGCCCCGGGGAGGAGGAGCAGCACGCCATCCTGGAGACCAGTTTGCTAGCCCCCCAGCACACAAAGGGGAGCAACCTGGGTGTGTTTCGAAGGCATCGGTTTAATCCAGCAGTGAGATTTTGCATTTGTAGGCCAAACATCTTACTGAGTTGCCTCCCTAGAGTAACATAACATATTTACAGGCAGCTGCAGCTGCTGCCAGGCAGGGAGGCAGGCAGGCAGGCAGGGAGAGCTGTCTCCACATAGGCAGCTGTTGCCAGGTCAAATGTTCAGGCCCGGATTCTCCCCCACGCTCCCCCTTGGCTCCGGTTTCATGTTGCCTCAGCTCCCTCTGTCCAGCCAACACCCCTCTCCTCCCCGCGGGACCGAGCGACCGGGGGCAGTCCTGCATGCATGCAGCGGCGACGCGCCACCCGCTCTTTTCGCCACATACTGTCCACGCACGTGGCATTTTGCAGAGCAGCGCAAGCCAGCGAAAACAGAGGGCTGCCTGGCTCTGCCTTCTCCTGGGGTTGCTTTTCGTCTGCTCATTCTGAACACACACAAAAACATCCTCGGATTTCCTTCCCGAGGCCTCTTTACTATGGCTGGCCAGCCAACCCCAGAAAACGTCTCCAGGCTTATGCAGTGATGAACAGGCTCCCTCCCCGGATGATCTCCCACTGGAGACCAAGTGGTGTTGCAGTTAATTTCGCTTGGAGTGCCTTGATGCCTCCCCACCCACCACATCCCACCCCAAAGCCATCGCTGTAATTACAACTGACCCACTGAGGTCTACTCTAGAGTTCTCTGCTCCTCGCTGCACATTGCAATCACCACCATTGAAACTCTGCAGAGCTCTGAACACGTGCAGAGTTCCTTTCCCTACAAAGGGAATGTGCTTTTCCTGAAATAAATTCACATGTGTAGAATAGTCGTTTGTGGAGTGGGACAGGGGAGGAAACGTCATCCATGCTTTAGAAGTTGATGCATCGGGGTTGTGGAGATGTCCACAAATGTTAGCAGCCTATACAGTGTTAAAAGCAGCTGACTGAACATTCCCTGTAAGTTATTTCTGACAGAAAAGGAACATACAATTTGGCTTGAGAAGGCCAGTATTTGAAAAGGCATCTCTCCCTACAACATGTCTTAAGGACTTGTTTTGAGCCTCTTCTCTGAGCCCCAAATTCAGCAGAAGTACATTATGCGTTTGCAAAGGAGAGGGGAATTCTGTCATGGTTCCGCAACTGTGGAATGTCCTCCCCAAAGAAGCTTAACTGGGCACCAACACTACTATCTTTTCAATGCCTGGCTAAGACCTGTTTATTTGCCCAGGCAGTTTAGAAGAACTTTCGCTCTGTTTGTTTTCATACTTAACTTTCTTTTGATTTGGTGCTATTGTATCCTGTGGTGGTTAGTTTTGTTTTTATTACATCGTATGTATATGTTTCGGTAATTCTTTTTATCCATACTTTTGGACACTGCCTGGAATCCTTCCAAGGAAGGGTAATTAGCTTTTGTAAAAGCGTCCCTCATATCTTTGCCTGGAAGCAACTGAGATTCACCCTAGGCATATCAGTGGCCTGTGATGGTATTTATTTATTTACTCATTCCTATGACTGTATGCTAACTTGAGTGCCATTTTCTTGATAGAAAAGTAAGGCTACACATCAGATAAATAAATATTCTGTACTGTTGCCATCTTGTTAAATTGAAAAGCACCAGAAGCTGCAAAGAAAACAAGGATTTAACCATGCAGTCCAAAGTCAGGTCCACTGAGTTCAGTGTGGTGTTTGTTGGTATTAGGTGTTTTCAAGTCTCCTTGCAAACAGCATCCATTTGCTCACACGGAAAATGAACACAGCGGCTCTCTAGCTCCTGCACTTTTGCTCTTCCCTAGCAGCTGGCTGAGTGCCTTCTGGCCTGGCAGTCCCATCTTCTGGCAATACCCATCTGCTGGTACCATCTCCCATCTTAGGGCTATGGCTTAGAGCAATGGGGTGGGGCAATGTGATGAGCCCCTGAGGGGTCGACTGGGACCCCAAAAGTGGGGTTCCCCCCTGAGCCTGACGTTCCTCATTCCTTCCATACGGTTTGATGCTCCTCAAGTGAAAGTAGATTTTTTTTATTCTCACACAGTGGAATAATAGAGTAATACAGCACACAGAGGGCAGCCTGGAATGGTGGTTCTCAATATTTCTTTTGACAGAC
Source organism: Varanus salvator macromaculatus (assembly GCA_023646645.1). Classification (NCBI taxonomy): domain Eukaryota; kingdom Metazoa; phylum Chordata; class Lepidosauria; order Squamata; family Varanidae; genus Varanus; species Varanus salvator. The sequence continues at coordinate 11,503,699 of JAIXND010000800.1, read as the reverse complement.
AACGTGAAAATTGCTGGTGGTCTCAATAGATCACTTGGTAAACTTTTTTATATGCTACAAATCAAAGCAAACACACTAACTCATATTTTAAGAACACTTATTCTCTCCCCTCTTCCCTTGCACCAGAGTCATTACCAAAGCCAGTGCCACAGTGTTAGAGAGAGTGAACCAAGAAGCAGGCAGTTTTGAAGAGAAAAATCAGTAAGCTGCACCAATGCTGTTTTATGAAGATCAGAAAGCTGGGTCTAGGCCTTGTTAGTCTCTTTGACAATCCAGCCTTACAAAACAGCCCTCAGGCTTCACTATCTGAAAGGATAAACCACATGCAGACCAAAGGCCCTTGTTGGTTCTGCAGACCACCTGAACGCCACTGATTGCTCTAGCCCGTAACCTATTGCTGAACATTCTTCTTTGCCTTTAACCTTTGGGTTAAAGGTTTGCAGGGCAAATGAACTTGGCCACAAGGGTTGTTCTTTTTTCTGTAGAGGCATCTTGGAGAGCTTTCAGACATGGGGTCACGCAAGTCAGAGATGACTTGACGGCGTGTAAGGACAACAAACAGCGAGAGAGCCACAGGTGGATTGTGCCTGCATCTCCTAAAATGCCCTGCCGCCCCGAAAGTTGCCAAGATGCTGATGGAGATGCAGAGCTGAGAATGCTGCTGTCCCCAAAAGCCCGAAAAGCTCCAATGCCCAGAGGGAAAGCTCTCAGCAAAACCACCAGACTCCCCTCCTGGGTTGTTGATTAACTCGGTGGAGTCTGTAAGACAGCAATAAAACTCCTGGGCAACCTGGACAAAAGCTGGGAAATATTTCTTGCAAGGAGGGGGTAGCAATGTTTCATTAATGTCTGGTTAAACTTGTTAACTTCGGGAGAAAAAAAATATGCCTAAAGGAGGACATGTGAAAGACTTATGAAAATTATGAGGCCTTTCCTTTCGCTGTTCCAGAACTGCCAAATCCATTTATTTAATTTCTATACTCCCAATAGCTGAAGCTCTCTGGGCAGTGAGCAACAGCAATGAACACAATAAAATGCCATACATAATGAAACATGAAGCAATTACAGTTTTAAAAGCCACATTTTAAACCATGCTTTTACAAGTCAGCAGCTAAAACCAGTCTGTTCTGCAAGGCCCAGGAGGTCCAGAAGTATCAAGAGGGCCACACGGCCCCTCTCTTTCTCCCCACAGAGGTCATCACCAAAGCTGTTTCTGTGCCAAAACCCAGCCTGAACCTCAACCGAAAAGGGTCCAGGCAATCCGTCTCATCTTATAGCACCTGGAGCTACTTGGCCACCACCTGCTCAAGGATCTTGTCCAGGACAGGAACATTCGCAACTGGCCTATAAGTATTTGGATCTTCAGGATCTAGGGAGAGCTTTTTCTTCAGTGGCCTCCAAGGTGGGACCATCTTAATCAGATCCCCCACCCTAAATCTAAATCTCAACAGACTGTGATCCAACCATGACAAAGGGATTGACTCAAAGTCCCCCCCTCCCCACCTTCAGATCACTGTCTGCATGCTCAGGTGGGAAAAAAACAACAACTCCAGAGCATGCCCCGCTACATGTGTCAGGCCAATGCCATACAGGGACAGTCCCATGAAATCCTGACCTACCCCAAATGTGGGCCTCTGCATGGATGGCCATGTCCCCCAGTACCAATGGTCTGGAGGACCTCTTCATCTTGTGGGCAGGTGGAACTGTTTCAGCTACAAAAAGATCAGTGCCCAGCCAATGAGCTTGCTCTTCATGCATAAGATCGAAGTACTGGTGCAGTACTGGCTTGCAGTGCAAGTCAGAGACATGCTGTGGGAAATGATTGATGGAAGGGGAGCTGGAAAGGCAAAACACACCCATATAAGGCCAATCCAGAAAAGTCTGTTGATGTGGTGAGAGTGCAGAGGATTGTGGGATGCTGACTCTGCCACACAGACCACCACTGACTGGAGAAGGTTCAGAGCGAACCCACAGAATACCTCAATCGTCTGTTGAGTGTCCCCACAAACAGACCGCACTTCATGGCTCAGATGTTCCAACAGCTTAAAGTGCTGCTCAGACCCGCATGTCCCTTCGGAGGGTTGTCTTCAGAGCCTTCAGGAGGCCTGAACATGCCAGCCCAGCCTCTCCCAACCTGGAGCATTCCAGCACATCTGGTGGGCACCAGGTTGGGAGAGGCTGCTCTAGTCCGACATCTGGAAGCAAGCTATTGTATGAAGATCCTGCTGCCCCAGTGCCCGTTTCATGCTTCCTCCCAGGAAACAAGAGCCGGGCGACCTACTGGGTTACCAACCCCCCAGGCCTGCTAATAAAAACCCCCGCACTGCATGTGTAATCGCCTCAAGCGGTTCTCAGGGTAAAGCAAAATGGGAACGGGGAGGGGAGGGGGGCATCCGCGCTCCAGGCAATACAGGCCTGTCTCATCAGAAGATTGAAATACGCTGGGCAGGGTTGGGGAGGTATTTGGACCATTATTTTGAGCAAAGGAGCCTCCCCACGGATTCCGGCTGCTGGTTTTTCCAACTAATTACATTCCCCCCATAAAAGCCAGGGTGGGGGTTGGGGCAGTGGGGTGTGCGCGAAATCAAAGAAACTTCATTTAGAAGGAAGGCTGGTAGCACTTTCTAATTGCTGCTCATGTGTCAAAGTTTTAACAAGGCGGCTGGATATTTATAGGGCCTCCTGCGTGCACCACCCCGTCCCCGGAGCCCATCACAATTGTTTCTGAAACCACGGCTCCCAAATTTGGTGCCTCTACAACACGTAATTAACAGATGGAATTCAGCCGTGGGACCACAAGGGATGGTGAAAGCAGAAGGCTTAGGAAACTTTTTTGCTGTCGTTAATAATTGGACAAAGTCACAGCGCATACATCTATCAACAAGTGTTGGCGGAGAATTTGGTGCTTGCGAAGGGATTGGGGAGGCCATTGGGCAAGACCCCCTGCAGGGACCATCTCTCAGGGAGTGGTCCCCCTCACTTCCATAGTCACCAGCAGTTCTGTTTTGTTCCAGTCAGACCAGTGCTCCCAGTAGTTCGTTGGGCAGACAGCCTGGAAGCAAGCCAGCCACAGCATCGACTTGTACGGATTGCCCCAAAAGGGCAAAAAAGATGACACCCATAGGCCTGTCATTGGCGTATTGATATGTGTAGAGACTCAGTGGAAGTAGCTTTTACACAGCTAGCGTTCAGCCAGAACTGGATAGGGTGGCCCCTCAAATAGGGGATGGGCACCTCTGTTCCTGTGCAGAACCCCAGCAGCTGAAGCCGTGTCCACTTTCCACCTCTTCTCTTCCACCCCGTCCCCATCCCTACTCCTAGCTGCTGGAGACCCTGTAAACATTTCATTTCTTGCACGAGTGGAGTGTTGATTAAAATAACCAGGCAGGGGTGTGCTTCCTTCTCTCTCCCTCTCTCTCTCTCATATCCCCCCTTCTTTGAGTCAATATTGGTTTTGGAACAGATGTAGTGGTGGGTAGGGGGGCAAAGCTGTCAAGAGATGGGGGGACACACGCAGGCTGGCTGGTGCCAGAGAAAAGACGAGGAGGACGAGGAACTGTGGGTCCCAACTGCCTTGGGAGAGGCCCGCAAAGGAGGCTCGATTGTGGCAGGATCAGAGCGCGCTGAGGGGCGGGCGGGGGGGAGAGTGCAGCTCTGGGCATGTGGTGGAGGAACCTCAGAGAACAAAGCATCAAAGGCTGGGCCAATGTGGCTAATTGAAGCGGGTTTAGGGTCAGATAATGAGGGAGATGAGTCTTTCATCTAGACGCAGCTTCTTCCCATGCTACCTGAGAGAAAGTGTTTTGCAGAGGGAGAGGAAGGGACAAGCACGGGCGGGGCGGGGGGTGGGTAGACTAATGAACCTGAGCTCTGCTCTCTGCACTCTGTGCAGCCGCCCACTCCCTTGCTCAAGCCAGACACAATGCCGTGCGTGGCCAAGCAGGACAGTTGCTAATCCCCGGCCCACGATTCTGCTGTCCAGGAGGCACTTGCTGAAAAGAAGGAAGAGGGCTTTGATGGTCTCAGCTGCCTCGCATGAGGGTCTGTTCTGAAATCAAAGGCTCCTCTTTCCCCTCTTATGCCCCTTTTTACTAACATAGATGTCCTCAGGAGCCAGGTTCCCTGCTTTTTTTCTGGACTAGTACTTTCTTTGTCTTCAGCCCCCTGCCTCCTGGACCAAAACTCCTTGACAGTGGTACACAGTATCGTTCATCACAACGGAGTAAGAATTTACAGCAAGCAAATGGACCGACCTCCCCCGCCACAAAGCTGTGGAGTACATCAACATTCGCTCGCACAAAAAACCCAGCTAGGGACTCCTCCACCTTCCAAATAATTCAAACCTATAATGCCTGGCTATAGTTGTTTCTTCCACTCTGGTCTTTCTATACTGCAGCACAGTCAACATCAAAAGCCCCAACACATGACACATTTTAAATGACAAGCTTTATGCAATGTTTTACTATGTTATCATATAAAATTGCATATGATGCTTTTAACCTTTTTCTTGTGAACTGACCAGAGGGCTTCAAGTGATGGGCAAGATTAAAATGTAATAAATAAATAAATAAATACACACTTTCTCACTCTCACCACTCAATTGACAAGGGAAGTTACTAATTATATATGTATTAATTAATTAGCAGAGGATGAGAAATCATAGCTGCTATCCATTCCGTGCAAACCAGGGGAGAAGCAACATTGGAGAAAGCTCAGCTGGTTAGTCCGTGGCTTCCCTCCCTCCAAACAGCTTTCCTCCTTGGCTTGTGGCTTCCCTGACCCCCTTACGAGGAGCAAGCCCATTTAACTCATCTAAGCACTTCGGTAGTCCCAAGACTCTCCTGGTAAGCTTGCAACAGCCTAGCCAGGAGGTCCGAACAACCAAAAGGTGGTTGTGGGTGGATCAGGAAAAACGACGGAACCCGTGTGGAATGTCCAGAACGCAGGCCACGTGGCAAACCAACAGGAACGTAAATTGCACCACAGGCCCTTCTATTACAAGGCCAGCAGTGTCAGCTGGTGAGTCAGTTTCCTGGGGAAACTGACTTGTCCGGCTAGGACAGCGCGCAGCTGCCCACAACAGCTGTGCAGCTGCACTCCGCTAGATACCGCCCAAAGTCTTTCAAGTGCCATAAATGTGGCCTGAGGAAAGGAGGACAACATAGGGATAAGTACGTAGGGTCAAGGCTGTATATGAGGAAGAAGAAACCCACATGAAACAGCACCGGACTAACTCATGTCCTGCCAAGAAGATAGCTTAAAAGAAAAATACAGGGCGGGCTGGCTGTGGCCAGTTTTTGTTGGCCTCGCCCCCATGTCGGTCGCTACATCACAGATTAAGGGCAAACCTGCAGGTTGTTTTAGATCAGCGTCTGCAGGAGGTCAGGGCTAATTAGTACAAAATCGGCACATTCCTCAAATTTCCCACCTACTCGAAGATCGAGAGCAGGAGGAGAAATATGTAAGCTGTGTCGCATTCCTTGAAAGGAAAAAAGGCAGGTTATAAAAACAAACAAACAAACAAACAAATCATGAACCAGCAGAATCTGTTCGTGTTCCTGGCTGAGTAGTTTCTCCAGCCTTCTTCGGATGTGCTGTGCAGTGACATTCTGAGTGCAACCCGTGTGCTTTGCCCACTGAGATGTAGCTGGACCACTTCAGTGCTGTTTTGCATTGGCTTCTGGTTTTGAAGGAAGGAAGGAAGGAAGGAAGGAAGGAAGGAAGGAAGGAAGGAAGGAAGGAATTCCTTTTCTTTGTGTGCTCTTGTTTAATGTTGGGCAGAACCATCCCATGACTCCTAGACAGCATCTGGAGTGTTTTTTCAGAATTCCAGCTCTAACATCAGGAAACTGCTCTGATGTCAGAGCTGGGACCTGATGCTTCCTGCGAAGTCTAGATTAAGCAGGGAGAGCACCGTCATTTTTCCTTTGGTCTTTGTTAGTGGTGCGGGTATATTGTGGCCCATTCCACAAGCCAAACGCATCTGTATGAATCTGTGCCTCTTTTCCTCTTCCATCTCCGACTGAATCCCCTTTGCTCTCCCTCTGCGCGTGTGTGGGTTGTTGGGGGTTTCCCCTCCCTCCTCTCCCTGAGATTTTAATTACAGTCTTCTATTTCCACTCACTAGATCTGTCATTCTCTGGCAGACCTGATGTAATTATATTGAGGGAAGAATTGCCTGCTTCACCGGGACTTCACAGGCTTATGATCCCTCCCTGGTTGGGGCTTCTGCGTTTTTCCCAGTCTTTCTGCCAGGTATGTACTTGCACGACACTGCGGATTCCCCCTAATGAGCTGGCTCCATAGTGGCTAACAAAGGGAGATGTCTCCTAAGAAAACAGAAGTAGATTCTTAATTAACTTGCACTCTTTTGCACTCTGGCTGCAGAGATGGGCAGAGCAGGAAACAGATGGACAGTTCTGCAGTTCCAAACCCACCTTGGCTGCAGTGTCTACAAAAAGTGATAAAAATTCACTGGTTAATGTTGTCAACACTGTTGTGTAATGGTTAGAGCATGGGGTGGAGCTCAGCGTTCAAGTCCCTGCCTAGCCATGGGGGTAGTCATGGGTCTCGGTCTATTCTGCCTCTCAGCATTGTTCTGGGGATCGAAGGAAGAGCCTGCCTCGAGTCCCTTGCAGGGAAAAGGCAGAATATATGTTTAATAAATGGTTTTAATTGTTTGCCTTCTTAATGTGGTGAGCTGCATTAAGTCCCAGTGCTGGGAGGTGTCAGAATATAAATAAACTTAATGGAAATACATCGCATCGGTGGACCCTCCTTGAATGGATCTGAAATCTGCTCAGAGCCTTCTAAGCAAGTGACCATTACCATAACCTTCCCCCCACCCCCGCCATGTGGCTGATTGGCTCCCTCTGTCCTTTATGGGATGTAAGTTGAGGCTTTCACTGGGGTAGCAATGGTACCTTCCTGTCCAGTGCCCCACATCCCAGTTGACAGATGCCCATTCACCCCATATGTGTGATGTCAATTTCATCTCAGACATGAGAAATAATAATTATGAACTCATATTTCATCATATGAACTGGTTCATCATGTATGCATTAATCCACGACAGTGAATTCGTTTCAGATGCATTGTGCAACAATAAAGAGGAGGAGGAGCACTTCCAGGGACTCTGGAAGTCGGGACCCCACTGGGGTGTGGGTCCTGAGCCAATGCGCAACCACACCTACTTCTCAGGCCATCCCTGGATCTTGGGTCTGATTGTTCGGGGCTCTTCTGAAACAGGAAGTGGGAGTGCAGAGCCACAGGTAGCTGAAGTCTGCACACAGGTTTGAAAAGTCCAGCCATGTTGACACTGAGAGCAGCGTTCTGCTAGGGCACAGTCAAGGCAGGCTTAGACCGAGGGAAAAGGCCTGCAGTCCCCGGGCGACTATGCCGGCTGGGCATTGTGGGAAATGAAGACCCTGTTTCTGTATGTACAGGCATGGCATTGCACCTGAGGGAACCAACTGTTTTTCCCATTTAAGAAGGAAAGCTAACCTGCCTTTTCCAACACTCGTGTGTTGCTGGTGGAGCTCTCCACCAGGAAAGAGGGAAGCATTACGGACAAAATGTGGCATTGACAGAGGAGAGTCCACCGGCCCATCAGTTCTGATTAAATACAACGAGCGAAAAACCCAAGGGTCTTGACCCATCTTGGTAATTAAAGATTCCATGGTAAGAGCGAGCCAGCAAAGATTTTCTGTTCTCAGGACCATCCACCCGTTTGGACAATTACTCTCGCTTGCTTTTCCACCCCGCTCCACAACTCTCGCCTCCTGTAGGGTCATTTCTGCAGCAGCTGTGATGTGATGGAATGTGGGGGCTGCCCTTGACCCAGGGGGAGGAGATCAGAGGGAAATAAAAGGTGAGTTTTAGGGTGTCTGGCACATAACCCTACCAGCTCATTAGACGATGGAATTGGCCAATCTCTCTTTCAGCTGCTGCATTCAACGCTGCAAGAGCCATATGGAACCTGTCCATGATGATCAGCGTCCCAGGCCAAGACAAAACTGACTCCATGCCAGAGTCCTACCCTCCGCCTCCCTGCATGCTCTCACCATTGTCCTTGCTAGGTCCTTCATCTCCCACCAAATCAATGCCTGCTCTCATTAGCTCAGAAAAGAGGTTATCACATTTTCAACAGCAGAAATGTCCCCCTCTCCAGTCCTCCTGTGTCAAGATGGGAAGCATAATTGACTCTTTTTCACATATATACCTCCAAAAAGTTTGCTTATCGAGCTAGGCAGGGTTGTTGTTAGGCACTCAAAAGATTTCAAGGACCCTAAAATATATCTGTGCATTCATGTTTAGAAACATTTGCCAGGATTTACTGAAAAAGTCCCAGAAGCTGAAGCCAGGCCATTAATTCCCCATCCAAATCCCCCAGCTAAACATTTCCTTTGAGATTCTGAAAGGTGGTGGTGGCTGTTGTTGAACTAAGTTTAGCTGCCACTTGGGGTCAACTGAGGGAGCTCATAGTGCATGGGGCCAGGCAATGAACCTTTCCACCCTAAACACAACACCCCAGGAAGCCATTCCAGCAAGTTTATATTAAACCTTCCAAGAGCACCAAGTGAGACCATTTTCCTCGAGTTTCATTACCATGTTTTGGGAGTTGATCTGTGTTTTTTTGGGATTGCATTGGGAGGGGTGGAATAACCCCTTCTGACTCAGCCATGACCCTCCACCCTGAAAATCCCCATACACTTCTAGCAATTACATTTTAAAAAGCACATACACAGCCACCAATCCTCAGCATGCTTTGCCGGGGTGGCAAATTTGTGGTCCTCCAGGGGTTTGGCTTGGAACTTCCATCAGCCCTAGCCAGCATAGCTAATGGCAAAAAACGATGGGAATTCTAGGCCACAAAGCAACTGGGGAGCCATAAGCTGCCTGCTCTTTTCGGTGAGCGGGTGAAGGGGAAGATTTACAACTTTCAGGGGGCTCTGATCTCCGTGAGTCTGTATTCTTGGGGGACAGACCCTAGCTCAGTACCAGAGCCCTCACTTTGTATGCAGCGGGTCCCAAGTTTAACCCCACAGTTCCCCAGCTTAAAAGGATTTTGGGAAAGTCCTGCAAGAGAGCCTGCCAGAGCAGTTAATGCTGGTGGACTGTCATTATGACATAGAAACATAGAAACAGAGCGAGTCAGAAGGGGCCTCCCAGGCCATCTGACCCTCGGCTCCAGCCGGCTCCACTCACGACATGCCCGCCATGCGCACGTCCAGCCTGTCCTTGAACGCCCTCACCGATGGGGCCTCAACGTCCTCCCGTGGAAGCCCATTCCACACCCTCGGGGTCCTAGCTGTCAGGAAGTGCTTCCTGGCCTCCAAATGGAACCTGGGTTCCCTGAGCTTTGCTCTGGACATTGCATTTTTACCCTCTTGAAAGGAACTCAAGGCAGCTGACACGGTTCTCCTCCTGTGCATTTTATCCTCACAGCAACCCTGTGAGGTAGGCTAGGCTACCTGATTATAAGGGGGTGTAGGGAAAGAAAAGCCAGGAAGGAAAAACAGAGAGGAGTTGCGAGACGCCTGCCAGGGAGCGCTCCACATTGCAAGGCTGTGCCACAGGCCCTCTTGCATGCCATTTCTGCTCTTCCGAGCATCCCGTCTGACCACGACCCCCATAAAAAATGTGCTTTGCCCTGCCCCAACGTGGTGCCACCACTTTCTGCATGCAATTTTTGGATTACCACCTCGGGAACTCAGGTTGTTAACCACTGAAAGGATTTTTAGTTGGTGCATTGTCTACTTTTAAGCAGCACATGGAATCTTTTTTTTTTTTAATGAATTTGCATATTGCTGAAACCTCCATTAAGGGGTCCGGGAATATTGGAGAGTCAGAGTGTTCCGTTTAAGAAGCCTATTCTCAGCTTGTTAGCAGAATTAAAAGAAACCTATCCTCTCTATTATTTTTTTAAAATCCTTATGACGGTAACACATCAGAAATAGCCTCAGTGTACCACCCTTGCATTCCCATAATTAAATTGACCCTGAGCAGTGAGAATTGGTCTTCGTGGTTTGATCCACTAAAGCTTTAAAGGGTTCATCCAATGATTAAATCCCCACTAAAGATTTTAAACCATTTAGGGACTGGTATTGAGTCAGACCCTTAGCCCTTCTAGACCAGTATCCTTGAACCCCAGCTTTCTGGCGTTTTGGGCAGGAATATTTTTCTGTCCCTCCTTGCCTTTCTACATGCAAAGCAGAGGCTCTATCCATGTCTCAGAGTCCTGCTCATTCTCAAAATTTACAGTCCTGCAGCTAAACGGCAACGCATTTCACGGATATATTGTACTCGAGCTGCTAACATGTCTTCTGACTGGGATTCCTGCACCTTTTCAGAGCCAGGCACTGGGTAGTCATTCAACAGGGAAAGCTTTTGGGGAGGGGTGATGCACTTGCAGAATTTGTGCCCCTCTTGGAGCTGCTGCAGAAAGAGCAGGACTTTTCTGCTGCTACTGCTAGGGACAGAGGAGAAGGCCATATGCGGACCCAAATGAATCAGCAGTCTGACTTCGTATCAAATGACTTCCGTATGACAGGAAGCTTCCCCACCCCAGTGCCCTAAAGCTTTCCCCACGCAGGCCAGGATATCAACTTAACCATGGGATGTCTGCAGGGTGGAGCTTTGGGCAGGATCCTTCCCAAATATTTTGAATAACGTTTAAGCATCCATGCCATTCTCCCTAAGATGGTCCTCCAGATTGTCTTTCCAGGCCTACTTGTGCTGAGTTTCTAGTAAAACCATGTGGTGTGGCATATACAATTAAGCAATCATATTAATTATTTGCAAAATACCATGCGGGGGCAATAAAGGGGGTTGATTAGAATAATTGGCTATGGAAAGCACAAGTGCTTCTCATCCTGAGCTCTCTTTTCAGACACATCAGCACGATTGGATTGGCCACTTGAGTGTGACAGAAACAATCTTTGTTGGGGTTTTTTTAAAAGCTGCAATTAACAGATCATGAGAATGGCAAAAGGATGGAGAAAGCTGTCAGGGAAAAGTTGGGCAGAAGAGACACTCTTGGGAGAGTTTTTGTCCTTCTATTGTCAGAAAGAAGGAAGAAATCTTTACTCAACAGATGTTTGTGTTGTAAGAGAAACTGTTGAGTTTATTAATGCAAACAATAAGAGCCCTTGGAAAGGCTCTTGTAATGTTCTTAAGATATTAAAAATAACAAATATAGTAGGGGTTAAACAGAATCCAGTTTTTCCTCTTTCTTTTCTAGTTCTCACCACACACAGCACTGACCATATATTTTCTGATGCACTTCGCTTCTTGTGCTCAATGGCATGACATTTAATAAGAGCAGCAGTTTTAACACTGCCACCACGAATCCACACTTGCCTGGGGCCAGCTCCCAGTTCAAATTCTACTCTGCTACAGCACCACATCCCACTTGACATCAGTCCCAAGTAGGGCCCATTTCCTGGGTTTTACTGGTAGCCTTCCTGGTTCATGCTATTCAGATAGACTGCTCTTTTTCAGAAGCTCTTTGACAGAAGGAAACAAAAACACAGAACAATCCTGCCCATTCCTCCTTAGCTTTCCAAAATTGGAGACTGTTAGGTAATGTAAAACCCTGGACTTAAATGCCTTGTTGGATCTGGAAGGAGCCCTTCTTTTTATCGAGGGTAAGCCCCAGTTCGATGTAGGCTTTCCTGTCCACCTTGCTCAGTATGGCCCTGGACCTCTGCCCCAAAATGCTGCCTGAACTGGAGAGGCCAAGGACCTTCTGCTCTTCACCTCGGTGCTTGAACGTGCCCTGGTGCCTTAGGATGCAGACTCTCCACCAGGCCTGCTGCCCTTCCCAAGCCCCTGGGCAAGCTGACATAACTAAGTTTTCATGTTCAGCTACCATCCTGAAAGCTTGCTTAATTACTCCAAAGAAGCATGTGGCATGTATTGATGAACCTTTAAAATGGCACACAGTCACCTTCATCCCTCAATATGTGGATCCTGGCTGCTGAATTCAAGGACCACCAAAAGAATGATGATAAGGTTATTAAGGTTCAACTTACAGGGTAGTGAACCTTTCCAATGTCAAAAGCCAGAATAGTTTTTATGGCCTTCAGCTTGTTAGGAAAAGCACCGGGGAGATTATTGCCTTGGAGCTGTTTTCCAAAGTATATTCCCCAGATAAGAGTTGCAAGCACTGAAACTGTTTGCTTTACTGAAGCAGCTTTGTCCCCACACATGGTCTCTCAAGAAGGGGGGTTAGCGCCTGATAGCCTCTGAAACAATGGGAGAGAGGAACTTTATAAAATCCATGGCAAAAGGTATTGGCTTTTGTTCTTGGCTTTGGGAAAGGAAATAACACATCTTGCCCAGGCGACTTTGGAGGTCACGGAGCAGCCCTAGGCTATTCAGGAAACCAATACGGCCACTGTGCAAACTTTCTTGGGCTTGTTTATCTTCTGCATCCCTGTTCCATCATTGTATTCAGTAAACTGTATAGCATCTTTGACTATCTCAGTTACGCATCCTCAGATCCAAAGGGAGGTGCCATGTTTGTTTTGCACCCCTGTCTGACTTGCACCCCAAGGAAGGCACCCTATAACTTATCACTTCATAATAACTACAGTTCCTTTCACTGTTTTTCCATCACGGTGGATCTCAATGTGGCCACAAGCAGTCCCTCCTCCAAGCAGATCTGACTGGAGCTTCAGCAGAGAGGTGTACTTCATGCGTCTCCAGACACTTCTCTGGAACCAGAGCATTTTTCTAACTGTGCAGGGCTTCCTTTATGCTCAATCCATTGGTAATTAAATAATGCATCAAAATGGCATTGATTCCAACCCTTTGGATGGTCAGCGGCCTCTCCTGGATGGCACCATCTTTGAACCATGGGGTGCAGCTTTGTATTCTAGTGTGTGGGGGGTGCTTGGAGGAGGGGCAGGTGGAATAATTCTGTATGGGAGAATTCACACACGTCTTCAGTTTCCCTCCTAGCTGATGCAAATGGAGGTGTGGCGGCCCCCGCTTCCCCCGCCGCCAGCATGTTAATCCTCTCCGGGTTTTGCCTGGGCTTGAATGACACACAAAAGGTAACAAAACTCTCCTTCATTGCTGGCTGGACTTGTTCGCTCTCCTGCAGAAACCGCTACAGGCCGTTGTGGACTTAACATGTTTCCACTGTGAGTCATGCGTTTCAGCTGCAAAGCTGAGCTTGCACTCCGGGCATTGTAAGATGAGCCTCCCTTGCCGGGGTGCCGTCAGGGCAGGATTTGCAGGAATTTCGGCTACTGGGTGACTCTAGCCGCATCAACAAAATACATATGAAGGATGCCTCTGCCTCCACCACTTGGGTACCTGTTTCTAGTTGGCAAATTTGGGGTGCGGGGAGGCTGCCTCAGATCTGCAATGGCCGTTCTGTAATGCAAAAGACATTTCAGTAGAACCTTCCACTGCGAAAACAAACAGGTGAAGAAAGCTGGAGGCTTCTCATCCCTTCCTCCGTTTAAACTCTGCGGTCCATGTAAGCTTTTCACCTTGTTCGGTAATGCTGCGATCCCACGAATGCTTCCTCGCGTGCAAGCCACGTGGGATTCAGTGGAGCTTGCGTGAACTGAGGAGGCAATAGTGAACGTAAACGTGTCAGAACAAGCTAGATCTCAGTCTTTGTCGCCTTTTGGGTTTGTTGCGTCCGATGCATGGATTGCGGAGGAGTGGCTTTGTTCTTATCACTATTCATTGGTATCAACTCTACAAACTGATTGTTCAAGCCACCAAGGACCCCCGGGGCAAATTACTTCCTGCTGAGAGAAGGGAGAGGGGAAAGGTATGTTGTAGTAGCATTCAGAGTGGTTAAGGGAATGAACGAAGTAATGAATGCAAGTCGGCGGCGGCGGCAGCGAGAGAAAGGGCTGGGAAATGCACCGTTTCATCAAAAGAGGTGAATGTCGAGGGGAGCCTGGCAGACCGTTAGGCCCTGGAGTTTGTTCGGTTCTCTAAGTTAGGCTTTGCAGGAAGGGGAAATGCCGTTTTCTGGACGATGCAACTGTTCTCCTCTTTCCGCCTGCAGCATTGCTCTCTTGTTGGTGTTCAAATATATTTAGTGGCTGCTGGAAAACCCAGAAACAGTATGAAGCTTTTTGTTAATCAATAACAAAAGGATGACACAAAGGTTGCTAAAGTGCTCCCATCTCCAGTCATGGGCCTATTTCAGAGAGGAATCACCAGCTCTCAAATCCATGAGGAGCAGCAGGACAGGAGAAAGCTTTCCTCTCCTGAGATTCCAGACGTAGGTCTTCGCGGTGCTGGTTGGGTTAACACTAACCCAAGTGTTACTCCCGCAAAACTCTGGATGCCGTTGAATGCTGCCCAGGTTTTGAGGGGCCCTTGGGCAAAATGCCATTTGCGGAGTCGCTGGTCTCATCCCCATGGTCGCCAGTGGTGGGGGTTTCTCATTCTCTTTCCTATCTTGCTTGGTGGACAGACAGAAATTCAGGGAGCCAGGAGAGTGTGGAGTCTCCTGTTCTCCTTGAATAAGCCAGTTGCAATAGTGAAGAGAAGGAACACATCCAGAGGTTTTCCTAAGTAGGCCGCTGCTGGGGAGTGGTCCCTCAACAAGTGCCCAGCTATGCCTACCCTTGCTGCTGGCTCGGGATCCCCCTGCCACACCCCCCAGATGTGTGCTGCAGCTGCTCAGAATCGAAACATCTGGTATCGCCAGTTAGAGTAGAATGTCAGTGAAATCTTCTGACAGAAGCCTGCCATCTTTTGCCAGTGTTCCAAACGTTTCCCTTCCCTTCCTGGTTTGCCAGTTCCTTGTGCCATTTCCGGGCCTGGCTCCAGGTTTGGCGGTGCTAGGAAGTCCTCGATCAACTAGGCCTAAAATGGCCCATTAACAGGCTGCGAGCCTTGCTGGAGCAACAGCTGCCTCTCCTGGGAACTCTCCAGGGTCCTGAAGCTGCTTCTTCCCTCACTTCTGCAACCTGCAACGCATTGCCTGGGTCTTTCTGCTGGAAGGTGCCTGTTCTCTCAAGCTTTGCTCAGCCTCAGGTAGAGAGGGAGTGCAGGACCTCCTGCAATCCAAGGGCCAAGTGCCATTTCAGGGACGCTCTTGGGGGCCCCTTTCCAGTGGTGGGTGGGGTTAAAGGCAGAAAGGGCGGGGCCAACACGTTTTTGCTTAAAGCTCTTACTGTCCATTGTTAAAAACTGGGGGGGGGATCATTCCTTCAGAATGGAGAAAAAAGCCCAAAGCCAGATGTTGCACCAAACGATCTGTGGTTATAGGAAAGGAGGTGCGGCCAGGGGCAGAAAATTCCGCACAGGCTTCTCCTCTTCCCTGGAAGTAAAAATGCAGCAACAATGCACTGACTGGGTTGAATGTTTGGCTTTCCCTTCATAACACCTGAACTGGCCAGCTCACTCTGACCCCTTGGCCACCGCTGGCGGGCACAGCCTGGGGTGCATTCAGAGGGTGGGCTGGCAGCCCGAGCCCGAGCCCGCCACACCCCCTCTGCTTTAGGCTAGGTGTGGATGCAGTTGACTGATGAATCGATTATTCTATCTAGCAATGTGCCGTACCCAGTTGTCTTACTTCTTTCCAGGTTATCCTCGCCACAGCCCAAGAGGCAGGTGAAGCTAAGAGTCCATGAATGGCCCAAGCTCATGCAGGGAGCTCCATGGCTACGTGGGGACTAGAACCTAGACCTCAGTCCCCATGCTCTGAACACCTCCCTCACCCTTTGTTGTCATTCCAATGGAAATATAGACTTGAAAACCCTTGTTTTGTTTCCAGATCCTCTAATTCTGCCCTAAAACTGTATAGTTAAACTCCACAGAGCAGCTACGATATGTAAGAACAATAACGGGAGCACTGAAAGGGAATACAGGATATAAACTGTGTTGGGAGTGCTCTGTATGCACACAGAGTGAACTGGGCCAGTGCTTAAATACAGTCCGAGAAAGTTACCCTGACTGGGGCAATGCTATTTTCTTCTCCCAACAAACCATCAAAAAGTTTTATCTCATTAGGGTTGTAAACAAGATGGACTTTTTTCAGCACATTTAGTTTAGGAACCAAATTAAATGTTCCAGCGATTTACAGGATTCGATCTGGTCTCTCTCTGTAAGCCGGCCCAGGCTCCTGATGGCTGAACGGCCGGCCTGAAAGCGAGAGGAGGTGCCCCACTGTTTCGGCCTAGTGACCCATTCTAACGGGTCCCCTTTGAGGAGAAGCGTGGGTCTCTTTCCAGAGTTCATTTGATACAGCTTACAAAAGATTTTCACCCAGGATAAGAAAAGTTTACAAAAAGTTTTTTTTGGGGGAGGGGAGTTGGGAGGAAAACTGCCGAGTCTTTTAAAAAGAGAATAAATTACCTTTGCTGTGTCTGGGTTGAGCTAATCTGATTAGACCAACCTCATGAACGGCCCCAGTGAAAAGGGGAAAGGGGAGGAGAGAGGGGAAAGAAGGGGGGGAACCTATAGATTCCAAAGAAAAAGAGACCATAATGTTAGGCAGGTTCAAACAAAACACAAGGTCCTACCGCTCACTTGACTACAGATGACAAGATGATAAATTGTTTGAGAGCCAGAACCAATATAATTATTTTTCTTTCTCTCTCTCTCTCTCCCCCTTTCTTTTTTCTTTCTTTTCTACTTCAGGTGTGGGAACAGACACTTAATAAGATTAAGGGAGGCAAAAATGAAAGACCCCAAGAATACTACAGATATTTGCAATGGGTATTTGGATAACATAGAAGTTTGGGGGCCCTTGAATGAAGCCTGGGGTGTGGGGAACGGCTAGGCTGCTAATTAAGTTAGTAATACTTGATTTCTCAATAGTTCACAGCTTTAGCAGTTATGTTGCCCAAACAGAATGAGAACTGTGGAAAGCAATAACTTGCCACCCTGGGCATGGCATCTGGCAAGGAAGGGGTTTGCTGTAACACGCTGAAAGGGGCAGAGGGACTGCTGCCACTTTTGTCCACATCTAATCACAGAAGGGAGTGGTAAAATTGCCGTGGACCTTTGGCAGGATGACAGAGTTCCCCACACATCAGGAGGGAACAGCCGCACAGCAACAGATAATCACTATTTGGAAACTTGGTTGTCTACCAAATATTCTGGCCATATTCTGTCGTTTCAGGATATTAGGTGGTGGGAGTGGTAATTGCAGCACAGCAATTAGAGTGCTGGACTGGAACTTGGAAGATCCAGGGTCTGGTCCCCACTCAGCCATGCAGCTCGCTGGGTGAGTCTGGGCCAGACACTGACTCCCCCTTTACTGGCTTTTTGGAACAATAAAACAGGGAGAAGATAGAAGATTATGTAAGTTGTCTTGAGTTCCATGCAAGAAAAAAGGCAGGGTTATAAATATAATACATTGATAAAAACGCAGATATGAGAAAAACTGAGACAAAAAGATCATCCATCCAGGCAGAGGGTTTTGAGTGCTGAGCGCTTTAAAATCTGGGCTTGAATCCTGTGTGTTCAACCATTTCTGGGGTGCTGGATAAGGATTGCCGCCTCTCTCAGTCCTTCCCAGGGTGCTCATCTTTCACAGCTATATGGCAGACATGTACAACGTGGCCCCCTCCATGCTGGAAACAATGGTACCCTCATAATTTAGCTGGTTTTGCTTTGCTTCTTCATATATCAGCTGAAACGAACATTTTGACTGTTAGAGCAGAACAACAATGGAACCAATCGCCTATGGAGGTTGCAGGTTCTCCCACACTAGAGGCTTCAGGATACGGATAGATAGCCGTCCAAGAGGAATGAAGTCCTGTGCTGAGCACAGGGTTGGACCCCATGGCCAACCTCTTGGCCCCTTCCAACTCTGCTCTTCTATGATCCTATGAAATGCGCTTGAATCTGTGAGAAAGCAAAACTGACAGCCGGGATTGCCTCTTGAAGTCATCTGAGCTAACAGCCATCAACACATCGCCATCAATTTATGGCATAGGTAAAGTCGCCATTTGGCATTTTCTTCAGTCCACTTCCACTGCATGACCCTAGTTGGTTCTAGTCCCGTGTGAGTGGCAGGAAAACTTGCACTATGCCATGCATAACTTTATAAACCTCATTTGTGTTCCACTTAGAAAGCAATCCTATGATCCCAGAAATATAGGATTGTCCAGAGTTCCCCTCCAGAAGCCATACATCCCAACCTCCTTCCTGCTCAACAGGTAGTCCCGGCCAATGCCTGGCAATGCACCGTCCCTAAATGGTCTCAGGGGCTTGTTAATTTCATTAAAAGAGGATGCAGGTATGAACATCACCTCTGTCGTGCAGCAGGAGCCCAGCAGACACGAGCTATTCAGAGGCTTCCAAGACTGGAGGCTTCCTGTGAAGGACCATGCCTTTTTTCTAAACTAAACGTCTTCAAACACTGTAGCCTTTCCTTATAGGGAAGGTTGGGGGGGGGGGTCACGATGCTTTTTCCAGCTCTGCAGCACACTTTCTGAAGTGCGGTGACCAGAACAGATCACGGTACTCCAAGCATAACCACACAACACATTTGAATGAAGGGGCTTTAGACCATTAAATGGCCGTTTTACTTCCAATCCTTGTCATAATAATCCCTAGCATGGAATTTGCTTTTCATGAGTGTGTTCTTTTAATATTCTTGAGATTGTGCATACCAAATACAGTCTCAGTCTCTCTCTCTCTCTCTCTCTCTCTCTGTGTGTGTGTGTGTGTGTGTGTGTGTGTGGAGAAAGAGCATGTAAGTCAGGAATGTCTTTAACAGAAGATGATTAATGTTTTAGCTTGACACCGAGAGGCACTCCCAGGTGGGCAGAACCTAGTCTTGCATAGGACAGAATTTTAAATCATAAGCTGCCATTATTAGCAGCAAAAATGAGAAAGAGCGTACAGATGTAAAAGGTGCTACCCCTCTTGCAAGATGTGAAGTGCAGGATCAACTGCCAGGCGCCCCCCCCTTCCTGAAAATGGGTTTGTAAAAACGTGTCAGGTGCAACCCTCAGGTGTTTTCATAACCTTCCAAACTCAGAGAACTATAGGCAATCTCCCAAGGGCAAGAGTGGTGCCAAGACAGAGCACTTAGATGGGCCATTTCAGGTCCCTAAGCACAGAGTTTCAGAGCAGGAGGCAAGGAGACTGAGGCTATATATCCCTTATATTGAGGGTGAGGTTACACACACACACAAGCACACACACACACTTATTGATTACATGGAAATACAGGACATCTTACTCTAGAGGGGTGACCTGCATCTCTGGGTCAGTCCAGGTGCTCTTGGTGAGTAACTTCAAGGCCCTGTAAGCTCTTTCTTCTGTTGACCTTTATCCTGAAACCTGATTTAGACTGGTCAGGCCTTCAAAGAGAGGATGCCCTGAAAACAGAGGACACTCCTCACAGTCCCTTCAAGCAGAGGACCGTCCTCTGCAGGACGTGCGACCACCCTTAGCTTCTATTGCTATGTAAGTGTGCATTTGTAATTAGGATTGGCATGTTCCTAATTTTGTAATATTGTAAGCTGTCTTGTGGGAGCAAAGCTCCTTCAAAGATGGGTTTAAAAATAAAACAAACAGAACAAGACAGAACAAAACTCACAACCCCGAAGTTTGTCCATACATGTTGCACGTCATCTTGACTGATGCGTGTGCATTACGAAGGCAGGAGTACAGAACAGGAGGAGGAGGAGGACCTCTAAGTATAGAGATAAATAAAGTGGCCCTGCAAGTTGGGTTCAGCCGAGACATTGTGCTTCATCAGGGATACCTAATGAACAGGAGCTTGCAGCTCCTGTGCGCCTCCCGTTCACGCCAGCGACTTGCTGAGTGCGATTCTGCAGAATTATGCCACCGAGGGAGGGGCAAGCCCTTGCGGAGGAATGCTCTACCCGCCCCCGCCCCCTTTGTTCAGTGCACTGCGACATCCAGGCCCTCAATGCCCAGTTTTTCAGATGCCTTCACATGCCGGAAGAACACGTCCTGCCCCTTAGCAAATATAATTAAGGAACAGTATCTGTGGAAGGGCATGTAAGCAGATTTCCTTCCCAAGGTCTTCTTAACGCAGACGTAATTGACTCTGTTTTCTGCCCTCTGCACACAGATTGCGCCAGTCCTGCTTCTGCTATTCATCAGCAAATTAACTGGGGATCCTCTGAAAAGGGCCCCTCCATCCAGGAGAGCATTTGGAGAATGGCGCTTTGGGCTGCGTTAAATCCGGACTTCGCCACTCGCCTTCCTCTCCCCTTTTTATCTCTGCCGCCTTTTCAAACATGCTTTCAAGCCAGGGAGAAGTCAGCAAATATGTGTTTGGGGAAATCGAGGGGGCACTTGTGAAAGAAGGCGTACATCTGTTTCATTCAGGAGGTCAACATGGCCAACTTTGGTTCTCTTCTCCTTTTCTTTCAGGACAACGCAGCCTGAAAGACTGAACTTTGCAAGTTCCCTTTAAGCTTCTCCCTGACTTTCTGGGGAGAGAGAGCGAGAAGGAGGGGAAAAGGTTTTGCAGTTCTCCCCACTTCCCTGAACATTAGAAAGATCTAGGGACCAGTTTCCCTGAATGACAGGGCTGGAAAACAGTATAACGTTTGGGAAATATCTATCATCTTGAATAAATGAGTTGGGTTAGAGAGAGCAGGCAAACCCAGCTAGACAGTGCGTGACTTTGAAAGGCATCAGTTGCCCCTAAGGTGGCCGATATAATTTAATATTTGTTTGTTTATGATACTTGAAGGCTGCCTTTTAGGGTCAAACCCTCAGAAAGCAGAAAACTCAATGTTTGAGATCGTATTTGATCATACTTCGAACAGCTCTATTGCCATCACTGGCAATTCCTGTGATAAATGATTGATTTAAATGGCTTTACTCTAAGTGTGGAGCCAATCCAACAGGCCCTAGGCCTCCCTCTGAGCTCATTTTAAAGATCTAGGCCTGATGCATCAGATAAAAGAGTCATCTATCCCAGAATCATGTTTCCAGTCATAGCGAACACAAAGGCATTAGCCTTGTGGCATATTCCCTACTCAACACCCCACCAACATAGACAGAGGTACACCGACTCCAAAAATGGATAAGAGCTACTGATAAACCTGCCCCCTACAAAAGTGTATCCTTCTCAAAAAATAAAAATGAATCAAGGCACCATACAAAAGAAGTTATAACTTGCGGGCATTCAAAGTCACGGATTCAAAAATTTGGAGATGAGCCTCTCTTCACTCAGTACCATGCAATAGCATTCCCCATCCAAGTTCGACCACTGCAACAGGTTCTCCCCCCTTTCCAATATTCCTTTACAATGTGCTTACAGTTCTACATGGGTTATGCTAATCAGTTTGGATGACTGAATCCAATGTAGAGGATAACACTCTGCTTGTTGAAAGTAGATATTATCTTAGATGAAGGGCTTTTCTTTAATATGGAGGTTGTATTTAACCTCCTGCACACATTATTTTATAATCAATAAATACATATTCCACATGCCCTGTTAGTATACTCTTTCACAAACTGTGTGAACTCTTTCAGCATCACTTCCTAAATTAATTCCATCTTCTGGTAGCAGTGCCTCCCTGTCTCCTATCGCTTCGGCAAATAAAAGCATGGGGATCCCTACACACAGTTTGTCAGCAGGCAAGAATTTGTGGGTTTAAGTGGTTGTTGTGAGCAAGAGTGGTCCCCCGTTCCTCAGAGGCTGTGGGGCCGATGGAGTTGCCGCTGCCCCAGTTGTTGGGCCACTGTCCTTGGTGCTGGACGTGTAAAGAACACAGCTAGACCCACGGCCAGGAAGCCCCATTTTTGCCCTCACAGTTCCCCCTCTGTGGAAGCACGGGGAAAGCACATCACCTATCTGAGGATTTGTCTCAGCCAAGCATGGGTAGGTCTCTCTCCTTTTCCTGCTTGGGACAACATGGCATGCCAGCCTCCCCTGTGAAGTATGGCTGTCAGGAAAACACCCTCTTCTCTATGTTCCTCAGCGGAAGGTTGCCTCTATCGGCATGTATTATTCATTCTTATTGGGTTTTAAGCAGATTCTGTAAGCCATCCTGAGGCTGCTGCAAAGGACAGCATATAAATGTTTAATTAAAATTAAATTAAATTAAATTTTATAACCTAGAATGTTATAACCTACAACCTGTCTATACTTTAAATATATGGGAAGCTAGACTTATGACTCTTATATATATGGAGAAGGATCCCATTTAGGGATGGGTACACCTGTGAGTCTCAAAGTTTCTAATTTTTCCAGTGTAAATTTGGCCCATCCTGAACTTTGAGAACTTTCCAGTCTTGTCTTTCGAGTTCCAGACTTGTCAATTCAAGCCTGGTGACTTGAGGAACTCATGGAGACGTAGCTAGTTTTGTGTCACTGTTGCTCCAGATTGGGTTTCTGTTTGATGAGCTAAACAAAGACTTGGTTTCTGTTTGTTCTCCTGTGCCTTTCTGACTCATATTGCCCCACAAATCAGGGGTGACTGGTTGACACATAACAACAAACATAACAGCACAAACATCAGGAGAAAGGGCCACATGGTAAGAACTCTTCCAGAGTAGAATGGGCTGTGTCGGGAGTTGGTGGGGTCTACACCGCAGGTGTCTAAAGGCTGGAGAGCCATTTCGCTGCGGGTGCAAAATACTTGCACTGAGAACACGGTTGAATGTGACTTCTGTTCTATGCTAAAATTCTGTGAAAAGTTTCCTTAAAGCAGGAAGTTTGAACAACACAGTTACAGTCAACTTCCCAGCAACGATAAGCCAGCAAGTCTTTTCGCTTGTGCACACAGAGTGCACGCACACACAAAGCACTCCTGACAATGCTCGCAGTGAACAATTGCTCTACACAAAGAAGAGCATGACCTGTTAAGAGTTCGGAACCAAACACAAAAACATGCATCCCACCCCCACTCCTTTCATGCCCCCCTTTTTTTGCCCCAGCTGTAAGCTTTTGAGCATACATTTAAAAAAAAGTTTTTAAAATTGCCAAAGCTTCATTCTAATAAAATTAGGCTTAAAGATCAAAGAGGATGGAGTGGTCTCACAAAGGAATCTCATCCATTACAAGCAGGTTTCTCGTGTTCTAAGGATGTAATCCAGTGCAAATAATTGGGTTAATAGCATGTTCCTTGTTATTCGTGTGGGAAATTACCAGGAAAATAGAAGAGGGGAGAAGTCCATCTCAATTCCTAAAGCAGAAAATTAAATGATCCTGTGTTGCTTTTGTTGTTGTTTGTAGAATCATTAAGCTGTCCTGGTGGAAAGACTACAGCATTTAGACATCCAGATGTATTCTAGAACCGAAGGAAGATGCTAATAATCCACTACCTAAAGTTCGGAGCTGACCTGTGGAAGAATCCAGACTGGCTGCCACCACTAGGAAGACCCAACCCACTCGAGCTGTCTTTGGCGTGATGTTTTCTGCACCAGCTAAAGTGCAACCTCCACTATTAATAGCGTAGACATTGTTCTCAATACTTACGCCACCGTGTAAATTGAGCAAATGTGTGCAAAATTTGCACATGCTCATGTATATACATAGATGTGTGCAGGGCTGCTGTGTAAGGAAGTGTGTGAGGGATGATTGGTAGTGGGGTGTGCGCTGTTTGTTTTAACGATTTTATTCTGTCCATTCCTTTTTATCCATCCCTTCTCAGGGAGAAGGTACTGGAGATCGGGGGGGGGGGTTCCCCCCTGCAGGCTAATTTTGAGCCCCACAAAACTGGATAGATAGGCTATGGCCCAGGTGACTATGCCCTTCCCACTTTCCCAAAATAAAGATGCGCAGCCATCATCACAAGGGGCCACCATTCAAAGCTTTAACTTGCACTCAGCGCATGCATGTTCCCTAGTGCAAAGTTTGCAGCTTGTTTGGAGAAGAGGATGGCGATTCCCATGGGGGTTACGACTCTGAACTGCTTACATACCCGCTAAAAGGTGACTCTGACATTTTAAGCCATGTGCGTAGCTCCTCTGACGATGCAAGCTACATAAACTATGGCAGGACACCCAGCATCCGGAAGCACAGCTGCTTACAGCCTACAACACCCCTTCCCTCTCTTCACACTGTCTGTGTGAAGCTGTCTTGGTGACTCTGTACCCGCGTACAGACAGGGATGAAAACAGAACCATTGCAACGAATGCATCCCACACCCCTTTGAACTGCATTGCCAGGCAGCTTCTGCAGCGTGACACAAGTACAACCGTACGAGGACGGCAACATGGTCCTGAAAAAGAGAGCCAGGTTGCCCTCGGACTTCCTGATGTAGCCTGCATGCACCTGCCGAGAGGTACGGGGGAGGCCCCGGAGCCTCATCCCTGAGGGTCACCACTCAAAGCCGCAAATCACACTTGTTTCCATTAGCACTAGTGCGGTTTGTGTGGGGAGGAGGAGGAGGAGGCAGACTCCCATGGAGTTATGACTCTGGATTGCTTTGATGTCTCCAGGAAGACAGCGCTGGCGTCGCCAGTCACATGTACCCCTGCCTCTCCTCTGACGTTGGCAAACCACATAAAATTACCCTGGAAAATTACACCGCTCGAAACACAAGGGCTTATGGAAACCGCCGAATGCAGCGGGGTTTCTCTCTCTCCCCACTGCCTAGCGATCCTCAAAGTGCGCCAGTGATGGTGAGAGGGCTCAGAGTGGAGCTACCCCTCGGCTCCACAGAGCGGGGGAGGCTTCTGCCGCGTTCCTCAGCTACCGAGAGATAACCACATGGCATCATCCTGAAGAAACGATGCCCTGGGATTCCTTGACGCAGCAGGCACACACTTGCTGATGGATACAAGGGATGCCCCAAAGGTCCCACGCCTGACCTGTGGCTGGCCCGTCGATAGAAATGTGCGAGGAAATGCTGCCTGGAACACAGGTGCAAGGGCAATGGACGCCTGCCTGCTGTTCTAAGAATGGAAGGGGAAAGACACAGGTTGTGTTTATTGAAACACGTTTCAACGGCCCTTTGTCCTTGTGAATACCAATGTGCTACACACATAAAAAGAAAACACATCCTAAAACCGAAAAGTACTGAATAGAGCAAGGGCAGGCGAGACGCCAACAGTAAAAACACACCTGGGTCAACCCACAGGTTCTGACTGGATCCTGGAACAAGGGAGTGCTGCTGCCCCTTGCACCTCCATGAATTTGGAGGTGTGACACTCAGGGAAGAAGCATCCTCACATGCACCCAAGGGTGGTGCTGGCTCCAGGTTTTAAGGCACTTGGGCAAGACACCTCTAGTACCCCCCTCCTGTCTTCTCAGCTCCATTGCCACTGGCGTGCCCCTCTGGCGCGCCCTCCTCTTCCCCATCATTGTTGCCACTTTCTTATGTGGCAGCAGAGCGCCAGAGAGCAAGGCGGCCGCGCCACCTGCGCTCCTCTTCTCACGCTCATCGTGGTCCGGACCAGGCCAAACGGCAGGTGAACAGGCAGTGCCCGCGGCAAAGAGGAGGAGAGGCCCCGGGGGGCTCCTGCAGGATCCCTGCTGGAGCGTGGGCCTCGAGTCGTTGCCTGGCCATACCTGGCGTAGGCCGATGCCCACCCTGCCCAGGACGTTTGAGGAGGAGCCTCCCCCACAGGCAGGCCGGCACGTTGCCCTCTGCAACTCCTTGTGTCCCAAGCCATTTAGGGCTCGGGAGGATCGCACCGCGTCTTGGGCGCAGGCAGCGTGAATTGGAGAGCACCGCACTGCACTGCAACCCGGGAAAAGCAAGCGAGGCGTCCGGAACCGGGGCAGCACCTTGAAGCTCGTAGCAACGCTCCTTCTGCGGGGCACGTCCTTCGGGAGGCAGCGCGTCGCCGTGCCCGCCAAGAGCAGCAAGGCAAGCGCGACCGCGGCCTCGCGGTTTCGCAGGGGGCCCCTAGGGGGCGCAGCCGAGCTGCTTCGCTTCTCTCTCGTCCCCTCCCTCCGAGCCATTCCCAACAATAAAAGTTTGTGAAGAAGAAATGGAAAAGAAGGTAGGAAGAGGGTGCGATTTTCCAGCTGCCTCTTCCAGCACACAGCCACACACGGATTTTGTGTGTTTTTCCTGCTTGAACTGTGAGTCACGCTTCCAGATTTGATTATCAGGGAGGTCCAGAAAAAAAGAACTCGAAAGGAGAGCTAAACAGAACAAAAAAACCAGAGAGAGAGAAAAACATTTGGCTTGATGTTGCACTTGTGTGGCCCAACTCAGTTCACAGGCAGGTTTTTTTAGCAGGACCGACAAGTGCAGGTGTAAGTTCAGAACCAACGTCTGTATTTGCTAAATCACTTCCATACAAATGGCAGAGGAATTCTGCACGTGCTCAGAGAAACTCCTCATAGGAGTTCATTTACCAGGTTACCAAAGCCTTGTTTACCCGACCACCAAATGCACACCAAAATAAAAGGTTGCTCAACTTCACTCCAGTTGTGCGACTACAACAGGGTTGTTGTGGTAATTCAAGGAGGGCTTCCCCTGCGAAATGGGTAAAATGGGTGCTGCAATATGTATATATATATTTTTTTCCTTGCAGTGCTGGGGCTAGATTGAGGAAATGGGTTTCGAATCCGGGCATCAGCCATGAAGTTCAGTGGCTGACCCTGAGCAGTCTGGCCTCCCTTTCAGGGTTGTTGTGACGATAAAGGGCATGCACAGGCTATGTGTACCTCTCCAACTATCTTGAAAAAAGGAAGAGCATAAACGAAAAGAATAAATACATCTGGAGACAGCAGAACATCTTGACTGAAACCCCAAAACGACAGGCCCAGGAGCAAAACAGTATCATTGTCTGGAGTAACCATCTCTAAAGAGCGTTTAGCCCTGATGGTGTCCAGCCTTCCCTAGGAGAGGAATGTGAAGAAAGCAACAATCAGGTTTTCCCTTCTTGATCCAGTTGGACTCTGCAGCTCTCCTTTACCACTGTTTTTCACTTGAGGCATGCCTCTTTCGTTCGGTTTTTGGTTCTCTTGTGACTGCACGTTAGCTGTTTTTTACATGAGCAAATATATAAAATAACTAGATAAAGGCATGTCTTTAGTAGTTCGCGACATCTCTCCTCCCACTCTCAGCACATAAGACGGACTTCTTACAGACACCCGAACATAAGTATTGCAATTGATTGATTGATTGATTGATTGATTTCTATGCCACCCATTGGCTGGAATGGCTCTCTCCCATCGGGCAGCGCATCACAGAGACAGAGCTGCGATCCAGCTGAGGTCCAGGTTGCACACACCCAGCATGGGACAAAACGTGCAAAGGAACGAGCCGCATGCAGGGTGCGTCCACGCACACGCTCCCCTCCGCGAAGAGTGCCGAGACGGAGACGGCGGCTGCCATCCTCAAGGCAGAGGCGGTGTTAGGAGGTGGCCCACCAGGGCCATCTTTCACTGGGAGCTGCAACTCTCCGGGAGCCCATCGGCCCTGCATCTGCTGTCCAGCAGGAGGCAACAGGCCCACTTTCTGACATGCAGTGCTGAGCTTGAGGACCCTCCTTTAGTGGGCTTTTTCTCCGCACGGGCTCGCCCTCCGCCCTTTGAATGTTTCTGCCTTCAGCGTTTCGCCCACAGACCTCTTCTTCCCCGTTGACACACCCACTGGCCACACGAGTGTCCTTGGGAGGCAGCGTCCTGCACAGACCCGGCTGCAGAGCCCAGCGGCCCATCTGAGCCGGTGCGCGGGAATCGGGGGAGCCGGGCAGCTCGCGACGCCCCCGGGCCGCTCGCTGACTCTTCGCCTGGCCTCCCTCGCGGGGTTCCCGTGAGGGCAGAGCCGGGGGGGGGGGAGGGCGCTGGGCTCCTCGCAGGGGGGCAAGGCAGGGCTTTTATGTAACGACAGCCACGACGTGCGAATCCGGGCGGGCTTGCTGGACCGATGCACCCGAGCCCGCGAAGTGTTCAGCGCCAGCACCGCGCCAAGGCGCTGATGGGAGCCGCGGCCTGCAGCAGCCCGGCGGGCGCCAGGTTGGCGACGCCCGCCCCGCGGCGCGCGGCGCGGCGCGCCTCATAAACTAGGATCCCGAGGCGAGGCGGGCGAGGCGTGGTTTTCCCAGGCTGCATGGCGGGCGGGAGCTCGCCGGCGGCCTCCCCTGCGCCTGCTCCTGCTCCTGCTCCTGCTCTCGCCCTGCTCCGCTCCGCTCCCGCTCCCTCGCTTGCCTGCCTGCCTGCCTGCCTGCCTGCGTGCGTGCCTCCCTCTCTCCCTCCCTCCCGCTCGCGTGCGCGCGCCGGCGGCGCAGGGAGCCGGCGGCGCTGCGGCACGTGCTCTCGCGGGCCGGGCGGGAGGAGGAAGGGCCCGCGCGGGCGGGCGGGCGCGCGCGCCCCGGCCGGGCTGGCGGAGGAGGCACGAGAACAGCTGGCGGCTGCCTGCGCCGGAGCGGGGGAGGGCGGCGCGGGGGGAGCGTGATTGACAGCTCCGGGAGCCGCCAGCCAATGGGAGGCCGCCTGGCCCGCCGCCCCGCACCGATTGGCTGCCTGCCTGGCAAGGCTTCGCGTGCCGGACCAGCTGCTCCTGGCTTTATTTTTCCTCCGCCGCCCCCACCCTCCTTTTTCTACTGCTGGAAGAGAAACTTTCTTTCTTTTTCTTCTTTTTTTTAGCAACAGCTGGAGGGAGATGTGGGTAGGGTTCTGTCTAGAAGCAGCGGTGTTCTGTTGTTATTGTCCTGCTCTGTTTTTTAATTGTACGTGTAAAACCGCGAGGGACCCTTTCTCGCCATTCCGGTATGAGTCACTTTACGGTTGAGCTATTTCTTGGGAAAATATCCACTGAGGTAGGAGCCCTAGAATAATAACTAAAAGCAGGAGGCAACGGCAACCGAAGTTGCAACCAGCTCCTTTTAAAAAGAGTCCAGCTGGTAAGGAAGCACGCAGCTAGTGTTTCGTTCTTCAGACAGCAATCCTATTCGACCAAAGGGGCATTGCTGCGCGAATCATGCATAGGATTGCACTGCAAGAGTTCAGTTAGGCAATCCAGTATTTGCGGGCTTAGCATATTTTTACGCAGCCCGGTTTGTCTGGATACTTTTTATCTGTTAAAGTAGGCCAGCTTAGCAAGGGAGTATTAATTTTATACTGCCCTCCACTTCCCGTCTCTGACGTCCCTAAACCAAAGAGAAGAAAATAAATCCAATATACTATAAAAATGGAGAGACAAATCGATATATATAAGGGGGTGGAAAGGTTTTAAATGTAATGTTATAAATTTCATTGCTGTGAGCCGCCCCGAGGCTTTGTTGCGATGGGGCGGCATATAAATGTTTTAATAAATAAATAAATAAATAAATAGCTGAATAGCAAATCGGAGAAATCGGGAAAATGGGTCTAGAATTTAGCATAATTTAGCACAATCGGTCTAAATTCCTTTTTTAAAAAATCCTTTATGTGCTTCTCTACCCCACCTTTCTCTCGTTTGCTATTTAAGCCACGCAGGACAATCAGTGACGTGAGCGCAACGGTGCTTTCCCTTCTCCCCCCTGTACACGGGAAACACACACACACGGCGGGGGAAGGGGGCGCGCGAATACTTTCTGGCCCCAATTCCTGAAATCCTCTCCAGGCCCACGAGCGAAGGGCAGGGTGGCCGCACGCGCACCTGGTGCCAAAGAGCGTCGTGGGACCGACTCCTGGAGAAGCGCCTTCTATAGGGCTGCACTGACCGCAAACCTCTTCCTGCATCAGCCGCGCACAGCCAGCCCGGCCCTGCCTTTGAACCACCGCGAAGTCCTGCGCTTCCCATTCCTTGCAATAAATGTGTCTGTTCTGTGTGTGCGCGCGGGCGGGCGGGCGCGCGCGCGCGAAGTGCGGGCGAAGGGACCTCCGCATCCCGGGAAGGGAGCGGGCCGCGCGTGCATTTCCGTCTCCCCGCAAAGCCTGAAGCGCGCGCGGAGGCCCCCCCACGACCCTCTGCAATTGGAACCGAGGCGTGTCCCGCGTCCCCGTTTACCGGGGACGCCCCCTCCTCACTGCTGGCTGCACAGGTTGCCATGCACAACTCTTTCCGGGGGGGGCGCCCCTCCGCACCTCGCCGCCCCGGCCCCGGCCCCGGCCCCGCTTGCTGCTGGCTTCCATCCGACCCTGGGCGGGCGGCAGGGGTTTTTTAATATTTTTTTGGAAGTGTGTGCGGGGGGGGGGGGGAGAAGGGAGAAGGAAGCTCAGCGCGTGACTGACAGCTTGCGGGGGCGTCCTCCAATCGGAGCGCCCGACGGGGAGAGTCCCGCCTCGGATTGGCTGCCGGGAGTGTGGGAAAGAATGTGGAGAAGGTTTCACACGAATTGCGAGCCGCCGGCGGCTATAAAAGCGCGGGGGGAGATCCCGGCCCCGCCGAGCGCAGCCGAGCAGCCGCGGCTCGCCAGCTACAAAAGGCAGCGCGCCGCCCGCCCCTCGCCCGCCTCGCCTCGCCTCGCCTCGCCCGCTGTCGGCGCAGGGTCTCCTCTCCCGCCTCGCTCGCTCGCTCGCTCCCTCGCGCGCGCGCGCTCTTCCCGAGCCGGATACACCAGGCTAGTCGCGTTTGCTCCGCAGCCCGCAACTTTGCAGACCTCTGGGCTACCAACATCGGATGTACAGCGCCGTGCGTGGGTTTTGTTTTGTGTTTGCCTTTTTTTTCTTTTTTTTTTGGGGCAGTTGATTCATTTACTGCTGCTGCTTGTCCAAAGGTATCATCCCCCCACACACACACCTTTAAAGAAATAATAATTGTCCGGCATTAAAATAAGGAAGCCACCAAAATGCCAGCTGATACCCTGGAGAAACCGACTGCGTCCCCCATTGCAGGGGCTCCGGCCAGCTCCAGCCAGACCCCCGACAAACCGAAGAGTGCCAGCGAACACAGAAAGGTAATGTCCCGCCGCCCCGTATCTTCTTAAGGGGTTCCCCCGCTTCCAAAAGGACTGGATTCCTGAATGCAGCCAGTATGCAGATGCATATTAATATTCCTTCCCGACGAATCTTAATTTACTCTATGCACGCAGACAGATGGCATCATCACCATTCAATTGCCCCACAACATATTGTGGTCAGTTCGTGGGGTTTTCTGTGGCATTGCATGCCGATCTCCAGGATATCGATTGTGTTGCATGTCCAAGAAGTGTGTGTGTGTGGAATATGCGGGCAATAAGGCACCAGTGGATGTCAGACAGAGAGCAAAAACTGGGCTGTGCTCAAGGGGACACCTGCTTGGTAGAGATTTGTGTAATTAGAAATATTTCTACGGGCAAAGCAGTAGGGCGAGAAGCAGCCGCTCGCATTGGTTTCCAGAGTTGTCGTGCAGGTGTGGAAGGGGCAATGGGCATGGCAGCGGAAAACTGAATCCGGAAACCAGTCGGCATGCAGGGCTGGGGGCAGCGATTTCCAGCACCAGAGGGGCGGCGAGGACACCCAAGCAGAACCCAGCAAGGTTAAGGCAGACTGCAAAAATGAGCAGGAAGCTGATCCCGAAGCAGAGTGGTCACTGTGCTATGCGGAGGGGGCAGGCACGGCCTTTTACTGAGCCTACCTAAATTCTTATTCCTCCTCCTCTTCTCCCCTCACTTCACAGTCTTCCAAACCAATCATGGAGAAGCGGCGCCGTGCCAGGATTAATGAAAGCCTGGGCCAGCTGAAGACTCTCATCCTAGACGCCTTGAAAAAAGATGTGAGTTGTATTCCAAGTGGGGTGCAGAGAGAAGGCATTCGGAGTTGCTCTGAGAGGAGAGCAAAGAGGGGTTGTTACATGACAGGGCCTGCTCCCAGGCGTGCACACAGATGCATGCACACAGCCTCCGAACACCCCACGGGAGCACGGGGGTGTCCCTGCCTACCTGCTTGGCATGCTTCAAGCCCGCTTTAGCCATGGGAGTAGCTGGGCGAGGGGCTGGGCAGCAAATTAGCCTTTGTGGCCACATGGAGTGGAAGTTGTGAGACGGGGAGGGGCTGACCACTTCACCCACAAACGCGAACTCACTCATTTTACCTCCTTGCCTCCCCAGAGCTCCAGGCACTCAAAGCTGGAAAAAGCCGATATTCTAGAAATGACAGTCAAGCACTTAAGGAACCTCCAAAGAGCTCAGATGACAGGTGAGTGCCAGCCCACCTGTGGGCTGACTTGGGGCAGGGGGAGCTCTTCCATGCTAGTTCCCTCACTTACTCCCTTGACAGCCTTGAGGGGCACAGAAGCTATGCCAGCATACAAACACAACATCTTGCTGCTGGGGAGCCCCACCTGCCCACTCTGCCACCTTTCCTGCTAATCTATTTGCCTATCATATTTGTACCCTGCTGTTGCTCCAGTAAGGCATTTTGACATGGAGATATCCCATTTTGCAAAAAAATTCTTTTAGCAACCCTGTGAGGAAGGCACACAGTGGCCACCCATCTGAGCTGTGCAGCTCAGCAGGAATGAAATCGATGTCTCCTTGGACAGGGCTGCATTTCGCCACACACTCTGCCCACAAGGAATTGGCCCCAGTCCACCCAAGAAA